>CM030008.1:113352760-115852760 GCA_017639485.1 Pluvialis apricaria | reverse complement strand
AGAGCAAGAGGAGATATGACCTTGGACTTCCCTTCCATGTGCTTTTAGCCCAGAATAAATTAGCTTGGATGGAGAAGGCACCACAACGGCATCCGCCTTGATCTGTGCGTAGTTTTAGGCTGATTAGCCTGTCCAGCTCCCTGGTGAAACACAGACTCTCTTATGGGCTTGGTGTCCATAAGAAGAACTCATCAGTGATCTGATGGAGCTGCACAGGAAGGTACCTTCCCTTTCCACCACCCCTTTGGATTTCCTTTTTTGTTACTCACCAGTACTGCTCTGGATGGTCCTCACTGTGGTGGTTGTACGTGGAGGAGATGAGGACCGCAGTGATATGCACTCGTCATCCTGGGAGCAGCCCTTCTCAATGGCTCTGACGTAGCTGTGGCTCCTCATGCGGAAGCAGCCCGGCATGGGCAGATCCAGGGCCTCCACTGCCTGAGACTCGAGTTCACTGAACACTGACTCGCAGACGGATTCGAACTGACCGTTCACCTCCATCTCACTCACCTGCAGGCAAAGACCGGACAGGTTCAGTACATCCCATATACACCAGCCTACCCGGTACAAACACTCACAAGCTACAGTGGCACAATGGTCGACATCTGTTAGAAGATCCCTTCACACATGACGAACAGGTGAATGGCGCATAAGCATGTCCCATTTAACAAAGCAACAATTGTTAGGGGAAAGAAATAATGTACAAAAAGGGGAGACAGAGGCGTTAGGCAGAGATGCAGCAGAGTTTAGGCTCTAGGTTCCTGCTGAAATTGGTGGGAAGCTGGGAGTCCACATAGCAGCGTCTGGTTTATCTCACCCTGGGCCCACAGTAGAGGTTGAACCTCTGGCCATTATGATCATCACATTGAAAAACAAAACTCATGCTTTCTTTGTGGGGGGTGAGAAAAAAACAAAATACCAGCTTAACCCCGGTACACAATCAATGCAACCCTCTGGCAATCACAGGGGGTTGCAACCTGAGGGGTTGGGAAGCTCGAGGGTAGAAGTGGTTAGAAACAGTTGGGAATGGGAAGCTGATAAGGGAACCAGCTTTGCTGCAGGGAAAAATGTTTGAATAACTACATCTCTGGGCTGACCCCTTTGGCTGAGCGTGAAAGATACAAGGGAATTCTTAGACCCTGTATGGAGCAGACACTAGGTGGTGACAAAGACTTGCACTCACTGAGGTTAAAGAACATTCAAAAGCATGTGGCCTTGCTGCAGGTCCTACAAACCTGGAAACCATTTACGTCGCTTTAATTAGTAATGGATGCTCATATTTCTAAACTGAGAATAGAGCCCTGAGCTTGGCATTAAAGCACAATAATTATCACTGTAGGAAACACGTACATGGAAACCATCACTTGAGCATTCTGTTAGTTTTCAAGCATGCAAAAGGCCAAGATTGCAAGATAAGATAAGACTGTGTTACAGTCATGGAAAAAAACATTAGAAATTCTTTTCCAGAGTGAATTTTACCAAGGAAAACATTATGCTGAGTATTTGTACACATAAATGAAAAGAAAAATCTCAATGAGTAGAATGTATTTTTTCAAAAGGAAATGGCTTAAAAGAAGAGTAGTCGATAGTACATCATAAAGAACAATCCTACAATAGTGGAGAATAACCATGTCCCCAGATAAATATCTCTGAATTAATGTTTCTTAAAAAACACCCCAACTTCTTCATATTGGCAAATAACACTCACTCTTTGGCAGACAGCTTTGTATATAGGTGTCCAGCTAAGTAAGTAACCTAACCTAATGTTCATATATTTGCCTCTGAGACCTGAATTTCAGTGCTGTTTCCTCCTAGATACATCCTGACCCTCTTTCTAGACCATCAGCCCACACCCTATGCAAAGTGCCTCACCATAAAATACACAGGTGAATACTCTGAGGTTGCAATGCCCAAATATAGAACACCACAGAAATCCAAACTACGGCTCCATTCCGAATGGCATATATATTTGTTACGGACACAGCTGGCATCAATGATGTCATGCACTTTTTTTGACGTTGCAATGACTTGAGATGCCAATAATAAGGGGCCAGTATCTGGCGCCACAAATCCTGCCCTGCTGCACTTCTGGACTAGTGTAAGAAAATTCTTTTATCCAAGTGATTTATCCAAATGATCCACTTAAGCAAACAAGCCAAAAATCATACCAAGGAGCTACAGGACTTAGCAGATGAACTACTGGCCCACTGCCCTGTGGAGCACTGGCACTTTTGCATTTCTTTCAGATCTGTCCCTGACCAATTCAACTATACAAGCATGTTGTAAGTGTGGACAGGCTATTTTATGATGCTAAAACTCATAAACTGAATGTGTCACAGCAGACGTTATTTTTTTTTTCTAGTTTAGAATGAGCATGAAGAGATCTTACAGAATTTCAGGGCAATAATACCTTTGCACTTAATGTATACACTGTGACATTTGTACTATATAGGTGAAAAGTTCAGAGGTGCACCAGGTTAAGAATGTATACAATAGCATAAAGAAAGCTTTAAAAATTCTAATAAAATACTAACAAAATTGTGAAACAGAAAATACTATGGACCTAATTTTCCTTTAGCATCTCGCTCAGCATATGACTGTGGTTTATTTTTTTTGGAGGCATTCGAAAAAATTTGATTTCAGGTACTAAGCACAAGATCCTTAAGAGAACCCTGTTTAAAGACATTGCTGATGAGCACCTGTTTTTGGAAAAGAAAAATAAAAAATTAGACTGCTCCTTCAAACGAATTGCATGTTGTGCCACTCATCCATTTGCAAAGGGCAGGTTATGGCATTATCAAATGTTACACTCTCAAAAACAAGATTGTGTGAAAACACTTCTTTTTCTTAAAAACGTTTTGAAAATGTGTGACATGCAACAGTCTGCTTCCACTTAAAGCAAAATCAAGTTTCTTCTATTGCAAGAGCTCCGCTGATGTCCAGCATGGAGGAGGCTCTACGGGCCACCATGAGTGCGTGTCACCCACCTGACTGATGGTGCTCATGGCTCTCATGTAGCTCTCGTTGCGGGAGCGGAACTTGGGGGATGTCAGCAGCCCTGCGGGGTCCAGGCTGTCCAGGCTCCTGTTGATGGAGACTTCGCTCACTGCCCTCAGGTAACTGTGGCTCCGGATCTGAAGCTTTGGCGAGTGTTCACTGGATATCCTGGGAGATTTGGGAAAAAAGAAAAAAAGAAAAAAAAAAAAGGTATTTCATCAAATCTAAATGGCCTCACCAGCAGTGGGGTAAAGAAAGGATAGGCCCGATAGTAAGATTGGCTGTGTGATCCTAAACACATCAGTGGAACATCTACTTCTTGAAATGCAGTTTGTAGGAACTGTAGGGGATTTATTCCTCTAAAGGGTTGTTCCTCTGCAAAAATCTGGTGCTGATCGACCTGCTGGTTCTGTGACTCTAACACTCACCTGTGTATCTGTGTAATGGGGCTGCTTCTCATGGAGCTTTCAAGGGTGTGTGGGCAAATAGGGTAGGCAGATCACTCACAACATGCAAATGCACTCATATTACGTCTTAACCTGGGAAATCATTCCAAGAACCTGGGGCGCCTGGTAAGGTTTGATGTGCTTTAAATTTTATTTTATTCCTGGCTTAAGCTGAAAGTTGAGAAAATGTAGGCTAGGGAAGTATCTTTGCATGACTTGATGTCAAATTAGAAGTTTAAAAACCACAGTTGTATTTCTGAAGTGATAACATTCCCTGACTTTCCAATACCACTGACAGGTGAGATGCACAAGTAGTCAGAAACACCACCACCCCCCCTCCCCCCCCCAAGTAATGTGCACAAATTGCAGCACTACTGCCATGTGTGCTTAGAGTCAACTAGCAAAGGTTATAATGCGTAGCTACAATCCTCCACCTGCAAGACATTTTATCCTCTGATAATGCCAGCTAAGTGTTGTCTTCACAGTCTGAGGCATCCTATAAAGACGTGAGTCACAAAAAGTGATCCATGTCATGCCTCTTATGCAATACAATTCATTTGGGTGATATTTCTTTTTAAACAATTAATCAATGGATAAAGTATTGAAAGGGTGATCCTTCAAATTTTTTATTGGAATATCTTTAATATTGTCCGAGTACTACCAAGTACTCAAATTAAAATACTAACTAAATTTTCCATTTTTAAATGTAAATCTCACATGGATGTTTGGAGGTATACGAAAGAAAAATCTGTAAACTAATTATAGGCTTAATCTTGGTCCCCTAGTCTTTAGAAATACATACACAACTGACCTGAAAGAAGAGAATCCATTTTATGTCTAATTGCTCAAGCATTTGCAGATATTTTGTATTCAAGTAGCTAACGAAGGTAATTAGTATAAGCAATTTCCCAGTGGCATGCACAATTTTGGTAATTGTCAACATATTTTAAGAGGACAATTCCATTGTGTAATCGCACACCTAAGTAGTTCAGAAAGTGGGTCTGTTTCTGAATGGTACAATACCGTAGCAAAAACTAGGTCATCTCTACAACACTGTATTCTCTTGCTACTAATTGCCTGCCTAATAAAAAGACATAATCTTATGCTAACTACTCAATATTCCTGTCACAAGATGAAGATAAAGGCTTTGCTTGCCATTTTCACTGTACATACGGTGCAGTACACACAGCAGCCATATTCATACGCTTTGACTCCTTACACCATTTGATTTCACATGACAAAAGTAGAAAGCTTTTTATACATCATAATTAGTGGTGTTCCAAACTCAAAAAAGGACGAGAAAATGATGAAAAAGTGACTATTCCTAGTGGTTATCTACAGAATTTCGATAACTAACACTGACCATGGAATTCTTGGAAAAAAAAATTCTTCTCTGTTTCTTGATAAAAAATAAAAAATTAAAAAGGATAAAATAGTATGAATAATTCAACAGAAAGTTTTTCAGATGCATGCGAGCTACTTCGCCACCCTGCAGATCTGTAAACTGATGAGCATTGCCTGAAATGCATTTCTTAAATTAATTCAAAATGTATTTTATGAATATGTTGTGAACAGTTTGCTGCCAATATGTGACATGCAAAATTCAAATATGCTTGATTAGCTGCCAGTTAGTCAAATACGTCACCTGGGGCTGTTGCTGTTCACTGATTAGCTGAGCTCACAAGAAGACTGCAGCACATCACCAAATTCAGCGCACAAATACTGCCAGACAGAAATTTGCAAGTGCTGAGGCAGGTGCCCTTTACAGATTGGAACCAATATGACAAGACGCAGGTACCCACAGCAGCAAGATTTTGCTGTGGCAGCCAAAGTACAGATCAGATCAGATGCTCCAAGTGTCACAGAAAGCCACCACAAAAGCTACAAAAATTAATTTTCTGTGTGCATTACTGTTGCATAATGTTTTCCCAACTCTGCTTGAAACAGGGGCATCCATCCATGAGAGTAAATGTTTCCCTCTTGTGTCAGATGTGGGTGGTCAGCACAGCTGCCTTCTTTTTCTGACTAGTTTTCTTCCTGACTGTATGACTGGCCATTTTGGCATGTATCTAGAACCATATTTTACAGGTGGCCACTTGTCTTAGCCTGCGCATACCTCCCATCTGTTGTATAAAACAGACTAGGGTATGGGCAGCTGTTGGAGGAGGTGGCTCCTTGCTTACTGATTGCTGCAATCACTGTTTCACTAGATGTAGTGATGGGAAAAAAAAGAAAAAAAAAAAGAAAAAGGATTTAAAGCATAGACAAAGAAACATCTGAAGGTTTGCATTTATAATGATTACTACTGCTTTTATAGCTGTGTAATAAATCGTCACTACATTCTACAGTACACTTTAATGAACAGCTGAAATGCCACTGGAAATTTTGAAAACATTCCATTTAGGAATAAATCTGGCTATGCATGACAGGGGAAGATCTGAATGTCTAATTTATTTTCTCAGAGTTACTATTAACATTAACCTACAAATGAAAATATTCTGTTCTTCCTTAAGGATTCAACTCCATCTTCTATTTATCCTGCATTACCTGAACTTCTGTTTGTGGGGTCAAAATTTCCACAACTAAGTATGACAAACAAAGGATTGAGACTTTGGGACAGTTCTGTGGACAATACAGAATGGTCCGTTAGCTCCACTCACTGCACTGGGTGTATTAATTGGCAGAAGGAGGATGCGAATTATTAAAGATCTTGAACGAGCTGCTCAAGCATGCTGCATCATTTCTGTGCTGCAGCGCCTGCTGGTGTGACACGGGACAAGTGCTGAAGGGTAGTCCTGAACTCACCCACAACGGCAGCACGCTAACAGTGCACAGGGCAGGAGGGGTAGTACTGCTAGACGTGCTTCCCAAGAACCACAGCAAGAGACACCAGGAGAAGGTGAGGACTTTGGGTTTCTGCCACTCTGCTGGCTGCTGTTGCGGGTGTCCCAAGGGGATTGATCAGAAAAGGAGCCAGTCCTGTGCTGAGGTGTGTGGAAATGCAGCCTGCTGAGTCCCGGTGGAGAAATAAAAGCCACTCTGAGTAAGGGAAGACAAGCACCTCTGATCCACATGGTACCTCAGGGAAGATTGAGGTACCCCACCTGTGAGGATAAAGTGCTACTGAAAGCCGTGAGGGGCTGAGAGGCAGGAGAGTGTTCATCTAAGCATAAAATGTGTTTTAATGAAGCATGTAAACCAGAAGATCGTGTAGGTGTGTAAAGGAAATCTTTAAGCTACCGTTTGGTTTCTGTTCTGTACCTTTCAGACACACTGAGGCCGATTCTTCTGTTTTCATTCAAATATAGAAATGAAAAGATTTAAAATGCTCACACCGAATCACCCCTACCGCTGTTGAAACGTGCATGTTAATAAATACTTTTAACCAACTCTTACACATGCATTTGTACTTACACAGTCTTCAATCAGATGGAAACACATTTTGGTCCCTAATTTGCTTAATTGACTGTTTGCAGAGTAAGGAGTTGGTCAGCATAGGTAAGCATGGGAGGAGCTAGGCTTAGCTGATTTGCTCTGGTTTGTACAGGGAAGTCTGAGACAGAGGCTGGAAATCACCTTAATCCAGTGCCCAGCTCAGATGATGGTCCAGGGTGAATGAAGGTGGAAGGAAAGCTATACACTATCTTTACATACTGCCTCGTCATTTCTGACTTGTATATGCTGGCCATAATTTAGTTCATCCAAATATATATTAAAGGGTTTAAAACACACTGTTACCAGATTAAAAGTGCAATAGCTTTGAACATATTCCTGGAAGAGTTCCCGTGCCTTCAAAATGGCTTTCAAATGCCAAAGAGAAGGTAGACAACAGGGATTTAGGAGAACAGGCAAGTTTAGTTTCAAATATTTCATTTTTAATTTAGGAAAGCACAATGCACTCTGTCATACATGTGCTCTTTATGAAAAACACTGTAACTTATTACATTTCATTTCTGAATGAAAAAAGGGAGAGACAAGACTAGCGATGGCTGCTTTCTTTCCCCTTCAGGCCAGACATGATGTAAAAAAATGTTACAATGAAAAATAGTCCTAAGACTGTATTGTCTTCTGCAAGTTCAGCATTCAGACTTGTAGCACGAAGCGCAGTGCTGTGCCAGATGGGTACTGTGCTATGCCAACAGAAAATGACAAAGCAGAATAAAGTGAAAGTCCAGAAACATGTCCTGAATACTCTGTAAGCCAGCAGAGGAGTGTGCTAAAATTTGCCTTCAAACAGAAAGCCCCCAACAACACATCACACACAAACCAAAACCAAGAAAAAATAAACCTCAAATCCACCACCATTGCTCACTATCCCAGCTCTCGTTTTTGCAGCCTACAATGGACAGCTTAGTTCCCCAGGGCTTAACTATTCTAGGCTGAATGCCCCACCTCCAGCATGGCTGGTGGGCACATCCAATGCACATTTCTGTGCTTGTTTGAATTTTAGTGTTGCTAGAAGGTAGAATAATCCAGGGCAGTCTGACACAAGGCAAACACTGAAGGACATCAGGGAGGAACATGCACAGAACAAAGTCACTCAAGTGCACGTCTGATCCTGGTCATGATACAGGTCACCAGGCTGGGGTAATTTGATCGTGTTGGCACCTATGTCCTGCTGCTTTTTCAGTGCAGCGAACACAAATCTGTCATGCTACCGAGGGAGACAAGGGCAGCACATAAACAATTTTGAGCATTCTTCTCCCTCACCAAGGATTTTTCACGGTTTTGAAGATCTCCTTTTCTGTATTTTTTGTAATCAAGTGAACCTCCTCATGGGGATTTCCTACCTTGAAGCTAAAAAAAATAATAAAACCTCACTTCAAGTCCTTAGTGTGTTGCTAAAGAGCCAAGTGTGAGAAAGAAAAATCTAAAACTTGGAGACAACCAGAAAAAACTCATCTGCCAGAGAGCAATCCAGTGTTATCAGCACAAAATTGGCATCTGCTTCCTTTTGCATTATAAAAGATTTCACTGATCAGACTACAAATTGTCCTCACTGCATGGAGCAGCCAACACATACCACAAAGCCGCATAGGACATGCCAGTGTCACAGAGTTTGTTACAGGGTGAGAAGAGGAAGAAATTGCAGTACGGTGTATTTGTCTCTCAGCCTGATTGTACAGATTCTGGTAGGGCTGCAGGGGAAAGCACCTAAAATAAATCCAGAATTCCATGCAGTTTGGTGTTGTGCAACTCTCTAATGTGTCTGTCTCCAGCTGTTGTGAGTTTATTGAGTAAGCACATGGTGTCCTGCCAGAGAGCTCCTGTTTGACAGAGGGCAGCAGGAACTGGAACAACATTTTTTTAGT
Source organism: Pluvialis apricaria (assembly GCA_017639485.1). Taxonomy (NCBI): domain Eukaryota; kingdom Metazoa; phylum Chordata; class Aves; order Charadriiformes; family Charadriidae; genus Pluvialis; species Pluvialis apricaria. The sequence goes on along the minus strand of CM030008.1, from coordinate 115,844,005 downwards.
AGCAAAGGCTTCTAAAAAGCCCAGTCCCTTTTAAAACTCTCCACGTCTGGCTACTGCCAGCTTCAGAATCAACCATGAACCCCCTTTGTGATTTTATTACAAACTTGCTTCCCTCTCAAAGGACTTGGAATCATTGGGTTGTTTTATGTCTTTTTGGGGTGTGGGGGTGCTGAGGTTGAATCACCATGTTTCAAGAGCATCTTTAGCCCTTAATAAGTGTTAAAATGTTAGCAAACAAAGCTGACTACTGCATAAAAATTCACATATACGCTAAAACAAAGCTTCCCCTTTATTTCAAAGATCCTCTCAGGTGCTGTGTACAATCAAAAAAAATAGGCTAATGGATTCAAGGAACCTTTCTCTTGCCATTGATGTGCTGTCTCTTCTCCCTGGTTTCTGGACATGGAGAAAGAACAGAGAACAGCACGGAAGGGGTACATAATACCATATGCAATTGAGTTGGTAAGAGAAGCAGATGGAAGATGATGCAGACAGACATTATACAATTCTCTTTAATCAGAAATCTGGTCTACATGCTGGTGCTGATTCCATGTGGGGGTGTGTGTGGGGAGAATAGTTGTGAGTGCTTTTCTGTTCCACCCTGGAGAGTGAAAAGAGATGCTAAAGTGTAGAAACAGTTCAAACCAGATGAACCAGCTCAACCCAGTGATGCCAGGGTAAGCCATTTCTGTACAACACACAATTTTTGTTTACACTAGAAGAGAAATGCATCCTTTCTTGTCACACCTAGCGGGGTAAGATATAACATCGTTGAGAGCGCCCAGCTTGAGAAGAGTAGCTTTCACCTCAGAAGACCCTCTGAGGAAAGCTGTGGGCCTTCATGGCCCCTATTGCCAATCTTACTGAGTGCATGATTAAAAGGGGTTTGGGAGATTCTTGCTTAAGGAAAAGATGTCTGAACCTAGACCAAACATGTGACACAAGGCTCTTGCCTTTTTCAGCACAAGACTCCTTTGGGCTGGCACTAATAATCCCAAGAACAAGTGCTGCTCACAAAAAGAGAGATATATTTATCTAAGCTGGAAAAGCTCTTGCCTTGTATCAGGGATATCACTAAGAACAAACACTGCTGGAGGGCCTGAGTAGATCAGCCATGCCTGCAGCCCTGCCCAGAGCCCTTTGGACCATGTTGGGGTGAGGATGAATCCTTTAGTGCTCTCCCTATTAAAGCTCTCCACCACCGCTTTGATGAATTCTCTCTTCCAGCACAAAAGCCAAACCCTCCTTCCTGCAGAAGGTGGTCCTTCAGCTCCCCTCAGTGAGGCCAGGCTCACCCATCTAATCCCACATCACATTATGTTCTTGATTACTTCAGTGATTACTGACCTGCTACAGCACTTAGACACACACAAGCCTATGGGGCCGGATGGGATCCACCCAAGGATACTGAGGGAGCTGGTGAAAGTGCTCACCAAGCCACTTTCCATCATTTGTCAGCAGTCTTGGCTAACTGGGGAGGTCCCAGTTAACTGGAAGTTAGCAAATGTGATGCCCATCCACAAGAAGGGCTGCAAGGAGGATCCAGGGAGCTATAGGCCTGTCAGTCTGACCTTGGTGCTGGGGAATATTATGGAGCAGACCATCTTGAGTGCCATCATATGGCACGTACAGGACAACCAGGCAATCAGGCCCAGTCAGCATGGCTTCATGAAAGGCAGGTCCTGCCTGACAAACCAGATCTCCTTCTATGACAAGGTGACCAGCTTAGTGGATGAGGAAAAGGTTATGGATGTTGTCTACCTAAACTTTAGTAAAACCTTTGACACTGTTTCCCACAGCATTCTCCTGGAGAAACTGGCTGCTCGTGGCTTGGATGGGTGTACTCTTTTCTGGGTAAAAAACTGGCTGGACGGCCAGGCCCAAAGAGTGGTGGTGAATGGAGTTAAATCCAGTTGGCAGCTGGTCACAAGTGGTGTTCCCCAGGGCTCAGTGCTGAAGCCTGTTCAGTTTAATATCTTTATCAACAAACTGGACAATGGGATCGAGGGTGCCCTCAGTAAGTTTGCAGATGACACCACTTTGGGCAGGAATGTTGATCTGCTTGAGGGTATGAAGGGTCTACAGAGGGATCTGGACAGGATGGATTTATGGGCTGAGGCCAATGGTATGAGATTCAACAAGGCCAAGTGCCGGGTCCTGCACTTGGGTCCCAACAATCCCATGCAACGCAACAGGCTTGGGGAAGAGTGGCTGGAAAGCTGCCTGGTGGAAAAGGACCTGGGTGTGTTGGTCGACAGCTGGCTGAATATGAGCCAGCAGTGTGCCCACTTGGCCAAGAAGGCCAATAGCACCCTGGCCTGTATCAGAAACAGTGTGACAAGCAGAACTAGGGAAGTTATCATCCCCTGGTACTTGGCACTGGTGAGACCACTCGTCAAATACTGTATTCAGTCTTGGCCACTTCACTACAAGAAAGACATTGAGGTGCTGGAGCGCATCCAAAGAAGGGCAACAAAGCTGGTGAAGGGTCTGGAGCACAAGTCTTGTGAGGAGCGGCTGAGGGAACTGGGGTTGTTTCGTCTGGAAAAAAGGAGGCTGAGGGGAGACCTTATTGCTCTCTACAACTACCTGAAAGGAGGTTGTGGCGAGGTGGGGCTCCGTGTCTTCTTCCAGGTAGCAAGTGATAGGACAAGAGGAAATGGCCTCAAATTGTGCCAGGGGTGGTTAGGTTGGATATTAGGAAAAATTTCTTCACAGAAAGGATTGTCAAGCATTGGAACAGGCTGCCCAGGGAAGTGGTGTAATCACCATCCCTGGAGGTATTTAAAAGATGTGTAGATGTGGCACTTGTGGACACAGTTTAGGGGTGGACTTGGCAGTGTTAGGTTGACAGTTGGACTTGATGATCTGAAAGGTCTTTTCCAACCTACGTAATTCCTTGCCATCTCTCCCCTCTAGTGAGACTCAAAAGTCATCCACAGTGTGCTCAGATTAACCTCTTATTTTAGTAATTCAAGCATTTCGGTCTGCCAGCCAGTCACCTCAGAGCGTGTGTTTGAGGGCAAGCCCTCTAAGAAGGAGGGAAGGAGATGCCTCCAGGTTTGCTCATGCACAGCTTTTGGCATTGGGCATGGACTGCTTCACCACCACTTCTATAATTGCTGCTATTATCATAAATGAGTCAAATCATACTGTCATTTTCTTCCTCTTGGATGTCTGGTAACACACTGAAAACATCCTCTTGCATACCTGCACTTCCTGACGCATTTGTGGCGAGAACTGAAGTTTGAGTCTCAGTCTGTATTAATATTAAGTTTACTCCTACTCAGAATACTGACAAGACAGCTTTTTTTCTTTTTTTTTAACCTCAGGGTATCTGGGATCAAGATATTCCCCGTTGCAGTCTTTGTGCTATTCTACAAAAATCATGGTCTCCACAAGCTCAGACCTCACCTGCTTAATTTAAATTTCAGGTCTCCCCCATTCATACATTAAAAATTTGATTAATTCAGCCAGTGGTAAAAAACAAGAATTGCATCCCTCCGTCAAACCGCAGGAGGAGAGCAGTTACTTTTCAGGAATGTCACCCAGCCGTGTGCTGAGCTGACTGCACAACCAGCCCTCCCTGCTTAGCACCACGATTTATGCAGGAGCTCTGGCTTGTTCCTGGGAGTGGGAGGATAGCGCTCCAGCTCAGCTAAAAGGCATCTTCTGGGCAGACTTCCCATAACTGAAAGTCCTCCTGTGCTACTCCAAGTTACAATATTGGGCAGTATTTATCCACAAATAATGTTTTCCAGTAAACACCAAAAAAGTATTTGCTGTTGAATGTCAATGCCATGTTTATTTAAAAGCAATTTTTCCTGACAAATTGCAACACATTTTCAGTGTCCAGTGTCCTCAACTCCATATGGACCTGAAACCAGGTGATGGTCACCCACACCCTGCATGGCCCTGACTGAGCCTGCAAGGCCTGCCACGTGCCTGCTTCTGAGTCACCTAGTTTAGAAAGACATTTTCAAACATCGGAGCTAGATTTGTATAAACATCTCCCAGTGAGGTTAGGAACACATCTTAGTTTTGGAAGTCAACACTGTTACTCCAAAACCTTCCCATAAATAAGCAGCCACCTGCAGTTTCCAAAAATGCATTTTACATATGCAGCATTTTTCCACTTCCTATTCAGTCTTTGTAATTTCAAAAGTTTCTGATACCTATTAAAAAAAAAAAAAAGAAAAAGCAGATTCAACACCAGCTGCACAGATGAGCAACACAAACCAAACTATTGGAGAATGTTGAAAACCAAGTACATTTTGAAACAATGAGGAGGGTAGGCCAGCAGCTTTATAAGGGAGAAGGGAAAAATCCCAAGTCCAACTAAGCTAAAGGGCTGAGCTCATCTTGTTACATCTCTGAGTAACAGCACTACCTCCAAATGAATGTCTGAGAAAGCAAGACTCGATAAAGGGCCAAGCAGGCTACATGACAAATACTTTGAGTATCTCACCCGCTGTGGGTGCACATTATTTCTTGATAACACCTGCAAATTGTTGACCTGGACTTAATAGGTGCTGGTTGTGACTGTGGGTTTTCTCTCCTCTTCTCTCTTGATGGGTTCTTTTTGAAAGAGCGTATGTGCACTGTTACTAAGTGGCTATTTCAGTATCCTCTATTTCAGCTGGTTTGTATTTGAAGAACACTAAGAAGTTTAAAGTGCCTGAAGAGAAGACTGCTTTTTCTTCTTTTCTAAGCAAGTGCTTCTAACTTATTACAATTTGTTTCTCTGCAGACACGGGGAAGGTGGTGACTTGAAATCCAAGCTACTCCTGACGGCACAGGGGTTGAGAGGAGGGGGAGAAGACAGAGCAGTGACCGCCTGGATAACTCTACAGCCAGTTTCCCGAGCTGTGTCTGGATAAGTGTAGCTTGGAGCTCAGATATGGCTTGCAGCCATTCCTTCCTGATAAAAAACGATTCTGGGGGAAATCGTTCAAATAAAGTTACCACTGACTAAGATTAGCCCTGCAACTTCTCCTGTCATACTTAAGGAGCTGGCAATACTAATTTTTTCTTCTATAATTTTATTTACAGTAATGTCTAGAATATAAGTAAATGAAAAAATAATGGTGTGCAGTAGTGTTTCTGGCAAATTCTCTACTAATTCTCTGGGCAGCGGTCTCTGCTGCTCTGGGAGATTTTCCCTTTTATCACTGATATTGCACAGCAAAAGTGATACCCCAGGAGAAGGGAGACTTTCCCTCAATGTAACTTTACCAGAGCTATTCCTCAGAAAAAGGAAGCTGATACCACTTTCCCTTCAGGTTCTTTTACATCAAAAGAAATCCATCAAAGAAACCCAGATAATAAAAAAAACCCAGCTGTCCATGTGTATTTTATAACTCTTTCCATTCCAAAGTCTTTCCAGTTTTGTTTTGCAGTGATTACAAAAAGAGACGTCTGCTGTACTGAGATACAACATGAAGTGGTAACCTGTTATTTCAGGAATGCGTGAAATATACTGTGATCTGGGCAAGCTGGCTTATCAATGGTTTTATAAGCAGGGCCAAAGTACTGAATACCTCGAGGTGGAAGTCTGCAGTTGATTTCCATTATGAAAGCTTTGCCAATAAATAGAAGTTTTCTCAAAAGATGTAAAATTATGCTTAAGACACATTTTTTTGATTTTTTTCCTTCTTTTAAAAACAGGTGCCTTGTGTGTTATAGGCTATCATTTGGCCAAACTTGTATAGAATGAATCCTGATAAAGCAGAACTAATTATATTTTGGAGTATGAGACAACAAAGGAAAAAAAAAATGCCTTGAGAGGCCTGCATAATAGTGCCAAACCCATCTTGGAACTGAAAGGGATTTTTTTTTTTAATTATTTAAAATAGGTATCTTTTAATTACATGAAAAAGAAGTACCCTGAAACATTTATTTGGGTCTGAAAGTAAAGGAATGGAGAACCAGTTATCATGCCACTCCTCATGCTGTTAGTGTCACGTGCAACAGTTCAAATAGAGATGATGAGGATGTAAAATATATTTCCAAAGAGTGGATGCTTTTCAGGGTTGAGGATCTTCAAAGGGGTTTTGAACCTCATTTTAAAGGAAGAAAGCCTTTAACTCCTGAGAAAGTCAGCTGGCCTCTTGTCCTGCAATAGCAGACGTTCTTAAGTATTTCCAAATATTTATTTGAATTTAATTGTCATACTTCAAATATGTGCTTTACTGAATTGGGACACTGCTCTTTTCCAATGAAAAATTAAAGCAAAAAAATCCAGCAAGGCCAGATGAAAAAGAGAAAAAGTGCCCAAGCTTCTGTGTTTGCATAGGGAAAGGAATAAAGCTAGATTCTTACAGAGGACTGATTAATAGTGTGCGGTCTATCTTGTATAAATCACAGACCAACCTGTGAATGAGTTTTCAAAACATAATGATAGGATACATGGTGAAGCTGAAGATGGCCTTCTGTCCTACTCAGAAGGTGAAAATATCTGGATATCTATGTTTTTGTTTAAAATAACATAACAGAAAAGAAAAAAAAAGGAAAGATAAACTCTAAAATTTTCTGTGTAAATAACTTCTACCTGGCTTTTAAATCCATGGAAAATGGACTGTGGCTCATGGGGTCAGATTACAGTCTTGACAGAAATTTGCTGTGTGACCTGGAGGATAAATCATATAAACTCTCAAGCTCAGTAAACCAGTATGTTAATACTTCCCTACAGTGCTTCTCAGGTGGCTTTGTGATGCTGAATTAAAGTTAGCAAACATGACTGAGGTTCTTCGACAGAAGAGAATAGCGGCACTATATTTTTATTATATTATTGGAGGCAAAGGTGACAGAATGACTGAAATAATAAACTTCAGCCCCAGAGACACATATTGTATATAAAGTGGATTAGCTGGTTGATAAAGAGTGTTTGGTGTGATGGTCAAAAGGTACTTTAGAAGAACTGCATTTTTCGATTAAAACTATTATTGGCTATGGATGGTGATTTACGATATCATCTCAAGTCAATGGTTTTGCTGAGGTAAGACAGAACTCCTTGAAGAGATCTCAAGACTAATAAAACTTCAGTCAGGTATGGAAAAGTTTAATGTCTAAAATGCCAATTTTAAGCAAAGTGTAATGAAACCTATATTACTTGCTCAAGCCTGACAACTCTTATCAGGGGGGCTGCAATTTTGCCCTGAAGTTACATAATTTAATTGAGTCATATGAGTAAGTACCCTCTTTCTTAGATGACCTTTTCCTCAAACCACGATTGTACACACAGCAGGTATTTTTGCAGATTTTTTTTCACCTTGATTAACAAAACAGCAATTATGATAATATATTAATCAATTTCTTATTGTCAGGAACAACAGGGCAGGGACCTGTCTGATGATGTCTGAACACCAGCATGTAATTGTGTGCAGCTGGGTTGCATGAGGCCATCTTTGAAGGTCTCCTCAGTGTCCTGGGTACTCTGGCTTCTCCTGTGATGTGCCAGGTAAGGGCCAATTTGTCAGCCCACTGAATTTTGTCCCTCTGACTAAGTAGATAGGGGTTGCTGTTAGGCAAAATTAAGTGGGGCATTCCAACTCTGCAACACCTTTACATTTTCCTGAACTATCCATGAAGGGATGTGTTTGGTCTCTCTTAATGACATGCCTGAGCTGCCCACTGGTGTATGGGCATGCACTGACACATCCAGGCAGATGGAGGAAGCACTAATATCCTCATCACTGTCCAAACACAGTTCCTGGTATTGCACCATGACTAGACAAACTAAGCTGCCTCAAACCCATCACTTTTTCAGTTTAGCATACATCAGACACCAGCTGTGATAAGTTACCTGGCTTTGGTGTAATGTACCGTGTGGAAACACAGAAAGGCAACAGAAGGGGGGCAACCTTCTCTACATGAGTGCTACTGGGAATCACGTAATATAATGCACAGAAGGGACAGGGAAAGCTTGAGAACACTGTGGAGAGGTGGCCTTGAAAAACTGAAAGGTTGGTCACATAACATAGTCATTGATGTACGCACAGAGGCACCATGGATTACCAAGCAGGTAGAGAGCTGGAGGATGCAAGCCTAAAAAGAGTAAGTTCACAGTAGCTACACTAATGGAATAATTCCTTGAGATGTTAATAAAGAGCTCCATTTATTCTCACTGGAGCCAGCCAGCCACTAGAGGGAGAAATAATCTAGTGCTGACAGTGACTGCTATTTATTACGCTTCTGCAATGTATTATGTTTTTCTTAAAACTCATCTCATGAGGCTTGCAAAACCTTTCCAGTTAAAGGAAAAAAACCTCGAGTTTTCACAGTTGGTGAAGAAAGCACACGAATACAAAGTTCAAGGACTCAAGAAACAGAAAGCATATAAAAAAGATGCTGCACATCTATTATATCTTGGAATATACTCTGATTTTCATAGCCCAGATGAATTGTGGACCTGATTTCCAATTAATTAGAATTCATAGGGCAATGTGCTTTCACAGCATTCAGCATATCATTAGAAAAATTGTAGGATTTAAAGCTTTTTTATGTACTTTTCATGAATGAAAGTATTTTTCTTGGTGACTAGAAAGGGCAGGTCAGCACTGGGGTTGAAAAAGGAATTTTCCTTCCCTACAGAAACTGATAACTTGCTAAAAATGTTACTTCCATATTCTTTAAGAATAAAGCTATTTGAAAGTAGAAACCAAAGAAAAGCCCAACACAATAATACACTCTCAATAGCTGTATTACCAACCTTGCTCCTTTCACTACAGCTAGCTATGCTAAATACCCATTCATAGAAGGAAGGAAGCAATTTGGATATGTGAAGGCAGGTTTTTGTGCGTATAACTCTTCACTACTCACTAATGACAAGATATTCAGTAACAGGAAAATGGTAAATAAAATTAAAAAGTTACTTTTATCTAAAGATAAGCAAGTAATTAATTAGATAGGGAATTGCTAGATGTTTAGCAGGTCAAATCTTGGCGTTTTGCTAAAGGTCTATCAATGGGAAAGTTTGAGTTGTGTCTTTTCCTTGACTTAGACAAATTCTGCTTAAGTTAACGGGCCCAGTCCTGCCTTTCCAAACAGGAACAAACCAAGCTTAAAGTCAGCAGAAGAAAATGGATCAATATTCCTCATGAGAAGACTGTGGCAAGCTAATGGATAACCTTCTCTGTTGTGAGTGCACTAAGATCTGGGGATGTAACTAGAAGACTGCTTCTCCGCTAGCTCATGTGGGTTTTACTGTCCCTGGCAGCACCATGCTCTCAGTGGGCAGTTAGGCTGCCTTCAGTATGGGACCTGCACCCAGTATGGTGCTGCGGTCTACCCTCTCCAAAGAAGAGAAATAAGGAGGTAATAACAGAGAGAAATGTTTCTCACAGCCTTCCAAATGGCTTTTCATCAGAACATTCACAGGTTTTCCAGGAATAGGCACGCACAGAGCATACAGTGGGAACCCCCTCCACTCAGCCAGACTGTGATTTTCAGTGTGTGTGGTGTGCTTGCTTCTCTGTGCAGCACCTACCATGGCAGCTCAGGCTCTGAGCTGTATTAAAATATCTTTTCCTAGCTCTGAAGGCCTTCCCTATGGGGGGAAAAAAAAAGCATTTTAAGATTCCCTTCTGCTGTAGTGTGAAGGGTAACAAATACAAAGAAAATTTATAGAGATGTGAGTGGGAAACCATGCATTAGCGTACGTAGGCAGGGCGTAGAGGGAAAAGGAGAGGTAGGACTAGCTGCAGGGAAGCATGCCTATCTATCACTTACCCCCTGTGAAAGTATCTGAACTACCTCTGGAACATATGTTAGCAATGGCTGTGGGCTGCATGGTGGTAAGAGAGGGGGAGACGTGTCAAGTTATGAGAAGATCGTACCTATGAATTTCAACAGACACAGCAAAATGCAACATGAGTTACTGTTACTCCTAGGAGTAGTGTGCTCCCCTTTGGGCTTTCACACATCACAGGGAGAGCAAATACATACAGCAGGTGGAAAGAGAGAAGAGAGCATCCTGGCAGCAGGATGCGCGTGGGAAGCACAGTTGAGGAGGAACTTCAAGAACCGACCCTTTTATCCCTGGCTGAGGCCTCACCAGCCTCTGCAGCTCTTCCTCCGGCAGGGAAGTACAAGGATGATTTAACTTCTTCCCCACGCTGTGCCTTGCTGCTTGGGCAATATGGTGGGGCTCTTCCCAGGCATCTCAGTGAGCACATGGAAATGCTGCTACAAGCCTTGCTTCAGGAGTACAAAACAGGAGCTGAGAGCAAGGGGGCAATGACTAACGATGACTATATTAGCATTTCTGCAGCTTCTTTAGAAGGTTCCATAATTGCTGCACTAACTGTAATGAATCAATCCTCGTGACACCCCGATGTGCAGGAGGTGAGTGTTATTATCCCTTTTTTACCCAGAGCTGGAGGCACATCGATATCCGCAGCTGGGAAGAGGCCAGGCAGGGAGCAGCAGTGGTGGGGAGCCCAGAACTCCTTCTTCATCCCCTTTTCCCAAGGCCACAGCCTACCTGCCATGGAGGCACAGCATGTAGGTGTGGGGGCCAGACTCTCCCACCACCCTGCTACCCCCTGGCAGAAAAAGGGGCACCACACCTGGGAGTTTTGCAGTTTCAGTCCTTCATTTTAATCGCTCGACTGATCCTCCCATTCCCTACGGGAACAACGCAAACCAGGCGCTCGTTCCAGGTGCACCCCTCATGCTCTTGTTAGACCTGAGAAACACCGAACAGCCAAATCATACCTTAGAGTGCTCCTGAACTATAATTAACCTTAGTGTATCATTTTATGGAAGAAAAAGCTGTTAAATTTGTCTGAATTCAAAAGAACCTGGAAGAACAGTGGCAAGATAATGTTTTTAACAAGCAGCTTGATTAATTTATGGCAGAGGTTATCATCCCATTGTGTTGGGTAGGAAGCTGACATTTAAAACTTTGTATGTACTTTGTCAGGGGGGAGAAAAAAACCCTCCATAGCTCAGATTTTAAACGCTACACTTGAGACTTGTAAACAACCCACTGCAGAATCCAGTACTGAGGACTCAGATCCCAATTGCATAGTATTACCAAGGACTTTCAGAGAAACAGTCGACAACCATTTTTCTGTGCCTTATTCCTATTAAGTTTCATGCCTCAGGGAAAAAAACCAGTGTTGATTTCGAGTACAGTGCATACGTCCCCACGGAGCGGAACGTCCTCCCAATGGGTACCTAGGACTGTACTGGGGGCTGTGGGTAGCCCAGGGAGCAGGGCAGGGGATTTACATTCCAGATCCAATCTAACCTTCCTATTCTGTCTGGCTTCAGTGCTGCCAATGATAGAAACACTGAGGGAGTAATCACAAAATATAAGACAGTACAATAAAAACCCGTAAGATTTAACTCAGAAGCAAGCTTTTACCTGTTTTTTTTTTACTATAAAAAAGACTAACTTTACTTTTCCTCTCTAGAAATATAAATATCCGGTTTATGAGAAGGGGTTAGATTTTTTTAAAATACTGATAATTGAAAATATTGTAAAACAGACTTGCAAATAAGCATCAAGAACTTCTAAAAGCAGTGTTTTAAGTATTATTTTATGGGTCACTTTTATTTCATCCTCTTCTTTAAAAATATTCCTTAAAAATAAATATTCTTTCTCTATGTATTATTTATTATTGTCTATTATGTACATCATTTAAAGGAGGTGCCTAAAATAAAACACATAATCTGAAAACATATTCAAAAGATGAAAAATCTCTGTGACATCAACATCAAACTACAGCCCTGTTTTTAAAGAGACAGCTGTTCAGGTGATTCATTGTATGACCTTCAAATGGATTATTTCATTATTCTTTGGGCTGCTGCCCTTAAGGGAACTAGTTACATTAAATAACAAGCTACCATTATGTGGACATACCGATTCTGAGAACAGGGGAAGGAAATATAGTCGTAACATGCAATTTCAATATAAAATGAGGGCTTGTCAATCTTCTGCCAGAGGCAAAACACTCAGGCAGATACTGCAGTCATCACAGAGATATAACGAATCTGATTAACTTCTCTGGAGAAGGGACAATTAGTGCTGATGGGACAAAGCCTCCTTGGCATTCACGCATGTTTGCACAGGGATCAGTGTGCAAGGGCTGCGTGACCGCTGGTTGATGGCAGGGGCACCTCGGCTGCCACGCTGCGGTTGTGACCCACTGCCGCAACTTCTGTCCGAAGAACCGGAGCAGGGAGCAAAGCCGGTTGCCCAGGAAATCACTCCAAAGATAGCTTGAAGCGTGACCGAGTACAACTAACCACCGCGTGTACAGTGGCAGCAATGGAGCGCTGAAATGAAGGAAGGTATAGTGATTTTCCAACACAAGCTGCATGCCTCCCCAGAGAGAAAAGGATGCAAAGAGAAGGATCCAGGAGAGCTAGAAACAGACCAGCTCTAGTCGGGACTAGAAACTGTGGGATAAAAGAACTGTGAAAGACTCACAAGGATGATATTAGTAATGGGACGAGTGAAAAAGGTTAATAATTAAATCACCACTGATGAAAATCTTAGCAGGAGAGTGTGTTAGGATCAGGGCTACAATAAATGAAAGCAGAATAGAATGCCACATACTCATTATTTTCAAAGGTGTGAAATTCATTAAAAAAGGAAATAAAATAAGCAGTGGGGAGGTAGAAATACAGAAATAGTTGATAGTCAGAAGGTCATTCTATCACTGTGTGAAGGGACAGTGACTTTAGGTGTAGTATTCTTCACGCAGATCTTGTTTTTTTTAGTGGAGAAAGGATGCTTAGCTAAGTACTGAGGATTATTACTTAGGAATATTAAGGAATCACTTAAAAAAGAAAAAGAGAGAGAAGAGAAAAGAGAAAGGGACACCAGAAATAGAGACAAAGTGCTGACATTCATTCCAGTTGCTGTCAGTCTAACATCTTATTTGAATAAAGTATCATCCACTCCCTCTCAATTCAAATTTGTTCATCACAGGTAAACAGCAACTAATTTGTGCCCCAAATCAAATGATCTCTAAGTAGGGGGTGGGGGGGGAAGCAATAGTTGGAGAGTTACTGCTCTGCCAGAAATGTCATTCTACCCAACAGTAAATGACTGAACAACTACAGTGGCACAGCCTGACTCACCAGCATTTCAAACAAGTCTGAGCAACAAATCTCTGCCAAAGCCCTGTTGTCTCACAGCTCTTACTGCCACATGACTGAGATGAGTCCAGCAGATCCTGCACTGGTCCGAAATCCATAGCTAGACATTTAGATTGGACCATATCGAGTAGACAGTGCCAACATTTCTGCGATTTCTAACATCTTTGACCGCAGCTTCATGAGGATGGTCGGATGACATGTTGGCTACATCCCAATAGAACAAGAAAAAAAGTTAGAAATTGCACCCCCCCCCCCCGAAATTCCAGTTTTTATAAATATAATTTCTATCACTGCTACAAAGATAAATATTATGAGGTGAATTCATGGCTCAGCTGATGCCATCAATGACACCATGTCACCCAGAGGGGTTGTAAGCCTTCTGCATTATATAATGACTTTTTTGCCCTTCAGTCTTCACTGGCAAGTGCTCTAGCCACACTGTCCCAGTCGCAGAAGGCAAAGACACGGACAGAAAATGAAGAACCACCCACTGTAGGAGAACACCAGGTTCAAGACCAGCTGAGGAACATGGAGGTGCACAAGTCCATGGGACCTGATGAGATGCACCTGTGGGTCCCCAGGGAACTGGCGAATGAAGTTGCCAAGCCACTATGCATCATATTTGGGAAGTTGTGGCAGTCCAGTGAAGCTCCCAATGACTGGAAAAGGGGAAGCATAACCCCCATTTTTAAAAAGGGAAAAAAGGAAGACCCAGGGAACTACAGGCCAGTCAATATCACCTCTGTGCCAGCAAGATCATGGAGCAGATCTTCCTGTAAACTATGCTAAGGCACATGGAAAATAAGGACGTGATCGGTGACAGCCAACATGGCTTCACTAAGGGCAAATCATGCCTGACAAATTTGGTGGCCTTCTACAAGGAGATTACAATGTTGGTGGATAAGGGAAGAGAAACTGATGCCATCTACCTGGACTTGTACAAAGCATTTGACACTGTCCCGCACAACATCCTAATCTTTAAATTGGAGAGACATGGATTTGACAGATGGACCACTCGGTGGATAAGGAATTGGCTGGATGGTCACACTTCAAGAGTTGTGGTCAACGGCTCGATGTCCAAGTGGCAAGCAGTGACAAGTGGTGCTCCTCAGGGCTTGGCATTGGGACTGGTGCTGTTCGACATCTTTATTGGCAACACAGACAGTGGGATTGAGTGCACCCTCAGCAAGTTTGCCGATGACACCAAGCTGTCTGGTGCGGTCGACATACTGGAGGGAAAGGATGCCATCCAGGAGGACCTTGACAGGCTTGAGAGGTGGGCCTGTGCAAACCTCATGAAGTTCAACAAGGCCAAGTGCAAGGTCCCGCATGTGGGTCAGGGCAATCCCAAGCACAAATACAGGCTGGGCAGAGAATGGATTGAAAGCAGCCCTGAGGAGAAGGACTTGGGGGTGTTGGTGGATGAAAAGCTCAACATGAGCCAGCAATGTGCACTTGCAGTCCAAAAAGCCAACCGTACACTGGGCTGCATCAAAAGAAGCGTGGCCAGCAGGTCAAGGGAGATGATTCTACCCTTCTCCACTCTTGTGAGATCCCACCTAGAGTACTGCATCCAACTCTAGGCCCCCCAACAGGAGAAGGACACGGGCCTGTTGGAGCGAGTCCAAAGGAGGGCCACGAAGATGATGAGAGGGCTCGAGCACCTCTCCTGTGAAGAAAGGCTGGGAGAGTTAGGGTTGTTCAGTTTGGAGAAGAGAAGGCTGCAGGGAGACCTTATAGCAGTCTTGCGTATATAAAGGGCCTACAAGAAAGCTGTAGAGGGACTTTTTACAAGGCCATTTAGTGATAGGATGAGGGGTAATGGCTTCGAACAGAGAGAGGGCAGATTTAGATTAGATATGAGGAAGAAATTCTTTGCCCCGAGAGTAGTAAGGTGCTGGAACAGGTTGCCTAGAGAAGCTGTGAATCCCCCATCCCTGGAAGTGTTCAAAGTCAGTTGGACAGGGCTTTGAGCAACCTGGCGTAGTGGAAGGTGTCCCTGCCCATGGCAGGGGCGTTGGAACTTGATGATCTTTAAGGTCGCTTCTGACTCTAACCATTCTATGATTCTATCATTCTATGTATCTTTGGTTTTGAGATTTCCACAAAGTTCGGAACTAAATTATTTTTCTGAATGTGATAAAAGCAAAGTAGCAGTTTTAAGTTTTGTAAAAGAAAGAGTAAAAGTAATAAAAGAAGTATTGTATTATTTTGCTTTTTAGTACATTTTCCAATTTTTGTTATGCACACAGTAAGAAATATTGATTATTACAAAAGAGAGTTTTCATAAATATCTATAGTATGTCTATTTTGGAGTGATAAAGTAATACATAACAACTGTGAACATTTTTAGTACTAGCCCAAGGAGGACTACCTTCCAAAAGAAGTTTTTCAAGGTTTCCTTTCAACTGCAGAATAATGAAGGCTTAGCACAGATTTGCAATAGCAGTTGTCAGATATAAAACAGGAGAGATTTATATACTAGTCCTGAAAGCTCCTGAGCTTGCCTTCAGCATGATACATCACTGTCACAGTGCAGAGCTGCACAGACACAACCCAAACATCGCTGCCACCCCAATGTCACTTAAATAAAAGGAAGGATTTGGGTGCTCTGGATGTGGCTGCTGGCATTTGGGGATGACAAAACCAGTTAGTGCTTTCTGTGGTCCCTGGGCTTGCTGCAGGTAAAGCTGCTGGGAAGCTGGAGTACAGGCTGGTCAAGTAGCACAGACTTTTTGGAGGGGAATGGGAAATTGCTGTGCAACTCAGCTACAGTTGCAACCAGAGAAATCTGTCCCAGGAACTCCGTAGCTGCTGCAAAGGTGCTTTCAACAATTTTTTTTTGATCACACCAGCAAATAACACGAGCAGTGATCGTATGATGGTTCTTTATCTTTGTGGTGTATGACGAATAAGAAAGCAGGCACAACCTAAGAAAGTCTTTAAGGATTTTCCCTAATTTCTCCCCTCCCAAAAAGATTTATAACTTCATTAGGAGGGGAGAAGAATTTAAAAAGTCAAGTCTTTTCAGATGAACTTTCATTCATGTGTGTCACTGGGAGCAGAGCAGTATTTGATGCTGCCCTACTTCAGCACCTGGGCTACCAGGGGCCATACACTTTCTTTGCTGTCCCCTGCCCCTAACCTTCACCCCATACTGTACCCGAGCCAGCTAAATTACTAAAATAAGTTGAAAGTCACTCCATCTTAGCAGTAATACAAACACGAGAAAGTACAAGAAACAAATGACTGGTCATCAACGTGACTTAGATATTAATGGTATCTTTTATTTGTAAGGGCAGAACAATTACTCGCTTTCATGTCTCTCTTTCTCACCCTAACATGATACAAATTAACAGAAGATCCCAAAGCACATCTGCAGAAACAGTTTGTCTTGTAATTTTACACTAAAACTAAAGTAAATCAGACTATTTTAACCTTTTCCCTTTTTAATCTAAAAGGGCTCCAGCATTTCATAGTGAAGGAATATTGCACTTCTAGCTGATCAGAACAGAAAATTATTATGAATAATTAACTTAATTATTGTTGCTTGTTTGCTTGTCTTGTTATGTTGGACATTAAGGACTCCAGACTGAATTTTGTGCAAACGCACATCTCTTTTTATGCCTCTGAATTTTCTGCATGGCAGATTTAATACATCAGCTGAGCTCCCCTTAGCAAACTAAACCAGATAGTATGAGATCACATACCAAGAGTGAAGCATGGTATGGCTGGCAGCAGTCAGAAAATAATTCTAAAACGCTAGCAATGAAATAACATTTAAAATACATGAAAGAATTGTGCAGCACTGCTGTGGGTGGGATATCTATATTTACTATTCAACAGCAGGCCTTCAGGAATAATTTGGTCCTGATGAGAACTGTATTTTTTGTACTTAAAAGATAAGTTAAGAAAAGAAAGTAAGAACAGTGATAGTGGGTATATTCAATAGCCTGAGAAAGACAGAGAGAGTCATAAGAGATAGGTCTGCAGGGGTCTTCATGAGGTCATTTGGTCCCTCCTCCTACCCTAAAGCAGGAGCAGCAATACCTAAATTTGTCCTGACAGACATTTTCTACCCTTTTCTTGAAAACATCCAGTGAAGTGATTTCTCTTGGCAATCTGCTCCCGTGCTTATCTATCATTACCATTAGGGAAATTTTCCTAATGTATAGCTTGTGTATGTCCTCGCAATCTTAGGCAGTATTTCTTCTCCTGTCCCCACTGGACATTATTAACTTCCTTTCTGAGGCAGCCTTTTAAGTAGGTGGGCAGAAGGAGGGCTTAAAATAAGCAAGACCTGCTTTGCACACAAACATGCAGGTTGGCTGTGTAAAAAATATAGCCTGAAAGAGATGGCTGAAAAACACATTTTGGTTCAGTTATTATAATTTTGTTTCGCAAAGCAAGCCCTAGAATGATAAATGTTTACAGGATTTAACTGAGAAAAGCTAAGAAGTTGGAAGTCCTCACTTTCATCTATAGCTATGTTTAATATAAAGCTAAATCTTGTGCAAAGTTGAGGCAGATGACTAGACACAGGACAAGGATTTTCTGTTCTGCAAATAAGGCAATCATCTAAATGAGGTTGCAGCTTTTCTTTAGCAAATTATTGACTTCCACAACACTGCTCCAGTGTTGCTAAAAGATCAAACTTTTACTAGGAAAGTTAAAGGGGTTTTTTTTTGGGGTAATGTAAGTTAATTGTAACTGTTTCACTGCCTCAAACTTCATCAAGTAAAGGTAAAAGTACAAGTGAGACAATGACTGTAGTATAGGTCACAGATCGCACCAAAATTCTGACTTCTCATCAATAACATTATTTACAGAAATGTGACAATACCGATGTAACAGGGCATAAGGGCATATGGAGCTAGGTGTGGACTGATAGGGGTAAGTTTTGTGATGGGATAAGCAATGTCTGCTAGCAGCGAGACTGTAATAGCTAGGGCATCTCAGTTTCATTGCAAGATAAACTGGTGAGGATCATGACAGAAGTAGAAAGGAGGAGTGCCCATCCTCTTACGTACTATGCAGTGCACTATAGGAATGCCCTCTCTCCGCAGAGGATTGTAAAATGAGATGAGTGGGTTCATTTCTGTGCTGTAAAGGCATACATTTGTGTGAGAGGACACAAAGCCCAGAAGGGAAGCTGCCATGGGGCACAAAGTGTCTCACGTGCCTATCAGTGATATTAAGCGTTAACTGACTGAACATGCTTTATATATCCATCAGTGGAAAGTTGCAACTGTTCATTAAAAGTTCCAAGCTCTAAGTTCCTTCAATAAATCAATATCCTCTGCTCCTTAAGTATCACGTATACAAAACAGATGCCAGATGCCATAAGGAAACCTACCATAAGGTATGCCTATCTACTACCTCAGAATAAATATATTTTTTATTGTCTTGCCTTTCAAATTTTCTTCTGACTTATAAATTATTCACGGAACTTAATCATACCTGACACGTGAACCTGAAAAGTGAGAAACATGTCCAACAGCTTCTCCCTAGCTTTCAGAGAGAAGAGAGAAGGGATTGCTATAATATGAATCAAAAGGTAAGTAATATATCATGCATCAGTGACTGCAGGTTGGGAAAGTTACTACATAGGCCAACAATAGTTCCAGAATACTATTCCTTTGGCTGCATGTCCAAAGCTCATGGAGATGCTCCTGTCTCTTTCATGGGAAATCAAAAAAACTCCTCCTTCAAGCAACCAAATAAAACACACCTCAAGGAAAATGGAAACAATTCTTTCACTAGCTAAAGGTTTGATGAAAATGAAAGAGACTGCAACACAAAACGATGAAACACTGCACTGGAAACATACTGTAAAACACTAATAAAAGATTAATCAGACTTATTCCTTTTGTACTAATTAGGAAAGTCATTGTTCCCTAATTGGAAGTCACTCAACAAGAAAGAAAATGAACAAACTTCCCTGCATGTGTCTAAAAATCTTCACCAAAAGGAAGATGAGGTATTGTATCACCTTATATTTTCCCTCTCCCATCCCCCTACCTGTGATCTGGGCCAGTGAAGTTAATGGGACATTTTCATTAATTTTAGCAAATGAGGACACCACCTCCATCTAAAAAAAAAAAGTATGCTTTTGCTTATATGACACCTTTTTCTGGGGATATTTTGGAGCATATTATAGTATTATAGAAACACCTTAAAGTAAATAGGACCTCATTCCTAAGACCAAGATGGTTTTCATACCTAAGGATGTATGCTACGCTGTATGGTGAAGTGCAGTGTAAAGACATCAGCTCCAGTTTGCTCAAATGCCAGAACAGCCTAGCCAGTGTGTCAGGCTACAATTATCCTTACATCCCTTATTGTTTCCCTCAGCACAGACACTTCCCAGGAGCAGCATTTTAGAAAAGCGGAGAAAGTGAGAGAACCATCTCCAGAGTTGATATTGTTCCATAGTTTTCTGAGAGCTGCATATTTCAGTTTGAGAAGCCATGAGGATATCTCCATACACAAACATGTGTTGCATCATTATAGGAAAATAAAAGCTCTAACGACCTCCAGCTTTGTGCATAACATTTAACAACATCCTTGCCATGAGACATTTAATTTGCCTTGTCTTTACTGTAAAAAGCTTTTGGACCTTTGCTTATCCTTTGATTCACATCAGTCCTATGCATCATGTTTGAAAACTGACACTACGCAATTTCACCATTAATTCACTCAGTGCAGATGATGCACTTTATCTTCCCATCAATCCGTGTGGATATGCCCAAGTGTGCATACCACCTTCTTCTGATCACCACAAATTTACCACCAGACAAAATTATTTGGGAGCTTTGCAGATTATAAAACTCTTCTGATCATAATTTCTTTGACTTGATCAGGGGATTTTCTATCTGAAACATCCTATACTATGTAACAATGGGGTGGTTGGATTTTTTTTGCAAGTCAACCTAGAAGAGCTGGTCCTGTAACTCTGTCAAGATTTGATTTGTAATATAGGTTGACCCTAGCTTGAAGACTTGTCCTCCAAGAACTGACCTGATCAGTTCTCAGACAGGTGATGAAAAGTTGGAATTTGGGATGTATAAACCAGATCAACCTCTTTCTTCTTGCTTTTGTCACTGTTATTAAGTTTGCTCCGAGATTGTCTCTTAATTGAGCTTGATCATTTGCTGTGATTTTATAGGATATTAAGAAAAATGGTCTTCAGATTCCTATAAACAGACAAGTAGAAGGTACTTAAGCTATTTGTATTAAAAAATATAAGCCTGACTGTACACAAATAACATGCACATATTTTGAGATATTATTTTTGGAATGTCTCTGATAAATTTTAAAGTTAGGAATTGGTTGGTTTATTCTAAGTATCACTCATCTGTGCAGTAAATGACAGGAATAGATGCAGCTATGATGGAAGTTACACACATGGATTCTTTACCATGGGATAAAAATGAGAAAAGCCTAGTGCTTTTTGCTTTCATCATCAGTGGTGTACCTTGGTGCCCATTAAAAAGTGTTTGTGGTGTTTATAATCACGTTTCTCCAAGTCACAGCTGACTGGACAACTATGAAGTGTCCATTAAAATACCTTGGAAAAAAAGATTTATTAAGAAAAAACTCATTTCTGTTCTTCCTTCTCTCCTTTTTACACGAGTTCTACAAATGCATCTCCAAAGTATCAAGATCTTTGAAATTGTCAATACACTGGAACAATTCTGCAACTGTATATAGCCCCAAATCCATGTAAAATGTCAAAAAATGGATTACCATTAAGTACTGTAATATTTTAGAAACAATAAAAAAAAGAAGTGCAGAAGACTCAAGTGGGTGAAGTCCCCACAGCAGCAGCAATATTGAGTTAGGAAGCAGAATCTGAACCCATATTTTAAGCAATGAGTGTGCATGCAGTGGAGAAGCAGAAAGGGGCAGAATGAAGTAGAAAAACTGTGGTAACAGCATCCATCCCTCAGACCTCTTGTCCTCAACAAAGTTTCCGGTCTCTTCCATATTCCTCATCTTTTAGGCTGGGAAAGTGCTGCCATCAAGTTATACCTCGTGCTGACTCACCACCTACTTTGCCCATACTCCTTCAAGAGATTGTAAGGGATAGCTGCAGATCTTTCTCTGTCTTATCCAGCTACAGAACTTCATAAAGTTTGCTGGAACTTCATATCTTTCAGACTTCAGTCTCTCTAGCAAACTTGATTAAAGTTGGCCAATGGATTCAAAACTTACTGGGAGGTAGAAAGGACAGGTTGGCATGTGGACTGACAATGTAATTGCATACTTTTTTCCCAATGAAAAGCAGGCCAAACATAACCAAGGTACATATAGATGGCAAAGGAAAATGTCCTGAATCAAGCTCAGCTGTAATGGAAATGTCAGTTATCTGTTGCCTGCACCTTCTTTTGAAGTTAGCTAACCAGTCCATTATCCATCTGCTTACAAGTGCAAGATAAACTTTTGCCACTTTTCAGGAATGGGAAAGAAAATGTCACCTTTTTTTCAGCTGGATGGGTTTATCTAGACCATGAAAGATTAAACACCAAGAGGGTACTGCCAGCAAAGACAGAGAGAAAAAGCTACTTACTTCCTGGTAGGATAATGAGAGCGCAGCAGCGGAGGTGTGCATTTCAAGATCACAGCAAGCTGTGCTTTATTCAGAATAGTACCACAGCATTTGACACGTGCTGTAACCACATGGAAACCATGGCATGGGAGGAATATTGTAGGAGGGAGATTGTAAGGTATAGCAAGAAAAAAACCCCGGCAAAAACAGGAAAATAAATTTGTATTACGTAAAAGAGATATGACACAGTTGTGCTGTTCAAAAGTTATTCCTTATATAAAAAGAAACATCGGTAGTAATGAAAACCCTTTCTCAGAAGAGTAGGCGCATGAGCAATGGTAGGTAGGTAGGTGGGAGGAACAGCGTGGGCTGAGAGACCAATATTAGACTTAAAGTACTCAGAGAGAAAAAGTCCCACAAGATGAAAAATCCCTTCAAAACCAACAGTGACAGCAAAAAGAAACATGTTTTTAAGTTGTTTGCGCTGCCAAAGATGAAAGTTAAGCCAACTAGAGACTGCATACAGAAAACAGAGAGTAGCAGAAAGGAGTGCAGAAGAACCCTGACAATGACCACTGCAGAAATACCACTTTCACAAGGTGCCTTGTTCTTTGCTGACAGAAAAAGCATAATTAAAGGAGTGAAATACCACTCAGCTTTAAGGTGCTAATAATGTCCTGCAAGGTCAGCTAGAAAGTCCACTAGTGTCAGTAAAAGGCTGCCTGCTGGCTACAGTGATTTTTGGCTCATTTCCATAAAGCTCTTATTCAGGTGCAAATTGAACTCAAGTCAACAGCAAGCCAAGGAAATAACTTGTTATCGCACATTACACAATTGCTTGATGACCTATATTCAGTGAGTGAGGGGCCCTAATTTAGTCTCTGGCTGACATGCCAGCAAAACTCTATCACAACTCTCAGAGTAATGAGGGTAGCCCTGGGATGAACAAGCAGTGTCACAGTCAAGGTCAAGTCATGCTACTAAGAAAGTATGAAGAAGTCTGCAAAAAAACCTAGCTTAACAGAACACTTCCATTCCCAGAGCAAGCACTTGGCTAGTTCTCACAAAAAAAACCCCAAATTATCATGTTCAGCACAAAGGAATAAAGGCAATGCATAATTATGTATTATATAATTTGTCTCTGAAAGTGGAAAGGTTTCCCAGGAAGAGATATTTCTATAAAGTATCATAGATGAAAAGAAATAATTCTACTTCATCCCAATTTATGCTGAAAAGTCATTGAAAAGGAAAAGTTATTTCATATTATGTCCTCTTTTTTGTTTTACTACCATTTATCATTTCCCCCTTCCTTCTTCGAACCTGTGATTTACATCTTAAACTTACATGAATTTTACAGAGTGCAACTTAAAATTAAGTACATTCCTAAAAGCTTTCCTGAATAGGGATTAAAAAACGTATGTAACATGAAGGATTCATACAAGCACTTTGCTGAATTACAGTGACTTCAAAGCTAAACCCAAAAGCTTCTGCTGCCTAGACCCTCTGATCTAACATCCTCTGTGGGTGAACAGTGACATACAGGACTTTTTATTTTTAATAATTCCATATTCTTTTACAAGTCTCATATCTACAGAGAACAGAAATGACCAAGAACAAACACACTAACTGTGGTGTATTGTACTTCACAAAAATATTATGGAACTATGGAACATATGTTTCTAAAGTCTCAAAAAAAATAAGCTCCGTGCCTGATAGTGTGTCTATGCATAAAGCATGGCTTTATGGAGTTTGTGGTGGTACGTAACATTTATGTTCACCTTGCAGAGGCTGCAATAACTGATCTCAGAGGAGTAGCTCTGGCTCAGGAAAGGATGTGGTAAAGTCTGCTGGTTGATGAGAGGAATCACTGGATCCCTTGAGCAAGTGCCAGCCAGCTTATGAAAATCCCAGCAGAAAATGAGACTACTTTCTCCTTTGGACACTAATAGAAAGACAGAGCAGAAGCAATTCCTGGCTTCCCCTGAGACCAAGTCAGGCAGGTTGCTACGGGGAGCTGCAATAGGCATGTTTGTGTCTTCTGGTCTATTCATCACTGATGTCAAGAGCATACATTCTTAACAAGGATCAAACGATTTTCTCTAAAATCTATTTCTCAGATAAGGTCTCTGGGAAAAAAATGGGGTAGAGGAGAACAAGAAAGGAGAGGAAATTAATGAGGGAAATGCAGGAGGAGTCTTTTCTCACTAATCATGGATACTAGAGGAGATACAGCTCTTTTTTTTCCATTTTAAAGCTACAGCCTCAGGCAAGTTATACTAAAATTAGGTTATTTTTGGTTCAGTGAACTATGATTCACTATTACAACTACAAATTTTGCAGAAGACAGACAGAAACAATTGTTGATTTAAATCCACACTATTTTCTTTTATGGATATAATTTGTTTTCTTGCTCTAGGGGACCTCTCCATTTTAGAATAATTTAAAATAAAACACTAATACCAAAATTGTCCCTTTTGTGCAATTTTCATGAGAATTTGGGTGGCTCTTTTAAAAAGCCCAAATAAAAGAAAAACATGAAGTTACATTAAAAAAACATAAATTCATCATTGCTCTTGACTAAAGCTTTCATAAATGATTAGTTTTGGTTATATTTCCCACAAAATACAGTGCCATTCTGAGTGAACTAAAGAGTGCAAACCATGGATTTGTCTATTTTCAAACAGTCATTGTTCTTTTTAATTAAATGTCAGATGATCTCTGATGAGTTGCAAAGACTAGCTTAGGGCTAATTTCATATGTTGAGTATATATAAATACACAACTATGCAAAGCTTTCGCAGGTCAAAGCTATAATTCAGCAATGTATTTAAAGAACAGACATATTGTATGTACCTGAATACTCACTTAACACTAACAGGTTGAAATACCTTGCAAATTCAAAGTGTAGGTAGTGGGGTCTCATTTCAGAATAACACTGAAATACATTCCCAAAACTACTCTTGTTCAGAAACAAATCCAACCAAAAATAAGCATGACCAAACACACTTATTTAAATACTTTCCTTAACTGGTACCTAGAAGTAAAGAGTTGAAACAAATAGGAACAGAAACTGCATGTCTTAATGGAGAGCTCTATATGATGTAGTAAAACATGGACTTACTTGAGGGTGGTGAGCTCTGTAAGGGATGGCTGGGTGGCCTTGAGATAGCTCTCTCTTCGTGCAGCAATCTTTGGAGATGGTTTTGGACTTGTGTCTGAGTCTCCACTGTCATCATCCCCCATGGCTTTGATGTAACTGCCACTACGCATTCGTCGGCAGGGAATCTCATCATCTTTCCCCCGTGGAGTGTATCCAGACCATTCATCTTGAGGAACCTGAAGTGATAAACACAATTCTCTTATTAGTACACTCTACCCTGACGTAATTGCACAGCAAGATTTGACTGTGCTAAGCCACAACAGAGCCATAACAAAAACTCTCATGGCCAAGGGCCCATCCTCAATCCCATTTGACCATGGGTTGCTGTTTGAGGTGGAGGCCCACTTCTCCCCCTGCGTAGTCACAAGCACCTCTGGAGCTGCTTGTTATTTTCCACTGCTCATCTGGGAAGTTTCTAGCAAATATGCTGACACAGGAGCCTCAGTTAGGTCTAATACTGGGCTGGATAAATCTGTTTTTTTGCCGGTTTTCATTCAAAGCACATACAATCCAGATCAGGGTATTTTTGGTTCAGCTCAACATATTGAACACCTTTGGGAAGGCATAAAAGATCATAGAATCATAGAATCATAGAATGGTTTAGGTTGGAAGGGACCTTGAAGATCATCGAGTTCCAACCCCCCTGCCACAGGCAGGGATACCTTTATGAAAAGATGAAATATTAAAGATGAAATATGAATCCCTATATCACAATCTTTTCAGACAGCGTGTGTATAGCTGCACTCACCATGATGATTTTGGTTCAAGATACATTTCAAATCAGTGGAGCTACGTACTCTAATTGTCACAAAAGTAGGTTTGCAAGTGTGAAATTATACTACTATTGCTTCTATAGTATAATTAGTGCGAATGAGCACCTGCCAGCTTGCAGGGATCCTCCTTTTGAATTATGGTAGCCCAAGTGTCTGAGTCATACAACTCTTTATTCCTTTCTTTTTCTTCTTATTGATGTGCATTATTTCTCTTGGTCTGAAGTAAGTGCTGTCCATTCTTTGCATTGGAAATCTGGAACACTGGGAATGTGCATTCACAAGATTTTGGGACATAGCAGAGGACAAGAGCATGTTGCTCTTGCCCACCCATCCTCTCCCTTCCTCTGCTCTTGGGGCTTCTGACCATTGTAAACCAACACCTTTCTCTTTCTTGTAACAGCAGAAACAATATGCAGTGGAGCAGGGTCCTTGAAGGAGTTGTCCTGAGCTTATTTTGCTGAAACCCCATTTTTATAGTAAAGGTGAAACTGCAAAAGGGTTTTTTAGTCAACCATATTTTGTGTTAGATTTAAATAAAAGTCATTGTGAATTTTTAGTTTGTTACTTTTCTGATTATTCTTAGTGAATCAACTCTATAAAGCCAGCTGTAGCTACAATGCTCAGAAACCCTTACAAGCCAAATCTGGGTTGCTAAAATTTGTCATAAAGCTTATGAATACCAGCATCTACCAGGATAATCACCGAGTGTCTCTTTTCTATGAAAAGTTTGTTCTTCAACAACATTTAACTTTTGATGAGTGTCTTACGTATCTGTTGCTTCCCAAGCTTCAGCCAGAGCATTTACATGCCAGCTTGTTTAGACAAACAAAACTGAAACACTAGACTGCTAGCTAATGGCTCAGCTGTTGATCCCCACTACAAACACAAGCTCAAGTTCAGAGGCTGCAAGGCCTTTCAAATGCTACTGTCAATGTAGGTCAAATTTCTATGGCATTTTATCAATCTATGCTGCTATAAACCGCAATCCAAAAACCACTGTGCTATACAAAGGAATAAAGATATTTAATGGTCCTCAGCATTCATGGCCTTATTACTAATTATAATTAACTAACCAAGCTATTCATAAGCCATGCTATTGCTTTGCTTCCTGCTGACTTCAAACTCAAGACCTTGCCAACTTTCTTCCTTCATTGACTCTTCTTTTCCTGCTCCTGACATCATGATTTAGGGCCTTCCTTGAACTTCTAGGCTCAAGCAAGTCTTTCTTTCCTCTTGTGCTTAGTCTAAGCTCTCTCTTTTCTCCCAGATCTCTCTTGGTCAAGTCTGGCCTCGATAAACTCACTTGCAGCTTTGATACTTTCCTCAGAGGACTCAAGATTTAATCCTGGAAGTATACGCTAATTTGCATCTTTAGCAACATTTCTCCTTATGACTCAGTCTTCCTTCTCAGGACTCAGGCTTCCTTCTGAGTTGTCCATGTTTTATTTAACCAATTCTTTCCTTGTGCCTTTTTAAAGTAAATTTCCACGTTTTCTTTACGTATCCTTTAGTTAATGACTCTGGTAACTCTGCCTCTGTGAAACATTTAAATTCTTATATTCCAGCAGTATGCAAAGTTTGCTGCTGGGTGGTTTTTTCTTTCTTTTTTTTTAATCTCTTTTTTTTTTGTTGTTTTTGATATTTGCCTGGGCTTCAAGAATATAAGTTCCATAATGCAGGAATATATTTCAAAGTCCAGTTTTCTTATTGAACGATGGCAAGCAGAATTGTGTAGCTATAGGAAGTAATTGGATAAATACACTTAAAAACACTTAAAATATTCTTCTAGAAAAGGGTGAGACTCTAAGAACTGGAGTATTACAGACTGAGAGTACTAAGTGCTAACAGAACCCGCTCGAGGAACAGGACTGAATATATGGCTCTGATAGGTTTCCATGTCAAATGAAAAAACCCAACAAACCCAACCAAAAAGCCATGTTTCAATTCCGTGGCTTCTAAGTTCATGCCTAGACCCCAGATCTGGAAAGTTGATGCTTTCATAGTTTGTACACGTTTGTAAAGTGCAAATGAAGGTAGTACTTGTAATAGTGGTTTTGATTCTGATTTTTGACATACAAGAGTACAGAGCATTTTACAATCCTCTTCTAGACACTTGTGACAGACAGGATAATATTTTTTCAGGTCTTATTCTTGCATTGGTTGTAGGTCTATAGCATCATCAAACAGTGAAAATACAATCTATGTTCATACCACCCCTCACATGCATTTTGCAACCTACAGCTCCTTCTTGTCAACTGTAAAACCTTGACTTTTCAAATCACTCATGTACAAAAAAGAAGTTAACACAGGTTTAGTAAAATCAAGCTCTGCTGACATTTTTATGACATACTTGGACTTCAGTCAGAAGTTTTAAACCTGTAACAGTGTATTTCCAATCAGTTTTCAGGCAGATATTGGATATCTAAGTCAGAGTATGTAGAAAATCTGTGAATTCTCAGAAGACATGCACTTTAATCTGTTTAATATTTTATTCATTATGCTTTAGTTAAAGATCTTTGCTTTTTCTCATTAAAACAAATTAATGAACTAATCTTTCATGAACTAAATAAAATATGTTAGTATAATGTTAAGGTTAGTGTCTTTAACTGAGAAAAAGTCGGGGGAGTTAAAGTTACAATGCTCATACAGCACCCACAATTCAGGCAGGCTGAACATTTGTAGTTTTATTAAATAATAGACATACTTGTAGTTTTATTAAATAATAGACATACTGTTAAATTCAATGCTGTAGTTTATGGGTTCCATACAAGTGATGAGGTATAGTTGCTGTGGGCACCATAACTCTGGAATTCTTGAGTTCTGTTATCAATAACCTCATACATAAGCACAATACATTTATCCCAAAGCTTCTCAAAATTATTTAGATACGATAGGCCAAGTTTTGAAAGCTGGTTGCAATGAACTTACCACAAAACTTCCTATTTACACATGCAAAGACTGTGCACTGTGATGAGCTTTGAATGCATTCCTCTAGCCCCACAATTCACGATGTGATCGAGAGGGAGTTTCCCGTTTGTGCTCTGCTCACTCAGTGAAGTGGGCAACCACTGAAAACCAGCACGCTACCTTTTGAGTAGGAAGCACCCTTTTAGCGTGCTTCCACCTTTTAAACTCTGGTTGCAGGAAAAGGAAAGCTGAGCAAAGCTCAGGGAGTGCCACAAACCCACCCATTGGCTGCTTTGTGGACTGGAAGTTCCCTGCGTGCGCAAAACCAAAGGAAATGATACAAACGCAACCCAAGTTCTATCACCATATTATGGGTTTAGGGGTAAACCTTGTATGTGTCAAAGTGACAAGGATGGCTATGGTTAGGAAAAACCTCCAGATTCAGAGAACAGCGTAAAATATCAACCCAGATGTGCTTCTAATTTCAGTTAACACATTGAGGATGTCAGAGTGCTTGTACAAACTATCTTGCCTGCCTAGACAAAGCTGCAGTACAAGAATGTAATGGATATTTGATTTAAAAGTTATTTTAGTTGAAGAATTTGCCCAGTTTTCTTGCATATATTTAAGGCTGAGTGGTTTAAGTTATTCTCTTTTTTTTTTCTTTTTCCTTTTTTTTTTTCTTTTTTCTTTTCAGTAAGGTTTAAGTATTTAAGAGAATATCAGGGAAAGAAATTTGGGTCCAGTTCCCCTTTATCTTATTTCAGTTTCACAAGAGTCGGAACCCCTGATTTCAGAAGTTGGAGTAGGAGAAAACAGTAAGACATTGTGTAACTGGTAGAGAGCACTTGCATAAAGAAATGCTTTAGAAGCAGTAGATTTTTGCTTTGGCTATAAACAGTTGTAACACTTTTTATGAAAGGATCTCAGAGCACTGTCTGTGCATTACTTGAGTAGGACAAACAACCCTTAAAGCTCAGCATTTCCTTTCATTTTACCTATTTTGCCGTTTAGAAAATACAGGCAGATAAAATAATGTCAACATTTTAATACTTCTGTGCCTATAGTCAAATACCTCAAGCAATACCTACTGAAAGAAGTGACCTGATTTTCAAAGTGCTTTCTCTAATGCCTAGAAGGAATGGCTGTAACAGCTCATAGCAGACAATGCAATATTCTCTCACACTAGTATTTCATATCAGGGGGAAAAAAGTAAAATATACAGCTCTCTCAAAACTACAAATTACAAAAATAAAATTGATCACGTTATTTCATGCTTTCTGTTTCTATACATATGGTACTAAACATTCTGTAGTGTGTTTCCTTCCGCTGATCTGGAAAAATGCTGGGAAGAGCTTCTACATGAATCTCCGGCTCCTTTATATTTTTCAGTCAGGAGGTCTGCACAAGTTTTCCCACAGGCTCTTACTTGGTTTGAATGGCCAATATTGTGTCTCACAAGGTCACATACTACACTACACACAAGTGCATATGCACAGTATATTCTGCCTTAGAGGATTAATCGTATTAGGATTGACATACCTGAGATAAAGCTGTTTCATGCTTTTAAGAAAATCATATTATCCAATTACCTTGGCAATACCATTTTTTCAGTATCAGAATATCAAGCAGGAACATCACTTGCATGACTGTTTTTACTCTTCTGAAAAAGGGGGAAGCGCTAAACTCAGATCTAACAATGAGCATCATTGTTTTTATTAAAATAGAACTATTATTATTCACACTATTGAAGTAATAGAGATCCTGGAAACATTTCATTCTGCAAACGATCTTTAAGATCATGTACAATTCTTTCTTTACAAGCCTAAAAATCAAGACTGCACTTTACTTACACAAAAAGCATGGTGAAACAGAACACCATTATTACTTGAAAACACATAGAAAATATTCAGCAAAGGCCTCTGAGCTAGGCAACTTACTGAAACTTAAGACTTCAGCATACAGCTAGAAATCAAATGCTTGTTGCAAGTATGAAAGCTAAGACTGACTATAGTTTCTTTCTTCTGATTAAATGGCAGATATAAGGTTCTTTTGTAAACAGAACAGACTATACAGGTAACATACCGCCACCAGCCAACATCTTACCTGGATTCAGCTTCATTTAGTGTGCAGATGACTTGTTATGATCTTCAACTAAATTTATGTTGCTCTGGAAGTGTTCACACAATGTCATTAGCCAGGCTGTCCTGACCTGTCAATTCCTTTAATGCATTTTTTGATATAAAAGAACTGGATTTTCTACTAGATAGTTTAGGTCCCCAAACAAAGAAACTGAACAAACAGGTATACCTGCCCCCCAGTTTTCAAACATTCATTTCAAAAGCTCACACATAGTGGTATGTGAAATAAACTCAGCATGTAAGAACAAAGGTAAACAAAACATTTTTTATTCAATTTGTAAACAATAAAATTAGAATATCTAATTCGCTACTATTTGCCCAAAATTGTTATTAACTTACCTTACCAGATGAAATAGTAAACAGACTGTCTCTATAGCAAATTAAGTTCATTATTGATCTCTAGTTTGATTTGGTTTATTGCAGCTGAAATCATTAAAGCTTCTCCCTGTGCTTTGCCAAAGCAATGTCGATGACTATAGAAGTAAACACAAGGACTGGAAGGAGTGGCTAACCATCGCTCACAGCAGTAGACTTGTAACTTTAGCTTTCTATTAGTATGCAAATACTTAATGAAATGAAATCACACAACTGAAGAACAATGTTTAATGACTGCTCAGTGCAGATTTTCAAACCCATGCAATTTGGTTTTCTTAGCTGTTATTATGCATCTTCTGTGTGCTGTTAAGGAAGTTTCAATTGCCATCTTCCACTTACTAAGACTATTCCTAGCACTCATGAATATTGAATTAATCAGACCAATAAAGATGAGTAGCATTTCATTCTATCAATGTGCGTGCATTAAGAATCATTGAAGTATGCAAAAAAAAAGGAAGCCTTAGAAATCTTAAAGAACAATATATGTTTAATAAGCCTCAAGAGTTTTCAAAAAGGCAGATAGGAAGGTTGCCTCCATTTAGGACAAACTTAATATCCTCAGTATCTGCAGCAACACTTGCTTTAGCTTGTACTATTTCAGCAATCAGGTTCTACCACAAATTCATTTAATCTTTTTATCTCCACATTTTTTTACATGAAGAGCATTAACAGCCAAGACAAAGACCTTGCCTGAGATAGTACACTACTTCCTGAATCCAAAGTTCCCACACCTTGTATCAAACCTGAACAAGTCAGTGTGAAGAACTACAATCTTCTTTCACATAACAGTAGTTTGGGAAGTCTTCTAAAACAGTATGAATCCTCATAGAGTAAGTCAATAGGCAAAATTCTTCAAGCACCACTCCAGTTCACAATTTTCATTCATGAAAAGGTGCCTTGACCACTAGCTTGTCAATCTGATCCACATCCTGTTTTATGAAGAGGAAGGTGTGTCTCCTACAGAAAACAACCACGTCTTGATTCCAGATAAATCTTCTCCTCCTGCTTTACGTGTAAAAATCCAACCAGCCATGGAGAGGGCCACGTGGATACAATGATTCCAGCCAAGGGCCTTGCAAGTTTGCCACTGCCAAACACATTCTGCAGAAAGGAAGCCAAACAGCAACTACCACATGTATAAGCTGAAGTAAACATAACTGAAGGTCATATAGTAGGACTCTCGTCCAGGACCTCAAACTAAAACTGCTTCAGTGATACTCTCTGTGGCAGAGAGCAAATATTCATTCTTATCTTTCTCAATACCCTTGAAGCTTTCAGTGCAGTTGGCTATAATGAAATACGGCTCCTTGCCCAAGTAAGGATGACAGGATGACTGTTAACATGAATACCAGTCCTTGAAAGGACACTTTCAATGACTAGCAATCAGGAAATGTTCTTTCACTTCTAGATACCTTCTTTTGGGGTGAATCTGTTCTCTCCCTAATCACTTCAGCACCTGCATACAGTGACTAGTTGGCATCAAATGCCAATACTGTTAAATGAGATGTCATTTTACCTTTCTTTCATCACACATGACCACAAGCCCACTATCAAGCAGCCAACGGAAAACTGGCTTGTGGATGGGGAACATGCAGCTGAATCTGTATCCTTGGAAGAAAACAGATGTGGTGGGGAGAGCATTTTGAGAAACAGCCCTTATGCTGTTTCTGTTGGCTGACTGTAACTGGGTAATCTCTGGTGCTTTGCTAATATTGTGCTCTTGCAGGCAGCAGCTGTAAGTAATGCAGTTAAGCTACCATCTCCAGCTGGCTATTAGCTTCTGTCACATTTTAGTGTACAGTGGACAGACTTCACTGAAACTTCTACAGTGCTTTCTTTTGGATTACAGCAATGAAATATAGCTGCGTAAGAAGATTTCATTTAATTCTAAGGAAACTTTCCTCATTTCAGAACATCATAGTGTGTCTTTTCAGTGACTCCAAACTGTCACCTCTGCTCTACAGTAGTGTCCCACTGGATATCAAATCAAGGTCACTGTCTTGACTCTCATCTGCTGGGAACTGAATTGCTAGAGACCACGGAATCTCAACGATTTCCTGACAAACTGATTAGCAGGTTGGGGTTATGTCAGTAAAGCAAAATTAGACACAAACTTATTTGCATAAAAGACTTAGGGACAATTCAAAGACCGTCTCTGGAAACCCTGGCCCATCAGAACTGCCACAGTGCCTTATCCAACTGCATGGTACATTGCTTAGCCTTCGGTGAGAGAAATACACATCTATCAGAAGTCCAAACGAGAGTCCATTGCACAGTCTTAGGGTAAGAGGATGAAAGGACAAACAGCATACAACAGATTCATGTTCGTATTGCTTAATTCACTAGTGACAGCAGCTCAGCTGTGCAACAAGCACAGCCCAAGAGCACTTGTAAGGCAGAACAGAAACTGTGGCCAGCTGCCCCCAGCTCAAACCACTCTTCTGGCACTGTAGTATTTCCCCACTCAAGATCTGTACTACACATTTCATTCTTGAAACAAAAAAACAATAACTAAACATAGGGGAAATATTCCTTATTACTTTGCACTGACTGAGCACAGCATCACCCCTCAGTGTTTTTTTCCCCACTTACTTTGCATGTTTCCACAATAAAAGTTAAGGATTTCAAACTCAGATGCAGATTGAAATGATCCTCTTTGCCGGACTTGATTTATCTTGAAGATTTTTGTTTTATTCTTATTTTACAGTGAAATTACTGAAAATAAGATTAGGACACCAGATATTTAAGGCTACAGAAAGGAGTCAGACCCAGGACTGAGTCAAATCTTAACCATGGAGGAACTGAAATAGATACTAAATGCCGGCTATTATGTGCAGCCATAACTTTCATAAACATTTCTGACATAACAGTATATGTAATGCAGTGTCACCCAAGTAGGTTGCTAAATCCTATATATGGTATGCTAGCAACATAAAACGGGGATCCAGCTCCCAGAATTACATTCATTAATGGATGTGCTATTAGAATGTAGGAATGTTAACAGAATGAACCAACAGTAATTTAAGTTAATCTAGGAAAAATAAGATCAGTCTCAGTATATTCAATACTAAGAAGTTACAGAATGGTGATAAAACTAAAGGACAGAAAATTATTACCTAAGGAACATGGGCAGATAAAATTGCAGCTAAATGTGAAGTACTGACATTGCTGTAGAATAACTCTGTTAAGTACAGTGCTTAGGTGGCCCCCATTACTGCATTACTCAGACACCAAAGGTCAGTCCAGGTTTTAATTCAATGAATGAGAACACAGCAGTTGTTAAGGTGAAATATGTGGCAAGATCAATCTCAGCTGACAATTTCTTTTTTTGTTAAGGTAAATTAAAGGACTGTAAAGATGAGGAGGTGGGCTATACTGAAATACTCTCCTACATATTTCTCTTAATATAGCAAAGACTTCTTGGGTAGGTTTGCAGGTAGGCTAAACAACCAAGATGTAGGTTCAGTGGAATTATTTGTTATCAATATATTTTTTGTAAATAACCTCTTTTGTGGTTTATTTATATTTTCCAAGTGCCCACAAATTCCTTAACTTTATTCATTATTCATATTACCTATCTCACAATTTTAAAACTGAAATAAATTAGCTTTCTGTGAATAATTTTTTTTTCAGTTTTAATGTTCTTAGATACTAGTTTATGTTAAAATACATCGACATTTAAGAATTTCCAAACATTTTCATGATTATACCATTACCTGGAAACTGGCCTAGAATACATCATAATATTTGACATTTTATTTCACAATTGTTCAAATTGTTTCACTAGAATTACTGAGAAGTATGTTTCATGTGAGGTCAGTAAAAAAAATTGAAACTTATACCTTGTATACTTTGTAATTCTGACTGGAAAATTGAAGTGGAATATACATTTTCAACTTATAATGGAATAAGCGAAAAAATGGCAGGTCTTCAGATATATGACAAATGGAAGTTCAATATTAATGGATATTGAAATAAAACATATATATATATATATACAAGGACATACTGAAAGATTAATTTGAATCTGGTAGTTGTGACACAAACGCAAACACCACGAATGAAGAAAAAGTACAGATTAACTGAAAATGCAGATAGACTTGCATAGATAATGCCAGTATAACAGATCTAACGTAAACCACTGTGTCATAAGGATAAACACTTTCTAATTTAACATACAGCCTTAACAAATCATATGACAGGTACTGGTCCTTATTAGCACCCTGACCTAGAGTGTAGCCCTCTATTTGGCCATCCATGGACACAGGCAACAGAAAGAGGCTGAGATTGAGCAGTATCTCCT
Organism: Pluvialis apricaria; assembly: GCA_017639485.1. NCBI lineage: Eukaryota > Metazoa > Chordata > Aves > Charadriiformes > Charadriidae > Pluvialis > Pluvialis apricaria. The sequence goes on along the minus strand of CM030008.1, from coordinate 115,808,683 downwards.
AAGAAACTGTGGAAGTGCCTTGTGCTGAGATTGGAAAACAAGCCACTTTAATTATGAGTTTCTTAACACAACACATTATATAATAATGCACATTACAGACAACCTTCACACAGGAAACTGAGCACAGTACAAACCAGAGCCCTTCACCACCAGAAAATGCTCATTACACCCAGAAACTTAGCTTATATTTCTTTCTAGTATTTCTCACAGTGTCCCACAAGAACAAGAGACAAAAATGGGGAACTTAGATGACCACACCATCGTCCCCACCCACTGCACTTCAGTTTTCAGAAGTAAAATTTCCATCCTCAGCCCCAAGTATCTGACACAACTGACTTCAGTCTCATCAAATGGGATCAAAAGAAAACATATGACTGACCCACATAAGAAGAAAAGAGGAATAATACAGAAAATGTCATCCTTTGTATTTTTCTTCATCTCTTAACGAATGGACCAAGGACAATGGGAATAGCAATTACAGGGAACAGTGAATGGCAAAACTATAATCAGAGACAAACTCTGCAGTGTATTTGATACTCTATTAGCTTCAACAATCATGAATTCATAGAAAACAAGAGTGTCAAAAATATCTACCCGTGTATTTAGACCCTATTGTTCGCAGAAAAAGACTGCTGTTTACATTTCGTTTTTGATAATTTTGCTTAATTTTAATTTTTCCAGAGGAGAAGCTACCAGAGAAGTAGAGGCTGTCCACTGCTTTATAAATTACACTCTCAAGGGAGGGAAACCATTTTGAAGAAGAATTTTGAGAAAACACAAACAGTTCCTTCTCACCTTCCTTCAAATTAGTCCAAATGTAAACCTGGATCAAATAAAAGCACTTTCCTGAAGTAAGAAGCAGCTCAAAAAAAGGACCTTATCTTTCTACTATCCAGATCCTCAGTCTTGAAAGAAGAAATAGAGAGAAAAGAAAAATACAATTCCATTCCTGAAATGCAGGTGAGAGGAAAAGGTTTGTTCGACAGTCTTTAGACTAGTCTGGGAGCTAATATCTCTTTCTGAAGATGCGCAGTGTGGAGCCAAGCCTCCCCTAGACCTCCAAGGACGGACACTGCATCACAGCAGCCGAGCTGGAAGCGGAGCCTGCCGGGGTAAAGAAAGACTGTGCAATGCAGGAGGACTCTGCACTCAATCCAAATTTCAAATGATGAGAAATAAGCCCATCTGTAACACAAACTATTGCCAACTCCTTCCACAGAACGGTTATGTGGAAAATACCACACCAAGTGAGATAATCGCTTGTTATTTCCACTTTACACTGAGAATTCATCCAAATACTTTTGTGATAAAAGCCCTTACAAGCAAATGTGAAGTCAATGTCATCTGTGATCTCTGATATACTCAGATCTATCAGGATAAAGAAAATTATCCTGAGTACCCTGAGTTGAAAAAAGTCACTCCTTCATTGAATTCAGATGCTATCACAAGAAAAGTCTGCATGAACAAAATAGTTGCCTCTTTCAAGGATCAGAGAGTTTATTTCCTGGACCAAAAACAACAGCTTAAATTACAAGTGAGTTGATAAAAGCATCTATTTAACATTTAATGAGTTAAATAAAGCAACAAAGAGTCGTCATAATAATGAAAATAAATTATCAGAGTTTTCCAGTATTGTAATGAATTTCCAACTTTCATCTAATTTAGTGCATTTCTAATTGTTCTAACATAGGATGCCAGCCTTTTGGTACAATGATGATAAGGTCACCAGGAAAAAAAACAGATATACAGTATACATCTGCAGCCCCCTAACGGAGTTATACTCTGCTGCTGTTAATATATATTTACATTGTAGGACAGCCAAAAGGCCTCATTTAGGTTCTGCGCTCCATTGTGCTGGGCACTGTGGAAACACAAAAGGGAACAAAGTCCAAGCCCCAAAGGGCTTGTAGCGTAAAAAGATAAGTGATATAGTGAAGAGAAAGGCAACGGGATGCATTCAAAATAGACTGACTTTTTAATACCTATATCCATTTGGCATCCTTTCAAGCTGCCAAGAGAGAAGAATAATCCTGACCTGCTTCCTCAAATCTACCCTACTCTGTTTGAATATTATTTCCAATGTCAACTGAAGCCTGGTTAAGATTTTATTTTTTTAAAGAACAATTTTAAACCAGTTATATTTCCCTGGCTTTCACAAACAAGCATACAATTAGAAAAAATGAAACAAAATGAAATGAAAACCAAAATAAAACTACCAGTGAGGATGGGAAACACAGTGAGAATTTAGTTATTCTAATTCCTGCCCTTGACAATTGTTGGACATATTTTCATACAGACACAGATAATGTCCTCTAATTCCACTTCAAGAGTCTATTCCTGTCAGTTAAACATTATCTAAAAGTCCCTATGGAGGTGTTCATTTAAAGCTGATGCTGGCACAGTTTTTCACTCTTTTCTAGCCATCTGGTCACATACTGAGTTGTCAGCTATTTTATCTAAACCTGAGAGAAAGATTGAAGGAGTAAACAAAAACATCAACAAAAGACATCTCAGGGTCCAAAGTAACCACAACAATCAAGCCTAAAGTTACGATTTCTTCTCACTCACAAAATTCAGACAAAAGAGGCTTCATGCAAAAAAAAACCCCAAGCCTCAAAAGGTTGCAACCTGAGGCTATTTTGAAACCCCTCTCCTTCCCCAGTCCATACACATAGCTGTAAACACACAATGAGCATTCATATTGCCCCCTCTCCCCTACCCCCCCTCTCCTAACAATTAATAGAAAATACACAGATCCATTTCTTTACATTTAAAACTTTGAATCCCAGAGGCTGGCATTCAAAATTATTTTGCATGCCATTCAATAAAACCTTTTAAGATCAATTTTTATATGCGGATGCTTCAGTCCTACGCTTTCACTGCGTACTGACTTAAACAACAGAATGTGGAAGCTGACTTGTCTCATTAAAGCACCCATATGAGAAAACTCGCTACAGTTTCTATACAAATAGACAAGAGTCCCACTACATCAAAATGAAACCGAATCATCTTAGCAAACCTCTTTTTTCCTCATGGTCTTCTCTCTTCTCTGTGCAACGTTGTTCCATCTTACACACACACTTAGATGTGCCATAAGTGCTTCGTTTAAAGTGCAAAAAAGCTATCCACAGCTCTCCTAAGAATGAAACAGTTTTAATATTTTCTGATCCATGTTCCTGCCACAAACATTCACCGGCAGTATGATAGCTCCAAGAGCAGACATCTGATTCTTGACATTTAAAGATACAATACTGGTGAAAAATAGTGACGCTGTATTAACTGCAAACAGCTTGTGAGGGAGTAGGTGATGTACTCCTAAAATGTATAATCAGAACAAGCAATAATTTCAACCTTTTGATTTTTTGTTTTTGACTCAAAGCCATGAGAAAGAGGAATAGCCAGATAAACAAATCTGGACATGTTACAATAACTGTTTTATGACAATTTATATTCTATGGCAAAAAGGAAAGTAGGTTGTTTTCCTGCTGGAGAAAGTATTAAGGTACCCCAAAGTTTCTCAAAAGGGTCTCAAAAGCTTTCATAATAAAATAGGCAGTAAATGAAGGCAAATCTTGAAATTACAGAAATCAAAGAATTTGTATCCTGGTAACATTCGTTTAATTGACATTGTAATGCTAAGTGCAAGCACTACAACATCAAATTCCCTATACCCCTACTGTGACTGCCTTATAAATTCAAAAAGTACATAGAAAGGTCTTATTTTTCCCACATGAAAAAATTAAGCCTGTTCCAATATGAACTGTTTCTTTGAAATGCTGAATGCTGGGGAAAAAAAAAAAAAATAAAACAAGAAAAAAAAGAAAAAGCAGATTTATTTTTAATTTCGGCAGCATTACCCCTCGTTTGGTGATCAGTGACCTCTTGGGAAAGTTGAAATATCAGAGCAAACCTCCATCCCCCACAAACACCTGAGACAAGGCAGAGCACAGTTAACAGCAATCAGTTCTCCACACTGTACCTGGAGGTACTGACATGACCGTTCCTGTTGACACGTCTCTGCCTTCACCACTGTCTGGTCCATGTTAACTGATGCTTTCTGGTAAACTTCACGGGCTCTGCTCACGGTTAATGTAGAGGACCAAGAGCTTTTCTTCATTAACTGGGAGTCCAAATTCACAGGCAGGTTTGCACAGGTAGAGCATTTGACATCATTATTGCTTCTGGATGACTTCACAGTATGTTCGCTAATAGTGTTATAGGCTTCCATAAAGTATTGGGAAGAAGAACGATCAGGGCATCTTCCCATGGTCATGACCCCACTGGGACCATGATAAACGCAAACATCATTGTCCAAGTTGTCATCTGAACTCCACCATCCTGATGCATTGGATCTGGGCTTACCTTCTGATCGCCTTTCTTTACTCTTGCTGCGCTTCCCATACCTCATCGTCTGCGACTCCTCCGGGCTCGCTTTGCCCCCGTTGACGCTCCCCTTAGATGGTCCCTCCAGTGAATGGGACTTGGTAAAGAGCTTTTGGACAGAATGAACCAGATGCCGGATCCTCCCTGGGCTGTCACTGCGGTGTTCCATGGCAGTCCGCTTGTACTGCAGAGTGTGGTAGCCATCCCGATTCAGAGGCAGCTGCCGCTCAAACTGGTCCAAAAGGTTGGCAGGAATGCGGTTGGTCTTGTTGGCAGTTCCGTGGGGAACCAGAGCACACTCGTCCTTGAGTTCGTGGTGGGAATTGTAATGCCTCCGGGGAAATGTGCTGCTGGCAATCTGATCGCTATAGGGCACCATGCACTCTGCCTGAAAAGAGTTCCTTTGAGTGTAGTAAGGGTGGTCTGCAGGATGGGGGTCCACCGGGTTTAACAAATATGGCTTCCTGTCCGGGTGGTGTGGCAGACTGTCACACGGAGGGTCACAGGCAACCCCATGATGATGACTACGGCTGCTGGATAATCCCTTCATCCTTGATGTAAAGCAAGTCCCAAAGTCATCTAATACGTATGGCTATGCAATGGGCAGATGTCAGAGAAAGGCCTAAAAGAATGAAATACAACAGAAGCCATAAGATATTCAAGCTAAGAGAAAAAACAGCATGTGCACATTTTGCATTCATTGTTTCTTATTGTAAAAATAATTGGAATAAACATTTTCTGATTCTTTTTATTGCTTAGTCTTTCCCATGCCCAACACAGTGACAGGGGATACCTAAATAATACACAAGAAAAATTATCTTGTTTCACCAGCTGGAAAACAGATGCCAGAAAATTGTCCTGATACGAAATTTACTCTTGTTCATGAACTCACAGCAAGATAAATATCTCCACATATACTCTAAAACTTCAGTCCTGAAAACATTCATGGGCAGGGGCCTCCCAGGAGGCCTTAGTTGCTCATCTGCATGTTTTCAGTGCCCAATAAAAGCATTAAAATGATTATGTCCTTAATGGAGTGCTTTCTGGGTTAATTTTGGCCAAATACAGAGTGTGGTGCAACTAATGGGAAACTTTTCTCTGTCTTAAGTGCACACCTATTCATGATTCAAATGCAGTTTTACTTGATCTGCATGTTGTCTGCCTAGGCTGTAAGCATCTCAAGACAATATCAAAACATTATTTCTGTTAGCTCTTTTCAAATTAAGAATAAAACAATAATACATTACACTAACTCTGTAAAAATGAAGCCAAACCAATTGTTTAATAACCTATATATTTGGGGTTGTTGTATTTTCTGTTTACGCACCCCTATTCACCAAAAAAACCTTATTCTGATAATGCACGGCCTGGTTTAATTTTCCATAAGTTTTCAGAGTACTAAGCAGTGTTTAAATATCCCTATCTACTCCTTCTACCATCAGGGGAATCCATATAGCCAAAAGTTGCACACTGCTATAACAGTGTAAGGGATTTAAACACTTAATACCCAATTGCAGTTATTTGGCCCTGAAGTGACTCACAATGTTACAGGCTATTGATTACAAGAAGCTGAAAATGGAAATCTTCATTACAAGTGATATAATAACCACTCTGTTTGAGGCCAGATGTCCTTGTTTCAGATCTCACCACTAGTAAAAGTCTGGATGTAACTTCTACTGCAACCTCTGAGCTACTAACATGTAAATTATGGGGTTTCAGATGTGGCAAAACATTCTCATGGTGCTGTCTCAGCTCCTGATGGGCAGAGGACTCCTTAGAGGATACCATCTTACACCGCCCACAACTGAAATGGGAGTCACTCAGCTACTTTATTCCTTTCTGGCATGGCTAATCACATAATACTTTTGGAAATGTCACCCTTGACATCTTTCTTGGAGTATGGATAGATATGCATAGCAAATAGTTTTCCACTGTGTTCCTCCAGTGTTCTCTCAGATAAAGTTCATGTTTTAACAGGTTGTAGACATTGTACCTATTAGCAAATTGGCAACAATGAAGTTTTCTAAAATAGCATTAAGTTAATGTCAGTTTGGAAAAGCATGCTCTACATTTCATCAGAACATACTTTATATTTTCTTCTGAATCTGTGGTGAGCTAAAGAGGAGTTTTTTTTCAAGATGCTTCAGAGCAGAGTGTGGATGTCCTGCATTTGACTCCCCCTCACCGGATCCCTGCAATGCAGAAAATGTTCATTCTCAGGAGACCCTGAATTCCACAAAAAGAGTTTTCAAAATACCATAAAAGGCACTGGAAATATTCCAAATGGCATTCCAAATGGAAGCTCACTGGCTTACCTGAGGAGAAGAATGGCCACAGGCACTTTTAAAAGTACAAAAATAATATATTCAGAGAGCTGGACTTGTCAATTATACTGTTGTGACGATCCTTAGCATTTCTAAACAGCATTTTGCATCCCCACCAACTCCTTTAAAAATGTGATCTATTAGACTGTGTAATAGAGAAACATCCAAACGGATGCAGTAGTATATCCATTACTTAGATCATTGAAAATGTGACTTGACCAATAATATCGTGTCAAGAAGAATACCACTAAAGGGTATAATGACCAAACAAAAACACTCTAATCTCTGGTATCTATGAATATCTTTCACACTTGAAGGCTTGTGAAAACAAGGCTTCAGCCAGTTAATTTTAATTTAAATCCATTTACAATCATGCAACAGTCCTCAAGATGATTGATAAATTATCTTAGGGCTAACAATAGACTTGTGTGCTATATAAGATAAAAATAGGAAAACCTTGCCCCAAAGATATGAGAAAGTGATGGAGAAGTACAGTAAAGTGGGACATGGCCAGAACCAGTAATTTATTTTCATTTTTTCATTATCTGAATGGCTATGAATTTTTCATTTTTGTGTACTGTGGAAAAAGAACATATGTAGACAAAGAACCAAAAGGACCAATAATTTACAGAATAGTGAAGTCATGACAGGCACAGGGGATGTCATGGAATTATTAAGAATATGTAGTCTTAACATATTGATAGAGCAGAATGGCTGCGATGAGGAAGCACTTGGTCTGATTTATAGGCTGAGAGAGAATACTGTGGAACATCTTGAAGATGAAGATGAGCTTAAAAGATGTAAGTATGGTTTGACCGATGAGAGCAGCAGTATTACCAGCTGTATTTTGGATGGACTAGCAATACAGATGCTAAGGAGGATGTGCAAGAAGTCTTAAAAAGTGAAAAAGCTTATGAAAAGTGATATTTGTCTGTATAGAGAGAAAGGGACAGGCTTTCCATAAATTGTGGAGGAAGACTGGCTAAGCACTGCTATATGAGCTTGGATGGCAAGTAGGATGGTGGAAATGTTTAGGAGAAAAGATAACTTTTAGTTCTACACCCATTTTGAATCTGAGCTGTCAATGAATCTTCCATGACGAAGTACCGGAGAAAAAAGCAGAAAACAGATAAAAGGATCTGCCCAAGAGGAACAGATTAACAGATACAGAGAATAACAGAGAAAATATGTTTGTAAAAGCAAAAGATTGCAGACTTACAAAAGTAGGAGGATAAAGCTTTGCAGGAGCAGCAGATTTAAAAGAGGAAGGGGAAAAAAGAAGGAGCAAAGACCAGTGACAGAAAAACTAAACCAAAACCAAAAGGGAGCAACCAACCCACGTAACAAAAAGGAGTGGCGGTAAAGGCTCCAAAACCTGGGAGAAACTGAAATTCAAAGTAAAAACTGTGTATTCTCAACTCTTAGACTGGTGCATTATAAGAGTTTTTTTTCTGCTGCAACAGCATTGAAAATATTTATTTTATCATGGTGATAAAAACCATGAGTAATAACTACAATATAGCTTCATTTTGCCTTAACTATATTACTGCTGCTACAGTATTGAAAGTGTAATGAATTAGAAAAAAAACAAGAATGTACCATAGTCCACCTTCCAGGAAGGAAAGAATAAGTAAATATACTCTGCACTGAAGAAATGTGCGGTGTTTTTCTTAAATATTTAGTGGACAATTCTTCTGCACAGAAAAAAACCCAACACAATTCCTGAATCACTCTCACACCTCAATCCTGCTTTAATATATTAATATAAGTCTTGATAAAACCACCCTACAGCCTCTGATTCCATCAGTATTTTTCAAAAAATATGCTTCATTTTCCGTAATTGTGTTGGCTGGACCTATCAATCAATGTTTAGTTCAATTAACAGCTGGAGACAGGACTATCTGATCATGCAATGAATAGCTGAGAGGAAGCCAATTAAGATTTTTATTGTATTATTATTTTTTGGTCAAACTAGGAACATTTAATTACTCATTAAATAAGGCAAGATAATTGATGAACATACTGCGTATTAATAAACAGTGGAACTAGCAATTCTATGGACAGCAGACCAAAACCACTTGATGGCATAAGAATAAATGAGATGTTAAATAGATACAGCATTGTAAGGCTGAGGAATGTTTATGACTTTCAACATTCATGTTACATTTGCTTTTGTTTTCTTGAGGATGCCCTGGGTAAGAAGGATACGAATATATTCATCCTTGCTGCTAACTTGGTGTCCCTAATGCACAACAATTTCTTGGAATAACTTAGTGGCTAGAAAAATGTGTAATTAATTCTTATGTAATTAAAGTGAAAATGCATGCAAAATAACAAAGCCTGAATGCATAAATTACCTACACTTTTACAAATTTTATTTAACTATATTGTCTACTCAGGTGTTCCAAATTTATTCATTAAACACATCTTCAAGAAACATATTCTTTCCTTTAGATATATGTGAAAACTTCTCTCTTATAAAAGATTTACTGATGTGCCACATAGCCCCTCCAATTTTATCTCACAAGACTGTAGAATTAAGTGTCTTATATTTTTACAGGAAGCTGTGAAAAACCATCAGGTTAACAAATGTTTTCAGTAAAATAATGTTTCTATAAGTATATAGAGAGTAAGTAGATAATACAGGAGAATGTAGAAGGTAGTACAAAATGGATAATTAATAACTGAAAATTACTAATATAATAAAAATGGTTTATGGCCATTAGCGACTTGCAAACCTTCATAACGGAAATGTATTTTATAGGATCAGTATGAAGAGTCAACATTAATAATTTTCTCTTTTTTTCAATAATCAGATTATGTTGCAGCAGTTCAAGATTCAGAGCAAGGCAAACTGCCATATGCACAGTATAATGCATAATGCAAAGTGTAAGGTCAATAACTGCTAAGATAAATGACAGAATGGCAGTGATATCTATGTCAAGGTGTGTAGCTTAACTATAAAAACATGCAAGTAAGATATATATGAGAAACCGACTACCATGGTCTTGCAACTTGTATTAGTGCTATACAGAAGTAAAGCCATGCAACTACATTACGTGTAGTTACAGAGCCTGCAACAGCTGATCCTAACCCTAACACCAACAGAGACCCCCTAATTAAGCATCATCAGGACCACAGCACTTTAAGTCTAATATCCTTGTCTGTTCAGAAACTAAGTGAGAGATGTTGACTTATTTTTCGTTGGTGATGGTAGTTCTTCTAACATACCATTCAGTGAGTTAGTGGAATCCTCAATTTTGTGCCAGGGCCAGAAACTGAAGGGCTGGTACACAGGTGGAAGGCAATGTAAGCACACAATGTCATGTACGTACAGCTCTGAGTCAGGAAGGCATTTAGTTGTGAGGACAAATTGAAACACACATTTGGACCATATTGGTACTTACACTTTAGATCACAGCAGTCTTTTCAAAGAAATGCTGTGTTACTGTTTGAAGTGAGAGGATGCTTTTCAGCAGTACTATTTGTATTTGTGTTCCCATTTTATGCTCTACGATAAACAAAGAGAGGTTCTCATTTCCATATTGAACACCAAAGATTCTCAGCATTTGCTGATTTATTTACTCACACACTATGGGATTTTCCCAGGGAAATTCCTTTCCCTGATTCTCAGATGTCATGGTTTAGGCTGAACTGGCCACTGGGGATGTGGGGCACTCCAGACAGGACCGACAGATGCTCCCTGCCACCTCTCTTCAAAGAGAGAGGCAGAGGAGGAAAAAAGAGACTTATGAGTTTAGAAGGAACTAAACTACTTTAGTAAAATATTAATAATAAAATAAAAAGAAAACAATGAAATATATACAAAACCGTATCAAGCTCCCAGGATGACAACCACATCACCAGCACTGGGGAAGTCCCAGACTGGACTCAGTGACGGATGGGAACTGGATTCCAGATCTGGATTCAGGATTGGGATCAAAGGCAGTTGAACAGAGTCCTCCTCGGACATTGGACACTGAAGAAGGAGGCTGACCCCTTTGATCCCTCAGCTTTTATACTGAGCATGAGGCAGATGAATGGAATACCCTGTTGGTCAGGTTTGGGTCACCTGTCCTGTCCCCTCCTCCCCACAGATGCAACCCCTCTATGCTTTTCTTCTTCTGACTGCCCAACGGGGCAAGTAACAAAGTTATCTGGCTTTGGTTATTATAGCAATAAGTATAAGCAGGACTCTCTCTGCATACCATCCCTTGGCATCAACCACAAACATAGGTCTTATCACTCGGAGAGTGAACAGTGACTGCACAATATGCTGCCAATTTCAGTAGTTAGAACAGCAAGAAGCAAATTTACTGAACAAAATTGGTCCTGTTTTACCTCAAACCAGGACACCAGACTTTTACAAATACATGGAAGATATGTTTATGCTGAGAATCAAACTTCCACATGCTCCTCATGCACCGCATAGCTTTGTCCCAAAGGTCTTGATATTTTGCAGCCATTCCGTATGGCCTTTCTGTTAGGTTACATCACATTAATGAAAATCTAGACATCAGTAAAAGGATACATATTCTAAAATGCATCTATCCACATACTTTATTAAAGGTGTTCAGAAGAAAATGAGAACTCAAATTATTTTCCTAATCTGTTTTGTCATGTAATATGAAAGATCCTGTGCCTTGAGTAAAACTCTCAAGAGTCCGGCTTTTGCTTCCACATCAGCAATCACACCAGGCAAGCGATACTTAAAATATAATTTAATCTTGAGCAGTGGATGGGGAGTTATAAATAGAAATGTTTTGGCCAGTAACATAAACTCATTCTAAGTTCATGGGCAGATCAATAAATGGGAGTAACCAGGGAAAAAACGTAATTAAACTCCAGCTGATCTGTGAGGAGTCCCTTGTGAATGGTACACATACAGAAAAAACAAGAGAGGCATCACACCAATGATGCCATAAAAATTGATGGTTTTTTTTCTGTCTGCGTCCAACAACCCTTAGTTTGCATATACTTGTGGTGACAATTTTCACATTTACATTTGATGACTGTTTTCATCCACGTGCTTTTGGAGAGCAACTGTGGCGGTCAGTACCAGGGTAGTATCTGCCTTGAACATTTGGGTTTGGATTTCTTCTCTTCATCTCTGTGGCTAATAGCAAGTTGATTCTTCACTAGGAGTGTCACTAAAACTGTAGTCACTAGAAGAACCTAACACATAATTAATCTCTGAGTCATATCTAAACACATTACAAGGTCTGCAAGAATTCTAGCAGTAATATGTCAGCAAAATTTTGACACACAAGAGTCTGATTTTTTCAATCCTGTTAGAAGTGCGACTAGCAATAGGCAGGATTGCATGCAAAAATCTTGGCTCTACAAATAGAAATACTAAACTGTGATCATCTGCTCTTCCACTCTCCTCATTTGCACACACAATTAACAGTCAACTTTCAAAAAATTCTGATCTGCTCCAGTGAGTAATAATATACTGTGTAATTAGACTCCTCATGCCTTTTCTGCAGTACAGGACACAGAGTCTCTCTGACTCAATAAGGTACAGCACATCAGCTGGAGAACCTATTGTGAATTCCACTGCACGTTCAGAACTGCCAATCAACATTTTCTTCTCCCAGAAAGAAAACAACCAGGAGATTATGTTTGTATAATGTATATGTAACACAATATATTAAACTGGATCATTTGATAAATGTCATCTAGGCAGTATTGAAGCATATACCCCATATACAAGTTTAGATGTTGCATTTTACCCTTCTTAGTCTGTAGGATGATGAACTTTATGACCTTAATATTTTTTTTTTTTAGCAGTACTTACAATGAGTTTCCAGAATGCTATTTGGGCTGGGGGAACTGTGAAAGGCAAGAAAAGGAAGATACTCCAAAATTTGGAACGAGGTTAACACATACCTACCTGGATTGCTCTCTTTTGGGTACCCTACTGTCACACCTAAGTTTGCTACTCTAGAGAGCTATTACTTGCTTTCCTCACAGAAGATTTCTTAAAATGAAAGGACTACAGTCACTACTTGCTAGCAACTACAGATAATCAGTGTGATTTAGACTGCTCAGGATTACAAAAGAAAGCAAGTATGAGGGACAGGCCACACGTTCCTACAGCACTGACATAAAAATAGAGGGGCTATCACAGGGGCACAAAACATACAGCATTAAATGACTAATACACATTTGGAGATTTCAGATATGCATACAGATTCCTGCAAGCCAATCAGTTGTGAATGTCAAAGGCTTATTTTTCTCGTAGGAATGAGATGATCAGCAGACAAAACCTACATTCAATGTGTGCAATGTACCTTTCCTGTGAAACTCAGGTAACTTCATGCTCTGCAAGATGGTCACATAATGAAAATCGACATCCTTGTATGAAAAGAAGCATTTGATCCTCATTGCAAGGACACTAATGTGAGCAAGCAAAGGAGCTACTATAGTATCTAGTGGCTGTTTGACAGCGATCTAATGGAAGCTGCTAACCTAAGTCAGACCTTGCACCAACATTACACAGTCCCCCGTTGCATGGCTCGCTAACTCATTTTCTATTAGTTTTTTAAGTGTTCTGCAATTTTGTAGCATGGCACTTTTGTGACAGGAATCACAGTTAAATTATTGCCTGAGCCACAGGTTTTCATGATCTACAGGTTTTCAGAGCTTTTCTACACATATCTTGAAATGACAATATTCACTGTCAAGCCAAGCACCTAGCTTTTCTTAGTCCTACGCACTACAGTCCACTCAAGGCACACCACACCAGAGAATCCATACTTTTATTTTATGATGGCAGTGACAGTGTGATTATATGACTTTGCTGGTCTTGACTCAAACTGGCTCTAAGCTTTTTATTCCTCACTATTTAGAAATTAAGCTAAACATTATGTTAAGTATTTTTCTCCACAAAAAATCACCCAACTCATTTTAATTTAATGAAACATAGTTTTATGAGACTCTTTCTACAGCTCTAGTCTTACTCACAGACCTTGACCTCATTTAGCAGAAACAGAGATTGATTTCCTTGAAAAATGTTCTTCCAAGTACACTGTGATCTTTTAAGTCCAAGTAAAAGTGAATGCTACAAAAACATATAAGCATCAGAGTCTCTATGCTTGCAGATGGTCTCCCATCTTGGCTTTCAATTGGTAGCTCTATTTGAATGGTGTCACCCCTGAGAATCTGTTGTCAGAACCTGAAACTCATGAAAATGGAGAAAGAAATTTACAAGTGTCTTAATGGAGCAACTTCATGGAAACCTTACAAGAGCTCTGTGAAGACCAAGGGTAAGAGTCGTGAAGACATTAGTTTTAACAGAATGACACGACAAGGCTTATTGATCTTCACAGCTGGACAGCCCATACACTACCCCCACTAGCCCACCAGAAAGAAAAAAACCTGCAAAGCCTCAGTGAAAATGTCCCATATTCTAACTACCAGTAAGAACTTTCTGGAAAATCCACTTCATAGCCATATATTGGTATTATGGAGCTCTGACTGTATCAACAAAGACCATCACTATGATTACCCTGCCTGGTCATGGATATGTTCCAGATCCTGTGTGCCCAAGCCAGGTTTCCCTAGTAAGGCAGTAGGAAAAGAGACGAGGCAAACAGTGGCAGGAAAGTTCTGCTCATATCCAAGGCCAATGAACTTCTACATGGGAGAAAACTGACTCTTGGAAGAAACAAAAGCCCTCTTTGAAGGCATGAGATAAAAGAGCTCAGCAAGCAAGGTGGAAAATTCATTGGGTTGGAAGAAAACAGTCATGCTTAGATCAAAACTTAATATTACTCATTTTAACTTGTTCCTTCCAGCCCAATCTAAAAGTAAAAACCATTGGCATTGAATATGAAACGTCTGATTAAAAGGCAGAGAATAACAAGACTATTGTAACTGTTCCCTGAAACAGGGCTGTAACATGAAACTTCCTGAGTTTAAGGTTTTGAAAAAAAAAAAAACCAAACTAAAAACTGAACCAAACCCTCATATATACTGTGGTATACAAATGTAGTTAAAGAACTTTAATCACCTTATCTTTGATGACTATAGTAACTGATCGATATTTGTTGCCACATAGTAGATGGAATGGAAATTATTTCTGATTTTATAGCAATGCTATGAAATTGAGTTAGATTTGGTGGAAGTCTTAAGCCACTTGCTCAAATCAACCTGTCTCATTTCACCTCTACTGGCATAAAAATTAATAAGAAGCAGAAAAAACTTCTTTTCAGAGGAAAACATTTACTACAAACCAAGTTGTCTCATTTCACCTCTACTGGCATAAAAAATAATAAGAAACTGAAAACCCTTCTTTTCAGAGGGGAACATTTACTGCAAATATTTTTCATGCAGCTCTAGTGATGAAGGAATTGAAATGGCAACCATTTTGAAAGTGGACTATTTTTCACAGAATTCTGCGGAAAAAGATTGTGAGCTATGGCAAACTGGGAAATAAATCTAAATTTATGAAGAATGTCTGGAAAAATTACTGGTACTTTCAAAAAGCTACTTATCAAGCACCTCATAGAGCACAATGTCACAGCAAAAGTAAGTGCGGAAGAGAAAGTCTGTGGGCAAAATGCTTTCCCCGGCATGGCACAAGATAGTGGCTGCTTTCCCTATGGGAGTATATTCTGCCCTCAAGCAGAGGACACAATATCTCAACTTCTGCTTTGAGGATTCATTCAATTCCACCTAAACCACAGAACCACTAGCTACATTTAATCTATAAATTTACAAGAGCAATAATTTAAAATATTTTCCAAAAAAACTCATAAAAGTAAATTTGATTTTATTTGCATATGATTCTGATTGAAAACATAAAACATAAAAAAGAGAGCATCTCAGATTTTTCTTCTTTTATTTATACACGTGTAATTTGTTTCCACTGTGCTCATGTGCTCATGCCTCTTTTGTTTTGTTTTGTTTTTTTCTGTGCATGTTTCAGAAAACAGATTCAATGGTCTGCACATACCTAGAAACAAGTAAATTTAAAGATTTAAAAATACTTTTGCAAAGTTTATTTTGAACTTTGTTCATGTATGTTGAGGTATTCAGACAAATGGCACAAGCCAAAAATCCAATTGTAGGAATTATGCTTATCCAATTATGATTCAGAAAATAATTCTATTAATATGCAGGTAAAATCAAAACAAAGCTTAATCACTGAATACAGAACACTTCTAATGAACCCCTGCAAACATGCTAAAAATTATTCATAGAAATAAATTTTTCAGAACAGTGAACATGCCTTAAATGGCTTTCAGAATAGCTTTTAAATCAGGAAGAGGCAAAAATAACTGAAAACATTATTTGATGAAATTACTCATTATGAATAAATGTCTGATGTTGGATAGCTGAAATGGAAAAATGAATAAACATGCTGATAGCTTGAATTGCACAGGTCAGCTTTGGAATGTCATGGAATTTAACTGTGATTTCTACTTGACTGACTGATTGATCTTTACTTCCACAGTTTGTGACTGATCTTTTATCAATTTGGGGAGGTCACACAGGATTCACTCTGAGGCTTCAACAATGGGAGGAATATGGTGGTGGTACCCTCACGTTAGGTGCCACCTAAAATGCTTGTGCATGTACTTGACGGGCATGTTTGTAAGAAATTCAGATCTGAAGATCATTTCTTCTTCACTGTATGCATGCTGTATGGAAGCTCATCACAAATCACTGTGCTGAGATATACAAAATAGTAAATGAACATCTTACTGTTGAAGGATGCCTGACTTCATCAGCACATTAGGCATTTATACACTGCACGTTTCACTCTTGGGGGCTCAGAGGGAATTCTAAAGCACCAGACTCTATTATTTTATACCAGCCTTGACAGAAGGTCACACATTACTGACATTAAACACAATAATAATAAAAAAATTAAAACTTTTCTTTTTATGTAGAGTCAAGAAGTCAAAATCAAGCAAAAGAGAGAGTTGGGGCTGTTCAGCCTCGAGAAGAAAAGGCTCCAGGGAGACCTTATAGTGGCCTTCCAGTGTCTGAAGAGGGCCTACAGGAGAACTGGAGAAGGACTTTTTACAAGGGCATGTAGTGACAGGACAAGGGGGATTTGCTATAAACTGGAAGAGGGCAGGTTTAGATTAAACATTAGGAAGAAATTTTTCACTTTGAGGGTGGTAAGGCACTGGAACAGGTTGCCCAGAGAAGTTGTTGAGGCCCCATCCTTGGAGGTGTTTAAGGCCAGGCTGGATGGGGCCTTGGGCAACCTGGTCTAGTGGAAGGTATGTGTATGGCAGGGGTGTTGGAACTCGATGATCTTCAAGGTCCCTTCCAACCTAAACCATTCTATGATTCTATGGTTCTATGAAAATATAGCAAAGAATATTTCCATTTCACTTGAGCTTCACTGTATTAGGGAGGATTCATTGAAACAGGAAAATCAAAGTGAGGGAGGGAAAGAGTGGAACAGAAAGCATGAAATGAAAAGAAGGAAAAGGAAGTATGAGCTTAATTCTCTTTTTTGTGTGTTGCTATTTCTAGCAATGCCCCAATTGACATAACTTCATAGATGTCAATGGAATTACTCCTGAGTGAGACTAGCATGAATATCATGAAAATGAATGGAATGAACTTAATATCTGCTTTTAATATTTACTAGTTTAAAGCAATAATAAAAATTAAGTATTTCACGTAATATTTAGTAGGTACACTTTAGAAGAGAATGGTATTAGTAACTCATCTTTTCATCATCACCTAGGACTACCATAAATGAAATACACTTCAAGTAGCACCTGAAATTTATTTTACAATTAATGGCAAATAATAAGTGTACATATACTGGAATAACACACTTTAAGGTGAAATGCTTTATTTCTAGGTTTTACTGCAAAGCATCTTGTCATAAGTGTTTTAAAAAATCACTTATGTAATGCATTTTAAATTCTTTTACATTAAATTAAGCTCTAATATTCTGTAAAAACTGCCTGCAGAGAAATACGTAAGTGTGCATTAAATATTTTCATAGCATTGAAAATACTTCAGGAAAATGGTTCTTTAAAAGAGAAACACCATAAGCAGACTACTATATATATCAAACTGGTGATACATGCAGAACATCCTGATAATTCTTTGTTACTTCCTCCTCCTAATTTCATTTCATTTCAGGGTGAAAGGGTGAATAGATTCATACAATCTACTTTAATTTGTGTACTAAAAAGCCATACTCCCTTAAATCTGAATGAAAAGTACACTGCCTTTTCACTTTATTACATCTCAGCTATTCAACAGAAACCTCAAATTTCATTTCAAAACATGAGGTTCATCGTATGTTAAATGTCAGCATTATTGCATAAGCTCAGGAGGAGCTACGGTCGCTACACTGTTTGTCTTCGTACATAATATGAGGATTATAAAAACCATCCATAACTGCTGTTGTGGAGCCACGATTTTTTGTTGACATAGAGTACACCTTGTAGAAAGATAGTAATTCCAATTTTAAAGCTATGAAGTAACTGAATCTGCCACATTTCCAAGCAAATTTTTCTGGTAATTAGCCACTGACACGTAGCTGTGTCTAAATGTGTCTGGTATCCACTTCCAGCTAGTAGCTCTGGGGTTTTGTCAGTCAACCTTTTCAGAAGACCTTACCATGAGCCACGTTCCCTCATGCTGCTATAACACAGAACTATTTCATGCCCTTCTCTGTCATAAACTAAATTGACTGGGTTTCTTCAATCACATTTGAAGGCAGATTTTTCAGGCTTCTAGTAACTCCTGAAGCTGCCTCCCATCCAGCCTTTGGCCACTTTATAAAATACAATTCTTATCAGATAGGCAATAATGTTGCTATGCTGTATCAGCAAATACAGATTTGTTCTTGTGAATTTCTCTGTCTACAAATACTTGACTGAAAATGTAAACTTGTCTGTTAATTTAAAACAACAAATTTCAAATTCTTGAATTCATGTTCACAAAGAAAGACAGATTTGCATTTTGCCAATAATTAGATAAACCAAAAGCATTTCTCTTGAGACCAGTCACGGTAATCTGTATTTTCACAAATGTAACTCTGAATCATACCCCACGTTCAAATAAACTAATTTTATTTTTCATTAATATTTTCAGCCATTACTGTTTACCAATGTTAAATCTGTACTGGATGGAGAAAAGGAAACAAAATTACGTTAGCCCTGTAAAGCAGTAGCCAATCTAAAATTTCGTGTTTACCCTCTTTCTTGGGAAGTTCACAGTAAAGGCAGAACTAGTGATTGTTATCGACTCTGACAGTCAGGCTAACCCCTGCTGAAACAGCAATGTGTGTGAGCACAAGCAAAGAAACGGGAAGCATCATTGTTAGAAAACTTGCACTACTGCAACTATAATATCCAGGGTATTTTCAGAGTGTACTATTTAAGGCACTGCAGAGAAGATCCAATGAAGGCATTTTGGATGACATGGGTGGTTGCTTTCAGAAATGTATGATTTCTGTAGTAATACTTTCCAGCAGACAAATGAAAGACACTGGTTTCAGTAACTATCCATTTTGAAATGACTTGAGCATGAAACTTATTTAAAAATAAAGAAATATTTTTTAAAAAAGGTAAATAAATTCCTTTTTTTTAGCTTACAGGTGACAGCTGCTGAAAGGATACTAGTAAACTAATTGTATTCTTTTTATTCCACTTATGATCTTTATGCATTGAGACTCTGTATCCATTTCAAGAACTGCTAGACAATGAGTATTTAAGGCAGAGTTTAGTTCTGCAAGGGGTTATAAAATCCCTCATTATTATCAGAATTAGTGAAGGTAAAACAGCTGCAGAACACAAGTGACCAAAGACACAGGTTGAATCTTGTGTTGTAGGTGTGCAGAGTCCTGGTATCTGCAACACTGTACAGCCACAGAGACTCTGGCCATTTGCACTTTGAATTCCTTTGTTTCCATCCCAGAATGGCTGTATGGAATAAGGTGGGCTCCAGCAATATTGGGATATATATTTCTTTTTTCCAATCTCTTCTTTCCATTTTATTTCAGGTTTAAGAACAAATGTAGTTCAGGTGAGATGAGAGGAAGGCCCATCGTTTTATTTCACTGTCTTCCATAACAGGTTTTTGTAGAGCAGTGTGAAACAGAAGGCAAAACAAAACATGTACAGTCCACAAACTCACTGAAAACACACCAAGCGAGCACGCAAGTAGATCCAGCAAACACTGCTATTCTTTACATAACTGAATATGTAGAATGTTAAAAACTGATGAACCTACTCTTTTTTTTTTAAGGCTAAATGCCTTATTGGCTGATTATAAAGCTGTGTTCAGAAGAGCCTTGCATAGGGGGTTCTAATTGACAAGCGGCTGCATATGAGCTGGCAGTGTGCCCAGGTGGCCAAGAAAGCCAACGGCATCCTGGCTTGTATTAGAAATAGTGTGACCAGCAGAAGTAGGGAGGTGATTGTGTCCCTGTACTCAGCACTGGTGAGGCCACACCTCGAGTATTGTGTCCAGTTTTGGGCACCTCAATACAAGAGAGATATCGAGGTGCTGGAGCAAGTGCAGAGGAGGGCAACGAAGCTGGTGAAGGGCCTAGAAAACAAATCATATGAAGAGCGGTTGCAGGAGCTGGGACTGTTTAGTTTGAGGAAGAGGAGGCTGAGGGGAGACCTCATCACCCTCTACAACTACTTGAAAGGACACTGTAGAGAGGTTGGTGCTGGTCCAACAGGGTAGATTTAGACTGAATATTAGGAAAGAATTTTTCACAGAAAGAGTGGTTGGGCATTGGAATAGGCTGCCCAGGGAGGTGGTTGAGTCACCATCCCTGGATGTGTTTAAGAGCCGTTTAGATGTGGTGTTGGGGGATATGGTGTAGGGGAGAATTTTGTAGAGTAGGGTAGATGGTTGGACTCGATGATCCCAAGGGTTTCTTCCAACCTAGACAATTCTATGATTCTATACCTTTAAAAAGTCATTCCTCTCTTTTCCTAAATGGAAAGATACTCGTGGGTCAAGGACATACGTACAGAAAGTTCAGCACAAAACCCTGGAAACAGCATGAAGAAGTCTCTGATCTCTCCTACCCTAAGTGAATAGGAAAAAAACACCAAGCCTGCTAAGGCTCTTAATATTAGTTTAGTTCCATAACACTGTGATTTAAAGGGAAGTTTTTATGGGCTTAATACAGCCGTTAAGAGTGTGATCTCAGACAATTACAGTGCATCTTTGAAGTCTAAGGGAGACATGGTGGACAGCAATAAAAATGAGCTGTTAAGCATTACTTGCCTGTGGTAATAACATTTCTTGTGGTAATAAGGTTTATACAATCCCTCTATGCACTTGTGTCTATTCTTCCACCCACTGCCCTACCTCCTGCCCTGCCTCCCTACTTCAAATTTAAACTGGCCTTGTACAACCCCTGAAAGTTTTGGTAAAGAAAGGCAAATCCCATGTATTTCTTCACAGTGGGAAGAACCATAAAAAGAGTCTGGATCTTCTTACAGATGAAAGAATCTGTTATTTTTGGACCTGGGCTCCAGTGGTAAAAGGCACCAGGGACACCATCCAGAGACAGGACCTTTCCAAGATTCATAGCGTTGGAAATGGTGGCATCTGAAGATCAAAGACTAAGAGCAAAAGGCACAGAGAGCATCATGCGTCCTACAAGCTCTCCCTTTTTTCTTCAGCAGGCACTGGCCTCCCAAGCACACTGCTTGGGAACCTGGGAAAGCCAAGGATCCCATGGATCAATCCCTCCTCAGGTTTCCCACAATCCACCCTCAAGGTTTGTCTGAAACAGAAACTGCCGTCAGGCTCAGATGTGGCCAGCTAATTTGTTGGTCTTGCAGCTTGAATCCTCTGAGCTGACTGAGCATCTCCTATTGTACTGCTCACTATTATAGAAGACCTGGGAAGTTTGCTCCATGTGCTCAGGTTGCCTTGTCCTCTGTTAATTCTCACATCACTGGGAACCATGCAAAAGAGCATTTTTTTCCCTTTAGTTTTGAAGGGCTGTGTGGCTATTTGGCCTGAATACGCAGCTATATTTTCTACCATTTTCTCATAAAATTTTACATTCAAATCTGACTGAAGGCAAACATAGCACCTGTAAAGATGATTACACTCTTACAGGTCTCATAAAAAAAAAAGGAACTCACACCAGGTCTGAACATTTACAAGTTCACTTCTCACAACTTTTTATTCCCGTGTCTGATTACTCCAGTTGAAGAAAACAGCCTGACTGTTGCTGCCAAAAAAATGATACGGGAAAACACTAAAGATACATATGGAGTAACAAAACCACTACTCTAATTCAATTAACCATGCAGTCAGTTGACTCAAAGCTACAGAAAGTCACATTTCCCAGTCAAGGCAGCCATGCTTTACTCACATGGCTACTTGCTTTATGTTATGATAATGAACATATTAGTATCAGCACCTTTATTTTTTTTTTTTAACTTCTAGTCTTTTGAAAGGCTTAAAATCTATTAATATCCAAGTAAAAAGCCATCTCCTTTTTTACACAACTTCCAAGCAGGCCAAAAAACCTTCGAGAAAAAAAGTAAATTTCCCAGGTATTTTAACACTATTTTAAAATTTGGATTAGGAAAAGTAATTGAAATGAAGTGTATAAGACTTAATTTTTTAAAAATGTAATGATGGACATAACGAGGATTCCACTACCTAGCAGTCCAAAAGATGAAGCAGTCGATTTAATATGAACTTGCTCTGCTGCTTTACATCTAACTTGGACACATAGGGCATTCTTGTGAAAGTAACTAGACAGAATGATAAATAGAGAATTTGAGTTTAATTACGACAATCGTAAAAAGCATTGTCTGTCTCCTTTTCTTGACAGTTCTTTTTTTTTCATAGACCGAAGCTCAAGAAACTAGAGTGTGCTGTAGTAGGAAGTTTTTTAGATTTGAATTCAGCAGTGAAGATTTTTTAATGGATGCTCTAAATCTGAAAAAGCACTAATAGAAACATTTCTATTAACGTGAAAAAAGCTTAATATTACAGCAAGTCTGGTTGTCCCACAGTCATGCAGGTAACAAAACAAAACAGTCCCTTATACATTCAATTCCAGCTCACCCATATACCCATAAGTAGCTAAAACAATCCATGGCATCTGGAAAAACAAACTGTCAAAATTTATCAGTCCTTGTTCCACACATTTTAAACCTCAGCTGAAGTGAGATGTTCTGAAGGTTGCAATATTCTCTTGCTGGGATCAGACTCAAGTGACTGTGTCCTGGGTGCCTGTGTTTCACAGCACAGCCCTGGTCCTCCTCCTGGAGGAAATGCCATCCCGTTATCAAGGGGACAGGTTTGCTTCAGTATCCTGCTCTGGTTAGGTAGGTGGGGCTGCACTCACTCTCAAGAGGCAACCTGTGGAAATCTTAGACTAGATAATCACAGGCTTCTGCCTACTCCTTCTCACATGGCCAATAAACCTGCTACCAGACTGTGGTCACCATTCTCCCGTGACCTGAAGTCCCCAGCAATTGTTCGTGTTGTTTTTCCTCAACACTAGTTGGAGTAGAAAACAGGATGAGGGTGAGAATGCAAAGTGGTTTTGTTAAAAATGCCCTGAATAACAAAGTTACATTTATTTCCCTTAGCTGCCAATTTTCATGCCATTGGTCATGAATAGTATGGCTAAAATCAAGATGTCATGGACAAAATTTACCTGGAATGCAACAACACTGGAAGAATGTTCAGCACTGAACTCAATCTATGGCCCCGGTTTCAAAGCTCTTCTAATGACCAACTAGATGCCCTTCGTGAAGCTAGAATAATTGGCAAATGAGTTTCTAAATGTCAGTAACTGAACAGTTTTTGTTAAACCCTTAATGACATGACTTCTTCTCAAACTAGTTGCAGTCCAAAATGAAGTCCACAGGCAATAATTTTTCCTTTTATGATGCAAGGGATATTACTTCCGTTTGCTTCCACGGATAACTTCAGCAGACAGCTAACGTCCCTTTGCTTTAAGGTGATTTGCCCTCAGAAGTACACGCTCAGGGACACATAAGCAGCATTACTGTTCTAAAGAGTAACGTTTTGGTTGAAAGAGAAGACATAATGGACTATGGTAAGAAACATGAAGAGGAGTGAGAGGAATATTAAATGCTCCATGGCTAAGAGAGCTTGGCTGCCTTAGAGGCAGAGGAGAGAATAATAAGCAAAGAAATAATTTCTGGCAGTATTAAACTACCTGCCAGAGAAAACCTTTTCTGTTTCACCTCCCGGTCGGTTACATCTCGTAGTACATATTTCTTAACTTCTTGGAGTTTGGGGTATGCAACGGCATTCTCCATGAAGCATGAAGAAACATAATGTACACAGCTTCCCAGAACATCATATGATACCGAAGAGATGAAGTGAAACAGGAATGTCTCAGTGACGCCCACAGGAACAGTCACTATCGCCAAATTGTCAGCATGCCTCTGCAATGCCAGACCACAGTGAGCATATGGATAGTTTAGGCTTTCTGCCATTAGACTAGATTAGCGAAGCACACGGTTCATGCATATCTAGTCTAGCTTTGTGTCAGTGGAAAAAATATTTCCACTACAAGTAGCCTTCCAGACTTAGGGAAGAAGGGCTAATTCTCGGGCAACTTCCACTGAAAAGCCTTCTGCTGCCTTCTGCATCCGTCAGGTTCTGCGGTATCTCCCCGGAGAAACCCTTCATGTGAACTGCGATTACACCTCTGAGACCATGAACCGAGGTGTGAAACAGAATACCCTTCCCTTCTGTTGAGCGAACGTGACTGACAGTTCTGCAAAACCCCTCCAACAGATGACACTACCAGGGATTTTCATTCTGTTACAACTCATGCAGGCTGTACAGCAGCAATTTGTGCAAAGCCTGTTCTCCATGACCTCCCCAGGCGAGAGTGCTTTAGTGAAAGATATACACTGCCCAGAACCTTTTCTGAAAAATTGCTCAGTGTCACTTGGACGAGAAAACTTCAAGTCTGGTGGAATTGGATATTTCAAGTTTCATTTTCTTTAGACAAACATTAAGCCCAAGCCATAAAAACACCACAGGGTGAATAGCACAACATATAACTGAACTTTGGTCTCTCTAGAAACACATTCTGGTATAATCTGCAGTGCCATTGTCCATGTTGCAAAATGACCAAGCCATTTAGTACATTTTCATGTATTTTCCTTATGGAAGAATATTCCAGCAGAAATTTAGTGTTTAAATTTGCAGTATATTGACAAAACTAAGAAAACCTGAATATACTATCCTGTACTGCAGTTGACTAAGTAGCTAACTTTTATCAGCGCTGAATGAACTAAAAATATGGTTATATAAAATGTTCCTCCTTTTGAAGCTGACTTGGTTATTTATATCCCAGTACATAACCCATATTACATCTCTGAGATCTAGGAAGGTTTCCAACTAATACGCTACGGATATAACAGTGGCAATCATGTACCTGTACATTTGTTCCACTTCAAACAAGCAGCAGAATACAAAATGGGACAAAATTTAAATAGTAAGTTAAATACTGGTTAACATATACATCCATCATTCTGCAAACACAAATGATTAATTATACTAACTTGAATAATCCTATGCAAATTAATCTATTTGCAAATAAAAATTCATAATATTAAATATTTGTGAAACAGAGGACAAAATGTTCATGCCAAACTCACAGTTGAATACAGCGCTTAAAATATTCTTTTAGTGTTTGCCTTCCATTTTTTGGCATATTAATTGAATTTTCTTTTGCACTAGCAGCATACAGGAATGATTTGATCAAGAACTCTTTAAATATTAACAATGAGCCAGAGGAGTTTCAGAGGAAAGAACTTGTTAGTTGCAATGTAAATGCAAACATATGCAATGTTTATTTCTGGCATACTACTATTGTGGTATATATTGTGGCCCATATCTTACAGGCCAAAACCATTGTTGCCCAACACACTGTAATTAGACATCTTTTCAATTAATACAGAGAAATGTTTTTTTAAAACCAATTAGTCTTCATGTCAGGTATCAACGTATTTTTTTCCTGATACTTAAATGTTCTGTAAAACTGAAAATAACAACTAGCTGTGTAAAATTTTAATAAAGGAGCACTTCTAACTACCTGTCCTCTCTTATAAACTTTAAGCAAACCACTTCAGGCAAGAGCCGAAAAAGAAACTACACATCACTATACAGTCTTGCTCTTCAGCAAAAAAATGCCATGTACAGCGTTCTGCAAGACCAATCACATTCTTTTCTAAAATTATCATCCAAAGCTGACAATTATTAACAATTTTATATATGAATTATTCCAAGTAAGTTATCTGTGAAAAATAATCTGGAAATATTCTCTTTATTATCTACAAATCAGAAAATAAACATTCAGGATATAACACATCAATTATAGGAACCTAGCTGTTCTGGCAAGTTTTCACATCCCTCTTGTTTGTTCCTACACATGAAAGTTAGTCACTGCTTGCACAAGGAAATATTGGAATGAAGATCACTCCAGACTGGATGCACAAAAATAGGTATGTTTAAATAGGTCATAGCAAGATGCTGTTGGTAGAGACTGAGCAACTACTTTTAAAAACTCTTTGTACACACCTATTTTCCTAACGGCGCTTAGCTACGCTGAGCATCATATTCTTCAGCATAATTTTATCATTTATAGCAAAGGTACTTCCATGTAGCTCCACTGCTGAAACCAGACCTTGAAATGAACATGAATTATACTGCCAACTTCTTTAAGGTTCATTTACACTAATCTTCAGCTGTATTGGATGAAGTCGTAAGCCTATAAAAGAACATGTCACTGATGCCATTGTGAATTTCACAAGGGTTTCAGGTGTTATGACCATGCATGACAAATTGCAATACACTGGAAGTTTTACAGATATTGCAGTTTCTAAGAACTATGAAAATATTCTTGAACATCTAACATTTTAACAATTATCAATCTAAGAATGTACACATATACTGTATTCCCATGAGGCAGAGATATTTGGCTTATGCATTACATTATCTTCAAAAAATCTGCTTGCCATATTCATGACAACGCAAACACATTCACATGTGTTCTTACTCATCCTCTTCATGAATATTCATTTACCCAAATGATTTGGATGTACTGGTCTTCTAAGTATTATGTAATCCTTCAGAGAACTTTGCATTCTGAAACGGAAATAGTCTTTTTCCCCTGGACAGCTGTCAGTGGCCAGAATAAAGGTGAAACTTGCAACTTCATTCTTCATTCAAGACTGCTATAATCTCCATGTAAAAAGAGTGAAATGAAACATAAGCTCAGCATTCTCTTATTGCTATTCATTATTCATTAAACTATATTACTCTATGTTTATGGAAGATTTTTTTTTAGAAGGACTTATTGCTCAACTAATTTCTGTCCTGAATCCAAAATTATCTATAGAATACCAGATTCCTTCACTGGCTATCAAAGGGACTCCTAGGTATTTACAGATAGGACCCAGACCAAAAATGATGATTCACAGTTTCTCACACACTGTTCATTGCATTCCTCGCTGCCCATCTGTCCCCCTCCTAACCTTGACATAACAACTTTCAAACAGCAGTGGTGCAATGAAACCATGAGGAACTCCATACGGCCCCCTGTGAATCAAATCTTGACAAAGGGGAACATCCCCATTAGTAGGAGGCTAATAGGAATTAGCAGCTAGTATTTTGAAAAGCTGCCTTAAAATTGCAATTCCTTGCACAGCAAGAAAAAAATCTTCACCTCTTAAAAGATATATATTGTTGGATTATGACTACTTGTTCAGTGAAATGTGCCACTGCCTGTATTTTACTATTGCATTTCAATAGTTGGAATGTCAATAAGAATGAATTTGCAATATAGTAAGTCAGATGTAAAATAAGAAGGGAAAAAAGAATTGTTTCTGCCCTTAACACTTCTGGAGATTACATTTAATGTGATTTTGGGAAGGAATTCATTGAAAAAATTCTTTGCCTATGTAAAAGAAAATGAAAAAAGAACATTATTCCTATCAAGTGAGGCAATAAAATATTTTTACTGCAGAACACATATCACTAAAATATTTGTATCATTGTTATGGGATTAGGCTAAAAATAAATCTATTCATCATCTTATAATACTGTACAAAACTATGTTTGCATGTAAGTTACTGCAACACCCACACCAACTTACGTTTTCACCCTACAGAAAAATGCCAGACTTCCATAAGCATATTTATAACACCTATAACCAGGTTAGTGTTTTACAAAAAAAAAAAAAAGGCCAAATCAATACAAATATGCAGCATACAAACTTCTGAGGGGTTTTTTTTTCAGCATTTTAGTAAATTCCATAAATTAAAATCGAAGGGGCCAGCAGGCCCAAACTCTCCATTTCACCATCACATGCTGCAGCTTCAAGTTTGCCTCATTTTGTCCAAATTCATGTGAGGTAGAGAACAACTCCTGCAAGCCCGTGCAGCCCTTCAGGTTTTATATTCAAATCAGCAACACTCATGTCTGGTCTTTGGATACCTCAAGCTTCCCTTTTTACTTCTTCTACAAGTATAGATAGCGAGCAGCTCCCTTTCCAAGAAGACGGCAATTTCTTTTTATAAAACCCTAAGCATTCACACATAAATCATAATTTAAATGCATCAAAGTAGACGAAGGCAGGATTCACAGCTATTACAGAACCACCTATGGGTTGCCGTCAGCACCAGCAGTGCCACAGGAAAAGATCTTGATACGTTATCAGATGCAACTGAGGAATAAATAAAAACGAAGGAGAACTGAACTGTGACAGATGATAACAGCAGGTTGCTGAAATTTTCAGTTACTTGCAGACTGCTTGTGGGAAGAGTTTGAGGCAATGTGCTCTCATCTGCGCCGCATTTGCACAGTGGTGACATTCATGAAGCATTCCCATATTTACAGAGGTAAAGATACATATTCAAGTTCAGGCTTCACATCATGTCATTTTTGTCAGGTCCCACGGCTATATATAGGTAGGTAATATGAGAGAAACTTCATGATATTTAATATTGTATGAGCCAAATATGCAAATGTTTCTATAAACATGCATCCAAATCTCCAGATAAATTGACAAATCATTATTTTGAATTTTGTTCTAAAGCACTATCATACTGTTTCAAGTTCTTTATTGTGACAATATACATTAATAACATTTTTCTGGTATTGAAAAAGATGACGATCATCAGATTACACAGCCAAATTCCAGTTCCACGCCGTCAACTTCAGCACACAGCAGGTTCCCACAGCGTTCAAAATCTTGCCAGAGCTGCCACTTTCCCTTCACTCCTTGTCTACACTCAAACGTGTCCTTACAAACTAAAATAAATTTGCAATATGGTGGCTTAAACGTAGCGTTTTTCACAAAGGTGAAACCAATATGGCAGTGAGGAAGAAACGTTTTTCTGCGGCAACTATTTGTTGCTCTTAGAGGAGAAGTGAATGTAAGTCCTCTGAAATATATTTAAAAATGACAAGTTCAGGAAAACTTTCAGATTTAAACTCCATTTTTGTGAAAGGCATCTGCAAGCATAGGGCTTGTTTTTCACCTCCCATTTATCCATTCATTGCCCTAGTCCCAGCAGTATCTGACCAAGCAAGCATTGAGCTGGGAGAACTGTTGAACTTAAGGGAATTAGACGATGGTACAACTTGCCCTGACTTGCACACAGCTAAAGAACTTACTCAAAAGTACTGACAAAAACACAGTATAAAGTATAGCTGACTTGATTGAGTATGCCATCGTGTCAAATAGGTGGTACAAAAACTCTAGGCATCACAACGGTATTTTTTATATACGAGACTAGTGGCACCACTTATTACAAAGACTGCCAAATACCTTATAACACTTCCTTTCCAGTTGCTTATAACCTTAACACACCTCTGTGCATATGGGCTGACATTTTCCATTATTGCGAGTTTTTCCTTGTTCTGAATACTCTTTGAAAATGTCAGTCAAAAGAATCCCACTATTTCTGCAAACAAAGCTAGGGAAAATACGTTGTTTTGCTCATTTAAAAAGAATGTGGTGATGTTTGAAAATTATGTACATCAGCTCCTTTGTACCTTAAAACAGGGATATAAAATCTGCCAGACACTTCTTATCTATTCTTGTGAGTATTTGCCCAGACTGAAGACTTTTAAAAAAACATGGCAAGACTTAGGTTTTAACAACTACATTTCCACAGTTCCTCAACCCTGCGGCTTGCTTACATTTGCAGATGCAATGCAAATGTTTTGAACACACAAAGTTATGCAATCCTAGCTCTGAAAAAATTATGTCTCAAACATATGGATGTGCTGCATACATGGTAGAACTTTCTGATACACAACTTGTCTGATGCTATAATGTTTCAAAAATGGGCTATGCATACACATAAAAATGCATCTGAGGGTTGACTATGCTGTATTACTAGGAGAAAGACTTATTTGGCTACCAGTTTCTTAAAAAAAATGCCATATAAAGAACTTCAGAAAAGATGCACAATCCCTATTTTGATGCAAAGTGATTAGCAAATTACTGTGTAACAGCTTCTGAGCAGTATTTGGAAGCCAGTCAGCCCTGATAATTCTGTAAATATTACAATGAGTCCATTAAGCGTTAGCAATGTAAGGATAAAATGAAATGCCTATAATACAAGTGATGGAAAGGCACTGAACAAGTGTGCTACCTGCCACACAGTGGAGAGGACAATAGGTAAATGTGATGAGTTAACCTTGGCTGACTTGGAGATATTCAAAACCCACCTGGACACCATCCTGTGCAACCTGCTGTAGGTGACCCTGCTGTGGCAGGGGGGTTGGACTAGACGATCTCCAGAGGTCCCTTCCAAGCCTGATCATTCTGTGATTCTGTCAGGAGCCCACCTAGCTGCTCTCACTTCCCCTCCTCAACAGGACAGGACACTCACCAATTACTGCCATGGGCAAAACAGACCCAGCTTGAGGAAATGAATTTAATTTATTGCCAATTAATAACAGAGCAGGACACTGAGAAATAAAAACAAAACTAAAACCAAATTCTCCCCACCTGCCTTCTTCCAAGGCTCAAACTGACTCCTTCAGTCCCAACGCTTCTACTGACCCACCAGCGGCTCAGGGGGAAGGGGAATAGGGGTTGCGGTCAGTCTGTAACAGTTTTCTCTGCCAGTCCTTCCTCCTCACACTATTCCCTGCTCCCATGTGGGTCCTTCCCACTGGCTGCAATTCTACAAAAACTGTTCCAGTATGGGTCCTTTCCATGGGGTACAGTCCTTCAGGAGCAGACTGCTCCAGAAAGCTTGCTCCTGTGCAGGCTTCTCTCCATGGGCTGCAGCTCCTGCCAGGAACCTGCTCCAGTGTGGGCTTTCCATGGGCTGCAGCTTCCCTTGGGGCATGTACACCTGCCGTGGCATGGGGTCCCCAGCGGGCTGTAGTGTGGATATCTGCCCCGCTGTGGTCCTTCATGGGCTGCAGAGGGCAACCTGCATCACTGTGGTCTTTCACCTGAGCTGCAAGGGAATCTCTGCTCCAGTGCCATGAGCACCTTCTCCGCCTCCTTCTTCACTGACCTTGATGTCTGCAGGGCTGTTTCTCTCACATTTTTCTCATTTGTTACTACCAGACTATTAACTGAATTTGGGAGGGAATGAGGGGGGAAAAAGGAGTGTGCTTGTGCTTGATCTTCATCTTAGTCAACATGCTCTCAGCCATGGTGTTCTCAAGAGGTCTTTCTAGAGGGCAATACAGTTCATTCTCTTATTGGATAACTGATCACTGATAGAAAGTGCACACACAAGATATTGCCCTGGTTTCTCTCTACCTTGACCTCTCTTTACGCAGTTATGTTTCCCAGAACTCAGCTTCCAATCCCACAAATATCCAGATACTCCCATATTTGCCATTTTTAGAGAGATGAAGACTAAATGACATAATTAGGGAAAACCCTGCTGTAACACCACCTAATAAATTTTTCATGCTATGTATTGAGAATCCCCCTCCCCAGTTTCTCAGTGTCTAACATAACAATCCTTGCAGCCAGATTGTCTGATCCATTGTGCAGATTCAATTCAGTTTGAGTTCAAATTCAGTTGTACTGGCAATTGTACCTAAACTGTGGAGTAATTCAGGCTCTGCTGGAAACAGAACATTATGGTATTCAACCTCTGTAATGTCCTGTGAAGAAGGAGGGCTTATATAGTACCTGTAGGCTTTCTAATTATATCTCACTAGAACCTGAAATTATCTAATAGCAGGAGGATTTCAGTCTGTCCCTCCCCTTCTTTGCAATAGGACCATGTTTTTTTAACAAAAGCACCAATAACTGCCTGTCCGCTACTACAATGAAGACGGCTGTCCTGTGACCAAAACGGCTGTGCAGCGCTCTCTTCCTTCATTTATATAACTGAATAGATTGCAAAGCTGATCAATTCACTAAAAAGGGAATTGAACTCCCGTTGCAATTGTTCTCTTTTTAATCCTGGCTTGTTTCTCACCATTTCCCACATAATAACACCCTACGCTCTGTTAGAAATGTTGCTGTTCTCATTTCTTAGCCACTCCACTGAGGCACTGAGTTGAGAGATTGTTCTAATTACTAGTGCTGAAAATGTCCGAGTGGACTTGGTTATATGCAATCCATTTACACACTTATTTATTCCAGTTCATTCTAATAATGCTTAGATGCTTTAAGTTTTCACTTTTTGCACTCGTTTAATTAATGGAATTTTCTTTCTTTTGTTAACAGTCACAAAAGCAATGTAAGCATGAACACTTCTAGAAAGCACATTTTTAGAATGTAAGCATATGGGAATATGCATTGAAATTGGTGTATTTTATTTAAAGTTTGAAGGACAGAAACACCTGAAACCTCAGCTTATTTTTACCTAAAGGCAACTAAAAGATATCACGCGTCTAAGAACTTGGCCCAAGCTTTCTTTTCTCTTTTCTTTAAAAGCCAAATGAAACATGTGATAACAATTCATCTCAGTGGTTGCTCTCGGCATTCTCACCGTTTCATGCAAGGCAGTGGGCTGTAATGGGCTGTAAAATTTTCTTTGGGGATGCATGGTAATGGATATATTTAATAGAATTACGCTGTTGGAGCTGATCACTTCTAATTTGGCCAGGCACTGATAATGCTCAACGCATTATTGTGGTAGTCTTGGCATGGGGTGGGGTGGGGTGGGGTGGGGAGGAACGAAGCAGAAATCAAAGAAGTATCAAAAGCTAAGATGATATTACAACACAGTAATCTCCCTCTTTTCCTGCCAGTTAGAAATACAATTTTTGTTCCTCATTTCCTAATGTACAGCACTGTTCCCACAGCCCCACGTAGAGCACTGATTTTTTTTCCCCACAACTGAATGAGCATTCCTCTTGCATTCAGACTTCTAACACAAACAGTCATAAAAAGCTAATGTGAACTGGCAGAGAAGCTCAAGGACAGGCACAGAACCTGAAAATAATTTAGTTGGGTTTTTTTTTTTCACATTTACTAGATTTTAAATGCCCTTTTATGTCCTTTATTTTGTTCCCAAAGCATTTCTGCAAGGCTATCAATGGGCAGTGTTGCTTTTTTGCATGATTTCCAAGTTAATTCTTTGTTCTCAAAAAGAAATGCTGTTATTTCTTTCCTCTGAGGGAAAAAACCCACAACATGAGGGGTGAGATGATAGGGATAATTAGACTAAATGGTGGTATAGAACACAATGGGAAAAATATCTTTTATGAAGACCACCTGTCTACTCATTTTTGTAGCCTGAATGATGTTTTGTTTTGTTCAGGGAAACAAATTCACTTAATAAAATCCAAAACACAGATGGCAGCTGCTAGAAAAAACCAATACAAGATTTTGCTGCAAAGGGTATAGAAGTGATCTGAGCTCTGAATGGAAGAAAGAAAAATTTCCTCTCTGTCAATGGTGCTATTTTCCAAAAGCTCTCTCTCATGTAGTCTGGGATTTAGTTAAAGCAGCAATTCTAACCCTGAATGTTAGAAATACGGCTTGCTTTCATGTCATTCTAAGCTGTTTCTTATGTACATTCTTTTCATGCATCTTCATTATTTTATTTCAAATGATGTGAAAAATAAGGCTTGAATCTACATAGTATTTATTCAGGTTAGATGAAAACGGATCAGGAGAAAATTCTTAAATTTCCATTACTCTTACAGTTGCAAAAGCATATGTTAATGCAAAAATACATAATAGTTTAAGAAAATGTACCAGATTCTATTTTTTTAGATTCTACTGTCCTTTATTAAAATAAGTCCGTATCTCAGTTTAAATTCAAATCTACAGCAAATGTTGACATCCTCATTTGGCCAAAAATATACCATGAGCTATCTACAAATAATAGTAAAAGCAAGAGTTACTCAGAGAATTATTTAAGAAAAAAATAATTTTACATATTCAGTCTCTCCTTGGAAAGTCCATAAAACCAGAAAAACAGATTTGTTATGAATTCATTCTGATTCCACTCGGGACTTCAGGAAGACAGGGGCTTGATTGAGGACATTTCTAGATGACATGTCAGAAGCACATGAGGTATCTCAGTCTGATTTCAATCTGGCCAGTCCTTCAAACACATTTATCTAAATACGCAGCTTAACTGGGAGGATAAAACAAAGACAGTGGACAGCCAATGAATTTTATGGTTTAGATACCAAAACAATCCTCTCCTAAAGAGGATTATCTTTCAAGGAATGAAAATTTAAGTAATGTTGAGGGCCTACCTGATAATTTTCCTTTAGAAAGGGAACCCTCCCATGGGAATCTTACCTGTCCTTAGAGAGGAGGGCAGATGCTTACAGCTTACTTGAGTGTGAGTTTTTGTTATAACCAGGAGAGCATTAATTTCAAAGCTTCTTTCGAAGCGTTCGTTTACAGCTTCTACAGCGTGTGAATTTCCAGTGTCTAGAGCATCTACATTAATATTATGCACTCTAAATATCCCAGCCAACCAAAGAATGGAGTTGAAAGTAACTTCCCTGTTTGAGGCAATGTGCCCATAATATATGTTGCTTACAAACCCTTTCGAGTTGCTACATTCCCTTGTGTTATTAAAACTAAGACTAAGTCTATTAAATTAGGAGTGACAGGTGGTATGTTAATGCTAGACGTCCTTCTGTCTTACACACAAGGGCCGACATTGTCAGTTGTCTCCAGGTTCAGGGTTCTGAAGTTACAGCTTTTCTTCCTGTCAGCACTCCAATGATTGAAGAAAATGTGAACACACAACTGCTCTCATTAGCAGCTTCTGTATGTGAAAATATTACCTCCTTTGAGGTAATAGCAGTAGGTATCTTCTTGTTTGACAATATATTTGCTGAGAGATTTTTATTGCTGAGCATCTCTGATACCACAGTACGTTGGTCCCTTGTCTTGCACTTCATTTGTTTTCTTGATAAGCAGAGATACAATGCATTTGACTGGGCAAAATCTGAGGTCCACAATCAGAGAATGACTGACTTAATTTACTGTACTGCAGACTGCTTGTGCTTCATACAGCATAATGTAATGGGCTGCATGCCATTTCGTAAAAGGAAAGCTCAGTTAGAATGGCACCGCACAGAAAAGGACTTGGTTTGGCATTACTCTGTGCTTTAACAATGGATCCTTTTGTCCAATACGATGAATCCACTAGAATCTGTCACAAAGACAGAAACACTTTTAGTAGCGCGGCTGTTAATTAAAGCATCAATAAAAGAAACAGACACATTTCAGAAACATGATTTAGCTGTTTAAACTTATTGTAATTTGACTTTTTTTAAAAGGAAATTGTAACATCAGGCTCCTAAAACGAAGGAAGCACAATGCTCTAAATACCAACGGAGACAAATCACTATCTTAATACTTTTATGAAGAGTCTTTAAGGGAGTTTTAAGGCAATAATAAACTGGAATTTAAATATCTTCAGAAATTTCTTACTAGACTGACAATTTTTGTGGACAGATATTATTCACGAGCCTATCACCTGTGCCAAAGAACTGTACTGATAACACAGTATTGATAAAACAGGACATTTATACAGGAATTTATACTGTCCCTCTTTATACACATATGTGTGTCTGCGTGTACATACCTGTGTTTATACAGTGTCTCCAGCATATCCTCCAGCATGTCCTCATGCACATGTTATGGACAAGCAGGTAAGAAATGAATTAAACGGACCACAAGATGGGTGGAAAACCAGCTAACCTGTTGGACTCAAAGGGTGGTGAGTAATGACTTAAAGTTCAGTTGGCAGCTGGTCATCAACGGAGTTCATCAGCATGGATACTGTGTCTAATACCATTCAATATCTTTAGAAATGATCAGGCTGACAAGAGGGACTGTACCCTCACCAAGTTTGCGGGTGACACCAAAGTGGAAGGAGAGATAGATAAGCCAGAAAGAAGAGCCACCACACAGACATGCATCAGCTGGCTGGAAGATTGAGACAAGAAGGTTTGTACAAGGTTTAACAAAGATAAATGTGAACTCCTGCATCCTGAATAACTGCACACAGTAGTATGGGCTGGGGTCTGAATGTGGGGTGAGCAGCTCTGTGGAAAAGGCCCTGTGGGTGGGTCCTGGTGCACAACAAGCTGAACATGAGCCAGCAGGCAAATGTGTCCTAGGCTGCATCAACAGAAGTACAGCCAGCAGATGGAGGGATGTGGGTTTGTCCCATCTGCCCTGCATTTCCAAGGCCAAACCTGAAATACTGTATCCCGTTCTGCTCTACCAAGTCCTGGTCTGCCCAGCTCAGGAGAGACATGGAAAATTTGAGGGAGTCCAGTAGAGAGCCACCAAGATGATCAGAGTGTTGGAGAAGCTGGCATAGGAAGAAAGGTTGCTGGAATTGGCTGTGTTCAGCCTAGAGAAGAGAAGGCTCAGGGGGATTTAACCACGGTCTTACAATATCTAAAAGTTAGTTATAGAGCAGACGGAGGCACTCTCTTCACAAGGACGCCTAATGATAAATCAAGGGGCACAAGTTGCTTCAGGGCGAATTCCACCTGAACACAAGAAAAGAAATTCTTCACTGTGAGAACAATTAAACACTGGAACAGGTCGGCCAGAAAGTGATGGAATCTCCCCTGGAAACATTCAAGACAGCTTGACTGGGCCTTGGATAGCCTAATCCAAGCCTTGCTCTTGGTCCAATCCAGCAGGTTGGACCAGATGATCTCCAGAGGTTCCCTCCAACCTTGACTTTTCTGTGATTCTGGATGTGAATGAAGTAATACAGTGATACAAGGATTACAAATGCACAATAGTTATGGTGGGGTTTTCACTCTGTATGAAAAATTTACTTAAATTTACTCATAAGCAAGCAAGCCATGTCTGAGATATGCTATATATTCCAAACAAGTGTGGACAAAGTCTCCCATATTATAGCTCAAATGCACAAGTGTCCTGGTTCCGGCAGGGATGGGGTTAATTTCCCCAAGGATGGGAGGGGACACAGGTATCCCATGCCATGTGAGCCATGCCCGGGCTGTGGGGGGGAGCTGCCGGGGGAGGGGGCAGGAAGTCGTGGCTCAGCGGGGGCTCAGCGGGGGGCAGCGGCGGTGCGGGTCCGGTCGGTGAGCGGCGGTGCCGTAATCGCGTTTGTATATTCCTTTAACCGTGTTATTGTTACTGTTTTCTCTTCCCTTTGCTGTTCTGTTAAACTGCCTTTATCTCAACCCACGAGTTTTGCCTTTTTCTTCCCATTTCCCCCCACGGCTGTGGGGGGTTGAGCGAGCGGCCGCGTGGTTCTTTGTTGCCGGCTGAGGCCAAACCACAACAAGTTTGGTGTCATATTTACCATGAAAGGGGAAAAACTTTGGAATGTTTATAGCATTTTCTAACTTAAAATCTTTACCGGACTATTCTTCTATGCATATTTGTAGGCTCTGTATCTTGTTATAAACTTAACACTGGAGGATTTACACAGAAAGTGAAGTAGGAATAAAAAATTTACAAAACAGTCTAAACTCATCATAATGTAAAGTGATATATCTGGTACTTCCATACAGTAATGCAAGTGCTTCTGAGACTGCATTTATCAACCTTGTAGTAACAAAGATTGATAAACTACAAGATACTGTCCGGTGGACTGAGACTGAATATGAACCATTTTGGATCCCAGGTTGTAGCAAACTTAGGGAGTAAAATGAAGCAAAGTCAGATCTCTAGGAACTGAAAATAAGAAACAGCTGCTACCTGAACGAGCTCAGAATCTTGGAAACATGTTAACAGCTGGAGTAAAGCTGCAACACAGGGCAACACACTCTTTCCTTTACATATTGTTGCAGCAGATATAACGTGTTATATGAAGGATAGGGCTTTCTATATTAAAATATCCTCACTTGAGCAATGTATTATCACGAGTCAAGTTTACTGAGGTACTCAACACTTCAGTTTGTCTTTTCCCAAAATTGTTTTTTTTCCAGCAGACTTAACCAAGCATAGCTTTAGATTTAGCCTAGATTCTTCTCTGGTGGCCAGCCATACCTCCTTTCTGAGTAGCACAATAAGTCCCTGTCCTATCAGGTCAATGGTACCAATCTATTTTTTCTCCTCTGAGGATCAACACTCCCTAACAGACTGAAATGATAAATGCAATTCTGCCACACTGCTACAGATAAACTACAGCACTACTTTGTGTTTTAAAATTTTAAAGGCCTATGAGAGAGAAGGAATTCCTTATGTTTCAAGTCACAATACAGCACACACGTCTTTCCACTCCTAAAGGGAAGGGAATAGGTAATTTCATCAAAATCCGAAAAGCATTTGCACGTATACTTTCCTAAAATGGTGCACAAAGGTTTTACTTATGCAAAACAAAATCAGTACAAATACATGGATGTTACATGAAAACTTTTTAATGAAGTCTCATGTTCCATAAAAGTTACTCTCCTGCTGAAATAGTGCCGGCTGCTTCATATTTGAAATAAGCACGCAAAGAGCCTGCTTAAAGCTATAGATAAATAATAGATGATGCTCTTCCCAATGGAAAAGCAGTAAGTGCTTTAAAAGCACAGCAAAATGAAGAAGATCTGTGCTAAGAAGTTGAATGGAGCTAGTATTTCACATGAAAAGAAAGTGTGATTCTGTTTAAATTTGTAAATTATCACTGGATTTCTGGGTCAGTGCCCATTCCCAAGTTAGAATAACTTTTGACACATTTTAAAGTGTTACTCACACTACTTCAAAGAGAATACAGGAAAAAGAAAGAGAGCTTTCAATACAAAAACCCCTAATCTCTTCCTCTAGTGTTACTTTAAGCAGAAAGTCCCTGCATGTTTGGAATTGTAAAAGACATGATAACAATATCAATAGGTCAGACTTTACTCCATTACAGAGGAAAGTATTTTATTTCCTGGTTCATTTTTAAATAAAGTCACAAAATGCAGTAACTATTCTCCTGAGTCCAGGCAAGGATTTCCTTTTAGAGCATGAGGGAAAGAAATCTGTATTGTATTCAGCCTAGCAAGGCCATAAATGAGGTCCTGAAACATATGGATTTCATGAATAAGAGTAATTTTCTTTTTTACTGCTTTCAAGCTTCATTTTCTTAAACACAGCTCTGCATTCAAGAGTGAAAAGATCAGAAATGTAGGCATTAGTCAAGCAAGGAATGACTAACAAAGGATTCCAGTTAATTAGCACCTCCTGCAGTATAAGCCAGAAAGTTGTTTTGGTTTTCATCACAGCACTGTTGTAAAAAGCCCAAGTCAGCACATTGCTGAAAAGCCCCATAAGTGGAAAGGGAACATTTTGTAAGCAATCCTCTTCTCTCACAGCAAAGGAGCTCTCTCTGAGAGCAGAGAATGCTCTCTCATCACCAAGAATAATAACATTAAGCTGAAAGAGAAGAGTACCACCCTGAAAGAGCAATTTCCAAAGAGTCATGGGCAGATCTTTTCCAACTTAGGCAGTTTCTGATGGCTTCCAAACA
Source organism: Pluvialis apricaria (assembly GCA_017639485.1). NCBI lineage: Eukaryota > Metazoa > Chordata > Aves > Charadriiformes > Charadriidae > Pluvialis > Pluvialis apricaria. The sequence continues at coordinate 115,769,097 of CM030008.1, read as the reverse complement.
GGCAGCCTGTGGTCCGCTTCCAGAGGCTGCACCCATCATATCTCACACTTTTGAGAAGTTTTCTACACTTTTGAAGTTCTGTCCCAGTCTGAGATTTCACTTAGAGATGTTGTCCCATAAAGTTGGATTAGGGACATATCTAAGGGAGCCTTAGGGTAGAGTAGTCAGATCCTCAAGAGAACACACACACACTTTACGCTGATATGCTCCATGAGGATGTGTGCACGCAAGAAAAAACAGGAAGAAGAAGCAATTGTCCGAGTCTTATTCTACACATATACAAACCCTGTTCCTATTCCTATCACACAGCCCTTGTTGTCTTTACCAGAAGGTACATCATTTGGCAGATCTGAATAGGCTTAACAGTTAAATTATGTCAGATTCCACTTGGACTGTTGCCACAATATGTTATGGACACAGTTCTCTGTGAAGCAACACCATTGAATCTGTGCAGCACAACATACAGTTTAACTCCTGACAGTGCTCACCTGGGCCAGTATTTTTGTTCTTAGCATATGCTTGTTCATGTCACTTTTCACACTTAATTAATCGGCTTTGTGATTCTCTTCAGGGGCTATTTTGGCACCTAATGTTATTCAGATAACTGTCATTTAGATAATCAAACCTAAACTGTATTTACAACTATTCAAAAACAATTCTTTCATTGTAACCACTGAAAAAAATCGGGATGCAAACCCCAGAATCTATATTCTCAACAAATATCTCAGCTGGTCCCCCAAATTGCTTCCTTTCTGCTGCCTTCCTCAAAATTTGCATTCTTGATAGCACAGTGATCCTGTAAGCTCAGCAGAGGGAATGGGAAATGCTGGGCAGTTGGGGTACTCAACACGCACAGTAGGGCTGAGAGAAGTCCAGAATCCAGGTGTCCTACCTCCTAGGTGTGTACTCTAATGAGTCTACTAGGCAAAAACTTGTATCAACACCCAAAACATCATCATTACCTTCTTATCCAGGCATATATTTTCTTTTTCAGCTTAGCCCAGCATATTCCAAACATGCTTGGAGTCTACCTAGCAAATCAGGACCTTCAGGAGACGCTTAGTTTGTGGATCCCACAGTTGGTCCAGCCAAGACACTGACTGTATAAATACATACAGTAACACAGGTTTGGATGTGTGAGAAACTACGTGGGAAACTCAGACTCTTGTGGTGTTGCAGATTTTACTGTTCAGGTGTGCTCTTGCTTTCTAGGGCTTGGACTGCTTTTGCTTCAGTCACCTTTTAAGTGCCTGAGGACCATTTTGCATCTTACATTTTGCCTAGAATTGTTCTTATCATAGAATCATAGAAGGGTTCAGGTTGGAAGGGACCTTGAAGATCATCGAGTTCCAACACCCCCCTGCCATATGCAGGGACACCTCCCACGAGACCAGGTTACTCAAAGCCCCATCCAGCCTGGCCTTAAACACCTCCAGGGATGGAGCTTCCACAACTTCTCGGGACAACCCGTTCCAGTGCCTTACTACCCTCAAAGTGAAAAATTTTTTCCTAATATTGAATCTAAATCTACCCTCTTCCAGTTTAAAGCCATTCCCCCTCGTCCTATCACTCCATGCCCTTGTAAAAAGTCCTTCCCCATTTTTCCTGTAGGCCCCCTTTAGGTACTGGAAGGCCGCAATAAGGTCTCCCTGGAGCCTTCTCTTCTCCAGGCTGAACAACCCCAACTCTCTCAGCCTGTTCTCATAGGAGAGGTGCTCCAGCTCTCTGATCATCTTTGTGGCCCTCCTCTGGACCTGCTCCAACAGGTCCATGTCTTTCCTATGTTGGGGGCTTATAACACAAAATGAAGTAACTTAGAGTATCTGTTCTCCTCACTGACAGCGAATAATGGATTATAGAATACCAAGAAACTCTCCTATCATTAATCAAGTACTGAAATGTACAGATACTATTTATTTTCATCTCAGTACCATAGCTGGTGTCACGTAACTACTTCGTAATTCACTTTCATCTCATTTTAAGTGAGCTCTAGATGTTTGCTAGTGTGTTCACATGCAGCTGAATGCATGCATCGCTGGAAACAGGTAACGTCAATTCAGGATATGAATTTATCAGAAAATGGAAAATATTTGTGAGTTTACCTACACATTGAAATATATTCATTTAAAGACAAGGTTTCCAACAATTCATGTCACAGATACGGATTTTTCATTATGTAATTAGTAATAAAGGTGCAGTTATAATTCACAGTACACAAGTAATGACACATAAACCTTCAATTTTATGCATTCTATTTTACATCCAATACCTACATTTTTACTTTTAACAAACTGGAAAATGTAATCTTGTGCCTGAATACTGAACTAAGAAGTGCAAACACATTACTAGGAAATTAGTTTCCCCCCCCTCAACCACCCTGGACAATTTCAATGGCAGCATCAAATTCCTAACAGTTTCTAATAAAAATACAAACCTTTTAGTAAAAAAGTACTTTAGCCAAACCCTCAAATAATTTCATGCTGAAATACTGCTGCAACAGGACTCTGCATTGCAAAACATATTCCTAAAAAAGTATGACAAGTTCTTATCCTCATGAAAGAGTTAAATCATAATTAGATCTATGTGCAAGTGAATCAGATACATTTTAATGTGCAATCAGGAAAATAATCACAGTTGGAAAGATTAAAAATTGCTATTTCAGTATGAAATCCCTATCTTGCTACCTTTCAGTGTTCTATCAGGGGAATTTTTAAAGCTGAAAGACTATTCTTAAAGATGCAGTAGAAGTGTAATTGTAATATACCTCTTTCTCAGGCACTTGAAAAGCGATAGGTTGCGAAACTGCCTACTCAGAGACCAGATTATGTTGTCCACTAAACAGACAAAAAGTATAATTGTGGAGTTAAGACAGTGTGGAGGTTTTTTTGGAGAATTTAGCAGGTTTTCACTTCTTCCAAAGGCTGATCTAACCCTCACCCTTGTACTGCCAGGATCTACTTGGAAGCTCACCTAATACTAATAGCTTTGTTTCGAATATGGAAAAATGTACAGGACAGACAGAGCGGACCTTTGAAGCACCAGAGCAACCACACCAAAAGAATACTGTAACTACAGAAGTTTTGGTATGTCTGTGCCGCCTGGGCAAGATATGTTACTGCTTCAGCATTTTTCAATGCTGAAAGACTTCGTGCAGAGGGAAATCTTGCTGCCATCTTCTAGTTTCCGACCAGCTGCTGAACTGTCTTAATCTCTTCAAATTAAAGACAGAACTGACAAAGCCATTTGCTTGAAAGCATATTCACTGTCCAGAGCATACAATTAATACTTTTAGCTCAATGTTTGCAGTTGAATTAGTCCTCAAATGAGCTTTTACTCTACTTTAATAAGATATATAAAGGAAAATACTGCAATCTATTAAGTATTAGAAATTAAAGCACTGGTATAGTGACGCACCTTGGGCGACATTATTTTTGCCACAATGATGTGAGCAATGACTTAAGAGTTTGGATCTCCATTGAGACAATGCCTGCTGCAAGCAGCATGAGCCTTCAGCTGAGCTGTCTTCATGCTGCAAGGAAGCAAACAGCTCCAAAATGAACTGCTTCACTATTTCCATTAAAGCCATAACTGTAAAAGTGGCCTGATCCACTCTGCTACTTTTGCAATCGCAGCAAGGCCACCTATCCACTGTACAGCTTTCTCTACTACATCCTCTCCAGTTCCCACTACAGATGTGCTCAAAGGAAGACTCTTGTCTTCAAAAGATGAATATTATTTCAAGTTTTGGAAGAAAGGGGCGCTTCGCTTGAATTTGGAATGAAACGCACTCAAACAAAAAACATTGCATTGCTGGTATGAACCCTCAGTATTCCTCTGTATCACTACTTTTTGCAATTAATCATTGTACTCCTGCAAGGTCGGCAGCTTTGATAGGACAGGTGAAAAATCATAGAATCATAGAATGGTTTAGGTTAGAAGGGACCTTGAAGATCATCGAGTTCCAACACCCCCCTGCCATATGCAGGGACACCTCCCACGAGACCAGGTTACTCAAAGCCCCATCCAGCCTGGCCTTAAACACCTCCAGGGATGGAGCTTCCACAACTTCTCGGGACAACCCGTTCCAGTGCCTTACTACCCTCAAAGTGAAAAATTTTTTCCTAATATTGAATCTAAATCTACCCTCTTCCAGTTTAAAGCCATTCCCCCTCGTCCTATCACTCCATGCCCTTGTAAAAAGTCCTTCCCCATTTTTCCTGTAGGCCCCCTTTAGGTACTGGAAGGCCGCAATAAGGTCTCCCTGGAGCCTTCTCTTCTCCAGGCTGAACAACCCCAACTCTCTCAGCCTGTTCTCATAGGAGAGGTGCTCCAGCTCTCCGATCGTCTTTGTGGCTCTCCTCTGGACCTGCTCCAACAGGTCCATTTCCTTTTTATGTTGGGGACTCCAGAGCTGGATGCAGTGCTAATGAAGAAGTATCCTGAGACGTCAGTTGTTGTTATAAACCCAACAGATGTTAGTATTCTGTACTCCCTGAGGCTAAAGAAACTATTTATTTATAGAACATAAGACTTAAATTGAAAGTATCTCAATTTGAGACTTTGAAAAATCTAAGGTCTTGTTTTACCTCCGTATGTACTGCACTAAGAAAAGGGCAAACCTGTTCAGATTGAAATGCAGGTGGAAGTTTCCCTTTTCAGTTGAACATAGCCCTTCCTGATGGTGCGTGTAAAGAATCAAAATCTGGCCTTACGTTCTGCTCCATGTAAGCCTGAGAAGTTTCCATCTGAATCAGTCATCGTAACAGGAGAAATAAGACGCCTTGGATCCTCACTGTTTTGCTGATATAACTCAAGTTATACCTGAAAGCCCATCAGATTCATTCTGCTGTTTTGTCTTTTGAAGTCGAAGGACACTTTGCTGGCAACTTCATGGGGGCCAGACACTCTGTCAAGTGTTTAGCTTGATGATATATTGCACGATTAAAATGGGTTTGGAAAAAATTTTGAGTGGAGTTGGAGAGAGACACCCATTAACACTTAAGAGATGCAAAACACTTTAAGGAATAACAAAACAACACTGTGTTGATTCCAAAAGTGCAATTTACTTATCTTGGCAGAAGATATTTCATAAATAATTTAAGCAAAAATATGTGCAAGAAGATAAACATCTCGTAATCTAAATTCATATTTCTTTGCATAACAAGTGACCACTTAGAAAAACACCACACATGAATTTGGGTAATGCTTTTAACACTCTTGAGTGCATTCAAAAAGCAAAAAGAAAAGCATCCTTTGCATATTTGGAATTTTTGTTAAGGATTCAGGAAAAGTCAAGATGCCTAAGTTAAAGCATTTAATCTCTGCTTTATAAATGGTAGGTTTGTATCAAAGATGCATTTTATTTGGAAACAATCTATCTTCTGTCTTGGCAGGAACTTCCAAGCATATCATCTGGAGTTTTGTAAAAAGCCAGAATGTGACATAAAGCCTAGTTGTTTTCCCCAAGATATATGGTTGGTTGGAATCACACATTTAGAAACATTGTAAAATTAAATTTCAGTGGAAAATGACTATTTTTTTTTCCAAACTATTTTTTAGGCCAGACACAAGGAATAAAGTTAAAGTCCTTTTCAAAGCCAGGCTGTGCCCAGCGCATTATGAACAGCAAAATTGGACGTTAGAGTCTTTCCTGTGCTTTTGCACATAATACAGGTTGCATCAGAATGAATGGAGACTGGGCCTCATTACAGTTTTCTAATATTTCCTGCAGCATCCTGGGCCATGAATTTCATGGATATATGTATTTATAAGGGGCGTTGGACTAGATGATCTCCAGAGGCCCCTTCCAACCCTGACCATTCTGTGATTCTGTAAGCTAATTGTACCATCAGCTGTGGCTTGAAACTATGTATTTGCCCTCTGTGACCTACGTGGCAGATACATGCACAAAGGTAAGGCTCAATAAAAGTAAGACTAACTTAAAAATGGTTACCTATGAAGTGTCTTTAAAGGAGACCTCTGGAATAAAATGAAGAAGTTGAACTCCACTCATTAATAATTTTAACAAAGTTAAGAGGTGGCAGATAAGGAATTGGAACAAAAGGAGCCACCAAATCTTTCTTTAAGAGGTACCTGAGCTGACCCCAGCGAAGCTCTATAGGTCTGTTCTAAAGAAGGGTGAACTGGTAGAGAGGAATGAGAAATATCCAAAAAATTCACAAAAATATAAGAGAAATTTTAAAGTTCAAAATAGTTGGCTTTTGTCCCTGTTTTCGAACACAATAATACATAACAATTCTAAAAATAGGTATCTTTTATTTGAGAAAGATAAAAAAACATCCATTGGAAGAATTTAGGAAGAGAAAATATGTTCACACAAACTGAATTTACCAGGTCACCAGAGCTACTCTTTCAAAGTTCTGTAAGATCACAGAATCATAGAATCATAGAATGGTTTGGGTCGGAAGGGACTTTCAAAGATCACCTAGTTCCAACCCCCCAGCCATGTGCAGGGACACCTTCCACTACGTCAGGTTGCTCAAAGCCCTGTCCAACCTGGCCTTGAACACATCCAGGGATGAGGTATTGATAACTTCTCTGGGTAATGTATTCCAGGGTCTTACTACCCTCACTGTGAAAAATTTCTTCCTTACATCCTATTAAATCTACCCTCTTTCAGTTCAAAACCATTACCCCTTGTCCTTGTCACTACAGGCCTTGGTAAAAAATCTCTCCATCTTTCCTATAAGCCCCTTTTAAGTACTTGAAAGGCCACATTAAGGTCTCCCTGGAGCTTTTTCTGTTCCAGGTTGAACAACCCCAACTCTTTTAGCCTTTCTTCATAGGAGAGGTGTTCCAGCCCTTTGACCATTTTTGTGACCCTCCTCTGGATCTGCTCTAATAGGTCCACATCTGTCTTGTGCTAGGGACCCCAGAACTGGATGCTGTACTCCAGGTGGGGTCTCAGGAGAGCAGAGTAGAGGGGCAGAATCACCTGCTGGCCACACTTCTTTTGATGCAGCCCAGGATACAGTTGGCTTTCTGGGCTGCAAGTGCACATTGCTGGCGCCTATCCAATTTTTTATATATCTATATTAGTGGACGTTACAGCAGGATCCCTATCTACCAAAGGTCTTGGGAGTCGGAGGAGGTCCCTGCTGACTGGAAGCTAGCCAAAATTATTCCAATTTATAAGAAGGTCATGAGCGAAGACCCAGGACCCTACAGACCTGTTAGTCTAACCTCAGTTCCTGGGAAAATTATGGAGATCACACTGGGTGCTATTGAAAGGCATTTAAAGGACAATGCAATCATCAGGTACAGTCAATATGAGTTCACAAAGGGAAAGTCCTGTTTAACTAGCTTGATATCCTTCTATGATAACGTAACCTGCCTAGTGGATGAAGGGAAGGCAGTGGATGTAGTTTTTCTGGATTTTGAGTAAGACTTTTGATACTGTCCCTCACAGCATCCTTCTGGACAAGTTGTCTGGCTGTGGGATGAGCGAGTGCATGGTGTGCTGGGTAAAGAACTGGCTGAACAGCAAGGCTCAAAGGATTGTCGTGAATGGGGCAACATATGGCTGGCAACCGGTCACCAGCGGTGTTCCTCAGGGCTCAATTGTAGAGCCAGTCCTGTTCAATATATTTATCAATGATGATCTGAATGCAGGACTTGAATGCAGCATTAGCAAGTTTGCTGATGATACCAAACTGGGAGGTACTGTTCACTCTCTTGAGGGACATGATGCTTTGCAGAGGAATCTGGACAAATTGGGACATTGGGCAATGATTAATAGGATGAAATTTAACAAGAACAAATGCTGGATTCTGCACCTGGGATGGAGTAAAGCCAGGCAGAAGTACAGCTTGGGAGAGGAGTGGCTGGAGAGCAGCCCTGCAGAAAGGGATCTGGGGGTGCTGGTCGGCAGCAGGCTCAATGTGAGTCAGCAGTGTGCCCTGGCAGCCAGGAGGGCAAACCACATCCTGGGGTGCATCAGACACAGCATAACCAGCCGGTCAAAAGAGGGGATTATCCCACTGTATTCAGTGTTGGTGTGGCCTCACCTTGAGTACTGTGCACAGTTCTGGGCCCCACAATTTAAGAGGGATGTGAAGGTCCTTGAATGCATCCAGAGGAGGGCAACAAAGCTGGTGAAAGGGCTGGAAGGAATGTCCTACGAGGAATGGCTAACAACACTGTCATCAAAACAGACACCATTTTGACCTTAACTGCTCTGGCTTAAAGAAACATATAGAACTGTTTACAGCAAAAAAGTCTCTTGAAGAAACTAATGCCTATTTTGAATTTGACACCAGTTAATTTAGTAAGACATAAACAGCCGCAAAAAATTGAATACATATGATCTGTGCAAATGAACACACCTCTATACAGAAAGAAGCACCACAAGAGAAGATAACAGCAGCAAAACTGGCCAGAGTTCATTTCAGGCCAAATGATTATCCATGCATTAGACTGTTTTGCAGCTAATTGAAAGAAACTTGGCTTGCTGAAGAGACAAGGAGTACAGCACCAAGGAAGACATGTTATGTCCTGGCCAGACTGAGGTAACAGAGCTGGCTTCTGCAGGCTTCTCTGTGATGTGCCCATGCTGTAATGAGCTGATGGTTGTCCCCTTCCACCAAAAAATGGGGTAAAAGTTTCTTCTGGGTATAGGGCATGAGAAAAAACAGACTCCAGTATTTGTGTTTATTCCATCGAGACTGTTTTAGTCTATAAAGATTTAGCATTTTCACTGATGTGGGACTACTTACATGCTGCCCAATCTACCAGCTATGTTTCAGGGACTAGGAAAAAATTTTATTCTTTGCCAAATTGTGGCCTCATAGGTGTGAGTTTTAACCTTATGAAGAAGATTGGGTTGGGAAGAATTTATCTGCTTTCTTTTCCTGCTTTTCTCAGATAGGTAAGACATCTTCTGGGTTTAAAGTGATCATACTGTGCTTGACTAGGATTTGCACTCAACTTGCTCTTCTGAGTTGAAAGTATGGGGAGTCACCTCACAGTACCTCTTAAACTCTGCTTGCATTATGGATTCGTATAAATTGTGTTTCGCTCCAGTTGTCTAAGCTGTGTTTTACCCTCAGTAGCACTCAGGCTATTTCTAGTGTTCAGTCCTATGAGAGTTCTGACTAAAATGAAATTTCTGCTCCTTTCACATAGAAAAAACCTGCTTTCCTAAAAGGAAAACAGAAATTCTCAGGTAATACTAATGTTACTGTGAAAAAACAAGTGGATGTTAAAAAAGATTAACCAGCCACTGTGTTCTAGACCACTAAGCATCCCAGCTATATGGGAAACTGACATTCTCCCTTTAAAAACAACTGTTGACCTTTCTGATGTATATTAAATGTTGACATATGGTGACAAAAGTATAGCCAGCCAGAGCAGTACTTGAATAATTCAACAACGGATTCATGGCCAAAGAAGCTGAAAAAACTCCTATTTAAAGTAGACTTTAAGGATGTGTTCCTGGAGTTTTTCCCACAGTGATGTCATCTGACACTATGCCACTTGATTTCTGCCAGTGTAAATAAAAATAAACAAGGTATGCTACTGCTTTGATTTTAGTGATAAACAAGGTCACTTCTCTGCTGATTTCTTTTGAAGGGAGTTTGTGACTTTATTCAATACTTCTGGTGAGACTGATGGGCAAAACACCACCCCCCAAAGGTAATGGTTGCTAATTTGACAAGATTAAATTTCTCATGGAGTTAGTTGATTGTTAGTTTGTCTATTAATTCAAATTTTCTGAGAAAAATATGGGGATATTTGAATGTTTGCAGTATGTGTCTCTAGCATTTCACATATAATCAGTACAGTGATAAAACTAGCTTATTGAAGTTAAAATGAAATACGATGGTTGAATAAGTGCACAAATTGTTTTCCTATAAATATCTAAATTCTCAACAAATTAGGGATTCTCTCCATGCCATATGAAGTTAGGTGTGTCCCAAGTTAATTTGTAAGTTTGTTCTAACAATGTTACTAAATTAAAAAATAATATTTAGGACACCTCTGTTTTAAAAGTTCTGGCTTAAAAGCAGTTGAATTCAGTGATGAGTTTTCTGATTGATTTTGAAATATGTTGTATCAGCTGATTGAATATCTGTCTTTTGGAGGCTAAAAGACAGCATTTAAAAATTCAGTCAGAAAATTACCAACAGGCTCATTTGGCCCAAAAGCAAACTTGAAGAGGATTTGTTCTCATTTCTGTCAGATAACACGCTACACAAGAATAAGGTCATGCTATATGCGATACGAGCCGATGCTGCTTAAGGAGTAAAAGCAATGTACTTTGTTACACATGCATGGGACTTAGTACCTTCAGAAACGCTTCCAACTATTGCCAAACGGACAAAATGTGCATATATATATAGATGCTGTACACAGACAAAACACATTCTAATCATATCAGATGTTATCCATGTAGACTCCCAGTCAGCATGGAATAAGTATCTAAAAACCAATCTCCTGTTTGTGCTAACCAAACCTTCTGGGAATGGCTTTTTTTGGTGAAGGTGCAGGGACTAGTGCAGCTCTTGACTTCCCTGCTGTATCTTGGAAGGATGCTTCCAAATGACTAACATAATTAGGCACTTACCTTGCACTGGAATAAATGTGTTTTAAATGTTTTCTTTTTTTTTTTTCCCCCTAAGTGAATTCAATTTCTAAAATAGAGACTTAGCAGATATAAAAACTTTGAGGACCTCAGCTTAAGCCTACAACTATAAATTTGGAATCATTAAAACAGATTGCAGTCACAAAATTCTGAAGGACTTGAATGCCCATGACAAAATAGCCTCTTGCCTGTAGCATGATGTCCTAAATGCATCCGTCTATTGTTTTTATAATGAACTGGCAGTTTAGCCATCAAAAGAAAAACTTTCCTGCATACAACCTTTGCATGACTGCATGACACGCAAATACTTACACATAGGCTTATACTCCCTCCCACATAAAGTATATTTTCCTTTTGCAAAGCAGTACTGGTAATTGTTTAACATATAATAACATACATTCACAGAATGCGACAAACAGAGAATCCAAGTGTAGCCACGTCCTAAGGTCCCTATTTAGCTGAAAATACTAGTTACCTTTTAGGCCGATAGATCATGGCCCAGTGTGAATCCAGCCTATTCAGCAGAAAGGTCAGCAACTCATTTCTCACCCTCCCCAAAGCCTGGGTTCAAGACTCTCAGTCCTCGCTTACCACTGTTTGCTCTTGAACAAAAAGGAATTATTCACTTCATAAGGTCTAATTCTTGTTGAAACAATTCTTCTCTACAGTTCTGTATGAATGACCGGGAGAGGTATTGCCTACTACTGACAGTCTCCAAAATAATTTATTTTCTCAGGCTGAGACTTCAGTTACTGTAGATGTACAAAGGCAAAAAAAGATAATTTTTTTTTAAAACTAGATAAAACTGAGGTTTAATCAGCAAGAGATTGCAAAACTGTGACTATTTATTTTAAAAGGAGGAAAACAGGTTTATTCATAGAATCATAGAATCATTTAGGTTGGAAAAGAACTGCAGAAGAACACAATGAACACCTACAGCTAAGTTTCACGGAACTGGACTGCTTTTCCTATCACAAATGTAAAGAAGGGTGGTATGGAAAACAACAGAAGCCAATTTTCCATTTGAAGAATGTGGAGCGGAGTCAAAGAGGTAAAAATAATCCACTTACTCACCATTTGAGCCATGGGGATGAGACTCGTGTATCCCCACACCACTTAACTCACCAAAAATATGTTTATGGAGATTTACCAAGTAAAACTATCACTCATGTACTTAGGCTAAAGTAAACCATGCAGTTTTGCTGAAACTTTGGGCAATAGCTTGAAATTGTGTTAAATCATTTATTCCCTAGAATTACTTTGTAGGTCCATCAGGTAAAAGCAAATGAAACTCTTCCCATTATGCGTCTCCCTCAATTTCTCCAAGCAGACAGTAAGAGGCAATATTGCCATTTCTCCTGAAGCTTTCCCCAGGGAAGAGCCATTTCAGGTTATCGCAGACTTTCCAAGTAGCCACATGTGGCAGAGGTACTGTAAGGAAACACCGAGTGGCAGCTCCAGCCCCACTGGTTTCTGGCAATACAGCAGTTTCTCCGCAATGTTTAGCTGGTGGCTCTCTAGAGTCTCACAGCGAAGCCAAACTGCATCTGCTTTCCATTGCAAATAACCACAAGAGCAAAGCCTCTCTGTTGCCAAACCCTTAAACCTGCGTATGTGTTCTCTAGCTCAGGGTAGCACTAACGGTCTATATAACAGGAGCAATTTCTGTTGGTAATTAGCACCATTCAAGTTGTTTTTTAGAAAACTCTCTTTTCCTATGAGAAATCCTTCCATCTATGAGCAGAAATTTGAAAGGTCTCCTCCACAGATTGCCTGGAGGTGTCACAGCTCTACTTAGAATTTGGATCGGAGCGGTACCTGCCTGTAAGCAGCCTTCTTGCCATTTCGAGGTGGCCTGATGTAGATTGGGTGCACATGCATTAAGAAAAACTTTCAGTTCATTATAGTGGGAATCATGGGCAAGGATATCTGTGCACTGAAATAATGCCCTTTGATTTGTATATTGTTGTCGATCCTTTATTATGTTGGACAGCAGATATGTAAAAATGATTGCCTTCTGCCTGCCTTGTACCAGCAATGGTATATTTAGCAAACCTAGCATACCAACAACTACTCAAGGAGTTAATATTTAACTAATCTTAGCCTACAAAGAAATAAATAAACCCCTCAGTGTCACTGCACCTAGAAGAGCTATTCCTCTAATCTAGCGGTGGAAGACCATGTTTCTTGAAAGCAAGGATATCAAGTTAGGTCTGATAGGAGGTCACTCAGCTTTCACTGTACTGCTTCTCAATTAAGCCATTTCACTGGAAACTAGGAAATTCATGGATTTTTTCTACAAAGGGTGACAGTTATGAAATTGCAGATTTAAAAAATAAATGTAGGATTCGGCTTTTGTTTACTTTTTATAAGAAATACTGAAGCCTGAAAAAGAAGAAAGCAAACTAGTAGGCTTCTCACATCATCTCTGTGTATTCAGTCTGGTCATTGTACCCTTTTTACTTTGGATCCTCTTCAAGTTTTAGGTGCTACTTACTTACCTCAGATCTATTTGAATTCTGAATACCAGGACTCTCTTCTCCTCCATCTCATTCTCATCTCTGTATGTGTAAAATATCAGAATCTGTGTCTTTTGTTTGTGTTTGGATGTCAATAGGCTTAAATAATTTTCTTTCAAAAAATTCTAGGTTTACTTGCTGAGTAGATGTTTTCAGTTCGCCTCTTCAATACACGAACAATTTAATTCTCAGTCTTTTTTTCCTCTTCCAACCTACTATATTTGCAGTTTTCTACTCTTGCATGTCGTGTTTTGCACATGAGCTGCTTGGATCCAAATCCACTTTGACAAATGGCAGTGATTTATTTCAAAGGAATGTGAGCTTAAATTCACCATATCAAATGTACCTTATATATTGTACAGGCACTTTTAATTTTGCTTGGATAAGCAAGAATATATTTTCTAGTAAAAAAAAAGCAGCAATAAAGTCAGCTGCAGAGTTGATCAGTAAGCATTATATCTGCCACAAAAAGCCAAATACCGAATTATTTTTTCTCCTCTATAAATACATTTTTTGGTGCTTAGCAAACTCCTACCTTGACATTATTAGATATATACTGATGGAGCACCAGGTGTCAACAGCTGAAAGTGCACTCCTTCCAAAACTCAATCTAGTTTCATTAATAATGCAAGTTTATCTGAGAAAGCTGTTCCCAAACACTCTACATGCTGCCAGCTCACTGAACGCATGCCTGGACTGCATAATGGCAGTACAATTCAAATAAGATTGAAAAAAAATATTCCTTCCTTTCTGAAAGTTTTATCATTTATCCCTCTAACTAAAAGATGAACACATATCCTTTAATAGAAATTGTTAAGCAAAGATTATACCTTTGTGTTCCAATGGAGACGTGGTCAGTATTCCCTATTAAATCTTACAGATTTAATATTTTTCTATTAACAAATATGCAGAAGTGATGTCAGCAGAATTCACTGGTGAATACGGCAGGAGTTTGCTGTTATTCCTGCTACAGACTGGTCACTACTACAAAGACAGTGAGGGACTGAGTCACAACACTTAAAACATTAAATATCAGAAAAATAACATAAATTGGGATGAGCTATTAACTACTCATCTAATGTGCATATATAGAGATTTACACGAGCATATATTACCATTACACATGTGGAGATGGTTTTTTATTTATACTACAGTTTTGGTACTACCATGAAGTCTTTTCTAGCCTCCATTTAAATCACTACTGTCTAGATACATTTATCATGCAAGTTTTGAATACTTTGTCATTCTGGACAGCATTATGGACTCGCCACTTAGCAGAATATTCTTCTGTCTGCTAAGGATAAAAAAATATGGTTGGCTATGGTAACTCACCTAACTGTATTTCTAATAGAATTTATTTTGTATTTTTCAGTTCAACTACTGCTTAATTTGTGGCAATCTTCCAAGTCAATTAACATTCAGAAGAATAAGAAAGCAACTATATACTAAACACATTCAATCTTGCATTTTACAAGAGGCTTCCACGGTTTTAATCTGATATTTTTTTACTATGTTTTTTAAGGTTGCTGAAATCTTGCTCTATATAGGACTCATTTGATATTTCAAATATATCACAGAATAACCATTACAATAGCTGTAAGGTCTCACTTAGGGAATTGTTCCCAAGCTGTTGAGAGGTGAAGAGTGCTGAAAAGTGAAATCTTAAAATACTCTCAAGCTGGGGAGGTCTTTCTGCTTCTGAAGACTGGTAGTTTAGCTCAAGGTTTTATCTTGACAACAGCATGTGCTTCTCCAATTTCTTGCTATCTATTTCCTTTTTATTTAGGAAATTAGGATAGTCATTTTATATGCCAAGGTAATTAAATGTAACAGTGAGCTATGATTGTGAATTCATAAAATAGGTAATAAAACAGGTGATAAAAGAGTAACAATCCTCCAATTCTGTTGCATAAATCTAGGCTTTACATGTTTTTCCATTTCATCTTGGTACAACTGCTGTTTCCAAACTGTACTGAAATATATTTTTCCAGATTAGTCACAGAGAGTACAATGACAAAGCATGGTAAAGCAGTTCCAATTTATATAGGTTTGGACAGACTGGTTACCATTCCTTGGTGGTTACTACTGACTATCGAATAAGCAGAAAATCTAGCTTAAAATTGTTTTTGTTGAATAAAATAAACTACAGATGAATCCTGCTGTCCGTTAATCCATAGTCACAAAACACCGATCCACCTCAGCTTCCTCTTTGAAGATGTGACCATTATTTAAGAGAGTACCTATCCTACAATGATTCTATTCTCCTTCTTAAAGAGTATTTCTAAGATTTTAAACTGCATTTGCATTACATAAATGTCCTTTCCCTTTGCCCCAGTGAAAACAACAAAAAACCCTAAAAATAGAGTTTGTGGTAAAATGTATATATGCCACTTTTAGAAAGCCAGATTCCCCTCATTTATATGGGAAAGACTAATTCCTTTCAAAACAACCAAACCCTGTGTATTTTAACTAACGGCTTTTATGAAACTGTCTCAGAAGTATTTGAAAGCAGGGTGCAGGAGTACAACAAAGGAAGAAAGAAAAGAAACTATTTTCCTGCCTAATCCACCCAGCCATGCTACAGAACTTCATACTCAGAACTCGGTATGGTCTCAAAAATCTTAAATTAGCAGCTGGCACTACCTAGTTTTAAAAGAGAAAGAGTGGGGGAGAACACAAAAAGTGTTCTCTTTATATTTTCTCTTTGTTCAGAACAGATTTTATACTATACCTGAGCTATGGTTGAGTGACCTGAGCACCAAGAAGAGCATGCACAAAAGCAGGCAGAGGAGAGACAAGAGGAACAGTGGAAGAGTACTCAACAGCGTAAGAGACACAGCGGACGAATGCCAGGCAAATTAAAGGGGAGGGAAGAGGGGAGAAAAACCCAACCCATTCCAAAACCACCAAGACGATGTCTTCAGTTCTGAGATAAACCAGCTCATGAGTAGAAGCATGGGCACAAGGTAGTCTTCAGAAGGAATGCCTTAAGCATTCAATTCCAAATGCTAAAGTCTATAACACTGTCAACTCCCAAAGCAGACCAAAGGAAAAACTGTAGGAGTTTTGCGGTAGTAATACTGTTTTAAAATGGAATCTGTATGATGTTCATGGGGATAGATATTTTCTGATTTGTAGCTGAACTATTTTATACATACATAATTGCTTTGTGATATGACAGAAGAAAAAGCAAATAAGCTTTAGCCAAATTGAAAATTCCTGTACTCTAAGTGTTAATTGAGCCTATGAATATCATAAATTTGAGGCCTCTTTATGTGATGTCTGATCATTCATTTTGCATATTCAGCTCACACAAATACTGGAAATAAAGTATTTTGGATTTTTTTTTTTTTACAGTGCTATCTCATTAATTTTGAAAGATATTAGTTAAAAGCTAGGGTTACCAGTTTATCACTAAATTTTGAGAAAAATGTCATGAAATGAAAGCAGCAGTCACTTTTCACAGCATTTTTTATGGATGTAGAAGCATAAACATCTGCTTTTGTGTCTTTTTTTTTTTCACGTTTCTCCAGGCTTGAAAAATAGTTATGCACCATAAATATCACTCTATGAGTCATTTACTTAAGTGAACAGCTGCCTGCTAATTAGCCAAATGCTCTCCATTTTAAATCATACAGTTAAATGAACACACTGCAACAGGCACAAGAACGAAGTGCAGGAACTTTACTAAAATGATGAAATGGCAGAAAGTTGTTATTTCCGTAGCAGCAAACAACAGAGGTCATTTCCTTACTCTGTATCTATGGACTGAGACACATAATGATCATTTGCAGTAGACTGTGTATCTGAATACAGAAAACCAGGCAAACACCACAGAGCCTTGGTTAAATATATGAAATGATACAGCTTTTAGACCACCACTGTTTTCTACTAATTTAATAATGCTAGCTTTGTTTTTTCTCACAGAACTGCTGAACAGTGCTAACATCTGAAGAGCCAGATTAATAGGCATTAGCAAGGATGGCTGTTCATGTTTACTGGAAAACTTTTCTGTTCTACAGTGATTTAGAAAGCTAATCAAATCTAGACAAAAGATGAAGTAGACGTGCCTTCCTGGAAGAAGCCAAAACAATACAAAATAAAAAACCCCACCTTTTTCTTATGACCATTCTTGTCCATCACTCAAATCTTGATTTTTAGGTTTTTTTTTTATTAGCATAGTTGTTGGCAATAGAAAAGAACCGTATGAGTCAGGACTTCCCTTTGAGCCTCATATCCTGTCTTCCTAAATAGAAATTCTTTTCATCTTAAATACAATAAAAACCCAACATAGATCCACAGTTCTCAAATGAAACTCAAGTGGCTGAAACAACCCCATATACATCACGACAACAAAATGTCTCATCTGACTGTAACTAAAGCTACGCAGGTCCACCTTTGAAGGTCACAAAGCTTTGGGCATGTTTTTGCAAAGTTACTTCAGGACAGGATTTAAAGCGTTTTTCATCATCTATTTGCATCTTTAAGAAATCAAAAGTCAGTTGACATAGGAGCTAAGAAAGAGCCACAGGATCCAAGAAACCAATATTTGAAATCCCTACTTCAAGTATATTTTTCATTAAATTCCCAATTCAAATTAAACCTGATGTAAAAAAACCTGAACAATCAACAAAACAAAAAAACCCAAAACAAAACAAAACAAAACCAAAACAAAACAAAAAAACACACACACACACACAAAAAAAAAACCAAGGAAAAAATACTCAGGTAATTATTTTTTCCTGAGAAATTCTGTTTTTCATAGAAAACTGACAGCTTAGAGAGAGGGCTATTGTTGGACACATTCTGACCTGATTTCACTAGGAAGAATAATGCACATATTCCTTCTTGTTCCTATTCATTAAAACTGAGAGGTATGCTAAAACAATTAACCAGGTCTACAATATCATTACAACAGTGACCTCCAGTGAAAAAGAACCATAAAATGAATCTCTCACTCACAGTATAACCACAGTGAGTGGCTTTAAAAATTAAATTGCTTTACAATATTTCCTATATTTCTCTTTTCTTTCAGGAACATTCAATAGATATAGAAGGTATGAGTACTTTATGAACAGAATTTGGGAAGTTCAGTATTCTACACCTTTGATTACGTTACCAAAATAATTTCTGAAATGGTGTGTGATACATTTAAAATAGAATTATGTGACATGTGATTATTTGCAGTAGAAAAAGACTTGACTAAATAACCCCCCAAAATCCTTTAAAATCCTATATTCATAATGATAATCAATACAGAAAAGTCCCAGGAACTACAGGTACTTTGTTTTATTTCACTATGATCCCTGATAATACTTTTCTACCATCAGTTACCAGTCAGACCCCGACCTCTCATTTCAAATGACCTTATGTTACTGTTATTTTCATTTTCTCATCAGTGCATCATAGCTGGGGACTTAAAGTGACATATAATTAAGTACACCTACCTTCCTGATGGTTTATCAGTTTTACAGTGATCCATCCACTCATCCAGTCCCACAATCCTGTGAAATCTGTCCAGTAAACCAGGCAAAACTAAAATAAAAATCCACTCCCCACACACACAGGCTGGAAAAGAGTGTCCACAGATCCTGCTGATTTCTATTTCAAATGCAAGTTTATGAACTTTTGAATTTTGGGTTTGTAGTTGCTATTCTGTTCTTTTGTAAGATGTAAATGACTTCTAGAGGCTTGGAGTCTATGAAAGGAAATGACAAGTGGACAAACAACTTCTGCTCTAATCTGTGCTGCCACTGAGGAATCAATTATTTTAAGGAAAGTGCTTTGCAACACGCTCCTTTCATTCTGCTTTCCTCCGTATTTGCAAAAAGTGTGGATACTGCAGTAGCTAAAAAAGATTTTATCTCAAAACAATGAATAGTCACAAATTGAAAAGCTTTGCACAGAACCTCAATTGTTTTACCAGGGAGGTGGAGGGCAAAATTTGTTATTAAAAGATGCAGATGCAATCTGTTCATTGGGAAAATAAACTGCATCATTCACCTAGCATATCTCTCATTCTTGCCAATATGTATGATTCAAACAGAAGTCACGTATTTTTGCAAAAATTATTCATATTGCACTTGGAGTATGAACACTTACTTCTCAAGCACAGACTTACTCTCTTCTTAGCAAGAGCCTTCAAGAAGGCCCCCTGCAACAAGTGGTGACTGAATCCTCATAAACCATATCTTTCTGAATCAAGCTCTCACCCAGCCAGCAATTCCCTTCCTGTTCCACTGACAACACCATGTGCCAAATAGGCAAATTCTTTTAGGAGTGGAACAGCCACAGGTGTAGCTGGTGCAGGATTTGAGCACTGTTACATAAAGATTAACTATTTGAGCTCTATCTTGCTGTGAAGGGATTAAGCCCAACTGTGAGGAGAACAACAACAGAAAAGGGTGTAAGGAAAGCAAGAAACTTTTCAGGAAAGGGAAGAGAACCATATATTTTGGGTTTCAAAGATAAAAGTCAGAATGGATTTGCAGAGGGGATTACAAATGTTCATGTTTATGAAACCCACCTTGACTGTGGGTCAGGACTCTGGGCACAGCTTGAACTGCCTATGACGGTTGTGTGTACACAGGAAAGACACACCAACGTCCACAGAGACACACCAAAGCCAAAAGACTGCAGTGCATTTAAAAAAAGTATGCAAGCATCAAAACTTGCAGCAATAGCAACAAAAAACTGCAAACCATAATGAGAAGTTCTTAGCTTACACAGTCAATTATTTTAAATCAACTGTTTCTTACACAGAAGAATAAATAGCAAGACAGAGGAAGTAGAAAATCGACTTTAGATGGGTAGCTTCATTATTTCTACAAAGTAATGATATGTCTCTTTCATCTTAAATATCCTAAAAATGCAGAAATTGGTCTGAGATGCTTCTCTCCACAGGGTGTAGTGACAGTTAGATTTTTCCTCTTTGTTCAGAAGACTCAAACTGAATCAAAGTCACCTTGAACTTCTGTGTACTAGTTACTTGTAAGGAAGACATACAGCCCAAAGCAAATGGAAAATCAGTCAAGATGTTTGAAAATACAGGTTCTGCAGCAGTGAAATGGAATTAATTTGTATTCCCAGATTAGGGGGCAAAAAAATCAGGAGTAACTTCCCTTTCTCATTCTCTCCTTTTCTCACTCTTCAACCTTATATATGTATTCTATAGCACAGGACATTTTCATATCTGTATTAAATTTACAGTACTACTTGCCTGGAATAAGACAGACATGCATTTTACTGATGGCCTCAGCTGTAGGTCAAAAGTTGAAAGTCTTCCTAGCATGACCAGCATATAACTCTGTGCATTGTGTGCCCAGAGACAGATCAATGACCAAAGACTTTCCATCTGTGACTTTCCATCTACCTGTATGATTGCAAAAGCAAAGTTCACAAACTCGCAGTCTTCGGCTTTGTGTCAGTGTTTTAATATGCATACTGGGCTAGGTGTCACAAAAGGACGTAATTCATTTAAAAGCCTTTATGCATTGTCTCACCAATGGAGGTTAATTAAACTTGGATGGTAGGGAACAGTTACCATCCTCAGCTGTTTGCTCTACTTCTCTCCAACGGGTTACCATCAACACTGCATGGATGGGCAAACCACATATGAAGCATATCCTGAAACCATCACAGTTAACAGCCTGATGCTTTCAGGCAAACCAAAATTGATTCTGGGCTGTAAACTGCAGCAGGAGATGCTTAATAAAAAGCTCAGTAGTTTATGCAGTGTGAGTAGGGCAGACTGCTCAGCAGAGCTTCTTAATCAAACGTCTCAAAAAACTGTCCCTGCCCAACAGCAAAACTCGAAACGCATCTAAGCAGCTTGATGCTTTGAAATCATGCAAGTGCTAAAAAAGTGTTTTTTCAGCAACATTGTTGCATATTTACTTCTGCAGGTAATGCAGGTATTTCTGTTAATCTCCTTCTGCTTTGCAAACTCAGGAAAAATAAAGATGACAGGTCTGTCAGGGTGGCTACTGTGAGAGCCTACTGAGAGCACGCAGCTCCTCCGGTGAGTGATTTATCCCTTTCTAAGACAGCTAGCTGAAACACGGAATTGCCTTCTGAGCTCTCACCATTCCTTGATCACAAAGCAAGACCAGGTGATGCTCTCAGACAACACACCTAACTCTTAAACATTCAGTTGGATGTCTCCTATCCTGAGTAAACTTCTGCTCTGACTCAGGTTTCTCCTTACCATGTGTTTCCTCTTTTCTCAGACAGAAAAAGAGAAAAGAGAAAAGCATTTCAGCCACTTTGTACACTAGATTACTACCTGTCTACTGAATTTTGATGTTAGAAAGATTCTCCTAATGCTCAGCCTAGATTTTTCCTCCGTTAATGCTATCACATACTCTTAATTACACTCCCACTTTCTTCTATGCTAAATAGATCCACTGTTACTATTTATGGAACATAGAAAAGATACTTTAAAGTCTATGAAGAATAAAAAGAGCTTGCTCTTGCATTTGATAAATGAGTAGATACCATATCAGAAAAAAGGAAATAACACGCTTCTGAAGACACACGTGGCTTTGCCTTGTCAAATCATCCACATGACTCATTTAAATCTCAAGTACTCTCTGCGGGATTGGCAGGATACCATACATATCTGAGGCTGAGGAAATACTGAAATTTCACCGATAGCCTTTTCAGCCTGGAAGTTCTTACTGCTACACATGCATTACCTATTTCCTATGGAAATCAGAATTTGTGGATTGTTATTAATAACAGCAAAAGTGTGAGCTGAAAATATCAGATGAGACATCAATATGCATTTTCTCAGGTAAATTTGTACTCAAATTATAGCTTTAATATTTTTAAAAAATTATTAGCTAAATTATTATCTCTAAAACTGAATACTGACGTAGTACAATGATTTATGTTTGGTGAGGACTCCACACTTCCTTTGCACAGATTTTTTCCTCACAAAGTAACATTTTTTTGAAAAGAGGAATAAGAGGAAGCTGCCATTCAGCCCACATTAGATCATTTTGAAATTCTAGCCAGACAAGGCTTTTTTCTCCTCACCTCTAAATACTTCACTAGGTGCCAGTACCCTAAGCACGTTACATATATCTGAGAATGAATACCCAGCATGTTACATATATCCGAGAAACCAGAAGCCCTCCTAAGAAAGTTCAGTTTGGAATAAATCTCCAGACTAAACCCAACTTTTTTGCTGCTTCTATTCCACAAAATTATTTTCTTTTAACACTAAAACTTCATGTATTGGAAAAAATATGAGACAAAGTTTATCTACCACAGTGTCAAAAACAATTTTCTCATGAACTTTACTATGGCAAGGAAAATAAATTAGAAGTAAAGGTCAATGAAGAAGACCAAGTAAGATTTGATATTTTATGTAAAAAAAAGTCACAGTGGTTTGTGGAAATGATAGATGCATAAAGAAAAATCACATAAAATCTCTGAAAGAAAAATGGTAGTGATTTCTACAGCTAACAGAAAACTTTGTCAAGTAAGCTAATGATGGGAGCAAGTTACGCTAATTTTTTATAACGTAAATATATTACTTGTAAGCTGATTTATTACTTTTATGTTATACACTGTAAGGTCTTTGCAATAGAGGCATTTGTAAAGTCTGTATGTTTTTACAGTAGTTTGTGCAATGCAGGCCCAACTTATTAAGGTGTCTGGGTACTTTAAAATAAACTGATACTGATAAATTAACATACTTTCTTAGAAAGGTTAAGATATGTTAAGAAACACATACTGAGACTTTTTCTTTTTTTTTTTTTTGCATAGTGCATCTGCCTTTTTTGTGAAGAAGAGAAAAAAATGTTTTTAGACACTTAACATCACATTTTGCAATATTAACTCAATATGAAAGCAAATAATAGTATGTCGCATCAGACATTCAAAATATTGGTAGTTACGTCATTAAAATTCATGAGTGTTCTTTAAAGTTGCATGGATTTTTTGATAGATTTTGAGAAATGAAAGGGAAAAATCCATACTAAGTATACAGAAAGACATAATGTGAATTATGAACAGATTTTCAATCTGGAGGAAGAGGGGGAAAAATAAGAGGCAGGGCAAAAAATGGAATAAGAAAGAGATTTAATTGCACTATAAATGTACATTATTATTGTACTTCTCACTTCTTAAAGTGAGGAAGAGAACAGTCTACCAGAAAACACAGCATATACTGTAACGAATTAGGTTCTAAGTCACACAAGGAAAAAAAAAAGGCCTCAAACATGCATCATTTGTAAGGGTTTCTTCTCCTTTAATTACAGATATTTGATGTGACATTAAATGATTAAGAGGACCAGATTGTCAGTTTTCATCAGCAGACACTTAAATAAGATGACAACAAGTAGCTTTTGAAGAAATTGTGAGAGGGGGCATCTTTACAAGAAATCTCTTGCTATTGCAACATGCAAATTTTTCTCTGAAATCC
The DNA here is from genome assembly GCA_017639485.1 of Pluvialis apricaria. Taxonomy (NCBI): domain Eukaryota; kingdom Metazoa; phylum Chordata; class Aves; order Charadriiformes; family Charadriidae; genus Pluvialis; species Pluvialis apricaria. The sequence goes on along the minus strand of CM030008.1, from coordinate 115,745,543 downwards.
TCTCTAGGTCAGTGCTGAAGATTAACACTTCAGTGAGATACGAAAAATACCAAGAAAAAGGCAAAGGAGGACAGATGAGCACAAAGCAGGCACTGACTCTGGCAGTCCACAATGACTTGAGAGAGGAATCCATGGATCCACATTTCTCATGTATCTTGTCTTCAGGGAATGCACGTGACCAGGTATTTTCAGAAGTATCTATTTTCACATCGTGATTTTGATGCCTAATCTGTGACAGAGTCTGGTATCTAAGGAAACTGGAGGTGGACACTATGAAAAACTGGGATCTAAATTTTTTCCTCTATTTCAGTGTTCTGTATCAAAGAGGTACCAACAGCCAATGGGTTGTATGGGGATCAAAGAGTCAAGTGCTGGTGAAACACCTTGAATATGTGAAGTGCAATTTAAAAGCTGAAACACTGGCTGGGCTGGACCCAAGTACGCTCGCTGAGCTGGCCATACAACACCAGCTGATGCTGGTTTTACAGCACCTGCGTTCAGACAGGGCTTTCTGAGGCAGGAAACAACCTTACAACGCGATCTCTCCTTTCCCACTGGATCTCAAAGTCTGCACGCTCCGCTGCTGGACACTGCATTTCTTGATCTTACAATTTGATCTTGAAGCCTGTTAATGACAGGTTCTTTGGTACTTCTCCGATTCACCTACTGAAACAGAACACCTGCCTGCAAAATCGATTCAAATATATTTGTTTGCATTAAGACTTTGTAACTATGTGTCAGTCCTACAATATATTTGGTAATCACTCCCATGGATTTTGCTCACCGTCCTCAAAGTAGTGATTCGACAACTGGTTTTGCATTAAATGCCATTTTATCTTCTTAATGAATTCCTCCAAAGGCAATTTTAAACTTCAGCCTTCTCAATTAAGGTGTTAAACAAGAAAAAGTATTTTACTTCATGCATACCAATGGCATACCAAATACTTGCTCTAGTTAAAACTTATCATACTTTGAAGAAGCTGAAGCATTTCTGTTCACCTGCCGTATTTTTGTTCACCTGCAGTGCTTGCTCTTGCTGCTTCAGTTTTCAGAATTAAAATGATCATGCTGTCAGCTTTGATCACTGTGGATGCTTTCCAGGTTTCGCTCTTCCCTAGAATATAAACTTTAAAGTTAACTTAGATGAATTGCATTTAGTCATAATAACGCCTTGGCAATTTCTCTACCAGTCGAAATAGACAATTTAGGCAGCATGTAATATTTAAATCCTTTATGCTCACTTCACTTTTTCCAAAGGGTGTCTAAGGCCTCTCCCTCGTATATTAGAGCAGTCATTTTAAATAGCGCTTCCTAATGAGAAAGAAGGCTCTGTGGTAGTAATCTCTGCACTGTGGAGAGATGCACAGTCCCAGCATTGTTACCTGAATAGTCTAGATTTTTTTTTTTTTAAATTAATTATGTATACATGTTGCAGTTATGTAATGTGAATTACATGTTCCGGAGTTTAATAGACACTAATTTTTAATTAGTCTTAAAAATAAGGGTGAAAAAGGCAAATAAAATGCCCTAAAACCTCAAACCAGGAGCCGTTCCTTGATATTCCTTTTACAGTTTTCTAGTTCTCATCCCCTTCACGGTCCAAGCAACACATCTCACCCTTTGCTATTTATTTACATCCTTTAAGTTCTGCAACACTATTGTCCTGATACTTCTATGGACAGCATCAGTTCTCCCAAACACAAATGAGATTAACTTCAAAACAGCAGTGCCTCAAAAGAAACTTTGACAGGCTGGGAGATTTGCTCACCGTCACCCAGGAAACCTCTTGCAGAGCAAGAAAAGAAACCCCAAACTTTCATCTAAGTTCTTGATGTCATTTTGACAATAAAGTGCCCAAAACTAAACACAAGGAATACTGGTTTCATTAATGCCACAACTGGAAGACCCCATGCCCTGATGGAACTTTGTGAAGTATGGATTCTGCATGCCTTCTGCTCCTTTGGCTGTGGTTGGGATGTTTTTGATAATGCGGTGTGTAAGCAGCACTGAGCGCAGACTATCAGAGCAGGCAGTGAGAGTGGCAGGAGAAAGCTGAGAACCAACATGGCTTCTAATCTGTGTAGTAGCTCCATCTACCAAAGTGGAGTTTCCTTGTAAAGACCCCCTACCTAGAAAATGTTCTGCACATTTTTGGAAAACAATGTTCAGTGCCTGTGATGAATACTTGTAAACCTGGAGCTTGTCAGAGTCTACGGAAAGAGCATTGCTGAAGGTGAGCTACTGCAGCTTAATGTTATTGTGTGCATCATTATCACCCACACAAACCTTTTGATGGATGGATGAATAATTCCTGTGTGTGGGAAAGTAACACCAAGTGATGGATTTCACCGGCACAAATATCACCAGCAATTAGTTGGAACAGTTAAAAAAAAAAAGAAACGAAAAAAAAAAGACAGTACAGTCAACACTTCAATTTGGAAATACATTAATTTTTAGATAAGTAATTCTAATTGAGAGTTTTATATACCATGACATAAGAGAGCCTTCAGAATGAGATGAAGTTTGTCCTACCTTTACTATGACTGTACACAATGAAACATCTTTCAAAGAAGGACAATGAAGAATATTTTCAGTTTAGTTTTCCACCTGTTTTGCTAATGCAGAATATGAATATTCTTGCGTAATATGATCTTAATATAGACAGTCCCTCACAAATGATACAACGAAATCCTCCACACCCATTATTTAATATTATTATGGATAAATCAGTTTTGCTCATGACCAATATAGTAGATGATAACTATAATACAGGACAGCCCAATACCTGGCAACCACATACAGAAGGCCTAGAAAGCTCTTATTTCAGAAGAATAGCCACTGATTTTCCTGCCTAACAACCAAATTATACCTATTTTTCTTTAAAATAGAGTCTTTTCAAGAGGACTAAGACATACACTTCTGCTGTTCTTCACTAACCCATCACTCAACCTCTCCTTCTTGGTATGTATCACACTTTGTAAGAAATATCAAAGTAAATTCCAGGTTTCTCTGCATCCTGTAGTATGAAATATGCCTGTAAATCACTTATCTCTCTACCAAGAATTGCTCTACTTGCAGATACTAGAAAATGACGAAGTGAGTGGCCAGAAAATGGAAGCAGAAAACTGAAATTGCTGATGGAGCATCTCTGTGTCACTGAAGCACAAGAGTGATTTCTAAAGACAGAACAGAGACGGAGTTAGTAAATCATGAACAATATTGGGGGAAGTCTTCTACAGCAGATGTTAAGTAGGGCCTGCAATCAAGGGGTAAATGTTAAAGCATCACAACAGGCCAAACTGGCTTGAGGAGGACTTTAAAAGCCCTTATTTGAAGGATGGAACAGCCTTTAAAGACATGCAGTTCTGTGTCTATGTATATGCTTATAAGTGATAGAAAGAAGAAAACAAAACAGATCTTAGCTTCTTGTAAAATTAAAGAAACAGATGTGCCTGAAGCACAGTTCAGCAGCTTCATGTCTTTTAAAGGTCTTATTTTGGTGTGAAATCAGAGTATTGGAACAACAAATCAAATCTTAGGAACTTCGTGGAGTTTAACTGATTGCTGTTATATGGCATACATATAATTAAATAAGTGTTCGACGTTCATAAATAAATAAAAAAATAAAAGGAGCATCATGTCACTGCTTAGGTTGTACAAGCATTCTATTCTGTTCTAAGTATAAGATTAAGCATTCCCCATGGGCTTTGTGCTCCCTCCAATGCAATCTATGCAACATCAATGTCCTTTTTGAAAAAGAAAACCAAAACACAAGAAGAATATTTCTGGGCAGCACCTAGGCTATTTTCAAGCCTGCTACAATGTATGTATAAGACAGTTCATAACTAGGTATATGCTTCCTTAGTCTTATACTGAGTACATCTATCAGCCAAAAGATTAAATGGCATTAGGTATTACATTATCATATGGGTCTTGGGAATCCTTAAAGAGATGCACTGAAAGTTATGAACTGCATTTAGTGGAACACAGGGCCATGCAGGAGGGACTGTACATGTAGCTCCTTGGTGTCCAGACGGCTGTAATTTACTGTCCTCTGGGAAAAGGTGTTTGAAGGTACTATTTCCACAGGCATTAGGTACGGACGTCTTCCGTTTTTTAATTGAAGGTTGTAATTTTTTTTCTTGGTTTGGTTCTTGCAGTTTATATGGCACTTCCAAATTCTTTCCAACAATTTCGGGAATACTGAAACTCCAGCCCTACTTCACTTCTTGTTCCTTAGACACATGTCTTGCACTTATTTGCTATCCTTTAGACTGTCAAGGCCCTTGAGCTCAAGACAGATGGCAAGGCCTATTTAGTTACCAAATGTTTTTCTGAGGAGACAGATTCAGTTAGTGAAGGGGGATTACATATGGCTAGACCTAGATTTTAAGAGGTTACTGACTCCATTGAAAACACTAATTAAAATCATACCTTATGGCTGTTTATATTTTCAAAAACATCCATTATTTTTATCTTTTGGAGCAAGGACAGAGAAAGCAATCTTTAATTATATTATATATTATAAATATTACGGCTTGAACCATCCGAAAGAAAGTGGACATATTCAAGAATGAGAAATCAAAGTCCTATTTTTCCATTTTGGACTAGCAGAACTGTGTTTTCTGTTGTAATTGTGCTTTTTGATGCTTCATTTATAATCCAAAATGCAGTATGGTATGGAAAACATGGATAAACGCACATACATGCTCTCATTCTTTTTATATTATATACTTATACAGCATGTGGCAAGCAGTAGAAGCAGTACATACAGTATGTGGCAAACAGCTGAACCACAGCTTAAGACTCTAACAGCAAATAGTCCTGCCATTTGTTTTGACATTTGTGTTCTGATGATTGCTGTATTCTGTTAATTTCCTTTTGACCATTAGGTGTCTGTCTTTCCTTCTTATTAAAGGTTCATTGCATTTGTGTTCTCTCCTTTCTCTCAGGTGCAGAAGCACTTTGCTTCTCCTTACCTCTCTATTTTGAGTCAGTTCCCCACAAGTGTATACCCTACTTATGCATTTTTAATGATCTTATGCCTACAGTATCTAAGCTCCAGAATAAAATATTTATGTGCAGTATCTTGTAGATCAGAGATTCTTTCCTGTGTCTACACAATAGATTTGTTTTAAACTTAAAAGGCAGGTTGGGGCAAAGCTAGTTTTTCCGTAGTTCTTGTGGATCTGGTCATAGAAGCTGAAAAAGCAGCTACCTATACGAAACGCTTCTACTGAAGATTTTAGCGTGTTACTTTTGGACACCTGGGATTTCCTATGTGATTCCTCAGACCCAGCTGTATGGTATTTCAAAGACCAGGCCCCATCTTGCACGTTTTAAAAACTATTATTTCAAATCTGACTGAGCTGATGGAGTTGCAATTACTGTACGAATTAGCTGACTGTTATACGTCTTAAAGTTACCTTGGTTTCATTAGAAAGAAAACGTGTTAGTACTAAACTAAAAAGAAGATGGAGAGCAAAAGTAGGTATCCATATGCAGATTCTTCATTAAGTCAATGAAATTGACTTAAAACCAATGCAAGTTAGGGCAAAAATCTCTTTCCTTCGGAGACAAGATCTAAATCAAGTTCAGCATTGCAGTACAGAGTAAAGATAGAAATATCAATCCAGCAGGTGCTCACAGATGGTTTCACCTTCATTTTCCACATTCTGCTCCGAAGCAAAGAGTGTCGGAAAACAATGAAACAAAACATAAGATTATGCATAATTTTGATAGCAGAACACAATCAAAATTTCTGTCCCTCCATTGACCCTCCTTGACTGGAAATGCCCTGAAGGACAGAGAGGAAGATATTCTGGCATTAGCTGCCAGCTCATTCCAGAGAAAGCAGACTGACTGCGTTTCACCCTGGGCTGAGCTGCCAGGTTGCTATGTGACCCCGAGTTCATCCTCCGTGAAGCCCGTGTCTCAATTTATTGACCTTTTACAAGTGGAATAATGTCACTTATCTGCCCACTTAAGGGTCTCTAAGGAAAACTATTTATTGCTTTTATTATTCTACAATATTGCTGAGATTTCTGGTTCCCTTTCAGGCATTTGGGTATCTTTTTTTTTTTTTTTTGGTTTTTAAGAAGCAACTCTGACAGTTAAATTTCACATAACGTATTGACTGAATTGAAGGAGTTTTAAAAATTAATGAAGAGAATGGAATATTACTTAAGGAAGCAGGAAAAAGAGAAAAGCAGGCTAAAGAAACAATTTGAGTTGTAACTTCAATGGGGTAGTTAATGATTCAAATTAGCTTGGTAAAGGAATTTGAAATAGACAATCAATGCTTTGATATTTTTTAATCACAGTAAACAGTAATCGTATCTCAAGCTGTACAGTTGAAAGGAAGCCTTGGGAAATGAGACCACTGGGCCCATCAAAAGTACCGGGCAGAAGAACATTTTAAAATCACTTTCAAAGTATAATTTAAAATACATCAATGGACAGAAGTAATTTCTGCTATGTACTTTACAAATGGAAAGACTACACTGACCTAAGTTGCTGATGGTATCTCACATTCTGCTTTACCCCTTTCTCTCGCGTCAGAGGTTGACAGGCTGATAAGTTCAGTGTCATTGGCAATTCTGGACAGGGAAATTTCTCTGCAAACAAGTCAAAATTAGTTTCCATATCTCTTTATTCCTGAAGAGAGATTTACAATTGGGTGACCTTCCAATATATTTCAGTGGTTTTAATAATGAAGTCCTCAGAACAAAATACTGCAGCCTTCAAAAAATACTTCAGTAAACGTACTTCAGGGAGCTGACCTACCTGAAGTGTCTCTCATTCTTTCAGAGGTTACTTTGTTTTTTTGAAGTAATTTGGACCTAAGCATTTGCTCTCTTGCTCCTTCACCCCACACAAAAATCCTATCCACTGACTTCAGTGACACTCTCCCCTTAGGCTCTCTTGAGCTGCTGGCTGAAGGACAGCTGAAATTCTCCCAGTGAGGATGTAGAATAAGCCACGTGAGCACAGTGGGTTTCCCAGTGCCTTTCTCTGATTTAGTACTCTGTGGCCAGAAGGACAATCAAGTTCTAGACTTCACTAAAAAGAAAAAAAACCCTGTGCAGCTGCTCAAATAACAAAGCACTAAGACCCACGTATACCATGCAGTAGACCACGTACCTTGGCACATGCAGCACAAGAAGGATGCACCAGCTTAGATAGGGCTTTTCCAATGCTGCCGATGTTCTTAAGTCAGTTAACTGAGTGGCTCAGACCCAAATGTAGGTCTTTCAAGACTACATTCAGTGCACACACACACACACACACGGTGGTTAAGTTGCTGCTAACTTGAGGCAAAAGAGAAACAAAATTGGAAATCTGTCAAATGTGAGAGCTCTTCAGAGAGAAAAAAAACAAGTCAGGGCTTCACTCCAGAACCCGTTCTTTATCTGTGTCTCCTATAAATACTAGAGAAGGTTTTCCAGAAGACATTCAGAGAGAAATTCAATGTGTGTCACAGCATCAATATACGTAATCTTACAGCTAATTTAATACATTCTTCTCTAAGTAGAAAGTAATAGAAGCTACGTCCTGAATTGAGCACAACCTTTAGAGATGGCAAGTGTTTAAGTGGGACCCGTATAACAGTATACCACAGGAAAATTAGAAGATGTAGGGTGCAGTTACTCCTCTAAAGCTTTTCTTTCTATTTTGGGGAAGAAAGACTCGTTATTCCCATTAATGCTCTCTCAGTGACTTATGGCAAGAAGTGAAGCATCATACCCTCTTGCTCTTTATAGCCCATTTCCCAGTTCATAGGAAAGAACAGGATGGATTAATGAAGACACAAAGGAAAGACAAAGACTGGAGAAGAAACATAAAGTTCTGACAAGGGATGGCAGGTAAAGAGCGGTCAACTGCATGAGGAGTTAGGACAATAAATGGGCTATTGCAAGGGGTTTACAGCAAGGTACAAATTGAAAGCAAGCTACCACATTCTGTATTTTGACTCTTTTCTTGCATGCATATATTTCTCAGTGATGATATCATCCCTGAATGCTGTTAAGACTACAAACCCATATTTATCAGGATTTTTTTGTTAAATTCCCATACTAAGGGATGCTCAGTAGTGATTTGACGGCAGTTGCTGTTAATGCATCTTATACACTGTACAATGATCCTGAGATTCACACCACATTTAATTGACTGATTTCGTTGTCATAGGAGCATAGCAGGAATTATCCAGTGAAAGTATTACTTTGCCTATTTCATATGCCAAATATTTATAGGTGTATTAAGAAGCATTACTATTTCAGCAGATTAGTGAGTTTGATATCATTAGATGCCAAACTCCCAAATAAAACTAGAGCCACTTGATTTATCACTGAAAAGACAAGAAAAATCTGTAGGTTTTGATAAAAGGATGCGCATGTACATACACAGTTACAGGCGGCTCACAAGCATCACTTGTAATATATTAAAAACGATTCCATATTATTACTAACATTTCACCTCTTTTTACTGACAAAAATAGAAAGTGATGTGACTTCTATTCGGAAGTTGAAAGAAATAACATAAAGGCAATCTGGGGTTTATCAATGTAAATTACTCATAGGTGTAAAACTTGAATAGTAAATTCTTGTAAATACAGACTACGTTAGCAATACTACTATTCTTTATGAGTAAACAACAGAAGTATTTTCAAAGTTACCTTCATTTTTTGAAAGTGTTATTGGACAGCAATAAATTTTGGTGATTTAGTGATTGAATTTACTGATAGGCGTTTCAATTTCTTTGATCCTTATCTGAAGTCTGTTGAAATGAAGATGAGTCCTTCCAGTAACTACCATTAATTTTGGAGGCTGCAAAAGCTCAACGACAGATTATTTCTTTATTCATAACTTAAATCAAATATAAATAGCAAGATCTCAAACTGTCCTAGTATACATTGTTTTGATAGAGGTTTTTCAACATTGAATTTATCAGCAGCTGTCTAGCCTGCAGTTGCTGAGGGTCAGATACAAAATTCCAAACATGCTCTTACTGGAGGCATTTAAAAAAAGAAGAGTTAACACCCTACTCAGGGATTTGACATACAAGAGCAAGTTGCACTGAACTTTTTATTTCTGCCAAACTGAGCAGCAAGTTCAGAATGCAATTCGTGTCCTCTAATGTAACTCTCATGGCACAAAACTGCTTTCCAAATGTTCTGACCTCCCTGAGGGTGCATATTTTTGGCTGGCTTTCTTCAAGTTGATCAGTTTTCATTTTTTCTAGCTGAACATCTGATATTTTATCTAGATTGAGAAACTTAATTAGGTCTGTTTGTTTGTTTCTCCTTGAGGTGTTTGCAATGTCTTTCTAATTAATAAAATCTGTATATTTCATCAGCATACACTTTATTTTCTTTCCTCAACACTCAATTGTTAAGGAAACTGAATCTAACCCTATCTCTAGGTTTTCTCTTTAAGATATCTCCTACACATTGATTGTTGCAATTTGCCAGTTTGGTCTCAGTTTCAGGATAGAGCAGTATTTTATTCAACATACTGTAGGTAATTACAGTAGATAGCATATGCTCTATTCGAAAACAGGAATATTGCACCAAATGATCTATTGGTTTAGATTCCCTACCAACCTCCATGAATTACTGGAGCTGCAGATCATAGTCGAGTCACTCAGTGGAGAAACTGTCTTGGCTATTTGTATTTAAACCAGAGCATTTTATATCACTGAAAATTGATCCCAAATGTGGGACTGTTGTCAGCTCTGAGCATAATTTGGCATATACTTATCCTAGTATAGAATATCCTTAGGGATTTGCTTCCACTACTTTATATATTGGAGTTGTAATTACATCCTGCTAGTACCACAGCATACAAACCTTCCAAGCAAGAGCCTGTAATTACAATGTTGTGAAACTTTTGCTGTTCAGTAGTACGAATTACCATTGAAAATTTTGGTGCAAGTCAGTAGACAAAATCATTGGTACAGCCAAAGTAAGGAGAAACAAAGGTGGCTTTGCATCACCTTTACACTTTACCTCCTCTATGTTGCAGACATCCAGTTGCCCTACATTATTGCATGATGATGGCTGCAATAAGCCCATGCAGAAATTATGAGCCAGAGTGAGTATGAGGAAGCAATTACAGCAATTAATTTTGTGACAAATATATGTCACACAGAGTTTTGTCAATGTTGAGCTACCTTTGGTGCAAGGTCTCCAAAACAGAGTTCAATGTACTCCCTAGCCTAGCAACAGCAAGACCATGCTTCATTTTAGCAATAGCACTTTGACAGCAGAGAATACACTAAGGAAGCTCCTACAGCTAGAAAAAACTCAGTGAAGGCACAACACGGGATGGAAAAAAAATCACCACTGATAAACAGAGAAGCTTTGGGTGGGCAAAGCAAAAACCAAACAAAATCATGCTGCTGTAGCCAAGCTTAGACTTGCTTAAGCTCCAGAAAAAAGCTCCAGAATGGGGGTATAGACCAGGCATTGTATCAAAAGCTGGCTGCAGCTGACCCGAACTAAACTCAAAGAATATCCCAGCTTGAAAAGAAACTGGCTGCATACAGACGACTTCCATGGTGGGCAGAGCCCTGCCTTCCTAACCAAATACACCATTTGTATTTTTCAATCCTGAATGATTTGCCAGCGTGAGTTGAGCTTGAAAAGGATATTACACTCAGATGATATTTTAATAGCTTGCACTAGTTGATATTTTAATTAAAAGTGGCAGTGTGTTTAGAACTGTCTTCTCAATGTTCCCCAACCAGAGAACACATAGATTTACCGAAATTTCAGAAAAGTCAGAAAAGGTAACATTGGACTAATTTTAGATGGGTGACAGTGTTTCATGTCCCAGTGCAAATATTTTATGAATCCTTCCACAGTGTGCTTTCTTCCTTGTGAGTGTCATGGGAATAGAATGGCATGCACATAATTTTCATGGATTGAAGTCACCCATAAATTTCCCAATGCTAATACAATCTTCAGTCTGCTATGTTAGGTAATGTGTGCTTTCAGCTAGTGGGATACAGTCCAAATTCCTTGCAGAAGAAGTAGGAAACTGTTGTGGGTTTGACCTTGGCTGACCTCCAAGCGCCCAACCAGCCGCTCTCTCACTTTCCCCCTCAACAGGAAAGGGGAAGAAAATAAGATAAAAAAGCTTGAGACAAAGGCAGGGAGATCACTCACGAATTACCACCACAGGCAAAACAGACTTGACTTGGGAAATTAATTTAATTTATAGCCAATTAAAAATAGAGTAGGATGGCGAGAAACAAAAACAAAACTAAAAATACTGCCCCCCTACCCTTCTTCCCAGGCTCAAATTCACTTCTTCATTCCTGACTCTTCTATCTGCCCACGAGCAGCTCAGGGGGAAGGGGAATGTGGGTTATGGCCAGTCCATGATGCTTCGTCTCTGCTGCTCCTTCCTCCTCACACTGTTCCCCCACTCCAACGTAGAGTTCCTCCACTTGGATAAAGTCCTGCCTGAACTGCTCCAACATGCCTCTTTCCCACAGGCTGCAGTTCCAGCATGGGTCCTTTCCATGGGGTACAGTGCTTCAGAAACAGACTGCTCCAGCGTGGGTCCCCCACAGGCTGCAGGTCCTGTGAGAACACATTCTCCTGTGTGGACTCCTCCCCATGGGTCGCAGCTCCTGCCAGGAGCCTGCTCCAGCATGGGCTCTTCACAGGCTGCAGCTTCTTCCAGGGCACATCCATCTGCTCCAGCGTGGGGTCCTCCATGGACTGCAATGTTGATATCTGCTCCACTGTGATCCTCCATGGGTTGCAGAGGGACAACCTGTGTCACCATGATCTTCACCACCGGCTGTGGAGGAATCTTTGCTCCAGCACCTGGAGTACCTCCTCCCCCTGTTTCTTCACTGTGTCTGCAGGGCTATTTCTTTCACATTTTTCTCACTACTCTCTCTCACACCTGCTGTCCAGCATTCTTTACCCTTTCTTAAACATGTTATTATAGAGGTGCCACCAGCGTCATTGCTGGCCTCAGCTGTGCCCTGTAATGGGTTGGTTGGAGCCAGCTGGAACCATCTCTATCCATCACAGGGCAGCCCTGGCTTCTCCTCACAGAGGCCGCCTCAGCAGTCCCCTTGGCCAGTGTCTGGGCACGGACACCCAATACAGAAGCAAAAAGAGCAAAGGTAATAAGCTATGATACATAGAAGGCGCTTTTTTTAAAAAAAAAAAAGTAGCATCTTTTCTCTTGTTAAAACAATAGTTTGAGAGTTCAGCTCAAAAACATTCATGGTGACTCAACTGGCTGCTTTAGCTACCTCATTAAAAAGTAATTTCACTTGGACAGAAACAAATTGAGATGCTTGATAAGTGATTCCAAAAATTACATAAAACAAAGAACTTGAGGGGAACCAGACAGGTTTAAGGTGCACAGTTTACAATATCTATGTTCACCGCTCTATTATAAATGGTATGTTATGATGTCATCTCATTAGGTTGTACCATAAGCTCAGAATTTCAGCTGAATGTCAGAGAAAAAAAAGGATCAAGAATTAGGGTATGTAGGCAGACAGCATCAAGAAGCATTAAAAAAACTCTTAAGCATACACTTGAGTATGAAATTAACTTCATTACACCTGTGTTTCAAAGTAATTTGAAACCCACAACTAATATAGTCCTTTCCATCAAAGGGTGATTTCATTTATTCTCTCTACTGAGTTCTGTGCCAAATGACTGAAATCAACAGGTATTGATACTTCTGGATAGAAAAGAATATTAAGACAGTGAATTAGCTGCTGGCAGAAGCTATACATAGTGTAACTGGAACATAATCCCAGAAAGTACAATTAATTTTCTAGTAAGATTACAAGAATTTAGAGAAAGCCTTTTCTAAGGCAAAAGCATGCTCCTCATGTTAGACATCTTCTTTCTTAGAGTACTGTTTTCACAATGTCAAATAATTTGGCACTAATGGGACCTGGTTTTGTTTTTCTATTTATTAAAGCAGAATGAAAGCCAAAGTAACACTCATCCGTTATACTCAGAACAGGTTTACATTTGTTTATTTTGTTTATGTGCTATAAAAATATTTTCTTCCTTATTTTTCTGGTTTTACCGCTAGTAATCCTGTTTTGTGATCCTTAGCCTTTCTTACAGTGATGCTGAGATATCTCTTAAAATCGTATTTAAAATGAGCAAAATCTTTCTTGATGTTTTAAAGATTTCTGATGTTGTGACAAGAGATACTATTTTATCCACAGTTAATTTTTATTCTGAGTAGTTTTATGGATAAATTTCTGTACTGTATTCACTATTAATGCATAACTCAAGAATGTTGTGTACAAGACCAAACTACCTGGGGCAAAAAGAAAGTGACATTAATTACCTGATGCTATTTGAAAGGTATTGATGCTCATTTTAGACATATATAGAGGTTATTTAGAAGATAAGTAAACAATTTATTTCAAGGAGGAAACTCCTTGAAGTCTAGTCAACACCAACCTGATAACTACTGTTTGGAAAAATGCAGCAATCATACAGATTGGTCAAGCAAAAGATCACTTACCAGATGTAAGTAGTTTGTTTGTTTTTGTGGTGTATTTTTTTTTTTTTAATCACATTCAAACCTATTTTGAGCTACAAAAGAAGAAATAGTTTGGTTAAAACTTACTGTGATCCTTGGCCCACTGCTGATGAGCCAATCCATAACTGTACAGCACAATATTTAAAGGAAATGTTATTTGAAAATGCATGGTGTCTGTTGCACTTGCACATGAAAGGCTCCTGCACCTGTGATCAGCCTAGTCTGACTATATATTATGTTACTGTTGGAAGAAAAACAAATTCAGAGGCCAATAGCAGCTCTCAGGCAATAATCTGATTTCCTTCGCAGTCTCCTGTAGCTTGGATCTTAATTGAAACATTAGGTTACATTGCACAAAATTTAAAGTAACTGTGTTCTCTCTACGCTGAGTGCTACCTTAATCATAGAACCACAGCATGGTTTCGGTCAGAAGATCATCTAGTCCAACCCCCCCGCCATGGGCAGGGATATCTTCCGCTAGAAGAGGTTGCTCAAAGCCCCGTCCAAACTGACCTTGAACACTTCCAGGGATGGGGCATCCACAGCTTCCCTGGGCAACCTGTTCCAGGGTCTCACCACCATCATCCTAAAAAATGTCTTCATTATGTCCAATCTAAATTTACCCTCTTTCAGTATAAAACTATTGCCCCTTGTCCTGTCTTGGTAAAGGCCTACAGGCCTTGGTAAAGTCTTTCTCCATCTTTCCTATATGCTCCCTTTATATATTCAAAGGCTGTTATAAGATGTCTCCAGAGCCTTGTCTTTGCCAGGCTGAACAACCCCAACTCTCTCAGCCTTTCTTCATAGCAGAGGTGCTCCAGCCCTCTGATCATCTTTGTGGCCCTCCTCTGGACCCACTCCAACAGGTCCATGTCTGTCTTGTGCTGGGGGCCCCAGAGGTGGATGCAGAACTCCAGGTGGAGTCTCACGTGAAATATAATTTGGATCTAATTTGAAAAAAACCTAGCAAAATAACCCCAACCAAAAACCCTCTGGGAGAAACAAAAAAGAGATATGGTAGATTTTTGAAAGTACATTTGTGCTGACAGATATTCTGTCTTTTTATTAGGCCAGCTGACAGAGTGGAAGGAAACCAGGGAAGTTCTCAAGCACAGCAGGTCTTTTTCAGCTCTAAATTGTTAAATGCCTTTGTGCACCTATTGTAGTCAAAACACACTTCACTTTTCCCAAGCCAAAAAAGTAAGAAAAAAAACTGAATTACTCTTCAACAGTACTACTACGGAAGTGCACATGGTCACAAGAGAGACCAAAAGGTCTGAGTATGTGAGGGTGAATTAGTTATGATTTCCAACTGTGCAGTTTTCAAACATCTTCGTCAAGACTGATTTATATAAATATGATAATTACATCAGCAGCTCCAGAGGAACAAGCACAATCCTCACAAAATATTCAACACATTTGTACCTAAATGGGTCTAAGTCTGCACTCTACAAAAACTGGTTTGGAGTGAGATGGGTGAAGGAGGCTGAACAGCAAATTCCAGCTGCACTGGACTTTGCACTCCAGAGGCTCTTTGTCAGTAATGCAAACAATGAAAATAATACACAGCAGGACTTCAGCCTCAGCCAAGACCTACAGACATAAAAAAAAAAAAAAAAATCATGTAAAGCTATTTCTGTGGTTTTTGGCCTAAATATCATTTAGGAGAAAATGAACGGAAGGTGTAAGCAAATTGGCTTGTTCAGATATCACTGAAAGTACACATTTGAAGAAATTACTGAAGAGTAAGAAGGCAACAGTCCAGCTTCAATTTAAGATACCTAATAGACCTGACAGACCTGGAATCTGAAATGCATCATTTTGCGAAAAAGCTGAAAGACAGCAAGGAACATGAACAGTGAAATGCTTACACAGGTCTCTTTAGAGAACTATTTTCTTCAGACCAGAATGACATTGTGCACTATTTTACATTACTGAAATATTATCCTTAAAAAAGTCAACAAGCCATTTCCAAATTTTACTTTTTGAAGGCAGTACAGATTCCAAAAGGTAATGACATACTGTAATTCATAAACTATTGTACAGTTGTAAGCCATGTTATGCTTTCAATTCTATTTGTGTAATTTTCTGTTATGTATTATAAGAAGGTGGAGTCCCCTTGTGTAGCTCAGAAAAAGAGAAAAAAAAAAAGAAAGACCAATGGCCACTAGAAAAAACACACAATCCTTTTTCAAAGTCAGTTACTATCAGAAGTAATAACTTGATCAAATTCCTAAGAAGTTCTGTGCTGCTGTCTTACTAGATATCGGACTAGTTATTCCCCTGCCTTAAAAATGGAAGAACAATCCTTGAAAAGCCACAACATTTATTGGGGTGCATGAGAAAAGCCCTCAGTCTGGTTGGAAGGCCCAGGTCATTATATTCACCATTTCTATCCCTATAGATAATGACAGCTGAAGGGTGTATGCTTCTATTAATCCATAAATCTGCAACACGCCTCTTTGCTGTCTTCAGATACGCGAACCAAGTGCTTGCAGCTCTCCTCACTGTAGGGTTTAGTGGAATCCCAAATATCCCATCTTTCCTAGTCCTGCTCACGATGCCAAGTACAATATCATAGAATCATAGAATGGTTTAGGTTGGAAGGGACCTTGAAGATCATCGAGTTCCAACCCTCCTGCCATGGGCAGGGACACCTCCCACTAGACCAGGTTACTCAAAGCCCCATCCAACCTGGCGTTAAACACCTCCAGGGATGGAGCTTCCACAACTTCTTGGGACAACTTGTTCCAGTGCCTTATCACCCTCAGAGTAAAGAATTTCTTCCTAATATCGAATCTAAACCTAACCTTTTCCAGTTTAAAGCCATTCTCCCTCATCCTATCACTCCATGCCCTTGTAAAAAGTCCTTCCCCATCTTTCCTGTAGGCCCCCTTTAGGTATTGAAAGGCTGCAATAAGGTCTCCCTGGAGCCTTCTCTTCTCCAGGCTGAACAACCCCAACTCTCTCAGCCTGTCCTCATAGGACAGGTGTTCCAGCCCTCTGATCATCTTTGTGGCCTTCCTCTGGACCCGTTCCAACAGGTCCATGTCATTCTTATGTTGGGGGCTTCAGAGTTGGAAGCAGTACTTTAGGTGGGGTTTCACCAGAGCAGAGTAGAGGGGAAGAACCACCTCCCTTGACCTGCTGGCCACACTTCTGATGCAGCCCACGTTATGGTTGGCTTTCTGGGCTGTGATCACACATTGCTGGCTCATGTTGAGCTTCACGTCAATCAGTGCCCCCAGGTCCTTCTCCTCAGGGCTGCTCTCGATCCATTCTGCCCAGCCTGTATTTGTGCTTGGGATTGCCCCAACCCAGATGTAGGACCTTGCACTTGGCCTTGTTGAACTTCATGATGTTGGCATGGGCTCACCTCTCCAGCATGTCCAGGTCCCTCTGGATGGCATCCCTCCCCTCCAGCGTGTCTACCTTGCCTCACAGATTGGTATCTTCGGCAAACTTGCTGAGGGTGCACTCAATCCCACTGCCCATGTCTCCAACAAAGATGCTGAACAGCACCGGTCCCAGCACCGACCAGTACTGGGTATCAGCATCCCATTCATACGCTACTGCTAAGCTTGTCTCCTTCTGCTGAATGATGTCTTATCTCATTTCATTTGCAACTTTCTAATATGCTGTTCTTGCCCAGGCAGATAGAGAAGGCTGCAGATCTTTAATTTGAAAAAGCTACTGTCATAACAAAATTACTCTTTTGACAAGTTTTAGCTGAAAAAAAAAAAGATGATCAAATGTAGGATCACCCCACTTTCTTTCAGCTGCATAGCTGGGCTTCTAGAGCTGAATTTCATCCATTCAATTAAATCCATTTTGAAATGTAAAAATAACATTTACTGCAAAAGGGCTGAAGGCTTTCCTTGTTTATCTTGTTTTAGCATTTCTCAGTCTTTGGGATAAGAGTAACAAGATTCCTCTGAATTAAAAATGCAAATTCGCTTGCCCCAGAAAGATGAAAACTGTACCTGTGGGTGCTGTATTATTGGGATATTGAGAGTTTATGGTAATCTGGACAGCTCAGGAACGGCTTATCATCCAAGGATACTTACACCATACTGCCGAGGACAAAATACTCTGCCAAACATTATATTCCACCATTCATGCATTAACCTTCATTCCAGCACTCCCACGTACTATCCTACTGCACTGTGGGCTAAAGACATTTTCACAGCTTGTCACATTGCCGTCACACCACTGACTTACTTGACACTATAAAAGATGCTAATGGCTATGTCTAGGGATTTGATGCTTTCACCCCTTAATTATCAAAGGACTAGTTAAGTTTGTCTGTCAGCTCTGGGGAAAGTTGGGGGAGGCAGACGCTTCTCTCTTGGTCATGGGGTGGCAGCCACAATTACAGTGTTCAGATTGCAGACACTGCCTGAGAGATGCTGCAGCAGGTCCTGATCAGCTAAAGTGTCTTCATCCACCCTTCCTTTGCTCACCTCAACCCGTACGCAGCCCCAGATGTGATAAGCCTTGCACTGAGCTGAGAACCGCAAAGCGCAAGGCCCCATGTCCTAACTCCTTTGATTTCTAATGCAGGGACCACAGTGATCATTAAAAGAAAAGCAGCTGGATTTGTCTCTTTAATAATGCAACTAGGAAGCCTAACCTGTTCAGGCATCTCTCTTTTTTTGGTGGTTTTTTTTTTTTAGGACAAAGTCTACAGGAGGAAGGTGTTCAGGAAGGAGGTTTTCCTGCACAAACAGAGCTACTTTAGCTGAAGCTGGTTGCTCCATGACTCCTGGCTGCAGTGGGAAGGGCTAACCAAATTATGTTGCTAACTCCTGGAGGTTTAAGGGGAAGGCTTCCTTCTCACAGCACCTGACAAAAAAGCTTCTTAGCCATCTGTCCAAACAATGAACCACTTCCTCCAGCAATTTAATATTAATATGACAGTCTTCTGTGGCAGGAAAATATACAACTTACCTATTTCTGAACATAGTTTGTTTAGTAAATAATACCCTTACTAGTGAAGGGTCTACAATTAGATGTTTTCACACTTTTTTAAGGGATTTTTTTTCTGCCCCCAACCTCCCACCTTGAAGAACAGGGGAAGAAACGTTATTTCTATAATTAAACTGCTAAGTTGCCACGGTCTTTGGAAAAAAAACCCAGAGATTCTCTCCCACCAGCTCTGTGAGCTATCGGTACACAAGGCAGGCCAGGCATGCAGTGTGCTGTAAGGAACACAGCACGCCATCGGTGCAGGCACCCTCACAGAGCAAGAGAAGGATCAAACACAAGGCAGGTGTAAACCAAACATTTGGGATTTGTACTAGAATGCCTACAGGAACACAGGCTCCTTCAGGTAGCCATAGCACGTTATTATTTGCAAGGACAAACACTCCCAACAGTTCCTGCCTCCTGTTGCATACACTTAAAACAACAGGAGGGTTCTGTACTGCCCCATTATGTGGCACAGGAACAGACTCTGTACCCCTTTTAGAGCTGGGAAGAAGAATGGCTAAATTCGGGTTGGGATCTGTCCCAAAGCCTCAAATGGCCTTTAGGCTGTGTTGAGCACAGAGCTGATCTGCAGTACCTCTAGGCTGTCCCACACTGCACGGTCCTCTAACAATGCTCTTGTCTCCTGTCAGATCTCTTTCCTTTCACTCAAATACTGCTCAAAACATCCCCAACACCAGGTCTTACAAAGAAATCTACAGAGGACAACACTGTGGCTGTCTTTCCCTACCCCAGGGAGAAGCTCCGACACCAATTGTTTTAACTAATTGGTCAGTCAGTTCTGGACAGGAATTCAACACCGATCTCTACTTAGTACACAAGCAAACACTAATTTGCAAATAAGAAGCTGAAATTAAGGAAATGCCTAAGTATTTTGCTGAATTTGGATTTTAATAAAATATCTTATGTAATAAACATCTTGCAAAGGACATGAGAATGTCTACGTTAGTGAGAAAAATCTTTTTTAAAATCTAAAACATTATTTAGTAATAAATGCTAATTTAAATGGCATTTCGTACATTAACAAAGTCTGAGTTTATATTTTATATTAATGAAATACTATCAAATGTAATCTAAACAATTTAATGGTTGGCTGGGTTAATTAGCATTTTTCAAAGACTGATAATTAGCATTTTTTAACCTCAAGGTCATAGCTCAGACTCAAGATCTTACTAGTTAGAGCACTGACAATAATCAGGAGGACGAATATAGCATTTTCATCTGAAGATCTTAACATGTTTTACTTCTGCATGTATTTCTTCAAAACACCTACAAGTTAAGTGACAATTTTTAAGGCTTGTGTTACAAAGAAGTAGGCTGAGATGCTGACAGAAAACAACATTTTCTTCAATCATCATAGTAGAATGCAGGAAAAAGATTTTGCACACAGGCTGGTAAACTGTCTTGACAACTTTGCAAGGCTGATAAAAATATATGTCCCTTTTTATCCTCTTCCAAAACGGAAGTATCACTGTTAAGCCGACACAAACAGTGTCATATAAATACATAAAAGTGCTTTCAGTTAAGATAGTAAGAGTTAAAATACTCAGAATCACTAAGACCACCTTGCATTTCCTTCATTTAATTAAAATTTCCCTTTACTAGAAAATCATATACTAAGTACAAGACTGCTCGTAGAGTACTCAGCAATATGAAACCGCTTGCCACACAAAAGTAATTTACTGTTCCTAACATCATTAATATTAATTAGCACACACAAATCCTACATAGGGTATATTGACATTTATAGTTTAGGTCAGTTTAAGTCCAAAGAGCTCCATCTACAAATATCAGAACAAAGAGCTCCTTTCCCAAATGGTTTATCAGCTTTCCACTCATTTACTACTATTTGTACTACTTAGGCACAAGAGACACCCACTTGAAATCACAGCTAAGCTGTGGTGTCTGCTAGCCCAAGATCTTTCCACAGGAACTTTCCAGCTGATCTAGTCGAGACAGATGAAGAGCAAGAACAAGGAAATATTAGGTCCTTTCATGGAATTGGAGGAAAACCACCAATATATGGGAAGAAATTTGCTGGTAGTTAAGCAGAAAGCGTGCAGTGCAAACTCAGTTTGGTGCCTTACCAACAAGATCGTCCAAGTGGTACAATAAGAGGCAGGGTTCAGGTACCTGAACATAGGCAGCTTGTGCCATTTTGGATGCCCCAAGCATCTGCAATTTCTGAGACATCTTTGTGGGGCTGGCAGGTACAAACTAGGAGTGAGATGTGAGCTGTGCCCTATTGGAGCGACGGCTTCAAGCCAGGCAGGACAACTTACATCATCTAAAATGGCAATAGATTCCAAGTTCCCTAAACCTCAGTCCAACCTCTGTTTGGTTCATACCTGAGACAGAAAATAGCCTGCAGTATTTTAAACAGGGAAAGCTAAGGAATCTGTATCTTTTGGTTTTGGTTTTGTTTGATTTTGAGCTCCAGTTCAAAAAGTGATGGAAAGGTGGTATGCTGCCAGCATCAGGTCATCATTAGAAAATTCTCCTTTCATACAAAGAGCTGTGTATGTAATGCAATGCTAATGATTCAGTTTCAACTTTCCTGATTTTCTTCTACAGACCAGTGCCCTGTACAATCCCCTCCTCAACTCCTTCTTATTTTACAGGCAAATTATAATTAATAAATTAAAATCTGGAAAATGAACACAAAAAAGTGAACTTCTCTTTATAATTATATGCTTTCATAGAAAAGATGGTGCACTGTACCACACTTTACATTTTTCAGGTTTATCTCTTTCTAGGAAACCAATTAAAAAAATCTATGAAAGAAAAACATCAAGTAAATGAAGCATAAACTGATAATACCCCTAGATACTGAGTACTTTTGCACATGCACCTCTTCTAAATTCCCTTAAACATATTGTGCTCTGTACCACGAGACACATAATTCCTACACTAATTTTCACCCCTTCTTCAGCAGGTTTCAGGGCATCTAGAAAAGTTTGTTTTCTGCTGCAAAGTCTAGGAGGCTTCTTTATTCCCTGATCATAAGGAACGTAGCTACAAAAACACTTTACAACATTCAAAAAAAAATCACTGATTACAATCATAGGACTAAAAAGAACAAAAATTCAATCTGTGATAGCTGCAAAACACTAAAAAGTGCAGCCAGTGCAATTTTGTATGTATATACGCATATGCATGTATATCTGTCCCTGCAGGTTTCAGCACTCTGTTTGGATCAGACAAAATATTTGCAATGGAGCTCAAATCCAAATCTGCCTGTTTAACACTGCAAGATATTTGGAGTGGAAATCAAAGACTGCTCTGCTTTAGAAAGCAGAGATACCCTGTGATGTGTGAAGCACACAGGCCCTGTTTTTCTGGGCAAAGGCCTTAAATCATCCTTCTGCTGACAGGTGTGCTCAGGGAGAGAGAAGGGTTGTTTATCTTAGTGTCTTTATGTATTTTCTGCAGCCTATTCACACTAAATGCAACAAAGCATCTCGGAAAACATGCTGCTGACGCAATTCTGTGCTGTGGCTGAATAAAATTAAACAAAATTTATCTAGCCTTTGAAGTGCAACCTTTTTATTCTCTATTCTAAATAGTAAAATAAGTAAAAATCGAGGCTTTCATGTTAGCTGTCCCATCCTTATCTCCCTTTTCTCCAGCAAACACAACACAAACACAATGAAAACTGGACTAGCAAGCAGACAGTAACATAACATAAAGAACTACACAGCTGTTGCAAAATTTGGTGGCATAACAGGAAAAAAAATCAGAACTTCACACAACTGTTTATATAAGAAGTTTTACCTACACTTGCCTTTGATTTTTTCCCGAAGACTATGGGCCAAATTTTGTAGCTGTTTATATTCAGTCTATGGCAGCCCAGAACGTAGAGCCTGCTTCTCATTGCAATTAATTGTTTCACACCAGATATCCATGCCTGAACACTGGAAGCACATACTCTTCTCCCTGATTTTCTTAAGCCCTTATCTGTATGGACATAAGTATGTTGCCATGTCATATTTGAACACAGTGACGCATTCCTCATAAACATGCTGAATATTCCTGGCTAATATCTCCGTAATGCAGTACAAAACAGATTTGTAATAGCCTGACACAGATTAACACAAATGACTCATTTTTTACTAATATGTGCATTAAAAAAAGAGCCTAAACACCTGCTGGCTTCCAGACTGAGCTATTTTTGTCAGGTGTTTTAAAAGAAATTGTCAAAGTACTTTCAAACAGAAAGATCAAAGTTCCTATGATGAATTCAAAGGCATCGACTCTCCATATTCAGTTCTCTGTTGCACAGGGAGCCAAGTAATAATGCCTGTACCACAGGGCTGATCGTGTCACAGGAGCAGCAGAAGGGTGCTGTGGCTCAACTGACACATGCTCTTCCCATCCACACTTTGCAAAAGAACTGGAGAGCCCACCATGAGGCAGTGGCCCAGGGCAGGCAAGGCAGGGATGTGCTGTACAACAGCAGCTCCTTTTTGGCTGCTGCACAGCTATGCTCTGCCAAGTCAGGCAGCTTCAGCGGACAGAGTCATAAAATAATCTAGGCCGGCAGGAACCTCTGAAAGTCATCTGGTCCAACTCTTCAGTCAAAGGAAGGCCAACTTCAAAGTTAAAGCTAACTTGAAAGTAAGATCAGGTTGCTCAGGGCTATGTCCAGTCAAGTTCTTAGTATCTCCAAGGATGAAGATGCCACAGCCTCTCTGAGAGATCTGCTCCAGTGCTTGATCACCCTTACCTGTAAATTATTTTCCTTAATATCAAACTGGAATTTGTTTGTCAACTGGTAGACTTGAGGACAGCAACATATTCTTGCTCTTCCCTGAGCAACACTGAGCAAACCCAGCTCTCAGCCTCCTTGTGTTGCAACCACCTAATCATCTTGATGACCCTCCTCACTGTATGATGCCAATTTTACTCCTCTCCTGTTTTGCAGCTTCCTATCTGCAGTGGTGAAGGGCTCTTGTGAAAGGGGAAGAATTATTTTATGATGAGCAATGGCCTGGGCCTCAGGGTATTTGAGCGCTACCTGTCTTCCTTGTATTCTTCTTGTGTAAATATGGGAAAGTGACCTCTTTGGGTTTGGTTCTAGCAGGGACTGCTGAGCTCCACGACTTGAATTAAACCTACCCACATGTAGTTATCTAGTATGCAAAAACAATGCTTGTCTATATTAATTACACGAGAAACAGAGGGCAGTTGGGCCCCTGAAATTCACCACTTCAGTTAATTGCCAAAGGTAATTTGAAAGATGGATTAAGGCCTAATGTAATACAAAAAAGGAACGATATGAGATTGAGCTAAATCTTGCGAACTGTGGTGTAACAAATGTCTGTTATCAATGGCATCAACTTTGAACTTGATCACTTTTTGTGTGTGCTATTTTAACAGAAGAGAATGGCCAAGGCAGAGTTATTAAAGTGTAAGTCAGACCCAAAAATCAAGAGTTGGGGCAAAAAAAATTATGAAGGCTTTAAAGAAGGTCAAGCCAGATTTCTTATACCCACCTTCTACTTCTTCATCTCATTTCAGCTATAAGTATAGTAATAATCGATTTGCCACTTCTTGCAAATGCACAAGCAGTTTAATATACCTCCAGAGGCATGAGCTCTTACTAGGGAATCAGGATCCCATTGTGCCGGGCCATGAACCCAGCAAATGCTAAGGGATGCTGCTGCACTGAAGAGCTAGCAGTTCACGGACAGTGAACTGAAATGCAAATTCACCGAAACCTCATTGCAGAGAGATGCCAAATATCTCTTAGATGGAAATGGCACTTAAAACCTGCTGAGCTGTGCAGGATTCAAACCCGACCTGTAAGGGAATGGCTTTATGCATGACTAGAAATAGCTTGAGACATCCCATGTCCTTAAAGGACTTAGGTTACATCTTTCAGAATGAGCTGAGAGACAAGATTATTAACTCAGATTTAAACATTTTTGTAGCTTACATCAGCAGACGTCCTGCTTATCAGAAATGGGCAAAATATCCCATATTAGGCTCTGAGTATACACATTCAGATAAATACAAAACTGTTTTCAGAGGAATATTTTTTCTTAGCTGAAAACATAAAAATGAACATTATCACACCATCCAAATTCACTTCTAAGTGCAAATGTTTTGCAATATAAAAATTATTTTCAATAATCCCATTGAACGACTGGCAAAGCAGATAAGTCTTGATGCCAATGTAATAAAAATCTGGTCTGTTCCCAGCTCTACTTAAAGTGACCTTGAAGAAGCTGTCCAATATTTTGTTTGTGAAAATGAACCACTAAAAGATACTGTCAAAGTTAGAAATAAGAACCATGTGTAATGTGAAGGAAATAGAAATATTAACAGCAATTAGGAGGAGAGCTGGAACTGAAATTTATGGTTTCTGGGCTTCCTATCAAATATATCTTTGTACATAATAACAGGGATAATAACAGGGACTGTCTGTGTCTCTTCCACAGTTGTTCTGCTTCAGATAAAATCATGTGCTCTGGCTGTTGTGCCTATCTTAATGCTGTATATGAAATAAATGAGCGCAACTGAGAATATTAAGTGATGGAAATCTGAAGGTCCAAGCCAGAATCAGTGGCACACAGATTACTTTTTCTCCTCCCTAAAGCAGGATGCTTTGATTTTCCCTTTTGCAACTATGAAATACTTTCAAGAAGGGAGACTCAAAACACATCTCTTCAGTTTAAAAGTAAATCAGATTATAATTTCACTGAAGATACTTTTCTAATCTTCTTAAATAATCAAAAACACTTAAAGAAAAATAGATAATCTTTCCATAGCAATACAAGCTTCTCCCTTCTCCCAGAAGAGCTCTCACCAGAAAAAGGATAAATAGCAGGCTTGCATTCCCTAAATGCTCCATTATTTGTATTGCAAAACTGAACCACTAATGATAATAACTGGAAATAAAATAAATCACACTTGACTCTTAGGAAATAAAGTGAGGTTGCAACACTCAATGTTTTTTTACTTGCAAAATGTAACTGGGCTCATCAGAGAGGCACCTGAGTGTAGTAGCTCAGCACTTGTGGGGCAGGATGTTGGAGCTGTTAAGGATCAGAAGGCCCACCACCTCTCTAGGGCTACACACTCATTGGCCTCTCTGAAATGCCTATACACCAATGCACGCAGCATGGGTAACAAGCAAGAGGAGTTAGAGATCTGTGAGCAGTCACAGGGCCATGATCTCATTGCAATTACCGAGACATGGTGGGATAGCTCGCATGACTGGAACGCTGTCATGGAGGGCTATGTTCTCTTTAGGAAAGATAGGCCAGCGAGGCGAGGTGGGGGAGTTGCTCTTTATGTGAGAGAGCAACTGGAATGTATCAAGCTCTCCCTGGGGGTGGATGAAGAGCAAGTTGAGAACTTGTGGGTAAGGATTAAGGGGCAGGGTAACATGAGAGACACTGTTGTGGGTGTTCATTACAGGCCACCTGATCAGGTGGGGAAGTTGATGAGGCCTTCTACAGACAGGTGAGAACCGCCTCACAATCACAGGCCTTGGTTCTCATGGGGGACTTCAACTTCCCTGATATCTGTTGGGAAGGCTACACAGCTAGGAACGCACAGTCCAGGAGGTTCCTCCAGTGCATTGATGATAACTTCTTGACTCAGGTGGTGGAAGAGCCCACAAGAAGAGGTGTACTACTGGACCTAGTACTGACAAACAAAGAGGGACTGGTGGAGGATGTTAAGGTCGGGGGCAGACTTGGCTGTAGTGATCATGAGAAGACAGAGTTCAGCATTAAGTGCAGTATGCACAAAATGACAAGTAGGGTTGAAACCTTAGACTTCAGGAGGGCTAACTTTAATCTCTTCAAGAAATTGATGGGAGAAATCAAATGGGAGAGGGCTCTAGAGGGTAAAGGGGCTCAAGAGAGCTGGCTGATATTCAAGCACCAGCTCCTCCAAGCTCAGGATAGGTGCATCCCGAAGAGCAAGAAATCAGGCAAGGGAAGGAGACCTGCATGGCTGAGCAGGGATCTTCAGAAAAAACTCAGGTGGAAGAAGGGAGTTTACAGGATGTGGAAAAGGGGGCTGATGACTTGGGATGAGTACAAGAATGCTGTCAGGGTATGCAGGGAAGAAACGAGAAAAGCCAAGGCAGCTTGGGAATTGAACCTGGCGAGGGATGTCAAGACCAATAGGAAGGGTTTCTTTAAGTATATAGGAGACAAAAGGAAAACCAGGGAAAATGTGGGCCCGCTCTTGAATGAGATGGGTGCTGTGGTGACGGATGATGCAGAGAAGGCAGAGTTGCTGAATGCCTTCTTTGCTTCTGTCTTCACTGCTTGGGCCAGCTCTCGGGAGTCCCAGACTTTGCAAGTAACAGAGAAAGTCTGGAGAAAGGAAAACTTTCCCTTGGTTGAAGAGGAACAAGTTAAAGAACAATTAAGTAAACTGGACACCCACAAGTCCATGGGGCCTGATGGGATGCACCCGCGAGTGCTCAGAGAGCTAGCAGAAGTCATTGCTGGGCCGCTCTCCATCGTCTTTGAAAGGTCCTGGAGAACAGGGGAGGTGCCTGAGGACTGGAGGAAAGCCAACATCACTCCAGTCTTTAAAAAGGGCAAGAAGGATGACCCAGGAAACTACAGGCTGGTCAGCCTCCCCTCCATCCCTGGAAAGATGATGGAACAGCTCGTTCTGGGGGTCATCTCCAAACATCTGGAGGAAAAGAAGGTTATCGGAAGTAGTCAACATGGATTCACCAAGGGGAAGTCATGTCTGACTAATCTGATAGCCTTCTATGATGGCGTGACTGGATGGGTGGATGAAGGGAGGGCAGTGGATGTTGTCTACCTTGACTTCAGCAAGGCTTTCAACACTGTCTCCCATATCATCCTCACAGACAAGCTTAGGAAGTATGGGTTAGATGAATGGACAGTGGGGTGGATTGAACAGTGGTTGACAGATAGAGCTCAGAGGGTTGTGATTAGTGGTGCAAAGTCCAGTTGGAGGCCAGTAACTAGTGGTGTCCCTCAGGGGTCAGTACTGGGTCCAGTCCTGTTCAATATATTAATCAATGACCTGGATGAAGGGATAAAGTGTACCATCAGCAAGTTTGCTGATGATACAAAACTGGGAGGGGTGACTGACATGCAGGAAGGCTGTGCTGCCACACAGCGTGACCTGGACAGGCTGGAGAGTTGGGCAGAAAAAAACCTGATGAGGTTCAACAAAGGCAAGTGTAGGGTACTGCATGTGGGGAGGAATAACCCCATGCATCAGTACAGTTTAGGGGCTGACCTCCTGGAGAGCAGCTCTGTGGAAAGGGACCTGGGAGTCCTGGTGGACAACAGGATGACCATGAGCCAGCAATGTGCCCTGGTGGCCAAGAAGGCCAATGGCATCCTGGGGTGTATCAAGAAGAGTGTGGCCAGCAGGTCGAGGGAGGTCATCC
The DNA here is from genome assembly GCA_017639485.1 of Pluvialis apricaria. Lineage (NCBI taxonomy): Eukaryota > Metazoa > Chordata > Aves > Charadriiformes > Charadriidae > Pluvialis > Pluvialis apricaria. The sequence continues at coordinate 115,717,613 of CM030008.1, read as the reverse complement.
TCCCCCTCTACTCTGCCCTGGTGAGGCCGCATCTGGAGTACTGTGTCCAGTTCTGGGCTCCCCGGTTCAAGAAGGACAGAGAACTGCTGGAGAGGGTCCAGCAAAGAGCTACAAAGATGATTAGGGGACTGGAGCATCTTTCTTATGAAGAAAGGCTCAGGGACTTGGGGCTTTTTAGTCTAGAAAAAAGAAGACTCAGGGGGGATCTTATCAATACTTATAAATACTTAAGGGGAGGGTGCCAGGTAAATGAGAATAGCCTTTTTTCAGTGGTGCCCAGTGATAGGACTAGAGGTAACGGGCACAAACTGGAGCACAGGAAGTTCCATCTTAACATGAGGAGGAACTTCTTTACTCTGAGGGTGGTGGAGCACTGGAACAGGCTGCCCAAGGAGGTTGTGGAGTCTCCCACACTGGAGACGTTCAAAACCCACCTGGATGCCGTCCTGTGCAATGTGCTGTAGTTGTCCCTGCTGTGGCAGGGGGGTTGGACTTAGATGATCTCCAGAGGTCCCTTCCAACCCTGACGATACTGTGATACTGTAAAATGAAGACTTGAGACACGTGACACTACAAAGCTACTTTTACTGCTACTTTGAGGGTAAAGCTAGAGCTGAAAATACTGGTGTAGACTTTTCATAGCATTAGAATAATGACAGATAAAAAGTGTATAGATTTTGTTTCCACTAGAATATGGAAACATGACAATTGTCAAGTCATATGCAGTTTCTTCAGACATCTAAACTATATGATTTATATCAGCATAATATTTCATTATATGATGTGCCTCTAAGTCTTATGACACTGAAATGGTTTCAAATTTTTATATGGAACTAAATTTTTTAACAGTGAATTTTATGTTAGTGTCATGCTGATTCTATAATCAGCAATAAATGTGGTTAAGAGCATGTCCTACGAGACTCAACAGGGTTCTTTAGTTAAAAGGAACAACAAGCATTGATAGTGTTAAATTGGATTTTGAGTTGTCATTTTCTGAGGGTAGTTTAAAGAAAGCTAATACACATCAAAGTGATCAATCATGTCAGCTCTTGAACGGAATTCTCCAGGCCTTCTTTTTCCGTCAACTTTGTGTGCCTTAAGAGTATAATCAGATATGATGGCCTATTCCCTCACTTGCAGGCGGTTAAGTCAGAAGCAGCTTGCAGGACTGACAGGAACAACTTTGATATAAAGAAAACAGAAGAATAAACCTGGATCCAATGTTTGTAAAATTGCCCAACAGTGTAATTATTTGTTTGCTTATGTTGCCAGAGAAGTAGGGAGATCGTAACACTGGACTAATGTCCTCAAAGAGACTGGAGAAACTGCAAAAAATGGACTACTCTTTGTAATTATGAGAGACAGCAGCTCTGTTTTTCAGACCCTTCTCCTGATTTTAAGTCAGGAGTCTAATTTTTTCAATTTTCTTATTCATCAATAACTGTGTTCTTCCTGTGATATGAAAGGTTCATGCTGTTGTTTGATGACATATCAAGTCCCCCATTTTTGCCTCCAGAAACGTTCTATATATGCACCTCTCTATCTATAAAAATATTGTCTGCTGTCTACATAAATGTGACCTGGAGTGAAGAAACTTCTTCCCAAGCATTTTCTAAATTTTAAGCTTTTTTCTTCCTTTTCAGTAGTTAATTACTTCCCTGCTCACCCCTCAATACCCTGCCTCAATGTTTTTCTGATGGACAAATGGGATACATATGTTTGTCTGGATTTCTGCTATGATCCAGTTTTTAACTAGAGAAGATGGACTTGTAAAAATTCTTAAAGAGAATTTATTAAATTTTTTTTAGTGTAGAAGTAAAATACATGTAGTCTATCAATGTTATGAAGGAGTTCTTTTCCTGAAGAGCTTTACAAAAAAATCTCTACAAACAGAAAGTAATTAATTTACCTTTTTAAAAGAAACATCATCCTACATTTACTCCTATTACATTTGTCATCCTCTCTCATGAATCAAGCCATTAGCTCCAAGACATCTTTGGATGAGCTATAAATTAACTGTACTACAGGATCACATTTCATTTACTAGACATACATAGCTTCTTCAGGAGGTACCACCTCAGCACTACCAGAAAATCCTCCAGTTTGCATTAGCAGTACTGTTATATTTTATGGTATGTGACAAGGAATGTGAGAAACTTACTCTTTGCATTAAAAATAAAGTAAGTTTCTGATCCTCAGCTGTGTGAAAACAAGATCCAAGGGAGTCCTAAAAACTTAGGAATCAGCAGATGAATAAAAGGAAACATAAGTCAAGGAGTTCTGTAGCTTGATGGATGTTTTTGAACATCTGGAGTTGACATTGCTAACTTTATCACACATTTAAACTATGATAGGTCCATTGTGACTATCGTGTGTTGTATCTAAAGCTTATTTAGTTGCCTGGAAAAATCTTGGTTTATGCCTAGGAGTTACCAGTGATGACATATATTTCTATTTTGAGTGGGCAAAACTAAGTGTGAAGATGTATTTTACTTCCTCATTTTTTTGGTAGTAAAAGAACTGATGTTTTTTCCTGCTCAAATACACTGAAAAGACCTCTACCTTTACTATTTTTTTCTTAATGTTTCTGGTATTTTAAACCCTCTGAAGATTCAGAATGTACCACAGTGCAGTTGTTGCAAGTAACCAGTAAGCAGCTGTAGTAGTAGGGATTTTTTTTTTTTTTTAAATAACGCTACTTTGCTGCATTATACATTTATAATCATCATGATACAACAGAAATTAAGGAGCAAATCTGGCAGGTGAGTTCAGGGGACTGGAGACTTCCTACTAACACCATTTACTCTTACATGCCTCTCTGTGACTTGCTTTCAAGCATCCTATGCAGGCTTGAGATGAATCTACACAATACAAAATGGTACATGGGAAATTAATTTTGCACTTGACAGAGATTCTAGGGTTTCCTGAAAGGGTAAAAACCCATGCAGATACTTGCCCTTGTCCTTTTTTGTTTTCTTATAGGAGATACAGAATGTCAGCTACTGTGAAACAGTAATGCACCATTCAAATTCACTGGAGGAAACCATATGTAGGCTCTCGAGGAGTGTCCTTTGGTCCCCCAAAATGGTAACCAAAACATCAGATTTTTTTTTGTCTTCTGTAAAATGAGTACACACACCGCCACCCTCAACCACAGCATCATGGAAGCATCTGTAAGTATCGTCGCAGACTGAAAAGATTGAAGGTTACTCATTTTCACAGATAGGGGTGAGATACTTTTGTATCAGTAGACTTACTTTTTTATATTACAAGTTCAAATAAAAGTTTATATAAAATCATATGGGCACTAAAAGCAAGTTACATTAAAATTTACAATTTCTTAATGCATGGTGTTCAGAGATGCTTGTAACACTTAGTCCTACTGCTGTAAATACACACAGACAATAAAATTGAAATATTTCATATCCAAGTGTGCACAGAAATTTTATCTAAATTAGAACATGATTACTCTTACTAGAAGCAGTTTCATTACCTTTAGCACTCAGTAGGTCTTGCCTCTTTCTTCCTGGGGAGAAAACCAATGGCTGGAGAACACCATATCTAGTGTAGCATCTTTCTATAATTGTCCCAGAGATTTCTAATATTAGGTGCATTTATTTCCTAACTTTGTGGGAAGAAAGTCAACACAATCTCTTTTTGAAAACCCTGCTGTGCCAGCACTATTTGTGTTCTAATATTTCCTAACAGCCTTTCCCAGGTATAAATGAGATGTCAAATCTAAATTAACACTGGAAACATGACCTGCCCCGCTCTTTTGCTGCAAACTGACAGCTCAGATGCATATGTCAAATGTGAATTGCCCTCCCACATAACTAGAAACTCAGGATTGGCATATTGCTGAACTGCAAAACTTACTAACAAAACACCACCATAAAGAATAAGGAATCCCAAACAATTCCATAAGCTCTATTTTTCTCTTCTTAATTAATTTTCTTTTTGCTCATTTTACAGTGTTAATTCTTAAAAATTAAATTTACAGGACCTCACAAAACCTTCCTGCTTAGCGAAAATATAGCTTTCAAATAAACCTCTTCCCCAGAGAACTAACTGCTTTTACCACACCCAGTTCTTACAGGCTGTCATTTGGATTCTGCTTTGCCCCTTCTTTCCTCATGATCATAGAAAAAAACCCACAACCTGGGATAAACTGCAGACGGTCATTTTATCAACCCTTCTACCAAAAGGATATACCTATATGAATATACCTATCTATTTTTGAATCTTCCTTTCTGAAAAGCAAGCCTGTTAACTTTTGTTAACTTCCTTTACAGAACGGAAAAATATATTCCCTTCCTCTTTGCAGTAGCCTCCTGGTTAAGTAAAGGTTATAGTAACTCCTCTTCATTTTCTTTTTTTTTTTCCTAAGCAAGTATTTTTAATGAAGCCTTTCCTCTCAATAATAATTTTCCTGGACTTGTATAATTTCAGTTCCTCTCTCCTAAATTTTATCCTACAGTCCTATCTTTCCTGAGGCACAGGGCCTAGAAGCAGAAACAGTACTTCAGCTGAAGCCCTCCTGTGCTACCTCTTTCCCTCCTGTTAAAAGTTCTATGAAAAATCCTTCCAAAACAGCAAATAAATCAAAACAATTCATATAAAAATAGATAATACAAGCAGAAGAAAGACGTGGTGAAACTTGTGTGTCTTAATTTACCAAACTTTGCTTATCTTCAGATCACCAAAAAAGAGGTTTCTAGTTCACATGGACTAAAAAAGATCTGAGAAACTTGGAAGACTTGTAAAAGCTTAACGTTTCATGTCAGATAAAAGTAGAGATGAAAAACTCCTATTCCTTTTTATGCAAATGATAAAACCATATTCTCCATGGACCCCAAAAAGAACAGGAAGAAGGAAAGCATTTTGGAAAATCATGCCATCAAATCAATAGAAAAATACAGGACGATCAAAAACATTAAAGACTGGCAAGAAAATAAGATGTACTATTTTGTTACGTTGATTTTCATTACCACATCTTTCAGTATCAACTGATCAGTCATGGCTAAACATAGTTTATGTAATTGCACTGCAATACCTTTTAGCTCTTAAGTGTGAGAGGTTCATCTGTGGTCTTCCTCATTTGGCAAGTGAATACTTGCTCAGCAGCTCAGATTTCAGTACTTCCCAGTTCACTGGCCAACCTCTCCTTTTCCTCTGCCATTTTACCATACCTCTCTGCTTTTCAAAATAAGACTTCTGCCTATATATACCACTGCAATTCTCTGCTGATCCACTTTATCAACAGCATCCCTATTTCACACAGGCAAGTTAACACCATTACTTATTCTCATCCAAAATGGATCTATTTTGCCATAGATTTTGCAGGACATTGGTGTTGGTTCCTAAACTGAAGTTGAGGACAAGAAACAGGAGTAGAAAGGGTGGATGGAAATATTCCTAATTCACACCACAGGGGAATTCCAGCCTGGCCCTTCTTCCACAGCACTTTTAAGGCTGCTCTAGGACGTGCATATGGTTACACAACAGGTATGTATAGGAGAGTCGTGGTTTCAATTGGGATAGAGTTAACTTTTTTACTAGCAGCTGATATAGCACTATGTTTTGGATTTGGGATGAGAAATACTTCAGATAGCACACTGGTGTTTTTAGTTGTTACCAGGCAGTCAAGGCCCTTTCTGCTCCTCATACCGCCCTGCCAGCAAGTAGGCTGGGGGTGCACAAGAAGTTGGGAGGGGACACAGCTGGGACAGCTGACTCCAACTGGCCAAAGAGATATTCTATTCCATATGACGTCATGCTCAGTATATAAAGCTGGGGAAAGAAGAAGGAAGGGGGAGGACATTGGGAGTGATGGCATTTGTCTTCCCAAGTAACCATTACGTGTGATGGAGCCCTGCTTTCCTAGAGATGGCTGAACACCTACCTGCCAATGGGAAACAGTGAATTAATTCCTTATTTTGTTTTGCTTGCACGCACAGCTTCTGCTCCACCTGTTAAACTTTCTTTATCTCAACCCATGAGTTTCTCCTCACTTTTAGTCTTCTGATTCTCTCCCCCATTGCAACTGGAGGGGAGTGAGCAAGTGGCTACGTGGTTCTAGCTGCCAGCTGGGGTTAAACCACGACAAGGAGTCAACGCTATTTCTAGGTGAAGTGGAGGATTCAGTATTAAATCAACTGCATTTCACCTCAGGAATTAATATAGATGACAGCTATGTAGGAAGTAGCCGTTTCCTGAGCAGCTAATTAGAATACTCCTCAGAATAAACAAGAATAACAACTAGTCATTATTGTAATTACTCATTTCTGTGCCAGTCACTTTGCCTTCTCAGGGTATATTAATGTACTTTAGAGATGGCAAGCACAGCTGAACAAACATCATATTGCACCTGAAATTACTGAAGCACAAAAATTGAAGACAGTATATTGATGGTTCTGGGACAGCAATATGAAGTCATTACTGAAAGCCAACAAACTAGACGCTGTCATACATCAAAGTCTAAGTCATCCTTTGGCAAGATATGCATACTGTATATACGAGCTGCAGTTTTATCTCAAGATAATAAATGTACTAGTCATACAGGTTCAAACAGGTGAATGCCCAACAGCTGATTACATATATTCTAGCCAGAACAGAGGTATACGTTAGAACTGTTTCAAGTATTCACAGCTGTACTACTTAATTTGCATTTCATATTTCTATGTGTAACATTTATCAACAAATACAGAGATGAAAGTTATCTCCGCATTTAGAGTTCTAGAATTCAGCAAACCAGTGGTGTGGGAAAACCCATCCACTGCACTACACATTCATTGCACTACTCCAGGAACAACTTTCGAGTATCTGAACGAAGAGGTATTTTTACCACAGACGTCTCTTGTTCTATGAAAAGCTCATCTCGCTTTAACTCCCCACAGCCAAGTACCATTCATGAAGTGAATTCCATCAATAAGCTTTCTATCACAAATTTTTGGGTTTTTGTGTATGCAAAGTCAACATTACAAATTAAGCATTTCTTACCATTGCAATATTGAAGATTTTACAGCCACTCCCATTCCAAGTGTAAGCTTATACTGCACTACCTGTGAAAACTGGCTGTTGATAAATGTTAACTTCAAATCTCAATTACTCTAGTATTTGAACAAAGTGATATAGCCAAAAATGCACCTCCATTCTAGGATGTAAAATATGATATGATTCTACAAAATCATTGCAGAATAAGGAAGAAAAGCAACAGAAACATTTTTATGACATAGGGTCATAATAAATATTTCTCACAAGTCTTTTATCACTTCTCCTTTGACAATGTAACTGCCAAGCAGTTGCATAACATCAGCAGACCCATATAAAACAAACGTCATGTCAACAAATGACAGCCACCAACCAGCAAACACTGTGATAGATCAGAAATAATACAAGAGTAAGATGAATCCCTGTGGCATTCCCAAATTAAAATCACAAAATATTGACTGGGAGCAATTTGGAACAACCACTTGGCCTCGTTACATTAAGATTTTAAAATCTGATCATAACTGATCTGAATCAGTGCAATATATGTTTTGCAGGTCTAGTCATATTCCATAAATAAACTTGAAAAGAGATATAGTAATTCTTAATGGGAGATTTTGTGGCACTGGGAAAAATGACAGTAAAACAGTAAACACGTTTGAAATTATCCTTCCCCCCTTCTTTTCTGATAAGATTTTTAATATAATCTTATTCTTATATAAGAAGACAATTCACTGTCTACTACATCATGACAGAGTATACATTTTAACGTCAGACAAAAATTAGAGTATGAGCTCAATGTGACTTCAGTTTCTAAAATTGATTAGACTCATCTGGAAATCACCCCCTGTAACTTAATTAACTGAAACCTCTTAAACATACTTGTACCAAAGCCAGTACCTGCGATTTGATCCAAATAACAATGAAAAGGAGAAGAGGAGAAAGGAAATAATATTTTCCACTTAAAACTTCTAGACACTATTTGTTGATCCTTTATGATCAAGGATCAACAAATAGGAAATGACCGTCTTTTACTCCAACAACTGAAGTCCTAATTTGGCTTGTCTTGAAAGCCCCATTAGCCTCTTAGGTCCTATGCAGGAGATGCACCCAGTATCTTTTTACCTGCACAAGATGCTGGCTGAAAAGTCTGACAGTACTTGACAACTTTACATCCTCTTTGAACACAGCATATATTTACCTTTACCCACACAGAGCCCCAGTGGAAGTCCTCTGAGATGTTGTAAGAAGTGGACAGAAAAGCACTCTGGGCATCTTTTTACTCTTGCATGGAGAGGAAGGCCACATCGTTAAGCCCCCTACAGACCATGAAGCATATTTCCAACAAACATACCAGCTATAAGATGAGGAGGGTGGCCCCCACCAGCAAGAATGACTATTTCTCACAAAGCGTTTAAGGAATAAGGGAACAAATTTCCGACAGCAGGAAACTGGAAGGACAAAACAGTGCTCTGCCTCACCCCCACACCCATCTGACACTTTCACAGCCTGCGAGGAGGAGAAAGGGACACAGGGCAGAAAAGAGGCTCACTGGGTCTCCCTGGCCAGACCAAAGCACGTGACAATGTCAGCAATGCCGCATCTCAAGAGCAGTGTGCCGTATCGTGTCACCTCACAGAGACGTGCTGCATTTAAACTGGAAATACATGAAAGCATTCTCAAGAAGGAGGCAGTTGGTTAAGCTGTTGGTTAATATTTGTAATGTTTCTGAAGTTTTTGTTTAGTTACTTAAAATAAACTCCACATATCCTGCCCAAGCTGCTCTATCAGCGAGGAGCGAGTACGCCATCAGGTTTTCTCTGCCAGTCATGAAATTGCTCTGTTAAATCCCCACGCTGGTGTGGAAAGAAAAGCCTGCTCCCAAGTCTCCAAGAGCGGGCTCTCTGCTCCCTCCTTGCTGTCACAAGCCTTTAAGCTGACACTGGTTTTCCCGTTGGAGGTGAAAGCATTCCTGCACCATGTGATAGGCTTCTAAGCTCGCCTGGGGTGCCGTGAGGAGCTGACAGAAAGAGCCAAGCTTATCAACTGATTATGTTTCCTCTTTACCACTAAATTTGCTGTGAATTCACACATCAAACTCTGTCTGAAAAGCAGGGAACGTGCAAATCTACAAAGCTTCACAGGAAAGAGACCTGACCCTAGAGATCAAGGTGCAGACAGTCACAAAATGCATTTTTAACAATACAACTCCCAACACTATGCCAAGTCCTCCCATTAGCAATCCAGTGAACAGTTATTACAGTTCTACTTAATCAAAATTAACATCTAATTCCATAAATTTGCACTTTAGACATTTTTAAGTGCAGAAGCTAGAGACGTTTTATGTGTGGGTGTGCCTTTTGACACTGACACTTCTGCTTCATCTCTGCAAAATAGCATCCTGCAGCCTGTACTGTTTTTCATCCATTTCTATCTCCCAATGACTGTTTCTAGCCCATCAACTATATTTTAAGATAAGCCACTGCATCTTCTGCCTGAATCAACGTTAATTTATGTCTCTTCTTTCTACTTTTCTTTTGTCAGGCACTGCCAACTCCAAAATGGAGTATTCGGAAGCATCTTTTATACATTTGGCTATTTATGTTGATTGCAACATGGCCAGACCTTCTCATGTGTACTGTACTTATCACTACATGTTCCTAACTAATAGAATTTCATTGTTTTCTGTTTGATTGGGACTAAACTTTTATGTTAAAAGTTGGTTTTCCAGTTATGTGCCACAAATGCACATCTTCAAAGCACTGAAATAATTCTTAGGGTTTTGAAACAAAGTAACAGAAATTCTGCAAATGTTCTCATTACGCCTGTTTTATGCTTCCATTTCTGGTGAGCAATAGAGTGTCTTTATCCTTTTTTTGATCATTAAATCCTGTATGCTGGGGAAAAAAATCAGGTAGTACTTCTCAAGTATGTTAGTATTGTATCATAAAATTAAAAGATGCACAATGATCTCAGTATAAACTGTGTGAAAACCTAGTTGCTTATTTTATTTTTTTCTTATTTGTAGACTTGTGTAATATATGCTATGGAACAGGGACTTCAAAAATAATCTGCATTTCTGATAAAAAAATAACAAGTGGTCAAAAGAAAAAACTGAGCTACCACTTGCTGGAAAATCTGTAAACTGCAAATTGAATAAAGAAACTATTGAAAAAGTCAGGGTCTGTGCAGCCTTTAATTCCCCAAAGGACGTAGTTCTGAGGAATAACTGTAGCTCGGCTACAGTGTTTTTTCTTACAGTGGAATCAGAGGCTGGTCATCTCCAAGCTAGATATATCTTTTAATCCAAATTAGATGACTGATGCTGATCCCCCCCTGCCCAGGGATAGGTATATGTACACAAGAAGGTTCTTTAATCCCTTTCTATAACACTTCTTATCCTGTTCTCCATTCTGTCACACCATGCCACCACATTCTCAGAGACCTTTCAAAACAACCACTTTGAATGTCTATGCTTTCTGGATTGTCCACCTCAAAAAGTAACTTGAAAACAGTAGGGTTTTTTTCCCATTGCTCACTGGAACAAATGAACAGTAATTTCTCAATAGCTTATACTTGATACACAGCAGAATTATTCCCTTATTGGCAATATTTCCTACAATGGAAAAGGCCACAGTATCACAGTATCGTCAGGGTTGGAAGGGACCTCTGGAGATCATCTAAGTACAACCCCCCTGCCACAGCAGGGACACCTACAGCACATTGCACAGGACGGCATCCAGGTGGGTTTTGAATGTCTCCAGTGTGGGAGACTCCACAACCTCCCTGGGCAGCCTGTGCCAGTGCTCTGCCACCCTCAAAGTAAAGAAGTTCCTCCTCATCTTAAGATGGAACTTCCTGTGCTCCAGTTTGTGCCCGTTACCTCTAGTCCTATCACTGGGCACCACTGAAAAAAGGCTATTCTCATTTACCTGGCACCCTCCCCTTAAGTACTTATAAGTATTGATAAGATCCCCCCTGAGTCTTCTTTTTTCTAGACTAAAAAGCCCCAAGTCCCTGAGCCTTTCTTCATAAGAAAGATGCTCCAGTCCCCTAATCATCTTTGCAGCTCTTTGCTGGACCCTCTTCAGCAGTTAAGATGTTAATGTTAATGGCCAGAACAGGCCATTTTAGTATTTATAAAACCCTACTGTAATGAATTTCTTCTAGGCAGAATTAAAATGGCAAGTACTGTAAATACAAAATGAAAGGTAAAGTGAAGCTGCTTCTATGCTGACATCTCTAACTGGGACATTTAAAAATACAGTAGAATGGAGTGCAAATCAATCAACCTTAAGAGTAAAAAAGTTTATTTGGGAATACAAATGTGGAAAGATTGCTGCAGAAAAATAAGCTGGTAGCTGACAAAATCATAAAAAGGTTACAGCTGCAAAAACAGGTGGGGAAACCTTTCTACATTGGCATCATGGTGTATTCCAAAGCATGCTATTATGCCAGGTACAAAGAAACCTACAATGGTGCAATAGTGCTGAGTGCTGCAAAAATGGCTTCAGAATACTACTAATTAAAGATCATGTTCATCAGATGTCTCCCCCACCAAAAGTAACTAGATGGAAGCTTCTAGGCACCAAGATGCTGAAATCTTGGCCGTACTATAAGTTACTACTGATTCAGTTTGCTTTGTGTTTGCTCTCAATCTTTACATAAATGTTTGGATTAATAATCATCTCATGTAAAGAAATTTGGTCTTAACTATGCAATTTTATTCTTTTTAACATGAGATACCAGTAGCTAATCTTAAAAAGGTAGTAGTTCAGAATTCAACCAACAGAAACTAAATTAGATTCTAAATTGTAAAACTGCTCTAGTTCTTCACAGTAAGCCAAAACCAGTCTTAAATCAACTTACTTTAAATGTTGACAGTTGCTAAAAATGCATCTCCAGAACTTATTTTGCTCTCAGATACTTTCTAACTCTGCCTAAATACAGTGATTCATCATAAGGATAAACTCAGTTATGTATATTGGATAAGAATTATAAAAAATAATATACAATTTCTCTCCTGCTTTCAAATTTAGATGCATAGAACGTACCAGAGAGCCATTTTGTACATCAGAATATGACCCTGGCTCAATAAATGGTTGTCGTCTGTTTAAGCGAGAAAAAGGCAATCTGGGGGGGACTTAATAGAGACTACTTATTCTAAATGATACTAGACTTTCTCATAAACCTTGTTTATATCTTTTGTATAGTAAGCTATATGTGATTTGTACATTTTAATTATTGCAATTTCCTTCTCCTAAATGAACTTTTTCATTTCATTCATCGTTTTAATACTACAAGTGATCATGAAATGCCAGTTCAATAAACAAACTCTACAACTTTAGTATCATAAATCTTCCAAGACCTAGTTTTGATGGCATGGGATCCTACTAAAATATTTATCGTGCTAAATTCTGTTATTTCATGAAAAATGTTTTGTAGCTCCTAGTCAAATGTCAGAAATATGACATCAGTTAATAAGCTTTGTTCAGCTCAGATTCAGAGCTCTGTTTTAAGCCTCTAAAATAACCAAAATATTGTAATATCTCACCTGGTTAAATTTAAACCCAATAATTCATAACAGTGAATTTTAAGATCTTTTTGATATTCTGAAACATTATGCTGGGCAGTATAAGGCTCTAAAACAACACTGAGAACTGACTACAGATATTATTATCTAAGATTGTATTTTGTAAAACTGAAATGGAAGATCCTTTTGATTTGCTAGGCAGTTCATTCACTGCATCCAGATATTTATCAAACCACTGTCCGTAAGTGGGTGAAAAAACAGTGTAGTCTGAGAACGCTTTTTGACCTATGGCTTGTATTAACTGCTATTATAAACACATTTATAAAATCCAGGGCAGAAGTCTACTTACTATCTTACAATCAAGAAAATCTCTATTAAAAATGTATGGGCAGAAAAGGAAACATAGCTTCCTGCATGAAATCCACTTTGGCTTCAGTCACTTGATATTTGTTTGTTCTCTGTGTGCTGTACAAAATTACTGAAGCACACAGAAATGACACTTTGCCCTTGGGTGCAATGGAACGACAGATTAAATGAGTAAATGGGAGACTTGGAACTTCCTCCAAAGGGAAAAAATAAGCTACTTAAATATTTTGAAAGCTTTTTCAAGTGTCAGTTCCCCCCCCCGCCAAATCAAGAGGGTAATTATTTAGTGAACCAACTTGAGTCTCTTAAAAAAGTAGCGAGCATGAAGGAAATGGGTGGGACATGGAACTTGATTAGTTCACCCACAGCTGTGACCGCCTTCATAAACACCTGATTTTAACCTAAAGCTGAGTCTCTTGCTTGTGTAAGGAAAGACAAATTGCATCATCAGCTGATGCATCAGAATGCTTCTTTCTGTTGCAACACAGATGAAACCACTAACTGTGCTTCACCTCCGGAAACTAAATACATTTTATAATATATTTTGACCCTTGACCATAATTTAAGGGATCCTTATAAAGCACAGTAAAAGAAGAGTCAAATTTCAATTAAATCAGGCTTCAGGCTCATATCAATTTACAATTTCTACAGGAATTAAAGACAAGCTGCAATCACTCAATACTAATGCAGGGTTTTGTTGCAGTCAAATACCTACCTAGTATTCACCAGCAATGGCACAGAGCAGAGACTCAACCTCTTATCCTTGAATTAAAGAACCTCCTTTGAGCAAATTTAACATTTCACAAGGGATGCTTTAAAACATCTGAGTGTTTCCCAGTTTCAATTATGTAATTTTTTTTCGGTTTTCTTTTAGGTTACATTTTATAGGTATTTGTTACTGAAGAGGAATATTTTGTTCTCTTTTCAATTTATATATTACACACCTTTCATCAAAACAAATAACAAATTTAAACCCTTACCTCTGAGAATAAAGTGAAAAACTCAAACTTAGGATGGATCAGAAATATTAATTTATTGAGCTCATTGATCAAATGAGCAAATTAAAGAAATAGGAAACACCACTTGCATTGTAGTCTTCTGGTTTCATCTTAAGCAGCTATTTTGAAAGGGAAGCAGATGATAATGTCAAGGTCAACAACACTCATGCAAGAACTCACTTTTTTCTGAAAGAAAGTATACATGTCTTTTGTATAGCACAAGAAAATTAAGAAATGGTCTCATTTAGTTACCAAAAATTTTTCAGAGAATAGAAAGCATAAGTGTTGTAACACTGTGAGCCAAATGTGAAAAAAGCAGCTTAAACTAAAGACAGGGGAGAATAGCAGAAAGAAATCCTGAGACACTTCATACAGCTGATGTCCCACACTTAGAGAAAACTGGAGCTTCAGTAAAAATATTAACATGAAACAACACTTATGAGATAATGATAACAGCTTAGTCTTCCCAGACAAAAGCAAGAAGGATCTGTGAGGATAGGTGAGGGTATATGTTAGGATACACTTTTAATTCATGTGCATTAAAAAATGCTGACATGTGTTAAGGACAATCTATAGCTAACAGCAGACTTTCCTGAAGCAGACAGGTTTGAACTCCCCTATGAAGAACGGCCAAGAGAGTTGGGGTTGTTCAGTAGGGCCTGTAGTGACAGGACAAGGATCAGCACTTTTAAACTGAAGAAGGGTAAATTTAGACTGGACATAAGCAAGAAGTTTTTCATGATGAGTTCGGTGAGACCGTGGAACAGGTTGCCCAGACAAGCTGCGGATGCCCTATTCCTGGACGTGTTTAAGGTTGGGTTGGGCAGGGCTTTGATCTAGTGAAAGATGTCCCTGCCCATGGCAGGGGTGGTTGGACTAGATGATCTTGAAAGGTCCCTTCCAACTCAAATAATTTTAGGAGTCTATGATTGTATGATAGTTCTACTACCTTGAGACTAAATGGTTGCCTCATTGAAGTTCTGGTCTGGAGCTGCAGATTCAAAGTCAACAGATGCTAATTGTTGAGGCGCCAACACAATTAAGAGGTTCCTGGGGGCTGAGGTGTTTTTTGGGGGGTGGTGACGATACAGGCTACATAGCTAAACAGCTTGCAGCTTGGCTGTAATGGAGGTCTATCAAATCTGAAATAGCATAAAGAGGATCAACAGATATTGACTGATTACTGTCTTTTTTGTCTAATATGGGGCATCAGATTAAATTAGCTGATAATAGGTACAAAACTAAAGTACTCTTGCACAATGTTGAAGATACAAAAGGCCTATACTGCTTCAATAGGTAACTAGGCATGTCTGCAGAAGAAAGATCCATCATAGGCTAGTCAACACAAATATGAAACTTTGGGCTCACCAAGTCCCTAATCCTTAAACTGCTAGTGGCTGGGAGAAGATTTTGCAGCAGTATCTCATTGTAGGCTTTGCCCCAGTCCTATATTTTTCCCATGGTAGCTGCTATTCCTCATGTCTGAAGAGAGGATATGGCATATGGGGCTAAATGGACTTTTAACCTGGTAAGATACGCTTGTCGTTATATTAGCAATGTCAAGCCACAGTTCCACCAGGTTGAACTGTTCAGTGTCAAACCAAATTTAAAGACTTCCCAACCATATCCAACCTATTCCTCTCAGGCTGTGTCACAGTGAAGTCAACATTTTGTTGCAATGAAACAAGTGGGTCTGCATGATGGAAGAGGCAGACTGTAACTGACTAACTTTAATTCTTTTAACTACTCCATTATAGAACACCTTATATTATGAAACTGTAGCTTCAGAATTCACTATCAAGCAAAAGCCAAGGGTCAGGCAGCAGGAAACTAGAGGAGAAGCTGTGAATGTGTGTCCTTGTACTGAGGTTAAAAAATAAGCCCATGGTACACAGGACAGGCTGAAAAGGCAGCGATGGCGTTTCAGGCAAGGAAATTGCCTGCTGTTTGTTCTTCCTGCATTCAGAAAAAATATGCTTTCTGTATCCTGTTTGTTAATAAACAGAAGATCATTAAAGAGATAGTTGACTCTCATAATCCGTTTCACCTCCAAGCAGAAGCAGCTTGGCAAGGGTCCAAATATTGGCCTGAGTAATTTTGCCATGAGGCAGCAGAACTTTCCAGAACATGAACAATGAGTCAGATATCATCTTCCATTAGGAGCAAGGCATTGAAAAAAAAAAGTTGATAATCATAAAGTGATGCAAAGAAATAAAAATAACCAAATAATCAGTATGTTTTTCATTTTCTGTTTTTCCTCTTTTTCCGACTAGTGGTTTTCAATGGTTCTCAGTGCTTCAAAGCTTTCTGAGAAGAGTAGAGCCCTTCATATAGTACATAAAAGTCTGCTGACAAGAAGCTTATTTTTCTTAGTGTTCTTTCCTAGACATCCCTGGAGTTGTCTATCGACTGTGAGCATCCAAGGATCATGGGGCAAAAAAGTCTTGGAAAACAGAAGACTGGCTGATTGACTTCCATCAGGCATCAAATTATCAGGGGCAGAAAAACAGCAAATATTACAAAATTTATCTCAATTTATGCTGCTAAAATTTGATTCTGACATTTTTCAGATTTGTGGTTCAACTGCTAATGGAAGAGCCCACAGGCAAAGCAGAAGACACAATTCTGGCAGTCTTGTTTCATCATAATTATCTAATCAAATCTTTGCTCATTCATTCATTGATATTTTTCAACTTATAATGAAGACACTGCTAAAATAGTGCACCCAGAAGCTTACTTATTCTACCTGCTATATAAAAAAATAAACTAAGATAATTGTTTTGAACTTTGGGTGTTTCATACTGAAAACTGCAGTACAGTGAGGATAACGTAAGATTTTCTGTTCTGTACATAAGATTGACTAACTAGTCTAGAAAATATTTTTAGAAAAGAATTCCTAGCTGTGCTGATTTTGACTGGGGTAGAGTTAATTTGCTTCATAGTAGTTAGTATGGGGCTATGTTTTGGATTTGTGCCGGAAACTGTGTTGATAACCCAGGGATGTGTTTGTTACCGCTGAGCAGTGCTTACACAGACTCAAGGCCTTTTTCTGCTTCGCACCCCACCCCACCAGCGAGTAGGCTGGGGGTGCACAAGAAAGCTTGAAGGGGGAGTGGGATAATATCAGGCTCGCCCGTGACAAGTTGTGGGATGTCATACCAATGTTAGAGGGACAGGGTGCTAGTGAGGGCCCTCAGCCTGTTGCTCTAAGACATGCTGGCTACACTGCAGCATACTTGAAGACTTACAGAGATGATCCAGGGGCTCCTGAGGTAAGAGGAGCCAACAGGAAAACACCAGTGAAATACCTCGAAGGAATTAAGAGATGTTCCTCTAAGAAGGTGACACAGCCAACAGCCCAGCTGAAGTGCCTCTCCACCAATGCACACAGCATGGGCAACAAACAGGACGAGCTGGAAGCCACCGTGCTGCTAGAAAGCTACGACCTAGTTGCTATTACTGAAACGTGCTGGGACGAATCCCATGACTGGAGCGTGGCTATCGATGGCTATAGGAGGTTCAGAAGGGACAGGTGAGGAAGGAGGGGCAGAGGCACTGCCCTCTACATCAAGAAATGGATAGAGTGTGAAGAGCTGTCCCTGAAGAATAGCCACAAGCAGGCTGAAACCTTATGGGTAAGAATTAGAGACTGAGGCAACAAAGGGAACCTTGTGGCCAGCGTCTACTACAGGCTGCCCAATCAAAGGGAGCCTATTGACAAAGCCTTCTTACTTCAGCTACAGGAGGCATCATGCTCACAGGCTCTTGTTCTGCTATGCAACTTCAACCACCCCGACATCTGCTGGACAAGTAGCACGGTGAGCTGTAACCAACCCAGGAGACACCTGGAATTCATTGAGGATAACTTATTAAGCCAGGTAACAGACAGCCCTACCAGAGGAGACGCGATACTGGACCTGATGGTCACCAACACTATCGAGCTAATTGGTGATGTCAAGATTGGAGGCAGCCTGGGCTGCAGTGATCATGCACTGGTGGAGTTCGCAGTCCTGAGGTATATAGGTCAGGGGAAGAGTAAAGTCATGACCCTGAATTTTAGGAAAGCAAACTTTCAGCTCTTCAAGGAGTTAGTCAATAGGACCCCCATGGAAACTGCCCTCAGGTACAAGGGAACAGAATAGAGCTGGCAGATCTGTAAGGATTCTTTCCACCAAGGGTAAGAGCTCTTGATTCCCAGGTTTAAGAAATCAGGAAAGCAGGGCAAGAGACCAGCATGGCTGAGTTGAGACCCACTGGTCAAGCTAAAGGGCAAGAAGGAAATGCTCAGGCAGTGGAAGCAGGGACAGGTATCCTGGGAAGACTATAGAGACGCTGCCCGGTTGCATAGGGATGGGGTCAGAAAGGCCAAGGCACGGCTGGAGATGAACTTTACAAGGGATGTAAAGAATAATGAGAAAGGCCTCTACAGGTATGTCTACCAGAAAAGGAAGGTCAAAGAAAGCATACACCCCCTGATGAGCAAGACTGTCAAACTGGTATCAACAGCCGAGGAGGAGGTTGAGGTAGTCAACAACTTTTTTGCATCAGTCTTCACTAGCAACCTCTCTTCCCACACCTCTTGAGTGGATGGACTGCAAGGCAGGGACTGGGGAAAAAAGTCCCTCCCACTATAAGAGAAGATCAGGTTCATGACCACCTGAGGAACCTGAACATAAGTCTATGGGACCCAGTGAGATGCATCCCAGAGTCCTAAGGGAATTGGCTGATATATGCCGATGTAGTTGCCAAGCCGCTCTCCATGATATGTGAAAAGTCATGGCAGTCAGGTGAAGTCCCTGGTGACTGGAAAAAAAAGGGAAACATTGCGTCCCTTTTTAAAAAGGGTACAAGGGGGATCCTGGGAACTACTGACCTGTCAACCTCACCTCTGTGCCTGGGAAGATCACAGAATAGATCCTCCTAGAAACTATGCTAAGGCACGTGGGGGACAGGGAGGTGATTTGAGACAGCCAGCATGGCTTCACCAAGGGCAAATCCTGCCTGACCAACCTTGTGGCCTTCTATGATGGAGTGACTACAACAGTGCACGAGGGAAGAGCTATGGATGTCATCTGTCTCAACTTTTGTAAGGCCTTTGACACAGTCCCCCACAACATCTTTCTTTCTAAATTGAATAAATATGGATTTGATGGGTCAACTGTTCAGCGGATTTTCATTGGGGTTGTTTTGCTGGGTTTTTTCAAATTAGATCCAAGTTATATCTAATGTGACACCCCACCTGGAGTACTGTGTCCAGCTCTGGGGCTCCCAGGACAAGACAGACATAGACCTGTTGGAGCAGATCCAGAAGAGGGCCACAAAAATGATCAAAGGGCTGGAGCACCTCTCCTGTGAAGAAAGGCTAAGAGAGTTTGGGTTGTTCAGCCTGGAGAAGAGAAGGCTCCGGGGAGACCTTATAGTGGCCTTTCAGTACTTAAAGGGGGCTTATAAGAAAGACGGGGACAAAATTTTTAGCATGGCCTGTCGTGATAGGACACGGGGTAATGGCTTCAAATGAAAAGAGGGAAGATTTAGACTAGATATAAGGAAGAAATTTTTTACAATGAGGGTGGTGAAACACTGGCACAGGTTGCCCAGAGAGGTGCTAGATGTGCCATCCCGGAAAGGTCAGGCTGGACAGGGCTCTGAGCAACCTGATCGAGTTGAAGATG
The DNA here is from genome assembly GCA_017639485.1 of Pluvialis apricaria. Lineage (NCBI taxonomy): Eukaryota > Metazoa > Chordata > Aves > Charadriiformes > Charadriidae > Pluvialis > Pluvialis apricaria. The sequence goes on along the minus strand of CM030008.1, from coordinate 115,698,057 downwards.
TCCCTACTCATTGCACGGGGGTTGTACTAGGTGACCTTTAAAGGTCTGTTCCAACCCAAACTATTCTAAGAAGGTGGGAGGGGACACAGCTGGGACAGCTGACCCCAACTGATCAAAAGGATATTCCAGATCATATGATGTCATGCTCATCATATAAATCTGGAGGAAGAAGAACAAATCGGGTGGGAGGACATTGGAGTGATGGCGTTTGTATTCCCAAGTCACTGTTATGTGTGATGGAGCCCTGCTTTCCTGGAGATGGCTGAACACCTGCCTGTCAATGGAAAGCAGTGAATGAATTCCTTGTTTTGCTCTGCTTGTGTGCACAGCTTTTGCTTTACTTATTAAACTGTCTTTATCTCAACCCACGAGTTTTCTCACTTTTACTCTTCTGATTCTCTCCCCCATCTCACCAGGGGGGAGTAAGTGAGCAGCTGTGTGGTGCTTAGTTGCTGGCTGGGTTTAAACCACAACACTAGCAAAGATTTCAAGCTTCAAAATATTGATATTTATGGTCTGATATGCTGTTGTGGTTAGAGCTAGCATAAAGAGTAAAAAAATGAAAGACAGGTATCAAAGTGGTGATATGGGTACATGTTCAGGGAAAAGTGACTGAAAATACTAGACTGACCCTCCCAAAATTGATAACTTACATATCATAGCAGGGGAAAAGAAGATGTAAAAGAGTTTAAGAACAGGGGAAGGACGAAGTGCAGGCCATCATCAGATCATACTCTTATGGTACTTTTCTAAATGTTATTTTTCTAAACTGGAGCAAATTTGTCTACAGCTTCATGTTCATAGAGCTTCATGGAAAGAAATCCAGTTCAGTTTCATAATGAGAACCAGGGGGAAAAAAAAGAGATGAGTTCTTTATTAAAACTTACAGCTACCAATGGGACCTCTGTCACACCACCTGCACTACTGATTACTAGAAATATATCCTGGCCCAAAGAAAAACGCCTCAAGAAATGTTTACACCTCAGTGTGTGACAGAAAAATCTTGCAAAGATCCTTCAGAAAAAAATGCTGCCACTAATTTAAGGAAAGTCAACTTTCCCCCCTGGATAGGCTGGATCTAGCATTCAACAGGAAGAGCTGGCATGAATGGAAAAAAACCCCAAACACCCCCAAAACTCCCTCACAAGCAGCAGCAACAAGATACTATCAAAATACAGGTTCTCTTGTCACGCTTTACACATTTTCAGAACAAGAAATAGTGCTTTGTCACAGGCACAGATACTTTCTACGCCAGGACAGGACACATGCTTTCCAGAAAGCTTTGGGTCTGACGAGACTTTGGGTCCGAGCAGGCTTTCTCTCTGCCTTGTGCCCTCCTGCATTGCAGGTGGGGAGCATAATCCTCATTTTCATCAGGACAATACATCAGTGCTCTATAAGAGCACTTATGAGAGCTCTTATGGGGCATCTCTCTCGGTCAACCTCCAAGTGTTTCACTTCCATGTTACTTGCTGAGGAAAGGCGAGCTGACTTGCCCAGAGCTCACTCAGCCAACAAGAGCAAAGCAGCTAACAGGACAGTCGAAGGCGCTCTCTCTCCAAAAGAGTCGAGCTTCAGCCCCACGCAATACTAGTTTTCAGGCAGATCAGATGTACCAGGACAAAGACATACCCCCAGGTGTGGATGGAGGCAGACAGAGGCTGGCCACCACAAAACAAGATCTGTGTAGATCTGTTAACATGATGGTGATTTTCAGGTAAGAAGGATGGCGGGGAGGTAATGATCCCTGCACCATTCACTTAATACTTGCTAGTATTCCTTTTACCACACAGGGGCCTCCATTTTTTGTTATTTAGGGGTAGAAGGGGAATATGTAGGTAAAAAGCAGAAGCAGTAACAGTAAAAAATTAGCAAGAGTATTTTAGAATTTTCACAGAATTTGTAATTTCTGTCAAAATTTTTTGTCTTTCATTCCAAAACAAATGAAAATTAACTCAAAGTGTTTTTCAGTTTTATGTTTTAAAACAAAACACTTAAACCAAGATTTTTTTTTTTTAATTCTTTTTCTTTTTCTCTATCATTTCTGACAACTATACTGGTTAAGCATCTCAAGAGCAAGCACAAACCCTCTCAAAGTATTTAAAAGGTTCTCACAAGTATTTCTCAAAGTGTTTTTCATTGCAGTTTAAATTTATGTACAGTACAATTGCATGGACAAGGAGGGCAACGGTAACTGCACTGTTTGATGGTCATTTTTTTTTGGTGCAATGAAACACATAAATCCTAGTATATTAAAGAAAAGGCAGTGTGAAGGGAGATGAGATTAAACCTGTAAAGACCAGATGGCCTTTTTTCATAAATTATAAGATCACAAGCAATGTTTAATTCAGGCTCCAGTGGATAGGTACTGAATAGCTTTCACTGCCCTTCCCTAAGCCAGTCAGCCTTACAAAAACCAGCCTGGGTTGAGGGATTCAGCCAAAAGGTTTCTTCTGAAGTTTGTACAGCCTTGATACACAAGAATTAGAGATGTCTCAAAAAAATCTTTGTATAAGTGAGAATGACCACTGAACTGGCTCCCTCTAGCATGTTTCCAAAATTCTGCATCTAGGAGAATCTAGGAGGCCATTTCTTCTTGTCCTATCACTTTTTACTTAGGAGAAGAAACTGACCCTCACCTTGTCACAACCTCCTTTCAGGCAATTGCAGAGAGCAATAAGGTCTCCCCTCAGCCTCCTTTTCTCCAGGGTAAACAACCCCAGTTCCCTCAGCTGCTCCTCATAAGACTTGTGCTCCAGACCCTTCACCAGCTTCGTTGCCCTTCTTTGGATGCGCTCCAGCACCTCAATGTCTTTCTTATGTAGGATGTAAGACTTCCCAATAGCTGGACAACCAGCTGACAATCCTCAGTGTTAAACTTTGAGGTCCTGACTACAAATATAACTATTAAAAAACCCCACAAAACTATGGATTCATACTGCTGCCATAGTATAAGTCTTTTTCAAATAGAAAAGATGGAAATACCTTATTTGCATTATTCTTCAATCATTTTACTGCATGTTTAATATTTTAACAAAAGTTCTTTTTATGTATTTCTGTGAGAAAATTTTTTTTATTATTATTTTTTCTGGGGCAGACTCCTTGAAATTCATAGGTTTCCAGATCAAGCCTGAAAGTTAATGCAGATGTCATATATAAAGTACACCAATTTTATGTGACTCTCACATGAGAAAAATACATTTAATTATGGTAAATTCTATAAACTATTTCTTTCATTTTTTTCCTTACCTTTCTAGCTCTCAGTCAGAAACAAATCGAATATTTGCACTGTGGGATTCATGTATCCCACTGTCACAAGGATCCTTTTTAAGAAACAATGCAAAAATGTTAAGATTTCTAAGATGCCCAGGATTTCTTACATATTTAGTGCCTCTGTTCCTTCTTTCTGATACACACTTATCTTCCTCCCGAGAAATCTCAAAGATGCACTAAATTTGTCATGGCCTTCACTCACTCTTTGATTTTAAGCCATCCAAGCATAGAAAAAAAAATAATGTACTGACATGGAATGACATTCATGCCTTAGCAGAATGTCAGCACAGGGCTTTTATAACGCCTAAGAAAGAGGGATTGCTACTTAAGAACAAATTTGCTTCATTCAGTGGCAATGAAAGTACTAAACCGTGGAGACTGACTATTTTAATAAACGCTCCTGACAAGGGCTTGTGTCAATCAATGTTCATGAGGATCTGGCGTTGTTTTCTCATTATTCCAGATATCAGGATTGTATAACCTCTGATTTTCTTTAGGAAATGAGCTCTCCCAATCTCTTTTCAGTTTGCAAAGATGGGTTTCCACGGAACAAGCACTCTATTGAATAATTTCCACCTAAGTTGTATTAACAAGTTTATATATATGTAACTTAGGTGGCAATTATTAACATTTAAACTAACCTTACTTACTTCATCCTTATACACTTACTGACTCCAAACAATTTGCTCTGTCTGTACGTTAGTATGATCCACCTATCAAACCTGTTAAACAAGGCACTTCTCACAAAAATGGAAGTTGAGTGCCTACAGAGGACAAAAAGTTGTAAAACAAATTGTTAATGAGGCAAGAAGTTTTCTTTTCTCTTTTTTCGCTTTCCTACCTCTCCAGAGCTTTCCTAGTTCTCAGTCTATGGCAGTGTGGTATCACTCCCCAACCTCTATTTTCACTGACTGTGTGTTCCAGATTATGTTTTCCTATGCATAGTAATTTGAAGCTGCAGAGTAACATTATTAATTAATAATTACCCATCTTAGAAGTTATTATCTAATACTTTCATAATTGATTAATCACAACATAAGTTCTACTGTGAAGTGGAAACAAAGTAGCTGTGCTTTGAAAATGCTCTCTGATTACATCTGTATAAAACAAGACAGTCTTTGCTCGTATAAACTTTCTTGCTTATTAACGTGCAGCACACATGCACAAACATTCTTGCTCTGCATGATTCAGTGACTCTGAATTTTAATAGTCCCTTTAGGTAGAATCACTGTAGAGAAACCGATTTAAGAAGCAGAATAAAAGTCAGTGAACAGTGGTAGAACTCAAGGAATTACGGCTGATACTTCGACTGCAGGATTTCCTCAGAAACATGCAATATATCAAGACTGCGTGCATTCAATCAAGAATGTATTCTTGATACAAAGTCTACAAAACATCTCCCAGAAATTAAAACAGTTATTATAAAATGATCTTTAAAGTATTTGTGACTTTTGAAGAACACTGACAAAACAATAGCAATTTACTTTGAATTTACATTTACAGTTGTTAGAAGGCTTTACCCTGCAAGTAAATGTTATCAAGCTGTCCAATTAATTCCTTAAAGACCAAAGAGTATCATTGATTGCATGAAACAGTAAAAAGCAGATTCATATTTTCACTGGAAATGGAGCAGCCAAACAATAAAGGTCACATATTTAATCCCTAATGTGACAGAAAGTCAATAGAAAAGGCTCAGTGTGACTCTTACTCCTCATTGAGTTTATTCACTGTAGTTATCCAGTAATTATTTTCACTTGCTTTTTTTTTTTTTTTTTTTTAAGAAACACATTCTTAAGTATGCCTTTAACTTGGGACTTGTGAAAGGGCTAAATATAGGAGCAGGCATGTTGCCTGGTTGCACATTGCATAAGTGTGACATTTGGTATCCAAACTGTGATGATATGGAAAATAGGAAGGAGAGAATGGATTAGAAAGGATTAGGTACTGCAACCTAAATAGGACACTACACATAATATACCTGTATGCATTACAGGTATACATTATAGAATATCTGTAAATCCCTTTTCCTTGTCTTTCTGCCAGTTCAGAGTTTAAAAGTAATCTGTGCTTGAGTTCTTAGAAAATAGATACAAACAAAATAAGTACCAAGTTAAAAATTAAAAAGTAGGATGCCTTTACCTACGCACAAATGATTAGTTTGGGATGGCTGGACAAGAATTATAACAGTTATAGTAGTTATTAAGTGTGCACACAAACTGCTGAGGTGTCCTGGTTTTAGGCCCAAATTGTAAGTTGTCCTGTATTGAGTAAACAATACGTGACAGCTTTAGCGTGTTATCACATAGGTTTTGCTCTATAACAAGAACAGAAAAAGCATCAGTAAGAAAAATCCCAGTATCAAAATATTAATAATGAAATCCTAACTCTGCGGAATGTATTTTCCAAGACAGAGCTAAATTTCTCCATGACAATGGTATAACACTTTGCGTCAACATTCACATGCCCTGGTTTTTCTAGTACGAAAGTTCAGAAAAAAAGAAATCTGCTACGCACAAGCAGAGCAAACTTCACACCGCACCACACCCTCCTCCCCAGCACCCCGCAGATCCATCCCAAGGCCTATGAAGCACTTACATCCCACTTCAGCTATAATTTGAATAATACATTTTGTCAAGTTATGCAATTTTCAGAACAAATCATACACCAGATATTTGGTAGTAATATTTCCTACTGGAAATTAAAGTGGTCTGCAAACTCCCAGTTAGTTACACAAATAGGAAAAATGCATGTAACAGTTTTTCAGTAATGTAAAAGGTGAAATTATGAATTTAAAAGAGGGATGATTACAGACAACGAGAAGAGCATACCCTGCCTTGTAGGTTCTTAGGCCTATTAATATTCTGGGTTAAGAAACTGTTCGTTGTACTTCTGAAAACTGCCGGACTTGTGCTTTTTGTACAGTAAGTTCTATTTTATGAAGAAGTATATTTAAAAAATACCTGGGAGTCTATTTTCCTCCCTGAAGTCCAGCTCTTCCTCTATTTGTAAATAGACTTTCTCTTGCTAAACAGGAAATGTACGTTTCCACTTAAAATCTGTTTTCTTGCATAAAAAGGCAACCCTGAATTCTGTTACCTGGCAGGCTGAAGCAATGGCAAATGCTCTGGTCTTCTGCAAACCCATTTCTCCTGCCCCTATAACCCAGGCCAGGCCACTTCCCTGTCGTTAGGTCTGGCTGCAGGACAAATTTCATAACCCAGACAATCCTTTTCTAGGGGAAGAATCATCCCTACTGGCATGAAGTTAAAAGTGAGTAGAAAAAATCATTTGCTACTAGACAGAAGCAGTTCAAGGAGGCTCTCCTGTGAACAGAAAGGGCTGGGGTGACTTGTAGCACTTAGTTCATACTCCTTAAATCCTGAAAAAGCAGGAGGATGGAAAGGAGAAAGAATGCAAAACAGGTAAATATTTTAGACACTTTCAGGCCAAGGGGAAAGTACATAAATAAAATGCCTACCAAGCATTTTCCTGTTCTCAAAAGCAGAAAAAAATACACAGGAGAGAGACCTCATTGGAGAAAAACCCTGTTGCTTAAACCACACAGCAAGAAGACATTGGATGAATATGTTTTAGATATTGGCATTTAATGTCACAAACCAGGGTTCACAAATGTACATCAGATACTACGGTACAAGCCTTCTAGTACTTCACATGGACTAAAAAAAGTTTTGAGAAATATTACTGACTTGAAAAAGATGAATACATTCTCAGTAAAATTTATATTCTAAAGAACAACCAGGGTGTAAAATATAGATGCTGCAGGTCTGACTGTTTTTGTTTTTTTTTTTTTTTAATTGTGTTTTGAGAACAACCAAAGGCAATGAAAGACAGATTTCTCTACCTAAGCAGGACCACTTTCGGGTGGTTTCTTGTGCTATTATATCTCTTTATTCACTCAAGAATATACGGATGACCAAATTATATATTGTAATTCACATAGGAAAGCCACACACAACCAGAAATAAATTCTGGCCTTAACCAAATGTTCTCCTTTCAGCTGCTCTGCAAAAAAACTCTATTACTAAATAACAGTGATTTAAAAGACCGTCATCGGGATTCATTTTTTTAAAAGTCAGCCACCTAGTCTCAGCTCCTTGCCAGTGGTTCCTCTAGAGCTGTAAGGCAAGGGGCACACCTGGAGGCAGGGGCAAAGGGTAATCTGTCCTCATCATTTAGGGATTTGGTCAAAAACATTCTTTGTTGGCATTATTCCCACCGCCTAAAGACGGACTCTAGACAACTATCTTAGACTAAACGAGTAACTTAGGACTGGTCACCTCAGGTGAGACGTACTCATCAGAGCACCCTGACGAATGCCACTTGTGGGAAGCATTTGAGAATGATAATTGAGAACGAAAAGTAAAATACGACACTTATTAAAAAGCATCCATAACACAGCAAAATAAACTTGTGACTGATACTAAATAGTCATTTCAGAATTGGTGCAATAGGTAGTACCATCATGTTTTAACCGAAAAATAATTCATTTACAGGAAAAGCTAAACATTATATGCATTGAAGAAAAATGTTTATTTATAGATGTGGCCCAGAAGGCCAACCGTATCCTGGGCTGCATCAAAAGAAGTGTGGCCAGCAGGTCAAGGGAGGTGATTCTGCCCCTCTACTCCGCTCTCGTGAGACCCCACCTGGAGTACTGCATCCAGCTGTGGAGTCCCCAACATAAGAAGGACATGGACCTGCTGGAGCGCGTCCAGAGGAGAGCCACAAGGATGATCAGAGGGCTGGAGCACCTCTGCTATGAGGAGAGGCTGAGAGAGTTGGGGCTGTTCAGCCTGGAGAAGAGAAGGCTCCGGGGAGATCTTATTGCGGCCTTCCAGTACCTAAAGGGGGCCTACAGGAGAGCTGGGGAAGGACTTTTTACTAGGGCATGTAGTGATAGGACGAGGGGGAACGGCTTTAAGCTGGAAGAGGGCAGGTTTAGATTAAACATCAGGAAGAAGTTTTTCACTTTAAGGGTGGTGAGGCACTGGAACAGGTTGCCCAGAGAGGTTGTTGAAGCCCTGTCCCTGGAGGTGTTCAAGGCCAGGCTGGACGTGGCCTTGGGCAACCTGATCTAGTGGGAGGTGTCCCTGCCTATGGCAGGGGGGTTGGAACTCGATGATCTTCAAGGTCCCTTCCAACCTAAACCATTCTATGATTCTATGATTCTATGATTATATTCCCACCAACTACAATCTCTGGGTAGCTGTAGATAATTTAAATTGCAAAATAAATAACACTAGGCTATGCTAAGCAATAACATTCATCAATTACATTGCTGATTTTTCTAGCCCAATTTAACACTCATTCATCCTTAGATAAATATATGATCCTTGACTGACCAAAGGAAAACAGTTTCTGAGCTAACCACCTTCCCAGCGAGTACACACCTCTCCCAGCCTTTACATTATACCCCCAAGCAGAAGTTCAGCTATCAAAGCTGAAAACAAAAATTACAACATTAGCATTGACACAAGCTATTTGTAGGTTAAGTGATGATGGCAGGTGAGAATTAATGGTGCTCAGCAATAGATTTATTTCCCAGAGAATCCCACTCACTGTAGAACAAGCTCTCTTTGACTTTATCAAATAAAAGACTTCCTCAACCGTGAGCCCACAGTAACAGCATGGGAGACAAGCGTGCCAAGAGAGATCAGCAATAGCAGAAACACTGTATTAGCTGGGTCTTGTCAAACACCTGGATTTAATGGCATCAGTGGGAATAATCAAAGGCTGTTAGTAGCTCACTAAGTTTTCCCTGTTCCCTGGAGAGTGACCGGTGCAAATCCAAGTCCAGTTCCCAGAAGTGTTTTGAACACTGTGTACTTCCCTCTTCCTGGACAGCCATGGGACATTGATGACTCAAGTACCGTCTGTTGTCCACACCAAAACTGCCTTCCTGAGACACCTACCTGCCCTCTAAAATTGCCATAAACAGTACATCTCTTGGAGATCCCTCCACTTTCAGGACCCTCAGATCACTCCTCACACTAGGGGAATATGGGGAAAACTAACTGCTTAATGGGTAATATCAGGTACTATCATGATGACCAGAACAGAAAAGTATAATTAACAGATTAAATAGGTTCTGCACAGAAATACTGCCTTCTTTCCCTAGCTATAAAGAGGCAGATTTTTTTATTATTAAAAAATAAACATAGATCAATATAGCTAGAGAGATTTGGGCATCTAAATAATATTTACTTAGACTGGGATATGGAAGTCCCAGCTTTCATAGATTTTTGGGGTTCAGGAGAATTACTAAAAACTTCAGGGCAAACTGTAGAAGAGATTAAGAGAATTCATGTAAGTTTAATCAGGATTTGCCAGACTAATGTTTAATATATAAATAATTCAATTTTGAAAAATATGCCACACATTTGCATTTTGTTTCCCTGAAAGAAGACAACATAGCATTCGTGCCTCATACATCTTCCCTTGTTTTAGTTCCACTGTAGCTATGAAAAAGAGCATAAGCTAATATTTTGCATTTAAAAGGATAACCAAAACTAGTAATATTTCAAAGTCAGATTTTTTTTCTCCTTTTGCACAGAGGTCCAGCTCCTCTATGGAAGGCATTTCATTTTGTAAAGTTAAAAAAGAACACTATATTACATCCCTGTAAAAACCAAAGCATTACATTTATTCAAGATTTCTTCACAGAAAATAAATAGATTTTTATTTCTCAAACATACATGAAATGAACAGTCTGATATACTGTGTAGCAGCACAAACTATCAGTAATTATAACAATACAAATTATTCCACCAACTCTTTTCAATTCTTCTAACCAAGAAGGATCTCTGAGGAAGTATCAAAATTTGTTATGAAGAAACCACAACATAATGATATTTTGCATATAATTAGTAAATCAAATGGAACTGCACAGGAGTCAGAACAGCTGTAATACAGGAAAGTAGTGATCTACTGATTCAATGAACTGCGTTTGTCATTCTCAATTTGTTTTGCCATTTGGATTTTAATTACAAATCAAGTACCTAATCTAAGCTGAAACCAGATAATTCAATTTATGCCAGGTATGTGTTTCCAGAAAGTAATCAATCTAACATTTAGAAAGAGGAAGAAAAAGGTTTCCTTTTAGTTCATTATGATTAATTTGTTTAAATATGAGGAAACCACTGAGAAAATAAATACAATCAGAATAAAATAGCGTACAGAGCTGTACATATAATGAGAGCTACTTAATATAAGAAACATTTGATTTAGAATTTAAGAGCTAAAAAGTATTGGTATTACTAATTTTTTCTTGTTCCCTGACAGCTAACCAATTACCCAGAGAAGACATGCTACAAGCACACAATCTTACCATATCATCATGTACAGTAAAGATTAGTAATTGAAAATAAAAAACCCACCATGTTGTTGAAGGCTACAACAGTCAGGCAGTAGAGAACGAATAAATTCTTGTAGTAGAAGGACATCAGGATACACCAAATATATTCTGTTTTCTCAGATACTCAGGCTATTGATATCTCAACAAGAGATCAATTCATTACACAAACAGTCTCAAGGTATTAATTTGTCTAACCCTAAACCAGATGCTCTGCCAAATAAGGTAATTTCTAAAACTACGCCATGTTATATCTGGTTCTGTCATGCTTTCCCCACAGCATGTGCTTCTTTGCTTATTGTTGCTCTAAGACACTAACTCTTGTCATGATACTTTAAGAAATCTGACTGGTGTCACCAAGTATCAGAGAGTCAAAGCCAGATCAGAAATCTTGCTGCAGGACAAAGTTCATCCTTGTTACAAATTTCCACTGAAAAAAGAATGGTCCTACAACAGTTCAATAGCATTTGCATAGAGGTGCGGGTTTTAGCATTATAGCTCACTTATTTCTGGTGAATTAAAATAGCTGCATCTCCTACAAAGTTGCTTGGATGTCTCTCTCTTATATTGAATTGCTCCTGATCTTAAATCTAAGCAGCTCTATAGTTAAAGTCATATTTCAACCCAGTGGTGTTCGTTCTTTCTTGATGTCATACTGACTGCCTTCAGTCCTGCCTAGTATTATTTTGCTTTTGGACAGACTCCACATCATATATTAAAGAAAATATGTTTTGACCTAATCAGTCCACTTTGTACCTCCTGGGACAGCTAGGTTGCCTCATTTCCTTGAACATGCTTTCTGAGTTACATTTTCAAATTGGATAGAAAGAAAGAAAAAAATATATTTATCTGTTATAGTTAAAAAATGCTTTAGGAAACTAGATATACATATATGCATAAACACACATATATAATGTAATGTAAAGAAATGTGATATTATGATTACATGACTTATTCTGTGCAAGCATTTCTCAGAGCCATTTGGCCAAATCATGAAGTGAACTTACTTAATTTATCATAAAGCATCACAACTCAATTTCTACTGTGTTCAAAACCTAATTTTAACAAGGTCTATCCATCAGGAAGCAGTGCACCCTCCAGACTAGAGGGCATCTTCATGCAATGCTCTGAAGCTAAAATCACAATAGCCTTACAGGAAAGCACAACACTTCTCTTGAGGCATGGGAGCGAATTAGAGTATATCATTTGAATAACTGCATTATAAAGTTATTGAAGTTAACAAGGATTTATACTACTTTTGGCTCACTTACGTTACATTATTACTTGCTCCCTTAAAGAAACCAAAAATCGCAAACTGCTAACATCTGCACTTTCATTTTCTCAGTCACTAACATAAAACAACCAAGTGCTTGGACATTGGGTACCTTCATCTTAAGTACCTGGCTGGAATGTCTTGATCTTGAAAATGTAATACATTTTAAAATTGGCTTACACTTAATTCTTTTTCCAGCACTGGACATCACAATAGCTGGTTTTTAGTTTGAACTTTTACAGGCTATGCAAAGAAAACACACAGCAGTTGTCATAAATAATTTGTCTGAAATACCTATTGCTTCATCTCCTTCTTGAATTTGATAGACCACATGGAAGATCTACATGATAAGAATGAGAAATGCAGCAATCTCATCAGTATAATTTTTATTGTGATAATGATATATAGTTCATAAAGATGACAAATAGCTTTGATATACTGACACAGCACCAACAACCTAATATTATAACCTTGTTGTCACACTGATGTCTTGGATAAACAGATTTCCAAAATATCTATGATATATCAACCAGCACATAAGTACTTATTTCTTGTTGTACTTTATATTCAACTCAATATACTTTTATACAAATTATAACCATTTATAACCTGAGTTTCTACGACTGGGCTGAAATAAGCCTGTCTCCTTATACAACAAAAAATAAGTTTAAAAAACTGTTGAGCCAGACACACAAGTTATAATTTCATTAAGTGTTAATAACCACAAGCAGACTGTTCATTTTCTACATTGTTTCCATGTTGTTAATTTGTGCATTCTAGAAAAAAAAAAAAAAGCCATGAAAAACCCTAAAACCTCAATGTTCTAGGTTACTGCTCTAGACTTAGTGTTTATCAGGCAGAATTTGGATTTCTAGAGCCTCACAAAACTCAACTTTGTGAGTAAACAAAACTCCAGACAGAATCCAGCTTTGATTCAAGGGATACAGTGATCTTCCTCACCCATAGGTGAGTTTTACTTTGCTCTCTGTGACCATCCTACTTCAGATGCACATCTCTGAAAAGTAATACTAGCACTGGATCTGGTTTACAGGATGGGTGGCTTTTAGCCATGCAGACGCTAGGCAATGAAGCGTAAAAAAGAAAGAAAATGGATAATTTCTACAGTAAGGGCCGCAATGTCCAGTGGCAGCGAAATTACTGCTTGTACCTGTGCGTGACTGGATGTTTACTATGTCTATGTAGCCTCTAATTCAAAATAACTCTTGCACAGGTAAAAATCAAGGCAACCAGACTCCCTCATTTATGATCAAAGATTTCCTGGTGAGAGACAACAGTCTGAAGTGAATGATTTATATAGACAGTATTACAGAAGATGAAGAAATGCTTAGTTAATATATCCACCTGGTCAAAACACTCAGATCCAGAGGAGGTCCTGAAACACGACTGACCATTTCTGCTTTGGCAATCAAATCAGCTGCTGAAAGCCTAACAGAAACAAAGCTGTTGCTCAGCTGCTCCATGCCACCTATGTACACAGGTCTGGTCTTTCAGTTTTTTCCCTACCAGCATCAGAAGCATGGAGGTGAAACAGCATCCTACTACTGTAACACAAGTGAATCACAGTCATCTTATTAAACAGATGGCGTGTACGTACTTCAACAGCAATCTCAAGTAGCTCCTACTAGGTCAGAGCATCTTTTAGCTATTATCACAGGCAAATAAATAAACACACTGACTGTGAACAAAAGAGGCCACTGGGACAATACAGTCTAACCTGCTGTGTAACGTATCAGAGACCATCTCATACTACTCCACAGCACCTTCGATCAAGCCTCATTTGTGAATCAAAAGCAGCATACCGCTTTTAGATTTGCTGCATTTCTAGAGGAACCCAAGAGATCCTGGTGAATTTAATGAGTACATTTCAAGGATGTTTGAGCATCTAATTCCCTAAATTGCTTCAGCAATCCCAGCCTTAATTCCAATGAAATCTTTTAAGTTACAAGAATCCACAACGCTGCTTGGTAAATTGTTCCAACGTGTATTTACTTCTGCTTAAAAATATGCACTTTGCTTCCATTTCTAGGTTTAATGTCCATGTACTGGCTCTTTTTTGTCATCGCTTGTGAGCCTCAGAAGTTCAGTATTTTGTTGCCTTGCACAGTGAGAAAATAATTTTCTGACTCCTCCCTGCAAACACTGAACTAAAATGGCCATTATTTTTAGCCTCATTTGAACCTATCCTGCGGCTTCTCCCAAACTCTCCCCAGTTTAACACAACTTTTTCAAACATGAGTACCTTAATGAAGTATGTCCTGGAGTGGCCATATTTGGAATAGAAAAGTGACCCTCTTGTATTTGTACGCCTGAGTAGTGCATTAACCTGCCACCTGCAGAATCCTGTTATAGCTGGTAATGTACCACGCCCTCAAAAACTTTTTCAGAATTTTGATTTATGGGACCACATCCCCATTTTGGACTCCTTTATTCTTGTATTGCCTATTCTTAACTATAATATTTGTCTATATTTCTATTCATACAGGACATAAAAAATGATACTTTACATAAAAACTCACCCAAAATGTTTAAGCAACTCACCCTCCTCGGTATCTATCACTGTACCAATTTTTGAACTATCTCTAGACTTTACTTTTGACAACTTTATATTTTTCTTTCAATCCCTGAAATTGTTCTGATTTCCAGGATTTACAAGATCTGAATTTTAGTTGTTGAAAGAACTTTCTAGTCAGCTCATAAAACCCAGGTGCAAATTATTTCACTTTGCTGATTTTGTAACACTGAAATACTTCTTCCCACTTTTAAAATAAAACCAGTAAGATGAGTACTTGCAGGAAATTTCTAGCCCACTTAAACTTCACCAATATGCTCAGATAAATCCATGCTTTAAGAGCAAAGGCAATTCAGAAAGATTCAAAAATATACATGATTATACATCTTGTTCTTGAATGATACTTTGTTAAACTTGGGTTTTTTGTTTTTTTTTTTTTTGGTCTTGAGGTAACATAGTCACTGCATCCAACCATGACTGTGGTCTTCCTTGAGCATTTGAGTCCTGAAACCAGAATTCTTTGCCATGTCCCTACTGTGACCCACTGCTATGCTACCCCGTCCCCAAATCATTAGCCAGCCTTTTAAACTGTGCCTGCCTAGAAAGAAGCTAAAAGAGCTGGCAGGAAAGGGCAACCAAATAAAAGATAAGTAGAAACTACACAATAGAAATAAAACAGATTGCAGAAACAGTTTAAAATAATAACCATACGGCAGAAAGAGTTTCATATGAAATAAGGCTTTCAGAAGAACATCATTTTGTATTACCCAATGAGTTGGAAGAGGTTACTAATGTACCTTGGCCAGACTTTCACTATTCAGTAAGGACAAATTTATCCTTTTATTTTGCACAGTGCAGGTTACATCCCTGCAACACTGAACTAAAAAGATTATCTGAATCAGATTTTTTTATTATGCTAATGCTTTAGTTATAATCATATGAGAATATAAAGACAGCCCATATAAGGACAGATGTGCTTCCTGCACTCTTTCCAGTGTGAGGATACACCTGGAGCCCCTGATTCCATGAAGACATCAGGAAGTGGTGAGATATTTATCACTGTGCCTATGTCTGCTGATGTGCAATGCAAACCTAAGACAGACACCTCTCCCTGCATCAGCAGCCTAAAACCAGTGCCAGTTCCATAGATCACTTTGTTTCTAAGGTGAATTATTTCAGGGTTATGATTTTATACCATGGGAGTAAATAGGATTTCCCACTGTGCTCAATTTGAAATTTTTTACTGGAAAAGAATGATAGGAATACAAGAAATATTTCCTTTCTCAGAGTCAATGGTGTTATTACTTTTGACCCACCATGCAAGCTTCTTGCAGGCATACACTTCCAATAGTGTGCACTTACAAAAATAGCCATGCTGGGTGAATTCAAAGGCCCATCGAGCCACTGCCATAAACGACGGTGGAAGTCAATGCCTAAAGAAGAGTGTAGAAAATCATAAAAAGGCTGAATAATTCTGTTTTTTCCTGAGCTAGAGACGACCTCTTCTGAGGCTTGAGAGACCTTACAAGAGTGTTCTCTATCTCTAATACTAGAGGCCTCAGGGCTGCCACTCAACAGTCATGCGCTCACAAGCAGATCTATTTTGGCTGTGACTTTCACTGTGAGAAAAGAAAAATCACAATATAAAAAAAAATCAAATATTGAAAATAAAAAATAATGATTTAAAAACTAAATGAAAGATTCTGTTTTGGTACCTTGACATAGTTTAAAGAAAAGCATAAATAGGTACATTTCTTTACTACTCTCTGATTAAATCCTGCAGGTGTAATACAGTCATGCTTTAAAGACAGTGTAATAAAATAATTGATCTGAATGTTACAAAATTTCTCTATTTTTACAGAAGTTAAAGTCATCTGTAGAAAATAAAGCCTTCCGGCACTCTGGGACAATTTTCTATACCAATTTCCCATCTTCCAAAAAAACCCCCAAAACCAACCAACCAAACAAATCACTCTAGGTAGCATAGGAAGAAGGACCTCACCTTCTTCTAGAATTCAGTCAATAAATATCTGGATGACACCAACTGTCAAAAGGCAGGAGATCAAAGGTGCATTTCTGAAACAAATTTTGATATAAAAATAATTATAGCTATGAGGAATTGTTATTTATTTCTGCTAGATGTGACAAAGTGCAATTTTGTACAGAATGATACAGAAAAAATGATGGCATTAGCTATATCGAATATCAACCTTCCTCTTTATTTTGTTTTTTTCTTTTCCTCAGTTAAAATGTAACTCATATAAGTGAATCCATCACAACTTTTTATTATTTAAAGATAAGCCTCTATAGTTTCTAGTTATTAATTTTTTTCCCCTATTTATGAGTAGAAATGAAATTTTTGATACAATATTTCACTCTATATCTCAGCACCTCTCTATCAGCAGTTTTTGGTATTTTCTCCACCTATATACTATAACTCCATTTTCCATTTCCAATTTTTCAGAGTTATGACATCATTGTTGTCACTATGGCACTCAAATGTAAGGAGTGTCCAGGAGTAATTTCAGTATCCAGCTACCAAACATTATGGATATTCCCTGAACTTCCAACTTGCCACTAGATGCAAAAATGCATTTGGCTCTTTACATCTCATCAGGTCTCTCTTGTTGTCTACATACTGCTGCTTATAAGTTATCTCTAGCTTTTATTTTGATGTTTACTTTTCTCATAAGTAGAGAAGGAAGTAGAATATAGAAAACATATTTTCATCTGAAATTTCCTGTTTTATCTAATAGACAAGACAATTCACCTGTCTATCTCACTGTCATTTAAGTTTCTTTTCTCTGATTCATAGGCTTTGTATAACCAATCAAGGAATTACCATTCAAGCTATAATAAAAAGTCTTGTCTGATTTTTTCTTTAAAAAACCCTAAGCAAGTCATGATCAGTTTTTCAATTAGCACCCAAATGCTGGTTTTTTTCTTTATATTTGATTACACTACCTATGCCTCATCTAAGCTTTTGTGCCTTTTCAGTGTACTTTACCTGAGGCTATACGTCTAATTTTTCTCATAACAGCTGTCACCTTCACACCAGCGTTATTAGTAAAATACCTTACACTTCCTCTTGTACTGCATCGAAGATCATCGTATCTTTTAACTGGCAATTTGTTCTCTCTGTCTTGTGTCCTTTTTCCCTTAGGAACAATATTTTGAAGAGCCTGAGACTGCTGCATAATTAGATTATACAAAGCATCCACTATACCATCTCCGAATAATACAGGAAGACCTTAAGATTTTAATTTCTTTCACACATTTTCCCTGTAGAGGATTAATTATATCTCTTTTGTTTGGTCTCATTAAAGTTCAATTTCTTCTGCGTCCCTAACACATTTCATATAGATTCTCCTTATCTGACGTTTTCAAAGCTAGTCATCTTCTCCCTGCTGATAAACATGTCTTGATTTAATGGCATATTTAAGTTCCATTTGAATCTCCCTTGAACAAAATTCACAACAATAGGGTAACATACACTGATGATATATTCCTTATGAAAATAAATGGACCACACGCTGTTCTCTCTAATAAACGTATCACTAGTCAAAATAGCATCTTCAACGACATAGTATTTTCTTTTGTATTCCTTTGTTAAGAGATTTCTTAAGCCCTACCTCGCATTCTTTTTGCTTGGGAGCAAAAAGTCCCCTTTACAGGAGAGCAACAAACTAATAGGAAGCCTCACAGAAACTTGTGTTTCTTCTGAGAAGCATCTGTATCCTTACAGGAGTAATTAGTTTCTGTCATTTTGTCCATTCAGATTATTCTAAAACGAACGGTATTTTTTTGTGTCTTTCTAACACTGTTTTGGTCACATTCGTGCTGGTGTATCCTCCAGTAGTTTCCTCAGCTTCCCATTTTTATGAGCAATCAATTAATTCTTCAGCAAAACAGTGTATTTACAATAAAAATCACTCCCTTCTGCATTCTCCAATACAATCCTCTATACTGAAAATATTCCCTGTTACACCTCTTCTCCCAACACTCAGTGAAAAAAGTCTCTATTCTGCCCTCCACGTGGTGGTGCCTTTGCTTCTTGTGAGTAAGCATAGGGTTGCTCTATTAGGAGAAGTGTGTGTACCTATATAGCTATAAATACCCTACCCCAAAATCATAAATACCCTATCCAAAATTGGGTGGATCAACTGAGGAGGTGGACTCTACAAAATATTATTAAATTTCATCCTTCTTATGATGTAACTAAATCACAAGTTTACTTCTTAATCATCAAAAAAAAGGAAACCACCAGCACTCAGGTGAACTTCAAGTAAAACTATAGGCAAAAAAAAAGGTACATGAGATTGTTGTTGGAAAGCATCTCTCATGATGCGTGTGAACTGACAACATGTATTTTGGCATTTCCTAATTTTTGCAGAGGTGACTGCATAGCCTTAATAATGTTCTTCCTGCATCATTCTTAACTTCCTTGACCCTTTGAAAAGACACACGCCCAAATCCAGATGCACGTAACAGCCAAAGTTGAGCACAGCTGTAAGAAGTTGAATACTGGGAATGCTGGAGATAGTCATTTTAGCCAAATCACAGGGAACCAAGGGGATAGATTTTTTTTGTGAGCTTGTGAAAAATGCATACTAATTGATATAAATACATGTAAGAGATAAGTAAACGTATTACTGCGAAAAACAAATTCCTTGGGAAAAATCACATCGTTGCAAACTTTATATCACAGCTTCAGTGAAGTTTTAGACTTTTACAGGACGCCAAACTGAGGCAAAGGTAGCTCAACCGACCTAATTAATTTACATTGTCAGAAAATAAATGCTAGTTCCAAGTCGTATTCTGCAAAGAAAATGCACCACTTTTTTTAACGTATACATACCTTGGAAATATATATTTGTAATGTATAAGTACATACATGTATGCTACATATGTAACATACAGAATCATGTATACATATATTTATTATATATAATAAATCGTCATGGACACAGTTTTATGGCTAGGGAAATGTTGCAGCAGCATTGGTATTTCTCCTCATATAGTAAGTTTACTAAAGTACAAAGCAATTGTTACTGCTGGATAATTAGGTAACACTCTAATTGTAAGAAATTAAATTTTTAATGCAAGGTATCCATTGCAATTTTTTATGTAAAGGGAAAACAATGAGTAAAGATCACCCTGGAGCGATACAAAGAGTATTCCAGAGATGTAAAACATTTCATTCAGTATCTTAAACTTACGCTCCACTCAGGGAAATTTATAAGCTGAAGTACAGTATCATACATAATTAATCCTGATACACCCAAAACCATTTATATAATTAATATATTAATTTAACATTATAATTAAATTGCTTGTTACTGAACTATAAACAGTTGAATATAGCGTAGTTCTAAGAGTTACTTTTAAAATCATGTCACATCATAAGCAGCATGACCACCATTTTAAAAAGAAATATAAATTAAAAATACTCTCCCTGTTCCCAGTGCATGTATGTTTAAATCTGTCATGTGGTAATAAAGAAACAGGACATGGAACTGTTGATTTTAATTTGTACCAATATGATTAGCTTTGTGAAATACCCATAGTTCACTACATGCAGACATTTCACTGCTGCTCAATTTGTGTTCAAGAGGCTAGAGTTGCTAGAGGTCGGTTTCTCTTCAGTATGTCTACCAGATCAGTAAGGTCCTGGTTTTTTGCAGCTCTTAATGATAAAATAAAATAAAATAAAATAAAATAAAATAAAATAAAATAAAATAAAATAAAATAAAATAAAATAAAATAAAATAAAATAAAATGCAGCACTATGAAAAGGAAATTCTTCCCCTACCGGAGTTTCTCCAGGCCATTTCAATGTTTCTTCCAAGATGCTGCAGCCACTCCCCCATGCTGTCTTCTGTACTTCGTTTTTGGCTCTGATCTTTCTCTTTCATCATACTCCTCCAGCCGAATCAATCCTTTCCTCTCATACTCTCTATACTTGCTCCACAGCTATGGCACATCTAGCCCTATAGGGCTCTGCTCAACATTTACGTTTATATGCTACATTTTTATGTTCACGTGAGACTACTGAAAATCGTTCACTACAATGTTCAAAGACACCTGACATTAACACTGGCTGCAGCCTGTAGGCCTAGGTAAGTACAAAGATGGTTAATATATATATCATTTTCTAAGCCAAAATAGCAAGCTACAGGCTACCTTCATTTCCATTAAAGCAGTTCAGAATTCGCAGTCATTTGGCTTCCTGCCTTTTACAAGCAAATCCAGAGAAGTCTGAATAAACGTGATGCAGAGACAGAACAAGGAAAATGATCAGAGAATAAGAAGAAAGGACTCACCTCCTTTAGTCAGTTTTCCATTTTAGTTTGTTTCAACAGTTAAAGAGGGAAGAGATGTTTTGCACACTCTTTAATCCAGATGTCAGTTCCAATATTTGATGCTTGACTGTTCTGAAACACAATCAAAGTGTAGCAGTTAAAACTACTAGCCTAAAACAAGATAAAATTACTAACGTGGCAAGCAGCTACGTATTCATTTAAAATCACAGCAGCATTGAGAGGCTTTATATCAACGGTCTATGGCAAAATTTTCACACGGTACCACACTCTCCTCCTTGCAATAAAAAAAAGCACAAAAAGAAGAGTATTTAGATTGTATATTGCTGCATTTGTGGTGCCATCTCACATGTTTTACTCTCCCTGCGGTTCTTTTACAGAAAGATATAAAGACTAGTTGCATGCCATTGCCTCATTAAATCTACTGACTCTCTACAAGCTCACCTCTCCCCCAGTCTCCTCCATTTACAACCTTTTCTCACACTACATAAGCACCATGGAGTTCTGCTGCCTTTGTCTGGAAAAGGAGAGGAGAATGGTGGGAAAACTTGACCAACCACCAACTTGACTTGCTTCTCCACCAGCATCCGATCAGTGGCAGACAAAATTGCAATGGCAAATCACTGCACATTTAAATATATGAATCTTTTAAATTATATAAACTCAAAATACTTATTTCCAAGCCATTTTCTTTCTCGGTTAAGGAAAATGATATATATGTTTTTCCCTTCTTAGCTCTCCAGTACTACTTACTGAGACTAACAGAAATAAATGGCTTTCCTCTGTGCTCTATATTTGAGCCCTATGAGTCATCTCACTATTTCAAGTTTTGTTTCTCATCACTTAAAGGTCTAGCCTATTTTATTGTGTTTTTTTCATGTGAATAATTCGTAAGTACAAGCCAGAATAAGCACAAACATTTTTTCTTGTAAATGCAGTTAACAGTTCCAATCAAACTTTTACTGAAAAGCATATTTAAAAGAGAGGAAAAAAAAAGTATGACTAAGTGTGCTTTGATACTAGCCTCAGACTATACTGAAGTAGGATCAGTACAACAACTTGTTCGAGGTGTTGAAAACTCCTAAGTTATTTTATTGATGCTCATTTAAAGAAACACCTTTACACAGACCAGTTAACTATTGGGCACTATAACACAGAAAAAGCAAGTAGAAATTTTCAGATCAAAAATAGCCTGCAAATATTACAAACTCATGTTTAAGACAGAAGAGATCAATCCAATCAGAGTCTGACATCCCACTTCCCATAGGCTAGAAAACTTTCTTAAATGAACTTCTTTGGAAACGGGATGCACACCTTCGTAAAGCATCAAGCTTCCAAATAACTGCTAAGAGGACAGGAACAGCCTCTGTACACAAGACAAATTCATTTCTGGGGAATTCCTTAACCTCAAAAGCAGTCAAATTGATGAAGGCTGCCACCTGCCTTTTGTTAGACCTGTTTCCAAGATGAACTAAATTCTGATGCTGGTTCAGAGTCTCTGAAATTAATGTCAGAACAGAAACACATTCCACTACCACTCCAATGACAGCACTACTCTGTGTATAGCTGGCTTTGAGGGCCTGCCTCTCCCCTGAGGTATATAACCATCTTTAGTGTATTTCTTAAGTCTAAAACTAACTTTCCAGTTCTTTCTGTACAGTTGGTCTTTAAATCATTTTCCTTTACTGGTTGTGCAGGTTTTTGTGTCAGAAGAGGGAGAAAAATATGTTTAAAGCAGGAAAATGTGATGGTAAAACCATCAGATTGGTGGTGGGATGAGAGAGAGGTGCAGAATCAGAAATTACTTTTAAATCATTTCAGAAATTCAGAGATTTCCAGTTGATTTCCTTTTGAAAGAGGCTTTAATTTGACAACAATATTGACTACATCATAACCATTTCAGATTTTCCTTGAGAGCATAAAATTGACAGAGTATATTTAATTGTAAGAAATAAACTGAATTGATTTTTCTATATAAGATCCTCTCAGGGAGCTTTCAAAGATAAGTCTCTAAAGGATCAAATTGGGCAGTTCTTTATGCAGAGCCTTCAGTTGTAAGGACTTCTCTGAACCCATTGAAACACCGACATTTGAAGATTTGCTTGAGAACCTTGCTGAAGCTAGGCTCAGACAGGTTTCTCTTAGCTGACAACATTCACTTGGACAAGAAAAATTTTAACTTGTCAGATAAGTTTAGTGATGACAGAGAGACTGAGGCCAGGCAATGTAAAGGTATCACCTGCACCACATCAGTGTTAAGCCCACTGTAAGCCACTGCCTAAAATGTAAAAGAGAAGACAAAATTTGAGAGGAACTTTCTGCAAACATATATTATAAGTATCTATGATTCAGTTTTCAGAGATGGTCACGGATTAGTGTGCTTCAGGCTCTGCAGTACACATGGTACTATCCAAGTCAACAGCCCAAACTAAATCAATATTGTTTCAATAGTTTTAAAGTTTTTTAATTCTTTATCCCTTTTGCTTTTGATCCTTCTTATTTGTGTACGTCCACACATGCCAGCCTTCTCTGCCCACTTTCCTTATTTTTTATTTAATCAGAGAGGTACAACCAGAAAAGCTTCACAGACAAGCAGGATGATGATGGAAGGTACAGAATGACTTCTGCACGAGGGACAAATGAATAGGGTAAGGCTCTTTGGTCTATGAAAGAGAGAATTGACTCATGGAAGATAATGAAAACATGACTGGTATGGAGGGGGTTAGTAAAGCTATTTTTTTCACTGCCTCATTCTGCCTGATGCAAGAACTAGAGGGTGTCAAACGAAGCAGGTTAAGAATTATAAAAAGGAAGAAAGCAGAACAAAAGAACAAAGGAAGCTGGCTCTTTCTGCAATGTTCAGTTGCACTGTGGAACTCGCTGCCACAGGAGGTCATGGACATCAAATCATGCCTTCAAGAGAAGCCTGGACAGGTGTGGGAAAATTAAATCCCCTGAATTTAGTTAACTGTAAATGTTCAGAAACATCCAGCTCAGAAAGACCCAAAGTTCAAGATAGCTGGAGGCCAAGAGCATGTTTGCCATGTTCTTACGTTCATTCTTTTGGCCTCTAATGCATGAAATAGGACATAGACCAAAAGGACTTTTGACCTTGATGTTGCAGCCATTTATATGATCATTTTACGGTACAACCAACAAGTTGTGCACATTGACATCCCCCATCTGGCATACAGGGAAAAGAGGGCAGTTGACTAGAAGGTGGACAGGATTCAAATGTTGCTTTCTTAGACTGATATGTTTACAACACTTTGAATGATGTTTAACTGAAGTACAGAAGTACAAACTATAGGGTATCTGATCCCTTTTGATTAGTTTCAGATTGTTGCCTTTTCATGAAATAAGAGGACATTACAAATTGATTTTTCACTCAACAGACTGACCTGAAACTGCTTCATAGCCTGCACTCACTGCAGCAGTAATCAGGCTTGTCTTAAACCCCCCAGTTTCTGGTTCAGTTTTAGCACACAACAGTGCCTCAAATTACCCAGGTATTGTAGGGTAGATTATTTACAAAAAGCAGAGTCTCTAAAACCAGCTTTTTGGTGGGAAATAGTAACCTAACTTCCACTGTGTGGATTTGGTCAGAGAGAAACCTGAAAAAAGTGCAGCGAAGAACAGGAACAAAGAACAACCTGAAACAGATACTCAGTGAGGTTGTGGCATCTCCATCCTGGGAGATATTGAACACTCAGCGAGACAAGACACTCAGCAACTTGATTTATTTTTGACATTAGCCCTACTTGAGCAGGGGCTTCAACTAGACAACCTCCTGTAATTCCTTTCTACGTAAATTATTCTGCGATTCTGTAATTCTAAGAAATAGACTCTAATCACGTCTGTGCCACCCTGGGCAGAACACCAATTCACAGTGCGACCATTATCATTAAACTAAATTTCAATGCAAAGATGAAGGGCAGGTCTTCAAGTGTTTTATTACATGGTAAGCCACTTGATTTCTCTTCTACATGATGCACCTTTACATCTCTGGGGTTTTGCTGTTATGTGCCATTTTTAATCAACAAAAATATACTGTAAAGGAGATGGATCAAAGTTTTACCTGATTTTTTTTTTTCCCAGTGTTCCCTCCCCCACCCCCCCATATTTTTATTAAGTAAAATTAATTCATAGTGAGAGTGCACGACTTCCATTTTTCTGTAAGCAGTTATCAGGATACCGACCTACTTTAATGGCCCAAATCTGTTCCATTGCAAGTATGTACTTAGAGGGGCTTTATCTATAGGGCACCCTTTCAATGAGGCTACCTACAGCAGCAAACAGCAGATAACCTCAGATATTCAGAGGAGGCCTCTTTCAGAACGTGATTTACTGCGTATTAAG
Organism: Pluvialis apricaria; assembly: GCA_017639485.1. Lineage (NCBI taxonomy): Eukaryota > Metazoa > Chordata > Aves > Charadriiformes > Charadriidae > Pluvialis > Pluvialis apricaria. The sequence goes on along the minus strand of CM030008.1, from coordinate 115,672,930 downwards.
CACTATTTATTGCGTATCAACAATTTTTTACTTTTTAGGCACTAGGCAGGAACCTCATATATTTGCTTCCCAAATTATAGCAAAATAGTAATTATTACAGAAATGAGGAATGCCTAGTAACTACTGGCAAATGAACTTCTAAAAAATTAATTAGAACCACACTAATGTAGTAGTAATGGGAATACCATAAAGCTTAGCAATGAGCACAAACCTCAACCTTCTTCCTATAAAGCCAAGACTCCAATATTACACGCACTTATTTCACCTCATTTGTAAAATTAACAGTCTCCCTCAGACAACCAAAAATCATGCTGAGTACTGAGCCACAGTAAATTACAAATATAATTAAGTAAATAACAAGAAAGCCCAAGTCCCTACTTAAATACTCTGCCAATTCAGCTAATCCAAGCACAGCAAATATTAATGCAATACTTCAATGTCTACAGCTCAGCTCCTGATCTACAGTAATAATAACACATTAAGATTTTGTCCATAGTCAGAGCAAACCGCTTATTTTCCCCAAGACTACTGGAACACCAAGTTACCAATAATAAGCTGCTTGTATCTTCCATCATCCTGCTGGGGAAGGCGGGCAGAGAAGAGGAGCACTTTTAGCCTGATTGTATTTGCCACCAATTATATAGACACAATCTTTTGACTATACTCTAAACTGAAAAGAAGCCAACCTGAAGCTATTTAATGATAAAGGATTAAAATCAATGCCGATTAAAGGGCTCTGAAAAGTGTGATTTTTAATTATGCTACTTTAGGAAGTCACTAGACAATCATTACTGGCATCCCCCTGTTTCTCCATCCAAAGTGGAAAAAATTCATACCTTAAGAAAACCTTCAAATATCAGCAGCTAGCACACCAATGAGAAAAAGTTTAAAATTCTGGATCAGCGATAACTTCAGGTAAGTACTATGCAAGAAATGAAATGTGTCTAAAATTATGCTGACAGCACATGTCACTTGCCAACAATGTACACTAGTGCTGATATGCACTCGTATCCGTTTATAAGCTCACAGAGAAAGGATTAAATACAATTTAATTCATTCAAACTTAAATATGTATTTATACCACTATACAGCAGTGTGTGAATGGCAGACATTTCACTGTCTCACAGCAGTTGTATTATTCTCAGCCCAACCTCATAAATATTAATTGCTTTTGAAACTGATTTATAAGTCTGCACATGACATAAAGGAAAAATCCCAAGCATAGGCTTTCCCTCAACATCAATCCACAGGAGGAATAAAATATTCTTTGTGAAATGTTCCTGCATCTGCACCAGTGGGAAGTTCAGCAGCCTCTGCTAGTTAGACATAAATGGTTTTAATTTGCTCTTCATTGTAAGTAATCCTTAATATTTCCAAGCCTGTTTAGCCATATGGAGAGCCTTCCACAGCTCCTCACCCAAGACTGCTCCACTGTGAGACTTTTCATGGTAATGTGCATGAAGGACTCAGCTCAAAAGTAGGCAGAAAACTAAAACAGAGGCAAATTAAAAAAAAAAAAAAAATCATAAACCCACAGTGTTCTATATCCACCACCACCCTGAGAAGCCTACGTATTTTAAACAGGAATAGTTACAAGCCACAAAACTAACAACTGTCCTAGAGGGATGAAAGAAAGAAAAAAAATCTGAGTGCAACAAGTGAGAGAGGAAGGAAAGAAAGGTCCCAGGCAACCCCTATGGTCATGCTCACTCCTAACAGCTGCTGCATAACTCCTGTTGATAACTCCTCGCCCTGCCTCGCTCGCACCTGGTAGACACAAGTACTTCCAGCAAGGTGGAACTCTCACCTTGCCCCAACTGCAGAGGAAGAGCCAAGCAGCTAACCCAAACAGCATCGTGGCTGCTGTACAAAAAGGTCAACGAAGGACGAGAGGTGTCTAGACCTAGCAACTAGGCATCTGGCACACATGTAGTATCATCCCAGTTTCAACTGTGTTAATGGCACGAGCAACAGAAGAAAATACATGCAACAGCCTCATGAAATTTGTAGAGGACGTTAACAGCCAAAGGTCAGTCAGCCCATCCCTTGTTCCTAAGGAAGGAAACAAGTAAGAAAAATTTTAGCCCACGGTTATTTTATATAAAATAATTTCAGTGTAAAGCCCTGTATAGAGACAGGCCAGGTCATTTCCCCATACCATTTGATACACAGCAAGAGAGAGAGTGATACATTTATTCGCACCACATATGTGGTGGCAGTCTCTGCACTATACCTTCAGAGTCAAGTGAAATGCTATAAAAACTAACTACAGTCTTTTTCTTTCACATATTGTTACACATCCTATGCAATCTATGCCTAAAATATCTGTACATCATAGAAGTGTTTCTAATGCAACTCTGCCAACCTATCTACCTCAAATGACATTTCCACAAATGCATAATGGTCCTTCCCAAATTATAGTGGTCTCCATATTGCTCACAAAGCCTTTACATTGCACAAGTTCAACCTCACTTCTGGGAACATGTATAGAAGCAAATATGTCAGCAGCACTGCAAGAATTATTGGGCTTTTAAACCACTATAAGTTTTCATTCCTCTCTTCCTTGAAATAGCATGACAGGCAGCAAAAGACAGGAAATAAAAAAAAGTACTGTTTTTCATGGTAAGTGAAAAGTAGACAGCTTCAAAGTACATCTTCCAGAATCTGCATGTGAATTTTAAATATGTCCAGCTCATGTTTTTATTGTATGAAGTCCCACTCCTGTAATCATTGAAATTCCCTTTGCTTTGAAATGCCAAAAAAACGTTTTTAGCCTAAATAGCAATCATGAGGCATTTGAGCAGTTTCTGATACTGAACATGTTAAAAAAACCTGCATCCAGCTGTTGGAGGGAGAAATTCTCAATTATGCAGTTGGTTGAAAATGCGCAGTGTAGTAAAGAACTTTACTTGTGCAGCACAATTAGGAACCTGCAAACAGGTGGATACTTTATAATTTAGTCATAATTTTTCACAAAGGTTACATTTCTAGTAACAAAAATCAGTCAATGTAACCAAACATCTTTCAAAATATTTAAGATCACATTTATCTCTCCTTACCATTTCCTGGTGAAAAAAAGGTCCTATCTCTGTCCTTTCATGTGGTGCATGTCCACACTTGCTTTGGAGCCAAAGCTAAACATCACTGTGGATATATGACAGAGGCTGTCCCTGCAGATTTTAATGGTTAAAACATCTGTCTAGGTAATGGTTTTCCCATACAGTGTGCAATTTTTTATGTTCAGTCATCATCCATTGGCTGTACTTAAGCCTTCAAACCTGCCAAAGAGGGCTCTTGATATTATAGAATCATAGAATCATAGAATGGTTTAGGTTGGAAGGGACCTTGAAGATCATCGAGTTCCAACCCCCCTGCCACAGGCAGGGATACCTCTCACTAGACCCGGTTGCCCAAGGCCACGTCCAGCCTGGCCTTGAACACCTCCAGGGATGGGGCTTCAACAACCTCTCTGGGCAACCTGTTCCAGTGCCTCACCACCCTTAAAGTGAAAAACTTCTTCCTGATGTTTAATCTAAACCTGCCCTCTTCCAGCTTAAAGCCGTTCCCCCTCGTCCTATCACTACATGCCCTTGTAAAAAGTCCTTCCCCAGCTCTCCTGTAGGCCCCCTTTAGGTACTGGAAGGCCGCAATAAGATCTCCCCGGAGCCTTCTCTTCTCCAGGCTGAACAGCCCCAACTCTCTCAGCCTCTCCTCATAGCAGAGGTGCTCCAGCCCTCTGATCATCCTTGTGGCTCTCCTCTGGACGCGCTCCAGCAGGTCCATGTCCTTCTTACGTTGGGGACTCCACAGCTGGATGCAGTACTCCAGGTGGAGTCTCACGAGAGCGGAGTAGAGGGGCAGAATCACCTCCCTTGACCTGCTGGCCACACTTCTTTTGATGCAGCCCAGGATACGGTTGGCCTTCTGGGCTGCGATCGCACACTGCTTGCTCATGTCGAGCTTCTCATCAATCATCACCCCCAGGTCCTTCTCCACAGGGCTGCTCTCCAGCCATTCTCCGCCGAGCCTGTATTTGTGCTTGGGATTGCCCCCACCCAGATGTAGGACCTTGCACTTGGCCTTGTTGAACTGCATGAGGTTGGCTTGGGCCCACCTCTCCAGCCTGTCCAGGTCCCTCTGGATGGTATCCCTCCCCTCCAGCGTGTCCGCCTCGCCAAACAGCTTGTTATCATCAGCAAACTTGCTGAGGGTGCACTCTACCCCACTGTCCATGTCGCTAACAAAGATGTTGAACAGTACAGGTCCCAGTACCGACCCCTGAGGAACGCCACTCGTCACTGCTCTCCACTTGGACACCGAGCCGTTGACCGCAACCCTTTGAGTGCGACCATCCAGCCAGTTCTTTATCCACCGAGTGGTCCATTTATCGAATCCATGTCTCTTCAATTTAGAGACCAGGATATTGTGTGGGACAGTGTCAAACGCTTTGCACAAGTCCAGGTAGATGACATCAGCAGATCTTCCCTTGTCCACTGCCACTGTAACCCCTTCATAGAAGGCCACCAAATTTGTCAGGCATGACTTGCCCTTGGTGAAGCCATGTTGGCTCTCGCCAATCACCTGCTTGTTTTCTGTGTGCCTCAGCAGAGTTTCCAGGAGGATCTGCTCCATGATCTTGCCAGGCACAGAGGTGAGACTGACTGGCCTGTAGTTCCCCGGGTCTTCCTTGTTTCCCTTTTTGAAAATAGGGGTTATGTTTCCCCTTTTCCAGTCGGCAGGAACCTCGCCAGACTGCCACGACTTCTCAAATATGATGGCTAGTGGCTTCGCGACTTGATCTGCCAGTTCCCTCAGGACCCGCGGATGTATCTCATCAGGTCCCATGGACTTGTGCACCTTCAGGTTCCTCAGGTGGTCTCTCACTTGATCTTCATCTACAGTGGGCGGTGCTCCGTTTTCCCAATCCTCTCCTTTGCAATCTGCGTCTTGGGCAGTGCGGCTGCTGTCCTTGTCTGTGAAGACTGAGGCAAAGAAGCCATTGAGTACCTCAGCTCTGTCGCTGTCTCGGGTAACCAGTTCTTGCGTATCCTTCCGGAGAGGGCCTACATTTTCCCTAGTCTTTCTTTTCTCGCTGATATACCTATAGAAGGATTTTTTGTTTGTCTTAATGTCCCTGGCCAGACTTAGTTCTAGCTGGGCTTTAGCTTGTCTAACCCGCTCTCTAGCTGCTCGAACGATTCCTCTGTAATCCTCCCAGGCTACCCGCCCCTGTCTCCACTCCCTGTAGGCCTCCTTTTTTCTTTTCGTCAGTTCCAGGAGCTCCTTGTTCATCCACGCAGGCCTCCTGGCTTTTCTGCCTGCCTTCCTCTTTGTGGGAATGCATTGCTGCTGTGCTTGGAGGAGGTGGTCCTTGAATATTAACCAACTTTCTTGGACCCCTCTTCCTTCCAGCGCTTCATCCCACGGCACCATACCAAGCAGATTCTTCAAGAGGCCAAAGTCGGCTCTCCTGAAGTCCAGGGTCATCAGCCTGCTGCGCACCTTCTTCATTGCCTTGAGGATTTCAAACTCAACCATTTCGTGGTCACTGCAGCCCAGGCTACCCTTGAGTTTGACCCTGTCAACCAGCCCCTCCTTGTTGGTAAGAACAAGGTCCAGCATGGCTCCTCTCCCCGTCGGCTCCTCAACCACTTGGAGAAGGAAGTTGTCCTCAATGCAATCCAGGAACCTCCTGGATTGCCTGTGCCTGGCTGTGTTATCCTTCCAACTGATGTCAGGGTGGTTGAAGTCACCCATGAGAACCAAGGTCTGTGAACGTGATGCCGCCCTTATCTGTCTGTAGAGGGCTTCATCCACGTGGTCTTCCTGGTCGGGTGGCCTGTAGCATACCCCCACTGTAACGTCCCCTGCTCCCGATTTCCCTGTAATCTTGACCCATAGGCTCTCAGTTGGCTCGGTATCCTCCCCCAGGTTGAGCTCCATACATTCCAGCTGCTCATCAACATATAAGGCAACACCGCCTCCTCGTCTCCCTTGCCTGTCTCTCCTGAAGAGCCTGTACACTTTCATGCCGACGCTCCAGTCACAGGAGTCGTCCCACCAAGTTTCTACGATGCCAATGAGATCGTAGCCTTGGAGGCGTGTACACATCTCTAATTCCTCCTGCTTGTTCCCCATGCTCCGCGCATTTGTGAAGAAGCACTTCAGCCGTGTCTTCGTTGCGGCTGATTTGGTTGAAGCAGCTGTAATTCCTTTGTCCTGTACTAACAGTGCCTCCCGATTGACTCCCGTTGGTCCAGGAGCTCCTAGCTCATCTACGTGCAGGTTTGGGCATACTGCAGCGTAGCTGGCACATCTTGGAGCTAATGGCTGCAGGCCCTCACCAGCGCCCTGTTCCCCTTTCCTTGATGTAACATCCCTTGGCTGTTCATGGGCAACCCTGATAATACCCCCTTCCCCCATCGAATTTAGTTTAAAGCCCTGTTAACGAGCCCTGCCAATTTTGGGGCAAAACCCCTTCTCCCTCTTTGAGTGAGCCAGCCCCCATCTGATGCCAGCAGGCCTGATGCCGCAAAGGTCATTCCATTGTTAAAAAACCCAAAGTTGTGGCGTTGACAGCATCCACGGAGCCACATGTTAACAGATTGAGCTCGTCTGTTCCTTTCAATGTCATTGCCCGCAACAGGAAGTAGGGATGAGAAAATCACCTGTGCTCCAGATCCCTGTAGTGACTGTCCCAGAGCCCTGATATCCCTTTTAATCATCCTTGCACTCCTTTCTGCACATTCATCGCCCCCCACATGAAACAGGAGCAGCGGATAGTAGTCCGAGGGCTGCACCAGGCTAGGGAGTCTCTTAGTGATGTCCCTAACGCGTGCCCCCGGGAGGCAGCAGACTTCCCTGAGAGCGGGGTCTGCCCTACATATTGGGCCCTCAGTCCCCCTCAGTGCTGAGTCGCCCATGACTATAGCCCTCCTTTTCTTCCTTGTAGCAGCGGTCTTAATGTTGTGAGCGGGTCTTCCCAGTCCTGGCGTCTCCTGTGATGTATTAGGACTGTCCACCTTGTTGTCCTCCGGCTGTCCTGCCATGCCCAGGGCCTCGTACCTGTTGGATAATGGTACTAGGGGAGGGGGGGCGGGCAAGGAGGGGGCTCGCTTGCTGCGCTTACCACAGACTCGCCTCCATTCATCATTTTTCGGTAGGCCTCTGCCTTCCGTCCCTTCAGCCCTACAGGGCATAGAGATGATATCCCCGTGGTCTTTTCTTATTTCCGGTGCCTGGCCCGGTCTTTCTTTCATGGAGCTCAAGGCCTGGGTCCACCAGTCTATTTCTTTCTCGCTCTCCCTGATACTCCTTAGTCGCCCCCACTGGATGGGGAAAAAAAGCTGTCAACAGAAGATTCATTATCTTTCCATCATGCTACACTGGGTGGTAAAATGAAGAAAGTTTACTCCTGCATGAATTCCCACCAAACTGAACTGTCTTTGTTAGTCCAGGCACAGTAGGGATTGTGTGTGAAGTCCTGCACAATTAAAGACTCCTTTTGTTAGCTGAGAAATTGCCTTTTTTTTTTTTTTTGTCCTTAAATCAGAGTAAACCATGTATCTTTCCGCCTCAGCAAGTTAAGAACAAAAGACCCAGGCAAGTTCAAACTACCTTTTCAACAGAGCTGATTCATAAGTCTACAAAATAACCTCATATGTCACCAGCATAAATCACAGCAAGTGGTGATATGTAAGTTCCTGGTGCACATACAAGCAAATGAAAAATTACAGTACACCAGGTTTATCTTTATTAGCTACGTCAGCTATATATTTTTTTTTTTTTAAATGAAATAACAGAACACTATTCTTTGTAAGGAACTAATTTTGCTAACTATAAAACAATGAATTGAAAGAAGCTTAAATAAGCACCTCTAAACAGCTGGTATACTTGAGACAGCCAGCATCCTGACATGACTGCCAGGTTGAACCTCATGATTTTTCCCCTTATTTTCTGCTAATAAGCGGGACACATCAAGACGATCTTATGGAGTCATGAATGTGGTACCTTAGTCACAGGAGTTTGCTGCTGCCCTCTCTCTGCTCATACTGGCTGCCAATATTGCTGTTGATTTGAATGGGAACATAGGTTGAAGCAAAAAGCATTTTAAAAATCCCACATGGTATAATAAGGTTTATTATATCTAACCACACAAGCACTGGTTTTCAATTATATTCTACTGTGAGAAAATTGAAGAAATCACCTAATCAGGAGAACTTTTTGTATATATTTTTGATTATAGACTACACAGTGTTCCATTATACAAGAGGAATGTAGAAGGACAAAGAAGGAATACAACTCCTGTAACTGCTTGTTGTTTTTGCTTTATTAGTTTATTAACTGCTTGATTAGCTAGTTTGTGCAGTACTTTGGAAACGTAAAGCAGTAATAAGTTCTAATTAATTATATTATTTATGTAACATTCAACTACAGCTGCAAATGGTACACGTGTAACAAAAAAATATGAACCACATAATGGTGAAGAAACAAGCCTACATTGCTGGTGAACTTCCTTCATCAGGAAAAAACAGAACTGGAAAGCAGTCACAGGCAGCGAACAGTAGGCTGAAGCTGCAGAAAGCCTTCTTCACGGGGAGTGACAGAAGCAAGAGATGAGGTGAATGAATGATGCTAAAAGCACTGCCCAACTGCTTATATTAAGGAGAACATATGGCAGAAAAGAAGCAGAACCACAAGAAAAAAAATGACAGTTTCATCAAATTGCAAATAAGAGGTAATAATTTCAACATCCACTGTGACAGAATATTTCTGTGTGTTATTACAAACTCTGGTGGATGCTGTCTTAGACCAATTCATGAATTGGATTATTTGATGCCGCAGCATTTAGTGCAGTAAGGTTGGAGGTGGAGAGGTGCTCCTGCTAGCACTTTCTGATGACCCAGTGAACCTGCTCTAACTGCAACAGTGGTTTCTGCTGTCAGAATGACTTAAGAACAGAGTGATAAAGGGGAGACAGCATTTATCGTTTTTTCAAAGTCCAAAATCATGCATAAATGGATGAAGCAAATGGAACAGAGTACCTGGTGATGGTAAAAAAGCAGGAAAAAGGGTTGAGTGGTATGAAACATGTAGAAGAGAGAGATACATCTGCTGCTCTAGGAATAAAGTTAATTAGAGTTCGATGAAAACACCCGCAAAGGATGAGAAGAAAAAGAAACTTCACATCATTTATGTCAGAAATCAAACACCTGGTAGTGAACTTCCAAAGAAACAAAGAAAGAAAGAAGAGGGTAAATTAATCTACAAGTGAAAATAAAACCCTTTGTCAAACCAGGACACCCTTCCAAAATACTTCTGCCACAACTTGCAATAGTAAAGTTATACTATGAATAATAATGAGAGTTTAAATGTACTGCTAGATATTCAAAGGTAAAACAAACTAATGGAAAAAAATGAAAAATCAAACTAAGATTTGCATCATCATAAGTAAGAACATTCACAGTCTTAAATACTATTATCTCTGTGATATCAAAAGTTTTCCATATGATACTAAAGTAAGTTTTAATATAATTTTATGAAGAGGTGGATTTCTGTTCCGTATTTTTCAATTGGTTTATTTTCTTCAGCCTGCCAGTATATGTAAAACAGCCTGCAGAGATGATTTAGTAGCACAACATATAAGGTTTTTTATGTTGCTTTAAATATAGAGAATGCTGAAAAATCTGATGGATGCCTTAAGATATAAAGAAGCCAAAACGTTTTGTGACACCATTGTTAAATTTGTCTAATAACACACAATAATTCCATCAGAGTTCATTTCCAATTTTCAATTAATTTGCTATGACACATTATTAACCCTTTTTATATTTCATTTTTGTGATCACGTCCTGCTAAGTCTTCCTTCTATTAGTTTGGGGAATTAGCATTGTTTTCATTATTTATTAAATTCTCTTTAAGATCTAGTGCTAAGGCAAACAAGGGTGAACCTTATTAGGTACTCTGTATTTTATACTGTTTACATAATAAGGGGCAAGTACCTGGGAATACAGAGTTTTATTATTCTGGAAGCCATTGTGAGCACCTTCTTTCCCTGGAGAATCTTAAAGTCACATGTAGATCAGAGTTTTAACTTAATGATCATGGAATGTAGGAAAAATTAGTTAATATGCTGAAACCCCTCAGTGAAAGTGCCAGGTCCTCAGCATCAACCGCTTCAGTGCCCTGATCCCATCTTCCTGTGCTGTGTTTTTTTCCTGAATAGACACAGGTACTGCCACGTCTGGTACCCAGAGTCCAAGTGCCCTGCTCACCATCGCTTGCATTTTTTACTGACAAAAGCTATGCACTCCCCACCATTTTCTTCCAGGAAAGCTGAAGTTATGACTCCAGAGCAATTCTTCATCTCGCATATTAAGCCCTACTGAAGAAAATGGAGTGTGTGAGGCTTAGCAGACCCTACTCGATGATATTCTGAGCATAAGGAAAATATGCTTTGAATGGTAGCTCATTCTAGCCTTTAAGGAACTGCATCTAAGCATGACTTTTAAAAGCTTTGGGCCTTTTTGTTGTTTGTATTTCACAATCTTTCCAGAAGATAACACTACACAGCAAAACGCACATCTTCAGTTTCTTCACACTTTAAAGCTCCATTTTATTCAAGCTGGAACTTTTTTGCAATTATTGCAAGTTTTGTAAATAGATTGCAATTGTGTATGTCTTAGTGATATTTTTTTTAATATATATTTTTTTGCTACCATCTGGAGAAAGTCCACAGTCAACAGATCTTGTATTTTGTTAGCTGAACATAACCACCTACACATGTACTAAAACTTGACCATGTGGGGCATGAACTGATCACTTTATGTGCAAAGAGACATACAAATTGCTCAACTATGCACCTCGTGTGTTTACAACAAAAGTTGTGGCAGCTTTTTCTACCAAATTTGCACAAAAGCAGCTGATTTTTAGTGTCTCCAGGCTAGCAAATCTCATAGAAATCCCACAGAATTCAGAAAACACGCCCAACAGATGAACCTTCTTGATATGCTGGAAAAGAGAATTTAATCGTTCAAGCTTGTAATGACATGCTGGATGTTACGCCATGCATGAACCACAGTCCTAAAGAAGACTTTATAACAGAACTGATAGTATCCTCAGTATATCCATCTCTGTTTTGACAGTTCACTTGGTAAATTTTGCAACAATGGCAAATGACAACCTTAGGAAGAAAAACCCTTCTCAAAATATTTATCAAGAATACCAGTTGCTTCGTCTTCAGATGGCTCTTGCCTTTTTACTGTTTTTAAATAATTAACCAGTTACTGTGACAGAGAAATCAAGTCTTGATATGAGAAAATTCCTTTCAACAATTTTTTTTGAATCAGTATAGGGTCTTTTCCATCTTAATTTTCCCAACCATGCAAACATACTCCTTATCTGGCTAGAAAGTTTTTTCTCCTATTTGGAACTTTCTTGCTACTGACTTTTCAGATTCTCCTTTTATTAGCCATATTTCTATAAAATTCTGCTATTTAAAATGTAGTAATACTTCTTCAATGACATATTCAGAGATGGATAATTCAGAGATTTTTTTTTAACATAAGCTCTTGAGCAAGTGATTAATAAATGCACTGGGAAAATACACAATAAATGCCTCTGGCTTCATCTCCATTTAACGTTGGCTGAATGTTTGAATATGTTCTCTTTGTTCTTTTGTGGTCTAAACTGTTGATTTGTAACATTGGCTTCTGTCTTCTAGATTACAGAAGATGACATCAGATGAGAGATGCTTTCATTCCAGGACAGTGATTACAAAATACAAGAACAATACAATGTTAAAGTGCTCCAGCACTTGAATAACTTCCTGTTGTACCAGCCACTTGTAACACAAACATCAAATGTGTATATTTGCTTGCTTTCGGTAAATACATTTTGTGTTCTGGACTTCCTTGACAAACCATGACTGTCTAGGTAGTTAGCAGGCAACTGTCATGCAGAATCCATCACTGAATGATAGCTTTCACTTAAATATGCTGGCACTCAAAACTTCTCACACGATGGCACATTCTAGACATGGCTTGAGCGGTAAGACTGTCCATCCATAGAACCTAGCCTGTGATTTGCAAAAAAATCTTCAGATGGGAGGAACCTTCATTTAAACGGACATGACTTCTCCACTGAAGTTCCTCTTATCAGAAAGCTATAAACAAAGTGATGAGTCAAGTGTAAAGACTTGAAGAAACAAAAGTTTGTTGTGAAAATTCACATCACTACATTGAATGCTGAATGAATTATATTAATAGCTTGTGAATCAGATTTTTGGCCCAAAGTGATTGTACTACTTCACTCGGTAATTAAAAATGTTGTGGCAGCATTATAAATGGATAAAGTTTCCCCAAAAGCAGACACAATACTTGTTCTTTTAAAATAATGTTAGCAGAAAACCAAAACAACTTTAAAGGAAAAAAAGCCTTGATTATGCATGCAACTATGATGAGTACTGGCTTTCTGTCCAAGAAGCAAATATGATTTGATGGGTTTTTAAATAGTTTCCCAGCATTTTTCTGAGTAGCCTGTAGCACTAAAGTTTGTATTTGCAACCAGAATGAGTCACAGCTAAAGATTTTTAATACAATCCTTGTATAAGACAGAGTATCATGACATCACTGCATACAATTTGCATTCAATGTAGATTATTTTTATAAAGAAATAGCTATTACAACTGCATAAAACTTGGTGAAATAGAATTTCACCAAACGACTTCAGCATGATTTGCTTCCATCTGATTTTTTTCCATTATTAGGCTAATAAAAACTAGCCTTGTTACTTGGGTGAATATTTTCTGGCTTTCTGTAAAGGCAAATGTTTCAGTTGAAGTTCTTGAGTACAAGATGAACAATCTAGTCAGACATCTAAACAGGTGTTTAAAAGTCTGACTTTAACCTGTATCTACTGTTTTCCTGATTATATCCCCTGCCAAAACATTCAAAACAAACACATCAGGACAAGAAACACAGATACTATATTTTCCAATATCCTGCTTATTGAACTCAAACACGACTCTTCCTACACATTACTCAGAATTACTGTTGTGCCATATCTTTCCTGAATCTCAGTATCAATAAGCATGATATGTTAAGGTTGGCCAAGCCAACAAAAAATTATACAGTAGCCTAAGTAATTTGCCAAAAATGATTGCAATAATAATCAAACTTCCTTTCCTTACAACCCCACTATCCACAGTTGCATTCCAATAACACTTTTTTTTTATCTAGGAAGAATTTTTTTTTCTTCAAGAATAACTCTCAGGAAAAATGTTCTGTAGCTATTTCTCCACTAGATCTGACCAGCAGTCAGTATACCCTAGTACCACATCTGCAACAGACATCAAAGCCAGGAAAGTCAAAGAAGGCCCAAGTCATGGAACTGCTACCATGCACCTTGCAGTAGGAGGGCTGATCTTCTACTCCAGTTCCCAAAGGTCCAGCTAAGGTAACTTAGATAGGATAGATTGAACTACTGACCTACAGCCAATATATGCCAGTCGTCATCTTTCCTACCTCTCCTTTGTTCACTATCAAAATTAAAATTAAAATCTCCTTCTCTGTAGTTACGTTTTCCCCAAAACTTTCTTCCATTTTGAAGACAAAAAAGATACAGTTTACAAGTTTCACCCCAGGATGGTCAGGAAACTACTGAAAACCACTCAGTATTTTGAGATCATATACATTAGAACACAGAAATCCTGGTGGATAGAGGCTTTTGCATGTAAAATATTGAACTGGTATCTTATCTGTTTTCAAACCAATTCATTAATATGATATTCCATACAGAGAGATGAACTGAAGTGCCATAATTGGCAATTTCATCTGCAATATTCAAGTGGAAGCTATTAAGACTGTAATCAGAAGCTAAGGGAATGATATACAATAACAAGGAGGATGGTGTTTATAGGACTGTTGTTTATGTCAAAAATTGTTTACGGGCATGGCAAGCAAGCATACTGTCTTTGCAACAAACTTGACAAAGATATCCTATGAATTGGTGGGTTGGGTTTCTCTCTGATGCAAAAAGGAAGGTATGAAAAGAATTTCTGTTGTGCCCTTGTCCAGCCTCATCTCAGAACTCTGCTATGTATAATTACTGCATACAAGCATATTGACAAGGTTAAAATAGTTTTCAGACAAAGTAAATAATAAGATACAGAAGAAATTATAAATATCCCAACTCCAGTATCAATGTACATTTTTTTAAAGCATCTGTTATGCAAAATAGCATTTGCTTAAATTTTTCTGAAGCACAAAAATATTAGCAGTTTGTCGTTTTTTAACCACCTAGTTAAACACTGATTCTCTGAAATGTGTTGTCAATTTTAGGGCCCTCGTGTCTTCTATATCCTACAGAGCATCTGCACAACCTGTATTTCTCCAAATCACAGCTATTTCAATTGTATAAAGGATTCCTTTTCACTCCATTTTAACTGTCCTTTTAGTATTTTAAGTTAGTTACATGCATGTACGTGAATTCACAATGCCTTTGAACTTAAAATCTGGATATTTGGAAAAACTACATTGCTGCTTTGCCTGTGCAAGGCTACATAGATACTGGTAGTGCTGTGGCAGAGCCTACTGTAACAGGACAGCCCTGTTTTTCTCAGTTTCTTTAGTGTCAGGTCAGTAAGCGCTTCAGACGCAAGTGAAGTATACATCCCATCATCAACAGATGGAACAAATTTCTGCAGTGAAGGTTGATTAATAATTTCCCTAGTTTTCCCTTTCCCAAGTTGCTTGTGTTTTCACAATTTGCAAATAAGATACACAGTTTAATTTGACAATGAGTCACTTTCTATAAGTGCCAGCCAGCCACACATGAGGAGGTCAGAAATTATAATCTTACTGGTTACAAAACAATTACTGATTCATTTTACCTTCCTTTAATTATCCAGAGAGCTGTGCCGAACTGGCTGGTGTGTGTACGTGTTCATAAGACATGCATTTATTTTTGTCGCATGAGGGAGATACACACTGGGTTTGGGGATGAGGGAATGGATTGCAGTTCTTCAAGGATTCTTTTAACGACTGCATTTCTTTAAAAATTCTCCCTGGTGGGACTGTCATTTTTTATACAGTGCCTAAAACAAGAGGTCTTTGATTATTGATTGGACTTCCCATATACTGCAGTGACCTCTGCGTTAAATAGCAGCACCATAAGAGTATTAGGAGGCTGTTTCGATAGCAATACATTAATGAAACAAACCTCCAATTCACAGTATAGGTGTATGAGAAAAGAAAGCCAGCTAAAGCAGGGGAGAATGCTACTGAAGCAGGAAATGCTTTAATACCAGATGCAGCTGAGCTCCCTCAACAGAGCTCACTCTGACTGCAAGATGAAGGAACAGATAAGAAACGGAATACAGTCAGGGCTGAATCAGATTGGTAGGAATATTTGTCAGATATTTCGGTTTAATTTTGTTTTGCATGACCAAAGGACTGTCCTTGGTGGCTTGATAGGTTTTCATATAGAGAATGGTATATGTCTATTTCTGATTAAAATAAATTTCACTCAAAAAGGTCAAGGAAAATTGTATCATTAGACCAAATCAAGACTTCAGGGTCTATTTTGCAAAATACTTTTTCAGTATACACAGAAGAGTACTTCTTAGGTAGTTCCAAGAAATAGTATTCCCCTTTGACTTTTAAAGCTCCATGTAGTGTAATAAACAGCCATCCAGAACAGAGCATCGGGTAGAAAGAGCTCTCTTTGCCACTGAGAAGATGGTGTGGAACTTCATAATGTTAAATTTACTCTCAGAACAGATCACGGTTTAAGGGAAGAGGATTGTTTTTACCAAGTCTCTACCATCTCAGCAGAAAGCCTAGATGCCAGACTTTCAAACAACCTAGAAAGGAGGATGCAAGAGTAGTAGGGTAAGATGTTCAGAGGTATCAAAAAGAGATGAAATGTTTATGTTCCACTTGATTTCAACCAAGATCACTGTTAGAAAACTGCTGTATTTGAATGCCTAAAATAGCCGCTATCTTATAATCTCTCCTCCCCACTTTCTTGGTAGCTTAAAAAACCCCTACCCAATGATATGCCTCATTATATGTTACCTCTCCAGGAACAAATGCAAGTTCTCTCTCTTTCTCTAGGAAAAGGGGTGAGAATTTTTCTTAACCTTCTTACTACTGTTATAATACCCTGCCTGCCTGCATAGGTTTGCAAAAATGCTGTCATTCAGATGACCTAAATTTGGAACAAACGTGAACACCTAACTACCATCTCATTCCTAGCTGTACTTATTCTGGGAAAAAAGGGAAACATTGCTGTGGAAAATCATGACCGCCTTTTTACTTTGTCCTCTGTTACAGTGCAATATCAGAGGTTTAAAGCGCTTTATGCTGACCATCACTCACCTTCAGGAATACTGCAATCAATAGTTCAGATACCACAATTCCAAGTGCCATCTCCCTCGCTACCAATTTTCCAATTGAAAAGTATTTCTATTTTGCCTTTTAAAAACATTTACTTATTGACAGAGCAACTTTCCCACGTTGTTATCTGACAAAGGCTGGATGCACAGATTCCAGAGGTATATATAGCTGAAAAAGGAGTCACAAAGTGCGTATACATGTGGAAGAGTATTGCCCAAAGCAAGGCTGTGAGCTCTTCAGAGTACTTCAACTGCCCATGCATGGCATTTGTTCTCATATACAAATATTTCCTTGTCACACACAGAAAATACCCAACCCTGAATCCATTTCATAGAATATCCTCCCCCATTGTTTGTTTTGCCAGTTTATACACAGTCCTGTTTAAATGTCAATATTGGTGCAGAGAACCATATATAACTTAGTCCCTGAGACCAAAAGTTTTGTGCAATGCTACTGACCTCTTTTTAGAGGCTGTAAGAGTAGTGATGATAGGGGATGAAGTGGCAATAGAAAGATAACTGGCTTAAAATAGGGCTTTGGGAGAAAGGGTGGAGGGAAAAAAAGTAAGTATGGAACATGATACCAGGAATTCAATCAATCAAGCAAAGAAAACACATTCTAGCTTAGGAGATAATGGCCTTGCTTATACTATCATTTATCAACAGAAAATAACCTCAGTTTAGGGTAAGCTAGTATTTTCAGAACTGCTTAAGTGCAAAACTTCTAAAACTTGTGAGAAACTTGCTACTGGTTTTGTCTAGATTGCAATCAGTGCAACCAGACTGCAGTGCAACCTCGCTATTTTTTGAGCTAGTTTGGATACAATAAGCAATTTGGTCATGGTAACACAAGACACAGCAAGACATGCTCTGCTCTGAGCTCCATGTTGACATGATTCATTTATGTTATTAATTAAGCAGGTGAGCATATGCTTGCAGTTGGAAAAATAACTATACTGACGTTGGACCAGTTGGATCAGTTTTAGTGGAAGGAGGCCTGAAAAATGCTAAGCACTTCAAAATTCCCAATGATAACAGGCAATAGCTTGCTCAGAAGAACCCAGCAGGATAATAAAGAATGCTGTGCTTTTGCTCAAGGACTAAAGAACATTTTTTAATATAATCAGATTTGAGCAGCAGGGAAAGGAATGGGAGAATTTTTTTCCAAGTTGTTCTTTGGGACGTACCACACACACTCCACATGATCCCACAAGGATCCTTCTCTATATACCTACACATTTAACTCATCAACAACAGAAGAAGATGACCCAATCCTAATTTCCTCAGGAAATAAACCACCAGTAGATGTGGTCAAGGGAAGGCATGGAGGAAGAAAACTTGGTAAGCCTACATCATTCACATACCAGAAACTGTATTTCCAAGAAGGCCTTGCAGAGAAGTAGGAAGCTGCCTGGGGTAGACACTGCTCAGTCAGATGCACCCATTTGCAGTTCTTCCTGCAAGCTCAGACCAACGAAAACCAGATCTCTCCCTCTTCCCCTCCTCCCCCAGCAATGAAACGCACTGAAGGAATGTTTACTTTAAAGTCTTTTCATCCTCACTATTTAACAGATGACTCCCCAGATAAGAGCACAATCATACTATTCCAGCAGTGGAAACATAGCTGAAGAGCTTTTCCACCTGCAGCTTCCCCTCAGCTGCTTGAGAGTCCCTTTCTGTTAGACTTGCCAACTCAATTGCACCTATACCCACTCCCAAATCTTACTCCATCAAATGCAGTTTAACTTGAACTCCTTCCTCTTTATTATTTCTTCATTGTTGGCTTTCTTCTTCTTCTTTTGTTTTAAAACAGTCCTTTTTGAGAGAACAAGGCGATGGAGCAGCCAAGCTTCATAAGCATATTTGACTTGATTTTACTAAGCATCATGCAAACTACACACTCTTCTGTATGACAAAGAAAAGCTGCTATATCAGAAAAAGGATTAGCTATTTCTAAGATAAAAGAAGAAGCAATTACAGAAAACATGATCTCTTATCTCAGGTCTTCTTTCAGACACAGAATCTCTGAAATAAAAACACCTAACTTCATTGCCCCTTGCAGTCTTTTCAAAAACTCCTTTGAAATACTATGCTATTTTTATATTGTATTGAACAGGAATAACATTTTGTAAAGGCTGAACAAACTTACAGTCTACCAAAGTAAAAATGGATAATTTATCATTTATGAAAGGGATGATACACAGTCTGTTAACAATTTTTTAACACTCAGATTCTCTTCCATTTTGGGTTTAAACCAATGTGCTTAATTCAGTCCAAATTATCATTCCATGGCAAAGTAAATAAATGCTCTTTCATGTCTGTTTTGCATATATTCAAGCCCAGTGTCTCTGTTAAAGAAAATTACGTACACATTAATGTTCCAAAATTTATTTTAATATAACTATATTAAAGGTGTAATTATGAATATTAAAGTTACAAATTTGTATTTGCATGTACTGCTTATGTTGAAATAACATATCTGGAACAAGTCATGAAAGGGTACAGATATAAATATATCATATATTGATATCATGAATGATTTCATAAACAGAGCTTCTAAAGATATTTCACTATGTTCTCTGGACATTGTAAGTTGTTTTTTCTGACTATTTTGATATGTTTATTTTCTCCTGAATTGTATCTCCAGTCAAGACATGACTGCTATTTTCTAGCAAATTGTCCTCTAAACACAGTTGGTTAAACATCTTTTAAAAACTACTGTTGTTATTGCAGTTTATCGTCCACAGCTGAAGGTGCACTAAAAGCAAAGTAATTTCATAAGAACCCCCCAGAAGCTCTCAGAAGTTTAGGTTTTCTTACATCATAGTTGAATTGCATGTTTATGAAATGAAAAACTGACACAATCATCAGTGAAAACACAGCCGTTCTTGAACTTCTAAAATGAACCAATGAAACCAAATGGTGATTCACACTTGGTGTTGGCACTTCAGGGAAATATTAATAATTTCCTAAAACTTAAATAGAAGGAGATCTTACCTGGAAAATGTCTGAGTTTGAAGTCATCAGGACTCTGACAAGACTGCAACTTCCTTAGCGTGAGAAAAGAAAGCCAAATTTCCCACATTCCAACATGGATACTGAGGGTACAGACCTAGAAAGAGCTCTGCGATAGATCATCACAGCTGATGCATTTAATCAGTTTTGACACACAGCCTCCTCCTTTTGCCAGTTTTAAAGAGATTTGTCCTTGAAAGAGCAAAAAAACTCTAGCCTTCTGGAGGAAACTGAAATCCAGGTAAGTAAGCAAATCCTTCCACATGCCATCTTCTTTGTGGAGAAAATGGAGAAAAATTGTGCATCATAACGATTATGAGCTCCAATCTATCTTATTTTAAAGCTTTATGAATAGAGCAATTCAAACGACTGTTGCTTATAGCAACAAATATAAGATAGTACAGATCATAGAATCATAGAATCGTTTAGGTTGGGAGGGACCTTTAAGATCATCGAGTCCAACCATTAACATAACACTGCCAAAACTACCACTAAACCATGCCCCTAAGCACCATGTCTACCTGTCTTTTAGATACTTCCAGGGATGGTGACTCAACCACTTCCCTGGGCAGCCTGTTCCAATGTTTGATAAACCTTTTGGTGAAGATTTTTTTCCTAATATCCATTCTAAACCACCCCTGGTGCAACTTGAGGCTATTTCCTCTTGTCCTATTGCTTGTTACTTGGAGGAAGAGACCAACCCCCACCTGGCTACAACCTCCTTTCAGGTAGTTGTAGACAGCAATAAGGTCTCCCCTCAGTGTTCTTTTCTCCAAACTAAACAAGCCCAGTTCTCTCAGCCGTTCCTCATAAGACTTGTTCTCTAGACCCCTCACCAGCTTTGTTGCCCTTCTCTGGACATGTTCTAGCATCTCAATGTTTTTCTTGTAGTGAGGGGCCCAACACTGAACACAGTACTCGAGGTGCAGCCTCACCAGAGTGCCGAGTACAGAGGGATAATCACTTCCTTAGTCCTGCTGGTCACACTATTCCTGATACAGGCCAGGATGCTGTCGGCCGCCTTGGCCACCTGGGCACACTGCTGGCTCATATTCAGCTGGCTGTTGACCAATACACCCAGGTCCTTTTCCACCAGGCAGCTTTCCAGCCACTCTTCCCCAAGCCTGTAGCACTGCATGGGGTTGTTGTGACCCAAGTGCAGGACCTGGCACTTGGCCTTGTTGAACCTCATA
Source organism: Pluvialis apricaria (assembly GCA_017639485.1). Lineage (NCBI taxonomy): Eukaryota > Metazoa > Chordata > Aves > Charadriiformes > Charadriidae > Pluvialis > Pluvialis apricaria. The sequence continues at coordinate 115,652,326 of CM030008.1, read as the reverse complement.
CCATTGGCCTCGGCCCATCGATCCAGCCTGTCCAGTTCCCTCTGTAGAACCATCTTACCCTCAAGCAGATCAACATTCCTGCCCAACTTGGTGTTGTCTGCAAACTTACTGAGGGTGCACTCTATCCCCTTGTTCGGGTTGTTGATAAAGATATTAAAGTGAACTGGCCCCAGTACTGAGCCCTGGGGAACACCACTTCTGACCAGCCGCCAACTGGATATAACTCCATTCACCACAACTCTTTGGGCCGGGACACCCAGCCGGATGGAGAGGGAAAAAGCATTACTGCAAACCCATAATTTTGCTCAGCAAATTTACACCTCAGAGCACACTGGCGTTTGATAAAGGAGGAAAATGTCAGACATCAGCATGGTGGTAATGAGGAGTACACTTGCCTGTGTTTACACACCCTAAGTCATTCTTAGGAGGCCTTCCATAATTTAAACAGAGGCACTTATCTCTCAAGTGTGCGTCAAGACTATGAACTCATAAGGCATATTTTATTTAAATGGACAGCAAATAAACTTGCTACCAACTAATTAGCTCACTAGGTTTCCTTTTAGTTAGAGATAAATATTTCCAGGAATAAAACGGTAAAGACTACCAACGAAAAGAAAAATATTCTGACAAAAGATCAGCCTTTCAGTAAAACCACAGCAAGCTGAACTGTTATGATTGTGCCATTGCATGTCTGGCTGACAGAAAACAATACAATATATAATAACTGCATAATCATTACCTAAGAAAACATGAACTTTCAGTAATGGCACAAACATGTTTCCCTTTGATCTAGTATGGTAGATACGGTTTTACTAACTACAGAAATGTCCTGACCAAAGCATACTCATATAATTTGTTTCACATAACAGCAACATCAAAGGATCACAGTGCTCCAATTCTCCACCACTGGAGAGTGAACTGAAATGACACTACCCCTTTCACCAGCAGTAATTTTTGCTGCTATTGCTAGGAAACTATATTTTTGTTTTGGCAAACTCTTACTACAACTGTTATCACTGTGCAGAAATACAGGCACAGTAGTGCTCAATGTTTATTCTCCTGCAGTGAAGTCCAATACAGATAGTTACTATTGATTCCCTCTCCCACAACAACCATCAGTCATGTATACTGGATGCACACTTTAATGAGCTGTTAGGCTTCTTCTATCTTGCCTATCACCATCAGCCTTGCACACGTCAAACAACCACATGACAAGTGAGTTTGCTTAAACATGGTCTGTAAGAACTCAGTCAACATCAGAGAAGATGTGCATGAACCAATATAACGTAGTCCACTCTCTCTTAGCAGAACTTGCTTAGGCACGCAGGTCAAAATAAAAACCCTAATTTTGCACACAAACGCATATAGATACAGAGCTGTTTTGTAAATAGCTTCATTTTTACATAATTACAGAGCAGAAGCCATTATTGTCTAGTTTTAACAGTGAAATCAATGTGACGTGTCATACCAGAAACCTGGTGGTAACAGGTAGCTTGCGAAGTGGCATGGACTATCATGCTACCGTTTGTGAAAGGCAAATTTTTTGCAATTTTTCAGGAAGGCAGATGAATAGCCTGGAAGCATTAAAAACATGAGAAATGACTGCTTTCACTTTGAAATACTTTGAGAGATGTAGGAACAAGGAAATATAAAGCAAGGGGCATAGCCTTGGTACTCTGCCTGGAATATGGTGCATGTGACATTGACTTTTAAAGGTTCCACAAGAATTTTAAAGACTGGTAAGAACAGAAGGGCTGGATGTAAAGATAAAATATAAAGTATTGGGGAACAGCCATCACAGCATTTGCAAAGAGAAGTCATGCTTCATTATGCAGTGTGTGTTCTTTGAAGGGGTTTATGACCATGTGGATAAGGAAGATCCATTCATCTACTCTACTGAATTTCTACTTGGATTTCCAAAATAATTCTGAAAACGTTCCTCACAAAAGAAAAAAGCTGTAGGACAAAAAAGGAAGATACTTGCCCAGATACTATATTGATTAAAAAACAGGAAAAGGAAAGTTCTTACATTGGAAAGAAACCACCCATAAAATCAAAGATCTTTTCTGGGAATGATACTCTTAAGCATTTTCATAAATTATCAAGAAAAAGGAACGTGTGATGAACTCACCTAAAGTTTGCTGATGACAGTATGTTCTACTGGGTAATAAAGGAAGAGAAACCACAAAAAAACTGCAGAAAGATCTTACCACATTGATTGTTACTGTAGAAATTCACTGCGTATACATGGAAAGGGACACAAGCGGGGAAAAAAATCCCTAAATTTAGACACAAGAAGATGGCCTCTAAGATATTACCAGTTGGGATCTAGATCCTACAGCTATCATCTTTCCAGGAAAATGTCAGCTGAGTGACCAGCAGTGTTAGGATTCATCAGGAATGGAATACAGAACAAGACAGAACTTCTTTAGGTCACTAATTGAATAAATGGTCCACCTGCATCTGGTACGCTGCATGCAGCTTTGCTCCACCATCTCAAAGTGATTCAGTAGAACTAGAAAAGGGCAGTGAGGATGATCAGTGTTCTGGTAATGTTTCTACAGAAAAAACAACCCTATTAAATAGGTTGGAATTTGTCAAGCTGGAAAAGTGACTTTTGAAATCATGGCAGAGAGAGTGTGAAAAGGAATCAGTTCTTCATGTTGTAATACAGAGAGAGAAGACCATCAAATGAAGCTACCAGAGCACAGGTTTCAAACAAAGAGGAGTCAGTTCATCTAACAGCTCATTAGTTTGTGGACATCCTTGCCATCTTGTGGCTGTTAACAGTTTACGTGGTTCAAAGAGAAAACTGAAAAAGTCCATAGTGAAAACTCATCCTCCCATTGAATATAAAGACACCGTATCTGTCAAATGCCGTCCTTATCCAGGAACCCCGTCTAAAGCAAATGGTTAGAAGCTGAGGGAACATTATGGAAAGTTTAATTGCAAGCTTTCACAATTTTTACATATTTCCTTAGTCTTCTGGGCTTGGTCATTGCTGGAAACAGGATACTAATGTAAGTACACTTGGCCTGAGTCATCTACAAGAGCAGGAAATTAATGATTTGATGCAAGCCTTAATCTGATGCACAGTCAATGTTTGTAGCCATCTACCACTTCAGAACATAAAAAAAAAAAATTATTATTATTATTTCAATACTTGCTGGATTGTTTAGGCAGAACATTTTCAAGAACTTTGGTCAGACTTTTGGAGGCTGCTGAGGTACCCAGCTGGTTACACATTCCATCCCTAAGGTATCCAAAATGCAGATCTGACCTACTTGGGTTTATATCCTCCTTTATGTCTTTCAGGAAGCCCAAAGAATGAGATTTTCACAATTTGTTGAATGGATCCAGTTTATCAAATAGTTTTCTCTCCTTATGGCATTAACAATGAAGATTATGCTTGATTTTTCTAAAACTGTGATTGCAATTGCTTCTCTGCCTGCGGCTGGGACTATTACAGTCAGTCACAATCTAATAAAATAACACAGTGCTGTCCCTATGCATGCCAGAAAATCTGCCCAAGAATGACTTTAGACTTGAGCAAAAAAATAATCACTGAACCAATGTATTAGTTTTCCAAGACCAACAGAACACTAGGGTTGTACCAACATTCATCATCTCATTGACTGCATTTAAATAACAGGGCCACACACCTTCCTTAACAAAGGGTGGATACTTTTATTAGAGACAACGTTACTGGAAATCCTTCAAAAGCAGTGTCAGGGGCTGGGACTGGAATACCCAAGAAAACTTTCTGTTCCCAATTCCATGGACTAACTAAATTAGTTTTAAACTTTTTGCTGCAACGCCAAGGTCTTGATTAGGTTTTCATAGTGCCTAATCTGGGTCACTGAATTTTGGTGCCTAAGTTAGGAAACAAGTCTTTACGGGCTTTCTGTACAGTCAACAGAGAAAGGCAGGCATGTGGTTCAGGTCAAGAGCACGACCTCATTGTCTGATGAGCCCTACAGTATCCAGGCTCTGAAATGAAGACTGGTTTGAAGGAGTCCCTCCTTCCAATTTAGGGCATTCCCTCATCTTCAATGCTACTATTTTGAATGACTGATGGGAATACTGTTCAGTAACACCTTCACAGCACATGACAATGTCACCAAAACCATGAGATTTTTAGGGGACTAGCCATGATGCTTCAGCTGATTCCTGCTTTCCAGGCTGGATTGGAAAAGCCACACAGGTGCATGTGTGCCTTTTCCTCATAATTTTCACTTGGCATAGACCTCTCAAAGGGAAAATGAAAATAAAAAATTTCATTTGGAATAGTGACATGCTTTTCATAGGAAGAAGAAACATAGCTTCAATCTACTTCTTATTCTACATAATTTTCATTGGTCTAAGACAGCATTTTGTTGGATGATTGAACTCACGGTTGGAAAAGAAAATTCCATGTGAATTTTGTGCAGAGGATCTTTATCATTTGTTTGCCTCAGCAAGATTCTATCTTATTCTGAAGCTCAGCAACTTCAAAATAATTGTCTTCTATCCATTCACTTGGAATTTTGGATGGCACTTATTGTGACAGGATGCGGATTTTTCACTATGAATAGAGTCTTTTGTTAACATTTATGTCCAATAATTCATGAGCCAGCTGCTCCATAAATAATATCGAATCATCTTCACCATCTGAAAGACCAAGTAATCTAATATTAGTCTTGTGGCTTCACCGCAGAGAATTTTATTCACCTCTGAAAGGCTACTAGCGGTTTGAGATAAAAAGTCTATTTTCGAATCCTCCTTTTTTACAGTGTTTCCAGCTTGAAAGGTTTTGGTGTACACCACATCTGTCCAAGTTTCCATATTTGATAAATGTAGTCTTGCAAAATCCATTTACCATCCAAAGCTGTTACAGCCCATGTACACATTAAAATGTTCTGTTAATCTATTTCATCAATAAATTACTGAAATGGCTCTTTTTAGGCTTCAGTCACAGGAGAAATGGCTAAACGACCACAGAAAAAAGATTGTTTTATATTTATTTCCCCCTCTCTCTACAAGATGATGTCATTCAGTATGCTTGGTCCAGATTTTGGGTCTCTCATTACCCTTCAATCTGTTAGAGGGCAGAGTCTAGGTAAAACATATGAACAAATGACCAAACTTTCCATAACACTCAAAAGTGACAAATATCACAGTGAAGTCACATCATAAAAGAGGCTCAAGAAGAGCATTGCACTTGCTGTGACATAAAATTTGCCTGTCAGGGAAGACAAAAGAATATTAATAGCTTTTTGCTGTGTGCTTAATGAAATACTTCCCAGACTACTTGAAAGCTCCTTTATTAAGAACAATGACCTTTTTTTCCTGAGATTAATGACATGGTTTTAATACAGAAGACCTTATAAAGTGAAGTTTGTTCTATTTTTGTTACTCTAGACAATAAAACCTACAATAGCAGTGATTCAAACATAAGCAATTTCTAGACATAAAATATGACTACAGCTATCATTCAAACAAATTACCTCCAAAGGTAACAAGAATCACAAGCATAGTTCTTGGTCTGAAGAGCATACCAGTATAAATTCATTGTGATGCAGTGGGATCTTAAGCACAAAATAGTTAAGAAGTGAGAGAAAGGACATCACAACAATTAGGTCACAAAGTTACCTCAGAGAACTGTATGTCAGTATTGATGTTAGTTTTGTGTAACTATCTGTTCTTTTGCTTTTTACAGTCAGCAAAGAGGAAATGAGGGACAATTTATTATGATTATTTTACCAAATGTTTGGGAGTGATGATACAGAAGAGTCTGCAGGCTCTGTGACCACGAGGCTGAAAATAGCAGTAGAAAAGAGGGAGAACGCAAAGACTTGCTAAAGATGTACAAAGGACCATTTATTTTCTTTCATCAGCTCTCTCTTACAATAGTTTTGTTTTTCACTGGGCATTTTAGCGGGTCTTGAAATTTTTACTATCATATTTGGACAGTGTCAGTCCATCCTCAGTTAATGACCATTAAGTAACACTGTAGCAACATACTGCTGCACTACAAAGTAGTTCAACTGAGCTATCACCATAAAAGCTGTCCTAAAACTCTTTGCAAGATGGCTGTCTGCAATATATCAGTTGCACAACAGGCATTTACAACAGCTCTAGAGAATTTACAAAAGTGCGAGAAAGCAATACAGGAGTATCTTTTTTTTTCTGTACTATTAATAGTGGTAACATGAAACTGTTTCAGTAAAGCCATTTGGCAGCTGTACTACCATACTCAAGCCTGTGCTATTAGGTAATTTTCTTTATATTTAATTGCTAGCCATTACCTAGCTTCCTTCTCAATTTCTTTCTCCTCCTAACCAAATTCATCTTTAAAGCTGAGTGACTCAGCTGCTTCACTGAAAAATACTGTGTCCCTGACGTACATCTTGTCCTGTAAAAATAACCTATGTTGATAAATATTTTTATTTAACACAAAGCTTTGTGAATTAGGAGGCTTTTGATTGGACTAATACTTTCCTCTCATTTAACAGAAAGCTATTCAATGTTTCTTATAATGTCCCCTCTTTCCATCCCCCAAATTTCTGACTTTCAAATTACATTGAGAATTTCCCCTTGGTTGCTAACAAGGTTGATCACAAGCCAGGACCTTATTCTTTGCACACAGGAATACAGATTAGTTCAGTCTGCCTACGCAGGCAAGCACTGGTCAAGACTTTCACTTAATCTCCTGTGACGTGAATGAAGAAACACACTAAATTAGCTGTGTGGAATGATTGAATCACTACAGTCCAATGATCAAATGCCAGCATGAAGCTGCCATAGAAGCTCAGGCCACTAATGAGACTTTTCTGCTTTACTGAATCAGTTAGTTTGGGTTTTGGGTCTTTTTTCCTAAGCATTGTTCAGAAGCAGGAACAGAGCTCACCTGAAGGAAGAAGAAAATGCACAATTTCTGTTTGTTGTCTTTTAAATCAAATTCAACGCTTTTACAACAGGTACTAAGAGTTCACTTTTTCAACATGTTTCAAACTGCGTCAGAAAACTGGATCATTTGCTTTTAATCTACCGGGGTAGCTGCTTGAAAACCTGCTTTTTCATTTCATGTTGCCACAGAACAAACAGAACAAGCTGTTGCTTAATGTTAGCACAGAATGTAAGTACTTGAAAGTGCTTCTGGAGAAGAAATTAAGATGCTAAAATAAGCACCATTTAATTCCAAATGCTAAAGTTTTGCATAAGGATATAATACTACAGAAATTAACAACCAAAATTTCCAAAATAAATAAAGGACACATGTGAAAATGTTGAGAATCTAGCCTAGAATCTCTTGATAAAACATTTGATAGTGGAGCCTTTAACTCAAGTTGGCTATGCAAAAACTGAAGAAATCCACAAGCTTTAAACCCTTTTTAAAATCATGGCCAACTTTATATTTACAATCACCATGGAGATGTAGCCTAAAGGATCTAATTCCATTTGAGTTAGCAATATCTGGGAGACAAATTGCCTATTTTACTTTCTTGGAATTACCATAAATGCATTTGCAAGTTCTTCAGTGCGTTATTTCAAGTTGATATGCTTGCTCAGTAAATAAATCTCTCCCTTATGGAGTTTCTTCTGAACATTAGTTAAAAGAAAAAGAGAGTGTTTCTCCTTTAGGAACATCAGATATTAGGACAAATCATGATGACTTAAATGCTTATGTGCTCATGATGTGGAAAGAAGATTTTAACGCCATCCTTAAGGATATATCTGTGACTTTTTACAGAAGACACAGTAACTGGGAAAACTTCATACCTTAGAACATCAGAATTTTAAACGATCTAGTAAACCTCTTTCACTATTAGAAAGACCAGCATTTTAGTGACACTGAGTCTAGCCTTAAATACATAATGAAACTCAGTTCAATTTGAAACAGGGAAGATGATATACACTAAAGCACGGAAACTCTGAAAGTGCAACTGTGTTATTAGGTGTGCAATGGCATCTGAATCTGATGGGGACTAGGCTGGTTCAAGGAGAGCAGGCTGAAAGCAAAGTTATATCATCAGATCCCAGCTTCTGTTGCAAATGAGGATGACAGTTCCTATCTACTTTACTACAGATTGAGAGCTCCTTAGTGTAGCAATACTCATGAACTCTGCTAAATTTAATTTCTATTTCCATTTGACAACAGGCAGGGAAGCACCATGTCAATCAGCTTTTAATAGCAATTACCTTCCACATTGCAAAAAGTCATTCTAGATTTTAATTTATTTTCCAAGGCTATTTCAGGAAACTTTCAAGATGGAATACATTAAACTAAGCGCAATAAACAGCCCTGAATTGCATGCGAAGGGTTAGTGTGGTAATAAAAGGTAATGGGTGCCAACAAAGGCATCAGTCATACCCCATAGTTTTGGCGGAGTGACTCAGACGGAAAATTAGGAAGTAAACTAGCACAACTGAACCCCAAATTTGCCCCATTTTGGGTTTCTGGCTATGTTTACTATTACCAGGAGTGGTGGCTCCCATTTGGTCCTATCACCCAAGAGGTTCGCTTCCCACGGCCAGCAGGATGTGGCAAGCAGGGCAGGAGGAAAGAGGCACTTCCTGGTGTCACCCAGCAGGGTGCTGGACACAGCTGGAATGCATTCCCATATCAGGGAAATAAAGGAGCATTTCTATGAATTATAGCTTCTCACCTTCAAGCCACGACAGCCACCTCAACTGTACAACATTTCAGTATTTGTTCCTCAGCATGAATGCCTTTTGCTCATCTTTTCCTTAGGCACTACTCCATTAGTGAACACAAGGCTTAGCATGGTAGACTGGAAATATAATCACAGCTTGCCAGAAACGCAGTTCTCCAAAATTTGATACGACTTCCTTATTCAACCTTAATGTTACATTCACTGTAAGTCTTTGATATTTTTATTAGCTACAGCAGTAAACACCAGAAATCTGGACAGCTTCATAGTAAGAAATACCACTCTGAGAAGTAATTTCTGTTCTGATGACATCACTGTTGTCATGATACAAGAACTTAGCAAAATAGCTGCATATTGTTCTTTGATTAAAACATGAAAAACATTCACCAGACGAAATGCAAGGCATCCGTGAAATGTATTTTTACAACTCTATCTTACTTTATAACAATTGAGGTATTGACCAAAAATCTTGGAAGTTATATGTAATAAACCAGTTTTTTTCTTTTCTGGGTAAAAATTTTTCCACTGTAATTGACATATGCTAAAGCATGCAGTATTTTTAATTCAGATGTTCTATGTAAACAGCAGAGGTAATGTAAAAGGAAGGATCTTTGGAATACAGGACTGCCACCAAGAACACTATGTTAGCTCAAGGTCTCTCAGAGATTCTCTCTAGAATAACTTTCAAAGTATGATGTCGTAAACCTGAATCCCTGCAGTACTTTCTCTCTCAATTGCTGCATGTTTCTCATGAAGCTTTATGTAAGTGCAGCCTAGCAATGCCCAGTATTACTCCTTGCCTATCTCTGAAATATTATTGAGCATACTAGTATATGCGAAGAAGAACATAAGAACATCATAATAATGTTTGCCAAAGAGACAAAAAAAAGAGCAAATTGAAGTTTAGGATTTTATCACAAATGACATTTTTAAAGACTTGCTAAAAAAAAAATAAATCAAAACTGTACCAGTTTAATGCCTTTTAAAAGAGGAAATGTATTTAGTTGTTAAACTAGAAGAATGGAATTGACATAATCCGGGTTAATAGCCTATTTTTGTGAAGGTCTTATTTTATACGACTGTGCAAATTACTTCTCATCTCTCTGCTCCACTTTTGCCCTCTATAAAATGGGATGACAACCCCTTTTTTGAAAAACAGAAGTATCAAGCCGTAATTCTTTCAAGATGCAAAAGCACACATGGCCCTAAGATAAGGAGTAGTCATCTACAGCATGTCCTTAACCACTTCTCTTTCTTTTTGAACTGGGATGTGTGAATGCTTCCCTAAACTATAACCTTATGAGAAGAGACACTACTATGTGCACATTTAATTTTTTAAAATAAGTAATTATATTTATATTCTTAGATCTTATAAAGGCAAAGAAGCTAGCAGCATTTCAACATAAAACTATTTATGTAAAAGAATAAAATCATTACAGTGCAGACTTGTAGTTTTTCTGAATTTGTGGACTGCACAGTACAAATTGATACAGCACATATTGAGAAGTAAATGTAGCCACAGGTGAAGAGCTCATACTGCTTATACAGGTGATGTGAGTTGACTGCATGCTTTTTTTCACGGTAACAACAACAGTAACATCGGAATGCCTGTAGAAGTAATAGTAATTACAAAGATAGGCGCTAACAACGTAGCTGTTTTCCAATAATTTTGCAGCATACTTATGTCATCACATAAATCAGCTCCTGTAGCTGTCTTTGCTGAAAAGTACATTTATTTAGAGTTACCTATAGTATTTTATTTCTTCCTTATTCTGCACATTGTGAAGTTTTATCTACTTGAACAGGTGCCACAATTTCATTCCTATACCTACTTTTTAATTTGTAATAGCATGCAGAGTTCTGGATTGCAGACTACAACAGTAACATAGCTGTCATACATGCAGAGAGAAAGTCTCAGTTTCAGTATCTAAGTGTCAACAACTACTCTCGAACCCTCAGAAATACACGAACAATCCTGTTTCCCAAATAAGAAGGAAATCCAAATGACTCAACTCCTCCCATGACCTAGAAGAAGGGAATTCCTAACTCAGCCTGTCAAGCAGACTGACTGGCAATTCTTAATTTTTTTACTGGCTTTTACTATTCTTTTGCTCACTTCTCTCCCATATTAAGAACATGGAGTAAACTTACATGAATTTCCACACTGGTCATACCACAGGTTCACATAGTTCACTTAGACTCCTGTCTTGTAGCAGTGACTAAGAATAGATGCTATGTGATACACTTTACTTTTGTCTTGCACCACTGCAATCACATATATAATTTTCACTTTTAAAAAGGATTTTTAAACCACTTAATGGAGAAATTGCCTGTCTTCCTTGTCGTCTCTCTTCTTGAGACTACAGAGCTAAATTCACCTAATGTTCGTACCGAAAGAGCCTGGCTCAGGACTCGATGCTGCAGACTGTCAAGTGGGAGGTGCATTAAAAGATTCATCTGGTCATCTCAAGAGATCCTTAAAACTGTGGCAGAATTAGTGAAATCCTCTAATGGAATATGATTGAATTGTAATTTGTACTATTACCAATTTTTGCGACTATATCTAGAGATTATGTTCAAGTAACAGCATTTTCATACGGCTTTATACATCATATCCAGAGAATTCTTGCATTAGCTCAAACCTATTCCCTAAGCAGATCTGTTTCTGACTGGAAATACATGTTCCACTTGGCTACGCAGCATGGAAGGTAGCGAAAAGTACCACTTTGCCTTGTGGCCAGGAAAATGGGTGGAGTTCTGTACAGAAAAAAACCCCAAATAAATATTGTGATAACTTACAGTGCATCTCAACCTCTTAGAAACATTCCATTCATTTCAGCAATCCTTTTGATCTATTCCATATAAATCATACATAAATCTATTATAAATCCATATAAATCTATTCCATATACAACTTGAAAGAATAAATCCCACTGCTCTGACAGAACCTCATTGAGAACAAAGAATCAAGAACTGTGCCAGAGAACTAGTAAAAAATTTCATGCAAAATATGGTGAAATACAATCTCTGCAGTTGTATTCACTCTGCATTTCACATAGCAGTGTGTTTGCAACTGCCACTGATGGCAGTCAATGGAAGCCTTTATTTTGAAGAGAAAAACTGTGGTAGGATGTCAACAACTTTGAAAAACTCAGACCTGTTTTTTCATATATTTGAAACAGGTCTCTTACTCCTTGACAACTTCTAACACTAACCTTCTTGTGTGTGATGCATTTGCATACAATGATGAATGTTCTTCACATAATAAGGAGAAAAGTGCAGGAAGATAGTGGGAAGAGGAGTCTGGATACAGGCAGAGGAGATAAGATGGAGAACAGGAGGATGAAAAAAGCTGACAGCGGAAGCCAGGATGGGCACAAAGGTTTGGAGAAGACTAAGAATCAAACAGAAAGTAGAAGTAAGAAATAGAGATGTGGAACAGCAAAGAAAGATGAAAATTTGCTTACTGGGCTATACTAACAAGTATAGCCAGCAGGTTAAGGAAAGTGGTTATTCCCGTCTAATTGGCACTTGTGAGACCACATCACAAGAACCACGTCTGGTTTTGGGCTTCCCAGAAAGACATTGATATGTTGGATCAAGTCTAGAAGAGAGTTACCAAGATGACTAGGGGCCTGGACCAGATGACATACAAGGAGACTCTGAAGGAACAGTCTTTCTCAGTCTTAAGACGAGAAGGCTAAGGATGGATATTACAGTAGCAGTCAACTAACCAGTGGGAAGGTGTAGAGAAGAGAGAGCTAGTCTCTGCTCAGTGGTGCTCAATGAAAGGTTGCAAGGTAACAAGTACAAGTTGTGACAAAGGATATTCCAACCAAATTTTAGGAAAAACACGTTAACCGTGGACATTGGCGGTCAAACCCTGGATCAGGTTTGCCCAGAAAGGCTGTAGAATCTCCATTCTTGGAGAAACTTAAAACCTGCCTATAAAAATCCCTGAGCAACCTACTCAACCTTGGAAATTGGCTCTATCCTTGAAGTTGGCATCACTTTGCGGGCCAGACTATTTGGACCAGATGACCTCCAGAGGTCCTTTCTTACCTAACTAGTTCTGTGATTCTATGAATTTGAAATGAGGATTAGACCCCGAGGGCACAAAGTTAGAAAACCACAGATGAGTAGCCAGAAGACCATACTCCACACAGCCTAAAAATGAAGAAAATTTTCTAGAATCTCAAGACTTCTGCAACCAAATATCTGCAAAACTTTGTGACAAAACATGTGTCTCATCCCCCCTCTAGTGGCTAGTACACATAGGACAACTCACTGTTAAAACCACTTCTAAACACTAGTGGCAAGTACTTGGGAAGAGTGAAAGACGTTTATCACACACTTGAATATCAACATATTCTGACATCATGGAATTAGTGAGGTTTGTCTTAAAATTTTTGTTTGTTTTGTTTGTTTGTTGTTGTTGGTTTTTTTTAAAGTTAGCAAATGGCACGTGACATATTCCCAGCATTTATCTCCCCCTTTCCCTAAAGCCACCTTAAATGCTCTTTTTCTTGATTTTGCACTTGTTTTTTCTTCTATTTTTAAATGCTTTTTGCATGTTCTATATTTATGCATATATATATATCTGATTATTGTTCTGTGTATGTGCGTAATTTTTGTGGTTATATACATATTTATATTTATGTGCATATTTTCTTAGTAGACTAAGTTGATAAAGCATTTCCAAGATCCATTTCTTCAGACAAGGTCGCCTAAAGTCATCTTTTACATCTATGAATGAATAAAAATGTCTAAGCTTCAAAGATACTTGTGCAATTACCAATTATGTCAAAGTAGTTCATGTATTCAGATCAGAGAAAAATATATCATGCTTCCATGCCTCAGCATGAAAGGAAGCACGTACAATAAATACTATAAAAAAATTTACATTTACATGCTTTGGTCAACAATTTTAAGAAATGTGGTATAATCTACTGCAACTTAAAGAGAAAATATAAAGAAAATAATAAAAACAACATTAAACTGCTTGTAAGTGGGAATACTATACAAATATTTACTTACAGAGCTACTGGTCATATTTGCCATATGTCAAATAGCGAAGGAAATCTAGAAATACTATTGATGCTAATTATGCAAATATCCTATAGACAGGATGAATAAAGAGGTCAAAATGAGACAATTTAAAATATTATTCACAAAAAATTACGTCTAGCTACTGGGTAAAGGGACGTGAATTTTCACACAGATAAGAGAACGTTTTCCAAATATTTTAATGATAATAAATGAAATTAAATCATTAAAGTTCATAGAAAATTATATTACTGAAGAAAAGATGCAAACGGTGTTAATTTTTACCATAGTTTCAGCTATGGTAAGACAACCAATGCTGTCAGACTGCTTGGCCTCTAGCGTACCAAAAACATCTTTCTTTGCATCTGAACAGCAACAGTAAGACAGCACCTACCACACAGCATATCAAACACCAGTTCTTCACTCAATAAGCTAGATGTGCCTTCATGCAGCTCTTTTGTATGGGTAACTGATACAAAGGCCACATCTACTAGAAACAAATAGCACAAGCAGAAGCTTAACAAGTCATTTTGCAAGGGTTTCCTAACTGCAGTCTTGTATATTCAAAACTGGGCAGTTTTAATTCAGCTACCAGTCTGTCAAATTGTTCTACATGTAATGTTAGTTTTAAGCATACAACCACCTAACAATTTCAATGGGGCAAATCACCTGCTTAAGATTAACATGTGCCAACCACGTACAGAGTGGAGCCACGCACGTTTCATTCAGTAGCAGAGAGGAAACCTGCTATAACCAAAGGGACAGAAAGCACTTGTTTCCACAGCATGGAATGAAAAAAAAGCATCTTTGACCACCTGCCAGTACTGATAGTCCTATTCTCCTACCTCCAACAGCTGCTATTATTATTTCACAGTATCAAAAATGTACTAGGCATTACAGAGAAAACAGTAAAAACTGCAGCCAGTGTCCAGAAATCTAAACAATCCAAGTTACACCTCTCACTACAGATAATAGCATTTAACAATAGGGTGGAAAAAGGCTGCTGGTGGACACGATTTACAAGAGTAGAATTACAAGGCAATGCCTTTATTAGGTTGCTTTTGAAATCTACTTCCATTAATCAATTGTTCTAAACACATCTGCGTTATTTTCTCCACAGAAGCAATAAAATATGCCATTCTTGGTCAGACAGTGTTGCGCAGGTACATAATCTACACTTCAGTCTTGCACACCTGAAAGAAACGTGGCATTACAGCTTAAATTTGCAACACTAATCTTACAAGTTGTCATTCTAAGTTGGGCTTCCATAATAGAAAACTGAGAGAAACAGGCATCTACATTCTCTAAATTATGAAGTACTTTAAAATGAGAAGAATCATCCTTTGTGAATGTCCTTTTCTCACCACTGCCTACAGAGACACCTTAAACAACCAGCTTTGACTAGACACTTAGTTCTCAGCTCAAGTTAAATATATTCACCACTTTCATTTTCAGACTTCAGAGCTAGATCATAGAATGGTTTCGGTTAGAAGGGACCTTAAAGATCACCGAGTTCCAACCCCCCTGCCATGGGTAGGGACATCTCCTACTAGACCAGGTTGCTGAAAGCTCCATCCGGCCTGGCATTGAACACTTCCAGGGATGGGGCATCCACAGCTTCTCTGGGCAACCTGTTCCAGGGTCTCACCATCCTGACAGTAAAGAATTTCTTCCTAATATCTAATCTAAATCAACCTTCTTTCAGTCTAAAACCGTTACCCCTTGTCCCCTCATAGACATGGATATTGGATTAATCAAGATACAACTAGTTTAGCACCAGCTAAAAAAAGGATAAATAGGCTATGCTAGGAGGTAAGCCTTTCCATAAGCATGTGAAAAGCCCCAAAGAAAAGCATATGAATCAATCCTGTTTTAACAGCCGTAACAGCATGCCAGAACTCCAGTTACAAAAACTGACAGAAATTTAGTATCGCCAATGCAATGCTGGTGTTTGCCAAGGAAAGGGACACCTTTTTCATACTCCTACAGACTCCAGGAAAAGAGATTGATTGGAAAAATAAAGAACAAAGAAATGCAGTGAATAATTAGTAATTTAACCAGAAAAAAAATATATTCACTAAATAATATGGTACCTTGAATATTGGCAAGAACCTCTGAAGATATAAACGCATGAAAGTAATTTTTCAGGTGTGCTGAAAAAAAGAAACAGAGCATCCTTAAGGCAAAAAGTTTATGCAACAGGGCATAAACTGAGGAGTCACGTTCCACAGAGGAACACTTCCTGTAAGATTTGTTCTTGCATTTTTCTTCTAAAATGGCACAATTTTCCTTAAGTTGTACAGTTCCAGGATACAAAATGAAACAAAATGATTCAGATGATAATTTGCTGAGTCAAAGACTATTAAATATTTGAGGATATGAAAATGGTTCTTTTCCATAAAGGATGATGGCCAATTTAAATACCATATTTTTAGGTTCTGAAATACAGTTCCATTAACAATCATTTCTTGAAGAACAACAACTTGTACTATTCCATGGACTGATCTTCACATTTTATATTACACAGTTCAGGACCTGCTTGGGGTAAGATACATTTGCTAGATTAACCCCTTGCATCTGGAACTTCTCCAGGTCTCAGTGATTAGGCTAATTAGGATTGTACTAGATGCCATTTATCAAACCTTTCAGCAAAATGAGCTTGCCTGATCAAATGATACAAAACGAAAAACTATGTGCGTGGCAAGTCACTATGCTACTTTCCTTTAAAGTACTGTTTTAGGAAATACAAGAGAAAAAGCAAATCTACCTGTGAATTCACTTCATGAGTTTGAAAGGTTTGAAGAGCACACCAGTAATACGTCTTCCCAAATGAATCAGTATTGAACTTTGCCACTTTACTGACCCAATGTGGGATCTAAAGAATGCTGCATAACTACCAGCATAACAATATCCTATAAATAAGTTGAACTAAAACAAGACATTATTTGTAGTAAAGATGCCTAAAAGGAAAAAGTGAAGGGCACAGAATGGAAAAGAGAAGTCACTTCCAAGTATGACTTAATGAACAGAAATACTGAAAAAAAAAAAAAAAAAATTTAAACAGTAAATTTAAGATAATGACAAAAAAAAGAAACTGGATTTCATTTCATGCTATTCTGTATCAATGAATAATTCTTTGCATTTCCCTTGTGGAAAAATAATACAACTCTAATAGAACGATTCATAGCACTAAACCATTTTCCTGAGCAAACACCATGTACATTAGAAGGACTTCTAGAGGAGAATGTTTGTTTGGAAGATTTATTATTGTAAGATTATGGTAGGATGATCTGGATGGCTCAGCGTACGAAATCTTGTCATCCTAGCAGAAGTACTTTGTACTTCCAAGAGGCAGATGCACATTTGAAACCAGACAATAGAACTCAAATTCTGAAGCTTCAGAGATAGAGTTTGCACAGGCTTATATTTACTTGTCAACAGGCAGTAAAACAGCAGTAAGTGCGTACCATTAACCCCACATCAAGCAATACACGCTGGCATGAGCAGTGGAAGAGGTCCACTTATTTATTGAATTGAAGGAGGCACTGCAATAGCAATAGCAAAGCAAGTGTACAGGCAGGTAAGGGAAGGAAGAAAAGAATGCACTCCTACGTTTTTACTGTGGCTGTTAGAGGTTTGTTTACCAAAAGAAAAAAATAAATCTCTTCCTATGACCAGTATAAACATACCAGAAAATAGCTAAAGGAAAGCAATCTTGCTGAGCAAATTGCACATACGGTATAAGGCACATGAACTTAAAAATAAGGTTTTTGCAGATCAGATTCTCAAACTACCCCATGAGAATATTTCCTATCTAACCCAATGAAACAGATGGATTAAAAAATAACAACATAAGCTATATCTTAAATAGTATCTGTCAGAGCAAAGGTAGCATAATTGACTATATGAACAGTTACATATCCCGGTTCAGTTTAGGTTGCATGACCATAAAAAATACAAAACATATTAGAAAACCCAGTAGGCGATAAATGTTTTTACATGACCCATGAGGCAAACCAGATGGTGTAATGACTTCAGCAGTGAACCCACCTCCAAGTCACTGGGTGATACTGAAAGGAAATCCAGCCACCAACTGGATTACTAGCCAACGTGGTTCACAGATGCCACTTGCTCACCTCCCCACCCCTTCTCTGCCTTGTTTCCCCCACAAAAGACTCTGCATACAAAGCAGGATTCTCAAGGCAGACCATCACCCAACCGTAGGCACACTGGGCAACACATGGGGAACACGGTGTGGGGACACAGTTTGCAAGGAGCACCTTTCTACCAGAGCTCTTGTGACAGCAGGATCACAGCACGAACAGTGCAGCATCCCTCCAGCCCCGCAGCCTGCATGGCAGACCATGGACCAGGCTGAGCACCCTGGGTAGCAGATGAGATCTCAGAGCCAGACTAGCTAATGGCTAAGGAGATGCCACAGGTATTCAAAGCACAGCTCTAGCTGCAGCACTAAGTCCATCTTCCAAGCCTCCAACATCTTGCTGATAAGATGTTGTACAGGTCGTAAGAGGAGAGCTTAGAGGAGGCGGCAGTTTTGGAGGCTTGGCAACCTGGTAAGAGTACAGCTTGTACATTAGGGATGAGAAGCAGGGCAGGCAATAGAGTTAGAGCAGCCGGAAGGTGGGAGGACACGGAGTCGGCTGAAGCAGCAGAAATACAGAATGAGGGAGTGGGACTTATGGCAGGAATAGCGGAAGAGCCTATTTTGGATCGCTATGGGGAATCCATCAGGAAGCTGTGGCTCTCAAACACATTGCAGCATGGCTTCAAGAGCCAGAAAGTTTGGCAGCCCTTACTCTGTACTTTCTACGATAAAGTTATTCTTATTCTCTCCTCCTGCCCTAACCTGCTTCGCATCCCTAACATCCTCCCAACCCCACTACGCTTAGAATACCTTTTGTACACAAACTAGGGAACACGCTCTCCAGGGGCTTATGTACCATATCTTTCTGTAAGATCAAATAAAATGCAAAACCAAGTGTGCAAATTCAAACCGTGAAAGTGGACCGGTGAAGACTCCATAGGTATCCCCACAACCCCATGTGCTCATCATTATCCTGGCAGGTGGCAGGGGAACACCACTCTGAAGTGGAACCGTAAAGTTGTTTGACTTCACCCTGTGCCATGCACGTGCACCACATGGGGCCCACAACCTACAGACAGTCCTACCACACAAGTTAATTAATTTCAACAGGATTTAAGTAAATATTGTTCATTAGTCTGTCGTCTGTGCTTCAGGAATTACCCAGGCATACCATGTGGTAACAATAAAGCCCCAAATGCCAGTATGTTTAAATGACTGGTGCCATCTTCATTATTGCTATTAATGTCAGTGCAACATCACAGTGGTAACCCTCTGCTATACTTACAGAAACACGGTCTAAACCCCCAGTGCTCAGGCTTACTTTCTGTATCTGAGGGGAGTAATGATTAAAACCCTTTTGAAGATCACCATCAAAGGCTATTTTGCTATTGATTTATACTGAATGTTAATAATTAAACAGCTGGCATATTTCTCAGCTTTCTCTCATTGAGATCCAATAAAAGGTAATCTATTTATATTCCACTCAAGATCTCTAGTGGTTCTTTACTACCTCAGTATCCAGTAAATACTCACTAAGCTTATTACGGAGCAGGACTAATATTTCACTTGAATTGGTAGGAAAATGGCTTCTTTAGCTCCCAACAATAGCTGTTGCTCAATCTGTAAAGTGGGAAGAAATCTGCATAACATGTGAAGAAGATACTCAATCCCTTAAACAGCTTCCTTTAAACAGGAGTTGGACCTGATTCGTGAAAAAAATGTGTATGTTCAGTGGGTGGTAACTTTGATGTAGTTCTTTTATGTATATAAGGGTTAGCCAGAGTGTCTGCATAAAAAAGGAAGCCAATCTGCTTTTATTCAGACATAGCACCATGTGGGCTGAATGTGAAAAACAGAAATGGTATATTAAATGCGATTCAGAGAAGAGACTCATTTTCTTGTTAGTACAAATTATGGGAATGGGAGCCCAGCTGAAATGTGTAACACAATGATATGAATCAGTGATGACTGTAAATGTGGGTCTCGGAACAAAACTTGTTTTTCCTATATCCAAGGATTACGGTGACATATTTGTTTCTACCATCCTCACAGAAGAGCTGGAAACACCTGTGAGAGAAGTGACTGATCCCCAGTGATGTTCCAGCCCTTCCCACACTCCTCCTTCCTAACGCTGGCACAGTGCATATAAGATTGCCCTTAAAATCTGATCATTCAAGGGTCTGCAATAATTGTGACATTAAAACCAACCCACGTTTGATATCAAAGGTACGTTCTTCCTTCAGCCTTTATGTCCTTGTTTATCCCCATTCTGGGGCAGAATGCCAGGGGACCAATTGCAGTAGAAAATTCGTGTACTTTTCCTAGATGAAATTTACATTTGTAACTCACTACACAACTCATAAAAGGAACAGCTGTTTAAAATCGAAAATCAAGCCATCAGTTTCTGCTAGATTAAAAAAAAAAAAAAGTAGCAATTTAAGTCACATTTGAAGTTCACAAGGGTTACTGCATTTTATTAAAATAGGTCCAGTACAAAGCACCTTTGTCATTAAAAATCCATTGCTGCAAAGGAAAGAATCCTTTTACAGCGATAACATTTGAGGACAGCTTCCTGATAATTTTGTAATTGGATTTCTAGAAAAATACCACTGAAAAAGAACCAACAATCTTCATACTTCTCTACAAATTATTTTTTTCTGATTCCATGAAAAAATGGAAATTAAGAAAACCACCCTGAAGAAGCAGCCTTCATAAATTGATCAACCCAGTTTCACCTAGAAGACTTGAACTCTCTTACAGAGTTTCTGTCTTTCAAACGCCTTCAACAAGTCTTTGCCTGTACCATTTTTAACAAAGCATCTTGTATGACACAAGCATTTGAAAAAGAACTAGACAGTAGATAATTCTACTATAATTCAGAAAGGGCAAAATATCTGCAGGAAGCAGATCAACAATTTATGGCTGTACAAGTGGACTGCCAGTATCACAAGCATGATTTAGACTGTGTCTATTACATAAATGACAGGTGGATTTGGGTTTAAAATGGCAATTTGCAGTCTATCCTGAAAACAAAATTGCAATACAGTTCTAGCCTTTTTTTTCAAAAAGCGATCTGTTGATCTTCTTTATTGAAGCGAGAGCAGAAGACATGAAGACACACGCCACTCATGGGGAGCCTGTGGATGGACTGCAGTACATAAAAGCATACTCAGGCTAGTAATACTCCAAGTGTGACATTCAGCACATGTAATTTCATCTAACCATGTTAAGACAAGATGTATCACCACTCTCCAGTGGCTAGAAAAGGGACCCATACAGTGGCTCAGACTAGATGAGCAGCTTTCAGACAGCTAAAACATCCAAATCAAATGTGGAAATGAATCTTGTTTGCAATCACTAACAGCACTTTATTCATAGTCAAACATGCTCTACCACAGGCTTTTCAAGATCACTCACAATTCTGAGTCTCTCATGGTCTCCAGCATGCACTGAAACTCATAATGTTCAAAGCTGTCACTTTACTTAACTAGATTAATGTCATCTTGCACCTACCTACACTCAACAGCCACCCCATGTGGCTACACCACAGAAGTGTAGCCGTGCCTTTCAGGAGAGTTGTCAGATAGGCAAAACAGTGAAATTAATTTATTAATTCATTGATAAAGCTTAATTTTCAAGGAAATCTGAAGTTGTTAGCCTTGGTTTTATTCATCCTGTATTTGCATTAAAATATTTTGGTCCTTTTAGCACTCTAAACTAGTGAGTGAACCAAGACAAGCTGTATAGTTCTTACATAGCTACAGTGTGAATGTAGCAAACTAAACTAAAGCCAAACTACTACTGAGTTAAAGAGTGTCCCCATTGGATTGAAAGTATTTCAGTTCATATGTACCAGCTTCTTAGGTTTATTACTTTGCATCAATTCTGCCTAAGGCCATTAAGTATGCCTTCTGACCCATAACAGACTGATTTATCACGTCACACGGGGATCTTTATGGTATTAATGACTCCAGTGCCAATATCTGGAATTCTGGTAAGCAGAAATACAGAAGATAAATAATAACAACTATAACATGAAATTTGAGACCTATAAAGCAATACAAAGAATTATACTTCCATGCCAATTTCCTCTACTTCATTTTTACAGGTTGAAAACTGTACTGATGAAAGCTTTTCTCCAAATCAACTGACATGGGTTATTCTACAAAAACCACAGGATGGTCTGTTTCATTAATACTCCTAACAGTTCCCTTAAAAGAATCCTGTTGGCATATGGTATTTTTGGGAAATAGGGTCATGGGGGAGGGAACTTCTCCTCTCCTGAGCCCCATAAATCTCTCTCTCTCCCCCAAGATTTACGCAGGCCAAAGGCAATTATGGCTATTTACATGGAAAGCCAATGCTTACGTATAGTCTCTCAGTTTCTATGGCAGCACAGCTCCTATAAAAACACAGCTCTCCAAGCTCACAAGCATCCCCATGGACTCTCTGCCATCCCCTTCACAGCGAATTTCCCCTCAAAACATGCCAGACCACATAAATTAACGCTGACCCCACCATCGGCAGAGCGAACAGCGAGGTGGTGGGGAACACTCTCGGTATGAATGGCCGGTGGTTACGCTGCTGCCTCCTGGCCTCCCCTCCTGCCTCTCATCGGCATCTTCACCAGGACTGCCGAGGGCTTGCCAGGCGAGCAGCGGGAAGAGAAAACCATGCCAAAAAAACACACTTTCATTTACGTCCTGCCGCCTTCTCCTCCTCCTTCGAGTGAACTGAAAAAATCCATCACCCAGAAAATTAAGATGGAAAAGACTGAAATCACTTCTGCTTTCACTGTTGCTAGGATTACACAACAGAAACATTTCCCAGATAATGGGATTTGTCAGCATCAGCTGAAAAAAATGCCTACTGTGTGATAATATTAAGAAACCAACCACTCCTATAAACAGGAAGCAGCTGACGTTATTTTTTTCAGTTAATTCAATGCCTGAAGCAAAGCTATACATTATTGTTAACTATATAGATAACTGGAGCACTTATACAGAGTTTACTTAAATTTTACATCGCAATTAAAGTGTCTGCTTTACACAGACACCTGTTTAGTCTTCTCAATACTACCTTACCCCATTCTCAGGAAGAATTATAGCATTTGCATATTACTACTGGAACACCTAATTGCAGCCAATAAAAGAGAACATATCCTCTAGGGTATCAGAAAGTATCCTGTATATTTATTAAAAATTAAATGTATTAACATATAAAAATGCATTACTTCAGTTGAAAGTCCAATAGGAAGGACATTTTTATAGAGTGAAAAAGAAAAAAAAAATCTGCTTACGACAAGAATACTCCTCACCAAAAAATTTAAAAATTTCCTTATGGAAGTTAAGTATCACATCATTATGTGACAGTTTTCCCTTCAGATGCTGAGAGCGCCTTGGATTGGCAGGAGACTTGGAAGTTTTGATTAACAACCTACTGGAGCTCTTGGCAATGTGCCTGGGTGTTTCAGATTACTGCTGCTATAGAAACTCCCCTGGGTGACTGCACTGCTTTTCTTTTTCTCACATTTCTAAAACGTTGGTCTTCAAATTGTTTTTTTTTTTTTTTTGTCCTTTTGCAGTTTGCTCCACTTGGTAGCAACTGCTGCACTACTGTTCTACCCTCACTCAGTGAATAGCAGAGCTACACAAACAGCTATCATTACAGATAACAGGCATCATAAAAGAATTTGCCATATGCCTTGTCAGCTGGCCAAACCAATGACACAATTCTTTTACAGCAGTCTGGGTAGTTCATAGGAGGTATATACATTTCAGGAAGCTGGCAATTCATTAGCGTTTCTCTGACTGTAATACTAGTTAACATACTTTTAAGGACTGATTATATATGAGCTTAATATTAGCTTAATTTTAAATTACTATTTAAAAATTGTAATTCCAACTTATCCAAGCAATCAAAATCACACAAAGAGACTTTATTTTTGCAAGACATTCCCTCCTTTCAGTTCACTTTTTCAATTATTTTTCTTTTTTCCCCTCTCAGGATAATCCAAATTATACTAACTGGGTGAATGAGCTATCTCTGTTTCCAGCACCACTGACAGACTCTAGTAGGGACCAAAAGCACTTTCCATTGTTACTTAATGGAAAAAAGTACAAAATAGTGAAGCAGCGTAGAGTGCAGTGCCTGGCTGCTGCTGCCCTGAGCATCTGACCAGGCTGTGTCACACAGCTGACACCAGCTACACCAAAAGCCTATCCAGGCCATCATCGGTGAAGTGACCACATCTTCTGCACACACCAGTCCACAGATGCACACAGCTGCAATCGTGGTCCCAAGAAGCCTGGGTTTTAGCAAGCGTGGACATAGACACTGTGCCGAGTCTACGTCTGTGAGCCCCACGCAACATGTGCACTCATGTTCCTGTACTTATGCCCTTGAGAGGAGGGCAGTCACTGTTAGGCTAATCCTGCCAGTTGTTCCTGGTGCCCTGCCTGCCAGAGACCACTTGCAAAGGGAACAGGCTGCAAGTGGGATAAACTGGTCCAGCAGTGACAACGTATTTCTTAGCATCTTACTTGCACACGTACGGACAAAGTCTGATCCGATGTGGCATAGCAGGGCCATATGGCTCCTGCATCAACATATCAATGGACGAGCTGCCTCCATCAGAATAGCTCATGCAGCTCACACCTTACTCCGAGGGCTCCCAGGAAAAGAGGTATACCTGGAGACTACTACAGGAGGAATGAACAGTCCTCAACTGAACTCAGGAGAGACGCTGAGCGCCCTTCCTGAAAGGAGAGGCCCAAACAGTGCAAAACCCATATGAGCAGCTGACGGACACGTAGCAATAAAGAAACCATCTGAATCAGGTAAGTGGCATTGGTACGTGGAAATCTTTGCTTGGGAGATATTTTTGTTAGCTAGACAGCTGCCCAGTCGATATGGGCTCAAAGCAGCTGAACTGCTGAGCAACTTCAGCTCTCAAGGTCAAGGAAAGCAGCCTCTAGAGGGTAAATAACATTTTGCAAATGGGTTCAAAGCAAGTGAGTGATTTAAAATAAAGCTACAAAAAAGGTCTTTTTTGCATTCTTCTTTCAAAGTAATACCATCAGAGACTGGATTACACTGTGTCTTAGATGTTTGGAAGACCGGTAGCTTTTTACCTTGTCCTTCAGAACTTAAAATTACTACACGCAAAACAAGTTTCTAGAATCATGGTTCTGAAAAGAGCCTTCTAAATATTGTTATAGCCTTTCATTCCATTTCATATCTGCTGGAGCTTGCTGAGAGCCTGAAGCATAAACTAAGACACAGAAAAGTGTAAATCATCTGTACTATTTACAGACAGTATCCAAGTTAAACCCAAACCAGAATAATTCAGAAACTGATTTTGTTATCTACTTCACTGATCAAAGCTTACAAAGAAATAGGGAGTCGGATCATTAACGTCCTTATCAGCTGCTAGAGTTATCAGGAGAAAGAAGATTTTCTGTTACGATTGCAATTCTGGCAAACATACCATTACCGCAGAACCCCAAACTGGTCACAGTTCTCCTAATGTGGTCTCACAAATGCCAAATAAAGGGGAAGGACCTGCCGGTTATGCTTGCTAACATTGCCTGGGACACGATTGCCTGTCTGCTGCAAGGGCACACTGCAGACACACGCACAACTTGCATGAATACCTCCAGCAGCTACAAGG
The DNA here is from genome assembly GCA_017639485.1 of Pluvialis apricaria. Taxonomy (NCBI): domain Eukaryota; kingdom Metazoa; phylum Chordata; class Aves; order Charadriiformes; family Charadriidae; genus Pluvialis; species Pluvialis apricaria. Next base: position 115,626,849 of record CM030008.1, on the reverse strand, counting down.
CTGTTTCTAGCCAGTTGGCCTCCCAGTCTGTGCTGTTGCACAGCTTATCCCAGCACACAGGACTCTGCGTTTGCTTCTGCAATAAAACAAGAGGCAGCATTTGCAGCCTTTGAGCAGAGTCTGGGTTATTTCAGCCTTCTCCAGACCACTCAGCTTTGAAGGAATATCATTACATGTTGCCATCTATTCTTTTACAACATAGGGGAGAAAAATGGCCAGACGAAACTAGGAACTTTTACTGCAATCACTAATACAAAATTTAGAAGAAATGGTCTAAGTTCCAAACACACAATATAAAACAAAGCTATAAAATGAAAGTAAAATAATATAAAAAATATTATGCATTACTGCTAAAATATCCCACTGTGTTGTATTTATGGTTCAAACCTTAAAAAAAGGCAGCCTATGTAATACCTAGCAGCAGTACTTTACAGGAAGAATATATTGAATTTTTAAAATATTCAGGAAGAAAACATTTAAATTTGTTTTCATGAGGAAAAAAGCAATAGACATCAAGAGTGGATTCAGACCACTTTTAAAGTCTCATATTTTCTACTTTTCTCCCTTCACATCTTCAGTGGCCAAATAATATCATATCACAGCTTGCTTCTGAATCAGAAAAAAATGGGAGAATCCATCTCAGGACTCATAACATTCCTTCCATTGCGGCTGAGGTTCATCATTTGCACAAACGTGAAGAAAATGCACAGTAACAGCATATCAGGGCCCAAACATGCCATTATCTCACAGCATCCACAACACCCAATAATCTGATAATCAAGGAAAGAGGAACGACAAATAAGAATCTGTTGCTGCACCACCATATTTCATTGCAAAGAATCAGTCTTTCCCGATGCTTGAACCACCCAGACTAGAACTATTTATGTGAGATCAGAAATTACCAAAGAAACGGGGAGAAATAACACTATAGTGAATTACTAAAAACAGTAATTCACCAATATTCAGGAGGTATTTACGGAAATTTATAGGACAACTGGCCACAAGATATTAACGTCTCCAGAACAGAACTGGAGATGGTGTGCTCCCCTTTCTCTCCCGCATATCTCATTAACCATTTTAAATGCCGTAGCGTAGCAATGGTGCCTCTGCTCCTCGTTTACAGAGTCAGCATATACCACTGAAACACTGTATTTCCACATACTCCTGCTAAAATGCTGCTTCCCTGCTCCTCCTTGCAAGGGAACTGTGGCTACAGAATAACAATTTACCTCTCCATTTTTCTCTTCCCTTTTCCTTCTTTTTCCTTCCACCCTCCAATCTGGTTATTTTTGGACTGCCAGTTGGGATTATTGCTCTTTTTCCCTGCTAAAATAAAAACAAACAACAGTTATACTTCAGATTCTGGGCTTAAGCATGCGATCTGTCTACAACACTAAACAGTCACGTTTTCTTGCCTGAGGTGCAATGCTATCTCCTATGACACTGACTAAAGCAAGCCTTGCAACTAAAGGCAAATTCCGCTTCTGGATTTGCATGTGCAGTTTTCTGACTTCTCTGGTAACTACCTATCTGCAATCCTGAGCAGAATTATGCCCTGAGAGTTCAGCATTGGCTGACTTGTGCCTAGTCTTAGAGCATGAAAAAATAGCTTTTCTGGGCTAAATGATAACAACAGTTTAGAGTACACACAGCTAAATTAGGATATTTATAACCTAAAGTACCCTTTCTGTTTGACACATCTTCATTTCAGACCACCTTTTATCACATTTTGCTTTTTTCCCAAACACCTTGAAGCTTACTACTTGCAGATGGTATTGTTGTAAGGAACTTAGCATCTACAAAATAATAGACAATGTAATAGTGTCAATTTCTCATCTCTTAATGAAGGTCGGAAGTAGAGAAAACATGATGCTTTTCCAGGAGGCAAAGACAAAAATTCCCCCTGCCTGATTTCATAATGTCACACACGAAGTTCCAGCTGAAATAATTCTTGAGGTTTTTTAATGTGTACAGTGTAAGACATTCCTCAAATTAAACCAAAACACCACCAAGTGTTATTCAAATGCTTATTTCCGTTCCTTTTTTCTGCATCAAAATACTTTCAACTATAAGAAGAGTTTTCCAGTATCTGAAAAAAAATATCAATTTTATTGTGTAAAATTCAATATGGCAAACAGTTGACAGGAACTGAAAGGAGAAGAGACTAAGCATTTCAGTGAAAATCATTGCTTTCCACTCTGGACAAGAGGCCTATCTGTGTATACCTCAGTTTTCCTGCTTGTCCACATGCTAGTTATAAAGGGACAAATTGGGTGGAGTTCTGAGTTGTCCCAGATGCAAACTGGGTGTGCTGCCTTCCCTTCTGCAAGGTAGAATGGCAGTCCTTCAAGAAGTGTTATAGACTAATACCTGAGAAAAATATTTTTTTATTTTCAGAACAGTAGGCAAAATGAAACCAACGTAAAATAGATCTTCAACAGTGTGAGGCTCAAGGGAATCACAGGAACGAGAACTGCTTAAGAAGAAGGTGGAAAAGATAAACATGCTGACGACACACTGGGAGAGGAAGAGAAAAATCTAAAACTTCATGAAGTACAGGAACAACCCCTCACCTTTCTGAAAGGGATTAAGCTACTAAAGCACCTGACTCAGCAATTTAGAAAAGACAACCTCTTTCAAGAAAAAGGAGTCCAAAAATTATGCACAAAAGTTATCCAGTCACAGCAGGGTCTCTTCACAGTCCAGACACGAGGACTTTCTGGCAGAACATAACAACAAAGCAAGAGGCTCAAAGCAGAAAAGTTTTAGACTGCCAGCTGTTAACCTGAAAAATATGTACAGCGTTACTGGAAATACTTTTAAAACTACCATTATCATCTAATATAAATGCATAGCAGGATGTGAACTATACTGTTTGACTGAGTTCTCTGGAAAATAAATGCCATTATATGTGCCGGACTGTTAGTAAAGACTCAGTAAGCACATTGATTAAGAAGGAATTTTCACTATTTTAATGACTTTGAGCACCAGATTTAATGCAGTCACCCTTAGGAATACACGTAATTCCTTTTCACAGGCATTTCCTGGGTCTTCAAAGCACTATCATATCCCCTTAGAAGTAACATAACCTTTCCCAATGTATATACATCATTTTAGCAACTACAGTTTGACATATAACTTCACATAAATAAGTGTCTGCAGATTTTGACAGGTTCTAAACCATTTTGCTTGCTCAATTTATTTATTCCTGGCGTATGAATACTAACCACTTACCTAGTGACACTCCCTCCTCTCCCTTGACAGTAGTTATGTTACAGTGAGGTCTGCAGCCATATTACACCGAAGAATTCAGCCCAGCTATCTAGCTAAGTATCTGGTATAGCATTCCAGTTTGGTGTAAATGTAAATGTCAACTCTGTGTTCTCCAGCTGTGCTTTCAAAGGGTCAGTTAAATAAAAGGTCACACAGCTTTTATCGTATTTAAAGTTTACGAAAAGTTTGTATCTTCATTTGAAGTAACACAAGAATCTTCATTCCTAGGTTTACACGACTGGTATCAACATTTGCATATCCTCAACATGTCTTAAGCTCATGAAAAATCATTCCTTTCAACTTAACCACTGCTATCAGAAAATTAAGTTGTTATTTATAACTAGAACTGAAGGTGTGCCTGTATCAGGCAATAGGGCAGTTATCTGTAACCTGAGCCACAAATACACATGGTGCAGCTCATTGCTGACGTATATGCAATGGTTGAAGTCTCTGGAAGCAGCATGGCTGTCTTGGTAGGACTTGTTAGCTCAAGCACCAAATTGCATAAAAGAAGCCAAGTCTCACCAGTTCTGTTTCCACTCATGACAGTGTAAGCACCTGCTTGACCAGTGTTTGTAACTGTACTCCAGAGAGTTTCATCAGTTAGTGTCTCCTTTTTCTCCTACATTCTTAGGGCTAATCAAAAGAGAGAACTGATTTAGCTTCAGATACGAAGGTACTTTTTTGGTAGAAAACAGCAAGACAAAGATCTCTGAATCATTGCCAACTAGTTCCTTAAGCAGGCACCTATAACATCCAAGTCAGCTGGCAATATTGTCATGAACAAAAAAGCAATACGTATATCCATCACTGCTACACTGCAATAATGTGCCTAAATTTAGGGCTCAGAAAGAAATCAAAAGCAAACATGGAGCTTGCTGAGACTAATAAATTATTAGAACTCCCCAAAATAACTTCAGAGAGGTTAATAAAACAAGGTCTGAAAAAGCATGGGACACCATACTGTTGCTTCTGCAAGCTTACTGTGCCCTCTGTTGATCGTTATAATACTCTTTACAACTACATGACGACATGTCTTCCCAATGACCCTGTCTTGTTCAGGACAGTCTCTGGCTTCCTAGTCAATGAAACATAACTGCACAGGCAAAGAGCGCGATGTCTGCAGTACGCTTTCTCTATTTTATGATGAACCTGGAAAAATTCAGAGTGAACAGGGCAAGAGATTACAGAAAGAAAAGGACTGATTAATGGTTAAAACCGCCAAATACTTCCTCCAGAAAACCTGCACTCTTTTTAACTACAGAATTCCTATGCAATATCAAATGAGAGCAAATAAAATTAACCAGACTTCCCATAAGTGGTCACTACATCAGTGTTTCTCATCTCAAGGGTGTCTTGAACAAGATATTTAGTAAAATTTGTCAAAGTGCTCAGAGCTGAGGACACCATGGAAGCAAAGGCAGCATTGCTTTGACTATGCAATGCTTAGTAATTTGGAACATAATGGACCTAGAAATCATGCACTCCAGTATTGTTACAGACATACAAATACAACTGGAATATAATAATTCTTCTGCCTCAGATCCATAGGCCTAAATACCATGTTCACTTATTTGCATTGAAATGGCCGTAAGTGACACTATGTGGTTTTCTTCCCAAAAGTACTTTGGAAGGGAAAAAGGGGCCTGAACAGCCATCCAAATTGTATTCTCGCCCCTGTTGAGTTTCCCTAAGGAAGTAGAGGAGGCAAGAATTTTACTTCTTGATACCACATCATCAGGCACACATTTTTCTCCTGGGTGTCCTGAAGAATAATAAAGATAGAAGCACACCACTTTCTAAAAGTATTTATAGAATTCCCATTGTTACCTAATGGTTTCTGCCAGTTTTTCCAACAGTTCAAAGTATCAACACCAACCTTTGGTTTAGTTTCTTTCATGTTCAGTTGGGTAGCTCTCTCTGTTCAAGCTTAACAACTACTACAAATGCAAGAACCCTTATTCACCTTCCCATCATAAACTCTGCTGGTTGTAGCCCAGACACAAACCATGGTGACTGATATGCTGTAGAACAGTCCACTAATACAATTAAAAAAGCTGCCTGAAAATCTCCACTGCTCTTCTCAAACATCTGTCCAGTGGAAGGGTAGATCAGACCGTTATTCCTAACATGCTGATATTTTAAGTTTTGTGAAAATGTTTCAGAAGTTGCCTGCACACAAAAACATTCTGTATGCTGCTGAAGATGCATTTCTTTGCTGTCACCCAGTACTAACGCTTCCTTTCGGATCTGTCTGTGTTGTAAAACACCTTTCCACTGATGTCTTACATATGTGTCTTACCTTTTGCTAGAAGTTTCCGCACTTCGTGGCTTGGTGTTTTGCTTCATCTTTCACAGTTTTTAGTTGTGAACTTTACATTTATGCTACAGGCCTATTTGCTCCAACTGCTTTTTCATGACCGTCTCTCTGGGACTGTTTTCTGTCTAATGTTGTCATTTTGCAGACATTTATTTGCAGTTATGCAAATCTTCAACTTTGCTCCAGTATCTGCTAAGTATAAATTACTCTGTGCTGATGATAAAATGGTGCTTCTTTTGCCAATGCCTATTCTTAGTCTCCTCTTAGTTTTTAACAGTCAAATGTCAATTCATATCCTTTCAGAATATTACAAACACTTAAACAAAATCTTCTGTTTTCCCTACAATTCTTGCTCTTCCAGATATACTGTTCTTTTTTTCCCCCCCTATGAACACGTGTTAGTTTTTCTCCCTTTGCTAAGCAGATATTTTTCATATTGTAGTTAGTGAGCTCCTTTCTCTAGAAATTCCCATTTAGCCTTTCTCATGACTGCAAAACCAGAAACTCTATTGTCACTCCAAAACAAGAACATACAAGATGATGGAAATACTTTTACTATCTCAAAAGTGTTGTATACTGCTACCGTGCATGCACAAATAAAAAGTTTGTTGATGCACTGTCAGTTTTAGAAAAGACTTACTCTTCCTCAAAACCATTCCTCAAGCAACAGTTTGTTGAATGAGATCCACTCAAAAGACTGAAGTGACAATACACACATCAACCACATTCCCAGAGTACAATTATTGTGAATATATTCAAAAAGACTTTGAAATGAGGCATCAGAGATCTGAACACGTAAAATGTATCTGATAAAAAGCATAGGATTAAAATATCCACTTTTGGAATTAAGTATTTGAAATCAAATGTTGTATACGATTTGAAATATATGCCATACTATTATGGAGGCCAAACCACAGTTCTTCATCCTCCATCTGACTACCACCACAACGTAATGTTATTATCAAGAAAATTTCTGATGAAATGTATTTAGTTCAACCATGTGCTTCTGAGAACTAATAACTAACTTCTAATTTTTAAAGGTGCTGATTCATATTTTACATTTAAATAGGAATTTGCTCACAGACAATGACTGCATTACCAGTGCAGTTTGTACAACCACATGCAGATTCCAAAAGATCAGCAGTGTTTGCACAATCTCCTCCTGGTACTAAGAGATTTGAGGACAAACTGACCCTAATTCCATCTAAATAACACTAAACACATATTACAAAAAAAATCTTAATTTGGAAACTTGAAGAGCTTACAAAATCATGGCTACAACCCTCATAGTGAAAATTAATGCGTTATTCCCAAGTCTGCAGTTGATAGCTTAGTTTTAAGAGGTGTATAACAGTGTCTTCTGTAAAACCATCTCTGCATTGGGTTGGCAGTTTGATCAATATGTATTCCAAACTACATTATGTCACTTTAACCTAGAGAGAAATACCAGCCCTTTGGACACAGAATTCAAGCACACTGCTGTCCTAATACTGTGATTAATGCTGTGAGCTACACCCTGCCTAGCCTTCCTAATCTCTGGTCTTTCTAATTTATAGCAGAGATGGATAGGCTATCAGTGGGGAATTATGAGGATTACTAGCTGTTTATCTCTCCCTTGCAGAGACACTTTGCTGCTTATGGAATTACCATAAACCCTCCAGCTACAGTGCCACTTCTATACCTATCCAGAAGTCTAGCTACCTATTGGGTGCAAAAATGTTTTGGTAGCCAAAATATTAGAAAATGTTGGAGTCAATAGGTATATGTTTTTCTGTAAATGATTTGAACATACTGTCAAGACCTGTCATGTTACTTCAGAGGTAATTTGACTGCAGGTTATCTTGCATTCCCTTGAAATCCAGTGCTGTGATCTTGTCTACACTAATTAGAGTTCAGCATTAATGCTTGGAGGTTGCCCTCGAGCATCACCACAGGTGAAACCATTAAACATGTATGCCAAGCCACTTCTGCACTTGCAGCAAGTTATGTAACCCATTTCAAAAGATTTAATTTTTATGGCCACTAGGAATGTTACTGACTTTTCTACTATCTGAAAATTAAGTGTTTCCTCACTGCTTCTACAGGAAGTCCTTATGCTATGGAGCACAAGCTTTGTTCTGGGGTGAAACTAATCAAAAAGTTTGAGGAGAAGCAGGTGTGTTGTTTTAGTTTCCTGAAGAAGGAAGAAAGAAAGGGATCCTATAACATTTATTATTCAACTGGCTTTTAAAAATCTGAATCTGTACAGAACAACGTTGCTCATTTCAAAAGAAATTTAAGAACGAGGACCATCAGTAAGATAAACATTAGCCCTTGTACAGCATCTTTTTTAAAAGTACAAGTGTCCGCCAAAAACACCTTTTAAATATAGACTGCATTTATAGCCAGGGTATCTCTGTAACTACAGTTTAATTAAGTGACCATTTGAGCACTAACATTCAACTAATCTGTAGGTATTTCATACTGCTTAGGTACAAATTTTAGCCTACCTTATATAAGCATGTTCTTACTCAACTCCTCATCATTTGCCATTGAGCTAAAACTTCGCCTTTACTACTTAACCAGCCTGCTAAACAGGAGACATTAAGAATAGTTAATTTAAAAGTTCTAAGTCTCTAATTCTATGCATAAGAATAGGTGTGTGCATATTTATAAACATAATAAGAAGATGTACAACACAAAGATACTTCCACACTCAAAGTCACAACATACTGTCTTGATTGTCACCGTACAGTCATTTGTATTTGTCTATGCTTACTTTATATTCAAAGACTAACAAAAGAAAATTGTTAAAACATAATTGTTGGTTAAAATAAGAACTCTTTTATTCTCTGCATTATCTTCATTCACTTGTTTCTTATACCTACACACATCTTTTGAAATACTTGATATTTTAATACTTAAAAAAAAAACAAACAACCAACCGAAACCAAACCGCTTCATGCCTGAATTCCTTTCAGAACATTAGAAAATGTCTTAGCACATAAAAAACACAGGCGAAGTCATCCAGGTTCTTCCTTCAAGTTATCACGTCGTGTAGTAAGAAAGGAAAATACAATTATCAAAGGGGAGAAGCCCCACCTAGGAACCAGACAGTCTGCCAGCCCAGTCTCAGCTCACATTTGTGCAACCCTGTCATGCCAGCTTCTGCGGTTTTATCTCATCATCTAATCTCTAGTCAGCTCCTCAGTGCATATAAACCAGCAGAGATTCATCCCTTCTTTCTCGGGTTTTTTAGTACTTCCTCAGCCATCTTCTGCAGCACAGGATCTCAGTTGCCTGCTAGGACCATCTAGGCTTGTCTTACCTAATTAATTCCCTACTGTCACAGTGGCTTTGCACACAGAAGATACTTTGATCTTTCCTCTTCTCTGAACCCCAAGTTTAGTCTCTGAGGGATGGAAATTGTTGTGTCTGAATAAAGTCATTTAGCCAAAGAGAAAGTTATCTACATGAAACTTAACAACACACAGAGAAGATCATACTAATTACCTAGCCCAGTCTCACGCTCTGTGAATACCTGCTAATAAAAGTGGTACCATAAGTGAGCCTCTCCTCTGTTTCATTGAGCCATGTTAAGTCCATGCCTTGGTGTGCTGTCATATCCTATTAACAGGATGAAATCACCTTATTTTCTTCTGTCCTGGGTTTTTTTGCTTTTCTGGCAGGGCATGCTGAAAACATACCAGGTTGTTTGGATTTATCAAGGCAGGTTTGGCTATATACAGAAAGGCAGAATTGGGAACCTTTCCAACAGGTTCTTGAAATCTACTAGCACAGTTACATAAGATGTGAGGCTTTTACTTTAAAAATGGATCATCTAAATAAGTATGTGTTAATGGATGAAACATGGATAAGTCACGTTATCGATACAGCTCACACACATCTAAAGTGTCCATCACTCTGGTCCCACTAAAACCGTTCCTGACAGTTCTGATGTATGTACCCTACCACTTATTGCTCATATTCCCCTGCTGGCTGCTCCACACCAGGCTGTAATCCAGGGACACAGCCTGTTTTTAGCAAGGGACAACAACATTGCTTCAACACCCAGAAATAAGCCACAACTCCTTCGTGCATAAGGAAGATAAAATTTGCTGCTGACAGCTGCAGCAAAACAGTCTCCAGCCTTGCTAACTCTGCCGCACTGGTGAGTACATGGGCAAGAGTGAAGCCATTCACAGCCCTTCCAGATCAACCTTCTGCTGTGGCTGAGTAAGTGAGCACCGCACGCTGAATGCTTACATACAAGGACTTAATGGGTGGATAGTGAGGAGACAGGCATAAAGCTGGCTACTCTAAGTTCTTATGCTCACATAAAGGGGAGTTCTTATCTCTTCTTAAATGAAAAAAATATGTAAAAATCACGCAGACATTTAAGAAATAGGGATTCTAAAGAACATAACATGGATTCTAAATTGTATTCCAGTGAAACACCCTATGGAGTATATTTCATTTTAGAGCTATGCTTTCTGCCACTACACTGCACTGGAAGGGATGGTGAATTTTACATATTTTATTCACATGTGGAATAGTAACACAGATCAAGTGCTTACTGCAGTTGGGTATGTCAGTATTCTTTGCATCTTACGCAGCTTCCTTTTTATCTGTGAAAACCTGGCAGCGTAAGTTTTTGCTAGGATATGTCAGTAAGGAGTAAATTCTAGTTACAGACAGACAAGTGATCAGGAGGAGGCCTACGAACTACCTGATTAATTTCTTCATATCATTCTGTATTTAGGACGTGAGAGTTAAGCTCTGCTGCTGGACAGTCCTGCTACCAACCTGTGAATCAGTCAATACAAAGTTTGTTTTGATGCTGTTTTATGGAATTCTTTGAAGCAAAATGCACTGAAGAGAGATGAAATCACTTGTGCTCCCCATCAGGCAGGATAGCTTCTGCTTGCACATACAACACAAACATGTGGTCCCTGACAGAGTTAAAAAAGCTTGTGCAGTTTAAAAGGATGTAGCACACCTCTAACCTACAACAGTGGCACTACTTTAAATCAGAAGAGTTTAAAACCTACTGCAAATCAGAAGATGGTCTGTGATGTTTTTAAAAGGGTAAATTATTTCCCTGAGTCCCTAGAAAATATTCAAAATTACTTATTGCGCTGCATTAGAGAATTAAAGACTATTAGAAAGTATTTTATTTTTATACTTTTCTAAAAATTTGTACTGCTACTACTATTGCTCTAAACACAAGTGGATTACTTCAAGTTCATGCTCTTCATCCAAACTGAAGTTTTCTGTTTAGCAATTAAGAACTACTATTCCATCTTCACTGCAATCAACTAGTCATTGCAAAGTAATTCCCCCTCTATTTTCAAAACCCTGTAAGAGCAAACCAAATATCCTTCAAAAAGAAAAACAGAGCTAGATGTCACTGGGTAACAAAGTAGGGACCCTGTACTGACAGGAATAAAAGCGCCCATGGTTATCTAATACGCTTACAAGCTCTGTTCCATTATGAAAAATGACTGCCATTACTAATTTTTTGTCATTATTTGCACAAGTTTGGAAATGAGGCACTGTCAATATGAAAGGAATTCAAAGAGACACCTTCTTATTATCCCGCTAGCCTATGTCACAGCGCTGTCCATTTTATTACTTCACTGAGCTGGGCTTCCCAAAACAAGCAAGATGATAGAATTACCACCAAGCAGTTGCCAAAATGATGATAAATATTATTACAAACTAGTGCTTCTCATAAAACAGAGACATAAAACAGATTTCCTTTGACATGAGCTGCAAAAATCCCTCCTTGGCTCAGATGCTAGCTACCACTTAAGAACATCACCTGGCTCTGCAGATAAAGTCCATGCACCGATCCTTCCCAGCTGAGGCCACCATGTAGCTATTGTTACCTTCAGATTACCAACAAATGTTGGCAGTGAGAATGTCTTTCTAGAAATATCTGCACTCTGCTAAAACACACTCAGCCACATCTTATTCATGACTTACTTCCTTCAACTCCTTTTCCTGCCCTCCTCCAACATCCACAGTCACTCTTCCTCCCCACACCTCCTCCCCTAACTCCTTTAGTTAAAAGTTCACAGACAGAAAACAGTCAAAGCAAAGTTTTATACTTAAAATGAAAGATCCACTGGTGTACTGATATAAAGCATCACAGACTTATGATAGGGAGGAGGGGAGTTACATTTCCTCTACTCCCTGGGTTCCAGTGATGGGACATGTGGGAATGGTTCAAAGCTGCACCAGTGGAGGTTTAGACTGGACATCAGGAAGCATTTCTTTACTGAGAGGACGGTCAAACACTGGAACAGGCTTCCTAGAGAGGTGGTCAATGCCCCAAGCCTGGCAGTGTCCAAGAAGCATTTGGACAATGCCCTTAATAACATGCTTTAACTTTTGGTCAGCTCTGAATTGGTCAGGCAGTGCTCTAGAAGATCGTTGTAGGTTCCTTCCAACTGAAACAGTCTATTCAATTCTATTCTATCTTCAGACCTTACGGATGAAAGTCTAAGACTGAAAATATAAGTCCGAAAGACAATTCTGTCTAGCAAATAGTGACACGGTGATTCAGGAAGAAAATATAGTTAAAAATAAGCCATTGCTTGCTGGAAGATATTTAGGACAGTCAGGTTAAATGAGGTATAAACTGTAATCAAAATTGTAACCATCAAGCTGGAAAGACTGGCAAAGAAAATGAAGACACGAGTGCTCTTCTGGGGTGAGAATAATGCATGCTGAATACAGCAGTAGTGAGAAGACTAAAACCTATCTAATGCAGATTATATAATGCTGTACAGTCAATCATAAAAGAGAGCTTTCTCAAAGTTTGAAGCATTAGCGTTCAGGGACGCACTCAGCTGAAGCAGAAGAGCAAGCCTTTTGTGCCTCATAGGAGTTGCTCGGTGGAATCTGCAGGGGTACCAGCTTCGGGTGCCATTTGGAAACAGATGAGTAAGAGACTTGGCAGGAAATGGAAAAGGCACCTGCAAGAATAAATCTAGAGAGCTTTTGTTTTATTTGAACTCTCAGCTATACTTGATATCACTCACCAAGGTAATAAATGTGTAAAAGGTAAATAAACACATTCTCCCAAATTGCTGTGCAGCTTTATCCTCATGTTAAATCAAAATTTTTGTGCCATAACAAAGCTGATTCCTTTAGAGTAGAATTTTGTCTCAGAACTATTTTTATCAATGAAAATAATCAATGGATTAGAGAAAATATGATAAACTATCAGATTTTTACTTGTGACGCATGCAATCGAGTATGAATGGCACCTAGCAAGAACATGAGCTGCTAATGAAGCTCATGTTGACTTCACACTCAGCACTTAGAAATCTTCAAAGTCAGCTTTGTTTCATTAAGGCCAGAGCATTCATAACATAACAGAAATGGCTGTCAGTTATTTCCTTTTCTTTGTGAAAACCTGCTCAAATTTAATTCTTTTACATATGTGTTATGCTAACAAAAGGCATCTTATATTTGTATTTCTGCTTCCCCATAAGACCTGATTAAAAGCAATAGCATAAAGTATGCAAATGACACACTGCAAGAGAAGATGCACATACTACAGGGACATGCTGTGGGGTTCTGCGATATTCATGTTTCTGCATAACTTGATTTATCCATTAGCAGATAAATAGAAACTGCTAATACTCAGGAGACATTCACTCAGGAAGCTAGAGTGGCCTAGGTTGTTCTGATTCATTAATGGAGAAAGTGCTGTACAACTCCTCTTGCACAGCAGCCTGTAGACAGTGCCTTCTTGGGGCCACTGAGGCTGCTCTATGCTGTTCTAGCAGAAAAATCACTTGAATTCAATTACCCAATAAATAGGAATTACTCTGGCCAGGGGGAAAAAAACCCAACATAAAACAGGGACAATGAAACAGCCCCTGTTCTCCTCCCTCCTGTGCTCCAGGGGCTGAAGAATCACTTCTGGGACCTTGTGTATTGTGCCAAATGACCACATACCCACAGGCAGAGGGCAGAAAGGCCCTCGTGCTCCTCTAAGGCGTCGTGTGGGATTTGGCTGATGTTTGGCAGCTCAGAGTCACAGAATCATTACACTAGCTCATATTTGTCATCACGCTGTCTACTCAAAACTTTAATGTTAAAAAAAAAAAAGGCTGATCTGGAAGATTCTTTGTATATGATGTTATTCTAATTTCCATAGAGCCTCACTCATTATCCACGTGTCAGAAAGGTGTCCATGAACCAGCATGACGATTTCAATAGCAGAGAAGCATACAGTTTTGCACAAACATTAAAGCAGGTGTTGTGTACCTTTGATACATGAACAAAATAGGGAGAAAGGCAGAGTTTTTCCCCTAATGACTTTCTATTTCTCCAAATTCCCCTGTAGTTTAGATAAGAATATTTTACCATATATTTAATTTAGACAAAGCTTTTTTAGAAACTGCCAGTTTGACAGGGTTTGACAGAACTATACAACCAAAAAAATACTTATGATTTGGGGCTTTAAACCGCTTTTCTACAGACTCAGTTATACAAGAAATATGGAATTATTTCTGGCCAAGGTAGACAATGAATTCAACGTAGCAGTGGTCTTTTCTTCAATGAAAAATTGCCCAAATTTCCTATTTCATACAGATATTTTGCACAGTTATTCCTGAAAGTACCAAAGGAATCGGTCATTGCAAGCTTATCACTGTTTACTGTTTAGAACCGGCTGAGTGCATGATACGCATCTGCATAAGCTCAGAGAAAGCCTATAATTTTCTTAGACATGATAAGTAAGGACTGCCCATAATAATTCTGTAGGATTGATTTATGCTGTCATGATCAATCTGGGCATTTTATACTTTCACTTTCTACATTTTTCTTTGGGCACTTCTTCTTCTGTGAGATTAATTTGTTTAGCATTGCTAATTTCTAGTGAATATTATATTAAAATATATTTAAAGCTAGGAAAATGTGTAGAAATAATTTGAGATTAACTGCAATAGATGCTCAAATGCAATTCAGTTTTCTAGAACTGTGCAATCTGACAGAGCAGTAAGGCACTCTAATGCATAGAGGAGGAGTTTCGAGTATGCACATTATCAAGAAAGATCTGAGGCACCCTAATCATAATTAATTCCAAAACTCAGCTTCAGACTCTTGAGATGGAATTCTAGTGGCATGCAGGAATAAATCTGAAGATGACTCCCAAAAATACAGAGGTAGTACAGGTAGTCTAGACTTTAATTTTATGTATGTTCTTTGTACCTCATTATTTATGTTTGGTGTTTTCCTACGACATTTCTTGCACAAAGACAATACTACAGGCAGTGAAGACACAGTGGAAGCACTCATTGCACAGTCCCTGTTTTCTTGGGGATGCCAGGTTCAGCACTGATGAGATGAGTAAGACCACCGAAAAGGCAGTTGATGTCAAAACAGAACTGTAAATTTTGATACACTAAATCTAGCAACCTCACTTGTGGCTAATCCAGACATGAACTGAGCCACAAAATAGTAAAAAATAGTTTAAAAGGTTTTGTCCAGTAAGAATGTGCTACAGATCTCAGGTGATGTGTCAAAACCAGAGCTAACAACAACATGAAACAAAAAATATCCTACTCTTTTTAGCAGAATATAGAGAACAACATAAGAATGTAAAGGCAATGTAAATGTTTAGTATACAATTAATTTCACAAATGAAACATTTTTCACTATCAGCAAATTCATATTGAAAATGCTTACTAAAATACACTAATTTTCCTTTTTTTTTTTTTTTGGTCTCTTTTTGCATCTACAGAAAACTTATAGCAGCCAACCTGATGACAAGCTGACAAGTCTCATGTGGTCAGAGAGAACTTCAGATCCTTTGGGGCTTAGTTTTATCAGACATTAACACTGAAAAGCATATTTCGTGTTCACATTTTTATCCAGAAGTCCAGGTTTTCAGCTTCCTTACCTGCCCAGACTAATACTGCCTCTCTTTTTTACTTAACTGTAGTCACACTTGGAATAACACAGCTACAGCTAAGACTATCAATATTTCTAATGTAAACCACCACACTGCAGATGACATGGTTGGATGAAAAGATGCAAGTTACATAACTCTTCAGTAGAAAAGAAAATGCTTGTTTCTGACATTTATCCTTTAAACATAAAGGTAGTTGAAGAAAAGTCAATTGAAAAGTAATGAATTTCTGAGATTATATATAATCTTAGTCCAGTTAAGATTTTTTTTTTCCTTTTCCACAATGTTAATATTGCCAAAAAAATCCAAATAACTCGAAGCAATGAAAAAACACATTGCTTAAGTTTTTCTTTTTTTTTTTAAAAAAGGAAAGGCCACAGTTAATCAAAGTACTTTACAATGTGTAAATTTAAACACACTATACTTAAAACTTGTTTAAACATATGCTAATAGGTCAGTAAGAGCACTTTTGTTGGAATCGGACCCTAAGCAATACCACTGCAGAATGCAGTGAAGTAGAAAATCACCTAGTTTAAATTATTAAAATTAAGAAATTTATGTGTCACATAATAATCCCTTGGAAATCATGTATGTGCACAATACATTATGCATTTTATATTTAATTAATTCTTTTATGAACTACCAGAAAACGTGATTCATAGAATACAATTTTCAACTACCTCACAGATACCAATAACAAAGCAATCAGCATGAACTTTGCATACTTCAAGGCATCCACAGTATATTACTTTGTGGCCAAAATACTATTTGCTGATGTGAAAACATGATAATATCCCCTTTTAATGTTCATATTTCCTCTGAAGAGTGAAATATCTAGTCATCAGAAAAAGCGAAAATAATTTTCCATCATCATGGAAGGATAGAGTTATTTATAAAGATTACAATTCATATTCTTAAATGGCACAAAGAAAATTTTTTTCCCTTATGTGATTTTCATAATTCTGTTGCATTCCAGGGAACTGTCCTCTTTCCTCCCCCAAACTTCCTTTCCAACTTACTGTTGCAAAGCTGCGTAGAGATGCTGAAAACCAGGAGAAGCAAAGTATCCTAAGAATGAGCAAATGATCAACAACCAGAATTGATACCAAAAGCTTGCTCACAAAAAAAAGTTAAGAGAGAAACTTGTCGCAGTTTATGGTGCCATAGAACAATAGAAATTTAGTAATAGGAGTTATTAGCAGCCCAGATCACACAAATTTAGCTTTCAAATGAAATGAAGATGTTTTTAATAGTAGGGACAATTTAACAAGTATTGTCCGTAGTCTCTCCGCTCACGAGTATGTTAAAAATCCAGGACATCAGCTTTTTAAGACAAGCTTATCAAACTCAGGACCTCAGCTACTGTAAAGTATCCAGGCCAGCCCTCCAAGATTACTCAGCTTTTTTTATCGTAAACTGTCCAAATATTTTTAAGCTTACTTCAAATTGTAAGAATTTTATTAAGTTATATTACACTATCGGTGTATCAGTAATACACCACAATTGTAAATGGACTGCAAATTGTTCACAGCTCTGACTTAGTCATCTTCATTTCTGAAATATATGCAATGCCTCATAACATACATAAAACTACTGCATCCGATTAAGTAAATACTAGAGATAGACTTAAAGGCAAAACAAAGGTTTGACAACAAAATTTAGGTACTTATTGAATCGAGAATCGAGAACTGCTCAGAATATTTCCAATAAGTTGGTATTTTCTAGTCAAAAGGTGTTTAACCAGAAAATAATTTTTTTTGAGTGATGTATTTCGGGTGGAAGTAGGAGTTTCAATGTATTTCACAGAACAGAGGCAAATCTGATTTCCTTTTAGCCTACCTGTCCACAAGAGTTCCTGTGCTATTGGTGGAAATGAAACTACCATATTCCAGTTTGCCTTCCAGCCCTTAAGTTTTTTTGTATCCCAATGTTTTCAGTACGGTTAGCCACAACTTTCTCCCAGAATCCTTGAGCATGTTTCAAAAAAGTCGGAGGTCTATTCCCAAAGTACACTCAAGGTTCAAATTCATTTCGCTGCCTGTGAAGAGAGCTTATACAATTAAAGCATCTCTGATGACTCTCATTTGTTAGACAAGCTAAAGCTTCCATCAGAGGTCAGTCCCAGAAAAGAGGTTGCTTGAAATAAATGAATGAAAAGGGGGGAAAAACATCTACTTAACTACTACTGAATATAACACAGAGCTGTTAATCTCCTTTCAATTACTATTAACTCATTATATTCCCTTCAGTTTCAATACTCAAATACCTAGATACATTATGTTTCATGAGTGTAGGTGACTGAGGAAATTGGGGTGACTTAATTTAGGAATTACACAAAAGATGCTGAATGCAAGAACAATAAGTGTGTAAAATACACCTGGGATAGTTTATTAAGTACCTTTAACAGAGACAATCCTATAGCAATGTCAGATTTTTATTGTTCTAACTTACTAACTATACATTATGACCTGTATATATGCACTATTTAATTCTGCCTCAGATATAAGCCTTACACATTCTCCTGCGATATTAGCAACTACAAGAGTTCATCTTAATTTTATTGAATATTTTGTAAAATTTAATTCATACCTGAGACAAATAGTCAGCAGTCTATGCATCTATAAAAATGTAATTTCCAGATAGTGACTTATGTTGAGCATATTAGTTGCAAATGCTAAAATAAAATACTTCAAAATGATAATTTTGAAGATAATATGAGGGGAAAAAAAGGGGCATATATCACTATCCTTTTCTTACTCTCTCCGAAATTTGGTTGACTTTCAGATGTCACTTGAAAGAAAAGCAGCCCCTCTCTTTTAGCAAAAATAATGTCCCCACTTGAAAAAACAGTAAGTTGTATCTCATACAAAAAAAAAAACCACAAAAATCATACGAGGGAAAAAAAAGTTTCCTTCTAACTGTCATCATTCACAATCAACTTTGTAGAGACACTATATATACTGAACATGAGAAAAGGGGAAGAAAAGACCCACTTCTGTTTTATCTCTACTGTATTTTTTCTGTCAAGCGTGGAGTGCTGATGTCCAGAAACATGGTGTTCCTACCATTGCAAACTGCTTTTCTGGAAGAACTGCCCAAACAAGCTTACCCTATAGAATGACAACTCTAATCCGACTTAAATCATGGAATCATAGAATTGTTGAGGTTGGAAGGGACCTTTAAGATCGTCAAGTCCAACCGTTAACCTAACCTGACAAAATCACTTCTAAACCTTGTCCCCAAGTACCACGTCTACCCTTTTTTTAAACATCCACTGAATCCACCACCTCCCCGGGCAGCCTGCTCCAATGTTTGATAAACTTTTCAGTGAAAAAAATTTTCCTAATATCCAATCTAAACTTCGCCTGGCATAACTTGAACCCATTTCCTCTTGTCCTATCACTTGTCACTAGGGAGAAGAGGTCAGCCCCCACCTCTCTACAACCTCCTTTCAGGTAGTTGTAGAGAGCGATAAGGTCTCCCCTCAGCCTCCTCCAGGCTAAACAACCCCAGTTCCCTCAGTCGTTCCTCATAAGACTTGTCCTCCAGACTCCTCACCAGCTTTGTTGCCCTAAATCCTGACTGCTGTTATTCTAAAGTGCCTTAGAGAAGTCCATTCCGTAGCATATTTGCACTGTAAGGAAAAAAAAGGGGAAAAAAAAAAAAAAAAGAGTAAAACATTATCTATTGACCATTACTCTCATACACTGTAGTCCTTCGGACTGAAGTTCTCTAAGCTCAAAAAATAAAAAGTACATCATAGAATTTATAGAAGTGTTTTTTCCTTACTCATGTACTGCAAAACTGACTATCAAAGCCCTGATTTTAGAATATAAGGAAGGATTAGTTTCTTTGACCTTTTTTTGGCTAACCATTGCACTAAATCTGCCTAGAAAACAGATATTCCATTTGCAAAGGATATAGTTAATGCAAGAGATAATATTCCATCAGCATAGTAAAAATCACTAAATAATTTAATTCATGCCTTCTAAACTCCATTAGCATATTGTAACTTTCAACTATATCAACATTATTTGATATCAACCCATTTATTGCATAAAGCCTTGAAATCCCTTGTACCTGTCGCTCATACACTCTGTGTGTATTCTATTCTTCCATGATTCTTTTAGCAACGTGGTATTTTCTGTAGTCTAAATGTTACTTCAAGATTAAAACTATGAATTACTATAATTTTAACATTCCAATATTTAATTTACTTTTTGTAATGTCATTGTGTTATGCACTGATCACTGATTCAAAGGTAGTATTAATTCCAGGGGTGATCTATCACATTACAGATGTAATTTTTTCACATGCAGTAAGAATAAATCTCATCACCTTACTGTCTTTCAAGACACCACCACTCCTAAAGACAAAATGATTTACCAACTTTGCTGACCTATTTTTCTTCTAAAAATTTAGAAATCAGAAATATTTAATGACTTGATTTAAAGTGCTAAAATGGAAGCATGCCAAAAGCATATTAAAAGCTGTTTTTTCCCCAAGAATTAGCACCTGACAAATTAATAGGTTTTGAAGTGGAAGACCTCATGTCCATTTCAACTTGCAAGTTTGCAAGTAAACACTGTAAAAGGAATGTGTCTTATTTCTAAAGAAGCATGAAAGCACTAAGTCCGTTTCTGATTGTAAGATTTGCCTGCAGTGAGACTTCACTATGGAACTTCTATATTCTTTTTACTTCAAAAGCTAATCATGTATGCAAATTAACCCCTCTCCTTTGTAAACTACTGGCTGTAATTTAGAGAAATGCAAAAGATAATTCTGAGACTGGTTTAACTATTACAGCACTTAAAAAAAAAATAAATATGCTTACAAGCTTTCTCATACCATTTCAAACCAAGAGGCCAAACAGTAACAGCCACACTTTCCCAGGTGTATCATATGCAAATCGCTCTGTACTGCAGTTAAGATACATAACACACCTTCAGCCTCAGCGCAATGAAACAAATCACAATCCCAATGTTATACCTAAGATACTTTGCCTGATAAAATTTGATGCAAGTACTAGCAAAATTATTTATTTAAAAACATAAGCTTTTTGAATAGGAATTCAAAATACACACTTCTAATACCACTCATTAGGATGATATCTTCTCCAGGCAGCATAGTCGCAGCTGACCAGTGTTTGCCTACCCTCGGGAAAACAAAACCACTCAAAAAATAAAACCCCAAGAATTGCCACCAATTTTTTTTTAAACATACAAATTTCTAGTTTAGGTTATTTTCTATGAAGATATGAGATATAGGATTAAAAGATAACATGTTTCTAAACATCTGAGAAATGTCAGCAATGTTTCTGTTGAAGAACATTTCAAGCAAATGTCAAAATGCATTAGAATAAAGAAAAATCAAACAGTAGGTGAAAGATGCAGTAGAAGAACAAATCAAAGAGAAGTCAAACATATATATGTATTTTAATATATATATACACACACATTGACATAAACAAAACCTCCCGCTAGAATTAATGATTGCACATAGCTAAAAACTTTTTAAAATTAGAAATAATTGTGTTCCACCCCCATTTACTAGACAAGATGAAAATGCCAATAAAGAATTCCTTTATTTATTAAAGTATTTATAAATGCACGAAATGTCTTCTGCTTGCATTCTCCAGAACCAATATAATGATCTGTACATTTATGCAAGTTTATGCTATCAACAACATGTTTGACCAGTTCAAGGTTCAATCAGAACAAGCTTCAGAGGTGGTAGCTTGAAAATCATGGAACAGAACAAAACAAACAAACAAAAAAAAATCATACTTGAGGGTATGGGAGTTGAATACTAAAACAGCAAAATCAAATACATCTTTGTCAAAGTTTTAGTGATCACTAATTTTACACTATGTGCCTTACTACTAAATGGAACAATCTTGAAACACTAAATAAAATACTGCTGCAGTAAAGTTTTATGAACTATAATGTCATGCTTCTTATAAACTATCATAAGACAGTGTTACAATAGTTAAAAGACCATCAACAGTGTGACAAAGTATGGAAATAATTCCGGGACATGGCCAAAGACATGAAAAAGCTCATCCTGACATTAATACCAACTGACCTGTATTTTCCTGAATGTATGGTTGAAAGTAGTTAAGTTCTTGCAGACATCCTTTAAGATTTTGATGCAACTAAGAAAAGTTCCTTTGATGGTGATCCAATACCTGTCCTGGTTACACTCCACTCCAATTTTCTGTTTTCTAACTTGTAGGAAAAGAACTGTAGCATTACAAGCATACTCTAAATGGTCTGTGGCTGTTCTTGAAGCAATACAAGCACTAGCATCTTACCTAATCTTACCTAAGCACATGTCAGGCTTTTCTAGGGAGGAGGTCACCAGCTCAGTGGTACATGGCTGCTGGTATAGACAGGAGTGACCAAAATTCAAACACTTGCAGCCACCTTGCTACTCAAGCATGCAATTGGTTAAATAACAAATAACAAAGCAAGATCATGGTTCCTGTGTTCCAGAGCCTGCTCAAATCCTGCTCTTAGAATTAATACAAAATACATCAAATTCACTGTTGCTTTTATTATTGCTTCATGATAACTATGCTTTACTACTGTATTTATTTTCTAAGTTTTTTTTCTTTAAAAACATGATTTTTATCTGAAACAACTATAATAGAAAGACTATATTTATGTAGTGGTTTGCATACTTTTGAAACATCCTTTCTTTCTATTCACAAGTCAATGAAATTGACGTTTTCTACTTTCCTTTTCAGTTTTACCAGCTATTTTATAATAGTGGCAAAGGCAAAGTAATTCATTATCTTTTTGCATAACGCAGCTCTCACCCTATGCAAATGTGTCATAATTCAAAAGTAAGTAATTGTTTATTTTTACACAGGCATAGCTAGCAGTATATGGTGGGTTATCTGTAATACATGACTTGCCATTAAAGAAATAAAGTATGGCTTTAATTAGGGAGGTAAGACAAGCTATTTCAGTATTTCCTTAAATATACAGGGAAGTTTTTGTTCCACTGATATGGGGGGAAAAGAGAAAAAATATCCTAGAATGACCTGAAATTTCTTTTTCCTGGGCTTCCCTAATTTTGAGGAAGTGTAAGTCAGTTATATTTTCTTTCTCCTTTTTGTGTTTGCCTTGTTACATTTATAAGCAAGTAGGATTTAATTTTCCCATCTTTTAAAAACAAAAAAAAGCATCATATAAAAAAAACACAAAACAAAACAAACCCCACTCTGAATCGTTCTTCTGTTTTCTTTTTTTCCTTTTCTGTACCTTCACAATTTTTTAACGCTGATTGTAACGACAAGATTCCACAAACCACTTTAATTCCCAGCCTTTATTTTATATTGTACCACAACAGGGTTAATTCAATTAATTCTGTGGCCACATCTTTTACTACCAGAAAAGTAAAATTACTCTCCTCGCATCTTCAGTTAAGGGGAAATAGTTATTATGTCTGTCTAATTGGACTTGAGCAGAGAGGCTACTGAGTTCACTTTTTGAAATCATGTATCTTAAGATTATAGGAAAATTCAGGTAGGACGGGATATCTGGCAGTTTCTAGTCCAAGCTCCTCCTCCAAGCAGGGTCATCTGTGAGATCAGACTTTGTTGCTCAGAGCTTTGTACAGTTGGGTCTTGAACACTTAAGAGAAAGGAGCCAGCCCAGCATCTCTTGCCAACCCAATGCAGCACCTGATTGTACTCAATGTGAAAAGGTTTCTCCTTATATCCAGTCAAAACCTATTGTTTCAGCTTGTGCTCATTAACTCATCCCCCCACTATGCATCACTGCCTGGCTCCATAACCACCCTGCAGGTACCAAGGGCTGCTGTTAGGTGCCCCCAAAGCCTTCTCTTCTTCAGGCTGAAACAGTCCTGGTCCCACAACTTGTCTTCAAAGGACAAGTGCTCCAGACCTGTAGATCCTGGTGGCCCTCTGCTGAACTTGCTCCAGTTCATTAATGTCTTTCCTGTATCGGGGGGCCCAAGACTGTCCCAACACTATCAGAACTGACATGTTCTAATCAGGAGCCAGCTTTTCCCCACACTAGCCTGGAAGACCTCAAAAGTTATTCCAAAAAGAATAAAAAGCAGAGCCTGATCCTGCTGGGCAAACTCCAGGCACAAGAGCGTACACACCATCCAGAGCAGCATCCCAAGCCACCTGCAAGTGACCTAACCTGCAAAGGGCCCCCTTACTGCTGAAGCCCAGCTACCTGCCTTCACCATCACCTGCTGTCAAGTCCCCCCGGCCACCCCTAAACTGCCCAAGTCTGACTTACAGTCTGTGCTGCTCCCAAGTTGTCAAGGCCCTGCTTGGGCCCCTATGGTCCCAGAACAGCACAGGCCCCATTTACTGCCCCAGAAATCAAAGCTCTGCTCAGGGTCTCTAAATGGACAAGGTCATACAAGCTGCAGTCTCATCGCAATGAGTTTTTCCCTGCAGTGTGTCCCTGGTCGGAGACAATGTGCCTGGCTGAATGCCTGCTGCAAGCCATTGCTTTACTTCGCCCAAGGTCCTCACCTAAGCCTGAATCCAAGGGACTATTTTTCCTGATTGCATTAGGCAATATGCTGGACTGTTACATGTGCTCACCTGAACTCATGCCTCTGCCTCTCATTTTGTCAGCAAGTCTGCACTGGCAGCTGTTTCAGCTGCTTCAAACTAAATTTTCATGGGCCTGCCCTTGAAAACGTCTCTTTGATATATTGCAGTAATGTCACACTCCTACAAGGGATCATAGTAAGCAAATGAAACCAAACCTAGATGACTTTACTTACTCATTTTAATTCTCTATGTGATTCTCACATCAGTGAGGGTCTTCACAGAAAATACAATAAAGACATAGTTACATGTGATGAAAGAAAGACGCTTAAGTTTGCCATTACCTAGATACCTAAGGCCCAATTCAGTTGCCCTCAGAGATATCCTGGAATATTCCTTCCTGGCCTCCAGCTATCACTTCAGGAGGCTGCAGGTCTCCTATAGGTCCTGTGACACGTATGTCTATTCCATCCAGACATCCCACATACCCTGCAGCATTTCAAATGGTACTAGCGGCATACAAAAGTGTCAGTGATTTGAACCTACAGGAACTGGTCATTCGAGTCATTCTTTTGGCCTGACTACCATGAAGACATGTAGTCCATTGATTATACATTAGAATTTAGACAGCTAGCACACATTTAGCCACTTACATATGCTTGCATTAAAACGTCCTCACCACAAACTGAAAACTAACCACAGCCTACAATCGTGGTAGATAACAGAAGATAATTACAGCTCATGAAATCAAATGTCAGTGCTACATGGTATGGGTGAGGACAATGCTTGAAATGGTATTACCATATATTGGGAACTAGCTTCTTCACAGTTTGTCTCAGACCTTCCATCAAATGCACATTTAAGACAGAGTTCCACTTGAGAGAGCAACAATATTTACTCCTTTCTCTTCACAGACCACTTCATCTCAGGACAGACTACCATTCGAGGTGTAACAACAGTCTAACCATGGTTTGTGAATTGGAGAAGATGTGAGGTAGAAATCAAATCCCACCTAATCTGTAATTCCTGCTTTCTGTGAACCTAATAATGATACAAGGCCCAAAATAACATGCTCCATAAAATTTCAACAATAACATACAGAACTACCATGTACCTTTTGAGACACAGAAGATAAACTGATCTCTCTAATCTTCATGATTTTCATACTTCAGGAAACACTAAAAGGGTCTTCCAAAAGTCTTTGTCTTAGCTCAAGACTAGCAGAGATGTCCATCTGTTGAGACTGTTGCTTTGAATTACAGCAGCAATC
The DNA here is from genome assembly GCA_017639485.1 of Pluvialis apricaria. Taxonomy (NCBI): domain Eukaryota; kingdom Metazoa; phylum Chordata; class Aves; order Charadriiformes; family Charadriidae; genus Pluvialis; species Pluvialis apricaria. Next base: position 115,601,534 of record CM030008.1, on the reverse strand, counting down.
CCTGCCCTTAAAAAAGCTCCAGTTAATTCTGATATTTTTTTTAGTATTCCTCCTCTTCTTTCTAGTAAAAATTTCATACAGATAGAAAAAGTGCACTAAAATCATCCAAATCTGCTCTATAGCTGTGAAAGAACCATGAACAAGGAGCGAACATTTAAAGATTTTCAGTAAATATTTCTTGAGACACAGGCTTTTCTATCTGCTAGGGTTATTTTCATCCACTCCAAATTTCTTGGCTCTTGATTTATGCTTCTCCTCACGCTTTTCTCAACTGATAGTCTGTTTTTTTCATCTGGGTAACCTTTATGTCCCAGACAGGCACCTAATTCTGCCTTCTAATGTCAACCCTATTTTCCCTGGTTTTGTGAGCTCAAATGATGCAAAACCCAAACTTCCAAACTGCACAGAGGTGCCAGCTGAGGCTGAGGCATTGCTTTTATAGTACTATAGGTAAAACTGAATGAATTGTGAAAATATTAAGCAGATGCCTTGATTAAATTCCTCTAGATGAATGTTCATGAATTATTCACTTGACTAAAAGCTGAACGATTCATTTGAACAATATCACAAAACGATTTGAATAAACTATTTTATGGTATTATTCAAACTAGCTCTGGCTATAAGTATTCTGAAGCCATCTGGATGAATTCCTAGATGCCCTCCTAGATTATCCTAAATGTTTCTTTGTGGAAAATTTTGTTGGGTTCATTTGTCCTATATCTAGGCCAATGCAATTACTAAAAGGTAATACTACATTATCTGTCTGATAATTGTGGGGTCTTACAGATCTACAGGAAGCTGAAGACCAAACCCATCATCTTCCTATGACAAATGCAGTTTGTCCTAAAGTACCTGTACAACTTTATACTAATTGTGTAGGGAATACAATGAGCAACACTGTGGCATACATTTATTTGAGGAAGTCTTCATTTCATAAACGAAAAAAGCCATTTTCCTTTCTGATATTTTGCAAAATGCATGTTTATGGCAAACTGTCACTTGTATTCAGATTTAGAACCTAGAAACTACAGTGATAGTTCCTTGGAAATGCTTAAAATAGATAAGATGGATTGACTGATTGCATATTCCTTTGAATTATTGTGAAAGCACCAGAACGATCTAAATCATGCCGTGAAAAAAGTGGAGTTAGAAGTTATGTAACTTCAAGTTGCTATAAATTGCTTCTTGTTGAAAGCTATATAAAACATTTTCAAATCTGTCATGTTCCACCTCTTCTGCTTAAAAAAACAAACCCAAAACCTAAGTGAAAATGTCCAAGAAAAATATGAATCAGGCTTATGTTGTTAAGTTGGAGCAAAAGCTATGCCACCATGAAGACCAGATACCCTTTCACAATTAAATATAATAACTTGGTCCATTTATATGGACCAGTTATATCCAGAATGCATTTATTATTACAATAAGACTCATTTTATTAGGTTAGATAAACCAATGTAGCTAATTCAGCAACAAAATGAGCTCAGACGTGTCTTTTTCTCACGGACACACTATCTCCACTGTTACTTTAATCCAAGTTCATTTCTTGAATACAGATTATATTTACGTTCTTTCTGCTGCTGCTATTCCCACGTGCCCTCAGAACAAGCTATCTGACAAAGCAGCCAGGAAAACACGTTTTCTACTTCTCCTCCTGAAGCAGCATGCAAGATGACTGCACAGCCACAGCGTCTCAGAGAATATACTCTTCAACGCCTGATCCAACCTCCGATCTTTGCAAGGAATTTGCAAGGAAACAGTCTCAAATCTTGGACTAGTTTGACCTACCATAAGGCAGGGGGAATGCAGTACAAACAGTAAAAGAGAGCATGAAGGAGCCAGAAACTGCTTTATTTGTAGTGCTGGGAACTGAAGAAATTAGCACAGTAGATGGCAGAAGGTAGCACAGCTGTGGGACAACACCTGAAGACTACTCTTGCTAGTCCTGACATTAACCACTGTAACCAACAGGAACTGTAAAACCAGTGACAGTGAGATGAATGTCAGGTCCTTCCTTTGTATCCTGAAATACATATTTAAATTTAGAAAGAAACCCCTTTTCCTCCTGTGGCTATCTTATATATAGAGATACACATTTTACAACTGCTGTTCTGATTTTTTTACTGGCAGTGAAATTTTAAAATCCTTTAAAAGCATTTTAACAGTTTCACTGGGATCAGAGAGTGAAACTACTACCAAACGAGGCTTTGAAAAAGAACAGCCAGAGAAAGCACTCATCATTTTCAGGACTGAATATCCCTCTGCAAAAAAAACCTTCTTCCTTACTAACACAGGTGCCTTCCTCATTAAAACTCATGGGCTGGCAAAGTAAAATAACAAAGGGGTCGTGGCAGAATTGCATTTGATATGTTGAAAGTGTGTATCACTCAGCACTGAGTACCACTTTATGATTATATCCTATTTTGTACTGTGAAAAACAGCCTCCTACAGCAACAAAGACAATTATAAGACAGCTACCATTTATCCCAGTAAAGCTCTTTGCTCCTTAGAAAAATACTAGAAAGGAAAAACAACCGCTTGCTAGTGAAATTAGCTGAAATTAGCTCCTATGATGATCTGTTCTTTAAATTGGGAAAGAAGAAGGGATTTTTTTTGTTCAGCGCGATTTATTTTTAGACTGGCAAAGAGACGATGGTAAACAGAACTGAAGCTCTGTGGGCACCTTCTGAGGTTAAATTACCTTTCATGCCATTTGCACAGAAGACTGTTCTCAAGCAGCTTGAGCAGATGGTCGGGACACCATTGTCCGTTTACTTGTATCCACAATGATAAACGATGGCTCTTTGAAATCCTGAACAATATGACCGTTGCGATGCTTTAGGCTGCCAAGGAAAAAACAAACAAACAAACAAAAAAAACCAAAAAACAAAACCAAAAAAAAACCCCAACCAAATAAATATAAAGTTAGCTGAAGAGGAGCAAAGAGGTTTGAATGATGAAATTTCATTTTAAACTACTAAAATCCCCTCTTTAACAAATATATTTATCTGTAATCTGGAATTATATTGCTGAAAGGAACTAATGTTCCAGAATACTTAGCAAAGTAGGAGACATAGGTGAAAATGAATCATAGACAGTAACTTTGACTGAAATAAGAATTTGCCATCTCTGCACAACCGCCTCTACTAAATTTGCTGAAGCATGCTGCCAAATAACAACTAGTTCTGCTTACTGGGCCACAGAGATGGTCAGAGATTTCCAGGGCCAAGCCAGAGCAGACAACTGCCAGGGCACAGTGGTCCACCCACACAGCCAAGCATTGGTAGAGAAGGTCGTGAAAGTGGGAGAACATGCTGGTTGTGGTTTTTAGCTGGTTCTTTAAGAACTTCCCGAACTTCTTTGAGAGTAGCCCTGGTGTGAGCAATCCCCAATATAAGCATTTTGCAACAATTTGCTAAAAGGCACTCTTATTGAAATAAATTACTAACAACAAAGAATGAATTTAAAGGATTGGAGAAAACATGCACAGCTACGAAGAAAACCCTGAACTTTTAGGAACAATCTCTGGGACTTAAGAGTAAAGTGAGCAGATATTAGTCTTTGGACTTGGAACTAATAATTGCATAACCTGTCACTCTTAAAAGGTCCTGAAAGAAAAGGAAAAGCAAGGTTGCTGAATATGGAAAGAATCACATGGGATCAGTGAAGGGGCCCAGACACAGAGTTCAATACACACAACAAAATAAGACAGAATTGGGTTTAGAAAACAACAGTGAAATTAGATAACTATGACTCACCAGCCACTCAACTTCCTAAAGCCAGCAGGTACTGCAAAGCATTTAATTAACTAAAGTTGCATATAAAGATGGATAGTTGTTTCTGCAATAACTGCTTGTTTAAATAATGACACAACAAATAAAATTCATATCCTCTGATACCACACACTCCACAGCAACAGCAGGTAAACAGTAGATCCATTTCTCCCTTTCTCATTTCAATGAGCAATGACTTTTTTTTATCTCTTTTTGCTCTGCTGTTGGCATATTCAACATGCCTTAGAACAAATGTACAATTTAGACATTTAAGATTCTTGTCAGATTTTTAGTCATTGTTAACAATCATTGGAGTAACGAAAGAAAGGAAAAGACAGGCTGAGATAAATGTCATGCAGTGGCATCCAGCAACTCAAAGTGGTATGCTTTGATAATGGAGGAATAGTTATAGCTCATACAAGGAGAAAAAAGTGTGAAATAATGTAAACATGAACGGGAATTTAATAAAAGAACAATGTTAAAAAATTAGGAAAATAGAAAAATTTCTGTTCATATGGAAATATGAGAGAAAGCCCAGATGGGAAGATTTTTCCTAATTCTCATCTCTGCCTCAGAAAAAGGGGGAAACCCAAAAGTATGTTTGTTCTAAATATCAGTGTCTCATGCTAGCTTTCACGCTAACGTCATTTCCATTAAAAAAACAAAAATATTCAAGGCCTTTCTTTCCCCAAAGGAGCACTCTGCTTTGCTTCCCCCACTTTTTTCGCAATATGAAACTGTCCCTCAGCTGATTGTCTCCACCTAACATCCCCAGCTACGTTTGCCTGTTTGCAAACACAATCCAACGAAAGTCATGAATACACTCGTGAACATGTTTAATGTGAACCCACTGTCTGAGAGAATAAGAAGTTGGACAATATGATCATCCATTTCTCAGAAAACCAACACTATTTCTTCCAGTATGAGTGGACTCTGCTTAGAAGCATCTCCGTTATTACAAAATGGACAGTATTTTCTTCCTAATAAACAAACTGATTAATTGTAAAAAATGCACAATGTATTTATATAAAAAAGTGATAGAGGTTTTGATGAATGTGATAAAAATGTCCCAGACCTCAAAACCAAAACATTTTCACTGAAAACACCAGAGTATACATTTTGATTGTCCAGTAAAAACAAAGACACATTGAATAATAAATGCTAAAGAAAGCTGCATTGTGATCAGATATCCTGTTTCAATGACACCAGCTATAAAGAATCTGACATTATATAGGAAATACGGCAAACCAGCATTATTTATACTGTGATACTTGAAATGTTTCTAAATAACTTCCATACCGAATGAATTGGAGCATCCATAAACGTTTTAGCTCTCTGCTTACCTCCCTCCAGACATGAAATTGCCCAAAAGCATATAAAAAAACCCTAGTTTGAAACTGCTGTGAATAAAACTTCAGTAAATCAAACAAAAACTCACTTTGTTTTGTTGCTCTTACCAGGAGCTAAGAAGCGCCATGAAGGGTAGACTGGTAAGAGCAACACACACACACACACACACATACATACACAGAGGCAAATGCACATACGTATAGATGGACAAACTAAGTTCCAGGGAAGTGAAGATGAAAACTCAGGTGCAGAAATGTTGGTAGTTAAAACAACCATTTATTTTCCTTTGCTAAAGCAGTAACCAATGAGATTTCCCTTCACATAAATTATTTTCTAAATCCACTTGTAAGCCGGGCCACAATTAGCATGCAATAATGAGTTGTCAGCTGAGGACTGGACTGTTTAAAGCTGCTGCAAAAACTGAGACAGAGATTTAGGCTATCTTTCCCTTTGTACAACTGGGCATTAATACATCTGATGACCAAAGAATTTCCTTTCTGCAGCTTTAGAAGTATAAAAGGCCCCAGTGGGAAGAATTTCCCATCTCTCCATTATGCAGTAAGTTAAATCGATTGTTATTTCTGGAGAGGGAATATGCTGTACACTCGGGAATAAGACTCACTAAAAACAAGGAGCTGAAGAACAACTTTAGTTTTAAAGGTGCAGTTTTACAGCAGCTGATTCCAGAAAGAATTTCTCAGTACTTAACTCCTTTCAGGCTGCACCTCATTTGTGAGTCCACATAAATGTAACAGAAGAATAGAGTGAGATTACTGAAATCTCATATATCTCCCACGGAGCTGAAGATACAGGACGTATTATTCCATAATCACAGAAGGGAGGTAACACAAAATGGAAAAGCTGTCCTTAGTCTCAGTAGTACAAGTGACCAGCCTGGAACACATTTTTAAACAGCTATTCTGAATGATATGTGTTAGAGGTAAAAGAGTTTAATAGAAAAATGCCAATCAGGCAATCAGATAAGTGACAATTTGGTGCTGAAATCAGCAAAACTTGCCTTTTAAATCTTGCAGAAAATGGCTTATGAAGTTTGCAGTGAAAACACATCTACAGATTCAACCTCTATGTAACAAATACATGCACTGGGAAGAAAAGACTACTTGAAATTGCATATTCCAGAACTGTAGTTACTTCTTATTTCCTAAGTCTTTGTTTCACTAAATGTGAAACACTACCAAGCACTACCAAGATGTCATCTCCATGTTAACACCACAGAAAGAATAGATACCTGTATGAACAATCTCGTAAGTCAAAGGGAGAAAGGATGAACTCCATGATAACATAGACTGATCACAGAACATTCCATTAAGACCAAGCAGAAACCTCTCCCCGGCAACCAATGCTGTGGCTGTAAATAACATATTGGCTCCTGACTGGCTGAAACTAGTAGACCAAGAATTTACAGACTGTTTGATACAAGATTTTACAGTGGGTAATGAAATGGAAGCTTTCAAGTATAATATACATTACTAAGGACAGAAATATTTGTGCCTTTAAATAAAAATTAATACCACGACACATTTGGAGCAATTTTTCCTTTGAACATGCACATCTTTCAGATACCTGGCAAAAATCAGGTTTATGCAAGGTTAGAATTTCATTACGCAAGTTCCAACATCAAAAGAAGCAGAAAGAGGAAACTAATATAATATCCAACCCTATACAAATTCTGAGCAAGTCCTTAAAGACTCTAGTGAATGAAAGTTTGTGATGTGGTGCTAAGAAAATATAAAAATGTACAACTACCTATTATTATCTACTTTGTGCAGACACATAAACTTGTGCAGAATAGGTGCTAAAAGTGCTACCAAATCAAAATGACTATGTTTCACAACACTTTTTACAGGTATAAAGAAATACCTAAGATATTAGCAAAGGGTGAAGCCTCGTGCCTTTCAAGAACTACCAGAAACATAGGTTGGTATAATCTGCAATGTCATAAATGAGATAACTACTACTGAGCTTCAGTGTCTTTTCTAAACGTACACCTCTGAGATCTTTAATTGCACTTCCAAGAATTCGTTTCAGAATTTCTGTTATTTATGCTTGCCCCTATTCTATTGTAATTTTTATCACAATAAAGACCTGATTTCAGTACACACACAGTCACCCCTTCCATCTGGGAAGCGAAGGCTTCATTAAACTTACAGACCCACTGAAGACAAGGATCCACCGAACACAAGCTTTATCTGGCTCAGTTAAATGTTCTGGACATCTAAAATCTCCACAGAGATAAGTGATGATTACCTGGACTCCCAACAACCTTCTGTTAACCTGGAGGTCACTAAAGCCTGAGCACTTACACATTACTTCATCAGAAGCCAGGAGGCAGTATCAAAATACAATTTATCTGGGAAAAGGCAAAGCAACTCCCTTCTACATGGAACATTTACAGAGCAACTGACAATACCTACCGCTTTCACCATGACAGTGGCCAAACCCTGGAGCAAGCTACTTAGAGAGATTGTGGAACCTCCACCTTTGGAGATATTCAAAACTCAATGGGTCAAGTCCTTGAGCCACCTGATCTAGCTTTGAAGTTGTCCTTGAGGTCCAGAAGCCCCTTTTAACCTAAACAACCATTTGAATCTATGCAAAACTGCTTTGTCCTCAAGCTGGACTGTAGCAATATCCAGAAGACAAGGTAGGAATTTGATCTGCTCTAGGTTCAGTCACTTTTGAAAAAGAAGTGAAGCTGAGCCAGGGAGTTTCAAATTATCTACATCGCTTTGCAATGGCCATAGGAGAATAGCACCTCAGTTTTATGTTTCATAAAGACAATAGCTACTCTAGTGCTATAAAAATCCTTAATTCCCAGCTCATGCTTCAGTAGTGATTCCAAAGAATTGCTACCAGCCAATAATCACCAGTGTAGTTACTTGCCACACCTGGGTTTTCCTTTGAGGTCTCCCATCTCAATAATGGTGAGGCTGACTTGGCTTCACACACAAGATTTAGCAAAGAAACAGCCTGTGGTGATGCTGAAGTGGAAAACAGAGCAAATTAAACTGGTTGTCTTCCTATTTTACAACCAACTGCAATTACCATACTGGGGAGATGCCATCCAAAGAAAACACTGAACCACACAAACAGGAACCATTTCATTAACATTCACAGAGTGAACCTTTCCCCAGGTGTAATTTAAGGAGCCCTTAAAATATGCAATTCTATCTACTACTTTGAGTCCTCAATCGCTTCCTACTGTAATTCTGGTTTCCCTCTACATGAAATCCTGCAGTGAAATCTACTTTCAGGATGACTGCCCTGATTAATAACTCTATAATGTCTGTGCTCTCTGTTGGATAAAGCATTTCTTTGTTCAAAAGTAATCCTTTTCCTCTGAACGCTGGCAATTTCAGTGCCGAGGGAATGAATCACCACCGCTTGGTGCTGCCATTCACACCGCTGGGATGTGTAGTCATGTGAAGTCATTCTGAGCCATAATTTCTTATCCTTCTCAGTCAGCTGTGGATTATCATGACAGTGGAAGGACTATACGGATGCAAGCAACTCACAGGTCATCCAACATGTCCGTCACAAAGACCAGAGCAACTACACAGATACTGGATGAATTCTGAAAACCTCCATTTTTGAATGCTAACTTGAGAAAGAATAATATTTGCTGGAATAAACAAGGCAAAAAAAAAAAGACAGAACACAGTAATATAGGATGCCGTTTCTGGAAGGAAATGGAAAGGAAAGCATGCTTTCTTCTATGTTAGGTTCCACTACAGCTTGATGGAAAACAAATCTACTTGGCAAAAGTGGTCAGTATTTTGATTTTCGCTGCACATACTGGAATTAAAAAGAAAGTAAAGATCTCTTGAGTTTTCACACACAGAGGTACTCTTTACAGCGGACAGCAAATTTTCAGTGGCCTGACTTGGCACTTGTGTATCACAAAGGATTATTTACTTCACTGCAGATATCTGAGCATGACTCAATGATACCTCCAGGTATCAACCCTGCTGATGGGCAGGCAATTATGGGTGTCAAGGCTTTTTGAAAGATCATTTCATCTGTATGTAGAGAGAATCATTTTAGAAAAAATATTTCCACAGAAAAGGATAACATTTACCTGCCTGCTTCTGTTAGGAAAAAAAGTACCTTTCAATAAAGGATTTAAAAATTATTTTAAAAGTTTATTAAACACATTTTACAATGATCTTATGCAACAACGTATTAAGAAATTTATGTTGATGACTGAGGGGCAGAATTGTATAGAAAAAGGAAGAAAGGCTGAAACATGCATTATCTCATCAGCTTAGTGGGGCCCATTTCACCTGAATTTAAATGACTTCAGTAAGATTATGCAGTGAGTCAGCTCAGAGCCCAGAATAGAACCAGGGAATCGTGGCTCATTGTCTCTGTCTTTAACCATTAATTCGCACTCCCACACCGAGAAAAATGGATGTTACTATTTCATTAAGCCCCCCAATATATTTAAATCATACCAATACACTGAACCATATTAAAGAAAAAACAAACTGAGATATAAGCCTAACATCCAGACTGAAACTTGGGTCACTATGAATATGGGTAGAAAAGTGTCAATACTTGTGTAAACTGATGGACCTACAAGCTTTACCGTTCAGTTCTCTGGCTTTGATTGCTTTGGGTTCTCTTATAACTGAAATATTTCAATCTCACTTTCAAAACAAAACAAAAAAATCGCAGATGTTTTCCAACCACAAAGAAGCTCTATAGGTAATAAATGATATATGTATTTGTTACTTTAAAGGTTCATTCTATCACAGATAGAGATTTTAAACTTTCTGTTCTGGTCTCCTTTAAAATCTCATGAGAGTATACTACTGCTTACAAATAGATAGAGCACTGGATGGCTGTCTCCTAACACCAAATCTGTCACTTCAATCTAAGGACAGTAGTGGACGGATGCCCTAAAAAGCTCCATTTCTGTGGCACTTTACAGTACAACTTAAAGACACTTTCCAATATTTAAATAAAGAATGCGTGTTCTAATAATATTTAGCTAAAGTTAACATCTAGTAAGGAAATGGATCAACTCTTTAGTGCTGAAAGAGTCTCTCTTTTAATTAAATACAGACTTTTAAATGAAATATGCATTCTGGAGAATATTCTCTCTCTTTCCTTCTTTCTTTCTTTCACTCATTCTCAGATGGTCCCCTTTTTGCCCTGCAAATGTGAAAGATCTGTTTTGGAGTCTGTCAGGATAGTAACAAGTCTGCAAGTGCTGCAATCCCAGCTTAGTATCGACTGTGTCTGCTCTGTTCTAAAACCAGTATTGACTGGTTCCAGACCTCTTCCGATGCTCCATATTCCTAAACACATTTTTCATCTCAAACTCAATTACTTGAATGCATTTGAAAATATCAATAGCCACTAAGATCAGACAAGCCACAGGATAAGCATATATACGAACAATTACTTCACGACCTGTTCCAGGTAAGATGCAATCCATAGCTTCCTTAGAAGAGGCAGACATCAAGAACTCCTTTACATCTGCATCAGTTCTTCCGCACCTGTCCACTCCGGTTAACTGGGATGACCCTATTGTATCTCCCCCCTTCAATGCTGCATAAAATTCACCCTGTGCTCTCAGTCACTCCTCCCAGCTGACCGTGGGGTGCAGCCAATATGCTTTCACTCCCGCTCCGTCCAGTTGCTCACAGCAGATAATAGCAGGCAAATAGTCATTGTTCTTTTCACCACAGCAAGAGTCAGGGCCTGATCACTACTGAGTTAAGGAAGAGGAATTTGGATGTGTTCCAGCACCTCAATGTCTTTCTTGTAGTGAGGGGCCCAAAACTGAACACAGTATTCGAGGAGCGGCCTCACCAGTGCCAAGCACAGGGGGATGATCACTTCCCTAGTCCTGCTGACCACACTATTCCTGATACAGGCCAGGATGCTACTGGCCACCTTGGCCACTTGCGTACACTGCTGGCTCATATTCAGGCAGCTGTCAACCAACAACTCCAGGTCCTTTTCCACCAGGCAGCTTTCCAGCCACTCTTCCCCAAGCCTGTAGCATTGCATGGGGTTGTTGTGACCCAAGTGCAGGATGTGGCACTTGGCCTTGTCGAACCTCATACCATTGGCCTCAGCCCATAGATCCAGCCTGTCCAGATCCCTCTGTAGAGCCCTTCCTACCCTCAAGCTGGTCAACACTCCCACCCAACTTGGTGTTGACTGTGAACTTACTGAGGGTGCACTCGATCCCCTCATCCAGATCATTGATAAAGATATTAAAGAGAACTGGCCCCAATACTGAGCCCTGGGAAACACCACTTGTGACCAGCCGCTAACTGGATACAACTCCATTCACCACAACTCTTTAGGGCCGGCCATCCAGCCAGTTTTTTACCCAGCAAAGAGTACGCCCATCCAAGCCATGAGCAGACACTTTCTCCAGGATAATGCTGTGGTGGTGTCAAAGCCTTTAGTAATGTCTAGGTAGACAACATCCACAACCTTTCCCTCATTCACTAAGCGGGTCACCTCATCATAGAACAAGATCAGGTTTGTCAAGCAGGACCTGCCTTTCATAAACCCATGCTGACTGAGCTTGATCGCCTGGTTGTCCTGTACATTGCCATTTGATGGCACTCAAGATGATCTTTTCCATAACCTTCCCTGGCACCGAGGTCAGATTGACAGTCCTGTAGTTCCCCAGATACTCCTTCTGGCCCTTCTTGTAGATGGGTGTCACATTTGCTAACATCCTGTCAACTGGGACCTCTCCAGTTAGTCAGGATTGCTGATAAATGATGGAAAGAGGCTTGGTGAGCACTTACCGCCAGCTCCCTCAGTACCCTTGAGTGGACCCCATCTGGCCCCACAGGTCTGTGTGCATCTAAGTAGTGTAGCCGGTTGCTAACCATTTCCCCTTGGATTACAGGGGCTTCATTCTGCTCCCCATCCCTGTCTTCCAGCCTAGCAGGCTAGGTACCCTGAGAACAATGTCTTACTACTAAAGACTGAGGCAAAGAAGGCATTAAGTACCTCAGCCTTTTCTTCATCATTTGTCACTATGTTTCCCCTGGCATCCAATACAGAACAGAGATTCTCCTTAGCCCTCCTTTTGTTTGTATGTAATGTATTTATAGAAACATTTTTTATTGTCTTTTATGGCAGTAGCCAGATTAAATTCTAGTTGGGCTTTGGCCCTTCTAATTTTCTCCCTGCATAACATCATGACATCCTTGTAGTCCTCCTGAGTTGCCTGCCCCTTCTTCCAAAGGTCATAAACTCTCCTTTTTTTTTTTTTCCTGAGTTCCAGCCAAAGCTCTCTGTTCAGCCTAGTCTTCTTCCCCGACGGCTCGTCTTTCAGCACATGGGGACGGCCTGCTCCTGCAGCTTTAGGATTTCCTTCTTGAAGAATGTCCAGCCTTCCTGGACTCCTTTGCCCTTCAGAACTGCCTCCCAAGGGACTCTGTCAACCAGTCTCCTAAACAGGCCAAAGTCTGCCCTCCAGAAGTCCAAAGTGGCAGTTCTGCTAGCCCCTGCTCTGTACTTCTCCGAGAATCAAAAATTCTATCATTTCATGATTGCTATGCCCAAGATGGGCTCCAACTATCACATCACACACACAAATCCTTCTCATTTCGTAAGCAACAGGTCCAGCGGGGCTCACTCACCAGCTGTGTCAGGAAGTTATCTTCCACATGCTCCAGGAACCTTCTAGACCGTTTCCATTGTATTGTATTTCCAGCAGACATCAGGTAAAGTTGAAGTCCCCCACAAAAACAAGGGCTAGCAATTGTAAGACTTCTCCCAGCTGCTTATAGAATATTTTGTCTGTTCTTCTATAACAGCTTCCCACCATGATATTTGCCTTGTTGGCCTTCCCCCTAATTCTTACCCATAATGACTCAACCCCATCTCCACCATCATTGAGCTCTAGACAGTCAAAACACTCCCTTAACATACAGGGCCACTCCACCACCTCTCCTTCCTTGCCTGTCCCTTCTGAAGAGTTTATAGCCATCCATTGCAGCAGTCCAGTTGTGCGAGTCATCCCACCGTGTTTCTGTGATTAGTAAGTAGGTAGGTGAAATGCTGTTCTATAGCAAGTTTTACAACCTGAAATTGCCATTCCCAACAGCTTTTTACAGGGCAGATGACTGCTTCAAAAATTTTAAGCTAATGTCTGAATATCCCTTAAAATGTCACATACAGACAGAGCTATATAATATATATGAATATATGTTTACTTGTCACCTTCCAAAACTCCTTATTAGACACACCTCGGAGGACTGTGGATCACAGGACTGAAAAATTACCAAATAAAGCTGTTTCAACACATGAAATAAGGAACAAAACAGAAGAGGGAGCTGATAAGGCAACAGGGAGCTGTGGTTATACAGAACATGCAGGATTTGCATATTGTCAACTTGCAGACTCAAAGTGAAATTTTCCTGAAAGATGCAAGTAGACAAGAATTACAAGTGATATCAGCAAATTATGGCCATCTGACATAATTAAGATATATTTCTAAGCTATATATCTCTCTTCTGACTGTAAGAGAAAGGTGTCACACATGGTGTCATATACCCTTGCAGAACCTTCCCAATAACTGCTTGGCAGAAAGAAAGAGTGGTTTAATTGCTTCACTTATTGTGTTCTTGGAAGTGATCTTTATTGCAGTGTTGGCAGACACCTAAGAGAGAACTGAAAGATCATTTTGATATACTCTGTGTCAATAGATATAATAAACTGCTTTTTAAAAGTTGATAAAGTCAAGGCATGCAATGGATGGGTTAAGAAGCAGTGGCACACAAAAATAAAAGTTTGCCTAAGGTAAAACATCAAATCACCAGCAAAATTTGGAATACATTTGAGATTCTAAGGATTTTCTATGGAATGATCTTCAGGAATATGTTTCCTCTGCAACATCAGGCTTGTTCATTTTTTTAAAAAAGATATAAATTACTAGGACACACTGTTTTCTATATATACCCACATAAAGCAGTCTGTAAACCTGTAGTCTTCAGAAGACCACAACCTATTTCTTTTTTTACCGCTTAAAGCTCCACATACCACTGGAAACTCATAAAAGGTGGCTACAGAGCCATTATCCCCATCTATAACACCAACATTTGGTACTGTCTTATGAAATTACCAGCCAGAAGGTTTAAAATAAACCAAAGGAAACAAGTTTTCACTGATTGTGCATGTAAATCGAGGAACTTGTCCTGGTTTCAGCTGGGAAAGAGTTAAGTTTCTTTCTAGTGCTTGCTGTAAAAGGAATGTCAATAATACCTCTTGGTTTTAGTTGTTGCTAAATAATATTTACACTATTCAAGGATTTTTTTCAGCTTCCCATAGAAGCACAGACAGGACAGCCAATGAAATATTCCATACCATAGATGTCAGGCTCAGTATATAAATGCGGGTTAGCCAGGGGGCAGGAATCCACCATCACTGCTTGGGACAGAGCCAATCCACCTGGCAGTGAGCTACCCATGTCTTTATTATTATTGTTATGTAGAAATCTATACTGTAGCCCCTCTGATTGCCTGGATAAAGCCCTATAGGTTCCTAAAAATGTATTTTAGCTGAGTGCTAAGGCAAAGGAAAGAAACAAGGAGGGACATGCAAAGAGAAGTCAAAGGTCTTTTCCTCTAATGAGTCACAGTTAGTTTCTTCCATGGCTACCTTAACATGAACTCTGTGTTGTTCAAAATGTTATATTAGTCAAGACAAATTCTTACACTCCCTGCACTTATCTCCTCCATAAAATTATGGCTTTTGGAGTGGCATTTCTCAACACCACCAACCAGAGTCTGCAGGCAAAGCCACCTGAAATGCATAATCAGCCAAAAGCCAATTTCAAATACAGTGAAGTTATCAGTAACAGTATACCACCAGCTAATAGTGATACTCCTGTCCAAATACCCAGAACTGCTTGGCTTTGGATCCCCCTGAGCATTTGCTAGAGCGTTTGTTTCTTTGGCAGGAAGAGCTGAAGGTGTTGAAGCAAGTGCTTAAAATGGGATGAGAGTTTTGAATTTCAAAACTTCATTATGAGGGTGGTTTGGGGCTAGCATAATCTCAGGCATCTTGTGGGAGAGGTAAGGGACTGCTGGGAAAGGCCCCAGAGTCTGAGGCATTGGAGCTTTTTTTTGTTCTGAGAAACATAAATAAGACCTGGCAAATTATTACTTCACAGCAGCATGACTGCAGAAAGCATTAGTTGCCGTTGACATCTACTGCTGTATCATTGCTACGTACTGAGCATGAAATCCTGAGCCACTTCATTGTCCTCTAACAGTTATCAGAAAACAGATAGGTAACGACAGTGTGGTGGCCCTAGAGAAGTGGTATGACCTGCACAAGAAAGCAACACCAAACTTCCATCTTTTTCACAAAATCTACTTTCTTTCTCAAGGGAAAAAAAAAAAACCAAAAAAAACCCAAAAAACAGTAGAAGTTGATTTTCACAATAAGAAAATATGCTTATTTAGGTATCATTTAATAATTTAATTATCAGGTTTGACATGAACAATGTTCAAATTATGGCAGATTTTTAATCTGTATTGTAAATAAATGCCTCCTCTATAAAGCTATTTTCCTGTGTACTTTTAAACTCTTCTAAATATGATTTTGATAATGTAATCAGCTGCTTGAATAAACATAACCTAATTGAAGTAGTATTCCAAAGAGCATTATTTCTATTATTATAACTTCCCTGGTGCATAGCTGTAAACAGACAGATGAATGACAGCAAATGACCTAGATAAATATGTCCCAATAGCTATCACTCCTTAGTCTTGACCTTCTGACACTGTTCCAGCTGTGCAATAACTTGTTCCAGCATTAAGGGAGAGACAATCTCAGGCTCATTCTATTCTGGGCAAACTACTAGTATTTCTCTACAGACACACAATCTTACAAAATTAGTGGACTAAAATGTATTTCTAATACAAGATCAAAAGATATATTGAACCTTTCTACAGCTTCTCATCTCCTGCTATAAAAATAAGTAATAAGTAAACAACTATAGTAGTAAATTAAATGTTATGCATATTTTAGTGGTAGTTGCATGTTTTTGCATTTACTTTGAGCTTTGTAACTCAGAAAGTACAAGTCTCGTCAAACCTTATTCCTAAGGAATGCCATTTCTGGTGCCTTTTAGTAAACAGAAGAGAGGAAGATAAATGACAGAAAGTAGTTCTGACAATGTATTCAGAGTTGTAATCTATATTCTCTCTAATTCAATGCACAGCGGTAATTCACCAAAAATATGCTGGGCTACAAAAGAAATCCCAAAGTAATCAGAAAATATGTAAAACAGAGTGAGAAGCTATGGCCATTGATGAATCCCAGTATAACCAATAACTGAGAGAGAAACGTGCATGTTACAAAATATGCTATATCATACACACAGAATACCCATGTTTTTTACCTAAAAAACCAGTCTTACAATGCTGGGTGATGCCTGTATTCAACGATTTTCTTAGAAACACACCCAAGAAGCTTAACACAAAACCACACTATTAACTTACATAACTACAAACTGAATTTAGGTTTTCCCCTATGTAGCACAAAATACCCCTAGATTTTAAAGCAAAAACAATCTCTCTTGTTAAGCAGCAGAAAGTTTTACAAAAAGTTTCAAAAGCAAATAAACCAGATGTGCTGGAGCAACATCACTAGTGAAGTGCAGCTTAGCCTCTGCTGGTTTTTTTCCAGATTCTGCTTGCACGCTCCAGCAAGAGTGAATAATCTGTTGTGATGGGGAAGAGAAATTGGAAAACTTTTCATCAGTCTCATTAATCATCATAGCAAAAAGCCAGAAATAAGGCTTTCTGCCAAGAGCACTGCAATTTAAAATTCTGCTAGAAGACCGTTCTCATAAGAGGAGTTCCACCATTTTGGCTTTTCATCCTTACCTACTTCTTTACATCACATTAGGAAATCACTGCTAGAGCAGTGTATTGTGGAACAACAGGCCCATGAGACGGGGCGGGGGGGCATATTTTCCTACAATGTCCAACTACTGTAGCACTGTATAACAAATTAAATGCAGTTTAGCTATAAAGTCTCACTGTAAAAATTAAAAAAAAAAAAACAAAACTAAAATATTGCTATACAATTGAATTTAGATTAAAGTAAACCCAGAGAATTTTCTTGTGAAGTTTTGTTTGTTTTTAAGACCGGTATTGTTGTCAGTAAGTGACAGATAAACACACCTGTAAAATGTTCAAAAGACTTATTTCAGATAGACACCATGCACACCTTTAGGCATACTCAAATTATGATGAACAATGGGTGCCTCTGGAAGGCAAGAGGAAGGGAAGTCCTTATTCTGTAAGATAATACCCTTCAAGAATACATTCTCACTGAAAAGTCTGAATAAAAGGTGAAACAGCTGTAATGACCATAGTATATTCAGAAATGCACCATACTAAACTTCTATATTCAACGAGATAACGAAAATCTAATTTGATGTCCTTCTACAAACAAGAGCTAGCATTTAAGGCTCATTTTGAAACATGAAGTCCAGTGTTAACTTGCTCCTGGCACCTTTGACTTAAAGAAAAAAAAAAAAGGAAATTTCAACTTTATCTTTTTGCTAGCTTTTTAGATATTGTATTTAACTTTCCTACATAGTAATTTTGACATTAAGATGACTTTGTTTTGAATCCTGACACAGTAAGATGGCACCTTCCCTGTGCAGAACACCTGGGAAACCCCCTACCATACAGCATGCCCAACATGGTGCTCTGAACAGAAGAAAGCTAAAAACCTGTAAGAGCTGTAGAAAGGATGTAAAAGAACTATTTGAGGTCCGCAAAACTTACCTCCTAGTGAAAAATTTAGGAAGCTCAAGTTATTTGAATCGTCCCTAAAAAAACACGATCCAGAAACAACCAAAAAAACCACCACCCCAAGCCCCAGTGAACCCATGCCTAGATCAATGGTAACTGCCCATCTAGAGTTTTCTCGGTTCTCTTCCCATTCAAATTGCACTAGACATCGTCATGTGGCTGACAAAAAAAAAAAAAATTACAATTTGGCCTCACTTGTTTCATTATAATTGAGAATTATGACAGAAGTGCAACTGTAAGATCAAATTGTAGACTGAAGGACAGAGATCACACAGAGTTAATAAACTATTACTTCTGGTTTCAAAACATACCTAAGCTTCTCAGAACCTCTTGAACAAAAAGGCCTCTATCTATATGGTCGACACTTTTCTCACATACGCAGCATGCCATAGCAAAGTCAGCAAAGACGGTGTCAGTTTTACTCAATTTTTTGCTCTGAATAATGGGTTTCTCCTTTGAAAGAGTGACCTATGTAGGTAACTGGGCAATTTAAATGTTCACTTCAGAAAATGAGGGAGCAAACAAGAAGGCGAGAATAGGGTTGAATTTCATCAATTAGAAATTTTTCATCGATTCACTGGGTCCAGAATTTCACACAGCTATAATCAAGCGGATGGATTTTTAAAATAAAATCAGTACAAGCAATAAGATCTTTCAGTCTTAATTTTTTTCCCATTTTAATGGAAATTAGTGATAATAGAGCCTTTTGAGGCTCTCGCCTATCATTTCTGAGGGAAAATTACTTAAATCCATGCATTTGCTGACTGCTTTGCTAAGAGTACTTTTACTTCCTCACCAAGCCAAAGCTAAGAACAATCTAATCCACTTTCCTGCCAATGCTGAATTGATCCTTATTGTACTCATACCCTGGCTGGGTTTATGTGACCAAGCATCGATGTTTTAGTTCCGTCTCTCAAAGACACACACAGACCCCTCTCTGTCTAACAGTATCCATTGAGAAGTGGATTATTGTGATAACTTCCCTCAGATTTTGTTGTGCTTGTGCTTTATTTTTACCTCCAAGCAGGTCTTGGCTCACACAAGCTATCAATGGCAGCAGCATCTAAAAGTGTCTGTATCTTATTCACAGGGAGGGGAGATATAGGTAATTTCTTTTGACATTAATGGGACTTGCATATGCAAGTAATTTAAGTTAATGGAAAAAGGGACCTTAAAGTTGTCACAAGGAAAACAGAGTAAATCAGAGACTCGAAAGAAAAACAGGGGAAGAGTTTATTTCTTTCCCATATATATCCAAATCTCTCCAACAGCACATTTTTGTCTGTGGCTTTATTTACCAGCCTTGATCCTGAGACATTCTAATTTTAAATGTTTAATGAATACCTTTTGGAACTAAAAAGAAATATGCTTAAAAGCTGGCCTCAAAGAATGCTTAATGGGGGTCTAGATAAAATGTCAAAGCAATTTGTTGTGATCTTTACTGTTTTAAGCCCTTGGCATCACTGGTAATTCCCACTCAAATGAAGTTTTCCAGGCTCCTCAGAAATATAGGGATGTTTTTAATAATGGACACATAGATCTGCTGCTGCGCCTACGTTTCTGTATGCAGTGCTATAGCAACAGATAATATACTGAGCAATGAAGGACCTCTCCCCCCAAGGAGCATAAAACTCAGTGGGTGAAACAGCTTCAATGCAGAATAATGCAGTTCGAATACTGACTTTTTTTTTTCCCTCCACAAACCAAAGATTAAGTGATTGTTTGGGCACTTTTAGAGAAAAGGGAGCCAAGTCAGCATCAGCAAAATGCATCATCAACTTTGTAACAGACACCTTATTGCCACTGTGCAACCTGTACCAACAGACAGGTAAGAAATAAAGTTTAAACCGAGGTCACTAAGTGACCTCTACAATGAATAAAATAAGCTACAGGTGAATAAAATGGGAATTTCACCCTCCCCCTACCTCCTCAAAGCAACTCAGGCATCCATACAATTGGAAACACATGCACAGTGTATTGCCTTGGAACAGAGATAAATAGTCTCTTCCCTATCCTGTGGATATTGTAAGGCATTGAGATTGAGGATTTGGTAGCATTTCTAGTGGTCTGCATTTGACAAGACCATAATAGGTACTATTTGCACTTTGCAAATTAAAACTTTTTTTGTCCTAAATACTCCAGCTAATATGGAGGACAACTGTATTACAGACTGCATAAAAGTAGGTCTTAGTCATAAAGGTAACACATTCTCAGCAAATGAGAGAATAACAAAGACTCTGGCTCACCTTTTAGAGGAGCAAACTTCAGACACAGAAATTTTGATTCACCTGCCCAATACCACACTGAAACTCTAAGACAAAACCTGCCCTTTGTTTTAAATGTCACTGCCTGACCACAGCAGCCTTTGGTAACCCACAACTCTGTTTCAAGTGCATTCATCAAAGAAACAACTATGGACAAACCTTATTGTGCGCTGACTCTGTTAATCAAAGTACTTGAAGTGTATCAAAATCACAACATTTTCAATTTGATGTGAGTTTAGAACAAATATACACATTCTGCCTGTGGCTACAAATTGGCAGATATCATACCTTAGATATAAAAAACATTGGCAGATATTGTAACTTAGAGTTCAGAAAAAAGTAAAAGAGAACAATCTGACAGAACAGGAATACCACAGGTTAATTTTTAGCCTATTAGAAATACAACCTACAAAAGTTATGAGTGAGTTAACTCTTGTGAGAATAAATGGAACAGGAAGATACATTATAAGATTCTCCAGCGATTCTCCAGTAACATTCCCCACCTGAATATACCTAAGTAGAAGAAACTTCCTTTTCTGAAGGAAAACCACAACAGCACAACTTCTAGCATTGTGAGGGAAAGAAAGGATGCTCCACTTCCTCCCCAGAGGCTCCTGATGGAAGATCTTACAGAAGAAAAAGATGAGACCACATTCCAAAACCACAGGGTCTGAAGCCTTGCAAACAAATAAGGCTTGCAATTGATCATCTTGGTGAGAAAGAACAACACAGGACAGGAAAAGAAGCTGTACTTTAATTTCTATGTGAGACTTCTCAGAAGGAGAAGAAAACTTGCTCCAATTAAGAAAATTTCAACGCCTCAAGCTAGCGTAACTTTGATCTTATTCTTTGCCATAGAAAAGAAATTTCATCTCTTTAAAGCTTCAACCAAGTAGAACCAAGTTATTAAGGAGCAAGAAAACTTAAATAAGAACCCTTTAGAAAGACCAAGGGCAAACTGACAGGTATAATATTTTAATTGATTGCCTACATCAGAGGAATTAAAATAATTATATATCTCTATTGGTACAAGAGTAGTCATATATATTTGTCTGAGAACTGAGTGGCATAAAATATGCAAAATTTCATAGTAGCTTCGGCCTTTTCATTTCTGCTTTACCTTTTAGGTTTCAAGAGTCTCTTTTTTCTTTTTTTTTTTTTTAAACAATATCATTTACCACCACTTAACAATAGTATTATAAAAACTATTTTATTAAATTATATCATTGACTTTTGAAAGTGTACTTAATATCAATTTACAGCATTTAGACTGACAGCCACAGAAACTCAGATCCTATACGGGTCCTCAAAACAAATTATTGCGCAGCCAGAAGCAATGGGAGCTTTTTCAAACCAATTGCGAGACACATCTCATTCCTAACCCTGAAGCAGCCTTCCTTTGCCATACTACTTAGTACTGACCTCCCCTAAAAATGCTGGCAAGGGCCAGCACAGACATCTCCCGAAAGCATTACGGTAGGTGTTACCTAGAGCTGACTGTGATGGTCCCCAGCCAAGTCACAAGGCAGACCTTCCAAGAGCAGCCAAGTGACAGTCACCGCTGGTGACTGAGCACTATGTAGTAATACTCAGAGCCCCTGAACAACTGCAAACTTTTCTGTCTTCTGAAAGAAATTAAAATCTTTAAATAAACAACAACAAGAAAACAAATTCAAAAGCTGAGAGGAGAAAAGAGGCGGCTGTGGCAAGCATGAGGTGAAAATAACAGGACGTTTTAACCTTTATAAGCTAGATATCAGTAGCCAACCCATGTGGTAAGCTTACTTTTGCCATCTGCCTGACCATGAAGATCATGTCAGGAAACTAGCAGTGGTTTGTAGATTTCAATTATCAGCTGTTTTTTCCAACCCATTCAAACAACAAGGGCTGTAGTAAGAGCTAACAGAAAAAGATGAATTTGGTTACAAGAAGATCTAATAGCATCTCTAACTAAGGGCATCTGTATCTCAAAGGATTAAACTCAAGATGAGGAACTTCAGTAATGCGTGTTCTTGTCAGCCCACAGAGCCAGATTCTGCCACACGTGCTTGGGTTGCTAGTGCCTCAACTCTGTCATATTTACATAAATCACCTTTAATGCGTACAACCTGGAGTCGAAGTAAAGTTAATGAACCCAAAGATATCTCCAAAGTAAGCAAGTTCAGAATCAGACCTTGACATGTTTTCATGACAGCTGTTTGTCTCAAGGTGGGGCAGCACATCATCCTCAGCTGATTCTTCAGACATCTCTGCACTCTCTGCTGTTCCTAAGGATTTCTATTTGTATTTACTATTCTGAATTCTGCACTGGTATCTTACTAGACACGAATAACTAGTGACTTGGATCACTGTTAGGTTTACAACATCATGATGCATATTATTCCCTTTTAAATGCTCATTTGCAATTTATTTGATAAAAATCTCCATAAGGCAATGGGATAAATAAAAAAGGAAGACATTGATCATTCACTGGGGAGGCTCAGGGTCAGATTATTGAAAATATTTGCCACAGACAACTGAATCAAAAAATGCATGATTTCTTGCTTTGTGAAATCATCAGTTTTGACTTTTATATTATTAAATCCTTCTTGTAGACAAACTAACACTTACGGACTTAGTCATTCCACAAGCTAATCAGCACCTAAAAATCTTTTTCATCTGACTTTGAGTGATATCTTAACAACTTAATATCAGCTCACACTGAAAACCTGATTAGCAGAGACAGGTGACAATAGCAATGAATTCTAGTGTGTGTGGGACCATTACTATGCTGTTAAAATACAAAAGGAAAATATTACCTCCTACAGCTTTTGCTTTTGAATTTGAGGAAAAGCCCATGCAAAGATGTTTTATGTGGAATCCAGTTCTATCTCCCTTGCCTCATCTATAGTCTCCACCTGGATCAAATGAATGAAAACTTCTCACTTCCCCAGCATATGGCCTAAATCAGTATTCCATTACCATTACAAATGAGTGTATTCTGACCCTTAAATATGCACAAACAGTATTCTTCTAAACAGGAAGATCCAGTAAGTCTCCAACCTATCAAAGACTTGATACAGCTACATAATTTAAAACATAAAAGTTGCCTCTAAAGGAGGCCTCGCTTTCATTGTTAATTTCAAACTGTCCCATTAGTCCTGAGAAAGTAATGCATGTACTGCAGGATATTTTTCTGCATTTTGAGGAAGGTCTTCCAGGCATACTGAAAAGAGGCATTATAGAATTTACACTGGTACTATTCTGCAGACCATAAAATACTAATGGATGATTTTTTTTGTGGAAAAAAGGGAACTGATTATAAGGAGTTACAAACTGAAGGGCATCAGCCTGTCCTTTCCTCAGATGTTGATGACAAAGAGCTCTTGATGATACTGATATTAACAAAACTCAGTGAAGGAGACCCCTATGGCCTCTACTTTCAGTATTTATTATCACACTGTCGTAATGACAGGAGAAACAGTACCAAGATATTTCCATGGAAGCTTTAAATTGAGTCACTTTGCAACAGTAAATAAGAATGCCTATTCCCTATTTCATAGCTGATGAAAACAATGCAGAGAGCTATTGTGCGACATGTCCAGGAATACAACTTATGACATACTAAGGAAGAGTATCCTGACATAAAGGCAGGAGATTTCACATTTGATTTTATCTATGTCAGCTAGATTGTGATGCTACCTATATGCTTTCTATTACACAGATACTGTCAATTAAAGTATAATTATATTTTTCATCTCTAGTCCCTTTACATGCATGCTATGCCTCAAGTCATTATCACAGTCATTAAAATACAGCAGTACTGTATCCCATGTCAGCATTTAAATGAAGTATGAGGATATATAACAATACAATTAACAGAAGTATTCCCAATGAATGGGGCCTTGAAAAACAAAGAGAAGCCTTGATGGGAATGATTCTGCACTTGAGGCCTATACACAGCAATCACTAGGGCTTTTCTTCTTTTTTTTTTTTTTTTTTTTTTTTTTTTTTGCAAAGAGAATTGACAAGCCTGATGGAAGGAAAAAGAGAGAAACTACAATTTTGAAGCTTCATTTTTATTCAAGACGTAGCACAAGGACATCCAGAGGCAGCCTAGGAAACACGAGACACAGTCAAAAACGAAGCCTGATTTAGTAGCTGAATCCATTTATTCTTTTTGAGGTTCTGCGTAGCACCTGACATCAGGGCCTCTCTTCTGAGTCGTGTCTTTCAGAACTTTACAAAAAAATAGCATGTCCGTCTGAACGAGAGCCCCAAAAGACAAAAGAAACAGTAAGTTTGTATCTTATCTTAGAACTCGCGTACTTTCTGCTCATGCAGCAAATACCTCTGCATATTTATTTACCTTGGACAAGATGAAAGGTCACTCATTATGTGCATAATAAGCTAATCTCAGTTGTAATTACACTGCAGAAAAAAACTTTCATTTGAAGGTTAACTAGATTCAAAATAACCCAGTTCTCACCAGGGTGTTGCATTTATTTCAATTAAGTCAATCAACTTAACAAGGATTTAATTAAAAACAAGTTAGCAAGTCAGAAGAAGTATTTGAAATGTAATTAATAAATATTTTAAATAAGCAAGAGGTAGCTAAATCAAATATATGATTATAAATACACTAGCCTATTATTTCTTTGCAGGCATTTGCTGGTCAACAACAAAAAACACTTCACCCCAGGAATCCTGGCATGCAGTTCATCCTTGCAAAGACAAACAAACACAGTGACCAGAAGATGTAATATTGAGCTTTCAAAGAATTAGAGAGAGAGATGACTACCTATTTCTGTTTGTTTTACCAGAAGGAGAATACAAGGTTTGCCCACACTTTCTTTGCTCTGTTTCACCCGTTGTTGTTGGTAGAAAATTGCTGTTCAAGGCAGTTAAACAAAACATAAAGCATCTTTTCACTGAACCGATATGTTTTGTTAGTTGTGCAGTTTCCTTCCTCTGCGAGCTAGCAGAGCAGGCAGCACAACACTAACGAACAAAACCAGACAACTGTCAATACGAAGAGGCTACTGTGCATGACAGCCGTGCAACCTCCCAAAAAGCATCAGTCATTTACATCAGATGTGTTCCCATTCTGTGCCTTTCCATTTTCTTTTGGAAAATTATGCATCCCTGGCTTTGGAGTCTAACATCTGTGCTTAGACCTCTGCCTCCCACAGCATCCTTCAGTGTTTCCCAGGAATCTCTTTCCTATGTAACACCACTATACTATCCTGCTTGTTTCTGACATTCTGGGGGTGGCGGGGGGAACAAAACGCCACACCCCCTCCCAAAAAAAACCTGCACAAAACCCCACCAACAACCCACAAGCAATATTTCTGTTGTCCTTAAGCCATCACTAGAAATAACTTTATTCTGTCGACACCAACGAACACCAATTTAATTATAATACAACAGATGTAAGCATATTTCGAGTAAACACACTTTTAAGTTAAGGGCATATATATACCCCAATGAAAGTTTTTGTCTGCCTCCATTGTTTGCAACTGACTTAGCACGTTTTCTTTCACGTATCTGACACATTGAGAACAAAAGCATGAAGATTAAGACAAGAATGATCAAAAGTGTCAGCTCCTCTTGGGCAACCGAATTTGAGAAGCCTATGCCTGATCTTTCAGATTACTTCACTTTATATTGAACTTTTCACCTTCAGACCACAGCTCCTATACAACTGGCCCCAGCTACAACTATAAGTGCTCCAAACTTAAGTAAATCAACCCGTAGTTCCTGATGTGAAGCCCTCAGAAAATAAGCAACACAGAGTGAGGAGTTATGCTTGAGAATATTTCTATCTACATGATTTTTTCAGCATCATAGAGGAATTCTGGAGCAGAGGCAAAGCTGAAACCCAGTTAGCCGTGTTGCAAACACAGTCCTCTTGGAGTTCTCTACTTTATTCGCGATGAGTTGCCCCCTTTATATAGAGTCCTACAACAAATCCACCTCATACACTGAGCTAGCAAAAGTTTTGTGGAAAGTAGAGGGGAGAGCCTCTTTAAGCATATAATTAACCAGACGTGTTGCAATGTGTATGCACAAAGGTGCTAAAACACGTCCCTGCTCATTGCAGGGGAGGTTGGACTAGACGACCTTTAACGGTCCCTTCCAACTGAAACTATTCTATGATTCTATATGGTTCAACTATATGCCCAGCATTCCTGACTTGCAAGCTCTCAACTTATGGGTTTCGCAGCTACTTGACAGAAAGGAAGGGTCATTGACTTGAATAGTGAATCCAAGTCTAGAGGAAGACATTGAACAGGCTCTTGGCAGTCCTGTTCTTACCAGCTTTTACCTTTTTTTTTTTTTTTGAACTCTGTCACCTCCCCAACTTGTGCATCCATGCCCCTACCTGTAACTCTGCCCAGTTCCTTCCATTTTTTTCACCAACTTCTCTCAAGGTTTAGTGAAACAACTTAATCCATTTCTTCAGAAAATATTGCATGGGAAGCGTTCTTTGAGAGCTCTAAAATCTTCAAATGACTCACTTCAAGTAAGTGATCTGAAGCAGAGACAGAGAGTAAGAACAGGATTCTTTTATGATACTGATATTGTACCATCCAGGCAACAACCTGCAGAGAGCAAGACCTCTCTGCAAGTAATACCACCAAACTGTTTCTTACCCGGTTTCACCCAGATTACTTTGGAACTAAACTGTCATAAATCAGCAACTGCAACTCATGCTTTAAGCCTTTCTATTTCAGCTTTACTGAAGATACTCTGTTAGAAGTATTTTGAAAAACACTATGCTGAATTGCAATAAATGACATTTATTTTTTTAAAAAAACGCTATACTTAGTGATCCTCTAGACTGAAAAATAGACAAAGTTTTGTTAATCTTGGTATTAGTTTGCACCAAAATCATTATACTGTACAATGAACTTTTCAAGGACTTAGGTAGAATACTTCCAGAAAGTGTGTCTTAATATGAATTACCTCATGCTAATGATGATTCCTGTCAGAAAATGTGTTTTTTCTGTTTTGTCAACTGGATATATTTTGTCTGGTCTATCCATATGTCCACATGCCCGGGAAACTTGGGAGTTTATCAGAGACTAGGAGGAAAACAATTGTACGTGCTCCTTGCCAAAAATACCGGCAAATAATGCACTGACTTCTCCACATCCCCCTGGCTACCTTGGCTCCTCTATTCCCTCTTCTGCCCCATCCCAGCAGAACAAAATAAAATGAATGGAGGATCCAACACTATTGTGCTATACAGAGGGAATTCTGCTATTCTGGGGAAGAAAACCAGAGCACTGAACGCCTTCTGTTCCCTCTCCAAACTCAATCATCTGGATAGAGCTGGTATTTTTGTTTTATTTTTTCCATGCCTTGTAGCAGAAAGGAACATATTGCCCTGAATAAGACAGACACAAAGCAATCAAAGATGTTTGGATACGGTACCGAATGTGATTATTTTTCCTTTTACCTCTTTGACTCAATTTATTGCTGCCCACTGTATTTTGCTTTATGAAGCATCACTGGAGAGAAGCCAGCACCATTCTTTAGCTGAGATAGTATGCGCTAGTTTGTAAGCCAGTCTCCCTCTCATCTCAGCTAATGCTCAAAACCACAATGCAACACAGACTAGTTCTAATGCAACTATTTGCACAGCGAACGATGCAGTATTTTTAATTGAGTTATCTATGACAGGGACCAAATTTCTATAGGAATAGTATCTCAGATTCAAGCTGGCTTTTTCGTTTCTTCTCTTGGACCCCATGCAGTTGTCATCCCTTCTCCTGTTTTGAAGAAACGTGGCAAACAAATGGTGAATAACAAGCAGCAGGAAGAGAACAGATACTTTGGTGAATGGAACCAATTTTGTTTTAGCGTTCCCCTTACTCCCACCTGACAAATATAGTTAAAACAGACAATATAAAACAAAGCTCTGCCTCTCATTCAGAGGTAATTAAAGATATCCCTAGTACCATGTTATTGAAAGTCCTCAACATCCACATCCCCAACATCCATGGAAGCCCTCTGAAGTGCAGCATATTTTTAGCTGACCTAATATTCTGCTGAAGAAAAAATACTGGAGTTTGCTTTAAGGATGTTCTCATGTCTTTCCCCTAAATCTGCAGTTCATCAGTCTCTGGCAAAAAGGCATAAATACCAGTTAAAACTGTTTCAGAAAAATGCTATCAGGTAATAGGGAGACTTTTAGTACAGGATGGAAATATTTTCTTCTTGGGAAACCCTTAATAAAATAGGGAGTCCCAACAAAAGTAAAGACTCGGTGAAAGGATGACAAACAAAGCCATAGAAGGCATATTAAGATATTTGGCTGACTGTTTTGCTCTGATGAAGGATACACATATAGACCATCTCTGAATATTTTTTTTCTAATCTGATGTTTAAAATCTTCAGTGAGGATGACTGCAAAGATAGCCTGACCTCTTTCTATCAATACCTTATACAATGACAGATGTTGACTGTGCTCCACAAGTAAATTCTTTTTAAAAAAATAAATTTAAAATAAAACATTTCCCCATAGGTATATTTCTGGATCTCAAACAAACGTTGCTGCAACACAAAAGACTTTCTTCAACCACTGCCTAGAGTGCAATGTCCACAGCTACACACAGACCTGAGAGACATTTATTTAGTTACATAGACCAATTACCTCCCCACATTTCACAGGAGAGTAGCACTGGCCTTTTTTGTAACTGCAGTACATTGCCACATTTCCAGTCAGCTTGAGGTCCAAACAAATAGACCCTGTTATATTGGCTGCATAGCTAGTCATTCCCCATGATGCGTTTGTGAATCTCACATTTCCTCAGAGCAGTGCTTCACACTTGCATTAAATCTGGGTCAAATTTAATCTTGTTGCCATTATGATATACATATCAACTCCTTCACCAAGAACCACACTGTATCTCCCAACTGCCCCATCAACATGCTGTGGTGCCTGGGAGAGGGGCTGCCCTCCGCATTTCCTGCGGACGGATATGGAGCACTGAAGTCTCTGTGTTTGATGGACTGCAGAAATATTCTTTTTAAACTAACATGTCAAATAAACGACCTTAACTAAGCAAGAGCAGTACTGGTCCCATACCTATCGTAGCTCTTGAAGCTCACTAAACATGAAGGAAAACGCTACAGTACTTCAAGAGCGATAGCAAGAGCTGCACACTGACTGACAGCCTTGTGTCTTCTAAGCAAAATTTCTTTCCGGGGTTGCCTCAATAGCAGGAATACTCACAAAGGGCTGTATAGGCACTGCACGTTTGGACCCCAATCATCAATAGACGCTAAGGCTAACAGAAAAATTTACAAATACTTCAGTTTCAGGTGAAAATGTGAGTGAAAAAAAAGTAATCAGCTATGTAATTTAAAATAAAACTGCTACTCAACAGGAAAGAAAAATATATTCATCAACCATTCCCCCACTACTTCTCATTTTCACTTAGACTCAAAATGAGAAGGATGCCACTGACAAGTACACCATAACCATCCATTATATCTGACACTGAGATCATTTACGGTATATTAAAAAGAACTGTTCTGGCACTTGTATACAGTGGTGTCAACCTTAATTGCTAAGATGCACTGAACAGCTCTTCTAAACATAGCAACAATTTACATTTTAAAAACAAATCAAAGACACAAACAGGTGGAAGCACTCCATTGTGCCATATGAGACCCTTGTTCCTACAGCTGCGAGTCAGGACGAGTGCACATCCACTAAAATATCAGCTTGGGAGTAAAAAGAACAAGTACAGTGCTAAATCCTCAGAGTCCAGAAAAAAACAGTACTGCAGGCTTTATTCCAAAACAGTGAAACAACATGCTTGGAAATTAAAAGATTTTACAGGCTAAAAAATGGTGTGTACGAATAAGCCACAGTTACTACATGATATCCTCATAGACAAACTAGGGAGACATGGTCTAGGACAAACCACAGTAAAATAGGCTTACAGCTATTGATAACAACATCTAATCACTGACAAACACGAGGATTACTTGGGTGAAGTTCACAGAAGCCAGTGTTTAGTATGGTATTATTTATTATTTTTATCAGTGAGTAAGATGATGGAACAGGGAGTATGTTTTATTAAATTCAGAGATCACATTAAGCTGGGAGAGATTACAAGCACTTTGGAGGCCACGATTATAATTCAAAAGGCACTCAAGAAAACAGAAACTGTCCGAAAGCTACAGCTCTCTTACGAATCAGTACAACACGCTGCAATAATACAGGAACGCTCATTTGCACAAATTCAGGACAGCAAAGGTTTGACTGTCAGAGATTCCACAAAACAGGACCTGATGGCACAATTTATCACAAAATGAATGTATGTGAACTGTGCTCATACTCTTAAATAACAAAAATCCCATCAGTCATCCCACTGGGATGTATGATCAGTCTTCTACCTAGGAGACATGAAGTAACTTTTCGTTCTCCTGCTGACATCTTGAGACACCCCAGCAGTCTCTCCCTGGAAACTTCAGTGGGAAGTCCTGCAAGGCAGGGGCTGTGCTGACCCTGGTCAGACAGTAAGGGAAGCTGCCTGGAATCAACCAAAAGCTTCAGTTGATCAAACTCGATTGGCCCATGGATTAGGTAGTTCTTGCAATGTTTAGCAAGACTCCTGATAAACAAAGCTAAATGGTAAAATTGGGAAAAATGTGTCTGGAAAGCATATCCAATCTAAAAGAGCAGACAGGTTAGTTGCTTAAGTCACCCGACTGGAATACAGGAATGCTGTGGCTTACAGCCTTAATGTAAAAAAAGTTTGGACTAAAAGAATAAAGAGACAGGATTGACCCTTTCTTCTTTTGAAGAAAAAAAACCCAACAAACCTCCAGGAAAAAAAGGAAGGCTCCAGGTGGATTGATCGATAATCACTGTATCCTTTCTAAAAGACCTGAAACCCTATAGGGGTTGCAAAGAAATGTGGCTGGGGAGGAGAGAACAGCAAAAGTGGAAATGAACAGATGGGAGATAAACGGCATACGGCAGACTGGCTGACAGAGAAAAGCAGCCGACAGAGTGAGCAAGAACAACTGGCAGAGAAGGCAGCTAGTGGGAGCAGTCGGCAATGGTCCTGCCTAGCAGGGAACAGCTGGAGGTGAGTGGTGGGAACATCAAGGTCAAAAGCACTGCTCCAGCGAGATGTCCCAATGCAACCAATAAACAGCAGTACACTGGGCTAAACAAAAGAGCCTCAATACCTGTTTCAGCAGCAAGATGAAACCTGCTCCTAGATGGACTCTTCTTACTGAGGTTTGTTCAAAGTGATTTATGCCACAGACTCTGGTGGCTGTAGTTCAGCATCAGGCTAATCAGCTGTCACGCCTCTTTGATCCTGCTGCACTGCGACCAAGCATTTGGTGCCCATGGTACACACGGAGCATAGAGTTGGTTTATGCATGAGCGCTGCACCTCAGATGCCCAGAATTATCCATCCGGGAAGGAAACAACCGTGCAGAGAAAAGCAGGTGGTCTCTCTCATGCTGGGACTTTGAAACTAGGCATGTGCGATGGAGAGGAGTTTTACAGGTGTGCCAGGATAAATCTGACATGGTCTGGGAAGGGTTCTTGGTAAAAAGTCTGAAAAACTGGTAGAAGCCTATGAGAAAGGAACACTTTCTCAGCAATCTTGTCAGCATTTCAGAGACAAAAAAAAGCAGCACTAAACTGTGATGTAATTCAAACGTGACTCAAGACTGAGTGGACGAATGTTTGTGCTGTTCTGGTGGAGACTCAGACTGGAAATCACTTGGGAAGTTTAGTAGTTTGGAGTTTTGCAATGCACTCCTATTCCCCGTTATAACATATTACAGTCTCTTTGTGACTGACCACACTGAGCTCAGACAAATGGGCATTATCCATACAGCTGAATGAACACTTTCATACTGCCATCACAGAGTTTATTGGCACTTCCTATTGGCATTTAAGCATCATGACTAATATCTGCCTCAAAATATTTCTTTTCTCTGATTCTTCTCAAAAGGAAGAATTCTGCATGAAGAGTATCATTTGCTTGGGCAAGTAATAGTATCAGGAATTTAATTTAAATTTAAAGAGCAAACAAAGTTAAATGTTCTTACTGCTCTTTTGAAGGCAGGTCCTCCTTCTGCTTGGAGGAAATGGTGGTGAGACTTACATTGCTCACTTGAAAAAAAGTAATACTACATAAAGACAAAAAAGGCTTCTATGAAAGTTTTTCTCCTGCATGGATATGGCTTTGTTTGTTTGGAGGGGAGTGGGGACAAAAAGAAGGGGAAAGAAGGCAGCACAGGTTTACTTTGTAGAAAAAAGTCACAATTTACAAAAGAGGTTCAGAAACACTTGATTAGTGGAGAGTAAAATTAAGCAAGAAGCTATACTTCCAGATGTCATAGCTAAAACCACCCGGCTGGCATCTCTAAATCTTCTAATTATTATCCAGCAAAATGGGGTACCGAATGCTGCTTTTTCTTATTTTCATAAAGGCTTAGAAGCAATTGTCCTTGATGTATTCTTGAAAGCTGTTAGCAGAGATTTCTATGCCATCTGTACATCAATAGCAGGCTGTTTGTTTGTTTGTTTGTTTATTTTAAGAGACTGAAACAGCACAGGACGGTTCAGGACTTCAACTCTATTTTTATGGAATCAAGAAAAAGGGGATGGTAGGTACATGACCCCTAAAATAAGAACTTTGTTTTTAAATAGACT
The DNA here is from genome assembly GCA_017639485.1 of Pluvialis apricaria. Lineage (NCBI taxonomy): Eukaryota > Metazoa > Chordata > Aves > Charadriiformes > Charadriidae > Pluvialis > Pluvialis apricaria. The sequence goes on along the minus strand of CM030008.1, from coordinate 115,568,629 downwards.
GATATCGTTTACATCACATTTAGACCTGCAGGCATAGACTTAAATTGTATTATGGGTCAAACATCACACACCAGCCCGCATCAGGAGCAAGGAAGAAGTCTTGCCATCCATTTTCCCACACAAAACACTCTGATGATGTACATGTACATTTTAGCTGATGGTCCCTCTTGCAATCCCCAGTTCTGATTCTTATTTACACTTACAGTGACATCTACCTTACATAGCCTGTTTGAATTACTTAGGGTAAGCAATGAATATGACCTATACATACGAAACAAAAATAAAGCCCAGGATATACTTATCTATAGAATCACAAATAACTTGGTTAAAGACAAAAACAACTTTTGGTAGATATTGCTAAGAAAATCTTCATGCTTTTTTTTTTTCCTAATTAAATATATAATTGTTGACAAATAGCATCTGAATACCTGGTAAAACTACCCCTACATAAATCCCAATTTTTTTTAATTGAGAAAAAAAACCTTGAAACCCAAGCCTTCCAACTTGCTGCTTTTTCAAAAATAGTCCATGATTTGGGTTTACTTTTTATAGGTTGTGACTTGTCAGTATTTCCTGCCTACAGAATAAAATCTTAAAAATCAGAGTCCATCCTTCCCTTCCAGAAACTGAGCTTGCATGTATGAGTGGGCAGCTCTCACCACTGGTGCCAGCAGGTTTCTCAGAACAGAACCTGTAGAAGTTTCTTGAAATAAGTGAAGGAGAGAATCAAATAATTGTTAGCTATACGGATGCCCAATGCAAACGGAGGCCTGGGCTCCTGTGCCTGTAGCTGTATGCAGATATATCTTCTGCCTTAAGGATAGGAAATAACCCTATCTTCAAGTGCATATATGGCATGCAACTAAGTTATAAACAATTGGAAAAAACAGTCTTTCCCCTACAAAAAAAAACAATGGGAAACTGTGCTAAAAGCCTTTAATTGTTTTTTAAGTATCAGGCATAAACATTTGCTCAGGAATTAACACCTGGAAGAGTCAAAAAGAGATGAAAGCCTTTTGAAATTAGATGAAGTACAGAATTCACATACTTGGATCCCTTCCTGAAGTCAACAATTTGTAATAGGTTTTATTTGTAAAACAGACTTCCATACTTGAGTGTGCATGCTTGAGTTTTATGGCTATTTACACTGCCCTTTGCTTCTTGTTATCCTTATTATTATCATACAAGTATGGAAGCACATGATCATTCAATAGGAAAATAATGAAACTAGCTTTGCTAAAAGCTTGCTAACTACATGGGAACTACAAAGTGATGCTTGAATTTTTTCCAAGTCTTTTTTTGGATGAAAATATGGATTCAACAAACTTAAAATGTTCTATGAAAACTAATGGATGTTGTTGAACATGGATGCAAAATCAGCTATTTCTAGGTAAGGTCAAAGTATTTCCTTTCAAAAACATCAAAGCAAACAACAGACTTTGTTGTTTTGACTTAGTATTACTGCAAGGTTGAGTCAAGAACATTTTAGCTAAATGCTGCCTCTTTATCCGGCTTCTCTGGGGATACCAATACCCAGAATCATTAATACTAGGGCAACAGAAAAATAGAGAAGACCTAATTTCCACTAACCCTCAAAACCAAAATATGTATCAACAATTTATTGTGATTCCAATGACAAATACATGGCATAAATTATCAAATTTGTCTCAGTTTTACTGGTATTTTATTCATTAAGATGAAGCAGACTAGCTTTCATCAAAAAATACATTTGGTAAGGCCATAGGGACAAAAAGGGAGTTAGCAACTGAACTAAATGCAAAAAGGTATACCATTGTGTCTTGTTGTTCCATGATGTCACATTCAGGTGAAAGTGACATTAAAACAATCCAACTTTTTAGAGCATTTAATATTTCTGTTATCAAGGACAACAAAAAAAGTCATACTAAGTTCAGACATTGACACAGTGAGTTTACCTTTGATTCCTGTCTACTATCACATAGCCAATACGCTTTAAAAGACAATTTTTAAGTGAATGCACTGCCACTAAAAGGAACAGGATGGAAAGGAAGGATGAACAAAATGCTGGGGTGATCGCCCCATGCTGGAGACTGGTTAGTGAGCACTAATGAAAATACACAAACTATCCATCATAAATGCTCTTTCCACTGCTGGCCATAAGGCTAATTTGCAGGAGTAATCCCAGACACTTCAACTCTAGAATTGAACTGTAACAACGAATTGAACTGGTAAAGTACGTTTCACATCTGAAGCTTTTAATTACAAGTACTTGTTCAGTCTTGTTAATTATATTCCACCCTCTCCCTCAAAAGACAGGAAAAGTGGGAAAAAAAAAAAAAGAAAAGAAAAAAGGTGGCAGGGACCAAAAGCAGAAGCAGAACCAGAACCACAGTGTTCCAAATTCTTTAGCTGACACATTTTTTCACAATTCATTTTTAATCAATAAGATCTGCACATTCCTTCTGAGCTTCCAGCCATATGTAGAGCAAAGCAAACTATTCGGGTCAGCAAAAGAAACCTAGGATATAATTTTTCAAACCCACCACGTAATCGTATGTTTGGCTATACATGTTAATAGCCAGACAGGTGATAGAAAATTATTTTCCAATAAAACATTCTAGATAATGCCAATAGTAACTGCATTAATTTGAAACTACTATTCCAGTCCCTGCTGATTATACCTGCTGGAGTACAGGGGAGCACATGGACCTCAAGGTCCTGTTTCTCCTTCAAAGTAGCCTCTTCCTCCAAGCCTCTGACAAACATCTGTAAACAGGCTGCACAGAAGCATGGAAGCCAACACTGCAGTAGGAAGTCACTCCTCAAAACTTCAAAGGCAAAACCCTCTAACTTGCCGCACCACAGAGAGGACAAACTACCAACCCATCACTGGTAACTTCCTACAAGGCCATGGTCAAAATACAGCAGCATTCAAGGTTTTTTCCCCAGAGAAGCACGTTCACTTCCATATTTATCACCACCTCACAGCCACCAATCCACTAGAAAAAACTCATTTAAGAATGCATTAATAATTAGTCAACAACTAAATCTGCAACAGCTGTGACAGTCCTAACTTTACTCATAATGAAGCAGGTGCCAGCAAGAAGGTACTGCTCAAAGTCCAGGCCAATCATCTTATTCATAGAAACTCTTACTGACAATTCAGCTGCAATCATCATGCTGAAGTAAACTCACGTACAAAGAAAACCTAGCTTGGTCATTTGTAACTTAGTCTTAGTGAATAACTCACAAATTCTGCATTTATGGCAATGGATTGAAAAATATGCATCAGATCTACTTATGCAATTGTACTATTCATGCTCCTAATGAACATAAGCATTGCTCTAATGGCAATTACATTTCTACTGTGTATTTTCTTTATGTATGTACTAATAAATGTAGAATTTATCCATATAAATGCAAAAGGCCAATGATGTCCACATTCTTTAAACACAATTTTATTTACAGAATATTTGGTTTTTTAAATTTTTTCCTCTTTTATTGGGGAATTCAACTTCGGATGATATTAAATTGTCATTATTACTGAATAATTGATTTAACTTCTCATAATAGGATATTCAATGTGGAGCAACAGGTTAACAGGAAACATTTACTACCACCCTGTATCACTTGAGAGATATCACATATCTGACCCCCTGCATTCAGAAGAGCCATAAGATTATTCATTAATTGGCCTTCAGGAGCTGTATGTATATGGTCACTGCTTAATTTTTCAAAAATACTCCAGATGAGCAATCTTCAACATTTACAGCACTAGCAAATTATACTAATTTCAGAAATTATGAAATCATTCAAGAATTCTGAACTGAACATCAGAAACATCACTGAGTTCTGACAAAAATCAGACTCTGAATTATCCTTGCACAGTACTGGGTACTCCATAAAGGAGTAAAATGAGTGGCATGTCTGACTTGGTATCACATTATCATGGGACCCTACCCAAGCTCCCTGATGCACTCCAGTGAAAAGCTGCCCTTTTTCCACTATGGAAATAGGTGATATTCTGATACTAACAACTTTTTCAGAGCAGCATTTTGAATCTGCTGTCTAGGAGGCATTGCCAAGCTGATACAAAACTCCACAAGCCCTTGTTTTCAAGAAGAGCTAACAGCAGCAATACAGTAAAGAAAAACCAAAAAAAAACCCAACTGCATACCTCTTGCTAATTCATTATCACACTTGATCCCTCTATTCTTTCGTAAGAGTAGCTTCTCTCCATTTCAGAAAAGTGGAAGAGACATGGAGGTCATGGTACTTAGACATTTCTATGGAATATTATTCCTTCAAACATTTTTCAAGTTACAAGTGCCAAAAAAGAAAATATTTTCTATTTACTGAATAGACCATAAAGGCACCTTCAGAAAAGCCACCAATTGCGCTAGAGCTGAGAGCATGTGTGCCAACTTTCAGCCAGAAGCAAATTATTCATTCAAATGATTAAAGTCCTACAAATACGATTTTTACAAAAGAACTTGCGATAAACTACTATAGTTTAGAAGAAAACAATTGTGTATGATTTCAAATTATTTTTGTCCTTTTTGCTCCGGAATTTAATGAAGAACTCTTTATCAACACAACATGGAATTCCTGTTTGCTGTTGTTGATTCTTTCTTTTTAATTACGGATTTTTCAAAAGAAAACTAGATTCCATTCACAGCTGTGACAGAGCAACATTTAAATTCCATCCCTTGTTTTCTGAGTGTAAAGCAACTGGAGGGAATAATGAAGCGATGCCTATCCATGAAGAACTGATGTCAGTGCCCCAGGATTATTAATCAGAAAAGAAGATATTTTTACAAGATAATCTGGCTTGTCTACACTATGAAATAGATAAGGTCCCCAGGCCTGTGTTACATGCTCACTGTATTCACATTATTTTACATATGTTCAGAAGCTCTACCAATATTCTTCCTCCATACCCAAAGCACAGCCACAAGAGTTGGCAAGAGATAAGGGCCTGGAACAGTGTATTTCCTGCAGCATATGGACCTTACCATTAAATACACACAGGTGATTAAGATGTTTCAAGCACTGAATTACGGAAACACTTAATAAATGCAGCTGGATTAGCAAATTATTAAAAAAGCTTCTATTCAAACACATCTCTACCACAGCAGTGACAAAATGGGGAAAGGAAGAAAATTACATTGCCGTTTAATGACATTTTAGGACAATCTAATATGATAAAGCTTTGGCTGAGGCTGCATTGACCCTGACAGTATAGCCATTACAGACTTTGATATGCTATTCACAACTCGCCCATTACCATTTACATTGACATAAACTCTAAGCTTGGAAATGATTCCTCTTAATTAAAGTGAGGTTAGTATCATTTTACTTAGAAACATAAGACTTCATAACATTTCAGATAATTTTCTTTCCTAGCTCAGATTTCATTCAAAGCATTGTATTTTTTTTTTTTCACAAGGGACAGAGAAAGTTTATAAATAATGAAGGATATGTGATACCAAGTCACAAAAAAACACACACAAAAAAAATCACACACAAAGAAAATAGGTCACAGAGCTGAACGCCATGAAAAAAGAAAGTACTTGCATAATACGCTGTCAACACAGAGACTTAATTCAACTTTGCCATAGAGCGTCTATCAAACCAAAGAACAGCAAGCTCACATACATCAGCTTAAAGGAGGTATAGGGTTATACCTGTGATACAAACGCTTCACTGGATCACATTTCCAGGACTATTACACAAGGGCTTTCCTCGCCCATGACCAAAGTCAGCACCCCTACATACTCAATTTCTTTACTGCCAGACAGAAATGTGCATGTATATTAATGCAAATGAGACTCCAGCCCCCAAATAAAAACCTGTCTGCTTTAGTGTTGAGCCTACCCTGAACAGATTAGAGTTAGCAACACATGAACATGTTTAATTCTGTTATAAAACAATTTACCACTGGGGGTGTGGGAGTGTCTGTGTTATATTTTGCTTTTAGTAGTGCTATCCTGAGAACACTGGATAATTACTTTTTTCAGCTGACTCAGAACAGGTATAGCAGCATGGGGGCCAGCCATGCACACTTTCCCACTCTGGCATTTCCAAAGTAGAGACAAACTAAGTAACATATTGCTTTGATTAAACTAGGCTACATGTTTTCATTGGAATATTTCCCATCTCATACTCCAAAATCCGTAATTGCCCAATTGCGACAAGAGATATCCAGACACTTATTTAAAAAGTAGAAATAACTTAAGGGAATGGTATGGAAAACTATTGCATCCAGAACTATAACTGAAACAAATTATCTGTAAAAATAAAGGAAATTAAGACACGTATGTAAAGGAAACAATATATACATACATATATATATATGTATTTGTGTATATATAAATTTACATAGGTACAAATTCAATTTAAGTAAAGGTAGACAGCAATAGGAAAACAATCCACAGATGATCTTGCTTCGACATGCATTGAGTATGGATGGCTTTATCACATTAGAATGGGTCCTATGTTCTATTTAGTCCAGTTTTTAGTACCTTGTAAAATAGTCCCTGCACAGTCACCTAGTGAAATTAATCCCCCTGAAAGATGTATTACCTGTCCCATGAAGGCACCTATACGACAATCTAATTTAGGCAAAGGCACACGTGAAAATGAAAAAAAAAAATAAAAGGCACAGAGACATTATGCAACAAGTCCAAAGCTACACAGCAGAGACTGGGGCAGAATTCAAATGAAATTACAACATCTGAACTCCCACATGCACTATATTATGTTTTCTTTCAGACCACACTGGGAAAGCTCACCTCCACCCACTCCTAAGGATATCAAAAAATATATCTGCTCAACAGATTTGTGGAGCCAGGCTCTTCACTCTATACAGCCAAAGAATCCACTCTAAAAGAGAATTCACAAATAAGTAAACGTGGCTGGATACTGTGTATTTTTTTTTTTTTTTTAAATAAAAAGCATTATTCTCTAAGCATATTCCAAAATTTCGGCCTCGAAGAGGTGAACACACAGTTTGAAAATACAATAGAAAAAATAGTCTTTTGAATAAAGTTCAGCTTTTGAAAACGATTTTAAAAGATTATTTTTATACAGTTGATTTTAACAATACAAAAACCTCTACATGATATGAAGGTAGCTTTGATGCTAGCATATTTATAATGATGTTTTATTCATGTATTTCTTTTGTAGCTCTGTCACTAAGACTTGAATCAGCTACATACAACTTAATTCTTCCACTGATGGTTGTGCAATGAGAAAGATATTATTGCTTTCTGATTGCAGTAAAACAAAATGCAATATATTACCTGTCTGTTCTACTATGATTAACAAATGCAGTGAGTGTGAGATATGACAGGTATGGCTACTTTTCAACAGAAGAGTCATGCATATGGAGAACTTTTTGTTATATATATACCAAAGATGTCTGCATTTTTCAAAACTGCATATACATCTGTGCATCCAAGTTGCTAAAGTACATTGCCCTACTATCCTTTATACTTAGTTACAACAGATATTTTGTGATAATTTTGTGATAATTTTGAAATTTTGTGATTTTGCTGCTACAAGGAAGAAAAGGAGGGCTATAGTCGTGGGCGACTCAGCACTGAGGGGGACTGAGGGCCCAATATGTAGGGCAGACCCCGCTCTCAGGGAAGTCTGCTGCCTCCCGGGGGCACGCGTTAGGGACATCACTAAGAGACTCCCTAGCCTGGTGCAGCCCTCGGACTACTATCTGTTGCTCCTGTTTCATGTGGGGGGCGATGAATGTGCAGAAAGGAGTGCAAGGATGATTAAAAGGGATATCAGGGCTCTGGGACAGTCACTACAGGGATCTGGAGCACAGGTGATTTTCTCATCCCTACTTCCTGTTGCGGGCAATGACATTGAAAGGAACAGACGAGCTCAATCTGTTAACATGTGGCTCCGTGGATGGTGTCAACGACACAACTTTGGGTTTTTTAACAATGGAATGACCTTTGCGGCATCAGGCCTGCTGGCATCAGATGGGGGCTGGCTCACTCAAAGAGGGAGAAGGGTTTTTGCCCAAAAATTGGCAGGGCTCATTAACAGGGCTTTAAACTAAATTCGATGGGGGAAGGGGGTATTATCAGGGTTGCCCATGAACAGCCAAGGGATGTTACATCAAGGAAAGGGGAACAGGGCGCTGGTGAGGGCCTACAGCCATTAGCTCCAAGATGTGCCAGCTACGCTGCAGTATGCTCAAACTCTCGCGTAGATGAGCTAGGAGCTCCTGGACCAACGGGAGTCAATCGGGAGGCACTGTTAGTACAGGACAAAGGAATTACAGCTGCTCCAACCAAATCGGCCGCAACGAAGACACGGTTGAAGTGCCTCTTCGCAAATGCGCGGAGCATGGGGAACAAGCAGGAGGAATTAGAGATGTGTACACGCCTCCAAGGCTACGATCTCATTGGCATCGTAGAAACTTGGTGGGACGACTCCTGTGACTGGAGCGTCGGCATGAAAGTGTACGGGCTCTTCAGGAGAGACAGGCAAGGGAGACGAGGAGGCGGTGTTGCCTTATATGTTGATGAGCAGCTGGAATGTATGGAGCTCAACCTGGGGGAGGATACCGAGCCAACTGAGAGCCTATGGGTCAAGATTACAGGGAAATCGGGAGCAGGGGACGTTACAGTGGGGGTATGCTACAGGCCACCTGACCAGGAAGACCACGTGGATGAAGCCCTCTACAGACAGATAAGGGCGGCATCACGTTCACAGACCTTGGTTCTCATGGGTGACTTCAATCACCCTGACATCAGTTGGAAGGATAACACAGCCAGGCACAGGCAATCCAGGAGGTTCCTGGATTGCATTGAGGTCAACTTCCTTCTCCAAGTGGTTGAGGAGCCGACGAGGAGAGGAGCCATGCTGGACCTTGTTCTCACCAACAAGGAGGGGCTGGTTGACAGGGTTAAACTCAAGGGTAGCCTGGGCTGTAGTGACCATGAAATGGTTGAGTTTGAAATCCTCAAGGCAATGAAGAAGGTGCGCAGCAGGCTGATGACCCTGGACTTCAGGAGAGCCGACTTTGGCCTCTTGAAGAATCTGCTTGGTATGGTGTCGTGGGATGAAGCGCTGGAAGGAAGAGGGGTCCAAGAAAGTTGGTTAATATTCAAGGACCACCTCCTCCAAGCACAGCAGCAATGCATCCCTACAAAGAGGAAGGCAGGCAGAAAAGCCAGGAGGCCTGCGTGGATGAACAAGGAGCTCCTGGAACTGACCAAAAGAAAAAAGGAGGCCTACAGGGAGTGGAGACAGGGGCGGGTAGCCTGGGAGGATTACAGAGGAATCGTTCGAGCAGCCAGAGAGTGGGTTAGACAAGCTAAAGCCCAGCTAGAACTAAATCTGGCCAGGGACATTAAGACAAACAAAAAAGCCTTCTATAGGTATATCAGTGAGAAAAGAAAGACTAGGGAAAATGTAGGCCCTCTCCGGAAGGATACGCAAGAACTGGTCACCCGGGACAGCGACAGAGCTGAGCTACTCAATGACTTTTTTGCCTCAGTCTTCACAGACAAGGACAGCAGCCGCACTGCCCAAGACGTAGATTGCAAAGGAGAGGATTGGGAAAACGGAGCACCGCCCACTGTAGATGAAGATCAAGTGAGAGACCACCTGAGGAACCTGAAGGTGCACAAGTCCATGGGACCTGATGAGATACATCCGCGGGTCCTGAGGGAACTGGCAGATCAAGTCGTGAAGCCACTAGCCATCATATTTGAGAAGTCGTGGCAGTCTGGCGAGGTTCCTGCCGACTGGAAAAGGGGAAACATAACCCCTATTTTCAAAAAGGGAAACAAGGAAGACCTGGGGAACTACAGGCCAGTCAGTCTCACCTCTGTGCCTGGCAAGATCATGGAGCAGATCCTCCTGGAAACTCTGCTGAGGCACATAGAAAACAAGCAGGTGATTGGCCAGAGCCAACATGGCTTCACCAAGGGCAAGTCATGCCTGACAAATTTGGTGGCCTTCTACGAAGGGGTTACAGCGGCAGTGGACAAGGGAAGATCTACTGATGTCATCTACCTGGACTTGTGCAAAGCGTTTGACGCTGTCCCCCACGATATCCTGGTCTCTAAATTGAAGAGACATGGATTCGATAAATGGACCGCTCGGTGGATAAAGAACTGGCTGGATGGTCGCACTCAAAGGGTTGTGGTCAACGGCTTGGTGTCCAAGTGGAGAGCAGTGACGAGTGGCGTTCCTCAGGGGTCGGTACTGGGACCCGTACTGTTCAACATCTTTGTTAGCGACATGGACAGTGGGGTAGAGTGCACCCTCAGCAAGTTTGCTGATGATACCAAGCTGTTTGGCGAGGCAGACACGCTGGAGGGGAGGGATGCCATCCAGAGGGACCTGGACAGGCTGGAGAGGTGGGCCCAAGCCAACCTCATGCAGTTCAACAAGGCCAAGTGCAAGATCCTACATCTGGGTGGGGGCAATCCCAAGCACAAATACAGGCTCTGCGGGGAATGGCTGGAGAGCAGCCCTGTGGAGAAGGACCTGGGGGTGATGATTGATGAGAAGCTCGACATGAGCAAGCAATGTGCGATCGCAGCCCAGAAGGCCAACCATATCCTGGGCTGCATTAAAAGAAGTGTGGCCAGCAGGTCAAGGGAGGTGATTCTGCCCCTCTACTCTGCTCTCGTGAGACCCCACCTGGAGTACTGCATCCAGCTGTGGAGTCCCCAACATAAGAAGGACATGGACCTGCTGGAGCGCGTCCAGAGGAGAGCCACGAGGATGATCAGAGGGCTGGAGCACCTCTCCTATGAGGAGAGGCTGAGAGAGTTGGGGCTGTTCAGCCTGGAGAAGAGAAGGCTCCGGGGAGATCTTATTGCGGCCTTCCAGTACCTAAAGGGGGGCCTACAGGAGAGCTGGGGAAGGACTTTTTACAAGGGCATGTAGTGATAGGACGAGGGGGAACGGCTTTAAGCTGGAAGAGGGCAGGTTTAGATTAAACATTAGGAAGAAGTTTTTCACTTTAAGGGTGGTGAGGCACTGAAACAGGTTGCCCAGAGAGGTTGTTGAAGCCCCGTCCCTGGAGGTGTTCAAGGCCAGGCTGGACGTGGCCTTGGGCAACCTGGTCTAGTGAGAGGTATCCCTGCCTATGGTAGGGGGGTTGGAACTCGATGATCTTCAAGGTCCCTTTCAACCTAAACCATTCTATGATTCTATGATAACTGCAGTTAAAGGAAAAAATAATGTTGTGGGCCTGAAAATTTCCATACCTAAACACTGGAGAGTTTACTTGCTTTGGTTTTTTTTTGGATTTTTGTTTGTTTTGTTTTTGTTTTTTTTTTAATAAAAATAAACAAGCCACACCTCTGCGTCCACTCTTCCTTTCTGTTGTCATCTGAAAATTATTTTAGAGAGGAATATGAAGGGAATTTTTTTTTTTTTTAATCAAAGGAAATGAAGGATCAGATGTTAAACTTCTTCTCAAATTAAATGAAGATTTCAGTTGAAAGCATTTTTAACTTTTTGGCAAAGCAGCTTGCCAATGGCTGTGGATGATGACAATCTAGTGTCGCACGAAAAAGTAGAGCATGGTATTGAATACTTCATGATAAGGTTTGCAAGTTCCTAAATGATCTTCATAGAAAACTCCAAGTTACCTTTGCTCTGGAAAAAAAGGAAGCAAATGACCAGCTACGAAAATTATGCAGTGATAATACTCTTATATTTCAGTACCATGACTGTGGGGGAAAAAAAAAAAAAATCACACTGATGCCACGTTAACTAGAAGGCAAACTCCTGAACTTCACATCCTGCCACTCCAGGTAGTACATAAGAAGTCCCATTACACAGCCCAGCTTCCTCCTGCAGCCTCTGCATAAAAGTGGCATTTCCCTTACATCAATACTCAAAACATAAAAAAAAAAATATTCATAGAATGTGGAAATTACAGACTCCCAAGGACCTACAATCTTAGATTTTATGTGTAAAGGGTAAGTTTTAGAGAAAAAAAAAAAATCCCAAACATTGGAAAATGAATTTTATTAATTACCCTGGACACATCAATTTGATGTCTGATCTGATACCATTAATGTCTTTGGCATGTTTTCCTCAAAGGAGCCTTGCATACATTAAAAGCAAGCAGTAAGAGTAGTTTCATATCAGAGGTATTAAGTACAAAATCTGTACCTTTGGAAGCATAATGGGAATCCTTAATTCACTGTAAACGTAACATGAAGTTAAGATCCCTTAGAAGCAGAAATTACCATTCTGTCTCACGCAGATGCTGCTCTGGTGCTGTTGTGAGATGCAAGGAGAAGGATTCTCCTGGTGGCCAAAAGCAATTTTGAAATTGTTGGTACTACTGCATATGCAAAAAGACAAAGACAAAAGCATCACAGATGTAGCCAGAAAAAGCAATGGAAAGCAGTGAAATATCAGAGGAACACTTGTAATACAAGCATAGAAGAAAGCTCTGAGAGTGCATCTCAAGCATAATCTTGGCACTAAGGAGAATTTTGAGAATAAAGAATAAAGAGACTGTTCCCTTTATTATTCCTATTTCTTTTTTATTTAGGAAAATATAATTTTGTGAAGATTTGTTTTGCAAACAAGTAAAGATGCGTCAAATCTTATAGGCAATTGTCATCACTTTTTCTTCCCAACAGAACAACCTATAAGACTTTCAATAGTGACTAACCACTTAGTTTAAAAGAGAGTATGCTATATACTCCCTTTTGAATATAGCTGGACTACAGCCAAATATGACACCGATCCTAATTATGTTTCTGATATTACAAAGGTCCAAAGACAATAAGACCCTTAAACCACTTATCAGCATCCAACCCAATATATGAAATTGCTCTGTCAAACTGATCATCAAGAATGCCACCGCTTTGCCATTGTAGGCGCTGCAAAATGATGCTGAAAGCTCCCTTGGAAGCACTGTTGAGAGAGAATTACATAGCCCATCTTCTTGACCAGTTGTCTGTGGGTTTACTGTGGATTCAGCTAATGCCATAGGCTTTTGCCAGCTGGCAGTATGCACAGTGTAAAACGTCATTCAGCTTCACTGTCTCGATCACTGTGCTCCACAGAGCAGAAAATTAAGTTTGACAGATTTGAAGGAGGTTCTTGTAATTTACTATAATTTTTATAAATCATTATACATATGGCTTTAAAATCTCATCTGCAACTTCCAGCAAACTATGACTGAGTCAGTGTGGTTATTTTCTAACATAATAGAAAAAGAAACCCAACCCAAACTATAAGTTTAGATCAAATACTCATTTTCATTCCTGTGGACAGAAGCATTGTCAACATTTCTATCTTTAAACATTCTACCTTTAAAATAATTTTCAGAAAAGCTTAATTTCTGTATCATCTAGCTTTAATTAGGATGACATTGACTGGTAGTCTTTTATACTGTAAGTTAAGGGTTAAGAATTTTCTGCTGGAACTGCCATTTATTGGAAATAGCTGATTTTTAGGTGACTTTTTAGTATAAATTATCTGTCAGGTTTCATGAACTTTCTATGAAATTTAAGCAGCAGTCTACTGTATTCCATCACTGTACATGCTGCCTTCAGGTTGCTACATCCACTGTGTTGGGGACAGGTAAGTCAGAAGCCAAGACTCTCCAACACCTTGGGGGTGCAAACTGTCCTAAGTCTGGAAAATCCAGGACTTTCTGCCAGGGTTCCCAGAGATGTTGTGGAGCACCCCACCTGGGAAAGCCTTCTTTGAGTTCCTGGCTCCAAAACACATGACAATTCCTATCTACGTCATCAAATAATTTCCTGTTTTGTTTCACTGCACAGCCCTCGGCCTCTCAGTGTCCGCACTGCGTACATATTAGTTTGCACAGATTCCTACTTAGAGCAATCCAAGCCATTCCCTTGGTGACAGAACCTGAGCACAGAAGTACAGACAATATGCTCCAAGGTCTGCACAGTACAGGAACAGGCCAGTTCACATCAGCCACTGCAAGTCCTGCTTCTTGGCCCCATACTGAAGAGCCTCCCAAGGGTGGTGCATCTCGGTCTTCAGCTATCTTTTGTGAAGTAGATACTTTCTTTACAACTCCACAATTTTCCATTGGCCAGATACGCCAATTCTAAACCTCAATTCATTTGTAACAAAGAAGTCAGGGTTGGATGCAGGGCCTGCAAGAACACCCTTAGATACAACACTGAAAGCGCCACTGGGAAGCTACACTCCTTTCAGGCCCCCTTTGTACCTCTACTGTTGAGGCCGCCAGCTTAAGAACTATGAGAAGCTCTGATGGAGTGCACTACAGCCTCCTCTAATCCTTTAATATTTACACCAATGGCATGTTACTTTTTTGCATATCATTGATCTGATTGTCTTATTTTTATGACAATGACAGGGAAGAGAACAGATAAAATGCTAATGTGTTAAACAATTCCTCCCATTGCTTGTCTCGGGTTTGAAATATTTGGGTGCAATCAGATACACTTATCCTGTTAAGGAAAAGTGTCTGTGATGAGACACTTAATACACACACAGAGTACATTTTGGTCTCTAGTGAGAATTATTTGAAGATTAAGAGAGGAAAAGAAAGCCTCATTTCACCACGATCTTCAAGACCTTGGTAATTTTCTGGTTACTGAGAACTCTTGAACAGAAGAGTGTATCAAGCCTAGAGTTCATCCCAGGGTTTTAGTAACACAGTGACTAAAAGGCAACACAGATAGCTGTTAACAACTTGGTTAAAGTTTCACCAAGTATCACAAAACCAAAATACAGAACTCCTGCAACTTCTTTTCTCTCACAGGCTAAAACCCCCAAACCTCTTCATTCAACTGTTAATGGTCTCATGTTACTGGCAGGATGGTTTTTAGATTCTCTACAGCTATCTTGACTTAGTAGCTTCTGAAATTGAACATTTACTTAATGTCTACCTTTGTTTATCTATTCAGTTTGTAAACTGACCAATGCCTGTTTATCAACCCAAAGAAGTTATATACAGAACAGAATTTAACACTGGCAACCATAATAGGAGTCCTTAAAGAAGCCCAAAATGTTAACTAAATGTAGACTTAAATTATTAACTGAAGCAAGACCTACTAATTACAGTTTAACAGGTACTCGGTATCCCAAGCTAACAGCATGCAGACATCAGACAGCACAGACAACAGAAATTGCAACTACTGCGCTGTGGGATGCAGGCTACTGCCGCTGACAGCTAGCTTCTGTTATTCCATAAGCAGCTTCATGGGGAATGGGAGAAGGCATACTGCAAAGCTATCAGTGAGGATTTTCCTTTTCCAGTAGGAATGTACTTTAGTTCAGGAAATAAGAACTGTGAACACCCCTCCTAACTTGTGATATTTCAGTCTCAAGCATGACTGCTGTCAGCTTCAGGCATCCAGTTCTGCCCAAGTGCCCTCCTGATGCCCCCAGGGTAGATCTTACTTCCCCACATAAAAACAAAATATATGGGACACAGTCATGTCCCACTCAATTCCTGCCAACGCACTGACTGATTTTTGAGCAAAGAATACAAAAATTATAAGCAAACATTTACTGAAATAGCTACCTAATCTGCATTTTCTCATTTGTTTTTGTACACCTGAGTGCAGACTGTACACACAGTTTGATTAGTCCTGCTGTGTACTTCTCAGGGTACTGTAATTGGTTCAGAAGCAAATCAGAGAGACACTTCTGAGGTGCGTCTAAACTCAGGAACTATTTCCTTAGACATTTTTTACCAGAAACAGCAGCATCACCCAGTGCTTTGGGACTCCGTAACAGCTTTCCCAAGATAAAAGACTAAACTCAGAAGCTGCTAGTCCAGTGGTCAGCCCAAGTGAAGTCAAATGAGAGTCAACAAGGAGCCTCCCTTGCCTCCCCTTCAAGTGCAATCACTTTAGGGGAACATAAAAAAGAAATCTCACACAAGGCTTAAACAATGGAAATGCAGGGAAGGACTGCTATTTCTATAATAGTACTTGTCCCTTTCTTTAAACTTTGGCCTTTAAAAAAATCTCAGATTTCAGAAAAGGAAAAAGGTCTTATGTCTGCATAGAAACATGAGAAAGGAAAACATTTGCTTCTCCTGCCTTGCAAGAAATAATGGGAACAAAAGTGTCCCCTGTAATAACTATTTAAATGTCTTCATTTGAATACAACCTGACACATGATTTCTGACTGCTTAAGACGGTTATCCAAGTCCCACTTCCAGAAAAAAACACATGAAAAAACCTCAACAACCAAGAGTTGTGCACTCATTCAGGTTGCAACTGGTAGGATTATGTAATAAATAAGGAAAGAAAAGGCAAACCATAACTCCACATCTCCTGCTCCACATATATCAGCCAGACACCACCATGTGTTCCACAGTGTATTTTACCCCAGCAACACAGAGCAGGTGCCTCTGTTTTGCTGGGGAAGGGCAGACACAAAATCAGAGCAGCTGAAGTCTCTGAGAATCCACCCTCCCAACCTCCATGTAGGGAAACAGGTAGCAAGGACATCATTAGTCACAGCAACAGCTTCAGGCAATTAACAGACCCATTTTACAATCTCATTCTGAATTTGTTTTTACTGTCCCTCAACAGTCCTCATATAAAACTTGGTTCAGAGGACTTTTTAATTCTTTTTACGACTGACAAGACAGAGGTTACATTTATATATAAAACACAAATACTTCATATTCATGCTTACTGCTGCTGAGGTACCTCAAGGGGTCAATCCGCATAGTTAATGCTTGGGCTAGGATAGGGGAAGAAGTGGGTCTCAGCTGAGCTACCTGAGAACCACATATGCAACCAGGTTTACGACCATCAATTCAATACATCTTTTGATTTTTCATCTCAGCCTATCCCATTTACTCACTTCTATCACATTCACAAGATTTTGGGAGTCAGATTTTATTCTCCCATCCTCCAGTGGGCCTGAGTTGACTTGTGAAATGTTCTCATGTTTTTTTGTTTTTTTTTTTTAAAACCCGCTTTTAATTAAGAACCAGACCATATAAGATAAATGGGGAAAAAGCTGTAGAAGAAATTAAGAATATTACAAAATGCAAACATATCACATAATGTTATGCAAAACAGCTGTTTTGGTTAATAAAATGTATGACAAGAACAGCATTACAAATAACAACTAAATAAAAAAACCTAACTAAATAAATTTACCTGTGGACAGCCATGACCTGGAAACATTAAGTTCTTCATTTTATAACATTACAATCTCTTTTTACCACCTCTGCTATTTCTACACAAAAAGAAAAAAAGATCAAAAAACATCCACAGCCCCTTATTGGGGAGTGTCTGTCTGGAATTGTTAGCCGTGCCTGTTGTCCCTGGGGCAGAGGCAGCACGTACTTCCTTGTCTTATAATCAGTCAGTCTGCTCCTTCTGTTCATCATTAACTGATAAATTCCTCCCCCAAAAATACACTCCCCAGTTTTGCGCTGCAAACTGCTTTTCATATCTAAGACTGCAAATGTAATCTGAGCATTTCTCTTCAGTCCTGCAGCAGCTTTTTGTACTCATTTCAACCAGAAAGACAGGTGTCCATTTGTCTGTCTTACAGGTTCAAAATTTGTCTTTGCAGGTTGATAACTTACTGCTTTGCAGTCTTTTATATGCAGTAGGTCTAAAAAGATCTTTCTTTTATCACTCCAGCACCTCAATCTGGGATCCTGTAATCATGCTGGGCCTCATCTTGCTTTGCATCACTTGGCAATTTAGGTTGTGCAAGCTATATTAAGTGCTCACAGATTTTCACAGCAATGGCGTGTACAAGATGTTCCAACTTACATTGAATCCACTAGCTGCAACAGACTTCTTAAAGTATTTTTTAGCAGGTATTATGCACACAAATATCCCTTTGTTAAAATATGAAGATGGCAAAGTCACTCATTCAAATGTTTGGAAATGCCAAAATTAATTACTGCTGTGTGCACCTTTATGTTCCAAAGCAGCTGAGAGTAATTAGTATTTCTGTAAACTGTAACACACTCTCAAGTCCAGCAACCAACTACCTAAAAGTTCACTTAACTGTTATGACACACCATCACCTTGGCAGAGTCAGAGATTAAATATAGCTGTGAAAATCCATTCACCCACCCCAGTCATGCATTTGTCCTTTTACTTCCTCAAGTTTCATGCTTATTCAGTACATGTTCCCTGGTGCAGGTAGCTTCTCCAGGTCAGGGATTCTCTGCTAGAAACCCTGCCTTGAGTAGCACTGGTCCTGCCCATTGGTGCCTCAGCCACTTCTATCTTCTCTGCAGCAAGCAAACCCTTCAAGCAAGTCTTGCCCTGTTCCCCAGCTTCTTGACCATCTTCACCTCCAGCCTCTTCACAGCTTCACTGCTTCAGCTCAAAAGTCCTATTGCCCTGCTGGGCTTTGTCCTAGACTCTAACGTACTCCTTAATGTCACAGAACTGGTTAATCTGTGCACATTAAAGAAAATAAAAAAAACAACTGTCATTCAAACAGAAAAACAAAAGATATTAATCATTTGGTATTATCACCACACAGCACGTGTGCACATATGACTAAGACATGAGGGAGGAGAACCATATGTACCTAACTATTTGCAATGCAGACCTAGCAAGGTTTTCCAAATTAGGTCATGGATGACAAGAGTATCAATACAATACACACATACACATAAATTCAGATGCAGTATTTTTACAGTCCTAACGGAGATGAGGTTGGATGAGGACCTCTTGGGAACAATTTATGCCATATGGGTTTTCATAAGACTGACGTAACACTGGTAATATTGTGGAAGAAAAAAAAAAAAAGATTTTATAGATTTTATTTCAATTCAGCTAGCTAGGGAATTTGATCTGAACTGGAGCTACTCAATTGCTTCTGGATGACCAGGTGTCAGTAAAGGATCAGTAACATTTATTTCCATCTATGTACAGCTGACGTGATACCAGTTTCTTTCTAGAAATAGACATTACAGAGGCTAGCTATCTCTTCTTACCTTCCACTTGGATCACTGCAATCTGCTCTGAACTTAGAAAATATTTGAAAAATTCAGCTAGCATAGAAGTAGGCAATATTTTAGAGGCAAACCATTTGGAAACAGCCATCTGTGCTTGATAATAGTTGGAAATTTTAGAAAAATGCTACTTATCTCTCTTCTCACTTTTTTTTTGTCAAAAAATTACTTGAAGTTTTTTTCACTAGTTCCACTCATTTCACCCTTTCTGCAGCGGATTTCTTTTTGGTAGTAGTTGTGAAAAAGAAGATAGAGCTTTACAGCTGTATTTTTTGTGATAGCCTACACAATACTAATTCATTTGGGTTGACCTGAGACCCTGGCATCCCTGTGCTCTTTCATGTCCCATTTTTATTAGCTACCTCATCTCTTCTAATGCCCGTACTCCAGTATTTTACTTTTACTTTTTTCTCGTTATTTCCCTCAACCACTGAGACCATTCACGCAGTCAAGAAGCTAATCTCTTGGCTCTTGGTAGGATGCGGCTGCCAGCAAGAGCACCTTCACCAAAAATCTACTTCAATAAAATAACCAATTCTTTCCTTATTCTAATAGAACTTGAATTTGCTGACTATTCAACAAAGTACAAACCTTGTAGGTTTCTGAAGGAGATATCATTTAGTATTATGTGATCACTGTTAATTTTAAATAAACAGTCAGATATGGTGCTAGCAATGGTTTCTTTATTAAGCAGTAGACCATTCCACTTTAGACAACACATACGTTGAATATTTTTCTGAATTTCTTCCACTGCCTTCCCCCAAAATATTTAAACAAATATTAGCAAATCCTGTTTGTAGTCTCAACTGAAGCTGAGAAAGCTGTTAGTTCAATGTACATACGCTCCCTTCACTGACCTAAATTATAAGCGACCAGCTTCAAAACCACTGACTGAAAACTAATCTTAAACACTGAGCAAGCGTAACAGATCCTGTAACTATACCTCCAGAAGAAATGCATTAGAGATGCTCTAGAAAAGAAACTGCCACAAAATAAATACAGAACCATTAGGTGTCATGTTAACTCAAACATGAGTTTCTTTTTTGCAGGCCCATAGCCCAAGGCAGCTCCTCTCCAATTCACTGTGTTACCGAAGCACAAAACCAGTAACCTCAGAGCACTCTGGCACACAACAGCATCGCAGCGGGTCAGCTTTCTCAGGGAAATGGGTGCTGCAGTTCAGCTACCAGCCTGGTATCAAACACATTGTTCCTGCTCTTTACCTGACACTGACACGCTTTGGCGAATAAAAAGAAAAAAAGACCTGGTCCACTTGATTCCAGGGGTCGTTCCCCAAATGCTCAAAGTCACCAGCCGTATCCCACTACTTTCTGTTGTCAAAAAGCAGTCTGTTGACCACAGGGCACCCCACTGTTTCCAGACACTAGACAATGACCATCCATCCTCCCTGAACCCTGAAGCTTGGTGAGACCCAGACTGCTTAGGCTACATATTCAAATTGCAAAATTTATGCTTACTGATCCCAGGTACTGATGCAATGGAGAAACTGTAACAATGTTCTTCAGGCGCTGAAAGAGTCTGACCTTTTTCAGAAAAATGCTGTCTTGTCCTTTAACACAGGTGACCCATTAGCATGTATAACTTTAGGTCCACTGACCTACCCGAGAGCAGGATGGTAGAAGCAGGTGTGACCTGTTTCTGAATCTGGACAAATTTAATGCAATCCAAGTGCCTCCAGGGAGTCAGCTTTGCTGGCTAAATAAATCTGTTGCTCACTACCTTTGAGCTCTTTTGAAACACTTCTTTGAGACAGGCATTTGCTCTACAGTTTAAGTTCTTCATCCTGTTAGTTGCCATTCATCTTCTGGGTTCTAAATGGTTTACCAAACTGAGTAGGACGGCATATATATTTCTATAGTGAGCATTCCCAAAGTACTTCAAGCATGTACAATATGGCAGGTCTGTATCTTCAGGGAAAAATTAGCAAGTCATCCCGCCTCTAGTTTTGACTACGTTCCTTGTTTTAAGCCAAATTCAGGACTGCAACAACTATGCACAGCTAATGTCTTTGGAACAATCCTGCATGAAAACACCATGACCTTGGAAGGTTCAATGAAGACAGAGGGAGAAAGGGTATTTTTCTCGCAGCATGGCTGCATACTAACACAATGTGTACCAATCCTGCTCTGCTGCTGCCCAATATTCTGTGCAAATCAATGTGGTACCCATTTGCCCAAGTCCCTTTGCAGAGAAATCTGGTTATCTTCCATGATTTTATCCGCAATATTATCAACATCTCAAAAATAATTACTGTTTCAGCACCTGCATTTTGCGCTAATTCTGCTGCTTTTCAGTCCCATGTTGTATCCCCTCATTATACCAATGTTGATTAAAAAAAAAAAAGTGTTAACTTTCCTAGAAAAGCTGTCCTCCTCCCTTTTGAGCATGGTTCTGTTTGTTCCTGCCTGACAGAACAGAGTGCATCAAAGAAAAGTAATAACGTATTTTGGCAGCTACAGCTAATAAAGAAAGCATCTACCTTAAGACTTGAAGACAGCAAACTAAGATTAAGTTCATTGCGTCCTAGCCAAGAAAACCTACAGAGAGTCATGCTAACAGTGAAAGCAAAGCTGGAAGCTTAGCTTTTTCACAAATTTCAGTTACCGAGAGCTAAAATTCTAAGGAAGGGAAAAGGGATTTCTAAATAGGTTGTCGAATTGTTTAAAAACAAGTTAGACATAGACACTCAGTCACTCCTGATCTGTGTCACAGGTGTCAGCTAGTTTCATGCATGTCTGTTTGAGAACTGAACCACAAAGTATTTTAGGGGTGCTTAACAGTCTACTGCAATCACACAGGGTCAGCCTTCGGTGACTTCTTTTTGTTTGAGAGTAAAAGCATTTATAAAAAGAACCTATTTTCTCCCTCATTTCTGAATTACCTGGGTATAAAACATAACAAGGGAGGGGATTGTCTCAAGTTGCAAGGAAGTCTCTGCTTTGACTGACACCGCAGAATCATTACAGTACAGGAATCATTTCAGATAATGGCAGCTCAGGTTGCTTCTGCGAACTTGTAAGTGCTCATCCTCCAAGCAAAACTGAAGGCAGTGGGATGCCCCACATGGTCTGTTTTCCATTTGGGGTCCAATACATTTCAGCATTTAAAATGAATTTTTTCTACAGTGTTGATGCAGAGGGTCCAGACCTGAGCTGAACCTCTTCAAAGCTCTACTCTCTACAGCTGTTTGCCTTACTGCTTTGTAGTTCAAGAATTAATGACAACATGGGCACATTAATCTGTCAGAATCATACCCAACAGCTCGGAGGCAATCTCAGCATGGAGGATTTTGCGTTCTGTGAACTGTTGTTTGCACCTTTCAAACAAGTACCCCAAATCCTTGAGCCTACTTTATAGCCAGCACTGATTCACTTCACGTTTCAAATTTTTTTTGTACTCCTTCAAAAAAAAAAAAAAAAAAAAAAGTTCAAAATCAGTCAATT
This sequence comes from Pluvialis apricaria, assembly GCA_017639485.1. Taxonomy (NCBI): domain Eukaryota; kingdom Metazoa; phylum Chordata; class Aves; order Charadriiformes; family Charadriidae; genus Pluvialis; species Pluvialis apricaria. The sequence goes on along the minus strand of CM030008.1, from coordinate 115,546,213 downwards.
CCTATTAAAGGCTTGTGATATTTTAAACTGCAGGAGTGCATTTAACCACATACTTAAATCGAGTGTCTGCTGCCTAAATGAGCAGAAAAAAAATGTGTAACTTCACAAACTATCCTAAATTTGATTGAAAAGGGGATATTAATTTTAAAACTATTATTCTCAGCAGCAACCTTTTAGAGTAACTGAAATAAGAATTATCTGAAGTCAACAGTATTTTTCCTAGTATGAACCTAGTGGATTTCCTAAAGTGCTAAGCATTCTTCCTAGTTATTCTGAAATCAACATGAGTTCTACCTGAACAGATGAGAAATACATTATTTGTCTATGATAAATTTCTCTCGTCAGGTAAAATTGCAAAAGTAGTTACATCCATTTAGCTATTACTAATCAATAAATAGTAAAAAATGTAGAAAAGTTCAAAATCTGTATCTTTAACACTGTATGTTTCATGCAACAAAAAAAGTGTACTGTAATTACCTGAAAATTCATGCAACATCATCTTACATAGATGTATAGGATGAGATCTACATAGTCTGGTTTATACTGCAAACAGCCAAAGTCATCAAACCGCTCTCCTGATCAACCTAATGTGTAAAAAAATTCAGCACACACACTGCAGTAATTTTAAATGCTGCATGTGGGCACAAGCAATACCCAGCTGTTAAAGTACTGATGCTCCTACACGACATTTCAAAATACATTTTCTCCTGTATTGCTAGTAGTTATTTTTGGCACATGATCTTATTTTATACACCTGTTCTCCTCTACTACCTCCACTATTGATCTTGACCTAGCGTTCTTCCTTCTGTCCCAAACCTCCACTTTGAACACGAACAGAGCCAAAACCTGGTATCTTTCTGGGAATCAGAGGCACACTGTGATTGTAGCTACAGCTATGCAAATCCAGCATAACTTGGTGAGGAGCTTCTTTGGATTTGCCCCATAAGGGACATAAGAATTTGGTTAAGTCTGAGACAAAGAAGGGACCATGCTGACAGTAAGTACATATGACTCTTTGTTGATTCTTTATATATTCTGAGAGGAAAGGAACATTAACAGTCTGTTCCAAAACCCAGTAAAGTTAACCAGAACATTCCCCTAGCAAATCTGTACCTGAAACTGTGAGTGAGAACTCATCCATGTATTTGTTTTCTGAGGTTGAGTTGAGCAAGGCATCAGAAGGTATTGTAAAAATGCCAGCTCAGTTAGTGTATGTCCTCAAAAGCAAAAAAAAAAGAATTGACACCCCTTGCTATATAACGCACAAATGCCCAGCCACAACTGACATCTGCCCTGTTTGTATATGAACTACACCGAGACTTTTTGAGGATAAGGAATACTATTACATCTAGCCCATCTAGAATAAGGGGGGGGTGACAATTTCCTTTCTAGCGTATGCCCCTGGCAAAAGGATCACGCTGTCTTACAAACCTGATATTTTCATAATCAGTAAAGTAATTCCAAAATATACTTTACTGTAATACGTCAGACATATTAGGTTTTATGTATGAAACTTTGTGAAATAAAAATGACGTTATTTCAGAACAAACCGACTCACCAAGAGTCTAAATAAAATAAGATATAACTAGCAATCTGCATTTAAAAGAACAATGGTCAACACTTGGTAAAGACCTGTTTGCAATGTAATCGTGATCAAGTTCAGAAAAAAAATGCCACTTGAAACAATTTTCTTTACTAACAAGATTCTTAAAAAAGTCAATTTTAAAAAATGTGCTTTGCAAAATTTAAATAGGAAAAAAGATCAGGCTATTTGTCTTCATGTACAATTTGATCAGATAGCATGTAATAAAGGTGACAAAGCGCTTTGAAGTTTCCTCCAAGACTTGAATGTCAACTAATTTTCTTATGCAAATAAGGGCTAACTAGTTACTTTTAAAATTTCAGCTCCTTTGACTACAAAACCTCTAAATAGATTATTCTTAGCTCTCGTGTTTAAGAAGTTTTGAATGTATTCTCATCTCATTGCACAGACAGCTATGCATAAGCCTTTCATTAAGGATAAACCGCCTCTCATTGAAATGAGAATATACCCCTAAGGGTTTCTGAATTAAATTCAGTTTTGGTTATTCATCCAAATTATTTTACATTTTCATAGCACATTAACATAGTTTCTATAACTTCATGGTAAAGAGAGATATACTACTCATAATCTGCACTAGACTATGAAAACACAGAAGACTGCAGCATTAGCACATCTGTTAAAAGGTGGGGGGTTGGAAGATGCCTTTGGAAAGACAGTTTTGCTAGGTGTCAGGACTTCTGTCAGTGCTCAAGGATTGTTTGCTATTTCGCATGGCTTTTCTGTTAGTTTGAACACAGCTTAAGGTACGTTTTTGCAGGCAGAAGATGGGATTCAAGAAGTTCTGTTTGACATAATAAATGGAATATTTGATAAAAGCCCAGGCTAAAGGGAGACAGAAAGAGTACAGAAAGCTCAGGTTCAGCTCTTATTAATCCAAAGCTTGACTGTGTTTTGCTGCAGGGTCTAGCATACCCTAGAAATACATTATATCTAGATCCTGATCTTCAGGTTGATTTTTTTTATTTGAAGTATCTATGTTACCAATTTGTCAGTTTGTGTTACATTTCCTCTTTGTGTCTACCCACATAGGGGGGATACTCGTCTATCAGCCATCAGCTATGATCTCTAAACTCTTCATCTGAAAGTTAAGATTCCCCTATTTTCCTTTGCTTCTTCTCAACTCAATAAGAGAGCAATTAATTGACCAACAAATCAAAACATGCTTGAAATCAAGACCTGATATAATTTTTGGTCCTCTAACCTTAATAATGGGTAAATAAAAATTACATGGCAATGACATACAGGAGAAATGAAAAAGTGCAAACATTTTTTTGTAACCCATGCACTTCTTCGGCTAAAAGGAAGAGTGAAAAGTAAACATTTTTACTGTTTGGCTTGACTTCTTTTTTTCCTTCCCCATAGTTCTACAATTCATCTTATTGCTATAGTACGTGTTAGGGAGAAATTAGCAGAACTTTTCCAGATGTTGCTAGGCAACCTACTTCTTCAAAACTTCCTCAGAATAACAAAGGTATTTTAAAACAAATTACTTTAAAATTTTCTTATGCTATGATTAATACATCCTAGTTTGAAAAACAAACTAACAAGTCTTGAAAGCAGTGGCCAGAATCATTTCAGCTTTGATTTAAAACAAACATGCAAAGAATTAATTTGACTGAGTGCATCAATAGATTAGCATAGACTCTTTTGGTTATGAAGGTCTCAGATCTACTCGTTAAGCCGGTCCATATTCCTTTGGGATGTGACATTGTGCTGAGCACCTCATGGCAAGTCCTGAAAATTCTCTTTTCTCACTAGCATCAGTAGAAAATAAAAGCTCTCAGTGTATAGGACAGGCCTCCCAAAACCATCATACTTCAGACTGCGAACACAACAGTCTCTTCTCAAAGACGATCTGAACCAGTATTTGTCTTCATCATTTGTCACATATTTCAGTTTAGAAAACCTACACAGTCCACATAATAGTAGAATTTCGCAAAGGAAATAAAATCCTTCAGCTAAGGTTCTCACTTTAAATGCTAGATGCTCAGGACTTACTGAGATATCATTCATACAGCCAAAACCCAAGCTAACTGGGACAAAATATTACTTAGAGGATAATATTCAGATACCAATCTGGTTCAGAAGTAATTATCTTCTGTAAGATTAACATTTTTATTTACAACTTCATAAAAATATAAGGCATATTTATAAAGCAGGAGAATAGAATTTATAGTATATTGAAATGCCTTTCACGCTTTAAATTGTATTAATTTGGACATTTCAGATTTAATCAAACTGACAAAAAGAAAATCAATGGGCAATGCAACTGCATCTTAAAGTTTTACACAAACTTTAATAAAATAGTGAACGTACAAAAATAACGCTTTGCATACTGGCAACCTTTTACCACTCATATTAGCTTACATTTCACAATCAGTACAAAATAGAAACACTAAAGTAATAGTGCTTCACTTGACAACAAACTTTTTTTTCTCCTCAGAGATGCTGAAAACAGTTTTTTAAAGTCACATAAGGGACCTGGATATCTAGCTTCTATTAATTTTAATGGGCAACACAGAAAAATCTCAGTCTAAGTACTTAATGTATAACATTACAAATGACAACTTGCTGGGCCACATCCTCTTCCTACCGATTTCCATACATTTTGCAGACAAAATGATTGCAACCCTTATGGAGTTTCACTTAGCATTATAGCACATGCTTTCAGGATATGCAGAGTATATTATTTATCAAACACGCACACTCAGACGGGAACTCGATTCTGGGACAGAGTGAGTTAAAAGCGCTCAGCTACTCTCCAGAAACCTTCAGCAGGCAGGACAAGAAGATGAGAAACACTTTTGCATCACGTCAGCAGTAGTGGTGTGCACTGGACTAACATGAGTCAGAAGGATGCATCACGCACCAAAACCTTTTCGAGTTCATATTCTGTCAGGACAGTTATTTTGCTGCACTGGCTCCCAGCCTCACAACTGCGGAAAAAATGTTCCTTTCCAACAGAAAATTTTCTGCCTTTGGTCTCAGCTCAGAGATTATTTTTTTTTTTTCCTTTTCTAATCTGATTCCCTGCAGATGCTTTTAAGCAGAAAACTATTTTAAGCAGAAAATTAAAACATACAATGCAAAATATCCCCTAAATTCAAATGAGCTGGCTTCTTATATTTCGTATTATCCAAAAGGCTTATTCTGACTGACTGCTGCTGTTCACTGAGGTGTCAAAAATGAGCAAATAAGAACCCTGAGGCAGAAAGGGAGCTCACAGCCACTAAAGACAGCAGAGTCAGTGTCTTTGCTTTGTCAACAGGCAATAGTAACTTCTTTTAAAATGGAAGGCTACAATACTGACTACCGCACTTATGGGTAATTATAAGAAAGTCAAGCAATTAAGCACCTCAGTGGTAGTGCTTAAAATGAGAGTGGTAACTAAAACAGATGGGAAAATGAGAAGAAAGAAAACAGGCGTTACTTTAACTGTGCAAGCAAAGTCTACTCTGAAATTCCAGGGACTGGGAGAAATGAAGCAAAAGGAGGTCTCCAAAATATTTCTTATACACAAGACCACAGCATATAAGTGAGATCTGTAACTTTGCTGCCTGTTGATCAAGAAAAGTATCTATAAATCACACTTCAAGCTTGCTGAGCACATGCCGTGCAGGGCAGATTCTTCTGGAACAAACAAGAGACATTAAAATATAAACCCCTGCATGCTATTCTAAAGTAAGAAAGTTAAGAATGTAGATTGTCAAGACAAACTTGAAAATGTTATGATTCCATAGGAAGATTAATGTATTCATATAATCTGATGTAATTCACATATTCAGGATTGCTTTCAAAAAGTCCTAGCAGTATTGTTAAGTAGGACCTGTCTAACCTCTAAACTTCACAGCACAGAAACTACTGAAGGTTTATACCCTGTGTTCATAGGATACTTGCACACTTCAGATGTTTATATACACATAACATCCCTGCATGAATACATACACAAAACAAAGGGAAGTCTGCATCCGAACTTTTTAAGTGAGAGATTGTTAGTATCTGTCATTACTGGCAAGGTATCCAAACCCCGTGTCATGTTAGAAGAGTTCTCCAAGGAAAGAAGCCATATTTGGCACAGGTAAAATGATATCTAAGAAATATGTGAAAAGAGTGAATGTTTTAGCCCTTTGGGGACTCTTACTGTTTTCTCAGAACACTCTTTGGGTTTAACACCACTCCTAAAGTCAGCCGAACACACGACGTACACCATGCCTCTCTCCACTGTAGCCATTGAGCCCCGTACTGGATGGAAATGAGTAAATATTTATTCTATTTCTTTGATGCCAAAAAAGTCAATTATGAAGTTATGAGTAGGAACATGACAGCACAAATATTATTAGCACATATATAAGATACGAATCCAAAATACTGCTGCCCCCTAGATCATATACTTCATTGGAATATGTTTTGAATCTCAGAGGAATATATATTTTAGTTTGATGTATTTCTTGTACCAGTTTTAACAGTATGTTCTTATTCCCATAGCTTCATGAATTTGCACGCACTAATGGCTCCCAAGGGAACTACCATTTTATTTGTATTTTTCAGTAAGTTACTGGAACCAATACTATTATGAAGGAAATACATAGTTTATGCTCTAAATGCTTGGAAAAATAAAGAGAAGTAAAAAGAGGATTGCATCTGGCTTATCTTATTATTATTATTTCATGGCATTCAACTGTCTCAAATACTTCTCTTTTAAAAGCCTGCTTGGGTCAGTGGACTGGACAACACTCCTTACAGAAGTAGATTACATCCCGCACAACTAGAGCCATATCCATCTGTTCATCAAGGAATGCAAGTGACAAGTGCCATGGCCAGTGATTTGAAGGACAGTAAAGCAATTTTTCCCATCAGGATTAATGTAATATACACAAGATGTGTGCAGACTTTAAGCAAAGCACACAGTTTAAATGCATAGGGAAACATATGTGGCAAGAGGATGTGACAGGAGAAAGTACATTAGGATGTACTTAGGAAAGACATGGACCTGTTGGAGCAGGTCCAGAGGAGGGACACAAAGATGATCAGAGTGCTGGAGCACCTCTCCTATAAGGACAGGCTGAGAGAGTTGGGGTTGTTCAGCCTGGAGAAGAGAAGGCTCCAGGGAGACCTTATAGCGGCCTTCCAGTACTTAAAGGGGATGAAATACAACCTGGAGAGCTTTTAAGCTCTTGCTTTTAAAGTAATCTTTTTTTTGGTTTATTTTCCTGAAGAAAAACTGTGAAACTGTCTTCACCCGGCATCTGGAAAACTGTTGTAAAGATTATGATGGGCCACAGAATATAAGCATGAATTGTTCTATATGATGTAAATGTTAAAGAGCTCATAGGTAGGACTAACTGCTGTTTCTGTGTATTTTTAGTGCCATGGACATTATTAACAAATTTGGAGCAACCTTAAAGAACAATTTACAACAGAAAATTTTCTGTCAAGAAAATCTTCAGATGTCATGATGCCAGACACTTTCGCGACTCAGGAAGCTTGAAGGTATATTGCAGAAAGCATCACTATAAAGTTCACCTGTTCTTACATGCTACCATAGGTATTCACCACGGCCAACTACTGGAACCAGAATACCAGGACAAAGTGAAACTTATTCATACATTGCACTACAATGTTAATTAAAACTGAATTACATAGCAAGAAATGTTCATAATGAAAACTATTTTGATAGACAAGCACCATAGTCTGGAAAGGGATTAATTCAGACTGCAGAGAGGCAGCTCTTTAATGGAACATAAAAATATTTGTTAAAGCTTGATTCAATGGCTTTTGGGGGCAAATCCCACAGCATTTATCCAAACAAAACTCTCAGTGAAGTGAATGAGTATTTTCCCTAAAGAGTGCAACATTTGTCCCTTAGAAATGGAAAATATTCAATAATAAATAGTTTGGATTAAGTAAATTCAATAGCAAATTAATCTACACAAATACCAAAGAGAAAAATCCTCTTTTGATTAACTAATTAAAGTTAGTATGCTTCTAAAAGTCTACTATATTTATTTATACATTTACTTATAAATTATATATTTACTGTATAAATATCATAGTTTAGTACTCGGAAACCAAGATCAAGTATATAATAGCTACTGGCAGAACCCAGTTAAACTGTTAGTATTTCACTGCAGATCCTGCAGTTCATGGTCTGTAACTTGGTTAGAAATGTTCATTCAGGGATAAAATGTTGCATAAAATATTTTTGACTTGGTAAATTTACCGAGATATGTAATAGAATTCAGGGTTTAAAAACAGATGCTACAGTGACAAAGTTTGCATACAGATTCAAAACATCATACCTATGGACACTGAACTAAATTGATCTAAACTAGTCTCCTGTGTATGCTTTAAAATGAGTTGGTTTCTCACATCACAGTCCCAAAAACAGATTCCACTGAAAAACAAAAGAAAGACTCCTACTGAAATCAAAGTAGCCAAAAATTTACCACATGTTTAATCCTAAAATTGAAGGTAGGACATATAGGAAGCCTGTGTGCTTTCAGCACCAAAGCACAGTACCTACAGATAAAAACTGTGAGAATATTCAGAAGCTTGGTTCACCTAAGCACTGAAAGTCCAGGTGCTTCTCCACAAGAGATCAGATTTCTGTTTTACTGATCTTCCTGACGGTCTTCCTTCACTCAGTTTATTGTGCTTCCTCTACAGCATTACCTCCCTTCATTTCTGCCCCCATTACAACAATCCAAGTACGTTAATCTTTCATAATACACTTCATCAAGACATCTGGAAGATCAATTCTCTTTAAGTTAATCACAATGGTACATAAGTGTATTCTGAAAAATTGCAGAAGGGCAATTCAGAAAGTAAAGAAAAATCTGGGAAACCACATGACATTTCTGAAAAAGCTCTGTTATACAAAAAAAGGAAATAAATTCCACTCTTAAGGATGCTCTTGAGCCTGAGAACTAACTCTACAAAATCATTAATATCTGCTGTATGAATGTATTATAAAAAGTCTTTGTTATTAGCTTAGAAGAGGCGTCCAGGTTCACAAAGATTTCTCCCTCATTATCTCATACAACCACATCATATAAGCCCTTAGATAAATTTAACTAATTTAATCTGAAAACCATTCTTGGACTGTTGCTCTAAAACCTCCTATTACTTGAAGTAATAAACTTTTCTCTGGTTTCCAGCTGGTAACTATCCAGGGGTGGGTCATCTGTGTGTATACCAATGCTATCCTTCGTGACACAAATAATTGTTCCCTACCTGGTGTCCAGCTCAGTTCCTCACACAAATATAGAGAGCCATTTTGTCACCTTCCAGCCTTAAAAACAGCTTGACTTTTTCAGCGAAACAAAATATTGTCTCTCTCAACCTCTTATGCGACCTTTCTCCAAATGTGAGCCTTCTTTTTCAAATGAGTTTTACACAATATTTTAGATAAAATATAACCACTAAATTTTTCCAATAAAATTCATGGTTTTCCCCCTTCCATGTCAAATAAAGCGTTCTCACTACGTAGGTAAAACAGCTTTGCAGCCATAAGGATGTAGCAGGGGTCATGGAGATTTCACCAGCGCAAGCAGTGGAGGTAAAAGGGATTGTAGGATTTCAGGGGAGTGAAGAGGATGAGCAAGTCTACAGGAAAGCTTCAGGGTTTGGCAGTCTCTGGGGGAAGTAGTATCGGTGGGAATGTAGGGATTTCCTTGGGAAGAAGGAAGACTTGACCACACAGAGTAAAGCTCTGGGGACAGACAGGGGCAGCAGAATGTTCGTCTTCACAGGCGACACTGCATCCCACCTGCCTCCCTCATCCCTGCCCCCTTTGGCATAAACCCTACCTTCGTCCTAACGTGTCCTCCCTCCCTTCAGCAGCACCTACTTGCCCCAGGCTGAAGCTGCATCCCAGTCTCACCCCTCTGTGCCTTCTGGGCTGCTGCTCTGACAAGGGGCAGCTCTGGGACAGGTAACTCATACGCATACTGGGCAAGCAGAGCCGTGGTAATGGCCAACCTTCAGTGCAGGCATGGCAGCACCCACCACTTCTGCCTGCAGGTTTCTCAGGCAAACACCATACTTGGCCTACATCTAAGAAAATCTCCATTCTTGCATGTTCTGTGTTACAACTGGCCTTCATCTACACATGAACCATGATTATGAGCCTTCACAGTCATTCTGTACTCAGCTCGTTCCTCAGATTTCTCTCTCAAACAATGAATTCCCAACTGTAAAGAGAAATTATCTGAATTTGTCCCCAAGTATTTGCATGCTTGAACCCTGGTCTCTGGCTTTTTGTAAAGCTAAACTTCTTCCCATTTCTGTAAATCCAATCCTCCGCCGAACTGTAGATATCTCCAAAACATTGACTCATTCTGTAGCATATTCCTACACTTTATGCCAGGGTCAACAATGAAATACTGAAGCACAACAGATCTGAAGACTTATCTTTGAGAAATGCAAATTTCCCCCTAGGCAGTACTGCTCCTTTCACCATAGTCAGTAGTCTCTCCTTTGTCCAATACCTTGTCCATCTCACAGTTCCTCACTATTCACATTTCAATTAACAATTTCTCATGTAGCACCATAATAAGTGCTTTATTAAAGTTCATATTGACTATATCAGCCATGTATCTGCCATGTTTTCTTGCATTAAACAATGCTTACTTATTATTATTTTTAAAGGTAGTTTGTTTGATGACATCTGCCTCTGTCAAGTCCATATAAAATTCTATGCAACTTCTTATTTACCTCCACAATTTTAATTGTTATCTCCAGCAATCTTTTTATCTAAGTATTTACAAATTGTTAGGTCAACACAAAGGTCTTGCAGTTGCTCATATTATTTAAGTAAAGGGGAAAAAGAATCAGCAGCCATTCCATAATTCCCATAAGACATCATTCCAACTGATAGACATTAACATACATCTTGTAGCCACGAACATTTTTGTCCCTAGTATGCCTCACCTTTGCTCTCATAGTCAGCTGTGTCATCCTTATTGATAAAAGAAACAGAATGTTAATATACCTTTCAGTTTACACCTAAACCCCACACCTAAATCTCGATAACGAAATTTCTATTTAGTCCTCCCTCAGTAGTTCTCATTCATTGTTTTTTTCTGTTCCTTTGGCTGAAGAACTGTTTGTTAAAACATCTCCTGTGATATCTAACTAACCCTTGCTTTTAGCAGTTTTCATTCTATCCTTTAATGGTCTTCTTCACTGATTAGCTGTGAAGGAATGAAGCAGATAGACTCCCTAATTCTAAATGATTTCTGGAGAATGATTATTCCACCCAGTTAAATCAGGAGACACCTCTTACAGTTTTTGCCTTTTGCCACTAGTTTCAGATAACTTTTTCCAAAATGAAACTAATGGTGTTCCTCTCCCACATAACAAATCCTGAATTCCTCTGTCCAGCAATTTCCTATGATGTGCTTTTCCCAGTTCTTCTAACTTTTCTATTTTGAAACTGAAGACCTGAAACATATTACTAATACACTTTCATTTACGCTTCTATTTAAGTCAAAATGAATCAGCTGGTGAACACTCAATTCAAGATGGTTTTTACAACTTTTTTTTTAAATAAAATTAATTTCTCTAGTAATCGCAACTTGCAGACTATAAAGCAAAGCATTTAAGGCTGTCACATCAATAACAGTATTTGTTGCTCAACCTCCACTTCTGAATTTCTGCAAGTGAGTTTTATCTTTGCTCATAACGCTACAGGAATCTCTATCCACACTGAATCCTGTCTCTGGAGTATCCAGGTAGGTCTCTTTTCACCAATCAATGCAATTTCTTTTATCATCCTTCCCCAAAGTATTTTGATCTAACAGCATCTTTCTACCTATGCTACTCCTTCTTGCAACTCTACAGCATGATTAATTAATCATTTTCTCTTTAAGGAGCTGCCAGTACGTTTAATGAAGATATTGCATATTATTGCCATGGGCAAAAAGAAAACTTAGCTATGCAAAAGAATATAGATGTAATATCTAGCAGAATTTGTGTTATTAGCAGGACTTATGGCTCAGACAATTAAAAGTAGTTATTGACATGATGAACTCTATAATAATTAAAAAATCAGAAATGGACTCCAGCATCCCATAAAATGTTTTTTCACAATATATAAGGCAGGCACACTTGACCTACCTCCCAACTTCATTTATCCATGTTACAATTGTTTCTCAATATCTCTTTTGTACCTTCAGAATAAACACAGATCCAAGACCCTGAAGTGGCTTTATAAGGTGCCCCGGTGTATCCATAAACTATTAATATTTTTAAGGGCATGTGAATAAAATGCTAATTATTACAGACCCATAGGATAAATGTAAGAAACACCTCTTAATTAGAATTAACCATAGCAACGAAGAGGAGACCATGTACCTTATAAACTGATGTATCATTATTCCCCCTCCATGCAAGAAATGATTGCTAAAGCAACTTTTCAAGGCTGCAGTGTTTCTCGTAATAATTTATTTTAATAATATATAATATTATAATTTATTCCAGAAGGATAAATTATAATTATATTATAATAATATAATAATTATTAATAATTCAACAATATAATTTCTCTACTGCTACTTGTCAAAGCACTGTCTATGAAAATATTAAAAAATATAGGGAATATAAGGTCACAGATTTGTAAAACAAGCAAGCAAAACAAAACAAAACAAAACAAACACAAAACCTATATCCTCCCTCTCAAAGACAGCCATTAACTTAAAACATAAACCTTAGATTGATTAATATTTTGAAGCTATTCAGAAAAGAATAATTAAATAAAAGAGGATGAGCAATAAACCTAAGCAGGAAAAGGGAATCAGGAAATACAAGCACCATCTATTACAGCAGGATATGCTTAAGACACAGTTCATTTGGATTTTCTTTTTTCTTTTACGATACATTTGTAGGTAGAGATCTCAAAGCAAAAATTTCACCAGGGCAATGAAAATTGTATTTTTCTTACTTTCCTTCCCTTACCTCACCTACACATTCATTTGCAGAGTTACTAAACTAGTAACTTATTTCTTAAAAAAAAACCCTGTAGATCTGCATGATCAAATCCTTCAGTAAACTATTTAATACATATGGAATATAAAACATTATAACATAAAATATCACATAAAAAAAAACCAACAACCTAAACCACTGTTCTAAATGTTTCCCTCTTGAAAAACAAATACTCACTGACATAAACAGAAAAAAAGAAAAAACCTATTACACTGTTGCAAAGTAGGTACCTCTACAACTGCAGCCACCAGGTGTTGATATGTTACAAAACGTTAAGCTGTATGCTCCATTTTAATAGATATTCTTTTCCATTTGTAGCAATAACTAGGAATATTACCAAGAAAGTCAAGTTCTAGAGTAAGCATGGCTTGGGATTTCACATGACAATGCACTTCCATTTTTTAGACCATCTCAGAGGTCGACAATATTGAGATCGGAAGCAATGTTAACTAATGAGATCGGATCTGCACATGACTTCATCTTGTTTAGCTTCTCAGAAGACAATAATAGGTTTCCCTGAATCCATGCTATATCCAGTCTGATCACACATATACATTCAAGTCCAAGTTCCTGGGTGGTTCACTACGGTTTTAGGAGTCCATTAACAAACTCCAGGTAAAATTTGCCTGCTGGCCATAGGAGTCTTTCAGATAGCTCTAACATGGCAGTAATAGATTGAACTAGCTGTCCCCAAACTCGGAATCTACCTATAAGAAATTTACAGTTCCCAGAGCGTCAGATCTGGGACATGGTTTATGAAAATTTTTGTTTGTAGTTCAGAGACAGATTTGCAGAAAACAAAGCTTTTGGCACAAGCGGTGGGGAACTTTGCATTCACTGTCTTGCCTTTATGTTTTACTGAGCAACACTATCTACTTTTGCTTTAAGTAAATATTGAAGTAGATTATTCTTCAGTCAACATAAATTTCTCAGGTCAATATATTTTGATGCACGTCTCTCTTAATGCATGAAGTCGTAAGTGATTATTACCTAAAACTGAGTGAAGATTTCTGGTTCAGCAGCTCTTAAAGACCTCTGGGGAGCAGTTTCTTTAGCACAAAAACATATTAAGCCAAATTTTGCTAGTTACATGTGGGAGGAAGCCAAACTTCACCAACCTTATAATAACCTGGTCTTCACAAGACTACCACAGGCTACTGCTATACACCGAATTTACCAAGAAAATGTGTCTCCTAAGAAGACACCACCCAGTCCTCTTTAAGCAACACAGATGTAATAGCATGAGATACAGAAGAATCTTAGGTGAACTTAGTAAATCTTTGGGAACCCTAATCAGGCTAAACTTCTGTGGGGTTTTGTGTAACAGCAGACTGGCTCCTACTGAGGTGATACGGGGAAGTAAATTTGTTCTTACACCTTAAAGTCCTAGCCCGCAAGGAGGTCACTGATGACCTAGTCTTATACTAATCAAAAAACTCCACAACTTTCCTTGTGTCTCTTACCTATAGGACATCTGAGCAGCAGAGAGGAAGACAATATTCAGATGACTGTCTGGCTAGCCTCCATGGAGAGCCCACGACCACTCTGAAAAGTGTCACTTACGCATGTGAAAACAGCTGTACAGTGTATTCCATCATGGCCAGCAAGGTTTTAAGAAAGATATACGCTAAATACTAGCCTAAATAAGCCAAGAAGATAAGGTTCAGGGAGTGTAGTTTGACAATAAAAAAAGCATCACAGCCATTGACTGTTAAATATATGATTTTGTAAAACACCATTCTGTCTTTTGTCCAAGTATATAAATGCATACCTATCATGTAATTTGTTTTTGGTCTTTTTACTGTTATAACTTCACAGGGTAGTGATAATAAAGGGAAAGAGGAATTACGGCTTTCTACAAGAAGGTACTAATATCCACCAGTCTTCAGAGGTGGCAGTGCAATGACATGAATATTAACTAAAAACAGGTGAAGTTTACAGAACTGCAAAGTATCAAAGCAAAATTTGGCCTCCTTTCTTGCCTCCTCCCACTTATAAAATGGAGATGGATTTACTAGCTATGTTATCCCTGAGCACCACCACAGAAATATATGGAGTTGAATGAAAACTGTTGTTTTATGATCCAACACAATCCCAAAATACCCAGACACAGGGCTGCAGATATTGACACAGTATGTTTATCTGTATGCAGATTTTGTAACTTTTATTTATGTACACATGCCCAAATTTTCAACACGAAGTTACAAAATTTGCATACATCATTTTGTCCATTATAAAACTTCAGCTAGTCTAATAAGGAATGAATTAGAGGGTCACTAAAATCAGATAAAAGGCACTGAGTTACTTATTGCAGGGCATTTTGAGTCACATACTATTGTGCTTATTTTAAAATCATTACCTGATTGTATATCAGTATGCTGTCTGAGCCCGGCTCTCCTTTCCCATATGAGCAGCATATCTGAAACTAGCTCCCATTCTGACATTTCATCCACCAGTTTACAAGATAAACTGAGCTTCTTTTCCTAACTCTGAGGAGAAAACCTTTCGGCACTATGCCTCAGGAGTGTAAGCAATCAAAATCTTCACACTCAGAATGAGAGAAAGGAAAGAACTAATGAACTTTTGACTACCAAATACAATGCTCCCAATGCAGCATCCTCTGGCCACAGTGGCCCTCAATGAAAGCCATATTGTTCTGGTGTGCTTTAATCTAGGTCACAGCTGACAACACAAATCTATGTTACCAAGTCTAAAAGTCATCAAGTGCAAACCACATCATCAACAGAAAAATAATTTCCAACAGTCAAATGCTTTATATAAGAATACAGTCACACGATTGATACCATACATTTGTAGAAAAAAAAATGTTTTCTTGGTGTGATTCTGCATGCATTAGATATAAACCCCAAGCCATTATTCTTGAAGCATTCCCGGAAAGAAATCTACAGAAACAAATGCAAGATATAATCACTTCAAATAGCAGACAAGTTGGGATTCACTGAATTTCAGCAAATCTCTTACATATACCAATTTCTCCTCAAGCCTTATCATTCATTATACAGCCACCGTAATGGCAGATTGTAATAAACCATTTCCTTACACTAGTTTCAAATGCGTTTTCCCCATCTTATGATTTGTCTAAAAAGGATCTGAAAATAGGTCATAATTTCCATGCAGTTGTTTAATATGCAGGAATTTTCACCCAATATTTTTCCAGAAGTCTCCCGTAACTACATAAGAAACACAGAAGTATTAAATATTCAACGTTTATTTTGATATAAAACAATCAGTCTTAACTTATTTATGGTCCTTAACAAGATGTGATTATGAAAGAACAATAGTTTCAATGCCACAAAGGAACTGCCGAGATGATCACAGAGGTACTTGATTTGGATCTGTCTGAAACCCATGTTAGGGTCTGTCAAATTACATTAATTTTGTATTAATTGCTGAATCTTAAAATCCATTTATTCTCAGCAAGACTGTAGCTTAATCCCTATAAAATCGGTCCATAGCCAAATAATACTGTTAAAATATGAGGTTATTAATGCAATATTTTTAACATCAAGGAAACAAAGAATACTGATTTCTCTCAGTTGCAATGTGCTACACCCACACTTAATAAAAATAGACAAATTAAGAGGTAACCTCTGAGCTCTGTAGAAAACAAGAAGCTGCAGTAAGACACTTAAATAAATGACACATTACAAAGCTGTAATTAACTGGACAGAAACTGGTTCTTCTTTGGAACATCTATTTCAATGGTATCAGGTGCATTTAATGGGTTGTCTGCCACAGGAGCAAAATACCCATATCCTCTCCTGCACCACAGAAAAGAGAAATGCAAGTAAAGCCTAAACGAAAAGACCTAATTTAATCTTCCCTCTGAGGGACAGCAATACGTCCTGAATTGTCAGCTGAGCAGGAGTGTTCTTTCTGAAGCTATTGCCTCTAAGATGTGGTACTAACACAGAAGAAAGAGATTAGCATTAGATAAGCATTAAAAATGTCCATAAGCACAAATAGTTTCCCCCACACAACATACAAGGCTCCAGTGCTATATTCAACTGAGAACATGGGAAATATCTTACAGATAGCACTAGTATTGTCTCAGAAACTAAAATGCAAAGACTGTTTGGTGTCACCATTACAATAGTATTTTAATTGTGAACATGATTTGAGAACTGTGGTGATACTGAAGATTAATAACATTTTATAGTGCAGATGGGAAGGAAAAGAGAGTTTATTATTAGCAACAGAGTAAACTGTAGTCTCTATCAAGAGGCCTCTAAAACGTGAGGAACATGCACAATTTTTGTACAAAGAATTCCAATGGAAAAATAGAAGCTAAAACAATAAAAAATATTACATTCTGCTTGGGTGAAAACAATCTCTGTATATCATTACTCACCCTATATAAAGAAGCTGATGTTATATTACATTTGATTTCATTCCATTAAGAAACAAAGATCTGATCAAATCAAGTTAACGAATGCTTCTGTCCAACTACTAATGATGATTAAAGAAAAAGGAGAACTTTAAATTCTTTAAAACCATTTCAAGAAAATTGCATGCACATATTTACTAGGACAAAAATACTGAAAATTAAGTAAATATTACAAAAGACATTTTAAACTGGAAAAATATCAGGAGATGAAGCTACTGCTACGACTTTAAGATAGCACTGTTTTAAGAGTACTACAGTTTTAGCAGGAATTAAAACAGAAAGGTTATCCTTCTGCATCAAAAAACTGAAAACTGGAAGCTGCAATATCAGCCCATGATGAATGTATTCACCATATTCAAGTCCAGCATATATCACAGCACCTGGAAGCAGTTTATGGCTTCTTTACAATTTTAGGCACTATTGCAGTCTCTCCAACCCAATTCCACCAAGAAATGGCAGTATTTAGTAACATGTATCCTCTCTCTTTTAAAGAGAGAATCCATTCACTGAACCCTCTCTTAAATTGCAAATGGTTCCCATCACAAGGTTGCTTTCCTCTTAATGGTGTGGAAATACCTCGTGCAGGTTCCTCCTGGTATCTCGTGGAGTATACGTTGTACATACCACGTCTGAAGCAACATCTCCTCTGTTGTCGGGAATGCTTACTGGGATATGCAACTAAGCACGAGTTGATTTTTCAGGTCACCTTCATCTTTCTAAGAGTGCTTTCCAAAACAGCTATGTAATCTTTTCCCAAAACAATCCTAATTAATTGCTTTCGAGTTAGGACTCGGTCTCTTGGCTAACTGCCATGAGAAGCTTTTGTATCAAAAGTCCTGGTAACTCCTGTTAGCAGTAACCTGAAAACTTTTGCTCTTCCTAGCCAAATTCCTCCTCCTGCCATATCCGTCAAAGCCCCTTTTCAGCAGTATCTCTGGACTCAATTTTCCTGTGAGTAGACAGCACCATCCACTCCTGGTGTCCACTACACCTGGACTCTGTAGACTGTCCTTGAGAGCACCTCCACACGAGTGGCAGAGACACTGCACAGCCCCGAGTCATGCCATCATGCACGATATCCTACCAAAGGGTTCCTGGTGAAACAGTCTCTCCTACCAACAGCAAATCCACCTTTAACGGCAATTGCCAGCATCTCTTCAGTCCCAGCTACTACCACAGACAGCCTATATCTTAGATCTGATTTAATCACTTAACTATTTTTTTTCAAATAAAAAATGTGAAATAATCTGAGTTACAAACTGTGAAAATGCCCGAGTTGTTCAAAGTTCTGAAACTTTTTGAGAAGAGCAGCTGAGATACTTATGAGCGTATGAGTTTCGAAAAAAGTTTTGCTTAAGTTAAATTCTTGAAAATATCTCACTGAAAAGCTCCCGCTCCCACTCTTAAAAATAAGGCAATGGGGTTATTCTGGCTTGAAAGCTATGAAAATCATCAAAAGGTGGCCTTAGAAAATTGCCATTTCATCTCACCCAACAGGAGCGCACTAGAAGCTGTAAGAAAACTCCTCTTTGTACCCCTGCCCCATAGAACGTGCTCCCCCAGCATCAGCCACCGAACGCGCCTCAATCTGCAGGTGAGCAAGAGCCCTTCTGTCATTGCTTACTGCTGTTCGGTGGGGCACAACAGCACAAATGCTAAACGTGAGATAAAAATATACTCTGTTTCTAGCACCTTCTATCCTCCATCCACGCTTTATGGAAAGCGTGGAAGAGAAGGCAGAGGTATATATGCATTGACCATAATGCAGGAAACAGGGAGAAAGAAGTGTGCTGCACACAGAAGGGACATGAGTCAAGATGAGGAGACAAAGTAGTCAGGCTAGGGGAGACAGATGAGACAGGGGCAGGGAGATATACAGTCACTGAAGTATATTTCATTCCAGAACTTGGAGTGGAGCCCAGAAAACTGAAGTCTGAAAACCCTCCTCTGCTGTCAGCTAGTATTTACAAAAGCTAATTGCAAAGCTCTTCTCTCAGATTTGCAGCTGGACACAGAAAGGGTAAGAGTCCTGCACAGCTACTTGTGCCTTTCCTATTCCAAGAGGCAGACAGCTTTGCACTATACTTCTTAAAGTCTTGGGGTGCCTATATGATACTGTTAAACAGAAAAGGAATCGTATTTTGTATAAAAGCACAATACTTAATACTGTAAAAATGTTCCAAGATTAAAAGTGCTGGAAAAAAAAAAAATCATTCAGTGCAGAGCGAATTAAACATTCAAACTCTCAAATTGTTTCTAAATACGCTGTAGCATGCACACACACAACTGGTACACATCTCCTTTCCTTTGCAACCATGGGTAATTAAGACATGGCCCACATAAACATGTATGCCAGCATCAGTTAGGTTTCCTTTCTTCAACTGTGAAAGAAAACTTCCTTCTTGTTCTGCGACACATGGTTTCAGCCATATGTAAAGGTTGCAATGCAAAGAAAACAGTCTTCTGAGCTAGTGTGAATAGAAAACAATGCAAGGAAAAAAAAGGTGAGTTTGGTCAGATGTGCACCCAGGCAGTCCCTCTTGGCCGCTCCAGCATTCTGCTATGCAATTTGCAGCATGCAATCCTTTCAACTTTTTTCTCCTCCCTCTTAATATGCCTCACGTACCAGGATGTTCACAGTCAACAGTGAGTTCCAGAACTGCTTTAGAAGGTGAAGACCGTGAGATTCACTGGAAAGCATTGTAAGCTCTCAAATCACGGGACTAAGCTGAATGCAATGATCACCCTTAGGGAGATATATTACATTAAGTCAGGAATTCCGAGTATTAATTGCACACAGCTCTACAACACCTACTATTCTAAGGAAATGTTTTTGACTTCCAAAAGTCAAAACATGTACATTTTCCACTGTAGTTCTATGAAGTTACTGTACTTCCTGATTTGTATTTATTCGCTGTTAGAAAATCAGGATTTTACCCATGCATTATATTTCCTGAATAGTAAAGTTACTGCCTGCAAGTGCAATCTAGTGAATGTCAAAGTGTAGAACCCTGATGAAATGTTAAACAAAGCAACAGATAAGGCATTGACCCACAAAGCTGATGTGTAGCACCATTTACCATTTAACAGGCTTATGGACAAAATGTATTTCTGCAATGTTACAGTGTGCATCTGCATAAAGCTGACTGTTGATGGGAACCAAAGCTGACAAAGGCGTAACAACATAAAAATGCATCTGTGCTCTTTTTCTTTATGTGGTGAAAGTGACAGCCCATCAGCGTACAATTATCATATATTACTAATGGAATATTAATCAAACATTCATTACTCTAATTAGAAAAACTTGTCTTGAAAGGCAGTCTGACTTTTCACCTCTGGAACTGTAATTGACACACATGAGAATTTGACAGTCTTAACGACTATAAATTCTTAGTGGGAGAAATAAGTGTCTTAATCTTCCAGCATTAAGTTTAACCACCAGTTTCCACTCTCTGTGAGTAAAATTCAAGTCAGCTTAGATGGTCTCATACACTACTTCAACCTCTGTTAAGTGCTAAACATATATCTAACATGAGGCAAAAATAACATATAGGCTATGTGCAGGTTTACTAAGTGGAGATTAAGTTTTTCTTTGAAAGAAACCTGGAATATCTGTCTATAGTGTACAAAGTCAAGCCTGAACTGGGATTTCAGTTATCCATGGGATACCCTTTTGAACCTGTACAACTTTTTTTGTCCCATCAAAAGTGTCATTTTTGTCCACATACAATGTCAACAAACCCACAAATACAAAGGAGACCAGAGAGCAGTATAAAGTCTGCCTTTCAAACAATTCAAGTGGAAAAGCAAAACATCTAGGAAATAACACTTTGAAGTTCCAATAACCCAGCAGGTCTCATAAAAAAAAAAAAAAAAAAAGAAAAAAGAGAAAGAGATGAGATCTTTGTGCTTATGTATTGACAAAATCCAATGCCTGCTTAAGGCAATGATAGACATTACATTCACAGTGTGAGCCACAGATTTCAGTGAGTATCAGATCAGGCTCCTGTGGATTATCCTAGCTATGCTAAACCATGACGCATTCTTTTAGCAATAAAAACTGTATGGGTACACGTTACAGGCTCCACCAGGCTATGCTGGCTTATGGACATGCTTCTTTTTTATACACCTTGCTGAAGATGTGGAAATCTGTACCCATTTAAGTCACAATGACTTCTGCTATTTATTTCAAAGGGTGTTCTGATTTTACCCAATGTAAAATCATAGAATCATAGGATATCTCAAGTTGGAAGGGATCCATAAGGATTATCGAGTCCAACTCCCTGCTCCTTGCAGGCCTACCTAAAACTAAATCATATGACTAAGAGCATTGTCCAGACGCTCCTTGAACGATGACAGGCACAAAAGATACCACCCTGTCATTAAAAAACTTATAATACTGTTTGACCTTATGGGATACTTGGTAAAGTTAATATAAATAGATTGGAATTCAGACTGCTGACAATATAATGGAGAATTAAATATAATTTAGAACTATGAGCATATTTTACTCTGTCTTGACTTCATCTATCAGATAATTATTTAGGGAATATGAAGAGTGTTATGACTTGTTTAGCAATGTAATTTTTCTATGTTACCATTTCAAATTACTGTGTTATTTTCACTTATGTTATCAGACATGGTCTGAAAGTGTGGGAAAGGTCTATTTATCACCTCTGAAAGAAGAAATTCATTTGGAACTGATACCATAAATAAAAGTCTAAATATTTAAAACTCTAAAAGCATAACTTTAAATTGTTAAATGTTTGTCCTTGGTTATACATCTTCATTATTATATGTTATAAAAGTCGTTCAGACTATGTGTTCACTTGTGACTAAGCTGGCAAAGAAAACTCAGAAATTATCTATACTACTTCAGTTTGATGTGATTTTCTGTTGTTCAAAACAATAATTTTTGTATGAACTCATTTCTTCTTGCTAAACACAGACTCATTTCAAATTCATTACCTTGACAACAACATCCTACCAAATAAATAGTGACCATGTTTTTTACCACAACAGGGATGGCAATGTTGTATTAATCACTGAGGAGGAGACAATGAACACATCTCATTTATTACGGTGGCCAGTACTACACAAATGATTTGCCAGTTGTGTTATTCATTACATGAGACATTTCTTCCACACATTCTGCTCTTGCTTTCCCCACAGACTACTCTGAGGCTTAATGTCATATGCACTATTTCTTAAGGTCCTAAAATTCAAATTCATTCCTTAATTGGCTACAGAAACTGTTGTAACTGGTGACCTTAGTTTTTTTGTTGGTTTGGGGTTTTGGGGTCTCTTTCCTCTCCAGTTGTCATATACTCCACTAGCCAAATGATAAATGTTTACCCCTCTCTTCCTCAAAAAAAAAAAAAAAAAAAAAAAAAAAATAAAAAGTCCAGGGTAAGACAAAATTTAAAAATCTTTAAATACTACAAGTTGAAAAATGGTAATTACATAACAAAAACAGGTTTTCATATGCTTTATGTATTTACATTTATACCTACTTGAATCTAGCATTAAGTCAAATCTGTTCCTGCTTTCATCCCACTTACCTCCCTGCACACACAGCAATCACGAACCCAGTCTTCTGCATTTTGCATCTACTGAGATAAACTCTACTGCAAATACATTTCTGCTTCCTGTAAATGCCATCCACTGAGTGCACAGAACAGAACAAGATCTGGGCTATTCTGATAAAACACACCGGTTTGAGTATTTTTTTTTACAGTGTACTTTCTTTAGTATATCTTTGGTTTAATTTCACATTTATTTATTAGGCAGAAGCAGAGTTAGTTAAAAGTAGTTATTAGATAAAGAATGAATAATTTCATCCTACTTTCAAAAAGTATTTGACCTAGCAATAAATACAACAAAATTAATCCTACTTCTTAAAATATCTCCATGTAAACTCTAAAAAAAATGCTTAACAAAATAACCGTTAATACTACATTTGCCACACTTAATTTTCCATCATATACACAAACTTAGCTCTAGAGAGACTCCACTGAATTAATTTACTTACTTTAGCTGGTATATTGTAAAGATAATAATGGAATCTATTAAGAAAGGACTACGTGATTAGGTTCTATAAAATTGTGGGCAACAATCCATGACTAATCTGCAAATTCAAAGGGGGAAGCAAAATGAATTTTTTTCATTATTTATCTAGTTTAAACAGGAAAGATGAGCAGTGCACATACTGATCGATGTATTTAAACATTTTCTTCCTAATACTGTGGCTTAACTTTTTCTTCCACAAAACTCACAGCAGGCAGCTTACCTTAAAAAAATTCATATTACAGATGAACAACCTGGAAAGTCACTGAGCATTTGGGTTACACACAAGTTCCAGTATCTAATGTCGGGATGGCTCAGTTCAGCTCCAGGATGATTTGCCCTTGAAATTCAATTGGATCAAGAACTGTTCTCTTGATTGCTGAAATAAATGTTGGCTGATGATTGTTTAAATAGTATGTGCCGAAAGATTTACCTTTTTTCCCCCAAAAAATACATATAAATAAATACATCTTATTCTGGGAAATTTCAAGTATCTCATTATCATACAAAATATGCATTCAGCTTTGAGTAATAACTTACTACACTAATGTAAAGCAATTTGTTTGTATCCAGTAAAATAGAATGAATCGTATCCATGATACCAAATTGCAGTAATAAACTACTGAGCTCTGCTAGTGGCGGAAAAAGCTTTATCATCTTAGATTTTATGGTACAGCTCTATTATAGTCATCTTTTATTTATTTATTCAGCCATACATCATGGTATACTAAATAACATACTGGCTTTTTACAGTCTGCAGAGGGCACACATCTGCCTAGGTCAAACTGTTTAAAAATACTATTTCCTTTAGCGTGAGTAAGGGGTGTTTACTATAATCAAAAATATGAATGCAGTGTAACTGTGCTGCTGGTATCCAAAAATTCTGGACAGTCACCGTGACTATGCAGAAAAACTGTCTAATAATCCACCCACTGAGTGAATTAGTTTTGAGAACTGGACTTGTGACTAGTCGGGTCTCCCACATGCATGCAGCTAAGCCAGTGCGCACCGTAGGGTCTGGTCTCGGGTTTGTGGAGTCCGCTACTTATTTGAGCTACCACCACTATAAATTCATGTTCTCAAGGCCACCTGATGGCAATAACTAAAGTGGCAGTTTCAGCCTTCAGGTGCAAGGTGTGCACTTGCTGCCTTCAAGACCTTCCAGAAAGGAATTCACGGTTCCTCCTCAAGGTCCTCATTGCTTCCACTAGAAAGACAAGACAAACTCTATAAAGCATCCCATGTGCCTGAACAGCTAATCTCAGCTTCTCTTCAGCCTCCTCTACAACACCAAAGGGTAGGGAGAGGTTAGCATCAAGAATAAGGGAGTTTAAATGGAACTCACTCTCACTTTTTTCCTCCCAGCTGTTGAGGAAAAAAAAAAATCTCCATCAAAAGATCAATCCTGACTTAAACCTAAACTCAAAGTATATGTAAGCCTGAAGAGGTGCCCCACATTTATCAAGCATGTTGCTAAGAAGGGCAGTAGCTGCCATGAACTGGATATGGAAGGAAAGATGAGTACAGCAACAATTTATGGTTAGACTAAATGCTAAGACAAAATCAATGGATACATCTGAAATAATTTATATTCTACAATAACACAAGGCTCCCATGTACACACAATATTGGAGTGAACATTATGTTCATCTTTTAATACAAAGCAGTAAAAAACAAAACCAAACGCTCAAAACCAGGACACTGCTTTGTTCAGCAACCGTTCAAACCAATGTCTAAATCAGCTGCAAGGACTCTATGCTAAGGCCCTGTAGGGCAAAGGAAGCCAGAAAGGCTAAACTAGATCTGGCAGACTTATCAAATAATTAATTAATTATACCACAAATAATTAATTAATGATCCCAGTTCTGTATAAAAACAAGCAAACAAAGCAGAATCACGGTTGAACCAAATAAAAATCCACATCCAATTTATTAATTGGTATCTCTTAATTTGCAATAAAATAAAATACTGGGCTTTTCTGCAACAGCCTCAGATTCAAGCATTGTTTCTGGCATCAAGGACATATCTCGCACAGAGATCACTGGGAGCTGCACACAGAACACTGGTACGATTTGGTCTAAATGATGTACTGTATTAAACATGAAAATGAACTTTAGCATGACACCATTAGAGATTAAAAATATTGAAGCTTTTAACAAACCAGATTTACATTTGTGGGCTTTCCTACATATTAGTTTCTCTGTTCTTTGAGAGACTGTAAGTCCTTGGGAAAATGGTCTAATTATTTTTGGTCCTAAAGCAGTTAAGGAAGCAAACTGCAGATAAGTTGAATAATAAAAAGCAAGTTATAGTCTGTATAGATGTGCTAAGTCTGCTAGAAAATTGATTATTGGACACACAGAACTGAAGTCCCCAATTTTCCTCTCATTGCATGTAAAATTTTTCCTTTTAGTTCCAAAAGAAACTGAAATGGGCACCAAGATGAACCTTCGTCTTTCTCTCACCATGCTCTGCTGTGTGTTGTCATGGAGGCACCAGAAATTTAGAATAAAGAATCATGATGTAATTAATTTATCCTAGGTCCCGTAGAAATGCTGTGATCCTTGCATAATCTCTTAGCAAATATTTTTGTCTTCAGAAGGGCTTTACAAATATAACACACAAAAGTGTTGCTACTGCATTTCAGCATTTCTTCTTATGAAAAAAACCTTCTAATATGGTCCTGACCAACTGGTGCTCAATACTAAAACCCTCATACAGCTTTTTACAGGGCAGGCAACCCGCTCCCGCAGTCCATGTTCAAATGGCAGTCAGCATAAAGAGCAAAGGATCAGGTCAAGAACTTTAGTATACTCTCATATTTTGATTTGGTTCTGTCAAAAACATCTGCTGGAAGGTAATTTAACATACAAGATTAATTATTTTGCAGCATGCTGCACTGATTTTAGAAGTACCTTACATAATATCCGCTTTGTAAATGACCAAAGTACTTGAATACTGAAGTTCCTTGTGTTTAGCTTTTCTCTTTCTGCATTTCAGATCTCATTGCTAACTGTGCAAAGGTTTTTTCACATGTATTTGTAAAAATGGGAATGGCATTTCCTCATCGTTTGTCTAAATCTACTGCTGATTATTATTAAAATCTGGTTTTAGAGATGTGCAAATTATTATTCCTTTTTTCCTATCTGCCCTGATCCTGACTTCTAAAGATACCCCTTTTTCTGAAAATACATTTTATTTGAAGACAAACAGTATGCTAGAACTTAACCATACGTATAGAATAGCAAATGTCCTTTCCATTGAGCTCATTAGAATATTTGTGACGTGCAAGTGGTCTCACAGGCTTCACGCTGTTGGTTTTGCCCCTTGACTGAGAAGTTATTAGCATACGACACAGCAAACAAATGATCCTTTTCATGCCTAAATACCTTTGTTCATATATAATTTTGCTATACAACTCTCTCTGCAAAATACAGCACGAAGATTCCCAGTGGGTAAATTTATATCATGCTATAGAGATGTAAAACACCATACAAGTATTCTGGAAGTCAGACCACACACCATCACAGTATGGTAAGAAACACCACAGGTTTGCAGGTTGGAAAAAAAATGAAAAATGATAATTTTTAGATACAAAAATCAACTCACACTTCTATTCAAGGTGAAATGAATTCTCTTCAACTACCATGCCACTTCAGTTCTGTACATGACATTACACTGGTATTGAAACAGCTCTACAAAGAATATAATCTTTGAAGGAGTTTTTATGAACTAATGAAAGAAAAACCAAACCAACACAAAATAAAGTGGAAGAGGTAACCATAGTTTTCACATGAATAAGTTTGCAATATTTCAGCAATTAAAAAAATAAACATTTTTTTCTGAGATAAGAGGACAGCCAGGTGGTTTGAACACCGTTCAGTAGCCTCTCCTGAGCGCCATATCAGCAGCTTGTTTTTTTCCTTTTTTTTCTTCTTTTTTTTTTAAAGAAAAAATCCTGCATTGTCCCTTTTTCCAATGAAGAGCGAGATCCAAATGTGTAAGAAAAAGGTTTCATCTTCAGTTTATAATTCTTCTTGAGTTTATTTTATCAGGTAGCTATCCATATTAAATTTTTTAGGAAATCCATCTTTTTCACTAAAAGTTACAGTGTTTCCCAAACAGACATGGTATCTCTTCTTCATTTCATTTCATACACTGATATACATACCATACTTTTCAAAGTACCACTAATCTAGTAATTGCTCTCACTATTTCACTGTTGCTATTAAATTTATACACCATCAAGGTATTTGGGATGATTTTCCTCAGAAAATAATTTGAATAATCTCCACAAATATTACATGTTATGGTTGCAAACTTCTTCCACGAACAGAATTGCAGAATCAACATTCATTTTTAATCTAAATTGTTTTGACATGATGATGCTTGCAATACTTCATCTGTACAAAATAACAATAACTTCTCCTAATTCTACCTCTTTCATTCCTTGCTGTAGTGATTTTTCCCCTACTTATTCTATTTTGCCATCCCCTTGCCACTGAAAAGCTTCATTTGCATATCCATCAATATTATTGACAGAACTGTATAGAAATTTGACAATAAGCACTCCTCTGCAAAGAAAAGATCTGTTAGGAAGAACAGCTAGGTGGATGATCTCCTATGGTATGTTCTTACAAAATGGGATCCAATAATGGAATTTAGTGACATTCTAAAAGACAGTCACAAAAAAAAAAAAAGAAAAACAAAACCCCACACCATTATGGAGGTAGACACAGAGCTGTTAATGACTTTAAAGGACCAAACCACACCTGAGCATTACGCCTGATGAATGGGTGGCCAGAAGACACAGACTGAAGAGAACAAGGAATCTCCTTTGATATCCTTGTGAAACATTTGCGCCAAAGCAGTGCCAGCACCACAAAACCGGAAGCTGCATTCTCCTACAATCCACGACACGAAGCTCACCCTATGTGAACGGTATACTGCAAAGACTCTGAAATTCTTTCAGCTGCAGATTGGAAAGAAGATGGAGATTCCTGTGTACTTTGGACATCTGTGAGACACCGCGTGTCCATGGAGTACACTGACTCTCAGTACATCTGCTGGACAGAGGCAACTGCACACAGCCTGTTGTTCGGTTATGCACGAACAGATACTGTTGAGACCTCTACCAAACCCCGGACACCTGGATTTCATCTCAATTTCTCTTTAATTTGTTTCTTTCTTTTTTTTTTTATGACAAAACAAAAGAAAAGCATGGGACAGCAGTGAGACACTAATTCTCAATGTTGACTTTCAATGTTGGATGCACACCGCTAAAACTGAAGTTACCACAATGAAGGTGAGACTGCTCATCATTGTCTCTTACTGTTATTGACCTCCAATCAGACAGGTATGTCATCCTGTTCCATCTGCAAAACTAAACAGACACACAGGAAGAAAGTGTGTACAAGCACAGAAGTAGGAACAAAAGTCACATTTGGGAAGCTGGCTGAAAAAGATGCCTCCTTTCATTCAAAAAAGTAACTCGGCTACCATCCTTTCAGCATGCCCCTTGAACTACCTTCAGTGAGGATTTATGCCCAGAATGTGAAATGGACTTTCAAGCACAATTCTTAGACAAAGTTTTTGGAGATCCTCATCCCCTTACCTCTCTTTTCCCCAAAAGAAAGAAAACTTAAGGAATCCTTGGCTGGACCCAGCACAGGCAGCACATTGGCAAATCAGGCTATTAAGAAGGCGATACCTGCAAGCTGTTGCAAGCCAACTCAAGCTGCTGCAACCTACATTCGAAATGAGCTCACAAAGCTTAAAAAAGCACCTTCAAGATATGAGACATCATCTGTAACTGCTGAGATTTTTGGTTATGAGTTGATGCCATACACTTTTGCCACCTGAACCAGAGCAACTGAGTTTCAAAACCTGGATCTAAATATCTAGAAGTGTACCTTTCCTTCACACAGTTAGAAGTCCATTTCTTGAATCCCTAGTTTCCTTAGTATGAGAAATCAGAAGATGAAGAACCTCTTCAGTTAGTTAAAGGTGATGGGAAAATTTTCAAAGAGAGAGAAACAACTAGGGTGAGGGACATTGATTGAAATGGTACCAACACACAGACTGGGCATCACATGGAAAGAGATCAGAAGTTTCTCATAAAAAAAAGGTTAAATGACAAGCTTCACAGACAACTATTCAAAAATAGTTCTCCTCTAGCAGAAGACACTGAAGATATGCATAAAGTCAAGCTTAGTTGACAAGCCAGATTATGAGTGTACTAGCTGCTATCATTATGGTTTCTTGAGCAGATTTTCAAATGACACAGGCAATTCTTTCAGAAACAGAGATAGAGGAAGGTAGAAATATACTGTGTGATTTCAAAGCACTGCAAAGTGTTTCTATAGACAATCTGCCAACAAGACAAGTTAAGAAGGCCAAAGTCAGCATTAGCATCTGTCTTCCAATTACAGAGTCACAAATGACATATTGCTCAGTGACAAATGATGACTTCTGTCTTATATTAAGATGGTTGCTCTCGCAGATGTTTTCAAATTATCCTAAGCTATGTCACAGGGAAAGGCAAAAGAACTGGAAATATGCCCAGAGAGACATGGTGCACCAGCAGCCTAAGGGAACCATTTAAAAATCCATTTGGTATCCTCTCATGAGATCTTAACTACAAAAATTGAATATAGAAAGGAAAGGGGGAATAGAAAATATGTTATATTCCTCAGTGAAAGTTTTAAGTACCTGACTACAGGATCATCTGGAACAAAATGTATTCACTTCATCGTAGCTTGGACAGAGACACAGTCTAGGCAGACAGTTCTTCAAAGAAGAGAGGAAAAAAAAAAAATAGACCCCAACAATTACCCTAGAAGCAGTGCTCCATATTACTGCTCTGGGATGACAGAGTCAGGGCAAAAGAAACTCTTTTTATAGTGAACATCTCCAAACAGTAATCCTGGTATCACATACTAACGCAAAAAATAAAATTAAGCCCTGCTCCTTGATGAGAAGAGGCAGACTGCCTTTACTGCTACAAAACCTCTGGGACACCATGGGTGGGAACTGTCCAAAAAGAGTACCGACAAACAAAAGAGAAGAGAGAAAGGAGATGACCACCCTACCGTCTGAAATGGACTAAGGAGGTCTCACACAGTTAGAGCCAAGACAGGTCTTCAAATCAAAAATCACAGTCAAATTGTATAGGTATAGAAACACTGATATATGATGGAAGTGGAAGGGAGGATGAGGGCGGGGAGAGACACAGAGGCTATGCTCATCCAGTGTAGCATCCTTCTCAAGAGCAGCTCTCTGGAAGCATGAGCCAACAGTAAAAGCACACCCCAGTAGACAAAATAACCACAAAGAGGAAGGTGCCAATGAATGCTGCTACAAGTTAAGGAATGGGTAGGCGTCTAGTCTTGACCTATGGTGAGGGAGAAAATCCTCTCTCTCGTTACCATGGAGATCCCCTTTTCAGGTTTCTTTGGATGAGCTTTGTGCACAAGTGCAAAATTTGGCATAAGAGGAGAACAAGTATTAATTATGTGCCCCTGACAAAAATAGCCTTCTTAAATCTTGAGAGATAATACAAAAGAGGCTGTAAAAATTAAGTTTGGTTACAGAGATTAAGGGCTGAATAAACTATCTCATGTTAAAGTGCCTTGAGCTCTATCTTCTTAAAACGGCAATGCCAGTCTGAGGGTATTGCACCTGTCTAGTACAATCTGGGTGAAAACTCGAGTTACTGGATGGTATGAGACCGGAGTGAAAATTACAACAAAACAATTGCATGGAGGCTACTTACTACCATTCCTTGGTACAGGGTTGCCTTTATTTATTATACTATTTCATTAATTATTCGTGCAGTTCTTTACGTATTTCCAGGTGGCAACATCACTAGCCAGGGCTGCACCAAGATGCACCACCTTTACAGAAAGGACAACATGGCAAAGTCTAACACCAACAGATGACACTGATATGCTTGCAAGTGTTAATCCCACAAGAGATAGACCAGAATGAGCCTTGAATTAAACAAATATATTTAACGTACACAGATCTGGTGAAGAAAAAAAAAAAAAGAAAACTTCAATTCAGGAGGAGATATATATAATGGAACACTACTGTACCTTTTACTTTGAAACTACTTTTGCTCCCATATGTTTTCATTAATTTATGCTATCTAATTTTAATAGTTCTGAAATACACAATATCAGACAGACAAGTAAGCTATACAGAAGACAACACGGAACTGTGCTGTTGCCATTAAAAATTCCTCATTTTCCTGTAATCATTACTATCAGCAGTAAATTTATCTTTAAATATACATCCTTTAGACTTCTGGATCCTTTGGATCAATGAACACCGATCAAACTCGCAACATCTTTTAAGTGAGCGGAAATACCTTACGTGTATACACTGGACCCACATACCAGTAGAAACTAGTGTTGCCTTTTTAAAGGTGTATTAACATCGAAATACAATCCAACACAACCGGCTGAGCATACACCATGCCTACAAGCACACCTACCTTTTCTTTCTAAGTAGGCTATAAGGTTAAACAACTACTTTTTTGTTTTGTTTTAATAACTAACTTCATATGCTGCCCACTACATATCTCACCAGTTTTGCTTCTGCTACTATTTTTTCCTTTTTTTTGGGGGGGCTTCCTGCCTTTAACAGTGTATCTACGTCTCTCTCACAGGTGTAGAAACCAACGTGAATGAAACGGGATTATCCAAAATCGATCATGTGTGAAACCCCAAGTGCCCCCCGTTAAAGATTAATTACTCCATAATTTTTTTTTTCTCCAAGATCAAACAAAACCAGCACGCTCCTTCAGAAGCAAGCAGGGTGTAACAGTTTCCTCGCCGGCATCCTGAGCCGGGTTTAGTAACAGCACCGACAAGAAGAGGGGGGAGAAAAAAAAAAAAAAAAGCCGTAATTACATAAGGGACCTCGCTAAACGCCTCCTGTCGCCGGCGGAGGGGGGACGGTGACACAGGCCACCCGGCTCGGCGGGACCGCTCGGTGCGGGACCCCCTCCCGAGCTCCGCGGCATCCCCGCCACCACACGGGCTTTGCCGGGGGTGGGGGGCAAAAATTCGCCCTGCTTTTCTCGTCCTGCCGAGGAGGGACACGGGACAAAACTCGGCCCGTACAACAGGCGACAACTAGTTGTGGAGCCCGCATGGGGCTGCGGGGGGGGGGGGGGGGGTGTGTGTGGCGGGACGGGGGTCGCCCCCTCTCCGCCGGTGTGGGGTGGCGGGGGCTGTCCCCGCCCGGCCCCGCTCCCTCCCCGGAGCAGAGGAAGGAGCATCGCAATCCTCGGCGGCTGCCAAAACACCCGCGGAGTGATAAAGGGGGGGAATAAAAGCTCCGCAACGCAATGCCAGCTAGAAATTACTCATTTGAATGATGCAGCAAACGATGCGGGGCGGGGGGGGGGGGGTAGAGGGGACAGGGTGGGGGGCTGGTCCTCCCGTTGCCGCTCTCCAGCCCGGATTAATAACGCACAGGTTCCCCGCCGAAGCGAAAAGCTCTCTCCCGCTCTCTTCCGCGCACACAGCAATTAACAGCAACCTTCATCACCCCGCGAAACCTCCGCCGAGCGCTTCCCACACACGCTCGCCGCCCGCGGCGGCACCTGCCGGGAGGCACAATAGCGGGAACCTCTCCCTGCCTCGCAGACCCGGGGTGAAAGGCGGGGGGGGGGGGAAGGAAGCAAAACCCGACACCACCACCCCCATCACCACCACCACCACCTCCTCCCCGAGGCGCAGAGTCCCGGAGAGCCGCGGGGAGCGGCAGCCGCCGGCGCGGCGGGAGGGCAGCCTCCCTGCCTGCCTGCCTGGCAAGCGGAGGGCGTACGGCGCAGCGCGCTGCCAAAACACCCATCACCCAACCCCGTCGGCATTGTCAGCAAACAGCACACAAGCATTTACCTTTCTTCTTTTTTGGGTTGGTTTTTTTTTTTTTTTTTTTTTGATTGTTTTATGCCCGGCGTCCGTCAGTCACGCGTTGGAGGGAGAGAAGGAGAAAGGAAAGGAAAGGAGAAGAAAAGAGACAAGAGAAATACAGAGAGCGGGAGGCGGCTGCTAATCCCCGTGTAGAAAGACTTCCAGCAGCAGCAGCGGCAGCAGCAGCAGCAGCAGCAGCAGCGTGCGTGTCTCTGTGTGTGTGTGTGTGTGTGTGTGTGCGCGCGTGTGCGTGTGCGTGCCCGGAGTGGAAGCACAGCCCTCCTGGCGATGCACCGGCTCTTGCACCCAACTACTGTCATGTGCGTATCTCCGTGTGTGTACCCATGGAAGGGGGGGGGGGAAGGGACGGGGGGAGACTAGTCAGTCACACGCCCGGCTGTGCACTGCTGGGGGGGGGGGGGGAGAGGAGGAGGAGGAGGAGCCCGGCGCTCCCCAGCCCAACCACCGGAGGAGCAGCTCGCTACTACGGCGGCCGGGCACCGCAAGCCGCCGCCGCGCTGCCCCTCCGCGCCCGCCCCGCACGCCCGCCCGTCCCCTCCCGCGCCCAAGGACGCGCCTTCGGGAAAGACCCCCTCAGAGGACCCTGTCCCCGGCCACCCCGCTGCACCCCGGGCTGCCCCAGCCTGGCGGGAAGCAGCTGAAATACACACACACACCCCTCCACACGTTCCTGCCCCCAAAAATGCCGCCCGGGGATGCGCCCGCCGTGCCCCCCCCGCCCAGCGGCCGCCGCGGGGGACGGAGCCGCGGAGCCTCCCGAAGGGGTGGGCAGGCCGACCCGAGCCGTGCCATACAGAGCCGTGCCCCCCGGGGACCGGCCACCACCGCCCCGGCGGCGGGGGGCACACACGACAGGGCTCCTCGCAGCGTCGCGCTCCTTCGGAGGGCGGGGGGGGGGGGGGTGTGCGGTGTCTCCCCGTGGATGCTGCTGCAGCCAGAGGCAGGGGCGTGACAGGCGGACCCCCCCCCTAAAGCGTGTGGGTCACCCCCTTGTCCCTGCGTGGGGACACCGGCGGCACGGCTGTGGGTCGGGAGGGGGCAGGGGATGGCGTCGCGGAGTGCGGGCGGGGCGTTTGGGGGAACTATAGATGTAACTGTAAATACATATATGTTTGCGGGTATTGAAACTGAAAAGGTGGTGAACGGCTGTGCTAATCCAGGCCACCGTACAGACACCCTGGCACTCGTGTGTCCGGTCAGGTACACTCAAATTTCAACCACGGTATATGACCTACTAAAAGGTATTGAACAATGGTGATAAGTTCAAATAAAGTATTTGCTGAGTAGTAAATATTATATCCATCTTTTGGATATATAGCCACATATGTGCGCATAAATGATATTTTGACGTACAATTCATGAAAGAGCTAAAATAGAATGAGGAAATTATTCTTACAGTCCTAAATTTACTAGTGGGTCGGGCCAGCGAGTTTCAAGATGTGATTTCTTCAAGCCCCAAACCAGGAGAAGTTTGTGAGAAATGTCCTTGATACTTTATTCTTTGTACAAAACCAGTAATATGTATGGACCAAAAGTTAATCTTAGTAGTAAAACAAGCTTTATTAAATGACAGGGGTGAAAAAAGCTTTAGTGGGGATATCAGGTATACTGTTTATACTCATTTTTTGTTTCTTTGTAGTGGACAATGTAGATGTCTCGGGGTAAAACAAGAAGGAAAGGTAGAAGTGCTGTTGACATTTTTAATTAGAAATGAAGGTCACGTCTACAGGCTACGTAGACTAGGAAATTCTGATGACTGATAATTATGTTAATTTGCAAGCAATCAACCAATTGAGTGGTGAAAAAATTGGTCAAGCTATTTAAAAATAATTGTTGGGAGCTTTTTTTAGTTGTAGATATAATAGGTGGTGTAGAGAGGAAATCGCTGAAAAGATTGTCCATCTTGTTAAGATTTAGCTGTTCACAATAAAATATTTTGAGACTTCCCAGAAGTCCTTCAATAAAATCAAAAAGACCGAATTTGTTGTTACGAAGTTGTATAAATCAAGTCAGTATGATATCATTAAAAAAACAAATTGCACCCCAAAGCCATATAATTTGTTTGGTTGGTTATATAAAATAAAGATACACATACCCTTTTAGTTCTTTAACTGAAACACAGATGCTGAATCTGAGCTAACTCAGGTAAATGAGCTAAATAGTACGGGGCTCACTGGGGGTTTTTTTTGGTGTTTATACATACAGCACTATCCTATGCAGTATATTAGTCTATATCTTAGCAAGATTTTTTTTTGACCTGTCATCATGAACTGTATTTTCAAGCTAGTTTCAAATCTGGGATAATCTGTTTAAAATATGACAATCTGCGAAGACCTCATAGTAGAATTTATGTAATTTTTCCTATGTAATTACATGAAGATTTAGCCTGCCCTCCGTAGGCCTGTGAAGTTATAAAGCAGATTTAGTCATGTTATAGGTGATAGTTCTATTAAAATATTTATACCAAATGGGTTGGTTACATTCCTTAGTAGAACTAGATAGTAATGAAAACAAGTAACGTATTTTTAGGCTTCATACAAACTTACAGAAAAAGAAGTAGACCCAATAACCTTTGAAGAATGAAGAGTAAGAAAGAGGAGACATTTTTGCATAAAATTATCTGATCTGAAGATAAAAGTCAGCATGGAGATTTTGTTCCTTTTTTTTACTTACACTCCCTATTGTGAATCTAAACCATTTAATCAATTTTCTGATTGCTCCTTGTTCATCTGACTTCAGTCTGGCTGGGCCAAGAGGGTAGGAGAGGGAAGTCTTGTTATAAATTCTTTCTTGAACTGATCTAGAGGTATCTGCATCTTGGCGGAATAAGAAATTCAAGCTGCTTTGTATAGTGATGTAGATGGTCTTCGTGGGCCACTGATTATTTTGATTTTTGACATAACACTTGTCTGTAATGGTAGTCCTAGTACTCATGGGTGTCTCAGGGGACATGCAACTTGGAGGGGAGATTTCCAAGACAGGAGCAAAGATTCTTCACTGGGCTGCGTGCAAGATGGCATGCATGAACAACACTGAGCAAAGGCTGTGAAGCAGTGAGTTTCAGCAAGGACAGTAACAAATGTAGGTGAACAAGAAACAAACGAAGAAAGCAAAGCCTAGGGGAAAAATATGCCAATATAGTTTTCATATCAGAAAGGTAGGAATCAGAAAGGAAACATTTTAAATGGCCTGGGAAGGTGAGATAGTTCAGTATTAATATCTTCAACCATCTGTAGTTTATCAACTCACTCCAAAGGTAAATGTCCTTATTACATACAATACACTTTGATCTCGTTCTTCTTGGAGGCAGTCTTTGCTTTCACTGATGGTGAAAGAGGTCATCATATCGACTGCCACTACGACATCATTAAACTATATGCATGCTTACATGGACTTCTTCCACATGCTGATATTTACCACGTTACAAATTTTTAAGAATTTGAAAATGCGGTTAGTTTTTGTCTGTCACTGCCCTCTACTGGAGAGAAGGTCAGAACCGCTCGATTTGGTCTTTGTACGAAGCCTTAGAGCCACAACAGCTGTTGGTGGGCCTCATTTGTTGGTGAATCACCTTTCCACGACCAAGGCTTACAAGTGTGAAGGTCTGGATGGCCAGTGTCCATCAGAAGATTTCTTTTTCCCTGTGAGTTCAGATAATTGATCGTACAATTTGCTGTATGCAGCTTATTGACACAGGCAAAATGATGACTAAGCAATGGTTGAGATTTTAAGATACATGTCTTCCATTAACTTCTGGGGAAGAGGCCTCTAAATTCATCACAGAGACGCTGAAAATCTTGAGCAGTGCCGCTTTCATAGTATTTGCCTGTAACTTTGTAGATAACCTCATCGCCTGTCATATCTAAATCCTTTGCTTCGCTCTCTGTTGCATTGCAAAAAGATTCCTCTCCATCCATTTTCCTACTCTGACCTTTCATGCCTCTATACTTACCTTTCACTGTCTATATCACTACTGCCAGAGTACCCATTTTAGTTCTATTTTATTCTCTTTTTCCTTGCAGGCTGGGCATTAACAGAACAACTGGAACATGGAAAACACAGGACTGATATTCTCCCAGTTCCCCCGTGTTTCATTTCCTCCACCTACTATCACAACAACTCATGCACGTCGAGAGCAGTTTCTGTTGGAGCACTCTAAGATTCCCAGCTGGGCGGGCACACGCGTGGCCAAGGCACCATGACAGCCAGGAAGGATGAGGCCTGCTCGGAGCATACAGTAAAGAAAGTTTCTCTATCAGACTTACAATATATTTTCTACACAGTAGAAGCCGGCAATTTTTCTGTTCATTTTCAACTTCACCACATATAGGTCAGATTTACAAAGATGAAGATCGTGTGCGTGCTCTTCTCATTCCCTTCCGGCATCAGCTATTGCCGCAAGGCCAGTAGGCATTCTGAGGGTGGTTGTAAGGGTATCTTCAACATGGGCGGAAGAATAACTTTGGTGGCTTCTATCCCTAATCTGATTAATGGCAGAACCATTTAACCTAAAACTCTGCTTTCTGCTCCCGCTCTGAGCACCTTGAAGCAGACATCAGCATAGAAAATTTTATTTAAAATATTTTCGCTTTCCTAATACTATAAATGTTTTTTACTGAAAAGGGTTAGTATCTACCACACCCATTGTAGGTCTGTTTGTCGTATTTTATTGGTTTGCACTGAAGGTGGCGATGTCCTAGGTGGATGAATTGGGTGGGTTGCCTTGTTTCATGTTACCTAATTATCTGCTGTAAAAACCACTGCAGCAAATTCCTTTCCCTGGCCTAAAGGATAACATGGAGGAATTAATAGGGCATGGAGTAGAGCAGTTGTTCACAATGAGTGACTCCTAAATGACAGGTGCCCTCCAAGGAAAAGGTAAGCAGGTGCCAGCTCACCTTGTAGAACCATATTGACTATTGAGTGGTCAGTTAAAGATGGATGATAAGAAGGCCTGGTGAGCCACTGGTTATTCATCCAGAAAAACTGGAAAAAGAGTAGCAAGTAATCCAAATACGGTGTCAGTTCAGCGTAACTACTTAACACAGAGAAAAATAGCTTCAAGATTGGCATGGGTTTACAATTGTTACGTACTCTTTTATGATTTAAAAGTAAAACAAGTACTTTGTTAAAGGTATTGTTCTTGTGACCTTTAGGCTATCAAACACATAATTCCACAAAACCTGTAACTTTCAACCTCTATTAGGAAATAAGTCAGAAGTTGTCTTGAGAGGGTTCTCAGTGTGGTCTCTGTTTTGAAAGATGTAAAATAGAAGATTTGAGAATGACATCTTCCCTCCCACCCCGCAAATCTTTGTTTGGTATTAGAAACAAGCAAGTTGCTGTGATTTTCAGATATCAGGGTGTATTTCAGTGGAATTCATTCAACAGGAATGTTCTGAATAAGCATGAGGAGAGAAAAGGAAAAATTAGTTTGTCCCAATAAACCCATGAAATTCCCTCAGTAGAATGAGAATAGTTTTCCAGATATTGAGATATACCAAAGCCCTGAGAGAATGGCAAAGTGCACATCAGTTTGTAAATACCTGCATCAAGGAGGTACATTCAATTTCTTAATTAAGGACCGCTATAATAACTTATGGTATCATGTTTTTTTAAGTATGAACGTATAATTCTAAAGCAGAGTGCAATACAATCACAGGAGTATTTTTGCTCCTTTTGACAGAAAAGTGGGAAATGGTGAAAGCTTTATAAGAACTTTATATCAATGAGAAGACTAGTAATCATGTAGAAAATTGTCTCTCACCTCAGATTTTAAGTGAGGTATTTTTAGATAAAAATGATATTTTATATCTGCATTAATTCCTGAACAGGCAGCACAAATAGCACAAAGCAATCAGAGCTAGCTGAAAACTACAATGACTAGTTTGTACAGAAACCACCATCCTCTACCATGTAAGCTAGGATTACTCCTTTCTTACAACAGGTAGCAGTGGAAGATACTTCTTCTCTACTCAAACCAACTGCATATCAAAAAGCCCACAACAGTCAACTGAGATTCAAACTGAGACCATGGCTTCATTTTTCTCGTGATGCTATCAATTCACACATTGTTGAAGACAAAAGACTGTTGAAAGCAGTCTTCTTCATAAATAATAATTTAATCATATACAGCATAAGCATAAGGAAAAAGAAAACTTATTACTTCCATTTTGCAGGTGGAAAGTTGAGTAGCAAGAGAAGCGGAAACAAGAGCGGGACTCCTATATTCTGGTTTTAGATTTTAACAGCGAGATTATCATTTGCATCTATCTTAGGCTGTTTCAGCCACTGAAAGATTCTTAAAACAAGGGCCTTCACACAAACCATTAGAGTGTCCTGGAGAGAAGAGTCCTAAGAGCATTCAACAGGACTTTCTGATGTGACAGCTCAACTCCCTCCCTCTCCTTAGTTGGCTGGATATAAAAAAAGCAATAGCTGAGTTTGTCTAAATTTACTGTTGTGCAATAATCGTGTCATTTGTAGAGAAAAGGGGGTAGGGAGATAGAAGTTGTCTACCACCTTATTAAACCTATCCCAGAGTGAGAGGAATTGAGCATAAAAGCAGAAGGAAAGACATCCAAAGCTTTAGAGATGGGATTGTGCATTCTTCTGAGGTTTGTTTTTTGTTTGGTCTTTTGTTTTTTTTTTTTTAACATTATGGGAAAAGGAGGCAACAATTTGGTTTGTTAGCCATTTTTCACCGTTCTTTCATGTGAATCCCGATAAATCAAGTAGTGAGCATCACGCAACTGTCAAAAGGTCCCAATATTCAAAATTGAACCCACATTTTTACAACATGCTCAATTATTCTCCACTTTGTGCCTGGAAGGCATGCTGATATCTCACAGTTAGGGTGTTTCTGAGGAGAGCTTTTAACAGGAACTTCTAACGGATTTAGACGCCAGAAAGACCGATAATTAAGACTTACATCAATAAAGGTGTCAGTCAAGTATGGGAAAGGAATTATTTTAAGACACAATAAAGAGCTGATAACGTCAATGAAACATAGACTCTTTTAGGTTGGAAAAGGCCTTTAAGATCATAGAGTCTGACTGTTAAACTAGCACTGCCAAGTCCACCCCTAAACCATGTGCCTCAGCACAACATCTACACATCTTTTAAATACCTCCAGGGATACTCAACCACTTCCCTGGGCAGGCTGTTCCAATGCTTGACAACCCTTTCAGTGAAGAAATTATTCTTAATATCCAATCTAAACCTCCCCTGGCACAACCTGAGGCCATTTCCTACCATGAAGGTACTATGCATGGATATTTCAGGTTTGTTTCTCCTCCCATGTAAGTCAACAGGAGTTTTACGACGAAGGTAGCAGCAGAGTAGGATAATAAAATATCTCATTAGATAATAGGAAATATTATTTCCTATTTTCCATCAATCTGTAAAGTACCCAAAACTGACCTGTGTTATGGTATAATTATAATTAAGAATTATCTTTCATGGAGGGTCCATAGTTAAAACAAAGACAAACCAAAGACAGGCAGAAGCTGCTTAACGATATTTTTAAAAATGTATGAAGACATATTCCAACATAATTTTGTCTCAAGTATAAAAAAGTTTTCAGGCAGTGATACAATTCTATCGTTGTTCACAAAACAGGGACCTAGTATGGAAGGTCATGCTAAAAGTTTTGAGTTAATATTAGCAATTTAAGAAGTGAGGGCTTCTCAGATCTCTTGAGATCCCTCAACTTTTGCATTTCATCAGCTGAATTCAACCTGCACTATTCCAGAAAAGTCCTTTCTTGTTAAAGCATGCATATATAGTTCCTGTTGTTACAGGAGTTATGAAAAATCATGCACACCTCTTTTAGTGACATGGACAGTGGGGTAGAGTGCACCCTCAGCAAGTTTGCTGATGATACCAAGCTGTTTGGCGAGGCAGACACGCTGGAGGGGAGGGATGCCACCCAGAGGGACCTGGACAGGCTGGAGAGGTGGGCCCAAGCCAACCTCATGCAGTTCAACAAGGCCAAGTGCAAGGTCCTACATCTGGGTCGGGGCAATCCCAAGCACAAATACAGGCTCGGCGGAGAATGGCTGGAGAGCAGCCCTGTGGAGAAGGACTTGGGTGTGCTGATTGATGAGAAGCTCGACATGAGCAAGCAGTGTGCGATCGCAGCCCAGAAGGCCAACCGTATCCTGGGCTGCATCAAAAGAAGTGTGGCCAGCAGGTCAAGGGAGGTGATTCTGCCCCTCTACTCTGCTCTCGTGAGACCCCACCTGGAGTACTGCATCCAGCTGTGGAGTCCCCAACATAAGAAGGACATGGACCTGCTGGAGCGCGTCCAGAGGAGAGCCACGAGGATGATCAGAGGGCTGGAGCACCTCTCCTATGAGGAGAGGCTGAGAGAGTTGGGGCTGTTCAGCCTGGAGAAGAGAAGGCTCCGGGGAGATCTTATTGCGGCCTTCCAGTACCTAAAGGGGGCCTACAGGAGAGCTGGGGAAGGACTTTTTACTAGGGCATGTAGTGATAGGACGAGGGGGAACGGCTTTAAGCTGGAACAGGGCAGGTTTAGATTAAACATTAGGAAGAAGTTTTTCACTTTAAGGGTGGTGAGGCACTGGAACAGGTTGCCCAGAGAGGTTGTTGAAGCCCCATCCCTGGAGGTGTTCAAGGCCAGGCTGGACGTGGCCTTGGGCAACCTGGTCTAGTGAGAGGTATCCCTGCCTGTGGCAGGGGGGTTGGAACTCGATGATCTTCAAGGTCCCTTCCAACCTAAACCATTCTATGATTCTATGATTCTATGAAAAGTTCTCTATTAGTGAGGGTGGAAAAAAGTGTGTATTGACAACAAGTGACTCTTCTGCATTCACCACAGCAGTTTCTGCCAGGTATTCGGCGTGGTGGTGGTGATGTTTACCCCTCAAAAGCAAGGAGGACTGTTCATTTAACGTGCTTGGCTTACCACCAGAAAGCCAGCAGCTGTTGCTTGTCCACATGAGCAGTATTCTGACATTGCCCTTGTCCACATGAGCAGTATTCTGACAGCATCCCTTCCCATTCCTAACAGCCATCCAATGTTAGTTTGGTCAGTGTATTTCCGCTACTGTGCACTTCCTTCCAAACAGCTGAAGCAGCCTTGTGAACTCACAAAGAAACCCAGAGTTTTAATATGTGAGGGGAAGATACAAGGTTTATAACTCCTCTAAGAGCAAATCTTTATAAGCTTCTTCCATTCCGGCGTTCTATCTACCAGCTATCTAGAAACTTCTGTTTTCTAATAATCAGAAAAATAATCTGTAATTAGTCTGCAGTTGAGCTAGCACAGTCTTGGAAATCTGCAAGTGCCTGTAAAGTGCTGTGCAGCTCAGTGTATTTTATAAAGTTGTTTGGAGGCCGCAATAAATTATACCTGACAGTATTCTTGTATAAATCATTCCTGCACAACAGAGCTCCAACACCAAAAGCTTTCATCTGACCTGGTAACATTTCATTCCTAGAAGCTTGTAAATAAAAATAAAAAACCCAATTTGCTCCTTTTCTAATACCCATTAAATTTTATTTTCATGTTAAAATGGCATTCAGTAAAGGACAGCAAACTCTGGTGAATAAATCACCGTGCATACACAACACAGTGTCTCTGGAGGCAGAAACCCTTGGCAAAAGCAAAACTAGCAAATTGCACAGTGTCCAACACCGTGGTGTAAGGAAAAAGAGTTTGGCCAATGACAAGCAATCAGATTCCCCAGCTTACAAAAAGTGCCCCAGTGCAGCTTAGTCAGCAATTTGGTGATTAGTTATACCTTGGGGAAGGCCTTCTGCTGTATAGCATCTCTGCGCTGCTTCGGTGACACAGAGAGGCCATAAAGCTGGAATAATCGACTACCACGAAGGGAAGCTGAAGGGAAGAAAAAGTTCCATTTTGAACTTTTGGAATCATATCATGTAATATTTGATAATATAATGTGCTGTTGTGATCAAGAGGGTCCAAAAACCACCGGGACGACCAGAGATCAACAAAGGGGACAGAATATTTTAAGTGCAGGCAAAATGTCAGAAGATATTACTACCAATAGCAGCGTAGGTTCCTGTGTTCATTTCTTTCCAATACTTCCTCCATTTATTTATTCAAAGTTTTTCAAACTGCCATCCTTGAAAACTCAAGCTGGGGTTGCAAACCACATGGTGTTCTTTCTGCATCACTGAAGGACAGAAAGACTCAGGAGTAAGACTTTAGTACTTAATAATGTTGCTTTTTAAGCCTCATGTAAACTAGTTCTATGATGCACTGATACATTGCTTCTGCAGGGTTAACAAGAACAAAAACTGGTAATATATGCATTTGTCTTTAAAAAGAATAATAGTTTTGAAGAAGGAATTTTTATGTAAAGAAGTGCCATTGTTTTAATTGTATCCTATTTCATTTTCCACAATAAATGCTGTGGAAAACAGGCCTGGGAAAGGAAGGAATGAAGTTTTACATGGAAAGAGGTGAGATAAAATGCCTTACAATTTACTTGAAGTTACAAACTGACATGTTACTTCATCTGTACTACTGGGTTTCTATTAGTCTCTGGAACAGACTCCTGAGGGAAACTGTGAAAGTCCCATTTCTTCATCTTTAAATACTCTTTTGGAGAAAGCACTTGAGATTATACTCTTGTTCTGCCAAAGTAGCTAAATAGGTCTATTCAAACATAAAGATTTTTTTGGTATTGATTTTCATGCATATTTAAATGGATAAATTTGCAGCCTTAAAATAAAGTAAGGAGTAAATTGTAGAGATTGCTAAATGCTGTTATCAATATCTCTGTGGCAGGTGGGCGTGGTGTTACTCCTTCCCAATAATTTGGTTTCTCCCTGCAGTCTGATTATCATCCACTATTTTTTAATGGAAAATAGCAGACTACAAGAACCAACAACAGTCCATCTTTAAACTGTTCATCATAGATGAGCTCTTCTAAATCCCCTGGGTGACTTTGAACCCAAGACCAGCAACCATATTTTCACCTTCACTGACAGAAGCAAGTGGTGCCTATTTGAAGTAGACAGAGTTTCATTCAGAGATAAAATTCACACAGTTTAAGGTCAGAAGAGCTGTTAAGGTGGTCTCCTTTTTATCACCCTTTTTT
Organism: Pluvialis apricaria; assembly: GCA_017639485.1. NCBI lineage: Eukaryota > Metazoa > Chordata > Aves > Charadriiformes > Charadriidae > Pluvialis > Pluvialis apricaria. Next base: position 115,502,107 of record CM030008.1, on the reverse strand, counting down.
TTCTTTATAAGGTCTAATAATTTGATTTACTTTTTAAAAAAAAATCAACCTAGCCTGAATTGTGCTCAGAAAATGAATTATTCTTTTCCACAAAAACAAACTAATCTAACCAGCATCAAATAAACCAGCTTTGAATAGTTACAACCCAGTATCAGACTGGGCTCATAGAGGAGTTAGCCAAAGGCCAATTACAAGCTGATCTACCTAAAGCCAGTGTATTCTGGACCTAGGACAATCTGGATTTAGGCCAAGACCTAGGATGGAAAGAGCTTTACTGGCTGATGAATTATCTCCTGCTGTCAGCAGACAGTAGAAAGACATACATTCTCATCCTCCTGGAATTACACACCATAAGGTAAGATAACAAGTGCTACTTAAAGGTAGCATGGATCCTGAGAAATATGTTCTCAATTGCTTGTGATGCAGTGCTTGCTTATTTTCTAACATGTCTGTGAACGTAATATGGATTATATATTGCAAATTTCATCCCTCTGCATCCCGTGTAATCAAAACAGCTCTCTGCACGTAAAGAGTGCACCCCAATATAGAAGCTGGCTTTTAAGAAAAGTGATTGTTTAGTATTCATATTGTTTTAATGCCTACAACCCATGCTCAGGATGATCAGTTCTCCTGTGCCAAGTGCTTTCCAAATACAGCGCAAAAGAGTACCTTCCAGAGAGCTAATAAAGTGAGAACAAGGCGAGAGACAGAAGATGCACACAGACATATAGGAGAGCACAAGGAAAGAACGAGGCTGAAGCCAGCCAAGGTAACAAAAGCCTAGCTCGGCAACAAGCTGTATACCAAAGTGGAAGGACTGCAGGCTTAGGGCCAACTTATTCATTCAGCTAATAGAAGACCCTTTTCATATCAGAAATGTTATTAATATTATCGTTGAGAATTTGTTAACCGGGTTCAGGGCATCCATTCTAGCTTCTAAATATAGGTGAAAACATCCAGAATTCACTTAGAAAGAGCATTTACAAAATGCATTGTATGGAAAGATGTCAAAAACTTTTCCATCTCAGAATTTTCTCTATATTGAACAAGACCTTGATCTGGATAAGCGACTGGGTAAAAGTTCAACCAGCTGAATGCTCTGAAAATTTTACATCATCCATGTATCTGAATAGGCTGCAGCAAGAGTCACGGACAACTACACTCTATAAAACAGATCTAAACACAAGAACAAGGGCAATTAGTTTTAAAAGTTAAGGACATGCTAGCAGTGCAATAAAAGTTAATCAGAATTAATGCTTGCATATGTTCTTACAGGCATCACATTAATCAAGTGTAAAGCAAACAGAAAGTGGTATATATGGCCAAATTTATCCTTCTTTGGAAAGGTTTTCCCACAGGGGCTCACATATTTTGGGAGGGAACTCTCAACATTTTCAAACGTTTCAGTAATATGTAATATGTGTGACAGTGAAGGCGAAAACTGTACACAGGGGTATGCTCAAGAGCAGGACTGTTAGGCAGAAAGCAGTAAGCCAGGGAGAAAAGCTGTGTAAGATTTTAAAAGTAACCTTATTGCCCTAAGCTGAGGTGCTTTCTTCATACCCTTAGGAATACGAAAAAGGCATTTTTCTGTGTGATAAAGGAAAATTTCCTCTATGCACTGAAGCACATACAAGTCTCGCTCCTAGGCTGGTACAAATGGAATACAACCTGTAAGGTCCCATTAACTCCCACTCATTTCTCTGAGAGTTTGGCGCTCTGAGCACCCAGTGCTCACCATGTTACAGATGTAGGTTCTCCATGCAGTGGCAACCAACAAGGTTATTCATAAGGATGAGGTGGAACATGCACATAGACATTTCTAGAATTACGTTTTTGGCCTCTGTCTTGGAGCATATGCTCTCAATTAAGTACTTGCAGTTTTAAATATCGCCCTCTGAGAAGCTCCTTGTGCCACTATTTAAAATGCAGTTCATCAACTTGCTATTCTCTAGCTGGCTTCACTGATGCTTTGTTAGCTCTATTTTCTCTTAGACAAGAATGCATATCCTTGTATCAAGAGGCTGTGTCAAAAGAAGGGAATAAACGCCCTTTTATGTGCTAAACCTTAAACTTTTAACACTGTTTAAAAATTTCTGTGGACAGTATCGGCCTTCCTGTGGTGAACAAATAGGTGAAATAAAATGAAAGTAGAAAGTTAATAAATACATATTTCTTAAGTCATTTCGGACACATGCACATACTTTAAAAACTAAAATAGGACAGTCTTTTCACTATATGTTTAGACAATGGCTAATACTCCAGGGTCCTACCTCACCTACCTGGTGCTTAGTTAACTTGACATTAAATTTAATTCCTCTCCTCACCTAAGCAACTTATCCATAAACCTTAATATGTACTTTTGAGCCTCCACAATCTCATGTCTATGGCCAGGGCTGGATCCTGCTGCAGTGCAGAACATCTTGCTCCAGAGGATCTCAGCAGGTGACTGACTGGAGCTGCCATCTCCACAGCAGGAAGGTGCCAATTTGACCCAACATGAGGCTGTTTGCTGTTTGCTCCAGGGAGCTGTCGGAAGGTGCTGAACTGGCCAGAGAGGAAGAACTGCAGTTCCTTTTACTGGCAATAACTGATCCACTGCCATGTCAAGACTGCAAGGTCTGCTTTTCTGTACCCGTATGAACACCACCAGGGCCAAGAGAAGCCTTAAACTGGCCTTTCTAGCAGTAACCCAATACTGAAAGAGAAGAAAATTATGGTTTCTGCTTTGAAATCTTGCAAAATATCTCATACTCCATTGACTTAGACTGTAGATGGCTTTCTAAACCCTCCATACTAAAGTACTAAATCCTCCAGTACTAAAGCAATGTCAAAGCCCTTAATTTCTATACAGACACATGAAGTCCCTCACCAAAGCCCATACCTTCCTCTGAAACAGAGCACTTTGATATTGAATTTATAAATCCTGACCTATTTAGCTGCTTTCTAAAGAAAGAATTTGTGTCCTCAGAAAAGGTAAAGTTATAACTCATACCAATTCTTCCAATGGCCTTCTTCAAGTTCAGGCTCTGTTCTAATCTTTTTCATTTTTAGTTCTACCAGCTAGCTCTCACCCAGACCTCAGTCTGTGTCAAACCCTGGGTCATTCATTCCACTGCACGTGCTGGAGCAGTTAAGATGGAGAATAGTTATGCATGATCAGGATGCTGATAATAACGCTTGAATTTGTGTATGTCAAATATATTCTGTTCAGGAAAAAAAAAAGGTACCATTGAAATGGAGAAAGGCAGATACAGAGAGAAAGAAAAACAATGTCGTGAGTGATTCCTCATAGACAGATTTATTTTTTTCGCTCCCGTGAAAGACACGACTTGCACAAATTTTTATAACTAACAGGGACATGAGGAATAAAAGCGGGAATCCTATTATAAAATTATTTAACAAATCATCCTGTGTGATATTTCTGCAATTCCTTGTTCTACTGAACAAAGTGTGCTAAATCATGATAATGGTCTTTGCAATGTGTAAAAATAAACAGGAATAAAATAAACAAGAATTATTCAATAATTCATTTAAGTGGTATTCGATAAACACAGAGGAAAAGCGTATGTTAAAAGTGTCTTTGTGTTTATGTAGCAAAGATGTAGCCTTATGATTGGGTTGTATTTTGAGAAATTCACATTGCTAATGTCAAAAAAGCTTTTTGGAACAGGTTTGCCATTCAGCCAGTAGTATATACCCTATTACACTGTGTTTGAAAGCAAATGTAGTAGATCCATGCAAATAGAAGCAAAGGCAATCAGGGATAATTTAGAAGAGTTATCAAAGCTCATTTATGTAGTTTATTAGGACCTCTCTATTCAAGATATGTGGGTGATGCATATTCACCAGGTACAGAAACCCAATAGGTTAAAACCAGCAGTTTAAATCATTCAGAGGCTAATAGTGTCCTCTGATTCTGTAAACAGCTGCAAAAGGGGATGCAATTTCCTCTAGAGGTTTTTTGGATTGGTCTTTTTTTTTTTTTTTAAAATCAAGCACAGGAAGTAATTTTATGACTTTGCAGAAATGTTTCAGCTAATGGTATCTCATAGGGAAGATTCTTCTAACTTTATAATTTAAATACAAAGCTACCATTGCAAAACATCCTTAGCATTCTTGCTAAATTTAAAAAAAAACAAAAACAAAACAAAACAAAAAAAAACCAAAACAAAACAAAACAAAAAAAAAAAAAAAAAAAAAAAAAAAAAAACCAAACCAAAAAAACAAGCTACAACCAAACAGCAGAGTAAATTAGAACCTTGCTGCTCTGCAGGGGAAAGCCGGAGTGTACAATTGCCTTTGTGCACTGTGTTTGCTCTACAATCAAATGCAAAGTTACCATTCTCAGTTTTACCATTAGAATATTCAGCAGTGACTAGATGGGAAAAATTAACTGTGCAATGAAAGAAAATAAAAGTTTAACTGCACACTATTTACAAAAAGCATATCAAAACCAGAAATAACAATAGCTAGCAAATCAAGAGCATGGGGAAGCTACCAAATTGATCCTTGATAATATAACTGTCCAGTACACCTCAGTTTTTTTCTGTTAGTACATCTATACATGCACACACTTTAGAAGTGCTTTTTCACATTGAAAAATTATGAATTAGTACAAATCATGTGAGGATGTCTTCCAAAGTATTCATTGCCCAGGAGGGTTGCTAATAGTTAACAAAAACCCCTAAAACTAAAAACCAAACTAGAAAATAAATGTGCGATAAATGGGAACTATCATACTGAACATTTATTAGCTTGTAAACTTACTAGATCAAAATGTCTTATTAATATATCTCAAACTGGTAGCAGACCATATTTGTATTTATGTTTAGCTTTTCACAGACTATTTGGGGCGTTGAACAATAGGAGTAGATTTGAAAGAATGTAGGTAAAAGAGGAACTGTTATCTAATAAATATAGGAATAATGGAAGAACTACTTAAAAGAATGTCTAACACAAAAGCAATACAGGTATGCCATAGTACACAAGTAGGAAAAAGGTTCCAGGCTCTAAAAAAAAAGAGTTTATTAGTTATTCAGATGCTTAATTTTATATACCCCTTCTCTACCAAGCCCTGCAGCAGCACCAGCATGTGGAAAGTGCTGAGACCCAGACGTCCTTTATGTGAAGAAATGGAGAGTTGGAATTTTCTGGCATCCTGAAGTTATTTAAATGCCAACATACACAAACATTCACTCACTTTGTCTGCTCATAATAAAGAATGTTATCTGCACCACAAAGGAAAAAAGAAGCAAGACTGACCTCTTTTCATATTATTCTTGGTTTTCAGGATGTACAATTCCTTCACCTTATTTCTCTGACATACATAACCTTATGGTATTCTGCGTACCACCTTTCTGTCTACAAGGCATCATTTCATGATGTAAATGTAACAGGGATAGTTTCATACTGAGCTAACCTTATTCCTGGAGAAGTGACCACCACCACTGTGTTTTGGGAGAGAGCACAGACAGAGAGAGCTTTGAAAGAAAATATTCTTCCCGGATAAAAATATCTCTAACCTCTCCTGCATCCATGCAAAAAAAGATATTGGAGGCAGTAAAAATGTGGACATATGTGGAAGCGGAAACATGCCAGTAAGGTCATAGGTGGGATAGCTGTGGTATGTCAGCTCTAAAGTCCTTAGGTAGCAGTGGCAAAAGGAATTGCCTTTGTCTTCTGCTGTGACCATTTATATGTTGTCTGCTTTCGAGGTCTTCACATAGGAGTTAAGTGAATCAAAGTACTTGGGGCAAATCCAAGTTAACTACTTAAGTGCAGTGTAAGCTTTGGTGATAACCTTACACGGGTCATGTCACTAATGAATATACATGGCTTTCTACTGAGTTTCTAGATCCTGGTATTCAGGTACAGGACTAAAGCTGTCTGACTAGAAATTGTAAGAGTAATGGGGGAAGGGTATGTTAGATGATATCCTATGTAATGAGTATTATTATGACCAACAGCATTCTGCTGTTGGTCGTTATAGGAAGAAAAGTAAAATGAAGAAATCAGTCCTTATTCAACATTGATCTCATGGGTATTAACTTTACATTATTTGCTGAGAGCTGTCTATTGCTTTTTCTGTTTCATTTGTTTCACTCAGTGATAATGCATTTCATTTCTTTGTTGCTGTGTTATACTAACTCCTTCATATGAGATCTGTTATGGTTGAGTTAGTCTGTAATGCTCTTACATGAGTTCAGGTTGTGGGTTCCTTTTTGCTTCAGTAGAAGCTGACTTGTCCTACCATAGACTGATAGTAAAATATATAATTTCCATCTGATTTGCACATTTTTTTGCCAACATCTAGCTACAAATAAATTTTTAAATGAAATTATTTACTCACAAGTACTAATTCATAAACAGTATTTGAATCTCTTCATTATGCTTTTATATATTAGAACTGTAATATTAATTGTATTGCAGTACCATGGGATTTTCCAGGAGCTGACCTTTACAATATAAACCAATTAGGCCAGCTGGAGTATTTCACTGCTCTTCTGAGAGAAGTGAAATTAGAAAACATCTTGTTATAACTTTCAGAAAAATGTGAAAGGCTGAAGAATAAGTGTTTGAAGTCCTCCCAGTTAATCTCAGTGGAGAAGAGATTTTCACACAATTAAGTTACACATGAAGTTTTAAAAATCTAATCTCAGTTCCTCTCTGAAAGTTTATATTTTCTCTGTCAGTTCTTTGATAACAAGAAGTCCATCGCAAACATTGAAGATGAAGCCCCAGGATGTTTCTGAGCTCAATAATACCTTTTGTAATTTTTAGGTTTCCAGCCATTTTATACATGGAACTCTTCTGTGCGCGCTTATGGTCTCTCATGTATCAGTGAGACAAAGTCTAGATTTTAAACCTTTGTCCTGTACCACTACATGATCAACATCTGGGAATTTCCACAGAGATAATTTTGACTATGTGGACACAGAACTGATGCACTCATTTTTGCTTTCCAGAAACAGTCAGAAGAGAAAACTGTTTGACTTAAGGCTTTTTATAACAATATGCATAAAAGGTTATTTTTTTCAACAAGTATTCTTAATTGTTTGCAGTTAGCTGAAACAAAATGAAACAACACAGGAATGCATACAAGCATGAAACTAATCACTACAGATTTTCCATTTTAAAGGTCAACCCATTTGCTTTACTTCACTTACCATTTTATAAATGGAGAAGGAATTTAATAAATAGAGAAAGAATAATGGAATTAGAACAGAAGAAATCAAGAGCTAAAGTCCATATGTCTAAAATAGTTTTTGGCGTACAGGTTTATATCTATACTAAGAATACTTCCATTCTAAAAGACATTAGTTTAAAGAAGGCAGCTTGATTGCAAATAAAATTAATTTTAAAAAAGAGACTTTCACAAAACAGCAGTAAAAGGTAGTCTAACTGATTTTTTTCTCTTTAATGATTTTTAGTAGGGCAGAGAAATTTTATTTCAAACTTACAGACTGATTTGGTAATGTCATTTAACTTTCAGTAATCAATTTCACTAAACCCAAGAATTTCTATCCAAAAGTTGTATCTAGTTTTCTATCCAAATAGAAAGATGTGAAACACTTCTTTGTAAGATTTTTAACAAAACCACTGATGAATCATTCCTCTGAAGAATCAGAATTCAACTAGTGTGCTATATTTATCGGGAAGGAAATTGAATTTTCTTGTAAAGAAGCCTTTTTTTCAATTCATATTTCACCTTTTGGCTACGTCTCCCTCTATTTCATTATTTCATTTGTGTGTTTCAACTCACTAGCAATGAAAATGACAGTTTTCACTGATTTTCAGGTGAGCTGAGAGAATTTAGTTAGTCTCCAAATTCCTGATTCACAAAAGTTCCATAATTTGTGTTCATTAATTAATGCTTGAAGCTGAAGTACCTGCCAGAAAAGATCCTCATGTTGATTTTAGAGCTGCTGTTTGTAAAGTGTCTATCACAAGCCTCAGTTATAAGTCCCAGTAAATAACACCTATCCCATTCAAACTGGCACATTAATTCAATATCACCATTGTGGCACAAATTTCTATATCATTATGTTTAAGTTCACGTCCAGGTATTTGGTATTATTACTCTTTGTTTTCTAGACAGCATTATCCTGTATTTGATTTGTGGCACTTACAGATTAATAAAATTCATAGAATCATAGGATGGTTTAGGTTGGAAGGGACCTTGAAGATCATCCAGTTGTAACGTCCCTCCCATAGGCAGGGACACCTCCCACTAGATCGGGTTGCTCAAAGCCCCATCCAGCCTGGCCTGGAACACCTCCAGGGATGGGGCCTCCACACCTTCTCTGGACAACCTATTCCAGTGCCTCACCACCCTCTGAGTGAAAAATTTCTCCCTGATATCTAATCTAAATCTACCCTCTTCTAGTTTGAAGCCATTGCCCATATCCTATCACTACATGTCCTAGTAAAAAGTCCCTCTCCACCTTTCTTGTAGGCCCCCTTCAGATACTAGAAGGCTGCAATAAGGTCTCCCTAGAGCCTTCTCTTCTCCAGGCTGAACACCACCAACTCTCTCAGCCTTTCTTCACAAGCGAGGGGCTCCAGCCCGCTCCTCATTTTCATGGCTCTCCTCTGGACACGACCCAAAGGTCCACATCCCTCTTGTGCTGAGGACTCCAGAGCTGGATGCAGTACTCCAGGTGGGGTCTCACGAGAGTGGAGTAGAAGGGCAGAATCACCTCCCTTAACCTGCTGGCCATGATGCTTTTGATACAGCCCAGTATACGGTTGGCCTTCTGGGTTGCAAGCACACATTGCCAGTGCATGTTGAGCCTCTCATCCACCAACACCCCCAAGTCCTCCTCAGGGCTGCTCTCAATCCATCCTCTGCCCAGCCTGTATTTGTGCTTGGGATTGCCCCAACCCACATGCAAGACCTTGCACTTGAGCTTGTTGAACTTCATGAGGTTGGAACAGGCCCACCTCTCAAGCCTGTCCAAACTGGCAAAGATGTGAAATAGTACCGGTCCCAGTACAACCTCTGAGGAACACTACTTGTCACTGCTTGGCTCTTGGACATCGAGCCATTGACTGCAACTCTTTGAGTGTGGCCATACAGCCATTACTCTTTAATCTTCTGTTTGATAAGCTAAACTGAGATCTTTGAATCTCTACCTGTAAGCTACAGTTGCCAACTCTTTAATGATGCCTTGGCTCTTTTCCAAACACAGTTTGGTTTCTCAAGATCCTTCTTGAAATATGGACACATAAATTACAAAACATTTCAGTAACGTTCACTTCAGTAGCATAATAGTTACATCCTGAAAGACAACATTACTCCAGGTTTCTCATTGGAATGACAATTAGCTATCACCATGATCATAATACCTTATTTAGAGTAATTGCTCACTGGGATAGAGTCTCCTGTCATGAATGATTGTCTGCACCTCAGCTTTAGATGTAAAACCAGGTATCTTGCATCTCTCCTCTATTGAAGCACATAGTGGTTTACTATATCTATAAACCACGTTACCTGTATTTCTTTGTATTTGTGATCTGTCCTTATCATGACATCCCACTCCTTTACTAATGATTTTTTGTGTTTTCTTTCATGTCATTAACAGAAACATTAAATGGCATAGTTCAAAAGTTGATTTAGACAGGTAATATTGTAAGTGATTCAGAAAGTTCATTTTTTTCAACTTGTTTTTAAATTCTTAGTTGCAAGAAAACTGCTTATTGAGAAGCACAAATCTTCCCCACCCTTTCTAGTTCCACAGTTATTCAGTTTGACTGTGAACTGGAAAAATTAGACTTAAATTAGTCCAGTGCCTATTGTGGAATTCACTCTTTGGTTTCAGGTTTCTTTTCCTACTTGATGGTATTGTTCCATACATCACTTGAAAGTTAATTATGTGTTTAACTATTAACACCTGTTAAATCTTAGAGAGTTGCTATTTTAAAAGGCAAGTATAAATACCATGCCAATGATCAAAAGTAGCAGTAATACATAATCTCTTTCTATTTTAAAACATCATATTATTGCAAACACACATGTGATTAGATTACTCACTTTTAAAAAATTAATCAAAGCTATTTGTGTATTTAAAGCTAAGTATATACTTAATTACTCACTGGTTTCCCTTTTAAAATCTCTCATAGTTCTGACTGTTTCTGCTTCTACCCTAAGAATCTTATTCACACACAGCAATGGCTGGTAGCCGTGAGCAATACCCAGGTTTGAGACCTCTCTGCAGAAACAGTCACATACCCTTTGGATCCTCCTTTCTCAGATTTGCAGACCCTGTTTCGCTAACTCCTGCTGCCTCTGATGCCAGTTGGTGCTGCTGGCTCTGGTGAAAGCAGCAGTAGGAGCAGCTGCAGCAACAGGGGCAAGGCTGTCTGCTTTAAATCTATACCTTGACTTAAATGCTTATTTTTTATCCTTACTGTGGGGTGGATATACATTTGGCTTGTATGCCTGAATTGTTTGTGTGTGTCTTCCCATAGAGAACTGTTTCTGAATTCTGGCAACAGGGAAAATAGTGAAAAGAGGGAACTAATTTAAAATTGTCTAATGAATAAATTTTCCAGATAAAAATTTCTTTGAGATGTTTTCTAATGAGAACCCACATAAATGTGGTTAACAGCCATGTTTCTGTGGAAAGTATGCTGCCCAGTCCATTTCTTAAAACGGCTTAACAAAACCAGCAGCTGACTTAAATCAGTATTACCTCTGGAATGGGGCAGGTGAGTTCTAGTGATGAGCAATAGTTTCCATGGCCTTCCTTTGGGCATCGCAGAGAATCCCACTGCCAGTGGTCCTTCAAACTCAGTGAAGTTTCCCTCGCTGTTTTCAATTTTATATATAATAAATCTCAGAACAGTTTTAATCTCTCATGCTTAAGGTTAGGAGTTTTGCAGCCAGGATTTTCGTTCTGCCCGTTACAGTTTTAAGCTAGATTCTAAAAACATCACCTTACCGATGATTTCAGACATTTTAGCCCATTCATGCTGGACTAATTTACATGATCTAAACACAAGCTGCTAGAATTTCTCCCAGACTGTTCCACTATTTTTCAAAAGGAACCTGAAATCTAGAATCTCATTTTGGATTTCTTCTGTGGGGAACCAAATCTCGGGACATCAGTGCTAATCATCGAATCATAGAATGGTTAGAGTTGGAAGGAACCTTTAAAGGTCATCTAGTTCCAACGCCATGGCAGGGACATCTTCCACTAGACCAGGTTGCTCAAAGCCCCATCTAGCATGACCTTGAATGCTTCCAGGGATGGGGCATCCGCAACTTCTCTTGGCAACCTGTTCCAGAGTCTCACCACCCCCACAGTGAAGAATTTCTTCCTAATATCTAACCTAAATCTACCCTCTTTCAGTTTAAAACCCCTCGCCCTATCGCTACACTCCCTGATAAAGAGTCCCTCCCCATCTTTCCTGTAGGCCCCCATTAAGTACTGAAAGACTGCTATAAGGTCTCCCTGGAGACTTTGCTTCTCCAGGCTGAACAACACCAACTCTCTCAGCCTTTCTTCACAGGAAAGGTGCTCCAGCCCGCTCATCATGTTCGTGGCCCTCCTTTGGACCCGCTCCAACAGGTCCATCTTGTTCATATGTTGGTGGCCCCAGAGTTGGATGCAGTATTCCAGGTGGGGTCTCACGAGAGTGGAGTAGAGGGGCAGAGTCACCTCCCTCAGCCTGCTGGCCACACTTCTTTTGATGCAGCCCAGAATGCTGTTGGTTTTATGGACTGCAAGTGTACATTGCTGGCTCATGTTGAGCTTCTCATCCACCAAAGCCCCCAAGTCCTTCTCCTCAGGGCTGCTCTCAATCCCTTCATGCCCCAGCCTGTATTTGTGCTTGGGATTGCCCCAACCCACGTGCAAGACCTTGCACTTGAGCTTGTTGAACTTCATGAGGTTGGAACAGGCCCACCTCTCAAGCCTGTCCAGGTCCCTCTGGATGGCATCCCTTCCCTCCAGTGTGTCGACCGCTCCACGCAGCTTGGTGTCATGGGCAAACTTGCTGAAGGTGCAGTTAATCCCAGTGTCCATGTCACTAGCAAAGATATTAAATAGTTCTGGTCCCAGTACCAACCCCTGAGGAACACCACTCATCACTAGTCACTACTTGGACATCGAGCCATTGACCGCAACGCTTTGAGTGTGACCATCCAGCCAATTCTTTATCCACTGAGTTATCCATCCATCAAATCCATGTCTCTCAAATTTATAGACAAGGATGTCATGTGGGACAGTGTCAAATGCCTTGCACAAGTCCAGGCAGATGATGTCAGTTGCTCTTCCCTTATCCACCAATGGTGTAACGCCATCATAGAAGGACACTAAATTTGTCAGGCATGATTTGCCCTTAATGAAGCCATGTTGGCTGCTACCAGTCACCTCCTTATTTTCCATGTACTTTAGCAGAATTTCCAGGAGGATCTGCTCCATGATCTTGCCGAGCACAGAGGTGAGACTGACTGGCCTGTAGTTCTCTGCGTCTTTCTTTTTTCCCTTTTTAAAAATGCGGGTTATACTTCTCCTTTTCCAGTTAGCAGGAACTTCATCAGACTTCCACGACTTCTCAAATATGATGGATAGTGGCTTGGCAACTTCATCCACCAGTTCCCTCAGGACCCACAGATGAATCTCATCAGGTCCCACGGACCTTCAGGTTCCTCAGCTGGTCTCGAACCTGGTGTTCTTCTACAGTGGGCATTTCCTCATTCTCCCAGTCCCTTCCTTTGCCTTCTGCCAGTTGGGTAGTGTGGCTAGAGCCCTTGCCAGTGAAGACTGAGGCAAAGAATAGTCATCGGGTACCTCAGCCTTGCCCATGTCCTGGGTCACCAAGTCTCCCATTTTCTTCCTGAGTGGCCCACATTTCCCCTAGTTTTCCTTTTGTCACTGACATACCTAGAGAAGCTTTTCTTGTTGCCCTTGACGTCCCTGGCCAGATTTAACTCTATCTGGGCTTTAGATTTCCTAACCTGATCCCTGGCTGCTTGGACAGTATCTCTGTATTCCTCCCAGGCTACCTGTCCTTGCTTCCACCCTGTGTAGGCTTCCTTTTTCTGTTTGAGATTGTCCAGGAGCAACTTGTTCATCCATTCAGGCCTCCTGGCATTTTTGCCTGACTTCCTCTTCATTGGAATGCATCGCTCCTGAGCTTGGAGGAGGTGGTCCTTGAATATTACCCAGCTTTCTTGGGCCCCTCTTCCCTCCAGGGCTTTACCCCACAGTACTCTACCAAGCAGATCCCTGAAGAGGCCAAAGTCTGCTCTTATGAAGTCCAGGGTAGTGACCTTACTGTGTGCCCTCCTCACCGCGCTAAGGATCTTGAACTCCACCATCTTATGGTCACTGCAGCCAAGGCTGCCCTTGAGCTTCATATTCCCCACCAGCCCCTCCTTGTTGGTGAGAACAAGGTCCAGCATGGCACCTGTCCTTGTTGGCTCCTCTATCACTTGGAGAATGAATTTATCATCGACACATTCCAGGAACCTCCTGGATTGCTTATGCCCTGCTGTGCTGTCCCTCCAACAGGTATCAGGGTGGTTGAAGTCCCCCATGAGGACCAGGGCTTGTGAATGCGAGGCTGCTCATATCTGTTTATAGAGGACCTCATTCGCTCAGTCTTCCTGGTTGAGTGGCCTGTAGCAGTCCCTCAGGAAATCCTATGAAAGTGAATAGGAACTGCACAGGTTGTCTAACTGTTATTTGACAATAATCTTATTTTTTTATGCCTGACCAAAGATAATTAAAAATTCCTTCAGATTACATGAGTAGAGGTGGTAGAGTATTTTCTTCTCCTTTGTATGCCAGTACTGTCAGGTATTACTTGAATATTAAGCCATGTGGCTGACTCAAATTCTGTTCCAGTGCTTTATCCAAATTGCTATGGCTGTTATCTTAAAATGCATCTTCTGAATACTGTAAATAGCAAGCATTGTTTCTTGGGCTACAATTCCTTTTTTGGTTTGAACACTTTTCTCATGGGAAAATTAGCTATAATATGAGCTTTTGCTCAAGAGAGAAATTAAAGACATTATTGAATTTTCTGAAGAAAAATATCTACAAAAAAAGCCGAGTGCTATCTTGGCCTTCTGTTAGGGATGAAAGGTGTACCTGGCAATATGCATTCTTTCTATTTTACAGCAAAGGAAATGTGCTTAAATTCATCTTCAATTTTCTTCATATTATCTGAGACACTTCTGATGAATGTTAGGGTCAGGAAAAGAATTAGAGTTCATCTGTAAAATAGCTTTGAGGCTTGGAATGGACAGTCCTTAATCTCTGCAGTGATCTATTCCTCTTCCTTATTCCTAGTAATACTTGTCATTCACAAGCCAAATCATTCTTTTTTCTTCTTAAATGTGATATTGCAGAGTTCTGGCTAAGATTAGATGCTCTGAAGCAGATTAGTGGAGACTCTCACTGTACAAAGTTAAGTCGTGCTGTGTTTGTTTGGGAAATTAATCTCAGAAGCACGACCTGAAAACTGAAACCCTTTGAGTTACAGGTACCTTCAAAGTAAAGTGACGTATTAAAAGGTAATAAAATCAGGCAAAGCAAATATGAAAAATGGAAACCTGTGAATATATTTGTCTTGAGAGCTGTACGTTAGGAAGGGTAGTGTGAAATATTAAAAATTCACTGTACTAAGCTTAATCAGCTAATTTCTAAAAAGATAAAATTTAAAAAGATAAATTTGTTAGCAGATTTTAAATTACTAGTAAAATAATGAAACATTCAAAATAATGAGACTTGTTAAAGATGTGATATTATGGCCAGCTTTCTAATACCGTTAAAAATACATTTAAATACATTAAAAATGTTGTGGTTTTTGTTTTTTTTTTAATGTATAGAATACAAGAAAAATGTCCTCCAAAAAAGAGTCCAACTCATAGCACCATAAAAGAGCAAGAGTATCTTCCCTGTAGGGTAAAACGTAGTCATTACCATGTCTAGTGACTCATGCAGCATATTTTCTAAACAGGAAAAAAGCTGGGAAGCTAGGGCAAAGACAGAAATACTACCACTTGAAGCTCTATTGCTTCCATTAATTTTCATGCAGGCTTCTGGTTATTCACTGCATCGCAGGCAAAACGTTTCACAAAAAAAAACCCCTCCTTCTCTTTCATCCTAATTTAGGAAAGCCCTGCCTAGGTGGTAATTCTGGAAAACTTTTGTAAGCTGGAAGATATGCAAGGCAGTGTGTAACCCATCAACTGCCAAAATCCTCAACCCATGTGGTTCCCCTAGACAAGGGCAGCTTGTGACAAAATGTTGTGTAAAGATGACAGGATGCATCTTCCTGTCACTTTATAACACAGACTTCAGAAGAGAATCCCATATAGGAAACGCAAGAACTGGTTACCCGGGACAATGACAGAGCTGAGGTACTCAATGACTTCTTTGCCTCAGTCTTCACCGACAAGGACAGCAGCCGCACTGCCCAGGATGCAGATTGCAAAGGAGAGGATTGGGAAAACGGAGCACCGCCCACTGTAGATGAAGATAAAGTGAGAGACCACCTGAGGAACCTGAAGGTGCACAAGTCCATGGGACCTGATGAGATACATCCGCGAGTCCTGAGGGAACTGGCAGATCAAGTTGCGAAGCCACTAGCCATCATATTTGAGAAGTCGTGGCAGTCTGGTGAGGTTCCTGCCGACTGGAAACGGGGAAACATAACCCCTATTTTCAAAAAGGGAAACAAGGAAGACCCGGGGAACTACAGGCCAGTCAGTCTCACCTCTGTGCCTGGCAAGGTCATGGAGCAGATCCTCCTGGAAACTCTGCTGAGGCACACAGAAAACAAGCAGGTGATTGGCGAGAGCCAACATGGCTTCACCAAGGGCAAATCATGCCTGACAAATTTGGTGGCCTTCTACGAAGGGGTTACAGTGGCAGTGGACAAGGGAAGATCAACTGATGTCATCTACCTGGACTTGTGCCAAGCGTTTGACACTGTCCCATACGATATCCTGGTCTCTAAATTGAAGAGACATGGATTCGATAAATGGACCACTCGGTGGATAAAGAACTGGCTGGACGGTCGCACTCAAAGAGTTGCGGTCAACGGCTTGGTGTCCGAGTGGAGAGCAGTGACGAGTGGCGTTCCTCAGGGGTCGGTACTGGGACCTGTACTATTCAACATCTTTGTCAGCAACATGGACAGTGGGGTAGAGTGCACCCTCAGCAAGTTTGCTGATGATACCAAGCTGTTTGGCGAGGCAGACATGCTGGAGGGGAGGGACGCCACCCAGAGGGACCTGGACAGGCTGGAGAGGTGGGCCCAAGCCAACCTCATGCAGTTCAACAAGGCCAAGTGCAAGGTCCTACATCTGGGTGGGGGCAATCCCAAGCACAAATACAGGCTCGGCGGGGAATGTCTGGAGAGCAGCCCTTTGGAGAAGGACCTGGGTGTGCTGATTGATGAGAAGCTCGACATGAGCCATCAATGTGCGACTGCAGCCCAGAAGGCCAACCGTATCCTGGGCTGCATCAAAAGAAGTGTGGCCAGCAGGTCAAGGGAGGTGATTCTGCCCCTCTACTCCGCTCTCGTGAGACCCCACCTGGAGTACTGCATCCAGCTCTGGAGTCCCCAACATAAGAAGGACATGGACCTGCTTGAGCGTGTCCAGAGGAGGGCCACGAGGATGGTCAGAGGGCTGGAGCACCTCTCCTATGAGGAGAGGCTGAGAGAGTTGGGGCTGTTCAGCCTGGAGAAGAGAAGGCTCCGGGGAGATCTTATAGCAGCCTTCCAGTACCTAAAGGGGGCCTACAGGAGAGCTGGGGAAGGACTTTTTACTAGGGCATGGAGTGATAGGAAGAGGGGGAATGGCTTTAAGCTGGAAGAGGGCAGGTTTAGATTAAACATCAGGAAGAAGTTTTTCACTTTAAGGATGGTGAGGCACTGGAACAGGTTGCCCAGAGAGGTTGTTGAAGCCCCATCCCTGGAGGTGTTCAAGGCCAGGCTGGACGTGGCCTTGGGCAACCTGGTCTAGTGGGAGGTGTCCCTGCCTGTGGCAGGGGGGTTGGAACTCGATGATCTTCAAGGTCCCTTCCAACCTAAACCATTCTATGATATTAGCAGAGGCTGAAAACCCCAGAAAAGAATAGAGTTTCATGACAGTGCTCACACGAGCAACAGATGAGACGCAAGTCAAAGGAGATGACAGAATTTGTGCATTCTTCTGTGTAGAAGGAAAGGAATTCCAGTGATGTGAGGGAAGGGTGCAAAAGCTGAGGATATCCAGAGTGGGTTTAGAAGACAGATATTTGAAGTAACAACTGTCAATAATCTTTTGGAATTTAGGGTCATTTGTCAATAGGTGGAAACAGGAGTAGGGTTAGAAGAGGATACATAGATTAAATTTTACAATCTAGGTTGATGGGAAGAGTTCAGGAGGCAACAGGAGGAGGAATGGAAGTAGAAGTGAAGAAGGTTCATAGCCAATGGGAGATTTGGCTAAAAGCATAAACAGGGAAATTAAAGGCTCGGAATTAAGTATTTTCTCAGTATTACCTTTTCTACTTAAACTATTCTTGTGAGAGGATGCTATGCAATAGCCAGGGGAGCCCTAGCCAGTGAAGCCCTCTGGGTTAAGACCTCCGGTACAAAAGTGTTGTACACTTTGAACCAACAAACTATGTCAACCTAAGTACTCTACATGCCCTTCTTTTAAAGTTTATAAATATTTGGAAGAGGCTGACACCTGACTGTACAACCCGGAGAAAACATAAAGTTGTTGTAAGTGTAGATGGGTTTTGGTAACATTTAGCTGAATACAAGGGGTAGGTGCAGATTGGTAGATTAGAAATACAAGCCCAGCTGGCCAAGTCTGTCTTGTATCCTTGAAAGCCTAAAGAGTCACCAACGATAGGTGAGTAGGGAATGCAGAAGAGAAGTAGTAGTCTTGACCCATACAAAATATTGACCTGCTGATTAACAAAAAGGAGAATTCTAATTGGAAAAAGGACAAAAAAATCAATTTGTATTTTGTTAAATACACATGCATAACTGACAATAGCATCTATAAAGCCTTCAAAATTAAAAATACTAAAAGCAACATTTCATAGTTGCAAAGTATATAAAGAACCTCCTGACTAGCAAAGGCAAGGGCAAGAAGACCTTCAATTGGACATATGAAATCAAAGGTGTTAACATGCTTAATTAGTTCATTTCAGCAGATTTCATTCTGAGTCATTCCAATTAAGATGGTGAAAAGGGAACCTGAAGATATGTTTCTTATAAAACGTTGCCACTTCAGGAAAACTATTTCTTTTAAAAATATGCATAAAGAAATAGTTTGATTTCTTTTTTTTTTTTTTTTGTTAGAAAATTATCTTCCTAAACTAATGTTGTTGTATACTGAATTTTATCTAGTTACATTGAATTGTGGAACAGTATTTGTGTCCTGCAAGTGTAAAAATCACTGTGTAAATGCATTAGCTACCTTAATTAGACCTAGAAATAGCACTGCTATTTTAAACAAAAAGCTCCCTAAGGTATCCCATATGTAAGAATGGAACTACCTATGATGACCATTGATATATCCTATTTTCTATTTTCAGTTCACCATGAATGACTGCAGTAGAATGGTTGTGCAAAACAACATTAAAAAGTCCAACTCCAAAGTAAAGCTTAAAGCAGCTTCTAATTTTATGGTGCTAACCTGCACTGAAAACATTTGAGAACTACAGTATAGAAAATTCCAATATTTGGAAAACTAAAACAGCTTGAAGCTAATATGCACATGAAATATCAGAAATTTTCTGATAGTAGATTTTGACACAGATTGAGAATTAATGCAATATGACAAAACCTAGATAAAAGTACAAAGTGTCATTCTGTAGCTTGCCAGACATAAAAGTGCCTTCACTTAGGCTCTTGTTTACTTTAAGCATCTTTTAATAACAATCATTTTAGAAAAAGGTATTACAAATGCCTTACTTCTGGACATGAAGAAATCCTACTTGATAGAGAATTACTGTTTCTCTGACTTGGCCAAGCATTATCATTAGTTTGTTGCCCGTACGTTTCTTCTAAATTAGTTTTGTTTTGGTATCTTTGCTATCTTATTGGGGTTAGGAATTCTGCAGAATAACCTTGTTGCTGTTGCCCTCAGTTTTTGAACAAAAGTGATTTAATTTTATCTCCAGGTGTCTTTAATCCTCTTTCTTTTTTGTGTGGTTACTTTAGTCTTAGACAGTGAAATGATGTATTTGATCTTTTGGAGAAGTCAGCCCTGTGACATATCTTACCTCTCTATCTTTGCATGACCCAAATCCTTCATAATACTCTGTTTTCATAAGGTGTGTTAAACTTTCTATTACAAGAAACTGGGATCTTCAACACACTTAATCACATTAACCTGAGAAACTGAAACAGATGGAAAACAAGTTCAAAGCACATGAACTGTAGTTCAATGATCTTTGTTAGGAATTATGAATTAAATGTGGCAACTTTATTCTACTCTTGCAGATAAGGACAAACTCAAATCTTCGTTGGTTTCTGTACCTTGAGAGGCTCTTCTATTAAAGACTACATATAGTTGTGTAAGCTATTAAATGGCAGAGAAACACTTCATATTCAGCAAAACTTCTTCTAGAGGCAGCAGCTTTGTATTACCACCCAGTAAATTTTGCACTTCTAGTCATTAACAGTAATCCTAAAGATGAATGCAGACCCAGTTGAAAGTGAATTGGAGTATGTTAATAGCTCATAACTATTTTTCACTGAACAGAAGGTTTCTTCCAGAAATCCTCATGAGTAAAATATATCTCTAAGAGAATCATAGTTAAAAAAACCTCTTCTTCCCCATTTGCTTAGAGGGAATGATGTATGGAAAAAGGAAATTGTACAATTACTCTTCTCAGAAGTCTGTTAAAGCCACCAAGTATTGTTGAACCTTTACCTGTACTTCAGAAGTGTCACTGCTTATTTAAAAAAATAAATAAAAACAGATCAGTGATTGTGTGATGGTGTAGCTTTATCACCTATGAATGATGGTACAAGTGGTAGCTCTTCCCTTTTACACATTAAAAACACACACTTTGGTGTTGTTCTTCATGGGGCCAATTTCCCTGTGCCTAAAACTTTGAAATTAAATTCCGCAAAGCTATGAGAGAAGGTTATCCTACCTAAAGTGTAAGCTTGACTCACCATGGATGACAGAAATAAATGTAATGAAAGCAATTTGAGTGTCTGCTACGGTGTTAGGCTATAAGCTTAATTATGACAGGTGCTAATCCACAGAGATAACAACGGTATCTATTTTTATTGATTTTTCTTTCAAGTAGCAGGCTGTCAGCTAGTGATCACTGTGGAACCTTTTCAGGGTATTAATCACAAGTAAGCTACTACTTCAGCCCTAAGACTGCTAAAAGTCTTCTGTGCGACCTCTCCTTAGGTGTAGTGGTGTGTAGATCCACATCCTCTTCCACCAGTTAAATCTCATCATTCCTGAAAATAGCCACAGACCCAGAAGAATGAAGAAAGCCCTGAGAGGGCTCTTTTGCACAGGTAGGAAATCTCCAAATGTGGCAGGCAGTAGTGAGACACAGGATGAGGTATGGACCTGCAGACTGAAGTAGGAATACTGCTTTGCTTCATGCTACAGCTCCAAAGTACCTTGAGATTGACTTACAGAGAAATACATTGAGGTACATAACTGCTTGTAATGTTTTCATGGAATGACAGCTGTTCTCACAAGAGTCCAAGTTCCATTCGTTCAATGGTTATGTGATGTCTCCTCCCCCTATTTTCTAAGACCTGTTTTTCTTAGTTTTGCAATTGTAAAAGCCACCTGAAATACATGACTATATTGTATTTGGGTGGCCTTGAAAGAACTCACTTTGAAGGAAAAATTAAAACCACCATTTAAGGTTTCATATTTGGGAGCTTAAATTTTCATTTTTGAAAACCTGGATGTGGCCAGCACACCTCACAAACCTGGGTTGGGCTTCTGGAAGGGCACAGAACAAACACCTTCGGTCAGTTGGCTTTCTTGGCATAGAAATGCTAATGGATTTCCTGTGGTTCACAGAAAGCCAGAAAGAAAGACTCCAGTCATCCTTCTCTGAACAGACATTCTGTTTCATCCTGGTAGACAATATTTCAGCTTTAATTATCTTTGCCTCTTCTTGGGGGGGACAGAGGCCATCCAATCTTTAGGAAACTATCTGCACCGATTCATCAGCTTATATGACCATTCCCGCTTCCACCTCAAATGCAAGGTGTGCTTTTTCTGCCAAGATTTCTTGAACATTATAGGATACATATGAAAAAGGAAAAAAAAATCCCCTACTACAACACCCTGTTGTCCACACAGGTTCTTTTTTCCCCTGGAAAGCGGATGAAAGAGACCATGAGACACATGTGACATCTTACTGCACAGCTTAACGCGCTACTGGCAGCCACTTGGATGGTACAGCAATAAGGGTGGAAAAACAGTCTATATAGAAGAGATTAGCCAGGGATTTGGGAGAAGGGAAGCCAAGTGGCAATCAAACTAGCTGAAGAAAATACAGGGAACACAGAGAGGACTGTACAAGAAGCACCTGCCTGTCAAAATACTCTGAGTATATATTTATCTCCCTGTAACTATTTTCCATGACTCAGACAGCACTGGTAGCTGCAAATTCAAGCACCCTCAGAATCCTTGGATATCAGCTTGGCCTTGTGATCCAATAGCAGTAATTATCTGTCACTGTACAAGAGCACCTGAAAGCTGCTTTTGTATAGCTAGAACACTTTAATGCTATAATAGAAAAGTGAAATTGTATCTACTACTTGAAATTGTTGGGTGAGATTTTTTATGACTACTTCTGAGATATAATAGTTCTTCCCCCCTGCCCCTCCTTCCTTCCTTTTAATCAGGAATCTTGATTGCAATCTGTAGGACGTTGTCTTCAACGATACATAAACACTAAACAATAAAAAAAGGACATTTATTGCCAGCTGTAATACTGTGCAGAACTTTATTTTAATAAGATAAAGTCAAGTAGCTATCCTTTGGCTTCTATTTAATTACATGAGAGAGTTAGTACTAAACGCTGCACCTTAGGAACACTGAGTTAGGATTTTCTTGTTTATAGCCTGAAATTTTTTTCCGAGTATTGTCTGTTACATGAAAGTCACAAAAGAATCACAAAAAAATAAATAAATGGAGAAGCAAGATTTTTAAAATAAAGAGAGAAATTTAAAGTACAACAATATATGAATAGCTGAGCCTTGGTGTCAAATTTGGCTAGCCTTACATCAGCTTGTAAGTAATGGTTAGTGCATATTTTACTGAAATTTTTCATCCAGCCATCTTTATTTGAGGGCTGTTTTGGCTTTGGCTTATAGGACGCTAATTTTAATCCAGCTACAAATGTACCCCATTGGCTCTGTTGACACTGAGCATATCTAAAAATCAGATGTACTCTTACCATCTTATGTTGCAGGCTGCAATATGGGACTGTTTTTGCAAAAAGCAATCAGAGAACCAAGACATGCTACGTCTACTTTAGTTTTAATTTTAAATATGGATCTAGATACATATAAAAGTTTATGGAAGACAAACATTGTTGATTAATAACTTAGCACAGAATTCTATTCAATCAAAAGTTCAAAAAAAATATTGAAATCTCCCATGGAGATGATACCATTCATAGATTTCTAATGAAATTCAGAAATCTAAGTCAGCAGGCAATTCTAAAGTCTCACTGATCAGTGAAGGTGCCATGATTAATGCCCCAGTGTCTCTACCTCAAAAAGTTGATATGAATGGAAAAGATGTCAAATCATCATAAACTTTTATAACAACAGATACAAGACACTGTCAGAAACTAAGCTAACACCTCCCTCCATAAAACAAAACCATACACTGGAGATGCTAACTTACATGATAAACATGCTCCTTGTTTTGGAAAAACAAACCTAATAGTCCTCAAAGGCTCATAAAAAAAGAAATAAAGGGTCATTATAAAGATGGAAGAGCCTTCGAGAGGTCATTTAGTTCGTCCTCAATCCCTGAGAAAGGATCAGCCATCCTTAATTCCCTCATTACCTGCTCTTAGAGACCTTCAGTGGTGGACACCCTGCAGGCTTACTGGACAGTCTTTTTCACTGCCTTGCTTAACAAGTGAACAGTTTTCCTCACATTTAACGTGAATCTTTCTTGCTGCAACTTAAATGTATTACATCTGGTCTCTACCCATTTTGGACATGAATAATAGATTATTCCCTTTTCTTTGCAACAGCTTTTTCATATTGGAAGCCTGTTGTTACACCCCCCTCAGATTCTTCTTCCTTTTCTTAAACAGCTGCAGCTCTTTCTCTTTTCTCATAAATAATGCCTTCTAGATATCTAAACAAACGATTGTTGCTTTTCTTAGTGTGCTCCATTTGGTTTACATCTTCCTGAGGTGCTTCTTGAAACATCAAATGGGGTGAGGTCTCACCAATGAGAAATATTACTGAAGAATCACTCCACTGGTCTGGCAAACATATTCGAGTACAATGATCTGTGCACCCGCATGGCATTAAAAAATTCATTTGTCTTGTGATACACAGCAATTTCCAGAGCCTCTCCTCAGAGCAACTGCCTACCCAGTTGCTTTGCATCTGTTCTTGTGAACCTGATTATTCCTGCCTCTTTCATTGAGGGTTTTTTTTTAATGTCAAAGATTTTTGTTCAAACCATCAGCAAATATAATTTTGAATTATAAAATGCGCTCTAACTTCCCAGATTTGGATTGTTGGTAAATTTAATGCTTTTCATTTCATTCTCCACATCATTAGTAAAAACTGAGCACAAACGACCTCACCTGTGACACGTCTGCTGAATTTGACTAGATGCTTCCTTCCAGTTTGACAGTGAACCCAATGATATCTTGTCTTCAGGTACGGTTATCCAATCAGGTCTTCACTGTAGATCATATTTCTTTACCTTTCATCTAAGAATATCATAGGAGACTTTGTTAAGAGACTTACTAGAGTTAAGATATAGAACAGAACACAGAGTCTGATATAGAAGGGAATCAGATTGGTCTGATCTGACTTGCTAATATGGATCCAGTTAGCTGCTACTCATCTTTTTCTTATCTTCTATATGCTTACAAATATTTGATACCATAATAATTCATTCCAGTTGCTTTTTAATGGGGTTGAAGTTTAAATGCCTGACCTATAATTTACTAGATTCTCTACTAAAGAAAAAAAAAAAGCAAAGTTTCTTCTGTGCGTATGTATGTATTTAATCTTCTGTACCGTGCCTACTTTTCACCTTAATGTTTCTGAAAGTGCACTGGGGTCTTCTAGGATAAAGTTCATCAGGCCCCACTCATGTGACAACAGCTATCTTGCCATTTTACCCTATAAACCATATTTTTTCTATGCTGTAGACCGAGTTCTACCCCTCATGTGTTTGTGATAATCATACTTTGGAAGTGGTCCTTGTAAATGGATCACAAAGGTTTTAAAATCTGATATTGCATCTTTATGGAATCCACTTGTGTATTGGTCTAACTCCAGCCAGCAACTAAGCACCCCCCAGCCGCTGGCTCACTCTCCCTTGACGGGATGGAGGAGAGAATCAGAAGAGTAAAAGTGAGAAAACTCGTGCGTTGAGATAAAGGCAGTTTCATAGGTAAAGCAAAAGCCATGCATGCAAGCGAAGCAAAACAAGGAATTCATTCACCACTTCCATGGGCAGGCAGGTGTTCAGCCATCCCCAGGAAAGCAGGGCTCCGTCACACCTAATGGTTACTTGGGAAGACAAATGCCGTAACTCTGAACATCTCCCCCCATCTTCCTTCTTCCCCCAGCTTTATATACTGAGCATGACACCATATGGTATGAAATATCCCTTTGGTCAGTTGGGGTCAGCTGTCCTGGCTGTGTCTCCTCCCAACTTTTTGAGCACCCCCAGCCTACTCGCTGGTGGGGTGAGGTGAGAAGCAGAAAAGGCCTTGACGCTGTGTAAGCACTGCTCAGCAATAATGAAAACATCCCTGTGTTATCAACGCTGTTTCCAGCACAAATAAGAAATGTAGCCCCATACTAGCTACTATGAAGAAAATTAACTTTACCCCAGCCAAAACCAGCACAATTTGTAAGGTAACCCATCTAATTGTAACTGTTTTTATAGTTGTTGCAAGATTTATTTCCAAACAATCCTCCCTGGTTGTGCAATGCAGTCATAGCATATGCAACACAGACACTCATGCCTAAATTGTCCTTAATCTAGCTACTGACAGTGAACATAGGCCAGTCAGGCTGTAACGCAAGTACGTCAAGCCTGCCAGAAACCCCAGGTACCTACTCTGACTACTAATTAGAGCTGAAGGTTCTGCTGCTACATTTTCTCTGCTAATTATTATCCTTGTTAGTTAAACTAAACTTAAAGATGTAGTAGATATGCATGCCAAAGCTTCAGTAACTCAGCTGATGATATATATAAATATATCTCTCTCTCCAAACATCACAGTCGTGTCACTTAATAAAATACCCACACTGATGAGGGAAGAATCAATAGAGTTAAGCTGCTTTCTGTTTATGGTATTCTATTGGCAATAGATTGCTATTTCCTGTAATTCCTTCTTTATGCGTCAGTATGTGATAAATTACTTTGTGGCAGTGTTTTATTCCTTAATCAAAAAGACTGAATTTAAGTTTTTGTTTGCATTAATTATCTACCAGACTTGTTGCATAGCTCAGATTATTTATTTATTCACTATATTTTCATTTACTGACTGCATAAATATGTAAATGTTTAGGGCTTGAATTTAATCCACTTTGGTAGATATTTAAATAAAGATATATGATCATACACATACTGCTAATATATAATAATTTCAATATGTAACTCAAATGTGTAAAAGCAAGAACAAGGAAATTAGTTTTGAAATACGATACAATATCTAAACAAGCATAATCACTCACTATGCATTCATTAAATAAATATTAAGCATACAATATATTAGTACTATTTACTATTTTTCTTGTTATTCCCTTAGAGTTCACTTTGTGAAGAAAATGGTTTGGAAGGCAATGATACTGGTTCCAGCACTGAAACATTTTGGAAGACCTTTGTAGTCCTCTTGCTAAGTCCCAGGCACAACCCAACATACAGAAGGAACGTGAAGCGCAAACCAAGGGGAAGGAGAGAGGGGAGGGGATAGCAGAACTGGAAGCATATTTCAGGTTCAATTTAGCATAATTTTAAATTAGTGGTGGAGCATTCAACTAGACTAATGTTTTCAGAAGCCATTAGTGTACTCCAGCGACAGGCAAAGGACACCCCAAGGAGCCACACAAAGCGACGCCCTCCTTATTTTCCCTTCAGGGCTTGGTGTGGCCCAGACCTTCACAGTCAGATCAGGAAAAGGAAAGGGAAGGGAAAATGAGTTATTTTAAGCAGTATTAGGACAAACCTCCTGTGAAATTTCTTCCTTGAAAGTACCGCTTCTGTCTTGGGGAGTTTCAAGCTGGAAGAAAATATTTTTCTGCTCCAGTCGGACATCCTCTGTTTCCCTCATGAACAGAACTCACAATTGACTGAACTTTGAAAATGCTCATGGAGTTATTAATTTGATTTCTTCATTTTGTATCCATACTAAAGCAATGTGCTTGATTGTCAAGAGACCTTTCTTCTTCGGTTCAATTGGGAGAGGGGTCAGAGAAGAGGAGAAGAAAAAGAGGTTTCAGGGAAAATGAAAACCACACAAGAGGAATAATAATTCAGGTCAAGTTAAAGTTTAGAGTTTGTTGGAATACAAGTGTTTGGTTTTGTCTCAAAGTTACTTAACCTTTTTCTTAACTCCCACTCTTTTTCAGTTACTTATTTAAAAAAGAAAAGGCCATTTCAACGTGAGAAGATTAACTATTTAATTTAAAAAATGTCAGAAGTATTTCAAGTGTTCAGATATTAGAACAGTTTAACATTTTTGAGTACTCTCTTTTCCACATTTTTTTGGCTGAAGGTATTTGCCCACACAATCTCTTTAGAACTGCATGTAATTGTGAATTTGCTATTTGCTAAGGAAAAAAGGCAACAACCCAAAGCTAGCTGCTATTGAAAAGCACAAGATTGCCCGGGTAACAATTATTTGTTGCATTTGTGTGGCTTTAGGCTTTATGTCTAGAGATTACTGGGGAACTTCTATTTTTAAACCAAATTCCTTGAGATACTCTGTAGATCCTGAAGATTTAAACTGTTCACATCATTCTTTCTTCTTAGAAAAAACCAAGTATGTGTTCTTGATAAACAGTGTACAAGAAAATACAGGCGGCTTCAGTTAGTGAAATCTTCCCCAAATCCTCAAAGATTAGGAATTTTTTAAAAAATCCCTCTGCTACTTCGAAACCCCTCTCCTATTAGGACACCATCAAAACACTTCAGGGGTCGTTTGTTTGTTATTTTTAACTACAAAAATAGTCACAGAAATACACTCCAGGGCAGTTCAGTGGTTATGTTACACACATGGGATGTGGGAGACAGCTCTGTCTCTCAGTTCCCTCCCTTGGGTCTGTTCAACATTACAAAAAAGCCGTCAAGGGTCGTGTCTGCCCCTGGATTCTCCCACACCCTGAGGTGAGGACTCTAATTACTAGGCTAAAGAGAATCAGTCTGTCCCTCCCTGTGTGTGAAATATTAATGAGGCTGACAGTTTGTATGGTGCACAGGATGAGGGTAAATATATGACTGCTGCGAGGACACTGAATACCCAGTT
The DNA here is from genome assembly GCA_017639485.1 of Pluvialis apricaria. NCBI lineage: Eukaryota > Metazoa > Chordata > Aves > Charadriiformes > Charadriidae > Pluvialis > Pluvialis apricaria. The sequence goes on along the minus strand of CM030008.1, from coordinate 115,474,400 downwards.
GTATTAGTGGTACTTAGGGGAAGGAAAACTGGAGGTTTAGAATGTGAAGTAACCCAGCCTGACAGAACATGAGTTTGCTACCAGCCCAGGGGGAAGACTCCCACCTACTTCAGTCCGAAACCTGTTTGCATCAAGTGAGTGTGCGATGTAGCTATGCCCATATTAAGCTGAATCACAGTTTGCGATAATTTTCTCAGTAGGTCTTAAAGCAGGTTAATTTTTAATTAAGCTTTAAATTAATTAGCTCTCTTTTAAAATTAATTAGCTCTCACTCCATGCATTTTCATTTTTTTTTCTTATAAGCAAAGCAAAAACTGTGCTAATGTCAGGCTGTTTCTGGCTATCCCAGCATGAAATTCCACATCTGGTTATAGCACAGTATCTAAACTTTGTCATATGGAGGAGTATTGCCTTCTTTATGTAAAGAAAAGTTAGTATTCCAGCTTTCTAGTGATATGGGAAATTTATGTGAAGAGAAATACTGTTCCCTCCAGAAACATTTTTTTTTCCAAGTAAGTCCAGGTTGCCTCTTCACTCACTGTATCCTTTGGTGTGCTTACTGCTCTTCTAATAAGGGCATCCACTTCTTTGTCATGTCTGGAGATACATGCTGAGAAGGCTTGGTTTACTTTTTAATCCTCTTTGTCAATGCTAGTGCCAAGATCAAATGTTTGTACAAACAACTTTTCATTGTGCTAATGAGACAGGATTTTGTTGGACCTAATTTTGCCTTTAAACTCTCAGAATGTGGCACAAAGGTTTTGTTACAAACCAAGTCCTTAGGAACAAAAGCCTTTACATGTTGTTGCAGCCCTGCAGAATGTATCACTTGTAAAAAGTGCTCCTTCCTTGTCCAAAGGATGCACTGCTGATGACCTGGCACGGGTCAAAAGCATGACTCCACTGAGAACCAAAACTTTGGGTTAGACTTTGCCGCTACACTCACTTCTGCCATGACAGGCAGCAGCAAAACACCGTGCTGGTATACTGTTAACATATCCTCGCCTTGCCTCTCTCAAATGCATCCATTCGTGTAGCAGCAAAGTAGCGATAATCAGTGCTCAAAGTGTTGAAGAATAATGATTAGAAATAGGACAGGCCACAGCAGGGGAATTTTTTTTATTTCACTGCAATCCTATCACAGCTTCTCAAGGGCATCCAAACAATAATGCATCAGCTTTTTCAGTCGAGTTTAATTTTATCTCCCAGCTCTCCAGCTAGCAGAGGGGAAAAGCTGTTGCTGTGGACAGTTCAGTTAATATATATGTCCAGGATAAAACTGCTCTGAAAAACAGATACAAAAACAACTTCAGGACACTGGTGAACTAACTACAAGTTCAAAAATAAACACAAAGATTATTACAAACTTCAAAAACATTATTCAGAAAAAAATTTAGTTAGTTAGTTAAAGGTCTGCCACAGGTACTATGGAAAGACTGACTGAAATACCAAATCACCAAGTGCTGTTCACAGATGCAAATCAAGAGAAAGGAAGAAAATGGCCTTTCCATACATTGCAATGCATTGGCCAGTTTCCAGGATACTGCTTTTAGCTTTAGTGTTCCCCATTACTGAAGGATGTGAAGCAGCAGAAAAAAGGTGTCTAGCAGCTGGGAGCGTGCAGAAGTGGTCATCCATAGGCAGGAAACATCTTTGGATACAAGGCTTAAAGAGATCTAAAGACACTCAGCACGTTTCTCTCATTCAGCATGTTTCTCTGAATCACCTATTATTTGAACCTATTAGATAGACAAAGCGGTGAACTGGGTGGGTCTTTGGTTTGGTTCTCTTCTGTAATTCCAGCATTCCTACAGGATGTGCAAAGAGCTTGAAGAAAGATAAGCTCGCACTATCCGAGGTTTAGAAAGCTCCTGAAATGCAACAGACCCCTCCACCATTGCAGCAGTAACTGAATCCCTCATTTCCTAATTACTCTGATTTATAGTTCAGTAATCTTTAACAGTCAAGTGTGCATGTGTGCACGTGCACGCATGTGTACGAAGACAGGGAGAAGACAGCGAGGAACACAACTGTGGGCCATATGCTGAAAGGTATCTGTCCATTTCCAGATCAGGCCAAAGGAGAAATGCCTACTATGTGCTAGTGATGGGACACCTGCATGAATCCTTTTTCAGTTCTGGGATCAACAATTTCTTCACCTGCCCAGGCTGCCAATCTGCAATCACTATCACTAACAGAGCTACAACATACAAGGGTGGCCAAACAGGCAGGTGATAAGACAAAGCTTGGTTGAGTCCCAACCATGGGATTGTACACAAGAAATTATCCATAATCAAAATGAGATCACTCCGTTCAGATATACAGGCAGATGGGCAGCCCTGGCCAGAGGTCAAGCTATCAAGGACAAAATGTGAGAGCTGGCTGGACTTTGTACAAAATCGAAGAAGATAAGTGCTTGGCAAAACCTAAAGTGATCTAAAACTAGTAAGACAATAGTGAACAGTGGGATAAACTACCAAAGTGAAAGGGAAGCGTCAGCAACTCCCCTTGGGTGAATAACACCAAAGCACAGTGAAAGGGGGTGCTGGCTTAGCAGGGCTTCTCACCAAGCCACAATTAACAAATAAGGGCGTAAAATTGGCAAACCCAGGGCTAGTGGGGGAAAGTGTAAAACAAGTTTGGGCTGATTATGTAGGAGAAGGGAAAAAGGGAACATTAGGCAAAGCAAAGCATGCAGTCAGGGCTGTTCTGTATTCCTCTGAGCACCCCTGCACCCAATCAACTTGGCTCAGGCTTGTGCAGGTCGGGGAACCTGTCATTCTGACTGCACCCCATGCCTGACCGGCTTCTGTAGCCCAGGGAACTGGGGTGCTGTCCTTCACATGAATGCGAGGACACTGTAAAAGGGATGGTGGAGGGACTGTAAAAGGGATGGTGGAGGGACTGGACCTGCCCCAGCACAGACATGACTTGATAGCATGCTGATGCCACAGGCTTGGCTTCCTCTCCTGTTTCTCTCTGCTAAGGAAAATCAACAGATTAGTTGCAGTTCGATTGGGAACACTTGCCCATCAATCTAATTCACTTTTCTATTAACTCTCACCACCGACTTTGAACAGTACTCAGATGGCAGTAATTTAATCCTTGCTGATCAGAACTGGGAAACGAAGTGATCACATAGACACAAAGTACTTGGAACAACAAGAGCTGGAGCAGAGCTACAGGGTCAAACAGAATATGGCACCTCCGCAGTTAGGACATTGCGTTCTCAATTTGCTGCTGCTGTACTTTATGACTAAATTCTAGGCATCCTTGCAAACTTCCTAGACTCCTGTGAGATTTTCCAGGAATTTGAACATAAGTTTAATGATACCATCTTGGCAGAGCAGACCTTTTTGCAGTATATGGTGATTCTAGTGGTAAATTATTCTATATAGTAAAAGTACTATATTTTCCAGTCCTGAGTCTAACATGGCAAGTCATTCTGGATATTACAGAAAAAGAATTTACTTTCTCTTTGTTAAAGATTATTATATACTGCATGATATTGCATCTCCAGATAAGTATAGACTTTTAAATAAAAACAGAAGTGCTTTAATGGCTAAACCTAATTTACTTTCACAATTTTCATCAAGTATTTCTCTATATTAAAATAAGGGATACCTGTCATGGGATCTTATCAAAAAATTGGTATAGCATGTACATGATTTAATAACTCACAGCTGCTTAAAGTGTAACATCTAGTGACCTTTATTTGAATTATTTCACTTGAATTGGAATGGTTACTGCCAGAGTACAAACATGTAAATTGAATCATTCTAAATTAAAAAATGTCTGTATAAATCTTTGCAGGCAAAATTTACCACTTTATTCCAGAGGAAGTCCCACTTAAGCTAGAGAGCAATAAAATTCATCTACAAGCAGTCCTTTTGGGAAAACTATACAGGGACTGCAGAATCCTCTTTATGAGAAGTGTCAAGACCCAGTATGTTTTAAGACCATGCTATTACAGGACCTCTATCAAACCTTTGCAGAAAAGTTAAAAAAAAAAAAAAGAAGGAAAAAAACCCTCAACAAAAGTCCCACCACCTTCCATGGTATGGAATAATGATTGGCAATGACAAAAAACAGATAAATTCAGATTTAAAGAGTTGACTCTTAGGGTTTAGCTCTTGCATCACATGTTTTCAAAAAGCAGTAATTTTATTACTTATACAGTGGAAAAGTTCTGACTCCAGCATAATATCTGCTTATTTAGGTTGCTTATCCCTAGAGACTGAACCATGCACAGTCACTTTCACTCTGTAATGAAGTACAGTAAAAGAAAAGTATTGTTTCAGCATTTATGTAGGTAAATATGATTAGTCACATAGGAGAGGAGGAGAAAAAAGTTCCTGAAAGATATTACTGGGGGCAAGGAGTGTTTGGTGGAAGTAGCACAATTGTTTTACTCTGATCCCTAGATATTCACAGCTAGAAGCAAAATCTTCGGTGTGATCTGGTAGAGCTTTTATGCCAAACGGAGAAGGAAGAAGTGATGAGCACAATTGGATTTGATTTGTATTTCTTCATCATTTCATATGTAGATGTTCATGAATAATTTTTGATATTTTGTTATCTATCTTAAAGTTGTAAATTTACAAATTTAATATACATCATTTGAACATTAATGCCAATTCACCTGCTCTGGACCATATCCCAAACTGATGAACATGGATGGTGTTGCCCATACATAAAAGGTAATTTGGACACAATCATACCCTCCCATGGGACACTCCAGTGTGGGAAAATGAGAGAAAGAAAATTTCACCATATTTTGTTCCTGGAATTTTTCTTCCCATTCATTCTAGTAGGGAAGCAGAATTTGGGACCAGCTTGCTGCATTTTGGATCACTGGGTTCCTGTTCTCTGAAAAAAAGTGATCTTTCCAAGCAAATGAGAGGAAAGGCAGGGGACAAAGCAAGGAATTGAAGAAGAGTTTCTCCTCTTAAAGAGCTTGCTGAGACAGAAAGTTTCAGACAGCTAAAACCAGGAGTGTTTTGGAAAAACCTGAAGCAACTGGGAGGAAAGTGTTGTACTGAAAAGCCAGCCAAAGGCTTAGAGCAATAGGCAGATAGTAGTCTCTGCTCATTGTGTTCCCTCAATCTGTAATGAAATATGTCTCTCTCTCTTTCTTAACCCTTTACTTCGGGAAAAAACAGCAGTGACAGTAATGAGTGAATGACACTGCATCCAGGCACAATTCCTTTAAACTGATACTGAAAATGTCCAAACGCAATGTCAAAATCAAGGTGCAAGAATGTAACTGTGGTCCTAGAAATAACCTCAGAGTAATGGCATACTTTACCACCAGCACAACAGTAAAAAGAAATAACGGCTCTACTGTAGATCTATACTGTAGGTTGGTTGGTTTTTTTTGCTTTACTGGGAAAAGACAATTCCACTGCATGATATTTTTTTTCTGCTTCTGGGAACACCCATGTGCAAGAAGTTTAGCTGAATTCTTTAAATCACTCAATGGAAAATTAGTAAAAACTACTTTTCTAGTTTAGCAGCAGACTAGCATGCATCTTCCAGACATGTACATTTCTCTTGCAGGTACAAGGCAGAGGGTAAAGAGACCTATGGTATCTATAGCTCATACTACTGGTACACAGTATTCCACGGCACTAAACTGAAAGACATTTCTTCTAAGCTGTGTAAATTTGCAGAGATTAATCTCCATCTTTGATTTTTTTTACTATCCAATCAGCATACTAACTGATTTCACTCATCTTTATAAATAGCATTTGTCTTCTTATTGCCATTCAAATATAATTTACACTAGGCAGAGAGATTACAGACCTTGATTTTATATGAAACGTCTTTGAGTCATAGTGAGCAAAATGACTCACTTCCATCATCGCTGTTCAGTAAAATGATTCTGGGATATCAAAATTATCTGTTCTGTCTAGTACACCCCATTCTATTTATTTTCCTTAAGTTTGACTTCTGATGAGCAATGATTTAAGGCAACATTTCAAATTTAGCCCCATTGTTTTTCAGACCGATCTTTTGCTATTACATCTCCCAGTCTTCCAGACCACAAGACCTGCCGTTTTTGCAGCCATTGTCAAATGCAGTATTTTGCTTCAGATAGCTTTTGCATTCTGATTCTGAGTCCAGTCAGCAATGCCAGTATGAGATCCCACTGGGGAAGAAAGAGCTGCTTGCTCCTCAGAAAAGCTCCCTCTGCCAGACAGGGAGAAAGCTTGTCCGGTTGATTTAAAGGAATGAAAAATCTAGGAAGTTATCTATGTGGTGCACATGACATAGAGCCAACTTTAGGCTTAGTTCTGGACTTGCCAGTAGAAGAAAGACATTGACATATTGGAGTGAGTCCAGCAAAGGGCTATGAAGGTAACTAAGATATGGAAGTATCTGACATATGAGGAGAGGCTGAGAAAGATGGGTCTGTTCAGCCTGGAGAAAAGGTGGCTCAGGAACATCTTATCAATGTGTATAAATACCTGATGGGGGGGGCTAAAGAAGATAGACCCAGACTCTTCTCAGTGGTGCCCTTTGGTAGGACAAGAGTCAATGGGCACAAACTGAAACAGAGGAAGTTCTGTTTAAACATAAGAAAAAAAATCACTTTTTTTTTATTGTAAGGATGGTTGAACACAAGAACATGTTGCCTAAGGGAGGCTGTGGAGCTTCTGTCTCTGGAGATATTCAAAATCCAAGCGGACGTGGTCCTGAGCAACCTGCTCTAGATGACCCTGCTTTGAGGAGGGGTGTTGGACTAGATGGCCTTTGTACTTATGTTTCAGATTCAACTATTATGTTTCTGGTAAGAGTTAACTTGCACTATCCTTAGGATGTATACTGTACAGCATGTTAGAGGAATACTAAATAGATCTCTATTGTCCGAGTCAACAACACTTTTGCTTTAGTAACAAAATAGAATTATAGTTAATGTGCATCCTGTATCCTTGTTTGGCAACCGTGTTTATGCTAAAATAACTGCATGCCTAAATAGCCAAGGTAAGGGTCTTTAATCATCAGCCTGCAAAGGAGGAAACATTTGATTCTTTCTGCACTACATTAGCAAGCAAAGAAAAGATGAAGAAAAAAGAAGAGTGCAGGCAATTGTATGCAAGAGAGTGTACATTCTTCAACTTCAAGGTAAATAAAGCCTATTAGCAGTAAAACATATGGAATTTTGTATGAAACAGATCAGTTTAATGTAATAATTTTATTAGCAACTTTTGTCGTGTGTTCATCAAAAACAGTAATTAATCTCCCAAATGGAAGAAAAAGAGATTGTGCTGATTTCTGATACATCAAGCTAAAAATAATTTTTTCTCTTTTAGGAAGCGATGCAACATGAGAAGTATCATAGAGAAGAACAGAAGAAACTTCCCCTGCAGGCATGCAGGTACTATGCTGAAAACTGACTGGAAAGGGGTCTTTTTACAACCTCTATAATTCTATTATTTTTCCCTGATCCCACTCCAAAAATATCACTGATTCCGAGTCTTGCATTTTAACAACAATAGCAGAAGAACAAAAAAAAAAGGGTGCAGCTTACTCAAGTTCTGGCTTCCCCCTGTAAGGGCACTGATCTTACCTTCTTTGAAATCCTGACCAGAAGAACGGCATCTGACTGAGCAGAATCTGGGGCAATAGCAGATGTTTGCATATCTCAAAAACTGTACCACTAGGCCAGATCTTGAAGAACAGGCCCATTTTCTCTCATGCGTTAGACCTACAATTGATAGAGTAGAACAAACTCCTTTTCCCCTTCCTCACATGAGAGCAGAGGCCGAGAAATCTCAGACGCTCATTCTCCAGCTGGCTAATGATCTTGACAAGGCAAAGGAGCCCTGGCCAAGCAGAAGCAGTTCATTTTCATCTCTACAAGGTGCTTTCACTGTAATTTAGATAAAGCCACCCTCTGGCCCATTTCCTAGAGGTGAGGGAAATAAAAAGCTGACCATGCAGGGATAAAAGAAAATACAGAAACTGGGAGGAATGGACTTGCTTTTCAAAGTTAACATACAGGCTAGTCCCAAAGATTTTATGCCCTCTTACTGCTTCAAACTGTTCTTTGTGTTTCCATATCTGGTATCTTCAAAATAGATGTTTTCCTTCCAAATAGGAAGCTATTAATCGGCAACCAGTGGTATTTCGTTTGCTTTCCCAGAATCTATTCTAAAATTACTTCCAATGTCCATGCTATTACCCTATCATAAATGCAAATTTATCTGTCAGTCCCTCCTTCCTAATGAACAAGTTTCATTACATATAGGAGACAGAACATGACTAAGTAGTAATCCTAGAACATCTGATTTATTACAAATTCATACCCTTCATTAACATAGAATATTTTGTACCCTCAGTCTTCTCCTAGGCAACCTACCTGCTTTTCTGATGCAGAAGGTGGGAGAATGGTGTCCCTGTTTCTTGTTAAAATGTACTAGTTTTTCATCCTGCTGGGGCATGGATGTTGTTTATAAGCAAGCATATAAAGAATGATCCGGTTTGTCAAAGTGCAGCTGGGGCAGCATGTTCTCTTTCTTACAATTTACAACAAAATATCCAAAGAAGTCATACTGATGATGCAGAGAATGTGGAGTTTGGTTTACATCAAAGGAATTTATGAAAGTTAATGCATATCAAAAATAAAAAGGCATCTGAGTCACTGCACAAAAGCTATTTTTGAACTTATATAATCAAATATACTTACGTATGATACAGAGAGACTGTGCCAGCTATGGCATGCATATCCCTCTACAGTAATTAATCTTTGCAAGCACTTTCAGTCATTTTAGATCTACATTTACTTCTGCCTTACACAGTTGTGGTGTTATCTCAGTTTTAACCATCTGTCACAGACATCAGAAAAAATGACTTAAATCAAAAATCATAAAAACAATTTTTAAAGCATTCTGGTTTTCATACTTCACAGTATCTGTAGGCCCGCACATATAGCTAAGACAAAAAGCACCGAGTTACTGAATGAGAATGGAAAGGTATCAGCAAAGAAGCTCCTGCTTTCATGGGGCCTTTGCTTAATATACATAATCAGGTCTTCCATCTTTCACATCATGGTTCACATCTTACATTTCAAGCTCCTCACTGTTTATAAAGAAAAGATCCAATGGAAATAGCAGGGGAGGAAGAAATCTTTTGGCAGACCAGCAGTTGCCAGGGTGTCTTTTCATGCTTCAGCAGTTGTTAGGACTCTTACCCAAGAGCTATGCCATTAATGAGAAGTCTAATGACTTCCATTCCTTTTCTTAAAGGATTCAGCATGTCACCAGTATTTATGAGGAAGCCTGCTGTAGCTACAGGGACATTATGTGCTTCACTATATTTCAAGCTGAGAGATGCTGAAAATGGAGCGTTAGTTTATCTACTTTTTGGGGTTTTTTTTTTTAAACATTCTCCCTTTCCCTCCCTCCTTTGTAAATAAATGTGCCACATTTCTTGCAGCCTGAAGCTAGAGAAATGTCTTAAGGCTTGTCGCCAGATCTATTTTCCTCCAAGTATCTACCAAATCACCAGAAGCTCCTATTAACTGAGTGAACTGAACCTTCAGATAACAACTGTTCCAGTCCCTCCTGGGGATTTTCTATCTGTGTATAGTAAATAATTCAAAGTTTGGAGTTCTGTACGCTTATTCATTTAGCTTGCTCTATTTTTCAAAGCAATCAATGGACTTAGCATTTTGGAAGCAAAATGGTGGTTTCTAACACTGAACAATTCTACTAATTAAGGAAAAAGATTCCATCTAGATGGACCTGTTTTCAGATTTCTTCTCATGACATACTTCCTTTTCAAAGTTTCTGAAGGGATATTTGTTTTCCCTACCTTCCTGAGACCACAGAAAGTAGTTAAGTCCCAGTTTTGCCAACACATAATGCCTTAGTCACTGAATATGTTCCTACTATCAGCAGCGACATTGCTCATGTGTGGAAACAAGCATAATCTTAAACATTTGTAAGACTTCTACCTTGATTCTTTACTATCTGTTTCCAGTTTATCCTCTGGCACCTATGTTATCTACCAAGTATTTTATTTAATACAAGTGCACCTGTCAGGATATTAATATAAATCATCTCTTGTTATTTGCCAAGTTACCCATCGACCTAAAGGATTAAATGTATGAAAAAGAGAATCCTGGAAGTGCAGTGACAGTCAGTAAGATCAAAACTCTTTGAAGTGTAGAAATACCATTGGAATACTAATTCAGCTCTTAAAAAGCTTAAATTGTTCCCCCAACACATTTACTTTGCGATCATTCTCAAGGAAGCAGAAAGGAGATTTCCTCTTCTTCTCCACTCTTCCAAATAACTTTAAAAGTATTGTTGATACACGTCCTATCCAATTCATCAGCAGTTGCTTCAAAAATGAAATAAGTTATATTTCTGGGCCAGTTCCATCATAATTTCTTGTAATCATTATGCAAGTAATGATAAATACGCAAATTCTCTTCCTGTCTATGAAACTGCAGGAACTTTATGCCTCATGTGCAGAGAAAGCTCCTTTGTAATCAGAATTTCTGTTTTCTCCAAGGAATGGAAAAAGTGTTCTTTTCCTCTGTCATACCAAGCCCATCTCATCGGCGTTTTCCTCTTGTGCTCTCTTTCGGCCTCACAGTCTAAGGGAATTGTACATCAGTGTTCAGTGATAGGTTTCTGCATTTAATAAATAATTTTGACTTTATATTGACTGATGAGCACAGGGAGAATAAACATTCACATCACTTCTCTTCACCCTTCTCTCCACTGTAGACCCCCATTCTTTCAATCTGCTGTGAACACACAGAGTGACATTTTGAGAAGGAATCCAGAAAGAAGACAGAGTTTGTACTTGACACCCAAGAATTTTGTCAGATGTGCAAAAGTATTTCACAGGAGACTGAAACTTTGACGTCTAAAAGCATTGTTTGATTTTATGTACAGCTTTAGCAGTCTCTCTGAAAGAACTCATATTTTCTTTTTAATTTTTAATTTTTATGCAATATTTACGTTTTGCATCCAGTAAAAGTAACTGAATAACTGCCAAAAGTCAGCTATCGTATCACTTTTTTCAGTGCATCTTTATGGCATTTCATTGTGATTAAGTATCATGGGGTGGAAAATGAGTCATAGAACAGCACGGAATGATGTGTTAACATCCTCAGTTCTGTTTTTTATTCTTGCTGTGACTGGAGTTCTCCTGTTATTCTGTATCCACCAATACATGTGTGACATGTAACTTAGTTATAATGCAGCTGTGATGTTCTTTCGATGATACCAAAAACTGGAGTTGGATTTTATATCTTTATTACCTCAATGTTCTCCAACTTTTTTGAGCGCCTTTGAAACTGTCGTCTCATAAATGACTCGTAAGATTTCCCATGCAATTGGAGTGTTTACTCCTCCTAACCAGGCTAACAAGAGTTAGATACTGCTTAGCAGTTTTCTAGAGCAACATTTGTCATAGCTCCTACTTTGTGTGCCCAGGCAATAACAGAACACAAAAGCAGATTGTATCATTAATCTGAGATTTGATAGAAATAACACAAGGTTAGAAGAACCGATTACAATAAAAAGAAATATTATCACAGCCAAAGATAAGTGTTAACCTAAACTTTTCTGAAAGCTAATGCACTCATGGCAATAATTCAACCCACTAATGTCCACTGGCTGAACACGCTACCATCAATCAGGAAACTCTCCCAGGACTTCAAGAAAAAAACAAATGGAAGGAGCTTTTGTGTGGAGCTGCTGTGCTAAGTGAGGAACAATCTCAAATGCCTATGAGGGGAGGAGTGATACGTAACAAGAGGAGGCAGGTTTATAAAGGACTTAGGGCTAATCAGAGACTCTGCTGGACTCAGGCCCCCTGAGACATTACATCTTGGGGAAATAATGGATGCCATTAAAAATGGCTATTTATTGCACTGTGGTATTTTTTACTTAGAGGATTTGCAGTATTCCCTTGAGAAATCTCTTAAATACCATGGAAAATGCATCAGTAGTCAGTGGGAATTATAATGATGCTTAATGTAGGAGGTGCATTGTAAGGTACAATCTAAGGCGTAGGTCAGAGAAATCAGACAAGGGAAAACCATAATTGTATACAGTCAATGAATCTAAATTACTCGCTAATTATAATGTAAGCTGTTATGAATCCACATATTGCATGAAAGAGACTTATTACTCACAAAAAGCTTATTAATCCCCTATGCCCAAAGAAGGGACATTGTGATGCAAAAGGCTATTTTTCTAGTCAAAAGCAGTGTGAATCCGTGCCTTGTAGCTGGAAGTTGTGAAAGCATTTCAGTAATCAGAAAAAAAATCATTATTCCCTTCATTACAGCTAATATTTCAGATAATCCTCATATTTTAAGCCCTGGGGACCATAAAATGGAATTTTTCTCTAGTGTAATTTTTATTTGTCACAGGACCCTCTTTCGTTTTGCGTGATTATTTTTGATGCTTAACCTTAAGGAACATCTGGTCATTACCAATATGCATGCGTATGTGTTTATACAACTCTAACCAGCAGGTCAGAAAGTGGTTTTACAAAACCAGGAAAACGAGGCCCATAATGCAGGCGCAAGGGAGTGAGCGCAGAGCAGGTGGCGAGCAGGCTCTCACCCCCAGAGCTTTCCAAAGGGAAGATTTCACCTTCTATTATTGGCATAAGCAAGTACAAATATTTTAGCAAGTACAAATACTCGGTAAGTAGTACAAATACTAAATAAGTACGAATGCAGAATGAGTACAAATATGTGAATGGAGGCATGTGTGCAAATAAGCAGCTTTCATACCTAATGGCCACCTTTCCCTCTGTGTGCCCATGGGTGAGTACATGTTATCAGGACCACTAGGAGAACACAGTCAAAAGCTCCACTCAGTCTTCTATTAGTGAGCAGACACCTGGGTCCCTCACGAGTATTTTTTTCACTTGTAGAGAGGCAGCGAGTGAGGGGAAGCGCCCGGCCTCAGAGCTAGTTCATGAGTAAGCAGCAAACGTGTTTGAAAGCCATCTCTGCCCATAATAGTCTTTTAGTACACAGAGCCATCGAGAACTACACTGCGGTAGAGAAAAACAGTGGAAAAGCATTAGAGCTGAGATTACATTTCTGCAGGAGCTGGAGCCGACAACTAGATGAGTGAGCAAAGCAGTCCAGGTGACAGTTCACCACCTTTTGATAATACCCACACCCATTTCCCAGTGGCCAGCCTCAGCATCTTTCACATTCAACTGGCTTACTCTTGGCTTCATGGTGAAAGACTGCAGATGTTTCAACACATGAATCCTCACTGGTGAATAAAACCTCTCTTTAATTCGTTGCCAGTAATCTTCTCATTACATGATTCTATGCAAATGTTGACCCTAACTGGCTATTTTGCCCCATGCTTATGCCAACAGACAGAGTCATGTGTACAGCCTTCGTGTTAGGCAAAGTGTTTGTGAAGTACATTAGCTGGTCAGTGGTCTACAACAGCTGTTCCTGACGCTGTGGCAGTCATAAAATGGTCTTCTCTGTTTACAAAATTTAAACCCTTTTTAACATCAAACAAAATATGGATCCATGAGAGGAGTATTTACATGTTAGAATGTGAGTGGTATCTCCACTTAACTTACTGAAACATTAATTTTCAAGAAAAATATTACACTGAAAAATACATTTCTATTCTGAACTTGTACCAAAGGTTTAGAAAGGACTTCCTATGAGATGCTTAGTACTTCTGTAGTCTGACAGTGCCATCATTACTGTGATTTAGAAAAATGAAGCAAAGACTAATCTTTGCACAATTAAACTAATCAGGGTGAGAAGATCCTTGACAAAGCATTTTACCTGCTTTTTGAGAAAAGGAAATTCCTAATATTCCCCTCACCCTCCTCCTTCGATGTTCTTTGCTCTAATTTGGTTTCACAGTATTTACATAACACGGGATTTTTCCTAACTACCCTATAAAAGTGCTTTTCATCCTCCCCCACCACAACAAATAAATAACTTTCAACCATTTAAAGGAGTACAAAAAATTCTCAAGTATTGGAAAAATCTGTTAGCTTGATATATGTTTGTGAAGTTACTTGCAGAACTATGTATACGACTATAGCTACTCTGCTCATAACTTAGCGATTTTCCAGTGCCCCATGAATAGAAATTCACATCTTACAAAAGAAAATATCTCTAACAGGACACAAAACCCAACATATCACACATATTCTGAGGAGTATATAAAATCATATATGACCTCCTGTTTCCTTTGCTGTATAACGCTGAAACTACAGTCACCTTATTTTCCTCCCATTTTCTGGGGTGAAGGCCAACTACATTGAAGTCTTGCAAAGGAAATAATATGAGGGTAAGAAACTCCACCTCCAGTACAAGTCAAACCTCAGCAAGGATTAGGAAAGATGTGAGCTGAGGATGACTGGCAAGTTCAGAGATTTTCTGGCCACACAGCCCCGGGCAGAGCCGGTCTCCCACGGCAGGGTTTGGCATCGCCCTCCTCCGATCTGGGGCACTGGCTCACCGGCTGCGTGTGGTGTTTGAAGGGCAGGACAGAGGAAAAAGCCACAAATCACCAGTCCTCTCAGCTATTTGGGGTCATTTACAAGAAAATGAAGTAAGAAAGTGGATTGAAGTCTTGGCTTCAGCTTGGCTGTGCTTTCCCCCCCGCACTGGTTAGAAGTGGAGAGCAGGTTGTCAGAGCATAAACGCGTCTCTCTTTGCCTTGGTCAGGATTAAGTCTTACCATCCACCCACAAATTCTTCCTACAGGAAATGGAGAGTAATACCTTCAGTGGTAAAAGGAAAAACAAAAGGAATGCTAATTTCTCACTGAAATTAGCAAGTCATTTTTTTCTAAAACAAACTGAGCAGAATCAGAAAATCTACCTCCTCAGAAGTCCCCCCTTATGATTGAATTTTGGCAGATATCACCTCTAACAATAAAGCTCCAAATATTGACAAAAGTTACCCTTAAAAGAGGCAATGTCAACTCACAGGGCATAACACGTGTCCATATGTTATCAAATCAGGCAATTATTTCACCAGAAATCCAGAAGTCTCCACTATCCTCTCAGTGTCTCACAGTAATCATTCCTGATAATTACTCCTTACAGATTCACACAAGGTAATTTACTATCACTGATGTCATTGTTTCTATAATTTTATAACTTCTAGAATTTTTTATCTGAAAAATAAGTCAATATGATTTTAAAAATGTTTGTATTTATAATGCAGCAAATCACTGGTTTTACCACGCTACCTGCTTGTTAAGCAAATTAAATGTAATATTCACTAATATTTGTATCCTTAAGTAACTGTATGGAGAGAAATTAACTTTAAATAAATCAAAATAATTAGCTCCTTTCTGTTACAGTTTATTCATATTGATGACACTTTAGATTTATGATGTCATACGTCTTCCAAAACTCAAAAGAATCGTTTAATATATATTAACATTTTAAATATGCTTAAAAATACAGGCACTTATTTACTTCCTTTCTTAAGCTTCAGGATATCCTTACTCTAAACCTTAAAAATTTCCTCCGAGTATAGTAATACTCCTCTTTTGAAAAGGAAGGTTCTTTTGTAAAAGCTTGACTCATTGGGTTGGAGATTTAAAGAAAATACAAAAGTGTTGAGAGCTGTAAGGACGTGTTCCTGACAGTCCGCTTAACACCAAAGTAAGACTGGAGCGCTGTCTGCTTAATAATGCAAATACTACAAGAGCAAAGGTAAATATCAAACCCAAAGTGCTACTGAAATGGCATTCTTGTCCTTCTCTTACAGTTTTATATTTCAATTTATGATTTCAAGCCTGATCATTGCCCTGTACATATGTATTGGGTAGCAGTTACAGAAAATGAAAATTGTCAGATGTGAAAATTGTCATTATGGAAATTTTAATCCTACAGGTTTCATCCAGCTGCATTTTCTCTTGGACTAGTCATCACAATAAAGACCACAGGAAAAAACAAGCACAGTTATTCATTGCAGACACTGATTTTTTTTTTTGAGAACTCTCACTTTTTGATAGCAATTTGCCATCATTAATATGTATATTTTTCTGAAGCAACAGAGACTTCAGGTAAGACCAAAACACTGCAACTGATTCAATATCTGATTAACTTCAGAGACACAGATGAGTAGAAACTCTGTTATAAAGAAATGTAATGCGTTTAAGTTTAAAAATATATCACTAATAAAATAGTCTTTTGGATACTTCACACGTAGAAAAGAACTAAAAGTATAGCGTGAAAGGAGATTTCAAGGTAGCTGGACCCAAATATTTGACAGTGCTTTATACGCCAGCTCAGAACAGCAGAACACGCTGGTGGTGTTGGAAGCTTAGACTCTTCCCCTTTGCCCTTTCATCTTTTCAGAATTATTCATGTCTATAACACAGTAAAAGGAAAAAAAAACCAAAACCCCCAAACTTTTCCTTTTTGTAAGACACAGGTTGATTGCTGTCTCTTTTTGAGAAGTAGTATGTGCAGAAATGAGGTCACTGTCTGAAATCACTCCCCCATCTGCTCTGTTTAGCCTGTGAGTCATGCGGAGTAAGAAAAAAGATTATATGAACCAGAGTTAACGTGGAACTGAAGACAATAGAATAGCACAGCTACAAAAGAAATGACTACCCCACAGTTTGCCCTGTTCCCCTCTATTTACTTACTAGCTTGGATGCATTAATTAAGCAAATCAATTGAAAACAAACCAGTGAGAAAAATAGAATGCCTAATCGTGATTAAAACAGACGAAGAAGCTATCCCAGGAGAACCATGGCAGTTGTGATGGAAGTGAACATTTTCAATGACCTATTAAGATTCTTAGGCATTGAGAAGAAATATTAAGGGTGTTATGAATTTCATGAGGGATGAGATAATACTAGTATGTCTTGTCAGTGCAACAGCCTAGTGTGCCTTCTGATCCCTAGAAATAAATCCCAAGAGTTACAGGCACTATGTACATGGTGAGTGGTGGCACAGATAGAAATGCAAAGTGGTAACATAGCAGCATGCAGGAGGCATCAACATAATGGTTACACCTTGCACTCAAATCTTTTTCTGCTGAAAAGTTTGAGAAAATGAAGTTTCTTT
This sequence comes from Pluvialis apricaria, assembly GCA_017639485.1. Lineage (NCBI taxonomy): Eukaryota > Metazoa > Chordata > Aves > Charadriiformes > Charadriidae > Pluvialis > Pluvialis apricaria. The sequence continues at coordinate 115,457,336 of CM030008.1, read as the reverse complement.
TTCTGCTTTTCTCTCTTTTTAATATTCAATACAGATTTGACAAAGTTCTCAGATAAACTGTAAACAGAGATGATGTCTTCCAAAATAGATAGTATTAAGATTCGTTGAAGATAACATTTATTTTCCTTTCAAATTTCTGGGTTCAGCTACAGAAGTAGGTCAAAATATTCCACAACTAGTTCATGATCTAAAAATGCCACTTCAGATGTTTTGAAACTATCTGTGAAACTGGGTCTTAAAAACACAGAATAATTTCGGGCAGAATGAAAATTAAATAAAATACAGTAGATCAAGGCTGACAAAACTGGGGAAAGACCCATTTTTCGATGCATTGTTTGACCAAAGAGCTAGAGATTTTATGTCTTTCCCTGCAAAATAAAGTATTTAGTATTGCACATTTGTTGTACAAGATAGTTTTAACAGGAAAAAAGTCCAACCTGTGATGTGCTTTTCTGCTTTTCTGCATGACTCTCTGGGTGGCTTGCACAGTGTTTACATCTGCTTTAGGAAGAGAGGAGAAACAGCTGCTCACAGGCCTTACGCAGCGAAAAGCTGGGAGCTGGAGGCACCTTCACATCTGCCTGAGCAGGTCAACCTGCAACCCTGGGGCTCAAAGTCAGGCTGAGCTCAGCACCCACAAGGGGAAGCTGCTGCTGTGCCCAGTGCGACCCGTGCCCACTGCAACCCATGCCCAGAGCCCCAACCCAAACCCCAGCCCTCACAGCACCAACCATCCAATCTGCCGTGGGAAAGGATGGGCTGAAATCCAGCACTTTCCCCCTTTGAGGGGGTGCCCGATCACTGACCCACTGCCACCAGCCTTTGCTGACAGCACACCACTTGCCGTTTTGACATAAAAGTGAAGTTTCACTGCGTGGTTTTCTGACCACACATCTTCATCTTGGCAGCTGAGCCAGAAAGCAAGTGTTTGCATAGCCTTAGTCATCCCCCTTTTGCTTTCAGTCTTAAATCTGTTGAAATATTTCTTGGTGCACATTTTCAGGGCCACTACTGAAAGCAAGCAAAGCCACTAACAGCACAGGGGAAGATGTTTTCATAAAAACATTAAAAACATGCGACTTCATAGTTCATCAAGGAGCAGCCTCAAGCAGGAGGATTGTTTGTTCAGTGCTTTGAAAGGAAGGGAGAGGGAAAAACTAATGCAAGGATTGAATAAAATGAGTTGTGGAACATTCATTAAAAAATAAAAGTGTTGATGAAGAACAGAATGACTTTTTAATTGTAAAATATTCAATTTTTTTTTGTTGTTGTTACGTGGCTCGTATATTGTCGGCAGGACAGAGAAGGAAAAGAGAATTTCTCATACAATTAATAAATGCTTATTTATTAAAGCATTTATTGTTTAAAAAAAAAAAAACAGTTGCCAAAGCTTATTCTTGATAAACAAACCTATAAGCTCACTACAAGTCAAAGTAAGAGTCAAAATAAAGTCCTTATTGTTGCTTAAAAAAAAATAATTTTAAAAAACCCCAACAATTCAGATAGATTTTTAACAGTATTTTTTTAAAAGCTCAAAGCACAGTTCAAAACCAACTCTCACCTAGGGCTATATACTCCAGCCCCTTCCTCCTCTGACAAGAAAGTGAGCATGCAACAGCTGATGCATAAACTAACAGCTGAACACATAGGTTCTAAGTCACATAAAGGTGTGAATTCAGCTTATATTTCTAGGATCTGAGCTTGTATTTGGAGCTGATATGAATCTTGTTCTTACAAAAATAACATTCCTCCCAGGTACTAAACGAAAGTTAAAAGGGTTTTCATTACTCCCTTAAACGCTAAATCTGCAAATTCCTCTGTGTTTGCTGAACTTTGCTAGCTGGCAGTGAGACTAGAAGTATGATGTGATCTTTCATTATTACCAGTTGAACAGCTAAAATGCAGAAAACTTGTAAGCAGAAAGAGCCAATGCATTTGCCGTAAGATTCATTTGGTGACTACATCAATCTGCCAAATATTAAAATTTGTAAGATCTTTCATTTTCTTTCAGTCAACTGCAGTGGTAATGTCTCTACAGGTAAAACAAGGTCAGGTGGAGCTCAACTCACATCACCTCAGGCCTGTTCTCGTAAGACACATCAAAATACACTAAATTAATAAGGCTGGTTCAACAGCTACAATTCTCCTAATGCTTCAAAAGCAGAACAGTAACTGCTGACACAGCCAGCTGGGGTGCCAGCCCCGAAGGATTTACATCTATGGTTACAAAATGTCAGAGAAAACACAGATCTAAACAGAAACTTCTCCCAGCCAAGACAGTCTTTACCTGTTTCTGATTAAGACTCTATCACTATGTTTGCAATCCCAAATGCTAGTAACACTCACCCCTCCTCAAAATTCTGCTGGCTCATCCCCACCCCCATAAATGCTACAACCCTTATTGCATTTGTGACCCCTAGTTTGAGAACTGCTGCCTAGGTCTTTCCCTCCCCTATGCTATATTTGTATCCAGTCAATGAATCCGAAATCCCCTGCTAATTACCATCTAAGCTGTTATAAAGAATCTACACGTGTTACTGCACGAAAGAGGATTACTCTACTTTAAACTTAGCAAGGCCTGGTAATCCCATGTGCCGCAGGACTGGGCATCATAATGGATGCAAGTTTACAGACAGCACTTCAGGCAACGTTTCCTCTGCTACCTGGTTTAGTTGCTACCACTGCTCTTTGCTTCTGCTACAATACCCGAAAAGTCTCTGCTGCCATATCCAAGCAGTCTCTGTTCATGATAGCAGTGGAACCTGCTGAGAAGCACATGTGAAAAAAGAATACAAATAGATGCTGAGTAATATCTTTGTTTAGTTAGGTGTGTTTACAATTCTTAATGCTGTAGCATCCTTTCAAGACAGCGGTGGCAGATTTCCTCGGTGGTATTTATGGCCTTTCAAAATTCCTCTGAAATCTGTTTTAGAGTTAATGATTTTTGTTTACAACAACCATTGGAAAAAAGTAAGTAAAGCTCCTACCATAAGAGCTCAGATAGTGATCTTAAGCCTATGCTTATCTCCTAATCTAAATATTTTAGACATCTAGTATTCCCATGTAATAAACAAGTTAGTAGTTGAGGACAGCATAAGAGTAAGTAGCAAGTGCTCCATTGTATTAAAATGTGTTTTCAAATTTGATCGTATAAAATAAGCAGAAAAGACTGCTTTGATTTTATTTACAGACAGGAAAAAAAAAAAAGCTCACTATTGTTAATAACCTGCACACTGCTGAAAGTTTACACATCTCCATTAAGTGGCACCGCAAACCATTTGCTCCCTACATTTGTAGGCCAACTGAAAAGAGCTGAGTTCACAAGGATACCTACATAAGACCTACATAATGTCTTCCAAGGCTGGTGCCTTTTCCAAAGAAAGGGGATTATCCAGTAGAGGAGAGATTATCCTAAGAGTCTCCAGGAAGGAGACTTTTGAGAAAAGCAGTGCTTACAGGAGAAGGAAACATCCCTTGTGCAGCTAGAAAGCTTTGGGGAACAGTCATACAACTTGCACTGAAACCCCAGCCTTCGCATTTCAGAAGGAGATGGAATTAAAAGGTTGTTTTGGCAGTACAAAACGTGGCAAGTTATTCCCCACCTTATGTATACCTACCTTTCAGCTCTAAAACTTAATTAGCATTAATCATATTATCTTGAATACAAATTTCCTTTACATGAAGTGAATTTTAAAAAAAAAAAGCTAAAGAAACTCAGCAACCTATAAAAAAACTATTTCTAAGGAATTTTCAGAGGTTCAGTTTAAAAGGACATCAAATGGAAGAGTTATGAAAAAAATCAGTGAAGAAAAATTGCAGAGTTACAAACCTTAGAAAACTGACTACCTGGAACTCCCGGACTTTTCAAGCCTTTGATGACAAATTAGATTAAAAAATGACTGATTAAGACACTTACCAACAACGAAAGATAGAAAAATTATTTTAAATCACATTCTCAAGAAAAATGAATTGTCAAGAAATTATGTTTATTATCACTAGCACGAATTATCACGTCCACCACAGGGCAAGATCCATTACTCATAGGTTAGTTTAATCAGCACCAGTATCTTAGGGAATATTTTACTGAAAATATACCCTTTCCAGGTTAGGGGTTCCTTTTCAACTTTGAAAAAAATACAAATCTACTAGACAAATCATTTGCAATGTTCATTTCCATCTGTGACACATCTATCCTGAAACAGAGCAACATAATACTATGCCACCAAGGAAGGACTTGCTTATACAGTTAAATATTTCACATAAAGTATGAATATGAAAAAAAAATTTTTACAGTGCATCTGCATTTTTAAAAAAAAAATCTGTAGAAAGACAAAGTTAAGTATTTTACAGATATCTGTCCCTGGATTGACAATTCTTCTGCAGATGTCACTGTAGCTCTCTACAAAGGTCCAAATTTTACACAGTATTTCTCCACTGAAGTCAACTAGACTCTTTGTCCTGGTACTTCATGGCATTGAAGTCCGTGGTTAAAGACTGCCCCAAAAATTCATTAAGATTACTTCCCTCGTGCCCTCATTCAGCTCTTCTCAAACCACTGAAAACCAGAAAATAGTCTCACAAAAACATCTCATCTATCAAACTTTTAACTCACACAAATGGCAAATTCATACAGCCAGTGGGGCAGTGAGCTTCACAAAGACTGCAGAAATGTGTAGGCAGGTTTGAAGGCACCATGGGCCTCCCCAAAAGCACCCCCATTGCGCCCCAGCCCAGTAACACATGATCAGAGCTTTTCTCCCCAGAGGTGAAGTTAAAAATTCTGGCGTATACATAAAAGTTTTGCCATTAGGAGAAAGAGTATAAACTTTCCATGGCTTCCATTATATCCCTGCCCTCTTTATGAAACTTGCTTAAAATTTCTAGATAACAAGTTAACTAAGTTACATAAGGTGTCATGATAGCTGTCTATAAAGGGCCAAACTGTATGCTTTTGCTTCTTGACTGAATCCAGCTAAGCCCTTTGTCCCAGCAACTCATGGCTCTAAGTTTCACAGACAGGCTCCTCATTTCCCCAGGAAGTCATTAGCTCAAAGTAGATTGCCCAGTGGCGCTTTCCTTTAAAACGGTTATAGAAATCCAGTTATAGAAATCCCCTTCAAATAAGAAAGGGTTATATATTTTTGTATAATAGCTTCAACACTCTTATTAATGGGCTTTGTGCCTGACAGTATCTTCAATTTTCTTCTGATGGTGCCTAGCTATTTTTCCTGAACGGTCACAATCAAACCTCTGAGGGAGTGCCTGAGCGGTCCCAAATATACTTTCCCTACATCGGCCTATCTAGCTTTCTCAGTCTCTCACCTTGGCAGTACTCTTCTGAAATTCCTGTGATCTCATGTCAGTTAACATCAATAAATTCACCATGATAACAGCAAGCATATATTTTAATGCTTCACTGTCCACGTAAATAAACCAAGTCATCTAGTGTTTCCAACTTTCCTAATGCAAATGCCAAGACTGAGGACTCCACAGCTGAATGAGGCCATCATTTGCCTCCTTCAATAGTATTTACAAAATAAAAGGAAATCACAGTGAATTCTCCTTCTCCCTGCTGCTGAAGGGCAAATGCATTATCATCTTTTTCTCCAAAGACAGTATCTGAAGTTGTATAAAGAATAAGGTTTTGATGCCCTATTCGAACTGAAATGTCTCTCACCGTTCCTGGCAGAGAACCTGTGGAGGAAATCTTACTTTGAGATAACATTTTAAAGATTACTTAACACGGTATTTGTGTGATTAACATTCTTCACTTAACTAAGACAAGCATGCAATAATGTATCTCTTCACACGTGTGATCAAAAGCCATCCCAGCAAATACAGCTAATTAAAAACATAAGGTAACACAATAAGAGAATTGGCCCAGAAGCATGCTAAGGACCTAATGCACTGCTGACATCCTGCTTCGCTGGGTTTAATCTCTGCCGCAACCACGGTCCTTTTCAAATTTGCTCCACAAAAGGCAAGAGACAGAAAAGAGGAACAGAAGATGATCGAGCATTAATTGAAATTCCAAAGTGAATGTGACTTTAACTTTTTTTTTTTTTTCTCTACACGATGTGATCTTTTTAATACCTAGCAGTACATTTGCAGTGTGATGGCCTAAGGATAAAAGGGAACCAAGGTTTGCGGGGAAAAGACGGTGACAGTAGCCGGATAAAACAAGGCAAGCTTGCAGGCACCTTTCCTTAAGAACCTGATAAAGTTACTCTGAAACAAAAGCTCTCATATTTCCCCCTCTCCAGCTTTATCGATGAGTCTGAGGGAAAAGCATTGCGTCTCTCTATAAACCCTGTTTCCTTTTTCAGTGTGCTGGTTCAAAAGGGTGACAAAATTTGGGTCAGTCTTTTCACAAGTGGTGCACCGTGGAAGGAGACTTACTAGGAGCCAACATACACCAAAGATGAGCAAGGCTGTAGGAAAAGGACATGCATCTGACAGAGAGACTCCGGTCTTTCTGGATTCGGCTGCAGTAGTGCTTTCCCAAAACATTTTCCTTTTCCCCCCCAATGCCAGCACGCTGGAAACCGCTTTGCAAAGATCCTTCCTCCCTTCCCCCACATCACGTTATTCTTTACATCATCTCTCTTACACTGCAAAAAACGATGCAGAAAGAGTAGCCAGTGTTTTCCACACCGAATAATTTGTTGACTGTTCGAGGGCATATGGGCAGGACAAGCGCTGCCTTCAGCAGAGTATCTGTGCCCTCTGTCATTATTTTCTGCTCTCGCTGCCCGTTCCTAGCTCAAAGCAAGCCCTACTTCCGTCCGCTACTCGCAGCAGTCGTTTAAAGGACAAGAGTTTTTTTGTAGCTGTGCTGCAATTCACAATGCCAACACAGAAAGCCTCGTTCCTTCTTTACTTTTTATCTAGGAATGAACACAAAAGACGGGGTGGGGGAAGGGAAGGAGAGATGGAAGAGTGCCCCAACGTTTCTTCTGGCATACACAACATTCATTACAATGTTCATGGAAGGACTTAACGTATATTATCTAGTTTACCTATAGAATATTAAATCATAAAGTCATTAAAATATCGTAGGTTATGTTAATTTAATTTCTATAACTATAGAAGAAAAAATACAATTATTTTTATTTGGAGTAATTATCTTTGTGTGAAAATTGCTTTTTAACTGGTATTTGAATCTAGTTGCTATTTTGGTAAGGTACACATTTTAAGCACATAGTAAGTAACCACTGCAAATATTGCTGAGAAACTTCTCTACCATAATCCACTACCATCATTCATATAAAAAAGTTAAACATGATTTTTTGAAGGTATGTTCTTTCTCACATATGAATGAGTTTTGAGAGTTCTTTTGTGTGCTGCTTTAATAATAGCCACAGTTTTATAATATGCTAAAATCATGTATACTAGCAGATGAAAACAGAGAAGAGGCATTTGAATTCCTGGAAATTTAGAAAATCATGTTTCCATGCCAAACAAAACAGACAAAAGTCCTTCTTCTACTGTCACTCATCTCATCAATAACCTTACTGTGAAAGTCTGTCTGCCTTCGCTCATATCGGAAAAATATTTTCAAGAAGTTATTTGTGCCATGACATGTGTGTGAAAATTCCCAATTCCCAATTTCCAATTTTGTTTACCATTGCAAATTAAAGAGTAGATAAAGTTTTAGTTTACTGTAGGTACTAGGGAGTGCCTTTGCTTGAAACTGGGATAAGCTGTGTTGGATTTGAAATAGAGTTCAGGGAGGGACCTACAGACACAGCCTCATGGGGCTCTGACCCCCAGGGAAAGTAACCAACACAGACAAAGTTCCAGCTACTTAGTCCTTTTACAATTGTTATTATTTCAGAAATTATTATTTTTTTTATTATTATTTCTTAAATTATTGTTTTACTATTATTATTGCTGCTAGTTTAAAAATGCAACCAAGCACAACAGTGAAAAAAGATATGACAAGCCTGTGCTATTGTCTTCATTTTCTCTTTAAGAAGAAAACATGCCTAGCCTGCTCTATAATAATTTTCTCATTTCATTAATTGTGCTTTATGTCTCCCTGAACTAAGCATCTGACTATGGATAATGCAGCCTCAAAACATCTCCAGGAAAGAACCCAGTTGCCTCCTTCTGTAGGGTCAACGTATAGGTAGGTAAATTGCATTCAATCCTGTTTTGCTTTGAGGGTAAGCGTTTGACCCATTTGATACAGAGTTGATCAAAAATCGTCATTCGGCGACTGAAATGAAGAGATTTCTTTCCATAAATGATGTGCATACAATAAGCAACAGCATTAAAACATCACAACCTTCACTGAGACAAGGTGAGCAACGCAGTAAGATAAAACACTCATTTCTCCGGATAACTTTTCTCTACTAAAATAAATTGGAACTCCTTCATGTGAAGTGTTACAAATTTTGCAAGATTTAGTTTATTATTATACAGAAAACTACATCGTGCATCTCAGGAAAAGAAGGAGTATGGCAAACTTTAGGTCTGCCTCCCACTCTGAGAGGCAGAACCCGTTTGCTGCAGAGGCAAATAACAAGAGGACAGCAGCGCTGCCCACTGGGGAGGCTTCACGTGGCTCTTCAGGCAGCAGCAGTGAGCGGGAAAGGGAGGACCTTGCCCATATTGCACCTGATAGTAATGTCCGACTGGCAAATTTAGAGATTTTAAAACAGAATCCTGCTGCGTGTTTAGGAAAAAAAAAAAAAAAAGAAAGAAGACATTATCTCCCCTCCTTTATAAATTTAAACTCTCTGAAACCATATGAAAGGCTCAAAATATTTTTCCATTTTGTATGTTATCATACAAAGTTGAAATAAAATTTGCCACGTTATTGAAATGAAATACCAAAACTGAGCTGGAAAGCTCCGCAGTGAAGGAACGATGCTCTCATGTTGTGCCCCTTTCAAAACGGCATTTTCTCAGTGCCAGTCTGTGTCATGGGAAAATGTCCAACTGACTTCAGGTAAGTATATGACTTATCAGAGGTACATCTCCATCACTGGGATGCAAAAGAGTGCAACTTATGTATCGTCCCTCAGTCTTGTCCTAAAACAGTGCAACAGTATGCTCTCCGATACATGAAACTCATGGCAAAGCTAGCTTACCCTCCCTGCTACAAAAGCACCTCCAGTATTTTTTAGGTATAAAAATATCAGAACTATTTGTGTTCTGAAGGGTACAGAATAGCTTGAGAGCAACAACAAGCTTTGTAAGAACCGACATGACGCATTTGCAGCCTTGTTTGTTAAATGCCAAATGATATTCCATTTTGCAGCGCTTAAGCCCACCATCTCTGTGGCAGAATTTACTGGTTTCTCCAGCCTACCTCAACATTGAGATTTTTCGTTCTTGCACGCAGCCGGCAGTCTGGCAAGCTAATCGTCCTCTGCTGATTCTGCCAGATGTCTGTGAAACAGAAAGCTGCCCACCACCAAACAGACTGGCAGTTTTATGACTGTGACAATTGCTTGTGGCAAAATTATAATTAGTACACCAATGTTGCTATGCATTCTAAATTGGATCACACTGATTCCTGCTCCAGTTTTTTTGGACATTCTGAATATGATTTTTAAACAATTGTGAAAACAGCTGCATGCTGATTGCTATTAAAACCAACATCTCCCATATCTTAGTATTAGGCACAGTGATGTTTCTATTGCTATTGCAAGAGACAGTGTAAGTGGCAAAGACTATGCTGTGTTGGTCCAGGGAAGGCTGTCAATGTTGTTCTTAGAGTTATAAAACATCTTTGGGTGATTAGAGATAACAGCCCATGTAACGTCTCCAAGTGGTTGCTGACATGCAGATTATACAGACTTTTTGCTAAACAGAACGCTCCACACAGAGCTGTTGCTGTGATTAAATATTTTTCATATGTGTTTCCATTCCAAGCATTTTTAAACACCTCTAAGCAAGGGAGAGTGGGTGGAGAAATATGACATGCAGAGAAAAAGACTTGGAAATTTAACATTTCACAAAAAAATATTCTTGAAGAGGTCAGACATGCTGTGTTTCGCCCCGATTGCTGCCTAAAAGTGGGTCTCATCTCACTGCCTAATCCCCAACAACGTGGAAGACGCAATCCCACCAAACTAATTTTGAGATACTGTTGGTATTGCTTTAGGAGGGGACAGGCAAGGTGCACACCTCCCTGTAACCAGTTTGATGGGTTATTTGCAGCCTGGTGCAGCTGGCATGAAGTCCCGTGGTGGTGTCTGGTGGTGGGGAAGGAGCCACCTTTCCAGGGCCTGTTTCCACGGATGCTCTCTCCTGCATGGGAAACCAATACCTTTCCAATAACACAGCTGTGCTGTGCTGCACTGAAACAAGGTTTTCAAATGATTCACCTTTCTATCTGATTGCTCTCATTATGGAAGCAGAGAGCAAAAACCCTTGCGGATTTTTTTTGTAATTATCTCTAGCTGTGGCCACCCACTGCATAAAGCTTAAGCAAAGCCAGTGGCTTTTGCTCCTTTTAAGCAACTTACTTGCCACAGCCAAGAAAAAGCTGTCTGAAGAGGAAACCGCTCAAGCTGGGGAGAAAAGCTGCCTGGTCTCACAGCCCCACTGCTAAGAGAATCTAAAAACAGCAGAGACAAACATGCAGAGCCCTCTGATGAGCACATGGAGAAGAGCCTACCGTGGGCTCTACTGAACCAAACAGGAGCCATCACAGATGGTGGCTTCTCACCAGCCATTGTAAAGCCTGGCTGAAATCAGCTGCAGTGCGCTTGCAGACTAGTAAAACAAGCCTGACGTGAAATGGAGAGCATAGTAGGCATGCTGAGGACCATCGTGGGGCTCTTGAGACAAGACTTAAGATGAGATGCTCTGCTTGTGCCAGACAGCTGTGTTGCAGGCTAGCAGGACCTTCCCCACAGATGCTTCCCACCGTGGGGGTGATGGCAGCTGCCAGGGCTCTGTGCCACTGCTGGCCTCTCAAATCCAACTCTCCTTTAGAGGGACCCACAAGGAGGGCCTGGGGGGGCTGCCCAGCAAAGCTTCACAGCCCGATGCACAGAGGGAGCAGGCGGAGGGGTGGGCAGCCCTTGGAACGAGCAGGAAAGTTTTGCATTGCGTTTGCTAAATGACCTTTTCTGAGTTTTATAATTGCAAGTTTTTGAGCACTGTAGCAAGCGCTGCAATACAAGGCATCTTTGCATCAGTTACAGCATAACAGCACTTGGGAAAAAAAAAAAAAACAAACTTGCTGGCCAGTGTCTTCAACAGGAAGCGTTCAAAGGAACATATAGGGAGCAGCAGCTCTTGCTTTCCTAATGGCTAAATGCCTTGTAGGCATTTATCGGTAGCAGGTACGAGCAAAACAACATTCATACGCTGCCACTGCATGAGCTGTCCTCCAGTTCTGGTTTTCTAAAAGTCAGGTGTAAGGTTATGAAGCCGAAAGGTTGGGGGGGAAAAAAAATAATCACATATCAGTCAAAGCCATTTCAGCGTTCGCTGTAAGGCAAACAGAGGAGAAGAGAAACCCCTGTGCCCAGGACGCTCCTGCACACTCCTCACGCTCACAGTCACTCGGCTGGGATGCGCGGGCATCCCCAGGGGACATCTCAAAGGGAGTGATCAGCAGCCAGCTCTGAAAAATCCAACTCTGGGGCTAAACCATGCTGATTACAGATTGCTGTGGTCACTATCATTGTGCTAACGACCTAAACACTGTTTACTGTTCAGGATAGGCCTTGCTGTTGCATCATATTTTGAAGCGAAATACTCTTTCGAGACAATTCCATTATTCAAGGCCTGACAGCAAACAAGCAAATCAGGCTTATACATGCGGTGATTAGTCCAGCCAAAACAAGAAGGAAAAAACAGAGACAAAAGCTCTCCTTCTGGGCATCTTCTTTATTATTCTGCATGATGAATCTTAAAAAAGAAAGAAAGGAAAAAAGCCACAACCCAAACATCAAACAAGAAATAAATACCAGCTTAAAATATCTCCCTTGAATAAGGAAAAGCATCAAATCAATTGTGTGGGCATACAAATATTATTTTACTGATGAAAAATACTTTTGAAGCCTTCTAGGCAAGTTTCATTTCTGCATAAGATAAAAATACTATGGGATTGTTGGTTTGTTTTTGAAAAAGGAGATTTGCCCAACTGACGATTAGAAAGAATCACTGCAAAAAAAGTATCAGCTCTGCTACTTAAAAATAAGTATTTCTTAGCAACATGACTCAAGTCTCCTGGAAATTCAAGACAAGATTCACTGGAACTACTGTTAGAATATACTCCAAAATTTAATGTTCATAAGGTAGCACTCTATAATATATTAATATTGACCTAAGATATTACTGAAGTTGCTTGTAGCTACTCTCCCATTGCCACACTGACATTTTTATGTCTGGAGTAAAGGAGATCACTGAAAAAACAGCAGAAAACCAATTTTGTGTGTTCTATGGACACATAGGAAAACAGTCAGTGGGAGAAATCTCTACTCCTGTAGATTAACAATAAATAAGGGGTGGCTGAGGGACAGCTGGGAAGCCCAAAGAGACCAATAGCTTTGTTTTTTCTCCAGGAATGGCATACAACTAGTAGCAAACGCTGTGTTATAGAGGAATCACTTGTGTATTACATGGTTTTCTCCCACTAGCATTTGCTCTTTTTAGACTCTCTTTACAGGCTGGTATCATAGTGTTTGGTACACTGTGAAAACAGACAGAAAATGGGAAACTATTGATTCCATTAAACATTAGGGATTTATAGGCAGTTAGCAATTAATTGGATTGATCATTTTGGTGCAGCAATTTGGAAAGTAGCTAGAAGACTTTAGGGATGTAATGGAAAAGCCACAATCAAAAGCAATCCCCCTCCCCATCTTCTCCTGCAAAACAGCCACCTCTTTTCATTTAGCGACTTCACTCGCCGTGCTAAAATTTCCCATTGATTCACACATTTTGTGAAATGTATTTATTAAATGATAATGTCTTCTGTGTTTTTGTTTTGTGGGTGAAAATACAAATTGCCAGAAATTCACAGCAAAATCCACACAAATGGGTAAGAGTGAGAAATTGCACATGAGGATTTGCTCACAGGGTGTCTCTCACCTTGTTTCATAGGTGCCAGTGTGCTATCATCAATGAATAACATCATTTAAACAATTAGCACAAAATCTCTTCTGAATGCCATGCTTTGCATAGGAGAAACATTCTGGTCATCAGCACTATGTATTTCGGGGTGTATGCATGCAGCAAACGGAGGAGGGAAAGCAGTATTCCTCCCTGTGCATATCTGCAACTATGCAAAACAACTGGAGCCATCATCTCTGGCATACAGCATAGTCATTACAGTACTCAAACCTCAACAACAACAAGAAAAAGCCTGTAATGCTATTCCAGGAATGACGAAAAGCTTAAAGTCACAAGTGTTATGAATGTAGGGGCTATATTGATCCATCACCTTCCCCTCCACTCCTATCCACGGTTTTCTCCACAATTGAACCTCCAAGCACTATCCCATAGCCTCCTCTGTGGAAAACCATTAGCAAAAGAATGGAACCCGAGGACATACACAGCTTTTATGAGATGTTAGACAATTTGGCTATTAATAACACTTGATGTCACACCTTCAGGGACGCAAAAATGCTACTGAAGGGGAGCTAAAATAAGCCAGCTTCAACTCAGTATGACTACAAGAGCCGCAGCTGGCCAAAGGCGGCCCTACTGCAACTCGCAACTCCAGAATCATTGTGCTTTTTAAACTATCTGGCCAACATCTGTGTTTTCAGTGATTTTGCTGTCAGTAAATTTAAAACAATGAAGAGACAGCTAATATACTTGTGGTAATTTGAATGCTATGTCACCTTAATTAGCCAGGTCAGCCTTGCTGCAACACTTGAATTAATTGTGGGAAAGTGGTATCATCAGTTCACTGCTAGGTAGCACTGACAGAGCTGTTCAGCAGCTAATCCGTCATTCGGAGACAGAAGCAGCATTTTGAAAGAAGATACAAAGCTTCGGGGATTGCCTTTTCTCTGTGACCCACTGATGGAGCCTGTTATTAGTAATAATGTTTTATTAATGAAGATGCTAAAGGAAAAAGACAACATTTTCAGACATGCGTGGACTTGGGACTCCTAACTGTTTCTTCCATGGTCCATTTCCCAAAAGGACAGAGCACTTGTAATTCTAAATGAGGATCAGCAGCCGTCTTTGCTGATCTGGCTAACCACTTGCCCATGGTCACACAGGCATTGGCTGCACTGTGTGGCATAAAGCAGAGCTCCCCCCTGTGCCTCCAGCACCACCAAACTTGTTGCAGAAGGAGGGCATCAGCATGACATTGCTGTGAGGCAAAGCTTGTTAACAAAAGGTTTTGCATTACGGCAGCAGAGCCGTGCTTTCCCCCTGCCCTCAGCACTGCTCTGTCTTGCTCAGCGCTAGCGATAAGTTTGTGCAGCCCTGGGGGAGCCCCCAGCACCCCTGATAGCCCCACTCTGGTTTTCTGAACAGCCTTTTCCCTGCCTTCACTATGAAGTTATTCCCTCACTTTGTTCTTCATAAATGCTACTCAGAAAGCCCACTGACAACCTGCTTAGAGGACAAAAAAGGAGCGTCTGTCCTCTCTGACTATAGTACAACATTCATACAAATATACCTCTTCGCTATAAAGGATTCATTCTTCTTTCCAAAAGTAATTGCTAGTTTGCTCCCTAGAAGACAAATACAGCTGATTAAGGGTGGTTATTGTTGTGCATTAAAATCATTTTTAATAGTCTTGACCAAACCTATTAAAACACTAAGAAAAGACAGTTTGCTGCCATCAGTCAGAACTGCATTTGTAATACAAAAATAGACAATAAACAGGCATGTGAAATTGTCTTATACTGATCCCAGGCCAACAGTTTATTATTACCCAATTTTGGGGGCAGTTTCCTCAACGGAAGACGTCAAATTGGGTAAGACACTTTCACTTGATTAGTCTACTGGGTCATTTTCTGACTGTTGATACCTCTGCAGCTCAGTCTAACAAGAGACGCATTTTAATTATCAGTAAATTTTTTATTCTATTTATTTATCAGATCATGAAAAGAATAGCTTAGCTGTAGCTTTTTGACCTAACCAAAGAAACGACACAGTAAGTCAGTAGAGAGAGTCCAACCTACTTGATCACCATTTTAGGTTCGTGATCCCTAAATGTAAAAGGTTAAAAATAAATAAACAAAAAATAATAATAACTGTCAAGACTTTTTTTTTTTTCTGGTTAGGCAGTGTGCAATTGTTCTGCTTTTCCTACGCTCCTGCTGAAGATAACATATGGCTACACAAGAAACTCAGCCAGTGCAGTGCACAAAGCATTCACATCTTTTCTCTCCATCACAATACTTAAACCAACACAAAACTAGTTCTTCCTCTAAATGCAAGATCCTGGTGGATCTGCCACATTTTTTTTTGCCCCCCAAAAAAGAAACAGCATTTTAATCCCTGAAAAACAGATATTTCCTGTGTGGAGCCATCATGTATGGTTGCTATGGTGACATAACAGTTGGCTAAATTCAATCAGTTCCCCCTATTATTTCGGTATTTTGTTTAAGAAAACACCACTTAAAGAAAAAAGCTCCCTTCCCTCTTCCCTTCATACACATCATTTAAGAGTACTCAATGGGCTTATTACTGTACTGGTCACTGTGACATGACCTCGCCCTCAAGCAAAGCCTATTCTTGAGGAAACCCCTAATAAGCACCAAGAGTAACCAGCTACTCAACCATGGAGACACATGACACATAGCACTCTCCTTTTACCTTCCTCCATCTTACCTAACCAATACATTCCTCTATCCTTATACACTAATCTGTCTTTGCTGAGGCTATTTTTAACGTCACCTACATAAGCAGCTGGATTTTTTTTTTTTTTTTTTTTTTTTTATCTGTGTGGTTTCCTTTTCTGGCTTTCTTCAGATAAGTAGAATTCCATTTTCGGAAACACAGAAGTTTCAGCCACAACGGAATCATTTTGCAACCCCACAGTGAAATGTGCAATGTTCAGCATCACGAAAACTGGGAGCTTTTTAGAGTGACTAAAGGCAAGTTCCACTTTCCAAATAAGAGAAGCCGTAAGGCTCAGCGAGGGAGTTTGAAAAAAATCTGATTAAAGTAGATGGGAGGTCACTTTAGTCCCATAAACATGTCTAAAATGGCTGTGAAAGCAGTGCAAAATGAGTACAGTTAACACGGGATCAGAGAAATCTCAGCACAGGAAAGACATGGACCTCTTGGAGCAGGACCAGAGAAGGGACACAAAAAACGATCAGAGGGATGGAGCACCTCTCCTATGAGGACAGGCTGAGAGAGTTGGAGTTGTTGAGCCTGGAGAAGAGAAAGCTCTGGGGAGACATTATTGTGGCCTTCCAGTACTTCAAGGGGACCTACAGGAAAGATGGGGACAAAATTTTTAGCCGGACCTGTTGTGATAGGACAAGGGGTAATGGTTTTAAACTGTAAGATGGAAGATTTAGACTAGGTATAAAGAAGAAATTTTTTACGAGGGTGGTGAAACATTGCAACGGGTTGCACTGAGTGGTGGTAGGTGTCCCATCCCTGGAAACATTCAAGGTCAGGTTGGACGAGGCTCTGAGCAACCTGATCGAGTTGAAGATGTCCTTGCTCATTGCAGGGGGGTTGGGCTAGATGACCTTTAAAGGTCCTTCCCAACCGAAACCATTATATGATTGTATAACTCTAAATGGCACCCAGTCTGTTTGTTTAGGCTTTAAGAAACTAATTGTTTGATTATTAATGGGCCTGTTTTAAAACACAGCCCTATGTGTCCTGTTTTACCACGCAATCAATCTCAAGAAACTCCACAGCAAAAGTACAGAGAA
The DNA here is from genome assembly GCA_017639485.1 of Pluvialis apricaria. Taxonomy (NCBI): domain Eukaryota; kingdom Metazoa; phylum Chordata; class Aves; order Charadriiformes; family Charadriidae; genus Pluvialis; species Pluvialis apricaria. Next base: position 115,440,501 of record CM030008.1, on the reverse strand, counting down.
GACAGGTACAGAGTCGATCTGCACCTGCAGAGTGCCTCTGCTTTGCAAGCAGAGTGAAATAGCAGCTCTCTCTATGAACAACCTTCTGGTAGTTTTAAGGTAAACCTGGATTTGAGTCAGACCAGAGATGCAGATGTTAGCAAGATGGAGGGTCTTCACACACGCAGAGACAGACACTGAAACCCAAGAGCTTCAGAAATGCACTTTCCTTCCCTTTCAGCCCAGTCCATCCCTGTGCTGCCACTAGTGGAAGCGGGTCCCAAGGTTTACTGGTGGCCTTGACCCAGCACTCGGGAAAACGAGTTGTTCCGCTTCCTCATCCGCTGTTAGAAATGAAATGCTACAGGAATGGATGACCTTTTGAGCCAGGGAGTAAAGCCTGAGCCCAGGCAAACCTGGTACCATGTCTGCAGCATCACAGTAACCTCAGAGGTGTCTTTCAGCTTTCTGCTTTTCTTTCTTGTCCTTGCTGTTCATTCATCATAAAAACAGACACGCTCATATTTTAATGACAACTTGAGAGATCTCTTTTCCTCTCTTTCCAGCCAAGGACATTGGATTCAACTCAAGATAGTGTTTCAAAATGTTTTGCCTGCTTAAAAAGCTTACTGAGTTTTGAATGCATCCTTAAGAAACGCTAAAAAAATGTATTTTATACAGCAGCTGAAAATTAAGCTAACCCTCACAACCAACTCTCAAATTCAAATTGTTGCAATAATGGAAACGTGTATATTTAAAGAATGCTTTTCCCACCAATGTGGCAGCACACAAAACGCGCATCTAACCAAAGGAAAAGGTCCTGCTTAGATGTATGGTTTGCAGTGGCAGCGTGCCTGAGGCCATTATTTTGCCATATTGTTTCAATTCCACTTTTATTTTTATTCTGAAGGTATGTAGTTAAGTCGACAGTCACGGAAACAAAGGACTTTGTTTACAGGTAGAGAGAGAATTGTAAGGCGTTTTAATGTGAAAAAAACATGAATATTTCAAGGTTTTACAAAGGACTGTGCTGCAAATCCACAAAGCAAATCCGAGACCATTGCGGAATGTGTTAGCATTATTTGCATTAATTTATTTGTACTAAACCCTCACTGACTGATGCCTGGCGGAAGAGATTTATTTTGTGCACCAAAGGATCTTCCATTTGGAGTTTACAACGAGCAGATGGGAGCAAATGAGAGTAATGATCTTTTTCCTCCAGTGTGCTTAAATAAGACACCAGATATTGCCTGGTGTCACAGCAGAATGGAGCTAATGCCATTTATGGATATTACCGCATTTTCTATGCTCAGAAATGCTTAGGAAGTTTGACAGTTTTTCAGGTACTACCAAAAAGCCCATTCAGGATCCTGGTCTCTATTGTGGCATAAAGTAGGTTTTAGAAGACTGAGACAGTAATGGCATCAAAAACTTTACTTGATAGATACCATAGCAACATCGCCACCAAACTCTGATGAGCTCTAGAAAGTGTCAGAAACATTTCAGCAGCTTCATTGAATTTCCAAAACAGGTTTACAAAGGTTAATGCACATCAATTATTTATTTGCAAGCCCTCTGAAGGTGCTGGGTTCTGAAGCATGTGATTGAAGGAGGACCGTGAAAGTTCACATTTCATGGACTGTCTTGGCTAGATGGGATAAACATGCCCGAGAGGCCACAGTACCTCTTTAGACAAAAAGTGTCCCAAACCTTAGGGCCAGGGACCTTGCCACCAGCTCACAATATTAGACGAAGTGCTTTAAGTTGCATCATCACTGCCAATTTGAGCCCTTTTGGGTTAACCTAGCTTGAAAGGGCAGTCACAGGTAAAGGAAAACTGAAACTACCAAGACAAAGAGTTTTAGCAGGAGATGAGCTGTACAAGTTGAAGTGCAGGAGCAGAGATGGGACAGCCAGGAAGACAACACCTGAGCTAAGCACCTTCGTGAACGCTTAAAGGAGACAGCAAGCAATTACAGGCAACTTTCACAAATTTTTCACCAAAACTGGGTCATTTCCCATCCCTTGCTACTTTTTTCCTGCCCTTAGTTTACCTTTCATTTTGCTATTCTTGGGCCCATGTCCTCATTCAATGTTTTCTTCAGAGAAAGACCAACTAGAACCAGTGAAGCCCCAGTAGCAGCTGGCATGAAGGCAAGCCCATTTCAGAAGAAGCATTAATACTGTACACTGGAAGCTTGGTTTTTCCAAAGAAAAGATACAGGAATGGCAAGCTTGAAATTACTGCAAAATAAGGAAGTGCTTGCTGAATACTTGTGTGTTCTCTTACCTCTCAATAATTTATTTGTTTTTTAAATCATGACTCCTCCGGACTGCCTGTTCAGAGAAGACATTGCAGTGTATGTTTTAAAATAATTTATGTGCAACAGCATTATAACATTTAAAAAAAAGCTACAGGAAACATTTATTTCCAAATAATTTTTGTCAAATCACTGAGTACCCAAAGAAAAACAAATTCTGCCCAACATTTACGCATGCAGAGCATCTGCACACCTCACTTTAATTTAAGCAGAAGAAAGAAAATCTTTTTTTGCCCACAGAGGAGAAAAAAAAGTTTGGAGAAGTCATTTTGGATTTGGTCCAAAAAGTAATGAAGCAGGCTTCAGGCACTGCCTCCAGCCCTGCAGTTCTGAAGAGACCTGCTCAGCTGGCACTGGAGGTGAAGTTTGTTAGACTCATTAAAGCTTTACTTCTGCACATGTGCAAAAGAATAACCACAATACTGAAGCAGCTCAGTGCTCAGCCATACCTAAACCTAATTAAGACTCAACACTTCTGTGCCCATATCTCTGACAGTTTAATCCAATAAAACATACTCAGATTGGTACTACTGTACATTAACAGGATCAGTTCTCACCATCAAGCACATTTCAAAAAAAGTTTAAAAAGCTATGGTTAAGGCAGAACTCCACTAACAAAATAGCACAGAATTCTGCATGCTTATTCAAGAAATAGAAACTTCAGATTTTATTTCCCCCCTCTGAAACCCTATGAAAAGGGTTTGAAGTCTGTCCTCCTGCTCCCAAACAGTTTAGACCTACCCACCCTAAACCTACCAGGCTGCTCTGAGCCTGTGAATTTAGGGAGCCATAAAGAAAATAATTTAGCGATTCAGTGATATGAAGAGGGCAGAAATAGGCATATCTGTATAGACCTGTGGTTTAGGCTTTCTCTTGGGTTTGCAGAACACTGGATTTTGCTTTTTTTTGAAAGAAAAATGAGATTTTCTCCAATTTATTTCATGGCAATTTACTGTACAACTGAATCCAATCACTAGGTTCTTCACCTAAGGATGGATAACGCCAATCTACCTTCTGAGTACATTTTATGAGAAAGGACTGTTTCCACTAACCCTTTGGAGAGGATGAGTGTGCAAAGGAGAGATGAGCTGCAAGCCATCAGGAGGGCTTTCCAGGCAGGTGCTCCAAGTCAGCAGAAATGTGATGCCTTGGAGTATGATTCAGACCCACCTCACTGCTCTACAGACATGTATTTATGGTAAGGTAGTGTATTGACCTCAGATAACTTTCTTTTCAGCGTGCTCTCAGATCCTCACTCATCCCATCTTCTCTGCTCATGAGTTTGGGCACCTGAATTCAGTCACATTTGGTGCTGTTCCTGTTTCTGCTTCAGCACCCTAAATTTTACCTTCATTGGTTTTAACACTTCATTTTCTACAACAAACTGAGCAGTTTTCTTGAAGAATGCAAACAAAACTTGGAAGCAAGAAGTGAAATGTCACCAATAGTCCTTTGGGCTACAACGCAGCTCCTGGAAGAGCAGTGAAAATCCAAACTTTCACAATGCAGCATTTAAAACAAGCCATGTGCACTCTCCAAAGGATAGTGTGAGGATTTTTTAGGTGCAGGGACATATTGCTATCTACCTTACTCCATCTTAGCCCAATTTCTCAAGAGGGAAGGTTCCTGCTGGCCCCCACAGGGCCACCTTGCCCAGGTGAGCACCTATGGAAGCTTGGTCATTTCAGTACACCTCTGCAAAGTGTTTTTTTGCAGTTATAGCAAGGATCTGTTTCCTCAGCTCAGCATACCAGCAACACTCAGCTTTCATTTTAAAAAAATAATACATCACTTAAAAGGAATGTATCACCTGGAACAGATCCTCTTTTTGGAAACCTTGGATACATATGTAACAAGGAGACAAGATGCTATTTATAAAGATCCTTCTGAATACCTTAATCAAGTAGGCATTGATGGATGGCTGAGATAAATATTTCTACCCTCTAGATTTTTACCTGAAGTCAACAACTTATACATGAAAGTCCCCACAGGATAAACACATTCCCAGGTTTCAGCAGCACACAGAAACGGAGCATTTATTTTACCTATGATCATCTCTTCATCTGCTTGATTGCTAGGTTTAATCTTGAAATTGAAATACCCAACCAAATTTCAAAGATTCACATTGCATTCCACAGCATGGTGGTGGTTTTTAATTTTTAAATAACTTGCCTGCAATGCTGTGACTCAGAAGAAGTGTGAATGACAGAAGGAAACTTATTAGATTAAAGACAGTTTGTTGGAGAGAGTAGGGAAAATGAATTCACTCACAGGAACAGGTCCAATGTTTTATTTTATTAACAGAGATCCAGAAGCCTGCTTCCCACCCTGCTCTAACTCATGCACTAATCGCTGTTGTAAGGAGCCCTTCAAGTCAAGGCCATACAAAGCCTGAAAATGGATTAAATTACAACATAGGAGTAGTCCCAAATTCAAGTTTAGTTTAGGTTACAGCTTAAAGAAATCCATTCACCTCCAGATATTCCAGAAGGTGGAAATTTCCAAGCTTTTATCAAAATAGCCCACTATGGGGCTAGGGACTCAAAAGCACTTTGCCTTTAGGTAATCAGCAACACTCTTCAGTCAATAACTAGTCTGGAACACCTTAGCAGAGTCTTACAGTACCTTATATCTGCTCTGCATATTTTACTCAGAACTGCTCAAATCTTGGACAAGCTAACCACGCTGGTCCCTACTTTGAGCCTTTGCCTCTAGGATCCATTAATCAGTTTTTTACTACTGCCACAACTAAAGAAGTCAGTTGTATTTGCACACCCTGAGAACACAACCAAAGCTATGCAAAAAGTACAGCTGAAACGAAAAGAGATAATGTCCTTTTTCACTCAGCACACAAGTACTTAAAGTGAAGCTGTCAAAGTCCTGGGTACAAAAATAATATTTTTCTTGGGGAAACGCAAATTTGCATCTCTGACTTTTCAGAAGAACACCACTATTACAAGGCAGACTTGTGCAATGCTTGCTGAGGGGACACCAGGTTACCTCCAGAAATCCCTGCCAACCTGATCACTCCCTGAGGCTAATACAGTGATGTCCTGTGACCCTAGACCTACCCTGTGCCCTCTATACAACATCAGAGAAAAAGTTTCTAAGTCCACACGACGCTTCTGTGCTGAACAAGTAATAGCAGGTGACACATCATGCAGGGCTAGAGCTAGACAGTGGCAATTTTTTTTTCAGCGTTTGAGACAGCCAAATGGTGGGGGAAGAAAAGGTTGTGAAGTGGATGTCTGGCATTGCTCAAAGGGGAGCCCAGGTGACAGAGGCTTACAGCTTTGCAGCTGTAGGGAAAGCAAAGTCTGGGAGCTGCTGTGCTACCTTGAGGTGATGGTGATTGATGCTGTGAAGGAAATAAAGAGATAGAGGGAGGCTGGACCAAACTGATATTTAAAAAAATTATCCATTGTTAGTTATTCAAATGAATTATGAAGTATTTCTTCACAGGGTCTCACAATTTCTTCTCTTGGAAGTGTTCCTCACACACGAACACATTTAATATTTATTGAATAAGAGAAAGCATGCTTTGATAGCTCAATAGATCACTAAAGAGATCCATCTGCCACTACAAAGACACTTAAGCACACATGCAAAAAGGGCAAACACTTGGAAACAAGAAGGAGATACTGAGTAGGCAGGAGGTAGAAAGGAAAGTTTATTTGGGCAAAAGAAAGGTCTGAGCCAGAGATTTCCACAGTCCACGTCAGGACTGTGTCCTGATCTACCAGGCTGCTCAGTAAAAGAGAGGTGATTCCTCCTTCTTTGACAAAATTTTGTAAGGAAAAGGCTGGTTATGCTGTTCAGGGAGAAGTACCAGCTAGCAAGTCCACGCAAAGTGGAAAATCCAGCATCTGGAGTTGGGTGATGAACTTACACCTAAATGGAATTTAATTTCTGAAGGCAGCCACTCAGTCTTACAAGAGCAGCTTATGCTATATACCATAAAATGATCAATTGAATGGAACACTTCAGCATATCATCAGAAAAGGCAATAACCTTATAGGAATTACTCCAAAAAGTTTAGAGTTCTTGAATAAAAGAGCTATTTTTTATTTATTTCTACAGATTTCTTAACATTCAAATTTTATTCAGTATTTCTAATAAGATGTTTAAAAACAACTCCTTAATGAAACAATTTGTTCTGGTTTTCCTTCATAGAAAAGTCACACAAAGAATATAGTTATTTTCTTAAGATAGGAAAATTGAACTTCTAAGCCCAGCTATAGGAAAAAAAACTTAAAATACATGCTTTTTAATGAAATCTATTTAACTATTTTGCTGTCTAAAGCAAAAACACAACATTGATTTATTTTTTCTATTTATTCAAAATACTCATATTATTTAAAAACAAGCAAACAACCCACCCCAACAAAATGCAGGGTTTTTATTAAAGCATGTTCCCACCCATATGACATTTCCCCTTTTTTAACAACTGTGCTCACAAAGTTGGAGGCTCTGATTACACATCTAAAATCCACAGCTGCATTAGCACTTCAGCAGAAGGTAAGGAACACAGTTATTCAGTACTTGCATCTTATTTGGTGACCTGACAAGTGTTTTACTAGCACCTAGGAAGAAAATCATTGACAAATTGAGCATATACTAAACCCATACATTCTGCTTCCAAAAAGCAAGCCTAAGGTTTGCGACTCAGATAGCCAAATGCAGACAAATACTTTAGCAAGCTACCCCAGAGAAGGAACATAATTAACCAACCTTCTGACATGTAAAATGGCAGATGAAGTATTCTGGGAGAATGGAAAAATAGGACTGATATACTCCTGATTTAATCTGATTTCGAAGAACACGAACCTGGCTTAGGTCTCTGTAACACGTATTTGTGAATTATGAAAAAGTACATGCCACGTCAAAACTAAGCTACAAAATTTCTTGTAATTGCCAGATTACACAGGAATCCTTTTTTGCCTCTAGGCTAAATGCACAAGAAAAAAAGACAAATTAATCCAGGGCTGCCAGATATGTCATCTCCAACTCATTTGACCACTGGTATTACAACAAGCAGCCTGTTATACCATTTTCTTGCTTCCTGTCTTTCAAAGCTGCGTGTAGCTTTCTCAGGTCCTCTGAGTGCAAGAAACGTCACATCAAATGAAATAACTGGGGTAATGCCAAGACAATTTCAGGTTGTGAAACAGATCTGCAAGGTACAGCTGGGGAAAAGCTCTAAACTGAACAAAAAGACTGCTGAATTAATGCAGGTACAAAGTATTTTACACAAGCTGTTTTGGTAGAAGCAGTTGCCTTGGAAAAGCAAAGCACAGTTTTCTGGAAACTCCAGTTATTGCGCAGAATAAAACCCTTACGCTTTGTTGTACTGAGCAGGAATAGGCAGGACAGAGCTGCACTAGTCTCTGCCTCTTCTTTGTGACTCTGAGCTGAGTGCTCCTCTCCTCATCACAACCCTTACAACTAAAATGCAGTAACATCCAGAGGAGAGAAATCCTTAGTGTCAGTATAGCTGCATATCTAATCAGTGGTGGTGGTCCATAATTCAGTTATTTAGATATGAATGACCTTGAGTAGCTTTTGGTTTTGGAGAGTGAGGCCTGAAACTAAATCACAGAGTCACAGAATGGTTTGGGTCAGAAAGGACCTTGAAAGATCATCTAGTCCAACCCCTCTGCCATGCACAGGGACATATTTCACTAGATGAGGTTGCTCAAAGCCCCATCTGACCTGACTCTGAACCAATGACCAATGGTGGGGCATCCACAGCTTCTGTGGGCAACCTCTTCCAGTGTCTCACCACCTTCATCGAAGAATTTCTTCGTTATATCCAATCTAAATTTACCCTCTTTCAGTTTAAAATCATTGCCCCTTGTCCTGTCGCTACAGGCTTTGTTAAAAAGTCTTTCTCCTTCTTTCTTATACAAATACCCTGAAGATCTCAAGTACGAGGCAAAGGTGTCCCGTGCTGTATAGCAGCTACATTCCTTCCACAAGGAATTCTCAGAGTGCTTAATAAGCATCTGGTGAGCTTCGTAACACCCTGGCAGACGTGCATGACATTTTATGGAGGGATGAATTGAGGTACAGGAAGATTAATTGACTTGCCATACACTGACTTTGCATCAAGCATCTGTCAGATATTTTGAAATGCACAAGTTACTTCAGCTTCTCAAGGGAAGTCAGAGCTCTGGTGACTTCTACATAGTTATGCCTACAGGCACCCGCTGGGGATCAGACCAAAGCAATGAGATTGCTCAGTGGAAATGAGACACCAATGGAGATTTGGTCCTGGTAAAATTTAGATCCGAGTACCTAATTCATTTCTCTAAGATTAAAAGATTGGCCCCATGCAATACACCTGAAATGTTTCTTCAGCAGCATGATTTCCAATCAAAAGATTTAAATTTTAGGTTCAAAAAAACCCTCTGTTTTTCACAACATGTAAAAAAAAATTCTTCCAGACTTTTTAAAATGTTGCATATCGGTATTTTTATTGCTGCAGAGGTCCAAATTCAACGCTACCTAAGCACGTGCAATCATCTAAGTTATCCAACAGAAGTTAAAGTTCAACAGTATGAATAGAAGGTGATATAAAGATCATTTAGAGGGTCTTGAACGTAGATATGCATTTTCCAGTATTAATGCAGGTTCGTCTTTCTATTGCTCCTTTTGTTCTAAACTGCTGGTTGTAGAACAAAGGTGTGCAAGAAAAGGGTTTGACAGAGTATCCTCTACATTCAATTCAGACTTGAATAAGAAATTATGCAGTGTTAATCAAAGTTAACAGTTTCAAACAGTTTTCACAGAAGCCAAATGGGTGAGACTTATGTCAAAATACATTAATACCTCAGAAAGAACATTTTGTATTGGCAGGAATTATGATCTAAAAAGGTGTAGAAACCACACCTTTCTCAGACACTGCAATTAGTATTTCAAGGACAAATTAAGCCACTAAGGAGAGCAAGAAATACTTCCAAGGTTATCCATTTATTTGGAGAAGTATATCCACTGAAATGAGCGTAGTATGCATTGCCAAGATAATCTTTTGCGGAAAAAACCCAGTCATAGTCTCCATGGAAATGATGCATACCACAAAGAGCAAAAAAACAGGCTGAAAAATTTGGGGTAGTTTGGGGTGGGGTTTTTTGTTTCATTTGGGTTTGGGTTTTGGTGTTTGTTTTTGTTTGGGTTTTTTTGTTTTTTTTTAAACAGATAACTGTTTTGTTATGTGGCTGTTAGAAATGTTTACAGTCTCCCTTGTGACAACAAGGTCTACTGGCCCTTAAAAGACTTTCAGCTCTAGGCCTCGAAGTACCTGAAATTTTCACATTTCTCCCCTTTGCAGAGGAATACAAGCTTTATGAGCCATTAACCACAAGCAATTTATGTGTGAATAATTTCCTTTATACAATCTGTGTTCGAATCTTCTTCCAAATGGCCACATGAGTATACACTAACTGGTTCGCCTCACTTTATTTTTACCTATGTACAAGTAAAAAAAAAAAAAAATAATTGAATATGGCCTGCTAACATTACAAAAATCTACAGGCTATATTCAATAAGCTTTTTTTTTTTTTTAAATATATTTCCAGTGCTGACGAAATTTTTCACATGGTTTAGTGGTGGTTTTGGCAGTGTTAGGTTGATGGTTGGACTCGATGATCTTAAAGATCCTTCCAGCCTAGACGAGTCTATGATTCTATGTTTTACTTCAGATTTTAAATCCTCAGCCCCCTTTTCTTTCTGTTTTGAAGAGTCCAGCTAAGAAGCTCAAGTCAAGTTGCCAGTTTTTGGAGGTTTTTTGGGGGGGTGGTTTGTTTTTTTTAAAAGGGTACTATCAAAAACTCAACCAATTTATGTAAGCTGTCTATTCCTGGGGAAAAGGATGTGCTTATCTGACACCAGTCAACAAGGCTTATCTTGCTTTCCCCAGCATAAATCTAGTTGGACTCTACTACAATGCTCAAGGTCAAATGATTTGCATACCAGCTTACGTCTCAGCTGCACAAACTGAAAGAGTCAGCAGCAAAACACTGATTTAATTCTTAACATTTCACTCTTTTTCACCTCTTACTTGGGCTTGTGACTCCCTTTTGTGCTGCATATTCACAGACTGCCTGGCTGTGCTGGAAGATAAATGCAGAAAGAGGAGCTACTGATTTGACATAAGGCAAACAACCCCTAATCCTATTTATTTTTTTTCTAAATTACTGAAGAGTTGGCTCCACCTTATATTCTCTGCCTTCAGTTCATGAAAAATAACTGTTGCATAAGGCGTGAATAATATTATGTTATATAAATATCTTGTAGTATATGAACATGAAAGTGTATATTTATGGAGTGGAAAATGCGTAAAAAGCCAATTGCTTTCTTCCCCTTTAACTCAGTGGGAGTTTTCTCCAGCAGTTTCTTAACTATAGTCTTTAAAGCTTAAGTGTTTTCCAAGAGGATTTGGGAAAAGCTGGCAGAATTCCTTTAACTTAAAACCCCACAAAATTAGCGTCATTTCTCCCCAGCTTCTTATGTCCTCACAGATACGAACTATGTAAGAAGTCTCTTGCTACCATGCTGCTTGTCAAATTATTAGCGCTATATGTGAAAACTAAACCAGTAATGAGACAAGGAGGCCCAGGAGATGTATGCCGTAGCAACAATACCATGTTGATGCTGCATTTGAGTATTCCTGAGCTGTTACAGCAGTGATGGCTAATTCTATGTCAAACAGGATCTGTGCTATTAAGCTGACTTCCCTATGTTCCTTTACACAGCATTGTGAAAGTCCTTTATTTTCCGGCTGGGTTGCTTTTCTTTGATGTTGCTTTATTAATGTGCATATCCCTTCTGCTTTGCTCATGCGAAAAGCTAAAGTAGAAAGCCAAAAAGAAAACTGCGATAATTACCATTCTGTACTTTTACTCTCTAAAGGGACTCACTGGCATACAAGATTTGTAAGAGCTTTTATATCTTTCTGAATCCAGCATAAAGCAGTTGTCTACTCTTTACCCATAATTCTGTTCTTTTTTTTATTATTATTCTTTTATGTTTAGGTTTTGTCTGTTTTAGAAGAGATACACATTTAAAAAAAAATTATTACTCACTTTCAGTGCTATAGCAAAGTCTGAGGTTACTTAATTCAGCTGTTTACCAAGACAAGGCAAAATGGTTTAAGGGTGCCCTTTGCTACTTCGGGCAAGTTAGACTTTTCCTCCAGAAGGCTTGCCTTCATCTTTCCCTTCAAACATTCACGTTTTACTGAGGTACAACAATAAAGAAGGCAGCCTCCAATATCACCATCTCGAGATATTTCCTTGATTTCATTAAAATGCGCCTTTCTGAAAACTCAATCATCAAGATTACTTTTCTCCTTAGCAAGAAATAAAAATGCTTTTGGACAAAAACAGAAAGGAAGAAGCTGTGGCACAAATTAGTTATGAAAACCAAGAAAGTGAAACTGCCTCAGGACCTCTTTTATGCATGATTTTTATCTGTCTGTAGAAGTATGGATAGCATCTATTTACTACAGCAGCAGCCTTTCCCCGGGTCTCATGAATTTATTATCCAACAGGATTACCCCCTTACATAACACACTGCCAAAACTGAAACTCTTCAACAACCCAATGGATGCATCCACGGCACTGATCACAGCCCACATTTGCACCACCACCACCAGAGAAGTTTCGTATTTATGTAATTTATGAGCACAAACACAAATTATCCTTGCAAATAAGAAAAGCCAAAAGTGAGAAAGTCATGAGGAGAAGACAGGAGGCTTTAGGTCAATTGCAAGCAACTGTAATTAAGCTTTTCTTCGATTTCTGCACTCATTGCTCTTTTTTCTTGCATTGAAAGGCAAATCTCCCACAGCTGCTGCTCTACGCTGCATTCAACACAGGAGTGACCACAGGACCCTTGTATGTCAAGGTCATCAACACTTCGACCAAGCCGAAATGCAGTAAGGTAGGAAAGCAGCCATCGGTCCCTACCACCTGCCTCTTCTCCTCTGTGAGCGGAGACAGCGGGTTACCTTGCAGGGAGAGGTGGGAGATGCAGTGGAGGCAGTGCCACATGGACACCAGTTAACCCGAGACTCCAGCCAGAGGGAGAGAGACTCTGTGCTGTGGAGCACGCAAGAAGTGGCATGCTGTAAATCACAACTTTGTGGCAGTTGCTGTGGTAACCACACCTTTTTAAAGCTCAGTTGGCAGATAAAACAGATATACACTATCACACCCATCCCTTGCACATAGGTGAAGGCTGCAAAAGTATGCATCCTTCACTTTGCATAAGCGTTTATTTTCCTTTCATGAATTCTCAACCACCACCTCTCTGAGAACTCAAGACAAGTCTGCAGGGAAGGAGAAAGAGGAACAGGAAGCAAATAGACTGGCTTCCCTGATTTTTCTGTACAGCTGTGAATAGCAGCAGCCACTCAGACAAAAAATCTTCCGTTTTCTCTTTTCCTGTTTTTTTCGAGCTTATGAATGCATCATTTCTAACTTGAATTTCAGCTGAGCGGTCTTGTTTGTTTTGATACATAGACAGTTATCTTTCAAGAGTTTACAGAAAAAAAAAACCCTGTTAGTATATTACAGTGCTGCTAGGAAGACATTTACTTTCTTATTGCTAGTAGGTACGTTGCTAAATGTATCAGTACAATTCCTTATCGATTAAAGAATCCTCTATAGCATAATAAGTCCTGATGCTTGTAGAGGACACGTGGAACCTACATTTGAACCTGATCCCAGATCATTCTAAAATACTTAGTTTGGCATGAAGAAACCAACAACACCATTTTGCGTTCTACGTAATGGAACCATCATTGCAACCTCTCCTTTGAGCTTTCTTTTGGTGTACTGGATCTGCTCTCCTCCAGCTCACCTAGAAAAGACAGAAATGAACTGGCAACCCTGACACAACCATAACCAAAACCACCCGTTAGGTCACACAAAGACCCAACTCACAAACAGGCATTTCTGTTACACTGAAACCTAAGAACACTTTGTCCTACAAGAGAATTCATGGTGCACCACAAGCCAACATAACACAGCCTATAGGCTTGATTTATATGTATTATGTTCCTATATATGCCCCAGGATGCTGCATATTTATTAATGGATGAATTACCACAAAATTCTCAAAGCTAGCTGCTACTGAAGGCCAGTTCAGTGTAGTTCACTAGACCTGTAAGCAAGCTACAATATATTGTGGGCTCGTATGTAAAATGCTGTTTTCACCACTGAGCTCGAGATGTGTAGATTTTTAGCTTACTGTCCTCAGGATCTTGAAAACAGAAAGCTTATCTATGCTTTCACATGACATGAAAACAGATCTGTGTAATGCTCCTTGGTATTAAATGGGAAACGAGGAGGCGGTGTTGCTTTATGTGTTGATGAGCAGCTGGAATGCATGGAGCTCAACCTGGGGGAGGATACCGAGCCAACTGAGAGCCCATGGGTCAAGATTACAGGGAAATCGGGAGCAGGGGACATTACAGTGCGGGTATGCTACAGGCCACCTGACCAAGAAGACCAAGTGGATGAAGCCCTCTACAGACAGATAAGGGCGGCATCACATTCACAGACCTTGGTTCTCATGGGTGACTTCAACCACCCTGACATCAGTTGGAAGGATAACACAGCCAGGCACAGGCAATCCAGGAGGTTCCTGGATTGCATTGAGAACAACTTCCTTCTCCAAGTGGTTGAGGAGCCAACGAGGAGAGGAGCCGTGCTGGACCTTGTTCTTACCAACAAGGAAGGGCTGGTTGACAGGGTCAAACTCAAGGGTAGCCTGGGCTGTAGTGACCATGAAATGGTTGAGTTTGAAATCCTCAAGCCAACACGGAAGGTGCGCAGCAGGCTGATGACCCTGGACTTCAGGAGAGCCGTCTTTGGCCTCTTGAAGAATCTGCTTGGTATGGTGCCGTGGGATGAAGCGCTGGAAGGAAGAGGGGTCCAAGAAAGTTGGTTAATATTCAAGGATCACCTCCTCCAAGCACAGGAGCAATGCATCCCTACAAAGAGGAAGGCAGGCAGAAAAGCCAGGAGGCCTGCATGGATGAATAAGGAGCTCCTGGCAGTGACCAAAAGAAAAAAGGAGGCCTATAGGGAGTGGAGACAGGGGCAGGTAGCCTGGAAGGATTACAGAGGAATCGTTCGAGCAGTCAGAGAGCGGGTTAGACAAGCTAAAGCCCAGTTAGAACTAAATCTGGCCAGGGACATTAAGACAAACAAAAAATCCTTCTATAGGTAAGTAAGTGAGAAAAGAAAGACTAGGGAAAATGTAGGCCCTCTCCGGAAGGATACGCAAGAACTGGTTACCCGGGACAACGACAGAGCTGAGGTACTCAATGACTTCTTTGCCTCAGTCTTCACGGACAAGGACAGCAGCCGCACTGCCCAAGACGCAGATTGCAAAGGAGAGGATTGGGAAAACGGAGCACCACCCACTGTAGAGGAAGATCAAGTGAGAGACCACCTGAGGAACCTGAAGGTGCACAAGTCCATGGGACCTGATGAGATACATCCGCGGGTCCTGAGGGAACTGGCAGATCAAGTTGCGAAGCCACTAGCCATCATATTTGAGAAGTCGTGGCAGTCTGGTGAGGTTCCTGCCGACTGGAAAAGGGGAAACATCAACCCCTATTTTCAAAAAGGGAAACAAGGAAGACCCGGGGAACTACAGGCCAGTCAGTCTCACCTCTGTGCCTGGCAAGGTCATGGAGCAGATCCTCCTGGAAACTCTGCTGAGGCACACAGAAAACAAGGAGGTGATTGGCGAGAGCCAACATGGCTTCACCAAGGGCAAGTCATGCCTGACAAATTTGGTGGCCTTCTACGAAGGGGTTACAGCGGCAGTGGACAAGGGAAGATCAACTGATGTCATCTACCTGGACTTGTGCCAAGCATTTGACACTGTCCCCCACGATATCCTGGTCTCTAAATTGAAGAGACATGGATTCGATAAATGGACCACTTGGTGGATAAAGAACTGGCTGGACAGTCGCACTCAAAGAGTTGCGGTCAACGGCTTGGTGTCCGAGTGGAGAGCAGTGACGAGTGGCGTTCCTCAGGGGTCGGTACTGGGACCTGTACTATTCAACATCTTTGTCAGCAACATGGACAGTGGGGTAGAGTGCACCCTCAGCAAGTTTGCTGATGATACCAAGCTGTTTGGCGAGGCAGACACGCTGGAGGGGAGGGATGCCACCCAGAGGGACCTGGACAGGCTGGAGAGGTGGGCCCAAGCCAACCTCATGCAGCTCAACAAGGCCAAGTGCAAGGTCCTACATCTGGGTCGGGGCAATCCCAAGCACAAATACAGGCTCGGCAGGGAATGGCTGGAGAGCAGCCCTTTGGAGAAGGACCTGGGTGTGCTGATTGATGAGAAGCTTGACATGAGCCAGCAATGTGCGACTGCAGCCCAGAAGGCCAACCGTATTCTGGGCTGCATCAAAAGAAGTGTGGCCAGCAGGTCAAGGGAGGTGATTCTGCCCCTCTACTCCGCTCTCGTGAGACCCCACCTGGAGTACTGCATCCAGCTCTGGAGTCCCCAACATAAGAAGGACATGGACCTGCTTGAGCATGTCCAGAGGAGAGCCACGAGGATGATCAGAGGGCTGGAGCACCTCTCCTATGAGGAGAGGCTGAGAGAGTTGGGGCTGTTCAGCCTGGAGAAGAGAAGGCTCCGAGGAGATCTTATAGCAGCCTTCCAGTACCTAAAGGGGGCCTACAGGAGAGCTGGGGAAGGACTTTTTACTGGGGCATGGAGTGATAGGACGAGGGGGAACGGCTTTAAGCTGGAAGAGGGCAGGTTTAGATTAATCATTAGGAAGAAGTTTTTCACTTTAAGGGTGGTAAGGCACTGGAACAGGTTGCCCAGAGAGGTTGTTGAAGCCCCATCCCTGGAGGTGTTCAAGGCCAGGCTAGACGTGGCCTTGGGCAACCTGGTCTAGTGGGAGGTGTCCCTGCCTAAGGCAGGGGGGTTGGAACTCGATGATCTTCAAGGTCCCTTCCAACCTAAACCATTCTATGATTCTATGATTAATCAGTATTAAGTCAAAAGAAAGAAAAAAGCAAACCGATTATATGCTGCCTTTATCCTTAAGAAAATCCAAAGTACAACAGAACACAGCCCGCAGCCATTTCTATTTTTCTCAGGGGGAAAAACATGGCAGAAAACAAGCCAAGCATGCCCTGTGCTAATCTAGAGAAACATAAGAGGAATTTTTCTACAAGATATTTTTACGAATAGATGTGTTATAGCAGAGTTGAGAGTGAGACTTTGTTTGCGGTTGTTCACCACTATCAGAAACATGAATTGTGACCAAAACAAATAAATGTCAGAGGTCAAGATGCTTGCAGAATCAGAACTGAAAGTGAGGGACTGGTAGAACACTAGCACTGGAGGTTGAAATACTGCCACGGCTCACACAGCATCTAAATGCTTATGCATGAGAATTAAAGACCTAATTTATTCTCTGATTGATATTCAGAGAGAAGACAAATTTGAACCAACGTTGTTATTACAATTTCCTCATTTTGAAGGAAGAAAAGAAAGCAACTGAAGCTGTTTCTAGCCGATACACAGGAAGGAGATAAATGTGCGTTCCCACCGCCAGTTGTGCCAGTGGAAGCTGGCACCTCCTTCCTGCCAGCCCACCCCAGCTGCTCACTAGCACCCAGTGCTGGGGATTTCTGCCTTCCTCAAATCCCCTTCCATCAAACCACACAAAGACCAGTCTTGTAGCATGAACCAATCCGGATCATTTTACCTGAGTTGGGAGGATTGCTTACTTGCACAGCTCAGCCGGCAAAAACGAGGGGGAGTGACACTGGCACAGGGCAGGGAAAACAAGCCTTTTTTTTTTTTTTTTTTACTTCATTTTCTTATATTTTTAGTATTTTCCAAATTAATATCTCAATGAGTTAGTCTAATACTGAGAAACAGCGCTAAAGATTATTTCACAGGCAGAGCGTAGCTTATCTTTCCAAAAGGGTAAGTATCTGTCAGTAAGCCAGCACCTCAGTGGGCAATAATCCACTCAGGAAAGACAGTGCAGCTTCACTGATTTCATCCTTTAATGGCTACCTGCAAGGATCTTCTCCACGTGTGATAGATGATCATTCCTCATCCACTATGGGAGACGGTTATGATCTTCATTTCATATGGTACACTCCCCAAGGCATCTATATTATTTCCCCTATATCTGATGAGTGTTTTTTTGTCTCCTAGGTAGAGTCTTTCCGTGATCTCGACTACTGGAAAACAGCCAGATATGTTAAGCAGGTGAGGCTGTGTGGATTTGCAAAAAAAAAAAAAAATTTAAAATAATACCAACACCAAAAAACAAACAAACCCCATGTAAGTCCTCCTAGCTCTCCCATTGTTCATCCCACCAAGAGACCACAAATCAAAACACCTAAAACAGCAATAGGGCTTTATTTCAATTAAATGTTATTACTGTTATGCTCTACTCATTGATTTTAATAGCAGAGAATGAAGCTGTACTATAAGGTTATTTGGGTGTCTTGCAAAGCTGGGACTTCTATCTCATTCATCTCTTGAACGTGTAACCATGTTTACTTCCAGTGTAACCACGTTTGCTTTCATCAGGAGGGAATCTGGCTTATTATCTCAAATGTTATTGCCATAAAGTAATTGCACAAAAGTACCAGTGAGAAAAGCCTTCTCCTGTTCATAAGGCAGAGGTTATTTTGCTCTAATGAGCTTGCCTGTTAGTGGAAAAGGGAGAAAGGTAAGAAGCGAGAGTGTCCTCCAAAAAGGAAACTAAAACCCCCCCCAACTTCAAGAGGCACCCCAACCGTTGCCATGACACATTTGTAGGATTAATGATTTCTATGCTATCCTAAATATCAAAATAATTTCTAATGCTGTTGCTATAACAAAGCATCCTGCTTCTACAGCGGGAAAGATCTTTTTCCCCCCTTTTTCACTAGCGGTTCACATAGAGCGTGCCTTCAAACTCTGTCAAGGCCTGAAAAACACAGTGATTATTCACTGATGATTCCACTATTGATTCAATGGCATTTGAGTTATTATTAGTCTCCTTCTATGGATGCATCATCACTAGTACCCTGCTGACTACCAGTGGTAATAGTCCACCCTGTTAGACTAAAATTGTCAATATCTCAAATCAAAAGAGTGCTTGAGACCGACTTAGATCAATAGAGCTGATGGATGATGCAAACTTCCACCTCACTTAGAGAGGGAGACTGTTAATATAAGTGATTTTAATGGTATTTCATTCTGTAGTTCCTACAGCCCAGTCATTAACACTCTGGGATAATTGGGGTTGAAGGATTATTGAAGTGAGAACTGTGCAACTGAACTGAGGTGATTCTTTCCCCCCACTTGTTTCCAACCCCCATTAGATGTAGTAAAGGCAGAGCAACTGCTGCGTTCAGTCCATGTCAGGTATGAAGTCATCCAGCTCTGCCTTTTGCTTTGTGACCTTTACAGCAGGTTGTTGCAAACAGAAGCAGAGCAGAGGCAAAATGCGGGGACAGAAGGAATAGGAAAGGAATGCTGGGTAGAAAGAAAAATCCACCAGCAGCTATTGTGTTCCTTGTCATCCCCCTTTCCTTCGGCCCTCAATTTATTATTATTAGCTTGCCCTCCCCTTTGCAGCTTATGACACATTTGAAATTTCTATATAACTATTTATGAATGATGCTTATCCTGTAACTGTTCAAACAGTTCTGCAACAACATAGAGTATCTGGTGTCCTACTGAGCCTGAGACATAGTTTAACTAGACTCAGTATGCATAGCAAAGAATATTTATTTCAGGTGGGGTATAAAAGGTAGCTCCTGAAAAGAGATGAACTGAGAAATGGCACTGTGAAACACAGAATAACTTCTAATGCAAGACTTTCCTTTTTCTGTATTTAGATATGATAGATGCGGGATGATTGCATTTAAAGACTTGATTTTTTTTCTCTCCTTAAAAAGATCACTTAGAATCACTGTTTTCATCATAAACTGATTATTAATGACTAAGTATAGCAATTAGACTCATCCTGTTGACCATAGGTTAGATGCTTTCAAGCTGTGGAGCTACATTGGAATATCCACAACACCTGGAACACTGCATAAAAAAAGGTTTTTATACCAGGAGACTAGCAAATAAAATAAAATAAAATAATAAAAATCAAGCTTCCCAGATTTAGAGGCCCTATGCCAGGGTGTCAATGAAGGTCTAAAGTACAACCAGCTCCAACCTACATACTGCTTCAGCTGCTTTGAGAGGCTTTGAATGCTTTGAACTCTGTGGCTTAGTCCCAGCTTTTACTTGGGATCGATACTCCAAAGCACACTACAAAAAGTGATCACAGAAACAAAATGGTCGAGTCCTATGACGGGCATCAACTGCTCTCCAACTCAGATTCAGACCAAAGACGGTGTCCCACTTACCAAATCAGATTTCATAAAAGCACTGGGCTGGCTTGCCTGTGCAACAGTGTTTCCATTGAGACACCACTTTAATTTGTCATATAACTAGTTCTTAAATAATACAGTATGAAACTAGTATTAAGGTCTGCAAGAAGAAATCCTTTCCTCTCTAAACCTTAATCCTCCCAAAAAAGGACTTTTCTCCTGTCCTTTTGGGGACTCTGCCAGCCACTTTCCTCAACACTTTGATGCCTTCAAAGACTTGAAACATCCTTGATTGTGCTTCTATAAGTGCACTGGATTGTTAGTCTTCTACAGAAATTCAAAAAGGTAGTGTCTTATCAACATACTATGTGCGTACTAGATAGTTCACAAGGTTCTCTCTCAAGAAACCTTCTCTACTTCTCAGTTTTCTCTGCTGAATTCAACATGAACAGCTTTCCATCGAGCGGCTTGCCATTTTAATGTAGTTGTAAGATCACAAGCAGCAAAGGTCTTCCAGCATGAATATAGTGCTTCTCTCTTCAATCAGCAACAACCCCCGCCAAGCCCTCTGTACTTTTTTTTATTTTTGATATGTATTTCAGAACTGGGAAATCAAAGTCAATGCCTTTCAAAATGAGGTCATGCATAGTTCCAAAATGATTTCCCTGCCAGACTTCCATTTTCAAACAAAAATAGAAGAGCAGAATTTATTTTTACAGCAGAGGAATAGTCTCTGTTCATTCTTCTCTGACAGAAGGGGTTGAAATTCTGTTTATTCAAACTTCTGAAAACAAATATCTGACTCCACAGGGAAGGCAAAACTATGGAAAAATATCAGTTCAAAATATGAAAACAAGAGGTCACTGCCAGCATCTGAAAAAAAGGAAGCTGAACAAAGAATATTATACAGCTGATACTGAAACAGGTCCTGCCAATGCCCAACAATAATACTTAGCATTCAACAGGTTGCATCCTCAGAGATGTGCAATAGCACATGCTAGAAATCTCTGCACGGAACTAGCCTTCCCACTTCAGCCTCAGAGTGCTTTATTTCAGTCATAACACAGTAACTCAATTTTATAGTGTGCTTTGACATTGTAGTAGAAAAAGTAATTTACAAATAGGAGGACAATATGATATGCTCCAAAAAAAAGCCTGCTACCTCACAGCTCTGCCTGATTTATTAACTTCAAAGGGAGAAGAGAATGGCAACTACAGTTGTAATAGGTCTTTTATTCCGTTTTCAAAGTCCGCCACCCATTAACAAAACTAGAGAGGATGAAACTTTCAATGGCCATAGCAAAACCCATTTTACTAAAATATATTATAGACTTCTGCATACCTAACTAACACACTAAGGAGTAGGGGTAACACTTGCTCAGGCCCCATCTTGAATCACTTTATTTTGTACTGTTGTAAAACATTTATAGTCTTGTCAAAATGATAGGGGAAAGCATCACCAGTAAAGACAACTTCCTGCAAGATCTGAGAGTAAAGTGTTTCGATATACTGCCAGCTATGGGTTCTGCTGTTCAGCCCTACATATCCAACCAACATCATTCCTATAATTATCCCCACCACAGTGTACTGAAGTAGTTATTTCAGTGGCATACAGGCATAAAATACATTCTTTTCAGTCACTTTAACACTGGAAAAAATTGTCTGCAGAAAGCATGAGAATTAACAACAAAGCTTATGGTGACATACGAAGCTTGAAACAATTGTGTCACTACTTTTCCACTATGTCCTTCAATGGACAGACCTGAAAACTCAATTTCTGGTAGACAATTATTTCAGGTTGTGTCTTGTTGAGCAAAACAGGGACTAATAGCTTGCAAGAGCTAAATCAAGGTACTTTCATACAACATTTAGTTCCAGAATTAGTATGAAAAAGGTGGTCAAACTCAAGCATGAACTAGGCTAGCGTGTAATTTAATACAAGCTGTCTACTGAAATAGCTGGGGAAATTCACTCTTTTTGCTGAAGGAGACATGTAACACGTAACAGAGATACTGGTTCCCATAACCTCACCACAAATTTCATATCACTTCTTGCGGACCACAGGGGCTGTATGGAAAACTACTGTGAGCAATGATGTACCCTCCAGTTCCTAATCTCCCAGTTATCCTGACTGGGCTGCACTGGGATGCAGTTTCTTACATAGGCCCAAGCTGCTGCTTCTGTGGGAGCAAAGGTGCTTGGGAACACGGGAGAGAAAAGGAGCCAGGGGAAACGCTAGTATCTCCTTGATCTGGACAGGCCTTGTGATGGACCCAGCTTCTTCTCCACTCATGATGTGAGGAGTACAGCATTTTGCAATTTCAGGGCACTGTTTTAAGGATAGCTTTCTACCTGGTTACTAGGCACACCTCTACAGTGAGAAGACACACAAAAATCATAGAATCACAGAAAAGCAGAGCTCCAAACCTCACTTAGTGAATCCTGTCTCATGGCCAGGTGACAGACTATGCCTGAACTACTTCTGTCAAACCTGTACCTCAAGGGCTTTAATGGTAAAAACTCCACAAGTTTACCATGTAGCTGCCTGTTGCACATCACTGCTCTCACCAGTGAAGGTGATTTCCAACATCGAACTTTCTTGCTGAAATTACGGCCTGTTTCCTCCTATCCTGCCTACCAGGGACAGAGATGGCACTTTGCTCCCTTCTTTGCAGCAGCCCTTTGTTTATTGAATACTTGCATTCCTTTCCTCCATCTCATCTTGATTAGAGAAGTATAATGCTTTCAATCTTTTCTTAGAGGCCATTTCTGCTGCTTGCTCTTTGCTTTCCTTCAGTTAGCCAGCAACTTCCTTGAGACATAGCTTCCAAACCAACAATATATACCTGTGAGGCTGCCTCAGAGCTGACTGTAAACTGCAAGACAGTAGACACACATTGCTAGTGTGGTACAGGTCAGTTTTATCTTTCTGCTAGGTTAGATCTAGGTGAAGACATCTTTATGTCAGTAAACAGCCTGTATAGAAGTTCTCCTGAGGTCAAGTAACTTCTAAAAATTTTGACTCTGCATCTTGTTCCTTTCAGGTTCTCCTTCAATCTGCCTTTATTTGTGTTTAAAAAAAAAAATAAAATAATTGCTAAGAGTTCCAGAAGAGTTTGCAGTGCACTGTAAGTTTCATGCATAGTGAAGGTGTCTTGCCCATCTATTTTAATTTTCTTTTACTGAAATGTTGGGGCAAAATGGGATTTATTCCATTCTGAGTAAAGTAGCTTATGCCTATGTGCAATATTGACAAACTGCAGTACCCCACTGGTTACAGCATCAGAGTGGGCTATCTGTATATCGCAGGAAATGTGAAATCAGTATGCAATATCACAGTCAAAGCTAATAGTCAATACAAATTCTTAACTACCAAATGTCAAGTACTATCCTCAAGATCCACACTTAGGCTATCCCTAACTACTAGCATCTAGGAGTATAGAGACTTTCTCCTTAGGCAACTCTCTCTCCGTATTTTTCGGAGCAAGGAATATGTCAGCAAGAGACAAGACAAAAATATTACTCCTACAGGGATATCTTGGAAGCCAAATTTTATTAGGGTCCTAATGGAATCTAATTTCTATTGTCCCCTCGAGAAAAGCCCAATGTAAACTTTGCTATATACAGTCTAAACTACTCAACAAATGAAAGGTTAATTTTAATGGCCTTTGCTGCAGCTATGTAGCTGCTTGTGCTGTTTTCTCATTTTGGCATCAATACTGGGAGTAAGTAGTATTTGCAAAATTCATATTGTTGATACCCCAACAGTAGGTCCACTTGCAGAGGATACAATTCCAAAAATCAGCTGAAAAAGTAATGTTTCATAAAGTCCAAAGCTCTAACTCTTCAGGCCTGACTGAAGTTTCCTTCTCCCCCGCAATGAATTCCACCAGTTTAACTATTCAGTTCCACTTCCAAGATTAATTTTCCATAACTACGTTATTTTTTATAGTTCAATTTTCCTGCTTAGTGATTTCAAAACAGAGTATTTTACACTGTTATTTTACTGAGTATAAAACCTGGTCTTATGGGACAGCTCATCCTTCTTGCAAACTGCAGAGTTTTGGCCCCCTTACTGTTTGATAGTGCCAAAAGCTGTAATTTACAGACATGCCACAAATTTGTTGCCATACTTCAAATGGCATCTTATGTTTAGCATGATCGTTCCAGCATAGATAAGATCTTAGGGAACAATTGGCACCTTTACATCTTTACACCTTTACATCTTTACACCTTTACATGGCAACTTCGAACATCATAGGAGAGATCCACATTGTAGACAGATGTTTCTTATTCTCTGAGATCAGAGACCTATTTAAGGTCTGTTAAATTGAGCAACAGGTTTCAAACACAAGAAATTGTTGCCTATTTCTAAAAACCTTGGCCATACATCTTGCAGTTTATTGGTTAGTGATGCTTTATTAACATGCAGTTATGCTAAAGCCATGACAGACGTTGCTTCTGCTGTGTAAACAATGCATGAGAAGCAATCGCTGTTCCACTCAGGTGCAGTGTGATAAGGCTTGAAAGAAATGCAAAAGAAATAAGATTCCTAGACAACCATAAAAATAGTGCACCGCTTTCTTGAAAAAAAAAAAAAATTTAAATACATGCAGAAAGTAGATAACACAACCTTGTAATGATTGTAATAATTATCAAGTAAGCTTTGTGAAATTGTAAAGCTAATGGCTTTGCACACTGAGCAGAGACTAAGCAAAGGAAGCAGCAATTGTAAAACAATTAACTCTGTTCTACTTCTGTAACTTTTTAGGGTAATATTAAAAGCCACTCGCCATTTTAGACCTTTACAGAGTAATGAAAGACTAGGAGGTATTATTCAACCAAGAGAAAATTTTGCTTAACTGTGTATTCCCTTAGCACCATTTGGAATTAATGGAACCTACTTTGAGTTCAAAGAAAAATCTCATGCTGGTGTAAATGGCTTGTGAGATACTAGACTTTAGTTACTGGTCATGTTATACCTTGTTGGGACTGGTGCATTTATCAGCCACATTTTCACTTTACATAGTTTAGATAGATAGCTTTGAAAGATAGTTAGACATGTCACTGATGAAAGGCCAAGTGCAAGGGACTTTATGAATCCAAGTGCTCTGGCTTGAGGGTCTCCATTAGTATTATACAGGAACCAAGGTAGAGGGGAAGCAGTAGCCATAGTATTGTTTGACCTTGACCGAAGTGAAAACACCAGTTTGGGAGGCTCCATGCACAAACATGGATGAAATACATGACTAGCTGCAACAAAACATATTAGCAACAATTATTACCAGACTTGGAAAAGTGCTTCCAATGCAAAGCGCCTGTATGTCCCCAGCTGTTCTCTTTTCAGTATCTCCCTTGATGACTTTGAGAAAAGAACAGATATAGCATTCACATGAAAACTATGAAAAAAGGAGGTACGTAAATGACACCAAGATGAAGAAGTAGAAAAATACTCTGAAGGACAAAGTCAGCATGACTATGATAAATTGGACAAGTGGTGCAAGAAGATGAAAGACAATAAAGCGCAAAGTGATTGATTCCCCATTGCTAAATCTAAAACCCAGCTGCAAAACAAGGACCACAACCTCCAAGGACTGAGTTTCAAGTGCACCAGAACTATATAGAAGTCCTTCTCATCAAAGCCACCATCTACTGCAGATGAAATTGTGTAGGCGTGCTGCGTTTACAACAGGCAAAAGGTTTTAGTCTCTTCTACTCAAAACTGATGAAAGCATGACAGTCTCCAGTTTTGAGCACTACACTTTAAGAGACAGAAAGTAAGAGTAAAATAAGACACCAAGCTGCTCGTTCCCATTGCTACAAGTGTGAGAGGGGTCAGGTTGTATGGCATCTGAAGGACTGGCTTCTAGTATAGCTGCCACCTCTCCCACGCTTCCCATTTCACCCAGAAGCAATGATTCAGCTCCATCTTCCATCCCTACTCTATCTCCCCTTCTTTTCCTGTGTCTTTGATCTCTGCATAGGAAGTGCTGAGTTTTATTTTTTTATTTTCAATTCTCATGTAAGCATGGCTCTACCTTAATTGTACTTTCCAAATTGGAAACATACGTTGAAAGCAAGCTGTGCTCTAATTCTGAATACCCCAGGTTGATTCAGCTTGCTCAAATGATAAAGACTTATGATAAGCAATGCTGCTAACCAAAATTAAGAGATTAAGTCAATAAACTGATGCTTTGACCTTCTAGTGCTTAAGAATGGTATTAGTTGTATATGTTGACTCAAATAAGCAAACAGAAAAAAATTCTTCCTAGACTACTAGAAACACTGTTGGGTTACATACTGCTGGAAAGATAGTTTTGTGTTTAAAATTTGACCAGCACTTCCCTTGGTTTTATATTCATGCTGTATTCATCCAGCCACGCAATTCAAGTAAACAGCCTTAAGGAAGGAAAAAAGTGAACCAAGACACTCTGGTTCAAATATTTCAGTGCAGCAGTTTCCCATTCAATTAGATTTTCATGCCTTAGGTCAAGTCCTGTATTACACTAAGTTTTCTGCACTGTTCTATACACCATCAGCATCGTAATAAACACCCTTATGTTTGAACCTTATGCCATGGTAAAAAAAGAAAACAACCACTTTTCACTGAGCAGTGTTATATTAATCCTATGCTCTAGTTTAAACTTCAAGTTTGAGAGAACACCACCATGAACCTACATGTTCCCTTACACCATGGCTATTCTGCTAATTACTTAATTGCTAGAGCAAAGATAAATTTTAAAAAATGAAATCTTGCATGCCATAAATTAGTATTTTACCCTTTGTATTCTTGGATGTCTTAGTATTGAAAAGACATGATCATAGCATAGAACGACAATAGTTCTTACTGTTACCTTTGTCTAACTATGCGTGAAATATCATCTACAACCACAACTGAAAAGTTTGTGAGCACTGGAGTTCACTGTAGAGCAGAATTCTGCAGGGCCTTTTGATTAACTATATTCCTTTGCACTCAATTATGCCCACTGAGTCTGTGAAGTACAGCTAAACCAGATGTATAACAGGTACTTCTCTAAACTATAAGATAACATATAAGATTCAGTTTTCAGGGGGAAAAAAAAAAAATCTCCTCTATACTATCACAAATTTGTTTGCTTCTCTTCATGTTTGAGGTTTGTTTTCTGGTTTTGTTGGTTCTGTGATGGGGGCAGCCCTTTGTCCATGAATCAAGGTTTCCATCCAGGGATGGAGAACAGCAGAGTCCAAGACCACCATTACCCTCTCTGTGTTCATGTTTCAAGGAACTGACGTGGCTCAGGTGTTTAGGAGTCACCTTCCCCAACAGTTCCAGAAGGAGCATTTGGCTGCTTTTCTTTCTAAATTCAGTGTTGATCTAAAGTATGGTTATGAGCACCTGTGAAAGAAAGGCTCAGAAATGTAAAACTCTGTACTAGTTAAATTTTGAGGGGCCAATGCCTACCATTTACATGTGTCCCTATTTTAAAGATCTCTACTACTCCCACATCAGATTGGTTTAATGCCTTCCTCAGAAGGGGGAGACAGGACTGTGGGTACCAACCATCTATCATCCTTGGGCAGAGTCAGCTGGCTCAGTCTGCAGGCTGAATTTGTCAGGAGTAAACCAGTAACTCTTCCCCACAAGAAAGCAGCGGGTATGTCTGCTTTCTCCCTGCCACTCCTCCACCTGTGGGCGTGCCCTCTAAACTCTTGGCAAGTCTGTAGCTACAAGGTAAAGAACTCAAGATAGCGATGGTTTCACTAGCTTCACCCTGCCTTGTGTAATTCGACCCAAACTGCCAACACTGAAGGGAGCTTGAGCACACACTAACCTTGCCATTCAGAACAAGAACAGACACTTTAAGAAAGTGGAAGCTTACCTTATGATCACAGGCAAAGCTCTCCGTTTGAGACAAGTTTGATAATATAAAGTATATAATATAAGTTATATAATAATATAATAAATTATAATATAAATATATAAGTTTGTCCCTGCTGTGGCAGGGGGATTGGACTTAGATGATCTCCAGAGGTCCCTTCCAACCCTGATGATACTGTGATAATGGCAAATACAGCCACCTCAGCATGCTGAAGTTCGAATTAGCATGAGTGACCTTCTAGATTTTTTTTATTTATTTATTTCATAGAACTCAGATCAGTAAGAGCTCTTAAAAATCAATAAGTAAAGATAAGCTGGTCCTTACATTTAGTAGAGGGAGAGATTCACTCTGTTCTTGTGTGGTTTGCATTAAATTTCCTACATGATCCCAGGGAGGTTGGAAGGGATCTCTGGAAGTCATCTACTCCAAACCCCCTGCTCAAGCAGGGACTCCTGGAGTCGCTTGCCCAGGACCATGTTCACATGGTTTCTGAGTATCCCTAAGGAAGGAGGTTCCACAACCCCCCTGGGCAACCCGTGCCAGTGCTCAGTCACCTTCACAGTAGAAAAGTTTTTCCTGATGTTCAGAGGAAACCTCCTGTGTTTCAGTTTGTGCCCATTGCCTCTGGTCCTGTCACTGGGCTCCACTGACAAGAGCCTGGCTACGTCCTCTTTGCACCTTCCCTTCGGGTATTTATAGACACCAACGAGATCCCCCTAAGCCGCCTCCTCTCCAGGCTGAGCAGTCCCAGCTCTCAGCCTTTCCTCCAGTCCCTCCATCATCTTTGTGGCCCTTCACTGAACTGTCTCCAGTATGTCCATGTCTCTTTTGTATTGTGGAGCCCAGAACTGGACACAGCATTACTAGCTTCACGTAAGTGTTTTTTCAGTACTAGTCAGCACATGCATATGCGACAATCCGCACGTCTGCTATCAGTTCTGACTTTCTTATGTGAAAGCTGCTTGCAGTTTTCTACTTTACTTCATGGTCATTTAGCATTTGGGCTAAGCAACTGTAACAAGTTCTGATTGACACTACATGCCTCACAGTATCTGTATGCTGACTTTTTTTTTTTTTATTCCCCTTTTTTTTTTTTTCTTTTTTTAAGAGAAAGTTCTCTCTTTGCGTTAAGCAGAACACAGAGAATTTTCCATTACCATTTTCTCTAGCAATACAGTGAGAAGTTAGCTATGTTTGCTGTTGCTCTTAAGTGCAGTGACATTTCACAGAAAGCTGTGCTGTGCTCAAGAATGCCAGGGAGAGGTCAGGGCCTTCTCAAAAACCAATTTAAAAGAATAGCTGATAAAACAAAAAGAATCAGATACTGTGTAATAGCTAATTGAAATGCTGCTTCATTTTACAATTCTCTAATGAGGTGCACTATAACACAGTGACTGAAATAACTTTAGGTAATGGGACTACCTCTATTAATCTACTTATAAGGAAGCTGTTCATTAATTAGGGTGGACAGAGCAATCACAGGGTTGCTGAACAGTAGCAATGCCAATTCACATTGTTGACAAGTGTCTAATTAGAAATTAATGGCAGAAAACTGTCCAAATATATATCCCTCATCTACCAGAGGAGCATGTATCACAGGTGTACATAATGAGAGAATCTAACACATCCATCTTCAAAATAGATCCAGGAATCAGTTTAAAAAACATTAACCCTTCATTACACATCAGACAATCAGCTCAAAGCAGGTGCCTTGTTAAAACTGTCTCAGTACTTCTATTGTGAGCCCTTTATAAACCTCAAGATCTGTAGTTATTTGAAGATTAACACCCCCACACCCACCAAAGAATTAAAAAAAACCAAACAAACAAAACAAAACACTACCAGCAAACAAAAACCAAACCAAACACAAAAGCAAAACAACCACCAAAACCCACCAACACTAATTGCCCAGGAGTTACGCAGCACTGACCAAAGTCTGTGTGGAAGGAAGACTTTAAGAACTCCTCAACGTCTCTCTGTGCAGTAGGGAGAATACAGTCCAGTCCAACTTATTTAGAAGACATCTTATCTTGCCACTTCAGGATGCCATACTATGAAAAACTACTTATGCGAGATTAAAATAACCAGTTATATATGTGCTTAAATATCTGGATTTGTTTGGGGTTTTGGTTGGTTGATTTTTGTCTAAACTCTGAGAAAGTTAAGTATCTGACAATGGTATTTTCTGTTATTCAGCTCAAGCAGGGCACAGAAAGCACTAAGTTCACAGAAACAGTTTATGCATCCAGAAATGCTGATGCACTTAAAAGATTGAAAGACCAAGGGATTGATAAGCAAGCATATTGCAGTGCATATCTTACCTCCTCAACAATTTTTTATTTTTCAATAAGCCACGTTTATTAATCCCATGTCTCCTAACATACCATGTGGAACTAGGTAATTAGTGCAACATCTTTCATAAGCTATGTTAATAAACCCTAGCATCTCTGTTCACGCTTTGGGAGAAATTCAATAAGCAAAGGGACCAAAACCTCCAAAGAACATTGAGAAATTTATGTCCAAGGCAATTTGTCTTCCCTCTCGAAAACCGTCTTTCATTCGTGATACCCTAAAGAAGGAGGGAGACCTGACCTGACCCCTTTGTGTGTTTGTGTTGTGTGAGTGTGCTGGGCTGGACTGCTCACCTTTGGGGACCAGAAAGGTATATTTATTCCCTTGATGTATGTTAGACTTGTCAAACAGCGCAGGGATGTTTGTCTTTCTGAAGGTCTCGACGCTGACAAAGCCAAGGGCTAACTGGAAAACAGTATACATTGACAGTGTTCATGGCTTCAGGATAGCCTGAGGCACATCTTTCTTGCTCAGACTCTTGAAGTATGTTTCCCCACACACCGCTAATGGTCTGTGCTTGTGGGGAGCAGGACTTTGGCACTATCTTGATCCCTCTCCTGCTTTTGTTCCTGTGACAGATTAGGCTTCGCAGCAAATGCAGATGTGGTTATAAGGCATCCGTGAAGAAGCACCTGAAGAGTATTGTAGATCCTTTGGACTAGGCAACCTTTTTGTGGCCATTTTTTACATGCAGATGCTTGGATACTCTGCCCCGGAAGTTTCCTTCAGTTCTGTGATCCATTTTCCAAGGCTGAACAAGAAAGCATTGGTTGGTTTGTTTTTAATTTAAAAGTTATCTTTTTAGACTATCTAGTAGATGACCGTCTGGTAAGGCATCTGATCTCTCACATTCAAGAAAAATGAAATTAAGGCAGAGTCTACAACCCACAAGCTACCCAGAGACTTTCAGCACACCTGCCTAAACATAGCATACAGTCTTGCTGTGAACACTCAGAATCTCAGATACTTAAGCAAAGTATCCATTTTACTACTTCTAACCTTCAAGAACTTGACCTAGAAGTTGAAACCAGATTTAGCTCTTCCCATACGTAAATTCATTTGAGATATTAGAAAATGGCAATATGAAGCCTTCTCTTGAAGGACCAAGTATTACACTCAGAATGTGTCTCGAGTACTATTTGACTCCTGATCTTCAGCCTTCCAGAATATACTTCTACTAGTGCAATAGGCTGTTTTCACAGGCAGAAACAGCCCACAGTCCAAGGAAGGACAGCACTTGGGCCAGGTTCTGGAAGTGGCAGAGAAAGGCAGGTGGTTCTCATGCATGCTTTGGAGTTAGCCAGATCAGCTGCACAGCACCCAACTGCAGTAGCACTCACCCAGCTGGTCCTGAACCCTTGGCTTAGTTACTGGCTTTTCCTCTACCTGGAGGAAAAAGCTGGCAAGCTGGACATCTTCTCTGCGCCCGGAGGCCAAACCACTCTGCGTTAGCTGAGTGCCACTTAAACTGTGAGTGACTAAAATTCAGATTTTTGCAGCTTTTTACCTTGCTTTCAGAAGCTTGCAAGAGGAAGACACCCAGCTTTCCAGTACTGCTTTAAGACTTCTGTATACATCAAGGCCAGTAAGTTAGTCAATGCTTTCAGTGTTTCGCACGTCTTTTGCTGGCTACAGAACACAGTGACCTCCTGTCCTGGCACTGAGATACTTCGTTATGAGAGAACCGATACAGACCTGTCTCCTGCTCTTTGAAGCTGAGCTGAGAAAGAAGAGAAATCTGTATTTTCCATAATGCTGTAGCCCATACTGTTCATCCTTGAAGTTAAAGGTGGGGGAGGAGGCAGAGGAAGAACATCAGACAGAGCACTAACTGTGAATACGGTCTCGCCAATTTACTTTTTGTATTAATGTGAACATTTCCCTCTGTGCCATACAGCTTTACTTCATTATTTGCAGCTAACTGTGATGCGGCTAGAAGATAATGATTCCTCACTGTAAATTAGATGCTATTATATGAGTTGTTTCAGATTGGCATCTTGACATTAAGAGATGGTTATAATTTTAGAAGTAGTCAGGAAATTTGCTCTTTTACTTCGGAAACTGTAAGCAAAATTTTGCTCTTTCAAAATGCATACATTCATGAATGGCTAAACAAACCAATTTCCCCATGGACATGCATCATTTATCAAACATCCTGGAGAATCTGATCCTGCAATCCCTGTCACGCAACAGTCCCACTGAGGCCAGTAAGGTCATTCTCAGAGCCACAGGATCAGGCCTTTGCATTTGATAGCAAACAAGCAAGCAAACAACTACTTCACAGGCTATACTGAATCCGCTGTCCTGAAATATCCTGAGCTTCCAATGGTGACCTTTGAACAAGCCCTCACTGCTGATCTGTCCTGACAATTTGGCAATAACCTCCAATCTCAGCATTTCAGAATTGCAAGCAGAGATTGAGAAGATGATCTGTCTCTCCGCAGTATGAGAGTACAGTATATTTATCTCAGAGAACAAGCTCATCTTAAGAAAAGGGCACATCTAGGAACAGCTAGGAAAAGGGTAGAGAAACATGAAAAAGAAAGGAGCTGATGCTGAAAGGTGATGGAGAACAAAAGAAAGAGAATGTGATCTGCGGTCAGATACAAGAGTAGTGGTGCTGTCCCATCCAGTTATTGTCGGGTACAAACTATGGACTGGGGTGAGAGAAGAAGGTATGTAGTTATGCCTGTTCCTGTGTATAAAGTCTAACATTACACTGGCAGTTACCACTATCAGGAGCAAAGGTAACCAAGCAAATTTTTGTGTGTGCACATGCACAGTCTGCTCTACTCCTTTACATCTGTTTATAGTGGAATATTAGCCCCTCACTACAAGAAGGACATTGAGGTACTGGAGCACGTCCAGAGAAGGTCTACAAATCTGGTGAGGAGTCTGGAGGACAAGCCTTACCAGGAATGACTGAGGGAACTGGGGTTGTTTAGCCTGGAGAAGAGGAGGCTGAGGGGAGACCTTATCACCCTCTGCAACTACCTAAAAGGAGGTTGTAGAGAGGTGGGGGCTGACCTGTTCTCCCTAGTGAAAAGTGATAGGATGAGAGGAAATGGGTTCAAGTTATGTCAGGGGAGGTTTAGACTGGATATTAGGAAGCATTTTTTCACTGAAAGGGTTATTAAACATTGGAATAGGCTGCCCAGGGAGGTGGTGGGTTTGCCATCCCTGGAGGTGTTTAAAAAAAGGGTAGATGTGGTACTTAGGGACATGGTTTAGAGGTGGTTTTGTCAGGCTAGGTTAATGGTTGGACTTCATCATCTTAAAGGTCCCTTCCAACCTTAGCAATTCTATGATTTGCATAAGTTACACTGATGTGATAATAGGAATGGAATTGGGGATAATTGTTTTCTTTTCCATTAAGTCTTCAGGTACTTCTGAAAATGCTAACAGGGAACTGTATAGTTAACAAAACTATCCAGGCAGCACATACTTCATCTAATTAACATATTCAGGTCACCTAGCACCACTCTTGAATAGAATGGTAAGGTAAACGTGGTCAGGTTTATAAAGCTTCCTTCAGAGTACCTAAGGTAAGTGAATTCTCCATACAGGCAATGAAGACATAAGGGCTTCCAAAGAGTACTTCAGAGTCCTTTGGCAAGTCACTGCCTGTGGAGCAGACCTGAAAGGCCCCAGAGGTCATGAAGGACAGCAAGTTGAACATGAGCCAGCAGCATGGCCCGGCAGCACAGAAGGTTATATAGCAATCCTGGGCTGTATTATCAGAAGCACTGTCAGCAGATCCAGAGAAGAAATTATCCCTCTTTTCTAAGCACTGGTTAGATTGTGTTTAGAATATTGCACACAGTTTTGGGCCCCCTGATACAGGAAAGGCATCAGTAAACTGGAGTGAGTTCAGTAGAGGGCCACCAGAATGGTCAGGGCTAAAGCACTTGCTCTGTGAAGAGAGGCTGAGGGACCAAGTCTGGTCCAACCTGAAGACAAGACAGCTCTGGGGCCATCTAACAGCAGACCCTATGAGGTTTATCAGTAACTAGAGCCATGCTCGTTCCCGTAGTGCATAGTGGGAAGACACCGGGCATAAAGAGATGTGAGAAGCACAGACTGGATGCAAGGAAAAAACTTTTTCACCCTAAGGACAGCCATGCACTGAACAGGGTTGACCAAGAAGGCTGTGCAGGCTGTGTCTGGAGGTTTTCAAGACTGGAAAACCCAGAGCAACCTGATCTGATCACAAAGCTGAACCTGCTTGGAGCAGAAAGCTGCACCAGAGACCTCCTGAGGTCCTTCCCAGCCTCAGCTATCCATCCTACAATCTACTTTGCCTGCAGTCCCTGCTTTCATTGCAGTCTTTTCTTGAATATGTCCGTATAGCATGAACTGACCTTGAAAGGCAACGGGACTCCAGTTCTTCCTCCTCCCAGCAAAGCACCTTCACCTTCATGTAGTAGTCCCACTGCTTGTTCAGCTGAGATCTGCTCAAGCTGGCAGCTCATCTTCTTTCTTGGTGCACAAGCAGGTCTCTAGCCTAGTAACTGGGGCACCTCTTCGAAGCTCAGAGCTGTGGATCTAGGAACAGAAGGGGCTCAGGTCCAGGTCTTCCGCTTCCCAGAGGAGAGGTGGGCACAAACAGCAACACCACCACCAACTGCTGTATTGTTGGGTGAGGTAAACAAAGCTACCCGTGACTCCAGGAAAGCTGAGAGATTAAATGAACTTTAGGTCTACCTCAAAAGCAAACTAAGACATTAATGAACAACAAGAACACCCAAGCCTGGAGCACAAGCTTGCCTCAGCACCGGAAGGGAAGGTTCTGTTGGACTTGAGGGGTTCACCACTGCCAGATGGCACTGTGCATGGGCACTCTGAAGAGCTTTCTTGGCTGCAGGATGGACACAGCTACAATAGACTTATGCCACTTTGAAGGCAATCCATAGCTTTCAGTGAATTAGGGTGGGGGAGTTGTCAGAATTCAGTGCTTATGGCACAGCAGAGC
The DNA here is from genome assembly GCA_017639485.1 of Pluvialis apricaria. NCBI lineage: Eukaryota > Metazoa > Chordata > Aves > Charadriiformes > Charadriidae > Pluvialis > Pluvialis apricaria. The sequence continues at coordinate 115,405,634 of CM030008.1, read as the reverse complement.
TTTCAGAAGAAAGAAAAGTCTCAGACTTATATTTAGCAAGTGAGCAATGAAGCGAAATGGCATAGCAAATGCTGACGGTAGTGGTGAGGCTGTGGGGGTGGGAGGGGGGCGTGAAAACTGGCAAGAGCTTCAGGAGAACGAGTTTTGGTATTTCAGTTTAAGAGGTAAAGACTAGATGCTCTGCAGCAGGTACTGAAATTCCAGTGCTGCAGAAATTTAAACATCATCTGAGCTTTCTCCCATCTCCCACCCCTCTGTCTTGTTTGAAAAATATTTACAAGGGGGTGAAAGGCAACCTTCAGACACGTGACCATAGCTGTGTGCTGATGCTTTCTATAAATACGGGTTTGCTGAAGCACTAAACTATGTTCTGCTGCAGTATGGCATTATGGCTTCTGCTCAGCAAAAGCTGTTCCCATTCTCATTTCAGACCCCTGCTAGTGCTGGCATCTGGCTCTCAACTACATGACTTTTTTGCCCTCCAACTCTAGAACAGAGGAAAGTACATACCCTCCAGTCCAGCTTTGGCTGGAAAGAACAGAGTCTGGTTTTGTAGCTCAGATCTACCTAATCGGCAACAATACAGAAGTGATTTAAGAAGTCTGATGATTCCAGGCTATATTTGGGGCGCTGCAAATCGCTTTGTGTTTAGTCATCATTCATTCTGTGTTTCTGGCTAGATATACTCAGAGTTCTCTGGTGCATAATTTAGACAGTACAGACAATTTGCATTATATCCCCCCCCTCCCTTTTCCCAGCTTTCACTCTGCACTTGTTTCGATAGTCCTGCCACTTGCACGTGTGTGGTAGGCCCATTTGAAATCCAATTGCCCTTGGATACTAACATGAATAAGTTTATATGCATAGCTCTTCAGTGGTGGTAGGAGGTTCACAAAAAAAATGTGTGGGTTTTTTTCTCTCACAAAATCCTGTCCCTTTTTCACCTTTTCCACACAGTGGAATAGCAAGCCCAGTTCATCTTACAGATAGAGAAACTTGGTTATCCCAAATGTAGGAAAGGAATTGCACAGAGATGTGCTGGAATCATGATCTGTAATTAATACCATGTTCTGGTTTGAGGTAAAACAGAAACAATTTTCTTTAGTGGCCAGCCCAGCACAAACCACAACATACCAGTAAGCTCAAAACAAAATGGCTGAAACTTCTGAAAAAAAATCTGCAGCTACAACTATACCAGCAACCAGCAGCCAGGAAATACTGTTTTACCTGCTTGCATTTAGAAATCAAACAAAGTTAACAAAACGTGCAAGTGGTTAAGGGTTCTAAAAAACACCACTTTTGTCTTCCTGTTCTTTTCTTCCCTTTTGCCATTACTAACTATGCTACTTTTCCCTTGCATTTTTCTCCTTTAAAGTGAAAACTCATTTATGTGCTTAGCTTTTTTTTTTTTTAATCTGTAAAAGAAAAAAAAAAATGAAACTTTTTCATGCAATTTGTTACTGAGCTTGTTCAGTTCACACATTATGGGTTCACAAGGCCTGAGCTGATCACCATGCAAATTTAGTTCAGGCTACATAGCATTGTGTGGTTCTGGATGTGCCCACCCATGAAATAACCTCACGCCAGACCTAGCAGCAAAAATTACTTCCAAATTTTATTTGCCTAAAGGCCTGCTTGCTTTGGCATCTGTGCTGACTTGCACTGGTAGCTTGGCTAATAGCCAAGGAGAAGATAAGTTTTTGGTTTTTCTTCCCAAAAGCATCTGGTTTAGACACTCCTGGAAAGAGGCTATTGGGCTAGATGAACCTCTGGTCTGACCCAGTATGGCTGCTCTTCTGCACCCTCTGCGGGCAAATGTTCATGTCACATTTAAAGGGCTTGCAGCTAAACAGTTCATTCTAAAAAGAGACTGCTGAAATACATTTTTGAGTCAAAATGCAACACTGGCCACGAAAGACAAGGAGTTAGAAGACCTACTCAAGAACTGATAAAGACATGGCGGATAGACATGTGCAAGAAGCAACTACAAACAACAGAAGGTGGCTGTAAGCAAATTGCAGAGATTTGTTATTCCAGAAGTTTGGGATTCAATCAGTGAGAGTAGCCTTACTAGTTAGACTTCTTGAGTATTCCCTTCCTTCCGGCTTTTTTATAAATAAGCTATTCTTATATGCAACGTTTAGTTTTGAAAGTTAAAGACAAAGGTTTTAAGCAAACCTATAAATTTCAGATTTTTTCATGCCATTTTAATCTAGTAGCAAAAATTTATAGAAAGAAATCAGCTGAAAAAGGAGGAAATAATGAAATAACGAGTCCAGAAGAAAGAAACGGCCTTACAAATTCGACCTTGAAATAAGATGTCTTTTTCTAGCTGTGAGGATAATTAGACATTGAAAGAGTTTATCTGGTAGGTGGTAGACTCAGCAGAGACTAGAGTCTTTAAAGATTAAATATCTAAGAGATCGCTCAATCCAATGTGGGGGGAAAAAAATCTAAGGTCCATAATATCAAAAAAAACCCCCACAAAAACCAGATGACCAGAATCATGTCTTCTAACCATAGAATCTGTGAACATATAGGTAACCCTATATATTCCCTCCTCCACTAACCATGCAGGGGAGAATTTTGGACAGTTAAGAGGTGGCAGGGAAAAGAGCTGTTCCCTTCCTCTGAGCTTTGGATTGTGCTATCAGATGGGAGTTTTCAGCCTCCGTAACCCCACAGATAGACCTACCCTTGTTTCAGACACCCACATGCAGGGAACAGAAAAGACTCACCCAGTCCATGTCACTGGGTGGACATACTACAGGGCTTTCACGTGGCACCGTCCTCTGCCAAGACAACCAACTGGCTGAAGGCTGGATTGGGCACTTTAGCCTCTAAGTGAAGGGTATGTTGGTTTTGGGGGTTTGTTTTGGTTTTTTTTTTTTTTTTTGGCAGACTCCAGAATAATTCTCCTGCTTGTACAATCCCCATATGTTATCTCACCAACTTCCCTGCCATTTTGGGAGTCCTGAGCACTGGGAACAGTCATATTTGCTTTCTGCCTACAGCAAGTTCGTGTTCCAGGGACTGAACTGTACTGGGCTAGCGAAAGTACCACTGGGCACAGATTAGGTCATCTGAGGGAAACTGGATAGCTTAAAGCTCAGAAGCAGTCAGGTGAGCCGATTTATAGGTTTTTGTAATTTAAGACCTGAAAAGCCTTCATAAGCTGCATGTTTGCTTTTCACTATAGCTTTCCTACAAATCACAAGCAGAGCAGCAGAAGGAAAGCACAGTGTTATTCTTAGGAATCATTCCCCTGTTCTGCTGCATCTCTATTTGTGTTTAACGTGTGACATTAAGGCCTTTTGAGAGAGTCTAGAATCACAGAGAAAATGACAATAGTATCTTATCAAACAGTCTCCTGAGTGTATAAATAACATGTTTCATGCAAGTCTTCCCATAGCATACATTTACATAACTTTAGAAAAGCCCACGACAATTTACCTGCCTCACACTGTTCTTCAAAACAGTAAAAATCTATTCAAGATTCTCAGGAAAATGAATAAGTATGTGAAAGATTAACATGCTGTGAAGCAACTGTTCTCCTGGAGCTACTGGGAACCTGAAGATATTTTTATCCTTTTAGAGGTTTGGTTTTTTGCTCTTTTTTTTTTTTTCTCCTTACTGCTTTGGAGAAGGACCACTGTCAGGTCCAGGTTTTGCATTAGTCACAGATGTGGGCAGCAGTCACCCCAAGACTCCTTTTTGGTTTTTGGTGGGTTTTTTTGGTTGGTGTTTTCTGGGGGGTTTTTTTGGTGGTTTTTTTTTGGTTTTTGGGTTTTTTTTTGTTTTTTTTTTTTTCAAGCTGTATCCCCCAGCACATTCCCGAACAAGGGCAGAGTTTGGGAAAGCTTGTGCGGCTATCAAATGACAAAACTGACATTCACCCTTCATTTCAGCAAGGGTTGGCAAGATACCATTGACACAAAAGTGTTTTGCTGTAATCAAGAGATCTTTAAAACAGAAGCTAATTATTTTGTGCCAGCTCTGTTATAGGGATATTTACAATTTAACCATCTTTGACACTGAGACTTCTAATTGCCTCACCTTTGGGCTTGCATCTGTCTCAATTTTTGTGGCTCCTCTAGGCCATACTGCTGCTGGAGCACCGACCAGTCTTTCCACAGCAAGATGAAGCCTGGTACAAACCAGCTTGTGGCCCTATTTCAGGCTCAGCAGCCTCACGTCAGGTATCTTGGGACATTGTCCTTGGCAAGAGCCCCACAAGGCAGTCCTCTGGCAAAGATGATTAAATACATGGGGTGGGGAAGAGGGACACTGTTTGCCATGCTGGGCAGACTCCCTCCTCTGGAAAGCCTCTGTTTCCCACTCAAAGTCCCTTAACCAGGCACTAGTAAACCTGAGTTCCCACCCTCCAAGGGCTGGCCAGCTCTTCACAGTACAACTACAATATGCCTTTGCTCAACAATTTTTTTATTTTAAAAGAGTCAATTTATCAAGCTCAGTGATCTCCACAAACTTCAAAAATCACAGACCACAAATCATTGACCACACTGGTCAATTTGTCCCCAAGTCCATGTACTTACATCCCAGCCCCACAGAAGTAGAACACCATTTGTCTTCCCTTCAACAGCAACAGGCACCATGGTTGCCCACAAAATAAAATTCCCTTTAAGCTCTTACTTAAGGGGAAGGAAGAAGCAGGAAAAAAAACCATCAAGCCACCCGGCAGATATTAGCAACATGCTTTGCTGCATCAGCAACCTGTGCTTTGCTGCCAGCCTCACAGCAGAGTGGGACAGCTTCAGCAGATTAGGACCCACCAGGTCATACGGTGCCTACTCTCGTGCCTATGTGTTCCTCAGTGGCACGGAGAATATGGGGAACTTTTAAATCACCATTATCCTCCTGCATTATAATTTCAGGGTTTAGGTAAGTGATATCCAGGAGACAGTTGAAAGTCATTTTTTACCAAGAATATAAGAACTAAGAATAGAGTCTCCAGCAATTTAGATAGCTCTTCCTCCTAACTCACAGTGGCTATAAGTCGCATGCTTCTGTACCTTCCCCAAGAAACATTTCCAGCCATTTTGCAACTCTCAGGATTGATCTGTCACTGACAAATGCACAGAGTATCAAACTGTTCTTGCCTGTCTTTAGTTTTCATGCAATATAAAATTTCCCACCTTCCTAAAACAAGAGGAGTTTCTATATAATGATTATGGTTATTGAAGATTTGGTGAAGTTAAGTTAAAAGTTCTCTTTGGCTTCCAATTTAGCCATTTGCTCAGTTGCTTTTTATCACCTCAGAAACTGGCCCAGAATCTACACAAAGTTTCAGTTTAATCTTTTTTTACTGCTGTAACCAGTAATGTGATGTTAGTGTCTCATCACAGGATCATTTCATTTGGTGCATCTTTCTTCCATCCTTAAAGGGCTCCTACTGAGAATTGTCCCACTTGCTTGCTATGGATCGGGTCCTTTCATTATTCCTTTAGTGGTTTTTGAATGGCTACAGCCTGGTTCCCTGAGTGGTCTTGACCTGGTCAGGAGCTTTAATTCTGCTTTTTTCCCCTCCCTGCAGTCACTGGGGCTTTGGTACCCCCCCACAGTCTCTTCAGAGTAACCCCTATTACAACACTATGGCTGACCATGAACTTGGTGAATTGGAAGTATTAGGTCAAAGATTAGAACAAACAGAGAATTTCAAACCCTGCTGTTGACCTCAGAAATTAGGAACTGTCCTTCTCAGGCCATCAGAGTTGCTGCTGATAGCTGCAACAGCCACATCTCCCTGCTACTTTGAGGGGAAAACCAGAGAGACACTCTCGTCTTACAAGTGCTCGTTTGTTATGCTCTTTCCTCTCTGGCTGACCAACAATCTCCCAGTCAGATGCCTGCAAATGTTTGCAGTTTACTGAATATTTGTGTCTTAAAGGGAGATGCTTAAATTCCTGAAAATAACACATCAGCCAAAATAATTCACCTCTAACTTCATGTTCTTTTTCAGATACTTATCTCTGTTGGATAAAGACTTCTGTCTTGCAATAGCTTGTGAGAATTTCTGACACCCTTCCATGGATAAGGATTAAAGCAAGTGCGTTGGAGACCTCTTGTACAACTCCCTCAAACCAGAAAGTAAGAAAGAGTAATCAAGACATAACACAATTTTTTTCTGTAGTGATCTGAGTTAGCAAGGTGAAGAAGAGAAACAAAACCCACTTGATCAGATAACTCCCACTAGACTAAATCACAATAACTCACTCCAGGTAGTTCCATGCAAGTTGTGTCCAGCAAATGCTGCCTTCCCTCATAAATATCTAGATTCAAATCCTTGAGCCATCAGTAGCTGTCGATGGGGCCAAGATACTTTTTAAATCACAAATCCAGGTTCTCTGCTAGTACATATTCTCATTTAGCACATGAAGTCACTCTACATCACCTTCAAACACACGTTTCTTAGCTTTGCTCCATCTTATAATTAGCATCAGCTGACAGAGAATCATTAAAAAACTCTCTAGAAATTTTAGGTCTTCCTTCAAATTCAGATCCCACAATTTGTGTTCTCCTTATTGGCTTAAAAAAAAAAAAAAAGGAGTAATTAAACCCTAGACTAATAGCAGTTCATGTTTACTTCTATACCAAATGCTTACACTGCTTTCTAAAACACATGTCTACTAAACAGTCCAGAATATTACACAACTAGAGACTGGATGTTCCTGATTTATCAGACAAATACCTAAGACATTCAAGCATTCAGCAGGTCTGGTCCCAGAGGCTGAGATGATCATTCTTTTAGCTTATGCTAAAGGAGCCATACCTTCTCTACAGAAATATTTTTCCTGTAAACCAGTAACAGGACACAGCCAACTGAGCCAGCTAGGGACTCAGTCACCAACCGAGGTTGATAGTAGCGTGTTATTTGCTCTAAAGGTTAACAAAGAAAGTCTCCAGGTCCAACGCGAAGATGCCAGACTGTGTTTGCAGTCCCAGGGACTAGTTAATCCTTGGTGAGGGTCCAGCTGGAAGAACCTGTAAGGACTGCGAGGAGATTATCTGAATTCCATTTCTGACTAGATCTTCATATGCACTACTTCCATTGTCAAGTTCTTCTAAATATCTGCCTACTGTTGGATTTGCAGCACCATCCTTGGTGCCCTTGCCTTTCTCTGGCTGCACAGCCACTAGTCCCTGTACAGTTCACTCCTCTCCCCCACGCTCTTCACTCTTTGTCCCATTTACTCACTACTTAAAGCTAAGATGGGAAACGTGCATCACCAATCTATTCCCTCTCAAGCTCCTTAACCATTCTCGTATGAAACAACTCAAGCCTCAGTTTTGTCCCCTTCCTACTTTCTTGCCCTTTACCAACCCCTGATCCTCTTTCTTTCTGTTCTCTGTTATTTTCCACTGATTATTTCACTTCAGTTCTGCTACTTACTGCTCACACACCCTCTGCAACCAGTTGGATTTTAGCAACTGCATCCCAGCTGGGCATTAGCTAAATATAACAGGGCAGGGGGAATCCGAAAAACAAACCACAACCCAATCTCTGCTCTGTAGACACTGTCACAGCAGCTCCTCAGCCACAGGGTTCTCCCTGCGCCCTAAAGATGCATGCACTCACATACAAGATTGATGAGTGTGTAGGGACTGGAAGGGGAGGGACAGCAACTATTGCTGCCTGCAGGCAGAATATTCTGAGAATTCAGAACACGTTCTTAAACGAGCATGTATTTGAGGATATACAAACTGATTTTTTCCCCAGGTGCTTAGCAAATGCAGGCAAAAGCAAAAGCCTTGGCTCCCTTTCAAAGGCCACCTTTTGCCCTATTTCAAATCCCTGCACCAAGCCAGAAGAGAGTACCATCTTAAAGAAATTGAGAGTCCCCCCCATTAAAAAAAAAAAAACCACAACCAAAAAAAAAACCCAAACACAAAACAACAAAAAAACAAGAACACACCAAAAAACATCCCCAAGACACACCAAAAAAACCACCATACAAACAAAAATCCCACACTACACATTTTCCCCCCCTAGTTTTTTCTTCAGATAACATGGTTCTGCCATTTCTTGAATTAACCAAAGTCATTGTGAAAGTAGGACATCTGGGCAGGAAGATCTTAACTGGAATAATTAAGAACTAGGACGACGGTAAGTAACTGAGAACAACATCTTCGAAGGAAAAGTGCTTTGTAGCCCTCTCTGCAAGTACAGTGTTTGAGTGTAATTCCACTTAGCATTGCCTCAGCAAACAAAGATTTTACTGTAGCTAAAAAACCAAGTGATACAGTATAACAAAGAGGAAGGTCAACACAACATTAATTCTTATTCAGTATTAATTCTTAGTACATACCCTGCTGGGGAGGTCCTTTAAAATAGAAAGCGAACATCCCTGTGGTTTTCTCCTGCTGCACTTGTGAACCAGAAAGTAGGATTTATTCTCCTACCAAAAAGCACAATTGCCCACATCAATCTCAGGTGCATTAGCAGGGAAAACAAATGCTTTCAAACAGGGGAAAAAAACCCCAATGACATAAATATAAATGAATCAGTAAAACTGCATAATAAGATGCATTTGTGGCCTTTTTTATAATTACAGACAGTGGCCTGGAGGGCAGTCACATAGAAGTAAATACATTTTTGTATGTCATATGAGTTATATATTACTAGCTGGAGTGAGAGTAGCAGTCTAAGATGAAAGTCAATATAGAACAACTTAAGCTTTTTAAGCTCCTCTTTCATGTATACTTGAGCTGTATATAATCAGGGACATCCATCTTAGAAAAACATTCTTCCAACACACTGAGATTAGTGCTGCCTGGGAACTTTTTCAGTCCCATTTCACTTATAGCTTCTGACAATATTAGTGACAGCCATGTCACAGAGCATTAGGTAAAATTGTGAGAATTAATTACATGCTATTTGTTTAACTTCTCTTGTCATCTGTCTCTGCTCCTTCTGTTTGAAAATTCGTTGGCTCACCTAAATCATCCTCCCCTCACTCACACTGTATGTTACCCAGCCCCACATTTGCATTAAGCAATTATCTCCTTTTCTTCAGGAAAAGAACAAATTTAAACAAATTGAAAACCCTTAAAGTGTTTATGCTCCATTAAAACTGAATTCTGCTTTTAATCCCAGACCGGAGTGTTGATAGATTCATTTATGTTAAGCAGAACTTGAGTCTCTGTAGTCCCTTTCTCTCTAATGAGGCTAACAGGGAAAGAAGAGGCTACTCATTGTAAGCTGGGGTATAGTTTTCTGGTCCCACTATTTAATTCTACTTTATTACTGGTGTTCAAAACTGTACTTTATCCTACAGCTCCCTTTTCAACTTTCATTAGCCACATTGTCACAGTTCACAACTAGAAGACAACAGAACAAGGGACACAGTTATTTAGGAAGGGGAAGGTAGATGAGATGTTATTCTTCCTGATTATCAGAACATAGTTGTTTGGCTCAAATATTCCTTTTGCCATGCCAGGCTATTTCTAGACCCCACATATAGGTCCAGCAGTTACCTTAAGACAAACTGCAACACTGGCACAGCTTGGCAATATCTGTTAGTGTGATTTGCTACTGATATGATCCCTCAAAAAACGCATCATTGAAATATTGTCAATACACCAAGTGTCTGTTATTAAAAAAAAAAAAATGTTGAAGTATCTATCAGCACACCTCAGCCCCACTGGTTCTGCTTCCACCTCTCAGGAAGAAATCCAGTCCCTATAAGACCAGAGAAGTAGCAAATATTCAGACAAATCACAACGTTTTCAGAATTAAAGGTAGCGTTTAATACCTTTATGCACCAAGTCATCTTTTTAAATTGCTTCAATTCTTTGTTTGAAGGTGCGATATTACTTTGCAAAAAAACCCCTTGCTCTCTCTAAAGCCCTGCAGTGCCAAACCCTCTCCTTTGCACTTGTTAGTCGCGGAGGGGAGTCACCAGGAACCGAATCCTTTCCCTGTTATATCAAAGCTGTACTCAGAGCAACCTGACCCTTGACAACACTCACTTTCTGGGCTCAGCTCCCCGGGGCATTTGCTCTGGGGTCACCGATGAGCGCAGCCCCACTGCCGTCTCGGGGGCAGGCAGTGACACAGCCCGGGGCACCACCAGCCGAGCACTGTCCTCTTCCCAAAGTTTGCTGCCATTCGGATATGAAAGAAGTTGTTTCCCTTATTAACGGCACTGTACTGACAACGAGGACAGCATCTCACCCGCAAGCCAGGCAGCTGCTCCCACTCCTGCAGGAGCTGTGCATCAGCAGAGCTGGCCTGTCCCTGCCAACCCCGGCACCGCACTGCCAGCACGGGCAGTGCTCCTCAGCTCCTACAAAGGGCCCTTGGCTTTCTGCACCCCTTGGGGGTGGAGAGGGGGGTTGATTTTTGCTTCTTTGTCCCCCTTGTGCTTGCACCAGCCCTCTGGCAGCTGCCTTACTATATTCCTGCCACCAATAGGTTTCCCTGGAGGAGGATGTGCCAGGGCAGGTCAGGCTGTGTATTTTGCTGAAGGCAAAAGGGATAGAGGATGACCAGACCTCAATTGCCCCACAGCTTTTCTTTCCATAAAGCTTTTCCAGGAAAAGCACGAGGTGTTTTCAGCAGAACAGCTCAGTCTAGCAGAGGCCTGATTAAGCCTGCAACCCTTGCAATGGTGCGAGTTTCCGCTATGCTGCCCCATGACACCTGACTGACTGGGCAGGATTTGGCTGTGCTTTGCAGCCCAGCAGATGAGTGTGAGAAACAGGTACTTCAGCTGTCCCAGGAGGGTAAACCCCGCTAGCAGTCCGGAGCTTTTAAGGCTGCTCTGAAATATTTAGGGAAGAAAGTCTTCACCTGGACATGGGAACACAAATTGCCGCCTTCCCTTCAGACGGAAGGTGGCAAAAGCAAGGGGGAAGGAAGGTGAACAAAGAAAACTGAAGATTAACTGTGGTCTAGCCAGTGGAAAGCTACCTGGATTTAAGCCCCATTACTGATACCTATTCTGTAACTTGCAAGTTTACAACTGTCCCTATCTGATGCAAGTAGAAGTAGCAACATACCTGAACGCAGGAAAGAACCTGCAGATCCAGGCTGCATTCCCTTGGAAGCAAACTGGAGGAACTGATGATACAGTAACACATGAACAAGCCCAAATCAGTCCATAAACAGACACCTTAAGCATACAAAGGTGTTGAGATCCAGGTCCACAACCCTCAACATTACAACATTTAGGTCACGTAGTCCCATCAACTAACGTGGCAACATCCACAAAATAGCTTCTTTTCCACATAAGAATTGTGACTGAGCCCATAACTATTTATTGCCCCATTGCAACGTCCAAGAGAGCTGAAGAGGTCAGTAAGGTTTGTTCAGCAGTACCGTAACATGTGCAGAAGGAAAGCCAGCTGCACTCCCGTAAGTTGCAGACCACACCACCTGCAACTCCCAAGTCACAGGTAACAAATAAAACAAGTGTAGAAGCATCTAAAGCAACTCAGAAAACCATTAAAAATAAAAAAGTCACAATACTATCCAATAGAAGCAATGGATTGTCAGTTTCAGATCATGATAATTTAAGTAATAATTACATTTTGAGCAAAGTCTGCCAAGCGATAAATGCAAAGAATAAATCACAACCAACTAAATTGTTCAGCAGCAGTAGGAAACTTCCTTCTTTGAGAGGGAAGAGAGGAGGAAGCCTTCTTTAATAAAGACAAACTGGAAATCTTTATTGTAGTCAGGTCAAAATGCTACCCTTCTTGAAAACAGCATTTTACAAGCTTTCTGTAAACACGTTTTCTTCTCAATTCACCTATCTTCATAAAAGCTCCCATCCTCCCTGTTGCCCACGGATGAAACCTCCCCTTCCTTCCACTCCAGTTTCTGCAAACACTTGCAGCCGGTATCACACCAGACACCAAGCAGCTCCCTACTTTCAGTTGCCGTCAGCATCTATCGGGACAAGGAAGAGAGGGATGTGAGTATCCACCAAGCTGCAGCCAGCAACGACCAGTAGGTAACTGCTCGCTGGCCAGTTTGCAGGCAGAGTCCCCGCACTGTCCCTCCCTCCCCTTGCTAGGCCATTGGCGACAACGCTTAGATGAGCGCCTTGACATTTCCTTCAGCAGCACAAAGTTGGTCACAGCAAGCCCGTACCCTGAATTATATGTCATTAACTTTTCTTTACAAAGCAGAGGTGTTCAGTCACCTACATCTCTAGTGAGACAGCGAGGGGAAAGGTAGTGTTCCTCCTCTCAAAGGGTCAGGCTGTGAATTACCAGGTATGTTTCAACAGCTCGAACACTAATCCAGAAAGGTTTACAGGGAGGCAAGTTGCTGTATCTGCATACAGAGAAGCTGAAGAGATTTCAGTGTAACATATACTTTGCTCTTGGTTACCTGAGTTATTGAACCCTTTATCTGAACATAAACTCAGCAGACAATCCACAGACAAATCCCTAGTGTGATATTTAAAGGTAGTCAGTGTAAATAATGCATAAGAATAACAGATGGAGCCTCTGGCCAAGCACAGGGTGATTCAAGTTACACATCCTCAGACTCCACTCTCAACTTGGTGCGCAGAATCCAATTGCAATTTCTGCACTGAAATATTTGTGACACTTCACTGCCACCAAGAGCTTCAAAAGCCATAGTGTGCCATTTACTTTTTGAAACAGGCCTTTATCCTGACTTCAGGGGAGAAGACACTGAAAAACAATAAAGAACAAATGCTATTTTGATTGGAGCCATTTTTTTCTTTGCCACTGCAAGTTTTCCCTCTCCCAGCCTGTTATAACATTTCATTACACAGGTAAGCAAGCGTTTCACTTCTAGAGCTTCCTCTGCTTCTGTTTAATGTCAGCAACTCCTATTTCTGGTGCAGAGATTGTTGTGATTAAAGTGGATTAGAACCTCAAGAAGCAGGCAGCAAGGACATACGATGGTATTTTTTCAGGAGCAGGGACATCATTACCAAGAACTGATTGTAGTAATAAAAGTCAGAAGACAAAGGGAAAGGTTTGCACTGAAGTATATCAAGATGTTTGACAGCAAGTCCTACCTAAAGTCAATACGTGCCTTATGAAAAGGATGCACGGACGTTTATGATTTGCAGTATGAAGAACTCTTATCCTAAGTACACCACCAACAGGCTTTGCAAGTCACCCTCATCTTCTACTGGCAGCCATAGCAGGCTACAGCAGCAGAAGTTTGCACTCTTCTATTCCCACCCATCGCTCAGGTCTGTCCTTTCTCCTCATGCGCCTATGTGAGATGAGGCAGCTGAAGTTGCCCCAGCGGGTCTGGTCTGGTCCACCACCCTACCACCAGTACTACCTCCAAGACACCTTAAAAGGCAAACAGATGACAAAGCACTATAGAACCCTAAAAAACAATCCCTTCATAGCTAGTGAGTTTGAGTTTTACTTTCCAAAGAGCAAATATTCAGTATTTTATGAGCTGTGAAGAGAAAAAACTCAGAGAAATTATTAATTCTCACTTTGCTGCTGCATGGGTTCTTTTCAAAATTAAAAAAAAAAAAAAAAGAGAACCACCACAACACAACCCTTCTGTTTCTTTCTAATCCTTCACCTGAATTTATGACCAGTGATATCTCAAATAGATGTTTTATTGGAAAACACTGAACTCTCTGGAATTTTAATATTTATTTGTATAATCACCAGTAACACAGAAACACTAAAATAAAAAATTCTGCTCTCTCATATGTACTATTGTTTCCTGTGAGGATTTCCACTGTGCTTTTGAAACCTTATGGTACAGGACACAATAAGTCACTTAACTGTGGACCCTTAATTACACATTTCCAGAACAAGTAGCAATCATTTAGATGACAATTTCCTTCTATGATTTTTTCCTTATTCAATTATTTTATAAGAATTGAATCTGAAGATTTCCTCCTTGCTTAAGATTGATATCAGCCCCATTTCTGCAGTCTAGAGTTTGGAATAATTCAGATTATTTCATATTTCTGCTGTTTTACAAACACAAGAATAAACAACTTCATATGTTAGTTAATCGACCACAGATCAAGTAGTTAATCGTTGAGGAAGGAACAACAGCAATAAGTCATAAGTACATAAAATAACATCATTTGTACATGTTTGAACAGTGCCTGAGAACAGGCACCTAATAGAAAGCCACTGTTCTGGCAACACACAAACATCTTGGCCTTTATCCTTGAGGAGCTGTTAGGCTCTGAATGCACGAGAGCAGCAGAAGTATAGGGTAGAAAATTAAGGCAGGAGCAAAACAAGTGGAGCTGTGACACTCAAGTATCAGATTTATTTTTTCTTTTCTTTTTAAATTTTTGGTCCAGGACTTAGAAAACCAGCATCTAAAGAAGGGAGAAAGCCTAATCAAGGGCAGGAAAGTGAAGCAAGTAACTAGGAGAAGAGGGGAGTCAACCCAAATCACAGGAAGGGAGAAGTGCCTCTCAAAAAGCCACCCAATCCCCCACAGCAGGACAGCCCCCACAACCACAGTTGCTCCGAGCCCGCTACCAGTGACAACAGTACCTTTTCCTGGTTCCCAGTCCTCAGGGTGTAGCTTCTCCCTACATTGCCTCCAAACTTTGAAAACCAGCACAGCTGAGATAGAAACAACAAGGACTGCCCAATCTCTCAACAGGGGTGTGTCCTGCTTCCTTGTTGCTGGGGGTGGTGGGGAGATGAGTGGTCCCAGCTGGAGCTTGTTGCCTCACCAAAGGTACATTAAGTAGGTCTGCACACCTGCTTTCCCATCCTTCACAGGTAAGTATGGAGCTTGCCATGCTTATTAAGGAAAATATCCTGAATAATTCAGGATAGACCTATTATAGCAATGTTGCAACAATAATGTCAAGTGGTTAAGCTATGCTTAATTGGTATAAAGACATAGATCATCCTTGTGGTGCTCCTTAGCTTTTTCTCCTTTGCTTTGCTGGTTGATAAGCTGGTGCAGCATGTGAGCATAGCAGGGGCTACAAAAGGGTGGTGCAAAAGGGGTGAAAGAGAGTAGGCATGTACGCATGTAGAGAGGTGGATAGCACAGTAATTGCAGCAATAGCTAGATTGCAACATTGAAGAGACTGTGGGGAAACTGAACAGGAGCCCTGAGCTCTGAAGTGTGATTCTCTCACTTTCCAGCTAGAAGCAGAAAGCAATTGGGTGAGATTTGCTGCTCTAATAAAAAAGAGGTTGAGTAAGAAAGCTGTAGCTGCAGCATGCCTAGCTGTTTAGCTTACAGGTAAGGTAGAGTCAAACTTTTTCATCTCAGGTGCCACCAGGCTGTAAAATAGCATGAAGTCTTCTGGTTGCTTCAGCACCCAAGACCCATACTTGTATGGTGTGCCTGCGCCTGTGGCTTTAGCTGGTGCCTACAGCAACGCTACCTGAGGGACACCTCTGTGTGCTGTTTTTGGACCTCAGATGGTCTTTCTCAAAGCAGTGGGGATAGTCTGTGATGGAGAGCACGTTGGGCAGTATTGCATGGCACTGCAACCACAACTGGATAAAGCAGTAATGGAAGCATGAGAGGAAAAATCAGTCAGAGATGGGAGGACAAAGTGCACAAGGTGGCAGCAGTGACAGCTCACGCACAGCTATGGGTCTGGGAGGCACGTACAATGTAATATACATAATGTGAGAGGAAAATTAGGCTTCATGTGGCCATCACTCTCCTAAGGAAGCTCTAATTGTCACATAAACCATTCGGGCTTTCCTCCTGCTCAAATTACAACCCCAGAACGCAGTTAGTTGCTGATAATGGGCTGCATGTCCAGCCGTTGTAAATCTGCGTGACTCTGCAAATGTCAGAGCGGTGGCACTGATTTAAACCAGCTAAGTAGCTGACCCTGAACACTGCACAAACACTGACCAAAGAGGCATCCTCTGCCCGCTGGATTTACGGGCATGCTCTGTTACCATGGATGGGCTTGTCCTTACAATTCACCCCTTTGTGTGGTTCTGATTGTCTGGAGCCAGCTTGGCCATGCCTGTGCTATGCAGCTGGTGTGCTTAGCCCAGACCTGAGTGCCCCGCTGGCCCACGTGCCATGCAGGGTGGCAGGGATGCCACATCCTGATGGCCCACCGGGATACAGCTGAGGCAGGTCCTTGGTCCTGGGGCTGGGAAATGCTCTGGCTCTCTCCATGACGCCTCTCTCCCCAGGCGGCAGAGCACCCCTGCCCAGCCTGGGTTTCATCGGTGCTGCAGTGGGGCGCCAAAGGGCTCGCAGAGCTGCTGTGCAGGGCTCCATGGTACGTGTATTCTGGCCTGGTGTGGCCATTAGCAAGTATAAGAGAAGGCATTAGACGTGGCCTGATAAATTACAGTTTCCCTGGCTGTTTTTGTCTCAGGGTTCTCTGTGGAAAGCCCATTTGGCACTGTGTCTTTACGATGTCTGTTTGCATACTTAAGAGTGGCTTCTGCTCTAACCCACAACCTAGGCTTTATTTCGTGGCTGAAGGAGGTTGAAACACGCACGTTGCTTTTGAAATCTGCCTCTAAACGTTTCTTTTAGCAGCAACTGCAGATCACACCTCATAAACAGCCACATTTTTCAATACAAGTTTCACATTTGTTAGTTCTAATCTAATTATTTATAGAAATGCCCTTTTCCTGTGATCCATAATCTTCTCAAACCTTAGTCGCTTCTTGCTGTGAAAAATGATTCACTCTGGGCTGAATGCATCATGGTAGCTGCATATTTGTTTGTTGCCGTGCATTTTCTGATCCAGAAAACTGAGTCTGGAAATGGTTCCCAGGGAACGTATCTCATAAAAAGCACTGCCAGAGTGCTAATCCAGTGCCCAAATGTTCAGGATGTTCCTGAAATTAACTGGAAGTGCATGCAGAAGTGTTAGTAAATGTCCTTACACATCTTCTATCAAATACTTACAGCATCTTTTTTCTCCTCATTGACAGATTTTGCAACAGATGTTTTAAGGCATTTACCTTCATGGAAGATTAGTTCCTTTAATTTACAAAGTTAATTCTAGTGGCTGGATGGACCCACACTGGTTTAAGTTGATAGTCAAAATGCGAACTGGAAAGTTCAAATGTTTGTGTGAACGCCTACCAAATCTCTCTGGTCCTTGAAACGGGCTCCAAACCAGGTTGCCGATGGGACTGGGGCTATATTCCTTCCAAGACAGGGTGTCAGTGCAAAGGAAAAGCAGTTCTCTGGAATCAAATTGACCCAAATTTTGGTGAGCTTAAAGAGCTTAACTCAAATCTGGCTTCCTGCAGGACCACACCAGTCTGCAGACGGTCAGAAAAACACGCGTGGCATTCAGACTGCCCTTTTCCCCATTTCACGTGCACTTGCTTTGGGACCAAAACGCAGTTGCCCTTCTCGGGGGCTAAGGAAATGCAGGCGCACGGTCGGTGTCAGGGCTCCGTGCCTCGTGCCGCAGGCTGGCTGCCAGGGCCCTGCTCTGATCTACTGACCTCTCAGCAAGCACATTCCTCTGCCATAGCTGCAGAGCGAAATCTCGCTCTCAGTGATGCTGAGGTTGCTCATTGCTCCCGCGGATCTCGGGAAGGCTGCATACAGCAGAAAGCTCAGTGTGACTCAGTGCCAAGGGGACCTTTGCTGCCTCCCTTTATACACACTCCCCGCTCTCCTCTGAAATTCTCTATAGCATATGTATTATATTCCTATTCAAGCTGAAGGCTTCTAATCAGTGTTTTTCTCCCCCTTTAAGATACAATTTTATCTTGGAGTAGAGAAAGAGGTATATTTTTTCACCACCGAGAAAGACCCCACCCATATATATTCAAAGGATGGAACTACTTGTTATATGAAATCACTCGGGCAATCCATATTAACATGTTAATTATAATTAAACAAGTTTTCCACATCAGCCTCAAATTAACGTTAATTTATTTGGGTAAGTTTTATTAAGAACTATTGTAGCATGGTAAATGGAAACCAGATCATTGCCAGAAGGGTTTGCTTTGTCAAGTGTCATCCTGATTGGCGACGAACACAGCCACGCAGGGAGCGTTAGACACGTCAGGCTGGGAGCAGGAGAAGGTTTTTCCCTCCGCAACTGAGCTGGGTTATACCTTCCCATCACCCTGCAAACTGAAAAAAAAAAAAGAAGCATTGTAAATTGGTTGTGTTTCTATCGATAATTGAACTCATTAGTGTCACATGGTGACTTGGCCTCCTGTTTACTTCGGTAGATGTGGAGTACTGAATTTGTGTCATTTCTGATTTCTCCCTTCTAAGTCGCAGCTGCTCAGTGTAGATACTTTTTCACAGGCAATTAAAGGACCTAAGACAGAAGCAGGAGTGAGAGGGAAGAAACTGTGTGTTAATTAGATTTTTTGCAAGTAATTGACCCAGTCATGTAAAGGGAATAGCTGGGATTTGTTCTTGCTGTTGCTGTTTTCACCACTCATGGATCTGAAGTAGTTTTGCATTGAATTGACTTAAAGCCTATACCAGACATGCAGAGTTTCAATAATGAAAGGTTTTGTTCTTTGGGAGTTTTGGGGTGGAAAAAAGGATCCAATTCTCAACTGTGTCTAAAATATCTAAAAAATTCTACACCAAAACAATACTAGCATTGTTTTCTAGAATGAGGAATATGAACATATATGTAAATATAAAAGCTATTTTCACAATAAATCAAACACATTGAACATTCTGATATTTTTAGCCCAATAATCCATTGGTAAACATAAAAATTTTAAAGAGAATGTGAACAGAAAAATTCTCCCAGTTGGAATATGAATCATTACCCTTACATCTTTTTATAAAATGTATGTGGAATAATAATAAAAAGAGTAGCTTCTTTCTTAAGTGAAACTAGATTTGTGCTATCAAACCATGTATGCATCTGCTGCACTCCCCTTCTCCTTCTCCTGCAGCCTTTGAATGCTGCTGGACAGCTTCAAGGAGGCAGCTGGAAGAGGTGCGTGGCCGATGCTCTGGAGCATGGAGCAAGATGCCCGATCAAAGAGAAATCTTGTTAATGTGCTCACTGAAAGAATCTATGAAAGAAACCACATAGGAAAAAAAGTGTGGAAAAACAGATTTCCTCACTTCTACCTACAGCAGGAGGTGGTGTGCTCACTCTGGTGGGCTTTCTGCTTCAGAGCTGAGCAGCTCTATTCTCTGGGTGGTCTCAAGAATATTAATGGTATCAGAAAGAATCACAGAATAAATACTGAAACATGTCTGATTGGGGGGGCGGGGAAGATGACATTTGTGTTGTGTTTCATTTCCCTAATTTAGTCTCCTAGGTAGGACTTTGGTGGCTAAGTCTTGTTCCCTACCCAATCTCTAAAGGTTTGCAGGGCACTACGTGTTTAAACATGCTAGAAATCTGCACTTAGATGCATATGGTCTTCTTTAACACACGTACAGGATTTATCTCAACAGGAGAACATCTATCTTTTGTCCAGGTACTGTGCTGAAGCACTTCACCCATGCCATGCCTCTAAGTCCCACCTCCATTATCTGGAAGGCTACTAATTATCACCGTTCCCAGGGGTGTGTGACTTCTGCCCTGGCAGTAAAGCTCTTTCATCAGTAGAAAGGGGACAGCTTTGTAGCAGAGAGGCTGGAGAATTAACAAGCAGAATTAGCAGGTTTGCCAGCAGCTATTTAGATTAGATTAGAAAAGGTGTTAGGAGAGATTAGCTGGGAATGGGCTCGGAGATAGTGATAGGGGTCAGTGGGGACATTAGAGGGCACTCAGGGACAAGACTTTCTGCACTGCGGCATTCCCCAGGCTCAGGACAAAGGTTTGTGTCACGTATTGCTCAGTGCCTGGGAGGAGGAGGTAGGTGGACACAGCACGAAGTGACCATGTCCCGTGGGCTCTGCGTGAACATTACTACTGTGCTCCTGTCCCAAACTGTAAATGGCTCATTCATCCCTAGAAATCAGCTGGTCTGACACCTTCGGGGTCCTGGGGAGATTCACAGCAGGACTGTGAATACATGACAATGTTGAGCACTTCCCTGGTGGACCTGGGCTCCTCAGGTCTGACCATGAGTTGATTTTACAGAGCAGGCGGCTTTCTGAGGACAGTGTAGTTTCTGACAGGACCTGTGTGAACAGGACATCCTTACCTTCTACAGTGGCACTGCCTTCATCAGACAACAGATGGCCTTCACTGTGAACATGGCACGTCATCCTCTCCTTTAGCCCCTAGTCCATGTTGCTGGGGGTCTGGCCATGCTGCCATGCCCTGGTTGCAGTCCTGCCCCACATCAATCTTCATCTGGAAATGACTGTCTTTTTCTTTCTTCTGCTGCTCTTCCATCTCTCACCTGGAGGCAATGAAAATGAGCCTGGAGGAGACACTCCTGGCTTGTTTTTCTTGGTCCTTGTAGAGAGATTACTGATTAAAAGAGTCCTCCACTTTTTCTTCTTTCCACGAAGTAATATGCTCATACTGCTTGCCTCTGGATCCTCCCTCCCTCTCCATCTCCACCTCCCCCTTTGAGCACTTCACAGCACCCCCAAAAATTGCAGTAATCAGATCCACCACAGGGTGAGACAGAAACCTTG
Source organism: Pluvialis apricaria (assembly GCA_017639485.1). Lineage (NCBI taxonomy): Eukaryota > Metazoa > Chordata > Aves > Charadriiformes > Charadriidae > Pluvialis > Pluvialis apricaria. The sequence goes on along the minus strand of CM030008.1, from coordinate 115,385,143 downwards.
GGAGTTTGCAGTTTTTCCTGCTGGCATCTGCAGTGGCTCAGGACACCTTCTGTAGACTTGGGAAGGGTGAATGGTATATTTGGCATCTTCCTTGCTCTGCATAATATAGCCCTGTCTTAAACCCCACCATTCCTCGAATGATGTGGTGAACACCAGCAAAGGTGACTATGTGGTCAGGGTGGTCCTCAAATCCAGAGGCCAAGGCAGGAGGAGTATAACAGGTGGATAAAAGGCACTCTGCATGGAGGGGAAGCCCCCATATCTGTAGTTTGCATGGTCTGAATAAAAGATGACCCAGAATAGGCTGCTATGGGAAATAAGGCTCAACAGACTGGAAAGTAAAATGCTTTTACAAATTTAGAAAAAGGTAAATGGAGAGAGTAATTTTTAACAGCCTTGGCTCTGCCCTGGGCATATATTGAGTATAAATTCCAAGGGGGAAAAGGTAATAAACTTAACAGGGAATATCAAGGATGTGCCATAAACCATATTTGTTCTTTCAAAAAAAGCAGATGCGGCAGTGAGCATCCGCAGGGCTGTTGAGTCACTTTGTTCAGGTGTCTTCCCAAAACAAAGGGGTACCCAGAGGCCAGCAGCTCTGGAGCATCATCAGCTCTGGAGGGAACGCAGCCCCACCGCAGTGGCACAGTATCCCCACTACTGCGCATCTGAATTCTGGACAGAAATTAATTTCATATCGCTAAAAAAAAAAAAACACCCCAAAAACCCTAAACCAAACAAACGTACAGCTACATACAACAACCTTTTCCCACCGGCTGGCTGGCTTACACCAAAACAATAACAGCGCTAACAGGGATGGCAACTTGGGGGGTGGGGGGTGGGAATTGAGTATTTAAGAAAGCGAAGGTTAAATCATCACAGAAACAGAATAACAACAAAGCTTGAAACCAAAGTATCTTCTGTAGGCGAGTTGCATGTTTTTGCCAAACTGTGGTTTTACCACTGTAAATAACCAATTATAACTTCATTACCAGCCAATGAGCTATAGGGCTAATGAGCTATATAAGGACAAGAGGTAAGGGGCACAAACTTGAACATAGGAAGTTCCATCTTAACATGAGGAGGGACTTCTTTACTCTGAGGGTGGCAGAGCACTGGAACAGGCTGCCCAGAGAGGTTGTGGAGTCTCCCACACTGGAGACATTCAAAACCCGCCTGAACGCCGTCCTGTGCAACCTGCTGTAGGTGTCCCTGCTGTGGCAGGGGGGTTGGACTTAGATGATCTCCAGAGGTCCCTTCCAACCCTGACCAGTCTGTGGTTCTGTGATTCTGAGGTGTAGTGCTTGCGCTGGCTCCCTCCATGCTTTACCCGCGTTTTTCACAGCAGCTGCCGACAGTGCCGCGCTCGGCCTCAACGGCGACACCCCGCTCAGCAGAGGCGTGCACCGGCCTTGGCAGGAGGAGCGGGGCTCCCCCCGGCCGCAGGGGGCGCGGAGCCGCCGCGGTCGCGGAAGGGCGCGGAGCCCACCCGCCCGCGGTGGCGGCTGCGAGCCGCCAGGTGGCGCTATGGCACCGCCGCCCGCCGCGTCGCCGCCCCGTCACCGCCCCGCCGCCCCGGGCAGAGCCCCGCGACACCTATTCGTTTCCCTTCGTATGATTAATATAAACGCAAGTTACGGAATGCACGCGTCGCCTCGCATTTGCAATCCCGTGTACTTCATTAGGCTGTTTGCCTCCTCTCCTTCCCCCGTGGGCCGCGCCCCTCGTGCGTATCACGGGCGGGATGCGGCGCGTCGTTTCTGCCCAGAAATACGTGTTTTGGGGGGGGACCTGGGGTGTGTGTGTGTGGGGGGGGTGGGTGTGGATTTGTGCCGCGTGGGCAGGTTTTCCACCTGAGGTCGGATTTTTTTTCCTCTTCCAGCAGCGGAGGTGGAGGTCGGTTACGGGAGGCGAAAGTTTGGCCTGGGAAAGTCGAAACCCGGTTTGTTGTCCGGCGGTTTTCAAGCCCTGGGAATGCGTTGCTCTGTGGAGCATTGTGTGAGTGTCACCTCAGTGCGTCCGCAGAAATGAAATGTGCAAAGTAACTACTTTCTCCCTGAAGAAGTGTTTCTTGCTCTTCTAGTACAGACTCCAAAAAGCGGCTGTAAAAGATCTGTTTCTGAAAGAGGGAGATAAACCCACCAGGTTAGGAAACGGGTGGGATACTTCTGTTTTGTCAGCAGTGCCCGTGGAAGCTGGGGCATGAAGCTGGGTGACAGCAAACGCATCGGCAGCCCCGGCTGCACACAGCTCCCCGGGTTTCAGCTCTCTGCACTTCATCTGGCATTTCTACACTTCAAGAGGCACTTTGAGAGAAATAAAAGAGAAAAAAAAAAAGAATCAGGAATTTAAACTTATCCAACGGTTGACATATTTTGACAGATTCTCTGTCAATTTGTTTCCCGTGCAAGGTAGGTATGTTTTTTTCAACAGCTTTATGAAACACATTTACTTAAAGCCACTTGGCCGCAGCTCTTCCCCTTAAGAGAAAGGTTTCTGAAATGCCTCTCAGGGTCACTGTGGGAAATCACTCTTCAGCAGAAGCTTGTGAGGATTTCCATGCTAGAGCAGGAACATCCTACAACCTCTTGTTCATAGAAATGTTAGATGATTTCCAGACGAATTCTTCCAACTTCAAATGTTCTGAGATTCTGTGAAATAGCTTCTACTCTCCTAACTGGTTGTCCCCTTCCCATTGCTTTGTTCTGCTGCTTCTGGGAGGTGTCACTTATTCTCAGTGCCTACTACAGTTTGTGGGACTTGAATCATTCAGTGCTGTCATTTCCAAGGCTAAATGCAAAAATACTCCAATTAAGAAGGTCTTGGAGAGTTATTTCTCAGAAATGTTGAAAACATCAGTCCTTGCAACATCTCTCATAAAGCCACAGCAATGACAGGCGGCTGAATATGAGTCAGCAGTGTGCCCAGGTGGACAAGAAGGCCAACAGCATCCTGGCCTGTGTCAGGAAAAGTGTGGCCAGCAGGACCAGGGAAGTGATCATCCCCCTGTATTTGGCACTGCTGAGGCCACACCTCGAATACTGTGTTCAGTTTTGGGCCCCTCACTACAAGAAAGACATCGAGGTGCTGGAGCGTGTCCAGAGAAGGGCAATGAAGCTGGTGAGGGGTCTAGAGCCCAAGTCTTATGAGGAGTGGCTGAGGGAACTGGGGTTGTTTAGCCTGGAGAAAAAGAAGCTGAGTGGAAACCTTATCACGCTCTAGAACTCCCTGAAAGGAGGTTGTAGCCAGGTGGGAGTTGGTCTCTTCCCCCAAGTAACAAGCGATAGGACAAGAGGAAATGGCTTCAAGTTACGCCAGGGGATGTTTATATTGGATATTAGGAAAAAATTCTTCACTGAGAGGGTTATCAAACATTGGCATAAGCTGCCCAGGGAAGTGGTGGAATCACCATCCCTGGAAGTATTTAAAATACGTGTAGATGTGGTGCTGAGGAACATGGTTTAGTGGTGGTTTTGATAGTGTTAGGTTGATGGTTGCACTCAATGATCTTAAAGGTCCCTTCCAACCTAGACGATTCTATGATGCTATGATTCTTAGCCAGGCTGCCCAAAAATACCCACGAAGCACAGCCGATGTGTCTGTACCCAGCCCAAAGAGACTCTGCAGGGGCTGCACCCTGACACTTCACCGAGGAAGAGCAAAACAAAGCAGAAAGGTCCAAGCACCAAAACTGAGTTTCAAAATAGAGTGACGTGACCGAGCTTTATGTTTGTTAAGCAGTAAACAACCAGTGTCAGCCTTGCTTACGCAGCATACCTCTCCTTAATGAAAGTTAAATGTGCTCACTAGCTTGCTACAGAGATCAGCAAAGATTTATCCTTTCTTTTAAACACATTGTTGAATGGCCTTGGTATTTATATAATCAGTAACCCATAAAACCCCAAGGGGAATTTTTATTCCAGAGACTCATTTCTGTCCCCACTGATTTAGAAGTAAAACTATGATCAGGCTTGGGACACATGGGATTATGAAAAGAGACGCTACACATTTTTAACCAGATGCAGTCTCTTAAAATATTTGGAGAAAGGAAGACTGGAATCCTTTGAAGTGACTTTCAATTAAGCTTTTAAATGAAATAGGATGTTATTTCTGTGTAACAGCTAGACAGACATTTGGTTTCTAATTAACTACTGGGTGAAAATTTCATGTCACATGGCATTCCTTGCAAACTTATCCACTGTCAGATTTGACCAAAGTTACTTGAAGAGATGCTATTTTCTCCTTCTTCATGGGCACAGCAAATTCCCTCTGGGAAAGCAAAGGAAAACTGAAGGACTTGCCATTTTATTGTTAGATGAAAAAAACCAAACTAGTTTAATTATTATAATTACACAAGTCACAGATTTCTTTTGCAGTTCTGGTCAAGATTTCGCTGGAATTTCTCTGTCACAGTCCTCCAAAGCTTGTCTCTGGTCTCTGGAGGAAGCCACTGATGCCTGGTGCCACATTAGTCCTCAAAGCATTAATGAATTCATTTTTACTGGACCATCTTCAGTCATATCATACTTTAAGACAAATATGAGCAGCTTTCACTATCTTGGCACAAAAGTTAAGGAGCAGATAATGCTAAGTCCTACTGGCAGCATTATGGGGCAATGAATTTTTAATAACTACACAGTATTACAGGTATAGTTTTCTCTGACCGTTAGGTGTGAATAGATCTTTTGTCTCTGTCCCTTATTACCCTTTATTACTTCATCTCTATAAGCATCTCTTCTATTTCTTCAGCTAATTTAAATGAAAATCCTACTATATTTCTGGCTGTAAAGTTAACCCTGCCCTTCTCCTCTTGTTCTCTCCTCTGTGATCCCCCCTGACATCAGTTCAAAATAAAAAGTTATTGTACACCTGAACCTTTTTTTCAAGGTAACCCTTAAGGATTCTCAGGATCTGGTGGTGACCAGTTACATGAGTAAGGTTAATAGTTTACCGGGACAAAAAGAACATAAATTCCTTTCAGTCTACATAATTTGGTGGTAGTAGTCATCAGGGAATCACCTGAGGCTGGTTTTTGAGCTGCTCAGTTAAAATGTGTCTCTCTGATGTCAGCCAAACCGTTGTGGTTTTTTTTTCCCCCAGGCCATCATGTTAAAGGCTTGTGACTGTCTGGTCAACAAAGTGAATGCAGTGTGGGCAGCAGCATGGTTGAGGGGGGACACACGATATAATCCCTGACCCTGTCTCTTGCAGCTCCTTACTGGGAAGGAAATCACCACCTTAAGATGGCATTGCAGAATGACTTGACCTGAAACCCCAACCTGCAGCCTTCACCAAAGGTGACTTGATGATATATTGCTAAGAAATGCACAGAAGCGTTGGTAGCACACATTTCCCCCGTGCTGAGCAATACCCAAATGCGGTATGAACTCTACCCCATGTTTCTGTCTAAAGCATTCATGCCATCCCAGGCCTACAGGGTCTGGGACACCAAATATACAGTCATGGGTTCATGCTGCTGAACACTACACTGTCTAGATGCTCTGCCCTGACCATTCAGAAGGGCTTTGCATAACATTTCATAATTTTTAATCTAAATCTTCCAATGAATCTGTGATTTAGGATTCCCCACCTTAACCATGTATAAAGAGTTTCAGCAGTCACTGTCCTTCATTCTTGAAGCCAAGGAATAAAACTGTGCTCTTGTTGTTTTGACCTGAAAGCAGTAGAGCACAGATGGTTGTTAATATTTAACTGTATCCTAATCTTTTTTTTTTCATAAGTAATATTTACCCATAGTATGTGAGGCTGAGAGATGCCTGAGACAATCAGGACTTGGAAACCATCATGTATTTTTGTGTTTAAACAACTCAACAGGGACCAGAAGTCTTCTCAGTCCCTACCGTGCAATATAGCCATCTTAAAAATGGAGGTGTGTAGTAGACACTGGTCTGGATATTCGAGCACCTAGAAACAGACCTGTTTCTTGGAGATGCTGTAGACAATCATTGTCTCCAGAAAAACCTCCCCTGGAGCCTGTCCATGCTTACACCATGCTGTACAGCCTCAAAACAAAGTCTACATGTGGGTTGTACCTGAGGGCAACTGCTACAGTCTAAATCCTGCCACTCTTACCCATAGGTATTTTTCCTACTCAACGGGCTTTACCGTTTTCCCCCTTTTTTTCATTTTAATATGAGCATAAACCAAGATCTCGAAAACGATGACTGACTCTGAGTGTCTGATTTGCAATCTCTCCAAGGCCCTGATTTTCAGAAGATGCCTGGCCAAAATTTAGTGACTCCCAGACCACATTAAAATGTCACAAGTTAGACAAAATACAGGCTCTCAAAATGTCCATTTATAAATGGCATTACTATCAGAGCCATAAGTGAGATGAAGAAATTCTATTACCAGAAAACATTAGGCAGTTGCATTAAAAGAAATGTTCAAATTAAAGCTTTTCTAAATACACGGCTAGAGAGCTTTCACATGAACAGAAATGGGAAGGTGAAGCCTGCTGAGACTCTCTCTGTTTTCATACAGGTTTGACAAAGGTCTAGCAATCTCAGGGAAATTAAGCATTTGCAAAGTCTGTGAAAATAGTTGGCTGCATAGACCATGCAGGTAGAAGCTGCAGTGGGAGCTCGTATATTACCAGACACTGGAGAATCCACTTAAGAGAGAGATTTTTCCAGATGCCATCTTTCAAGGAAAATACATTTTTTTGGTGCATCAATCATAAGGCTCCAACTCTGAAGCCAGTTCCCACTGGCATTGCACCTTCAGAACAACTTTCACTTGCTGGTTTTACAGTACCTCATTCCCCCACAATTTTTCCCTCTAAAAATAAGCCCTTAGGTAACTTCTGACGAGTCCTTCTGCAGGCCTACCTTTTGGGGGATGTTATTTTACTTTTCAGGGTAACATGGTGACTTTGCTGGCACCCTGCGGAAGTCACAGAAATGCAGGTTCACGCTTTTCAAAATATGCTATATAGATGAAAAAACTGCTCAAATGTCTCTCTTGCCATTTCTGGAGGGACTCAGTTTCTACTAGAAATAGTGCAAGTACATCGATCTGTTTATTGACTACACTCCTGCCAACTTTGTGCCTGAGGGCAATCCTTTCCTGTCATGGTATTTACCACTCCCTTGGGCACTAATTCTCACTAACCGCAGGGCAATCTCCTTCATCCTTATCACCGAAGACCCTTTCTCCTCTTCCCACATGCTTTTACCAATCCAGCATCTTGGCTTTCCAAGAAGAAGAAAAAACCCGCTCTCTCCCTTGTCCTCAGTGTGAGTCATAGATCAGGATTAGAAAAGAGGATCATTCAGAAGAGTTAGCCCAATGGTGTCAAAATCACCTAAATATTTTAATGTTCTGTTTGGAAAACATTTTCAGCTGCAAGATTTATGATTCTTTTGTCCACAGAAGACATTAAAAATAAATATTCAGAATTGTGATATACATGCAAAAGGAAAATAATGATTTGAGGTACCCTGTGGTATTTCAATATGCAATGGCAAGAAGTGGAAAAGGTGTGTCGATGTGGAAAATTCTTAATTAACATTTGAGTAAGTATTCTCTGTCTGCCCCTTCCTCAGCTCGCTGTGCAAGACTTTAATATCCTCATGTATTCTCTGTGCTATAAATCCTCAGTTCTGCGTCAAGGAGTGGCATGTATGATCAACAGTTTCTCATTATAAATTATGATGGGCACTATTGATCTACCTTCCAACACGGTACTTACCTCTGGCTTGAAATGAATATTAATTAAGCTATTAGTCCTCTGTAAAAAAAAAAAAACAAAAGAAGTGGCTTCTCAGTCTCAGTAACTGAGCCCAGTAATTGTCATCAGTATCCCTAAATGTCAAATTCATTATTTGGCTTCCAGAGAAGTTGCCCTAAAGGTCAATAGAACATAATTCCCAAACATCAAAATTATTTCAATTATTTCATTTTATATTGAGACAACTTGCAAGCATCTCCTCTGTTTGTCAAGTGATGCAGCAGTTCTTCTATTTTAACAGTGATGAAAAGGTACACCAAACCTCACTGAAAATCTGTGTTTCCCCCATTGGCTTTCTATGCTAGCAAGGATACAGCTCGTTTCTGATCTAAGATGACAACAGTAGATGAAGGAGAAAAGTGAGGGATATTCCTGCAGGGCTGAAGGGCACACACCATCTCATTCTGTTGCTGTTGGTTGATTTCTTTTTTTTCCTGTGTGAAATAAATGAATCCTTGGCTGGTGATCAGGATTGCTACCTGTTCCTGGTTTCTGTTAAAAAGCCTTTTACTATCTCTCTTCCAGCTTTGCAGCCCACGCTAAGGTTTCCTTAAGAGACAATTACAGATCCCAGAAATGTAACCAAGGGCATGGGGAACAGGCTGGGACTGTCGGAGCAGGCTGGCAAAGATGGGATGGAGATATGTGGCAGGCTGGACTACAGCTGTTAAAGAGACGGGGGGCAACTATACCACTCTTCTCCCTTCTGGGCCTGTTGAATACTCTTTGCAAGAATCTGAGACAATTGCTGTTACAAATACCTTTTTCTGGGAGGGTGGCTGAAGTAGTCTGAAAAAAAAAGAAATAGCCTCAGAAAGGAAAGTATAAAAGGTACTCAGAGAATCGCAAAATACCTTCCTCTCTTTGCTAGACAGTCAAATTTTGAATCGATCTTGTGTAAACTGAGGAGAAGCTAAACTAAATAATGATTAAGTAGCTGAAACCCAATAGTCCCCTCCTGTTTCTTGGTAATACCTAACAATGAAATTGGGGCATATCATTCAAACTTATTGGCATGTCCTTCTAAAATCATATTATTTCCTCTTTGAGAAGACCACACTTACCAATCCATGTAGGTATTAAATATTAAGTATTATAAACTTTGTATAGATAATTCCATTAGACATAAACCACTGCCCAAGTCTGAGACTAAGATTAGACCTGGCCGCACCTAAGCTCCATCAGGAGTTTAGAAAGCAAAAGGGTCCACTCTGAACCTCGTGACTCAACAGGAGAGTCTTCCTTACCCTCCTCTTTCTTTGGTCTCTGTGTGAATCATTCTAACTCGATTCTAGCTCAATTTTCCATTGTATGCTTCTTCCATGCAGTAATTAATAAGGTGAACCTTGCCATCAAACTTATTGAACCTTGGTAAACCACTGTTAAACTTTGTTAAATTCCATTGAATTTATTGAACTCTGTCAAATTATTACTTTTACCTCAATAAAACATACTGCTGTTTCTCTCTTTTGAGTGAGATACATTCCACTCTTTCACAGCAGGTGCCCCTTTGCCACCAGCCCATGTCACCCACAGCCCCTGGGTACCCCCTGCATTGGGTCTACACACGTGAAGCTGCCGGCTGCCCTACTACCTCTCCCCTACTCAGGTATCAGATAGGAAAAAATAGATAAAAGTATCAAATAGAGAGCTTTTCAGAAATAATAGATATTCATTTCCTTATGACTCCTGCCTAACCAGTACCAAACTGGGAGACGGGTCGCCTCATAGGCATGGTTGCTTATGGTCGGTTGTCCTGTGTCAAATAGAGGATTTCTCTAAATACCTAGACTCTAAAATACTGCTTGCTTTGAATTAGCTGAAGTGCAATAAAGGAATAAAAAATTCAGTTGAGTGCTGTTTTCTTTGCAGTGCCCAGAATAATATGCTCGGTCAAGGAGAAAAATAGACAAAGCTCATCTGCATTGCTGATTTGGAGGGGCAGCTCATTCACCTCTCGCGGGCCAAAGAGATCCTCGGGCCAGCGCTGGTTGCACAGAGGCTGCCTTGTCCTGCTGCCAAAAGGTGGGAAGCTCTGGATTACCATGCAAGGGCTTGAGGATATCCAGGCAGTTTTACTTATCTAAAATGTTCGGAGCTTGCAGGGCCCCAGATTAAGCTGTAAAAACACACACAGCGAGGGTGAGTGGAGGAAAACTAAAACTTCACATGCTCAAAGCTCGGGGGAAGGCGTTCACAGCACAGTTTAAAATTAAGTATCTAATTAAGGACCAGTTAATGTGGGTATTGTGCTCAGAGAAGCTATAACCCTTTCAAAACCTCAACAATTGCCTCATGCAGCCTCAAAAAATCATTTAAATGTTGAGAAAATAGTTAATTTTTAATATTTGGGCTGAACAATACTGAAGGGAGGGCCACTGAAAACGACACATGGCTGAGTTGTCAGATCAAGAAAGCTCTTGGGGTAGCAGCGGTGATGTTGCACCCATGTTTGTAGCACTGTTTTCATCCCGGGAAATGGTTCAGAAAATGTCAAGGCTGTAAGGGCAACCGAGGCTCAAGTAGAGAGCTTCAGGGATCGCCAAGGCGGCTGAAGAGCAGGAGCTCGGTTAGAGCTGCTCCAATCAAGCGTGCCCACCAAACCAGGCGCTGCCATTCCCCACCTCATGGGAACATCCATCCTGCACCCCCGCATCCTTCTGGGGTGGATCGGGGTGCAATGTGCTTTGCAGCAGGCAGCAGCAGCCTTTCACCATCCATTTAATTGGTGCACTAATTACCCTGTTTTAAACAGCTCTAAAATAAACCAGACTGCAGTCACATTGAAAAAAAAATAAAATATATGGCTGTGTCTGAAACCTGACTACAATCGAATTTCTTTAAAGGTTGCCTGGTACAGATATCACAAGAAACAGCTCTGCAGCAGCAGAGATTGATTCCACTTCCCGTCTTTTGCCAGGGAATAACCTTAGGAAAACTTTCAAATTGATGGTAATTCACTAGTTTCAAAGGGCAGACAAAATAAATCTTTAATAAAGAGGTTTGCCCCAAGAAGGAACTGCCAGTGTAAAGAGCTTAGAGCTCCAAATCATTGGCCTGTGCTCTCTGTAATTTAATACTGGAGGATCTTGGCTAACTTCATTAAGAGGATGACAGTGAAATTGAGATAAATCATCCCATAGTTGGGGAGGGACCAATACAGAGAAAATCATAATGAGCAGTACAAATAGGTTATATTCTCACACAAATAATTTACTTCCACATTAGAGTTTCATTAACACAAACTATATATTTTACATCAGAGCCCATGCTATTGTGAAATTAAAGACATTGTATGATTCATGTAAATGCATCTGTAGTTGCTGGACCTTTCTTAGGTTTAAGTCTTGATTATTTTCAGCCCCCTCATTAAGAGTGAATTTTTTTCTTTCTTGTAGTAACTTCTCCGTTAAAAAATTGACTATGTTTTGATTTTTACATCTTCACCAACTAACATCTCAGAAACGTCTTTACTAACTGTGTAACTCAAATAATCTCAGAGTTTTTACTTCTAGTGCTAGCTTGTGGTAAATTCGAAAAAATATTTTTTACTCCATTAAAAGATTCCCATCCTTGACCATCTTTTAATAGTCATGCGAAGCAAATGCTTACTAAAACTTCACAGATGGCTCACAGTGGCCAGAAAAAAACACAATGCACAGGGCTTTAGTTCTGTCTTGTAACTGCTGGTTTGGTTTTTTTTCCCTGCAGGAATATCAACAATTTTTATAAAGACTTTTCCTCCAGAAAGCTGAGTCACTGGTTTTATTAAATGCATTCAGCATAAACTGTGCTTTTCAATAACATTTTTTTTTCTGCATTTTCACAATAATTGCACTGAATAACATTCAATTCTTCCTACTTAGCAAATATTTAAATTCAGAAATTTCATTTCAGGCCTTGTAACAGCAGCTTTTCAAGACCAGCCCTCTGTAGCACCCCCCCTCATTTGTGTCTATTTCTTTTCAGAGGCAGAGTGCTGGACGCTGAGGGAAAGGCTGCCCTGGCTCAGCCATTCCCTTATCTCATCTTTGGGCCATTGGTGGTGCACATCTACAGGACTGTTTTCGTTCTGTGCTTTGGAGGTAGAGACCTGGGAGGAGTCGATGTGGGTTGTGACTCCGGTTTTGGCTGAGCTCTGCCCTTCTACTCTCATCGTCTCACCTCTGCACTCCCCATGAACCACTCGTACCCTTAAGGTGGGAGTCTCGCTGGGAGTACCGTCTCTCACTATGGATAAACACTGAGCATCGATCGCATGGCAGTGCCTCATCAGTCATTTCCAAGCGCATCACGCAATGCCATGTTTTACGTGGCAGCTGCCATTCCCCCTCTGCTTACAAACTACAGATGCAACTTTAGCAAATGCAGGAGCTAAGGAGGATACACACCAAAATTTCTGTGCTATTCCTTGTTCAGTTCTACCTCTGGACTCTGTGATTGTGAATATATTAATTTCCCAAAGCAAAGTCTATACTTTAGCATAAAATACTGTAGTGTAAGACTGAATGAAACCCAAGAGCCTTGGCTGGAACAGGAAATCTCTTTTTAATATTTTTATCCCATTTGCATTGAGTTAGATTACATTTCCTTAGTACAAGGCACAGGAAAATATTCTTCTTATAACTGAGTGATTTAAAAGGGTTCTGCTCTACATCAGCAAAGGGGAACAATACAGACTTGTGGCGGCAGACAACCTGATTTTGAAATAAGAGCGCTAAACATTAACAACTGCAATAACTGACCCATCATGTCATCTGCTTAAAAAAGACTTAAACAGTGACTTATAATCTAAATTTCATAGTGGAGAATCACTAGCTATGTCTCATTGATTCCTTGCTGATGGATGCTTTATATACAGTTAGGGCAGTCACAGGGGCTGCACGTCCACTTACCTGCTACCACCAGCCGTGATAAGTCTCCTGACTCTCTGGCATGGGTATCTGTTGTGGCAGCCAAGGTCCTCCCTGGGCCATGAGCTGGACTTTGCTCTCCCTGGGAGGGGGGAGAAGGTGGCTGGTCCTCCCCTGGCTCATGCAGGGGGAAGAGAGGCTGTGGTGAGAACTCCCCCTAGCCTTGAGCTTCTGTCTTCATGCAAACACCAAAAGCAGGGTAGAAACCAAGCACGCAATGCTGAGCTTTTGAATGTTCTACCAGTCTCTAACCATTTTCAGCTCCAGTTTCCACAGGTCTCTAAGTGTTTTTGTATTTAGTAGCCCTCAATGGATTTATTTTCCATGCCTGTTCTTCCCCTTAAATCAATTAAATCTTTTACCCTGCAGCCCAAGGAAACTTTTAGTATGCAGTAGGAGCTGAGCTCACACTGAGGCCTTTCATGGAGTGCAGTTATCACAAGGGTCTCTAACACTCTTCTGCCTGTTGCAATGTGTGCCTTATTCCAAGGACAGTCCTTTGTTTCTATAACTCCTCATTTTGTTCACATCTCATATGAATGAGGAGAGACTGTATCAATCAAATTTCACAGGATCACAGAATGGCTGAGTTTGGAAGAGACGTCTGGAGGTTGTCTGCTCCAGCTCTCTTGCTCAAGCAGGGCCACCCAGAGCCAGTTGCCCAGGACCATGTCCCTACAGCTTTTGAATATCTCAAAGGATGGAGACTCCACAACCTCCCTGGGAAACCTGTGCCAGTGCTTGGTCACCCTCTCAGTACAATGTATACAACGACACTAAATAATCACAGAATCATAAATTAAAAAAAAAAGTCTGAAAGGTTGCTGGGAAGGTTTCTGACCCATTCATCATCTTAGGACAGGAACAGTTGCACCTAGTTGTTTTTGAGAGGCATTTCTTTCATCTTTTCTCCAGGAATGAAGACTCCACAATCCCTCCCAGCAGCGTCTTCCACTCTAAGTTGGAAAACCTGCAATTTCCCTACTATTGAAACTCCTTTTTCTTTTTTTTTCCCCTGCAGTTCTAATCCACACATGGCTTCTTCTCTTGGGAAGAACTGGTCTTCTTCTTTCTCTTGAAAAAGCCTTTTATTGTATTTGAGGTAACTGTTGATTAAATCTTACATTTGGTGTAGAAAAAAAGCCTGACAATCAAATCCCCTAAGAAAACCTATAATAAAGTTCAAAATTCTCAGTTTGTATTGACTGAATTAAAAATACTCAAACAAAAATCATTAACACAATCCCAGAAGAAGTTGCCTGTTGCGCTGTATTTCCCAGGCACTGTTTTAGCAGTTACAATCCTAGTTAAAAAAAAAAAAAAAAAACCACAAAGAAATAAATGTCTCGAAAGTTGGCTTTGAAAATAACAAGTCTTTGCCACACACTGAGTTCAGTATGTGTTATTGCAAATGTTCAGTGAAGAAGTAAAGACCCTCTAGAGAAGTCTAGCTGTTTCTAGGGGCACACCACCACCAGAGCTCCCTGAAGTTCCCATTCAGAGCTACCAGCCATGAGCCAGCTCAGGGGGTTTTGTAGTGTGGTGGCACGGCACGGCAGGGTGCAGTGCTGCCTGCACGGCTGAGGAAGCTGCAGGGCTCTGTGATGGAAGCGGAAAGGGAAAGGTGCTGCTTTTGAGGTTAAAGCCACATTTTAAAGGAGAACTAAATGAAAAACTTTTGCAAAAATCCTCTGAGATATTGACCTTTTTTGGACTGCTTGGCTGCAACCACGAATGAAATAGCCTTGTTTTCTAGCATCCCCACACAACCAGAGCTATATATTCTGGTAAAACAAAACTTCTTGTATTGCTGGCATCTCTATGTAGAAAGGAATCAAAGACTTCTTTAGGAAAGACATGTTTTTCCTCTGATGCCACAATTCATGGAAATATCAAATACACCTAGGAATTATTCAAATATTCCTAAGAGTAACTGCTCACAAGCAGGGTAGAATTCTCCATCATCTAAATATTTTCAGACAGCAGTGAAGGGGAATTGGGATTATTTACAAATGTAGAGATTGACTACAGTGATATAACTTTGGCAAATGCCACACTGGTGGCAAATAATGCAGGAAAACATTATCATGGGAAAATATGCTGTCATCATTTGAATTTTCAATCATTTTTCAAGTGTTTCAGACTGCAAGGGATATTGCACTTGAACGTTCAGAAATGCTGAGGCGTATCTTCACCAAGTGGTTAATTTTGTATTTGCAGTTGAAAGGATCTTACCATGTTTTCTATGTTCTGGGGATTTCTGTCTGTGTGTCAGGTGAAGACTGAATAGCTGCAACTTTTATTTTATACTTTAAAAGGACTGAAAGAAACCTCCAGAGAATAAATATATAATACTAATATTTCTTTTACAATGAGGAGTTTCTTATGATACAGTTTAAATGTTAAGAGAAATCAGATCTCGTATTTGCTGCAGCTTATAATGTAATTCACTCTTTGAAGCATAAGCTGCAAAAAATATAAAATGACAAGTTCTTTGGTCATAAGTGTATCTTTTAGCTAAAAAAACATAATGGCAAAGGAGAAGGAAAGGAAGGAAATTTTGTTTGGTTGTGTATCTTAGTACTAAAGTACTTGTATTCAGAGTTTGATTCCAGCTACTTTTTCTGATTTGTGTGTGTGTGTCTTACAAAGTTTTAAGCATTACTGAAGGTATGAAACTTCATAAAAGTAGAGTATACCATGTTCATATGAAGAATATTGTGTGAAGTGAGTGAATTCCCATGTTTTAGGAACTCTTTGTTCTCTCCTTTTTTAAAAATGTGTGAATTTTGTTATTTCCAGTCTGCCAAATGCACCAATGGAGAGAGTATTTTCCTTTTGGCTTAGATAGCATAGATCTGTCGAATAGTTTAGGTCTCAAATAAACAGTGCTCCTGTAACTTACATAAAGAATTCAAAACCTAAAAAAACCCCATCCAAAACTCCAAAAGCTCAGATGTACTGAAATGTCTTAAAATGAAGCAAGAGCTATTATAGATAACATAAACCCTAGAGTAATCATGTTATATGTATCTGAGACTAAAAGAGTGTGTAGTTCAGACATGCTCAGGGGAAATGTTTTTTCCTTAAAGCATCCCTCAAAACAAAGCCTTCCCCATTATTTTTCCTGTGATGCTCCATCTCTGTGCAGGGAGGGGGTGTCACATCCCAAGACCTTTCTGTCAGGTTTTATTCCATGGGCCAACAAATACAAAAGCTGTCAGGAGGCACAAACAAAGACAGCTAATGCGAGCGTGTAAACCTCGCTTTCTTAGGAAGTCAGGCAAAGAAAACTCCACCACTGACCTCAGACGTTCACAAAAATGGGTAACTTGGGTTCAGCTGAGCTCATTCTGCATCATTGCATATGGTTTGTTGCCAAGATATGGACTGCAATTTGTGTAACGTGTAAGCGGCAGCAGCAGCTTTGAAGCCAGTGTTAGAAGTGTAATTGGGTGAAATCCAAACTCCTTTCAAGATGGTGAGAATCCTGCCAGGAACTTTTAGGAGCTTGGACTCATTGACTGCAACGGGGTTCAGAAATAAAGGCAGACATGACTAAAATTTTCTCAGTTCCTAGGAAAAAAATTCTACACTCAAAGTATGGATTTATTTACATAATCTTCCAAAACAATCATACTTTAAAATATGGACATACTACAGATTTCATAACAAGAATGTCTCCTGTAGGTGTCTGCAAACATGCACAAACATAGAGCCAGTGTTCCTCCAGGTGCTGTTCTTACAGAAACATCCTGTGCCTTTAACACAATTAAAACATAAGCACGTACAATTTCTAAACCTCAGCTGGGGCCTGCGGCTTTTCTTCTTGATTTGCTGTGATGGGTACAGAGTGATGCATAATGGCTAACTTGGCAGGCTGCCTTTTTGCAGAGGGACAAGTAGAGCTAATCTGTGAAAAGAGATGACTTATAAGAATCCCTTACCCCACTTGCTAGAAAATAATGACTCCCTATCGTTGATTTATCTTTAGGAGGTGCATTGGAGAATATACGTAAAACCAGCAGCTGCTCACATGAGGTTTTAAGACCACCGTGGATGACAGTAAGATTGTATGAAGTTCATGTATAAGTACAGAGGAAAGGTATTTGTTGAAAGTAAAGCTGACTGAATATTTTTTAGCTACTCTTGTTCTAACATGGTCCAGAAAACACACTTGGAAATCTTTGCTTTCTGAAGCTACAAATGGTTTGTGAACCTATTAATGTACCAAACATGGACACGAAGTGCAGCTGCTCCCTCATCCCTTGATTTCCTTCAGCTGCAGCCAGAACAAGTTTTCTTTGTTTCCAGGTAAGTTAATGGCTTTCCATTAACAGCAAAAGAAAAACTTTTTAAAAAGACAAAGCATGGTACCTGCCTGTCTCTCACACACACATATACGTGCAAAAGCCTAATCAACAAATCAGAAACAACAAGGAGTAGTGTGCAAGACTTTTGATATAGAGTGGTACTAGACTATGAAAACAGTGTTGACAGTCTGACATATATGTTCAGTTGTGGGCTTCATGTCACACAGTATCACAGGCTTTCTGTTATCATGCACAGGCACTAGACTTCCTCTGTCATGGAGTATCCGCACTATAATTACTGTGTTGTTTTGGTTGGGTTTTTTTTAATGCAGGCTTCAAAGCAGGCAAGAAGGTCTGAGCAGTGAGCAGGATCTGCTCTGGGCTGCGCAAGTTTCTGTCGGTAAGTAATTTATTTCCCCAAAAGAGATTGCTGCTTCATTTCACCTAAAATAATGTTCTCCGTAAAAACATACTGTAAGGGATTTATGTCATAAGAGATAAAGATCTATAGGAAAAAATCTGTAGGAAAATTGCTTCCTCAGACCAGCCCTGTAGCTCTAGCATCATCTCAGAGTTTGGACTGATTTTTTCAAGGGTCTTCAGTGCCCACTTGTCCTGTTTCTTTCTGTGTTGGTGGTTTGGTGGGGTCTTCCTATACTTTGATAGGGAAAGTCATATAACAGAAGATGCTGGGGTCCCCGACCCCATTACTTCAGCTGTTGCTCCATTACTGCATATCAGAAAGACTGGGGAGGGAGTAGGGTTTTTAGCTGTGCTCTTGTACTGTTAGGGCAAAAGCACAGCTTGGTCGTGTCCCTTTATACCACCCATTGTTCTCCTTGTGTCTGCACTGTTGCAGTTTCAGTCCAAGGCGGAGGCAAAATGACAGCAGGAGAGACATAGTACAGTCTAATACCCAAAGTGACAGTCGCAAAACAAAGAGGAGTTGTCTGTCTCCCGTAGGTGTCTGCAAACATACACAGAATCCTTAGGCTGATGCATTGTTCCTCTAGAGAGACATACTGAAAGAAATTGGGTTTCTTGGCCCTTCTGTAGAGCATTTGGCATCTCCCTGAGTGATGACACATTTGTTGTCGCCAACAATGTGAAAATTCTTACGGGGAAGCATTTTTTTGCTTCTGTAGATATGGGCACTTGGGTGAAATGCATGGATCACAAAATAATAAGAAATGGGGCAATTACCAGGAGAATTCATTCTTTATCTGCTGTTGAGCCTCAGCAGTGGAGGGAACACAGTCATCTGTGTGCCCTAATGAAATGTGACAGGCGTTTAGAGACCGAAGGCTGACATTTCCTGACAGCGTCACCATCTGCACACTGAAAGCTGCTAGTATCCGGACATCATAATCTGTTAAGGACTGTTTAATATTTTGCCTCCAAATCACAGGTCACGCAGATCCTGGAGTTATATGTCATCAGCTTTGTATGCAGTCCCCTTGCCTTAGCTAGGATCCTAATGCTCAGTCTCTCACTGTGATCCCTAATTACATATTTAACTTTCCAAATAATCCAGCCAAGATGTAGATATTTGAAAGAAGAGAAAAAAAAAATCCTTCTAGCCTGCCAGCAGACAAAATAGATGTTAACCTAATTCTTCCCAGGGCAGATGGAGTTATATAATCTGATTTCTAAGAGTAAGGGATTTTTCAAGGAAGTGAGGATTTAGTATATATGATATATAGTGGGTTTTGCAGCTTCAGAATCATAACGTGGCAGTAGTTTCTACAATCCTACTTCTATACACAATGCAGGTACAGGGAAAACTGTTTAAAGAATGAAAGATGCAATAACAACAGGGGCTTTTACTTAAATCGAGGAGAAACGTTACCTCAGATACGCAGGAACACAGAGACTAAAACAGGGACTACAGGACTGATCCAATTTTTTTTTTTCCAAGTGTTTTTTTCAGAGGGAGGAAAAAGGTGACCTTGAGAGACAACAGTACAGGTTAAGTGGAGTACAAGAAAGCAGGCAAAAAAAGGCGACAAACAGTGGAGGTTAACTTTGTCTTGCAGACTTCAGTGTTTCCTTTCTTTGTTTGGAAGAGGAGAAAAGGCTGAAGGCACAAGTTGAGTTACAGAAGCAGATGTGCCAATTTGGCCTTGAAGAAAATGTTTTTTTCTGAGGTCAGGTACCCTGAAGAGTGGTCTCAAATTCCAAACATGTTTGCTAGAGTACTGGGTTTGCTTTCCTGCCTGGTAGTGAACATGGAGCACCCAAGGGCTTCTTTTTTCTTTTTTTTTAATTAAATAAAAACAAACAAAACACCAACACAACCCCACGGCAAGGAGGGACTTGTTTAGCTGCTCCACCTCGTGGAGCAGTATTCCTGGTCAGGTAGAAGCCTGGTGCCTTCTGCAAAGTTTCACTTCTTGGAACCTGGCTGGAGACGTGCCTGTCCTCATCCAGCCAGCTCCTCTGAGCAGTGATGAGCAAGCTGCCACCTGAGTGAGGCACCGATCTTTGCAGCCAGCTTTAGTGAACAGAAGGAAGAGTTTGGGTACCTCCTAAGATGAAACAGAGCTATTGACTTGGTGGCATCCCAATAACTCAAATGATGAGGAAATGCAGAAATTTGCAGCCTCATGTCCTTTCACCCAGTTACCAGAGGGAAGCATGGCATAGGGCTGATTTTTTTAAACTTGAGGGTGATGCAAAGACACACTGGGTCCTTGTACCTCTACTATCTCATGTATCTCTGTTGTGTGGATCTCTCAATTTGACTGCTGTCCAGAAGTGAACACATGAAAATAAAGAAACATATGAGGTCAAGAGAAAAGCCACAAAAGCAGCTCAGCACCGAGATGGTAATTTTCCCAAATGCTGCAGCTTCTCTTGCTCCATGCAGGTTTCAGTGATCTAAACAGAAGAGGACAACAAGACTCCCTCTTCCTGCCTATAGATCTAGGAAGTCTAATGCCGAGTAAAACAAAGCGGCTGTATAAAAAAGTATCTATAATTCTGGGAAGTAGGATGGGAGGAGTTACATGGTCTGACATGTTTTACTTAAGGTTTCTGGACGGCATGCATATAAACTTCTTCAGTTGGTGGAGTACCAAGCAAACTACTAGATCCTCACCACTGTAGATATTCAGATCAGAAAGACTGGTCTTCTACTACAGTGGTGAAAAAACCCAAACCAGTTATGTGGTCTATGGGAAATCTGAAGTCACCTGGACCTTGTGAAGTGTCACAAGCCAGGGCAAACTGTGTCCCAGGAAGAGTTTTTGCCTTGGAAGGAAATATTAAAGATCAAAGCTTTATGGGTAATCCCTCAGCAAGAGAGGGCAAGGAAGTACTGGCTAACACAGTTGTCTCCCTTGGAAATAAATATACACAGTGAGCTGTGGGAAAGGGTCAATATCCAACCAACGAGGCAAAGAAGATTTGTTATATTCACTCTCCCTGTTCTGGAAGCAGATGTCTTTCATAGTTCATCTTGTAGCTGAGGATTTTCAGAATGAGCTGTCTCATGTGAAAGAAATGAGGGGAAACGGCGTTAGTAGGAGGTATGTTTACTAAGCAAATATGGGGCAAGTACATCTACTATAGCAACTGGAGACAGGGGCTTAATCTTCTGGGATGCATGTGTGCAAAGAATAGCAACTATTCACTCCCTAGGGCAGTAGCAAATGCGTCCCCCTGCCAAATTCAAAGTCTTTGTAGACACAAGGAGGTAGCATTTAAGTCTTCAGAACAATGCAGTAATGTTCATCTTCCACCTCATATCACAAGGCAAACAATTAGAGTCTTCACCAGCTGGTGTTTCTAAATGGGTTTCAACTCTGAAAGCACACATAGAACATTTTCCTTAAAGCTACCAGGAGTGTCTTACTTCAATGTTTTAGACTCAGCTTAGGTGGGTTCAGTTTCCAGCTTGCATAAGAGTTAATTTTCTTTCTTTCTCTACAAGTCCCACGCCCAACTACTGTCACAACGCGAGTGAATGATTTGTGATTTTCTGCCCTCTATGGCCTCCTGCTATATGCAATTGAGGGGGGGAAAAAAAACACAACACAAAACACCACCACAACCACCGCCTCCCCCCCTTCTTTTTCTTTAGAACATTATTTATTGTTGCTACTCACCTTTAGTGAAAGAAAAGACAAAAGCCACACCACAATGGAATGCGTAATTCCACAGGGTTTCTAATCAAACCCAAAGTAAACATGAACTATTGTTGGTTTAGTGTTAAAACTAGCAAGCTCATATAACAAAATCCAAGTAGCAAGTCACTGGAGGGAAAGTTATTAAAAAAAGAAAAGCTGCTTATGTTAATTAAACAAAGAAAATCTGCCTGGCAGACAAGAAGAGCTTAGAAGCAAATGCATTTAAAATATGTATCTATTTCTTGGTGTTCCCCAGAGCACTCAAACACAGCTAGTATGTGCGCTCATCCATTCAGTCTTAAGTACTAAAGAAATTGTTGGTCATGTTGACTAAATCCAGTGAAGATACAGTGGTCTTTAGAAACAAAACCCATGGGCATCCACCAGAATTTGTGAATGAAGATCTGGAAATAGAAAAAAGAGACCCTAATTCTGCTCCCTTTGAAAGGCAGGATACAGCACAAATTAAAAACTTATCAGGCCTCAGAGAATCCCTGTGTTCTGGAAAACCCCAAATAGGGAAAAAGGTTCTGCCAGAGCTTATCATGAAGCACCAAAAGCCAACGACAAGAAAACCCATCCATTAGAAACCAGGCTCCATCAGTACTGCTGCTCACCCCTTACTGAGTGTCAGGCAAGGAAGACATTGTCAACAGCTCGGGTTTTCCCTCTCACTCCCACAAACTCTTTTAACAAGTTGATCCCTGTGTTGCAAAAACCCATTGAGAGAAATTAGGCTATGGCAATATTCATGTTTTCATTAATTTCATTTCTTCTCAGATCTGAGTGGGTAACCAAGAGACTTAGAGTGAATCCCACATCCTTTCAAGAATTTATTCTATTTCCTCTTATCTTTTTCCCTAATTTAGATTAAACTTTTTTAGAAAAGCCTTCAGTAATGACTCTTTAACCCCTGTATTTGACATTAGCACACATTTCAGGAACAACTGCAGCATATTTCATGGTAGTCATATTGAGAACAGTTACACAGCTATTTTTATATACTTACTATTGTAGACATAGTACATTCCAAGCTACTTAGAAAACGTCACCAAAAACCAAGATAATCAGACATGACATGAGTAGAGACTGTAAGATTTTTAGGTGCGCTATTTGCTATTGAATAAATATTCAAAAATCTCCAACTCTTGACTATAATACTATCACAGAGTGCTTTTATTTTTCTGAAATGACAGAGTTAGGATGGCTGTTTCCAAGTCACGGGTTTTTTTCTTATTCTGGAGCAGGGATTTCCAACGTAACCACACAGAACCAAAAACTTTATGAACAGCGGTATTCAGCAATCTCTTACAACATCCTGCTGTGTCTACATGAATTTCAATTTAGGTGTTGCTGCTTGATTGCACTACAAAGAATAGCACACATATGGTAATAAAATTATGATAATCAACCTGAATGAAACCCTAGCAAGCACAGTGTAGGATAGCCACAGACACCTGATTCTTCTTCATTAAAAGAGTTGTGATAAATATACTTTCACATGTTTGTGCATCATTCTACTTACCACTGATCAGTGCTGAAAGGTGATGAGTTTGTTTTAAATACATATAGATACCATTCTGATTGTCTTCTACTTTTAAGATATGAATTATTGTGCTGAATAATGCATTAATTGCTACAAACCTCATGAGCATATTGCTTGCTTCATAAGATTGTCTAGTGAATCTGAAAATTGCTCCCCTTCTTTTGACAAGAGAAACCAGAGACATGTAAGGTATTAAGAGTTTCTTTTAAGAGTTTCTTTATTTGTAATCAGACCTGCATCACATCTGTAATTATTTCTATAGTCTGTATTTTCTCCAGAAAATATAATCTATCAGTGAAGATACCAAAAATACCCGCATTCACCATGTAGTAAGCATATAACAAGCCAAGGGTAAAGTTTTCTTTTGTGCAGTTCTCTCACATGCGGTACAGATCTCAACTACATATCCTGTATGCAAGTGGTGTGTAGAGCACCCTTTGTCAATAGGAGATACTAAATGCATGCCTTAATTAAGGGATATATACTATAGGTAGGAGACACATTATTTGGCTTTCAGAGAAAACTACACTATTGACGCTACAGTATTTGTTTTCCCTCAATAAGAGACCACAGAAGACTTCCTCAAGGCTCTGTTAGGCTTCCTACCATTTTTATCTTTCCAAGACATTAGACTTCTGACAGCACTGAAAATGATGGGCATGATTTAATGGTTGAGTAACAGTGTGTCTAGAAGGGCTAGGACAGTTAAGGGGCATTGTAGAAGAGCATAGTGGGAGGAGGAGTGGAATAGGCGCATATGAAGCAGTGGCAAAAACCTGGATCCACTGTTTTTTTAAATTCCTCTTTTTCTAACATGATGGTGTAAAAAAAAAAAATGGACATGCAAACACATTTCCAAACTACACAAAGATTACTAAAATATAACCAGGAACATATTGCAAATTTCTGGGGACAAAAGGCATTAAAAAAAAGTAGAATAATCCCAAAGAAATGGGGATTTTGCTGTCCTGTAGCTCTCCTTCCTACAGTATTGTAGGTCAGTCCATGGCAAACACCATTTTGCACCACAGAGTCTCTCTAACAAGCTTGCTCTCCTTCATCCACCAGACTTGCCTGCCCATCAGCCCCTGAATTGAACCTTTACTCATGATCAGTTTTCTTAGGCTCTCAGAAAGCAAACATGCAAAGAGTGCTTAGAAAAGAGCACCTCCCAACCAAAGGTCAACTGATGAAAAAGCTAATGGTAAGAAAACCGACTATTACGACAAACACACACATGTCTCAAGATCCAAATACTTCCACCTTTCAAAGTTTGCCTGGCTGGAAAAATTCACCCAGTGTTTATAGAAGTGAACCAACTGTGTACTTGCAATCCAAGTCAGTTTTCATTATTAGAGGATTTAGAACAACTTTAATCATGTCAAATTCTTCTTTGCATTTTTAAGTGAAAGAAGATTGAGCTAAATCATTATCTGGTATGAGTCAGTGCTGTTAAATAAAAAAAAAAAAAAAAAAAAAGGGAACCAAGCAGATTTCAAAGGCTTAGTATTACAGTGTGGGGCTATTCATGACTAAGCCTCTGGCCATGAGAAAGAATCCTGAAATTGTTTAACACAAGCAGTAGGACACAGTAAGTAATAGCCAATTACTTAAACCAAAAAGTCTCTTTGAGAATCATCTAACTGAGTAGAAAAGCAATTACAAAAGTTTGTCTCCTTCTTTGCAGATCCTGTGCATCTGCTTCTCTATATTTCTAGGTGTGTTACTACAAGAATTCAGCTGAAGCAGAGCTACAAGTCATTTCTAGAATTCAATATACTGTTATTCATTTCAGATGTATAATAGTGCAATCATTACAGTAAGGGAGCGCAAAAGTGAAAGCTACATTTATTTAATTTGTATTTTCAGAAACATCGTGGATTTCTTCAGCTATATAGAGCAGTTAAAGGATAAGTTCTGTATTACCAGCTTAAAGCAGTGCTATTTATGGTGAATCTATGTAACAATTGCAAATATCTAAAGTCACTTTACGCCCAGCAGGTGAGAAATATCTACCATGACAGCATTCAGACACAGCATATTTCCATCCTTCAAGATATTAATAAATTCAAACACTTTCTTTTTAAGCCACTCCAGTCTTCACTTTCTGTAAATCAATCCCCAGCAAACTTGCGATACTGAAGGAAAATCTGGCAAACTCCATATCAGCACATCAGTTGCTCTTCTTTCAGTATCAAGAAAACTAAAAGAAATAGTCGAGGCACAAGTGATTTTTATGCAGAAGTATAGAAGTATTTCAAATAGGTAGAGTAAAACTTCAGTACTTCTTTTAACTTCTTTAAAAAAAGACATAGACCATAGGTTTATGATCACAGTCATAGATCACAGTCACTGCAGTCTTATTGGATTGCTTTTTTTTTCCCCAAGATGAAAAAAGAAATTGGTTCATGGAACTTACCGAATCCACTTTATACTGCCATTTCACATAGTCCATGTTTAATCAAAGCAAAGTACAAATTCATGCTTCAAGGCAGCCTAAAAGTATTCTGCTACACTCAACAGTAAACTATTTTTTTCGGTGAAGACAGCTTCAGTGAACCCAGTAACTCAGAGAAGAGTCTGTCCAGCTGAACTGACATAAAAGTTGCACGCAGAACTTACATGAAAGTGCACTGACAACAAGCTTTTGAGAATAAGTCCATACCGTAAGAGCTTGTGCTTGAAACTACTTTTATAGCTATGGTTGTCGTTTCTGTTAAGAGGCACTGCATAAACATGGAGTTAGTCATCTAATGCACTTAATATTTCTCAGCTGAGGACTATCGCAGCTTTACCCTATGTCTAGGTGTGATTATACTTTGGTTTGCTTTACAACAGTAACATTGCACTAGCAATACAGCTCATACTAAAGAGAAGGCTGAGAACACCGCAGACTGGAGGACTGAAAAAACCAATCCACTCCTTTACTTCTTTTCATGCTTCTTGGTTAATTTTCCTCTTTCTAGCTGGAGGCCCGTACTGCCGTTTGTTTGCTTCTCCTTTTGCTGGCTCTCCTGGGAAACTTGCTGCACTGCTCGGAGGATAGCAGTCTGCACAATCTGCTTGCTGGCATTCTGCAGCTTGACTTCGTCTTGCTCCGTCCCTGGCTTCTCACCTGTCGGAACCAAACAACAGAGAAAGGGAACTAAGCATTTGTGGCTACTCTCTGAACACCTGAAGGATGAAAAAGAGGAGGGGGGAAAAAAAACGCAGAAGCACTTAGGAAAATGTAGACTTGATTTCTAATTTAAATGCTTAGGCTAGGTGCTTATTTACATCGCTAGATTTGATTTTAAAGGTTTTTAAGATACTCATCTCAGTTCATTCTTAATTGACTGTTGTGCTCAAGTATTTCATTAAACAGGATTTGTATTTTACTGCCTTGTTTGAAGCCATGTATTATGAATTATGTCCTGAGAGAAATAAAACGGAGTCAATTAAAGGTCAACTGCTTTTATGGGAGGTCCACATCTGGAATTGTGAGAAATTCCCAATGTTCTTTAAGAACATTCCTTTATTGCAAGGAAATTTAAGACAGAGACAAAAAGTAGAATCACCTATTTACCTTAAGGAAGACACTACAAAGTTCTGATACTGTTGAGGGAAGGGACACGGTCCTGCACCTGGGTCGAGGCAATCCCCAATATCAGTGCAGACTGGGTGATGAACGTATTGAGAACAGCTTCGTGGAGAAGGATTTGGGGAAACTGGCAGATGAAAAATTTTATATGAGCCAGCAATGTGTGCTCACAGCCCAGAAAGCCAACTGTATCCCGGGCTGCATCAAAAGAAGCATGGCCAGCAGGTTGAGGGAGGTGATTCTGCCCCTCTACTCCACTCTGGTGAGACCTCACCTGGAGTACTGCATCCAGCTCTGGAGGCCTCAGAACAGGAAAGACATGGACCTATTGGAGCTGGTCCAGAAGAGGGCCCCAAAAATGATCAGAGGGGTGGAGCATCTCTCCTGTGAAGACAGGCTGAGAGAGTTGGGGTTGTTCAGCCTGGAGAAAAGAAGGCTCCGGGGAGACCTTATTGCAGCCTTCCAGTACTTAAAGGAGGCTTATAAGAAAGATGGGGACAAACTTTTTAGCAGGACCTGTTGCGATAGGACAAGGGGTAATGGTTTTAAACTAAAAGAGGGAAGAATTAGACTAGATATAAGGCAGAAATTTTTTAAAGTGAGGCTGGTGAAACACTGGAACAGGTTGCCCAGAGAGGTGGTAGATGCGCCATCCCTGGAAACGTTCAAGGTCAGGTTGGACGGGTCTCTGAGCAACTTCATCTAGCAAAAGATGCCCCTGCCCATGGCCGGGATGTTGGACTAGATGATCTTTAAAGGTCCTTTTCGACCAAAATCATTCTGTGGTTCTGTGATTCTATGATCTGTGAGTCCAAACCAACCACCAGCAAAATGAGCAAACCTTACTCTGTGAGAAAGAAATAATTCATTATCTCTAATGTTCCTTTGAAAGGCTTTCAAAAAATATACTTATTTCTACCATGTTCACATTATACATGTTCTGGCTAAAAGTAAAATACAAATGTGGTTTAATTCTACTGAAATTCAATAATTAAAGAAATCTAAACCAACCTGCAACTCTACTGAGATTGCAGTTTGTCTACAACTAAGAGGTTAAAACCATGAAAACTTAGAAAACATATTTTACGCTGTAAAAGCTGACTGAATTGGATCACTTGCATTCTTGGCACAGTCAGCTTTCCTGATTCAGTTTGTTCCACTCCTCAGCACTTGAAACAGTGTTTTTTGGATAAAATTCAATGTTACTTAACAGTGAAGTACAGATACTTCTCTATTACTCAAATATGAACTCACTTTGTATCACAAAATGAATTAGTCATCTTGCTGGGCTGGCTGGGCTGAAAAAGATCAGCCAGCTCAGCTGGTGTTCAGAAGATAATATGTTAACAGAAGTATGGATAAACATGGAATTGCAAATAAAAGTTAGTATGTTGGAATAGGCTATGAGGTTATATGAAATGTGAAAAATTTGCCAATCCCTACAGCCATAACCTCCCCCCCCCGAATTTATTGTTAAAAACATACTGTCATTAAGCATGTTGCTGTTGAAAATTGCTCAGCTTGCTTTCCTTAGGGATGATTCATTATTTATTTAGTTCTTGCTACTTAATCTACAAAAATCTGAACTTTAAATGTTTTTACATGAGGAAGGTCATCCACAGCAACACCCAGTTGAAAAACGGACAGTTTTCCAGTGAATTTCTACTGGAGTTTTTCAGTTGTTTATCATGGAGCAAAGCCTGCCAGAAAGCACCACTCTGGTAAGTAAGACCTAGATTACCTCTGCCCAGCTCTAACTCATTAGATGATTCTTTTATTTCCTGGGAAAAGTGACCAAAAACAGAGAACCCCAAATCTCTCTGGAGTACTTCTGCCCTGCCTCTGATAGTTTAGGTATAGTTATGCACAGAAAGGAAATAAGGCAACTCAAACTCTTAACAATTTTACATCCATATAACTCAGGGTGGTAGTAACACAGGTAACAACAGCTAATTGGCTTTGGACGCAGAGAGAGTCAAGACCTTGGCCTAGGGCGATGTGACCAATGAGACCATTGGCAGTTTATGCTGACCATCTAAATTAGGAAGCAATAGTGAGAAGAATAGCCCTTTTTGAGGGGCGTATCTGACACTGCATAGAGGTCTGACCCTGCACTGGGACCATTGCACGTAGGAGCTGGACAGCCAGCCAGGGTCAAGACACATCAAGTAGTCAGACACGAACACTCAGTTCCCCTGGGTGCGTACTGGCCCATCTGGATGTGATCCTGGGCAAATGGTTCTAGGTGATCCTGCTTGAGCAGTGATTTGGACAAGATGATCTCAAGAGGTCCCTTCCAACCTCCAGCCTTCTGTGATTCTAGCTGGTGAGGCTGCCATAAAACCCAACTTTTCCACTTCCCAAAGGAGTAAACGGCATTCTCTGGAAGAGTTTTCCCACTATATCCTCTTCTTCCAATTATTCATTTCAAGGAAATCAGTTAGCACAAACCTGTTTTCTGAGAAGCTCATTTATTTATTGATATGTTGGACCTACTCTGGGCAAGAAGAGAGGGATTGACTAAGGAAAGCAGAAATGACTCATGCAAGGATCCCAAAGGGGCTAGGCTGGAACATATCTATCAAACTGCTCCACCTTGCTGAAATACAGACTGCTGTGGACATAAACAAAGGCAGAAATTTGAGTGCCTATAGAATTAATCACACATTTTAAGAACTGCATATTTTCAATTAGGTAAAACAGAGACATCACTCCTGTTGTCTAAGTATTTGGTGTTTAGCTAATCAAGATAAGAGTTACTAGGGTGATAAGATACAATCAACTTTTATCTATGATTTTTTTAAGATTTAAAGAGTAACTAGTTTAATTAAAATTCCATAACAAAAGGTCACTAGAGGTAATTGCTGGGAAAAAGTTGCAGGACAGCAGAAACAGCATTCTGCCTACTAGTTTTCCTTGTCTAGTGACTACTTTATTTCTCTTGATGTCAGAAAATCTTTTCTATTTATTCTCTATCTTTAAGTGCTCACCTGACTTATACAGGAACCCAGCACCCTAATTCTGCAAATAGAGAACTGAAAAATCCAGGTTAAGTGATGCTAAATGCAACGCAGCAATTTTATCATTAAGACATAACAAAGTCTCTTTAGCATGTTTTTATTACCTTATTTTTCACTAGGTAAGTTTTATGCCTACTAATATAGCAGATGAAAAGTAATTTGCAAACTCCAGCCTGGTTCTGCAATCTATAGTTTGAGAGATTCGAAAAGCTCAAAATCTTGAACTGACTGCAGGAATCAGTCACATATTTCACTTTCATCTAGAACTAGTGCCATTATCCAAGGGGAAACGGTGAGTGATCTGCTACAGCACTTAGACACACACACAAGTCTATCCACCCAAGAGTACTGAGGGAGCTGGTGGAAGTGCTCACTAGGCCACTTCCCATAATTTACAAGCAGTCCTGGCTAACCAGGGAGATCCCAGTTGTCTGGAGGTTAGCAAATGTGACACCCATCCACAAGAAGGGCTGGAAGGAGGATCTGGGGAACTACAGGCCTGTCAGTCTGACCTCGGTGCCGGGGAAGGTTATGAAACAGATTATCTGGAGTGCCATTACATGGCACATGCAGTACAATCAGGCGATCAAGCTCAGTCTGCATGGGTTCATGAAAGGTAGGTCCTGCCTGACAAACCTGACCTCCTTCTATGACAAGGTGACCCGCTTAGTGGATGAGGGAAAGACTGTGGATGTTGTTTACCTGGGCTTCAGTAAAGCCTTTGACACTATTTCCCACAGCATTCTCCTGGACAAAGTGGCTACTCATGGCTTGGACAAGCATACTCATCGCTGGGCAAAAAACTGGCTGGATGGTCGGGCCTAAAGAGTTGTGGTGAATGGAGTTAAATCCAGCTGGTGGATGGCCACAAGTGGCGTTTCCCATGGCTCAGTATTGGGGCCAGTTCTCTTTAATATCTTTATCAACGATCTGGACGAGGGGATTGAGTGCATCCTCAGTAAGTTTGCAGACAACACCAAGTTGGGTGGGAGTGTTGAACTGCTTGAGGGTAGGAAGGCTGTACAGAGGGATCTGGACAGGATGGATCGATGAGGCGAGGCCAATGGTACGAGGTTCAACAAGGCCAAGTGCTGGGTCCTGCACCTGGATCACAACAACTTCACGCAATGCTACAGGCTTGGGGAAGAGTAACTGGAAAGTTGCCCAGCAGAAAAGGGAGGTGTCTTCTTTTCCCAGCTGCTTCTGGGAGGTGTCGCTTATTCTCAGTGCCTACTACAGTTTGTGGGACTTGAATCATTCAGTGCTGTCATTTCCCAGGCTAAGTGCAAAAACCCCTTCCATTAAGAAGTTCTTGGAGAGTTATTTCTCAGAAATGGTGTTGAAAACATCAGTCCCTGCAACATCTCTCATGCACAGCAATGACAGCCGGCTGAATATGAGTCAGCAGTGTGCCCAGGTGGACAAGAAGGCCAACAGCATCCTGGCCTGTGTCAGGAAAAGTGTGGCCAGCAGGACCAGGGAAGTGATCATCCCCCTGTATTTGGCACTGCTGAGGCCACACCTCGAATACTGTGTTCAGTTTTGGGCCCCTCACTACAAGAAAGACATCGAGGTGCTGGAGCGTGTCCAGAGAAGGGCAATGAAGCCAGCGAGGGGTCTAGAGAACAAGTCTCATGAGGAGTGGCTGAGGGAACTGGGGTTGTTTACCCTGGAGAAGAGGAGGCTGAGGGGAGACCTTATCATGCTCTAGAACTCCCTGAAAGGAGGTTGTAGCCAGGTGGGAGTTGGTCTCTTCCCCCAAGTAACAAGCGATAGGACAAGAGGAAATGGCTTCAAGTTACGCCAGGGGATGTTTATATTGGATATTAGGAAAAATTTCTTCACTGAGAGGGTTATCAAACATTGGAACAGGCTGCCCAGGGAAGTGGTGGAATC
The DNA here is from genome assembly GCA_017639485.1 of Pluvialis apricaria. NCBI lineage: Eukaryota > Metazoa > Chordata > Aves > Charadriiformes > Charadriidae > Pluvialis > Pluvialis apricaria. The sequence continues at coordinate 115,353,992 of CM030008.1, read as the reverse complement.
ACCATCCCTGGAAGTATTTAAAAGATGGGTAGACATGATGTTTTAGGCAGTGTTAGGTTGATGGTTGGACTCGATGATCTTAAAGGTCCCTTCCCACCTAGATGATTCTATGATTCTATGTCTGTACCTCCAAATTCCTCTGGCTCCCTTGAAGATATTCTCCATGCAGGAAAATATGCTTGCAGTTTGGAAAAAGACTAAAAGCATTTGAAGTAGATTCCAAGTATTCATTACAATTACTAGAACTAATATTAGTTTAAGTCCAAGAATTATCTTGTGCGGGAGACAGTCTCTGTGATGTTTCTGAACTATGGAATATGCCAAGAAAAGTATACAATGAAAATTATAGCTACAGAGAAAAAGCATTTAGCACAGATTAAATCTTGAAGAACTTCACTCTGGTTCCACATGGACCTTTTCTCATTTACACACTTCACGTCCAGCCTGCAATCAAAGTAGTCTCCTGCACTTTCTGTTGACATTCCCTGTGCCTTTTCCCTTTCAGCTAAATTAATTAATTAATTTCAGCTATTAAATTTAACAAGATAAATTTAATATGCTTTATAAACATTCCTACTAAGTAACACTAAGAACTCAACAACAGTTCATTTGTTTGAATCAGTAGTTCAATTCTCTACCATATTTTTTTCATAGAATCGTTGGGAATATTATCATGAAGCTAAACTACTATAGGCATAATCTTGCTCTTGCAAAGATCTAAGTCCATCCCAGATCCACTAATGCTGACAATGAACTGTCAGGGAATGAGACACCTTTCAGTGGGTGCAGAATCAGTGATTTAGAAGGTAATAGAAGCAACCTTTCTCACATGGAAAGTGAGCAGTGGTTAAGTGGTGAATGAGCTGTGGTAGGAAGGAAATTTAGAGTCTTGAAGAACACCGACTAGAAATAATTCATCCTATACTTTTTGGGAAGACATTAGTCATGGATGAACGTGCATGACCATGAATGTACATCCAATCTCAAGAAATTTCTACTGTCCTTCAGTTACCCTTTTTGCTTCTTCACCTGTATGAGGTTATTGCTTTTCCCAGGAGAAAAAGAATGCCTTTAATTTTAATTCACCTTTCCTCAAAGCATGTGACACTTAAGCAGCTCGCTATGTCTTCCTGCAGATTAGGCCTCATTCTGTCTTGAGGCACAATACAAGCATTGCATTTGAAAAGAACAGCTTAGCTTATATGACAGGTTCCATGAATCCCAAGGGTCATGCAGCAGAGGTCAAAAGTTTATGGTCTGCTTCACAGGAATAGCAAATGCAGTTTAATTCCAGCAAATTTATGCCGATGAAGTTGCTCTTCTGGAAAAAATAATTGTTTGTGTAAACAGCTTTGATCTTCACCGTATCTAGAGCTAACATTAAAAATCATGTTCCTGTCAGCAAACTTCTGAGCAGTTTAGAACTCACAATTACCCAAAATGTATTCCCTTGTTAGCTACAATTTTAATTTACGCAAAATTTCTGAAGCTGAAAGAGCCACAAAGCAAATATTTTTTCTTCATTTTTACATAAGAATATGCAGGTATATCCTTTAACCAGAAAATTTACTATTTGTTTTATCAATATATTGCTTTGAATCGCAATAGTTAACCATTATACTATTTTCTGCAGCATTGCAACATTAAAATTAATTTTTTTCTATTATTAATAAAAATTATCAATAATCCAATGAAAATACTGCTCTCTGGTATATCTATTTCAATTCTGTTGAAAATTACTAGTGTAATTTTAATAATCCAACTGACAGTACTAGTGACATTTTAAATGGAATTAAAGTATAAGTAAGCAAGACTGTGTCAATGAGACTTCATCACAAGGTCCCATATGGATGCATGGGAGCTGTATTTACAGAAAAAAGTTGCAGGATATTACCTAAATTGTGTTTATAAACTGTAGGTCTTTCATAAAAATTAAAGAAGCTGGCAGGTCTGTAATGACATAGTGTATGTGTATATGTTGTAGTAATTAACAGTAACATTCTTTGCACCAATATTGGTATTCTTCTACTACAGAAAATGAAGCTCAGTTCTTTAACCTCCCATTAGCATTAGGCAGCGACATCTCTCTCCATCTTGCTGGCCACAGCATGGAAGTTCCACATGAGCCGCTTCTGGCAAATATTGTATAACCTGTGAATTGAAATAGTTAAAAAATCTCCTTCTTTGATTTGCGTTATAGGTTGGTGCTAGGATTTCAGCGCTAGAAGCCTGATTTGAAAAGGAGATATAAAATATGAGGCTGCACAGCACCCATAATCAGGAAGTGTTGATGAGTCATGTTAATTACATACAGAAAGAATGAACACGGCAGTCAGCCAGGGCTGAAGGCTTTCCAACACATATGCACAAACCCAACTTTATGCATGAACGTCACTAAGTTATTTACAGGATTAGAGACCCAATTTGTTCCCATGTCAGTAATGATACCAGTTCAGAGACCTCATGAAAATGTCCTACAATGAAGTTGTAAATTTAATCTTAAAAAGAATTAAATAAGAAATGTATTTTTAACTCTATTAGAATTAATTCTATCCAGTACTGTTTCTCACGCTCTAAAATTGAACTATCCTGACTGATAACTGTCAAGAGCTGGAGGTCAATAGTCAGTTGCCTTGACTCCTTGAGGAAGAAGGGAGGACACTGAATGTATCAGAAATGCTAAAAGTACTTTCATATAAGATTGTTGTGTTTTTCCAATTCCCTAACCTATGGTGGGCAGGGGATTTTAACACTCACTTTGACTAGAAAAGTCACAGCACAATTCAGTTATATTTTCTGCTCTAGCCTCACTCCTTAACTCCTGCCATACAACCAGCATGGAAAAGGAACCATACCAGGAGGGGGGCCGGCACAGAGTACTTTGGTCTTCAAAACAAATTATAAGAATGAAGCAGGAACAACCCAGCTCTGAACACAAGTCCCGGAGGAATGGAAGGGAGAAGGAGAAGAGCAGAAATGCAGATAAACTGTCTCAAAGGATGTAATATCATCTCCAGACTAATACTTCACTGTATCTTTTTTTATCCAGACATTGGGTATATCTGAACTGCGGTTTTGGTTTGGTTTTTTTTTTTCCTCAAGTTTTGCTCTTTCTTAAGAGAAAAAATATCTGTAAGTTTCTTCAGTTTGTTTGCTGTATAAAAGTTATCTTTTTGAAGACTCCAGTGAGTTATCTCAGAATATTTGAAATATGCCAGCCAAAATGAAGCTTCCAGAGTTTTTTAGATTAAGAAGTTGTTGGGATCTACAGATATATTATCTATTCTTAAGCATTTTCTCAACATGTTTTAGTAAGATTTCTTGCCATACTTTAATAATATTAACTAAAAACAGATCATACACTTCAATCTATGTATTTTCTAGGTATTTTCACATACAGCAATAAATTCACTCCTTAAAGACTATGTCTTTTCAGCTTTGAAGACTGGATGTAGTTCAAAGTAGTAATCACTGAAAATTCTGCCACGCCCAAACCCATAAGTGTGCTACTTAGATTTTGGTCCCAGAAGGAAAATTCCTGGATCTAATACTGCAAACTAACATTAACTTATAAGAGTTTTTAACTCCTAGGCTAGAGTTCAGTGTATTAAAAATAAGACACTTCCTAAAGAGCATCTGAGACCAGCTGCTCCAAAGTTAATGAAAAACCTAAATTCTCTTAATATGTACAATTTTGCTATTTCTTCTAGGGAACACACTTCAAATACTGAAATAGGAAATCTCTCTGCATCACATGCTGTGCTTCTCCCATGGAGGGAGAGGTCCAATGGCACAGATATAGGTGACCCATATGTCATCTAACTCCCTCTGCCTTGTATTTTCTACTGTTTAGGTGCTCAGAGGTTCCTAGCTGAAAAGAAAACATTAAGCACAGAAAGCTAGATAACATTTAGGTCTTCTGAATTTGTACCAAAAAGCTTATTGGTCGACGTGCATAAATACCCACTGAAGTACCTAGCTTTGCTAGGTGTTAGAAGACTTTTGGTATCCACCACTGTATAGCATAAGTGAAAGGAAAGTTTTTAACGGAGGCATATACTACTACTAAAGTTTTATTTTGCTAGCTGTTGTGTTGATATTTCTGCAATACTTGTGGGTTTTGGTCTTGAAGAACTATGTGCAGGTTAGTTAAAATTTGCAATATCTGAACCTGATTTTTTTTTTTTTTTAAAGTGAAGAAAATAGGGAAGAGGTTATGTAACTTGTCAAAAGCCAGCAAATCAGTGAAAACATCCTGCTACATTTTAGATGTATTTCAATTTATACCAGATTATTCAGAGTCTAATTTCAGAAGTTGTCTAGCTAAAACTCAGCTAAAGCAGAACCCTTCCTTATCTCTAAAAAAACCCACCCCAAAACCCACAAAAAATATACAAAACACTATAGAAAAACTTTCCTGCTTATTTTAGAATGTGAGAAGTTTGAAAGCTGTACATAAAGCTATTAGTAATTGACCTGAGAATTTTTATATATAAGTATGTATGTATATACACAAACTCACAAGAGAAAGTGAATCAAAGATCATATAAATTTAAAGAGTACCTTGAAAGAGTAAAAACCAGGGGTTTTTCATAGCTGTAATCTTGACAGCGTCCCTGTTTGCAACAGGATGCCGTGACATGCTGTTTTCCCCTCTTGGAGCTAATACTCTAACTTCCCAGAGAAATATTTTCAGCTCTATTAAGAAAACTTACTTCAAGATAAAATGTACTGCCAATCTGCGAGTATTTAGCAGAAGTAGTAATGGATACGCACCCCCTCCATACTGATAAATGGTGAGTGGATTCACTGATCAAAGTAAAAAAATACAGTGTCATTATATCAAATATACATACTACAAAGTGAAGCAAATGTAAGTAATCCACAGGAGATTATATTTGCCTTACCAGTAGAGAAATATTTGAGTAGAATATGGCTCAATTTACTTCTTCAGGCAGAAAATTTCAGACTCTCTTGATGAAGGAAGACAGCATCTTCTGATAACATGACAGGCATTTGCAGGGTCAGATGACAGCAGCACAGAGCTCACCTGCCTTGGCTTCCCTGGCAGGGGATTCTAAAGGAACCTGAAGCATTTTATGGCTATTCAGGTCAGCTTTTCATTTCTACTAACATCAGTAAAGATTCTGCTCCAATTGCAATCCCTTAAAAAATAATAAATCTTGTTCTGTAGGAACTTGCAAATTATTATGGAAAGAACACACTACAAATGGGGAACCAGTAGACAGTAATTTCAGAAAGTCTATAAAGAACTTATGAATACATTGCTTGCAAAGAATTTTTGCTTACTTTAGTATTTGTAAACTTAATACAATGGATTGTGTCCTCAATAAAATCCTTAATAGACAAGATTGAAGGTATAGGAATAAATCGACCTCTCGCTGTATTTTACAGTAAGTGCATTTAATTTCCATTATCATGATAAATCTTACAAGGTTGGAATCATATTACTTATGTCTATAACAAGTACAACAGAGCAATTCATCTAGAAGAGTAACGATTTGGAGGGACAAACTTTAGGGGTCAGTGTAACTCGTTCCTTTTGTACATCCACCATTTGACTTTCCTGCTCAATACATGGAACCCATAGACGGTGCCAGTAAGGACGTTAATAATGACTGTATCACTTATTACCACCATCCCCCAACCATGAACACCTCTTTCAATATAGGCCACTACACAGCCACTGTGAAGACAGAATTCTTTTCTCCGCTAACCTGAATTGGATTCAACCCAATGATATGGAAGTGAAAGGTGCCAGCCTCGTCAGTTTAAGCCTTCAGTTCTGTTAAAAATAATTTGAAAAGTAAATTCTGTGCCAGTTTTTAACACTATATTGATTCATACTTTAAAGAAATATTGCACCTAGGACTGTTGACTACTTCTTAAGCTTGATAATTTCATCACATTTCTGAATACCTATGAATTAAGTTTCTTTCACCTCACTAATGAGATCTGCTACTGGAGCTTCACAGCAGGGGAAATATTAATGTGTCCCTGGGGAGAGGTCACCATAAGAACCAGTTTTTCCTCAGCAAAAAAGTACAAGAGATTTCCTTCTATATGATTTCTTCCTATCAGACGACAAACACTTTGAAGTATTGTTGAGATCTCTTAGCTGCAAATACATTCAGTCAGATACTTTCGGGGGGCACCTGGCCTGCATACTCATATCAGCCATCACAAATTCTGGAAGAAACCCATTAAATATCAGATTGCACGAGTTCTGCAAAACAGTCTTGCCTTGTAGCCTCTGAATTACATCCAGGATATGGTCTTTGTCAACACTAAGCTCACGAAAAGGAATCCTACATGTAAATACTATTACGTCTTGCGGGGGGAGGGGTGCAGATGTTGGTACTGCAGAACTTGGAGCATTAACACAATGTAGCACAGCAGTTAGCAGGGACAAGGACCGTGCCCTGCCTTACTACAATTGTTCTCATGGGTGAAAAACACTTCATAACTGAGAGTCCCAGAGTGCAAATACTGTGCAAACACTGGAGATATCCCACAATAGGTTACTGGTAGCAAGCTTTCCATTCATTAACAGGTGCCTCCATAGTGTCTTGATTTCTGCACTGTGGACAGGGTTGTCCACAGTACCTGTAACTCTATAATCAAAAAAGAAAAAAGGCTATCAAGAAATTTCATGTCTTCACATCCCAGAGCACAACAGGTTTGTTGCTTTCCCAGCTTTTCCGCTAGATAAGTTCAGGACTATTCAGACAAGTAAGCACATCTGTTTCAGTGTGCAGCTGCTATGTCTTCAATTGCAGTTTAATGAGATTCCTAAAATGTTTGGTACAGGATGTGCTTCTGATCTTCAGTGTCATTATGCAAGTCTGCTGTACTGCTCCTAGCTTAAAAATGTTAAGAACAGCTGTGCTGCTGAAAGGCTATTTGGAAAGCTATTGGCGTTGCTACTGTAAGAAAAAGGTGCTGAGCAGTGAATATTCTGACCTCTCTAATGTCTGTCTTTAAACTTGAAGCGTATTCACACATCTTTTTTTACATAAAAATATTGATGCAAAAGTGAGTTCTACCTCCTTCTCCTCCTTTTGGGATTGCAGGGTCACAAGTAAAGCCTGTGTGCTCCTAGTTATGGAGAAAATGTCAGGTAAGAAGGAATTCTTCAAATTACACTGAAAAATAACAAGATTCACCTGAAAGATGGAATCACACAATTCAAAGTAGATACAAGCTTAAAGGATACAAGTGTTCAGACACTGAAAAAAGCTGCTAATGTAAACGTTGCAATCTTTCTTGATGTATTCAGATCAAAACTGATTCCTTTCCAAAAGATATTATTTAGCCAAAAATACCAACTCCTGTTCAAGTAAACATAGCTCTGTACAGTACTGACTGGGTGAAGAGCAATGGCCTGCAATGAGACTCTGTAATTTGGTAATTTTTTACTGTCTTACATTACATAGTAAAATTCTCAAAACATACTAAAATAACCACTGAAATGATAAACTAGCAAGAGTTGCTTAGAAAACCCATTAGGTAGCTCAAATATCCTTAACATATTTCTGACTTTATTCCCAACTTAAATTTTAAAAATGCAGGCCCTCTTTGTGCTATATTAGTACATACACATATGGGCAAAGGTCTAAGACATAAGCTTTTGAGTGACGTGCAAACTAGCATCAGAAAAAAAATCCTTGGAGCATGAAAAACAGGTTTGTATCCCGCTTGTTCAGGCAAATCAGAAGTAGTATTATTTTAAATTTTATTTTATCTTTCCACTTGAAAAAGTTTTAGGGCTGAAAATAAGCATGGAATATGCCCACGGTCATTTTGGGGAAAAGTAACTGAAAGCAATTTGCAAAGAGTTAGTATGATATTGATTAGCACCATTTAAAATTATTGTTAACTCTTACGGGTTCATTTAAAAACAAAAATAAGTTTATTACTGATCAGATAGCCTGATACTAGAAGTGATCACTCCTTTGTAAACTAGTGCTGTGGTAACAGAAGAAAGCTTGCTGCATTTTACAGTTTTTGCTGATGCTTTAGAACAAATAATGTTTTAATAATGATTCATTCCTTACCTTAAAAGGATGGATATTTAATCTGTGGAGTTATTTATAGTTACCATTCTTCTATACGCTAATTTGTCAGTGATTATTTTTTAAATTCTGGAATACACTATCTTCTGAAGTCTTCTAAGAAAATCTGCCAATTCAAAAATGATGACTTCTCTGCTTTTTGACCTAATCCAAAATCTTGAAATTTCATGCTTCTCTACTGCAGTCCCATGCATACCTCCATCCTTACATCCAACAATCAATGACACTTTTTTCCTACTTCTCAGGCTGCCTGAAACAATTCAATTCAGGAAAAGTAAAGAAACTAAACTTTGCAATGTGCACTTTGTCCACATTTCTGTTACATGGATCATCCCCTTTTGTAAGGGAAGCAAGTCATGTGGGAATCCCCCAGCTACAGTGAACTCCCAGACATCTCAAGAGTTCGTATTGCATTTCCTGTACACCAACCTATCATCAGTCAACCAGCACAACAAAGTGCAATGAAGCCTCAGTCAGATCAAACCAAGTAAGGAAAAAATGTACTTTTCTCAGTTCCTTTTTCTGGAACGGACTCAAAGTTAATTAACACTGGGTATGAAGAAAGACCACATATGAATAGTGGCTTTTTGCATACTTGTAAATAGCAACACACTGTCTATGATGAGCCAGAAAGTCCAATTTTGAACATGAAATAGTGGCCTTTTTGTAAAAATTTTGACCTATCTCAGTAATATCCAGGCCTGTTTTGGGGGGGTGGAGGGGTGGGGTTGTTTTTTTTTGTTGGTTTGTTTTGTGGGTTTTTGGTGGGAGGTGTTGGTTTTTTTATTTTTTTTACAGAGTAGCTGGTTGTAAGATTTAGGGAAAAGAGCTGAAGCTTAACAGGAAAGTATCTATTCAGTCAATAATTGGCTTCACCTTTTAAAAGGTATATTTAAACTTGGTAAGCTTCTTCTACTTAACAGTTTATAAACAGCATGTTAATTCAGTGCTCTCCAACAACTTATCCACTACCTTAAGGAAATGACCATTGTCTTATTGATGTGCAAATTCTTATCTTTGTCTTTAGATAAGCAAGTTGCATTATTTTTTCTGGAAAAGAATTTCCTTTTGGTTATTGTTGTTTTCTTTTCTTTTTTCCACAACCATCCTGGAAGGATGTTTACCATACTGAGCCAAACCATTTATAGTTAGACAAATCTTTTTCTCCCTTCTGCCTCCCCCCGCAACAAATAAAGAAACAGAAAATAAGGTCATTCACCACAGTGAGATAAAATCAGAAAGTTGACTCAAGAAATTAAACTCAATTTCTTAGTAAACGTACAGAATTCCTATATCATAAAGCCTTAAGTACTAGAAGACAACACTAAAGGTGTACAAAACCCTGATTATTGTTTTTTAAATATCTGGAGAAGAGAGAATGCCAGGGCAGGGCTGATTTACAATGAAGAAAAGCAATAAAAAAATGCAATCTACTCAGGCTTGCTCTGTCTGGATACAAGAGATTGTCAAGATCCTCTGATCGCTTTGTCACCTCTTCTACATATTCCTACTTAGTTACCTTATGTATATTATGACAACATTTGCAAGGAAACCATGGGCTTTTCTTTGTGTAAAAGCAGACTGAAGAAGAATGACTATACAGGACATTTTTTTTTTTCTTTATGGGTTAGAGTTGTGAAAAGAACAATTCATGTAGTTATTAATGAGATTTGGGGTTTATTCATTGTCAGCCTCTGGGGAAAAATAAGCATGTTTTCATTATTTTAGAGGTAATCTCTTCCTGCAGTATTCCAGTCCCATGGTGCATTTCAAAAATGAGTTCAGTTAATGGTGACAAACTGTCAGATAAAAGGAGTTCAGAAAAGAGACACTAATACCGAAACGTGTACTACAAAAACGAGTGGCTGGTTCTATTAAGATAAATAATTCTGTCCCAATTTCAGAACAGGCTGTATGGGAAAGTATCAAATTAGACAGCAACTGGGCAGTTAAAGAGACAAAATGAACTTCTGACTGTTGAAAAAGGATATTAATTTCTCCAAAAATTAGATTTTGTGGAGTTAGCAAAGTCAACCCCAAGATAATTTTTTTAATGAAGGTATAAAGCTTTTGGATTCTTATGCCTTCTCAGACTGGATATAGAATTTCAAAGGAAGACAAAATTTCTGTTAGCTTTGCAAAACAAAGGTATTAATAGTTACTCATTGTAAAGTTGCAGACTTTACTTTCCCTTTTTTATTGACGTACTATTTTTACTGACAATTAGACATCTTTAAAGAAGTTAATTGCAAGTCATTTCAGTACAGAAGACATTATACATGACTTCTACCCATATCCTGGAGCACTGGGCCTCTCATCCCTTTCTGAACAACAAACTGCTTATTTCCAATCAGAATGTACCAAGTCCAGTTCAGATTCCCTGTAGCTTCCCTTCTTCTATGGTGGAGCACATATGTACTACACAGCAGAGATTCTGCACCCTTATAAAGCAAGGTCTCGCATTGGCCATGAGGTCCTGCTGAAGTCTTCAATTTTGTCCCAGTAAAAACTGGCCTGAACAAACTTTCTGTTCTTGTCCATTCAAATAATTGTGTTTGTGTTTGTATTTGGGGGGTGGGGGGTGGGGGGGTGGGGGTGGGCGTGTGGAAATTTGTAAAATATCTCTATCAGTTTCAGAGATTGTCTCATTGGCAGGCACCAGCGTGGGTGCCAGGGGGTACTCACTCTCCAGTGAGCAAGTGCAAGGCCGTGTCCCGTTCCTGACCCTTTTGTGCAGTCTGACAAACACAGTACCCTGCATAGTTGTATAGGAGGCTCCTGTCCCTGATGGGAACCACGGGGTGACCCTCATAACCTCTGGCTCCACAGCTAAACACATCCTAAGCTAAGACACCTCCTTTGAAACCGCCTGTCTCTGCTCGGTGGCAGGTCTGGTTCAGCTGTTACCCCCTCCCCCGGAGCAGCTCTCCGGCACGGTCAGGGCCTTCCCGCTGGGCTCCCCCGGCTGGGCACGAGAAGCGGCTACCCTTACCTGGAGCGAACACCATGGTGCCGCCCGGGCGCGGCACGGCGCAGCTCAGCACCTCGGACAGCTCCCGTCTCCGCCACGGCTCAGCACCTCGGACAGCGCCAGGTTCTCCGCACGGCTCAGCACCTCGGACAGCGCCAGGTCCCCGCACGGCTCAGCACCTCGGACAGCGCCCGGCCCCGCACGGCGGCGGAGGCGGCTGCGGGCCGCGGTCCCTCCCTCCACAATGCGGCGGGGCGGGGAGGGGGCCGGGGCGCAGCGCGGCCCCGCGCCTCCACCGCCCGCACGGACACACACACACACACGCTTCTCAGGGAATCATCACTGCCACAACTCGTTGCCCTGCAGCGGCAGCAGGGGGAAGGGCAAAGAGGAGAAAGGTAATAGCGATCTTCCCAGCAGGGAGACCAGCTAATTGCTCCCAATTACCTCTCGGCAACAGCCCCGCTGCTTGACATTTCGGGGTGCGCTGCTTTCACCACAAGCTACCAGCCCTGCTAATAGGCTCTGGCGACACTGGACTTTGTCACAGTGTTTCAGTTTTCAAAGGTTCAAATGCTGAGGAATTTACACTGTGATTTCACAGGCCTGTTAACCCCGCTCCACTGAACAGAAGCACTTTGATTTAAGAGGGAGCATGAATGTTTCAGCATACAGAAGATGACATCAGGGCCAAAAGACAAATAAATTAATGAATAAGTAATAAAATAAAGAAGAGGAGGGTAAGAACAGAGAGAAGACAAAACTTAAAATTTTCCACCAAGTTTTATATTTCACATTTAATTTGCTTTTATTTCTAAAACCCATGCTCAGAGTTCCTGTGGACCCTGAACTTTTACAACAGAACTGAGGAGCACAACAGCCAAATGGGACACAATTTAGAGAAACTAACTGTCCTGTTCAAGCTTACACCTGCAAGCGGTATTTTGAAAAAATATTGATTAATCAGTGCAAATTAGAGAAAGTAGATTTAAAAAAAAAAGAAACCCAACATTTTTAGGATGAATGTTTTCATGTAGATTTTTGCAATATGCAATACATTTTCCAATCACAAGTTCATAACCTATGGATATTCCTACAAGCCTATTTCATTCTTTTCATAGTCAAGCATTTTATACACACAGAATTCCCCAGTTAAATCTGGAGTATTTTAAGTCTCCAAGCAAGGCCTTATTCTTAAAGTACGGATACAGGAAAGCACTGACCTGCTTAAATAATTCTGCCTATATACTTCAGTAAGAACTCAAGAATGGCATCACCATCACAGTCAAACTAATCATCTGGTGACAGTTTTTTCTTTTTTTGGAACACTACACAAGATAGTAGAAATGGTATGTGATGATGAAAGTGGAAGGCGTTCCTAAGGAGAAACTATCTGATTTCTGGATATTCCTTTTATCACAAGATCTTCGCCTTAGCACTTTCAGCTTCTGTATTGCCATTTGTTTGTTTCCTGTCTTATATTTCAGAGATTCAATTTCCCTTCTCTCAGATGGAAACTGAATTAACTAACTTGAACATTATACCTCTGACTGCTCAGAAATGGTGCTCCCTCTAAGAAAGTTACTTCAAAAATCTTTAATCAATCCTTTTTTCATTTACCATCGTTCTCATCCACCTTATGTCTGAGAACTAACAGGATACCTACGCACTGAATTAGAATAATTTCTAGTACAAGTATCCCACATAAAATACAGAAAAGATTACAGTCAGCAATATTCAACATTCTTCACAGATAGATCAAGGATACTCTATAAGCAGGACAGATACATATTTTGGAAAGACTGTAGGAAAAACTTGCACTGGTACTTTTTATGACGTATACATTATGTGGCCCCCTACATACCTGATTCACGTGTTCAATGGAGATTCAGCCATCATGGGAAAAAAAAAGTTAATCCACTTTTCTCAAAAAAAAAAAAATCTATTGGATATATTTCTAATACATACAACCTCAAAAGAAATTAGCTTTATGTTTCTAATGGAGTGGGTTTCGAGATGGTGGAGTAGCTTGTTAAAAGATTTTCAAAACAGTAAATATGATTCACTGATTTCAAGGTCTGTAAGTAACCTGTAAAATTCTAGGTGGGTATCTTCAACTCGGTAACTGAACCTACACCATTTTGGTGAAACAATACAGGTCATTAACAATAATGTTCTACGCACGTCTATCTTTAACTGCTATCTGTATTTAATAAATTACCCCAAACAGGCACATTTTGGTTTAGGGTCTTTAGTTTCCTTACTCAAAAGCTAGCAGCAATTATGTTTTCTGACAGAGGAAAAAATGTTATTAAAAAGCACCTTGGGCTTCTTTTTTTAATTTAATTAATTTTTGAATTTCAGATTTAGTCACAAGTTCAAATGTACGAAAATCACTGAAATAGTTGCACAGGACAGAGTTCTGTAGTGAATTCTCACCTCAAAGAAATGTGCAGTTAATGCAGTACAACAACCAAAACAAACAGTGCACTAATAATTATTCTCATTCAACTTCAGATCAGTGGAAAAGAACACCAGTTATGCCCAGTTATTAAAAAAAAGCCCTTGAGAATGAAGCAGAGTGGTAAAAATAAGGTTATATCATTAAAATACAATACATGGCCTTGTTCACTTGAAGATGTACCAACAACTTGTATGAAATAGAAAATACAAAAGCACTTACAAAAACATCTGTGTATGTTTTTATCACTAATTATACAGTCCCTGCTTTGTGTATCATTTTAAGTTCTTACTATTCTAGTGAGGAGTTAATAGTTTCTTTATAACATCAGGAGACTTAAAAATTCTTGAGTATATCTCTCCAAAGATATTTTTGAAAAAGTCTTGACTTACTTAGAGGGTACTTTGTTAAGAACTTTAACATTTTTAACCGTTAACATTTTTAGACAGTTACAAAAATCAAGTTGACTGATGTCACTTTAAATCATCCATTTCTATTTGTAAATCTGTGGTTTTACATGTGAAGTAAACCCTTTATTCTCACGGAGCTGAAAACAATTATTTGGTCCCATAGACTCAAAAGCTTAGTAAACATGTTTTAAGGAAGAAGTCATTTTTACCTGAAGATATTCGATGTTTTGTTAACAAGTACGTACAGCTAACATTTTACAGGTAGGCATCTGAGTGTTTCTGGAAGAATCATTGGAAAGTAATCACCTAAATACAAAGGACAACTAATATAAAGATAAAAAGAGATAATCAGGAAGATTTTATTGTGTCTCTATCAAATGCTAATTTTGTATTTTATAAAAATGATTTCCCCCCAACTTTGAGAATGAAATATCTCCGACTGATTTTTTTTTTTTTTTTTTTTATTTCCTCATACACACCAACATTAATAATCAAACCTAGCTCTTTGGGAGCGAAGATTAATATGATCAATAAACTGCCTGAACTACTTGATGTCTTTTGCTAAACAGGGTACCATCATAATGGTTTTCAAAAAGCAATTACAGTCATGGATTATCTTATGGTTAAGCTTAACAATAAAAATCTTTACTAAGCCAAGGTGCAATATATTACATCTGAAACTGCAAGGAAACTGTTTAGAGGAAATAATTGTTGCCGAGTGTCAGCAAGAAATATCTAAAATTATTTAGATTAATAACTGAATTGTCAAATGGCAATTTGTATTGCAGGGATCATAATATTCAGTGTCCTAGATTTAGACTAGAACAATTAATGCCTCTGTGATTGATACACCTCTAACAGACAGATGTAGGGAATAAACACAGAAGGGAACAGAGAAAAATCCAAACTGGTAGAAGTACCATTCTCCTGAAAAAAGAAGTAAATGAAAGCCAGTTACCTTTCCATGAGTACTCCAGAAGAACAGCAATGCACAGCTTTTCAGCAGCCAAAGACATGAGACCTTGAAAGCCAGCAGCAAGAACATGCAATGTTTCCAGAGACACGAAAAAGTGAATACTATTAGATTAAAGATAAATGTGGCTATTAGAGTTGCAATACATTAGTCTATTCATTTTTCTTAATTAATCTTATAAACTGCTTAGTAGTCCAGGGCTGAGATTTACAAACATGGATAAATTTTAGATAGAGTCTAGGGGAAACAGCTGTACAGTTTGGGTTTTTTTTTTGTTTTGTTTTGTTTTTAACTATCATAAAGATGAGTCCACCCCAGGACTTCTCACAGCATGTAAAGAGATCCCAAAAGCCCCACTTCCATCTAGGGAATCTCTCTAGCAGGTTACATCACCGTCCTCACAATATCTGAATGCCTTGCACCCATTTATGATTATCTTCCAACAGTCCCATAAGAGGTAAATTGGTATCTTTATGTTATAGATGGGAGTCAAAATTACAGAGAAGCTGAACCCAAAGCAAAAAACAACCAACAAGAAACAAAGACCTAGATAAATTTAGGACTGAATGATTCACCTAAAACATTACTATGTATACAACTGTGCAAAAATCAGTGGAGCCAAAGTAATTGCTGCTCCCACCTTCCACACCTCTGTAGACAGTCAGTCCCTTCACTGAATGAGTCAGAGTCCAAAATTCAGAGCCTTTAGATCACACAGGGATTCTTTTATACAGCAAGGAATTCAGTCTCATTCAGTTCTTGGCTAATGACTCTGGATCTAGCAGAGACACTGTGAAACATAGAAAGAGACTTTAAAGGACCTCACATACAATCACTGACTCATGACACGGACATGGCCATACCATCAAGTTTTTATGTTGGGAGTCTGCCACAAGTAAAAAATCTCATCTTCAAACCTTTTCCATTCTACCAGCATGACAACACATTTGTTAGGCTAAAAATTAATATTTTTGCGTGTGTCTTCCTCTTTTCTATAAAAAGTGTTGATCACAGCACAGCTTATTGGTATGTGTAACTTGACACAAGTCACAAAATTAGGCATATGCTAGAGTCTTCAAAGACCTTAAAAGGACAGAATCAAAGAAGCATTTATGACTCCTGTCAAAACTGCTAGCCAGCAAGCTAAGGAGAAGAAAAGTCAGCTTTAAGATAAGTGAAGACATTTCCAAACCCGCAAGAAAATACTATTTCTTTAAATTTCTCAATAAATTAAGATATAACATTTTGATAAATGTAAAGAACCTAAATATTAAACTACATGCTTAATTTAATCTCAAAGAAGAGAACAAAGATATGTAAAATGTAAATATTAGAATAATCATTTTAACATGCTACTAAACAGCTTAGATTGTTCAAGAACTGAGAATGGGAAAGTATACTGAATTACAGCAATATAAAATACAAACAGTAAATACACAATGCCGTTTCCTAACTTGTCCTATAGAGTCAAAAGGATGTGGATTTCATTGTGTATGGCTAAAAATTAAATAATTTGTCCAAATAAGACAAATATATGGATTTTAAATTATGTTTGAAAACATCAACCTTGTTACAAAAGAAAGGATTTAAAACAGTAATCAAAACTTTAGATTAGGTTAGCAAGATTCACAGAGCATAATCCACATCCAATTGAAAAGTATCTATCATAGAACATCCCTACTCTAGCAGAATTTCAGATCCATCAAATCAGGGCTCCCCTCTGACTGCATTTAATCTATCCTTGGAACAATGGGAGATCTACAAGAAAGTCATACAACTGGATAAAAGAAAAGTTAATTACTGAAGTGGAAAATTAAACCTATGTTTCATATTAAAAACATTTACTAACCCCTTAAAATGGGTAATTGTTAACTTTTAATTAAACATTTCTAACATACCTCTATTTATGATGGCAGTCACGACATTTTCAAGAAAGAGTTTCTGATGTACTTCAGATTTTTTTTCAGACTGAATGGCAAAACTCTAGCATAACCAAACTTGCCTGTCATGCACTCTAAAAAACATAGGTTTTAATTTTTATGATGTGTATAGCTGTACATAACTGTTACTCCAGTAGACAAGCCCAGTTATCTTCAGACCTCTAACTCATCTGAAATATGAAAGGATATAGCTGCTCCTTTCTTTTTGCCAAGCACACAGTTGAACTCTTTTCCTTTATTTGATTTAAGATCAAGGATTCCAGAAACAAAGTTAGAATAGATATATATTTTTTTAAATCAAGTTTCTCTCATAGAAGCATTCAATGAGATCTTACTGCTTTTCAGGCATATAAGGTTTCACATACTGTGCTGAAAAGTTGAAGATTGAAACCTTACACCAGCATTACAAAGTTTATGTCTCAAAATCCTGGTTTAAGCTCTGTTTTACACTTCAAGAGCAAGAATATAGTGGCCATGACTGTTATAAATCTTACTGGAAAATCTGGATGAATTAGTAAAATATTACTGTGTAAAATAACAACATCAATAATAGCTCAAATATAAAATAAGGCATCTTGTAAAAAGAAAAATATTCAAATGTTGTTAGTTCAGATGGTGGGAAAAGAGTCTTGTTAAAAGTAAAGCACAGAAAACTATGAGAAATATCAGAGAACAGAACTCAGTTCCAGGGCAGAACTTTTCACTGAAAGAAGGCAACTCTTGACAAAGAATGCCTTCCACAGCCTCAGCTACACAACCGAAGAACTACATTTAAAACTCCTTAATCTGAAGTACCAAATGGAAATGTAAAAATACCTATGATTTTTATATTCAGACCTTCAAATGGATTCATATTTATAACTGGAAAGAAATGAAAACCAATCATTCTAAAAACTTCAAGTTTACCACAGAAACCTAAACTAGAAAGACAGAAAAAAAAATTCCTAGCATGAAATCAGTCTAGCTGACATCACCTAATGAAATACAGGTTCTATCCCTATACTTTGGATTTATATTATTTGCAATAACTAAAAAGATTGACGATTTTTACACAGTAAGTGATCTAAAATAGACTTAAATAAGTATGACGTGAATATTGCCTACTTCTAACACTTGTAAACTTTAACCTATGTTGCAAAAACATATTTTCATCCTTTTGGGGTCAGAATTTTGTCCTTCAGTGAATTAAATATCGATTGTCGTTTGTAACTATCCTTTCCTCCTTAACCTGAGCAATTTGTCACAATTCAAGGCTTCGCAGGACTGTTGGATGAGACAGACGGGGTCAGATTAATTTAAATAATAAAAAAGAAAAAAAACCAAAAACTCCCACAACGCCAAACCCCAAATTCTGTTCTTCCCAAAAAACAGAAATGAAGCAAGCACATCTCCGTCTTCAAAAATCCCGCAAGTCGACCACCAGCAGTTATTGCAAAGGAGTTATGCCTGGTCGTTTTTGTTGCCTGGCTGCTTCTCACAAACACTTTGCAACAAGTGCTGTGTTTCATCACCTTGTATTCAATGTGATGCCAAAGTTGGGCAAGTCCTGCTCCATTTGTTCTCCTAACTCTAGCTATGTGCTCCTGCCACTTACCTTGGATCAAATCTAATGAATTGGTTCGACACGGTAGGTCAACTTAAAACTCACTGAAGCACTGAATTGCTTTGTTATAGAAACTCACTCAACTGGCTTAGCCTAAAGCCACAAAAGCCATTAAATCTGAAGCAGACAAGACGGAGGAAACAGGTGCAAAAGGTAAGAGCAAGACAGGAAAGGAGAGAACAGGATTACCCCTTTTAGCAACAATTTGCAGTTTTACTGTGGCAGGCAAAACAGGAAGCTGCTGTCCAGTTCCAGAATCGCCAAAGTCAATCAAAGTTGGGGCTGCTCTTCCACTGACCTCAGAACTGAGGCAATCACATGGGGCTCATAACAAGGTTAAAGAAAAAAATGCCTCAAAACAGTTATTACTTTTCAGGTGCCTCGGCTCTCCATGAAGTAGTTCACTAAGACATTGCATGAGTGCTACTCCAGGCAAAAGAATGACAATAAATTGCAGCAACCACAACTTTGGTTGTCTTAAATCTCCATGGATCTGATGCCTTGACCTTGTTTAGCTTTTCCCTTAACTTGCAAACAGGGAAACATCTCATGATTTAGCTGTGGCTTGGACATGAAGCCTATGCCTTGGTGCATTACTTCTCTCTTTTCGTTATAATCTAGGATAGACAAGTGGGTTTGAGTGAAAAAGAGTGTTAAGCCTATTCCTGTGCTCTAAGAACACTGAGAATAGATCATATTTGGATCAAAGCCAATAGCCATTAGTTTGTTAACAAAATAGCACATACTATCCAGCATATTAATGAGTAATCAGAATGTTAGCTCTACCATAGTTCTATGGATTGTAAATTCTGCCTGGAGAAACAGGTGAAATTCTTTTCAGCTGCACTTGAACCTCTCCACCCTGAAAAGTCTTCAAAAAGAAAGAATTCAACAAGAATAAAAGAACATAACTTAGTAATGAGATTTTTCCAGACACAACAAACTTTAAAGGGTTGACTATATAAGACAGAATGAGCTGTCACTCACTTCACTCCAGTCGAAATTAGAAGGTCCTGCTTCTTCCTCTCCCTGTTTACCCTCATCCCTGCTCCTGCCTGAATACATTCATCACTTACCTTTCATTGGCACAGAAGTCCACCAGACACCTTTATGAGCAGAAAAGGAAGGGAGAAGGAACAAGACACACTCTTTCAGCAGAATTAAGCTTTACCATACAAAGTCTACTTTGCTATACCTTTAGAAGTCTGTATTCTCAAAAAAAGAATCTTTATAGCAGAATAGAAACCAATAAAAAGCAATGCTTAAGTTTTGAAATAAATATAGAAACATTCCAATGTAAACTATTTTTCCATACAGAAGCAGCCACTTTCTATTCACTCTGCATCTTTGCAAAGTAAACAGGTCAAATCCTATTGCTATCTGAGAAAACATGCCTTAATGTTCTAAGCACATCACGTGAAAACTTCGGCTATTTTGTAACAGGAAATGGGGGAAGGATAATGGGCTTATTCGGTACAAAAAGAAGATAGATTCCCTCGCGTAAAGAAAAAAAGGTTAAATGCTGCTCAGATATAGACAGAGAGTGTAACTAGATATTTCTAGTGTAACAGAGCTGTATGAACAGATACTTCATGGCTTTCATACCCAGAAAATAATAAATCTATACACTGATTCTAAATGCTGGAGGTTAAGGTAATCAAAACAAATCAACAAATTCTCATCTGAGGCTACTGACTACTTAAGCAAGTGAAAACATGTTCTTAAATATAATGTACCCTAAATACCTCAAATAAAAATTTGCATATAATTTGTATTAGTGTTTAATAAATGCTATGTTTAGAACATTTTTCACAGTATTTTCTTGCTTTTACTCCAGTCCTTCGCCTGACTTTTCTCATGCAACCTTAAACACAATGGAAACACGTAAATAAGCTTTAACAGTACGCAAAATAGAACAACTAGTATCTTTAAAGACATAGTCCTGAAAACTCTACTCTGTAAACCCCAGTTATGCTGATGACGAGTACAGAACAGACACAAAGCATCCACAGGTAACTTATAACTTCCCTTGAAGAGGAACTCCTGCCTAAAGTTACACAGGATCTCACGTCAGTACCATTTCCAATTTCCAGAGTAGAAAGGAGGTTTTTTTATCTCAGTGGAATTCTACCATACTGCATCCTCTTGTCCGAGCCATCTGCAATGCCACTACAACAGTTTGTTCCTGTACCCACCACTTGTGGTACCCTTGACCCTTAAAAAAACGGATCTTTATTTGTGAAGAATGAAAACTTGGAGTATTTTTGTCTTTTAAAATATACTAGAGATTGAGCTTCCCTGCATCTAATTTGCTTGCATATGCAGATTACTCAAATGTATAAATAGGCCACTGGGAGGTCAGGAAACTACAAATGTAAGCACCATAGGGTTTGGGGTTTTTTGGTTATTGTTTTAACAGAATGGGTTTGCATCAGAAAATATTTTTTTTCTAAAACAGAAGAGTGCTTTCATGCTTTGGTAGAAAAAGTTGAAATAATCAATTTTCATAACTCTCATGATCTTATGATTCCATAAACATGATCTATATTCAATGCATTATATCCATTAATTTCTTTTACTTCTGCTTTAAATCTATTTATATGCACAATATGTAGTAGGTAGTTACTGTCTTATATTACATTCTGTCTTATATTACATTGTCTCATATTATATTCTCTTATATTATATTCAAAATGGCTTAGTATTATTAAAAAGAAAATACGTTTGGAATTTCCATTCAGTAAGAATTTCGGATTCTTATTAGTACCACTCATTTTACAAACTTGTGTTCTTTAAAGAACTACAGACTTAAAAAAAAATAAATTATATCTTGGAATGCATCTGGGATACAGGTATCCAGAAGCTCTGCTTTGGCCACACTTTTTGATATCCATATACTGAACGGGTCAGACATGGTACAACTTTATTCATATGGTCTACAGGTTTTTCAAGTTTATCTATAAAAAAATTAGATATTAGCTACATATTATTAAAAAAAAACAGTAAAACTTCAAAAGTCTATTTCTATTTTAAAGAGCTCTAGTACTGTTTACATTAGAACCACTGAAGTTCATAAAGTTTCATAGTTCTATATGTATCTAAAGGAGCAGGGCCTGCAAATAAAAAAAAACAGGTGGACAAAAATACATTGGAAAACATATCAATATTGTATAAATTGCTATTTTTAGCTATTCTATTATTTCATATTTCTTGTATTACATTTAAAAATCATTCCTGAGAAGAGATGTCTCGACTCATATGACACATATTTAACAAAATCTATTCATGGAAACCCTCCATCTGCTCTGAAATGAATAAGAATGTTATTATAATTGTTTTAGATCTATATGGAGACAAATGACAGACCAACTGCTGTAATGGAATTTTTAATGAAACATGCACGTTTCTGGCTGATTGGGCTACCACTATGATTTATGGACTAACTGAAAAAAATGAAAATTCCTTAGATCCGTCTTTACCTTCTAGCTAGAATTATCCCATTCTGTACCAATCTGTAAGTGCTTACGTTCAGAAAAGTTGTATGTTGTTAGTGGTAGACATATTTTGTTTCAGAAATGCTTTGTCTCTTCTGTAAGACAGAGAGGGGTCTAAATTGATAAAAGACTTAGTAGATAATCTGTCCCTAAAAATACTCTAAGCTTAGGGTAGACTTTCTGATATCATCTGATATTTTATTCTATATCTCACCTAACTCAATTAATTTAAATATCCTTACTCACTGGAATAATGAAGACAATCTCTAGATTAGAAAATTGGGGCCCCATCTTCAAAAGAACTCCAGTTTGGGTGCCTAAATGGCAACATTTTGAGTACTTAGTATTCTGTAGCTTACATGAACAAATAGAAGCTGAACTCCTCAAACTTTTGCTACTGAAGTCAGCATAAGGCATCTTCTTTCACACAACATCCTTTAAAACACCAATCTCCAGGTCTAAACCCTTTTAAAAGATCGAAGTGGAAAAATGAAAACACAAGTACTCAACTGTGAATTGCTTCATTTTCTGATGTTTGTTTAAATATTGATAAGACAGGGTGGGGAGTGGAGAAGGGCTGGAAGGTATTCTTTCCTAAACTTTCACAGTTTCCAGATTGAGTTGTGCCAAATAAGCAGCAGCATACCCATGGCTAACACAACTTGGATTGGAAATTAATCACACTATTTTTAAGAACACACAGTTTAGATCACAGAATAGCAAAGTTCTTACTTCAAATTTCAAATATTTCTTTTCACTCTAAGTTATTTAGTGTTTTAAAGCACAAAGCCTTTTAACTAAATGGTTATACTTAGTATTTAGATCTTTTTTCGACTGAGAAGTCTTTGGTTTAGCTCTCAACTGATGTTGACCTTATGGACCCATTTGGATCACCAGAAGAACCTCATTTCACATCAGCTGACATGTTGCTGCATTATATACGTGTAAGCCCTGGTCATGCAAATACCTACTCGTATACTTAATTCCAATACACAGAGAGTTCCATTGAAGCCACTTAGCCACCTAACATCATAACATAGACAGACGTTCAGTATAAGCCAAAAGAGTAACTGAGTTTTTGCTATCCTATGTATATTGAAAACATAACTGATTCCAATTTCACAAAGCATAGATGGAGAAATGTATGTTTAGGACTAATTCCATGCACGGTATTTTTGTTAATTGATTCTGAGAAAAACAATTAATTCATATCTAATGTTATTTTAGCCATCTATGTTTCTATAGCATTCTGTCATTCCTGCATGAACACCAATTAGCTAATTTGCCCGCTGTTGGAAATCTTGTTAGGAATATTAAGCTAGTCTGGCTCCAGTAAAGTCAACAGCAAAATTCCCATCAATTGGACAGAATATCATCCACTGTCTCATAAGCTCTGAAAGAAGTTGCCATCCTTATAAAAGCAAAAATAAAAATTTGCACATTCCTCGGTCAACAAAGCTCATTGCTTACAGTTTATCATGCTGGAAAATCTTTGTGGCTTGGAGCTGACATACACCTGCTTCTGTATGTCGCATCTTCCGGCACAGACAGGAGAGAGATGGGAGCCGTAGTGTCTTAAGATGCACAGATTTACCTGAACTTCACAGACAGACTCTCAAAACATACAAGCTAACATCCTTCCAGAATGTACACAATGAACAGGATTAATTTAGAATGCATTAACAATAAAGTACAGCTAAGGTCACCTCCACACTTCCTTTCTGAAACCTTTTCCAAAATTTTAAGCTTAAGTATCCTAGGCCTTCTCCCTATCTTGAATAAAAACAATTGAGAAGGGAAGAAAACATCATCTACTGGCTTTCAAAAAACAGCAAAAAATAAAGTAAGTTCACATCCTTAAAACAGATGTCAGTAGTAGAAATTGCAAATAAAATTCTCAACTCCACAAAAATAACTGAGCCTTTGCCTTCCTGATCAATGCTGTCATTGTTGGTCTCAGGAACATACAGCGGTCTTCCGACTCTAAGCAGCTAAAAACGAGTAAGAGGCTGAGGCCCCTTTCAAAATCTTTGACATGGGAGCAATTCCACTGGTTTCACCGAATTTTTCCTGTGACAGACTGTTAAGGCCAAGTCTCATGCAAGGTGTTTATGCCCGTCCAAGCAATGTGAGACAGTAACATTTGTTCTTGCCTCTGCACACTCTTGTATTAGAGTATGTATCGATCTGTTCCAGTTTTAAAAAAAAATCTACAAACATCATGCAACCTTTATACCTGTAACCTTGTATAACTCTTACAGCTGTAAGCTTTAACAGCAAAATTTACTCTGATGTAAAACACATTATCACACTTTCAGTTGTGTCTTTTAATGCAAGCCTGCTTTGCTATAACAATTTCAAATTCACAGCCTGATTGCTTGTACTCAAATGTCAGCGGGCAATTTTCTTTAACTGTAAGCCTTGAGCTGTCTTTCCATTCAAGCGTCTGCTGTCCCAATGAGCTCCATTTTCATTTATTACTTTCAAAAAAAACCCCGCGGTTCTTCTTGAGAGGTTATTTAGCTTATCCCTCAGCTTCAAGGCAGAATTAACTATATTTAAACCATTTCTAAGAGATGTTTGTCTAACCTGTTCTTCAGTATCACCCCTAGTGGAGTCTGCGGTGCTTCCCCGGGCATTCTGTTCTAAGAATTCATTATTCAACTCCTTAAAAGGTTTTCCTAATGTCTAATGTTAATGTTCACGGCTGTAATTTAAGCTCATTACTTCTTGCACTCTTCATAGAAGACCTTGAGAAAATTTACTTTCTTCATCTTACACGCTTTTGAACTCTTATCACAACAGATCTGTTTTGTACAGACTTACCAACCCCAATTTTATCATCTAAGAAAAAGTGAACACAATTTTAGATAAGAAAACATAGCAAGGCTAATATATTTAGAAAAAAAAAAGTAGATCCCATTTTGGACCTACTATCTTTATATCTATGATCATATACAGTAAAACATTTTAACAATGGTCATTTATCATGTTCCTCAAGAGAACCAATAAAATGCAATGAATACACATCCTCTGATGTTGCACAGATACAAAATGTATAGTTTGTTTACAAACTAATATTACTGAATGTAAAATGAAGCAACATTTTAAAAAAATATATTGGTAAAGGTCCAAAGTTTACATTTTCTAAAATATTAAGTTCGTGTTTTATTTACAGACCAGCTTTCAAACAATTATTGGCATTTTAAGATAACTGCTTAACCTGATGAGTACACAAATAAAATGAAGCTGTAAAAAAACCCAACCAAACAAAAAAACAATAATCAAAGTTCCATATAACAGTTCCAAAAATGCTATTTTCAATTTCCATTTAAAAAAGCAAGATGTGTTCTACCACACAGTAACTTACCAGAAACTGGTCTAACACTTTCATATGCTATAAGTATCGCAAGTGACCAATGTTATCCAACCACGTGCCCAAGAGTGCAGGTTTTTTTCCCATTCCAACTTCAAATGAAGTTTTGACAACAGTTGTAGTATTTACAAATTTAAAATAAAGGCTTGAAAACCCTTTGGATTACATTACCACTGTTACTGTGTCTTCTCTTGTTGACTACACGTAGCAGACTGCAATCCAAAGACCACGTATTTTGTTGACTGAGAGTTAACAGTTAAATTAGCAGCATCTACCCCAGCTTGTCTGAAAAAAAAATAGGCAACTCTAAGTAACAGACTATTAGCGAACACTGATTCTGGATTGATTATGACTGAAATCACTCACTGAAGTCTCCCTCTTGCTGAGAGGTGGTGTGCCAGAAGGCAGAAGTATTTAAACTTGAACAGGACCTATTAGCTGGTATGACCAGCCATGACGCACAACCCAGCCTGATCACTGCAGGCAGGTATGCGACAGCCCATGGCTGTGCTCTGCAGCTGTGGAGGTCTGGCAGTGACACCTGGTCACTCGCCAGCGCAGCTAATCCTCCTGTGCTGCCAGAAACCTCCTTTGCTTCAGCTGTGCTAGGTTAGGTGAACTGAAAGCTGCATAATAAAAACTACAGCCTCAGGCTGTATTAGCTTCAACTAATTTCTACTGGGTCCGAGCAAGGAAAATATCTCCTTCTCCATGCTTCACCCTTTTTCCTTTGTGGCCTTGTCCCATCTCAGGGGGCCTGCATAAGAGTGAACATAGAAACAAACAGGGCAGACGCTTTCCTCCACAGACAGGACTGGTGAATGCCACGACCCTTCTGCTTTGCCAGCCAGGACCACTGTGAAAAATGCATTTTTTTCAGGAAAGCAAGTATCTCATGAAACTTGCCACCTTGATTAAAATAAGAGGATATCTGAGGGGATGGAATAAGAAGCAATTTCATTTGATCACCGTCCTCTCTTACACTCTCTTGTACCAACCTCTAGTACCTACATTAGGTGGAAAAAAAAGGAGGAACTAAAAAGCTTAGGGAATCAACATCTGTTTCTCAAAAATTGTAGGTATAATACTTTAACAATTATGAAAAACAAATTATTTCCTTTCCATGGTTGTTATTTTCCAAGATCTCAGCGTTTTTAAATATAACTCACTGATTTCGATGTCTACATCTTATGCAGTATTCCATACTGGATGAAACAAAATATCAGCCGGTGATGATCCCTGTTTTATAGAGAACTCAATCATATTCTCAAATTAAATCAGGTATTAGTGCATTATACTGCTAATGACAACAAAACAATTTCATATTCTAAGAATACCCATCTCCGAAATGTTTTAAAATACCTAACCAAGCAATGCTATGTGTTCCTATGTAGCATTCAAATCCTCTAAAAATATGTTTTCTTGAAAAGATAATTCTCAGTCTAAACGTATACCAACAATAGATTTTGTTCAATTTAATTTCTTATATTATTTCTGATAAAGTTTCTGCTTTAGTTTTTAACTACAAGCTATAGTTTCTAATTGCTGCTCTGCTTCAGCAGCCATAGCTGCTGCCTGTAACTGTTCTGTTTCACTCTGGAGGGAATTGGCTGTAGTAACTTGTTTTCTTTCACTGTGCATATTGTTCTCATGCCTTTTTAGATCAGATGCTTTAGCAAATGCTTTAGTGCAGGAACTGCAGACAAAAGGTTTCTCTCCTCGGTGTCTTCTTTCATGGTCTTTGAGGTGGGACTTGTGCTTGAAAGCTTTATCACACATATGGCATGCAAATGGCCTCTCATTACTGTGAACTCTTTCATGCTTTTTTAGATCTGGTGCACGAATAAAAGACTTTCCACATACCTCGCAACTGTAAGGCTTGTAACCTGTGTGTATTTTCAGGTGCTCTTTCAAATGAGCTTGCGTCGTGAAGCCCTTTGTACACATTTCACAAACAAATGGTCTATCAGCAGTGTGTAGCTTTTCATGTTTTCTCAATCGTGCTTCATCAGAAAAGGTCTTACCACAAGCCTGACATACAATGTGTTCCCTGTGACCATAAAGCAAATACTCAAACTTCATATCCCCAGCTGCTGTGGTCCAGCCTGGTGTCTGTTCATCTTTCACTTCGCTTATGCCATCATTAAACGTCAAAGCCTGAGGTGTCTGAGACCCTAAGTCTTTTGATTCGGTCGTTTCCATAGGCTCTACTTCTTGGCCATAGCAGTTTACTTTTCGAACCTCTTCACTTCCCAACTCTTTCAGAATCGCCTCTTGCACTCTCAGGGTAGTGGTAGGTGATTTTCCATCCTCCTGACTTGGGGGAGTTCCTTCCACTGTCACATCTGATGGACTATCATCATGATCTCCAATTTCTTCCACCTCATCATCTTGGGTATCATTAGGTTCCCCCATAGGACGGTTTATTTTTAGACAGTACTTGCTCTTGGACTGTGTGTTTTCTTCAGGACTAGATACATCACGTTTTTGAGAGCAGAGTTTATCCAGAAATCGAATACCAAGAATCTGGCCTGAAGACATCATCAAATTTACATCCTCTTTCTTAACAGAAATCTTTGCAGTATACATGTAATTGAGAACTTCCTCAAAAATATCAGAACGAAGAAAATCTATTTCTATTACTGATGAACTATCAACTTCCAATTTTTTGAAGAGCTTTTTGAAGTAGGTACTGCAGGCAGCAAGGACACATCTATGTGCTCTGAATTTAACATCTTCAACCACGATAGCTATGTCACAAAATTCTCCTTCCAAACGTTGTTCATTTAATGTTTTCAGGAAGACAGTTTTGTGATCATCATCATTATATTTAATGGTTTCAGACATACTGATGAAAAACTCCTGTAAAATAACAAGGGAAAGTTTTGTAATTTTTAGTATAAAGTAGTATGTCATAAAATCCCAACAACCAATATCATTTACACGCTGAAAGAATTGCCAACATTTTTTTTTTTTGCTTAATATGACCAGAAAAAGCCTTTCAGATTATAAAAGCATTACTCTTCAACTTCTTTTAAAATTGTAAACACATAAAGGTCTTTCCCTAGTTTATACACTTTACAGGACACATAGTGATTTATAAAGGATAACTTTTTGTATCAATATATTAATTTATTCAAATATTTATTGATTCAGTTGTCCAAAATGGAAACTTGCCCTGAGAAGTTGCAATTCCCAGTAAACGTATGATCCAACTGCAGAAGAAGTCACTCTTACAGCTAAAGGAAATGTTAATATTAAAAAATGTACTCTAAATGTGTCAGCATAACAAACTAAACATGAAATATCAAATATAAGCCTTACCATGAACAATGCAGGAAAATTTCTGATTATTAAATATTTGACAGATGATTAACCCTTACAATGGGCCACCTTCAGCCTGAAAGACATAAATAAAATGAAAACATTTTAAGAAATGGTAAAATCTGTTGCAAAAATTGTTTTAAATTTGTGTTAAAACACAGCATTTTCGATTATTTAAAATTATACAAAACGCACTGTTAAAATATCCAGTTATTTTGACTTGTTCTACAGATGACTGCATACATTGATCTGACAGTGCTGCTGTCATAAACGACGCGTTTACTTTCCTCTGCCTACTTCGCATCTCTGATTCCACTTTCCTGCTACTTACTTTGCACTACATCTAAAAGTCTGAAAAACCTTGACAGGAATCAACAGCTTAAATCCAGTAATCAACCCATCAAAAAGGTGATTAGTCTTCTGCTGAATTAGCAAGCTCAGCAAGCCTAGTGGAGGGTCCGGCAAGCAGAGCAAGCATCCCTAAAGACAGCAGACTGGGCTGCAGATGGATGCACATCCAGGACCAGGGAAAGAGACACCAAGGATACCAGATCTCCAAGCAATTGGAGATACTTGAACAGCAGAAGGATAATGCAAAACATGTAATTTAAATTATTGAGTCCCAGTCTCCCACAGGCATCTAATTGTGACAGAAGCAGGAAATGCAGCAGAGAAGAGGGAAATTTAATGTTTGGTTCGGAACAAATCCTCCATTACCTGGCACAGAGCCCATGGGAACCCCTTTCCGAAAGTCTAATTTATCCTTGACCATATACGAAACGGAAGCAGCTGACAGGTATGCAGCTTCCACTCTTGGCACTGGGTGTTTAACAAGGTATGGGAACACTTGGCTCCCTACAAATACCTTTGCAGGTCTGGCATCTCAGCATATAGTGCTACTGGCTACAAAAAAAAAAAAAAAACAGAGGAAAGCCAAAATTATTTTCTTAGTCCTAAGTAATGATATGTTAACATAGCCAGATAGGTAGTACATAAATACTTGAAATATACAAAAGAAAACACAACCAAGAAACACTGTGTGAAGTTTCTTGGGCTGTCTGGGTCTACTGTCCCAGGAAAATGTATCAATCCGGCACCAAAAAGGGCAGAACAAACAACTATTTCAACAGGATCAGTTTAGAGTTCTTTGCAAGCTGGGAAAAATGCTGCTTTATTTTTAAGCAAACAGCACAACATCACCGCTAGTAATCTAGCAGCAATCCCACCCCGTTTTGTTAAACAATATGCAATTTTGCTGCAATTCTGTTGGAAATTTACTAAGCGAGAACCAATTATAGAAGTAATTGGCTGAAAACAGTGTTGCTGAGTACACAGGGGTGTGTAATGGGTGAAAGAAACAAAGTTACCACTCTGCCAGCGGAGCACAGTAGGCGCCTGAACAGAGTACCCCCGGCGCTGAGTCAAAGCGGGGGGAAGGAAACTGCCGTTGCCAGCGGGCTACTAATTCCGCGGGGTACTTCTAATTATTCCTACACACACACACACGCTTTTTACGCTGCCGTTACCACCACAGGAACGGAACATGTTTGGGGTTGTAACTGTTGCTGCAGCTCCTGCCGCCGCCGTCCCAGACACGCTGGGTGCCTCGCCGCGTTAGCCGCTCACGGCTGGAACGGCGCACCGGCGCGGCGCTGGCTGCCGTGCCCGCCACCGCGAAGGCGGCCAGGCGCACGCCTGCTCCACGCACCCGCCGGCGAGGACGCGGCGAAGGCGGGTTCCCGGCGGGGCCCGGCCCTGTCGAGCCGCCGCGGCCCGCTCGCCGCCGCCGCCACGGGAACCCGCGGCTGCCGGCGCGGCCCTGCGGCAGGGAAACGCCGCCCGCGCTCCCGGCCCGTCGTCGGGGGCGCCCGCGAGCAGCAGGCGGCCTCTCTCCGGAGCGAGCCCGGTGCTTCCCCCCCGCCCCGCGGCGCCTCACGGGGCTGCGCGGGGACGGCGGCAGCGGCTCCCCCCCTCCCTCCCTCTCGCCCCAACCGTTCTCGCGCGGCGCCGGCCGATGCGCCGCCAGGCCGCGGCCGCGCGCCCCTTTGTTGCGGCCGCCGCGCGGGGCCCGCGCGCCCCAACGTGCGTATCCGTCGCTGGACGTGTCTTCCTCCTCCTCCGCGCCCTCCCTCCCTCCCTCCCTCCCTCCTCCCCCCGCCCGCCGCGCGCGCGGGAGGCAGGGCGCGCGACGGCTCCCAGCTGCTGACGGCGGCGGCGGGCGCGCCCGCGGCGCCTCAATCTCACCCAGCGCGAGCTGCCTGGGCTTTAACGGCTGCGGCCGCCAGCAGCGGGAGGCGGCGGCAGCGAGCCGGGGGGGGGGGGGGGGGGGAGAGAGGAGGGGGGCGCGCGCGCGAGGAAGAGCGGGCGCGCGCGCAGCGCAACGGCGGCCCTGCCGTTGGGGCGTTGAGGGGGAAGGAGGTGGGGGGGAGGGGGAAATGGGGAGAGGGCTCGCGCTTACCTGCCGCCCGCCCGCCCGCGCGCGCGCGCACGCGCGCGGAACCGCACTTCCCGGGGAGCGCGGGGGGCCGCCGCTGCCGCCGCTGCCGCCGCGCGGGAGGGGGGCCAGGGAAAGGGGGGGGGGGGAAGGGAGGGAGGGAGGAAGGGGGGGAATTTGGGGAGGGGGGGGCCGGGGGGGGGGGGTCTGCGCGCGTCTCTCCGGCCGTCACCGCCGCCTCCGGCACGAGCACTCAGTGCGCGCGCGCGCGCCGGGGGCGGGGGGTACGTGCATGCGCGGTGCGAGGAGGGCGCGCCGGTGCCGGGGAGCGTGGAGGAGGCGGAGGAGGTGGGGAGGGGAGCGGAGCGGGGGCAGCGCGCCGGCTCCATCTCCCTTTTCGGGGGGTCCGCTCGGCGACGGCCGGGCCGGGGACCGGGGGGGAAGCAGTGGCGCGCACCGCGGCGCCTGGGGGCGGCCCTGGCCGTAGCCGGGGGTGGGGGGGGAAGCGGGGAGTCGTTCGCGCCGCGCCTCGGGTACCCGCCGCGCCTGCGCCCGCGTCCGCGAGCCCGGCGGCGAGCGCGGGGGCGGGAAAGGGGGTGGGGGTGTGAGGGAAGGAGATGCGAGGCGGCCCTGCTGCCGTTGAGCGGGGCGGGGCGGGGCCGCGGCCGCGCGGCGGAGCGGGAAGGGGCGCTCGCGCCCGGCGGGGCGGGGCGGGGCGGGGCCCGCGCCCGCAGCGCCGGTGTGGCGGCGCTCGGAAAGGAGCCGGGGGGAGGGAAAGGCGGGGGAGTAATTTAGGCGGGATATTTAAAAAGCGGTTATCCGGCGGGTGTGGGTTGGCGGGCGCCCCCCCCCCATCCCCCGGGTCTCGGTGCCGCGGGTGTCGTCGCAGGGGTGGGTGGTTAAAGGCTGTTGTGTCCTCTGCGTGTGTCACCGGGGGGGATGGAGGGGAAGGGAGGGGAGGGGGAACAGGGCCGCCAAACCAAAATCCGCGGTCGTTCAGCTTCCGTTGTTTATAAACGTCTGGGGGTTTGAATTTTAGAGAAGTGACGCGGCCCCTAGAAAGGGATGGAAGCCACGCTGGCGCTACTCATTTTCCACCTCCGATTCTTCATTTCGAAACCAGTTCCTGAGGCGCCCGCCTCGTGGCACGGCATCCAGCGAGATAATTTGGGGGTAAAGAGGACACTAAAATTTTACTGTTAGTGTAAAATGCATCGGTTCTGCTAGAAAATAAAAAAAAGAAAGTCTCAACATGATAACCACTTGTGTTGAAAACTCCAGCAATATAAACAAGTTACTGGAATATTGGAATCATCCTCTGGGAGCAACGTGATGACGTTTTTCGTGAGGCTGATAACTCTTGCCCTTTCCTGAGTCACTGCTGTGATGTTTCTGTGCGATGCGCTAATACGTGTAGTGAATTGCTCCCCGGCTGGATCACACTGTCTTTTTTTTTAAATTATTAATGAAAAGATTTTATTTTCTCTACCCACTTTTAGACAGAGTGAAATGAAGTCCATATTTTGCCTGGATAGTCAAAACTGCCAGGCTTGTTTTCATAGTAACGTCAGTGATTTGCATTCAGAAGGTAGAACTAACGGTCTTAAATCTTTCAAGGATTTCTGAATCCTATACAAGAATCCCCTCCAGTGTGGAAGGAGCTTGCCTTTTACAATTTCATTACACGCCGTTTCTTTCTTTGACAGTGCCTCAAACACTCCTGTGATAACCTTATTAGTCTTGAGAAACACGTAACTGCTGAATTTACTGTGCTGACCAGTAAATTACGCCTCTTCCTTTTGTTATGCTCTCTGCTTCTGTGCTGTCTGTACAGCGCCTGGCACGGTAGCGATACGCTTAATATTTAGGGCCATGTTCTGCTGTAATGCAAGTAATCGGAACTAAACTCCTGGTGGAGAAGAGCGTGATACTGTAGGAAAGGTACGGCTCTCCATTTTTTCTCTCTGCTTTTCTGTGTCACAGGCTACTTCTGCATGTGTACTGTGTGTTTCAAATCGTGTTGTTAGTAGCTCTCACTGGGATACTGAAATAGAGGAATATCCAGATGTATTAACTATGAGTTGTGGCGAATGAAAAATAAAGCATTGTTACCGCCTAACTGTGTCATATTTTTCATTACATACGATGTCCCAGGTATTTGCCATGCGGTCTGAATTTGGCAGTGCTCTTTGGTGAGCTTGCAAACTGAGAGAAAGACTTCCTCGTTTCTGTGTGGAAGTGCTGGAACACTGCCGGATTGTAAATGCTACAGATGATAATATTATAAAGCGCGTGCAGCGAGCAGCAGGAGTAAAGGCTGTTAAAATCTAGCAGTACCAGGTAATAATAATAAAATTGCAGGTGCAGTTCAAGCAGCTGCTGTTAAGTGGCTTATTTAAACTGCTGCATGTGAGACAATTACGCATTTCCCCGGGACTACTTTTGCTGAGTGATCGAAGTGGGCAAGAAGTAGAAACCAGCATCACATGAGAATCCAACTTTCTGGTTAAACCTGCTTGTGTAAAGTGCGCCTGTGAACGTGTACCCTGTACACCCCACACGCACCCTGTGCTGAAAAGTAGCAGAGGGGCCTACGAGTCACCTCAAGCGCCGGTGTGTGGAAAGCACACATGCATAGCTGCATGTAGAAAACTGAAACATGGTAACAGCTCTAAATCTGGGCTTGTTGCACTAGATTTTGGAAGTCAAAGGTAAAGGCCACAGAAATTTTCACCAAATAGGCCTGGGGTTGAAAATAAGTATTATTGAAGGTAAGGCATAACAATAAGAAAACACATCTCCACTGGCGTGTCAGTGGGCTAATACAGGTAGTCACGTCAGCTGCCAACAGCAAGTGTTTTTTCAATCATCTACTTGAAAATACCCTTCTGCAGAAAAAGTGTAACCATGAGGAAAGAATGTCCTGATCATGTATCTGACTGAAGAGCTCTTCGTATGAAATTACCCTGTACCCAGCTAACACAGGTCAGCATTCGGGCTTTGAAGCGGTTTTGCTGTTTTCCTATCTGATGAGCCAGACTGTAGATACTGTGGAGCTGTTGAACCAACAGGCTGTTTCCAGACTGTTTGGATTGCAGTGATATCTGTGGGGGGAAAGAGCCCTTTGTCGGATGCGCTTGTTTGTTTAGAAAATTGTGTAACGGGAGCGAAGAATGACAAGTGCCACTTTCTGCAACTGTATGTGTGGCATGGGAGATGGCATGCAGGAAAGGCTGAAGGCCTTTAGGCATCTAGCATGTTCTATGTAGCAGCTGGTTTTAAAATGTATGTGAAATGTCAGTGGGTTCTTGTGTGTTTGTGATGGTTAGGTTTATAAAGCCTGTGTGAGTTACAAGCGATGATATGAACATCACAATATGGCCAGTTTTCATGTATTCAGATTGTATCTTGGTCTTGCAGAAATGGTCATCGTACAAGGACATAGATTTTCCATGTTCGCTTTTCATGGGTTGGATTTCTTGTCAGGCCAAGCGGGCAAAAGAAAGTGAAGATACGAAACGTCCAATATTTGCGAAAGGGAATGGCGGAGCCTGTTAGCGTATTCCCACGCATCAGCAAAGATGGTCTATGTAAACCTCCCGAGAGTGTAAGTGAATGCGCTAGGACAGAGGAGGACAGTCAGGGAGCAGATGCTCCTTGCAGTGTGTGTTTCCCATAGCAACCTGGCAAATTTCCCAGCAGAAATTTGCGTGCGAGCTAGTCATGTTTTTGCATCACTTACTTCTGTATTTTCAAATATCCCCATAGAAGAGGGAACAGTAGAGGCAAATGAGGAGGAGCAGTTCATAGATGATGGAGGTCGGCAGCACACCCCCTGGCTGAGCTGTAGGAACAGGAAGAGATGGTGAGAGGCCATCTCACCACCCGAATGGTTGAACAGCACCCATCGTTTGCACCTGTGCCAGAAGGGACACAAGTCCTCTCTAGAGACCCTGATCTCTAAAATCTTATTTACTGGTATTGTATTCTAAGTAGAAGAACATCTTAATTACGTACTTTTCATATCAATTCTAGTACACCTTGTGATGTGTTTATCTACAGTCATGTATAGTGATACGTGATGACACACATTTGTCAAAAGTTGTGGTAGGTAAGAGATGTGGCCGTGTGAACATAGTTCACGCTCTGTGCATGCATATTCTTTTTTTGCAGTCCATATTCTTTTTGTTTCTAAGCAAATAGTCAGGTCTAGCTGTAACTTGCATAATTTTACATACCTTATTACTGCCTCTGTTGGACCATCTCTCTGTCTGCGTCTCTTCCTCCTTTTTTGGGGGTGTATTTCTTCATGGTTTGGGGTTTGCATTCCATTTCTTTATTAATTTTCTCTATTTCTTCCCTGTATCCCCACCGTCCTCTCATTTTTCCTTTTCTTTCTTCTCTTTCACTGTCAATTACCTTACTGTAGACCCAATCCTTGACTTTGTCTGACATCCTTATTTGATTGGAACTATATGGACAGTGAGTGAAGAGGGATGGATGCCACTTTTTGGCGTCAAGTGCCAGAGGAATGTCATGGAACTTCACTTTCTCTTCCTCTCCCGCAGTGTTCTCTCTGTGTCGTTGCCTTCCTGCCTTACTCAGTTGTGATCCCGTGCTCTGGTGTTGAAGCTGGCAAGTGCCACAGGTGGCAGCTTTAGGGATGTGTTTAGCAATGTGTACTGTCATCCACGGCACCCAATGGAAGGAGGACACTGAGCAGATGTGTGAGGTCCCAGGGGAGGAAGAAAGAGTGCTACATATATTTGGATCTTTCACCCGAGGTAAAGATGGTATCAAATGAACAAAAGCCTAAAATTACGCATTCTATCTTAACATGGATATTTCCTGACTTTTAAATGTGTAGTATATAAGAGGAATAGAAGGCATTTTGGTGAATTAGTTAATATTCTAGGCAAGAGCTGTTTCTGTGTGTCGATTCCTGTTTGTATTGCAGACCTGCTAACATTATGAACACACACCTAAGAAACAACTGGTCCACAACAGCTTCCTTGTGTCTAATCTATCAAAAAAGAACAGACTTCTCATTCGCAGGTCAGGTATATTTTTGATTTACAGCACACGTATACCATCTGGTCCTGTAACACTGGCGCGGTGATCTCGGTTTCAGCCATGTTTCATGTTCAAGGCAGAGTCTTTTGGTGTTCAGTTAATTGAAGAGACTGCTGTTCTGTGAATTATTTACGTGATGGCCAGTTTATTTGCATAAGTAGGGCAAACAAATTTTTTTGGATGAATGATCTGCTGGTGTGAGGATGGGCAGAGTGGAACAATTTAACCCTTTGAGGTGGAGCTGTGGTTACCAAGTTATCATGGATCTTGTCATAGTTACGCGAAACTAATTTTTATTCAAATGTGAATTTTTGGACGTGAAATTTTCTGAAAGAAGCCAAGCTTGCCAAATGTAAACAAATACTGTTTATTATGATGTATTTGTTTTGTAAAAAACCCCAAGCCTTTACTTGTGTTTGTTTATTGGAAACTGTCCCTCACAATTACAGATAGGCTATAATTCAGAAATCAGTCATCTCACAGCTACAGTCCTCAGTCCCCCTTCACCGTCATTCTTTGTCAACCTCATGTTTTGTTATTCCTGAAAGTTAGATGTTTATTGTTTACAGCAAGAATAACTTGTTAAATTCTCCATTGCTGTTTTTGTTATTTAATGCTCTTTAAATAAACTAAAAAGCAATATCTAATTTGGTAGTTTCACATCAGTCGGATACGCAGGGTACAACAACAGATGGAAATGGAGCCTTGTCTGCGCTACATAAAATGCTTGAAATTCTGTAGCTGAGACTGAATGACCAGGATTCCTGCATTCATAAACCTCTCACAAAATGCCATCAGTAGAGAGGAATCAAGCTCCCCCTAGTAGAGAGCTTGCCGGCTTCTAGGTGGTACAGCTGCTTTCTTCGCTAGTTGGTTGCAGACACTTATTTGTGGATGTGTTTCTATGCAGTGCAAATTTTAAAATGGAGAGCACTTTTGCTGACTGTTCTAGTTTGCACGTTTCAAGCCTTCATCAGCACTTTCCCCCAAGGAAATAAGAAAGATTTTAGCCTGTTCACACCTGCATTTTTTATCTCATTGTTTAATCTGAATATTTGTAGAAAGCATGGAAACAATTTTATGATAATGAAAGTAGAATTCAGAACTGATCCCGTCTAACAGCGAAGTCATTAAAGATCACTGGAAAACACATCACTGAAAAAAAACATAACCACAGAAAAACATTTGAACTGAGCAGGATTCAGGCTAGAGGCAAAAAAAGCTCAGTGCTCTGTCAGAACTGTTAAATAGCATTGACTGTAACCTGTTCAAGAATAAGAAAGATTTAGATAACGGGAGAAGTGTTTGATTCATTTTGAGGGAATAAATGGGCCTAGAAAGCTAAAAGAGTTATCCTAATGTCATACAATATTAAGGAGTTGAGATTTGGCTCTTCAACTTTCTCAGTCCCGTGGACAACCACGCAACCTTCATAACCAGTCATTAAAAGTACAGAAAAAGAAGGAACAACTTCTGTATCCACTTCTCTTCCCTGAACTGACAGTTTCTTTGTTTGTATTAAAGGGGGCATTAGCTGTCCTGGAGAAAGAATTAATTCTAATGGTCTGTAACATCAATTATTCAATGACAGGCATACATAAAATAATAGCAAACATAGAAACTGAAGTTCTTCCAGTGCTTACTTTTGCTTACAACCTTTCCCTTTCAGAAGAACAAGCCTCACACATTGCCTTCACGCAACTCTGAGATGCAACTCATTTGCACCAGCAATAAAGCCATTTAAGATGCCACTTTTTGCTGATGTTTTTGGCTGCACAGTTATAGGAGTGCTGCAGAAGATGGAGTCTTACCTGGCAGCCCCAAATGCTTCTCAAGCAGAGGAGAAACAGGAAGAGAAACAAAAGGGGAAAAGTTAAGTTATGGAAGGAAACTAATACAGAAGCGGGAAGGTGAAGTCTAAGGTTGGACTGGCAGAGGTCTGGTAAAGGCAGCAGTACCAGTGGGGTCTCCCCTGGCTTAGGCTCGCCAGAGCATCCTTGGAGCAAGGACTGGTGTTTCCACAATGGATCCTGCCCTTGGAGCAGTGGCAGGTCCCATGGTAAAGTGTTCCCCATATTATCTGCTTGTACTTCTACTATTGGTGGCAGCAGGCCTTGTTGTTGGATTAATTTGGTTTCTGTATTTAATGTTTTGCAGAAGGGGATGTAAGAGATATCATAATATAAAATGAATCTCACATGATAAGTCTGTACCTGTCCCAAAGAGGCTGCATAATTTTTGCCCAAGAATATGTATACATATATATATGGGTAGGCTGAGACAGGGCGGTGGTGTGCATGGTTTTGGTTGGTGGACTCATGATGGGTATCAGTCTCTCATTTGCTGTTGAAATACAGCACACAGTTCTGGTTCCTATGTTCTGAAAAGGATGCAAGGGGAAAAAAAAAAAAACGGAGCAGAAAAGAGCTTCAAAATTATTTGGAGGGCTGCAGAAAGTGTTTTACAGTGAGAGACTTTAAAAGCACAAGCTATTTAGTTTCCTCAACAAGAATGCATTAGGATGATTTGATTACAGTGACTAAGACACTTACTTAAGTTAATGGAGAGAAAATACCGAGTGAATAAAGGGATCTTTAGTCTGAAGACAAAAGACCTGAATTGCCCATAGCTGGAAGCTGAGACCATGAAACCGTTCAGATAGGCAATGAAGCATACATTTTTTAAACAGATGGAGTGATTAACTGTTGGAACAAACCAGCAAGAAAACTAATGGATTCTCCATCTCTTGAAATCCTCAAGTGAAAAAATTAATGCCTTTGAAAGTTTTGCTTAGTCGCATGCTAGTTAATTGGCTCAAAGTAAAAGCAGCAAGTGACATTGTGTCCTGTTTTATATAGGAGGTCAAATTAGATGGTTGTAATAGTTCTCTTTGGCTTGCCAGTCTATGAAATACTGCAACTGCCAAAGGCCTACATTAAAAGAAAAATAATGCTTTCAAGTTAAGCACTCCAAGGGTAAAGAAGGCAGAATTAAGGTTACTCTAGTAATCTGCACTATGATCCTCTGTGCATTTGCATTATGATGCACTCTTAACTGCTCAGTCACTCAGGTTTTCCTCTCAGCGTGGACCATTACCAAAGTTATAATCCTAAATCCTGAGACATCAGACTCTTCTATTGCTCGATCTAAAGAAATAGCCCCTACCTCTTTTCCTTTATGTGGTTCAGCCCTTAGTGAGAGGTGCGATGAACAAATAATAGTATAAAGGACTGGCAGAATAAAAGGAAATTTATATCAATGATGTCGAGTTTATGAAAGTATGGGAACTCTGGATCTTCAAGGAGAGGACGCTTCATTAGGCCATCAAACTTGTCCTGTCTATTCTGAAAGGCAGCATGGGTACAGAGAGGGCACAATTCTGTCATATTAAGACCAAATATTCTGTTCATAAATGCAGATACAGGACATTGGTCACAGCCCAGTTGCAGAACACAATGTATTTTTGCAGGGAGAATTTTCTTTCTCATATTTATGTGTGTTACCTGAGATGCAGACAAACATCATGAGACTACCATATGCCTGGTAGGAAAAGGAATGAGACTGGGAAAATTTGCTGCCCAGCATTTTGCTTGAATCCGTTCTCCTTACAGTCAGTGGGAATGTTGCCACTCATAAGGGAAGTAGATGTGAAGCCATAATTTATAATCCAGTGTATAGATAAAACTGGCTTATCAACTAACATGAATTTTTGAACACCTCACTTCATATTTAGAAAATAATATCAAATTTTGATTGAGAAAAATGTATATAGCTATGTAATTATCTTTTAAACCCATTATAAAGATATCCCTTTGTATGGCTCGGTACATAACAGAGTATTTAGGAAATAGATTTACTAATTTAAAGTAAAATAATGGTGTTGAGTACATGTTTAGGGGAGAGAGGAAAGAGGGTTTTAATTTATAATGTTGCCTGCCTTTAACATTACATTAAAAAGTTGTACATTAGAGTATGAAAGAAAAACCTAAACCTGCATTTTGTTTCTTTCTAGTGTGCCCCTCTATTTTTTAGGCCCTTCCCAAATGTCATAGTGTTCAGAGGTCTCATCCAACATCCACTAAAATAACTAGAATAGCTCCCACTGATTTCCATGGGAGACAGTGTCAAGCTGTGTTAAGGATAGGATTGAGCATATCCTAGCTCTCTTCGGATGTAGTGAAGTTTTATTCTGATAAATCTAAAGTTATTACTGTAAATTATCAGTTTCATTTATTATAAGATGAAAAAAACCTACGTCTCTGTTTAGTTTGATGACAGTTTGGAAAAATAAAAATCCTATATTAGAATCAATGTAAGTGTTATTACTGCCTTTCTCTCTCTGCTTTCTCAGGACTGGATTTTGCAAAAACTATTTAATTGATTACTTCTGTTAAATGTATTGAAGCTACTTGCATCCTTCTGTGTTACTCAATGTGAACAAAGTTTGTGGAATAATGCAATGACTACGCTGACTCCTATTAGATTTACTGTTTAAAACTGAAGCAATCCTCTGTGAACTAGTCTGTATCTCCTCCAAAGTTCAATATTAGTATATGCTTCATCTCTGTATCATACAGCTACTTGTCCTGCCCAAAAGAAATTATGCGTTAATTGCTTGGTGGTTTTGGTTCCATCCCTCTATTAAAGTTTACAGACCCCAAGAATTCCCAAATACTTTTATTTTTAAATCACTACCATGTCAGAACATTGGAGCTTAATTTTTATAGTATAGGATTACGTAGTTAATACAAGTTTATATTTCATTGCTTTTCTAAAGAGAAATAAAAAATAGTAATACCATTAGCTTCTTACATGAAATTAAAATAGTAAATTATTAGTAGGCATTAAAGAGTAACACAAAAGGAAATTTTGCTTTGGTGATGGATTAGGAACTTGGCTGGGAATCAGAAAGCTGCATTCTGTCCTTGATTCTTCTCTAAGAGGTCATGACCTTGGTTACTCACTTCTGTTTCCTTCTCTTTCTTCCCTTAAGCTGTGCTCATTTTGATGCTTAGGTTATAAAGGTTGCCAGAAGAGGTATTGGCTCCAACTACATTGCCTTCCACATTGGAAAAGAAAATTTCTGTGATCATTTTTGGACCTCGTTGTGATATTTTAATATGAAGAGAGATTAACTGTTGGTTATGGGATTTAGTGGGTACACAGAAACCCTAAGTGACGCTTAAGTATGTATACTGTAGATTGATTTTCATCACCTCAGAAACACCCAAAAAAGCTTTACATAAGATCAGAATTTAGTGTCATATTAAGTGAAAACTGTTGGTAGGATAGCTAAGGGAAAATAGTTGTCAATCCCTTACTTTGTGTATACCAGCCATTGCCCCTATAAACACTTTGAATAATCTCCTGAATACATCCAAATTAATAGTTCTGACTTTTAATTCAAAAACATATCCAGAAGGAAAAGGGCTGTCTGATAGGGATAATAGATTTGTACCATAATCAATACTTCTTTTGTTGTGCAATCTTCAATAAATTGCTTTGCCGCAGTTTTCTAAATTGTTAAGAGATCCAAAGATAAGTATATCAAAGTGAAGATGTGCAGAAAATACTAATTTAGGATAACACAACTTAAGCAGCTTTTCCCTTTTCTCCCCTTCAGATGTTTCTTGGATGATCAGCATCTTCCAGAGGCTTGTTAAAAGAGTCCTCAGTAGTTGCTGGACTGCAAAAAAATGCAGTTATGGCCAAATAATATGCAGTGGTCAACAAAATACTTTCTTCCACTGTCGGTATGGACTGTAGTGACAGGTACTGTGGTGGCCACAAGGGATTTCAAGGGATCGCATTATTC
Source organism: Pluvialis apricaria (assembly GCA_017639485.1). Lineage (NCBI taxonomy): Eukaryota > Metazoa > Chordata > Aves > Charadriiformes > Charadriidae > Pluvialis > Pluvialis apricaria. Next base: position 115,312,022 of record CM030008.1, on the reverse strand, counting down.
AATAGTTTAAATTCTCCTCAGTTTGTAGAGACCTATTCGTTTTGCCTTTATATGACTGCATCATTTATGTCAATTCACTCAAGGAATTACCAGAGTAGAATATTCCTAGTGAAGTGACTAGGGTTTGGTGGTTTTTTGGTTTGTTTGTTGTTTTGGTTTTGATTTGGTTTGGTTTTTTAACCTACTCTTACCAGAGCTAGATCCAGATCATACACCACCAATTCCTTTTTTTCAACTAGTTTCCTGTGAAGTCCAATGTCAAAAAACCTAATTCTGTGGCTTTCTGAAGCTCAAGTTTGCCTGTATTTTGCTATTGACTTTAAACCCAGCACTCTTCCACAGTGTTTCAGGGCACCCCAGTAGCTGTACGTTGGCTGTGCTACCGTTGGAGAAGCTTGAAAATATCCCAGTACATTGTAGCTGGTAATGTTTAACCTGTGGCAAAATAATCTCACTTTTTGACCTCTGAGGCAACTGTTTGGATGCCTTTGACTGATGTATAAGAATCTCCAGGGATAACATATGTCCTTATGTATACTGGTAAACACAGTTACCAAAATTCGAAATGCAATGACTGCAGCATAAAAAAGGTATAGTGCAGCAGGTACGGCAAACAATTCAATTTGCAGTTGGTCTGCTGCAGCAAAAAGTTACAGCACCGCTGAGTGCTTTTTACCAAGGCAGGAAAAACATGAATTTTCCAAGTTTGAAGAGCTTGCATAAAGGGAAGACTGGAAAAGATCCATGGGATGTAGCTGCTGCACACTACAATGATACTTGGCTGTGGTGTGCCACTTCTCCTGGTGTGATGATGTACAGTTGGACTTGGTCTGAGAACAGCATTGGTTGTTCAGCCACAGGACTGTCAAAACCTCTGCCAAAACAGACTTTTCTTACCAGTTTGTTTGACCAAAGTTCTTTCAGCAGCTTGTGTCCCCTGTATATGTGTATGTATTTTTCAGACTGGTACACGATGTCGAATGCACACGGGCTTTGCAGTCACAATCAGGTCTCGTGCTTTTGTACTGTACAAGTTGCATGAAATACAGGAAACACAACTTGCAATAAGTTATAAGCTTACGTGAGTTATTAGTCCCATGGGAATAAATAGAAGTTACATTTGCTTGGTTTGAACAATTCGTGTTTTATAACCACAGTCCATTAGAGTCTTTTCCACAGAACACATACAAATATTTCCAGCAGCTGTGACTGCCAGATTACTTGGAGCAAGTGAACATTGCTCAGTCTCTGTAAGTACAAAGAGACTTAATAACAATCATGCCGTATGGTCATCCCAAACATTACTCATTTTGCTTTACCTAATGCATGCTTTGGATTTAAATGCCCACCATCATCTCAGCCAAAGCTATTAGTGGTATAACTACAGCCTGTTATGGTAATATAACAAGCCTTTTTTCTTGCTATGTGCTACAGTTTCAAAATAAGGTAGGGTTATATTAATCATTTATGGTACATCTGCAGCAGAATTTGCAAGCTTACAGATGGATTATTTTATGCATTGGCAACTAAACTAATCTGTATTTACTGTTCAATCCCAATTTCTTATTCATGGCATTCAAGGTGGATGGCTAAACATCGTTCTCTGCTTTCTAGCTTCTGCAGTTTTCCTTCCCATTTCATTTTGACATGAATGCAGAGAGATGGTCTCAGAAACGTGGGAAGAGAAACACATGCTAAAAAAAACCCCAACCCTTTTTGGAAAACCCTAGAGGAGCTTCACAACCAAGATACCAGTCACTTGACTGTGATAATGGAAAAGATACAGCAGCTTCTCAAAGGCCTTGCATAAATAGCACAATGTACATACACAGTTCAGGAATGATTATGACAGCCCTTCTCAGTCTCAGCATCTGTATGTAACATAAATCAAAGGAGGAAGGTTCGGGGAGGATAAAGGAGAACAATTTTCGTAGTATCAGCATAATAACTCTGGTTATTGTCTGTCAAGTAGTGCAATTTACAGAAAGTAATACTTCCAGTCTGGATCACGCTTGGATGATGGGTCTCATGCAAGTGAAGTCAACGGAAAGTCCAGAGAGGTTCTGCCCCTTCATAGGCTTTTCCGTCTCAAGTATCATCTCTCCCTAAATCAAATGCAACTAGTAATTGCTGATGTTCATACCCATTAGGAGATGTGCACAAATAAGGTAGGTGTGTGGTACACTGCTGTTGCATTTGGACTGTCATTCTCTGAGCTTACCATCATCTAAACAGAATTTTCCATATGCTGGCCAGTGCTGTCCCTAATGGTGGCATTCACTGAAATAATAATCAGAGCAGTTATGTATGCATTTTTTTAGAGGTGTTTTCTGACTGCAACAATTTCCAGATTCGCTCTTATATTACTGAGGTATATGGTTAGTAATGGAATTAAACCAAATTTCTTTGTGTCAACCTTATGTGCATGCAATTACATGCTGTCATAGTTGATAAAATGTCAACATGCAAATTTCCATACACATTTAAGCAAATCAAAGTGCTAGGATGTGGCTGTTGTTTCTTTTAGACCATCCTGTTAATTTCTTCCATCAGTGCCTATGGGACTAGTTCCTCCCATGCGCTGGAAGCAGCTTAGGCCATATGATTGGTCCCTTAACGGTAAAAGCCCAGATTTCAGAGAAACCTTTCAAACAGACTGAAACTTGGCAGAAGCAAGAGTGAAATGACAATAGCTATAAACAACACCTCTTATATTGATATATGTTCTGTAGATGTCATTCATTTCAGTAGGAGAAGCCTCTCTATTTAGGTATATGATGTCCACAAAGCATTTCAGTAACCATCATAATTTCATTTTTAGCCTGTGTAGTACACCTCACACTGTCATAACCTTTGGCACTTAGGAGGGCAAGTGCTTGTAAGGTGACGTACCACACACAATCCACACTTAACTATGTTGTAACTCTCTTCAAAGCCAAATTTAGAGAAACTTAGCAGGTTTTTTTTTTGTTGTTTTGGTTTTTTTTTTAAGATCACCAAATATAAGTGTGCATTCTCCAAGATTGTCATTTGCCAATGTAATTGTCATCTTGTTTCTGGAGAACCTAAGACAGCCCTTATTAGCCCACTAGCTTTAAAAGCTCACGTGCAGCTGTATTTTTTTTAAAAAAAAGGAAGTAAATTTATTAGCTTAAGAGCATATAGCTTGGCAAGTTAAAGCCACTTTTTACTTTCTGTTTTTATTGAATCAGTGACTTTATGCTCACAATATTTAAGTATTTCATGTACCACTCAAGTAAGGAATACCTGTTAGATCTTTGGATCAGTATGCTGTCTATTAGTCTGCCACACTAAGTGTTAACATAATTATATATGTTTGCGTGTTTTGCTGTAATAGTTACAAGATCAACAGGATTATGTATGATCAACTCAGAGGCTAAATATAACAGCCTTAGGCATTGCAGGCTGCTTTGATTCAGCAATATTCTCTTACAGTCCTCTAACACGCTATTAAAACTTTCGGCTTACTTGTTTTGCAGGAGCAATTTAGCCATGAATTCTGCTCAGGCAATTATTTTGCTTTTCCTGAAACACAAAATATGTTGCTCATAGGAGTGCCACATAAGCAATAATTCAAGTAAGGCTTGGGTGCCATTTCCCCCTCATAAGATGCAGAACTAGTGCAGAACAAACCAGCGTGAGGCTGTGACAGCTTTGCCTTTCTGTTCTTCTTATTTTCAAATACTCTCACCGCCTCTGATTTTCAGAGCATTTGATCTCACCTGACTCTTCTCTTATTACCTCCTGAGTACCCGGGCCCTGTAGGCCACTGTCTCTAATTTTGACTTACAGTCCTCTGTTGAATGTCTTTCTGCTCCTCTTAAAGCTTCTCGTACTCCTTGTCAGTGACCTCCTTGTTTATGACCCAACTTAGCTGCCCATTCCATTTCCTCATCCTCACCTCTGCTGAATTTATAAGCTTAGGCCAAAACTCCCCACAAGAATAATTACCCAATTTGGGTCTTCACTGAGTAAAACCCTCAGTGATCTTTGGCTCCATTCCAACTTGGTACAGCTCAGTTTCTTGCATCATTGGTCTTGGCCCCCATCATCATGTCCTGTCGCTAGTCCAGCCATCAAAATCCATGTCTTAATTTCTCCTAGTTTACCTTAGTTTTTCTCCCAGGCAGTCTGTTGTGGGACTATTTGGGGATTGTTCTGGGAATTTTCTGTAAACATTGAAGTGCTGGAGAGGGTCCAGAGAAGGGCAACAAAGCTGGTGAAGGGTCTTGAGAATAAGTCTTATGAGGAGTGGCTGAGGGACGTGGGGTTGTTTAGTCCGAAGAAAAGGAGGCTGAGGGGAGACCTTACTGCTGTCTGCAACTACCTGAAAGGAGGTTGTAGAGAGGTGGGTGTTGGTCTCTTCTCACTAGTTACAACCGATAGGACAAGAGGAAATGGCCTTAAGTTGCACCAGGGGAGGTTTAGGTTACACATTAGGAAAAACTTCTACACTGAAAGGGTTATCAAAAACTGGAACAGGCTGCCCAGGGAAGTTGTTGAATTGCCATCCTTGGATGTATTTAAAAGCCATTCTCGATAACAGTTGGACTTGATGATCTTAAAGGTCTTTTCCAGCCATAGCAATTCTATGATTCTATGTATTCCTCGAGCCCTGCTTAGAAATTCCCCTTTCAAAACTCTTGATAATAGATAAGCTACGGGATCCTTTATCACTAAAATCCCTTTATATACACCTGTGTGTCTTTATCCAGTCATCCCGTGCATTACTGTTTGACTTTAAGCTGTTTGGTAGAAGAATCCACATTCTTGTTCTGTATGTGTGTTGTATCTTGCAACATGCAGTCCTGGCCCATGACTGGGGCTCCAAGACAGAATGGTAAAACAAACCATATACTATAATGATGATGAACCTAATTTGTTATTAGTTCCTCTCTTTTCACTGTGTTTCAGTATGAAATAAGTCAGCAAACATCATGCCAGATGTACAACTTGTGTTCAATACATTGCCTTAAACCTAGTGGCATGGTTAGGAGGTTCTAGATTGTGTATTTACACTGTTTCCCATGGGAGAAAAAAATATTAACAGAGTTCAAAGCATAAGCATACTTGCCTTCTCAATTACCTTCACATGGTAAAATCAGCTTCACCAATTCAGACCCTCAAATACCTATGGTCTTCAGACCATGCCTGGCTTGGTTTTCATTTGAAATCTGTGCTGTAATTATAAGGCTGCTCTGTTATTGTAGTTCTAGTGATTTGATTTGGGTTACTGCCAGATACTGAGTGGAAAAATCCCTTTTAAAGGAATATTGGAATTTCAAAGAAATACTACAGAGTTTCCTGAAACATTTGGAGATCTATGGTTTTAAAGGGCAAGAAGGCTTTAAAAGATTTCATTGTAGTTTCTAATCACAGTGGAATGTATACATTCTGTATACAGTTTAGCAAAGGCCCAAAGATTGTATCTAGAAATGGGAAGACCTTGCAGAATTCTGCTTGCTGCCCAAACAGAACTTGCCACAGCAGAGTTCCTTTCTTCTTTTCTCATTTGGTTTCAAGTCATGCTCCAACTGTTTTTCATTAATAACACAAATAACGTCTCCTGCAAGTTCTGTTCGCAAGTTCGGTTCTCACAGCATAAACACGTAGTAAAACTTCAGTTCCAGATGACTTTGCCAGCTTTCAGTACAACCTAGTGTATCTGCTGTACATCTCCTCTATGCTACAGCCTTCTTTCAGGGTTACATCCTTCAGACCTGTTTGTTTGGGCTAGTTCAAAACACAGACTTCAGGGACTACAGGCTTTCTTTTAGAAACTAAACCTCGTCTTAGAGACAAATATTTCTGTTTATCTGTATGGTATAGGCAGATGCTATATTTTCTTCTAGATCTATCATAACTTTTTCCCTGTCTGGCACTGTAGAAAGCAATATGCATTCTTTAATACCCACATTATAAATTTCCATGTCTTGAGACAACATCTCCCTAGCAAGATTTCCACCCACATGTTTGAAGCTGTGCCCCCCAACTCCCACTGCCATGCCTAATTCATTTGTACTCACAGCGGGACAAAGACACAGAAAATAATATCAAATCAAAATGACAGGTTTTTCACCCAGCTGATATGTCTTTGTCACAGGATACTTCTGGCTGCCTGTGATGAGACCATGAAGAACATATTGTACGGCCTGTAAGGTAAATGTATCGACACTCTAATCTCCTGTATTTACCCTCGCCACTCACAGATAACTTTCTCTGGCTGAAGCACAGCCTTTTAGAGCTGTGCCCCCAAACTTCACCACTTCTGTTCCAAACTCCGAATCCACCCTAGCAGCTGAACCCACTGAGCTTCTGCAGGACAGTGACACTGTTGTCATTGAAAGTGCAAATTTCATCAACCAAGTTCTCATTCTCTTTTGCTTGCATATCAGATGAAAATGGTAATTAATCAAGAAAATCACCACCTAACCTGCACTGCTGAGCTTCCAGCAGTGCTGCACTGCAGGTTGAATCCAGAAGACTGGTAAGATCAGATCTTCAGGTCTTGTGATTTGTATCACTGTTTTCTTGTACCAGGAAAATGGCAGTAAAGCTCAGCATGAAGCGTGGCTATGACTCCATTCCAGAGAGGAAAGACAGAGGTGAAGCTGAAAGCTTTGTTGGAAGGTGATGGTGGGGTGATGAATGCCAAGGGGCCCACAATGCATACAATGAGAAACACTGAAGAATAGCTGGGGGGAATACAGAAAGCAGAAGCAGAATGAGGAGAGGCAGGTTTCTCCTCACTGCAGTTCTAGATTAGTAACTAATGTAACTGAGCAGGGAAGGCTGTGACAAGACTGCTGCAAACCAGATAGAAAAGACACCAACAGATCCAATGCTCTCAAATACCACATCTTCTGAGGACAAAGGCTTGCCCTGTCAGAAGCAAAGCCTGCATGGGATTATGACTTCTATCGCTCAGTATGCTCCCAAGAGAAATCCTGCTGTCTTTGTCTCATTTTTCCTCCCCTGTGGGAGAAAAAGATGCAGAGGATGAGGCATCTGTATTAGAAATTCTTAGACATAACTGTTGTCTCAAAAGATCATTATTTCTGTCTCCAGCAGCAAAACATTGCTGGAGGCAGGAAGGACATGGGTGATTTTTAATTGTTGGTGCCAACACAGTGCACATCAATTTTGACATATAATGTTTGCTTTACTGATTGATATATAACAAATCTACCTGCCAGCATAGCTGAGCACGCAGAGATCTTCTTTGACCAAGCAAAGATTTTAAAATGGACATCATTAGCCAAGGATGTACAGCTGGAATCAGATCACTTTGGAGTCTCAGCAATAGCTGCTTTGCATAATTTCATGTAGGTACGGAGATATTACTCATCTAGTGTAGAAATACGTCGAGCTTGCTCACACAAATTTGTCGTTTCATGCCTGTTTATGTAGGGGAAAATGCAAATGAGCGTACTACTGCGTCATGCCTCTAGACACCACTTGACATTTGTGCTCATGACTGAGTCATCAGCAGTAGCTTCACTAAGATAGCAACTGGAGCTGTGCAGGCATTGGATATAGGCAGCCTTTCCCCTAGTATGTCCCTGGTATACGTTAAAAATATCAAATAATAAGGCAGTTGTTAGTATCTAAAGACAAGATTAGAGATGTGGGTTAGTACTATATACACTAAAACATTCTTTGGAAGTCAGCTACATTATGGGGCTGGCCTTTTCTATTCTTATCTCTATTTATCAAGATCTCAAAGTAACAGTCTGTAAAGGTGAAATCTGTCTGTTTCAGATGGTGGATGGATGGTTGGTCCATCAATATTTTTACTCTTTTTTGAGACAGCAACACTAGTAATTTATGACTGCAATGAACAATAAGAGCACATCAAACTATTTTATAGGATACATGCTAACAGAAGATTATTGCATATATGAACATTTTATTACTCCTACAGTACAACATTTTGCCTGATTTAGTATTTTACCAGGTGTCACTCAGACAAATAGGCTGTGCTCTCTCTACAGAAGTCCTAAATTAGCACTGTACCCCCACCTCATTGTCCTAAAAACAAGGAAGAATTTTGCAAAACCCATCTATCTATTTGTTGTTCTTTACCACCTTGAAGTACTCCGTGCTGCAACGCTACTCCCTTATTTTCCTTGCAGATATCTGGAAGTTTTCTTTTTTCCATGTGATAGTTCTCTTACGAACAGCCACAAGATTTTTCTAACCCTCTGCCACCATTTTTTTGTCTTAAAGAAGAACAAAATTAGTGCTGTAGATACAGCAAAGTATTTTTACTGAGACTCAGTTGTAAGAAGCTGCTTTCTTGATCCTGAACTGTCACCACCTACCTTATCTTTCAGTCATATCATCTTCCCCAGGCTCACAAATAAGGTCCATCATTCATAGTGAAGGAATTGATTTTCCCACCGTAACATGTGAACAATACTGCTGCTGTTGGAGGAATTTTGTTAATGCAGCTGGTAGGGTTTTTTTTCTTCATCACCAGCAGTTTTTTTGTTTTGGCCAAATTAGGTTTCCTATAACAACCAACCTTGTTCCAAATCAGTAGATCAATGGGTTTTGGCCTGCCACAGCCCCAGATGGCTTTTCTGACGCTGCAGGGTTAGTTGTCAATAGGAGATTAACCTACTTCACTGGAGAAACTGGAATCAGCTCTCCACGATGTACTCATATTTCCGGCCAAACAAGGACATATAATGATAAAATTTGGGTAGGGAGCCAACTGGTGCTACTGTTGTCCCAACATCCATTAGCTTTAATTGCTGGAGTGATTGATGTACTTGACAACACAGATGGAACACGCAGGGTGTCAGCCAAGGTTTCCGTCATCCACAAGGCTATGGCAGAGCTTTTGCTCTGCCTGTCTCTCTTCTGCTCTCTCTCCTCCTAAAACCACTCGGACTTATATGCAAGTGCAGCATTAAATGCACTGAAGGAGAACTTAGTGGCATGACCAAATAAATAATGCTGATGCACCATTTCAGTACAAATGCACCGATGCATATAATCAGCGACTTGATACCTGACTTGTTCGGCCTGTGCCATAGCAGCCTGAGTCACATGGATAATACAGTCTCACTGCAATCCTAGGTTTTATGTAAGGGTCATGTGTACAAGAATGGGAGAAGACAGTCCCGTCCCTCAGCCTTTGCTCTGAGCAGAGCAGATAGAAACCAGCTCCGGGTCAGAGGCTGTGCAACGCTGGGCCCCAGCGAAGATGCCCTTTTGGTCATGGGGCTTCTTTATTGGTGAAATAAAACTGGCTGCTTATTCTAGAACAGTTTAGGTGTCAACATAGCGATGATGTTACCTCTTTATTCTCATACACTAATAAATATCACATTTCCTGGGGGTGTTTCCATTTTGCCTTCACACAAGAGTTGTAATGCAGTAATGTGAGCAACAGAGCTGTTTCTGCTAAATAGTGCTGCAGCTGTAAATACACACGAATTGGTTAAAGAGAAGCAGTATTAACCTTACTTTCAACAAGCGCGACAGAAATATGGGCTGGCTGAATCCGCATTCATGGGGAAGGTCACAGTGAGGCGGTGTAAAGGGAGATTGGACACACACCATGAGCTCCAAAGATTCCTACAGAAAAGTGGAGTGAAAGAAGGGAAGCTTGGTGCTAAATGAGCAGTTGGAGAGTCAGGAAGACTTAACTGAGCACAGAGAGGAGGACAGGATTCAGACAGGAAAGTACGGTATGTGTCTACAGAGAGGGCAGGTTGCAGGGAATGATAGCAGAGTACTGGTCCTGAGCCTGGAGAAGACATCCAGATGTGCTGTGGTAGCCATTGTGGGGTAAAACATGCTGGCCTGCAGAGTGGGACAGAGCAGCTCTAGATAATGCCAACAACATGGTCCTGGATGTGAAACTGAGAGTTGGTGTGGACCAGAACAGACATTTTCAGAATGAGAGGAAATAAACCTGATATTATGGGGAGAAAGACCCCTTGGGATGTGATCATGAGGATGTGTTAAGGCTGTCAGAAATTGAAGCAGACGTGAAAATTCTGTATCTGTGAAAAGGTGAAGTGGAAGCTGAGGATGAGGAGGACAGAAGTTGAGAGGGTGATAAAAATCACTCTGCTTTTAAATATGTTCTCATTGCAAGGTATGGGCAGGGCTTCACGTAGAAAGAAGAAGAGGCAACAAGGCAGCATGTGTATTGTCTGCTTGGGGTTTTTTATTTAAAAAGTGTTGTTTAACATTGTTAGAGAAGATAACATTTATTGTACTGAACAAAAACTATCTACAGGATTACCATCATGCATGCTTTTCAGTGATGGGTCAGAAAGAGGAGCAGAGAAACTAGGGCTGGGGTTTGAAAGGTCTGAAAGCAGATGACAACCCATGAGAGCTAATGGACCAGAAAACATGAAAAGGCCAAGTATCAACGTGAGAGAGAATGGACTGACGCTGAAAGAGATCAGATGATGGCTGAAGAGGGAGAAAGTGGCTATAAAAAAAATAATCAAAGAGAGTACTGCTTGATAAAAACAGTGATGGGAAAGACACCAGTGATAAGAAAAGAATGAACCGAGACTGAAATTTGAAGAAAGATATGAAAGTAAAGAAATATGCACTTAAGGGTTGTATGTATCATCATTGTAGGAGTTGAAGTTGTTAAGGATGAGTGGGTAAAACTGCAGGACAGAGAAAATTAGCAAGATTTTAAAGAAGGCTGATAGGTAGGATAGGATGTAACAGCAGAATAAATGGAAAGAGAAGCAGCATATACGGTCTGATCAAAAGCCAGGAGAAGTTGTGGGAGAGAAGATGCAGGAGAGGAGCCTGATAGATGAAATCCAGATGGGTTAAGTTGGAGAATATGAAAAAAAGCAAGCAGAGACAAAGAAAATTTGAAATAGCTGTGAAGTGGTGGGATAAGCCACTATTACAGGCTGTCTTCCCAGATTTTGCAGAAGATTACTTGTCACAGGATCACCTCATGCAGATATTCAAGACAGTCCTTTATTTCTGTGATGGCAGGACACATGTTGCAGTGTTTTCATGTTACGTATTCACTTTTATAGATCAATATGACAAAAAGTATTTGTACTGACATATTTTATCTGATTGCAGGAAAAAATAGTCTTGCGATTTGTCAATCAACAGATGGCATTTTGAATGGAAAAACAAAACAAAAAAAATCCATTGTTTAATGCATGTTCAAGGATGATTTCATAGAAATACCATTAGAACAAATAATGTTCTGTGGGAACATGTTTGTGTGTGTGTGTGTATGTATTTGTCCAGTAGCTGGGGATTAGGAGCTCTAAGGATGAGTGGTGAAACTGTCAACACTTCTGTGACTATATAACAAGATTCATGTTTCTCTAAACTGTGTATGGATTGGAGATTGGACTAAAGGAATATAAATGCCTTTAGAAGCCTTCATATGCCAAATTCATTAACTGAGTTTGGCCAGAAAACCAGTGTGTCCAAGAAAGAACCTCGTAAACCCATTGAGGAAGGATATCTGTCCTAGTAGCACTCTTGATTTAAGGAAAGAGCGAGCATTATATTAGCTGGACTCTTCCTGCTGGAAGAAGCTTTGAAGGTTTCTTAATGATTTGGTTTTGTACCTTCAGATGTACGGCTTTCATTTTTTTCTTTGCTCTGTTGTATGATACGCCCTTCCCTGAGACCTTTAATGTGTTTTGTCTAATATTGTGTCTTTTACACTATAGTCACTCAGGATTATCCACCACAGAACACATGTTTAAAAGCAACACGCGCACTGTAAGGCAGGACTGGTTTGGAAACTTGCTGCTCTGGCTTGCCATTCAGGCAGCTCCAAAGCTCCACACATTCTGGGATCTGTGTTTTGCAGTTCAGATCAGCTGACATCATTGCCTGAGCTTCGGTTTTGTGCAGAAGTTAAAAGCCATGGTACACCTCACCACAGAAGCAGACAGCAAAGTTCTGCACTGGAGAAAACAGAGCTGGTAGGTTGTACAGATAAAAGTCTAATGTGTCTAAAAATGAAAATAATTTCTAGTGTCAGTACTCTTTTATCTTTTTTTTTTTCTTTTCCCCTCCACGTCACCGTCGTGGTTCTCAAAGACAGGCCATTAATCCTAATTACAGTGAGTGATGGTCATTTCAGCTGCAAGAGTGAGGTCATTGGTTTATGGAGGTTATAGCTGCATTTGGGAGCATGAGATGAAGGAAGTGAGTTGACTGAGATTTTTGCATAATTTGAGTGCATTGGCTTTCCTTTAAACAAGGATTTTTGAAATTCTGTTCCTAACAGTCTTTACAGCAGCCATTAGTTCTAGCTGAGAAGCAGGACTGATGTTGAATGGGAGACAGAAAAAAGGCTGGAGGAGGAATCAAACAGCATAAACCAGAGAAATTTACAGTGTGCACAAGGGCTAACAGTACTTCCAAGATAACAGAATAATCTGGTTTCAGTTAATGAATACAGGAATTTGTGGAAAATATTTTTGTATAAAAACTAACAGCAATATTGGGCTGACCTCCTGGAGAGCAGCTCTGTGGAAAGGGACCTGGGAGTCCTGGTGGACAACAAGATGACCATGAGCCAGCAATGTGCCCTGGTGGCCAAGAAGGCCAATGGCATCCTGGGGTGTATCAAGAAGAGTGTGGCCAGCAGGTCGAGGGAGGTCATCCTCCCCCTCTACTCTGCCCTGGTGAGGCCGCATCTGGAGTATTGTGTCCAGTTCTGGGCTTCCCAGTTCAAGAAGGACAGGGAACTGCTGGAGAGGGTCCAGCAAAGAGCTACAAAGATGATTAGGGGACTGGAGCATCTTTCTTATGAGGAAAGGCTCAGGGACTTGGGGCTTTTTAGTCTAGAAAAAAGAAGACTCAGGGGGGATCTTATCAATACTTATAAGTACTTAAGCGGAGGGTGCCATGTAGATGAGAATAGCCTTTTTTCAGTTGTGCCCAGTGATAGGACTAGAGGTAACGGGCACAAACTTGAGCACAGGAAGTTCCATCTTAACATGAGGAGGAACTTCTTTACTTTGAAGGTGGCAGAGCACTGGAACAGGCTGCCCAGAGAGGTTGTGGAGTCTCCCACACTGGAGACATTCAAAACCCGCCTGGACGCCATCCTGTGCAACCTGCTGTAGGTGTCCCTGCTGTGGCAGGGAGGTTGGACTTAGATGATCTCCAGAGGTCCCTTCCAACCCTGACGATACTGTGATATTCCTCATTGTTTATTTAAACCAAAATCCCTATCTGAGGCAGAATTAAAAGATGCATAACAGTCTTTTTAAGTGTATGACCAAGTTTTTATTAGGCAGGCTGGTATTTTGTGTTGCTCTGAGGGAACCCAGAGCAACAACGGACAACCTCTTTGCTGATGTGGCGTAACAGTAATGACAAAAGACACAGCAAACGATCATTTGCAGTGTAAGATCAATAATTTTATCCATATATCCATAATGATTTGGAATCTGTAGATTTAAGAAAAGTGCTTAATTTCCTCTTTCTTGAAAAAAAACCCACCACGTGCAATGGAGTAAGCATTTCTCATAGTCATCCATTAGTCCACCCATAGTCATCTCATAGTCCAGCCATCGTACCTCAAAACACCACTATACCTACACAGGACTTCAGGAGGTCCAGTTCAGCTCCTGTTGTCATAGAAATAATTTCTTCATGTCCATCCAGCCTCAGATCCTGTTCGAGAGGACTTTGGTATCACTCCACTTGATGGTGAGTTTTGTTTGGTGTCATTTCATTAGCACATAGCCATAGAAAACATCAACACTGAAAGCCTGTAACCAGAGAGAGTAGGTTTCAGGAGCAAAAGAAATTGCAAAAGCACCTCAAGAGAACAGATCAGCAGAGTCAACTGAAGGAGGTTCAGTACGAACAGAAAATACTTGAAAACAAGTATCTGCTTCTTTACGTAATGGAGGGGAAGGGAAAGAAGAGAATCTAGTAATTGTTTTTATTCTCCTCTCATTAGTTGAGTGTTACTCTTTTATGTACTTCAGGAGAACTTCGGAATGTGAAATTGCCCAATTAAGGACTTTCCTTGAAGTTAACAATATAGAAGAGCTGAGAGCAATTTTTAAACAGTGAACCATAGTTTGGGACACATTTACCTCGAAAAACACCACTTCTTAATGCTTTGCAATAGCTAAAGTCAAATGAAAATAGTGTTTGCTTTGGTAATAGTTTGAACTTTGTTTGAGATGATAGTTTTTTGTGTAGGGTCTCCGACTGTATGGTAACCAACAATATAAAAATGATGCCAGCCAGTTTGCTCGAACACACGGTTGACTGAGCAGGATTTTGTTTGGGAAATACAGTCGAGTATATAGTATGTACTGCTGGTGTGTTCAACCATCATTAAAAAAAAATCATGCAATGTATCTCAGCATTGCCTCAGGCAGGTCACAAACTTTTAATAGACTAGACTAGCAAAAATTATTAATAATTAAGGTTTGATTCCTAGCTCTGCAGAACCTGGCCACTATTACCCCTTTATATAAAAGGGGAACACATTTCTACCTCACCCTTATTACCTGTGAAAAGGGAAGATGTAAAGGTGAAGCTTGTAAATGGGCCTTGTGATCTTAACCCAAAATAGTTCTGTCAGTCAAGCCAAGAAATCTGCAGCAAGGTTTGCCAGGTGAGAAACTGAAGCCTGGACTCAATGTCCAATTTATTTGCCATGAAGATCTATTAACAAGGAACTACAATTTCAGCAGATAGAAACTGTCGTACAGGTGAGCCACATCATCTCACCAGCTGCCTAAATCTGCTCCAGGAAGAAATAAGACTAAGCTGTTAAACCCTTGCTTTGATCTAATATCTGGATTTAGAGGCCCATTAAAAGTTTTTTTACATGCTTGAGCACAGAACAGCATTACTTGCCATTTGTGATGAGACAGCCTTAAAAAACTTGAGGGATAAATGTTAAGTGATTCCAAACAGCCTTAAAACTGCCAGGGCAATGTATTCATTCTTTCTGTATCTGTAACGGTCACAATCACTGCAGTTGCTTGCTATGCCCATTCTCGCCCAGTGTGCAAAGCCCTTCCTGGCCATCCTGGTCCCTCACCTCGATGGTGCAGAGCAGCCAGGTCTCACGGGGCTGAAGCTGTGACTCCCATTGTAACAAGTGAGGCTGTCTCCTGTACTCATCTCTGTGCTGGTAATGGTGCTTTCAAGTAACACAGTGTTTGATGGGTTTGTTTTCTAAGCTGTTTTGCATCCAGAAGCCGGACAAAGACCAACAATAAATGAGAAGAGACGGAGACAAAAGATGGTTGGTAGAAACAGGCAGGTGTTCTTTATTTCATGTGGCACAGCATTAGGCAGACAACCCAAGAAACAGTTTCTAACAAAAAACAAAGCTATCACTTCCAGGCACCATCTCCCAAACAAGGGTCTACTGCCAACAGTGGCACTGAGACGTCTTTGCCTGTTCACTCTCATCTCCTCATAGTTTGCATACGCTTAGGCCGTATCTTAGCTGAGAGCATCCCTTCCAAGGAGACTAACCTCTTACGATACAATATCTTTAGACAGCGTACATACTGTGCAGTATCACCAAAGTACAATCTCCTCAAGCCATGCTAAAATATAATGCTAACTCTGGAGAGAAGGCTGTGCAGTCGCCTCGTGTCTCTCTGAGGTAATACAATGCTGTTTCTTAGCTGACAACATGAGGGGCACCTGAGGGAAGATCAATATGGCTTCAGAGTCTATTTTTAAACTCCTGATGCAGTAGCGAAAACCTGGCATGTCGTCTGCTGAGACACAGGGCGAAGTACCTCCACCACCCCCGGCTGCTGCCGGGCACTGGCAGCGCCAGAGAGTTGAGCCTACTGTCACCGAGAGGGCGGAGAACATAGATGCTCTTCTATACATCTGAAGGACTAAGGAGGAGGAGAGGTCCATCAAAGATCACAACAGACCGCAATCTTTGCGTTGGTCATTAGGCGAGAGGTAAGCAATGATGGCGGTAGGGGGAGATACATAGTTAGCACTCTGGATTAAAGGCATGAAGAATGGCTGGTGGAAGGAAGACGTTTTAGAGACTAAGGGCAAAGCTTTAAAAGCCTTGGGATATTACTTTTAATTCTTATCTACAGGTTATTCTCTCTATATATACTATTTTTCTTTCTAAATTAAGAAAATAAACATTTATTAACAAGTCACTGGGTCAAATCCTGCTCTCCACTGAAGCCAAATCCATTGACTTCAATGTGAGGGAGCCCTGTGTAAACAATGATGGGCGAATTTGGCCCTTTATGTCCTGAAAAGTCTGCTCGTACCCATTTCTTTCAATCCTGCAAGGAAATACAGATAGAAGGATTAAGTAATTGTTACGAATTTCTCTTGAACAACCAGGGGAGCATTAACGAGATGTGGCAAAGGAGCAAGAAAAAGGAACAGATAAGTAAGTACAGCTTCAAAGAGAATTTTGTCCATCTTTCAGAGCAAAAGTACAAAAAGAGAGTGGATCTGAATCAAGCGCTACTGGCCTTTACTTTCTAAACAACCACAAAATCCTTCATTTAGACTCGGTGAAACAGTACACAGCTAGAGAAAACAAAAGGAACCAAGTACTCCTTTTCCTCTGCAAATATCATTTGCCCAAAGGTGAACACTGTCACCCCTTCGGACGCTCCACTAACTCCAACTGTCTGCACAGTGCAGTGTCAGCCGCTGAAGACAAAAACGTGCCTACTGTGCAGATGAGGAAAACCTGTGATGTCTTACAAAAGTAACTTAATACTTTGAACATTAGAAAACACTAGGTGCTTTTAGACACAGAACAATACAATTTTGGATGCATTTACCACTTTTATTTCACTATGCAAAAACATACATTCACCATGTGTTGTGATGCAGCTGACAGTGTAATGGAGGCTATCCCTTCAGTGGGTATTATAGCTGGACGCTAACGAGTTTTCAGTGGACGTTCTGTACAGGTTAAGGCTTGACTCTGAACTAGATAGTAAATGCTGACCAGATTCTCAAACAGATTTTTTTTTTTCTTTTTTTCCTCTGAGAACAAAAGGGAAATCAATAGAAAACCATCACGGTTATTTCAGATTAATAATTTTCTAATGCTGCAAACTAAGTAAAATACAGATTTTTTTTTTCTCCAAAATAACTACATATAATTTACAAGGTTAGGATCTGTGAAGGGTGACTGGAAGCCGACTCTGAACAATGCTGACAAAAATCGTTAAAGTTAATATACTAAAATCATTACTACCTCATAAGGTATTCAGTCAGGTATACAAAGCACACTTTGTAAGCATTTAAATATTTTGATAAGAGTAAAGATTCGTCATCGTTTATTGGGCAGTAATAAAACCAGATGAAACAAATATAAGATTCAAGTTGTTTACTGAATAAACTGTGTTATTGGCACATCTAATGTGTGGTAAAACATTATACACAGTACCTATACAGCTTCTAGCATTTTGGGGGTAATCTTCATTTACAATATCCGTAAACAAAAGGCTTGCCACCTAACAAATTTTAATTTGTTTAGACTTTCATAAATTGTGAAAGGCATGAACTGTTTATGTGTTACATGAGATCACTGTTTATATTGTTTATGTACGTGCAGGTATAGCTGAAAACTTAGACATTTTAAGAAAATTAAAAATGCTGCTTTTCTGTAATTTTATCGTTGCTTCATGCAATATTGTTTAACTGCTGCTGATTCAGATTGCTTTCTATGGGAAGGTATCTCTGCCAGTTTCTTTATTAACGGTCAAGATCGATTCTTCTGTACTGAAATTTTCCATAGACAGATACAAGTCAGTCAGGTTGGAACTGAGACTCCGTATAGGCTCTCGTATTCCTACTGGTGTGTATGTCTGGATTCATATGCAATCTAGGTTATTCCTGCAGGAAAGAGAACCGAGTTAGTTATTTGAAGCAACTACTCTCTTGCAAACGCTACTTTGTCAATTTGTTCGTGTAACAAAAGCTATTTGAAAACGGCATCATCCCAGTATAAGCAACCTGGCCCAAATCCAAAGTCCACTGACGCCAATGGAAAGAATTAGTGACATCAATAGACTTTTAAGCAAGCCACATTGCGTTGTCTCTGAAACAATTAGCAGAATACCACAAGAATCACAGCTACTCACTCCTCAGTGACTGGTTCCATCTTCCAATTAAATAAGAGATACTGAAATTCAGTTTTCTTTAGGCTCTGTATATCCAAAAGCAGGAGAGCAAAACAGCTTCAAAAGGTGCTGTGCATCATACTCTGTTACTTACACCAAATGCTAGGGAATATATATTGTTTTAAGAATAAAATGCTGCTATCAGTTTCAACAAACCAGACAAGCAGCTTTTTTTTCTCCTTCTGCATACAGCATTCAAAGCAATTTGTGCAACGGTGCTGGCATTAACGGCTTTTGCATAGCAGGTTAGTATGCATGACATGTTTTGGCACACAGAATAAATATAGTAATACTAAGACGTCTGTTTAGCCAGCCACAATTGGAGAGCATGCCTTTACTGAAAAAAAGCTTGACACAAGAAAAGCTGCATTATCATCTTATCCTGATAAACAATGCTGCTTTAAAACACAAAATGTTCTTTCAAATACGAGAAAGCCAAGACACCCAAATACCGACACGCTAATTCACTGGATTTAAAAGAAAAATCAAAAGCAAGTTGGATCATATCTTTGCAAGTTAGGAATTAAAGCTTAACTTGTAACATAGCTGCACATGACATTTAAAAAGCGGCTGTAGGTTTTTCCCTTGGCATTTTTAAATGATATGCATACCTTTAAGAACAAATTATTTTTGTTCTTAAATGACATAAGAGCAGACAACAGATTTTTTTTTTTACTTCAGAATTAGAAAATTAGACTATATCAAAGCACGGACAATGAGGACTTTCCAAGAGAGCCAACAAAAGCAAATGAGTAGTTTCTCTTTCTCCAGCTGGCACCATTAAATGAAGAAAGATGTTTAGAGCTGAATGTGGTTTACATTCCAATACCAGAACTGATAACCAGCACAAATGAAACTTGCAAATGCCAGTGAGAGAAAGCTGAGTTAGAGGTGAATTATGGTAGGAAAACAACCTTTGCAGCATGCCAGCCCAATAAATGCCTAGGAAAATCATCTAGTCCTCTTACCTGTGGTCAATCCTCCCCATCTTCTGGTGTGATTTCTGTCTCTTTATGTACCACTACTTTGGTCACTGACATGTCAGGGTGCTGCTCTTTGGCTTCTTTAATTGCCTGAGCCAGCGCCTATCCCAAGGAAACCACAGAAGGGCAAAAACAAAAAGGAGGTGGAACATGCATGATCAGTAGCAAGGTGGAGAGATTCATGAGATATTACACAATTTACAAACGAGGAAAATGATTAAAATATGAAATATAACATCACTGATTTAACTAGTTTCATTTAAGGCATGCCAGCATGATATAGTATCTTTTAAAGCAATGTTTAGAAACGTCCTCTGTGACAGTCTCCAGGGTAGCCTTTAGCAGCTTATAGATTTTACCTGATCATGATCAATATCTGCATCTCCTGTGATGACTATTCGTTTTTCAATTCTTGTCTCTGAGATGCCTCCTTTCACAGTCTAGACGGGAGAGACAAACACACGTCAGTAACTTACTTTAAAGAGTGCTGCTACTCATCCAGAGAACGATCAGTGCAGGAACCCAGATGTGACTGGACTGAACTATCTCAAACAGCACGCACAGAGGGGACAACCCTGAACTGCAACCAGAGCAGCTCTGAAGTTGGCCTGCCCTGAACAGACTAGATGACCTCCAGAGGTTCTTCCAACACAGATAATTTTATGATTGTAATCAATCTGCACACGTCAGGAGATTCATTTGTATGTCAAAAATGGCAGGCCTTTATGGTAAATTCATCCCATCAAGAAAAGAATGGACATACAGACAGCTCATATTAAGACCGAGTTCAGCCCTACTGCAGGCTTCAGAAGGACATACAGGGTGGCATGGCCTTTGCACAGCTCATCTACTGAAGGGTGAATTTTGCTGCAGAAAGATGAAATCCTGTCCTCAGTGAATACTGGTAGGAGAGCTTTCATGGCACTAACAGCATTTCTGCTTAGGGAGGAACTGATTAGATACCTGGAACCTGGAAGACCCAACATAATTTTCCCGTGCAGCCATAAGCTTTCTGTCTGGTTGGGGGCAAGTTCCTTAGCATACCACCCGGCAATGCAACCGCAGCGTCTGAGCTGACTGCTTGATCTGTTATGACTACACGATACAGATTGACTACGTGCTTTCAACACCGTGCAGGAATAATAGCTCAGAACTCAAAGGCAGCATAGCCATGTCAATGGAGCCTCATGCTTAGGCAAATTATTCCTTCCTGGCTACCTTCAGATGCCAACGTGGTTACACTGCTTCCAGCTCCACACAGTATTTGTAGCTACTTCTTGCCTCTATACAGCAACGTTTTGTGCTTGCACAGACATACCCTAAGGGTTAATGACTCTCAGGACTCCTGTCAAGTCCATGGATGATGTGTTAATGAAGCCAGTATAGCCAAAGACAGGTGAATGCAGACACGTACCCAAAACAGACAAGATTTTGTCCAGAGTATAAGCATGTGTCCACTTTTTAAAATAAATAATAGAATTGAAGTTAAGAAAACATACACCTTTGCAGGAAAAAAAAAGCTCCCTACTTTCTGAGGACTCACTTTGGTGATATGTGTAGTGGTTGTAGTGCTGGTGGTTTCAGACGTGATAGTTTGTGCACTCATCAACACACCCGGTTCTGAGTCAGCACCGCAATCCACCTAGGAAAGAGAAAACCAGTCATCAAAAACGTGCTCCTGAGCACAGGGAGGCAAGAACTGGACAGTTCTTGTGACAGAAATGTCACAGTATTTCCCTCTGGATCTGGAGACTCCCCTTTGCTTCTGGAAGGACAGATGAGAAGCTGGGGCTTTCAAATCTGTAGTTTCATCAATGTTCTCAAAAGGCCCTACGCCTGAGTGACCCTCAGGTAAGCTATACTTATGTACATCCTCCTGATGCTAATATTTAATACTTGAACAGCTTAGAACAGTTTGCACTAAGACATACACTTAAAGATGGGTGAAGAAACATGGGTTCCTTAAGAGCATGGTAAATTAGACTCTAGCCTTTGCAGAATTTCTTACCTGAGAAGACTCATACGTAATGGTTTTTGTTTCTGTATGGACTACTGGCACTTCCTTTGTTGCAATTTCAAGGTTCTCCCCACCAGCAGAAACACTGCTGAAACTGATAGTCTCAGTCTTCACAACTGGTGACTGCATGAATAAAAAAAAAAAGCAATTGGAATATTTAGCAAAGCTTATGGATTTCTCAGAGTATCTTTTTTTTTCCTTGGGAAAAGGAAGAGGAACAACTAAAAAGTGCCCTGCATTAAAAAAAAAAAAAAAAAAAAAGAGAGAAAATTCTCTTCATTATAGTGGTACATACATGTATATAAAGCTGGCAACATTTAGCACTATCCTGGATTTCATGAAAACAAACTTCAGAAAAGATCTAAACACTACAAGAGACAATGGGCACAACCTGAAGCACAGGAGGTTCCCTATGAACATCACGAAACATGTTTTCCCTGTGAGGGTGACCAAGCACTGGTACAGGTTGTCCAGGGAGGTTGTGGAGTCTCCATCCTTGGAGATATTCAAATGATTTCTGGACACGGTCCTGGGCAACTGGCTCTGGGTGGCCCTGCTTGAGTAGGGGAGGTGGAGCAGACAACCTCCAGAGGTCCCTTCTAACTTCAACTATTCTGGGATTCTGTGATTCTACATTTTCTTGAAATGACAAGAGAACAAATCTTGTTCAGGCTTAGTCTTCAATTCAGCTCTCAGACAAAAGCAAGACCAAGGTGTTTTTTTTAACCCGTCTGCATAACAGTTCTTGAAATTCTGCTAATGGGGCTAAGACAAGGAACCTGGGTTGTTTAAGACATAGTAAACTTATTTACAATTGCACTGGGCATGGAAAAAAACAACGTATTTTGTGTCTTTGAAGACACATGAACTTTGCCAGTCTTGATGGACTTTCCCAAAGAGAATGCCAGCTGAATCCTTTTCATCCATTGCATAAAATGTCACCGAATTAGGTATTCCTCTGTAGCATGAAAGGTGCTTTTAGGTAAAATAGGCATGGCATTTTGTCAATAATGGAAACCAGCAACAAGCCTTGAAGGTGCCATGCAAGGAGGAAATAAGAGGAGAAATAAACTGCCTGCTGCAAAGATGCAATCATACAAGCTTGGTACACTTGGCATTCCACAAGAGGAATTAACTTAGTTCACTACTGCCTACATTTAAAATTCAGCACAGCCATGACTGATTTACTAAGAAGTTACCTCAAAATGAGGTTTTCTTTCCAAAGACTCTGAAAGGTGGACTGTTGTACTGTGCTCCTCCGCCTTCTCGCAGGAAGTAGCAGCAGCAGCGACTCCGTCCTGTTTGGTTAGGGCTTTCCCAGCCTCCTCCCTTTTCTCCTCCTTCGCCCCCTCAGTCCCAGCAGAGCCCTCCTTCCCTTTCACGCCAGCAGCCACCGCCGACGCTGCCTCAGCCTGGGCATCCAGCGCAAGTCCGGCCGCTTTAGCCGGATCCCCGCTCGCATGCACATTCATCCCGTGTCTCTCCTCGACAACCACAGTCTCCTGTACAACCTTCTTCACCGCCTCCTGATGCGGCGGAACCGCTTGCTTCATTTCACTGGATGTTATCTCCTGAGATGTCGTTGTGTCTATTCTCTGCAGGAAAAGAGAAAAAAACCCACAAACCTTCAGCGTTGGAAGCAGACAATGTTACTTGCAACAGCTCCTCAGCTTAATGTACTGTGAACATAACTAAAAAAACAGGTATTACATTTTGCCAATTTATTTCTCTCACGTTGCACGGACTTTCGCTCTCAGGACATTATCAGAATAGTAGAAATGAAAAAACAAAGCAAGATTCACAACTTTTAGAAGTGAAGAGAAATGTCACAGTGTTTTTCTCGTTGTTTTTTTTTTTGCGTGAGTTTTATAAAGGCAAAATATAGCACCCTGCAAAATGACCAAAATAAAGTGAAATGAAACAAAAAAAAACTCAAACAGGTTTCCTCTCTTTTCTTTTCGGTGAAGTTTCTGTTGTGGTCTATTGTAACAAAGGAAAAGGCACACAAATACATGCGTTAGTTATATATAGGTTCCAAGTTATGCACAAAAACAGAAAACAAAAGAAAAGCAAAAGTAATGGGTGTGCAATTGTAACGCTGATGGAGGGAATCAAACGGCCACCTGAGCCCAGCTATGTGAAGTAGAAGTAACCCCTCCTATGAACTCAGTCGGTTTTCTGGCGGACTCTATTAAACTGAAGATATCTGAACCATCCAAGGTTTTTTCACCGGTGGACTGTTTAGTCTAAACAGACAAAGAAATGTAGTGTCATACACAGAAGAAAGGCAGAACCCCATGCACAGACATATTAATTACCAAAACCGGAGGCAGAGACAGAGGAACGGGAAAGAAGGTTGCACGGGCACAGAGAGGTTGGAAACAGGAAAAGGATGGGAAAATAAATCAGAGCAAATTCATTATGGCTGTAGTAAGCAGTAGTTACAAAGCATAGTTGTTAGCGTTGGCATTTTGCTGGTTCAAGCAAACCCTTTTTTTTTTTTTTTTCTTTTATTAACAAGCCACAGCAGCAATACTACATTTCAGTAACATGGATCTTTAAATAAACCAGAAAGGTTGAAAGCCTTACATAACGTCTGCTTCAGACCGTGGGACGGAGTCAAAGTATGAGGGGAAAAAAAATAAGCTGGGTTGGCTGCTGTCAACATAAAGCCAGGCAGCGAGAGAACCGCAAGGTAGGGTGGCGTGAGGGGGATTGCCTAAAAGAAGTCATGCTTTAATCTTTAAACCGTGGCATGAAGTCAAAGCCTCTTGTTACCACTACTTTTGATGCAGACGACTCGGTAACATAGTGAGCAGTAGCAATGGTAAATGGCTGTTCTCTGGAATATCTCCACTCAGACAGGCTCTTATCTCTCCGGGCAAATGACCCTGCTTTTACAGCTTCACTGCCAAGGTGTTTTTCTGCTTTGCCAAGTTGCAAGCTTCCCAGTGTACCATGTAACTGCAAATCCTGGTCCATCTTTAGTGTCTTTTTCAAACTCTCCTCTTCAGGACTTTGCAACTGAGATGCTGCTTCCTTTATGGGTGTCAGAGAGTCGGACAGCTTTCTTTTCGTGCTCTGCACGTCGGATCCCCGCCTGGCTTTCTCATCAGTGACAGGCTCGAGGATTTCATACTCAGCCACTACCGGAATGATTTTCACAGATTCTTGCACTTCCCTTTCCATTTTTTGCAAAGCTTCTACTGAAGGCTGTACTGTTTTCTCGCCCTCTTTAGCTTTACTTGCCACGGTTACAATTTTCCCAGATACGGTATCATAGGACTTTCCTAGGGTGAGCATTTTCTGCTTATTCTCCTCTTTGGATTGTATTTCACTTTCCAAGTCCTCAAAGCTCTGCATTAGAATGGTACTGGATTTTAATATCTCAGGTGGAAAGGCAGTTTTACTGCTCACAGTCACTACTTTGTATGCCAGATTTTTTTTCGATTCACCATCAACTACCTCAGAGGGTATTTTGTCTATAATAACCCAA
Source organism: Pluvialis apricaria (assembly GCA_017639485.1). Taxonomy (NCBI): domain Eukaryota; kingdom Metazoa; phylum Chordata; class Aves; order Charadriiformes; family Charadriidae; genus Pluvialis; species Pluvialis apricaria. Next base: position 115,287,359 of record CM030008.1, on the reverse strand, counting down.
TCCTCAGTGCCCTATATTTGAGATATAAAAGCTAAATTAGAATATCTGAAGGTCTAGTTGTACTTCAGGAGCACTAAAGTATGAAGACTTTTAAGAAATCAATGCTGCCTCTTCTGAAATCATATAACAACTTCTACTGTTGTACCTCTTAGAGCAGTTATCAAACAAATAAATAACATCACCTTAGGCAAAGTATGATTCCTCTGTAGATTCCCTCCCCATAGAGGCCCATATAATGTGGACACAAATTCTACTTCCACCACACTATTTCTGTAGTAATTTGAAGCAGGGTAGCATTTTAGTGCATCATTTAAAACAATAATTGGAATCATTCTGGGTTAAAAATCATGTATCGCAATGGTTCATAACGTTACAGTCAAAAATGAATTACAAAAATAGGGCAAATAAGCCCATTCAACTGTTCCGCTGTTGTGACAAACACAGTGTTGATAAGGTTTTAAAGTAGTATGCATTTACACGTAGACGTAGCCTGCACTGAATTTCCTTGTTTTCATTAGAATAACATCAACCCCCCTCAGCATTGTTTAAATTGAGTAGTTCAACACAGTAAACGCCACACTGCTAAAGATACTGAACTGAACTTAATGCAGCATCTTTTTTCCTCCTTATGCAAATATGCTATGTGATTTGCTTTGACTATGCAATCAGCATCCAGTTATTTGACCTTAAGACCGTAACTTCTGTATTTAACTAAGCAAATGTGGTAGTTTAAAATCGAATGAATTAAAAATAACCTCTAGGGATGATGGGATACTTTTCTGGATAATGATTTGATGAGAAGTAACCAAAGTGCCAGCAGATTCTCCTTCCTGCAGCTTCTTCTCTATCACACTTGGCTAATAGAAAAACCAATAAGAACACAAAGTTCACCATCACTCATCATAATGTGAATTCATTTGACAGTATAAAGGAAATTCATTCTAATGACAGAAGTGCCCCATTCACCATAACGTTCTCAGTGAAGCTTATGCTGGAAATGCATGCACAACTGCAAACAACATCCACAAACAGCACCGTGCAAGTAGATTCCTAACTAGCAGAGGAATCAGTCTCTATTAGGAAGCCATAAGCTCTGGAGGGGACTCATTCCTCAGAATTTGGCCCCCAGATTACATCTCTCTCTGGAACTTATGAAATTTAAAAAAAAAAAAAAAAGTGGCTTGGAAAGGAAAAAAGATAATAAAATACTAAACAATTGCCAGCCTATCTGACTGCATTTCAAGAAAGTATTATTTGTTTTTACCTGCAATTCAAGGAATGTAGTACCTCCCTTCTGCAAAAATATGAGTTTTTCTGATTTTTCTCTTTCTTCTTTGGTCTAATGTCAGGGGAATAAATGGGTTTAGTGAATGGAGGGTATAACGTTCACTATACTTTACAACAGCTCATCATACTTCTCTACTCTTCAAATTATTAATTGCATGGTAAATTAGGAAACAGAATTAAATAGAATAGTTTTACAGCAAAGAGGTTTCCAGCAAGAAGTGAAATCAATGTCTCGTTGTGATAAATGCTGACATGAGCATATTGTTTCCGTAGCAGGAAAACCAGTAAATTGAATAACACCCGGGCATGGATGCACTGTGTTCTTTTCACCTTATATTATTCATTTAACTGTGTCTGGTGCTGACTTCCATGGCTTCCACCAACATCCTACAACAGGTCCCCCCACCTTCACCCTGGCTTTAGCTTTTCCTGAGTTTACTGCCTTCCCTGCTGAAGCAGGCAGAAGGTGTGTCCTCCAAAGATTTCACCTCTCTTTTATTCCTTACAGGTACAAGACACCTCAGAGTCCTTTTCCTATGCAGGAAACTAACCGTTACTGTATTATTGCTATAGTGTGACACCAAAATCCTCCTCATTTTTATCCCATCTGTGCCTTCCCAATGCTGTGAGAATGGTAAGAGTATCTCCGCAACTTGACCAACTGGGAAAATTTTAGATGTCGGTAAAACTCAATTTCCTAAGCCTTTTGAGCCCAGCTTCTGGGCTGGCCACCTTCTTCATCTGGCCAGAGCAAAGCAGGTTTCTTGCCAAACCCTTTCTACCCACTTCAGCAGCTAGTGTACTCATTAGACATGCCAGTGGAAGTGCTTTGACTGGCATGATAAAAGGGTCCTGTTTTAAATATGGATGCTCCATGTACTCAAGAAGAAAGGCAGACATTTAAAGAAAGGTACAAAACTAGAAACTAGAGACAGAGAGGGAGAAATGACTCATCTGCCTGACTGCAATGAGACGCATAACTTCTTTATTTCTAAAGTGCTAGTTTAATCCAATCCGGGTCGGACTAAACATTATCAAGGAGTTTGTTAATGCGACGGCTTTCATGTTCTGTGTCTATCTGGCCACCATTATGGCAGATATTTAAAACTGTGTTTTTCATAACTGAAGAAAACCAAAGTATTTCCCCTATTACTGCAAGAAACCAACTGGTGACTGACTAGATGGACTTAAAGTCAAAGTGACCAAACACATGCAGGTGCCAAATGCTCAAAGCACACATTTTGAGAAGGCGTATTTTCCCTTCTGTTCTTGTCTTACTATAATAAAGGGCTTAATATATTAAAGGGCTACAGGTAACAGCACTGAATAGATTTTTAAAGTGGATATGTTAACGTATAACTTCTTTGACTAGAAGCCACTATATAACGCAATTCTATGCGCTCTCTATCCTGCCTGCCTCCACACTTCTTAGTAGACATCAAGGTGCTGATTTTGACCTACACACGACTTCATCTTTTCCCTAACAAACTCCTCTCTCAGCAGGACATGTGAACTGAAACCACCCTGGCTCAGTGGGACCAAAAAGGACGGTCAGATGTTATCTACAGCAGGAATCCTTTAGAGGCAGAAGTCACCTCGGAGTTCGGCTCTGATAGCTCAAATCCACTCACATTTTTCCACAAAAACGCCTTCATTTGGATGACATTCTGTGGGACAGCTGTAGTTTACGTAAATATAAGATATTATGCTTACGCATATAAGATATAGTAACTGGACATTGCTTTTGAGCAAGTCCTTTTCCTCCAGTAAGAGAAGAGGTACCAGATAAGGATATTCTTGTCCTTTTCCTTTCCAAGCGAACGGTTACATTCAGATGTGTTTCCTGAGGGTGAAGCCTATAACTGTGTAACGCTATGCTACCGCTTGCGCATTTTAATTAAAAAAATGCTATTAAATTTCTAAAGTCATAAAGACATGAAAGGAAGTCAGGGGTTACAAGTTTGCTTCACCTGTATTCCTCTGATTCAGGCTCAGCTAGCCAGCCACTCCCTTCTCAACAGTTCCTCACATCTTTTAATACGTTAAATGCGTTCAGTTTATTACACTTAAAGTCTTAAGAAAGAAAACCTCTATTTTCAACTACAACCAAACATGGTTCTAGGACCTGCTATGATTCCTGAACAAGGCAGTAGGAGCAACATTAAGACTCCTCAGCGCTCTCTCCAAAAGTTAAGCTTTGGGTTGCTGAGACTGCTTTTCAGGCATTTTAGTCCAACTCAATGGCCACTCTAATGTATGTCTGATGCCAGTATCAGCCACTGGTTAGATGGGGATAACGTGGGAGAAGAGGAGCTGGGGCCGCCTTCTTGGCAACATCCCTTTCCCTAAGGGAAGAAGTTGACGTGTGCCGTCTGTGTGCCTCCAGGGATTCCCTTCTCCAGCGAGCTGCGGGTCTGCAATGCCCACCTCTAAAGTGGGAAAACAGAAGACTCTTCTGAACTATACTCTCCAGCCAATTTTTGCTGAGTTCCTTACAACATTACATCAGTGCTGGGGGGGACAGAAGCAAATTTTATGACCATTTATTGGTCTGTAATGCTACAAACGAGTGGTCACCATAAAGACGATTCCTGTGAGACAGAAACCAGATATTCATCCACAATAGAATAAGAAGATTAATCTTCAGGCAGACCACACAAGCATATTTCTTTTTGCTCCATTGGATTTAAATTAAGACTCTCTGCTTTTTTTGAAGAGCTATGTATTTTAGGGCAACATGAATGTTACATTGTTGCCTCTACATCTCATTGTCTACCCACAAACTCAACAAAAGGCAGCTTTTTAATTGGCAAGTTTCTTGCAAACACTTCAAGACTGCACAGCGAGCAAGATTTTTTTTCACGCATGCACACTGCATGAAAACGCACACGCTTAGCAATCCGCATTGGGCCTTCAACGAAACAGTACCCAGCAGACTGCAGGAACTATCAGTTCCCTTATGGAACTGGCTAAGCAGGTCTAATTATCATCATTATTTCTTCCCTGTCTTCAAAGACGGAGAGAGTTTTGCCCTTTTTGTCAAGCTTGGTACCATACCCCGATCCGTCCTGCTACACTGCTGCTCCCAACCAGTCACCATTATTTAAATTTTCTCTCCATCAGCTTCATGGCTTCTTTCACGCATGGCTGGACTTCCTCAAGCTCACCGAACCTGTAAGGAAGCCTGCATTTCGCACTCTCAGAGAGACCCAATTCTGCCATGCAGCTTACAGTGAATTTCATACTGTAACTATATATTTATATATATGTACATATCTTCCTTGCATATTTGCTGCTAGAGCCCAAGTCTTGAGAAAAAAGGGAGCACCTGCAAGTGGGGAATGGCCTCCAACTTTGGCCTCTAAACCTACTTAGAGCTATCATAAGTAAAAACGAATAGACAAATATGTAATGAAGCCTTTCAGCTCACGCTGACCTCTTCAGGCACTAGTGGTTCAATCATAGGAGCTTCCTCCTGCCTTGCTGCAAGCCGAACGGGAGATGTGGAAAGCCTCTTCTCCCACTCATTAGACACAGCCGTTTCTGTGGAGGTTTCCAAGAAGGTGCGTTTCAGCTCGCTTATATTGGTCTGATGTTTCATCAGATCTTCCTGGGTTTTGTCTAGGTCCTGGACAGTTTTAAAAGAATAGAGCAGTTTGTAATACATCCTAAGCCAACCAAATTTTAGAGCCAAAACACACAACTTGGGTTAGTAAAGAGGGAAGTAACATCTCAGGGAGCCGGGAAGCACAGCACTAACACAACACTCTGTGAAAATGTGGCATTTTGAAAGATAACAGCATAGCATATCTCGTACAAGTGAATATAAATATATTCTTAAAGAGCTTAACTGTATCGCTGTCATTTACAACTGATAAAGAGGCTTCAAACCAACATACATATGCGCGTGGACGCACACACACATACGCGCACGCATATATATATATTTATAGTACAAGTTAGAGGAGTCATCATATTCTGAGAAAAAAAAAATCTATTTAATTTATTAGCAGGTGGGAATACACAGTTCATGCATCATAGTGCAGATTCACAGTTTACCACTAAAACTAACACACATGTACGTACATGCACTGGTATATACCAATACCAACCTCTAACATAAGATTACTATGTTTGACATACACATTTTCACCCTGTATTCGCTTAATCAGACTATTCTGAAAGAAGTGAAAAAGAAAGGGAAAGGTAAGGGACACAGTATTGAAAGGATACAAAATGCTGTTTCTACACATTTCTTCACAGAGAACCGACAATACCATGCTGAGAGAGGTGAACACCTCCAATACTTGAGCAACATCTGGGCCCTTCGTTTCTGTACCTGTGCCTTTAGATCTCCGTCCTCCTCTTGATCCGACTGCCAGCATGAGAAAGATTGGAAAACAACACCTTACTCACTTGTATGACCGAAGGATTTACAAAGACTAGTGAGAGGAACACGCTAGGTTAAAATCACATTTTCTCTATGTCAAGGGCTTAAGGAGAAGGCAGAGACACACTGGTTGACTTTGCATGGTTCTCCTGACTCGGAGCAGGCCTCCTCTTAACAAACTTTTTAATTGTGAACGGAGGAGCATTAAATATTTTCCTTTGATAAATATAATTAGTGCGCTCCATGTTCATGGATCTCTACTTAGAGAGCAGCCGTCGGACCTTTTCACCAAGACCGCGGCTGGTTTTGGACTGAATGGCAACAGCAAATTCTTTGGAAGCCCATAATCACAGGGTTTGAACAAATGGTATCTCCTGGGCCACAGGCAAAGCTTTGTATTAACTCACCACAGGTAAACAACCCGCAACACTTTCTACAGAATGAAGCACATTTGATTTGCTAAAAATGCTATTTCCCTAACTGCAGTCCCTTTCTATATTTGTATAGTTTTATTTCATATTTAGTCTATATATATTCTCCCAGGATCTATCATCTGCAGTGGTGTTCTTCCAGAATTGCACACGTTTCAGCCCAAATTCACTTCAGCTCACATTTTCAAAAGCAGCCCTGCTGCTGAGGGCTGAATTTTCAGATGGCAAGTATACCACCCATTTTGAAAATCAGGTATCCAGAAGAAAAACTGAGGTTCACAAAATGTTCTCCCCTAAAATAAAGATGGGGGGTAGGGAGATTATCATGTCTTTTAAGTGCCATGGGTTTAGGATTGTGGTTTACCTTCTGTATGGCTCAAGACCTGAAGCCATACAGCGCAAGAGGCACTTCAAAGCATTTTGTACTCCAGACTCATCTCAACAGACTTTATGCTGTTGCTCCATTTAGATTCTTTTAATGCTCGTGCCACTATTTTATTGTTAATTTTTCATACAGTCCAAATTAGTCAAATGACCCATGGGAAAATCTTTATCTGTTGACTACTTTATAACTCAGCTCAAATCTATTCTATTTACAGCTGAGGCCGAATTGCCCTGACACGTCATACAGAGAGCTCTTCCTTGACGATAATTTTAACAGTCTGAAATATTAATGAGACCCTGCTGAAAACCTACAGTAGTGGTTGTGGTAAGACTCTGTCTTCTACCAGATGTCAGACCAAATTCAGCTCATGTTTGCAGCTGCAACCATATTAATTATGAAAGCATTATATGCACTTCACTGGAGTCACATAGGGTCAAATTTGCCTGCACAGTCTATATACTGTGTTGTGGATATGAGGCTTCTCAGAGCAGTGAAAATATAACAGTGCCTCCTCTGAAGACAATACCTGGACTACTGGTGGCAATACACGAAGATGACACGTGAAATTACATTCACGGAAAACCTTAGATATTTATGATCTGGAGATACCTTTATTCAGGAAATTTGAAAACTGCTTTTTACTGGCTTTTTTCCTCCCCTCTCTCTCTCACACGCACAGGCTGCAGATTATAAGAGCAAACAAGCAAACTGAATAACCCTGGGCACAACCTGGCCAGCATGACTGTCCCAGGTGGGGAGGCATTGGCATGGGTGACACTGCCACCACCCCGCCTTCTGCACAGCACAGAGGCTTTGCAGTTTCCAAACCAAATGCAGAAATAAGAGGAAGCCATAGGCAGTTCTGAAAAACTCTGAAAAAACGCTGAAAACTCAACTCCCCGAGCAAAGCTCTCACACATGCTGTCCTGGTTTGAGTGACACAGGACTAATTTATCTTCTAACGCTTGGGAAAACTGGACTTTTAGAAGACTCTAGTGTCTGAATTTGTGAAAGTATTTACTTTCTAGCCAGCTATGGTGTGTGGGTTTCAAGGTCTCAGTGTTTTCGAGCTCGCCAGGTCCAGGGATGAGGAGGAGTGAGACCCGGGCACTTGACCCAAGCTGGCCAACAGGATTATTTCATACCATGAATGGCACATTCAATATAAATTAGAGAGTTTGCTGCAACGTGCTGTCTCTCTCTTGATGGCTGCCATCCTGAGAACTTTGTGCCCCAGTGCCGGACCCCTGAGCCCTTCCCTTCCTCCTGAAGCCGTAGCACTCACAGTGTCCCACATTTGCTGTCCGCTGCTGGGAGTGCACAGCTTCCTACTGATAGAATTGGCTGAGTATAATCCTTGTATATTTTATACTGGTATCGGGATCAATACTGGTTCTTTAGTATTACTAATATTAATTATTTAGTCTTATCCTATTAAATTTATTTATATTCAGCCCTCGTGTTTCCTTGTTTTTCCCCAATTCCCCTTCGCGGGTGGGGAGGGGTCATGGGGTGATAGAATAATTGCCTAAAAGACAATGAATTGTTGCGGGTTTCTCAAACCGTAACACATGCACACACGCGCAGAGAGGGACGCTGAACTGCCGTAGGAGACATGCGGTTCGGCACTCAGAGTTGGGAAGAGATGAGGAAAAACCACTCTCCCCCTGCCATAACTGGGCGCCGGCGACTGTACAAACCTCGGTGGCAGTGGTCTCACCATCGGCTGCAGTATCCGTCTGCTCACTGTCAGTCTATTTGGTTAGACAAGTAACCGGGTCCCCAGAGGAAGGCAGGAATAAAGAATAAACCCAGCTCATCAGTACACGCGGCTCACACGGGGAACTGTTAAATTCAACATCCCTGCGAACTGCATTAGCATTGCTTTTCAAACCACGCACAAGTCAAAGAAGCAAAATAAAAATGCTATATTAGTAAACAGAACAGACTCAGAGGAAGACTCCAGGCGTACTGTACACAGTATATGGCTTTACTGGAACAAATTTATAAGCCAAACAAAACATTACTGGAAAGGTGTTATTTGAATAGCAGATTTTTTTTCTTAAGAAAGCCAGGTGGCTTTAAAAAAAAATGGAAAAAAAGGCTAATATTTTTCTGAACAAACTTTTCCTCCCATAATGTTTTTTTTTTTAAAAAATTATTCATCAATTTTTTTTCTAGCCAATATAGATTAATATGGTATTTGACTTTTTATCTGGAGGGGGAAAAGATAATTTAAAAAAAAAAAAAAAAAAGGCTACTTTAACAGTCACCTGACTTTCAGCCCCTCATTTGTACAGAAGTTGTTCTTGTCTCCACATTTATACACCATGAGGCTGTCTGCATTACCAAGGAGTTCAAACCACCACACCCCCAGCCCATCTACTGCCTGCCTGTGGAGTAACGGTAAGGCTCAGATCCCACTTGGTTCCAATAAAGAGCAGCTGATATTGTTAATGATAATAAAAAGAAAGAAAACTGCCATTAAAAGAATCAAAAATACTTCTCATTCCATTTAAGAATATGGATGAAAGCAGGAGAAAAAGAAAAGTAACACCCCCCCCCAAAAAAAAACCAAAAAACCCAAAACACTTACTAGGTACAAGTGATAAAAATGAAACAAAGCACAGCATTGCACAGACTGATCTATCCCTGCTTTGCTTGGCACCGTGAAGAACATTTTAGTGGAGAGCGCAAGTGTTGAGATTTAATAGAGAGTCGAGTGTAGCTCACTACAGGCTGAGAAGAGAGTTCAAATGACTATTTTTTGATGTTGTGCAAGCTTATGGAAAACTGGTAAGTAAAGAAAGTGCTCTCTACTGCCCCAGATTGACACATCCAAGTTGTTTTAACACCAGTGAAAGCTCTGGTTTTGGTTAGAGATTTTCCGTGGTCCTTAGATAATCTAACGTAACCCAGGCAGGTAATTGAAAGCTAGGACAATACATCTCATCCTCAAATTACATCAGTATGAAACAAGAAAAAAAAAAAGCAACCTACTGGTGGATGGAGTATCAGTCTTAACTTTGAATGTCTGATCTTCTGTTATTTTCTGACAACTGCCATGTTTCATAAAACTGCTTTTTGGATATTTTTTCATTGCTTTTCTCCCTATCGTGCCTTTCTTGAATAATCTGTATTGCTTGTATGACAGGCAAAAGAATAAGCAGGTATTTTGGACTATTCGGTTAAGTGCACGAATGCAAATTATATGCAATTTTTCAAGCAATAACCACACACTAGATAGATGCTTTAATTTTTAAAATGAAACTGTAATGCCAAAATAGTCTACCTAGACGGTCAAATTGCTTTCACTAAAGTGTTAGAAAATTGTTTCTTTATTAAGGAAGAATCTCCCATAACATTATAGGCAATTGTAAAGGTATGGCAATATAAAAAAAAGCCCCAAACCCTATGCATTGTCACTCCTATTAAAGAAAAAAAAAGGAGGAATTAATGAATCTAGGCATTTAAAAGGAATTAAAAGATTTGTATCAAGGCACTGTAACACATGAGTCTGACACATAGGGTTCATTTAAGAACTTGAAATTGGGAACATTAAAGAAAAAAAATCAATAGAAATATTAGCTGCTAAGGTACGACCGCAGAAGCTAATGAAATCTAAGGGGAGAATTCTGCCTCTGACTGCATGGACTGCCTCCAGATGCACTGCTCAAGGGAGAACGGAGCTCAGCAAGGTATGAGATTGGTTCAGGATACTGGCTGCAGCCTCGGCATCGCTGTGTGCAATCTTTTGTCACTGGGGAAAAATAAGCTTTCTATTTCTTTCACCATAACAGCAATGAAATCCTAAATAAGGCATAAAATTCGCTTTATTGCAACACACATGTCTGCTAATAAGCCAATCAACAGCCATGGAGTCAAAGTCAGCGTTACTGAGTTACTTGAAATAAAGATCTGGGGTTATTGTGGAGCAGGGAATGGCGAATTAAGGCTCAGCAAGGCAGGTCTCCTGCGGAGCAGAGAGTAAGAAAGGTTGGGCTCAGCTCCGGGACGGGCTGTAGTGCGCTGAACGATGGGCAGCTGCCGGTGGGGCTCGTGGGCGGGCGAGGGACCGAGCAGGGAGGGAAGGCAGCTACCTCCTGAGATGCTGCGGCTGCACCTCCTCTAACGTGCGATTGTAATTGCTGTGATTTGTTTTGCCAATGTAATGCAGACATGCCCGAGTTTAAAACACACTCACTTTCATGCAATATTTTGAACAAGAAATACCCCCTGGATTAGGCACAAGTCTGTGTTGTCTGCCAGGAAGCACTGCCAGAGTAATCACCCTCATAAAAGAGCGACACTAAAAAAGCCTATTTTATACACTTTTATGCTCAATACTTCCTAACTTTACTAACGAAAAGAAGTGCTCATTTCTGAAAGAGGCACAGACCGATGTATTACATAAACACAGCCTCGTTATTGCCTCTGGAGCTGGCACTGTATTAATGCTGTTATTGCTATTAGATTAATCCAAGTGCAGAGCTAATGCAAATTGAAACCTAAATGCTATCTCAAAATGAGGACACGAAATGAGACAGCAACATTTTGGATGCCTTTTATCAGAAATTGCACATTATTATTTAGTTGTTCGGCATCACAGAGCCAAAAGCATCTAAAGACAATGTTTTTACAAGATAAATTGATGTGACTTTTGGCTTTCTGTAAAAAGGAAATGAAATCCTGCACCAAGTCTTACAAAACCAACAGCAGTAGATTACACAAATGTTTAGATGTGCAAGCTCATTTATTGAAGACAGCTACTGCAACGGCATCGACAAGTAGCCAAAATGGCTTTTCACAAACGGCCAACTGGTCTGCGATTACCTGATCTGGGTTTGTTTTTTTTTTTTTTTACATACAAAGCAAAACTGCATTTTTGCATTTGAAAATGAAGGGGAAAAAGGAAAAATGAGGAAAGAACAAACTCATCATATTATTCTGTCAACAAAGAATAACTAGGCACCAGCAGAAACTGAGATGCCAGTTATTCTGTTACTTAAACAAGCAGGTTCCTTTCCTTCTTCTGGATATATTATGAACTCCACAGTTCCCAGAATCACTGCGGACTCCTCTTCTGCAGTTGGGTGTATCTGCCCGTGATAACCCTGGTGGCTTGAAGCATCAATTTCGGCAGTGCTAATATAACACTGCAAAAGGCAAGGCGGCCCACATGGCCTGTTCCCCCAACAGCTGCAGAACAGCTGTCCCAATCTGACCTCTCAACTGATACATTGGATTTAATCACAGGAAAACAATTTAATCTGCAGCAGAGATGAGATTAAGGCTGAAAATACAGATCCAGGTTTCGCTGGACCAGAAAGCCTCTCCGAAGCTTGGGCTACAGCTCACAGCCTCTTGCAAAAAGCTGAGTCCACCTGTATTTCGGACATCCTGAAGCCTGTAAGGGTGCCCATTATTATTGGCTAGCTATTTATATAAATGTAATGTATATACATACACATATACATGCATGCATATATAATTATGCAGGAAATCATACTTCATTCCCACTATTTAGATAACTATTCTAACCCTTGTATACGCTGACAGGGGGAAGAAAAAGGTCTCGGTGGGTTCAGATACAATACTTGAGAGCCGAGCGGCGGCAATTTGTTCAGTGCGAGTCACTTTGCATCAGCCGACAGAGTTCAAACCAAGCCACTTCCACACAGTGTTGTGCCTAACCCTGGGCCCCACGCTGCGCTCCCAACATCAGGGAAAAAAAAAAATAAAGAAGAAGGAAAAAAAAACCCCCAACCCCCAAACCAAAAAGAAAAAATCAAACCAACAAAAAACCCCAAACAACAAACCCACCCCTTCTAACATATCAGCACAGACAGAAATGAGGCTCTGAAAGTAGGACCACTATCGCAGCAATCTAACACTGTTTAGGACTGAAGCACTGAACACGAAAAAGAGTGTGTTCGATGCCGAGGTACACACCTCTTCCTCTGAACTGTCACTCAGGTCATTGGCAAGTGAGGCACTCAAGGAGGCCGCCTTGGGCTCCAGGTAGCAGAGGCACATAGCCAGAGGAAAGGAGAGAGTGAGGGCGTATGGCACTGAGAAAGAGGCAGAGAGCAGGAAGAAAAAAATGAAGAGGAAGCAAGGCACCAGGGAGGGGGAGCGGATGGGGAGGTAGTGCTGCACGCTGGCAGGCAGGAGGTTGGTTTCGGAGAGGTTAGGGAGCGACAGGTAGCCGTCGTCATCCAGGAGGGAAGGAAATGACTCTGGAAGTTGCAAGGAGAAGGAAAACAGCGTTCCGCCTTTGCCAGCTTTTTGCTTATAGCCGAAAGCCACGTCTTGCTCGGCGGAGCAAACTCGCCCCTTTCTGTCAGGGTCCGGCTCCGGCTCGCCGTGCTTTGGAGCGCTCTCTTTGGGCGCCTCACAACCTACGGACTTTGTTCGAGCGCTCTCCTTGCATCTCCTGCGAAGCTTTGCTGAAGATGCAGGGGGGCCAGGCTGCGAGGATGGCGAGGGGTGGCGGGAGTCAGTGCCAAGCAAAGATGGCTGGTGACAGAGAAAGAGCAGCAAACGAGGCGCAAAAGCAAAAGGACAAAAAGAAAACTGTAATTAGTTAATTTTCTTCTGTGATGATAAATAAAATATATATATATAAAAATTATAAACAGTATTTTAACACCACAGCTTTCCACTGAGTTAAATGGTGCACGTTGCCATGCTGCACACCACAGGTATTAGTGAATCAGGGTTACAGCTTAACAACAGGCAACTTCTCGATTCAGCATTTGTCTATCCATCTGCAGCACAGGACTGACATAAAAACCTTCACGGCCCTATGTGGAGTTTCAGGTGCTGCCAGTTTCCACTTGCTGTGAGACTGGCTTCAGATCATAAGGAGCTTTCAAACACCACGTACATGGAGAGCAACAAAGAGATGAGGGAACGTATTTCTAATACCAACACTGCTTGTGACAGCACTCCTGCAGTCAGGAGGAGACCCAGTGGTGGCCAGATGCTTCCCATCTATGCCTTGGACAACCTCAGTAGCAAACATGAAAACCCCGAGGATTTTAAAACTCTACATGCTCAAATTTTTCCATCACAACATTAAAAAAGAAATAAAAAATCTAGGCCCTAAACCTAAATAAAACACATTCTGGTTTGGGGGGGGGGGGGGGGGGGGGGGGGGCGGTGTGGGGCATAAATCTATAAAACAACCGTTACTGATGGAAAAAACAGTACCAGCTCAACACCTATGCCAGCAGCCAGCTCCTCAGTGCGGCTCCCATCGCCGCCCAGGCTGGTCTCCGAACAGCCCTGCCCTCACCTCTGCCGGCCATGAGCCGGACCAGGCTCCTGGCCACCCACCCTGCTGTCCCCCTCCGCTTTGGCAGCGCCTTGAAAGAAGGGAGCTGAGGGTTTCAGTTAGGCAGACCCCCTGCTCTCTCGCTGGGGATCTGAGGGGGGGCTGACCAGCGAGACGTCCATGCCACACACAGCCACATCTCCGCAGTCAAAAAGTAACTCTTTACCCATAGCGAAGAGGCAAAAATGTTCCCAATGCTTTTGCTACAAATTTTACCACAATGCAAAGAATACTGGCTACCAACAAGCAGGATTTGCTCTGATACACCGTTTGTACGGCATTCAACAGGTCTTTAAGGTCATTCAAGGACCCAAAATTGGTAGGGGAGGCAATTCGGCAGGAGGGGTGCTCACAACTAGCTGACCGTCACCTAACACGCTCCCTGCGGGCAGCTATGACTGCTCTTTGGAAAGACAACAACAGCCACCGCCACCAAAATACCCCAGTAGACCAGACCTGCCACGATACTGACGGATCCAAGATGTTTTGGCCAAAGTCAACTAGGTGCACTTAGCTAAAGTGGCACACTGGCTCCATGACCAAACCCTAAGTCGTCCATCCAGCACGCATCTCCCCAAGGAGCTATATAAGGCATTTCACTCCCACTGCCGCTCCCAGCTCCACACAGCAGAATGGCTTCAAAGCCAAAACAGCATTTGTCTGTACAAGCTGGTGCCAAATCTGAGCCAACAAGCAGAATTTAGACACAGGTTGCAGCAATGCTAGCTACTAAGCCTAATCTTTACCAGATATATTAACAGTAGGAATGGGATCTAAGCCCAATATTTACATGGAAGAGCTCCTTCCCCTCCCCTTAATATTTTGCTTCTCTGTCTGTTCTAACCAGAACAGTTAAAAACCCAATCTCTCAGTTCAGGCAACCTGTATTCCTGAATTGAGCAACCAAAACCAAGCCTAACTTCAAACCACCTACAAATGTCTTCTTTATGGGCTTAATGTATTAAGCTCAAGTCAAAATTTAATGGTGATGGACTTACAGGACTTTATGTGAGCTGAACACACAGAACTTCTCTTTATATTGCAAAGGCAAAAAAGCCAAAGTAAATTTATTCTTTGCTAATACAGACCATTCACTTATTGACATCTTTGCAGTGTTAATATTTAGAATAACTTCTGGTACTTAAATACATATGGATAAAAGAAAGGAAAATGTCTTAGTGGAAATGTTGAAAACCTACCTATAAAATTTAAGTACCCTTAAAAACAAATTTGATTTCAAATCTGTCCTGTGGTTCTGGAGACCCTATTCTCTTTATAATGAATGATGAAAGTGTTAGCAAGTCCAGTGGAGTCAGGACCAAGATCTCTATAGGCTTACAGGACTGAAGCTCCCTTATCAGGTGCTTTAAACAGAACCCACCTCTTGGGGGGAGGGGGGCAAAAATCGTTCATTTGTGCTTTGTGCGTGTTTAAGTACCATCAAAACATTATCCTAAAAATATCTTTGACTATTTCTAGCCATGTATAAGGAACAGATGATCTTCGAAATGCAGCTGATCTCTCCATTGACCTAAATTAACAAACACTTGGAACAGAATTAGTTTCTATTGGGTATTTGATTTTCACAAAAATTTGATTTTCACACATTTGATTTTCATCAAGACCCCAGTTAAATTTTACAAAGATTATTTTTGTAATGCTATAGTTACAGTGCACAGTTTCAAAAGAAAAACGTTTCTCATATGCAATTTTCAGTAATTCAATTTGTTTCTGGTTTTTGGTACCTTAATTGCAACTCTTTTTGAGGACTTAATCCTTTAGCTATGTAGCTCACTGTGGCCTTACATGATGAGGCCAGAAGTTCAGGTTCTAACATTTGCATGCATGACAGTTTTGTGGGTGTAAAGGTATACATCAAGGTCTTTCCTCACAAATGAAGAGGGTAAATCTTATTTGTTTAGCAAGTGCATTCCATAGTACGCTTTTTGAGTTATATCCTAGATTCAATAATTCATATTCTGTTTTCTTCTCCTCAATGTAAAAGAAACAGAGGACATGTTACATCCAATCTCTTCTGATTCTACTTTATTTCTTTTCACTGTCAGCCTCTGAAATTCAGTATCTTCTCTGTTTCTCTGTTTGATTTACTCCTTCTTAGTAACTCAGTAGATATAATGCACAGCCATGTGTGTACGTGTATGCAGTGGTGGTGGGATTGGAGATGGTGACAGATGAATCAAATTTAACAACTGAGCAGAGGATCATCAACAAAAACAGTTTTCTTCAAGGCAAAACTTCAAACGAGGGAAGAAAATGCTTTTGTAAGCCAGAAAAAAGACGCTTATAAAGTATATTAATACCCCAAAGTTAATAGAGAAAAAATGCTCATTAAAATACATGCAAGGAAACAGAGCATTATGAGAACTAAATGAGAAAAATACAATTGTTTAAAGCACAGAGCTACATACAAGAACACAGAACTATTTTGTTGCCTTGTCAAAAAATAAAAAGCATGATGCCCATACTAAAGTCAAAATACGACTGAAGACCAAAGGAGCAAAACATGCACTGCTAGGCTACTTTTGCATATTTCCTAAAGAGCTCTTGAATGCTATGTAAAAAACACTGCACTGACTGTTAAATGGATTTACCCTTTCAAAAAACAGTCTGAGGCAGGAATTGATTTTTACAACATTGTACGAAATGCGAAACGGCTGTAGAAATATTGATTCAAGACATGTATATACACATACATACAACCGTGTATACTCCAGTTTCCTCTCACTGAATTAGGTATCTTCTCCCTCCCTAAAAATTCTGCGTTTCTCCGAGCGCTCTCCAGACAGGTCAGTTTAATACAAAACCCTCAAAACTCTACCTTGGTATCATGGCGTATTGCCGAGACCGGGGTGACTTCCTCTGCTCTTTTCTTTTTGCCCTCTTCATCATCTTTCTCTTCTTCTGCCTTTTTCTCTGGAGTCACAGTGGTTATCAAGTTGGTCTGAGAGATGCCCTTTGTTGTGGCGTACTGGCCAGTACCAACCTCTGCAGCAGACACAGAATCCTTCATGTACATTTCATGGTTTTCATTCACTGATGCTAAAAGCAAATATTTAAAGAGGGAAAGTCTGAAACAGCTTTTGCAGAGAAGCTGCGTAAAATTAAAAAGCTGGATTAGTAAAACATCTGAGATACTGCTGAAAACACAACTATGTCATGTTTCAGGAAACCAGAAGCATGTGCATACATTTAAATAAACCGTTTGCTTGAAATAAAGCTTGTAGCTTTTATATGCATAAATATATACTACGGATGTGTATACACACATTAGTGTACCTAATGCGCGCATTACACAGTTGTTAAATGTTAGCAAGCCATTAAAAGTGCTACTGTAGTAAAACATCTGGGAAAAAAAAATCAATGCGTTGCCACAGTTATCAGGCAGGAAACATAAGGAAAAACAGCGATGACATCAGCCATGGGGGTGGAAGAGATTTTTTTTTTTTAAATCTGTCAGAATATAACAATGCAGATCAAATGCACAGTAAGGAGTGCGCTACGTTGCAGGAGATGACAATATTGATCTAACACAGGCATAACATCTGAGAATCAAGAAACGGGATCTTTGTATTATCGAGTATTACAGTCTGCCAGTTAAGTGAGCTCGTTATGCTAAAAATTTCTGGGAAGTGATGGCATTCAATTCAGTGGGCCAAACCAGAATGTTTTAGGATGTAAATGTTCAGTAATTCAGCAAACTTAAATATATATAAATGATTTTGAAATAAATAGTAAATTTCCAGATAGAATGTAATCAAAACATTAATATATACCCAGACCCTGCTCTTCACAATTGTGTAACTAATTTTTAAGTCAATAAGACTATTCAAATTTATAAAGTTACTTGCATCTGTAACAAATGACAGGGCCAGGACCACAGTGCAATTGCGATGCAAAATGTTACAGCTACATTTGCATTATAGTAACAACATTAGTGAAGAAATCATAAGCGTTGATTAAAAAAACCTCCTTCCCCCATTTGCACTTACGCAAATTAACATCATAAAAACACTGCGGAGCCTAACAAATGCTGGGGAAAAGCGTTTCAGATATCTCATCTCTTGGGAATGAGCTTAGGAGGTGGGAGAAAGCAAAGGGAGTAGAGGGAGACATCTTGTTTAGATGCTACAAACAAAATAACGCAGAAGGATAATTTCTGCTTTGAGACACATGCACAGCAATCAGGTCACCAGTTGCTTGGTAACGAGCAAGAAGCACATCAGAATTAGAAGATTCCAAAATAATTAATGACAAGCAGCACCTTCAGGGGGAGAAAAGAAGGCTTGTCACTAGTACTTTTAAATCAAAGCTTCTGCCCCTCCCCACCATCAGCTATACTCATTGCAATTTGTTTGTGACATTCTGTGGGAGAATTCACCTTTTTTTTTTTTAAAAAACTGTCGCAATTCTCAACTTAGTCTTTTTTGTCTACAAAAATAAACTACAACCTCTTTTTACTCAATAGCTGACAACAGCAACAGCTGATGAAGTAGCTGAGACTGCATCACACGCTGGTTTAACCTAAAGGAGCAGCTGAACCTCCCTGAACCACGGAGAAAGAGAGGAGGAGGAAGGACATACTATAAACCTGCGTATGTTACTCTCCCTCTCACACCTTCAAAAGTAATGTATCGAAAAAGCCTGTTAGCCCTCATCCGACCAGGACATGAGGTAATCGGAAGCAAGTGTTATTACTCAAACAAGGGAAGCAATTCATTTATGAATGGTAACATATACTTAAATGAAAAAGCTATACAGGAAAAAAGCCAAGTTAAACCAAAACCCAAACAGTTACTCATGCAAACCCTGAAAAAGCTTTGAAGCCTGACTTGCTTGGGCAAGCAGGTCCAGGCTGGCAGGTCCAGGCTGGCAGGTCCTTCCCCAAAGCAGGGAAGTGCTTTGCAGGTGTGAGGCCAAGGAGAGTGGCTCCACAACGTGTGGGCTCCCAAGGACCTCCTCCAGGCAAACACTTTGCACGGACCGCAGCAGTACATTTAGCACAGTATTCCTCTGCCTCCTCCCCTTGCCCTGCACAGCAAACGCACCGGTACTCACAGCCTCCACTCCACCGAAGCTCAAGGAGATGAGATGACAAGAGGTTTATACCTCATCTAAAGCAGTGACCACTGTCACGATAACTTTTGACAAAGTCAATTAAGAGGACCTTACCCCCATCTAAGCTGCGAGACATAGTGTAACGTTTACTAGAAGACCGCTCAAAGTAAGGTGCGGGACGGTCTATGAGGGCGCTGGCTCTTCTCGTCTGGGCCTGCGTCCGGCCACTGTAGCGAAACTTGGAGCCCAGCGTGAGGAACTTCTTTGGAGGTGCTTCTGGCAGCAGGAGCCTAAAACACACCAAGCAGTGCACCCATTACTCCCCCTCCTCCAAAAATCAGTCCACCATTTCTGCAGAGGAAAGACGACGACTGTTGGGTATCACTCTCCATCGTAACCTGTGCCTCACGGATCTGCGGCTAAAAGGGAAGCAATCAAAGGATGCCCCTCATAGAGCATGACAAAACCGCTTAGCTAATGCATTGAAAGAGCCGAGTTCTTCCTAACAGGCAAGAATCATTTAGTCCCTTCCTGCTTGAAAATCAGCTTTATTATTTTCTAACCACCAAAACTAAAAATAAGGTGTTCCTTGTATCAGGGACTCTGATCTGGGCTGAAATACACGTATGTTTCTTATACTTGAAATTTATGACAGCGCTACTGCTGAGGACAGGGCCAGGACGGATTTCCAGTGGATGCAGGGCAGTATTCATTCACAGGGATGCAGACATTTTTCAGGTTAGAGCCTTCCCACCCTCTGTATCTTGGCTATGGGATTTTGCTGAAGAAGCCATTCTCCTGCTATGGAGTTTATGTCTTAGACATTGATTTCCCATTAAAATCAGAAAACACCCATAAAATGCTCACTCGATTTCTTTTCAGAGCTTTTGCTACTAAGATTGCATTTCATATGAACATACAGACAGCCTGAACCAATAGTTTTGAAAAAGGAGATAAATTCTTCAATCCCCACAAATATCTTGAGAAGGGTTTTTAAGCACTGGATGCCCTTTCGTGCCATTGAACATCTCACCCTTTTCGGGTCCCATTGCTAAGTATCTCTGTGCTGACTATCCCAGCACAAACTAATCATGGCATTTATTCCACTATCCCAAGCTTTCCTCAGGTCTTCTTAGAAGTCAAAACCATAGCTGCAAAATTCCTCAGTAATACAAAAATTACAGCTATGGATTGGTATTCACCAACTACTGTCTGTATTTTCATACTGAATTAAATGAAAATTTCCTCCCTTCTTTTTTTTTTTTAAATTCTTACCCACATCCCCCAGTAGCTTTCCACATAAGTTGTTCTCCCTATACAAGCGTATGTGCAGAAGTGCAGCAGAGTCCTTCGTCTCTTTAATTATAGCGGCTGCTAATATCATGGCACAGATAGCAAAAGGATTAATTGGGACCATATGGTGATTTTAAATATTCAGTATCTATCTGAAATAGTATGAATAATTTGAAACATTTCAAATTTTGAAGAAGCAATAACCTTCCCTTGTCTGCTCAGAGATACCTCATAATCTAAAAGATAATTTGATTTGAAGGTTTTTGTCTCTGCTGACAGAATTGGTCTTTTCTGTTGCGTTTCATATCACACCTTTAAGAAAAGAAAACCACATACCTGAAAAATGTATGGTGCTCAACACACACTTTCCATAAGCGCTTTGCAGCACGATGATTTGGCAACTTAAACCCAATAGTACTTTCAAACTGCTCAAACTAGGTAGGAAAAAAGAAAAAGTATGTATTTGATGCTGCGCATCTATTTTTACAGTGTACACAGGTTCATCTTAATTTCTTCCGTCTGTGTCATCTCATTGCAAGGGTGAATGTATACGCTCATGTATATAACCACATATATACGTATTCTACAGACTACTGCCTGGTAAGGAAGCTGTGAGTGATAATCAAAGGCAACCTTTGAGGATTGTTTTTTGTGGGAAACCCAGATAATAAGGAAGAAGTTTTTGATGGTGACAGTGACGTTTTAGGCCTACAGTAACAAAGAGATCGGTTGGGAGACTTCTGAGAAAAACATCATTTAAGTGTTTTAACCCTGTTGGTTTAACTTTCACCAGTTTAAACAGTGGGAAGCCTGATAACAGCCTGGAGGGGAGCAATAGTCCCCAGGGACTGATCTGGTCTCACACAGCCTTAGATTTAAGGAGATTCACAGTGAAAGAACTAGAGTTTATAAATCACAGTGTTTTTAGCTAATTTATCTCCTGGGGAGGATGAGGAAAAGACAGCAAGAGTCGGCTGGGGATACTGAGAGACCTTTCTAGGTTGTGCTGCAGATTTATATTCCAGATGCAAAAGCTGTGCCAACTATGACCGCTGTAACATGTCGATGGCTACATGCAGATAGCCGAGTAGATGGAACAGTGTTGCTGTGACCAGGGAAAGGTAGGCACAAGGGCACTTGTAAGAAAGCCTGGATCCCTAGGGGGAGGCTGACAGAGAGAAAAAAGGTGGGAAACAGCAAAACAATAAAGATGCTATAAGCGACACATGGGATGGTGAATCACATCATCATTGAATATTATCTGGAAAAAGACTGCATTGATTATTTTGCGTAAGGAACGAGGACCTGGTCACAGGATGCTATATACCAAGACCAGCAGAGCTCACTAGGACTTCAGTGGTGGAGCGCTTGAGAGCAGGCATTGGGAACATCAGTGGCTATTCTTTTTTTTTAAATCAAACTCAGGACTTGGAAGTTGGTTATTAAAACTGGGTCTGCTGAGAGGCAAAAGATGTAGTTTTGTGGATTTTAGTTTAGGACTCTAAGAAAGGCTTAGACCCTTGGGGGGCCCAGCAGATTTCCCAGGTCACTTATGAAGCCAGTACTGGAGACATTGGCTCAGGACTCCCAAATTCCATACTGCACAAAGGGAGAAATGCCAGTCCTCATCCAGGGCATTTCTATCCTGCTACACAGCTCCGCCCTCTAAAATAGATATAGGTTTTCACATATCACAGACCAATTATTGTACCGGCACTTAAAATTAAGACACTCCTTTGCCTCTCAGGATCCTGAGCTCTTCCCTGGGATTTTTGCTAAGATTTATCATCTCATTTCTGCATTGGTGCAGGCTCAACCCATGAGGTAGGTATTTGCTGTGCATCCGGCTGAGCCACCAGAGGGCACTCACTGTACGAGATTTCCCACCACCTTCTCCAGAGCCAGAACACCAGCTCCGGTGGGCCGGGGAGGACTAAAGCCTGTAGCTACCAAAAATGCTGAATGCTGGATGCTTGACTCCATTTTTAGCAGTCTCCAGATTTCTATTCAGACTCCCAGTTTCCTAGTCTGATACACTTACAAAATGTGGGACGGCCTGTCTACATCTCTTAGAGGGCAAGATCAACAGACACTAATTTAATATACAACACGATGGCGGATGATGAGCATTCTGTGAATAAGGACATGTTACTTAAATTCCCCAAATATTTATAGTATGGATGAGCTTTTTACATGCAGGTGGCCATATTTATTCCTTTTATTAGTTCATGGATGTAAACAGAAAAACACCAAAGAAGATTTTGCCTGTATTTTAAATAAAGTATTTACCTAATCTTTCCTAAGAAAATCAGCACAAATTAAAAAATATAAATGGAGAGGAATGTAAAGGCTTGTAAGACATGATAAATCAACAAATCAATGAGCACACAGGTTTTTTTAAAAGGTTCACTCACTAAAGAGTGTCAGGATGCCCTTACCTCCCCTGGCCGGATTTTGATGTAGAAGTTGTTCCTCTTGTAGGAAATTTTCAGAACCTTCGGCCAGGCAAATCTATTTATTCTGAGTCTGTCTCGATATATTAAGAGACCACTTGCACAAACTCCTAGCATGATTTCCACTCCTTCAGAATCCTGGAAAAACAAGCAGCGCACTTTGTTGAATATTTCTTTCCTTACATCCCCCGGTACCACAGATTCTTGTATACTGTGTTTCTATCTGAGCAACGTCTTTTTAATGCACCAGCTGTAGTGACCTGATTTCTGAGAGCTACCCTACTCATTGACTGCATTCATGCAACTAATAGTAAGGTTCGGCAGAGTGAGAGAAACTGAGCGTTGCGAATGTTTCCTTATATTTTAGAAAGACCGCAAAAGGAGGGGGAAAATTTTACACATTATTAAAAGAATGATATTAACCATACAGCAAAATTTTATTCGCATAATGAAAAAAAAAGTGTTAATACCATACATACTAGATTGAAAGTAAGTAGGACAGCATACAAATTTACTTATCCTGGCATCACTCATCTCCATGCCTAAGCCTTGTGAAGCCTTAGATTTTTCTTCTGTAGTTTGCTTGTCTTGGCTTTAGTTGGTTCGCTAGTTTCTTTAACGCTGTTGTGCCCATGCTCAGTATTCTCACTTTGAAATGACCAGCAGGCAGAAAGTTGGGTATTTAGACCAGAAAGATTCTTTTAAAAGCGTGTGACTGGGCCTCTGCTATAACCCATTTTTGACAGGGAAGCTGTAGTTCAGACACATTAGCACTATAAAAGATTTGGCCACAATCTTATCAGAGTATACCCATAAATAGTATTTTTAAGTAAGAAGTATAGACTTCTCCTTCCTTTAAAAGCCTTCAAATAGCCTTAATCCAATCTTCACTGTTTGCTACCACCATTAGACTGCATAATTCTGCTTTTTCATTTAGCTATGTACTAATACTGCTGGACAAAAGAAGGATCCACCTTAAAGCACAGAGTTCTTCAATAATTATTTTAAAATAACTTAAAGTTACAGAAGTCTGACAACAGAAGCTATGAAAATGTCACCCTATGACAATCATGAAATGAATTCATCGTTTTCCTCTGGTCTTCCCGACAAGCCATCTTTTAGGCACACAGTGAAAATCTGATTACATTTCAAGATGAACACAAACGCATGCATGGTCAGTCATGATGAAAAGGCTACAGCACAGCTTGCAATACAAAAAACCCTGTTTTAAAATCAGTGACAGAACATAGAATTATGTGCCACAAAGTCACTTCAGCGTTAGAAAACACACCAGTAGAGGACGTATGTTCCAACAATGATGATATCACCCCTTAAAGGCAGATTTTTTCTAAATAAAGCTCTTGTGTGATATCATTGTCAGGTACTGCAGAAGAGAAAAAGCTGATTTTTTTCAGTGGACTTCAACTTCACAGTTTCCTGAGCAAAGAGTAATGTCTAAATACAGTGAATACATTCTAAAAAAAGAAAGTCTCATTGCCAGCAATCCCACTGCCTGGTAAATGCCTGAAATGCACGCGTGCTCACATACAGCACATAACTGCAGGTGCAAGGGGCTCCTTCCTCTGATACACCTTCTCAAAAACTTGTTGAGAAATGTCTTCTTCCCTCATCCCCACCTTTGCAGCAGATCTAAGTCCATTCATGGCTCCTGTGCCTTGTTGGTGTCAAGAGACTGCTTTTCAATGTGATGCTATTGGGAGTAACATGAAACCCGAATAAAAGAATTTGGCTTTTTTCAGGAGCGATGCGGTTGCATGCAACAGAAAACTGTTAGCTGTAATGTGCCAGCCATGAGACACTGAGCTGCACATCTCCGCAGCTCTGCATATGAATGGAGGGCTTTATCAGAGCAGTGACAGCCCAGAGGACAAATCTGTCTATTTGAACACGTTTTTTATCGTAGTCTTGTGTTGGATAATTGGGAACTAGTTTTAACAGCAGCTGGCGATTCCAGCATCTGTTGAATACCTAAGATACTGGCACAGCCTTAATGAATTGACATTTACATAGAGACATCTGCCACGACATGACTTCAAAAAGGCATCCACAGAGATACTTGTCCCCTAGCCTGATACCATCAGATCTCACTGGCAGACCTAATTAAAATGAAACATTACTTCTCACGCAGAGTCTACTTTTCCCACCTTCAGCTCAGTTTCCAAGATTACTGTTGGGTTCCTTAACCCACAGACAGACCCAATTCGGTGAGCACTGCAGCTTTTCAATTAAGAACATCACTTTAGAGAGAAATTGGCTTGTCTACAGGCTTCTCTTGCTCTGAGTCTTTTCATAAGAAAAATAGAGTAAAACTGGATACTAACATTTTTTTAGGAAAAAAAATAAAATGGTTTTCCCAGGATATCCTATGTTAAATTTCACAGCCTTTCTCCAATATTCTGAAAAAAATATTTAGGCCTTAATACTACGCTATGTTAGATCTTCAGTAAGGAAGCCTGTAGCGTGTTTAGAACAGGAACTCACTTTGTTGCTGTTCTGCAGATTTCTTTGCGTTGGACAAAGGACGTTGAAAAAAAAGCTACTGAGCGACATTCGGCAATCCGTTTCTGTCTCTGCTCCAAATGTGCCTCAAGATTTTGTGCCTATCTGCAAGACACAGGGAGAGCAGCGGCATGCCTCCTGGTAAAGCGCTGCCCATTGAGCCATACTCAGATTTTTCAGTGAAGGCAATTAACAGAACACAAAAGATTGTCTTGAATTCTGTAACACACATGCACAGCTCCTACAAAATGCCCCAGGGACATGGTTGCAGGCCCTTTCAAGATCCGAGCTGCAAATTTATCTCGGTTCTTGAAAGGATCTGCTGCAGCATAAAAACAGGCTCACAATAATTTGACCTTTACAGAAAATGCAGCGCTCTCCACAGCTCAGGATTCTTTGTTCAGCACTCATTTGCCAAGGATGCTTGCTAACCTCAAAGATGCTAAAATCCATTAGCCTTACTTTGAAGAGTGAAGAAAAAAAAAAAAAGTAATTATTTATTTGGAAAAAAACCGCGCAAAACAAAAAAGACACAACAAACACAAGGCTCTCTCGAGCCACAGTAAGAATGACCATGTTTTATTCATAACTTAACCTGACGATGATTAGAGAAACTACTTCATCATGGGAGAATATTTCCAGCAGAACTGCTGCCTTTCCAGTCAACTGCAACGATCACGCTTCAGAAGAGAGACAAGCCACCGTCTCCCCGTCACTATCAATCTGATTTGGTTTCCAGCATGGCTAAATAATTGCTTGAAAGTTCTCTTCAGTGTTAGAAATTATCTGCTTATCTAGTTAAGATACCACAGTTGGCCTTATTAAATTGCAAAATGTAGCTGAATGAAATGACAACTGATCACTCTCTGGACAGCTTCTAATATCCTTCCTCATTACTCCGTCCATTCAATATTTTCCCGACGGATTTGGTTATTTAAATCAACATGATCGGTTGATGAGCAACATCATTGACTCTATAGGCTACGTTATGTTACAGTTACAAGATATATTTTTGCTTATCCCACGAGTCACCTTTCCTCATGTTGACACATGATTTATCCCACAAAATGCTCATCTCAAAACAACAAGGAAGAATAAATCAGGGAGTCCAGGAAGATTCAAGTACTATGCAAAGGAGAAAGATGACCAGTGCAAGAACTATAAATCATACCTTGGCATGATGGAGATCTACTCCATACATTGACAGTTTTTTGGCATTCTCCAGGAAGTGCATTTCAGCCTCCGCAGGTGTCATTCCCCTGAGGAAAAGCAACCAATCCTAGCATCAATGTTAAGGAAACAGAGACCAAAATAAAATCCAGCACCTGGAAAACACTTTCAGCCTGTCATAACTACAGCCGTAGCCCTTAGATGGATGGGTACCTACTAGAGCCAAAGCTCTGGTTCAGACCCTGTTATCTTTCATGCTGCAAAGCTCTTCTCTAATCAAAGACACAGAGAGGAGTCTTGTCTGAAAAATATTATTTTTAGGTACACTGCAGCAGGTTTTAACATTTCCTGATGTACCAGGATGGTACCTGAAGGCAGGCTACAGCCCACACTGATGCCCTCCGCCCACCTGTGGCTCTTGTGCAGCTCGATCACTTTATCCTCCAGCTCTTTCGTGTGATTCGGCGCAAAGCGAAACTCGCTGACGTAGTCGCTGCCGTACTCGTCGGGGTCGTAGTCGCCGAGCTCCGACTGCACGGTGTAGGAGCCCAGCAGGGCCAGCGTGACGAACGAGCAGGGCAGCCGACCCGACACGATGTCATCTCTCAGCTGCAAGCAGAGGTAGTACCTGCAACGGAGCACCCAGGCGCCTCAGAAAGCGCTCCTCCACTGCTGCCCCCAAAAGAGTGCCGCCCAAGGGCCAGCAAGAGGCCTCGGCTCCTCTACTAATTTGCAGACAGCAAGGTTTTTCAGGTGTTAACAAGGACAATAATAATTTTGAAAAAAAAACCCAAACCCAAAACCACCTTGACTAACTTAAGAGTAGCAATGTCTAATTTATCTTTATAAAGCAGCATGGACATTTCTTAATAAAACAGGTTATTACTTTGTTTTGGGACCTAGATGGAGAATAACCCATTAAACATACCAGGTTTCTACCGTTGATCACTAAGATATATAGCTACCTGATAACTCCTTTCTTTAAGGGGAAAAAAGTAATTAAAACCTCCAAATACTGTTCATTAAAGGGTAGCTGAACTCCAAGCCGTTAAAAAAACATAAGTTGTCTCTTTAGCAAACTGTTGAGCTTTCTCAAAAATACATTTAAACAGTAAATGCTATTAAAAACACTGTGATAAGCAGTGCAAGGCATCACCAGACTGAAGAAAACAGGGAAAAAAGTGAAGAACATTGGCTTGGTGGTGAAGGCACGGAGTTCCCAGGGGAGATTTGAGGACGACAAGAGGCAAAAAGCAATCCTTTCTTTTAGAAGACGTCTGTTGAAGCGTGAACTCTTGGCACACTGTCTTTCTGCGCAAAGCCTAGCACAGGAAAGTCTGATCTAAGTCAAAGGCTTCATGCTACCTTAAATGCGACAAGCAGTCCACGAACCAACAAAGATTAAAAACATCCACAGGTTGCCAAATGTTAGAACAGGCTGGGGAACAGCTTGCCGATGGCATAAAACTCGTCATGACTCCAAGGTTTTCCTGCCTTACACCAAGGAGGAAACCAGGTGAGGCTTTTTGTTGTTGTTTTTTTTTTTTGGTTTGGGGTTGGCTTTTTTTTTTTTTGGTTGTGCTTGCAATCTGTATACAAAACCTGAGAGCACAGGTGCAGACTGCAGAGCAGACTGATTCAGGTAGCAGGGAGCAGCCGTTTGTTACCACCATATTCCCTGTACCAGGCGCAACAACTGCTTACCTCAGCAAAACGACATGCGAAATTTACACGCGCGCTTCTTCTCACCCCACTTCTTTCCTTTCGCAGTCGTGGTTTTACTGACAATAAAAACTCGTTACCACTGGCAAAACTGGGCATCAGGCAGCTTTGTGAAAATTAAAATCGACTCTCAGGAATATGTGTATTGGAAAAACTTGGTTTTAGGGTTAAATTATAGAAAAGAAAAAGTCGTCTTAGCTCAGAGGACAAACACTGTTCACAGTGTCTTTTCTGCCAAAGCATCGTGTATTTTCCATAAGCTCATAAGAGAAAGGAAGCCAACGGGGATACAAAACATCCCTTTTCTTGGATAATTAGAGTGCAAGCGCTACTACAAACAGCTTTTAAGCCCCTTCTAGAAAGATACTTAATGTTTTAAACACCTGGTAATATCTTCAGATAGCTGGGCCGGGTCTGGAGGGTAGAATTTCACATTAAATGCAAACTGCCAAGCACCACCTGGAAAAGAACACAGGTTGACTGAAAGTACACTGTAAGTGCAAATGGAGATGCTCACGCTGTTCTATCACCAGCAGACTTAAAAATACCCCAGCCAAGCAATTCATAATAACAGGATATAGTATCTTTTTCCCATACATCGTTCTGAAGAAACTACTTTTCCCCCTCACAATTACGGTATTAGATCAGATTTTACAGCTCTTTTCTTATTTAGTAAGGTTTCCACTGAAGCGAGGCCCCTAAGGGAGCAGTAATTTATTACTAACACTAAAAAAAATCCTCAGTGCGAAAACAATGTTTGCTGGAATTAACCATCTGAAAACACAGCCTATAGAAAGCTTTAAAAACCAGTAACCCAAAAGACAGAGGCGCTGGGAACACCGCAAGCCAGAGTACGACCGGGCTCCGCAGCGGGGTGATGTGCCGAGGTCTGGCTGCCCAAACCAGCTCACAGCATCCTCGCAGAGCGCTGCCTCAGCACATACCTCCTGTCTCCAGCAGACATAAATTGCCGCGCAGACAAAACTGCCAAGGACAAACACAGAGAGCAGGACTGAAAACCAGTATGTAACGCTGAGGAACCCTCATTTAGTTATTGCAGTAAGTTTAGGTGAGCCATGAGATGGACACTGGTTTGCGTCACCACAGTTTGTGAAGGTTTTTTTTGGAGCGTTAGCTTTAAGTTGTAAAGAAAGAGTATTAAGACTAAAAAGTTGAACATGGTATGTAAATATAAAACCTATTCTGAAAAAATGGACAGGTTACACCAGAGCACGTCTCAAATGCAAATAAAAAAGCAGTAACAAAACCCCAAGCCACAGTGTTCTTACAAGCAACACAATGGTTTTTCAAGAACAAGACTTCTCACCGAGGCCTCTGTTGTGGGATATACTTTTTATATGGACTTCTACCACATAAAGGACACTATTTCTGTAGTCAAGAAACCAAAGCCAGAGTAATGACGCTTCTGTTTTCTGAAATGCATTGATGTCAAATTACAAATCTAACTATAAATAAACAAATCTCTCTCTTGAAAAGTGCCATATTGTCTGTGTAATTAAAAAGTGCTCATGAACACTGTGAAAAACACGACTCTTCCTTCCAAACCTGACAGGATAGGGCTTTCCCATGATCTTCAACCCAGGGGCACCTTCTGCCTAGGAACCTCCTAAAGAGTACGGGGTTTGAAGGTGTACCTGATACGCTCTCCAGTCAGATAGCTTATATGCTGGACAGGTCTGCTTGCCTGGAAATACTATACGGATGTTCTAATTGGGTGTTTGGGAGTATTTATTTAGAGATGACAAGGAAGTTTCATCCCATGCAAAGCCCCATCCACTTTGGTAACCCACGCACCCAAGAAAACAGGCTCAATGTGCGAGAAGACTTTTGATGTTTAACATCAGGACTTCAGCTCTTGGTGAGACTTTTGGGCTCCTTGATTTTAGGAACTCTTCCACTCTCTTGGACCATAAAAGCTGGTGGAAGGAAGATCTGGCTGGCAGCATGGATGGGGCATGGTCCCAACAGGGAGCGGACCCGCCCTGAGGTGGGAGTGGAGCCTGTGGGTGACACCTGGGCCCATGACAGAGGGAAGGGGCCATGGCCCAAAAATCTATTCCTCTGGCACACACAAAATAAGTCAAACCCTATGATGTAGCTTACCATATAACATGGATGGTTAAGATCCCAAAGTAAGAGGCCTTCACCCCTCACTTACAGGGGTTTAAATAAAACCTAACTCTGTGCAAGTCCACGGGATATAACTAATGGGGTGCGAACCAGGGGCCGCACGCACGGTGACAGCCTCATTTCTCAACCACTGGCATGAAACCCCTGTGGTCTGCAGTGGGATAATGGGTATCTGAGTGTTCTACAAGTCAACCCGCATTTAGCAGATTACATACGTGTGTTTTGGAAAGTGCCATGGGTAACAGCCCTACTTTTCCACCGTTGTCCTGTTCTAAACTTCTGGGGTGAATTGTACAGGATAAGCAAATTATCCCTGTCATCTTCTGCATATGCAACCATCCCCCACATCAAGTCAATGATGAGACTTTTCTGCCACGGTTAATCTCTCACTATCGCAACTTTTCATTGTCTATCTCACAGCTCGGGCACATATTAAATGCATTTCAAATCAGTGGTGTGGAGCTGAGCTGCTTTACTTGCGTTGACCACCAGTGTAATCTGACTCATCGAGGTCTACAGCACTTTCCTTTCCAGATCCGTCTTCTCAAGAGATTAAAAAAAGGCAGATTTTCATTACTTTTTATTGCAGGTCACTTACTTTTAATGAAAATGATACTAGTAGGAAGGTGTGGTTGCTCACAGTAAGTGGGGAAGTTTTCCAGCCAATGTGAATTAACCCTTTGAATCTGGAGAGGGAAGTGATTCACTTGCTGGGCCTATCCCAACAAATGCGACCTACCAGATGTATTTGCTTGTGAAAGCACAAGTGCTAGAAGAGATCATTTACAAAACGTGCAAAGAAGAAAAACTGTGGAGGTTTTCCTGCCCAAAGAAGTTACACACACAAACATTTCATCTATTTTAAAAAGTGAGGGGGGGAAAAGAAAGGCAGCTCAAATTTTGAGCCTGGCAGTCTTGACAAGGTTTTCCTTCGAGAGGTTTTTGAATTTCTAATGTAGCAGGCGGCTAAATTTAACAACTGAGCTTTTTAAAATATTCATGTGAAGCAGAAAATGGACTGGTTCTCTGTGAACAATATGGTCATTTGAGGAGCAAAGTTCAAGCTTTTGAAACGCAGGAAGGAAAGATATTTTAGATAGAGTGCTATCTTTGCATCAGCAAAGTATTTCAGTATGGGGCATGAGCAGCATTCCTGGATACGATATAAATATCAGTAACGCAAAGAAACAATTTATATATGTGGCCTAGTTCCTGAGGTTACACTGCTTAATGTCAAACTTCGGGTTTCTGCATCTCTGCAAATGTCAAGTTGTTTTCAGTAATGCAAGTTCACGTGTTACGAGCCTCGGTAACCGCCTGCACTCATTATGGGGTAGAATACCTAAAAGATGCAGGTAATTCCTTTGCCAGAGACTCGGGACAGGATGCAAAAGAAAATTGTGAAATAGGCTTTGTCGCTCCTGGGGAAGCACACTCTCCTGGGGACAGGCATCGAGAAGGTGGCCGTGGTCCCGTCCTGCCTGTCCCCTCACCAGGGCGAGGGGCTGGGGACAGGGGGCTGCTGAGACCCCCAGTGGGACAGACCCTTCGAGCCAAGAGCGGTGAGTTACCCCAGCTGTTTAGAAACAAGCCCAGAGGATCAGAGGAGCTGGCAGTGATGGGCATGTGGTACCCATGACGTGGTGCTTGCGTGCTGGGAGTCCCCTCTGCCTCTCCCTTTCCCCCTTGGCGCCACAGGGATCCGACACCTTCACACACACTGATGGCAGTTTAGAGGAAGAGACTTTTTTGTGCAGATTTTTGGGGTCCGAATACACCAGAACGGAAGTTTTCCAGACCCCCTGAATTAAACACACAAATGATAGCAAACTTACTTCGGATCTGCTTCTTGATTTCCTTGGCAGGGTCCAACCAATTCTGCAAAGAAAAATGTTTCCTTTTTTCAATTTGAATTAGAAAACACAATAAACATTATTTTTAAAACAGTGCTATGAGTCAAAGCTAGAACATGTGAAGGTCTGCCACCCCTTTCTCCTTGGAGCAGCAGTAGGCAGGGATAACACTAACTTTCAAGATGTGGCCCTGGGTTTTCATTAACCTTCCCAGACGGTGAGGGGCTGAATGGTTTGAAATAAAAATTTAAAAAAATAGAAATCAGTAAAATAAAGCCACAGAAACCTTTTTTTCCAGGGTATCTTCTGGGAAAATTAAATTTCTACAAGGTTTTTTTTTTGTTTATTTGTTTGGTTGATTGTTTTACTGTCATCCTAGAAGGGCTGAAAAGCCTGGCCAGAGGATAAGCAAGCATTCCATAGGGTACTACACCCCTTGCAACCTGGCGTGGACACGAGGGGCTGCCCAGGGGCAGAATGAGCATGGGGGGAAAACCAGAGGCAGAACAGCAGCATTGGGGCTGCCCCTATCCACACCGCGCGGAGCCCGGTGGCCACGCAACACAAAACCCCTGCCAGAGGTGGGGAACTCTCCCGGCCATGTGTCACTACCCCACGGATGCCAAGGAGCAGGTGAAATTCCCCTGGAGGAGGCGTGCAGCAGCTTGGGGTCTCTCAGTGTCTCTGCTGCAGCCAGAGTTTACCATTAATAGAGCAGCCTGCTCTGTACCTGCCTCTTGGGCACCTGGAGGTGAAGGCTTCTGCCTTTAAAGGTGCTTCTGCCTTGTCCTCTGACAGAGTTAAATTAATATTTAAAATGCATCACGCCAGCCCAGAACAAAAAGTTTGCTTCCCCTAGGAAAGTTCCACATTCTCCAAAGAAAGACAAACAAATGTATCAGAGAAAAAAAAATACTAAAGAAATATCAAACAAGCAGAACACAACAATCCCCCCCCAACAAAACCAATCAGTTTGCAGCTGTCTAAACCCCGTCTGTGGTGCAAAACATGAGCCTGAAGAGCTCCAGCTATTGCTAAGCACAAAAGCACACTATGCACCAAGAAATTAAAGATGCATCAGTATTTCCATTTTCAAAGATGACTTGTGATGTGGGCACATATATTGTCTGGCCAGAAGTTACCTGGCAGAGGATGGAGGTGAATAGCTAAGAACTTTGACATTAAAAATATGCATGTTATTGATCAGTAAATGTGATGGCAGGCAGTATTCTTTGAGCTGTTTAGCTCTGTGAAGTAACTGGTGATCTATAAATGTTTAGTGCTTCTAAACCACCTGTTAATAATGAATACATTCTGCTTTATCCAGTACAGGAAAGCACACCTATCTGGAAACACACTTAAACATCTGCCTAACTTTTACCACAACTCAAAACTAAGCATATGCTAAAGTGTTATCTTGCACTGGCATGGATCAAGTGTCTGTGTAACTGATTTTCTGAATCAGAAACAAAATCCTTATATTTAGAAGTCTGTAATGAAAGGGGAAAAGACAGACAAAAAGACAGATTTCTTTTCTATCATATATAACTGAAACAGAGGGAAACCTAGAAAATAAAACTGTTGCTCTCACAAGACATAAACAGCTAAAGAAGCAGTAATAGCTCCAGCACCATTGGGGAAGACCTTTCAGGCCATGCAAAGCACAAAATACCTTCATGTGGTAAGCTCTGCTGGGCTACGGCACATATTGCTAAGAACTTTTGTTACTGGTTTCTTTCAAAATATTTATTTTAAAATGCCAAAATCACACAGCATATTTTAACTTATCCTTTGACACTCTCTCTCTCATCATAATGTGTCCAAAACAAAAAATATATGTATATATATCACCTGCACATTAGATCATCTTGGAGACTGTTAATACACGGCTCATTTAATACTGAAGTTGAGATGCAGACAAGCAGAGTATAATTCTCTGTTGCTGCCAACTGCTTCCGAAGGCTTATGTCTTTAGCCAAATCAACAATAACACTCAGATAAAGCAAGTCAAGACTTAAAGCCTTACTTTATCTTAGCAGTTAGCAGGAGCAGTCAATCAACTCCTGCCTATCTGTATCCCAACCACAGTATTATTAAGCCGTATTTTAGTATTATACGTTTAGTAGTGTATCTACGAATGTAAATCTGACTTTCCTCATGGCAGTAATGAAATAAATCATACCAGAAAGAGTACCAGCTATATGATTAACTTCTTTCATATTATAAATAGCCAACACGGAGGAGAGTCATGGAAACACAGGGGATGCTCTCGAGACATAGAGAGTTACAGAAAACAATAGCTCAAGCTATGTCTACGGAATTTGGCAGGGAAGATAAAAACAACTCCTGGACTGTTTGCAACTGTCTGGGGGGTGTCTCAGGGGAGCTCTGAAGTCCACATGCCAGAGGCCAGCCACAGTTTTGTGGGTTACCTTTTGGTTTTCTGCGTCTCTGTATGTTAGCCCAAAGTAGTCTTTTTCCAAAAGGTTCAGATGCTCGCACACTTTGTCGAATAGCACTTGACCTCTGGAACGTTTCTGCGGGAAGTGAACATGGGAAAAAAAAAAAATCATGTTTGCAGAATAACATAATATAAGCGTTAAAGTAATACTTTTTCTGTTTAATCCTCAAATCAATAACTCCAAAATGATTTAATTCAATTCATCCATCTTTCAAACCTATTGATCTGGAGCTTTCTAAGAATCTGCTGAGTGGGGCAAATCTGCTTTTCATAGAAGTTCAGGCCTTCTTGCGGACGTAAAAATATGTCAATACATGTCACGTTTCAAGTTTCAATGAGAAGACCGCTTCTGTCTTTCAGAAATTGCAACTTCAAATACATGCTGAGGTGGTAAACTCAGCAAACCAGAGCATTCTTTGTGTGCAACAGCAGCAACAAACAATGGTACAAAATATTCCCTGTCATGGACTATCAGAGCTGTGACTTGGGGGATGATCCGCTGGAGGAAAATCCAAATGTCAAGATATTTCTTACTTTGGTAACCACATGGACTGATTCCAGGATCCTTTTTTTTTGTCTAACATATGAGGAAATGTGATACACCATATAATGAAATCACTGCAAGCACCTGGTATCTCACTGGGAAGGCAGCTGGGTAAGAAAGCAGCTTTCCAGTGTCCCACTAACCTTCTTTACTGCTAACACGTTAAACAAGGAGATCTCTCACTGTCAACAGCCAGAGCCCTTAGCAGAAGCTTCATAGTATCTCTCGCATTGGACAGTAAAAATTCAGGTCATCCGAGTTCTCAGCATTCTATGTGACGCTGAGAAAAATTCTCCAAAAAAAACCCAAACACAGAGAGAAACATCCTCCTTACAAGCTACGTGTGCCAACTTTGATATGCATTAATTATGATAAACAATTCAAAATTATTTGGGCCGCTGTTTCATCACTGTCTGCTTCCCTAAGTGCAACTCAGCTAAAGGAAAAAAAATATCTCCCCACTTTATATCAAACACATGCATACATAAATATTTTAGTTGATGTCAGCGCTGCAGTTTCTTCATCTGTAAGCATACACATGACTTGAAGCGGACTGGAAATATGCTACTTGCTTCAAACGCAGCGCAGGAGGGTGACACAAAAGAGGAGAGAACGCCATCTCCGGATTTAGGTGCCTCCACCGAGAGTGCTGTGCCCGGACTGTGCCGCCAGCCCAGCAGCCTTGGCCGGGGGATGGATAGTTCACAATCCAAACTGACACAGCTATGCCAACAAACCCGTGGAGCCTCAAACTATTTTAGAAGTGGTAAGCAAGCCAAGAGAAAAGGAAAAGAAAAAAAAAAAAAAAAAAAGAACTGCGGGGTTGGTGCCTAACACCCTGCGAAAACATTACGAGAGTT
Organism: Pluvialis apricaria; assembly: GCA_017639485.1. Taxonomy (NCBI): domain Eukaryota; kingdom Metazoa; phylum Chordata; class Aves; order Charadriiformes; family Charadriidae; genus Pluvialis; species Pluvialis apricaria. The sequence continues at coordinate 115,251,424 of CM030008.1, read as the reverse complement.
GATGGAGGGAGTTGTGCAGCACAACCTCATTTATGTTACATTCAGTATTTCTACTGAGGCTCTGACGGTACATTAGAAAAGCAGCAGGGAAATACCCTCTGCATTTTTATCGATGGGGAAACTGAAAAGTGTGGCTGACAGAGTCTACCAAGTGTCCTCCAGCTGAGAAAAAAAACCAGGCACAGAAGTGCATTGCAAGCACATTGCTGTAACTTCATTTACTGTGTCTTCCAGCATCATTTGAGCAAACAGCTCGAGGGCCTTGTTCTGCTTGTCACATGCTTTCCACCCTGCAGTTGGAAGCGTAACTATAGCCCAGCTCCTTTATAATTTCAAACAAATGTTTAGTTAATTCTTCACGCCCTGAACTTGGAAGTAGATAATAAGAGGTTGGTGGTTTTAGACTTGATGCTCCACAGAGATGATCCAGCAGATAAAAAAGATTTGACTACTGGTGTGCAGAGAGGAACCAAGTCAGAGCCTTCAGGCCAAAATAGTCACGTTTCTGCTATCAGCAAGCAACAGTGTTATTTTGCCAAATTTCTGGCTTTTCCATGAGACAACAAATGAAGTGGTTATACTGAATGGAGAGAAATAAGCAGGTTAGCTCTATAGGATACCGGCTTTGAGAAACACTATGTCTGCACCACTGCACCATTTACATGTATTTGAATTGTGACATGTCAATGTCCTCTTAATTTTGAGAGTCACACAAAGCCAACACAGGAGCTGTTTTATGTGGCTGATCTGTGCAGCTACACAGATGTCAGCTTGGAGAAATAGTAGCTAGCAGCTGCAAGGTATGGTGCTTTAACAGGGAACTGCAGGGAACAGTTGTGTGGGGCTGTGCCGTAATAAAAAACAACCGATGAAAAAAACCCCAATGCTCAGGATTTCTTGCTTGGCCACGCATTGGGGGCAAGTGAGAGTATGGCAAGCCTGGAAGAATTTGCACAGCTCAGTTTTTGTCCATGACAAAATGGATCCTCCTCCTCCTGTATGAAGATGCCCACGTTGTACACAGCCACTTTCCAGAAAATTGCTGCTGCATCAGGATATATGGGAAAGCTCTGTGGGTGCTGCGAGAGGACGTCAAGAAATACCACGTATAGCTGACAGCCCTTCCTGGACAGCATCCTCTCTTTACCAGACACCAGCTGTGAACTGGTGATGGTGGAGGACTGCTTTCCTCCTCACCTTCCACAGAAACCAGCATCTCCATCAGTTTCCAGACGCGAGCCTCACGTTGCAGCCTCGCCGCTGCCCCTGAGTGCCTCTTGCCAGGTCAGAGCTGACCCGTGGGAGCAGGATTTAGAGGGCTCCTGTCATTCGGGGAGTGGGGGCTGCCTGGCAATGCAGCCACCACTGATGCCCTCCACATCCTTGTGTACCTGCGTAGATGCAGCGCTGCTGCTTCGTACCCACGCAGCACCAGCACGCACACCCTCTCTCTAAAACAACCTCGCACAAAAACGCAGTGAGGGGAGGCCACTGCATTAATCCATGGAAAATAAAGAGGTTTAGTTAGGAATATATAATTAAAGCAACTGAACAGACCTCCCGTGCTCTTGTTAATTGCTTTTATTTTACTGTGTGCCCAAATGAGCATGCCAGACAAGGCATGGGTATAATTGCTTTGGCAGGGAGAGAACGGGAGGAGGAGGAGAGAAAGGTCAAGTTACAAATTCATACAGCTCCTCAACCCATCCTAAACCTTTGCTTTCCACCATTTCGGGGTGACAAGTCTAAGGCGATGAAAGACTGACAGTCTGCTGGTTACTGTGGATCACATGTTAATGCCAAAGATGACAATCAATTCTCAGCAGTCCAAAAAATGTGGATTAAAAAAATACAAAAATATCAGACCTCATGCTATAAAATACTGGCCCTGTAAATGAATAGTTTTTTTTTCTGAAAGGTAAATATGGCGAGATTCTCCTCCAGAAATATTCTTAGCTATTTTTCAGGCATGAATGGGATGAAATGAAATGTGCAGATGTGGAAAGAGAGACACTTTGGTTAAGCTTTGGGTAATTGAGACAACAGAAAGAATACAAAACATAGACTGAACGGTGTAAATGAGTACCAAAGGCCAGGAGCAAAAACTTTACACTTTTCACAGCCTGCTCCCTGCAGCTCTATAAAGGCCAGGGTTCCCGCTCGAAGCTGGAATGGGAATAAACAGCCTCCTGGTCAAGCTCCCGGGGAAAGGAGCCAGCAGCAGTGAACTTGGCAAGCCTGTGCCTGCCAGCCATTCCCACACACGAGGGGGAGGAGAAGGAGCCTCTCTCCTCACCAGCTTCTCCTCCGTTTTGGAGCTGAGCATCTCCTTCCTCGGGAGGACGAAGGCCACAGAAGGCTCTCCCGTCCCCTAAGTTGCTTCTCCAGAAACAGTCCACGCTCAAGCCCCTCCACATTGGCTTCCTCAGCCCATAACCCTCCATCCCACCCCCGTCCCCTTACAAGACCACCAGACCAAGAAAACACATTGTGCATCACTGACAGAGAGGAGATAAAAAATTAGGTACGTCCATCTTAGCTCTGGGAGGATAACAAGATTATTACAAAGTCAATTATTCTCATTGGCAAACATTTGGGTACAATGTCTGGTATTTCTTAATGCAGAAAAATAATGAGAAAGTTTTCCTTTATTATGATTAAGCCCATAAGCTGTAACGTACTTATGATAAATGAACATTATTAAAGTTAATAAACGCCAGTCTTTGTTATAGATATGTTGTCACTTCAGTCACAAAATCCGTATCGCGCATTAACATAATTACAGAATCACAGACTGGCGGGCACCTCTGGAGATTGCCTAGTTGAAGCGCAGGGCCACCTACAGCAGGTTGCTCAGGACCGTGTCCACTTGGGTTCTGAAAATCTCTGAGGAGAGTCCACAGTCTGCCTCAGCAACCTGTGCCAGCATTTGACCACCCTCATAGTAAAAATGTTTTTTTCTCATGCTTAAATGAAATTTCCTGTATTTCACTTTGAGGACATTGCCTCTTGTCCTGGCACTAGGTACCACTGAGCACAATCTGGCTCTACTCCTCCCATCAGGTGTTTGTATCCATTGATGAGATGGCCCTGGGCCTTCTCTTCTCCAGGCTAAGCAGTCTCAGCTCTCGCAGCCTTTCCTCATAGGAGAGATGCTCCAGTCCCTTCATCATCCTCGTGGCCCTTTGTTGGACTCTCTCCAGGATGTCCATGTCTCTCTTGTTCTGGGGAGCCCAGAACTGGACCCAGCACTGCACGAGTGTCTCACCAGTGTCAAGCAGAGGGAAGGATCACTTCTCTCAACCTGCTGGCAACACTGCCTAATGTGGCCCAGGATGCCCCTGGCCGCCTTTGCTGCCAGAGCACATTGTTGACTCTTGTTCACCTTGTTGTCCATCAGGACCCTCAGGTAATGATAAACCCTGTACTGAAGCAATCAAACTACCAAAACCATATGTTACTGTACCGTGATAAGCAATGAGGAAAATTACACGGGAAATGAGCAACCAACAACTTAATACAAAGATGTGACACCAACTTCCTTGTCACGCACGTGCTAATAAGACCCCAGGAACCCTCTTTGCTATCTAGTGAGATACAGGGAAAAGATCAGGAAGTTTTCAAATGTTATGTGCTGGATGGTGCTTCCCAGACTAGAAGCTAGTTGTGACAGAGGAAAATTTGTCCGGATCCGATCTGCTGCCTCCCAGAGGCAAATTTTGCTCCTTTGCAAGAGCACAGGCTTGGCTGCTTCACACCAGGAGGCACCATCTCTCAGAAACACGTCCTTCAAGCTGCTGTAGCTCCTCATTTGGCAGTCCTGTGCTGTCCCTGAGACACGACCACTCACAGCTGTCTGAGGGGCATTCTGGCACCCACCTTGGTGATGCAGCCCGAGCCTCTCTTCTGATGCACGCTCCCCCTGAACAACACACCTTTGCTTGCTGGGTATCATCCAACCTACTGGACTGGCCATCTTTCCTAGCTTCATTCCAGCAGAGAGGCATCTGTGCTGAGGACCTGTCACCACTCTGGCTTCTTCCAGACCGAATCCAACCCTCTGTCTGACAAATTTCTCCCTGGAGGGGCAATGCCGCACTGGGACTGGTATCTCAGCAAGGCCGAGGAGCCTCCATTCTCAGCGGGTGTTAAGGCATTGGCCAGGCAATGCCACGGCTGGCCTGACCCAGCGCCAGCCATCACCCTGCTCGAATCAGGGACCTCCCCAGTCCCTTCCAACCAGCACCGCTGTGACACTGGGCTCCCCCTGCACCTCCGCAGGCGCTAAGGGGTTAATCGTCGTGTACCTGATTAAAGTGTGGAGAGTCTACTCTCATGCTCTATTTTTACCTACGAGCAGATACCTTCCTCTCACTTGATAGGGAACCAGGACAAGGAGCTGAAGGGCAGAAAACAGCCCTCTCAGCTTCCTAGAAATGAAAGCTATTGCAGCCTCCAAAGTCGCATTTTGGAGCGGTTCTATTTTTGCATCCGCTGCTGCAGTCTCATGTGGATGCAAAACGCTGAGCAATGGCTGGGGGAGGAAGCTGCCTGCAGCACGCGGGTACGCCCCTCCTCCTAGAAAGCAGTTACAAGAGATGATATCCAGACCAAGTTTTACAGAGAAGGGAAAACCCCAAAGACAGAAAGAGTCCCCACGGCCAAACTGGGATTCATTTTTGCCACCAATAACCATCATCTCCAGTGCGTAGTACCTAGAAGGTCAGGGCAGCCCCATCAATGGCAACTTTGCCCCCCTTTCTGTTCTGTCAAGGAGCGCAGCAAGACGAACAAGCATCACAGCTGCGGACCTGGATTTTTAAATGGAAAGCGTTGGCACGTATCTTTCCGCGCGAACACATCCACAAGCACACCGTCGCCACTTTCCTCGGAAAAGCTGTCACGCCGCCAGCAAACAACGCAACGCTCGTAGCAGACTGGCGTTAAACTCTGTACAATTACTGTAATAACTCTAGTTGGGCACGATCGCTGGAAGAAGGACAAACAGATTAGTATCATGAAATCCCGGTAGGAATAATTGGACTTTAACTGAGGCTGAGGTTATCTGGTTCACATTCCTAATTAGCTTTTGCACTTTCCGATGGATCTTAACAATGCACTGTACAAACGTGTGGGCTGGCTATAGCCTTGCATGCTGGAATGTATTTTGGCATGTGGTTGTACTAACCTCTTCCTTTTTCCCCGTTCTTTCTGGTGGGGAAGTATTAGCTGATTTTTTAATTTACAATGTGCATGATGAAAAAGATGCCAATTGTGCCCAAACCGCTGATTTTATTCCATTTTACTGTTTCGATTTAAATGGCATTTTGCAAGTTATTTTGGTCGACACTGATTTTTACCCTGCACAGGCCATGTGGTGATCTCCTCTGTGCAAATGCAAGGAAAACACCCATAAAAGTTAAAATGTATATGGCAACAAATAACTAGCAGGCACAAGGGGAAGCTTCTCCCTCCCCATGTTGCAGCTTCTGCAATTATTCTTGCAACACAAGCATAAATGATTAACTGGTTGTCAGGAATACTTTGTACTTGCCGCAGTGAGCACTCTCTTCCCGCAAATTCCCCCAGCTGAGTCTCCGAGTCGCTGAATTCCAGCCCCCTGACAACACACTTTCTCATTCTTTCCTCATGAACTACCCAGTTTACACAAAAATATACCCAATCCCAGAAAAATACATTACTTGTGCCAATAGTCATTACTTGCAAGTTCAAGTGTATGCAAGCTTCCAAGATTCACTTTTACACTGAGAACCCCATTTCTGGGGAAGGGTTTTGACCCTCACAAATATGTCATCATTTAATATGCATAGGAAAATATGTGTATAGTTTAATGCATGTAATATGTGCATACACAAACATATACAAATGTATGAACATTCAGTGTGGTCCCAAGTGCAGAGGAGCTGGTGACCACATCACAGCGCTTCTCCATCTACGGAAAGTCAAGCAGAGGTCCTAAACTCACACAGTCATTCTGGTAAGGAGAGCATTTTTTTCTGTATATGAAATAAAAAGCTACATACTATGACATTTCCCATATCTTTTCTGAAAGAGCTTGAGCTGGTCAAGACACTAAGGGCTGAACTAAGCAATTCTAAAAGCTAACCACTGGACTTCAGGCCAGAAAATTTTCAAATAGGGAGAATGTGTTTGTTGAACAAATCTTGATTAGAAGATGAAAAAAATAGCAGAAGGTTTATTTTTCCCAAGGAAGATAAATGGAAGAAGGCATTCCAAAGGAGTTTAACTTCCTTTCACTTCTACACATTTGTATTTTGCGTTTTCAGAGGATTTGCTTTTGTGTGGTTTACACTTCTCCACAGTTTCTCTCCATGGGGAAAAGAAGATAAAGGAGAAAGGTGACAGAGGAGAAAAGAATCCCCAAATTTCTTCAAATCTATCGTTTCTCAACTGAAGTCCCCAGCAGGAAGCTAAGTGGGGAGCATCCAGGAAGAAGAATAGAATGGAGAATCTTCCCTGGAGCATCAATTGGCAGAAAATCAGCAAATTTTCCTCCAGTTTACTGAAGTACATCTTACAGATGACAAGTATAAATTGCAGGATGAGAGCTTTTAAAGGCATAACATGACTTAACCACTGGAATTTAGGCCCCTACATCCCCTGTTGTGCTTGCTGAAAATGGCACTGGCAGTTCCAGAAAAATCAACATTTCGTTCATCTGAAAGTTCAGAGCGTTGAGAGTGATGTTCTAGGCACTACACAAAACATTTTAAAGATGTCACTTCTGCTACTGAACAAAAACTTTGCCGAAGTTACTGTATAACCTTGTACACCAAAGACAGCAGTAAGATACACAAAGCGACAAAGCAAACAACAAATACCCTATATTCCCCTCTCCTACACAGACAAACAGAGAAAAGCTTAAAGATAAAAGAACTGAACTCATCCGGTCTTTTTACTCCAACTATTTTATGTTTCTTAGGGAAAAGCCTTGGTTTTGGCACATGTAGAGTATTATAAATGAACACTTACAAGGACACATGTATCCCTTGGATGGATATAATACTCTCAACCAGTTTGTAAGAGTTCGCCAGCATGTGTAGAAGATACCGAACAAGACCTTCCTGCCAGCCTTTCAAGTGGCAAAGAAAATAAAGGCAATGACATAAAAGTTTCAAAGCAGAACACATTCATTTTTTTGGTTGTCAAAAGGAAATACCATTTAATATTTTATGTACTTAATTATAACTACTAAAGAAACTTCACTGGCAAACTGCATTTGGCAAAGTCCCAGGTCACAGTTCCAAATACAATCTACTGAACAAACAGTTTAGCCAGATGTGGGAAGAACTAAGAGCTAGGCAATTTCAGAAAGGTATAGTTGAATAAAAGCAGTGTTAAAAAGACTTTTCCTTTTTTCCAATATGAATATACTTCATACAAAGAGATGCTTTCCCTGAAAGCTGCGTGCCAATACAGGCTCCCCAAGCGTTCTGTTTCTTTATTTACATTTTTATGTGTGAACCTGCATATACATCTCAGTAGGTGACCAACATATTCTAATACTCTGAAATAAAAACTGCAATATTATTTTGCCTATCTCTGCTTGTTAATTTAGAATTCTATCCCAGACTGCTCTGCAAGTATAAACGAACGTCACACAAGAAAACTTACATTAGACTAGAAGCTATTTTGACATACAGTGATGACTGATCCGTTTTCTTTTTTCCCCCCATCATGGCAGTACTATAATTTATCAGCTTGATATTTATTGTAATATAGCACGTTGAAATGTATTAGCATTCCTGAAAATAACCATTTCTGACACCTATCTCCTACATATTTTAATGCAAGCATTTAGATAAATATCTAACACTGTATGCAATAGTTACATACCTGCACCAAGTGTCAATGACATTGTATAACACGACATAGTTTTTATCAGGGGCAACCTTCTTTAATACCGCTTGAGCTTGCAATCCTAAAAAGCCAGCACTAATCTAAAAAAACCCAGGGGACTGCTAAATCCCTGTAAGAAGATTGGTGACCTAGTGCCGATTCTGGCATCAAAACAAATTAGGGTCTTTGCCCTCGACCTCAGCAGCAGAGAGATCACACCATCACGGGCATCACACGAGCTCTAAGCATCCTGATGTGTGTACTACCCCGTCTGCAGGCTTAGGAATAAAGCGGGCACTTTGTTCACGGCAATGCAAAGCAGCAAAAGGGGGCACCTGAGAAATAATAAATACTCTGGAGCGCGCCTTTATATGTGGAAGCGTAACAGCCATGGTTGTGTGTGTGTAATGGCTACAGAAATCCCTGTCAAACATGATGATCACCAAATGCTTGGGCATCCCAAGTGCATCAACAGAATTCATACTGTAAAAATTGAGACCTTGCGAGCACCACCGTCCAATAAAGGTAAAAACCAGTGGACACTATTTCTCAAACAGCAGCTCAACTCTCTGCACGTCCATTAGTCTCACACGTTTGCTAAATCCCGACATAAAATAATAAACCGTATTCCATGATTTTGGAGGCTTTTCAACAGAGAAAGTACATATCCCTTCCCCCTATCCCCACACCTTGCTCAGCTTTCTCGAGCACACAGATTGTTCGGGTCCGGATTTTAACCAGGCGTGCGGCTGATCCACTGGCTTAATGCCTCCTGACTGCCCGACTGCCTCCTGCAAAGCCCTCTGCAGTAACCCAAGCGGGTCCCTTGGGATTCAATACAGCAGTTGAAGCTTTCCAGTAGGGGTTATAAATATAAATGTTTTCCTTATTCTGCCCATACTTGGATGAGCTCAGCAAACACTCATTTCTCCTGCGTAACTGCTAACTATGCACCAGCCTGGCACCGACACAGCACAGGAAACCAACGCTACCTGGACCATAAATAGTTACCAGCATATATCAGCAAAAAATCAACCATAAACTTTTTGTTTATTTTCAGCTGAAAAAAAGCTCTGCTGACAACATAGTCCGATTTACAGAGTAATCTTGCCATATGAATTTAAAAGCCGCAGAGCTCTCCCTGACCTACATTCCCAGGCTGGAGTGAAAAAAAAAACGCAAGCAACACACCACCACCAAAACATCCCACAGAAACCATAGCAGAGAAAGATGCTCTTGAGACAGGAGAGGCAGCACGGCTTTTAGATTTGGGGTACCTTAGACAGTATCACACCATCAATGCTGGGGTTGTCGAGAAAAACAACACAGCCTATTCTCAAGCTACATCCAAGCTTTATCCACTTCAGACCAAAACCGTTTCTGCCAGAGCAAAATAAACCCTGAGAGACAGACCTCGCCGCCTGTCAAAGCTTTGCGTTACAAGCAGGTATTTCCTCACCACCCAGTCCTACCTCTGTTATTCTGTTCACTGTATCAACAGACAGGGATAAGAAAACATAAAAGCAGCCCAGCGAACGCTGCATGGGGCCCAGCTGGAAAAAATCACCCGTACGAGGTGTCAGGATTTTATATGACAGCTGGTATTTTTTAGGAGATGATAATAAAGTGAACATTTACTTACTTTTGGTCTGGAAACAGCAACTCGTAAGTGTTAACATGGGGACAGCACCTATAAAACGGGAACAACTAGCAACAGAGCTGGAGATGAGTTCATACGGCGGGAGCAGGTAGCGGGCACCCGAGTAACGCAGAAACGGGCAGGAAACGTGACAAAACGCAGGGAGACTTGGCACAAGTGCGACCAGGCAGCGGCAAGAAAACCAGCAACTCCTCTGGGAGGACGGGCACAGGGCAGATGGGGGAATGGACATCTTGTCCAGAAAGAGCAGGAGGCTTTAAAATCTCACCCTCCATTTGGGGAAGGGAAAGGGATAAGCGAAGCCCCTTCATCCACTGTTTGTGATTTATATGCCAGTTAAAAATGCACGTGGAGGTTGGGTGCTGGCTTCACCAGGCATCCCAGTAAGAAGCAGAAGGTGGTCTGGGTTGAGGACCACCCGGGGCATCACGCCTGGAGAAGACAAACATGGAGGGACTGATGCAGTCGCACCCCGGTGAGGCCATCAGCAAGGACGGTGACAAGGACAGGACCCCTGGAGCCAACAGACCTCTATCGGTCTGGGGTAGAAGGCGGGTAAAAGATCATCCTCTCATGGGCTCCTGCAAACAGGTTACCCAGCAACGAGCCTTGCAGAACCCGGGTTTGAGTGTGTATAACAAAAAAAAACTTTAAAAACTTTGCCAGATGGAGAAATGAGCTCCTGTTGCTTGGCTTGTGCCCAACTGGTGCACCAAGGGGAGGGAACCGGAGGCAACATTTCACTAGGAAGTTTTCAGCTAATCATTTATTCCCTAGAAAATACAGTTTCAGGGCAGCTGAAAATATTTGTCAATGTAGGTTGACCTCTCTCAATAGTTGTCACCATTATGAAAAACGGCTGGTGCCTCCAAAGTATCAAAATGAAGATTTTTGTCAGCTAAACCCATCATTTCACTGCCCAAACCATTTTCAGAAACTATTAACAAAAGAGATAAGAGGACTAGGTGCAGAAAACAGATGTGGAGAGGACATGTCCAATGACATATTTTTTTGTTATTTTAAACTTTTGGCATTTATTTTGATTGTGGCCATGGCCTCTGCTGTGCCAAAAGGTGGAATTCAAAGCCCAACCTGCTGTTTACTTGGTGCGACATCTGAAGGATTGACTTGGGTCTCATTCTTGGTTCTCCTTCAGACTCTGTGAAATACTTGCATATTAACAGGAGGAAATACAAGAGCCCCCAGCTGTCTAATCGCTTAGGCGTGTTTTCCTACCAAGGTTATAAGAGACCTTTTCCCTGAATACCATGCAGCCCAGATGTTGCCAGCTGCGAGGAGCTGTGGGGGAGCAGGAGGAGCTGAGCTTCTCCTGGCAAGGTGGAAATGCTCCAGCCCCCCTAGTGCCACACCAGCATCCTCCCTCTGCCTTGTGGCACTTCCAAAACACTTGGCTCAACCTGAAGTGACTTTTTTTTAAATGTAGATTTCTTTAGCTTCAGTGAAAAACCTTGGGGGGGAAAAAAACCCAAAACCCACTAAAAAAGTAGCCCTAACGTGTTTATTTTTGTTTCAACTACCAAACCAAAGCAAAAAGCCTTTTTCTGCTCAGCCTCTCAGTTGATTATTATGAACTGGACAACATGGGGGTCAATTTCCAGAACATTATGGTTCCTGAGTTGACAAGTATTTTAACTCATAAAAAGCTGCACACAGTATTTTGAAAAAGCAAGCCAGAAGAGTTGTGTATTAACTCTATTCAGCTGAAACACATTCAGGCAACACCGAGACTCCTACTGACATGTGTCAGGTAACATAGACCTTAACTGAATCCCCTGGCTAATCCAAGTCAGCCCTAATTAGTGAGTCTGGGGACAGAAAACATTCTGTGTAATGACGACGACACATCTCAACCCAGTCGCATTTACTGAAACACGTCCCGGGGAAGGAACAAAAACCTAAAACAAAGCTCTTCATATTAAATTAACTGAAATGTAAGCAACGAGTAGGTCAAAAGGAAGAGACTTATTAAAAAAAATTCCCTCTTGCATTCAGTAATCAGTTTCACATGCAAAGTCATTTGCAAGAGACTGTGTGGAATTCATTAAACAATTAAAACGTGCAGGGGGTAACTGAAACTGTATCCTTCAGAAAGCAGAGTGCATCTTATTACAGAGGTTTCTTTCCTGACCTTAAAGCCTACCTCAAAACGGATGAGAAGTTCAGCGTTATTAAACCTCCCCTGCAAAAGCAGCATGGCAGGTCCCTGCTTTGATGGCTCCTGGGGAAGGGTGAGCTCGGACACCGTGCGGGAAGGGGGACAACGGGGCCATGCGTTCCCCCCACTGCCATACAGAAAGACAGAAGGGTTTTTCCTCCAGAGGTAGTCTTGCAAGCCAGATTTGGAAAAATCAGGAAAAGAAACACATGCGGCACTGAAGTTAGCCACCACTCACCTAGTTCTGGCAGTGGTGGCCGAGCAGAAACAAGTCTGCTTGTTGTCTATTCTTCAAGCTTGTCCTATGACCATCTTTAACGCCTTAATTTTTAAGGAAGCATCCATGTACTCTCACTTTTTCACAGGAAAAAGAAAAATTCAAGTGAAACGCAACACTCCATCCTATTTGAGAATCCATTTACTCCATGTCCATTTTGTCTCCAAAGAGGAGTTTCAGCACATATTTGTGCAGGGCATAAAGAGACCTGTCCACTCCACTCCAACTCTGTCCACATTATAAACCCTGGTTTCAAATGTATGGAAATAAAACTTCCCACCATTTCAACTCAAGTGTGCTACCCGAGGACGCAGTGAAACCCATTAAGAAAATGGGGTCTCCATCAAGGAGGAAGTCACCAGAGGTTCATCACAAAGGCGTAGCGGTTGCTACAGGACACCCAACTACCACCCAGGTCCCAGCAGCAGCATGACTGAGAAAACTGGATGAAAAAAAAAAAACCAACAAACCCCAAACAATGTATTTTTACCAGTCCCCCCCTACCTCAGCTGACCCCCACCCACCAAGAAGAGGGGATACCAGGAATGCTGTCTGAGAAGCCGGCTTTCAATGTGCTCTGCAGCCTACCCCAATCCTACGGCAACTCACTCCGTTTGATGTAGGGCTGCAGAGATGCCACAGACAGGCTGCCATGGAAACATTTGTTTTCATTTACTGGTGTCCTGCCCGATAAGAAAGTCTGAGCGGTAGAGGAACGAAGAAAGAGTATAAATTACCAATGGGCTCAGACAGCTGAGCCTTTGAAAATGAAATCTAATTATTTTACCACTTATTTAGACAGATTATGTTATAGCTTTCTGATCTCACTTTGCGATTAATAACATGTATATGTTTAGAGCACAAACGATGAAGGCAAATTCCAAGCTGTTTTAGGAAGACACTTGAAATTAGGCTACATGTAAGGGAGAGCATGACAGCTGGTTCCACTTGCATCTTTTAATTAAAATGCAGTAGTCTAGATAACAGAAAATTGAGATGGGGCAGAGAGGGAAGAGGAGGGCAATAAATCCTAGATATCACTAACTGTACTACAGCACTTGAAAACCCCTACCTAAAGTGGGAAGATCCCAGAAATCAGTTATTTCTGCTTGTTTTCTTGCATCTTCAGAAAAAACTGAACTAGAGTGCTCACTGTCTTTTTTTACGATTATCCAAAATCAACTTGCAGTCTTGGATCTTGCTTTATCTTTGGTTCTTCAAACCAACAAATGCGAAGTATAGGTCTAGCTTGCTTAACAGAGAAGTCTTCAGCACCCTCTTTGCAGTGCAGTTTTGGCCCCAGCTGTGGACTCGGCTGCTTTTGACAAAGAACATTTCTGATCCTGATGCTGGCTGGCAGAGCGCAACGAAAAGCCCAAGGAGAACCGCTTCCAGCAGGGGGTGGACATCTAGGTGGAAATCACCCTCCGAGCAGCAGCCCTCTGAGCAGACTGCATCAACTCCAGTGACTGAGCACCCATTAGAAACCTCCAGCTTCTTCATGACATGGGAGAACTACTTAGCGACCCTGAGGCTGTTTTTCTTTGATAACAGTTATCAGGGACAATGTCAGTGTACAGCAAATACTTCTGCTCCAAGGTGTCCTGCCTGGACAGGCAAAGCATCATTAGGTGGCCATCCCACCCCTGAAAGGAAAGACCCCTCTTAAATAAGCCCACTGCTACCATCTGTAGGCTCCCAGACAAGAGCGGCAGTGAGGGTACAGATGGTAACGCTTCTGGTTTTTGGTTTAGGAGGAGGATGAATGAACAGGTTGCGTTACCTACTTAACTTGGTTTTGGCTTGTAATGTCTTACTGCATGAAAGACTTTCTGGGTCAGGACAGATACAGCACACAGGCAGTAGCACTGTATGGCCTCAAGAGAAAGCTTTTACCTGGCATTTGCTGAAGATCATTTCACCGAAAGGATACCACATTAGATGAACCACTGTTAACCTCAGCTTTGAAGTTACCTCTGCTACATTTTCCCCTGTAGATACATATCTCATGCAATATGAAAAAGTCCTAGTATCACAAATGCAAAGTACTGGACGGGCGAGAGACTGAAAAATACAGCAGAAGGCAGTAAAGATGCTCAGCATTAAATATGGAATAAGGAAGAGGGGCTTCTGAAACAAAGGACACCAAGGGGATAATGGATTAACCAAACCTGCCTCAGAAGCATCTCAATCTGTGAGTACATGCAATTTTGCCTGTCAGGTCATTAACTGGATGAACACATAATTGATAAGCTGTAGGTTGTGCTCTACTTGAGAGCAATACGCTCCTTTAAATGATATTAATATTTAACATATATAAAAGCATCTGTCATTTGCAAAGCACTCTATAGAGTAACTGATGGATTCTATAATGATCCCCAACTCCCAGACTAGGGAATGCAATTCTGGAGGGATAAATATCTGGCCCGCGTCCAAATCAAGATTCACTGACAGAGCTATTATTCTAGCTCAAAATTAGGTTTCTAAGTTTCCGGTCCTTCTAGATTGCACTGCTCTGTAGCCTTCAGTGGGCAGACGCATGACACACAGACAGAGCTGGAAGACAGGAGCTGGCAGCATGGGATGACATTTCTGACTCACACCCACCGACTGTCACATCCCTACCCTGGGCCACCAACCACAATGAAAGATGCAGTTAGGTGGATTAAACACAAGGAATGGAAATATTAAATATTTGATTGCCACGTGCTGTCTGTCCCTCTCTCCTTCCTTTTAAGGAATTAATCCCAGGGAATTTACTGACCTCCATAATTTGTCAGGTCTTTCAGTATCCTTTTTTATTTTCTTTCCCCCCAATTTAAAGGGATACAGTAAGTTCACTTGGTACTGATCCTTAAAATATGATAGCATTTTCCTGAAATGTGACAGGTTATTTCTTATGCTGCAGCAGTGAGTTTCTGTGAAACAGCCACAGAACTTTTGTTATTACACAAAATTACTGTAGGACAACTTCACCTTCAGCCTCCTACATGGTTTCCTGAGATGTCTCTTGAGACAGACCCTCAGTCTCCCTGGCCTACTAACTCCTTTGTATATACTTTTTCTCCCCAGAAGTGAAAGTCACATCATTTCTCTTGGCTGGACACAGCATCCTTTTGCTGTAGTCAAACTTTGCACATGGAAAGTGGAATCCCCTGGAGATCTACCAAGTGTTCCCATGGGCCAGACTGGGCTGTGCCAGAGAGATACCTGCAGCTGCATCCTCAATACAAACAGTATGCTGGCAACACCACCTAGGAAGGATGCAAAGTCTGGACCACCCACTTAAGGTACATAAATGCACGCGTCACTCCAGTTGCACTTGTTCCCTGAAATTTTTCTGCCTTCTGAAGTGCTCCCTGAAATATGTATCCCTCCTAACTTCCGTTTCAGTGCACCCAATGGTCTGTTCATCATCATAGCTTTGTCATTTGAGGATTCATCCTTTTAGGAGCTCTATTCTTATCAATATTACATTCTGCGTAGGAAGTCTAACCATCTTAGAAGCAGATAAAGTGATTATTGATGACAATCAATACAACTTCAAAATATTTCAGCGGTCTAAGTAGAAAAAAATGCATACAAAATTTATATTGGACATTATTCAAGAGCTAGTCAGACCTTGCAAAGTAGAAAAATATGACAAGCAATAAAACATGATGGTTTCTATCTGCTAGGATTTTGACACTCCAACTCCAACAGAGTCCAAGTTTAGCAGAAACGTGAAACTTCCTAAAAGGAAGTATTATTCACAGGATTTTTTTTGCATAAGTGGAAGTCTAGCACAACAAATCTCCCCTTCTGCTCCGTCTTATATTCTCATAAAGCTAGACAAGCTTGCCTGCTAGACAAGATTTCCATAGAAATCCTACTTGGTAAAATTTGCTTGATTGTATTCCTAAAAGTCACTCACATTTACAACCAAGCGGCAAAAGCTGAAACAAGTTTGACTCTTTCCATCAAAGCCAGTATAGTCATTCTTCCAGCTTAATGGTTCGCGCGCTACTCTTGACAGACAAAACTGGGACCACAGGTCAAGAAATGACAATTTAATAGTCACAAAGTATGTGGTCAGATAGCTATTGCTAGTTTAAAGGAAACAACACAGGACTTGGCAATGAAACTAAAAGATACTTGACAGCATGAGTGCTAAGTTGCTCTAAGAGCAGTAAAATCACAACTCCTGTGTTAGCACAGAAAAATTTGGTCCAAGCTGTAAAGACGCAGTTAAATAAAAATCAGAGTTCTTCCTTGCCTGCCACTCTCCAAAGTGCTTATACCAAGAGTGGCTGGAGGACACAAGGCTTGAGTGCAATCTGATTGTAAAGATATTAGGATTTGGCTCCCAGTCAGATACTCCTTTCCTCCGTCCTCTCTCCTTCTTCGTGTTCTTGCAGGCTCCCCTTTCAAGGCTGTTGACTATCCCATTCTACCTTTAAACTCCTCCATGCCCTCCAGGTGGCTTTTCTTCTCCGCCATACTCTGTGGTTGCCTGAAGGAGGGTTTGCTTTGCTGAGCCCTCAAAAACACATTTTTCCCCTCCCAGCCTCTGCTTGTGGCCTCCTGCCCTACAGCAGGCTCAGGACAGGCTGGTCCACTGCCTGAGACCACTTCGGTGACATGGCTGGGAAGGCTGAATGGAGAAATGGGTCCATTCTGAGCTGCTGAATTTGCTCATGCCCACTATGAGATGCTCAATTCCCTCATACTCTGCCTCTCCATGGCCTTCTGGAGTTGAAGGCAAGGCATCCTCTTAGCATGGGTCTGCCCGCAGGCACAGACCAGTTCCTAAGTGACAGTGCAGCAAAGACCATCCCTCCCAAAAGAAGGCTCCTGGCACAGCCGCAGCAGGGAAGGCAAGTTTCCTTGCAGAAAACCACCAGCAACTTTCTGCCAGCAATGTTCAGGCACAGTTATGATTCACAGACATGGTGGAGAAGCACGTAAAACTCACCACTCTCACTGCTATTTGCCCCTGAAATTTCCCCTGCCTCCCCCTGGGTGTCTCTCATGCCCCCTCTAATCTCATGATGGTCAGCATTACTCCTTGGACAGTGACCCAATGTGAGTCCTGACTCAGCAGAGTACCAAGGAAAAGAGAAGCCCCATGAGATCAAATCCTTCTTTGTTGTGGGCTTTGCTGTCCATAATTTATTTTCTGCACTCT
Source organism: Pluvialis apricaria (assembly GCA_017639485.1). NCBI lineage: Eukaryota > Metazoa > Chordata > Aves > Charadriiformes > Charadriidae > Pluvialis > Pluvialis apricaria. The sequence goes on along the minus strand of CM030008.1, from coordinate 115,234,263 downwards.
GTCATGGCATGTGCCGATATGAAATTAACCCAAAGTCTCTGGGTGTTCCAGGGACTGCTCATGATCCCTCACCCAGCTGAAATCTGTACAACATCTTCAACCTCCAGAGAAAACAACGGAAGTATGTCTGTGCTTGGCACTGGCGAAATATCAGGCCATTCATTCTTTTGCTTAAATTAGGAATCCAATTTCAAATGTTTTCCTCCAGACAGGATGAAAACAAGAAGACAAAATGTAATTTACCTCTACTTCACATGCATATTCCGATCCATCCAGGAGTGTCAGTTTGCACTGCATATTTTTCGGTTTCTTGACGATCTTTAGAGGAGACTTGGAAAGTTTGCTAGATGATGATTTTTGAGAGAGCTTGTCGTCCTCTAGCTGCTGGTATTCCAGCTGTTTTGCACTCGCAGCAGCAAACTCCTGTTCTTTGTCTGTGGCCTATAAAGAGAAAGAAAGATACATTTTGAAGTGAGATAAATCGATCACGCAATGCAGTACACTGCACCCTGCACCTAAGCATTTAAGTGAGTCTAGTATGGGGCTTGGACGAGAAAGCCCCTGATGCAGGACAGAGTCTTCTTTATCTACTGAAAAGATTTCCCATATCCCCCATATTCCTCCCAGTCCTCCCTTCTCACTCCAAAATGTACATCCAAAATCCCTGATGAAGGAGCAGCATGCATGAAAATACTTCAGGCTTCTACTTTTTCCATAGGTGTAAAATCCCACTTGGACTTCCTGGACCAGTTTTTTTGACTGTTGGAAATGCTGAAGAATTGGTAAATGTGATTAACACATACTCCTACGCTTTCTTGATATTACTTTTAAGTCCTGCATCTATTAAATCGTATTATGCTTCCACAGTGTCACACGGAATAGGAAAAGACCATCAGGTTTGCACTGATTTCATTGTCAGTGAGAAAACAGTCCCCGGAATGAGGGGACAGATCCCCCCGTGACAGTGCGAATTCGCAAGGGGATGCTGATGTGCCTGGGAGAGCGAAAGGCTCCCCAAGCACCCGAGCAAAGGGTTAAACAAACAGGATGGAAGTGAGGGGCTAAACAACTTTTATGTGCAGCTGTCTGGCTAATGGATGATAACTACGGGATGAGAGGCTGAATTTTGCTCTCCACAGATGCCCGATAAGTCCCTCAAGCCGGCGAGAAGTAGGTGCTATTTGAAAGACAAATATACTGCAGGGGAAAGGGGAGAGAAGAAACAACTGCAGTTACTTTTGCCTGGGTTTATCTGAGGGTCAGACCATTTGAAGAGTTATCACGATGCAGCACAGCCCGTGGTCCTCTCCACAGTGCCAGATGAAAGCCAGAACCGCTCTACAGCATTTCATCCTTCCTAGCAACAGCACTATGCCGCAGTCATTACCTTTCTCATCAGTTATGCCCCTGATAGTCTCCAAACAAAACCTCAACAGGAGTGCAGTAATACCTCAGCTAAAGCTTAAATGAAAAAAAAAAAAAAAAAAATCCTTCTGTTATCTCACTGCAAGGGAAAAAAAACCCAACCCAACTGTTTTGGCTCTGAATGATTTTTTGGTGTAATACGCAACAAGCATCGCTGGAAATATACAGTAAATTAATCCTCCAAGTCTGTTTCCATTCATTGTATATAATAAACTTTCATGAGAACGGAGCAAATCCGTCCAAAAGCTTTAATCTGCTTTGAGACCAGAACAACCTTGCATCGTATAACCAGCAACAACAGTGTAGCGCTAAATCACAGGGAACTTTCCCCGAGAGACTTCATACAAACAAGCCATAAGCTTCCCCTCTGCCTTCGGGTGAACGGGAGAAAGAGGAATTTAGAATCAGCTCTGCTACCAGCCATGCCAGCTCCCACCAAAGCCCCACCAAACTGCAAAGGGGCAACTGTAAAGAGGCGAGGCAAGACCCAGGCTCCTCCTTTCCCTCTGAGAGAGGACATAGCAAGGGTCTCCTGAGCTCCCCTGGGGCGGGGGGGGCTAGATGAAAGTGGGACTAGAAAGATGAAAAAGCAACACCAAAAGCTGCTTTCAAAATCTGTCTCATCCCCCGAGTCATGAATATTCAAAATCTGTCTCAAAACTGGAAGGGGGTAGGTTTAGATTAGATATTAAGAAGAAATTTTTCACTTTGAGGGTGGTAAGGCACTGGCACAGGTTGTCCAGAGAAGCTGTGGAAGCTCCATCCCTGGAGGTGTTCAAGGCCAGGCTGGATGGGGCTTTGAGCAACCTGGTCTAGTGGGAGGTGTCCCTGCCCATGGCAGGGGGGTTGGAACTGGATGATCTTCAAAGTCTCTTCCAACCTAAACCATTCTATGATTCTATGTTCCTCCCCCGGAGCAGCCCAGCGCCAGCCGGCTCGTCCCTCATCTAGCTCCAACACTGGAGGACTTTCTCCTTCCAGCACTTGGACACCAGCTCTGTGTCTGGACATCAAGGTCCTCGCATACCTTGAAGGCTGGTGGGTGATGAAGGGCACAATGTATGTCATCGGATTAGCTGTTCGCTGAGCATTTAACGTTCACAGCAGCTGTGATGAAGGGGGAGAGGCCCCCCAGGCTCAGAGCAAGGCTTGAGGCCAGCTACTCCTCTACCACAACCACAGCCAACTGGCAAGTGGTCCAACCTACTGCACCAAGAGAAAAACAAGCCTGAAGATGTCTCCTGCTAGGGCCTCTGGGAAGAGCTGCACTGCTGCTGGTGGGCAGAGGGGTTCTTTGATGATTTCCATAGGTTTTGTTAAAGCTGCCTGGGAAGGTGCAAATGCACGTGCATGGGTGCAAAAGTCATTCCAGAGCTGGAAAAAATATACTGTCATACCCGGTGGCTCATTAAGTCTCTCATGTGAGAGTTAACACCCCGCCCCAACAAAAAACAGCCAACAAAAAAAACAGATGCATGGAATTAATCTTTTTCAAGAAAACAGAAAAAAAGCTGCTTGAGAGAAAAGGCCACAACAACAAGGACACCCAGCAGCCACGTAAATTTTAGAACCATCTCCAGCCTGCAAACAATTTCGGTGAATCCTAATGGATTGGTGATTGTTTTCCTTCATGAAGACACTCTGTATCTCAAGACTACAGCAGACACTTGCTTATTTATAAATATTTTTTTGAGATAGTATCGAGGTTATTTTGTTTGTTAAGGTTCCCATCTACATTAAGATCAGGGGAACATGTCTAGGTTAAAATCATACAAAGGAATTTCTCTCATTTGTCTGGAGAACAAAACATGCCAGGAACTATTAGAGAAGATCCCCCAAACTATGCTGACACGTTCAGGCATTGAGGTGCTTTCAGACCGTATTAAGCCTCTTCTTCCTAAAGAAACCTGACAACCTGGTATCTCAGAAAAAAAAAAAAAAGTGGCCAGTGAAAAACACATGTACTCAGTGAATTATTTTGAACTGGGCAAGCATACTTGCATTTTCTCCAAAATTCTTCCCCAGGATACCTCTGTGCTGTATTTCTGCAGTATTTTCAGTGTCATGGGCTCAGTCCCAGTGCAGCACCAGTTGCTTCAGGGTTTGTGGGTTTTGAACACAAGCTGTCCCATCTCTATCTATATTACTGTACCTTACCATGAGACAGTATGTTCAACCCCTTCTGAAGCTGGACCCCTTCTCAAAGCAAGCCTTTGAAGGCACAGGATTCAGCGGTAATGATCTTTGACGCCTCACAGCTTCTCACTGGGGTATGAAGTGATACCACCAAGACTGCACAATGCGTGATCTCATCTACTTATGGCAGTTGCTCAGAAATGTCAGTGCCCAACCCGTGCGATGCCTTCTTGCTCATTTTCAATGAGATAGGAAGGCAGGAAGATAGTATGACTGCATTATTATACCTGATAGAAAGGGCTCATTTCTGTAGTAACTGCTAATCTCAACATGAGAGAAGCCCTTTTGTGTTCATTAAAATGTTCTTCTTTATGTGTATAGAATGACAATAAAGAGCTACTGTCATGGATCAGTAACTTAAATCTTTCTTCCCAAGGTTCTCTCATATGAGCGATAGCAAAAACCATCAACTTCCTCACTGTGATTACAGAAAGAGGGAATGATACCCATTACTCCTTCAATTTTTGGCTTTTTAATGACACCATTGCCAATAGCTCTGTCTTAGTGCTGCGTTTAAGTGGTTCTTTCCTGTGATACAGGCACTTAAGACACTACAAAGTATACTGGGAGATCACTGCAGCTGGATTTGGCAGTTTGCAACAGGGACTTTTGGATTCAATCTCGTAATTTCAATGGGAAGGTCTCACATATGCCTTCACTATCCCAGTTCTTCTGTCAAGGCATCTACAGACACCAGCTCACAGGTGATCTTCTTTGGGAAAAGAAAGGATCACACAGCATGAGAGCATCTCAGGTCTCCAAACTCACAGCTCTGTAAAGACAGATGCTCAGGTTTGGTGCCTAAGGTGTTTTTTGGCTTTTTGTTTTGTTTTGTTTTGTTGCTGCTTTTTTTTTTTTTGGGGGGGGGGGGGGGGTATTTTGGGGTTTGATTTGGTTTGGTTTGTTTAAGATGAAAATAAACTAGGGACGGAAAGATTACTGAAGATGTTTGGAAGAATAAAATTAATAATACTTATGCCTAGGCCTGATCGAGTTGTATTTCAGATTAGTGACCAGTTTGTGCAGCACCTTTCTTTTTTGGAGAAGCCGCCCTGTCTATTTTCCCCAAACTAACTACCTGCAATTTCTGATCTATTTCAGAGACTAAAATTGTCCTAACACAAAACCGGTGTATGTGGGAGTAAGAGCAGAGAGGTCTTTGGTGGGTACGGACTGAGGCTGACCAGGTTTATCAATGGTAAAAACGGTTAGCAATCAACAAAAATAAGCAGTTCTTTCAATGGTTGATCTTCTGTAGCAATAAACGTTAGAAGTCCTCCTCTGCTACGTCTACCTCTTGAGATATTAAAGGTCAGACATAAGACACCTCTTTTAATTTGGTCCCAGAAACATTTATTGTCCCAAGCATTTAGTTCATGCATCCATAAACCAGGAAGACACAAAAATACTTTGTTTGTATCTGAAATTGCTTACAACCCCATTTTTTCCCCACCAACAGCAAGTCTGTGCTGTAGCTCTGTGTACAAAAGCTTAAAACCCAAGACCACAGCCAGCCCCAAACAGGTTCTATGGGAGCACTCATGCTGATTTTAAGTAACACCTTATGTCTGCTTGCTTCACCAGCACTGTCTCCCAACCAGGTAAAATAACAGGACCTCACTTCAAACAATCTGATTTTTGTAGTGGGTGGAGGAGAGGAGGAGTTAGACCAACTTACTCCACTTTTCAAAGGTGAATGTGATCAGATGGGGGTCGTAACCTTACGGAGCTAAGGGATGCAATTTGCAGGTACCTCATTACTTGTGTGTCACTTACCCATGAAGAACAATGCCTGTTAATCCTATTGACTGGAAATTATTAACGGAAAAAAGAAAGCAGCTTCCACAAATTTAATAAGTGCAACAATGAACCAAATGGAAAAGCATGTGATAGCTCTTCTGAAACCTATTACCTGAAAAGTTAAAGTAATTATAATGCAGTCATTTCAGAACTACGAGAAGCTTAAGGGACCACAGCTTCTTCATGGCTCACACATCAGACAAGCAAGCATGAAGTCAGTTTTCGGCAGGTGTCAAAGAAGAAGAAATGAACTCTGAAAACATTTTCAGCTTCTTAAAAATTGGCACTGTTTGCTATCCAATGCAAAGAATGAAAGATGTTTCCCGCTTAGGTAATAAGACTGCCCTTTTAATTAAGCACTTGAGGTAGAAATGAACTAGCAGTATCTGGTTTTAAAAAAGACTTTTCTGTAAAATACTAGTACTGCGCTTTGCATCAGATCTGGCTGGTGGCTGAATACAGCATTTGACACTGAAAGAGCAGAGCAGAGCATGAATTTCAAAACATTATGTCTGAGAACTATTATTTTTTAAATGCAAAAGACCAACCAGTCAAGATCTGCAGCATCACACCAAACAGCCTTCCATGCGTATCTGAACATATATTCCCACTCATTTCCACCAGGCTCGTAACTTCCCAGGAGAAATAAGTGGGCACGTAGTTAGTTGGGTACAGCGGGCGGGCATGCTTGGGCTCCCTTACCTGCTCCTTTTTCACTGGCGTGCTGTGAGCTGCCACAGCCGAGAACTGCTCGAGCGCGTTTTGATGCTCTTCACTCAGCTGCTGCTGCTGCTGCTGCTGCTGCTGCTGGTCCTGCGGCTGGGTCTCCGCCGCCCCTTGCTGCGCAGGGCTCTCCTGCTGATCCTGCTCTTTATCCTTGGACTCGGAGTCCGATCCTGATTCTGTAGTCATGGTTGGTTATCCTGTAAGACAAGGTGATCTACTGAGTATGGTCTTGTAGCCATGAATTTGTAGGCTAGGCTTACAAAATGAAGAAACATAAAATCATAGAATGGTTTAGGTTGGAAGGGACCTTGAAGATCATCCAGTTCCAATCCCCTTGCCATGGGCAGGGACACCTCCCACCAGACCAGGCTGCTCAAACCCCCATCCAGCCTGGCCTTGAACACCTTCGGGGATGGGGCATCCACAGCTTCTCTGGAAAACCTGTGCCAGTGTCCAACCACCCTCAAACATTAGGCGCAAATCTTTAGTTTTAATATACCCAGCCTTTAAAACTGAAGTGACTGTTACTGGCCCAAGGAGGATGCCTAGGAAAGCTTCCCTGGTGCAAAAGACCAGGTCTTAATTAATTAATGCACCTGTACTCTGAGCGCATTGCCATAAAATCTTATTCTACATTATAATAGTCAGACATTATAGGAATTATGTTGAAGTTACATACAGAAATACAGTTTTACATAGTTCATAATTCATAAAAGGAGAGCAACACATCGAGAAAAGCTCGTGTGATTGAGGGCCCTAAATCCAACACAATTCACTGCAGTTTGGGTACTTAAACCACGTGGAAACTTCTGAAAACATTCCATCTTTTGTTCTTTACATTGAAGCCAACAGGGCTTCAGCTCCTCAATACCTGCACTCCCTTTTGGAAATGGACTCAAGTACTTTTGGTGCTTCTGAGCAACATATATACTAGAAACATCTGGAGTGGGCCCATCAACATCACTGCAAATGTACAACTGCCCTTAAGCACAGTTCTGTCCTTCCCGCTTGAATTCACCCACACTTCTGTAATTTCTTTCTAAGTGCTGGAGCATCCAAAAGGAAAGATAAATACTTCTATTAAGTCACTCTAAGTGTTAGATTTAAAATAAAGTGAGCATGACTTTCCTTGAATGTGAAAAGGCTGCTTGAACTCAACTTTGTCCAGTACTAAATCAAAATGAAATTATTAGCAATGTTAATTCAAAATCTTAACTATTTCAATTAAATACTTGCATGACAAGTATGTGGTTGGCACCCAATCCTCAAACTATATAGAAGCAAACCCCAACTTTAAAAAATACTGTGATTTTGTACCAAAACACGCATTTGCAAAAGCAAACTCTGCGCCAGTTCAGCAAATAGTCTGCTCTTATGTTTGTTACTCGTACGCTCTTAGTCCTCGTGGTCTTATCCTTGAGCATTTTGCTTTTAAGCAACTCAAAACCAAACCAGTCTGCTGCAATTTATTTCTGCTTATCATCAGGCCGTGTTTTCTTTAACCTGGTAACCATAGCTACTACGTAATTATAAGCAGTTCCACAGAGTATACATCTGCTAATTCATCTGCTAGGAAACCACCATCAACTCTCAGCATACACTACAATGTTTACTAGTAGAGAAACAGGCTTATTAAAGATCACCAAAAAAAAAGTACAGGATTATTTTTTTTTTTAACTTAAACGTTTAATAAGCGACATTGCTTGACAGAAAAATGTTTTAAATGAGGCCAACTAGTATTTTCAAACTCATTTATGTATTCTGCAGTTTCAAGGCTAAGCCCTCCAGTGAAGAGAGGTCTCTGTACAGCACGTGCCCAGCACTCAGCCTGCGCTCAGTTTTTGCAGCGCGTCTGAGGACACGCGTGCACGTTCCGACCTCCGGCACGCCAAAACAGCACAACAGGGAAGCAGAAGTAGGAAGCACATATGGCAGATATATGCTTCAGGCCACATTTTCAAAGTACTAAGGTGTGACACGCTTGTTTAGGAATACATCATAGATCTCTACACTCAAACTGGAATGGTTATAACAAAATTACTCTTTAAAATGCATCGTTAAAACAATTGTCTTTAGCATCTACAAAAGGCAATAATTAACTTGTCTTTTAAAATGTGACAGTCAGGGAGGCGTTCATCTAATCAAACTTCAGATGTCCACATCTGAGATGGTCACTTTAAACGCAGAGGAGAAAACTAGACGTTTCAGAGCGGAATCATCTGACCCACTTTAGATGCCTGCTTTAAGCTGAGATAAATCACATACTACTGAAACTTCGTCTGACTCTCTACGAGGGAAACCTAAACAAGTCCCTCCGATGTAGATCAAACAAACCCATCCTCCATTTCCAATTCTATTAAGCCACTCTTTTTTGTGTGCTTTAAAAATTAAATTGCAGAACAATGTTAATCTCTCAGAGTTTTGTTTTGCCCATCTGTCAGATCAACATGGAATAAACTATTCTTCATCTGATGCCATTATGGTTGCCTTGCTTTAAAAGCATCCAGGTCTCCACAAACTTCACAAGTTTTTGCCCCCAGTCTCAAACCATGTTTTGTACAAGCGCATGAAGATGTGAAATACAAATTAATCAAATAACTAACTCAATAAAAACAAACTATGCATTTGATTTTCTTTTCCAGAAACTAAGAATTAGCAAGTAACAAAAAACTAACTTACAGCTACTAAATCATTAATAAAACAACTCCAAACAGTATACATGATGAATACAGTGTGTTACGTATGGAAGTTATACAAAGTCTTTGAGTTTTTTTAAATTTTTTTCCTATTGATATGAGTTAGGGAAGCATAAACAGAAAGCAACTATCATACTTGCTGTTTGGAAACAGTCACCCCAAGTTATCTTGAGGCATTAACCTATGTAGGATCAGACTGTCTGTTGATACCAATCTCAAAAGCTGTCTTCCTTCAGCTGCCACCACTGCGTCTCTGGAAGCTCATTTTTTGCACCCCATATAGCTTCTTTCCTAATGAACATTTGTATCCTGGCTGCTCATGAGCACGGAAACACAGCCATTTAAACTAGCCCCATAAAACACAACTTCACATAGCATGAGATGAAAACGAGTTTTAATTTTCTTGGCAGTTATAGTTTTTCATCTCAGGGAACAACAAATGCAGTTCACAAGTTCTTCTGGGACATTCCCGCGTGAAGCAGAGCCTCACAATGCTGAGAGTTACTCTCTGGCACTGGTGTTCTCTCCAGTTACACGAGTCCTCGCTTGCTCTAAGAGTGCTTTGTTAGAAAACTTTTTGTGCGTTATCAAATCTTTTAGCATAAGTGATTCCCTGGACACGATATTCCTGTCGTTAGTCAGACAGCAGATGGATTTAATTAACCCAAGGTTACCCATTTCCAAATGTCTTCTTTATTTCCCTACGCATACTAATATGTTTAATAACAAATACTGAGAACAAAGTACTATTGATTTCACGCTGATATCTTACAGACATAAATAGAAGCAAAGCAAACACATTTTGCATCCAATTTCTTATAAACTCCTCCGATGACTGTATTGTCAAGATTTATCTCATTCCACCTAATGCTGGTTGAAAATACCTAAATTACAAGACAGAAAACAACGTTCCTCTCTCAGTGCAAACCGATAGGTTGCTTTGCCTTCCTCAGCATACAGCTGCTTATCCAAAAGAACTTTGAAAGCATTACATTTTTTTATAAATGGCGCAACAATCCTCCTAGGAAGAGGTATTCACTTATCGGAAGAAATAACAGTAATCTTAAGAAATTAAACAACATAAATATTACTCTACCTTTGTTTGTATGCAGCAAACCTGACAGAATAGCTAGCAGCCTCTACACATTTTTACACATAATTGCTAAGAACTTCTTAGTCTTATTTTATTAGTTTATTTACTATACCTGGCTATGTACCAAAATCATGACTTCTAATGTGAATTTCAGTACAGGAAGAAAGAAATCACTGAAGTTCCTTAAACTTTTTCTGTTGCCAGCAAAACCCCCGTATCAAATTCCCCTTTCCAGCAAACAGAAAACAAACTAATGAAAAGAAACTAAGAGCACTACCTTATACAAATGAGGTAATACTATCCAAGCCAGATGTGCTCTTGGATAGCTAAGTTTTGGCTTACAACCCAATATTCAAGGATTCCAAAAGATTAGCTGAGTCCAAACTTAACACAGATGCTGCTAATACTGGATAGTCTAAGGCTAAAGTCAATTTGGCTACAGAATTCATTCAGAATTAAAACCAAGTGTTTTGATTAAAGGAGAAAAAAAAAGTGCCAAGAACTAGCTTATTTTAATCTGTGTTGACTACTCAAAAATTAAGTTAAAAATGTATGTACTTTCAACAGTGTAAAGTTTTGAAATATAGGTGAGAGTACTGTAAAAGAATAATTAAGGGAAGGTAAACAGTAATACACTATCAAGGTATTCAAATTCACCTTCAAAAAAACTAAATGGCATATTTTAGAATAATTTTGATTACGTCAAATCACAGAAAAGAAGTCTTTTCATACCCTTACACTATACAAAGTAAAGACATCATTAATATGGATTGCAAAACCTGCAAACCACTTGCGCAAAGCCTACATCCTAAAACCTGCCAACACCCCCAGTCCTTGGTACCTACAGCTACCAACATATCACAACTTGGGAGATTACCATCTCCATTACCAATTACTCGCTAGGGACTTAAAGCACCTAATTTCCTGTTCTCCATATGGGAACCAAAACCATGTTGTCTCTAATAAATAATTCTCTGAGCAGGCAAAGCCCAGGGTATGTCACCTGGTCCCCTCCAGCAAGGGACAGTCACCGCCTACTGTATATATCCATACATGCGACAAGTTATTTGACTCCTTGCCTCCCATTCTCACTGCACAGACCTTCTGGGCTGCATCTACTGAGCAACAAAATTCACAGCTAACTGACAGCTGAGTCCACAGTTTAATTAACACAGTAGTCATTAATAAGCCTTTATTTATATATAAATACATGCCAGTAAAAATACCTGCTATATTAAGCAAACAGAAATCATATTACAGAAGAAATTGCAAATTAATTCCAAATAAATTGTGATGTAATGACAAAACAAAATTGAACCAAGTATAATTAAATGAACTATACATAGCCACTAACTATTTCCTGTAGTGCACAGATTAATGATTTACATTTAAATGCTTCTTTGATCTAATTAATTCTCTTTGTGGAAAGTTCTCCTTTAATTACCGTAATTTCTGAAGATTGTTATAAATCATTGCAAAGGTCCAAATTTGGGAGTTACATAACAAAATAATGATTCCATACTTCAAAAATAATGTTCTGCATAACGAGAGACATATTTATCCACTAACGATGAGATGCTGATGAGAAGAGCATATGGAGAACAATATTGCCGCTATGAGCAGTAACAGAGATGTCAATATACATTTCAAGAAGAGAATACACGCCAGAACACTGACTTCTAAGCTCGAAATATAAACTGTTTTCATCAAACTGCTTGAAGTCTCAGCTCGCTTCATTCCAATTGGGTTCCTTATTAGGAAAACGACCATTTTTCATTGACCCTCTTTAATTTGCATTGAGTTTTGCCCCCAGGTGCAGGAGGCACCTAAGCCACAAAAGCCTGGCCCAGGTCCCTGGGAGAGGCAGGACCTCTACTGCACTTCACCACGAGTTCAGACCAGCTCTTTCTTCACCCATAGCCATCCTCCAGCGCCGGCAGTGACTGGAGGCACTGCAGAGGAGGCATCTCCTCAGCAAGAAACCCACCGGTTTCTCTGCTGGACACCAACAACCCAAAGCGACTGCAGAGATGTGGCCTGAATGGATGTCAGTGCGAAACAACCCCAAAAAGGCCAACTGGATGCCTCATCCCAACTGCATGCTCCTGTCACCTTTCTTGTGCCAGCGCCACTGGAATTTGGGGGGATGGGTGGCTCAAATGGGAGGGCTGAACCTCCCTGGCATGGGTAGGGGGAAGCAGCCACCCTCCTTCGGGCATTGGTGGGCACCCCATCTGTCTAACACGGCTCTGAGGCTCCAGCCCAGCCAGTGCAAACCCTCATCCTTTAACTCACAAACACACTGGCTATACTGAGTTTAGCGTCGCAGCTTAACCATACACATATAGTATAAACCCAAACACATTAGAGTCAGCACATGGAAAAAAACACAAAAAGAAAGTCAAAAAAGGAATAACAGGAGAGGCAAGAAAAACCAATGGAGAAAGGTGCTAAGTATCAGGATGAGCTGCTATCGTGCCAGCACAGCATGCTCCGGGTTAAATGACTTAACAGATCTGGTGGCACAGGCCATAGGCCCAAGCACAGGTGCGGGAGAGAGACTTCAGGGAGGACAGGGAGGTGTTAAAGGAGGTTATTGGGAGTGGTCAACATGGATTCACCAGGGGGAAATCATGTTTGATAGTCTTCTACAATGGCATGACTGGCTGGGTAGATGAGGGGAGAGCAGTGGACCTTGTCTACCTTGACTTCAGCAAGGCTTTTGACACTGTCTCCCATAACATCCTCGTAGGCAAGCTTAGGAAGTGTGGGTTAGCTGAGTGGACAGTGAGGTGGATTGAGAACTGGCTGAATGGCAGAGCTCAGAGGGTTGTGATCAGTGGCGCAGAGTCCAGTTGGAGGCCTGTAACTGGCGGTGTTCCCCAGGGCTCAGTACTGGGCCCAGCCTTGTTCAACATCAACGACCTGGATGAGGGGACAGAGTGTACCCTCAGCAAGTTTGCTGATGACGCAAAACTGGGAGGAGTGGCTGACACACCAAAAGGCTGTGCAGCTGCCATACAGCGAGACCCGGACAGGCTACAGTGTTGGGCAGAGAGGAACCTAATGAAGTTCAGCAAAGGCACGTGTAGGGTCCTTACCCTACCCTTACCCAAGTGTAGGAATAACCTCGTGCACCAGTACATGTTAGGGGTTGATGTGCTGGAAAGCAGCTCTGCGGAGAAGGACCAGGGAGTCCTGGTGGACAAGTTGACCATGAGCCAGCAATGAGCCCTGGTGGCCAAGAAGGCCAATGGCATCCTGGGGTCCATTAAAAAGGGTGTGGCCAGCAGGTCGAGAGAGGTCATCCTCCCCCTCTACTCTGCTCTGGTGAGACCGCATCTGGAGTACTGTGTCCAGTTCTGGGCTCCCCAGTTCAAGAAAGACAAGGAACTACTGGAAAGAGTCCAGCAGAGGGCTATGAAGATGATGAAGGAACTGGAGCATCTTTCTCATGAGGAAAGGCTGAGAGATCTGGGTCTGTTTAGCCTGGATAAGAGAAGACTGAGAGGGGATCTCATCAATGCTTATAAATATCTAAAGGGCAGGTGTCAAGAGCACCAGGCCAGGCTCTTTTCTGTGGTGCCCAGTGACAGGACAAGGGGCAACGGGCACAAACTGGAATGCAGGATATTTCATCTCAACATGAGGAAAAACTTCTTTACTTTGAGGGTGACAAAGCACTGGAACAGGCTGCCCAGAGAGGCTGTGGAGTCTCCTTCTCTGGAGATATTCAAAACCTGCCTGGATGCATTCCTGTGCAACCTGCTGTAGGTGTCCCTGCTGTGGCAGGGGGTTTGGGCTAGATGATCTCCAGAGGTCCCTTCCAACCCCTACCATCCTATGAGTCTGTATTAATGAGCTATAATAAAAAGAGGCTGGTTGGAGGTGTTGCAACACATAGCATGAGGTAAATATTTGTCTGGCCTTCTAGGAAGGTGCTCAATACAGATTTCTCTAAAGTTTCTTGATGGAGATGAAAGAAGGAAAAATGGAGGCAACATCTGAGGAAGGAGTTGGAGAGACTCCAACTCTCTCATCTCCAGAGGAGATGGAGGAGACGGAGGAGATGGAGGAGACACCTTAAAACCAACAGACACACCCTTCAGAGGGGACAAAAAGGCAATGGCAGACTTGAATTAAAATCCGCCCCCCCCCCCAGGCATGCATGCACCTCTCTGGCACCACCACCAAAAGAAAACTAAGCTCAGTGTTTCTGGAGAGATTATCCCTTGCCTAGCAAGGGTGGGGAGAAGAAGCATCAGGAGCTTTTACATGATGGGGTGGGCAGTGGTGGAGGTGGGGAAAATATATCATATATATTGAAAAGGGATTGTACACCAAAGCAGAACCAAGGACACATGACTCAGGGATGAACATAAAAGACCATCATCAACTTAAGAGGAGAAATGAAGACTAAGATGCAAAGTGACTTACAATCAGCAAGAGACATGGCAGACAATAAGGACAGAGTCTATAAATACATTAGAAGGAAAATCAAGTCTGTTAGTGAACACAGGGAATTATTCAGTGCCTCATTTCACAGCAGCTAGCTGGGACCAGATACTCGGGGCATCTTTCACCTGACGTGCAGGATGTGCAAGCTCAGGCTGGATGGAGCAAGGGAAGAACAGAGCAAACACATCAGTAAGCCAGGCGGTTTCAAGTCAGCAGGAACCCCTGGAAATGTCCCTACAGTGCTTGGTGACCTACCAGCAATCATCTCTCAACCACTAACCACCTCCTTGCAGATGCCAGAGAGGCCAGGTAAGGTCTAAAAAAAAATTAAAAGACCCAACACAGCAACCGATCTTAAAAAGGAAAGTAGGGATGGAAAAGCCAGAAATTACAGTATACTTTTAATACCAGAGAAGTTACTGGAGCACACTGTTAAAGGATTTCCAATCCTGTAAAAATAATGAGACTAGAAAAAACCCCAACAAACAGTCAACATGAATGTAGCAAAAAGTCACGTCCAACTAGTGTAATGTCTCTCGCTCTCTCTCTGACAGGGCATCTGTCCCAGCTGATAAAAAGAAAGTGGTACAGATGACAGAGCCTATCTTTAGAAAGGCTTTTAAAACAGCCCCACATGACTTTTTCATGAGTGAACCACAGAAATAGTGTAAATGATTAAAGGGAAAAAAAAAAGAAAAATAAAGGTGTACAAGTGATTAAAAAACCCCAAACCCTAGCCTACAAACAGTTATCAGTAGCACAATGACAACCTGTGAGAACTTATTGATTTAGGGAATCACAGGCCTTCGAGTATCAGTGAAGGGCGAGTGCCCAATCCGTGCTCAGCATCACACCGGGGAGGCTGGGGCACACTGCTGGCATCCTCACCAGCTTTAAAGAAGAGGAAAAACAGTCTGAACAGAAAACCATATATATGCTGAATCTTACTACATTCCCATCAGGGTAACGGCAATAGGAGTGGGGACCTCAGAAATGCAAAGTGATGGGGTAGCTATGGGTTAGGCAGCAGGAATGAAGAAGCATGAGGGTCTGAAGCCACGCATCAAGCAAGACGAATTTCAGTGTGGGACATAATGCTGGAGCTGTTTTGCCTTCTGCAGCACAAGGGAGAAGTATACGGCATATTGTATTTCAGTTTGGGCTTCACATTTTTTGAAAAATATGCATTAAAGAGTGTCAAGAAGAGAAGAGGAAGAACAATAATAGGCTTAGAAAACGTGACCAGTGGAAAAAGGTTTAAGGAGCTGAATTTGTTTAGGCTGGGAAAGGGAATAGAGAGAGGGAAGCTCATAAAAGCCTTGCAATACATAGAAGCTTCTTGCAGACAGAGAGTAATCAGCATTTGGTAACACTGGAGCAAGAACTTGATTGGCATCAAGTAGGATTTACAGTAGATGGTATATCAAGTATAATCACAGTCAAGAAGAGGCTATCTATAGCTGTGTGGAGTCATCGCTGGAAACATGTACAGATAAACAGCAGCAGCAAAATTGTCTGTTTGCAACTTTAGGAAGCGTAAGCAATTAAAATTTTGTTGATTTTGCTACCCCTTCCACTTGGTTCGGCAACTCTGAATTCGCAAAACGTATGCATTTGCTTCCGCTTCGGAGGATCTGGATGCAGCGCATAACATTTTTTTTTTTTGCCTGTTTACCTTTCATTTCTATGATTCAGTGAAATTACCCGGGTCTGTTTTGCTCTCTTGATGGGTGGTTTACCACAACAATAAAACCCAGAATCACTGCAATTTCTTGTTGCCCCTCCTGCACTCAAGGTTTACGAAGAGTATGACTGACCAGGTTCCCTGAAGACACCAGGTCACCTTCTGGCGGTCATATCGCCTTAGAGCATCCCAAGGCTACCCTAATTTCCAAACAGAACAAGAAAAATCAGGCCACCATAACCCATTTTGGCTGGTTTCTCCCACCCTGTTGATCCAAGCAGTTTTCCCCACGGGCAAATATGGATTTACCGGAGGAAGAAGGGAACGGCATTCTCCCACCAAGCTCCCTGTAGAGGTCTTCCCTGCATCCAGAGTTGGGGCTGGCTCTGCCCCCCTCATCTCCTGGTGCCAGGATTTATCCCCCAGCTCCAAAAGCAGCATCTTGGCCACTGCCCACCACTCATGCCACGGCTCCTGCAGACGGCTCCCGTCTAGGAGAAACCACGCACGCAAGCTGGCAATCGCACATGTGACTGGGAGTGCTGGGTGTAACTATAGAAGAGCGCAGCAATTAAACCCAAACCTGACAGCTATTTCATTCATTAAAAAAAAAAAAAAAATTAAAAAAAAATCCAAAAACACCACCAAAAAATCTCCCAAAAGGTAAAAGGAGGACTCCTGAGAAACACAAGAAACTGCTGCTCAGAACAGACTTCAGCAAGGCGTCCGCTCACCGAAAAGCTTTAACCCACACAAATACTTCCATTTCAGGAAGGTAAGGGGGGAGCAGAAATAATACACAAATAACTCAATAAGCAAGCATGCTGAGAAACAACAGGGAATTACAGGCAGGGGAACAGACGTGAGGAGGAGGAAGGAAATGAAGGAACCAGTAATGGAGACTACAGCAGCATCCCACAGATGCTGTTCATGAGAGAATTGCATAGAAACACCCCCAACTTCACCTTTTCCTCATTTCTTTTTTTTTTTTTTAAATAAATCCAGGCAAAAGAAAACACAACAAAACTGCTTGTAGTGCTGTGATCACAACTGATTGATAAATATTTCATTCAGCAACTAAAAAGGCAAGAAAGATCCCTCAATGGCACACCCTGATTTTCCGCAGACAAGTGACTTTGATTACTTGGGTTACACTTACGTGAGGTTTTGACATTTCTGAATTGCTCTGGAGCCAAACGTTCAAGCGGGGCCCCCTGTGCATCATTCGCTATTTAAAAGCTGTATTTAACGCGACAGAGGACTGAGTGCGCTTCAGGCATCAGATCGTTAAAGTTCATATTCTCTCATATTGAGCAGAAAATAGAATCAATTCAAAATTAAAAAAAAAAAAAGGAAAAAAAAGAGTTGCACGAGTTGCTGACACATGGCAGGTGTGCTACATTATCACGCTACCCTCAGGCCAAAAATACTGTAACACCTGTGAACAATATTTTCTGTTTCATACACTACCTAAATAGACCGTGCTCCAGTGCTCCCAAGCTGGTGACCTGCCTCACCTGACAGAAACAAGGGAATCAGATAGGCAAGGTACCGATCAGAGCATCGAGCCCATCTCCTCCAAGGGCTTCCCGCTCCCTCCCACCGGACATTTACCTTTACAGCTCAGGTGATGCAAAAGCTTACAAAGTAAAACAAAACAAACAAAAAAAAAAGGACGAACTATAATTCAAAATATCAACATGGCTGTTCTGATTTCCTGGACACCTAACTAAGTGGAATTCAGCAAAGCAACCGGTTGCTTTTTCCTTTATTTTACTGAGTGGTGCTTGAAAGAGTCGCAAAGAACTGCTGGCTGATGATGAATTAAACCCTCCCCAGCCTATTACTTGCAGAAGCTATGTAATATTACAATTTATTTTTTTTCTTTTGCAGTGAGTGGATACTTTTTCCCCATTTTTATGGTTTGGGTGGGGAGGGGATTATTTTTTACGTTTTTGTAGCCTTTCCTCCAATCCAGCGTGGTTCAGAGATAGAAAAGAGGAAGCATTTGGGGCAGAGAAGGCGGATGTTTTAGAGCCAGCTGGCTAATGCTTCTTCCAGCCAGCCACTGCCATTTCCACCCTCCACCACTGCTCCATCCCAGTAAGACACAGGTTAGCACCGTGGCCAAGAGCTCTGCTCCCAGCTCCCAGGCCCGGCCCACACATACTGCTGCCCTGAAGCACGCTCAGCCTCAGCAGGCCACAGTGTTTTCCATAAACCTGCCCAGAACCGAGCCTTTTTCAATTTTTTTTTTTCAAGGGGGTGATCACTCGTTTCTTCTTGGAGGCAGCCATCTGACACGGGTCACACAAGACACGGCGCTTGGGCCATGGCTTCCCCCATGGCATCCCAGACCAGAGCCCGCTCTCCATCACTGGGGAGCTGCAGGTTTTCTTGAACGCTGGATTAAAATAACTGGGAAAACTTCAAACTCAGGCAGACACAAAAGGGAGACATCGTAGATGGTGAAAAGAGCAGAGGAGCCACCCCTGAATCCATACTGGGTCTTAGTTAAAACAAGGCACCCCTGTGCATGGAGAGTGATCGTGCTGAGGGCTGGGGCTGAAAGCACTCCTACTTCATCTTCCTCCTGTTTTTTTTTTCTTTTTACCCCCCAAATATCATACTAATTTTACATCCCATTTTTCAACTTTTGAAGGCATTAAACAGGTCTGATGCAGTAAGGCTGCACGATGAGGCATCACAGCGTGCTCAGTCCTAATAGCTTTTGTCCTAATAGCTCCATTCTGACATGGATTATTCACTTCGTATTTAGATTTTAATCTCCTGGGCATTCACGTCAGCTTTGAACGTAAAACACACCCTGCAATATCAAGTAATAGACTTTCCAGTTTGGAGCACCGCATCAGGAAACCACTGGCTCCCCAAACAAATTAAAATCTTGTGAGTCTAAACAACCAAACCCGTGGCATCAGACAGCTGGCTTTTTATACTTAAACTCTTCTGGGATCCCCACGCTCCCCAGTGCTTTCATTACCTGCTACAGGTTACAAAAACACCGTTCATTTGCCACCGGCAGCTAGCCCGCGACACCCCTGCTCCAGGTTCTACTGCTACTCCAAACCCATCCTCCCAGCCCCACGCAGCCGACGGCGCGCCAGAACCACCAACCGGGAGAAATTGCCAGCTCCAAAAATGCGGTTCAGCATGTCTTTTGCCCCCCACCAACCTCAAATGCACGTACTAGCAATCGGCCCCGACGCCTCAAAGCCACCAGCTGTTAAATAACGTGCTGGATGCAAACCAAGACCTACAGATGGTGTGGGAGCCGGGACTTCTAGGAACGAATCGGTCGGAGTGGAAACATGCGGACGACAAGAATGTTTACGGCGGATCCAGGCATCCGCAGAGTTGAGCCATCTCACTTAAAATCACTGAATAAGCGGGATTCTCTCCCAGCTTCGGTTACGCGATTTAGTTAGGTGTTTTCAAAGCACGGGAAGCTCGTGCACGTGTCGTCCCGATGCATACTAGTTAAGTCCCGAGGGTCCTTTGCATGATGGACTCTACAAGGAATTAAGAGCAAGCTTTCTGTATCTTCACGTAACATCCCAATAAAGCCCAAACCTTTCACCATCTGTGCAGCTACACTGAACTATGAGGATTTGAAGACCAGCATCCAATACAGCCTGAAAAAGAAATCAGCTATCTTTAAAGAGGGTCTAACCCTTTTTATTTATTAAACCCCAAAAAGATATACAACCAGCTATACAGTAATTACATTATATACCCCCAACTCAGTATTATACTGGATTATGCTGCCTCTGAAGATGGATGTCACCGAATCTGGCAACTCCTCCTCGATGTGTATGACTATCTTGGCCTTAAGATACATAGAAGTGACAGCAGCTCAGAGAGAACAGAAGGGGTTGGGAGCAATGGGGACAGCCAGGTGGCTTGAAGTGCCCCTGCAAGACAGTGGTCAGAAAAAAATGGGGGAGGAAGGGAGGAGGGGGAGAATGGGAGTGTGGCAGTGACGCAGCTTAATCACAAAAATGAGAGTGAGAGGGAACGGACAAACCCTTGCAGCAGGAGGAAGAAGAAGACTCGTCGTAGCTTATAAATTATTGGTATTCAAAAAAGTAAGTCACAGAAATCATTCTAGGTTACTGAACAGAAGTTCAGCATTTTAAAAAAAAACAAACATCTATTCTGTATCAAGTTGATCACTGAAAGCAGAAGTGAAGGTAATTAAGCTGGATGCTGCTATTTCCTAACTCAGGCATGAATGACTTCACAACCTAAATTATTTCCTTCCCCACGTACTTTTTCTTATACACAGCTCTGGTAAATTGTTTGATGGTGTGTTTGTAAGGCTACAAACCACTAATTTGGTAGCTCCTAAATAATCCAAATTATCTACCTTAACTTAAGGGAGAATCCTACAATTCAGAAACACAGTAAAAGACTGATAAGAGACCCTGGTTTGTGTGCTGAGTTTCAAACTTGTCTCGTGTGCTAACCAGGGAAGTGCCCAAATCACTGAAACAGGTCCATACAGAGTGGCTTTTCCCATCCTTCCCCCTGACATTGTGCAGGAACCAATGCAACCACATGGATAAAGTACTGCTGTGCATTGTATCTACTGATTGTTTTATGCCAATCCATTTCTTTCAGTACCCTTGAGATCACAGTGTGTAAAATTCAATTTATTTATATTCTACATTACGTGGCAGTGTGGGGTAACTCTCTCGCTCCTTACTGGAAAGATTTGCCCAAGGTGGCATTTATAATTTCAAAGTTTAACTTATCAAATAATTTTGATGTCTTAGTACACAATTCAGCCCTCTCATAAGCTACTGAATATGCAGAAAATATATAGAATTACTCCCTACATCATCATAAATTGTGGTTCAACACCCAAAAATTTCTTCTAGTAGCAATGGCTGATACTAAATAAACAACAAGCGCTGCATTTCACCTCTCCTTCCCCTCTCCTGTTCACTCTGCACTCTGTTTTCCATGGGGACAGAAATCTCCATGCCAATATTCACATGGCCATTACATCGGAACTAAAAAATGAATGAAGTAATCCACCCCCTCCCTGGCTGTGATGAATGCCCTGGGGAAGCGGTACCCTGCAGCTGGGCTCCAATCCACCCTGTTCGCTGTCGCCTTCGCTAGATGCATGTGTTTCACCACAGCTGGGGCCACAGAAACCTTACCCTTAAGAATTTTTTTATTTTTTTTTAAAAAAAAAGGTTTGCAAAGAGGCAAGAAACCAATTAATCCTTCCCCCAGCTCCAGAACAGGATTAATTATCCCTACTGCAGCAGCCACCACACTTTTTTTTGGAGATACACAGCCACGCAAGTATGTCAAAAGCGCCACCAACAAAACAAGCACGTCAGGTAACGTGCCAGATCTTCATGAGGGGGCTCATCGTTTCAAAAGTGTCTTGCATACTGACATCAGTGCTTGACGGCCCCCTTCCCAGCTCCCCCCCCCCCCACCTAAACTCCACTTGCTATGTATTTACAGAATCATAGAATGGTTTAGGTTGGAAGGGACCTTGAAGATCATCCAGTTCCAACCCCCCTGCCACGAACAGGGACACCTCCCACTAGACTAGGTTGCTCAAAGCCCCATCCAGCCTGGCCTTGAACACCTCCAGGGATGGGGCATCCACAGCTTCTCTGGGCAACCTGTGCCAGTGCCTCACCACCCCCAGAGTAAAAAATTTCTTCCTAATATTGAATCTAAATCTACCCTCTTCCAGTCTGAAGCCATTCCCTTTCATCTTATCACTACACGCCCTTGCAAAAAGTCCCTCCCCAGCTCTCCTGTAGGCCCCCTTTAGGTACTGGAAGGCCGCAATAAGGTCTCCCCGGAGCCTTCTCTTCTCCAGGCTGAACAACCCCCATTCTCTCAGCCCATCTTAGCCTGTCACCGATTACTAAAATCCCACAATGGTGAAGTTTCCGTGCTCCCTGTGGGCCATTTATTCCATCGATTCCCTAGCCTTATGGCTTAGGAAAATTTTCCCAAACGTCTGACCTCATTCTTCCTACTTGCAATGGAGGCACACTGCTCCTTGCCCTGGCGACAGTGGATGTGTAACGTGGCTCTGCAGCATGCAGACGGCTGCTGTTCTGGCCTCAGACCACTCTCTCCTTTGCCTCTTCTGGCAAGTCCTATTTTTAGTCTCCTCTCAGGCTCTCTTCTCTCTCTCCTCTGTTCTCTTTCCCATCAGTCCACCTCTTCCCCAAGCAATAGCATCCAAACCCTACTTTCAGCTGAAGATCAGCTGGGCTTACTGGTGCTGTACAGATTGCAAGGATGGCTTTATGTCTGAAAACAGTACTCCTCTTTATACCTCCTGGTAGTAAAGAGTTCAATATTTTCACCATATTAAGACACTTACCAAACTTAGTTTTAACCTTTGATCCAGTCATAATCCCACACTGTTTTCTCCAAACTCCAGCCTAAAGATCTCCCAAGTGGAAGAAAACTATCTTAACTACATTATCTTCATATGAAGTAAGGGAAAAATCCCATCTGCTACACAGATATTATTTGATTTTTTTTTCCATTTTATATATTAAACTTTCCTTCTCTTGTGCTGAGTATCATTCAAACAAGTAAAGTATTTATTAATGTACGAGATCTAGTTTCAGCGACAGAGTGCACATGATTTATATCAGAACAACTGTGGCTCCCTGTATGCGAAGTACATCAAGCCACGATACTCTCTTATTTACTCAAGTATTAGGGAGTACCAATTGGAAACATTTCCAATTTCACTTGTAGCTTCCGTCCACTGCTGAAATACCCACTGCAGAGACCGTCCCCTCAGTCCCTGGCAGGGGTCAGGGGCATTAGCAATTTGGCTGGGCCGACCCCTGAGCATGTCTTCTGTAGCGGTTTCAGAGGAGCTGAGCACATCTTCCAAAAAATCCGCAGGAACTCGACGTTCTCGTCTGCTTTCAAGAGCCTCAGGGCCATTAAGGTGACCTGAGTGGCAATGCTGGCGGTGTTGTAACTTATTAATAAATTGGGAGCAAGCTCGCATCTGCTGGGAAAGGAAAGTCTAGCCTACCCCATTTTATGTTCTCTAGCCGAGTCAAGCACATTAAAATATGTATTACTTCTGTCTACCTGTCACTTCTTGTAATATGCTCAGGTGAACCCATGGCTGCAAGCCAGAACCCAAACTGTTTCAACACAAGCAGTGCTTTTGGGGAAAAGTTATTTGCAACAGAAGTGTCAGGTCCCTTTCGGTCTGCTGGCAAATGTTTGCCTCGACCCTTACTGAACCAAATGTTAAATGGTGAGGAAAGACTGCAATTTCAGGTTAATCTGGGCACCTTAATACACTCATGAAATGACCTACACGTTATGCCTCGCCTATGAAAAACGGAAAAAAACAAAAGACTGATTGAGGCTGATTTCCTTTAACCCGTATTTGAAGAACAGTTTTCATAGTGGTTTCTTAAGAGGGAACAAAACCCCAATCTATGTCACACCCCTGAGGAGAACATCTACTCCTCCCATCCGTGGTATCAACAGTACATGTGCCACGTGGACACGGTGCCAAGGAAGGGGCTGACAGGGTGTATATGTGTAGGATACCATTTCATCCAAACCAGTCGCTAGACAATGGCTGGCATTCAGATGACTGAAAACTTGCAGAGAAGCTAGTTCAAGCTGGCTTAAGTAGATGCAAGTGTGGACTTGGATATTTAGGAGTTCTTAAGGCGAAAAGCAGCTTGCAATATTTCAGGGTGGGGTTCTGAGACTTTTTTTTTTTTGTGTCTAATCCATGAGTACTAAATAAGACCAGAAGCATGGCAAGGTCCTTTGTACCCAGAACTACAGCTAAGCCTCAGAATTACAGCTGTAATTAATGGGTTTTCCAAGCTTGGGGAGGGGAAAAAAGAATCAACTGGGGAAAAAAAACCCTAAACCAAAACAACCAAAAAAACCCCAGCAGACTGTGCAAGTTAAGGATTTCTCCTCTTGCTCACACATACACACTCACACGCAAGCGTACAATAAAGGGCACAACTCCCAAAACACATGTACTCGAGGCTCTTCCCTGTTTCACCCCATTTGTAATCTTTTACGGTCTCATAAAAGCGTGCTGCCTTCAGGAAGATGAGGGTCCTTCTTATTTCTTATTATTTCATCTGCAGGCCAGTGAGTTGCTTGACCTACACTGACACAACCTTGAGTAAACCAGGTTCAAGTATGCACATTCACCATCCCCAAAGCGAGCCGTATTTTATTAGGATTTTTTTTTCTTTCCTTTTTTTTCCCTCCCAGCCACCGGCTCACACTTCAGAGGAGAGGAAAACGTCTGCTGTGAATTCCTATCCAGCATTTTAAATACCACAGGAAGCCCTTTCTTTCCATTGCCAGAGAGCTTCCCAAGGACTGTAAGCCCTCCAAGAAAGAGAGGTGGAAACACCTTTGTCCCTCCCCGGCGAGCGGGAAGCAGTTGGGCCAGAGATGGAGCCAACCAGCCCCTCCACTCCACCCCCAACGCGCCCCACTTGTAACCAAAATTGGCAAGTACACAAAAGCTACCAATTTTTGGTATGAAGATCACACAGTTATTTTTCAAGCCACTGCCTGTACTACCCTATATACTCCAGCCATACACTCCTTATGGCCGGTCATATTGAACTACGTGTGGAAAGACTGAATTATTACCTTTTTGCAACAGCCTCAGCGTTGTAACACCCTGAAGTCTCATATGGGACAGTTTTGTAGCTTATTATTAAACTAGACACATTTTTGTGCTCTACAAGCTTTTAATTGTCAAGGAAGATCATGTACAGCTATAAATCTATGAAATGTATTCTAAATAATGCCACATGTTCAAATTAGTTTGATTTGATGCGGAAGATGATTCCCTTAGTTTATCCCTTTAATGCTCAGGCAACAGCAGTCTGGATGGCACAGCAGATCTATTACTGCAGCTGAATAAAAGGCAATCTTAAAACTCACATCCAACAGGGATAAATCCAAATTTCCCCATATATACTATTACCCTTCGACATAAGACTAGAAACTCCAGCAATTCACTATTGCACGTCAGTTTTAAACACTTTTCAAAGCAAAAACGCTGGATTTTTTGTTTGGTTTTTGTGGGGGAGGGTGTGGGGGGTTTTTTTTGGTTGCTTTTGGGTTTTTCTGGTTTGGGTGGGTTTTGTTTTTGTTTTTTGTTTTTGTTTTCCAAAAGATGGCTCATGTTATCATTCTTTGCCCTCTCAGAGGATGAGCTCTGGTTACTGTAGTGTGTTAGAAAGCAGATTCGTTAAGTCATGTATGCATCTAGCAAGCTTAAGCCTGGCACGCATCCCTTCCAACTCCTCCTCATTCAAACAGAATTTATATAGTGAAAAACCTGTGCCATGGAAGCAAAAAAAAAAAAAAAAAAAGCTATTTTCAGACCAGACCAAATGTACTTGAATGAAAAAACCTAAACTCAGTCCTGAGAAAAATGACAAAGGGAAGACTGATTCAGCCTTAACCCTGTATGGGCTATAGCTCTCTGAGCAATTTGCACCATTACTAATCTCAGCAGCGCTGCCTGATCTGTACAACAGGATTTATAGGTACCCTAAGCAGATGCAGATCTAGTTCCCAACCTATACACTTTTAAAGGCAAAAGGATTTGGAATTTTCCCCTCAAGCTACCGCTGGGGGTTCGCACCACGAGCTACAGCGCGCTGACGAACCCCGCACCCGGTAGCATGGGTTTTCCAACTCGCTTTGATTTGTGGGTCCGGGCAGGCACGAGCAGCGTGCTCTTTGGGACCCCAGTAAAGCCAGCCGATGGCAGGTCCTCACCCCAGACGTTCCGACGGCACGCATCTCCTTCTCTCAGGAATGCCCCTTGCCGAAAGCGGGCACGTGCTTCTCTCCCGGTTTATATTTATCCCTGTTATCCCTGGCCCAGGTGCCGTTTTCCAACAGCGAACACGAGCTTGCCCGTGCCGAGAGCTCTGAAACAAAGGCAGGAATTTTTCCCTCCCCCCAGCGCACACCTCTGTGTGTGTGTGAGCTGTTAAAATGATTTCATTCACACCATGTTCCAGTGCCCAGGAACAAGTGACCTGGAGTTCCTGAATGCTCAAAGCTAGCGTATGTTCGGCCCTACACTTTATTTACATTCTATATGTACTTTGCCTCCCTGCAGCCCACAGCAAACAGCTGTCATTAACATTCACCCCTTCCGCTAACACTTTCCTTAATCCCTCACTGACTTTCCAGCCTATAATTAAACTTTCCAGCTGCCGCGCTTGGAGATGGCACCAATATCCATCATTTGTTTCTAAGCAGTCCCTAAAAACCTCTTTTTCCAATTTCCAAGACCATGGGCTAGGACCAAAGCCTCTTAACACTTACAGGTTTTAGGCTAAAAACCTTCCATTCACTTACAAATTGTCCCATCTTTACTAGGGAAATTAAATGGCCGAGTAGCATTATCTTAATAATTAAACTAATGCATTTTTATAGTGCCAATAGGTGGAGTGCAAAGAACTTGAAAACTGATGGATAAATGCTGCAAGTGCTTCCACATTTTGCATGGCAGATACACTGGAAAGAGCTGTATAATGACCACCATCACTTAACAAAGCTGTTCTATCCAAGCCCAAAGCTTAAACAACAGCTCTGAGATGAAAGAATTAAGATTTGGAAAGGCCTTCTGAATAAACAGCATGAGAGACCAAACATCTTTCTTTAGATTACAACAGTAAATTGGGGTTAGCACTTCAATCTTGAAAAATCTGTTTTTCGCATTCATGGAAATGATTACTTGAACAGTAGAGATGGTTGGCAGCGTTTTTGCCTGATGCTATTGTTACAGCGTTCAGTAAGACTTGACATTTTATGAGAAAATTACTGGCTTCACAGCTGAAAAAGGAAGGGAGAAGATGTCTGAAGCAAACACTGCATTTTTGGGTAACACGACATGACAGGACGCTGGGGCACAGCTGAACAGAGCAGGTCAGGGCAGCGTAATGCCCGTGCACACACCCTGTGGGCTTCAGGAGAACGATGATCATAGAATCACAGAATGGTTTGTGTTGGAAGGGACCTTAAAGATCATCTAGTTCCACCCACCCTGCCCTGGGCAGGGACACCTTCCGCTAGACCAGGTTGCTCAAAGCCCCATCCAACCTGGCCTTGAACACAAGCCCTACAGATCCAGGACAAGAAAACACCACCAGACAGCCACAAACTCGTGTTACTTCCATGAGCCCCAAATGTCTGGGACATCTGCTCACCCTGTGAGTCCGCAAAGCTCCCCCACTCCAAACCTGAAGGCTGGATAACCACGTGCGGCACCCTCAGTCCCAGAGCTCTGCAACTCCGCGCACTGCAAACCAGGAGCCAACATCTCCCAGTATTATCTGTTACAGAGCAGGGCAACCGCCAAAACATTATCACTGCAAACTGCGAGCGGGCTCCACTCATTACATGCCTGGCCGGCGGCCACCGGCCATCCCGACAGCCCACCAGCCCCCTGATGAAGATGCGGGGATGTTTGGGGTCAGCCACCCCCGTGTCTCCTCTTCACGTGGTTGGGAGTCGTGGCATGCTTTGGCTTCGCCTTTTGCCTCACGTGGCAAGAGATAAATCGAGTGTTTAGATGCAAGCCTTTGCCTTTCTGGAACCGCGGGCTGGTTTCAGAGGGGATGAAGGTTCCAGCCTTGCTGAACGTTATCTGCTATTCATACAAAGTGGGAGCACCTTCAGGAAGGAAACGCCTTTCGCTTTCAATTTTAGCCCGCTGGTTGAGGTTAACAATTTAACATCAAGGCTTTAAAGTTGCAAAATATTTCACTAACTGCGCAAGATCTAGTGGCTACTGTAAGGCTATTTTGGTAGACTACCAGAAGATTAATCATTCGGTTCCTGTCAAGTCTAAAAGCATCGCTGCTCAGCAAAGAGATCATACCAGACAGGTGCAAAAATTCAAAGCTTGGACAGCTATGGCTTGTTCTTAGCGGCAAGGCAAGAACGGTCAACATCTTAAGTGGAAATTAATATGCTTTCAGTTCTATCTAAACTATAGGTGAAACTTTCCTCCCTCCTTACATTAAACGTATCACTTTAAAGGTGAATTTTGAAAAGTACACGTGGCACGCTGAAGCTTCAAACAGGTATGCTTTGAGAGGTTAGGAGAATGCGAAAACCATGTTTCATTGAAAACTGTTTGTCATTTTTAATCACAGGATAACTCTGCAAGAGGTGTGACTGATGCAATTTAAATTTTCACCTGACAAATTGCATTATTAATCTTCGCGGCGCCTACAACAAAGGATCAAGCGGAGCAGTCAGTCAGTCACCAGCCCCAGGAGCTACTACAGAACATCCTTGAGATAGGGAAGCAGCTTCTTGCAGCACCACGGGGTGAAGCCCTTCTCCCTCCCAGCGCCACAGCCAGGAGGGCTCAGGACCTCTGTCCTTGCCCCCACCACTACCTCCTATCTTCGGTTTTCTGAAGTGGGGGAGGACCTTGGGCAGTCCCACCGATAAGAAATGCCACAGTTTGCAAGGAATCACAGAATGGTCAGGTTTGGAAGGGACCTCTGGAGATCATCTAGTCCAACCCCCCTGCCACAGCAGGGTCACCTACAGCAGGTTGCACAGGACGGCATCCAGGTGGGTTTGGAATGGCTCCAGCGTGGGAGACTCCACAACCTCTCTGGGCAGCCTGTTCCAGTGCTCTGCCACCCTCAAAGGAAAGAAGTTCCTCCTCATGTTAAGACGGAACTTCCCATGCTCAAGTTTGTGCCCGTTACCTCTTGTCCTACCACTGGGCACCACTGAAAAAAGACTCTTCTCATCTACCTGGCACCCTCCCTTGAAGTATTTATAAGTATTGATAAGATCCCCCCTCAGTCTTCTTTTCTGTAGACTAAAAAGACCCAAGTCCCTCAGCCTTTCCTCATAAGAGAGATGCTCCAAACCCCTAATCATCTTAGTAGCCTTCTGCTGTACCTTCTCCAGCAGTTCCCTGTCCTTCTTGAACCGGGGAGCCCAGAACTGGAAGGCAACAGAGAAACAAAGTTGAGGGCTTTATCTGCGCCTGGAAAGAGCGGTTTGTTCTCTACTGGCAGCTCTGGCAGGGAGGACCAAGGAGCTTGAGGAGCTTTTCACTCATGCCAGAATGAAAGCCTTACCTATTACCAGTCACTACTTCATTTCCCCATGTCAAGCAATAAATATTCCAAGCTCCCAGTAAGTTTTCAAGGAGTTGGCTTTTTTATAACAGAGTACACTTGTCACGATGCCTTGCCACCCCAATTCTGGAAGATACGATGCATTTTGCAGAGCTGTCACCTTAAATGATGTTAAATATTACTCTTAGGTACTGATTTTGTATCTCTCATATTGCTGATCAATAATTTCCTTATGTGTCTAACCAGAGTACAGAAAGAAAGAAAGTTCCAAAAATTTCCACAGAGTAACTTAAACTGGGGTTTCCATACACCACAATTTTGGAATACTAGGTTAAAGTAGAGTAGGTTATATACAAGGTCCTAAAACGAAGGCCAAATGCCACCAGAAAGCAGGATTCCTTGCTTGAGAACGCCAAGATGTTGGGCTTAAATGTGCCACTACTCAAAGAGTGACTTCTGCTCAGCCCACCTCTCAAACTAGTATGTTTTTAAGCAGGAAATAATCCCTTTCATCCTATAAACACTTATTCAGACTCTTGTCAACGTTTGTGCTATCCTTTCTGAATTTCTGGACAGTTTCTTTCAGGCTCAGCAGCCAACATTTAATTAAGAAATATTTAACCACTAGTGTTTTTTAAACAACGGCATGTAAGCAGAAATAATTGCTTATCAGGTCTACTTTACAAAATCAAAATACAGCCAGTGGAAACCAGATACAAAACACTCGCCTTTGGCTGAACTACTTTTGTTTAGAAAATGAACAGACAATGCTGTTCCTTGGCCGAGACCTTGATTTGTTTGCCAAGTCCCATCCTGCGGTGATTTTTCTTCTTACAACATCCCAGGAGCAGAGGACACTATCAAGGAAGAAGACTCACAATTCTATGGGTTAGGAACAATGATAGTCCTGGCGTACCGTAAAAGAAGGTAGCAAAGCGCTTTTAGTAAGCTATGTAATGTAGTATGTAGTAAATATATCTATTTTATCCCTTTATAACTGCTTGGAAGCTAGAAAATGACAGATATCTTAGTGCAATTTGTATCTTTATAACGTGATGGCTTGTTGCTGCACCATCTATTGCATACCGGCATTTTTTTACTTTAAAAAAAAAAGCACAGCAAAATTTCTTACAAATCTATGGAGATATTAAACGCTTGTATCAATTTCCACAAACCGGTTAGAAGAAGGAAGCATAATTACACTGACTGCATTCTTCAAAGCAACATCACAGGACCAGAAGGTCACGAGGGCATCTGTTTCACACCAGCTCCCTTGCTTTTAGATAGCAGAAACACGGGCAAGAGTTAGAAAGCGGCGCTTCAGATGATGGAAAATACAGGACACCGGCGAACAGCAAAATAAAGTGCAATAACTGAACTGCTACTGGGGCGAGGTGATTCAGGACAACAAGGGATGAAAAAAACACCATGGTCATGTCTGCAGGGCAGACAAGTAACAACAAAATTGGAGCTGAAGAGGGAGGAAGATCAGAACCAGGCAGAGAGTTCACTTTAACACAGACATTCCTGTTACAGAAGCTGCTGGCATCCTTCTGGCCAGCACAACGCAGAACCTACAGCCGCCTTGGCTCCGTGGGAAACCCCAAAGCCACGCCGGTCGCCCTATAATGGCAAGAGACATTTTATGTCTGTTCCTATAGAACAGCAGTGGGAAGTTGATAAAAACTTAAAAAGGAGGAATTTCTTTTTATTCTTCAGCTCTGCACCCTTAATTCAATCACTGTCCCCTCAGGCTGAGGAAAGGACTGGCTTTACTGCTCTGCATTACCATGTTAGTACAGAAGCTGCAAAGTACAATATTCACGGTTTATATATGACGTGAGCGTAAGAAAAATAGTTTTGGGTTCACACAATGAATGACAAGTCAAGAAATCCTTGTCACACCACTAGGAAATGAGGATAAAACACTTTCAAGCTTTAAACATGAAATTCTGGATGGTTTTATTTGGCTTTGCACGAACTGTGGTCAGTGGGTACAGATTAGAAACAGTAACCCTAACCCCAACACTTTGAGGAGAAGGGCAGGCTTTTCGAGTAGCTTTAGCCATATCAGTATTTCACCATCACAATAATTAAGTGTGTGGCATGTTTGGTTATGTGCAAACGCAAGTAGGCACATGGTTTATGCAGATGGAAAGCCTAGCTGAATAGATTTAAATATATTGATGAAGGAGGTGGGCGCTGTCTTTTCTCCCTGACTTGGACAACCGGTGGGGGCGGAAGCATTGTCTGCTGGCTCTTCTTTGCCAACCCATTACAGGTGGAAAGGGAATTCCCAAGATTGGAAGAAACCAAGACAAATCAACTATTGTCAAATTTTTGAGGGTGCCATTAAATAGGGCGGCATGAGAAGTGGTTGGGAGCCGTGGGTATCTTTTTTACTTTTCCCAAGATATCTACTATAGCACATTAATATATTACTTATTGTCATTATACATACATGCATAATCTAAGTACAGCTTTAGCGACACTGAGGGCAGGACTGCACATGTAAAGTAAATCAGTGCCAACACCCAATCTGAACCGGAGCAGAGCCTGTCCACTACCTCCGTTTGCTGGAGTGGAGGACTACCCACACTCAGCTCGCTACTCCTGCAAAGCAAAGGGATCAAACCCCGACAGCGTGCTGGCACGGTGTTAACGGACCCTCCTAATTGCCATGCCTCAAAACTCCAGCTCTGAGCCTCCTGAAGAGAAAGCCTGCAAAACTCTTTAATAAATCATAGAGATGGAAATCAGGTCATCTTGCCGGCGCCTCCTATCCCCACCGCCAGTTTGCCGTCCATGCGGTGCTGCCGAGCGCTCTCCCTCGGCGACTCCTCAACCATTCAAGTGCTGAGGTTTCTTCCAGTTCCCGGGGCAGGCTGTTATGCAGCCCAGTGAACCTCACCATCCATCCCACCTACCAGCCTCCTCCTCTCCTCCCCCCCACCCCACCAGTTTTGCCTCTGTCCCATTTTGTTCTGTTCCTATTTATAGCTCCCTCCGACCCCCCCAAAACCGGCTCTTGATGCTACCACAACCACCATCCGGCAAAAATTGTTGCTCAGGAAACGTTGTTCTGCCTCTCCTGTAATCCCACTGTAGTGTGCTGCTATTTTTAGGCGGAAAAGGAGGTGGTAAGGGAGTGAAAGGCTGCCAGCTCCAGCTGTATGAGAATAATGCTCCAGTACGTGGAAACTACATTACAGTGTTTCCCTTTAAGCACATATAATTAACCAAAACTTTCAGTCTTCTGGAATGATCCGAAAGAAGGAGGACAGAAGAAGTGGGAAGGACAAATACCAAGGTAGAAAACCCCACCATCCCAACTTCACCTTCCAACTGGGCCTCTCCTTCCAGGGTTGTTCTCCCGATTTTACACCGGTGTTTGCCTAGCGAGCCGCGCGGTCAAACCAGCAACATACGCCCGTAATAAAGCCATCAATTAAGAAACCTGCTTACAACAGGAGGCCGCTTTGCCAGGCTCCAACCAGTCCCTCAAGCAGGCGCGAGACCTGTGTTCTACCACCGCTTCAAGACGAGGAGATGTTATGACCTCCCGTGGGGCAGCTGCCCATCACCCTCCCCAACCTCCCCGGTGCTCCACGTGAAGGGCTCTGTGCAACTACTGCTGGTGCTACTGTCATGGTTCGGGCCGGACTGGCCACTGCAACGAACGACAGATGCTTTCTCCAACCTCTCTCTCCAAGGAGATGGAGGGAGAGAGAGAAAGAGACTTCGGCATTTAAAAGAAATTAAGCCATTTTAATGAAATATTAATAATAAAATAATAAAAAGGTAGTAATATCAAAAGAGGCAAGACTGGCTGGCTAAACTAAAAAGACCCCGCTTTCCTGAGAGCACACTCTGATCCCTCACCCACCATCTCCACCTTTATCAAACCTTGTATTTACTGTCATGTGAGGTTAAGAACCATTACCGGGAACAATCCAGAGGCACTCTGTTTCTTGCTGCCAATAGTTCCCATAGGCAAGCGGCAGTGTTTCACAGAATCACAGAATCTCCTAGATTGGAAAAGACCTGTAAGATCATCTAGTCCAATCATTAACCTAACACTGACAAGTCCACCACTAAACCATGTCCCTAAGCACTGTATCTACACGACCCTTAAATACCTCCAGGGATGGGGACTCTACCACTGCCCTGGGTAACGCGTTCCAATGCCTGATGACCCTTTCAGTAAAGAAATCATTGCTAATATCCAATCCAAACCTCCCTTGGTGCAACTTGAAGCCAATTCCTCTTGTTCTATCACCTGTTACTTGACAGAAGAGGTTGACTCCCACCTCTCTGCAACCTCCTTTCAGGTAGTTGTAGAGAGCGACGAGGTCTCCCCTGTTTCTCTCTGTTATAGATGTATACGTCCATATACTGACTCCAGTGCAGCTGTGGGGCATCCACGGTAACCCCACCGTGCTAGGCCGTGGACGGGCTGAGCGCCGTCTGCCCCAGCCCGTGCTCTGCAAGGGGTAACCGAATTGAAAGAAAACAGTGATGGCCACAGCAGAGCTGGTGAAGCAATCATCTCCAGGGTCCTTAGAGAGATTACAGCTTCCTGACCTCAGCTACGATTTGGCAGGGGCAGATTTTGATACCTCTGTCTCAACCCCATCGAGCCTTGCTTCAACAGACAGGCTCACCCGTTCCCGTGGGAAGACTGGCGGATAAAGATACTCCCTGACGCGAGGCAGGGTGCAAGAACAGGTCTCTCAGTTACCATAAACATATGTTTCCTAGGTCTGGAAGAGCGAGCTCCCCCTCCCCGCCCCGCCCCCCAGCCTGTTTGCATCTGCTGTCTTATTAAACAAGATTTTATTTGCAGCCAGTACGTCCTAGGAAACCAGGAGGTGCTACACATAATTGCCCTCAGATTCATAAGGAGTAAACAAGGTAACCGCCGCCACCAGGGACTCCTGCTCCACCGCCACCAGTAACGTCATGCTCCACGGCTGCCGGGACCGGCGTCACCTCCTGCCACCAGGGAAAGGCTGCCGAAGCAGTGGTTGCCTCCCTGGATTTACTCACCTCCTCCAGGGAGGTGGAGAGCGCTGAGGCTGAGCCACTGCGAGGGGTGAAGATCTCAGGATGAGGAAGGTGGAGGGGTAATCCGAAAGCGGGAGGAGGGAAAGAGGGTCCAAGAGGCTCGGCCACCTGCCTGGAGGATGGGAAGGATGGACGGTGCCAGAGGCTCCTGCCCCAGCAGGGACCCTGCTGGGGAGCCCAAGGGAGGAGGAACCCAGGCAGTGACCACAGGGGGGACGTGCGGTGGGAGTGATCGGCTGGGGGAGCAGGACACAACTAAGGAGAACAGCAAAACCGCAGGCGTAAGCGTGTGGCTTGCTGCGGTCTGACACGGGCCGGAGACGGGTGCTTGCCCTTCCTCTCTCCCACGAATGTCCCACCACCCATCAACAGGGCTCCAACCAAGAGCCCGCCAGGGTCAGCTGTTCCCACCCCCAATACATTTCCCCACGCGCTACCTGCGGCCCATCTGGGACCAAAACCCAGCCCCTGTTTTAGGGAAGAGGCTGCAGTAAAAGCCAAGCGACAGACGCGCGCTATACCTTGGTAGTTCAGATTTCAACACAGCCCGAAAACAGAAACATCCACCATTCCCCATCCCACGCGGGAGCTTTCTTCTCCCACCTCTAAATCATTAGAGCAGCACTATGACTTTTCTCTTCTGTCACATTTGTCAGTAAACACACGTTTCCTACAAATACATGCGCATGAGCGTGTATCCAAAACCGTATCCTGCTTTTTTCTCTTTACACTCTCCCCTCCTCTCCTGAAATATTTCTTTATATTCACATATGCTTTCCATTTATTCTAGCCCTTTACCCCCCACACGCACTCTGAGTCCCCTGTTTCCACATTCTTCTTTAACCCTCTAAACTATAAAGGCTTTTCTCAGTGGGATCAAACATCTGGTGGGTGATCCTCATGCAGATTTCAGTACTTCTTTTGTTTCTCAGCTTGCCAACAGATCAGTTTTGATAGGTAGTGAAGCCACTGAAAGGGATTCTCTGTCTGTGGCACACAAAGTATTTCCAAGATCTATAAAGGAAAGGGTAAAAATTGAAGGTATCTATGTTAAAAGGGTTTTTTTCCCCCCCACCTTCTTTTACTTCTGTGTAATTTTTAAACTTTTATCTATGTATTACCCTTTCATATCCTGCATCCCATAAGGGTGCAAATAGATTCGTGATTTAGAAGATTATTATAATTTCCTTTTTGCTTTTATCGACTTTATTCAAGAACCAGCTCTGCTGATACAGTCAAAGACCAAGTAAAAAGTAAAGATTTCATTTTCCTCCAGAGACAAAAAGCTGACAATTACTCAAATTGCATTATATCAATTACTCAGGAAGGGTGTCAGAGATACAGAGCTCGCTGTCTGTACAGCACGCTGTCCCAAATACTGACCCCATTTCTGCTTTTCCACAGATATTTAGTCCTCCCCAATCCTCCCGAGCTTCCTCTGCACCGATGCTGGCGGTGACAACGATTGAGGCTGGCAGGGGCAGGCGCAAAGGGCCCGTAGGATTTCTCCTGCTGAAGCCAAAGTAAAGGCTCACACTCTTCCTGCTCCACTACCTGTGCTGTGCATTTTAAGAAACTGAGATCCTTCCAAAGAAAACAAGCGTTTCTCTTTGGCTGTTTCCAGCCAGCTAATGCGAGAGGAGGTGCTGTGTGTCCATATATACACATTTACACTTGGGACCATACGCCCCGACCATTAGAAATGGCTAATACTGGAGATGAAAAATTAAGAGAAGCGTGTGATAAAACCTGGGTAACCCACCATCTTTTCAGTTGTTCATCTCTTTGAAAGGCTTCCTTTATGGTACTGATTCAAACTGCTTAGCGATGCTTAATTAAGTCCAGTTCTTGGTAACACTCTTTTAAATACTCTGTGACTTTTGTACCAAATAAACAATCCATCTTGATCCTTTGAAACACAAACCTTTTCAGCTTAATTTTGAGCTTAGTTGACAGCAACCATATTTTTCAGTTACATGCCTGCATTTATTTTCACTTGGTTAGTGAGAAACTACGTCTGAAGAAAATACTTTGAAAATTTAAACTCTGCCGTCATATTTCCCCTTAAAAATGCAATAAATAAGACACTAAAACGCAATATCCCGGGACCAAGCTAGACATGCTGAAGAAGCGCAATCCTGCAGACTCACAGCAGCTCTCCCCGCATGGACCAACCCTGTGTTTTCAAAGCCCAACATACATTGAACGCGCACTGAACGCACACAGATTCTCACCCAAGGATGTATTTCGGAGTGAAAAAGTCACACAGCTATTAATACTTTCATATTGAAAACGCCGTAGCTTGAGAGATAAAGCTGATGCTTCATCTCATGAGAAACAAGTATTCTTTTGTAACCGCTTATAAGTGGTTTGATGTTTTCTCTGAGTCAACAAGCAGTCATTTACTGGTACATGAGATTTCCATGAAACCAGTCTGAATGTCACCCACCATGAATAACACATTTAACACATTTCAAGAACTTTCCGTTAACTCAAGATCATGCCTGAAATACAAAGAAGTGACATTTTACATATTTTAAAAAAAGAACCATGCACAGCCCCCAAGGAATTCACAACCATTGCACCAAACAACAAATCTTACAAATATAGGTGTGAGCACGCTACTGTGGGTCCAACCCACTGCCAGCGCCCGTATTATCCATAAAACCCCCCCAAGCCTTCAAAGAAAAACCTGCGAACAGCAATTCCTTTTCATCACAGAGTAAATATTCAGCACGTTTCCACTACAGACAAAAAAAAAAAAAAAAAAAGAAAAGAGACCTCACCCTGTTTAATTCAAAAATTACGTAAGTTGTAGCTTCACCTTCACTTGCTCCTTCTCGGAAGAGAGAAGAAAACCCCAACTAAAATTAGACCTCTCCAGATTTGCTGCAGTTCCCCAGCAGACAGACACAGCCCTACCCTGCCAGAAGTCACCAAGGCGGAGGCGCAAGGAGGATGGAGGGGGGGGCGCTGGGGATGGTGCCACACCCTGTGCACCCCCACTCCTCCTCCTCCTCCTCCTCCCAAAGGCGTAACCTGCCCACCGCAGAAGCAGGCTCCCATCGGATGAGCTCCTGGTACGCATCTGACCACCTCCTCGGTCATACAGGACCACCCTTTGGGGAGAAAAGGTCGTCGACTGCATCATTAACGGAGGGACGCGGCTGTGTGCAATTAGTTCGGGGAGAGGTGCGGGCTGTGCCGGTTTGATTAAATAAAACCCACGTATTTTTAATGCTTCCCGATGCGTTTCATGTTCGTTTCATGCTGCGAGCAGGTCTGCAGCACGGCCGACAGCTCAAGGAGCCCTTCCGCTCAAGCGATGCCGTAAGGAATAAACTTCTTACTCTCTTAATGCGGTGCTTTTGGGCTCTCTTCTCCCCTCATTGCCATGCAGGTCTCATCAGAGCTCAAACTTTCCAACCCAAGGAGACTCAGCACAGCAGTATTCGCCCACCCTATATTATGCGCGTACACACACCGGTGCAGCAAGACCCGTGGATTTAACCACACGGGTGATGCAGCACAGGATGCTCTCGACCCCTTCGTACCCTGCGAAAGGACCGTCCTCCATAGATCCAGAGGAGAAGTGTGCACTTGAGCGCATCTACCGGTCAAAAACTTACACGGTTTGGCTCATTTTCTGCTTTCTGAGGTTTATTCATACTTGTTTTCCTCACACAAACCTTCCAAGCTTTCTACGGACACAGGCAAATGCCGACAGTATGAAAAGTAAAACGCAAACAAAACAGAAAAATAGTTTTTTTCCAAAAAATAAACCCCCCAAAAAACCCTGCAAGGCCAGAATTACTCAGCTTATGTACGGAGCACATCGCAGTCCCCGGACCGCTGCTACCGCAGCGGTCCGGGGCTGCGATGTGCTCCGTACATAACCACACCCTCCGCATTGCAGCAGCGGGCACCCCCCCAGGGATGAAGGGGGGGGGATTTGGGGGGTGCTCCCTACCGAGCCACCACCACCCTTCACCCCCCCCATCCCTCTGCCGCCTACAGAAGTTTCCCCACAGAAACGCGTATCGCCCGCCCCCCCCCCCCCCCCCAAAAAAAAAAATTAAATTGCAACACACACCCCCACACCCTTCTTCCGTCTCCTCCTGGCACAGCTGCGGCGGCGGCAGCCTTGTGTGTGTCTGTCTGTCCGTCCCCCCCCCCCTCCCCGGCTCTGCGGGAGGCACCGCTCGCTGTCCGCCCCCCCCCCTCCCCGCCTTCCTCCCGGGCATCCCGGCGTCACACACACGCCACCCCCACCCCACCCCCCCCCCGCTAACTTAAAAATGGCTCCTAGGAATGATGTTTTTATATATATATAAAAAAAATACGTATACATTTAAATACGTATATATTTTTAAAAAAAGGGGGGGGTGCAATCTGCCCGCCTCCCCCCCCCCCCCCCCCCCCCCCCAATTTCCCCCGGGCGTATATCCTCCGCGTCCCCTTTGCGGGGAGGACACCGCGGGCGGCGGGAAGGTACCTTGGCGGCGGCGGCGGCGGCGGCGGCGGCGGGGCGGGGGGGGTGGAGGTGGGGGGGGGGCGGTCGGCGGCGGGGAGCGGCGGCGGCGGCGGCCACGCGTCAGCAGCGGCAGCCGCAGCCCGGCTCTGCCCAGGGCGAACCTCCGCCGCTTCCCCAGCAAATCAGGGCTGCGGAGGCTCCTCCGGAGAGAGGGAGGGAAAAAGGAAAGGGAGAAAGAAAAAAAAAAAAAAAAAAAGGGGGGGAAAAAAAAAAAAGAGAGTGGAAGAAAAAAAAAAGGGGAGGGGGGGGGGTTAAAAAAATAAATAAATCCCACTTCGCGGAGAACGGCAAAAGCTGGATGCCGGGAGGGTTTTGGAGCCGGTCCCCACGCCGAGGGCTGCTCCCCCGGGGCACACAGCAAAGAGGGTCGTGTGTCCCCCTCCCCACCCCGGCACCGGGATCCCCACCTGCGTCCGGAGGGATCCGGCCGGTTTTTGGCTCGGCTAAATGAATTCTTCTGTTGAGACGGATGAATTTAGCTGCTGCAGTTGCAACCAAACCCTGGCGATGGGGAGACTCGCCGCCCGAACGTAAACGCAGCAAGCCGGGTGCTGGCGAGGTCTGGCTTTGATTTACCCCGGGGGATTTGGCTGGGAGGGCAGGGTGTCACCAGCCTCGTCAATTTTAACTTCCAGTGACAAACCCCACGCTCTCACAATCGGGACTCTATTTCACTCACCGGTATCGCCAAAAGAGATATAAACAGAGGTCCTGCCGCACATTGACT
Organism: Pluvialis apricaria; assembly: GCA_017639485.1. Classification (NCBI taxonomy): domain Eukaryota; kingdom Metazoa; phylum Chordata; class Aves; order Charadriiformes; family Charadriidae; genus Pluvialis; species Pluvialis apricaria. The sequence goes on along the minus strand of CM030008.1, from coordinate 115,194,691 downwards.
CCCGATCCAAAAAAAACCCAACAGGGTAATGTAAAACTGAAAATGACTTTTGACTTTTTACTACGGTATAGACCACAACGTGCCACATGTCAGAAAAGCATCCAAAATTCCTAGCGCGGGCAGAAGCCCTTTGGGAGGGGATAATCCTAGTTGCACCATTCCATTTTGGTAAATACGTAGCTCCTCTTAAGAGCACGTACCCGAGCTCGCCACTAAGTACAGGCGACACGAGCAGCTACTGCATCTGAGACTCTGCCGCACCACGGCGCTCAGAGGCACTGCTCCTTCGCTTCTCGGGGGGACCAGAAGCAGCTGGACTTGCTCTTTCTTCCAGGGGAGGACTTGGCCATGGGAAGGGTAGCGATGGCTGGCTGTTGGGACAGCTGCCGACCCACAGGCTGTCATGCTGCGCCTTCAATCCTGCTGCAACGCAGTGGGTAAATGAGGCTTATTCTCTCTTTAGGTAGTGTATTTTGAGAGCTCCCCAAAACGGTAAGATCCACATTATATGCAGGCCTCTGATCTGAATCGGGGTGGGGGGGGGGTGGGGGAATTCCCTTTAATTAGCAGCATCTCTGTGGGATTTAAGAAGAAAAGAAGTTTTGACAATAAGCAGCAGACGTACTGTTTCTCAGATCTGCAAAACTGCACTGCTCTGTGTTTAATGTAGAATCGTGGCAAGAAACACACACGCGCGCGCGCATACACACACACAGAGACACCCTTCACCTGCTATGCAGGAGTGCCGTTTAGCAGATCTGGCACACCGTAACATGCGTCACAAGGAGAGAGACTTCAAAAGGAAAATGCATGCCATCAACTAGGAGAGGGCATACCTCTAGTCATGCAGCTGAAATAAAAAAGACTTGTATGCTCTTCTCCACCAGGAGCTCTGGAAGCCATCATGAATCACAAGGGAATGAACTTGACATCTGAGACATACATTACAGTTAACACGGTTTGATTTTGGCGGGGGGAGAAAAAGAAAAGTAAGAAAAGGACTGAGATGGTTTGAATCAAATCGAGTCTCAAAAGCAAGCTAGGAGACTTAAGAAATATTACTTGAAAAACAATGCAAGGTTTACCAGCTCAACCTTCTGCAGCTCTCGTACTGCCCGTTACAGAGGAAGGCGTTGACACTGCTTTTAAGCAGAGCTACACCACTGGAGCGTCAGCGCTTCACAGCAACACACGTTGTGCTTGGGCAGTACTGCAGGGGGATTTGCCCCGCAGGTACAATATACTCTCTGATCCCTTTTGTGGATATACTGCATCTGTAATAGCCTCTCTCATCCGAGGATCTAGAGGGCTTTCAGCGCATTGATTTAACCTCAAAACATTGAGCGGTATTAACAGGCTGTTCCTACAAGCACGAAATCTTTGCAACAGATACGAGGTAGTTGGTACCTCTGGGTTACGTGTACGGGCCTAAGTTTCAGAGTTCTCAACACCCACAGTATTTTGCTTTATTTATTTGTTTGTTTGTTTGTTTTCAAATGTTACTTTCTAATTCCAAAGTGGGTTAGCTGGCCAGCCTGCCTTGCCTTCTGTCAGATGGAAGCTCCATGGAAGTTTAGGTTTCCAAGAATCAGCAGTTTTTAATTATTACTTTAAAAAAAAAATATGTTCTTCCAGTAGTTTAGAGCAAGCCTGAATCCATACTCTTCTCACACAGGCGGGAAACGGGAATGATCCCCCTGCACTTCACTGGAGTGATCCCCGTGCTCACTTACATGGAAGAAAGCTCGGATGAAAAGTCCAGGCAGCACTAGAAGAGACACTGATGTCCCGCCTTGCTGCGGGACAATAGTTTTAGTTTTGCTATTTTCTCACCTTTCTGGAGGCGGTGCTTCAGACCTGGATGTCGGGAGCAAGTAAGTTTAATGGTCCCTATTTGAGCTTCTGTTCGTCTCAACTCCCAAGGCATCAGGCTCAGTGCGGCCCACGGCAGTCCTTCAGTCCTTCCTCGCCTCCACGAAACGCCCCGCCGGCAGCCAGACACAGAGCCGTTGCTGCCTGCTGCGGGGAAGGTTTTAACTCTGACATTCTGCTCATTTAAAACGAGCACCGGGCTGGGCGGGATGCGGGATGGCACACGCTCATGGCTGCCCGAAAGGCACAGCCTTTGAGCCCTGCACACCCTGCTGCTCTAGGCACAAGCTCCCTGCGTGCCGCTACCCACCTGTGTCATCTCCTCCCCATTTCAGTGACTGCAGAAAACCTCTCCCAGCCTGCTCCTGATGGGTCACCCCCTTTCCTCTTTCCACATCCAGCGTGCCCCATTCTCCATCCCCACTCAGCCCCTTCTCCCACTACCACCATACCTCTCAGCCAGGGGCTTCCCAACCCTCTATTTCTCCTTTGCCCTTACAAGAGGTATCTCTTCATTTTCCTCCCCTCCAAAGCAGTTTCCTTGCCCTTGTGCCATATACCTTCCCTGCATTTTCTCCAGACCAGGATGCTTCATTTCCTACCCATGCAAGGAGCTAGATGCACATCTAAATTGGTTCTGTGCTGGTCTGGAAGCTAGGCTGCTGCCAGCAGCCCATCCTCTGGGGAGGAAGGCACATCGAGACACCAGGACCCAACTGGATGAGCAATAGTCAGAGTCACCTAGGAGATCAACACTAAGCTGGGAAACAGGTAAAATAGGCAGCAAGCTCTGCCCTCCATTCCCTTTTCTATCCATCACAGAATCATAGAATGGTGAGGGCTGCAAGGGACATCTGGAGATGATCTAGTCCAACCCCCCTGCCACAGCAGGGACACCTACAGCAGGTTGCACAGGGTGGTGTCCAGGCGGGTTTGGAATGTCTCCAGTGTGGGAGACTCCACAACCTCTCTGGCAGCCTGTGCCAGTGCTCTGCCACCCTCAAAGGAAAGAAGTTCCTCCTCATGTTAAGATGGAACTTCCTACGTTCAAGTTTATGCCCATTACCTCTTGTCCTATCACTGGGCACCACTGAAAAAAGACTCTTCTCATCTACCTGGCACCCTCCCTTTAAGTATTTGTAAGCATTGATAAGATCCCCCCTCAGTCGTCTTTTCTCTAGACTAAAAAGACCCAAGTGCCTAAGCGTTTCCTCATAAGAAAGATGTTCCAATCCCCTTATCATCTTAGTAGCCCTTTGCTGGACCCTCTCCAGCAGTTCCCTGTCCTTCTTGAACTGGGGAGCCCAGAACTGGACACAGTACTCCAGATGCGGCCTCACCAGGGCAGAGTAGAGGGGGAGGATGACCTCCCTCGACCTGCTGGCCACACTCTTCTTGATGCACCCCAGGATGCCATTGGCCTTCTTGGCCACCAGGGCACATTGCTGGCTCATGGTCATCCTGTTGTCCACCAGGACTCCCAGGTCCCTTTCCACAGAGCTGCTCTCCAGGAGGTCAGCCCCCAACCTGTACTGATGCATGGGGTTACTCCTCCCCAGAATATCCATCCATCGGTTTTGGTTTTCCCATTTCTCCCCTCCAGTGAACACACGCAACTTGCCTGGGAAAGCCCTGCAGAGGGAAGCAGGAAGGAAAGGAGTTGTTCCTGGCACAAAGAGGCGGGGAAGAACGAAGGCAAAAAACAGCCTCTGACACGAAGCAGGTAAATTAGAGGTGGGGAAGGAAAAAGTGCCAATACGTGCACCCCCTTTCCCCATGGGGGTACCAGTCAGAGGCAGGCAGCCGTAAGGAAAATGGGCCCGCACAGAATATTTGGCCACGACATAGACTTTTTTTTTTTTTTTTAAGAGGAGAGGAGAATGGGGAGACACGAGGTCTCTGCCAGGAAAGGATGAATAGGCAACCCTGGAAGAGCAGGGACAAGGATTATTGCCCAGCCCTGGGAACGGCTGCCTAAAACATTCTTGTGATTCCCTAATTGATTGGACATGGCATTCAAAATAGCACATTACAGAAAAGTAAGACACAAAAATGCTATCAAACTCAGCAAAAGGCCGTCTCAAGCTCAGCCAACGATGAATTAGCTGGGTACAGCACTTCAAAAAATGGCAAGTACTGTAAAAGTAGTAGCATTATTACAGCATTATTAAGAAGATATTTCTTAGCAGACAGGAGCTTGGCACTATCTGTCTAGACGAGTAGATGGCTTTGGAGTCAAACTGATTTTTTTTTTTTAATTTTTTTTTTGTTTTATTATTACCGTATCCACTTCCATTTATTAAAAGCAAACTGTTCTGCCCATGACTCATGCAGCTTAGCTGTCTGCATGGCAATGAAACAAAATTCTCATAATTAAGAGCGATCACTGTGAGACAGCAGATGAAGGTAAGATTTAGAAATCAGACCAAATCTTCTATTTCTGTCTTCTGTCACTGCAAACATAATGCCCACAGACCTCAAATTGGCCAACATGACCACTGCCTTCAAATACATGAGAAGTAAACCTTCAGGTGAGCTATCCCTTAGTGCAACTCCAATGACACAGCACATCAGATTTATTCTTGACACGGGTTTATTGACCTCAGTGCAGGGATTTATTTGGCCTGTCGTTTGAAGTAAGTCTCACTCCGCCTGTCAGTGCCAAATCCACCTCATTTTAAGACTACTGAAGGAACAATCAGTAAATTTGGCCCCAGTGCTTCTGCAACTGAAATCCTGCCTATAGAAGATTTACTGCAATTAATTCAGCACTGCCCTTTGCCACTTTCATATCTGTAGCTACTTTCTGACTGAGAGCATTAACTGGATTATCAAGCGATTACCTCCTGCTGCAGTTCCCCAACCCCCATCATGAACCGAAAGTAACTGAAGTTTTATGGATCTAAGATGCTTTTGGATGTACCTGAGGCTGTTCCCAAAACAGACAAGAATTAGTTTTCAGAGTAATAAACGGAAGTGTTTTATCTCAGTAAGGTTTTCATTTTTAATTTATTTTGCCCATGCATAATCATTAATATGGTTTAACTGTACTCTGATTTCATATGCACTGACTATGGGAAACAGAATACAGAAAATATGCAATAGGCAGTTAACACAAATTTATTTTAATTTAAGTAAGCTTCCTAAACAGCCTAACAATGAAGGAGGCAAGGATGACACTAATTTTCTATTGGCAGCTCTAGGACTGAGAGCTTCCTAGATGGTGACCGCTTCTACCAAGGTCAACACAGGCCATTCTCCTTTACTGGGGTGCTTTCTGTTGAGTCCATCTACTTCAGTCTATGAAACTGTTTTTTTGTTCTCCTTCCCACAGTACATGCTGTTTTCACAGAATGGTTTAGGTTGAAAGGGACCTTAAAGATCATCTAGTTCCAACCCCCTGCCATGGGAAGGAACATCTTCCACTAGACCAGGTTACTCAAAGCCCCATTCAACCTGAGCTTAAACACCTCCAGGGATGGGGCATCAACATCCTCTCTGGGCAACCTGTGCCAGTGCCTCACCACCCTCAGGGTAAAGAATTTCTTCCTAATGCCTAATCTAAATCTACCTTCTTGCAGTTTAAAACCGTTACCCCTCGTCCTATTGCTACACTCCCTGATAAAGAGTCCCTCCCCATCTTTCCTGTAGGCTCCCTTTAGGTACTGGAAGACTGCTATAAGGTCTCCCCAGAGCTTTCGCTTCTCCAGGCTGAACAATCCCAACTCTCTCAGCCTGTCCTCATAGGAGAGGTGCTCCAGCCCCCAGATCATCTTCATGGCCCTCCTCTGGACCCACTCCAACAGATCCATGTCCTTCTTATGTTGGTGGCTCCAGAGCTGGACGCAGTACTCCAGGTGGGGTCTCACCAGACTGGAGCAGAGGGGCCTCGACCTGCTCCCTCGACCTGCTGGCTTTTCGTCTACTTGTGGGGTGTTAAACAGGAAAGCAGATACCTTCCTTCCCCCTTTTCCATGTCACTAAACTCAGTCTTGCATTTTAGTTACAGAACTGTCTTTAGCCCTTCTATCTCTTCCTTTCATGAAGCATCAAACTCAGAGGAGGATTTAAGCAGGAGTTTACCTTAAGCATAAGCTAAAGTCTCACAGCCTCAAAGGAGAATCAATGCTCGTATTTATTAAGTACCATCAGAACTAGAAATGCCATCCTGAATCATAACTGCCTTCTACAAATCTCTTTTTAAGATACCTCTTCCTCACGACACCTATAATAAAAAAAACCCCTCTCAGTGGCCAGGTTAACAGGCACAGCCCCCAACTGCTTTTATATCATTTGTCTTCGTAAATTGCGAGATTTACCAGGGAGGGAAGGCACTTCAACGACCATTTGCATAGCACCCAACACAGTTCACCTCTCATCTTAATGAAGGTTAATAGCAATCAAGGGAAGCACTAGTAGGTTCTTATTCAAAGTACAATGAGTAACTATGCTTACCATAATACTAAAGCGTTATTAAGAAAAGGTAAGAAGTCCTACTCAAGAATGTGCACATTTATCCTATGTCTGTACTGTCTTACAGTTACGCATGCTAAGATGTCACAGGTTGCTTTCTTAAATGGTTAAAAACATTGCGGCCTTCCAGTCTCTGAAGGGGACCTACAGGAAAGATGGGGAGGGACATTTTACAAGGGCATGTAGTGATAGGACAAGGGGAAATGGCTTTAAACTGGAAGAGGATAGATTTAGATTAGATTTTAGGATGAAATTTTTCACTGTGAGGGTGGTGAGGCACTGGAACAGGTTGCCCAGAGAAGTTGTTACGGCCCCATCCCTGGAGGTGTTGAAGGCCAGGCTGGATGGGGCTTTGAGCAACCTGGTCTAGTGGGAGGTGTCCCTGCCCATGGCAGGGGGGTTGGAACTCAATGATCTTCAAGGTCCCTTCCAACCTAAACCATTCTATGATTACTTTAGTTCCAAGGATTCATTACCATTAAGCCATTTCTCACCCCGTATGTGTGAAGAAGAATTTTAGGTACCTTGGCTATCTTTCCTGTCAAACTATCCCTCTCCATTTCTATTCTCTCAGAGTGCCGGAAGAGTAGAAAACCCAGGTCTGATGTTTGACAGTAAGTCAGCTTTACTCACAGCAAGGGAAAGGGCTGGTGTTTTTAATCACCCAAACATGCTTATTGAAGAAAACAACAAGAAAGCAAAAACCCCAAAATATACAGTGCAATTTCTCCATCTCTAGATAGAAAAATGCACATTTTCTCCCAGTGCGCTGCCTCCTCTTGCTCTTAACTTTTTTCCTCGCACAATATTTTAACAACCAGCAGAAGCGGCTGCTCTTCACAAACCAAGGGCACGGGGCTGTGCCCAGGCTGGGTCTGGCTGCTCCAAGCCCACCCAGCTGGACGTAGCCCTCACTCTTCGCAGCCTGTCCCCGTCCCGCAGCCTGCCACGCTCTCCCAGCCAGCTAAAGGTCTCTGTTATCAACAGGAGCAAAATCTCCATCTTTCTCCCCCTGTTTCCTGGCTGCTCTTTCCCACCTCCGTCCTGCCCCCTTCACTAAACCACTACAAGCATTTATTAAGGCCACGGGAAGCAGCAGGCAAACCCATGAGAGTTAAGACTGAAAAGGGAGGAGACAATAATGTTGATCAATTCCTCACCACGATTCCCCATGAGAGCTGGGGACTGGAGCATCTTTCTTATGAGGAAAGGCTCAGGGACTTGGGTCTTTTTAGTCTAGAGAAAAGACGACTGAGGGGGGATCTCATCAATACTTATAAATACTTCAAGGGAGGGTACCAGGTAGATGAGAAGAGTCTTTTTTCAGTGGTGCCCAGTGATAGGACTAGAGGTAATGGGCACAAACATGAACATAGGAAGTTCCATCTTAACATGAGGAGGAACTTCTTTCCTGTGAGGGTGGCAGAGCACTGGCACAGGCTGCCCAGAGAGGCTGTGGAGTCTCCCACACTGGAGACATTCCAAACCCGTCTGGATGCCATCCTGTGCAACCTGCTGTAGGTGACCCTGCTGTGGCAGGGGGGTTGGACTAGATGATCTCCAGAGGTCCCTTCCAACCCTGACCATTCTGTGATTCTGTGATTCTGTGATCTCATCAATATGAGACTGAAAAGGGAGAAGAGAGGGGTGGGGGTGGAGTGACACGGTAAGTAGGGATGACGGCCAAGTCACACCACCGCCTCTTTTGGCAGCCACACCAGTCTGTGCTGGCATCAGACTGTGGTGTTGGCCACCAGTTTTATTTATGTCAGCCACTGCTCAAAACGACATCCTGAACCTTCAGCTCCTGCCTGACCAGGCTCCCAGGGACCAGTCCACCTCCAGCTACCCGATAGCCAGGAGCTCCTCCACCTTATGTTTATAGCTGTTCAGACGCTTTCAAGATGCATCGCCTTTTAAAAATATGCTCTAATTCAGTTTCCAGTTTAAGTCTCACATTCAGTTGATGAGACAGTGCCAGTAAAACTGAGTTGAAGGTAGTGAGAAGAGGAGAAACCCATCCCTTCCCTCCGCTTTGACAGCTCACTCCCCATCACGGGCAGTACTCACGGAGGGAAAATCAGTGGGTACCAATCCAGGCTCTTTGGGTCTTTCCCCTTGGCCAAATATACCAGCGTACCTTAAAGGCAGGTGCCCTATGTGCACCCAGCATATGGTGTCCTGGGATAGAAAAGTAGCAGTGAGTCGCGCTCCACTGGTTTCTTTCTCACTGAAATGCAGCTAATTTCTACCTGGACACAGACCTGCCCATCAGCCTGGGGAGGGGGGGGGGACCTGGGTTTGTATCTCTGAAGAGTAATCCTCTTAATAGCATGAAAATTACTGTTACATTGAAAGGGAGAAAAAAAACAAAACCAAACCATCATCTTCAACTCACAGCTTTAAACAAATTTCCCTCACCCAAATGACAAATGATAAATATTTGTCCCCTAGGCACTGAAAAATATCCAAGAAAGGCATCTCGGCCTCTCACCCTTTTGAAAAGCTTCTTACACATTGCAAATAACGAGTATCACGAACAGCCTCTCACAGTGCAAATGTTTGATTTACCACACATCCCCTGAACCAATAATTTTAGGAGCGGGTATGCTTGGTCGCCACCGGTTCGCTCCCAGTCAGCCTGTGTGCAAACATCTGTCCGGCTGCTCCCGGAGAGACGCACGCACAGCCCAAAGTTGCCAAGCAACATCCTCGATGCCTTAAGCATCGGGCCAATTTGCCTGCTTTAAAAAAAGTTACTTGGAAATAAGGCAGATAGGAAAGCACAAGCTTACGTAAGGATCCTGCATTTAGAAGAGGTGCTCTGCCTCTTTCCCAGAAAATTTCTGGGCGCACACTTTGTTCTTGGTAGTAAAATAAATGTAGCAACTCCTGACATCGCCTCAAAAAAAAAAAAAAAAAAAGAAACGTAATGTATTTACAAAAACCCTGTGAAGAGATCCAGGCTGCGTCCTCCCCCACATTTGAACTCATTTTGTTCAAGCATCTGTCAAATTATTTCCAAGGTCCTTTTTAATGTACCAATCGGAGCAGCCAAACACCCACTTATCAAGGTTTCAATGCTAGCTCCTCTCCCAAAACAAAGTAACACACAGAAAAAGTGGGACTGGAATCCCTATTGCAAGATAAAAACCATGTTAATAGTGTCAGGGCTTACAAACAGCGCTGGCTCTCAGTTTCTCTGATGAGACCATCATGATTGATCACATCAGTCTGTGCTTTGGTATCTTGACCCATGAAGCTGCTTAGGAAAAATCTGCAATTGCCATTGCATCTATTAACACGTACTATCAAATATCGGTGTTCTTAACAAAAGTAACAAGAGCTCACGGTATTTGGAATTTCCCTGATGCTTGCGGTGCCAGACAAGTGCAGTAAGGTTGTAAAAGGAGTATTTTCACTTTAAGACTTTGTTTTCTCCTGACAAGACACATAACTGCAGAAATCATGAAAGGCACAAACATTTTCTCAAAGGAAAAACACCGTGGTGTTGATACTAAGCATTGCATTTACACAATATGCAGGACACAGTTACTTCCTTTGCAATTTTAAGAAAATGTTATTATTCAATTAGTTTGGAATAAAATGTACCAAAATCCTCCAATTCTGGCTTTGGTACTGAATCCATTTCTGGAGGATTGGGCCATTTTACTCCTTTTCATAGAGCAGCTAATCCATAGTCTAAGAGTTATTTTAAGTGGAAGAAAGAACTTGAAAAGAAACATAAGCAAGCCAGATAAATGAACTCATAAAACAGCCGTCAGAGGGTTCGAATGACTTCAATGAGTTGCTCTCCTATGTTCCTTTCACATTTTGGGCAGTAACATCTGAAAGAGGAAAATTTTAAGTATGGGAAAGGTTCTGTTCTTAAGGTTTTATTACTGCTCCTTGTCCTCTACGCTCCATCCTTACTGCCACCAAGCCCAGCGCTCCGACTATCCCTTTAGGTCTTTCTGTCAGGCGAGGGAGAGCATATGCAGTAGCTATATGCATGCTGACAGGCAGCACTGCACATGATGCTGATGGGCTATCGAAACATACGCTTCGATTAGTCAAACAGGCTACCTGCCTGGCTACGGCCAGGCAGGACATTTAATGGCTGAGCTCACGCCAAAGCAAAACATTTCCCAGAGAGAGAACTCTATGCTATTCTAGACCACCACGGTTATACCACCACCACCACTGCTCTTTATTTCTCTTACCACTACACAGGGTGGATGTGAATGCGTAACATCAAAGATGCTATACAGCAGTGTCTTGTGGTATATAGAGCCTCCATGTCTTTCCCTGTGCCACCCACACTCTGTTTTGCATTAAGCATACAAAATCCTGATTTATTTTCTCCTTTTTAGGGGGATTCTGGCACTCTTTGAAGGATCCTGAAACTGATTATACAGATGAATGATGAAATCTGAACTCTTGTTTCTCATGTTCCACATAACCAAAGAGGCAGGAGATAGAGTGGCTTATTCTTGGAGAACTCGGCCTCAAGTTTCCACCACAACTGTGGCAACGTATTTCCTGGAGTGCAGGAGTGCCAAAACCCTTCAGACAGCCAGAACATTTTTGTGCAGTACTCTGAAACGGGCTTCAAAGAAAAAGTCTATTCATGTCATCAGTAAATTGCTCGCTGACAGGTGTTTGGTTTGGTTTGGGTTTTTTTTCCTCTGTTTTTAATGAGCAGCAAATAACAACAACAACTACTACTACTTATAATTTGTTACATTTCTTAGAATAAGATGATAAAAAGTCTACCCTTTAGGAAAAAAACGTTTTCTCTACTCCACAATTCCCATGATATGAAGTACTCTGATGTACGTCCACTACTACCTTTAAAGTGAGGACTTCTAATGTTAAACTCCCCGATGACTAACTTATAAAGGACAGCAGAATTTTGTTTTTCTGTAATTGGCTGGTGTCTTGAAATGCACGTGAATGGCGAGGTCTCTTGCAAAGGCTGAATCATCAGTGTGGATACTTTATTCACTTACCTTCTTCAAAGCCTCTCTAAAGCTAAAATTGGGTTCCACATTGTCATTTATCAATTTTATTTAGACTAATCAAATAAAATTTTCCCTTTGCAACTTCCCAGATGTCATGTTATGTGGTGTGTCTAAAGTTTGTATAGAATTCATCAGTCAATGAACTTAGCAGAGCAGAGCAATGTTCACCAGGCAATTACCACGTGTGGAAAACTTGCCATAAACCAGCAGTTACCACGCATTATATACATGCAAACTGAGCTATTATGGTAAGATTACGTAGCATTTACATCATTTTCTTATCTTTTAGGTCCTTAATACCCTCAGCTTCTGTACTGGGAATACAGCAACTGCTCTTAACCACTTCTGGTTACCTCTTTTAGTGTCTGAAACCTATAAAACACTTTCATCATGTACGGGTGGTGTAGAAAAAGTCAAGTCAAGCTGATGGCTGACTTGAAACCAAAAGCAGAATGATGGCTACTTGGAGAAGCTACAATGCAAAGTGGTAGGGCAAGAATTCATAGTACCCTGTTCAAACTTCACTAATTCGCAGTGGAAACATTTTTTATGTAAAATACAGATAAGTAACCCTCTCTCTAAAATAAATGTGTGTTTATATTCTTTTGCTTGGTTAAATGAAAGCTTCAAAATACATTGGCCTGCACTGCATTAGCCGAAAGAAGAAAACCACTAACAAAGACACTCCGTTCAAGATTTATCATGGGAGTCCACACTCCAGATCATGAAAAGTTTAGTTGTATAAACCATCTGGAAACAAAATTAAGATTTCCAGGAAGAAAAGAAAGAGAGTTGTTTGTTTTTCCTTATTTACACAAGAAAAAGAAAGCGATGAAAAATAAGTACATTTTTGAAACATCTACAGCAGTTGTTTACCACGTGTAAAACTTACTAAGTTAAGGATAAGGAATGTTTTGGGTACAATTTCCTTACCCCACTGAAAGTAGTTATAGCTATACTTAGGCAATCCCAAGTATTTGAGAATTTTACATATGGGGAACAACTATACACTCTGTGCACAGAGATGACATATTTGAAGTGGAACATGAGAGAGAAACAACAGCTGCTCGCAACTGCGCAGCCAGCGCTGAGCTTGGACAAGCCCAGGGAGCACCTCCACCTTCTGGGCCACCAAGCTGGAGACCTGTAGTGAGAACTCATCTTCACAACACCAACCCCCAACAGCAAAAGGTTGGAGAGATCAACAGAACCAGCGTCTTGGGTACCCGACCAAACACATGCCTCAAGACGACTCCTGGGTGACACCAGGAAAGAGATCACATTGCAGGAAGCTTGTATTTTAAATCATAGAATCATATAATCATAGAATGGTTTAGGTTGGAAGGGACCTTGAAGATCATCGAGTTCCAACCCCCCTGCCATAGGCAGGGACACCTCTCACTAGACCAGGTTGCCCAAGGCCACGTCCAGCCTGGCCTTGAACACCTCCAGGGATGGAGCTTCAACAACCTCTCTGGGCAACCTGTTCCAGTGCCTTACCACCCTTAAAGTGAAAAACTTCTTCCTAATGTTTAATCTAAACCTGCCCTCTTCCAGCTTAAAGCCATTCCCCCTCATCCTGTCACTACATGCCCTAGTAAAAAGTCCTTCCCCAGCTCTCCTGTAGGCCCCCTTTAGGTACTGGATAAATACTGGGGTGTGGTCAACCTGGCGTGATATGAAGGACCAATAACGAATTAACCCAAGAAAACCAGGTTCTGTGGAAGAGATGAGCTGCAAACACCTACTAGCGGAGAGGACTGAAACCAGCTTAAATTCTTACCAGGGAAAGCATTTTGAAGGCACTGGAATGTAGCAGTACTCTCATTTTCAACTGTATTGTATATTCTCTTCCCCAAATTTCCAATGTTCCTATACCAGTTTCTCTCCAGATATTTTGGGAAATAAAAACTACCAGGTCCTTCTGAGATTTTCAATTCCCCCTTCTTCCTCCCACCCACATCTTTACATCTCCTGGGTTTGCTTAAGCCTCACGGCTCCACAGAGTAGTAAAGTAACTTGTGGAAGGGAAGCAGAGTGTTGTAACAGTCTGGTACTAGAATAAGAAAATTAAACATGGAAAGGAGAGGTGGGATGAATCATGCTGAGCTGTGTGACATTTCTTAACTCACAAAAAAATTAACTTTTTAAAAATTTTGAGTTAATAACAGCACCCAGCACTGTATAACTCAGACTCCCCAGTGGACAACCAGTGTAAACTATTTAGACTTGCTCTTATCCAGGCTTCTTATATCTCTATACACTATAGTTTTCTTTATATTTGTAGTCTTCATTGTAAACTACTTCATATTTTACTTTCTAGCATAAAAGAAACAAACTAATTACGTGCATGAGAATAAGAAAAAAAAAAAACCAAGACATTTTGTCTGAGTGTTCATCATTACACTGAGAATGCACCAACCTATTTGAACATCTATTATGTTTACTAGTAAATTATTTTAGGAGGTTAAGTGATTATAAGCAATAGAAGGATTTTCATGACAAGTGAGACCAAGCAGTTTGCTTAAATGAACAGGTTTAAAATCTGATTTGAAAGCTGCATGGAACCTGAACGTGTTACTTGGAGGAAAGAAGGGGGCAGGCAGAAGCAGCCCTCCCTCCTCCATACCCTCTTCCTAATGCATATTCTGCTCTCAGGCAGCATCCGATAATTATAGCAGATTTCGCAGTATCACTTCTCTGCCTGAGTTGTGTTGTTTATAAAACTAAGAATTAAAGTATCATTATAAAATACATAAATAAGCAGACCCCCTGCTTTTCTGCACCTAGGTTATTCTTGGTAGTGTCGGTGCTACTGAAATGTGTTATCTTGGCACGTTCTTTTCCACTTAAGAAAACCAAACCATTGAGAAGCAACAGAGACTTTCTAAACCTCCGTTTGAAAATCTTATCACTCACTCCACAAGAGCCTAAAACAAACAGACTATCAGGAATCCCAGAGAATACAGCAGAGGTGAAAACAAAATATAAAATCAATTATGTCTATAATATCTGCTACAGTAGTTACGCATAAGCAAATACAATAGTCCCCCCTGCAACAGAACAGGTCTTATCTTGACAACTCGATGGGTGAAGTCCGGGATCATTGAAACGGATGGGAAAACTCATCAGTTTAGTGATGCAAGGGTGTTAGTGCCCTGTGCGGTCTGATAGTCCTGGTGGTCAAGCTGCTGGCCCAACAAATCCAACAGAAATACAGTGTCAAAGATAAACAGTGCACACTGGCTGGCTCTTCTGTTTTACAAACAAGATAAAGATAATTTTAATAGCTGTACAGTTCTATACATATGTATTTATGGGAAATTAAATTCTGACTCCATCCCTTTATTTGTATTTTACCCAATAGTAGTAAATGTAGGAATGGAGCATCTCTCTTATGAGGAAGGGCTGAGACACCTGCGTCTGTTTAGCCTGGAGAAGAGAAGACTGAGAGGGGGTCTCATCAATGCTTAGAAATACCTAAAGGACGGATGTAAAGAGGGTGAGGCCAGACTCTTTTCAGTGGAGCCCAGTGACAGGACAAGGGGCAACGGGCACAAACTGAAACATGGGAAATTCCATCTGAACATGAGGAAAAACTTCTTTACTTTGAGGGTGGCAGAGCACTGGCACAGGCTGCCCAGAGAGGTTGTGGAGTCTCCTCTGGAGATATTCAAAACCCGCCTGGATGTGTTCCTGTCCAACCTGCTGTAGGTGACCCTGCTGTGGCAGAGGGGGTGAACTAGATGATCTGCGAAGTTCCCTTCCAACCCCCACCATTCTGTGATTCCGTAGTAATGGTGTATTCATTGATGAATTTTTAAAAATGCCTCTATTTTTTTTTCCAAATAAATGAAAAAAGCACATTCAAGAGAAACAGCTATGTTATGCCCAGTAATGAAGTAATTATTACAAAGTACATACTCATCCCAAATGTATTCTAGCATATGATTACAGCCTATTTGATAATTCAATTCCAAATGCAGTCGATATTTGAAAATTAAACACACTCCTGCACGGAAAAGACAGCAACTGTGTTTAATATGGGTAGTTGGTGCAATCACAATAATTTCTCATCCAAGTTATGCATGCGAGTTGATTTTACGTGCAGCTCTGAGCATTAGACCCGTGAGACCCTCCCTTCACCCCTGCAGCACATGAAGGTCAGCTGCTTTTAACGCCGGAAATTTAGTGAAACAGCTTGGGTTGTTATTGCATTGGAAGCGGGTTTAGTCAGGGCAGCTCTCAGCTAAATAGCAGGCAGAACAAGCAAATTCAATTAAAATAGCTCTGAGGCAAAAAGGAGACAAGTGTATTAGGAAAATATAAATGGGAATTTAAACGGGTGTTATAAGAGCACAAGCAGGCCATAACACAACCTTGTCTTCCGCTCTTTCATACCCATGAAACCCATTGCTCTTTAACTATGAAGAATATTTTTAAATAGGCTGCTGCATTTCACACTGTATCTTATCTTGGCATACAGTGAGCAGACACAGAATAGCCAGAGTTTTCACCAATCCTGCCACACCAACCCCTTTCTTTGTAGAGGAGAACTTGCAAAATGCACGGTCTGGAGCATTCCTCATTCCCAAGATTAATTTTTGTTCGCTGCTGCAGAGGGAAGGCACACAGAGCATCCTTTCCGCAGGGCAGCGGGGGCGGACATGCAGGCAGGGAGGCGGGCAGGGTGCAGGCAAGGAAAGAGCTGCCACCAGCCCCTAAGCCAAGGAGAGGGGAAAGCCGGGTGCAGCCCTGATGGCTCCAGGGCTGCTCTGCCAGGAGCTTCAGAAATGAGTCTGCAAGTTATTCAGGCCAGCAAAAACACTGCCAGCATTCACAGATTCACACAAATGGCCGCATAAGCTTCTTTTATTTTTTTGTTTTAAATCACTGCAAGACACTGCTCCACATGTTGTCAAGGATAATGTAATGTTTTCTTGTGCTTGCTTACTCAGGATCAGAGCAGTCTGGGACCTCTTCTCCAGAGCTTGTTTTATTCTAAAGAGTCCTAGGGAAGAACATCACCCATGAACTGTGCAGCTCCATGGCTCCCCAAGAGCCAGGATCCTCTGGACTAGGGCTCATTCGTGCCTTGCTTTGCAAGTAATTAATCAAATTCCTTCCTTTCATCATTGCTCGTGACACCATGTTTATCTCTCAACTGCAGAACACTATCTAGATAAGGGAGAGTCAAACCCATTTCAGTCCCACCAAATACCAGGCAGTCCTACACGACACAGAAGAGAAACAGGAATAAAATCAACATTTTCATTATATTCAACTACTTCTGTGTCTCTCAATGAGAGGTTTTCTTAAACTCAACTGTATACGTGTTTTCGTAACATCTGTGCTTCTCTTCCGAAAACAGCCTTAAGAAAAATTGGCTTTCAATGGGTCTCTGTTACTGTAATAGCTGTAATGTGCAGCTACATCCTTCTGCGACAGCACTGGATCAGATATCAGGACCCATCCAAACTACTGATTCAGTTCTGTTTCTGTGACTCTTCCCCAAGTGTTTAAAAAAAAAAAAGTCATCAAAGCAATGTTTGAGCAACACATGTTATTGAAGTTCAGCCTCAAAGTATTTACTCTCCAGAGTTAACTGAAAACAGGCATTGTCTGAACACTAGCCAAAGTTGTTTGGTTTGGGTTTTTTCTCTTTTTTCTTTTCTTAGCATCAAAGTAATGTGTCCTCAAGTGCAAGTATTTTACTTTCTCAGAACATACCTATGTTTCCCTTGTAGTTTGCATGATAGTCTTAATAATCAGAGAACTAATGGACTTGGGGTGAAGACAGACGTCAGAGGACCCTGAATAAAATCTTTTCTGTCCTTAGTACCATCTACTATTTGGGCCACCTTTTTAAAAAAAAGATAAACAATTTTCTCCTATCTTCCCCCCCCCCCAATTTCTTTAACAGTTCTAGTGATCATTTTCAGGCATCAATATGAAAATAAGAAAGCTTTTTCTATTGATACACATAAGCAAAATTATGAATTCTTTTCCTGTAATGTCTCAGAATTCCAGGCAGTGACAAGAGCTAAAGCACGCTATACCCTGTACACCATCAACAACCGATAACCCTTGCTTTAGACAGCCAGGATTAAGATTAGCAACAGGCCTAAAGTGAAAATATTTTGAAACTAAACCCACTTTTCACAGTGAATCCAAGCAACTTCACATTTCTTACATGTAATTTTGTTTATGTTGTGTCTAGAGCAAGTGTAACTTGGCAGGAGTGCAACACTCTGCAGACAGATATGGCAGCAGGAGAAAAGATAGCAACTCTAAAAATAAAGGCTCTAACTGTATCATAAGCAGGAGCCAAAATGCAGAAGAAATGCGTATTTGCTATCAGTGAGGTGAAAGGGGTGGTGGAAGCCCATGCAGCAGGAAGGCCCGCTGGGCCTCTGAAAGACCATTTTTACTTTTCTTCCAGTGAACTGGACAGTGCAAACCAGGCCTCTCCATTTACATCGATAATGCTGAGCATATAACGACTGACAAGCTTCAGAGGACCATGTCACTAGGGCCAACTTTTACAGCAGAGAATCGACAAAACTGAACTAGGAATACAATTTTATTGGTAAAATTGCCCACCAAAATATATTAAGTTAGCATTAATATGACAAGAAGTCAGCACTTAAGAAATGCCAGAATTAAGTTTCCTTCTACTGATGTGCTATTTCCAACCCCGCTCCCTTTTAATTTTTGGCCAGGAAGGAACTTCTGCCTTACCCAGTGTAAAAGAGTTAAGAGTATTTAAAGAATTGCGCTATGAAGACAGAATTATCAATTTCCTCGCATGCTTTCCTGTAGCGCTTAACACTGATAAACGAGCACTGCAAGAATAGCCATCAATACTGATAATCACCGTCTTCCCAGCCACCATTTTACACAGGAGACTGAGCCACACACATTAAAGTCAAAAGCATCCATCAAGTTGGACTGCCCAGCTTGTGCCACCCACGGAAAAGTGTTTGCAACTCTCGGCATCTTCTAGCACTATCCCAATACTTTTCAGCTACACCTTATAATTTTTCGCACCGTGATTCTCAAATCTCAGCATCACTAGGGAGCTCTGGGGCAATGGATAGAACTGAATGATCAGTCGAGCCCGGTCTGCTATTTCATCACCTGCATTGCCTTTTTCCATTTATTACAGTCCTTCTGCAAAAAGTAAACGGGGGGCTGGCTGGCTTTCGAGCATACCACTGAATGAGTCCTACCCGGAACAAGGCAAAGATACCACCCTCCAGTCCCTTCCTCTGACTTGTTTCTGTTCTTCTCCCTTCTTTTCCCCCACATTTTGATCCTTGTCATACTCTCCACTCGGAGGCTTTCCTTCCATCCAGCCCTAGTCTTATCAACTGGTTCAAATCCTCATCAAACACAAAGTTTTCATGCTGTATTTCGCTTGCCAAAAAGCCATGCACCCTGCCAGGCTAATAGGGTTTGCCTGAAACAACGAGAATAATAGAATTTTTGAGAAAGGACTGTCAAAATATTTGAATACAGGTAAAACAATATGTTATCCTTTCATTCCTGAAAACAAGATTAAGATAACTTTGGCTTGGGAAAAAACAAATCCCTTCTCTTCTACTCCAGGTGAGGCACACACTCCTCTTGGATAATCGGGTTACTGTTTCAAATCTGGAACAATTATGGGTGGAAAAACACCCTCCCTGAAAAACACCAGACTAACAGTCATTCCTGCTAAAAAATCAAAGTTTATAAAGCACAGGATTTTATATGAATCATTGAATAATTCAGACTGGAAGTGGCCTCTGAAAGTCATCAAGTCCTATCTCCTTGCTGAAACCAGGCTTAACTTCAAAGTTTTAATTACCTTCAAGTATGAAAAGTCCATATATTCTCTGGGTAACCTGCATTGATATTTGATCATCCTTATTGTGAAATTTTACACCTAGCAGGAATTCCCCTTGCTGCCACGCACTTTCAAGATGAGTCTGATCCATCTTCTCTATAAACCATTCACAAGATTCCCCTTTGATTTTTTCTTCTCCGGGACAAATAAAACCACACTTCTTCCTCTCTTGGTCCATCACTCTGTCCTTCAAGCCTCCTTGCTATCTTGATGGTCATTCTAAGACTGAAAGTCTTTCTTCCATGGGAGCAGGACCCAAAACTGGGCATAGGACTCCAGATGCAGCCTGTCCATTGCTGAGGGGACTCCTCTTGACATGTCGTCTACGCTCTTTTTAATCAACTCTTCCTGTGGCTGGCCTTCACCCATGACTTACTTTCCACCAAAAGGACTTGCAGGTCCTTTTTTGCAGAGCCATCGCCCAGGCTGTGCTGTTGTTTAGGCTTATTCCCTCCTTCTTTGCTAAGCTTCATGGGGTTCCCTCCTAGACCACTAATGCAGCTTTTTGTGGTTCCTCCTTGCTAACTCCTCAAAAATTCAGTCTTTTGCATGGCACTGTAAAAGTTAACGGGAATCACTTACACTTAACAGGGGAAAAAAGTCTTTGGAGCATAAAGTCACCTGGCAGGTCCACCCATCCAGACCTGAATCCTGGCACACCTCTTAACAGCTCATGTTCAAGCCCAGGATTGAGCCGTCTGCTGCTCAGTCAGGGAGCTGATAAGTAGCCCAGGTAACACAGTCCAAACTCTGCTCCCAAAGCCTTCCAAAAGGTCCCCAAACCACCTTCCTGCAGAAGGAACAGGATAGGTTTCTTCCAGCATTACTTCTGGGAGCATTAACTACCCTCACATGAAGGCACATAAAAATCAACGCACGGTAGGAAGTACTAAACCAGATGTGGGATGAGGGGGAATGATTGATCCTTTGGGGAATGAGGTGAAGGGCATAGAATTGATAGGTTTCTTTTTTCCCCCCTCCTCTGAAAAGAACTTGAAGCTGATGGATGATTTTTTGAAGGAACATCTTGTTAAAAATGTTGGCAACACATCACCAACATTTCAGGTCTACTTAATCAATTAAAATGGCTGTCTCCGAAAGAACCAAATTAATATTAGACATGAAAGGTGAAGAAAAAGCAGGAAGCTGGAGAAAGGAACAGATTTAGTTGACTCATCCCTTCAAGATTCCTGTTTAATGACAATTTGCCCACAATAGAGAGAGAATTGTTTCTCAAGTAAAAAGTTCATGCAAGGTAAATCACTTCATCCATCACCACTGAAGCGAAGTATTGATGTTAGGATGCTACTTGCCATCTAAGTTCCTACAATGTTTAATTGAACCGGTAAGTGACGTGGCTGGCTTCTCCCTCAGAAAGGTTAGTGTGTGGCCCCACGCAAAAATAGTTTCTGGTGATCTCAGCTGGGATGTAATCACCTGCGCATGCCAAGGGCATCACGGTTTTGCAATGCCCTCAGACAAAAATAGTTTAACCGTGTCCCCTGTGTACCTGCTTTGGCCAGCTTTGCTTCCTCCTCATCCTCTGTCCCTTCCCAAAGCATTAAAGCTCCATGCGTTACTGTCCTGGGGTTTTTTTTTTTGTGTGATCGCATGTGGTATTTGCTAGAGTGATGTGAGGAAGGCTGCCCAGCCTCCCAGAACACACTAGTAACAGCACATGGACCTCATCATCTACACTTGACACATGTTTCTACTGTGCAAAAAAAATAAAAATCGCTGTTTGCTACCAATTCAGCTGCAGTTGTGGTTACTGGATTGGATGTCAGGGTCAAAAACTAGTTGTGAAAAACACAGATCTCGTGCTCTCTGTATGGAGCCAGACTCTCATCTGGCCCAAGCTGGCAGGGCTCCACAGTGACAGTCTGGCTCCCAGTAAAAATGGGCTATAAACACGGTCTTTGCTTCATCTGCGAGGCTTGGGGTATCTTAAATTTGACAGCCACTGAATGAAACTTTACTCTGGGGTTTAGAAGCAAATTATTGAACTGACTTGTTAAATTACGTTTCATTAGCAGCAAGAACATTACAATCGCACCCTTTGTTATTTCAGCCTTCAATTTGATTTTGTCAAGACTCTTTCATCGTTCAATTTTCTAAAGCAAATGATTCTGAAAGGTTGTGCAAAGGGCATAAAAAGCAGCAAGAGAGTAATGACTTTCTGAGCAACCAGGGGTGGTGGTGGTGGGGTCATTTATTTTTTTAAAATGACAAAATCAAAGTTTTCTAAGGCTTCTCAGATCAACAGTCCTCAATGACTTCATATTCAACCAGCATATTCTCAACCCAAAAGGTGAAAACCCCAAGGAGCATGACAACACGAGAGCTTTGCACACCTATTTTGGAGGCGCCATGGTGAGTTGCGATTTCCTATGCACTACACCGAAAGAATTGCCAGCTGCCAGCAGAAGAGGAAAAGAACTGGAAAACAAAGTTTGAATTACTTTTGTAATTCATCAGCTAGGTATTAAGGGAAAAAAAGAAAGGAAGAATGGCTGATTCAAAGCCTGTAAGGAATCACTAGGTTTAAATTTACCTCTGCAGAGAATGAAATCACATCTGGAGCTTATGGTACCTTTTTCCACAGAAGCAGAGCATAGTCACTTGTGAAATCTTAAACAGGATGAAATGAAAGACACGTAAAATAAAAAACAGATTCTCATAGAAGACTCTGAAAATAACATCTTTAGGCAACATAGAGACCATGGACCTATGAAACTTATTAAAAATATTTAACACCCTGCTTATTCACTTCCCAAAATTATTCTGCATATTCTCATATACGATCATGTTACGCTTTCAGCTGTACTTGAGAAGAGCAGCCCCACGATAGTTTTTTGCTGTAGGCACTCAGACTGGCTGATGAACTTCAAGACTAGAGGATTACAGCGTGCTCCGAGCACAGCCCCGGCTTGGGAAGTTGTCAGGAACAAGAATGCAGCTGCCCAATTATCACATGGAATGTCAGGTCACACCACTTACCACCAAAGATAAAAAAAGATTTGCGTTAGCTGTTGGGTAGCTTCTGAGAATAATTCAAGGATTAACCTCCAAAAGCACCACGCTTAGGGGGCATCTTCCCCAAGAGGTCTTTTCTCCCACCATCATACGTGACACCAGAGAAGGTACTGAAGCTCCAGCCCCAGGAGCGCTGCTCAGAGGACGTGTTACACAAATTCCCTTTGGTGTCTCAAGTGCTTCCACCTCCAGACTGCTATCACCATGCATGGGTGCTACCTGAGCACACTGCTGAGGACACGAGGGCTGTACTAGGATGCTGATTCACACTACTTAAGAAGCTCATGAAGAACTCGAGACAAGCTTTTCTATTTGGGTACTTGCACAGCACATGAATGAGTTTTTTGTTGAGGTGAAGCACACTCTGAAAAACCCACAGGGGCTTATTTGCTGATCTGCATTTGCTCCCCCATTACTATCAGCAGTAAAAGGGGGCGTTCAGGTAGAACAAATAATAATAATAATAATAAAAGAAAAAAGATTGTGCATTGTAGTCCAGTTGCAACCCCTATGAAAACCAAACAAAGGTCTGAAAACCTTTGTTGCCACCTCCCAGTGGAATATGGCCTCTCTCTTAGTTGAAAAAAACCCAAACCCAAGCCTTAATTTCCCACCCTTGCTTGAAACCAGTACGACACGCAGCAAAATAAGGTCCTGCTCAATGACTGAAATCCACCTAGTTCAGGATGTCCCAGCGCAACCCGTGGCTGGAGCTGACCCCACGCTGGTCATCACGTAAGAAGGACCTCTGCCATCTTTGCAAGCGCGCGTTTCTCACAAGCATCACAGCCAAGAGGCATCTTCCAAACCCTGCACCAGATGAAGCCGTGTAATCACGCAAAACACAGCACACGCTTTAAGCAAGCTAACGTTTCTGATTTACGGAGACATCACCCTGGGATTTGAAGCACAGCAGGTCCACGTGTCACCCCCTCCCACAGCCGAGGCACCCGCTCTGGGGCATAGAAGCCAGCGCCGCTATGACCCATTTCAAAGTGGCTGGTGGACAAACAAGAGAAGCATCAGCAGCGTGCCGCCCCGGGCGCTGAGGGACTGCCGAGCCGTCGCAGATATTTCAGCTGCAGTTACTGCCATCAGAGAACACATCTCTGATTCACAGCAGGCAGGCCTCACCGAGCAGCTCACGAAACGCTCCGCTCTGGTCATCAGCACTAATTGAGGGGAGAAAAAGGGTTATTTTGAAGTAGTGTAGCCTAGAAATTAAACCCAAGCCTCCCGAGAAGGAGGCTGGAGGATTACTCCACCTCACCAAAGCCATCTTAGTTTTCCTGAGTGCTTCCTAACCCACAAAATGTGTAAAATACATCTCCTTCTAGTATTATAAGCGTGATTTAGTTCTGCTCTATGCAAAAACAAACAGAAAAAGAGCTCTGCTATTACTAAGAACAGAGATAACCCAAACAGTGGCGTCTACGGAGTGAAAAACTCACAGTGCTCTGTATTTCTACACTATAAGGATGAAAATTACAAGCTCAAGGTGATCCCTTTAGACATTTTCAGCCCATTCCTCTTAACGTGTGTAGTAAAAACATCCCACGTATTGTACAGAGCAAGAAGTCAGTCCGGAAAAGTCCACACGTAAGATGTGAATAAACCAGAAACAGAACACTATATGTAATGGATTAGATAATGTTACAGAAAGGAGGGGAGTATTTGTATATAAGAAAACAAAGTATTTTTGAAAAGTACTTGGAAAAGAATATGCAGTAACTATGTCTGGCAGCAGGGCTCCTTCCTATGTTCTTTTCCACAGAAGTCTTAATAGCAGCCTTTCAGAAAAAGTACCTTTCCTATATTAATTTGTTACTAATTTCAACATATGGATAAACTTGAGAAACAAAAATAACTCAACTCTTAAAACAGATGATGCAGAAGGACTTCGACATAATTTATGTTACTACTTTTAAAGTACACTCCTCACTTCCTCACATCTCACAATGGTTTTTATCTTAATTCTCCCACTTCCCTTTCCAGAACTCACACCACCAGGGATGGAACACATATAATTTACCAGTATCACAAAAAATACCATTGCAGCATATTTTCTTGGGGGGGGGGGGGGGGGGGGGGGGGGGGGGAGGAAGCACATTTAACCTTTTTCCCCAAAGGAACATCAGTGCCAGGAGGCAGCACAAGCCAGTCGCCAGAGATGTCACAGTGGTGGATGTTTTGAGGATCTGCACCAAACCTGCAGGAATGTGAAAGCCTTGCCTGTAGCCAGCCAGCTGTCAGAGGGCGATTGATTACTTACTCAACCAAATTGCAGAGACAACCAATTTTGAGGTGATTGGTTTTATTTCAAATCCCAATTACGGTTCTAAACACACATCCTTAACATCAGCCTGGTACTGCTCTAAGAGACTTCATTAGGATTTGTGTTTCCATCAGAAAAAAAAAAAAAAAAATCAGTTTTGCCTGCCTGTGTAAAGAAAGCTGCTCTTGCCAGGACACGTGCTAAACCCAAGATTAAACCTGAAACTCTTGCCACCTTGACTGACAAAACAAACTTCAGTACAACAGAAGTAGGAAGAAGAGAAAAGCTTTCCTCTGGGCACCCCATGGAGCGGACCCACGGATACTTTTGCTCCACTTGTACGTAATGACATACCCCTGTATACACAGCGAGAGCACAGTGATGGAGGATATGACATTTTTTATTAGTCCTTAATGTTTATTTTACTATCCATCCATGCAAAGATAGTCTCCTTGATCATATCTCATCAAATGCATAATGAGCCAAATTATTCTCTACCACTGTAAATCAGTGAAGGTCCATTGATCTCATTACAGAAGAGCAATTTACACTTGCAAAGAGGGTGGGTGACTACTTCTAAATGAGGAAATAGAGCAAAACCCCTAATCCTGGGGAGCCTAATTCAGGAACAAAATGCAAACAGATCACTGCCTTTTTTTCAGCTGAACAGCTATATTCACACCAAATATTCACGGTAAAGAGTTAAACAGTTTTTAGAACAACTTACTGAGCTTTGGAGACTTTGACGACTCTCTGCGGTGTTTGTAGAGTTGAATAAAGGCAGCTCCCTTCCCCTGCAAAGCCACCAGCGCCTGGGACTCGCTTGGCATTTCTATCGCATTCCTCCTTCCATCCCTTAGCGATGACAGCCACGGCCACTGACCACCAACTGCCCTACTCACCCTCTCCTCAGCAGCCACCATAGGTGACACCCGCCAATGCAATGCAGAAACCTGAGCAATGCCTCTGCTAACATAATTATCAAATCATCTGGTGGACTCTGTGCACGTGTTTTATGAATTTGGGGCAGGGGGGAGGATTCGGGAGGGAATAAGAGACTCTTAATCTCTCTGCCATGCATTGCCTTATACAAGCTAAGTAAAAAAAAGGGGGGGGGAAGAAGGAACACTTTAACTAAACATCAGTGAATCTTACTCTATGAGCTGATGATTTGTTTACATTTCCTCTTGGTATGTTATAACATATGTTTTTCTACAATATAGGCTAGGTAGGAAAACTCATTTCGACGTGGAATTACAGAAACTGCTTGTAAGTGAACAAATGGACAAACCAGAAAATGACTTGGTTCTGCATCGTGTATTAATCGCTTTCAAACACATGAATCTAAAGGCATCTTTTGTTAACTAATATAGTAAAGAACTATTCCTACTGAATTTGATTTATTATTTAGTATACACAGATCTAGTCTTACCATGGAAACTTCCAAACCAGCTCAGTAGAATTCTAGTTACTTCTAGTACACAGCATGAAGTTAAAGCAAAAAAAAAATTTACAAAATGGCTTCAATAAGCAAAATGCAGCTTATTTGGCAGAAGTAACTTCTCACATATAATATTTTCAAAAATTGCTTGTACAGCTGCTTTTGACTCCCATATTCAGTTCAGAAAAAGGCTGAGGAGATGCTGAAGGCTGACAGTTAGCTAGCAGGAATCCCTCCCAGTGGTCCTCCCAGATGGTTGTTATTAGGAGAGATGGGCTTGCTCTGCTCAGCAAGAGGCCACAGACATCACCCAGGATCCTACGGATCTCTAGGGACAGGACCCTGGGAAAATCAATGGCAAACTGAGATTGTTTTCTTAGATGTCTTGTGCTGCTATAGTGTCCTCACATCAACTACTGCTGCTCTGACCACAGGACTCTGCTGAACTCTTACCTTCTGGGAGACCCACAAGAAGAGACAGGATATTCCTCAGCTCGGTACCGAGTACAGCCTACCCCAAATGGGAGAGGAATGTCCTCCTCAAACCTCTAGCTAATAATAATAAATAATGATAATCATCATAATAAATCACTGGACTCAATGCACACCATCCCAGAAGGGGAAAGCATATGGAAGAAGCCGCAACAACTGTGCAGAAAAGATCTCTCTCTGCCCTGGGTCCAAGAGCCCAACCTCCTGCTGTTGGAAGTAAGGATGTTTGGATTTGATTAATAACTGCAAAATGCTGTTCTCTCCTGTGCGAGAGCCTGCTAATGTTTTACTAATTTCAGTATCAGGAGGAGGCATGTCACTGCACGAAGGAGCAGCAGTCGCATCCCTCCCAAACGCTGCTTCAAGGCAGTGCTGGCAACCGAGACGTAGGACCAGAGACACAGGGGGTTCCCGGGACGCAGCAGGGCAGGCAAGAGAAGCCCAAGGATGCCCAGCAAGCCTATAACCAGCAGCCACTGCTTTTCTCCTGGTGTCACCACAAGAGAGCTTTAAGGAAAATGAAAAGCTCACAAGAGCCAGTCCTCAAATTTGAGGTACTAGTCTGAAAACTTGACAGCTTTTAAAAGTCCTTTTCTGGCTATATTTTGTACAGGAGCCAGGGGAAAGGAGAACTTAGAGAAGGACTGCAGGCAAGAATTTTCTTCTTATTGTTTAATAGAGAAAAAGAAGAGCAAAACACAGAAGGGAAGAGGGCTACCCAGTATTTTATCAGCTGTCATTCTGGAAGAAATCTCCAAGTGAAAGTGGAGGGAGAGCAACGAGGGGGAGGGAAGGAGCTGGACCATGAACCTGAGACAGCCACGGCAGGGAGAAGAGTCGAGGGAAAGACGCGCTTACACTGGACCAGCAGAGCTGTAAGCTAAAAACATGATACCATAGGAGAAAGAGAGAATTAATTTATTCTGAAAAGTCAAAATGGTTCTGCACTTTCTGCCAGACACATTCTGTAGCGTGGTAGTGTCGTTCCTCTCCGTGACCGAAATAAAACCTGAGCTATTGCTGTGCTGCCATTTAACTGTGCTTAGAAAGAACATTTCCAGAAGCTAACTGACATAGGAGAAAGCAGCAGCACTTCATGGGGAAGTGGAAGGGGAGGGGAGGAGGTTTTCATCAGTAGTCATGATGTATTTCTTCAGTACACGAGTAGATCTTCATGTTGCTGGCCAAAGCATAATTCTTACTGCAAAGCACAGTACCCCTACCACGGATGAAAAATGCATTTATCTAACAAGTTACACATGCAAAAGAAAAATAATAGTTAAGCCACTGTACTTCAATGCATTCCTATTCAAGAGTTCAGAGAAATTTGATATAATGAAAAAAATATTTACAGAATAAATGTGATGAGCCAGAAACCTAAGGATTCTTTTGTGCCCAGACATAAGAACAAATCTAACTGTGTTAAAATGAAATAATTAAAATCTCTTCCAGTAAATGCGAACATTTGGAAACTACAAATTAGTAGCTAAAATGTTAGCCTTATTGCAACGATTTCCTTCTCCCCGTGAGACGTCATCTACACATCTAATATTGGCATCGGACATTCATTAAGGGCGGGGAACATTTTGTAGAGGTTAAACAGTGAAAGCTGCCTTCGGTGACCATTCTAGATAGTAGTAGCACACTCTAGATAGTTACAGCAAGTCAGACAGCTCCACTTTTGGGTTACTTTAAAGTCAGTTCTCAGCCTATAACCATGAGAAGTTGCAAGGCTTTCACAGGGAAATTTCTCAGACCCTTTTTTTAAACCTTAAATCAATTCAAAAGAGTCATTCTAGTAAGGTATCCAAACAGAACCAAGCTTTCTAGTGCTGCTCCTGGGGTCCTGGGCCTTGCGTTTCCCTGCAGCTTTTCTCAGAGCATCTCCAACTCCTTTTCGATCTCAGTGAGAAGTTTTCAACGGGTCCACAGTCCTCTGCTT
Source organism: Pluvialis apricaria (assembly GCA_017639485.1). Taxonomy (NCBI): domain Eukaryota; kingdom Metazoa; phylum Chordata; class Aves; order Charadriiformes; family Charadriidae; genus Pluvialis; species Pluvialis apricaria. The sequence continues at coordinate 115,166,245 of CM030008.1, read as the reverse complement.
CAGCTTCAGGACAGCCACAAAAAAAAAAAAAAAAAAAAGAGTAGGAGGAAAATGAAAAGAGCTGGTAAACACAAATGTAGCATTTAAAGAAGGAAAAAAAAAAAGAAAAAAAGAAAAAAAAAGAGGGATTCAAGGGAGGAACGGGAAACATGGGAAACCATCCAGCCACTTGCGTGTCTGGGCAAAGAGAGCCACCAGCCTTGTCAGCCCTGCATCCCATGCAGTGTGTGATGCGAAGGGGTGAAGCTGGCAGAGAGACGGGATCAGGATGGGGACGAGGTGACAGGCAGAGCCCTGTGAGAGCGAGGAGAGCACCGTGAGAGGCACTCGGGCTCCCTGCGGCACGGCAGGGGGGCACGGCAAATGCTGGACACGGCGGCGAGGCGCCAAGCACGACGACGAGCAGAGGTCAAGAGTGGTTAATCATTGAGAGAAGGAAGCGGGGGAGATCCAGAGGAGGCATCTGTAAGCGGCGGGGCAGGAAAAGGGCATCTGAGTGTCACAAGAAGTAACACGGCGAGGAGAGGGGAGGCAAAACCAGGGCGGGAGTTTGTGGGGGGAATACCCTGCTGGGGAGTTATGGATGCGCTTCAGGAGAGAGACTGCGCTTGTCAATAAGGGGTTCCCAATTTCTGTCTCGTTTCCTTTTTCTGGCAGTACAATAGGTGGTTCCAAGAATTTTTCTTTCCTCTTTTTCTGTATCAAGGAGTAGGAATTTATTAGAAGCAGTATTTTTGCAGGACGAGCTTGGGACATATAATCCAACAAACAATTATAAATCTGCTTAACTTCAAGCACATAAGAGAGCCTTTTGACATTAATGAAAGTACTCACATACCCTGCCTTAACAGACATGGAGTGTGTGCACGAACATTGTCTAATTTAACCTTTAGTCACGTGTTGACCTCTGCATCTTCTGCTTTACCTCCAGTCTGTGACCCCTCTTGATGCGCACGCGCTTCTCCCATCCACCTTCTTGCCATCAGGCTTCAGGCAAAAGGGGTTTGTTTTTTTTTTTTTTTTTTTAACTGGAAATGCTGCAGCAAGCCATTTCAATAATATATGGAGTAGTGCCACTATAACACGAGCGACACTAAATTTCAAATGTAAAGCCATCAAATTCCTACTACAGCGTATGTAAAAAGTTATCGATCAGGCTGATCTGAGATGTAGTGCAGTTGGAGATTTTACAAGGAACACCTCCTTTGTGAAATAATAAAAAAATTATTTTCTCTCAACAATAAAATGGCAGATATTATGACTTAGTACAGGGCATGAAAAAATGAAGTGATTCCCCTACACAAAAAGTATTTTTATTTTTTTTTAGAACATCAGATATTTTAGTTTTCCTATGTATTTTTTCCCTCCTTCTTCCAGAAAATGAAATATCAGTATATTTCAGAACTTATCTCCAAGTCCCCATTTCCAAAAATCCCAGAAGGGATGATTTGTTTCCTATTAAAAAACAAACAAAACATTCAAATACAGCAGTTGAAATAAACCAGACCAGGAGGTAGGACAGCATCACTCCTGCACAGTGCTAGTATTGAATGGCTCCTGGCAGCTCTAGAAATACACTTTGGTGACAATAACATCTCAAATATCTTACTCAGATGCATCATCATTTACTGCGTTTTTTTCTGCTCTGATTGAGCTAGTTTAATGTAATGACAAAATTGATCTTTAAATATTCAAAACTCTGATTATTGCACTTTTCTGAGAAGCAAACTTTTTTTAAAAAAAATAATTCCTGGTACTGATAACATTTACATTTTCCCTTGGAAGAAAGATTTGTCTTCACCGCCTTCATTTGCTTTATTTTCTCTCTTTCAACGTTGAGCACAGCAAGGAAGAAATATTTGCATGTTAATGCAAATCAAAGCATGAAAGCAATCAAATCAAACAAAAAGTAAAATCATCTCTGGAAATAATGAAATTCTTCTTCCCCTCTTACAACACTAATTCAGCATTTTCTTTTCCCTGTCATTGACCAGCTGCCAATTCTTCCCTTAATCAGAATTATCAAGAAAAACAAATCTTCATGAATTTGACATTGTATTGTACATTCTTATAAAAAAGTTATAAAACTTTTTTTGTTATTGAGTACATGTACACTTTAATTGACAGATTAAGCTCATATCCCAGTTTTTCCAAAAACTTTCAGGTAGGTGTTGCCTCTTTATAACTTCAGAGCAAAGCAGAAGTTTAAGAGAGGAAGGGGGGAAAAAACCCCAAACAACAAAACGCATTACAAATGCTGTTGCACACTCCAGTCCGATCTAGTTTCATATTGCTATTTACACAGCAATCAGATCACAAATAACTCTGGCTAACCTCATACCTACTTTTGTAAGGAGAATAGCTGCAAACACGCTCGGGGCTTTAAGCACGAGGGACACACTGCAAGGGCAGGGGCAGCCTGGCAAAGCGAGCTAATAAAGCCCGGATTACCTGTTAACCTGCAAAGTGGCAGAGCAGTATTTTTTGGCCATTGCATTACAAAATAGGATGTCAGGAAGCATTCTTCTCGGGTTTTGTTAACAAAAATGAACCCCAAGTGATTGTAACGGTGGATATTTGGCTTTAATAATGCTATTTAAGATTAGGTATTAAGTTGTATAACTTGTGTCTTCAGACCGGGCAATTTCATTACTTTCTCCTTCAAAAAGTGGCTTTAATAACAAAGCTTTTAAATTGTTTTCCCCATAATAAATAAATGAAGCTAAAAGGCACTCGTCAGCACTGAAAAGCTGGATTCAGTCCCACAGTGGACATTAAGGATACAGATTAGATCAAGCCAACAAAACACTTAAAGCAAAGGTTCTCCCTATTAGCTATTGCAATTTTTAAATTGAGATCCAGTAATATGATTTTAATGCCAGGTGAATGAGGTCAGACAAAGAAGAAATTATGTCAGCAACAGCAGGCAAATTCTTACCAATTTAATGTCCACAAATTAGAGCAAGCTTTCCTTCAGAAACCATTAATGTCTCTATAAGCATAGAATAAATCAAAAGCAAATCACTTCACAACATCGAACTTGCGAGAAGAGCTAAAATACAATGATGTTTGTTATGATTTCTTATGGGCACACTACGAAGGAAGGATGTTAGGAGATCCATCTCCTCCCCAAGTAAAAAGATAATTTAACAATAAAAGCAACAGTTTAGGCCATGAAAGCAACCCTCCCGATCTCAGGGCAGTACAGTTGCCTTCCTGATTTCCCTTGCGCTAGTTTAAATGGATGTCCTTTTAGCAGCAAGTTTCCAGTTCAGAAATTTCCGATGTCACATGCTACCATGGCACAGACCCAACAGGCTATGCTCAAAGATGCCTAACGACCAAAGACATCTGTCCCCGGCAGTGGGAGAAAGGAGTTCAAGTCAGGTAACCAAAAACCAACGCAAAACTCTTAAGTGCCGGCTAGGTCCAGCTCCCAAACCGGCTGGCTCGTGTTTGTGAGGGGAAAGAGAGAAGAAAGCGCGAGAGGTGAACATACATCCACTGCGATATGGGTGCTGTGTCCACCACGCAGAGGGACGTTAACAGCCAGGAGTACATCGTACCACAGTCTGCCCTCCTTAGGCAAGAGATACAGATCTAAGTTAAAGATCCTGTCACCTTAACACCCTTAATCTAGTTAGTTGATGTATCAGCGTATTCTCTTTCTCTCAAAATACACTGCCTAGCCCTTCAATTCCCTGATGCCAACTGCCTACCCCTATTATTTATGTCCACAGTGCACTGCGTATCTGCTACCTCTACCATAAATGAAAACATGTAGATGGCTAATAAGTTATTTTATACCTTTACTTTTACTTGGAGATACTGAGTCCAAAATAGTCAAGTCTTCTTAATATTCTACCTCTCTTTTTTTTTTTTTTCTTCCCACCCTTTATTTATAGTTTTCTTTTTCTTTCAGGTTAAATAGGCCACGACTAATTAAATCTTCTTCATGGCCTGCACTACTTGAAACCATGAATCATTTCTGCTCTTTTCCACTCCTTGTCTCTATTTTAGCACTTTCCTCCCCTAACAGGGTGACAGAAGTGATCAGAATGCTCGAGACCCAATTTTCATGTGCCAGAACCACCTTTCCAACCTCATGTTCTCAAGGCTTTGCTTTCCTTTTTAATTGCTGCCAAAAACTCTGCAACAGCTCTCCCAAGTACAGCAAAGCATCTCTCCTCTAGATGATCCTCAAGTTTGCCATTTTGCAGTGCAGCGGGACAATTTGGTATTTGCTTCGTCCCTTTAGGCTCTTCTGCACTCAGCAGAGGAACCTGGTGGACACAGCAGCATCTGCTGTTTAAGAGCTTCCCCTGGTTCTGGCACCCCCTCGCCTGCAGTTCAGCACCGTGACCAAATCCAGCCTTTCTGAGGTTTCTCCCTCCTCCATCAAGCTTCATAGAATCTCTTTGGTTGGAAGAGACCTTTAAGATCATTAAGTTCAGCCGTTAACCTAACACTGACAAGTTACCACTAAACCACGTCCCTCAGCACCACATCTACATGTCTTTTAAATACCCCCAGGGATGGTGACTCAACCACTTCCCTGGGCAGCCTGTTCCAATGCATGACAACCCTTTCTGTGAAGAACTTTTTCCTAATATCCAATCTAAACCTCCCCTGGCGCAACTTGAGGCCATTCTCTCTTGTCCTATCACTTGTTACTTGGGAGAAGAGACGAACCCCCACCTGGCTACAACCTCCTTACAGGTAGTTCTAGAGAGTGATAAGGTCTCTCCTGAGCCTCCTTTTCTCCTGGCTAAACAACCCCACTTCCCTCAGCCACTCCTCATAAGACATGTGCTCTAGACCCTTCATCAGCTTCACTGGCCTTCTCTGGACACACTCCAGAATCTGTGCCCCTCCTGTAGTGAGGTGCCCAAAACTGAACACAGTACTCCAGGTGTGGCCTCACCAGTGCCAAGTACATGGGGACAATCACTTCCCTAGTCCTGCTGGCCACACTATTTCTAATACAACCCAGGATGCTACTGGTCTTCTTGGGCACCTGGGCACACTGCTGGCTCATATTCAGCCGGCTGTCAACCAACACCACCAGTGTCCTTTTCCACTGGGCAACTTTCCAGCCACTCTTCCCCAAGCCTGTAGCATTGGATCAGCACAAGCGATCTCAGACCTGACCAGGAGGCACTGGTGCAGCTCCACTGTGGGGCCATGCTGGGGGATGGGGACGACTCTCTGGGGACCCTCCCTCCCTCCCTCCCCTGCCAGCGCCAAACCAAAATATCTCCCTTGGTTGTGAGACACCACCACCACGATCACCAGCAGTGTTGGACACAGCAAGCACGGGTTCAAAGCCCACCTCTCGCAGATTCAAAGCAAGAACGTGAGCAAGGTGTCCCAACCCATTATCTGGTGGGTGACAACAGAAACCCCCTGTAAGGCCTTTGTGGTCAATTTTAGCCTCAGCTAGAAGTACTGTGTTGGTTACCATGCACACTGGTTTGTGTGTAGCGGAGTGCTTGAATTTACAACACTGTGTTATTAGGCACTCCCAAAAGAAAAATACTGCCTTGTCTTTTCCATCTGTAGCTTCACAAATAGGTTTTAAAGGCATAGTGGCAGTTTACATTTGGACCACATTTAATTTTGTTTAAAGACAGAAAAGACTTTTTACGGAATGTAAGGGCACCGGAGGTATTTCCAAGTTTTTTTTAGAAATTGCAGTGTAACCACTGCCTAAGTCGGTAATAAAAAAAAAAAAACAACAAAACAACACAAGATATCTAGTGATCTACTGGATCACTGTAAGACCTGGAGGCCTCAAGTGACACAAATTTACATTTGCTTTCATTGTCCACACTCTAGGAGAAATGTAGGAAGTAAATAACATGGAAAAACAAACAGGATTTAATAATGTGTTATTTTAAATTTAAAAAAAAATTCAACACATCAAGAAAGGTTTTGCCTACAGAAAATAGTATTTAGTGCCCAGCAGGTCCAACCCAACACTACTATCTCTGTGGGGTTGAGAGACCAAGTTTACATGTATATGGGACTGGGAAGATCGGAGGTTGCCAGCTACATCAATGTCTCAAAAGAAAACAAACAAACAAAACAAAAACCAATGTACAAGGGTTGTCAAGAAAGCCTGTGTACGTACACATGAATACCCCCACAACTGCTGGCCGCCTTCCTACGTCTGCTGAAACAAGCACAGCCCAAGGCTGGGAGGCTCCCGGGCTGTGCCACGGCTCGGCAGGGCTATCCCATGCCCAGGGTGGGTTTTGCCACCCACATCCCACTTCCACAGATGCTCTCTTCAGCCACTGCTCCCGACCCTTTTTCCCGCCACATTGCAGACACTCGGGCGCCCCAGCACCCTTCCACAACAGCTCCCCATTTCCACACAGCTGAGGGAACCATCTCACTGCTCTTTCCTCTTTCCCTTCGCCAGATGGTTCCCATTAACTTTGTCCACGCTCAGCTCGCAAGTGTCAACTGGAAAGCCCAGACCCCAAATATTTTACCGATGAAACAATAACGGGCTCTTTGCCAACAACACGGGACTGGATCCCAGCCCCTGCTCCGCACGGCTCCGGCGATGGGTGGAAAACAAAAGCCAAGAGCTGCCTTGGGAGTTGGGTCAGGCATCTCCTCCACCTTTGCAAGGAGGCAGGCAGCTCTGCAGCTCTCCAGACCCCAGCCCTCGAGGTAAGCGACCGCGGGGGCAAGTCACACAACTCCACTGTGCCTTTGAGTCGCAGCAAAGGTCTGCAACATCCCCGGTGCAGGCAGGAAGGCAGGGGATGGCGGCTCAGGCATGCAGCCACGCTCAGCCCAGGCATGGTGCCCGCCTGCCTCTTTCCTCATCGGTCTCAAAGCGTGGCTGCAAGGTGCCAGAGAGCTGAGGCTAAAAGCTTGTTGTGGCCTCAAATCTCCCTTTAGCCAGAGGAAAAAATGCAAACAGACAAAACCCCACTGTAGCGATAATTAAATATAGTCCTCAGACAGCCCAGGTTTTCCTCACTGCAGATTTGCTGCCGTGCCCTCCTGGCTAAACATTTCTGAGTCCCCGCTTCTTCATTTTGGAGTATAAAAGGTCAGTGGAGAAGGCAAATCTGTGTTCAGTCTTAAGTATTTCAACTTTCTCTGTCTGATCCAGTTTCAACAACAACAAACAACAAAAGTAGATGTTGCTTGGATGAATTAAGCCCACCTTGAATATATGAATTTTTTTTTTTTCTTCTTCATGCTTCTTGTCTCTGTTTCACAGCGTTATTTATCATCAGGGCACTGGAGACATGAGACAATAACTATCAAATACTTTTCTATTTTAGTTTAAATTAGGTCAAAATGTGATATCCCTTTTAATAAAAAAAAAAAACAACAATTAAGTAGCCTTTAAAAAAAAACAACAAACCAACAACTAAGTAGCCTTTACCAGAGAATTAAATATTACAAAAATTAAATATTACAAAACCTGAAATATTAAGAAAACAGTAAAAATAAGGGACAGAACCCTACATGCTTCTGTAGAGAAGCATTACATATTGGAAAACTATTCTGTTGGCTGGATATTAATATCCAGTACACATTTCAAAATTCATTGCTTCTTAGAAGAGCTCCACAATTAGCTTTCTAATTCTGATTTTATAGACTAGCATGCTGGTTTCTAACATGCCACATCAAACAGTGTGAAAGTATATATAGGAACCAACCCCTAAATATTCCAGGATCACGTTATTGCCATGCTGGTTTAATTCCTTTTTAGCCGCCTGCCATTTAATAAAAGGATTATTTTAGCTTCAAGTGCATATGCAAGACAGACGCAGTGTTTCAGGTTGCCATTCGCATACTGACTGTATCGAGAAATGTCTCATTCCAGATAATCATCAACGAAAGTGATGCCTATCACAATTCCCCCGCTATGTCCTTTATCCACGCTGCAAGGGCATTCAAGAAAAGGAACCGGAGTCTAATCTTGAATTTAAACACTAGATGGAGCCCACTTCCCAAGACTAAGAAATGAAAGCTCTCCTCGCAGCAAATTCTTACCAGCCTATTGCAATATCTGGTCATGCATAAACATGACAGAACTCAAACAGCTGCGGTGACTGCCGTTACTGCAAAAACGTATACCGGCCAGCAATTCTCCCTCTGCATAAAGAGACAAGTCTTTAATACTGGGCAACTGCAGAAGAATTTATATTCCTCCACAGATACATTAGCTTGGTTTAAAAGACCTGCAATACTTGGATAAACTAGGCACATATGGATTTTTTAAGCACCATATGACAAACGTAATGCTGGGCTGAGAGAACTACGACTGAGTCTGCTATCTCTATTTTGACAATAAGCTCTGCTGATTCCAACTAGGTGAGAACTTTGCACACATAAATTTATATTAAATAGGAAGAATCCTTTTTCAGTTGGTTTGAATTAGTTCTAACAAGAAAGCTCATTTGTGGTGTTTGATAAAACACCATCTCTCTCAAACGAAACATACCACACATTTAACTAGAGAGATGTGAGCTTTGGAGTTAAAAATAGGATGCAACAACACCAAACCTCAGTACAGCTATTCTGGCAAGAAAAAAAAAACAAAAAAAAAAGAAAAAAAGAAAAGGAGAGCCAGGTTGCCAAGATCCAACTTGAGCAGCCTCACAGTTACTGGATAAATCCATTTATCTCTGGCTCCACCACAAACAACTGCCACTTCTGCAGTATTTTGGCCACGCTCTGGACTGGCTTCACAATGCAAAGGGCAGGCAGAAATCGCGGGCAGACAACCCTTGGCCTTTCCTCAGCTTGCCGAAGGACATGCTCGCAGGAACAGCTAAAAGCCAAGCAGACAATAAAGTTGTGCAAAGCCTCAGATGCGATTCCCAGCAATGCAATTCTGCTGACAGCCCAGCTATCGCTGATTGCTTTAACCTTTGCTCAGTCCGGGCCACTGCCTTCACCTAACTCTTTTCCTAACAAACCTATGGTAATAGCTTCATCAAGGTTAAGATAAGCACGAAGGCAGTTACCTTTTTACCACAGAAGACTATCTTTTGCTCACAAACAGCGATCCCTCCTGCTCAAACAAAATTAACCACAGTAACCCACCCTGCCTTGGGACAGTTTTTTGAATCCCAGGGAAGGAGAGAGACACAAGCAATCATCACTAACCCAAGTTCACCGACTTGGATCCCAACTGCAGTTTCCAGAAGGAAAAATACAGTGTCTACGAAGAAAAGTGCAAGTTTTCCCCCAAGGGCCCAACTTACTCCTTCTTTCTATGAAGGACCTACATAGCACATTTTCTTGGTCCCACATCCCTGTGGATGAAAGCTGGTCTTGAGGGTCTCGCAGATGACTGCTGTGATGCTTTGAAGCCAAGCAAAGGTCTTCAACTGCAAGATCTGCTGCTAGGAGGCCGTGGTCGGTACTCACCACCGTACTGACGAGCGGCCCCTCGACTCCACCGAAGAGCACGCACAGGATGATGCTCACATCTGCCCGGGCTGTTTGTCAGACCCGGGGCTTGCGCACAAACACACTGCTGCCATAAAAGCAACGGGCTTTCCAGCTGTAGCGAGCGTACAGACAGCTCAAACGTTAATACTTCTGCTTACGAATATCCTGGTTTAGTCCTATTACATTATGTATGTTTGCCAATATACCTGCGTGGAACATGCCCTCGCAGATGGGCAGATTGAGTTGTGTCTTGGGTTCTGTTTGTTTATTTATTTATTTATTTTAAACAGCGGGTATAGCAAGAACCCAACATTTCTTTTAAAAGCAAATCTGAAGATAGTTAGCATCTGTTTGGCACTTGACCCAAAACCGTCTGGGAGAACACGCCCATTCACTTCCACGGGCTTTTGGTTCAATAAAACAGGGACTTTATTAGCAGGAAGAGTATCTCACCCGCCACACAAATTAAGTGTCAGCAAAAGGAGGAGACAATCGAAGTACCAGCCACAGTTGCAGGTTTGACTAAATAGTAATGTTTAACTACTTCCTTATCACAGTCTTCCTGTACAACTATAATTTAGGAACCTTTGCCACTGTAATTTTCTCTGCTTCATTTTCTTTACAGCTATGCTTTTATGTGTCAGACTAAATACTTGTTCATCAGCACTATTATCCATGCAGCAACTGAAAATGAACAGCTATGGGGAAAAAAAAAACAAACCAGAAAAGAAGGAATACAAAGGCTTCACATACGTATAAAAGAAATCCAAAAAGGCAAATTACCCAGTGTAGTAGTCGAGGCTGGAGGAAAAGTGGACATAAAGTCACAATAGTTATATGAACATAACTCTGAAAACAATCACTGTGCATGCACACGGAGCAGTGCAGTTACAGTCAAGGTAAAGTTAAGGTTAAAATCTAAAGCTTTTAGTTTCTCTACAGCAATAATCCTGACGGCTTTCAGCCTCTGAATATGGAAGGGACAAGACACTGTGGCCTCGCTGGGACCTCACCCACCGACCACATCCCATCACAGCGGGGGCACAACAGGCAGGAATGACAGTTCACTTGCTGTGTGGGTGGAAGCAGATGGAATAGCCGTAAAAAAAAAGTGCAAAAATAAGTGAAAGCCTTTGAAATCCCACTTGGAGTTATTAACTGTTGCTTTGCATGTTCACCTGTATTGCTTTCAAGCACAAAGAAGTAAAGTCAATCCGTAAATTAAACTAATTCCCTTCTGGGAGGAACAAGAATCAAGCCAACAAAACCAGAAATACAACAGAAAAACTGAAATCTGGTTAAATACTTACATCCATTCACCGGTTCATTCGTAAGCCATACACTACTAATAGGGCATTCTGTACATTTCACGTTTGTTTTCAATTGTTTACCAGACTGAATCCAGTGTTGCTGGCCACCTTCCCGAAAACGCAAAGGATTACTTGGGGGGGGTGTCTAAGCCATTAGCAGTCCTTTGCTCCTCCAAAGCCGCTGTCGTCATCTCTGACCCAGCCACACTCCTCTTTACAAGCTCACCTATTTCACCCGGCCAGGTTGCCTCAGTATCTTGACCGCTTCTCTGTTCCCCTCCGCTCTCCAGGAGCTCTGTTTGGCTTCACATCACCACCCGTAAGCACCTACCTTGCACTGGGGAGCTGACTCCCCGTCAATCCAATCAACCATAGGTTTTAATCTGCCTCCTATTTGCACTCCCACATAGTTTTCGAAGGACTGGGAATAGCCATAGTCCTATCTTTAAAAAAAACCCCAACGTTAAGGTTTGAGAAACCCACCCGGGAAGGCGAATCGAGGAAAACCAAGGAAACACGACAGCTGAAATATAAATAGATTGAATAGGATAAGACTAAATAATTAGCATTAGCAATACTAAAGAACCAGTATGGATCCTGACACCAGTATAAAATATACAAGGATTATACTCAGCCAATTCTATCAGTAGGAAGCTGTGCACTCGCAGCAGTGGACAGCAAATGTGGGACACTCTGAGCGCTACGGCTTCGGGAGGAAGGGAAAGGCTCAGGGGTCCGGCACTGGGGCAAGAAGTTCTCTAGATCACTGTCATCAAGGGAGAGAGAGCACATCACAGCAAACTTTCTAATTTACAATCAAAGTGATGTTCATGGTATGAAATAATCCTGTTGGCCAGCTTGGGTCAAGTGCCCAGGTCTCACTCCTCCTCATCCCCGCACCTGGTGAGCTCAAAAACACTGAGACCTTGAAACCCACACACCATAGCTGGCTATAGAGCAAATATTTTCACAAATTCAGACACTAGAGTCTTCTGAAAGTGCAGTTTTCCCAAGCGTTAGAAGATAAATTAGTCCTGTGTAGCTCAAACCAGGACACCCAACTAAACAAAAAATCCCCCAAAGACTGGAAGCCTTCTACAGGAAGAATGTAGTTCTGAACTCCGCTCCCAGGAAGTAAGTGAGGTTTACTAACTGATATAAACAAAAGCCAACTGATTATTTCCAAAATTTTGGAACCTAGTGACACAGCTACTGTTGGTGTAAAACAAATAGAATAATTTAGGTTGGAAAAGACCTTTAGGATCATCAAGTCCAACCATTAACCATACAGCATACAGGTTCTTCAGAAGCAGCAAGTGGCGGGTTTTAATTGCTTTGTGCAATTAAAAACCAAGAGCAACAAATGTTCAGAGAGGCCCCCAGACAGCAGCACTCCAGAATGAGCCTGGCCAGATGCTGCATTCTTCCTCCTCCTGTTACAACAGCCACCGCTGGTCTTGCCGTTATCACAACGCCCTCCATGACCCTGCCGCTTTACTCGTCTTCCAAGCCCCTCTAAATTCAAGTGGTTTTTAACGGATCACGGGATAATTCAGACTAGGAGGGACCTCAGGAGGTCGGTGGTCCAGGCTCCTGCTCCAAGCAGGGCCAGCTGTGAGATCCAACTGAGTTGGGTTGCTCAGGGCTTTGTCCAGTCGGGTCTTAAAAAGCCCCAGGGATGGAGACAGCGCAGCCTCCCCAGGCAACCTCTGCCCCTGCCTGGCTGGCCATCCTCGGGGTGAAAAAGCTTCTCCCTGCAACCAGTGCAAACCTCTCGTCTCAACTGGTGCCCACCGTCTCTCGTCCTTCCACCATGCGCCGCCAGGAAGAGCCTGGGGTGACATCAGTTCTACTCTTTTAGTGAAAGGAAATCGATCCTTATACTTTTAGCTCTGATATTTATCTATTTACGCAAAGTACGCTGTGCTCTTTGATTTAGATTGCTGTTTCAGATTTTAACTTTGCTAACTGCATTTGCCAAAAATTCAAATATAACCAAATCGGAGCTAAAGCGAAAAATAAATCTAGGAATAAAACTTGGGTGGAAACGCTTGTCCGTGTGATCCCATCAAACTTCCCCCGATGTGCCATGGTGACAGCAGCACTTCAGCGCTCATAGTACTGCACTTCGCAATATCAAAGCGGCATCTCTTTATACAGGTGCAACACAAGAGCCAATTATACATGTACGTTACAAAATAGGCTAAAAAAAAGCAAAACATGCTGAAGCAAAGCCGTGAGGAATGCATTCTGCTAGTTTTCAGACTCAAAGAGTTTTGGGTAGCGCGTCCATCAGAGTAAATATGCATTACTTTTGTTCCTGGGCACAGGAGCTATTACTCTCTCAGGCTGATCAAGGCTTCTTAGCACATCAAAGCACGGCAATCCCAAGCAGCAGTCCACTTACAGATCTTGCTGCTACTCAGTTACGAAATGACCGTGTATCAGGCATGCAGAAGGCTTCTTAACTGCACTCCCAAGCCACGCTGCTGAGGAATAAAAAGATATATAACCGGAACTAAGAGAGGAGAAAAATGCAGCGGCGCAACATATGTTCATCCTGCCTGAAAGGTCATATGAAATGTGATTAGTGCCATTATCCTCCAGGACTCTGAATATTGCCTTGAGACAAGGGCTTTCCGGCATAAGCTACGGATCATTAAAAAGGATTAAGCAGCAATACTTCGGAAATGCTCAAAAGTAAAATACCAGGTTTTAATCTCAGATTTCTCCAAAGCTGCGCCTGAGAAGAAACCCTTGAGTTTAAGACCCATCTTTTGGTCTCAGGCTCTTTGCATCAGTGCAAGACGCAGGTTCCGCAGACCGTGCAACGGCAAAGGAAGGAGGAGAGAGAGAGGGGCTGCCACCACCCCCCCCAGAAGGAGTGTGCACCAGCTAAACCCGGCTGCAATCTGTCGGAGAGTGGCCAGCGCCCGGCCCCACGCTCACTCCCACGCCTTTCCCGGGACGGGGTCACCACCACCACCACACCGGGGACACTCGCATCTCCCTGGGATGGGATGGACAGTCAGCGCCATCGACAAATTATATTTGCTTCCTCCCTCAAAACATAGGGCTGTGCATAACCGAGGCTGTCACCACACATAGGTGAGAGGTGAAGCAAGTTGTTTTCCTTAATTGAGCCTATTAGTAGTAACGAGTCACTCCTGCTAGGTGTAAATAGCTCAGAGATAAATCCCAAGGCTCCTAAGCTGCCAACCACCTCCAGTCAGTGCTCAGAGGCAGCTTTACTCCTACAGACCGTACTGGGTGCATACTGCCACCTCCAACCACGCTTCTGGAGCAGATCTCCGGGCTGACGTGTTTGCAGCAAGTGTTTTCCCTACAGCCGTCCAGTCACCTTTAACTGAAAGTCCAAAATACCAAAGCCTCATCCTCAGGTAGCAACAGCGGGTACCTCCGGACCGGTATTCCACAGATCAGCCGTCTCCACACGAGCAACAAGTATGACCCTGAGAGAGCTTTGCCTCTTTTTAAATAATCAAAAAAAACCCCTCTACTAGATCTCACCAGAGACCACTTGGGATGGAAATCCTTTTCATGGAAAATTCTGGTACAATATTTAATGCAAACACACCATCAACGCATCATCTCTTAAAGTTCACACCACAGGCAACAGCGGTATTAGGAAGAGTAAGGAGAACCGTGCAGTGCTTTTCTGAAAAGCCATCCAATGAATTAATCATTTTCTGTCTGAACTATTTGCAGAAACAACTGAATAAGCCAGAAAAGAAAAATTAAAATGTTCTAAGCCGTTGCTTCACAGTATGTCTTACAGAAAAGTCATTTAAAAATTATTACAAAAGCAATAACGCTCAATCTCATAAAATGACACTATTTCAAATTAATCCACTGCATGTTAATTCCTTCACCTTTGCCAACAATAAAACAGAATAAGAAAAAAACCACATTCCATCAAAAAAAAGTTGAAATTCAGTAAGCTTTGCCTGTTGCTTCTACACAACCAACATCCCAAAAGCAGACTTAACTTTCATTAAGCCCAACTTCCAATAAATAACACTCCTCATTCTCCCAAGCAAGCATAAGTAAGCAAAACTCATTTTTGCAGACTCACCAAAATCATCCATATTCCAGGTGGCAGCCATTTGTCCAGATCGTGAAGTCCACAGTTGCAGCACGGTCACAGCAATCGGCAGGAACATAAAGGGAAAAAGAAGCAGCAAAAAAACCAAAAGAACTTGTGAGATTCAATGAACAACACAACACTACTGTCTTCTGTAAAGTCTGCATTGCAGAATAGTTTCAGATAACTCATTAAATGGACTGAATATACACCCACCCCCCTAACTTACTCTAAAAAAAAAGGAAAATAAACGCAATAGCAATGTCATATTGATAATAATAATTACAGTCTAATAATGATCTGTCAAGGCTGGCCTCATGAGGAAGATTTTGTGAGGGGGAAAAATACTAAAAAAAATTAAAATCTTTTACTGTACCTCCCCCCATGAGGCAATAACAGGCGCGCAAAATCACATACAGAAAAGGTGTATTATTTTCTCATGCTGCTGACATTTCTAAATCCTTGATGAAGAGATGTAACATTTGGCAAAGAAGTAAGTCAAAACCACCACACAAAACCACCACAGCGACTGCTCATTTTCAGACTCCTCAGTCAAGGATGGGGGATTGATAATTTATTCTTTGCAATTAAGGGGCTTGCAGCCTACCCCACAGCTAAATATCTACACGCAGTTACACACCTACAAAGTGCCAAGTTGAAATAACAAATTTTTTTGTTTTGGATCTCCAGCAGTGACTGGGTGACCAAACCTAGTCAGTGTCACTTCTCTCCTACTAATAAAAAGCCAAAACCCAAATTTTACAGTTTTCCCAGGCTCAATGTTGATTTCTTTTGGCAACTGCTCCAAAACATTCGACCAGTTTAGCATTTGTTGTTTTTTGCTTTTTTGTTTGGTTGGGTTTTTTCATTATTATTGTTCCATCTGTACAAAATGCCAATTGCTGTGGGTTAACCTAAACAAATCACATGTGTGTACATAACGGCAGTGAAAGGCACGCTCTTCTTTTGAGTAGAGAAACCAATTGCATTTGCAAGTTAAGGACAAGCGCAAGGTCCCAAGTGCAGAGACATCAGACGAGGAGATCACTGAAGCCCGTGGTGGAGGAGGAGGCGGCGGCAGTGGTGGTGGAGGAAGTGCTGCCATCTTCTCCCAGCATCTGTATCATCACCAGATTGACCATTGTGCAAGCAGTGCCAAGGCTGACGAGATGCCAAGAAGCCAAAGGCCATTGCAAAGTCTCTCGCAACAGATTGGGACACCTTCCCATTTCATATGTTTTGATCATCCAAATTCTTGAAACCAACTGTTCTCAGGAATACAGATATCCTCACAACTCAAACGATTTTCTGCTGGGTCCCAGCAAAGCGGCCTGGGTCCAGCGCAGCGTTTTGGCCTCCAGAAATCCCAAGGGCAGCGTAGGAAGGCAGTGAGCCACCTGCAGAGACCCTGGTACGGTTTCTTTTTGATCTCTGTAGAAACCATGCCATATGAAGGCAAATTTATCTGTTGGTGTCAAAAAGGAAAACATAACTGGCACAGTCAACTAATTTGCAGCCCCCCTATGGATAACGGCTGATGAGTTACCTCCTCTTCTGCCTCCACGGCCCATTAATAAGACAGCACGAAAGACTGCAGAAGAAGGATGACGATTGCTCATGTATCTACCACTCTGCTAGCGAGCAACTTTTTTTGTGGTTGTTTTTGTAGGAGTGCTTTTACAGAAGGAGCCTTTCCAACGCCTTCACATGAAGAATATTGGAGAGGAAAGGGAAAAGAGATTGCAAAGGATTTGCCTTCATTTCTGATTTCTCTCGTCAGTCTTGTCAACTGCACTCCTTCCCCAGCGATGTGACCATGCACCATCACTGACACTGTGACTGCAGCTACAGATTGCCCTCAAGAAAGTACCTGCTTTTTCCCTCTGCAAGGGAAGTCGAGATTACTGGGAGGACGTTTTTACTGGAGCAGACATGACTTCAAGATGCTTCCAAGGACTGTAATGGCCATTGAGTGACCTGCCTAAACACAGGACTTCAAATTATGGCAAGTGAGATTTTGGTGGTGGCATGGAGCAAGATGAACATTAATGAATTTATCAGGAGGTGAGAGCTCAAGAGGTCACAGGAAGGCAGATGTTGAGTAGGTGGGAACACTGGCAAAGATGGTGTGCAAAAAGAGGAGGAAGGAACGAAACAAAAGAGTACGGATGACTCAACATTGGCCAAATTTGAGCAGGAGAGCTGCCGAACTAGTTTATTTAGGACAGGGAGGGGGTAGGAGAGAGGGATAGTAGTGCAGCATCCCCATTGACAATACTGCATATACATTTTGGAGTGAAAACAAAAGGTGGTTGTTGAAGTTTGACACGTCATAAAGGGCAGCTTTCCATTAGCAGCTCGGAAGGTTTGTGGCAGGGGAAAAAAACGTCACGATATGGGATGGATGAATAGATGGGATGTAAATTGCCTTGAGCACCACAGCAGCGTCCACTGCCTACACTACATACCAGTTGCTTCGGTCAGGGTGAGGAGAAATACATTAGAGCAAGACCACAGAGACATTTTGCACTCCCCCTGCTCCTCTCCACATACTATTTTTGCATGTCACTGGTTATGAAACTGAAAACGGTGGTTCAGCTTCAGGCAGCAATTTTAGGGTCAATTGCTTCTTCACCAGACACTGAAATCACAATTTTTCAAGCATCAAATTAACTGTGAATGTTTTAGGGGACAGTGAACTTTAGTCATGCATTATTACTGTGGGTCCCCCTTCTCAAAAGCCCATCTTGGTAATCCCTCTTGATATGCCAGGTGCTTTTTTTTGCTAGAATCGCACTTTAGGATGAACTCTGCAATTACACTACTTGCTTTTTGCTCCATCAACTCATTCCCGACTGTTACGCACTCTCCAGCGTACAGCTCTCAAGTGGAGGAACACACTTTCAAAACCACGTGAAGCGTTTTATCCATTTATCACAAACGTACATCAATATAGGTTTTCCAGCTGAAAGCTCTTGAAAGTTCCCTCCAAACTTTTATGGTTCAGCTTGGATCCATTCCTAATCCACAAGCAGGCCAAGAGATTCATCTGGCAGCAGTGTGCCACAAAAGAAATAAACAATAAAGCCTTAATAAGGTCAGCTGTCCAACAAAACCCCAAAAAACAGGACTACTCATCTTTCCCCAATACTGTCAGTACAATACAGAACAACTACAAGCCTTGATGCTGCAACTGATTTCACTCTGGATCCAGCCGAATCAAGCTGGTATTTAAACAGCATCCCAGCCGATGCTCCAGCAGGACAGGAGAGATGGAAACTAATGGAAATTGGAAAGCCGCTGCTGGGCATGAGGTCAGATTCAGATTTCTGATGCCACCTGCCAGTGGAACTCATAAGACAGAATCAAACCTTTGTATTTTACTCTTCTATACAAATATTACTTTAAGTGTGCATATGAAAAAATGTTCTTTAAAATGGAAGAGACCGTCCAGCAATATCCTGCAAATTCTATGCATCTTCAGCTAATCTGAATGAGAAGTGCTGTTTTGTATCAAAATGGGATGCTCATAAAACTTTATGGAAATAAGATAGTTGACACAAGAAATGATGAAATCAGCCGCGCTATGGAGATTTAAGTGATACATAGCACAAAGTTGAGTTTGGTTTGCTTGGTCTCCGTTTCAGGTCCACAGCCCTACCTCCACAGCTTGATATCTGACCATCGAGACAACTGTGAAAGCTTATCCCATCAGGAGCAGTGAGCTATCCAACTGAAAATTCCCAGGTGCTTTCAGTAAAGCAAAGGCAGCATTAAACATCAGCAGTATCAAAATCTCTCCTTCTACTCTTGCAACATAAAACCCAAGTGCTATCTATCCGAGTTTCACACAGCACAAGCTGAGGTAAGTCCTCAGAAGGTGAGAAACTTCAGGTCTTAGCAAGGTTTCGCAGGTTCACCCAAGAACATCTCTACGAAAAAGCCATACACACCCATATGTAAATAAACATACACATAAAGGTAGTATATGTATGTATACATACAGAGAGAGATATATATAAACTATATATAATGTATATATAAAGTGTGCTCATCACCCAGCAGGTGGCACTCGTACCACAAGCTCCTGAGGCCGGAGCACTGTGGGAGGCTGTGAGCAGGCACCGCTCTACAGGAGGCACCATCTTCATGAAAGGTAAAACCACCATGGGCAGGAAAGTGTCCACCACCCGTTCCCAAGACCTGAAGCTTCAAGACCAACATGCGGGCCAAAACTCCATTAAGCTTACTGGCCAGGCACCACCTCCATTAATTCCCCCGACAGCTGCAAGACTTCACTGCTGCAAATCCTCAAGTGCTCTTGCAGCCTTTCCAGAGAAGCAGCGTTTTGGGGACTGAAAGGGTTCTGGAATATTTTTGACATAGAAGCATCACATTATGATGTCAAGAACAATACAATTAAATGCAAAGCTTCCTTCAGACTTCATCACTTCTTTTCCCCATTTAACACACCCAACTTGCTTTCAATTAGTCCCACTAATAATTTGGGCTTTTGAAGATCTCATGAATGAGCAAATCAGAACTGGCAGAGGAAATGCTGTTTTCCTTTGATTAAAATTGAAGACTTGTTTTCACCCATGACTTAAGTGTCACTATCGTATGTACATTCTTAATATACCTCTTCTTCAGCTGAGTGGTGCTTCAACTTAGCTGAGTGGGTTTGTTTTTAAAAAAATATTTTCTTTTCAAATTCAATATTCCACCCATCTCCCTCCCCTCTCTAAAAAAAAAAAAAAAAAAAATCAGTTTAAAAGCATCAATCTGAAAACATCAGCTCTGCATGAAGCAGTGCTGTTCTCCGTAAGAGAATGCCTCATGTCAGATTGAAAGATGCCTTTCCAAGGTCATTTCATGTTCCAATGGGTTTGTTATGAAGTTCTGGAACAGCAGATAAGGTTGCGTGAGATAGTAAAGTGCCTTCCTAAGCTAGTTCTGGGCAGTAATGTGCAACCAATATTTGAGCAAGGGACTTCTATAACATTTACCTCCGAAAGAAACTTCATATGCTGAGATAAATGCTGCTGCAGGAAGGACAGGAGTAGTGCTGAGACACTGATAAGCTGTTTTCCTGCTGTCTCCCAATTAAAAAAAAAAGAAAGGCAAAGAGAAGGCCATTTTCTTGACAAATTTACATTAACTGCACACGTTTATGGCACTTGGCAAAGGTTGAGAGGGGTTCTAGGAACATCAGGGGGTATCTCTTTAGGAATTCTTGTTAAAATACCCAACTCTGTAGTAATGAGAATTTGGCGTTAAAAACTGTTCAATTCAGAATAGACAGTGATGCCTCCAAGTTACAAGAACAAGGATACCAGAGTAGCTCCCTATAAGGTATCAGGACTAAAAATTTCCAAGGTTAAAAAGGGGAGAAAAAAAAAAAAGACAAAACATAAAGCCTATCTAAGAATGTTTCTTTGAAAGTCTCATAGTTGCAGTGTGAGGAATGATAATCCAGTATTTTTACACTGCTTCTAATATAGCCCGAAAATGGAGGAAACCGTATAACAGTATCCTCTTAGCAAGCTTTTAATACTGCCTGAGCCTATCCCAAACTCTGAAAGAAGGTAAGCATCTGGCAGCACACCGAATTGCGCGTCACCATTTCAGCCATCATACCAGGGACCAAATCCTTCCCTGGAAAGAGCAGGGAAACGTGCACACCAACTCCAGAGAGACAGACAGGGGAACCCGGGGCGGGGGGGGAATCCTTCTCACAAACGGTTAGCTACATCTTAATGAGGTTTAAAGCTTGACGAAGGATCACCGATATGAGAATCCAAAAATCCAAGCACTTGGCATCGACACAGCCCTAGGAAAAGGGGTGGGGTGGGGTGGTGTGTGTGTGAGGGGGGGTATTTTATTAAGTCCCAAATGAGCATTTTAGAGAGTCCAACAGCCGGTCAGGAAAAATTAGAAAAAATGGCCACCCAGCGCTGAACTGTGCACAAAAATGCAGAGTTTCGGTGCTTCCAGTTCTGCATTGCACCCTGCGCTCCCAGCCCCGGTCTCCCCCCCTCCCCATCCCAATTCCCACATGCTCCCGAACAGCCCCTCCGCGCCCCTTCCCGCTGGCCGGGACCGCGGGGCGGCAGCAGCTCCCGGGGCTCTATTACTACTACTTTTAATTTTCCTGCTAGTATCACTTTTCTAATGAACTGCTGTTACTACGGAAATGTAAATGTCGCCGCCTGAGTAGTTTGGGTTGGTGGTTTGGATTTTTTTTTAATATATCCAAAAAGGCGGGGGGGGGGGGAGGACAGGGGGGAAGGAGGGGGTACACCTCATAAATATCCACTATTAAACATTTTTAACGCTAAAGACGCACTGACCCCGCCGCCCGCCCGCAACACCTTGCGGCTCGGCCAGGACTGGCCCCAAGCCGACACTAAACCACCCCAAAAACGGGCTTCAGCCCCCTTCCCCCCCCCCCCCCCATCAGCACCGGCTGGGCTTACCCGCAGATGCTCCCCCGGTTGCGCTCCAGCCTGCGCAGCGCAGCGCGGCTCCCCCCACTCCCCCCCCGGTTCCGCAGCCGCCCCCGCCGCGCAAAGCCCCGCGCAACTTCGCTGCGCCCCCAAAACGCCGGCAGATCTTTCCGCGGGAGATGCCGCGCTCCGCGGAGGCCGGGGGCGGGGGGAGAGGCGGGAAGGGCGGCTGAGGGACAGGCTCCGGTAGGAGCCGTGCCCGCCTGCGGCACTATCCGCACCGCACCGCACCGCGCAGCGCACCGCGCAGCGCAGCGCCCGGCAAAGTCCGCGCCGCCGCCGGAAAGGGGGCGAACCCTGACCGAGGGCACCCCGAAATGACCCACGAAGGGGGGGACGGGACGGACGACACACGGCAGGGAGACACGGGGCACCCCAAACAGCCAAGAGCAAAACCGCGGAGAGGTGGAAAGGGAAGAGGCGACGCCGCGCCGCAGACCCGCGCAGCGGCGCGGAGCAGTGCGCAGCGGGGGCGGCCGGGGCAGCGAACGCCCCTCGGCCCTCCCCGTTGACCTCAAGCCAAGGACAGCTCGGCGGTCCCGCTGCGCATCGCGACCCGCCGCACATCGCGACCCGCCGTGCCGTGCCGCGCCGCGCCGCGCCGGGCCGAGCCGGTGGGAAGAGCGGCCCGGAGAAGCGGGGAACGGCGGCTCCTCACCTGAGCCTGCCCCGGGAGGTGTTTTCCGCCGCTGCGGGAGGCGCCTCCTCCCGCTCTCCGCGGGGAAGGCTCTTAGGGCGCGGACGGCCCCCGGCCCGCCGAAGTTACGCGCCGCCGCGGAGCCGGGCTCCCACCTGCAGCGCCCGGCGGACTCCGGCAGCCGGCACGGCTCGGCTCGGCTCGGCACCGCACCGCACCGCACCGCACGCCTCGGCCCGCCCCCCGCCACTCCCGATTGGCGCCGCCGCCGCCGCCCGCCGCCCCGCCTCCGCCCGCCCGGAGCGCCGCTGGGGGCGGCCGGCGAGAGGGGCCGCCCGGGCGGCGGTGGGCGGCGGGGACCGAGCCCCCTCCACCGGCGGAGCTGGAGGTGGGCAGCAGGTGAGGAGCGGTGCGGGGACACCGGCTCCTCCTGTCACCCCCCCTCCACGGTCCCGTTTTTTTTCTTTTTTTTCTTTTTTTTCTTTTTTTCTTTTTTCCCTTTTTTAATTTTTTTTTTTAAAAGGGGAGAATAATAAAAGCCGTTCCGTGACGCTACTATGTGCCGTCGTTTCGTGCCAGTAGGCGCATGTTGGCACAGTGGGCGCTGAGAGGCACTGGTGCAGGCGCTGCCCCCCTCCCACACCCCCCACACAACCCCCGGTCCGAACGAGTTGAACACGGTCATTAACGAACGCCCCGAGGCGGCAGCGGGAGCCCGGGCGCGGTGTAACGGGGTGAGCGCTCCGTTGGGGGGGGGGGCCGGGGAAACCACGAGCTTCTTGGCAACAGCTAAAGGACAGGGCTGGGGGAGCAGCCCCAGGACTTCCCGAGCCGAACTGCCTGCCAGAAAACACAAGTTCCCCATCCTTTACGTCTCCTTCCCTCAATAATCCATAGCAATTTCCTGCTTTTGGGTTTTTTTTTTTGTTTAAATTATAGGTAGCCCTTGCACAAGTGCACTCTGGTCACAGAGAAGGGCAGTGTGTAGGAGGTGTGGGACAGAAATGAGAATACAGCTGCACTGGTGGGAGTGCGAAAAGGCAGTTTCCAGATAGTGGGAATCCCCCCTCCTTGGATTTGGGAGCAACCAACCCTGGAGAAGTGAGATCGCAGCTCTGGGAACATGAGTGTCCCAGGGTGGGAAACCCTCAGCCAGATTTGGAGGTGATGGGGATACCCAGGCAAAAGTGAGGAATTTCCCCGAGAAAAGCACACCGAGGAAGAACCAGACCCGCTCAGGGCTGACTCGTCTGGGCCAAAGTGGTTGCGAGACGTCCTACCAGACGACGCCAAGAGTGTTCCCCAGGCCAGCCACTTTGGGTGTCATCCCTAAATCATTAACGCCAAGATTATACCTGACCCTAACGAGGTCTGTAAGTCACGCCGAGGCTGACTTATCCCCCGTGGGAGGCAGCCAGAATCGACGGATTTAGAAAGCCTGCCGGCTACGCAGCACCGGCGCTTAACGCCCAGCAAATCCCTTTGCCTGGCAGTGGGGAAGGCCGTCTCCCAGGCGGGCTCCTTCCCAACCGCGGCGGCGCACGGCTGCGGTGGGAAGGGCTGCAGAGTCCCTTGGCCCTCGGCCAGCAGCGCCAGCTGGCACCTCTGCCTGAAGTTTGCCCGCGGCGCAAACTATTGCTGAAATCCGCCACTTGGAGTTTTACGAGTTCAAAGGATACCCGTGGGGGAGATGAGATCCTCGTGAGGGGGGCACGGGGTGCCAGCCGCCGGTGGCAAAGGTTGAAGTTCCAACGAGGAAATTTTTTGTTCAGCACGCGAGATAATTTTCTGCGATAAGTTATGCTTAGGTCGGCTCAGCGAGCACATCCTGCTATCGAAGGGAGTTGTGTGGCAAGCAAATTTCCTGGTCGCCGCCTGCTTTTTTTATTTTATTTTTTTTTAACTGGGGAGCTATGTGCAGTTATTGACTTTTACAGCTTTGCGAATTGATACGTGATGGGCTCAAAGAGCCAGAGGCAAAATTTACTTAAATAGCCTGACTTGATTTTTCTGCTCTTTGGCAATGCACTCATGGAAACTAAAGTCCCGGGTCTATGGCAGGGGGCACAGGATGAGGCGAGGGAGCTGGGACCTGGCCCCGGCCGATGCATCAGGAGGCGGCCACCAGCCAAAAGCCGGCGTTGACACAGCAGGGGGACACATCTCCAGGCTGGCACAGCGAGGCCAGGCTTCCCAGCTGGAGCAGGGCTGCGAGGCGAGGAGTGAAGTGGGGAGCGGGAAAGTAGTTTGAATCACACCGTGCAGATTTCCACTGGCTATCGTGGAAAGGACGGATGAAGCATCCCACAGTATAATGGGTTTCTTACCTTGGCTAAGGTGGAGGCGGGCTCTGGGAAGACATCAAGTGTATAGAAAAAGCGCGATACGGTGAGCGCTAGGGGTGGGAAGGCTCCCAGGGGAAGCTGGTGCTCTGCCGTGGGTGGCAGCAGGTACCTGGGGCTTCGGGGGAGCTGACTTCAGGCAATTCGGAAGCCATCACCCAGCCCCGCTTTATTGGACAAAATGGCTGAAGCATATTTTGTTCCGCTGATGTGGGAAAAGGCCGCGCCAGTCCCTGTCAGGGAGGCGTTAATTAAAGGAACTAATGGCGATTTCCTAAAATATCCATCGGAGTGATCAGGATGTCTGCTGAGAGAAATCTGACTTGCCGGGCTTCAAGTTGTGCCAAGTCATTGTGTTCATCAGGAAATGAGAGTGTTCTGGGGCAGGTAAAACAGAAATAAATCACGCTGACCCTCCTCCGGTACTTTCTGCTCATATTTCCAAAGCCATGTTTCAGGAGGTGCCTTACATAGGTTTGTTACGTATTTACTTAATAGGCTGTAGCAGCTCAGAGGCATTTTTTTACTTATATTGTGGTTAATGCTTTCAGCACATTGTATAGGAGTCTCTCCTTACTAAAATTACCATCCTAAGCACCCCTCTCTGAAATTCCCCTGCTGAGGATCCCTCGCTGAAGCTGCGTTAGAAGCATGTTATTCTGATTTACGGTGACCCAGTGTGACAACTTGTGGTAATAGGTGACATAAAGTTGAAACCTTGCGACAGAGAGGACATTCGTCTCCGACCGTGATGCGGACGGGGAAGCCCCAGGGGGCCGGCGCGGGAGAGCGCAGAGCCTGGGAGCGCAGGGTGATGAACGAGGGGAAGTATTTACAGCATCGCTCTAAAGAGCCATTTACACCAGAGAGCATCATTATTTCCACACATATCAGTGCTTCCTAGCGTGGGCTGGCCTCATATATCCAAACTTTTATGGGCCCTCCGTATTATTTGTGTGGCAGCGGTGGTTTTTTTACTTTAAATGAACCTAATTAATAATGCTTCATCTACCACTGCTTATTAGCACACCGCCGGGAGACCGAGTTGTGGGAGAGGAGTGCCTGGCGGTCGCTGCTCTTCAAACTCCAAAGGAGGAGTCCAGCCCTTCTTCGGCTCCATGCTCTGAGGATGAGGCCAAAGGCGCAGATTTACAATTAAATTTGGGTTCACATAAAAGGAGTAATAAATACTGCAGTCATGTGCTATGGAGACGGTCTTTTCCCTGAGGAAAGGCCTTTCTGAACGGTCTCTGTGGCCCCGCCATCGCTGGCACACCGGCTGGCAGCGCCAGCTCCTGGCATCCTCTGCCCCACAAAGGGCATCCCCAGACCTTCCACCTCGCTCCCGTGCTGTGCAAATCAATTCCTGAAAAGTCTTCTGGTCTGACAACTCACCTGCTCACAGCAAAATCCAAGAGCACTTGTTTAAGTGCTCCGTTTTCAGCAAAGGAAACTGTACGCCACAGAAGCATCTTTGTCCATGCCTGGTCATTTTAAATCGATGGGGTTTGTCAGAGGGACCAGGGCAGTGTTTGCTATGATTTGCCAGTCCCTGAGGATTGCTTTCGAATCGGAGGCCATTATTGCCTGAGATTAGAGCTATCCACAGCTTTATTTTTACACTATCATGAGCGCACAGGATGTTTAAAAGACAAAAAGACAGAAAGAGGCAGCATCCCTGCCCCAGCAAATATATGGTTTCGGAACTGAAACAGATTTATTGAAATCAATGTGCACTTTATCGTTGATTTCTTTGTGCAGTGAGGCCTCCTTTAAAGCTTGACAGCTTTTTCTTGTAAAGCTGAAATGAGACTAACCTGAAGTATCAACACTGAGTAGTTTGATAGGATACTTCTCTCTCTCTCTCTCGACTCCTGAGACACTGCAGAATTACTTTTATTTAAAAATATGTTTATCACATTTGCTGAAAGTGCCCAGGCTGCCTAAAACAATACAAAATGCATGCAAAATTCAATTTAGCATTGACAGGGGACTTGACCAGATGATCTAACTGGTCGTTTATAGCTAGCTATGACTGTAATTACATGTCCACATCATGCCATCTAATATTTTAAATTCATCCTACACCATATTTCCATTCAGTGAAAAGTATTTACTCTAGCATCATTCTTTCCTCATGTCACAAGAGCAATTTTTCACTGTTGATAAGAAAATGTCATTTTTCGTTAAAAAATGGCAAATGACAGAGCCATTGCTATGTCACCTGAGCTTTCCTTATTTATTTTCTTATTTAGTGAATCATTTTAAAAAATTTCAGAATAATAACAATCTGTAGGGCATATATCAAATTGTACAGAAAAGACTTTAAATAAATTACTGTGAATTAAGAACTCGTCACATGAAATGCTGCTTTTTCAGCCTCCATAGCTTGACCCCTAAAACGAATAGCAAGAAATTAATGATTTGACATTTTAAGTGGCCTGACAGCCTTCTACAATGAGGTGACTAGCTTGGTGGATGAGGGGAGAGTGGTGGATGTTGTTTACCTTGACTTTAGTAAGGCGCTTGACATTGTTTCCTATATGACCCTCACAGACAGACTGATGATGTATGGGTTAGATAAGTGGGCAGTGAGGTGGACTGAAAACTCTCTGAATGACCAGGTCCAGAGGGTTGTGATCAATGGCACAAGGTCCGGCTGGCAAGTCACTAGAGGGGTACCCAAGGGCTCAATGTTAGGGTCTATACTGTGTGACATCGTCATTAATGATCTGGATGATGGGGCCAAGTGCACTCACAGCAAGTTTGAAGGTGACCCAGAACTGTGAAGAGTGGCTGATACACCAGAGGGTTGTGCTGCTACCCAGAAGGACCTCAACAAGACAGAGATTAGAATCTCATGAAGTTCAATAAGGAGAAATGCAAAGTCCTCCACCAGGGGAAGAATAACCCCAGGCACCAGTACAAGCTGGGGCTGCTCAGCTGGAAAGCAGCTCTGCAGAAAAGGACCTGGAGGTCCTAGTGCACAACAAGCTGATGGTCAGCCAGCGCCCTCATAGCAAAGAAGGCCAATGGTATCCTGGGATGCATTAAGAGGAGTGTTGCGAGCAGGTCGAAGGAGGTGGTCCTTCCCCTCTGCTCAGCACTGGTGAGGCCACAGCTGGAATGCTGGGTCACCTTCTGGGCTCCCCAGTACCAGAGAGACACGGACTCACTGGAGATAGTCCAACGAAGGGCCCTGAAAATCATTAAGGGATGCTGGCTTCTGAGGTATGAGGGAAGACTGAGAACTGGGACTGTTCAGCCTGGAGAAGAGCAGGCTCAGGGGGATCTTACACATGTGTATAAATAATTGAATGAAGATGAGGGAACCAGGCTCTTTTCAGTGGTGCCCAGTGACAGGACCAGAGGCAATGGACACACACTGAAAAACATGAAATTGCATCTAAACACAAAAAAAATGCACTTTTTTACAGTGATGGTGATCAAACGCTGGCACAGGTTGCCCAAAGAGGATTTGGAGTCTCCCTCCTTGGAGATACTCAAAAGCTATCTGGACATGATCCTGGGCAAGTGGCTCTGGGTGCCCCTGCTTGAGCCAGGGGGATTGGGCCGGGTGACCTCCAGAAGTCCTTTCCCACCTCAGCGACCCTGTGATTCTGTGACTAATTCAGATGCACTCTTCCTACTTCTCAATAAGAAAACAGCCAAATACTCCACTGAAATTCCATTTTCTGACTTTGATGGAAGAAAATATGTTACACATCATTAACAACACACCAGCATATCAAAAGACATATTATGCTTGTAAAATAAAGAGCATTTTTTCATCCACTGCCATCAAATTTATGTCTGTGTTAATCTGAAAAATTAAATAAATCCACATGGCTCTCCCAATTAGTGATGCAAAGGAGGTGTATTCTTTAGTTTGAAATCAAAGTATTTCTGTTCAAAGTTTGGGATGGAACGTGCACACCCCCATGTTTCGAATTAAAAGAAATTAGACAATTTCCAATCAGAAAGCTATGTCAAGATGAAGGAGGTGGCAGTATCGCAGATTGGCCATTCTGGCCTATAATGGCTTGTCAGTCCAGGCCAAAAGCGCAGTAAAACCAGAGAAACATCTGTCCTTGGTCTGGTTGGACTGAATATGCAAGAGGCACATTGTGTTGTGTGACAGGACTGGTGGCTGCCTGCAAGTGAGAAGTCTGGACAATCACAGACCACACTGAAGTGGAAGGGCATGCTGATCCTCTTTCTTTCCAACAAAATGAAAGAGAAATTAAAGCCTCATTTGTTTAGTGGTAATTGAAACAAGACGAGCCACCGCCCAAGGTGCAGCACAACAGAGGAAGGCCGGATTGCAAGCTTGGCTATGTGGCTAGAGGGATTTCACTGGAAATTGGTTGCAAAAACAGGAAACGGGGCATTGATTTGGTTGAAGCTCTGCATTAGCTTGTGGGTGGAAAGAAGCACAAAGCGAGCAGGCAGCTGGACAGGCAGAGTGTGTGTGTGTGTGGCCCCAGAAAGGTAGCCAAGAATAAATGACTTTTTTGCTTTCCAACCCTGAAAAGCCCAGAAAAAGATCTCACAAACAGACAGCTTCTAACTGTACGGTCCTCCTGTGTTTTGGCAGGAAAAAAAATAGTATCTTTTAACAAACAGATCTTACCTGACTCGTAAAAACAATTTTGACTTGAAGCGACCTCTGCGAACTTTGGCTTACTGCAGGGAGCAGCCTTATCTATCTGCAACATCATATAACCTACAGCACTTAAATCAGTCTCCCATAAAGCCAGCTAGAGTCCCATCCCGCTATCAATTAGAACTCTTCTCGCAAAACAGTCTGAAAAAGATGTGTATTACAGCCTTGGAGCTATGCAGCTTCTCCCACAAAGTTATGAAACCTTTCTTCCTTTAGGGATAAACAGTAAAGCAACATCTAATTTGTATGAATAACTCTTTTAGCTGCTTAAATACTTCCAGCCTGATGATTTTTTTAAGCTGTTCTGATTTCTCTGAACATATTTCTCTTCCACACCTGTTATTATTATTTTAGTGCAAACACTGGATCATGCCCTGCTACTAGTGATTCGCATTTCCTTCTATGCTTTTTGAAGATTTGTGATTTGGTCGCTTTTTTGAAATGGTAGAATATTAGTTAAATTTCCTTTAGATGGTTCTCCAGGTAAGGTTTTATGTCTGGATGGCCTGTGGCATGAAAAAAACCCCATTTGCTGTCAAAACCCCCTCTTACCTGACTTTAGCTGTTCAGTGGTTCTTGTCGAACTGAGAATTTGCAGAAATGAGTAATCATGCATGGACTACTGCTTTTTTCTTGCCAACTCCTCATCTTTAGATGCGATGCCATTTGTGTACGCAGCTATACAGATGTGTGTCACAGCTTGATTTCCTGGGGCTGTCTGTGGAAACGCTTCAAGAGAAGCAGTGCTCTCTACCCCAGTGACATGATAAATCCCTTCAGGATGCTGTATACTATCAAAGCGGCAAAGCTTTATTACATTTGCCTTAAATGTGTCCCTTTTCGGTTTGTTGAAAAGCCATCCTCCCTTATGAACATGTTCATGAAGCCCACAGAAAATGCTTTTTGTCATGTCTGACTGAACCTTTTTTAATTTGACAGTGGAAATTGTGATTCTGTAGTCTGAGCTGTTTGTTTGTAATCTGGGCTTTTTCACGGATACCACAAAAATAGCTTCCATTTGAAGGTGAAAATTCTAGCCCGCATTTCTGTGCCAATGATCACAGAAGAAGTCTAGCAATGCAGGGGGATGGAAATGTATGCCTTAATCCTCTGAACGAACAGGTGCCTCATAGTTAAAGACAGATTAATATTTATTTGGAGTATTCATTTTTGCATATCCCCCATCGCTCCCTGCCTCTCACTACCTGTTGCAATGCTAAGGACTCAGATACCCAAAGCACGGCATGGCAGCTCCCCCATTTTTGCCTTCTTGAGCACTGATTTGTGGAAGCGGAGGGAAGCTTGTGGTGAAAGCCGAGGTAGGAAGCGTGCATAGCCCTTGGAGGTGGGAGGTAAGCCTTGATATATAGGGAGAGGGGAGGAGAGAAGGATTCAGATCCCCTGAGTTTGGGGTGAGCTGACAGATTGCAATCTTATAAATGCTTGCAAGTTGCAGATTGCCTCGCTTTTGACTTCTCTCCTGTTTTTCTTTCTATGTTGTTTTTTTTTTTAAACAATGTGCAATACTGGGTGCTTATAGCACTTTGCTATAGCAACTGTAGATGTGTTTTATCCCTGGTGCAGCAGTGGGAGTTCAAACCCCAGTACAGGACCTCCAGCGGTCCTTGCCCCAGGGTGGATATCCCACGAAAGAGTTGGGCTGCAGGGGCAGTGCCTGCTTTTAGCCCTGCCTCATGCAGGACGAGCTCCATATTGTGAGGGTTTGTGCACACTGCTGCTGGAAATGTCCACCATCAAGGCTGTTTTGGGACTTCTGTGTCCCCAGTTTGGCTGGATGGGCTGGGAATCAGAGCTGGTGCCAAGGCGGGCGCTGTGATTTACCGGGCTTGCCCTGCTCTGCCCACCCTGTGTTCTCCCGCTTGCATCCCCAGCCAGGTGGTCTTGAGAAAACAGCCCTGCCCTGCCTCCAGCCTGATAGGTACTGCATCTGCTGACATAGGTGGGCTAGGAGGGACATGGAGAGCCAGGTCCAGCTGTAGGTGAGACTGGTTTTATTTCCGTGTGAGCTGCCACAAGCCTAAGAAGACATTTAGCAGAGCGTGCTCATGTAGCTGCCTTTTTACTATTTTCTTTTAAAGCTTAGGCTGTTACAGTGGAGAAAATAAAGATGACAAGTGAGCTGAAAACATTCTGAGGATCAGAAAATTTGTAAAGGTGCCTCCTGGCAGCCATTATATTTTGACTATGGCATTCCTCTATGGCATTTACAGTTACCGCTACAGTTACTATTGCAACCCTTTAGGTTGTTGTATGTGATTTTACAGCACGGATCACGGATCAGTTACAAAAGGACCACTGCACATACTGAAAATCTATAATCTGCAGCAAATGCTATATTAAAAAAATATATGTATTTCAAGCAGGAGTATCTAATGGACTTACGCGTGTTTTCAGACCATACTATTCTCCTTGACTAGCCCACTGATTTCCAGTTCCGGAGAAGAAGAGTTAAACCTCTTGACAGCTGCAAAAGTTTTCACAAAAGCAAGTGGTGTGTGTATTGTTAAAAAAATCCAGAAAATTAGTCCAGCCCCTTCACATTAGTGACTGAAAAACAGAAGATAATAATTCCTTAGTGAGATAAAGTTTGTCTCGGATGAGTATCAATGTGGAATCTTTTTTTTTTTAATTTAATTTTCAATTTTAAATAAAAGGATCAAAACTAATGATTAAAACAGGACCTCAAAGAGGCTTCTTACTTATTATAGAAAGAAAGAGATTATTAACATTCATGAGGGCCCTACTTAAAAAACAAAAGACTTCAAATGAGCTGAAGAATGAAGTAGATCCTGCAAACAATAGGTAAGGCATTAAGAAATGTAGAATAGCATCAATTAGGCTCAATAACTACAAATATGTTGACATATTTGGCTAGTTTCGTATGATTTACTAACTCCACACAGTAAAATCTAATTCATGCAATTGCCAAAGCAGTGAAGTGGATATATCTAAGTTCAGTTCTTCTTTGGCACCAGTAGCATCTTTCTTAATCGTATGAGTGGAGGATAAAAGCTTTCCAAAACTAAAGCCATAATTTTTCAGGTGTTGCTGGAAAGACACTGAATCTGTAAACAAAAGATACAGCTTGTCCACTTTTGAAAGCTGGCCCCGCAGAAGACAGCCATCCTCTTTACTCATGATTTCTAACCTGAATATTAAAGTGGCGACTAGGTGTAAAAAAACCCCAACAAACTAACCACACAGCAAAACCCTGTAATTAATACCTGTAATTAATGTGTTTTAAATGAGCGAGACTGGATGGTCGTCACTTGGGGTCATCATCACTTCAGTGGGGCAACTGAAAAGAGCATGTAAAGAGCAGCAGGATTGTATCACGGGATATTAACAATGCAGGAAGGGTCACATGTCTTCTGATTTCAGTGTTACCTGTATAAAGACTAAAGAATATATAAAGTCCTTAAAGAATGAAAATTAATTCACATTTCCATGTACATACTATTTTAGTGAAAGCTGTAACTTTACCTGTGAATTATTTATGGCATTTTGTCCCACTACACTATACCTTACACATGTAATCTAGCAGGCCGTCTTGCTTGCAGAGGTTAAGACTCATTTTGTCAGTCTGTATTTCACAAACAAACTTATGTGCTAAAAATCTTTCCTAGCTGCTTTCAACCACACCTGCCCATAGTGTGCCATACGCGCCATATGCCAGAGTCGTGGGTAGTGTAAAGGGGTGTACGGCACTGATTTCGGTGGGGCCCCCATGATCCGCCCTGGCAGAGAGCGGAGCCTGACACCTGTGCAGGAAAATGTAAAGCCCTAAAAGTGTGATCAGCAGTTTGGGAAGAAGGTCAACCATGTGTTTTATGTGTTACCATTTCTTTGACAAGCCTGTGGCTGTGCCAGTTCAGAGGACGTACTGTGCCTTCCAAATTAATATTACAGTCAGACTTGTCACTTAACATTTATGCCGTGACCTTTTAGCTTGATAAGAGAAACTTTCACATCCCAATGTTATTTACAAAACTGGTTTTAATATGGTTTACATTCTTTTGATAAAATTGTATGTGGTTTTAGTCCTCGAGCACCTTGCTCGGTAGAGCATCTAAAAGAACAACATTACTTTTAAACATAACCATTGAGTGCTCACCTGAATTAGAACATTATTGACTAAATTTCATGCCTATAATAAAGCTAATAAAGCAGGTTACTGGAGCAGAATTTGAGATTTTAATTCAGATTTATAATAAGACAGAAGGAAAATGGCTAATGGATATTGACTACCAAAGGTTACTGTGATGAAAGATAAAGGCTGAGAGACAGTTCAATCAGTACGATGGTGCCAAGTAACTTTTCCTTGTGCCGAAGATGAATTTGTGATACTGTGGATTGCTCCATCCTAAACAGGATAACTTTTCCCAAGTCCCATGGAAACTTTCAGTTTATATTGCATTAAAACATTGTACATTGATACCAGCTGTTTGTAGGAATTGCATAATTTTTTATTTGTTATCCTTTGTAAAGCAACTCACTATACAGATAGTAAATCACAAGGAATAACTCTGCCATGAAGTAACAAGGATGTTGCACTAGAAGGAACAGTAAAAGTTCAACTCTCAAACAAATTTTGTTGTTGCAGAAATGCTTTTTTTGAAAAATGAAAATACTTTTGACTGAACTCTGAAATGGAAAAAAAAATCAATAGCATTCATTGGCAAAACCATTCCATCTATTAACAGAGGAGGAGCGACTCAGAATTAAAGATTTGACAGCATAAACTCAATATTCTTAACTTCAGAATTCTATAATTAAAATCCTAGATTTATAACCTCAGTCCTACAAACATATCTGTAGCAAATGGTATCAAAAGACAATATGATAAACTAGGATAGTTTACTATCCATTTTTACCTACTCCTCAGTTTAACTGTATTTTGGTCTAGAAAATACTACCATTCCAAAATGAAAAAAAGTGCCTTGGGACTGTAGATATAATCTGATTTATCTTGCTTATAGGCAGGAAACCATCAGCAATTGCTCCTAAAACATATTTCAAATTTTGTTCCAGTCTGTGACTGGCCGATGCAGCTGATACAGATACTAATGGCTCAGCTCAGACTTGAGAGAGGTGGATATCATGCTGTCAAACTCAAATGCAATTTCACCCACTATACCCCAGGCCCAAGCAAGGTCCTAATAAAGAATTAATCATGTGGAGAACTCTAAAACCTCCAGGTTGTGAGACATGGGCACTTTCTATTATTTCCACAAAGCTCCAGTTTGGTTTGGACAATAACTCTTTAGGATTTAAGAGATGTGGGAACTGCTCGGCACAACCGAATGCATCCTGCAGGCTTCAGACTTCAGACCATCTCCTACATGGGTGTAATAGGAGGGAACATTTCTAGGTTCCCACATCGACATTTTGGACATAGAGAGATAAGGAATGTTTCCAAGCACTGTGTGTGTGCTACAAAATTGAATTGTAGTCGCAAAACGGAAAACTCTATCTCCTCTGGTTAATAAGAAAACAGCGTATCTGAGTAACACTTACCAGGATGGTGATGACTCCTCTGTTTGGTTCTTAATGTTTATTTCTGAATAGAAATAGAAATAGGGCCATTCCCATTAGTCTAGATTAATTCCACCGTGTAAAAAAGATAATAAAATAGCTTTTGTTATGAAATAAGAATGACTTAGTAAAATGAAGAAAATAGGTCTGAATTCTCTTTGCTAGCAGTTTAGTCAAATATTGTGAGGTACTTGATAGGTTTCTGTTCCTTAGCTGTTACAAATGCTACTGTTTATTTTTTAAAAATTGCTTTCTATGAATATTGTGCAATATTTATTTAAGAATGATGTTTCCATAAAGATTTCCACCAGTGAACTTCTGTACTGCTGGTAGATGCAAACATCTTTTTGAGAATAAAACTTGCTTCACAGTCTAACAAACAGCCGCTGAAATCCCTCATCTTTCCAGTCATTCTTATTAGGACATCACTAGGAAACTTCCTAGCCTGGTACTTGGACTGTTACCCATCGCTTCTCTTCCATGTGGGTGGCAATGAAGCCGCAACGTGTAGTCCAAGGGGGATTGAAAGAGACTTCAGGGCTTTGGGATGGTTGGTAACAGAATCTGGAGCACAGGTGGTTTTTTCCTCCCTCTTTCCAGTTACAGGCAGTGACATTGGAAGAAATGGATGGGCCAGTTTATTAATATGTGGCTTCGTGGCTGGTGTCAACGCCACAATTTTGGTTTTTTTCGATAATGGTATGGCCTACACAGCACCACGCTTGCTGGTGTCAGATGGGGTTCACCTTTCTGAAAGGGGCAAGAGGGTCTTTGCCCACAAGCTAGCAGGGCTCATTGACAGAGCTTTAAACTAGGCTTGAGGGGAGACAGGGGGCAATATCAGGCTCGCCCATGACAAGCTGTGGGACAACAGGCAACAGTTAGAGCGACAGGGTGCTAGCAAGGGCCTGCAGCCTGTTGCTCTGAGACGTGCTGGCTACACTACAGCATACTTGAAGGGGAAAGAACATCTCCAATGATCCCACTAACAGTACAGTGGAAGCGGTCCTCAACTTGACATTGGCATCTTCACAGCATCGTGCCTACTCGTTCCTTCCCTCACTGTATTAATCTGCTGGGACATACATCAATGGCAACAACAACGACGATGAATATGCCTCTTAGTACTTGGCGCAATTTCCTCCCCAGCTGGGCCACATGATAATACAACAACCGGAACGATACATAATGGTCTAACATGAAAGAAAGAAAGGGTGGAGAGCAACAGACTAGAACACTACGGCAACTCCTTAGTGTACCTGGTTCCCATAGCACCTACCATTTGAAGGTGGGGAGTAATGGAATAGAACATTATGGCAACTCCCTAGTGTGCCTGGTTCCTATGGTTCCTGCTGTTTGAAGATAATAACTGTAATCGATCACTCCTGACAACATATGGATTGTGGCCACAGAGAGGGGGGGTACCAGGACCACAAGTCCTAGCAAGTCCTGGGCTTGTAGTGGTCAACACATCAATATCCAGATGGAGAGCCGTGACAAGTGGTGTCCCTCAGGGGTCTGTATTGGGACCAGTACTGGTCAATATCTTCATCAATGACATAGACAGTGGGATTGAGTTCACACTCAGCAAGTTTGCTCTTTGCACCAAGATGAGTGGTGCAGCTGACACACCTGAGGGATGGGATGCCATCCAGAGCGACCTGGACAGCCTCAAGAAGTGGGCCTCCATGAAATTCACAAGGTTCAACAAGGCCAAGTGCAGGGTCCTGCACCCGGGTTGAGGCAATCCCTGGCATCAATACAGGCTGGGGCACGAAGGGATTGAGAGCAGCCCTGAGGAGAAGGACTTGGGGGTAGTGGTGGATGAAAAGCTGGACGTGAGCCAGCAATGTGTGTTTGCAGCCCAGAAAGCCAACTGCATCCTGGGCTGCATCAAAAGAAGCGTGGCCAGCAGGTCAAGGGAGGGGATTCTGCCCCTCTATGCTGCTCTCATGAGACCCCACCTGGAGTACTGCGTACAGCTCTGAAGCCCTCAGCACAGGAAAGACGTGGACCTGTTGGAACAGGTCCAGAGGAGGGCCACGAAAATGATCAGAGGGCTGGAGCACCTCTCCTGTGAAGACAGGCTGAGAGAGTTGGGGTCATTCAGCCTGGCGAAGAGAAGGCTCTGAGGACACCTTATTGTGGCCTTCCAGTACTTAAAGTGGGCCTACAGGAAAGATGGGGACAATGTTTTTAGCAGGGCCTGGGCATAAGTTGCAATAGGACAAGGGGCAATGGTTTCAAACTGAAAGAGGATAGATTCAGACGAGACTTTTTTTCAGACTCTCTTTGCTGGAGAGAGTCCAGCAAAGGGCTACAAAGATGATTAGGGGATTGGAGCATCTTTCTTATGAGGAAAGGCTCAGGGACTTGGGTCTTTTTAGTCTGGAAAAAAGACAACTCAGTATCTTATCAATACTTATAAATACTTAAGGAGAGGGTGCCAGGTAGATGGGAACAGTCTTTTTTCAGTGGTGCCCAGTGATAGGACTAGAGGTAACAGGCACAAACTTGAGCACAGAAAGTTCCATCTTAACATGAGGAGGAACTTCTTTACTTTGAGGGTGGCAGAGCACTGGCACAGGCTGCCCAGAGAGGTTGTGGAGTCTCCCACACTGGAGACATTCCAAACCCGCCTGAACGCCGTCCTGTGCAACCTGCTGTAGGTGTCCCTGCTGTGACAGGGGGTTGGACTTAGATGATATTCAGAGGTCCCTTCCAACCCTGACCATTCTGTGATTCTGTGATTCTGAGACAGAAGGAAGAATTTTTCTACAATGAGGGTGGTGAAACATTGGCACAGGTTGCCCGGAGAGGTGGTAGATGTCCCATCCCTGGAAACATTCAGGTTAGGTTGGGGGCTCTGAGCAACTTGATCTAGTTGAAGACATCCCTGCTCATTGCAGGGCAGGTTGGACTACATGACCTTTAGAGGTGCCTTCCAACCCAAACTATTCTATGATTCTATGATTCTATGATTCTATGAAATGGCTCCTTTGCACTGCACTGCAGAGCCCTCTTGGCCTGGGGATAACTCTAGAGCTGCCTACAATTATCTTTGAGCAGCTTCAGCTTCCAGGCTGACATCTAAGAGAGGTAAATATGACTCAGCTACTTTCTGGCCAGCATTCTTTGCTCCTTGCAAAAAAAAATGATGCAGTAACCATCCTAATTCCTCTAATTTCTACAACCAAGAAATTTTTTTAAAGTATGTATTTTGTATTATATACTTTATATATATGTTTATTCACTTGGAAAGAAAGAAAATTGGGAGAAAAAAGAAATCCTTTTTTAAGTTTCTGAACAAAGTAAAACTACAGTAACATACATAGGTGGAAGAAAAAGCACATTCATTCTGTGTTTTGATTAGTAGACCATTTGCAGGACGAAATACTCTTTTACAGCAAAATCTATGCCAGGTAATAGATACTTCCTTGGTTAAAAATTTCTCATATTTTCCATGAAAACGGTTTTCAAAGTGGAAACATCACCATCATATCGCTTATGCAAACTATCTGAGCGAAGCAAAGGACTTTTCAAAGAGTCTCCAAATTCTTTTTTTGCTTTAGCAAAGAACTCTACCATTGATTTGATACTCCTTTATGGATGAAAATGAGAAATGTTTCCATTGAAATCACTTATCAAATAATAAGCCATTAGCTTGTTTTCTTTCTGGAAGGGACGATGCCAAATAAATTACTTCTATTATAGGTCAAATATCACCAGCACTGAGAGCCTTGGACATAATTTTTAAATGCTTCGGTGGATCTATAGCAATGCACTTTTTACTGCTGAGGACTTCTGAGATTCCAGCTCATCAAAATGTATTTGTTCAGCTCAGCTTACCCATTCAGCTCCAATTCAGACCTCCTCTTCACAGGAGGAGAACTTCACTGAAGAGTCAGAGGACACAGGAACAAAGAGAAGGGGTTTGTTTGTTTGTTTATAATTCTCTTTTGTGAGATCCCCCAGGAGTGAAAAAGAGAATAGTTCACAGTCTGGTAAGATCAGAACAGCAAAAGTATTTGCAGCATGGCACACAATAAAGCATTGCTAACTTGGAAATACTGTACTTCCAGCCAGCACCATCCTGTGAGACTCACAGATCAGCTCCAAACCCAGCTGCAGACTTGCTTCGGGAGCTAAGATTCCCCTCACCTCCAGAGACTTTTCTTCCCTGGAGAGCCCTAAGAGACTGATGCAAAACAGATCTGACCCTCTATAGAATATCTGGTTATTTTTCTATTTTTTCTCTCTATGGTCGGTAGATTTTTAAATACTGCTTTAAAATCTGAGGTTCGTTTTCATTCCCAGTGACAATGTTCATATCCCAGTAAATTTGTATTTATTTTACAAGCCTGTTTTCTTTAATCATGTCATGGAGCAGACCACTAATTCTCTCCTTCTGGATGGCTGTGGTGAGACCACACATGGTCTCCGCTCTGAGCGCTAGCCGACTGGAAAGAGATGAGAAGACAGAGCAAGAACAAAATACCGTTGGAAACCCAATGCTGTTGCCATCTGAATTGTTCTCATATGGTTCCTCACCAAGCCGGCAAACTTCAGGATCTTTGGTATCTGTGGCCTGGATATCAATCCTTTTTTTTTTTTTCCACTGGTTTATCATTCCAAAAGTGATGACGAAGCTGCATCCAAAGAGCTATCAATTAGCCCTTGGATGTAGTCCAAAACAACCAGTAGCCCATGCTACGCTTTTTGGTTAGAAGACACTAAGATCAGTAAAGGACATATGGAGCTGATAAGCCTGAGTGAATAAAGGTCCTCTGTGGAGTACCTAACAAGGAAAGTTTTGAAGTGCAGAATGCAGGTTATACAGAGGGATGACACTGATGGGAAATCAAGTCTCTACATTAAAGTGCTCATTGATTAGTTATTTCCAAAAGCACGACTAGGATCTATTTTGAGCACACAGTGGGTACTCGTCCAAACTATGCTTTCCCTATTTCAAGCAAATTGGCAAGCTGGAGAAGTTTGGCACAACTACACAGGCTGCACTGGCCCCCATTTTAAAAGGAACTGCAATTTGCATTTTAATCTCACCTAGAGATGATTCTGAGAAGAAACTTGTGTTTCCTGATTTGAAAGTACAAAGCATTCAACTTGATCTTGACAGCAGTGATATTGTCTAAAGGAGAAACAGATTGTGATAAGTACTCCTGCCTTGACATAAAAAGCTCTCTTTTATCTTCCCGTCCAAGTTAACATCAGCAGGGAGGCATCTTTCAGTAACATGGGTCTCACCTGATCATCTGGAAGGAAAGCAATCGTTCAGAGACCTGGTTGTGGTTTGCAGCATCTGTGTGGTTCCTGGGGCACACGTTTATACCTCTACTGATGCAAGAGACACTGGAGAACCAGTCTGAAGGTGTCGTCAATTGGCCTCATCTCTGCAACATGCCTGGTGACACTCACATTAAATGTGGTTCACGGTCAGGGATTCAGGTATAGTCTTTCTCTTCAGGACTGTATCTCTAGCTCCTAGTCTTATCTTAAACCCATGAATTTTAAAGATAAATTCTATAAAATATTTTGATATTTTATGGACATTGCAAGCACTCAGAGATGGCTGGCAATGCATGCTCCCTGCAGCAGCGCTGATGGCCCCATGAGGATGGACACCCTGTTTGCACATTCTTCGGGCTGCAGCTCTCAATTTGGGCACCTTTCTTTGCTAGCACCCAAAGTTAGGTGTCTGTGCCCTTCCTTAAATAGCCTCAGCTGCTTCTTCCAAGACTGCCTCTCCTATTGACCAATATTATATTTAGCAGCAGAGTTGCCTGGGGCTGAGGTCTGCTAGAACCATTCACCCATTGGCCACAGGCCTGGTCAGGAGCTGTTTGGGAGCCCAGCCTGCCCCAACTGCAACACTTGTTTTGGCAAAGGAGCTGTGATGCATGGACCACCCTTCAGGCACTACAGCAGACAGAAAGCCCAGTACTGTGCACTACAGACCACAGAGTTTGCAGGGGAATCCAGCTATTCAGCAGCTCAAAGCCACACTATGGCACTTTTACATAAGCTTGTCTCTTACACTTAACCTCTCCATTTTTTCATGCACAGAGTGTGTATTTTGTGATCATTGCTTTTGCCCACACATCAAGCGCACGCACTCTAGGTTATTACCAGCCCCATGAGCTCTGTTCGTGCCATCTATCTTTACCATATATTCCTACTCTTCCTATCGCCCTACCCACAATGCTTCTGGTAGCATTTCCAGTCATCTGTTAACTTCTGCTAGTCTGCTAGATGGACCTCCAGCCTCCCACTCATTACTCTGTTCTCTAGCTGCCCATCTCTTGCGCTCTCAAGCTTGCCTTTACTTCAGTTGCATAGTCATAGGAACCCAACTTCTTGTTCTTCAGGCCTTCATAGCTTTGCTTTAGCCTATGGACAGCTGTCATCAAGGATAAAAAGAGGTAGTGACTCTTTGCTTATGCAGTCCTCCACATCAGATGGCCTTCTGGGATGTTATTCAATGCAATTTTCAATTTGTATATCTGTAACTGAAAGGATGTAGTTTATTATTGCTGCTGATCCAGAGTCAGTCTGAAAGTTCAATTTTTATTTGAAACGACCAATTGCTTCAAATGTTCAAGCAAAGCTTTGTAGCTTCAACTAAAAAAAAAATCTTTGGGTGGATGGTGAAATAAATCAAGAGTTTATTTGCTAGTTTTTAACAGGCCATTTGCTCCAGGTGGAAGATGGCCTCTGGCACAGCATATGCGACAATCAGTGGAAAGTGCTTGTACTGAGGCAGCAGCAGCTACCATCTACTATTTTTCTGACAAATATTTACCTTTATGTGTTGCGTTATTTTTCTAGCCAACATCTTTGTTACCAGCTCTTCAACAAACTGGAACGAAACTGTCTAAAATGCCATGGCGGCTCCAGATAAATGCAATCACAAACATCTTATTGTATCAAACTGAATGTAAAAATGAATTCGGTATTATATTGAATTAAATGAGCGTTACTGCCTGCAAAGTATTCCTTGTACTCTTCATTTCAGCACTGAATTTTATTTATCTTCTCCCAAACTGTTCCTTTTCAAGATGTGTTCCAGGCTGTCAGACTGACAGTGCTGAATTACCTTGTAGCCTAGGAATTCTGGTGAGGAATCTGGAGGTTTTGGTGACTGGGAAGAGGACAGGTGGTGCATCTGGCACACAGTAAAAATTGTGGGAGGTGGTTTGGGAATGTAATAAGAGCACATTAGCTGGATGTTTCTGCTAGAGCATTCAGTAGCAAAATATTTAATGATGCTGACATTTAAATTGTGATAATTAGATTTCCTAGTTAGCACCACATTGAGAAGAATGGGAACAGTTTATATATTGCTCAGAGCTATTATTTCAGACTGTCTGCAAACTCTGATTGGCAAGAATGACCTGGTTCATATTCTATTTATATATGAGTTTTATTTTGGCTTTAATGAAAGCTTAGCTTCTGGATCGCAGTTCTCTACCATTATGTGGCTCTGTGAGGATGGGAATCACAAAAGGCTTACTTTCAGCCAAGCTCAGAGCTCCTTTAGTGAGATAGCCCCACAACCCATTACCTCTGCAAATACTGGCCTGCAAATATGGCCATGACACCTACCATAGGTTTCAAGGAAAGGGAGGTTATCTAAATGTCTTAGAAGATACACTGGACATTTGAGTAGAAAAAATTTTCCTTGCAAAGAGATTGCAGGAGGAACAAAGTAAACGCTTGCCATTATTACCTCTCCAAGACATTTGTCCCCTTGCTGCAAGAGGTTTGCTACACCAGGCAGAATGGAGAGCAGCACCCACTGTGACACAGACCGACAGTCTCCATCTGATGGCCAGTTTTGTGGCCTTTTTCAGTAACGGCAGCGAAGCGACTCGTGAAAAAACATCTTCTGCCAGCTGACTTTTTTTCCCCTCAGTGTTTTTGCAACAGAACAGCTTTGGTGGATGGGATGAGGAAAGAATCTATTATCCTGTCCATTTTAAGAAATATTACGATTGTTCTTTTCTTTTTCTTCTTTAGGCGGGGGATTGGCCCTCACCATTAACTGTTCCTTTGGCCCACATGATAAATGAATTATTTCAGTTTGGACGTTCTCGTCAGAGCTTTGTGGAAGGCAGCTCGTCTTCTGAGGTGCTGCCTGCGGCCAGCTTACTCCTCAGCCAGGTGTGGCTGTGCTCAAGTGCAAGCCCTGGGAGGAGGGAGCCCATCACCTTGGTGTGGGGGCTCCCACCAGCTGAAGGGGCAGGAGCCCCTGTCTGGAATTGAAGGTGGGAAGGAGCCTGAAAGGAGGTGCGTCTGAGGAGGTGGCGTTGTTGAGGGAGAACCCGTTCATGGGAAAAGAAGGCTAGAGTAGGACTGGAGAGGCAGAAGCAGCACATAAGGGATAAAGGGTGGGATGCAGGGATGTGTGGTGGAGATGGATGGAGATAAAAGAGCAAATAACGTGGGTAAGAGCAAAGGGAGGTGAAAAGAGAGAGCATGGAGACAGTCAGTCTGTAACCACTGGGGTTTCTGCCCTCCAAGAAGCCAGGCTGATCCCAGGAGCATCTCCACCCTTCTGCCATCAGTCAATATCTAAGAAATCCAATAACAATG
Source organism: Pluvialis apricaria (assembly GCA_017639485.1). Lineage (NCBI taxonomy): Eukaryota > Metazoa > Chordata > Aves > Charadriiformes > Charadriidae > Pluvialis > Pluvialis apricaria. The sequence continues at coordinate 115,123,075 of CM030008.1, read as the reverse complement.
TGTGAATCTCACCTTTCCTCATTTCCAAACAGCTGGCTTACAGTCTAGCACAACCCCCCACTGCTCCAGTAGCAAAAGCGATCAGGAAGCAAAGATTTATGCTGTACTTGTGGGGATAAACAATACTGCTGGCTTAATACTAAAGTTCAAATGATGCATGCCTCATTTTTGAAGAAATCATTAAGCCTTCCAGAACAACTCCAAATGAGCCTTTTTATTAAAAAGCAAAGGAAAGAAAAGAAAAGGCTGCAGAACAAAGCACTCAGAATTTAAGGAAAGCATCCAGAATGAACAGGGACTCGGTACACTCCCCATGCGTGTGCTCACTGTGAGACAGTCTTTAATTAAGTGATCATGCAATATTTCATCCAGAAGACCTTTGCCTGATTCCACACGCAGGGCAATGAGTCTTCACAATTTTTGCAGCTCTTGTAAAGCGCATTTCTGTAGCAGGCATTGTATTTTGCTCCACAGTAATTAAATGTATTTATTGAGCTGTAGTAGGTTAACAGGGGAACTATTTGAGGAGGAGCAGAAGGGAGGAATGACTTGACGAGTAACTAATCGCTCATAAAATTCTTATAGTGACAGTTCCTACAGGGATTTCTGAATTTGCAAACTACCTCATCTCTGCTTTTTTTTTTTTTTTTTTACTGTGCAAATCAGGCATTATTCATTTTATCTGGCCTGTATATATAGTAAGGGGCGAACTTACATTGCAGCCTTCCCCTTGGAGGAAGCACTAAGATGGTCTTTTGACCTATATTACAGTCTATTTTCATGAAAAGTTCAGGACCTGAATAATGCATAACTTCAGAACTGCTGTCAAACCTGGCCAGTGGCAAGTACGCGAGCCAAGAGACAGACTCCCCCAGCCCACACTCACACTTGCACTCACTCACAATTACTCCGTCAATCAGTCGCCTGAGCGTGAGCACCCGAGACCCGTTTCCCTGGGCCAAACAGATTCACTCCACATATGGGAGCTCGCAGAAGATTTTTCCCAGTGTCTACAGCATCAGACTTGCACAGAAGGGTTTGACTCCCACATTTGTGAAGCCTTATCCTGAGTTCCCGGGCAGGGAATGTCTGGCCGAATGGAAAGCACTGGCACTGCTAAGCCAGGTCTGTAAGGGAGGGAGGCACCAAAATGCAGCCTGCGAATCCCTGCCTGGGGAGCATCATCAGCTGGACAGCCTTTAAAACCAAATGCACTGTTTCATCAGAAAGGGTACCTCTGACCATATACATACCCTCGAGCTTGAAGTATCTGCAAACAGTCAGTTTGCTCACAGTATGGAAGCTTATCAGGCAACTAATACAGCTTTCCTCCGCTGGGAGAATAAATTCTATTTACTTACCTGTTATCAGCAACAATAGTTGTTTAAAAAGAATGAAACAGAACATGACTGATTAGTTCTTTCTCCAGCTCTTTGAGGATCCAAGGTTATTTTTGTCATTCATCATGCCACATTCACACAAGCATGATTTCTTTCAAGGTACCCGTGCGGCTATCATGGTAACGGAGTGGATTATTCAGCGACGTGTTAGGCATTAGTAGCTGTTTTTCTCCCATCTTCACTGTAACATGCATATAAGAATTCTAAAGCTACCGTATGCCTTACAGCTTTTTCTCCCATACTTTATTTAGACAGGAAAACCTGTTGGTTTCTGTGTAAATTTCAGTGTCTAGAAATAAACTGCAATCCTCTGAACTAAAACTGGTGTTCAGATGTATCTCTTTGCTAGCAGGAGAGACTGAAAGTAGAGCCTTTATTTATTTATTTCCTTATTCTTTATTTGTATGGATAAACAGCAATTTTTCTCTTCTATTTTGCTGAAAAGTCTCTTATCAGGGCTCAGGTCCTTTCTTCTCCCTTGGGCATTCTCTTCACGGAGCTGCAGTTGGTCAAAACGCAGTCAGCAGAGCTGCAGCCATGTCCTTGCGTATTTGCCTGCTATTAAAGTCTGTCACCGGTTCTACAATAGACAATATAATTTCCCATTTGCAACAGGTGGTGGAGCAAATGCAATCCAGACAGGCACTCACCCGGCAGAGCAGCTGTGGCTCTACCTCCCCTGGGAGGCTCCATGAAAAAGTCAATGCACTTCCAAGGCATGGTTTTTCCTAAAAACTGTCTGTGTGCTTGGATAGGGACAGCATACACCTCCATTGCCCTGACCCCAGCCTTTCTTTTCCCCCACCTGGCATGTTCACACTCTCCCGTGAGTCTCTAAGCCAAGGCTGAAGATGATGGTACGCTCTCCTTCAGCAAGGTGGAGAGACTGAGGTTTTTTCTCTAACAAATCTTAAGGGAGCAGTGTGGGCTCTGTGGACCATTATTTTTGTCATTCCATTGCTGAAGGGTTAACACCAATCCCACCGCAGTCCAAGTCTTCTCTCTTTCTTCCCTTCTTTACTGCCTCAAAAGCCCCTCCCACTCATCCAGCTGTCTTGTGGACTATGAAAATGGGGGAGATAAGGGAGGGAGGGTAGGAACGCATACAGGTGGTCAGAGGATAGGTAGTCTAAATGGTGCATTCATATTCTCTAGTTTTAGAAACACCAACTGTATATGCTGTCTCTTTCTGTCTGGCACCTACGAGGATCTCATCTTGCCATTCCTAATCAGCAACAGGCACTGTGAAAGAGAGCTGATGCTTAAACTCCCCTTTTCAAAGCATGTCCACACTGTGTGGGATCTCACGTGGAGAAAGAAGACCCATGGGGATAGTGCTCCCATTGAATGAAGAACGATTATTGCTCTTTGTGGATGAAACATGGGAGCATTACAGGACAGTTCTAGTTAAAAAAAGAACCCAACAAAACAAACAACCACGAAAATTAAGAACGAGAAATGGCTGTGAATGAACTTCACTGAAGCACTCTGAGGCCCCAGCTCAGTTTTTAGCTGAACTAATATTAAGATCACTTTTTAAATGATTTAATTTTAATTAAGTGAAGGGTGTGACTGGTACATCTGAGGGGGAAACGAAAGAAATGCAACTGAAAAGAAAACCTGCTGCTGCACTGGATCCATCACACTTTGCACTAATCCATCCATGTAACCCCTGCCCTGCTGAGGAGGAGGAGGAAGAGAGCGGCTTGGTGGGCGGCCGGCAGCCAGCCAAGATTGACCCACCACACCCTGCAACCAGGCCATCAGCACTTCTGCATGCCAAGCCCAGTGTTTCCCACAAGCGTGAATTGTACGTTGGATAATAAGCATGGGAAGCCTCCGGGCTGCCCCTTAAATGTGAGGTGCTGGAGCAAGCAGGCAGCCACGTGCACGTGGGCTGGCATCTCCGTACCCTTCAGTCTGCAGCTTGGAGCACCAAGGTGGAGTATGGAGGAAGCCATGCGCTCCCCGGCAGGTGGCAAGGCACCCCTGCCTGAACGGTTGGGCTCGCTGGCACTTTCCTCAGGGTTGCCGTGGCACACAACAGCAAGCCTGCCTTGGGTTTTCAGGACTGAGCCCTTACTCCATCTTGCTTAATGAAATAATCAGCTCCTTGCAGCAAGAACAGTCCCTGAGCCCAGGGAAACCTCTGTTTCAAAGGGACTCCAGGGTATTACTCTGACATAATAAAATAACTGGCTGTAATGGGAAATGCCAAAGGAAATGATGCCAAAAGGACTGTCAAGAGCACAGAATAAATACTCCAAAAAAAAAAAAAAAAAGGAAAATACTCCTTTAATGACTTCACATAATCAGAACTGGAGGCATTTCCGTTTCAAGTTGTAAACATACATTTCCCAAAAGAAGCTTTTATTAAGTACCTTTCAAAACTAATCCTTTCCTTTAAATCTATAAAAATATAGGAAGGTGTATTATGTCACCGAAGTAAAATAAGAGAATTTGTCCTGCTTTTGCTTAACTTGATAGAAAATGCAAAAGGAAATCTTAACCTTTAAATGCTGTTGGCAACATCACGATTTCTGAGTAGTTTACACTGAAGATGTTGGTGCTCTGAGCAACAGAAGACCAGGGATGCTGGTATGTGAGTGATAATTTTCTAAGGAAAAATTAGCCCTTAGTTGTAACAATCTACATTTTTCCATGTTATTTATAGCAGTGTTTCTAGCTCTGAGTCACACATGCTGAGAAATGTGAATGAAATCGTCACTGGGGTTTTTTTGTTTTCTGTAAACAGAAGTGACCTGGGACCTCTCGTACAAACGGTGCCGTGCATGTTTCTGAATCCGTGGCTTTTGTATCACAATGATTAAAAGTAGCTACAAAACCAAGGCTATGTCTACAAAGTAAATAGCTCTCCCAACATATTCTCATGGATTTTAAACATTCATTTTGGACAAGCAGCCCTAGCAGGAGCTTCATTGCAGTTGAGTGACAGCATAAACCAGAATAAATGTAGACACAAACAGGGCTGAAATCATAACACTTCTATGTCCGCAAGTAGCAGAGGCCCTCCACCTATACCTACATTTGGCTCCACTTGCCAAAGTATTTGGATATATTGGGAGATGTAGCCTTCTGGAAGCTGCAACCATCTTCTGCCAATTTATGCTATACTGCTACATTTTTTAATGAGGTCATTTACTGGAGGGTTTTGGACCAAAATCCAGAGCATTCCCAGATTGGCATGGATTGCCAAGAACAATTGGAGATAAAAATAGAGTGGACGACTCTTTCATACAAGGAAAACTGAAATCTGTAAACTCAGTTTTAATTATAAGGTCCTTGATCTGGGAGATGTGTGACATATTCCAAATCTAATTAATGCTGAGCTTTTTTTTTCCACTTGATTTATTCATTCTTCAACAGACTTCTAATATTCCTCTGTGCTATTAAATATAGTGGGCCTGATTCTCATGAACAATAGGTTTCTGTCCCCTTCTGACAGCTCAAGGAGCCCTGAAAGAGAGCAAAACTGGCAAGAAAAAGTTACACTCCTCTTTCATGCTCCTTCTGTGCTTTCAGAGCAAGGCCTGAGTCCATTATAAGTGACAGTAAAGGTAGTTTTGCTTCTTAAAAGGGAACGGACGTATTCCTTGCACAGGAGCACTTATATGCCTTTCATGCGGCTTTGGCTTTTGCATTGGTTTAGCTACAGCAAGCTGGGCAGATAAACAGTGTTTACAAAGAGAACCACTTGAAGCCTGTGTTTATCATTCTAGCTTAGTTAGCGGCTGCCGGCAGCCAAACTGTCCTAAAACATTTCTAAGTCCCCCGAGAGAGGAGATGTATCCTTGTTCTGTTATTTTACTTCTGTGCTGGTAGCAGCGGTCTGAAATATGAAGGTCACTGACTCTCCAGAAATTCACACTTCAGTGTGACTATTCACGTTATGCTGGTTCAGGTGTATATCCACAGAGCCTCACAAACAAGGGTCACTGTTCAGACAAAATTAGACCCTCTTGACTACTTCTTATACGACTCTCTAGATTCTCATTTAATTTATGTGGAATAAAGTGAGCTTATACTCAGGCTTTGGGGTTAATGGTGTATTCCCCAGAGTAAGTTCAGTCCAGTTACTATCAGTGTCATCAATGTTATAATAACAGACTTCAATGCTTTGTCTTATTGAGCAACTATTCATATATTCTGATATTTTCTTGAAGGGGAGCTTGAATTCAGCTAGCAGATTTAAATTGGCATCTAATTTGACGCCAAGATAATATGCGTCTCTGGGTATCATCGAGACAGGGAGCTGAATACCACTGAACTGACTCTTCAGAGACACGCACAAGTTTGGATGTTAATCAGTCAATTCAGTACCTAAAAATTCCTCTCAAATTGATTGAGTTAGCATGTTTCCAAACTTAAATAATTAATTTGTTTTATGCCTGGCTTATTAACCAGCTTTGCTCCATTGTGGCCTGCTGTAATCATCAGTAAGGGAAACAAAATTGCAGGATGAAGAAAACTTTGAAGAAACATGATGAGAGCTGTATGCCGTTCTCTGTTAGCACAGGGGGTTGATGGACCATCCATAGCTGTTTAAACAGACAGTGTCAACAGAAGGATTGGCCCTGGTGCCTGTGCATCATTTAGTGGTAGAAAGCGCGTCCTCACTATTGCTTGCAATGCAATGCCTGAGACAAAATGCTGTATCATAACGGGGAATGAGAGCCAAACTATGAAAAGCCTTGTTGCCCGCAACTAATCTGCAGGATGACAGTATTTTAAAAAATGGATAAATGCTACCTGAGCAGGGCGGGGGGAAAGAGCAATATCAGAGAAGACACAGCACATTTTCTCATCAGCAACAGAGGATATATCTCGTGGTATTCAATACATTGGCTGTTGTAATCATATTCAGTACAGAGTGCGACTGTTTTATGTGTTTGATTTACTGTTATCTTTAATTAGCGGCAATTCTGTCTTTTTGAACATTAAATGAGTTTGGTTTAAGAATTCTAATTGTAAAAGTTTCTCAAATTAACAGAATGGAAAAAAATACATTCATAATGAACTATTTTTTTTGGATTACAATAAGCTATTACAGGGAACAGAACAAATGTGTGCAGGAAAATGATTAAACTGTGTGGAGATCTCCAGCTGTACCATGTTCCCCTGCCTTCCCCATTTTGGATAGACACACTTCTGGGCTCTTTCAGGCCCAGAGCTTTCCTTTCCTACAGCCACAGCCAGTTTGTTTCAACGGAGGCACTTCCAGAGCCTCAACCACCCAGTCAGGGGAAGAATACAAGCACATTGGCTCAGAATTTAGATCATCGTTTTCAAAGGCTAGAGTGACTGGAAGATTTTCTGCCACTTAATATAGCAATGGGTGTAATCTTCCAGAAGAAATGTCACTCTCCCACAGCCTTGTCTTGAATCTTCCGTCAAAGGAAATGGGCTTATATATTGCTAAAATATCTCGAGCAGCTTTTGACACATCAAAGCATCAGTGTGCTCAGCACAACGTGGACTAGCTAACACCTCCAAAGCGACTGTACACTGAGGATCACACTGCTTTAGAGACAGACAAAATTCTTCCAAAACAGATGTCAAAACTGACACGGCAACCGATCTCTCAGACAGTTCTGCTGTGTACTCTGCCTTCCTTAAACCTGCCACAGGGCAACGATCAGCACACTTACCATTCAATACATGTATTTGCAGCTCTTTCATGATATATTACAAAACTACCTCTGCGAAGCCAAAAGGACACGTGAAAGTAATTTCTTTTTCCACAAAGCATTTGCTGTGTTCTTCAAAAGGTTAACCCGCCTTACTAAACTGTACAAACATTATTTCACTTTTATTGACACTCTTTTCAGACCATGAAATGACTTGAGTTTTAATCTATTTTTTTTATACTGAAAGAACAGACTAATTTAATAAGTTCCGCACACAGAGGTATTTCAAAAACATGTTTTCCAAAGCTCTTTCTTGAAGTTGCAGGGAGGGAAAGGAAAATGGCGTGTTACAAAGAAGAGGTTATTGTTAAGATAAATACAGTTATATTTTCTGGGCTGATATTAGATTATTTTTTTTTTACTCCAAGGTATGCCTAGAGACTGTGGCACAGCTTTCATGCAGGAAATGCTCCACGCTACTTGGATTGAGAATAGTAGGATTATATTGTTTGGTTACCTTTTCTTAGGAAAAAAACCTTACTATTAAAAAAAAAAAAGAAAAAGGAAATTCTGAAAAGATGATTTCATCTCAGCACAAAGTTCTTTTCCCAAAGGTACTGCATTTACATTGCCCACTTAATTTCTCATGGTGGGAGAAAGCAGCAGGTGGAATACCTAGCAGGGCTGGCTGCTCACTGGGGTGGTAGCAAGCGTTGTAGCCTCTGCTCTGGGCTACATAAAAGGAAAGTGTAGGCAGCAATTTGCTCACTTCACTTTGCCATATAGTTTCCAGAACCGATTTTCCATCCTGTGCTTAGGGGGGAAGTAAAGGGTCCCAACACACCGGAGCATCTCTGTGAGCCTAACCTCAGAAGCTGATAAAACACGGTATCACTGTGAGCAGCATCCCCAGCCAAACAAGGCAGATGGCGGAGCGGGGCTGGGGGTCCGGCTGCAAAGCAGCCTCCTGCATTCAGCAGCTGCGGGTCCCACGAGATCGTTTCCCCAAGGCTATTTCCTCTCAGGGGAATGGGACGTCCACCCAATGCAACCTTGCAGTGGCCATTCTTCTGCCAAACCAGAGCAGTGGGCTGGGTCCTCCTCCCAGGGGAGACCGTGAACCTGTGGGGCACCGATCTGGACCTAGGTGCTCTTATTAAATACTCCAAATTCTGAAACAATAAAAATATTGCAGGAGTGGGGGCATCATGATCCTGCTGAGAGCAACTTGTCTCTACTGATGACTCCACCCTGTATTTTCCTTGATGAGGGGATAACTTAGGGACGCCATGTCACAAATGCTGCTTCCAAATTCACTAATATATTTGAACATGTGTTTAAGTAAAAATGCTTTGCTCTGTGCAAGTGAATTTGACTATGTCTGCAGGCTCTTGGGTTTCACAGTTCATGAAATTTCTTCACGTAGCAAAATATTAAGGAACTCATACAGATTATATAGGCTATACAGATTAGCAAAATAATGGCACACAGCATTAGCTAGCTTTTGCCTGGTACTTATCAGCAGTTCAGATTGCTATATTGTGAGCCTATAGAGAATCCAACTTGTAAAAATGTGTTGAAAATTCTCTTGAACATCATGCTGGTGAGACTGACCAGAATAATAACTTGAACCTATATTAAAAAACCTTCTAAGTACAACTAAGGCAACAAGGATTTTCTTCTTGACAGAACAGTCCTGTCAAAGCTGAAACCTGCAGCCCCTTTGTTTTTCCCTCCCACACTTCAGGCTGAGCATTTGGGCATTACTAATCCTCAAACTGACAGCAGCAAACGATCTTTATGATAAGAGGAAAGACGTTCCCAGGGTAGCCGCCTGTCAAAGGTTTCTGTGCCAAAGTGATCAGCACTGGTGAGGTCACAGCTGGAGTGCTGGGGCCAGTTGTGGACTTTCCAGTACAGGCATACTGGAGAGAGTCCAGCAAAGGGTCATGGAGATCAAGAAGAGACTGGAGCACCTTTTCTGTGAGGAAAGGCTGAGAGAGCTGGGACTGCTCAACCTGGAGAAGAGAAGGCTCAGGGGATCTCATCAATGTCTACCAACACCTGAAAGGAGGGCGCAAAGAGGTCAGAGCCAGGCTCTTTTCAGTGGTGCCCAGTGACAGGACCAGAGGGAATGGCCTCAAAGAAGATCAGGAAACACTTTTCTACTGTGAGGGTGACCAAGCACTGGCACAGTTTGCCCAGGGAGGAGTTGGCGTCTCCAACCTTGGAGATATTCAAAAAACATCTGGATACAGTGCTGGGCAGGTGGCTCTAGGTGGCCCTGCTTGAGCAGGGAGGTTGGACCAGAAGACTTCCAGAGGTCATACCCAACGTTTCTAGACTGGTCATGGTTTTTGGTTCTCTGCAAATTTTTACATGCTGCTTAAATTTTATATTAAAATGCAGCCAGTGACTACTGAGGTACCAGTTTTAAGAACCATACCGTGGATCAGCATTCAGCTTGGGACTAAAACCAGGGAAATTTGTGTCTTTCAGTGAGCATAGCTTTGACTCATATTGTAAAGAAAAAAAAAAAAAAGAAAAAAACAAACCAAGAGCCCCTTTTTTACATCTAGCTACTCTGATGATTTATGGTACTTCATTAACATCCAGAGCTTCAAGTGTCATGACAGAAGATCAAGTAAAATATATATTTCATAATGCTAAATGTGACCTGAAATAAGCTTCCTTGCTAATGTCTAGTCAAACCAGTACTGAGATCTGTCTTGATGGATGGTAGGAAACACCACATGTCCCAAGAGAGAAATGGGGCCCTATGTATAGTGCATGCATCGAACTGAACGCTGTGTTAAATACGAGGAAAACAGTATTTTCTAACAACCGCTTTACTGACTTGTTACATTTTTAGGGCCAGGCTCTTTTAAAAAGAATTGGTATAACTAAAACTATCCTATAAATTTGATAGGAGATATTTCTGGAACTGTAAACAAAGCAAAAACTTTCCCACTCTGTCATAAAAAGCAAGTTTTTATTTTATTTTTTAACGTAATAACTGAAAGTTTATTCTGCAGCCTTTAGCAGGTATTTTGCATAGTTTCTTTCTGCAACTAATTAAGAATTCTGTTTAAAACTGGCTGCACATATTTTCTGATATCATATTGGCACCCTATGTTTTCCTTATTTGAAATCTCTCATATTCTCAAGCACAGACATTAGACTACACAGTCATCTTTTCTTCTTTCACTAGTTTAAACCTGTTGTGGATAGCTCAGGGCTCCATTTTTGCCCAAGAGTATCTTCATAGCACTTTCTGAAAGCCAGACCCATGTGTGAAATGTCAAAACCCCAATGCACTTGGACATCTTGGGCTTTCTCACCAAACTGTAACGCGCCATTCAAGCAGCTTCTTAAACACTAGACAAAATTATATTTCTTCCCAAGTGGGGCAGCACTGCAAATACATGGCAAAAACATACACAAATGTGAGAGCATAATGTACTCAAACATAAAAGCATAATGACAGTTTTAACTCTTCAGCTGATGAGTGTTGATAACATTTGGTTATGAGCACATAACTCAAGAGATGCATATCAGATGGTTGCGGTAATTCCTGTTATCTTCCCAGTTGGGTTAAGAGTATTTGCAGTAAGCCACTGTGGCTGGAAGAACCATGAGATGGAGAAGAGGTAAAGAGCTAGCAGCTCCGAGGCCCTTTCAAGCAAAGAGGAACGGGGGTTGGGAAGAGGAGGTATCATAGAAACTGATTTACAGAAGTCCTTTTAAGCCTTGAATAACTGAGTATTTCAAAACATTATTTCTATTGGATTCTGTGATACAAATCAAGGTAGACCTGTATGATAATAAAACTGAAAAGCTTTTTATATTCTGTTGTTCAGTAAAAAATAATGGAATTGTACTAAGATACCAAATATATTTAACGTAGAGTGATTTTTTTAAAGTAATGACTAGGATATTTTCCTAAACCTGAATTTTGAAACTATTAATTTTTTTTTAAATTGAGGGAGAAATAAATATTTATAATCTCTGTAAAAAATACCTGTTATGATACGCTGTCTCACTTTTCTACAAAGTCAAAAATTATAACATTGTACAACCTCTGCATGTAATATTAGTTATAATTTTACAGAATTTGCAGATTTTCTTCTAAGGCTTCTTTCATTAGCTCCTGACACCCAAAGACTAAGCAAAGACTTTCTTAAGTAGCAAATAAAACAATTTAGAGATTTAATGGACTGTCACTTGGAAGGGAAATTATCTAAATACAGGCAGCAATTGGGTTTCACTGTAACCATTCCGCTTTCAGCTCTTCCCATTACCCTAACCTTTTGCACTGCAGTTAAAATACATTAACAAGAATGTGAACATGGCTGAAGTGATAATTTAACCTGGCAAGATTCAGGGCCATGTAAAGTAAATCTTATTAAAAAGTCCTGTTAAGACAGACAGAAGTAATTTGGTCCCATCCTCCCTTGTTGTATTCAACTGGGTCTGAACAGCAGCCATTCAATTTGCATAGGAGCTTACATTACCACTAAAGAGAAAAAAAAGAAGGCACAAACTGCAGTCAGGAATTTGACTTCCTTGCCTGTAAAGGGAATGGCCATTTGTTCTCTAATTAAAATACATGGTAGTAACATGAGAAATATTCTGCTTTTATTGTTGCGAGCAGTGCATGGGAGCTGTTGAAGGAAATTTCTGTGTTTACCTTTTCTCTTCAGAAATCAAATGAGATGTGTGAAATTTAGCAAGAGAATGTTAAAGCTTCATTGTAAATTCAGTATATTTTTAGAGATGTGCTATCTGCTTTAAATACTTTCTAATTTGGATCTGAGCAAACAAAATCTGCTAGCTGAGATAAATACCTATGTAGGATGGAGAAGATTTTGGCTGGGATGTATGCAATCATCCATATTAAAAACCTTTAATAAAGCACTGGAAATCTTTGTGGTGCTTTATCAACGCATGATAAAATATAATCTTTAGGATCAAAATTTTCACTTAGGTTTCACAGATCAGAAAACAAATATTCCTCCCTTGGAAAGTTGTGGATTTGGACACGGATCCTCCCTACTGTGACCGTCTTCCCCTGAAAAACGCAGTGTGGTACAGACGTCCCCAGCGAGGGCTGAGGCAGGCTGCTCAGTGCCACGTTCAGACAGAGCTGGCATGGGCATCTCTGCGCCTGCAGCAAATGCTCCCCCCAAAAACGTAAAAAGTGGTTTGGGTGCCTTGCCATGAATGCCCAGAGCCATCGTAGGGTGTTCCCCTCAGCTGCCTCTCCAGTAGAGTACAGGGTTCCTGCAGGTACCATGTCATGTCTGCCTGCGCATGGGTACCATTTGGCACCCAAAAAGGCTCTAGCCGTCTGTGCTTAGCCAGCTGAAACTCACCCCAAGCCTCTGCTGCATTCATAGGAGCGGGTATCTAAATGTCTTCAAATATCGAGGCCTCAGTGTCTAAAATTTGGTAGTGGCACCAAAATCATCATGCAACACCGTACTGTGAATGGTAAGGGTATTCTGACAGCTATTTTAAAATCCATTGTGGAAAAAGTCTCACCAAATTTGCATATTCTTAAGCTAGTTGTGCTAAACTCTAAAGCTCTCTTCTTGGCTTTACTGTCACCATTTTAGCTTATGTTAAAGGCTGTATATACAGAAAAAAAATAAAAATTCGTTAGGACACATTAAACACTAACACGGTCTAACAGTGCTCCCTTTCTCCTGGGCTAGCAAAGCGCTAAGCATTTCTGGGAGTCCTATCACGCCACTGCAGGAGGACAGTTTCTCTAAGGCTTCCAGACTTGTGTTACAGGTAGGGAAGAGAAAAAGAGGCAGCAATATGTGCTGCCATCTGTTCAGCCAACTCGCTCTGCTGTGCAAAGGGGCGAGTGACGACCCTCCTTTTCTCTTCTCCTCCAGACAGAGCCTGCCCTCCCTGGCTGGCACCCCACTTTCTAAATCACAGCCCCGGTGGGGTGTGGATACCCAGGTCCTGATCTCAGGGTCATTCCCACTTTTCTCTTCTGTGACTGCTCAGGGGACAACAGCCCTCCGAAAGCAGAACTTGCTTGCTTTCAGCTGCATACCACAGCTGAGAAAAGTGGAGTTAGCTTCCTTAAGACCTCCTCTTCTGGTTCAATGAATCTTGCCCTGCCGCGACTCACCTCATATACCTCCCTCAGTCGCTCAGCCTCTAAAGAGGTCAGAGTCCAGTCTTCGCTCCTGTACCAATCCTTTCTTTGGACTGGCTGGAAGCAGCTCTTTGCTCAGTGAACGGCTTTAAATCATCTCCCTCAGTCCTTGGATTTCATTGTGGTCAGCATGTGTCTAGAATGAAGAATTGCAGCATCCCAGTTATAAGCACCCGAGGCTTTTATTAGCTATGGTCCTAAGAGCCTAATTCTATGGTTTAATCATTAGATAGGTCTTCCTGCTAGAGATCAAACTTCAAAGTCAGTCTTAGGTCAAGTTAACATTGTTTGTGTAATAAACGTTCCCCCATACCAAACCATGTACTGTCAAAAGGTTAGTGATCACCCACCACACTGACTGCCTTTTGCACCTCTGGAGTCAACTGGCTTCAGATAAAATTGTAGCTGATAAATGTTTTTTCCATTAGTTCAGAAAAAAACCTCACCTACTGGAAGTTACAAGTCGTCAGCAGGATGAATGAAATTTGTCTCAGTTGTGAATGGAACTCATCTCATTCATCTCAGAAAGCTCTGTGGCAGCAACACTGAGACTGTGATTCTTGTAAAAAGAGCTTTTCCTTAACTGATTTTACATAATTATAATAGCCTTCCCCTATATTTTCAGGAGTAATACCAGAGCTCAATGGTGGTAATGTGTAATGCAAACCCTTTCTTCTATGTGAGTTTGGTGCACATGGAGGATCTATGTTTTGGGTACAAGAGCCACAGAGAAGCTGAGCATTGCTCTCATTTTCTGAAATGTCCAAGTTAAAGATAAAGGAATGCTACTGTGGGACAATACAAACAGGAAAGCTTCAGCCACCTGATATACAAAGATGAGATTTTCAAGAGATATTTGAAGTGACCAAGGAGTGTTGGAAAAACTCTGTCCTTACAGAGTGGAGTCTTGGACTCTTGGCAGCCAATATTCCTCACAATAGGAGGGAGATTTGCCAAGGAATTTTGGATCAGGTCTCTACACTTATTCTAGGCTTTGAAATGTGTTTTGCAACCCATGAAGGAAAAAATAGGGAGAAATTAAAACTGTGAGTCAGAAGAACCGTCCCTAGAAGGTGTAAATTAAAGGGTTAGAAGACATCTCACTTTTAAATATTATTCACATTCAATAGAGAAGAGCAGCCCCTTGATGTTGCACTGACTTTCTGATTTAGAGCTCAGTAATTAAAAGCAGCTATTTTTAAAACTGATGTTTGTTAATCCAAGATGCTGTTACTTTGCATTTCATTCCAGGCAGCACTTTTATAAGTTTGCTCATAAAATGCACCCCAAAAGGACCAGTTTTAACCTGAAAATCCTGTGAATATTTATCTACTGGATTTAAAACTTGATGAATTTAAGAAGCTTAGGAAAATGCCAGCAAAAGTCCACAGCTTTCTAGCATGGCAACAGATGCGCTACAAATTGGAAATGAATTTCTTTCAGAAGAGAGGGTTCGTACTGGAAATCATGGATTCTCATTGGGGCTCCAAAGGGAGAGGGGAAAAAAGTTGTGATTTTGCCTTGTTGGATCCCTCCATGGCTGATCATCCCAGGGGAGGGGACTGGGTGCTCTACACTGACTGGAGGAGGAAAATCCCTAGGTCCTGAATTTCTATCTGATTAGATAAATATAAATGGTCATTAAGCTTAGATTTGAAACTCCATGGTGTTTCTTTGTCACCTGAAGACAGCAGTGACAGCTAGGTATTTCAGATCAGCTGTGGTGAAAAGCAGCCTGAATAGCATTAGGATAGATTAGCTGCCACTAGCTGGGCAGAAAAGATCCTGGAGTTAAAAGTTAAAGTTGGGTGTGTGAGATTTTGAGTGCCGTATTATGGGATTTTAAAAGAAGACTTGACCCTTGTCTGTTGATAATGTTTTCAACTTATTTGTTTGGTCCTCATTTCATTTTCTTTTCTGCTTTACTCCACTTATTTGTGTGTTCCAGTTTCTTCTAGTCTTCTTCTCATAGAACTAAGCGCTAATGTTTTTAAACCTTCCTCTACCGGAAAGAAGGTTAAAAATAAGAGTATGTCTTTAATTCTAGTAATATTCAAGTGACCAGGTACCTAGTTAATAGGTCTTGCTCAAATGTTCATGGTTACACCTATCTCTAGATCTGCAGCCTGAAGAAAACTTCCACCTCCTCTGAATACATCAACAAAGGGGTGTTGGAGATCTGTTTTCACTGAGTGTGGAGCACAGCCTAGTTTCTAACCGAATCTCACAGGAAAATAACAAGTTTCCTTCCATGGAATAGCTCTAGGAGATATACATAACCCTAGGATTTTCTTGGTAGCTTAGATGTATTTGCAGTTTTTTTATTCCTGAGTTTGCTATAGTCTGCTGAGAAGTTCTGGAGTGTGAGATATCAAGGGCTGCTTTGCCCTCCCTGTGTGAACGTAGAGACTGTGCCTAAGATGGCATGGGAGCAGGTCCCTCAACCCCATGTAATTTGCCAATGCAGAACCCAAACTTGCATGTCTTGGAAATTCAGAGTTTTCCAGGGAGAAACCTCTGTGACCAGAGGATGCCAGGCTGGAACTTAAGTGACATTACTCTGCAAGTATGTTTGCCAAATGAAACGTGAATGTAGGAGCATCATTGCATTTTGTCTGAGAACTTCAGTAGGCAAGCAGGACTTCATCCTGATCAACTATTATAGTATGAATATTTCCATTCTTGTGAATTTGTATTTTGTCAATCTTTGACAAGTATCTTAGCTCGTTTGTCAAAAAAAATAAGAGAAGTATAAGTTCAGAAGCATGTCAACACCTTCTGTTTTATCATCAACTGTGATAAGGTTAACCTTGAATATTTTTGAATTTATTTGGTAAAGAAGAAAAATGACATCTGTTTTGTAACCTCACATCTTCCTACACTTTCTGACAGCATGCAGCATTTTCACTGAACTGTAAGATTTGCTCATGAAAGCTGAGCTAATCAGAGGTGGCTATCCAAAGTTCAGTCAATAAATAGCTTGGCTCTCTAGCTTGCAACAATATAAAGGGAGATCAATAAAAACTATGAAGATTATTTCTCCGTTTTCTTCTGCTTCATGTTAAGCTAGCCATGAAGGACATACTGCTTCCCTTCTATCAGTTTTTTGTCCTTAGCTATTATGCTGCACCTGTTCAGTGGATAAAGAGAAGTGTGTATGAATACTAGCCTCTGAGTATTTGCATTTAAATAATACATTCCCAAACAATACCTGTTTATAGTCTTTGCATATTTACTATCAAAACAGAATGTTTAATAAAAAAAACTATGTAACTTCAGTCCTTAGGATGTCCATGGATTTTTTCTTACTGTTCCTGCAGAACTGGCTGATTTATGAATATGTAGACCAAATCCCTCTCCTGAAAAAATCCTATCAATACTGAGAGCAAGCTTTTGTTCTGAAAACAAGTGCATAGTTTCTCTCTTAACAACATAAAGCATAGCTTCAGTAATGCCAGCCCACATGGAGCTTGTGAAACATCCATTACGTCAAATTACTTTCTGGAGAAGGGTTTAGTAAATGGCTGTACAGAAAGAGTGAGGGAGTGTCCAGTTTGAATTGAATATCAATGTGAAGATTAAGCATTGACCAATATGAACTGAAGGATATTTCTGAGACAAAATGGAAGAAGTCAGTAAAAAGAAACACAGTTACGTACTTAATGTAGGCTGTATAGTGAAAAGGCAAGGAGAAGGATCCAAGAGAATCAAGTCAGCTTTAGGAGTTTACATAAAGGCCAATTATCAGTAAAACCAGTGTCTATTGATGTTTGGATTTTTTTTTAAGCATTGATTAAAGTGAGCGTATACTTTAGATCTGTACCTCATCTGCAATTAGGATAATTTGTGACCAGACATTTAATGCAATTTTAAACAGAGGGCTAAGATACAGACCAGAATCTGGAAGAAAATACTTAATATTCATAAAGAGTTAAAGATATTTTAATTATCACGATGGCTGAAATTCCAGGAAAGAGTCTAGGGAAATAAGCCAAAATAATCTTGGAACAATTCTCTTTGAATATTCACTGATGACAGAGAAGGTCTGAGAACAGGAAAAGTTAAGAAAGTATCTCTGGAAAAGAAATTCAGGGAACAAAACAGAAAGCTTAACTTCAATACCCAGGAAGAACAACTCAAAAGTGTCATGAAATGGTGGATTTCTTTTGGTCTTGGTTATCTGCCCTCGGTGCTGAAGAAGTCTGTCATTGCAGCTAAACTTAAGGCTAGCTAAAAATTGGGGGTAGTGAGTAATACAGTGCTACAATCCAAGATTTCTGTTAATAACTTCCATCTCAGTGTAGAAACAAATGCCAATTTGGAGCACTCTAAAAAGAGCATCACAAACTCTGCACCTTTGAAAGCCAGGGGTATTGCCTGAAATCCATAAAATCAATTTCAATGCATGAAACTGCAGAGTGAGATAAGAAATGGAAAAAAAACCCCAAACCCAGAGTAGGAACCATGCAGCTGAATAGCACTACTGCAGAAGCTGAACTAGCTTGTATAGTTGATCATGAACCGCATACATGCCGACGTTATGATGCTATTTCAACAAAAGCAAACTGAATTTTTGTATGTTGTAACCAGAGCATCATACCTGAGACATAAGAAGCAGGGCTGTGTTTTTTCAGCTCATGTGGTGCCTAGAGTCAGCAGCCAGGGCGCAGTGTTCAGTTCTGGATACCACAAAGTGCAGACAGAATTACTAGGAGGAAAAAAAACCCAGGGATAATCAGTTTAAAACACCTGAAGTGGAAAGGATGAAGGAACTAGACCTAGCTGAGAAAGACGAGAGAGAACAGACTATCCAAGTGTGAAAGTTTTGCTATAAAGATGATAATCAGCAAATATTCCGCATGCTCTTTAGGACTATGACAAGAAATTCTCCTCAATCATGGAGAGGATATGTATGTTGTCCTCCTCTATCTCCCTTTTCTAAATGCTGCTGCTAAGAACAGAGACTGGGAGGTCTGAGATTCAACCTTGCCAATAAAGACTGATGCAAAGAGGGCCTTGAGAATCAAAGACTTTTTAATGTCCTTTGCCATAAGGCTGTCTGCTCCTAGGCAGCAGTAGGCCAATATATTCCTTGGTATTCCTTTTGCTGCCAAAGTATCCATAGGAGGTCGTCATCTTGCCCTTCACATCTATCCAGTGTCAAATCCAGCTGTGCTTGGCTTTCCAAACTTTCTCCCTGGACTAACTCTGTGTGGTAATTGTGCATTGCCTCTGGGTAGCCTGTCCCTGCCTCCACGTCTTCATTTTCTTGAGCACCGACACAGTCCATTCTTACCCTTTGAGGAGGCTGCCTAGGAAGATCAACCAGCTCCTAGGAGTTCCTCTGCCTTTCAGGGTAGTACACCTATGGTCATGAGGCTTCTTCCAGATACTCAGCTTTGCTGAATTGCTGTTCTTGATCATGGTCTGTAGCAGACATCCACCATAACATCCCCTCTGTTCCCTACCCAAAAGCTCTGGACAAACCTGTTACCTGTTTCATAGCAGTCCTCTGTACATTTGATGAATTCTTCTGCACAGCGTGCAACGTCTCCTCCTTGTCCACCCAGGCTGTCCTTCCTAAAGAGCTTGCAGTCATCCATTGCAGTGCTCCAGTCATACAAACCAATTCATCCCTCCAACGATACCATAACTCTGGGGCTGATCATGGACTCCCAGCACCTCCTTCCCCGTGCTGTGTATATTTATGTTCCCCTTTTTCCTCCCTCTGCCGTCACTTTCCATTTCACTATATGAAAGGAAAGATACTCCATAAACCCTGAGTGCACACTTGGAACTAAAATTCTTCACAAGTGGCTATATCAGAGTAGGCAAATGTAGAGGTACAAGCTTCTACATGGCCATGCAAAGCCAGATCAGGCCTAGATGTAGTAGGTGTTCATTAAAGTCTAAGCTTGTAAGTCCATGTGAACATGGGTGCAGTGCTGTACCAACATGGCTACGACACCACTACACCCTGCACAGACAGCAGTTCAGAGGGCTGTTTGTCATGTACAGGGTTCCCCAGCCTTCTGAGACCACTAGTTAATCTAAATGTACACCTAAACTGTGCAGATTCACAGGCAACAGTTCCAGCAGGAATGGGCAAATCCACACCCAGTCTGGGTGACTGCAACCTGGCTGGATGGAAGTCACTGTTGACACTTGCATGGTTGGAAGTTTCGTTGCAATGAATCATTATGTTACACTGGTCTGTCTTTGGCCATGCTGAGAAAGGAAAAGCAATTCCAGCTTTAGCACGAAACATGAAAAAGGCACCCCAGAAACTCTGTAACATCCACCTTCAGTGAAGCCAGGAAAATATTTTCTAAGATTCTCCTGGCTGGTCTTCATCGCAATGCAAAATCCCCAAACCAACGCTTCCCAAATATCCATCCCCACTAGTTTAACACCTGCTTGCCATTAATGAGTTTGACTCGCTCCTGTCTGCAGGAGGAAGACTTGCAATCTGCACAGTATGGTACACAGCTTGATGAGCAATATTAAATGCACCCTTTTGTACAGTATAGCTAACTTGTTAAAATTAGAAACAGACCAAAGTCTTCCTAAGGAGGGATTTCTCTTTCTCCCACCATCAGATGAAGCTCTTCAGACCCATAATTTAACTGTTTGTCTCATTGTAGAGGTGCTAAAAAATTTGTCAAAAGACTTCAGCTAGTTAGTCTGCAATTTAGCTTGAAAAGTTTGTTTCTTCCTATTCTTTCTGGTTTTTGAATAAAGAGATAAGGAATAACGCCTGCTTGCCATGGTAGGTACATGAGCTATAATTTGCAATGAAATATCATGAACTGTGCCATACTAGAGAAGCTTTAATTAGAGTAATTTAAATACATTGTAACTTACCAGTGATTTTGCATTCAGTATATTTTAAACAGCTGAGCCCTGAAAAAAATGTGGTGATTTGCTCACCACCACATATCAATGGGCTTCTGCAGCTGTGGAATCACACTCAAATCGAGCTTGCACAGGCAGCCAAATTATTCTTCAGGAACTAGAGAAAATCAGAGAATGATATCCCTAGAGACAGACCATCAAAGAAAAATTAACTGTTAGGTCTCCTGTGTGATTTTTGGCTATTTGTACCTGGATGGCAGACTTCAAGGGTCTTTTTTAAAAAAATAAAATTATAATAGTTCCTAGATATTTCACCTGTTTGTCTGGTTAGCATCACACATTGGGTATTCTCCATTGCGGTAGGAGGTGGCTGGCCAGTCTGCACATAGGGCCATGAAGGTGTCCCTCTAGTTAGCCAAAGCAGAGAAATAAATATGCTCTAAAAGAATATGCTATTAAGAGTACTGTGAGCATGGACTCACAGTAGAAAGGAAAAGATACCGGGTACTACTGGCTGGAGTTTCAAACCAGCTGTTTGTTAAAGGATAATCTCACAAGACTGTAATTAAGAAATAAGTATGCTTTTGAGTGAAGGAATGACGGCTACAAAAATTTTTTTCCAAGCTCTTTCTTGGCAATTACATTAGCATTGTATATATCCCCTGTGTATTTTATTATGTAGGCCCTTGCCACTTCCAGAAGCTGGAAATTATAAAAGATTCTTTCATTCCTTGCACAGCTGCTTAAATCAAGACCAGCTACTGGTGGGAGACATCTAATTTGATTGCACTTTTACACATGCTGCACCAGCACTTAGTGGGAAAATGCGTGGGAGATTCAGCATCAACATCACCATCCCTCCACGGTGTCTCCATAAGGCAGCTTGCAAAGGCTAGTTTGTGTTGTGCATCTGGTGGAGGTCTAAGTCCAGGCTCATGCCCAAACATGCATGCTCTACACACAGAAATCCCTAAGTGTAGACCACCAAGCATATCCTGCCCTGTGTCTGCTAGCAGAGAAGCAATCAAACCTATCTCTGATATATAGCAAAAAGAGAGACTGGTGGGCGGCAGCTAACTGTCCATCTGCCATTAGTTGTTTCTGCACGCCCCATGTGAGAACCAAGATGAGTAGGTGACTCACTTACGCAAAAGCGGTGACCGCTTCCTCACCAGGGCCCATCGGAGGCTGATTTGGGCGGAAAAGTGGCAGCTCAGGCACCCGATGCGCAAAACCCTAAAGATTTCCTTTAAGGAGAGACCAGCCTGTAAACAGAAGATTTTCACACTCCAAAGTTTAGAAAGGTTAACATCCCTGAGAATAAATGTTCACCACAGCAGCTGTAAAAAGTAGAGAAAGGTATCAAATCTGCAAAGGGCATGCGATTTCCACACAAAAGCAAGGGATTCCTCTGAAAACACTCTCCCCAGGCAAGGATTGCTCTGATAATATTTTCAAAAGACAGCAAAACAAAACAGCTAATCATCCTAGACTTCTGGTGGACACCCTACATAGTTAATTCAAACCTAAAACACAGAGGAATAGAAGCACTTTATTCCAACACTGTTGCTTTTTTTTAAAGCTACCTTTCTGAAAATGTAATTGAGTCAGCTGTTCAAGTGACAGCATTCACAATGGGGAAAGGATGAGTCTTCAGTGAGTGATTAAATTCTGGAGCAAACCATTCCGGTAACCATAAAGATATTTTATTGCAGATCTAGTCCACATTCAAGAATATGTTTGTGTGCTAGGACAAAAGAAGAAAAAAAAAAAAAAGAAGAGACATTAACACAAGCCTTTAAAATACATTTTTCCTTTCTTGGGAGCATTTTAAAATTGTAGACTGTTTCTGAGACAGAAATTTGTCAAAGGACGGCCTCTCACTGCCCACCAGGCTGTCCCTTCACACCTCTCGAAACCGTGAGTGCCTTCTGCCCACACTGCAGGCACAAAATTCCATTAGCGTGCTCCGACAGGAGACCTATTAGCAGGGCTGTGATTGCGCTAGGGACACAAATGAACCCTTGCTTGGTTCAAGTACTCATTTTATCTACAAAACTAATAAAACAATAATAACCAAACTTCACAAAACAACAATACTAAAGAAAACGGTCTACTTGAACGACTGCTGATAGCACTCAGCCCACCACAGGGGTGCATCTCACTTGCACAATGAGCCATTACAGCTACAGCCCATGTATGGCCCCAGGGAGGTTAGGGTCCCATGCGCTGCCCCAAGAGGGAGCCAGGGAAGGATGCCCTGTTTGGCTCAGATCAGTAGTACGGATAAGGTCACACCAGCCACAATCCAAATGGCAGTAGCACAGGCAGCTTCATCTCAGGCCCAGCGTTTCCTCCCATGAGGATCTTCTACCACAAGATTTACTTCACCATGGGGGGTTTATCTTACCAGTCCCTGTGCTGAACGTTACAGTTGCTTCTGATGGTTTCATCCAGTCATCACCCCGTCTCTGGCAATGGGTAGGGTACCAAGGGATGGCAGCACAGTCTCCTCCACAAGAGGCATCCTTTGCATCAATATTGCAAGCAGAGAGAAAGCTGGCTAAGGAGTCAGGGTAAAGAGAAAACAACCCAGATCTGGCCTCCATAAATCAGCTGGGCCTGCTACTACAGATAAATTCCTTCAATAACTATGTTTACTTAGGAAAGGAAAAGAGCCTTGGTTTCTGGATGTATTGTATAAGAATATTTCAGGATCTTCCTGTTTTACTGGTCAATCCATCTTTCATTTGACCTGTAACAAAGCTTGAATGAAATGTTTTTCATAAAATACTTGCCAGCACTGTATAAAGACAACATTAGTCATTGTAACCTAATACAATGCAATCTATATTTTATGATTAAAAAAATATGGGGGCCCTAATATACAAGGGAGAGAGTGGTCAACAGTGATTATAATACAAGACTTGGTAGTTCCTGCAATGTAATCTGCATTCTTCCTTGGAAGTGTGGTTGGAGAAAACAATACTTGGTAGTACCAGCAAGTTGTGCAATGCCATTTACTGCCTTAGCTTCCTTACCTTCTCAAAGGTCAGTCTACTCTTACAAGAACTGTTACCGAAACACTTGTTATTCTGCCTAATCATATTGCTCGCTTAGGGGTACATATTTAATACCAGTCAATTTATTATTTTCAAAATGCTGGAAAAGCCACAACTCAAATCAATCGGATCCTTCCCTTTAGAAGCAACATGCTAAAGAATCTTCTTTCCGAACAATGCTTTATCACACACCTTCTTAGCTTGACTTCATTTCCAAATGCCACCAAGAAAGTCTTCTCAGCAAATTTCAGAGCACACACAGGACAAAAGAAAAAAAAAAAGGGGGAGCACAGCGAAGAAGAAGCTTTTATACAAGTAGGTCACAACCAGCCCTAGGTATTTATTCATTAACACTTACCCAAGAGTGTCCAAGAGCCTCAGGTGTTCTGTGTAAGAAAACAGGATGAGGCAGTAAAACTTTGGAGGAAATATTTGGTGTTTCAGCTGTGTCAATGTTTGTTCTGCTGCCTTCCCAATCCATCAGGTAAGCAGTAACTTGTGGTAGTTTAACTTCAAGTCTTTTTGTTCTGAATGACCACTTTATTCACCACAGGTGCAGGTGGGTCACATTCATGAGAAAGGCTGAGTCATGTGAAGTAGATTTGGTATAAAAACCCATCCCAGGAACTCAGTTCTGCCTATAGGTAGTGTAAGTTTCAGTCAAAAGTATTAGGTGTATATAGCTTAGTAGGTATTGCTGGCTGAAGTGTTTAATTTAAAGGAGTTGTAAGTTGTTAGTGCTGCTATTAGCAGGTAGGTAAATAAGCAGATAATTAAATTTTAGTTTGTAACTATTTTCCTGGTTATAGCCTTGCTCTCTAAAGAGCGGTAGCTGACTATGCTAATGTGCTGTGCACAGAGGAATGGCAAGTTACAGCCCCTGCTAATGTGCTTGAAAAATGGTTAAGTGTAATAGGACTTTGTGGGTTGGGAGAGAGGAGACAGAGAGTGGTGTGGTCTGAGCTAATTTGATATTAGTGAGGGTAAAACACTGCTTTTATATGCAGAAAACCTAATTGCTCAGCATGTTTGTATTGTGGCTTTTTATTATGGTTCTGTATTGTACCTTATGACCCCATTTTTACTTCTAAAGGAATCTCCCTTTGAAATGTATTCTTTGAGGTATAAAATGTAATGTAGTGCTGTCCATTAGTGCTGGTTTATATGGCATGAGGTAGCAGTCTGCTATGAATCTAGATTATGAATTGTTTATATCTTTCCTATTTTAAATCTCTGTTCCCAGTATTTATGGCTGTGTCTACTTGTGATGCTAAAGCGATTAGAGAACTCAAGAGGAGCAGAACCCAAGTCTGTTTGAACTGAATCTGTATCTCCTTCCTTAAAGGGAGAGGGGGACATGATCATAAAAATAATTTTCTTTTTCCTTTTGCTTGATTTTTTTTTTATTTATTTAACTAATGTCTGTCCTTTGAGCAAATTTGCCTTGAATACCAAGTTACTGGTTAATGTATGTTTGTAGAAACCTGGCCCTCTAAGATATAGCTATTTAGTATGCTGGGCTGTCCTGTTGTTGCCTTTAATAGGCCTTCAAAGCCATGCAGCTTGAATAATAACCTAAATTCAATGTTGTTGCCAAGTGACTATAGGTCTAATAAGCTACAGCCACTGGGAATAGTTAATGAAAAGTGTCCCACTTATTTGTAACTCACGTGTGTTACTTTTGTTTATGCTATAGCATTTGCTGTCACAATGCTTTTCAAAAAAGCAGGATGGTAGAGTTTGTCTCAGCCTTAAGGTTGTCTTTTGGGTTTGGCATGTGATTTTGATAACAAGTTCAAGACGAACTTGGTATTTACTGGAACAATGTCAAGTCAGTAGCTTTGAAGTGTAAATCTCCTGTTTTGTTTGCCCAAGAGGTGCAGATGAGTGCTGGTAATGTTGGCCTACCCTGCCCTGAGGGTACTCAGTAGCATGCCTGAGGGGGAGGGTAGCCTGGAGCTGAGAGCATCTCATCACCTCCAGAGGGATGTCCTGTGGTTTTACATCGTTGCTGAGGGACTGGGGAGTGCTGCTTGGGTAGGATGTAATGAGAAGAAGGGATCCCTTTGCCCTTGTCCCTCACTGACCTCTGGCTGCCTGTTCTGTCTTGCTGCTCCGAGAGCCTGTCTGTGGCTGCTGTTCCTTTTCACCTATGCAATAACTGTCTTAAATGCAATTTGCCTCTTTTCTGCTTGGCTATGTCGTAAGCCTGCTGTGACTTTTCTTAGGCTTTCTAACTGCTTTAGTAAGAGCGTGGCCTTGGGGGGTGTCTTAATCTGGGAAGCCAAAAATGGGCATTGGGAGGGTGGAAATGCTTCCTTAAATTGCTTGCTCTGGTCTGCGGAGTGGATTGGTGGGTCCTCTGCAGACTGCTAACAGGGATAAGTGCTTACTGGTCTCTGTTAGTCTTTCGTTTTTTTGAGATCCTTTTATTGCTGAAAGGAACATATGGATAAGCAGTGTAAAGGGTTTCCACAGTTAAGGAATGAGTGAGCTGATTTGTACTCTAATGTTGATACATATCAACAGTCTGTATAAGTAGAATGCATGCTTAGGTTATATAAATATATGTGTATACATATACATACACACAGTATGTGTGTGTATATATATAGGTGTACAAGCTGTAACTTAAGACTCTTGTTGCCATATTTTTAATTCTGAAAAACAGCCATCTCTCAACCTAGAGCCTTTTTTTCAGGGCTTCTTTATTAATTGTTAGTTTTGTGGTGTCCTTTATTACTCATACTGATGTTGCACATAATGGTGTCAGACTGCCTTGAGATGTTGAACAGGCTATAGAAAGATAAATTTTCTGTAAGACTTAATTCAAAGAGATTTGTATTCTTGCAGCTCTCTTCCGTGTTTCCAAATACGATCTCATGAATTTAAATAGATCAACTACAGTTGGTGTCTCTTCTTGATCTATTTGAATTGCTTCTGAAGCTACTGATCATAGGCTTTTGTCTCCTTCATGCTGGTGGTGCAGCTGCTTGTTCATTCAAGGCCCAGGTTCTGTGATTATTCTATGCCTCTAAAGTGGCTCTAAACCCGCTAGTTCTTATGAGTAATCAATGCTAGTTCACTCTTGGCAAGGATTTAATCCACACCAGAATTTTGATGGAAAGGTTCAATTACTCTTTCTCTTAAACTTGATTGTCAGTAGCAAAAGGAATAAAGGACATGGGATAGTTTCCATAACTCTTAATGATATTGTGCCTTACTCTGCAATTAATAGTATTTACAGCTTTATGTAGTGTCTCTTGTGCCTGCTTCTTCATATGGAAAGGTGAATTACTGCTTCCTAAAAACCCATAATAAAGACAAAATAACTCCTGTAAATAATGTTTTTTATAGTTCATTTGAGCAGTTAATTAACAGTATAGTATTGTTTATCTTTTCAGTGACTGAGCAAAACTAAAAACAGTTTCTAAAGAAAGCATAAGTCTATACATGCTGAATGTGTAATATATAACAATTGCTTATCTTGTGGCATTAAGTAATATTTTCTTTTCCTGTAGATGCTTCTGAGTAATAGCCTTGTTAGAACTTCTACAGAAACAAGCTTGCCATTTCAAAAGTTTCCATTTCTTCGTTCCCTAGAGCATCTCACCTACCAAGCGCTGTAAATTTCCTTCTCTGCTTCTGCTGTCCTTTTGTGTGTTGGAATGCATATATGTAGCATTGTATTTGAGGTGGAGGTGGAGGTGGCTGACCCACTAAAAAGCCTCTTCTTCTGTGGGTGTCTGACCTGCCTTCAAGTGCACAAGATAACTCTGCCCATAGAAAATAAAAATATCTCCAAGATATTTGTGCCATGTTAATTTTATTTGAATATGAGGGTAGTAAGTACCTACAATAATTCTGACATGCTGCACAAGCCACAGCACGTAAGAACTGTTTGCATAATATATACCCAGAGCTGTTATTCCTCCCCAAGAGGATCCAGCAAATTAAGATTTCATTCATGGAAATGTTATCTTATCTTTCAGGGTTGTCTCTTCTTTGAAGACTTGACAATGATCACAAAGTGTATCAAAGCAGTTAATTTGTTCCTGTTTTACTCAAGTGTTGGCAAGCCTGTGCCTTAACGGCTTCTTAAAGGATGCTTAAGAAGTTGCCTCTGTGACCCTAACTGTAGCAAGCAGAAGTCTCTCAACACTTTATAGTTGATAATTACACACAAGTTTAGGTAATAGGCTGCAGTGAGAGGTCAGTTTTTAGCTGTCACATTTGGGAATTCATTGTCAAAGATATCTGTTACCTGGGATGCCCTGATGTGATGCTCACTAAAAAAAAAAGGTGGGTGATGAAAAGGAGGAAAGCCCTGCATTTAATGTGATCTGCTGCTTCTGAAGGTCAATAAATTGGATATCTAAATACAGAACTGAGCTTTGTCCAAAATCATGCCTGTAATTTAGCTGTGTCATCCTGTAATTTATAACTACGGGTATATTGTGTGCTTCAGTAAAACATTGCATAGTACCAGACTAAATTTGTGCAGCAAACTGGAATTTCCTTGTGGCAACTTGCCAGGAGGCAGCCAAAGGTAACCTCCCCCCCTGTCCTGCCATGAGCTCCTTCCTAACAAATCCCAAGAAAGCTGGAGCAGATGCTGTGGGTAGTTACTGCCCTGTATACACCCAGGGGTCATTCCCTCCCAACACATCCTGCTAACAGAGAAACCAGAAAAAAAAAAAATCAATACAGAGGTTTTAGTTTTTAGATTTACAGTCTAAGTAACAGCTTTCAAGGTGATAACTGGGAGTACATCGCTCTTAGTTCTTTTGTTGCTGTTGAAGGAAATGGCTCCTTTTTATTGTTGTCCCCCAGACAAAAGGCCATAAGCACCACAAGGGGAGCTTGACAGAAGCATGTTACAGTATGCACTCCTGTGGCCTAAGAGCAGTAGTTCTAGACTCTCTCCATTGGCCATGCTGCAGTAATGCAGGTGGAAATATGTCCCAAAGGGGGGGAAAAAAAAAACCAACAAAAACCCCTAAGCTCAACAACATAACCCCAAAACCAAAACAGAAAAAAGCACAGGAGGAACTTGGAAAACTTAATGGGCACTGTCTTTTTAGAGTGAATAGAGAAAGGAGTTTCAGGAATAACTGTTTTCTTTATACCAAATAACTATTCTTCAAATTGAGAAGAAAATTACTTTGTTGACAACAGTAAAGAATCATAAATGCTTTTTGCTCTGTTCAATTCCCCATGCTATATGTTCACAGGACACAAAGGCAATGTATAAATTGAATGGCAGTTGACAGTTCATACTTGCACAACGATATAACAGTAATGTATTGTGTAATTTCACTATAGTCCAGTGTGTTGGCACTATTTCTGGTTTTAACACAAAATGCAGATTGGCAATGCAGGATTATTGTGCTTTACAGGGCTATGTCTATAATAGCGTGTGCTTCTTTGGAGAACGCAAAAAAAAACCCAACCCACCCCTCTTCTGGTGCTTGAGTGTTAGATACAGTCTTTGTGTCTAAATGTGGTGAGCATATGAATGTGAAATATAAGAGGAGATTTGCCAACTGCTGATATCTATCTTATTCCTCTGCCTCCATATGTCTTTCCACTGGCTGCCTCTTACGTCACAGTTTCCATCCCCCTGCTCAGATGCTTTTATATCATCTTTGGAAGAAGGATCTGTGTTCCTCTAACAGAAGGCATACATAATGTGAGCTACTTACTGAAATGGAAACATTTTCTTGGACCATACATATACATTGATTTTGCTGAGCTCTCCTTTGAGCATACAGGTAGGGAGGCTGGGGAAAAAAAAACACATTACCTTTAATCTCTGAAAAGTTCTGCAGTCCCTCAGTGCAGGGTGAACTGCAACAGGAGTGTGACTCTGCAAAAGTGTTTGTTTACATGGCAGAAAAATCATCCAAGTTGTGACTCAGTGGTTCATTCTGTTTACATACACCAATACACAGGATTATTTTTATTAAACATGGCGAAAAAATTCCCAAGGAGGTGTGTGTAATACTGATTCTTAAACATTATTGAAAAAGACTCAGATTTGCAGTCAGGTACATACTGTTACATTGCTCCAATGGAAGAATGGAAAATGTTGTTTCAAGTGCTTCAATAAAGAAGCAAAAGATAGTTAATAGGAATTGCTTTGCAAAGAGATATTTAAACTACTGATTTAAAACCATTGTTTAAATACCAGAAGTGTAATTTTCTCATGTAACTTGAATTCTGCATAACTAAAATACATTTCCAGCTAATATTTGTTCCTGGTTATACAGTATGTACAAAACAGACCTTATTATGTATAATGGATGGTGTCAAAACCACTTACTCCTGCTGTGTGTTTTGGGCAGTTAGAGGTCTAGCAACTGAGTTTAAGATTAAAATAAACTTATTTTCTTATTCTTTAAATCAAGAACTGGAGAGGGGGGGTGTTAATGATAGTTGTAAAATAGGTACAGCTTTGTTTCCCTAAATTAATCTCCAGTCCCCATGCAAGAACAAAAAAAAAAAGATGAGGTATTTTTCTTTTTTGATGGAATTGAGAGATGCTTTCTCTGGTCCCTCAGGTACGCTCCTCTGGAGAGGAGCATACTGACCTTCAGTAGCCCTGTGCCTGCCTCCAGCCTGGCTTGCATCCCAGGCTGCTGTGGCTGAAGGGAGTCTGGATGCTCTGTGGTGGTCAGATGTTCTCCTGCAGCATCTGCTGCATGGCTGACACATGCCCTGGCTGTACTGTGTTCTGCCGTGTACAATTCTAGGCTAAAGAATGTGTTAGCCTGGGTCGTCTTACACTTCTTGCCCGAATAGTGCTTGTGTAATTGGCTGATTAGCGAGGCTTCAGGCAGGCATAAGCTAAAGACCTGACAGTAAGTGGTTTGGATGCATATTCAGGGTCTGGAAATATCCATAGGCTAAAACTGGTAGTAAAGACTTAGCTGTTCAGGTACTGTGCTCTCTCTCTCCAAGGTTGGCTACCCAGTTGCTTAAGATGGAGACTTCCAGATATTCCTGTGTGCTTGGAGAATTTATTTTGAAGGAGCAAATAATCTATATTTGCTTTTCCAAGTGGATATGAGGTACTTAAGAAGAGCCATTAGTTTACTGAGTAAATCCTTTAGATTGCAGATAATCACTGTGGCTGGATATTACTGGAGGCCATCGTAAGCAGAGGCTGAGGTGATGTAATGCACTGTATTTCTGATTAAAGACTATCTCCTTAATTGATAGCTGGAAAGCAGACACTTAAAGTATTCTGACTTGTGAAATATTGCTGAGATAATGGAATCTGTAGCAGCACAACAAGAAATTGTCTGTGGTAGCGTAAGGGGGCAGTATCTGGACTGTGCTGCCTCAAATCCACAGGTGTAAGCTTTGGTGTACAGCTGACAGCATTAAGCCCTGCCTTTGCACACACACAGTGCTTTGGAATAAAGACAGAAGCACTTGGGGAGGAGGTATCCATCCTGCATATAGACCTGGCTTGATTCATGGATGCTTCACAAGTTCTGGTCCCAAAGGGTGATGGGAGCATCAGGTCTGGCAGCTGGGGGTGTCCAGGTGTGGACGGCCAGACTGAAGCCTCTGCCAGAGTGAGGAGGAAACCTTGCTTACCAGACCAGGGGTTTCCCAAATCAGTCTTGGGTTTAGCCTTCCCACCTGTCTGTTTAGGGAGGATTTAGGTGCCACCTTTGTGAAGGAGTAACAAAGTCAGGACATGCCAGCATGGCGTGCTGGCAAGCAGCTGATTGTGTGTAACCTCATCATTTTTTAATTATTACTTCAATCCTGGTATTGTAGTTTCTCATGTATCAGAATTGATTGGATCTTAGCTTTTTAAAGAACGATGTTTGTCTGCATAAATGATATGCCTACCAAAAATCAAAGTAATCTCAAGTGTGTGCTGATTATCTTATGCAAATTATCTTAAGTTTATCGTGGATAACACTCTTGTTTCATTCTAGGGAGTATAAAGATGCACTTTGAAATGCAGAATAATGTGGTTAAATGAATTCACCTTAACTGAGTTTTGCTTCACTTGGGGAGTGGGGGCAGCAGGGATTACAATTTAAACCAGCTGAAAAGGTGCAGAATATCTGCCTGTTATGCCTAAAAGATCAGTACAGCATCAAAGATAATTGCTGTTGAATGGCTGCTGAGAGATATTGATTAAAAAAAAGCAATGACTGGGACATGTTTTACGGGTGTATAAGGCTTTGCTGCAATGGGAATGTGGCACAATCATTGTATGATTTTAGTCAGTATCAAGAAACTTCTACAAAAGCTTCTTTAACACAGTGTATAATCACTATAACTCACAGGGGAGCATTATTATTCAAGGAAGGATGGTTTATCTTGCATATCTAACATTTTTTCTAATTATAGTGTTTTAAACAATAGCTAATAAAGCAAGCTACACGCCGTTGTTTAAAAGCTGATAGCTGCATTCCACTTCAGAGGAGTGGTGTTGGCTTTCCTTCTCCACCAGGTAGTGGTGGTCTTTGTAAGACACGGTCCTCACTATTATATGCATACTGCATGCTAAATGCTGAAACTCTGCCCACATACAAATATGCTAATGGTGGATCATTAAATACAAGTCAAGCCTTTCTTATCTTTCATCTGTACTCTGGGAACAATTCATCCAGTGTGGTCTGACAATGCGTTGAATCGTAATTAGCCACTAAGGAAAAAGTATCTTTGCAAAGTACATGTTGCCTCTCTGAAGGGTTGGTGTATCTGCCTCTAATGTCTCTCCACCAAACATAAATATTGTTCAGTTCATAGCTTCCATTTCTACTATTTTCACCTTCTACTCCTTGTCTTTGTCTCCACCTCTGTAGGTGAACAAATCCTGCAAATTGACAGTCATGGTAAGAAATTAGTGGCCTTCTATTAAACAGTGGCTTGGAATGCCCTACTCGTTTGTTACTTGGGCTACTAGTCAGACAAAAATAGATATTATGAAATACAGTACCAGTTTTGAGAGGTGTCAGTTGCCTCATTTTGCCACTTTCATACTGGGAAAATAGAGCTAATAAACGAAAATGTCAAGAACCTCTTGAACCTCGGTGCCTTTTGATTAACAGATAAAGCTACACACAAGGAAGGCAACTGATGAATTTTCTTCACTCTGAATGGGTTGGGTTTAGACTCTGAAGAAACCTGTACATCCAGATCTGGGGACACTGATGGTTTCGATCACTCAGTCTCTATTCTGTGTTATTTAACTGTGGCTCTGTATTGCCTCCCACCTTCACCCTTCCCCTTCCCCCTGTATTAAACCTCTAGCAAAAGGTAGGATGAGACAGGATAAAATATGCCTCAGTAAAACGAGTTCTCTAGCTAAAGTCATACTGTACAGATGACTTGTTTATTGTATTCAAACTTGGTTCCTCAGTTCTTCCTCCTGCTACCATTTGCTGTCAACTGCAACAAAACTTCACACTTATCAAGGTGCAATAAACTGGTAAAAAGGAGAAACTCGGGCCCAATAATTTCTATGTGCTTTCTCCTGATCTAACTTAATTCAGATTTAATTGGTAGGGAACAAAATGAACAGATTTTATGACATACTGTGGTGATTTGGAAGACAATGCAACTTCATACAGAAATATTGTTTCTAAGAGTATTTATGGCAGGTTCCTTGACCTGCTGCTTTCTTTTCTCCTTAATAGCAGGGCAGCAGAATGCTGAAAGGGCATCTTAACAAGAAAATTATAGAGGTACCTGTCTGAAATGTTCACTCTGCAAAGCATGCAGCTATGTTTGGGGGAAATAAGTCCCGATGACCACACAAATATAGCATAAAATTGAAGAAAGTAACTTGTCCAGCCATACTAGAAGACTGTAGTTATACAAATTGGATGTTTTAGGTGTAGGTTGCCAGAGGACAAAGCTCTTTAGAGAAAGACTTGTTCTCCTGCTGCACCCAGGTCTGATCTCTCCAAATGCCTTTTGCCTCATGTGCATCAGATTACTTCAGTAAACTGACAGCTCTATTGGGAGGAGTGCTGGGGGGAGTATCAAGGCCCCAGGCAGGCACTCGGGTGAAGTGCCAACACTTGCCCAAGACCCTGGCAAAGCTTCTAAGCAGCCTCTCGGGACTGGGGATGTAGACCCTGCCCCTCAGCCTGCTGAGCTGCATCTGCATCCTGCTCTCCTGTGACTGAGTAATGAGGGGAAGGACTTGGGGCAGAAAGCAAAGCCCAGAAAGAGACTTCTATGGTAGTTTTCCCAGACCAGTGCCAGCAAACACGTGTGTCACTGTCTGTCACACAGCTCAGGAGTTTCTGACCTACCTGATGAAGCAGAATTGTGTAAAAGCTGTTGCCATAGCCTATTTTCTGCTCAGGAAGGCTGTTTTGCATGAGGCAGGGTGGCTGTAGCAGATCTCAACATCATCCTTCGGAGGTACTGAGGCTGTGTTACCCAGTCAGCAGACTCCTGTGGCACTTCCCTGGAGGGCAAAAAATGTTTCAGAGTAGAAGCAAACATTGCCCGGCACCCAGGATTTCTGTATGATATGGTAGTTTAACACTGGCATTGCAATCAGTTGGGCAAAGGGGAGTTGTTTCACACTAGAAAATTTAAAATTTAGAGGAACAGAGTTTAATTATGTATTTTCATCCACATTAAACATTTGATTCCTGTAAGATTGAGGAGGTGAGAAGCAGCAGAGGGTAGACTAAGGCCTTTGGCTTAATGCTGCCTACATCTTCATGGGACAGGTCAACATTCCTTCTGGATGTTTCTGGACCATTCTGGTCAAGGGTGACACTAGCTAAGTGCAGTTAGTAGCTGCTTCCAGACTTTGGCATGGGACTGAGGGTGAGGGGAGCTTGCCTTTGGAGCTTGTGCATTTGCTGTTTCAGAGCTGCTTGTTGGGATGCATGTGTCTGCACAAGTTATGTCTGTCAAAAGGCTGAAAATGGAATAAACTTATTTAAAGAAAGAGCTGTCCTCATAGTTTAAATGTTTTGGATGTGCTTGAGTAGTCTTCCAGCTTTTTTGGGGGGGCTTTCAAAAGCATATTTCAGGGATCTTTAAGTGCTACAGGGCCAGGAATCTTTTCTTTGTATAGATTGCAGCCTTCAGCTCTTGGCTGCTTGCCTTGCTCTGGTGCTTGTTGCAGGTGGACAAGTATTTGGTGTTGTCACCTGGGCTAAATGGGTTGGCAGGGCTCAGTAACAGTAGGAGAGGGAGTCTGTGGGAAGCTCGGAGCCCTCTGGGATGCTACTAGCACTCAGGATTTCCAGCCATGCTTTTTTTTTGTTTTTTTACACAGGTGCT
Organism: Pluvialis apricaria; assembly: GCA_017639485.1. Lineage (NCBI taxonomy): Eukaryota > Metazoa > Chordata > Aves > Charadriiformes > Charadriidae > Pluvialis > Pluvialis apricaria. The sequence continues at coordinate 115,088,646 of CM030008.1, read as the reverse complement.
GAAGTGTTTGAAGGACCAAGATGCTACCACTTCATCAACCTCTGAGGAGTTCAGGTTGTACTAAGTAAAGGCAGAAAAATCCTGAGCCCTTAATTCTTGACTTGATGACAGCCATTGCATGGCTGTCAGACTCTGTGGACTTGCAAATAGTGTAGGGATGGCTGGGCAACAGTTGCAGCTCTAATTCTTTTTAGGTGGTGGGAATATCAACAGAAAATATTGCAGTAGATGTGGGCATGTGAAGCAATACAGGTTTAAGAGCAAAACAGTGTAGGGAAAGAACTCGGTAATATTGACAAGACTACTCTGATGTTATGTATTGAGAAACATAATTGTCCATTACCTTGTAAAGGGTGCTGAAGCTTCTTTCCATGCACTCCTGTACTTGGCCTGAGTTGTTGTCACATTTCTCTTTGCCACATTGGCGATAGCCCGCAAAATCCTCACCGAAGGCTACTGTGCAGGCACAAATGCAAGAGAGCTGACACGCTTGTGCTAGCGTAGGGGAAAAAACAACAGCCAACAACAAATGTCCACCACTATGGCAGCTTGTTACCTGTTTCAACAAGTTGTTAGAAGTTTTAACAGATTTTCACATAACAACTTAGTTTGAGTGCAAAAAAAGGGTTTGCCTAAACCCCTGTCGCATTGTGCCTCAACTGTGTGTCGTGAGCGAGACGGACTTCAGTGAAGTTTGTGAAATTTTAGTGGCATGAATCCTGCTGTCACTCTGTGTTATGTTATTTCTGATTGATCAACATGCATCTAAATACTTGTTTACAGAGGAATTAAATGCTGCATTCTCTGAATCTGATCAAATTATTGCAATATGTACTTACCAAGGCTTTATGTAGCCTTGAGGCTTCACCTATGTGATGTCTTCTGATAGAGAAAAAGGGGTTTGCTTTCTCAAGTAGCTTGACTGTGAAGAAGGCAGAGGAGTGTAGCAGTGTTTCAGCAGCTCCTATCCCTTTACAAGTACTTTAAAAATGCATGCACATGTTCTACAGCAGTTACATGGTTGGAAGGGACTCTCTGGGAGACTTCAAAATTGTTCTTTTTTTTTTCAGTTCCTTGTTTGGACAGTGAAGACATGACAGCAATGGCAGCGCTTCCTTTCCTCAAAGCTGATGTCAGAGAGATATTTGAAAGTAAGTTTCATGCTATTTCAGGATGAAGTACTATGCTGGATTCTGCCTTTCATTAAGGATCATCTACTAGCTGATCAGGGACTCGGCATATCCCTGATTAAACACTCTTCCAGAAGGACAAAATCTTCCATTGGAGCCCAGGCACAAATATCATGGGTAATAGCTGATTTTATAATTAGTTTATGACCACAGTGCTTCATCTCCAGAGGTAGGATCTGTCTATTTCCATAAGCACTTGTTCTCTTGCATTTTTAAAAAAAGTCTTCATTAGTCTCTTTTTAAGGCATTGGATTTGACATACAGTCAACAAAATTCTTAGAGTGTAACTGAGTACAAAAATGGAGATATCTGATTAGTGAAATTGCATACGAAATATATGCAAACATTCAAAACTCCTTTTTAAAACGAGCCTATTCTGTGGAACAACCCCCCCACATCTGGATTCTTGAAAGAAAGTATAATAGTCTTCATATGAATTCAGGGTGAGTTTCTTAAGCTTCTCATCTTTAGCCCACTGCAAAAATAAGTGTGGTTTTTATATAGAGAGATAGCTGTGCTACCTGTGGCTTGGGTTGCCCAATATTAAAATATTTGTTGGGTATGAATTTTTTAGGCTTTGCCTGTTTAATTTTTACTTTTTCACAGATGTGGGTTTTGTGGGGGTGGGAAGGGGTCTGGTTTTCCTGCAAATTTTGAACAAGCATTTTGGTTGTCTTGGAGAGCAGATTTATGAAAAATATCTGCCCACATTTTTATAGTTATAGGGGGAAAAACTCAGTGTTGCCATGTCTTAGAAGGACTTGAAGTTCAGGCAGGTTGTAATCTGAGGTCTGAAGCATTTTTCCCCATACAGATGAATCTTGTTTGGTCTGTAGAATTTATTTGCTTAGATGTCTTCCTTAAAAAGTGGCCCTTTAGTGCAGCCAGACCTACTGCATCTGAAGAGCTGCACAGAGTAGTGAAAGCAAAAATCTCTTTGGGCTTTCAGTGCCTCCTCTGCTTGCATGCAGACAGTATGGAGATGAGAAAAGCATCTCTTCTGCAACTGTACTGCAGAGGAGTCAGAAATGAAATAGGATGAATGGGAGATGTTACGATAGAGGAGGACATGGCAGAAGTTTGGGGTAGAAAAAAACAGTAATCTGTACTTGGGAGGAAAAAAGTGTTGTGCTGGTCTGATTAGGTGGGAACATGTTGCTCTTACAGGTGACCAAAGCTTTGCTGAGAAACTTGCTTCTGGATGTATTCAACTTCTGACTTTTTGCCTCAGGTTGTTTTCTCAATCTGGATCTCTAAGTAACCACCTTTAGGTAACATACCTGCAGTTCCTTGCTAAGGCCTATGTTTCTATACTGCTGTGTGCTATGAAATGGCATACTTGTACTTTAAAGTATGCGAGACCTAAACAGGGCAAGGGCAGAAGTCAAGACCACAATATAGTGACTATCCAGAGCACACAGTGCTCTAGAGGCAGTGGCTTAATGTTGAGGTGGACTGTCTAGCAATTTTTTTTTTAGATTGAGTTATTTGACCCAGTTGGAGCTCCCTGTAGTGAGTCAAACCACAGAGCTGAACCCAGATTGAACTACTGTAAGCAGTTTTCTTTTGATAGCTGTTGGGTTTTTTCTTTGTTTTTCAGTTCCTTTAAAAAATGACTTCAAGCCCCGAAGAAAGAGGAGGAGGGTCTTGGAGAATCCCCAACTTGGGAGAAGAAAGCTTTGGCGTCATAGGATGAAGGTGGTAAAACGGGAGTTGCATAGGAGTAGGCATCAAGAGATGGTCCAGGAGCAGGTTCAGGTGAATGAAAGTCCAGAGGGAGCTCAGCAACTGTTTGCACCAGTACAGCTGGAGCAAGGAGGAGACCATCTCTCAGCAGCCCAGCCACTGCCCCCTGGTCAACAGCCCCAGGGAGGGGACAATGTCCAAGTGCAGCTGCAGAGGCAGACAACACAAGGAGGCATGGCCCCAAACATGGGACCACAACAAGTGGACCAGGGCGGGTGGGAATCCCCAGAGGTGACCGTGCAGGTGCGGCCTCAGAAGCTGAGCCAAGGGTGGGAATCCCCAGAGGTGACTGTACAGGTGCGGCCTCAGAAGCCAAGCCCAAGATGGAAGGCCCCAGCGGTGACTGTGCAGGTGCAGTTACAGCAGTGGGGCCGAGGGCTGGCTCTCCCACAAGTAACTGTGCAGGTACAGCCACAGGAACAGGGACAAGGAATGGCTGGTGTCAAGGTCACTGTGCAGCTGCAGTTGGCCCATGACTCAGAGGAGGTAACCTGCCTCCAGAACAAAGGTGAGGAAGTGTTAGGGAATGGAGAGCAGCTGACCCCAAAACAAAATCAGGGAGAGCCAGTGGCAAGATCTAAAGGTGAGAGAGAACTGGCTGTGGTGGAGCTGGTGCCACAGGAGGCTCCAAGCCAAAAGCAGGATCAAGAAGAGGTGACGAAACCCCAGCAGGACCAGAGCCAAGAAGAGGGAAGAGTGGAAGTGATGGAGCTACAGGAGATGCAGGTTAGAGACAAAGCTGACCTGCATGGGATAGTGACAGAGGAGCAGCTGCAGGACCAGAGCCAAGAGTGGGAACACCTAAAAGCAGACCTGCCCCCACAAAAGGAAGGTCAAAGTGCTACAGAGGTGATGCAGGAGCAAGGTGATGTCGAAGAAGGGCCCAAGGGGGTGGTGGAAGACCAGAAGGAAGACTTGGGGCAAGAAGCATCTAAGAAACGCCCACGAGAGACTCCAAATTATTTTGTCTCTATTCCAATAACAGATGATCAGGTATTTTGAAGTAGCTGTTCAATCAAAAATAATAAAAACCTTAAATAAGAAGCTGAGCATAAATTTAAAGTTACCTTGGTTTCAAAGCTTAAGAAGCCCAGAGTGATGAAATTTTGCTCCCCTACCTGAAGTGATGTATTGGGTCTGGCTGGAATGGAGTTCACTTTCTCCATAGCAGCCTTCATAGTGCTGTGCTTTATATTTGTTAGCTAGAACAGTGTTGATAACACACCAGTGTTTTGGCTACTGCTAGGGGGAAAAACGTCACTTTGAGGATTGCAGTTGCCCCTTCCATAAGGTCTGAATGGATATGTCTGTCCTCAATACCTTTTATTCTGTAATCTTTTCCAGAAGAAAGCTGCAGCTTTCACCATCTTGCATTGTTCCATCCTACATTGTTTTACAGCCATATTTAGTGTAATAGAAACTAGTATTGATTTGTTTGTTGCCTTCCCCACTGAAGTTTACAATGGACGATGAGAATTTCCTTCTCTTCTGCAGAAGAGAAAAGGGGTATTTATCTATTCTCTCTTCTCCACCTCTTACCCAACAAACTTACCCAGATGTCTTAGATAGACAGTTAATTCCAAGAAGCTGTGTGTGGAGTCTGCATGCTCATACTTCATCCAGGTATGCTCTATTTTCTGTGATTTCCGCATTTGCAGCAGTGTTGAACAAGCAACGGAATCCTTCACCTCTGTACTGTTAAACCAAAACACAGGAAACAGCAGAAATCCAAATAGAAATATTTTCATCTAGAGACTTTGTGAGGGTCCTAAAACATTCCAATCGCCACATTAAGCCTTTCTTCCGAAATATGTCAAGATAGCCTTGTAGGGTTTGGGTACTGCAGGCACTATCTTATCCATGGAAATAAAATCCAAAGATGATACACAAGCTGGAGACAGATCTCACACGACATTCTTTAGTTATGTATGACTAGTTTGAAGCCCCCTAACTTCTGCATAACCCTATGTCTCTTTGTATTTGTAAAGTAAGAGGGGAAAATATTGGCTCATCTTGAGCTACTTACTCCCATTCTGCTGGTATGAATTTTGAAGCCCACACTAAACTTTCTGAAAGAAGGATACAGAGCATCTGACTCCCAAAGCAGTGCTGTCCATACCTTTAGTAGGAACAGGCTTTTTGCCCTTCAGCCTCCTATAGACAACTGTGACTTGCTGATGGCAGTGGTTTGGGTTTTTTTTAGCAGCTTCTCAGGGTATGCAAAAGTAAATGGAGCCCTCACGCTTTGTTCCAGCACCCGCTGTACCCCTCTTGTCTGTGACTCTGCTCTTCTTGCTGAATAGCAGCATCGTGAGATGGGACATGCCCCATGCAGTGGACCCTGATGTAGGGGCAGCAGGTGACTGTGCGCTCAAATGTACTATGCAGAGAAAGGGAGAGAAAAGCTTTGGGTTGCAAAGACAAAAAGACTATTCCATCCAGCAGAGGCAGGCAGGCAAGCAGTCTTCATTTGAATCAGTAACTGCTGTGTCCCAGCTAGCATAGGCAGAACTGAGAAACAGCATAAATTGTGTGAATTATCAATATTTATAATATGTATGCATCTTGGAATCTTTTCTTACGAAGCAAATGTAAAAGGCAGAAACTGAATGTTAACTTGCATGAACATAGTGAAAAGATAACCCTTGCCTACCAGCTTCTCCTATTAGTTTATGGTACTTTTTCCAATGAACGAAATAGGTATTGTTTGTTGCAATATATAACTTGATTCCTTTTTTCCCCCTCTAGCTTAGGCTTCCATGCACTATCCGGCATGACTGTATTTACACTGCTGAAAGGCAATAATTAAGTAGGATGACTGTATCTGTTGTACATCTTTCCTTTTTTTTCCAGCATGACAAGGAACTGCAGTACAGCAGCTTACTTTGTCAGGCTTTTGAGTTTTTGTTTTTACCTTAGTTAAGCATAGAAACTCTTATGTATGTGTTAGAGGGAGATGTCAAAGGTGCCTTCCTCTTGGTAGGCAATTATTTGCTCTGGCTTTGTCTTGAGTGGAATAGTTTCTGAAGGTTATCTGGAGGATGGCCCCTTATAACTTTCAGTGATTCCTACATATGACTGGCTTTTGAGAGGTGAACAAAAGTGCAGAGCACATCAGGAAGATAAATGCCAGGAAGGGAAAATAACTGTGCAAGCTGGAAGACAATGCTGGCAGTGGAACAAATGGGTATAAAGTGGGCAAAGAATAAATCTAGGCTGGAAACTAGAAAGTTTCCTGCCATCTGAGGAATGAGATCATGGAACAGCTTGAGGGGACAGGAATGCCTAACTTATTCTGCTATTTTAATGAGATTTGAGTGTCCTAATATATGGCCTGTGGCCACATCCTGTATGGCTCTATGAACACCCTTCCCTTCTTTCTCCTTTCCTTCTCTCTCAACTCTGCTCTTCCAGATTTCCACCACACCAGATTTCTCTCACACCAGCTCTGGTAATCCAGCAGCTCTGACATATCTAGCTGGATGCTCTGCTCCAGATATTCCCAGTTTATGCTCCTTTTAAGTGCTACCTTTAAGGGTGGGAGTGACCTGAGACAGCCCTGGGTGAGGCTCTGTGAAAAAACACTGAAGGGTACAGTACTGTAGTCCTGGTATGTGTATATGTGAAGGGTGAGTAAATAAATGTGTAAATATAACATATAATATATTTTGTCAACAATTTCAGATGCTTTTATCTCTAAAGCAGAGGTTCCTGACCCCCTCCCCCGAATATACAATGTGGTTGCCTGTTACACTGTAGGCCTTGTAGTCCCTTACACAGAAGGGTTTTAAAGATGCTGTTAGTCTTTTGGGTAGAACTAATTTGCCTTATTTATAATTTTAAGAGAGCTCTCCAGATGATGGGGCCTAAGGCTGTCTCCATTTTCCTCCCTTTCAACAGGACAAAGAAAAAACCCTGTTGCTGTCCTGGTGGCTTTTTTCTTTTGTGTCTAGGAGGGCTCCAGGAGACTGGACACCAGCCTCCAGCAATGGGCTTTGGCTGGGGTGGGTCTAGGAATGTTGTGGTCTCAGCTTTCAATACTGTATTACAAGTGCTTCCTTCCTGTCCCCCACCCAAAAAACCCAGCCATCCCATCAAAAACATAGCATTTATAGAAAAGTGCTACAGACTGATCCACCAAAAAAAAGAGGTGTAGAGATAAGGTAGACTGTTCCCATGAGAGAAGAAGCAGAAAGTTCTGAAGACACATTTGTGAAGCTGACAAAAATGGGTAAGAAAAAACATCAAAATTGCTCTGCAATAGTTAGATATCTACATGAAAGAATTTCATTCAAACTTGGCTGCCCAGCTGTCTGAGCCTCTGGTTAAGAAGGCATAATGATCTTCTTTCTTATTTCAAGAGTATTCTTAGAAAGATTGGGTGAGGGAGAAGAACACAGGGCTCTTTTGTGGAATTGCTGTCAATACTTAACAGAGTCTGTTGAAGCAAAGATTTTAGTTCATGTGGTCAGACAACTTGATGACTTGATTCCTGCTCCATGTTTTCATGATCTAAGCAAACGCGCTGTAAATAGCAGGCCATAATAAATTATGCCTCAGTTGCAGTAGGAATGACCTTAATGGAAGAGTCATTTTAGTGGTGTGTTTTTCATCATGACAAATGTACCATAAGTCTAAATTCAGAGAGTTTGTTGTTGGTGTCTTCAAATGGATTCTCTTAATTGTGTGTGGCTTTATCCTGACATTTATCAGAAAGTTGTTATACTAATCTCTTCTGCCGTGCAGGCTGTGGGACTATCTACTGGACTGCACAGCAACTGCCAATGCTTTATGTAGAAAGATTGCAAAACAAAAACATATTGACCCAGCTGTTTCAACCTATGTAAGAATAAAGTGGAGGTCTAACATGTGTGAGCACCTAGGCATTTAAGCCAGAACTTGCTCAGTGAAATAATCTGAAAATCTATAAACAACTTGGCTGTAACAAAGGCTTCCACCAGGTGCTTAGTCCCTGTGTGATTGAATTCTTCTCCCTCCTGCCTTGTTCCCATGACTGGCTTATAAACCTTAACAGATCATTTTGAAAAAAATCTTTGTTTGGAGTCAGTTGTGTAAAGGCACAGATAGACCCAGAACAGCCAGAAACTGGCTGTGCAGTTCAAGAAAATACCAATTCAGGAAACAGCATGTTTACCCAGTTGATCTACTTTGTTTGCTGTTACAGTTTCCTTTTGGAAGAGACATCAGTTTAATCTGTGATCAAACTTGTAATCAGAAAATGGCATAAGATTAATTATGGAAATGCTTTTCAATTTCCACAGTCTATTAACAACTGACAACTGCATGAAGATCCCATTAATATTTACACAGATCTGTGAGCTTTATTCTAACATGCTTAGGGTCAGATTCAGACCTATGTAAAGATCTAGGGGTGCTGGAGCACATGAGAGCTATGACTTTAGCTTGTAGACTTTAAAAAGGAAAACAAATCAATCAATTCCTGAAAAATTAATTTTGACATTGAAACTGAAAGTTGTTATATGATCTGGGGAATTTTGTTTTGTGAATTCCTAGCTTAAACTTGAGTTGCATTTTTTAGGTGTGTGAGGCTTAAGCATTCTGAATTCTTCCAGTTATACCTGGGCACTCTGAAATGAAAATTTATTTCCCTGTCTTCTGTTTATGGCACTGCAGATTTTGGATAGAATTGAAGATGTCCAAGAGCTCATATTCACTAAAGAACCTGACCTGTTGAGAGCTCTTCTTCCTGTTCAAACTATGCACCTTACCATAATAGTAGCTCACCTGGGAACAGAAGAAGAAGTAAAAAGGTAAGAATCCTGCAAAATTCAAGTGCAGCTAATTTTTCTGTAGATATGGTAGCCTTACTGCTGCTGTTGTAAATAATTATGTTTTAGTAAAGCCTACACACGATTTCTGAGACTTTTGATCAGTTTCTGGCTTGCTCTCAACACCTGTGAGGAAGATCTTTTTACAAAAGCTAGATGTGGTGCTTCAGAGGCTGACATTTTATGTATCTGCCATGGGGTGAAGAGAAAAAGCAGCATGGCTGCAAATAGTATTACTACTGTGTTACTGTATCCTTACCACAAATTAACTCAATGCATGTAAAGTTCCCTGAGCTGCTGCCTTTTGAGAAACCACAGATTTCAGATCAGCCATGCCTGTTTCAGCTGGAAAACGTTAGCTGATAGGACATGTTATGTTAAGAAGGAAAAAAAAAAATCTGCCTAGCTCCTTTCCAAGCTGCTCTTGCCTAAATCAAGCTGTGGGCTGTCACTGGGGCCCTGTGAGTTAAGATGGGGATATTGAAAGATGACAAAGGAAATTTACCCTGTGGTCAGGAAAGCTAGAACCACTAGAAATGTCCAGCAAATAGAGCCCATGTGCTGCAGTTTTCTTCTCTAAGTCTTTTCCTACTGTACCGCACAAGGAAACTTGAGACTTCTTGGCATGAGGAGGCAGGGAGGGAAGGCCCTTGGGTGTCTGGGTAGGCACCGCGTGGCAGAGGTGGAAACATGGTCAGAGCAGCCCTTTCTCCAGGGGCCTTGGTGCACATCAGCAAGGGAATGAAACAGCAAGGCCTCAACATCACACAAGTTGTGACACAGGATCTGCTTGTGCATAAAGCAGAATGCCTAGGTGGCTGTCAAAAGAGCCAATATGAGGGGGAAAAAACCCCACCAAACCAAAAAATCCCCCCTCCCTCCTCCCCCCAAAAGGGAAACCCTTCTGCCTATGCAGGCAGCAACAGTTCAACAGGATTAAGATGCATATGACAGGATTGTATGTTGCTTATTTTAAAATAATCTGCTTTGCTGTACATTCCAGAGGCTTTTTTGGAGGGCTTGAAGGGGGGAAAAAAAGATAGGAGGACTGTTGTATGGGTTAAGGGGCCTGTATGCACAAGACGCCATGTACAGTAATTCAGTAATGAACACCTGTGCCAGTGCTGCTGACTGGGCAGGCTGTCATCCAAGAGGAGAGGAAGCTAGTGGAGAGCTGCAATCAAAACGGGAATCAATTGGTTAGGGAGGTGAGTGGAGCTAAGTCACGTTAATGAACTTAAGAGTGGATGGTTGCCTGTAATATAAAAATAACGGGCATACCTAATGAAAAGCAGCTCTCCCTTGCCAAATGCTTTTCATCCTTTATCTACCTACTTACCGAGCTCTACTAAATGAGGCTGTAGTTCAGTGGCTACTACTCCATGCTGTCACAAGAAAGACTGCCTTAAGGTGTTAGGCCAAGTATTTCTCACTTCTCAAGCTAACAGCACTGCTGAAACAGGTGGCCCAGCCCCTTGCAGAGGGAGGGAAGCATCTTGATCTCATGGCAGAAGTTGTTCTAGCAACACTTAATGGTAGCTTAAATCTTACGGACTAGGGCTAGGTTAGCCCTGCTTGTTTTTAAGGTGGAAGAAGCAAGATCCTCTGCAAAGAATTCATTCCCTTCCCACCTTTGGTTCTGGCCTCACCAAATCTTTGTCTGCAGAGTCCCCAAGAATCTCAGAAAGCAGCAGCTCCTATGTTATAGCTGAAATAATTCTAACATAGTAGTGAGGATTGCTCATAATGTTGACTGTTGTGTCAGTCAGTGGCCTTTGTGTGCATGAAACATGCTTTCCGAAGGGGATTAGTTTGTGCTATGGGGCTGTAGTGTCTGACTTCTATTTGGATAATGTTACACAACTCTAAGATTTGCTGGAGCAAACCTCTCCAGTGAAGACAGGCTGAGAGAGTTGGGGTTCTCTAGTCTAGAGAAGAGAAGGCTCCAGGGAGACCTTATAGCAGCCTTCCAGTGTCTGAAGGGGGGCCTACAAGAAAACTGGAGAGGGGCTTTTTACAATGGCGTGTAGGTGATAGGACAAGGGGTAATGGTTTTAAACTGGAAGAGGGTAGACTTAGATTAGATATTAGGAAAAAACTCTTTACTGTGATGATGGTGAGATGCTGGAACAGGTTGCCCAGAGAAGTTGTGGATGCCCCATCCCTGGAAGTGCTCAAGGCCAGGCTGGATTGGGCTTTGAGCAACCTGGTCTAGTGGTAGGTGTTCCTGGCCATGGCAGGGTGGTTGGAACACAATGATCTTCAAGGTCCCTTCCAACCCAAACTGTTCTAGGAAACGAATGGAGTCAAAACTTTTTCTAGGTGTAAGGATGAAGTAAATGTGGCTACAGAAGCCCAGCAACCCATGGACTGGTGTCCTGTAGTCATAGTATTTTCTTAGAAGTATGAAGCATTAGTAGAAGGTTTCTGCTCAAACTCAATTGGAAGACTGACAAGATCCCTCTTCCTGAAACATCAGGATAAAGAGGGGTAGCTGTAAAACTTCAGTGGGTATTAAGCTGATGAAAGACTTGGTATTGATACTTAGAAACCTATTAGTTATACTTTGTCTTTAAGCAAAATGGTTGAACTTGAATTATGTCTTTGAGTAATTCACATTTTCCAGAGATATTTCAGTGCACAGCAAGGTGCACATCTAAACTTTGTTGAAATGGGACATACAGCTCTCAACATAAGCATCAATTTGATATTTTGTTAGCTGTCCTGGAATAGGAGAATATAATGGCGACAAATGCTAAGTGTGCTTCAGGTGGGAGAATAAATTTATTTTGGTTTAACAATAAAACTGGTGAACCAGTTGAAAATGGCAATGATAAAGTTTTAAACTACGTGACACGTATAAGTTCAGTTTTACCTTTTTTGACTCTTTAGCAGCAATATATTCACATACTGTTTCTGGTTTGTTAATGACTTGAACATACACTTTACTAGCAAAACTCACTTCTAATATATAAGCTAAGGTTGAAGTTATTGAAAGATATAATGTGTTTAAAATGTCTGTGCATCTTCTAATTGTTACAAAAGTATTAGCACTGAAATATAGTGTGGTTGTCACACCTTGCCGTAGTGCTGTAGAGTAGTCAAAATCAAGAGTATTGTCTGGTATCAAAAATATAAAAATGTTTCCATATGTAATAATCACAACTGTCTTTCAGAATACATATATATTTTATTATTATTTTTTAAGGGCTGTTTGGGCACTGAAGCAAAGCAAGACTAAAGTGGAAGCCATCTTGCAGGGCAAAGACCTTAATATGACATTTCATGGGATTGGACAGTTCAACAACCAAGTGATATATGTGAAAATGTTGGAGGAAGACCAGAAAATGCTGAGCAGAATTGCAGGTAAGCACCTAACCTGACTCCACCACTTGTGGTAAACCAGTTTGTAGATTCTGTCAGCTCTTGTAAGTACTGGCCTGAGCTGCTGTGCACGGCCATGATGTGCTGCCGTTCCTCTTGCATCGTCTCTTTCTTAATTGTTAAATGTGAAGCTGACAGCAGGGATCCCGCAGAACATGAGACCTAAAATAAATTCTGCGTTTTAGTTTGGGATAGGTGAAACGCACAGACATTTGACATGTCAAGATCACACAGCAAGACTACCCTGGCCTGCTCTGCAGTCAGGATCTCACAGGCCTGTGGTGTATGTAGGGTCTTCAAAGTAACACCTCAAAATTGGGGCTCTGTTCATTCTGACAAACTAGAAACCTTGCAAGTGTTTGCCTCAGATGAGTTTACAAGAACTTCCTTTAAATTGGAGCATGCATGAAATCATGAATACCTCTGGGACAGGAGGTGACAAATAGCAGTGTCTGTCTGCATATACGTGTGTAGCACCAGCAAATTAGTCTTTTTGTTTCCACCATAGAAAATGGAACAGAAAGACAAGTGTAGCTTGTCCTCTGCTCTACATTCCCAAAGTACTGATGGGTTCGTGAAGATATTCCAAATATTTAACCTGCTTACCTGCATCTGAGTACAATTTCAGAAGGGCTTGATATTCTCCCCTCTCCCCCAACCCTGTTCTGTTTTTAGGAGCTGCTTTAGCCTGCAATGCAGAACCTCATTTGCGTCTTGGGCTTCCACTTCCAACAGAGCAGAAATAATCAATATACATTTTTTTCCTTGCTATTTTCATACTAAGCAAAAAGGAAGCATAGTTCAACTAATGCTTCTCAAAAAGGCATGCTGTACAAAGACACTATGTAATCTTCAAAGAATATAGCTTTTCAGAGTAGTCTGTTTTCTTTTTGTTGAAGCGCCTTCCTACCTCGTCCAGTTCTTAGCTTTGATATAATAGTTCTGCTCTCTTCTTTTCCTGTTTATTTTCCCTCTTAAGTAGTCAGTGTTGCAACTAGACAGAAGATGCCTCTTAATATGAACAGCTTCTTTGCCTCAGCTAAATAAAATTAGCCACTTCGCTATCCATTACTTTTTGCTTGACTCTGGCATTCAATTTTCTTATTGTTCCATCCATGGCAAAGACAATGTTGACTCAAAACAGCTCTGTTTTTGTTGAAAGTATTCTGTTGTCCCTACTTACTGGGATTAGAGCCTCAAAAAAACTTCTCCATGCTCAAATTTTCTTCTAAAATCTTTAAGCTTAACACAAAATAAAATCTTGACTGGAAGATGACTAAGTAGAAGGCACATGAAGCAATTTCCTCTAAGATCAGATTTGGTACATGCCTGCCCACAACATATATATACTTCAATGCCTTTGAAAGAAGGGACTGCTTGGCCATTTTGACATCCCCCCTTCCCCCTTTAGCTTTTTCCTCATTTGCCTTTGAAAGACGCAGAAGTGAATACCTTCTTTCTCTTGTCTGACTACTGCTGTTTTTCCCTTTACTCATTGTTTTGCTTAACTGAGAATTTTATTCACAATGAATCATAGCATACAAGATCAACCTTTATCATGCTATTCTAGCACCAGGAGAAATGTTTAATTTTGGTTCTGCAAAATGTGTGCTATGGTGCTCTCTTTTCTTTTTCTTTTTTTAATTACATTAACTGGAGCTGCATTAACTCTAAAAGCCATTACAATAGTGGGTGACAGATCCTTCATGTTCTTTGCCTGGACAACCTGCATCTTCAGGCTTCTGGAAGCCTGGTATCTAGCTTCCAATCTGAATCCCTTTCTTAATGATACGGAGCAGAAAAATTTTGATTGCAAGCCCCAGGAATATTCTGTCAGTACTTGCGTGTTTTTTAATGCAATATGATTGTTCACTGATTGCCTGAAATACTTCCTTGACTGTGAGACAAGCTGCCAGTTTTCAAGCTGTTAACTCTGTCACCATTGGCTTTGCTATTCAGAGAGATGTGACTTCCAGTGTTATTCTCCTTTCTGCATAATTTCTGACCATTTCTAGAACTTAATGAGTCTGGGGATTATGCAAATATGTATCAAAATCTATCCTTTTAATGACATTTCTGAAGTGGTTTTCTGTTTTTTTCTTTCCCCTTCTCCCTCAGCATAGCAATTGAATAAATTGTTATACAATGAATAGGGATTTTTTTTCTTATCTTTTAGTCAATAATTTTGGTGGCTCATGGGGTAGGTGTGGATTTTCAAATGCCACCTTTTCAAGCAGCATGATGGGTGAATGATTTGACTGGCAAAGGTCAAGCTACTCCTGCCAGCTGCCTCTGCCTCATCACGCCCTTATCGATGACTTGTCAACAACAGTTTAACTGTTCAGCCTGCTCTAATGAAGTTTTTGAGCCTCTGAAGTGTTCTTGGCATTAGAAAATATAAAAATAGGTGGCTGACTTTTCATTAGCTTTCATTCCTATGTCATGGACTTTGGTTTCCAAGTGGAGAGTTATCCTGTCTCTTGATCAATTAACTGCAGTTAATTGGCAGTGGCAGATACTGGGAATTACTGGGCTTGCTGCATGTGACTTATCTGCTTTGAAAAAAGAAAAGGTACTGCTTAAGATGTCTTGGAATTTTCTTAGGATATTTATCAAGTGAGCTAGGGAAGACAGTCTCTGGAAAATTGAGTGCCATCCTGACATAGGTGGGACATCAGCTACAAACCTTGTTCCTAAACCGAGTTCTTGAAGATGATTCCAAGCCCTGACCTTGCAGACCTTTCTGATGAAAGTCTGCTCATGGCAGTAAGACCCTGAAGTAGTAACTCCTTCCTGCTGCTTGCTAGGGCTGATGCTGGGTGGTGAATATGAGGAGATGCTAATTTCTGGTTTTTTGATGTGTTAAGGTCTAGCTTGCTGCTTTTTGTGCTTCTAGAGGTTATTTGCCCAGATGATGTGTGAGGAAGGGCTTTTTTCTAGAAGATGCCTAGACACTTTGCTGCTGCATGTGTTCTTTGGGGCTTGCTGTGCTTTGACCTACTGGTGTGGGAGCAAGAAGGTTCAATAATATGTAGAAACCCTTCACGTTAACGTGCTTTATTTAACAAAGTACCAGAGGCACTTTAGGGGTTACCTAACCATAAACACCTACCATTTTTAGATGCCCTAAAGTATTTGTAGGTCTAGTGTGGACATCACAACCAGACTGTAGCCTTCTGCAGTGGCAGCTGGAGGCCAGGTGGGCATCCTGTAGGGCATCTAAAAGGGCATTAGATGCTTGTTCAAGCAACTGGATCCTTTTCTTCATATATTTTTCCAGCTGGAAAACATAAAGCAGTTGCCTTGGCAAAATGACCAGACAGCCCCAGCTGCTGTTTCCTCACAAATACTGAGATGAAACATTTTAATATATTAATTAGCTAAAGTCCAAGCCAGAGACTTGGCTTTGATACAAACACATATGACAAACTAGTAAACACGTGTGTAGTTAAACTTCCTGATAGATGGAAACACAAAGTGGAAGTAGGGTGATTTTAAGCAATGCACTCATCAAATATGTGCTATGCTATTTTTAACACAAAGTTCAACACCGGACCTGCTTCTCCCAGTTCCTAAGCAAGTAAGGAATAACAAAGACAGGTGGCAAGGAGGGGGTGTCTGGCAGGAAGAGCCACATAAGTGTTGCAGGTTTCCAGGGCAGATGTTGATTTTTCACTCTTTATCCCCTTCATACAACCAAAGACCTCTGGCAATAAGAAAAATTGCTGGAGAGAGGTCCTAAGTACTCCAGCATTAGCCAAGGCTTTCAGTGTTATTTTGGAATTATTCTTTACTGTTTAAGTGCAACTGCTGGAGAACACCACTTCATCTTCTGCACTTGTCAGACTTGCAGGGGTCTGCCTAATGCAGGCTTCACCTTGCTATTCTTGTGAGACTCTGCATCTCCCAGTTCAAAGTTCATGAAAACCGAGGCTAGATCAACTTGGCTTGACTGGTTGTTACAATCCGTACCTGAAAGACCTTGAATATAAATTCTGGAGTTGCTCACAAACACTACTTTTGATGCAGAATAAAACCTTATTGCTTTATAACTATGTCGCCAAAGTTTTTAAACTGACACTACCATTAACACTTCGTATTGTATAATCTGGGGAAGGAGTACTATGTTTGTATGACCTCTCCTTCTGAATTGCTCTAAGTGCTCCAGAGTTGTACTAGTTTTGGGAATCTTGCCACTTTTTGCTGGAAGCACTTTTCTTCTCGCATTGCTTTTTGCAATAACTGGGAAGAATCTGTCCCATCACACTTCCCAGCTGTGGCCACTGGGGGCTGCATCTTGTCCTGGCAGGGCTGCTGTGGGCATGTGCTTTCCTAAACTCACCGTTGTGGTAGGCGGTATGTGAATTCAGAAGGAACTGCATTGCAAACAGAAGTTTGGATCTAGTCTCAGGTTTGTAACATATGGCTGTATTTCATGCACAACTTTTGTTTTTGCTTATTTTTCATTTGTCTGTGTTGCCCGTGATGGGGTGACAGCTAGTTATCTGCTGCGTATTTTAACTGTGTGTCTTGCTCAAGAA
This sequence comes from Pluvialis apricaria, assembly GCA_017639485.1. Taxonomy (NCBI): domain Eukaryota; kingdom Metazoa; phylum Chordata; class Aves; order Charadriiformes; family Charadriidae; genus Pluvialis; species Pluvialis apricaria. The sequence continues at coordinate 115,071,975 of CM030008.1, read as the reverse complement.
AGGCACGGTGGCTTTTTGTCTAACCTTCCTGTAAATATTTTTCTCTACCTTCCAACTGTTTTTTTTTCTTATTTTCTTTTTACCAGAAGCTGTGGAAAAATGCTTTATTGAAATGAATCTCGACATCTCAGGGAGCAAGGATTTCAAGCCACATCTTACTTTTGTAAAGCTTTCCAAAGCACCAAGGTTGAAAAGAAGGGTAAGTAACAGGGTTTAAAATATTTCTTACCGGGATCTGTTCTAGTGATTATTTTCCTTCTAATGAAATTCTTGGAGACTATATACTTGAGCAATAATCATTGCAACTACAGAAAAATATAATTTCTATTATTTAACAAAGCTTGTATATGGGGTGGCCAACACAGTTGTTTGCTCATAGCCAATTGGAAGAGATGAGGTCTCTTGCTCATATTGTGTATGGCCCTATTGTAGAGTAGAGAGTGCTTTCCTTCTGCTGTGGCCAGTCAAATTTGCACAAAAACACAATGTCAAGCTGTTTCCATAGGGCAGGATGGCTTCTGAGCAATATTTATCTGAGATCAAGATTAATGTCATGTTGGAAGCCAGGCTGGTGCCTTGATTTATGCTAGAAATCTGCGATGTGCTTTTCTAACCTTTACTGCAGCATTGTATGGGATTTTATCACATACAATTAAAGTAAAAAACAACTCTGATTAGATTGCTCATTTCCCAGTGGAATATTGTCCTGCTTGTTTCCAGGAATAGTACTTGTATTTATGAGGTCAATATATTGCAAACCTGAACCACTAAAGGAGCATACACAAAGAAAACAGAAAATGCTATAATAGCTGAGGAAAATGACCTTGTATTTGTGCACTTCAAGTACTTCATATTGACTTGATATTTGCCTTCTGTATACATGGTACAATCAAAGTTGGATAGTACTGATAGTTCTGTGCTGGAGGCTCTTCCTTTTTTACTGCCTATGGGGAATTTCATGAGTACAGGCATCAGCAATGTCTAATGCAAAAAAAAAAAAAGAATATGCAACAGGCATGTAGGAATTATTTTTGCCTTTTGTCCAGAGTATTTTCACACTTCTTAACTATCAAGTTTAAAGTAAAAAAAATAAATTGTAACTCTTTGCATATTCTTCTCCTTATCTAGCACTAAATATAGCATATATTCCTGCATAGTATGATTCATGTATGCAATCTATTTGCTTATAAATATATAAATATTTATGTGTATAGAGCTTTGAATGTTTGTCAAGTGGGGAGCCCAGAACTGGACACAGTACTCTAGGTGTGGCCTCACCAGTGCTGAGTGGAGGGGAAGGATCACCTCCCTTGACCTGCTGGCAACATTCCTCCTAATGCAGCCCAGGATACCACTGACCTTCTCAGTTGCAAGGGCACATTGCTGGCCCACATTCAGCTTGGTGTGCATCAGGACCACTGGGTCCTTTTCTGCAAAGCTGCTTTACAGTCTGTCCTCAGCCTGTACTGGTGCATGGGGTTGTTCATTCCCAGTGGCAGGACTTTGCACTTTGCTTTGTAGAACAGCATGAGGCTCCTGTTTAGTCCATTTCTCCAGCCTGTTGAGGTGCCTCTGGATGGCAGTATGACCCTCTGGTAAATCAGCCACTCCTCCCAGTTTTATCAGTTTAGCGAAGCTGCTGAGGGTGCGCTTTGTCCCATCATCCAGACCGTTAATGAGGATGTTGAACAGTACTGAACCCAGTATTGACCCCTGGGGTACACCTCTAGTTACCAGCCTCCGACTAGACTTTGTGCCACTAATCACCACTCTCTGGCCCTGGCTGTTCAGCCGGTTTTCAGTCCACCTCACTGTCTGTTCATCCAGACCATACTTCATCAGCTTCTCTGAGTATCTTATGGGAGACAGTGTCAAAAGCCTTCCTGAAGTCTAGGCAGACAATATTCACTGCTCTTCCCTTGTCTACCAAGAATTGCTTCTGTCCAAATTTGTTTGCACTTTAAAACTGTTGGTCTTACAATACTGCTCTACACATCAGGGCCATGAAGCCAAAGTGCAGTAGGACTGTATGTTAAGTTAGTTATTAGGGGCCACGTGGATTCTGTGTGTCCATGTACAAATCTCCCTGAGGTTAGTAAGGCTCAGCCCTAGACATAGATTTAATTTCAAAGATCAAACTGGAAGATATAGTGTGTACTTATTTTGAGATCTGACATGCCAAATGAAAATACTGACAACTTCCTCCATCTCTTTCAACATCAAAATATAACGGGAAAAGAAAGGAGAAAAACTGACTGCCTCTATAACATCCCAATTGTGAAGACTGCGGAAGAGAAATTAACCTTCCTAAACACTAGAAGATGCCAAAGTATAAGACAAAATATTACTTTAGTTATTATGATGCCATCTACTGGCTGTAATTACTTTCTTTGTACCATAAATAACTATTTCCTTGTAGTAAGGATGCAGTTTAAGTATTTCATGCAACTTAAGTCATCGTTAAATGGAGCTTGAGAAATAATTAGTAGCACTATCTGTTTATATTTTACATCTCAAGAATGCTTTGCTAAAAAGACAGGTATGTGGTGATACTAGTGGAGTGGCTGCAGACCTTGTTCTTATTTGCGGGGAAGAAGGAGGAGCTGGTTCTCTTTAAAATAACTGCTATAACTGCAGACTCTCATCTTGGGGAAATTGTGCATTGTTGACTTTAGTGGTGTGTCAAAAGATCCCAAGAAGCTGGGGAGAGCTTGGGTTGTGTGCTATTTATCTTGAATAGCTACCGAAGGAGCAGTATGTGCTGTTTGTTGATCGGGTTCAAAATGTGTAGCGTGCCCCTGGCATAAATATAAAGTATGGGCTCTTCAGGTTTTCTGACCTCTCTCTTTCCAGTGAGCCAAAAGGGAACAGTTCACCTCTTAAGAGAATCCACTTCAGTATCTGTCTGTGGTGAGAGCCTTCCCCAGCACGCAGATGAAGTGCTTTTGTCAGTGCGGGTTGTCAGCCTCCAGTGCCGGGCGCTGCCTGTGCCGGAGCAAAGCTGTGGATCAAGTGCCTCCATGCTGAAGTGGAAAATGTTTGTTCTTCCTTTTTATGCTGCTTTAAGTAGATTCTCTTCGTGCAAGTCTGCAAATAGCTGTGGTCCACCTTGGCTGGTGTGAGAGCAGGAATGCCACAGAGTCATGTACTTGTATTAAAATATTCGGAGTTTTTTAATGAAAGGGCAGCCCTAATCCTGCCCTCTTCTGGCTACTTGATAAGTTATCTTCAATGACATGACCTTACTTGAGTTTCCATCATCCTCCCGAATTACCCAGAAAACAGCCCATGCGTGGTATACCTCTGCATTTAAGCTGAACTTGTAGCTGGTGGTGTAAAGGTGACACGTAGCTCCTGGCCACTGAACAGCCTGGCTCTTACTGACATGTGGGCATCTCTGGGGCACAGGAAAAGGTGTGCACTTTCTTTAATTAAACTTTGAAGTGTTTTGGTCATCAGGGTTTGATGTGTTTGGGTTTGAAGCTATTTATATCTGGTTTTGTCCAGGGGTCGCTGGCTGTTCTGGCCATCCTCCTGCATATTCCCTACATCGTGAACCATGCTTGCCCACTGGCACAGAAGTCTGCTAAAAAGGCTGTCCTTACAAGGAAGGAAGCTTGTAAAGAGTCCTTTTTTTGTGGTGTTTGTTTTTAATTGTGTGCTCCTGTGCATTCAGAGGCAGGGCTGAACAAACTGATTGAGACTGCTTTGAGGGCAAGTGCTGCAAGGGGCTCCTTGGAGCCTTGTTAGCTGGCTCGCTCATTAGGTTAAGGGAAGGTGGAGACTATTCCCTATTGCTTAATGATTCATCTGTCCTTCACTTCATCTCCATGTGTGCCCCTGGCATATGCGGTTTGTTACAGGCTAAATGCTTTGTGGGAGCCCCTTATTTAAATTGGCAGCCTGTTGCTGACCGAATTAAAGCCGTGGGGACTGGGGAGTTGTTGGCTTGCTCGCCCATCCCTGGTGACACCCAGACAGGGGAGCCGGTGCTGCTATGCTCGAACTTGTCAGGGAGAGCACAGCGAAGACGGGGGGGGGGGGGGCTGTTGATTTTTAAATCTTGACAGTCCTAAATTGCAGTGGCTTTTGAACATGTTCCTTGATCATGGCAGTGGAAGTTACTTTTTCTTAGTCTGAAAAGAACATGTCAACATCTGAAAACACATCTATGGGAGCAAACACTTCCATTTACATGCTGCGACTGCAGTAGCGTTTGGCTATTGGGATACCAGCAGTGCTTGGTAGCTATCTAAGAGCTGCTGGGGTTTGCTTTTTCTCTTCTTCTGGCTTGATGAAATGAGCTTGCTTTCACAATAAGTCACTGAGTTAAATTTCTTTTGAATACTTCTTTGCTTGCAGGGAAGAAGGCATACGAGCTCTATTTCTAATCTGTCTCTAGCATGTAATTTAATTACTATTGTGGAATGCGTATACCAAGGAGAAGGATTTCTTTTTCAGTCTGTAAAGGTAGCAATGGGATGAAACTAAGTACAGTAAACTTTAGCTGAAATAAAAAAAAATCCTCCTAAAGGCAATTTTGGAGACTACAAAATAGGTTCCCAATGGATGTGGTGACTGTGAACTTGCTGGAAATATCTAAAATTAGATGTATGCATTTGAATAATAGTGGATTAAATTGATCTGTTTCTGTATCTTTAAGTTTTTTTTCTTGTGGAGGGTGGGGTGGGTGGGGAATTCAGCAAAAGCCAAACTTCCTATAACTTTCATTACTAATGATTGATTTTTTTTTCAGTATTAAGTTAAATACTACCAAATAAAGTTGATATTGCTATTCTAATAGGGTGGGTGGTATTTTCTTTGCTAAAGTTAAGATAATACTTGATACATCTTGTACCTTTCTAAAACACTTATATTTTTGTGTGTATATATTAAAAACATAGATATAATGTCACATTGCTCTTTTAATATTTAGGGCTTCAGAAAAATCTGTTCGGATCTGTATAAAGAATATGAAGACAGCTATTTTGGCACGGAGGTCTTCAGTCAAATTGATCTCTGTGCCATGCGTAAGAAGAAGCAGGAATCGGGTTACTATTATTGCGAGTGTTCAATTAACGTGGGCTCCTGCAGTACGGAAGAGAGTAAAGAGCAAGAAATGCAGACAGAAGATGTGGGAGAAACGAGCAGTGAAGACCCTCCAAATAGTGCTGCAAAGGATGAAATAGGAGCAACTGCTACAAGCTGCAAGCTTGCCTCGTGTGTAGTAGTAGCTGATGATAAACCATCTGAAAATTTTGCTGAGGCTTCAATTGCAAGTAAAGAAAAAGAAATTGAGGTGAAGGGACAGCCTGAAGCAACAGATGGGACTTTTCTTGCAGCTGGAGAGTCAGTACTTGGTCCGTTGCCAGCAGGATCAGATGCATTGAAGGGCGTGGAAAGGGAACAAGAAAAAGCGAGGGTAACAGATGGTACCTTGCAGAAAACTGAAGCAACAGAACGTGCACCTGATCAGCTGAAAAGTTCAGGATAAAGCTGCTGCAGTCCTTGGTGAACAGATCCCACGCTTGGTGATGGTGGAGAAGGCAGGCAACCACAGCGATACTGAGCTGCACTGGGCTGAGGTGGAGGGTGGGGGTGGTGAATTTTTTGGCAGAAAGCAGGGTGTTTTAGAAGACTGGAAAAAGAAGCAGAACAAAATCTATAAGGGAAATATCACTGAATATTGTAATGGTGAAATGCCTAGGTCTAAACAAGAGCCTACACTACAGGTTGTATGTGAGCATATGTACTATAAAGACAAATAAGCTTTGGTTTACAGGATCAGGCCCTTCAGAAGTCATGCATTGATACCAAAGTTGTTGCCAGGCACCCCTGGTGCCCAAGTGCACACTTCTACCTTCCTTGCATTTCTCCCTGCCCTGTGTTCCCCTTCCTCTGGGCCTGCAGCCCTGACTTTGCTCCTGCCTTCTCCTCCCTGACTACTGCCTAAAGGCACCTCTTCTTGCCTAATCCCTACAGCTGCTCTGACTTAAAGACACCAAACCATGATTGCAACACAATCATTCACTGCATGTCTGTAAAGGGCAGATGATTTCAGTTGTTGACACGTCTGAAATACATGCTTTGCTTTGGCTAGTAGCTACTTAATGTGAGTTTTGCCCGACTTATGGAAATAGTATTTTTGGAATAAAATGAGGTATAAAACTAATTTTATTTAGATAAAGAAAAGGAGAGGAAGAGGAATCCATACGAGTTGTTTTTGTAAAATGCCTTGAGAAGGAAACGAGGCATGACAGCCTTTTTCTAAACCGAAGTTATGTTGTATGCATGTATGCTACACATGTAGGCACGAGTTGGCAAAGAACTGGCTAAAACAGGACCGGATTAATCTCTGGCAAGAAGAGATTAAGGGTTTTGAACCATCGGTGGGGCTGGAGTTCCCTCGCTTTGCAGGTTGCCCGCTGAAGCCACGTCCCTGGCGAGCGATGCCTCCCCGCCAGGCTTGCCCTACCTGCGGGATGGGGAGAGGATTTTCCCTGCGGAGCCTCATGGCAGAGGGAAACCAGCAGATGGCACTACTGGAAAAACAGCTGCGAGTGGAGAGGGAACCGGCTGCCTGCGGGGTTTCAACACCCGCAGCAGCCTTAGGCAGCTATAAAGGGGGCAATAAACGCGGAGGAAGGCAACCGGGACCTTGGAAAATGTCTTATTTCCCTTTCCTGCTCTAATTGCTCCTTGAAAACCGATATTTAGTCTTTTAAAAGCTCCACCTTTCCTTGGAAAAAAGGGTGTGCGTTTCAAAAGCATGTGATCAAGTAGTGCTTCCCCCCCCCCCCCCCAAAAAAAAAAGTAGCAGGGTTAAGCACGCGGTGTTTTGCTTCCCTACGTGGTGTGTGGGAATACACCTTTGGGCAGAGGGGCTAGGATGCACTCTGTAAAATTACCATCAGGCTGTTTTAAACCTGTTCAGCTTGTTACCAGGCTTTCTTTTTCAAAAACAAAACAAAAAAAACCAACCCTGCACCCAGCCCTGGTTTTGTGCCCTTTTCATAGGGAGTGGGGGGGGGTAAACAAATCCCACCGGGCAGCCACTGGTCAGGAGGAAAGGGAAGGCTCTGCATTTAATGAACCTGCTTTGTACTCAGCACCGGGGTCTGTGTCGGATCCCTTGTGCTGCGCTGCTTGGCAGAGCATTTATTTTTGTGTCACTCCACTGAAGGCTGTGGACATTCAAAAGGCTGTCCCCAAATGGTCTTCTAAATGCAAATTCGAGAGTGGTTATTCCCAGCTTCTCTGGGGTCTTCAAAATGCAGCTAAATTGCTCAATGCTAGAGGAAGACTTCAAGGTTAATTTGGGGGAGTAGTTAAGAGTGAGACTTCCATAGAGCCTCTCTGTATCAGCACATTCAGGATGAATTTGTTTTCCAGAAAAGTTTGCTTTCAACATACACTGAGGAAACAGTGTTTCTTAATGATTTCTTAAATCAGAAAAAGATCAGTGGTGTCATTTGTCTTACGAATTTAAGTGGATTCAATGGCCTAGGACCAAGTACAAGTTACAACAAGCTGTACTACTTCGTATTGAAAATGTTAATTATCTTTTTATAGACAGATGGCACTGGAGTGTAGCAAATGTGTGGTGAACCTGCACTCATAAATGTTTGGGTTTTTAATGTGTACAGGTTCCAATTTAAGTTTAATTCTGTTTTAGGATTATTGTGATGATTGCAGGGTAATTAATTTCACTTGTCTTGGGAGTATAATACACTTGTTTTGGTACATTAAGTTAAAATAAATACTTAAGTTCTATCATTGTGATTAATCTTGACAATTTAGAATAGTACTTAAAACTAAATATCTACCAAATACAGTATTCAGCTCTTTAGTCTCTAATGACAACCAAGTCAAAATAAACTTCTGTCATGCTGTTCAAATCATAACAGCATATTTTCAGCCTTATGATGGAGAATATAAAATAAATCTTGAATTTTTTTGGTGCTCTGCTTTAGCTATGGGGACCCATTCTTTTGTTCCCTGGTGTTTTTTTACTCAAATTAATTGAAATGTATTTGATTATTAGAGATTTCTGATGTGAGTAGGGCAGGTGTGAGAGTTTCTGAAATGAAAATAACTTCGCACTGCTGAAGCAGATTAATTGTCCTTCTTTATGACTACTGTAGGGAAATTACACCGTGAAATCTAGGTCCAGAAGTGAGTCTGATTCATTCTTGATGATCACTGCATTTAATATTTTTTCTGATTTTTTTTTCCCACCTTATGGTCTCTAACTTACCTTTTTTTTTCCCTTTGAGTAATTTGCTTTATAAGCACTAGTAGTTTATGTAGAAGATAAATGCAATCTGCTAATTTCTTCTAATTGAGTTTAGTTTAATGTAACTTATTGAAACAATGGTAAAGCATTGGGGTGGGAGAAAATTTGCATTAACTATTACCCACTGGCCGTGACTATTTTTTTTTGCACCCCTCCTCTTTTGGAAATAACTAAATGCTGAATTGCACTGCAGTGATGATTGTTTTCCAAGTAAGTTGAGAGGTGGCTTTGACAACAGCACCTCCCTACTTCTTGGCTGGTTTTAATTGGATGTTTGTTAAACTAGCTATGCTAATAAACAGGATGCAAAAGCCAGAGGAAGGAGTGTTCTGCAAATTCCTTATCCTGGATATTCTGTTACTGGTTGCCGTTAGGCACTTAAGCATCAGATGGGCCTTTGCCATCTGAACAGCTGGAGCAGTTCTTGCTTCTGGAAGTTACATTTTTGGGGAGCTAAGTGCAACTGAAAAAGAGCCGTATATCTGTGGGTTAAGTTAAAATAAATAAAGACTATATTGGTTAGTCCAGGTGGCTTCCCATAGCCTTATACTTTCTACATACACAGAAGAGAGCAGATATACATCCTTGTTTACCTACACTTCATTTCAGGAAGATGCCAGCCTCTTCTGTTGGCATAGCAGAGCCATCAAGGAGGTGGTAGCTTCAGGCTGGAGCCCTCCAATCATCTGGTTGCAGGAATCTTAAATGCCTGATCCTTCAACTGGGAGCAGGCAGTTTTAGGGGTGAGTAGCAACTTGACCTTCTTGGGGCATTTCTCGTCCATGTGTGTATTCTGTTGACGTTAGCAACAGCTTCTGCCTTGGTCGTATACCATACAATAAAAGCTCTATGTTGTTCTCTATGTGCAGGTAGAAGGGAATGATCCCTCGATTCAAAACATTTACCAAAACTTGTTCCTCATAACTGCTGTGGTTTTTTTTTAAAAAAAAAAAAACAAACACAACTAACCAAACAAAAAAAAACTTGAACCCAAATAAGTAAAAAAAAAAAAAAATTCCCATGAGACAAATCCCCTGCTTGGCCCTGAAGCAGTTTCTTGCATAGTCCCACACTCTTGCATTGTCCCCTGACCCCCAGCTGAAGGACTGCAGTTGGTTAGCCAAGAGAGAGGTTTGCTTACGGCACCCTGGAGTGTTGATGGGGTGGATCAGACCAAAACTATGGATTTTTCTCTGTTAGGAAATCTTCCGTTTCTTTCTCTATATATTGTCATGAAACTAAAAGCAGATGCAGGACTGAAAGACACTGATAAGTACTCCCATTCAAAAAGCGATCTCTCTGGGAGTATTTAAACCCTGGTAAATATTCTGTTTGTGGGAGTGGCTATTCAGAGTTAGTGCCAGAAGGACACATCTGGGGGCCCATAAATCCTAAGCAACTTAGTGTAATTGTATTGTACGTTTTCCTTCTCAAAACCACTCCCAGATGGGCTTAAATCCAGGCACTGTGTAGGCTTAACACCTCTGAAGTTGGCTTCCTACCATGGGTTTTGGTCACTGACCTATGCAGCAGAAACACTGAGCAAGTCTCATAAAGAGACTCTAAAAAGCCTAGATATTTAGATCAGAGCATACTTTTCACACTCACAGGAGAGAAATTAAGCACTTTTCTAAAAAATAAGATATTTTAGGTATTGAGTGTCCACCCAGGGCTTTTTCTTTTCCATTCTGGAGATTGACTTTTAATCTTACCATTAGAAAACTGCTTTTAAGATCAGCTGAAAACATTGACAACTGCTTCCTGAATTGTTGTTTAAAATTGCTTTTTTCCATGTTTTAAGATGTGGGAACTTAAGGTTTCTCATCTTAAATTTCAGTACTTGGAGCAGAGGTGGAAAAATGAACCTTGTTTTTAAACTGGATATACCACTTAAGGAATTCTGTCTTCAAAATGAAAAATGCAGCAAATTGGTGCCAGGCTCTTTGCTAGCCTTCCAGCCTTCAGTGTCTTAAAGTAAAGAAGAAAGACAATCCCCTATGCGTGTTAGTAGTTTATATAACTCTCTACCAGAAATCCAGCATTTATTATCTGGTTTTAGGCGTGGTTCAACTTTTATGTTGAACAAGAATAAAAATAATGCCAAATAAGCATAAAATAGAGGCACACTTACAAAGTAAGTGCATCAGGGAGATGTGGTTACACTGAGTTTCTAATACGCGTGTGAAGTTTATAGGAAGGTTGACTTGTCTCTTTCGCTGCCAAAGAAGCTGCACAATTCTACTTGCGAGCAATGAATTGAAGTCAAAGAGCTGTTGAGGGGGTTCTGTGATAAATCCATTTTAGGTAGAGAGCTAAGCTTTAAATGCTGGATGGTTCATAAGTATTTTTCAGAATTAAGTTGATTTGAGGTTAAATCCTGCTCAGACTCCAACTGAGGCAGTGCCATCGGTGACACCAAGGCCTTAGCTGATGCTGTTGAGACTAAACCAAAAGCCCAACTTTCTGTATGATAAAGGCTGTTGTTAATAACTGGCTGGAGTTCTGTTTGATGAAATAAATGTAACTGACAAATGTAGAGATTCTTTTGCACATGAAAAAAAAACCAGCAGATCTTTTTTAATACTTTGCCTCTAAGTACAGTATCTTGATCTGAGCATACTGGTTCACAGAACTAGTTTTTATCTGTATAGAATCTATGGGCTTGATTCTTGACTCTTATCCCAGGGGGTGCTACCTCCTTGCATTTGGTGACCTGTGGGAAATGCAGCCTGAGCAGGGACCTTGGCTGGCCGAGAGGGAGGATGAGGTGGCTCCAGGAGACTCCGCAGCTCTGCTGGCAACAAGATTTTATTCTCTCAGGTTTAACTCTGTGGAAGAGTTGCTCTTGACTGGCTTTACTGAAACCCTCCAAGCAGCCTCTGAGGCTGATACTTGAAATGACTTTACTAATTCTGCACATAACATGACCAGAAATGATTTTTGAAGACCAACAATATAATTTCAGCCTGAATAACTGAAAGCCTTTAGGTGCTGTTATGAAACCCTTTATAAAGTTAATGTGACTTATAAATTTATTTATCAGGGTTGATTAACATTGTCAGTGAAAACCTAATCAGTTCTTGAACTCTGCTTAAAAAAATTATATTTTTAAGATATATTTCAGAGGATTTTAACTTCCCTTCTGTACTGTCTTTATCGCTCCTGCTTGTTTTTAAGCCTTCTTTTGCCAGCACAATAAAAACTTAAAATGCATAAGAAGCGATGTAAACATACCGCATAATTCCATGAGCTTAAACTTTGAGGAAAACCATTCATCTGATAAGATGTAGACACCCTCATGGCAGTATTTGTTTTATTGTTTTTTTTTCTCCTTTGTCCATGTCTTAGTATTCAGAGGGCAAGATCCAAGCATATATTCCTCAATATGCCTGCACACCTTATCTCTTGGCTTGTCCTACACACCACTGCCACCCGTCTTGTTGGCTGCAGGGCTTGCAGTGACACCATTCTGTTTTTTTAAGAGCGGGAAGTGAGAGCTATTGCTTAACAGAACAATATCTTTGTGCATAGAAAGCGGGTGGTATTGCATGTGAAGGTGGTACTTAAAATCAGGTGTCTCTATCTATTTTATACCCTGGAGATATACCTACCTAGTTAAATGTGGTTCTCACAAACTGAAAGGACGTTTCCTTTTCCCTGTTGTCAGGGGCATGTCTTTGTAGAATCTGCAAAGTTGCGTTCTTACCCCATCACTAGACCTTCCTTGAACGCTGCCTTTTCCCACTGCTGTTTATTTTCTATGCTACTCCTGTTTTAGTCTCCTTCCATCCCATTTACCTAGTTTGGCAGGGGGTCCCACTCTTCTACCTCTTCCATGATGCTTCTCTGCTTCTGCATTTCCTAGCTGGAACCCTTTGCTCCCCTTTTCTGGGTAGTGAACACCTTGCAGCAAGGACAGTGCTTGCTGCGCCGTGTTCTCTTCATCCCTAGGATGCTTTCATGGCTCAGCCTGTTGCTGCAGGGCGGGATGCCCAACATCACCCCTCCGACTTGGTAAATGGCTCTGGGCTAGCTCACTTTGGCAGCAGTTAGTCTGCTGCTTGTAAGCCCATTCTGCTCTGGTTTGCAGAGCCCCTGTTGCAATTGGGGTTACTGAGCCATCACAAAGTCTCTGAGCTGCCATAATCTTACTCAGAATAACCGAGCAAGTGTACCACTGACTTACTGCAAATGGAAAGCGGAGCCAACACAAAATGGGATTGCAGCAAACGTACCAGTAATCATGCATCAGGGCCTCGCAGAGCAGCACTTAAACAGCCTGCGTCTACAAAGGGTGGTGCAAGATCAGACAGAAAGGGCACAAGTTCTCCCTCTAGTCTTCAGTTTATGCAGATGACACAGAGAAGCAGCAGCAAAATGGGGGATTTGGTGTCGTGGGGTGTCCTGTCTCAGGCTGGCTCCAGCCTTGGACATGTAAACGTAATGGCTGGTACTAATGTGCTGTGTGTAATGGGGGTGGAGTGGGAGGAGATGGTTCTGCCACGTTCCTGTTCCTGAGGGTGCTGGGCTCCCCTGCAGGGCGAGCTGAGCGATGCTGAGGGTGCTGTGGCTGCCAGTATCCCTGCTCCTCGCTGAGGCACAGCCTCTGCGCTGCAGCCTGCAGTTGTAGGAAATGCTCCAGCAGTCTCTGGAGGAACAACGTCCACTCAGGACACGAGGACGCCCCAGCCACAGTGGCGTGGGGCCCAAAAGCAGTGACTTAGCGTTAAGGATCTCCCTGCCATGGGAATCTCTCCTGTCTTAACTTGGGCCCTTCCCCGTGTGCTTGATGTACAATGTGGCGCTGGTGGGGGGGAGCTCCTCTCTCATTTTGAGGTGTCACTGCTTTCATGGGCTACAGGTGGGCTCTTTGGCATTGCCTTCAGTTACTACTCGGGTTTTCTTTTTTTCTTGTTGGTGACTTGTGGCAGGTTCACTCTAACTTCCTATTTCAGACAGCACTGATTACTATGCTTATGCCTTTAAATCACTGCTGTGATGAGATCAGCGATTTTCTCATTACCTTCTCCATCTAGGACACCTGTTTTACCCTGAGTGCATATGTTTCTCCATGTGTTGCACCAGAATTTAATTTTTCAGCACTTGGCTCAGTTCTTTGGGCTATGTAGAAGTAATATCTTTTAGTTGTGCATAAAAATGATGATTTATATATGTTGTGTTGCTGTGGTATGCAGATTTGAGCACGTGTAACGTAGTTGCTTACACTCTGTACTGTAACAGAATTATTCATTTAAACAAAAACTGATTAAGTTGTAGCCCTTGACAGAGAAGAAACAGAGCAATTCTCAGGATTATTCTTGATAGAGTAAGACCTGCTAACACTTCTGTATTTTAAGATGGTAAAACCAGTGCATTAGTTGCTATTTCAGAGTCATGAAGACCAAATGGTCCCTATGTTCATCAAACACAGACTTTTTAAGAGAAGGCTGCATACTGGATATTGCTCCCATTTACTATGTGTAATACAAATAATCTATCATCTTATGTGGTAGGAAAGAAAGCAAAAAAGATTAAGCAATCGTGCATCGTAGTGTGGAACATCTGTCAGTGTGTGTTTGAAATGGATATATTACCTACCGATGCCACTCAGGCCACTTGAAGCTCCTGCTGACAAGAACCTTCTCCATCCCCTGCATTGCTACGTGTATTCTGTTTTTGTGTTAAAGAAGAAATGTTTTAGGAACATCTGAAGATATTTAGGGGTAATCTTTATTTTCCCTGCAATTTTTAAGCATTCCAACTGCTCAGAGGAATCCACAACTCTTTTTAAAAATAATTTGAATAACTTATGCTTTAATTTCCTAATGTTTTGACATCTCGAATCTACCAAAGTATCTGGGAATTTCTGAACACTGGTGGGGTGAAAATTCCATTTCTAGCAAGAGACTGAATTGTAAAATGGCAATTCTATGTAAAGGAACTATTGTTCATCCAAATTTGATTCTTGTCTCCCACGCAACCATTTCCCTAGGCTGGGATTAAACAAAATGCTTGTGTTCACTTTCTTTATCAGTTCTGCTGAAAAATGTAGTTGTATCCTTTTGAAAAACATAGTTGTATCCTTTCTATGGTGGCAGTTACCTAAAGTATATTTGTCTAAATTGTCAGTGAGGTTTATCTACAACTGCAAACTAAAACAAGATATTCTGCAGAACATTTTGGATACATACCTAATACGGCTTGCTAAAAACATTGCTGTTGAGAAGTCTGTTGCCTATATGAGAATTAATTCAACCTGCTGGTGAGTCATTGGGCAGCATAAAATATTTATTTGAGCAGAGGACTGGACCAATTTGCCGGTGAAATGAAAGATATAGTAAACATTATCTTAATATTGCTTCACAAATGTAATTACTTTGAATGTGTCAGCTTCCTTTGACTTCAGGCCTCTCGGCTCCCCTGGATTCATCAGGCAGCTACACAGGATGGTTGTGTGTGCCAAGCTGGGAGGAGATGTCCGCTGCAGCCCTGGTTGTTCTGGGGTGGTCCAGCTTCTCAGGAAGAGGACGTAGGTATGGGAAGGAAGTGAGGGAGTGAGGTGGTGGCTTGTTTTAGCCATTGCACAAGATTCTCCTGTTTAGGGGAAGGAAAGCCTTTTATTTCCCTGCCTCCATTTGGCTAGGATGATGCTAGCAGAGCTGCACAGAGCTCTTATGGAGGCTATGGTGATTTACAGTGAAGTCGGTTCCATATATAGATAGGAACAGCCGAGTGCTACTAACCGTTGCTGGTGCAACTGCAATATTTTGTGGTTCCTCTTTGTCCACATTTGACAACCCAAAACTGCAAGAACAAGTGTAATAGAAACTTCAGTGACTTGTTGCTTTCCTTTGCCTGCCACCTTCAATAGTACCTTCTTGGTGACACCAGTGATGATGCAACCTGCAATCTTGTTGGCCTCTGGGTAATTCCTAGGGCTCTTTAGGTGCTGTGCTGGCAGCTGACTTACAAACTAGAAGATGCTGACCTTCCATAGCTCATCATGTGCCCCTTTCCCTCTCCTCCAGATTGTCAGTGACAAGCATGGACGTGCCCAGAGGGTGCGGTGGTGCAACCTCCCCCTCCCCGCCCCCTTTGGTCACTTGGCGTTTTGTGTGATTCCCCATCCCTGGGTGGTGTACCAACCTAGGAGGTGTCAGGCATGAACTGCAAAAGATAAACGACCAGAGCATTGAGGCATTCCCTTAATGTCTCTGGCTCCTGCTTCCTCCGTCGCTTGGGACTGTCACTCCCTGACAGTCCAGTACATCTGTACCTGAATCGTGGCCCAAAGGGAGATAATACTAGAACTTGCAATTCTAGCAAGTTCTGGACTTGCACAGCTGGTGGAAAGTACTGGAATATTCCGTTGTCCGAGTTGGGCTGGAGTGGAAAAATACCTGATGAAAGTCAATTATTTCAGATCCTATAAGTAGTGATTCTTGCAAGACCCTTTGAGCTCTCCTGGATCACAGCAGGCTGTGACCAGCAGCTCCCCTGAGTCGGGATGCAGCTCAGGCAAACACCCCGAGGACTGGAAGGCCAGGGCGAGTCTACTCCCCTAGAGCCCCAGTTATCTCCCGCTGAGGAATGCCGATGCATTGTAAGTATTTGCTCTAAACTCAAAGATGGAAATTTTAACTATAGGCTAGTCTCTCTTCCATCCATCTCCCTATATACACATTAGCTCTTACAAGTGTGGATGTTCTTATATTTTACTGGATCCGAATATTTGTCTGTGCACGTGTAAAAGGGGCACCTGTCAACTCATTGGAGTTGTGAAGGCACCTTTAGTCCTTGTGGTTAAAAACTCAGGTGTAGGTGTTTGTGTGAGGCTTTAAGTGTTGTGTGTTTGCACGTTCCTGCTTATATGTGTATATATTGATTTAGGATACCTTATAGTACGTTAGTGTGAATCTTGCCATCTTCAAATTTGTAATTAAGTTGCTGTTCAATTATTTTATTGAATCATCTTGTAAATCCTTAAATCGGTTAATGATTAAGTGCTGCTAAAACTTAATTCTTGATCTACCTCAAATCATTAATAAATTTTAAATCGATACTAAATCATAACCGTGTCAAGTATTTCCATCTGCAACAGAGGGCTACCGAGGCATAGTGCTGCTGCAGCACTGGGAGCTCACTGATCCCACAACTGTGCTGCAGCTTTTATTCAGGTTTCCCCTGCTGCGTGCCAGAGGAGAGGCAGTAGGTCCTTGCAAAGAACGGTGCTAGGAAAGCATCCTCACCTTTCCTGAATGTTAGTCCCAAACAGTTCCTTAAAAAGCGCAACTGCTTCCTTAAGGTGACGATGCACCAGAACTCTAGTTTAAGGGTCTAAAGGAACAACTTCCTTCCACAGCTTGCTTGTATTAGTCTCTGATCAGATGGTGAGAGGTGCTGCCTTAGCACCTGTCCTTGTTTCGGTGCTGCTGCTCCAGACACTGTACATGTTGCAAAGACAGGCACAAGGACAAGAACTGTCCTGTTTGCATTTTCAAGTGCCAAGGCAGCCTGTAGTGTTAATTAGGTTAGCAGTGCCAGCAGCCAGATTTAAGTTTCCAAAATCCAAAGAGCTGCTACTATCATGACCTTATGCTGTGTTACCACAGTAAACTAATAAGCAGTGTCAGACTTTACCTGTTCTCATTTTAAATTCCTCATTTGAAACAGAAGGGCACCAGCTGCCTAATATCGCTTGTGTCCTTAAATATTCTGCAGGGAAGTCTTCGGAAAGTCTTAGGCTTTTGCTAAGTTATTTCCTGTAATGTTGTATGTGATCAGTTTGAAAGACAGTGAAATAGTTTAGCACTTCAGTGTGCCACATGCAGAAAGAGGATCTGTTAAAGATGAGGGATGGATCTCCTGTTGGAGGACAAGCATTCAAGGCTCTGTTCCACAGTAGGCTACATGCGTGGTTCAGAAACATCACTTAGAGGCAGATATTTGCATGCTGTCATCACTGCATACTGGTGCCTATATTCTTCTCCCTTTAAAAAAAATAAATCTTGTTTTTACACACTTCATCTGTGGCTGTACATCTATGCCTTGTTTTTACAAGGAAGAGAGTCACACTCTGTACCCAAGGCATGTTAGAGAGATACATAAAGGACTGTGAGGTCACCTGATGCTCTATAAGCATTTTAAATAATAGGTTCTACTAGGTTCTGAGACCAAACTGTGTTTCTTTAAAATAAAATTTGATTGTAAAGTCAGTGAAGTAAAAAAATGCTACACCCCTCAGACAGACCTAAAGCAGGCTTCAGGAATGAGGGAGGAAGGCTAGTTTGTGGTGTTGCAAAAACATATTAGCTCATTGGGGATTTATCCTGATGGAGCTGCCTCAGGTGACTCTGAAACCAGGACATGGGCAGACCTCAGAAACGCTAGTTTGCCAGGCCTTTGCAGGTAGCATTTTGTGAGACTCTGCCACAAGCTTCCATGCTGCTCCAAGGTGTGAAGGGAGCTGCATTGCACCCTATGCTGAGCCACATCTGTTTGGAAAGTTATTGCCAGCTCCAACTCTTACCAAAACTGATGGTCATGTTACGACGTCCTGCTCCTTTTCAAATGGCTGATTTAGTTTATGGCAACAAAATGGGAGCTGTATGGCATGGCCTCAGCCTGCTCCCAGACACGTTGGGGAGGATGTGTCAGCAGCATGCCAAGTCTTAGAAGTGGTGATGAACAAAGAGCAGTCCTAGGTTATGTGATGGTATTGCACTGTCTTATCTTGTGTGATGGTGGGTGTTGCAACATCTTATCTTTTACAGTTCACAGAAAATAAAAAAACCCACCCAAACCAAGATTCAGATGTCCAGATGGAGAGCAGTGACAAGTGGTGTCCCTCAGGGGTCTGTACTGGGACCAGTACTGGTCAGTATCTTCATCAATGACACAGACAGTGGGATTGAGTTCACCCTCAGCAAGTTTGCTGACAACCACCAAGTGAAGTGGTGCGGCTGACACACCTGAGGGACAGGATGCCATCCAGAGCGACCTGGACAAGCTTGAGAAGTGTGCCCATGTGAAATTCATGAGGTTCAACAAGGCCAAGTGCAGGGTCCTGCACCTGGGTCAGGGCAATCCCTGGTATCAACAACAGGCTGAGGCATAAAGGGATTGAGAGCAGCCCTGAGGAGAAGGACTTGAGGGTAGTGGTGGATGAAAAGCTGGACATGAGCGAGCAATGTTCACTCACAGCCCAGAAAGCCAGCTGCATCCTGGGCTACATCAAAAGAAGCGTGGCCGGCAGGTCAAGGGAGGGGATTCTGCCCCTCTACTCTGCTCTCGTGAGACCCCACCTGGAGTGCTGCATCCAGCTCTGGAGCCCTCAGCACAGGAAAGACATGGACCTGTTGGAGCAGGTCCAGAGGAGGGCCACAAAAATGATCAGAGGGCTGGAACACCTCTCCTATGAGGAGAGGCTGAGAGAGTTGGGGTTGTTCAGCCTGGAGAAGAGAAGGCTCCAGGGAGATCTTATTGCAGCCTTCCAGTACTTAAAGGGGGCCTACAGGAAAGATGAGGACAAAATTTTTAGGAGGGCCTGTTGTGACAGAACAAGGGATAATGGCTTTAAACCAAAAGATGGAAGATTTAGACTAGACAGATAGCAGGAAGAAATTATTTTACAGTGAGGGTGGTGAAACACTGGCGCAGGTTGCCCAGAGAAGTTGTGGATGCGCGGTCCCTGGAAACATTCAAGGTCAGGCTGGACGGGGCTCTGAGCCACCTGATCTATTTCAAGAAGTCCCCGCCTGTTGCAGGGGAGGTTGGACTAGGTGACCTTTAAAGGTCCCTTCCACCCCAAACTATTCTATGGTTCTATGATTCTATGAACATACTTACATATTTCAGTAAATATTGTGATGGTTCTTCCAGTTGTTTGGCAATAACTATATCCTGGCCTTGTGGGTTACATTTTCTTCAAAGTTGGAGTTCATTTAAACCTTTATGAAAATAATACATTAATCACTTAAATGCTGAACATTCACTTTTTACTTGCCACTTTTTACTTTAGCTGTGAAGCTTAGCGTGGCACGGGCTGCTTCTCCCAAAGCCAAACAATCTCTCCCCATTTCTACTTTCCAGTCTGAGAATATCTGTCCTCACCAGAACCAAACTTGTCATGGGGAGAAACGGGAAAGGAAAAAAGAAAATTGCGAAATAAAATTGATAACAGTATACTCATCCATGGAAGCTTTTTTACTGTGGCTGTGAAACTGTATTTATCCTCTCAGATTGTGCCTGCAGACACTATGCATCTTGTTCGCTGTTTGTGGGCCCAAACTGAAAAATAGTAATTAAAGCAGCCTGGGTAAAGCATTGCATTATTGCTATTTACAGTCTTGGAGAGTTGATAGAGAAAGCATTTTCTTCCTAAGGAAAGTTCGATGTGTTTGCTCTAGAAGAAAAAAGGCCCAAAAAAAATCTATACTTTTATTGAATATTAACATTTTAATTGTCAGCTACCACTGGGCACTCATGTTTTGTGTGGGTTTTGTGCAGCAAGGTCTGATTTCTGGCTAGGTTATGGCCAGAGGTTGATTGTTGCTTACTTTTCTTTCTCCCCCTCTCTTTCCCTCTTTTCACATGCAGAGTGAAATTTGAGGGACAGAAATATGTTAATGAGGCAATGTATTAATTGGTGAGCTACTTAAATTATTAGCAATTCTCATTTCTCACTATAAATACAGTCCTGTTTTACTGCATCCACATTAACGTGTTCTTGTTTAGAAAGAAAAACTGCTAAGTGTTATTAAAGGCTATTCCTCCTACTGAAATCCAATAAGCTTTATCACTGTGCCATCTCCATTACTTTTAATAAAAATTATTGTTTAATTGAAGTCATGTTGCCACTTCTGTGTAAACTGTTTTGGCTGTTAACAGTTACCTAATTTGATGTTTGTACGTGCACTATGACTCACTGTTGGACTGCATCAGTCCTTGAAAAAGCTGTTAAAAATGTATCTAAACAATACAGGGTAATAAATCTGCGCTATAGTCTTCTGTAGTAGATCAGCTGATAGCTCAACAGTTGGGGAGTTTGGTAAATCAGTTCAGGCATGTGAGCCAGGTTAACAGGAGGATTTTAAATACTTTGTTAGCCAGCGAAAATGGAGTCACAACTGGGTTACGGTACAATCATGTCAGCAGCTTCTCCAGGGTCCTGGGGATTTTGTAATAAACAGCAGCACGACCGAAGTACAATTAGGGCATTTGCCTGTATCCTCAGACTGGTCCAAGCAGCATCTATACTCATAGCAAACAGACACAGCCTTCAACATAGTGATGGGAGCATTCTGAGGGTTCAGGCAGAAATAAACTTTTCCTCTGGAAATTTTATATAAATATCATAGCACCACTTCTGTGCTAAAAATCAAAACAAACCAAAACACGCATTATTTGACCAAAACCTGATTTTTCCATAGCAAAAATTTATGCCTAGATATTCTAGCTTAACATATCTTCAAGGATATCACTTTTTAAATAGGGGGACTAATGATTCCTTCTTAATAAACATTTTGTGTGGGAGCACATTTCTTTCTGCGACACACAGGCAGGCAGACATTGGTAAGTAGAGGCAGCTTCTCGGCTCTTGACGAGGACTGCGGAGGAAGCACTTGGTGGCAGGACACTGGAGATGAAGGTTAAAAGGAAGCAACTAGGTGGGAGAAAAATGCATAATCAAGTGACAGGATGAGCAAACGATGGCCAAGAGGCAGCCTGGCAGTCCTGAGAAGCGGTCAGGGCCAGCTGGGAGAGACTCAAGAAGAGGTCAAGGCACAAACCTCAGTGCTCCCGTCACCTGCTGGTATCACCAGGAAAGGTTCAGACCCTTACCAGCCACTGTGTTTCCCTCCAAGGCTGATGGTGCTAACAGCAGTCATGGCTGATGCAGAGGGGTTGAATTTCTCAGCCGTTTTTCCAACATCGGCACGTTAAACTAACTTGCCCATCTTGAACTTTAAACAAAAGTTTCTGACTCCAACTCCACTACCGCATAAGCTGCTGAACAAATAGTTTTAGTTAATAAATTTGTAAAAATAATGAAAGATTTTTGGATAACTTGCAAACAGAAAGAGGCAGCTTTCTCTGCTTATTAATCTATACGTTACAAATCGCTTCTAGCTGCTGTTATAAAAAATCCAGCTTGACTGATGAAAATTCATGTTTTACACCTTTTTTGGCAACATCGGAACAAGCTATAATTTTACTTATTAAACTCAAACTCTGTTGTAATTTTGTTATTCAGAAAGCTTTGCAGTAAATGAATCTTCTGAAGAATTACTGGGCTGCTTTATTTTAAATCAATCTACCTAAGGAATATCCAGAGGCGTTTTTAAAGGATGGTTTTTTTCAGGCCACACTATGGATTTGGCTGATTAAGGAAATATTTACTAAGAATATTTAAAAACACATCTGTTTCCCCCCTCAGAATAAAACAACCCCCCTGCCACATCTTCACGAGGACCCCATGCCCCAGTAAGCAGCACCCATGACTTGCCTCTTCCCTTGCACCTCAAAGAAGGGTTTTCGTGTGGAAAATAACAGAGTGCCTTCAGCTGTGTCAGTAACTAGCATCTCCATCAGCATCAGGTAACGCTGCTCAGATGCATCTCATAAATCTTGCTGGAAGTCACAGGAGAAGGAGCAGAAGCACAGGGCCATCACTTATGGGGAACTGGAAGGAAAATCCCGCGCGAACACCAGCACCAGCTGAGCTTCCCGCTTGCCACTTCATACGGCGCCTAATCCAGCCCATACCAGTCCGGGTAGTTTTACAACATATTTTTGCCAGCTGCGTGCTAGTGGTTGGATAGCAAAAAATTCCACGCTGATGTCTCTATTGTCAATTTACTGGTTGCCACTGATAGGAGGAAAGATATTGCCACCTGGATGTCTCCATTGCTCGAGAGGACAAGCACTTTCTGTTTCCCCAGTTCCAGAACTCTGACATGGCAAATTGTTTTTTTTTTTTTTTTCCTCTTATTTTCTTTTAAATTAGCCTTATTTAATAAAGGATTTTGCTGGATTACTAAGTGCAATTGCATATAGTGATCGTTATATTCCATTTTGCAATGCATTGTAATGTAAGTAGTTAAATATGTAACTAAGCACTTTAAAACATAAAACCATAAGAAAAATTTTAATTGTAACAGAAAGACGCTTGCCTACACACTGTATTTGTTTAGTGTCGATTTCTCTTCCTGTAGTAGTGAAATGACACATCCATATTTAAAATCTGGAGTATTGACACAATCTTCTGAGCATATAAAGCTGTTTTGGCAAAATAAGAGAGTGCCTGCCGTGCTGCAGCTACAAAAATCAAACAGCTCATCAATTTACCAAAAATCTGCCTACAGACAAGGCATTTTCCAGCCTTCAGGAAACCTGATGCTTTTCTCACGCAGGAAGAAATCCTCACCATGCTGAAGTCAGTGAGAAACCTTCGCTGACTTCAATAGGGCCGACTGCTATGAGATTGACAGGGCTATCATTATGCTTTAAAATTAAGCTTATGCACATGCATTCACGAATAGGAACCATAACAGCAGAACGGCTTAATGCAACAGTTATAAGGGAAGTGAAAAATCCAGAAAGAATATGCTACAGTGAGATTAGCATGTTACACATGAAAAAAATCTAATTTTAATAGAAGGTCAAACCTTTAAAATACTTCTTTCCTTAGCATGTCAAAATCTCACATTTCTTCAGCTGTCACAGAGCACCGTTAGAAAAGGAGACAAAAATCTGATGACTGAATTAAAGTGTGGTTTCTCAGAAACTGAACCAGTATTTATTTTGAAATTACTCCTAAATGATTAATTACCCACTTAAAAGCATAAGCAGGCCTTTGGCCTCATAGCATCTCTATAATCTTTCACAGTATAAAACCAAAAGGTTTCCGATATCTGTAATTACTTACCAAAATAAAGGACTGTTTTGTGGGCAGTTTTGTTTGTAAATGTTTTATTAAAAAAAAATCTTTTAATGCTATTAGTCAATACATGTGTAATAATACTTAATAAAGTATCACGTAGCAGTAGGTATTTTGGATTCAGGAATGTAATGGTTTTAACTAAAACATCAGAGCTCTGTTCTGCTCCAGTCTCTTCTAAATTGTCATTTTTTTTCCAGAATTTAAACAAACTCATTCTTTGTCAAGGTACGTCATCCTTAAGGCCTTGCAAACTTTTTAGTGATTGAACCAAAACAAAGAGAGAGCTCGGCTTTCTTGATCTGAAGACCACGTTGCTCTTGAGCTTAAAAAGGTGCCTGCAGTTTTCAAGCAGTTAGTGGCAAATCAGCAAGAAAGAAATCAGAGGAGAAGAAGGGGCACTTGGAAATCAAAACAGTAAAGTGCACAGTTATACTGTCCGAAATTGTATTAATCTGATCCAAAGAACTTACTGGACTGTGGATATTTAATACAATTTGGCTTGCATGGAACATACAATCACGATCGGACAGAAAGGATTTTCTTTTTCTTCCTGAAGTCATCTACGGAATTTACTGAATTCAATTTTCAAGGGTAACATACTGCAGCTCTTTGGATATTGATCGGTTTCCTAAGTCCACAAGGAGACGGAGAAGGGGGGAAGGTGTGGAGGGTTGCAAGGTGTCCTCGTGCCTTCTCAGTTTTGTTTAGATGCCTGTACTCTCCAGTTCCCCGTCCTCCAGCCCCAATGCAGCGTGCGACCTAGAAATCATAAAAAGTTTCTCTTTATTTGTGTACTGTCTTTGAGTTTGCTGGGATTGCTCCCCTGTTTGTTCACTGCTGGTAGCCTTGAGAGGGTCCATCTTCTCAGCTGGTTCCTCCTCACAGTCCTGGATTTTACTGGCTGGGGTGTTGGCAACTGACTCCAAGGAGGTGCCTGCCTCCTCCAGGTGGCTGTAGCCCTTATTGCTGCTGGAAGGCTCAGACTGGGAACTCTGGGAGTCCATCTTGGTGATGGCAGGAGGGATAGAGGGAGGTGACCCCCCGAGGTCCAGAGATTTGGAGTAGCTAGAAGATGCCTTTACCAAGAGGCTGGAGTCCGGACCCCTGCTGACAGCTGGGGACCGAGGTGGCTCAGGGAAAAGGGGACGCCTGGCATCAGGCAAGCAGCTGGTGCTCTGCCGCCTGAGAACCAGCTTGTGCCTCCTTGTCCCATAGCCTCCCTCGATGCGGCCGCTGCTGAGGTCGGTCAGGCTGAGTTCAAACTCTCCCCGTGGGATCTCCCGGGCTCCCCGCTCACCAGGGGGCCTCCGCCAGCCTCCCCCTCCGCTGCTCGGCGCCAAGGGCAGGAGGGTGAAAGCGCTGAGCGAAGAGCCGACAATGGAGCTGGCTGTGCTGCGCCGGCCCCAGCTCTCCGGTGGGCTGCAGGGTGGGCTGGTGACGGTGCGGCCAGCAAGGGCGGCATGCTCCCGGTAGATGCTGTACACAGCCTCGGCCAGGCTGGGCGGCTGCGGTGGGGTGCAGAAGGAGGAACGCCGTGGCGAGGACGCAAGGTCCGGTGGGGAAAGGGAGACACCCAGTCCTGGTGGCCAGGAGCTCCTGGCCAGCATGGCTGCAGCACCCAAGCCTTCACCGCCAGGCTTTAGCTCCAGGCCCCGTGACTGCACATAGTTGACAAAGCCGTTGAGAGGGGCTGAGGCTGGGGTGCCTCCGTCCTTGGCCCGCAGGCTGTGGGCATCGATGACGGTGGAGTAGAGGTCACGCAGGTTGATGATCTTGGTCTTCTTGTCACGGTTCTCATGCAATACTGCATTGGCACAGATGAAGAGGAAGATGCCAATACCCATGATGAGGGGTCCCAGCACCTTCAGCTTGTCTGAATGCAAGTAGCTCGAGAAAAGACGGAAAAGGAAACCCACTGAGGCCTGGGGGGATGAAGAAGTGGGGGGAGACTGTGGGGACCCCCGGGTGGTAGCAGTGGTGGAGGTGTTTGCTCTGGGAGGTGACTCTGGATGGATCCCTGTGTGTGCCCCTTCCTGGCTCCGGGAGCGGTTCTTGGGGGTGCCACCCTGTGGTGCCAGCTGTCGGCCCCCACTGAAGCTGCCTTCCCTGTACACCTGGTTGGGCTTTGGCCAGTAGCCCACCACAGCCAAGGCAATGCCCACCAGCAGGACCAGGATGCCACAGAGGGCAATGAGCCCCGAGAGAGAGCACAGCTTGAGCTTGCCTTTCACCACCACCACGTCATTCTTGCGCTTCTTTTTGGTCTTGCGTTTGCGTTTGGGGACTTGGCTTTGGGGTCGCAAGGGGTCCTGTTTCCTAGCTGAGATCCTCAGGAGGCCTCCAGTGGCAATCATGGCTGGCTACCCGGAGCACTGCCCCCTACGGCCACTCCAGCTCCTGCAGTGAAAGGGAGAAGAGAAGAAGGTGAGGACCAGGGGCAGACCTGCAGCACAAGAGGTGTCTCTGCTGTTCCACATTCAAACTCCTGCTAATTAAAACCCTC
Source organism: Pluvialis apricaria (assembly GCA_017639485.1). Lineage (NCBI taxonomy): Eukaryota > Metazoa > Chordata > Aves > Charadriiformes > Charadriidae > Pluvialis > Pluvialis apricaria. Next base: position 115,046,232 of record CM030008.1, on the reverse strand, counting down.
AACGAGTGGGACTGGGGCTGACACCAAAAGGACAATCTCCCTTGCCCATACAGCTCCTGTGTGTGAGAAAGACAGACAGACAGACAAGACAGACAATTAAGCAATTCTAGGAAGCAAAGCAGCCATATGCCCAACTACACTCTTGTCAAGCAGCTAATTAATTTCTATACACTCCAGGTAAATGATAGAGAGAGTGGTATCAGCTGGTGTAAACAAAAAACCAATGGCTTTGCTGGTCTCAGAAGGACCTTGCAAAGCACTGGAGCTCAGAGGACGCCGACAGCCTCCCTACCCCGAGCCCCACTCCCTAATGGGGTCTGGGGTTACGCTGCACACTGCGGTTAGTGATTTCACACGGGATTTGAGAGATGGGGGAAATTAAAGGAGGAAGGCAGTATATTTGATCTATACATACCATTTGTTTCATTAGACTACTTACATATTACTGGGGGGAGGGTTAAACATATTACTTGCCTTTCTTAAATGAGTGGGAAAGGAATTACTGTGAAATCCACAAGGGAAACATTTGAACACCAGAAAGCAGTGCCTTGTGAAAGTTTCTTCTCAGCCATTTGCACTTGATCTGCAATATTACAGAAATTCACCTCCCTCCTGCGGGCCAGAGACATCCCTGGTTTGGGAACACGTGCGATGCTCCAGGTAACCGTTATGTAACAGCAGCAAATTCCCCCCGCCTCCCCCCCCCCCCGAAATGGGAGATGGTGGCTGGCAGGTAAGAGATGGCATGTCAAATCTTATTAAAGGAGGAGCAAACCCTTGCGAGTCACCTGGGGAAACAGCAACGACTGCTTGTAGGAAAACTGGCAGGGGACTAAATATTGAGCATTTATGGCTTTTGTTTTACTGGATCATCAGAAGGCACATCCCTGTTCCAGCGATCTGAGCTACAAAACGCAGCGTGTAAGAACAATTCCTGCACTGTTGCAATTCTTTTCGGAAGATATTCCTTCATGCCACCGAGGAGCAGGATCCCCTCCCCCTTTTCTCTTTCTGAGTGTCCGATTATTTTTTTCTTTTAGGGAGCAGAAGATGACAGCACTAAATATAATACGATTCACAAAGTTCAATTCATTGCACTGAAAGGCGATTAAGAAAGCACCTAAGAAAAAAATAAAATACATTTCGTTCCCCTTCACCCGTTCAGCTTTTAAATCTGATTTCTTTTCTTTTCTATTTCAAGATTACCAGGCATGTGGTAATTTTGTAGCCCATTTACTCCGTTTGTATTTTCCCCAGAAGAAGGGTCTTGTCAGCGAGGACATTGTTAAATTACTCTGAGGTACCGCACGCTCAAAACAAAGAGCAGAGACTTGCCTTCTCTTTCCTATCGCTCAACTACTTATTTAATAAAATAAAAAAAAAAAGAAAAGAAAAGCATTCTATGTCGATGCAAAAGTGTAATTATTGGGGCCTGCCGGTTTTTTTTAACCCGTTTTAATTACCCGTTCGTTGCCCTCATTCTTTCTGCCGCCCCGTCTCCTTCTACCGCGGCGAAAAGAGATGGCCCTCACCCCCGGACAGCCTTCCCCCCCCCGCCCCGGCATCGCCCGGCACTTCGGCTGGGCCACGGGCGAGCGCAGATCTCGGCATGCCCGGGGGGGGGCACCGCCGGCCCACCGGCCCACGGCCAGCCACCGCAACGCCACACGGCAGCCCGCGACCCGCAGCGGACATTTCCCTCGCACCGATCCGCCACCGCCCTCCCGCACCCCAGCCCACCGCCGGCCCTCGGGCACTGACCCGGCTTCGGTAAAGACCACGTAGAGTTTTAACAGTATTTCACCCCCTTTCCCACCCCGCGGGTCCCACAGACGGGGCTGGCCGGGCTCCGGCCGCCGGGGCTGGACACGGGGCGCCGCCACGCAGCGCCGTGCGGGAGCTGCGGCCGCAGACCCCGGGGCGCCGGCCGGGGCTCGCCGCTGCCTCCGCCGGCTGCCCCCGGCGGGCGAGGGCGGGGGAGGACGAGCCGGCCGGGCTGGCCCCGCAGCTCCCCGCCGTCGGGGCCGGGCGCTCAGCCCCGCCGGGCGGCAGCCGCTGCCTTCCCCCCGCCCCCGTCGGGGCGTCGGTCGGGGGTCGCCGGCGGTCGGAGGCGCCGCTCAAGATGGCAGCGGGGGGGGGGGGGGGGGATGGGGGACGACGACAACGACGCCGCCGACGGACGCGGTCACTTACCGAGGAGGACCGGGGAGAAGCCCGCGCGGGAAGCGGCCGAGCCGCCGCGGGGAAGAAACTTTCCGGCCCGAGCGGGCATCCCCGCCCGGCGCCCGCCCCGCCGCCGCCGCCGCCCCTCACGGCCCCGGGCGGGCGGGCGGCGGGGCTGGGCCGAGCGCCGGGCGCCCCCTCGGCCCCACCGCCGCCGGCCGCCTCAGGGAGCTCCGCGGGAGCGCTTCCCCCTCGCCATGCCGCATCCTTCCCGCCGCGGGGCGGCCGCCCCCCCCCCCCACAACCCACCCCCGGCAGCGCCCGCCCTCCTTCGCCGCCGGACCCGCCGGCCCGGCGGAGCCGCTGCCTGTACCGCCGCCGCCGCCGCTGCGGGCGGTGCGCGGCTGCCGCGGCTGCCGGCCGGACTCGGCGCCGTTGCTAGGCGACGGGAGCGGTGACACAGGGAAATTGCGGCAGGATGGCCGCGGCCGCCGCCGCCTCCTCCTCCCCCCCCTCCCCGCCCCCCGCCACCTGCGCACCTGCGCCCGCCCCGCCGGCCCCGCCCTCGGAGGCCCCGCCCGGCCCGGCCCCGCCCGGCCCGGCCTCGCCTCGCCCCGCCATGTTGTGCGCGTCGCGCCGCCCCACGCCACGCCGCGATCGCTGACCTTCTCTTCCTTCCCCCCCCCACCCCGTCCGACGAGGGGGTGGCCGCGGGCGAGGTGCCGCCTCTCGTCTCCTCCCTTCTGCCCCGACGTGCACCCTCCCGGGGCTGTCCTCTCCCGAACCCCGTGAGGTCCCATCTCCTCTCACCACCTTCAGTCCTTCCTGGGGGTTGCCGGGTCTCCCGTGTAGCAGCTCAGTAACGGGATGCGGGAAGACCCTCGGTCTCCTTCCCACCAGTGATGTCTCATCAGCGTCCGGCACAGCCACCCCGCTTGCGGTTTTTACCCCCCCCCAAGTCTGAGGAACGCCAAGGGAGGAAGCCAAGAAGAAGGTGAAAAGGTGAAGAAAAAGGGTGAAAGAAGAAACTGGCAGCTGAGCTACATCAGTGGTGTCACCCAGGATCTCTCATTTTTGGCAGAGACTGGGAAACGATGTTCTCTCCTGAGCTGCTTCATGAAAACTCTGATTAAATTGAAGCTATCACCTAAGTGAGACATAATCTAGCGTGTCCCATCATACCGCTTCTCTTATTCATGAGAGGAGATTACTGCTGATTGCTTTAGTCGAGTCTTGTTGCAGGTCCACTGTGAGCTAGAAAGGCAAATCTCAGGCAGGTAAACACGGAAAACTCATCCTGTGGCTTGGGTTTGCTCTCAGCGCACGTTGCGTGGTTGTCTGGGGTGGAGAGACCAAAGCTGCCTTTCTGTACGGTGGCCTTGGATTCCTCCTGAAGCTGGGGTGGGACCTAGCCTGGGCCATACCAGCTGCCTTCCACCTCTGCTTGACCTCTTGTGTGGGAAGACTGTGCTGTGTGTAAAACAGCCCGCCAGAAACCGAGGGGCAATAAAGAGAACCTTTATGGTCTCACGCTGTGTTTTTAAAAATAGAGGATCCAGTTCGGGTCGGGAAAACTGTCAGTGAGATTATGCATATTCAGCGAGATTGTATGTATTCCAGCCTCAACAATTCTGCATTTCTGTGAATGCTCACCCAGACTGTGCTATTCCGTGTCTTCCAACCCAGCCGTCGCTGCCTGGTTTTGGGAACAAACAAATCCTAAAGCTGCACATATGCATTTTAATGTCATTTGCAGTTTGTCTCAGCAAAATCACTCGGGGCACATTTCTTTTAGTGCATATATAACTTTTGGTTATGCAACAGGCTTGAAATTTAAGATTTATTATTTAAGAACTTTTAAAAGTGTGCTGTGAACGGTCTGGATGAACCCGAGTCTTCTGACATAGGGTAATTTGCTTTGTGTTCAGCCCAGACTATCAGAGAAAACCAAACATATCACATCTGTTTCCACTGGAGACCTGTATCACATCAATAATGCAGCATCACCAGACTCTCCCTGAAAGGCTCCTGTGTTAGAGAAAGAGGGAGAACGAGAGCGATTTTTTAAAGGGCAAAGAGCTCTTTTCCCTATCTGAGTCATATTTTCTATTTCTGTCAAACTAAACCGTTCTATTTAGCTATCTTGCCATACAACAGCCTTTCCGTATTTTTGGTGCTAAGGTTTTGAGTGATTAGGCTATCGTCACATTCACAGTCTTCAAATTACTCTTAGCAAAATGTGTTGCAGGTGTGGCCAAATCCCGGAAAATAAGAAAGACGTTCTTGGATAAAAAGCTGCTGAAAGTGTCGTTCCGCAGTAGCCAGCGATGCAATCTTAATTTGCTCTACGCGGTGAGGACCAGTTGCACGATGGCAGGCGGAATCCCTCCGAGCGAGTTCCCTCGCTGAGTTGCGCATCCCGACCTATCCTACAGATTATTCTTGTTTGACAAATGCATTGAGGACTTTAATGAAACATTTATTTTATTTTTAGTTGATACGGGTTTTTGTGTCCCCAGAAGTGGAACGGTTGCAGAAGGCAGCTTTCCTATCGCTCTGGTTTACTGGTTGCCCGAGTTAATTTGTAACTGTGTTTGCATTGACTACTGCGCACTGCGGGCAGGCTCAGCTCCTGCCTTATTTGTAGCACTTTCTGCATGATGAGTGCGTTTATCATTAAACTGTGGTGAACCTAAATAATTATTGGGAATTGCAAAGAGATTATTAGACCTGGGTTTCCTTTCTCCTTTCTCCTTTCTCCTTTCTCCTTTCTCCTTTCTCCTTTCTGCTTTCCCGTCCTCTATTCTCTTTCCCTTTCCCCTTCCCTTTCCCTTTCCCTTTCCCTTTCCCTTTCCCTTTCCCTTTCCCTTTCCCTTTCCCTTTCCCTTTCCCTTTCCCTTTCCCTTTCCCTTTCCCTTTCCCTTTCCCTTTCCCTTTCCCCTTCCCCTTCCCTTTCCCTTTCCCTTTCCCTTTCCCTTTCCCCTTCCCTTTCCCCTTCCCTTTCCCCTTCCCTTTCCCTTTCCCTTCTTTCCCTTTCCCTTTCCCTTTCCCTTTCCCTTTCCCTTTCCCTTTCCCTTTCCCTTTCCCTTTCCCTTTCCCTTTCCCTTTCCCCTTCCCTTTCCCCTTCCCTTTCCCTTTCCCTTTCCCTTTCCCTTTCCCTTTCCCTTTCCCTTTCCCTTTCCCTTTCCCTTTCCCTTTCCCTTTCCCTTTCCCTTTCCCTTTCCCTTTCCCTTTCCCTTTCCCTTTCCTTTTCCCTTTCCCTTTCCCTTTCCCTTTCCCTTTCCCTTTCCCTTTCCCTTTCCCTTTCCCTTTCCCTTTCCCTTTCCCTTTCCCTTTCCCTTTCCCTTTCCCTTTCCTCTCCTCTCCTCTCCTCTCCTCTCCTCTCCTCTCCTCTCCTCTCCTCTCCTCTCCTCTCCTCTCCTCTCCTCTCCTCTCCTCTCCTCTCCTCTCCTCTCCTCTCCTCTCCTCTCCTCTCCTCTCCTCTCCTCTCTCTGTTTATCTATATAAAAGTCCCTGATTTCTGAGCATGTACTTGTTTTATTAGATTGTTTGAGCAGAAGATGGTAACCTTCATGGGATCCTTCTCGGGACATGCTTCAGTACAAGAATGCCATTAATTTTAGTACATCCACTTGAACAGGTTCCACCCCAGGCTGGCTGGGTATGTCAGCTCTAATCCAGGAGACGCGTAGCCAAGTTAATATATCTCAGCCCTCAGCAGGCCCAAGGTCCAAAAACAATTCAAAGGACAACCTGAAGTACTTGGTGTACTTGTCTGAAATACGGTAGCATCTATGGGTTCCAGCCATGGACCTGCACTTCCCAGCGTGGAGAAACCCTACAAAACAAAACCAGAGGGGAGGCCCTTACTCGATCTGCTTGCAGCCTGCGCGCAAAATTAAAAGGATAACTACGAAAAGGATTGTTAGAGGAGTAGTATTAAAAGCATAAGACAGACATTTTGCACGGGCTTCGTGTTTTCCCCAGTGATTTATCTTTACAGTTTCTCAGACATGGGATAACAGAAGCATGGAAGGGTCATTGCCATCTCAACCTGTATCCTGCTAGCAGAATGGTTTCCAGTTATAATAGTGGCTCTAGCCTGGAAGCCCATTTTAATTGTAGCTTCTTTAGCTAATTTTAATTAGCTAATTTATGACATTATTAAGAATAAAAGCTGAGGTACATTTTGTACATATGCTTCACGGTATATTGTGTTACGTGCCAAAGTTTCCTGAGTCTATTGCTGGAAGTCATAGCCTCGTCTTATTCAGTAGCTGGGAAAGTTGTGAAAGCATCACTCCCAGTCTGGCCACTGGTCTCAGTGTGTTTGTTTTTTCTTATCTAAGCCCCACATACTTTGTTTGTTTGTTTGTTTGTTTCCCATGGCAGTGGAGATTCTGAAACGATTAATGGTGGAGACTGGTACGATTAATGCTGATTTGGTAACTGATGCAGAGGAAAGAAGCAGCACTGTGAATGAACTGTGAGAAATCATCCTCACTCAGAAAATATATGTTTGAAATCCTTACAGGCCTACATCAAACACAGTGAATCCGCATTGTGTATTAGATTCGTCTGGCTTCTTTGATATGTGGTAGAATCAGAGGCAAATTTTCATTGTGAAGCAAGCCTGAGTCTAGATAGTCCACGGAGAAAGAATGGCAATTTGCATGTCTGCTCTTCTTTCAAAATTAGTTCTAGCAGAGATACACGTTGCTGGGAATATTTGCCAGGGTGAAGGAAATACACAGCCATGAAAACCGGTGATTGAAAGGTAAAGGGCATTAGTACTTTAAGATGAACAAACTTTTTCACACACAAAAAAGAAGGAACTACTTGTTTCTCTCACTTCAGCTCTTACTGACATGCTCTGTGAACAGATTTTTATTTTTGAGGCATTAATGACACTAACCACTTTATAAGTATATGTATTTTTAATTGCCGTCTTGCAAAGGGCTTGAAACTAGAGGAGACTGAATGTGAAATGCTCCTGGGTCAGTTGTGACATATTGCAGGAAGTCTGTGATAGACGCACCCTCAGGTTACGAACCGTGCTCAGGGGCAGATGTCACTCAGTTGCTTTTAAATGTTGTGTGCATGACTTCTCAGCTGGCTTAAAAAGAAGTAGGAACCATTCAGCCATGTTATTTGCCTTCACTTTTGATTTGTTGATACAAGACGACTGCAAATAACTGCAAAAAAACTGTGTCTGTTATTTGTGAACACAGAACTACATAAAGGCTAATCAGGAACACTTCCCAAACTGTTTCCCTGGAAGGTAAGAACAGTGTAGCATTTCCCTCAAATCATTGCAATTAATTTTTTTTTTTTTTTAATGTTATTCCCCTTCCACTTACCTTGTTGCTCTACAATGTAAGCTCTTTGAGATGGAGGCCATCCCAAAGCAACATGACCCCAGCTGCAATGAGATATCTGTGTAAGCAGCTTCTTATTGTTTAAACATTTTTGTTGTCTATTTGAAGGTCTACAGCAAATGACGTGAATGTGTATTTTATGAGACAAGTTCATTAAATAGCTTATTTTGTCTTCAAGCCTTAGAAATAGTATTTTGAGTCAGTGGGATGGCACTTGTCTATGAGAAATAATGATAAAGTATATTGGACAGAGGATTGGAAAATGTTTTTATTGTAAGTGATATTAAAAGTATATTACTTGCATGCCAAGGCACTTGTTGTGGGAGGGGAACATTAGAATGCACCAATAACATATGGCTTCCACTGTCTTTTTTTTTCTTCTAGGGCAGTAGGTGCGAAAGAGATTTTTAGGTTGGTAATTTAAAATTGTAGATGTTCAAAAATAAGCTTGATACCAGCATTTTTGCAACTGTGTGCAAGGATTTTTCAACAAGGAGAGAGACGATCATGCCTTTATCTGCATTGCTCATTGCAAGTCCTGACATCAGAGAGTTCTGGCGACATGAAAACAGCTCCATCGAGAGGTGTGCAGCGAGGAGTGGTGGGCAGTTTGCCTCCTCCGCATGGGGACAGGACATCCATGAAGTGGAGTTAGTCCACCCAGTCCCTGAGCTGGGTTAGTCAACCACAAGGAGCAACCGTCATGCATAGCCTGACTAGTTAGCAGGTATTCTAGAAGCAATTTTAACGATATCGGTGTTTCCCCCCCAGTTTCTTGGGGATGGACCTCCTTCTTCCTAGCACACCCTCAGGCTGCTGAGGAGCAGGACTGTCTATTCATTATATAAAATACACAATGCCTGCGTTAGTTGGGGAAATTCCTGACTGGTCTAGTGAGACACTGGAACAATGCAATCAAGCATAATCACACTTAGAATTAATAATAAGATGATTTGCAGCAGTCTGCATGAAAGCACAGTCTATCAGTCAGGAGAATAAAACAATGATTGCATCCTTCCTTTTTAAGAGAAGGGTTTTCTCGGACAAGCGCTCACTGCATACTTACATGTTTGTGCAGTTTGATAGGTGTCTTTGCCCTACATTATTAAAGGATTAACTTAGCATTTAATAAATGGAAACTATTACAGTATCTTTTTTATATGCTGTCAAGAGAGATTAACCCAAATTTTTGACCTGTTTTTTTTTTTGTTTTTTTTGTTTTTTTTTTTTTTTGTCATTTCCCTTCCCCCATGACCTGCAATCACAGTTTTTTACTCTACACTGGACATCTGATCATCACTGTGGAAATACAGCAAGCTAACGTAGAGTACTCATCCAAGAGAAATAGTTTCTATGGACTATTAACACAACTTGGCACTACCCTGATGAATTCTGAAGGTCCTTAAAGCTCCGTGCTTCATTGCCATCACTTTCAGAGTGATACAAGATCTACTCAAAATTGAAGGTCAAATTTACCCAAGATTTAATGGTACATCTTGGGAACATAAAGGAACGCAGAAAACCTATTAAGACTCTGATGGAGAAACCCTTTGGGTTGCCAGAAGAAGACTGTCGTCTTGTTTCTGCCAGCTCTTCCACAGCTTCTCTGTAGAGAGGGGTCATTGGGGTAAAGCCAAGAGCACATCTTAAATGTGTTAGTTACTGTTACTAACCAGCACAGGTGTGAATAGCCTGCGGATTTCTTGCCTGTGATAGGAGCTAAACCCTTCCCAGGCTTAAGGTGTCACAAAAGTGAATTGTAGAGTTCTTTGAGCTCTGCCATGCTCTGGACCTAAGTGCCAGGATCAGTGTGCTGGTGTATTTTCTCTTCAGTCACACTTAAGTTGTGTTTTAAATTATTCTAATTGACAAAGGTAGGATATTTTCATAATCGAATGTTAAAACAGTGAACTTTGCCCTAAATTGTAGAAGGGTGATTGAACAGTGATCAGTAGGTGCTAAGTCCTAAAAGGAGACAGAAAAAAATTTCCTAGTCAGAACTAGAACTTGAACTCTGTAGTTAAATGACACTTAGGGACTCCGATCACAGGCCATTGTTTATTAAATATAATTCATAACACTTTCCATGGAGGACTTGATCATAATTCTTTTGATATTCATGACATATTGTACCTCTGCTTTGATTTTGAATGTTACCATTGCAACATTCATTTATGTTGGTCAAATGCCTGGTATTACACTAATCGTTCTCAATCAGTGTTGTAATTTAAAGGTATCAAATTATATAATTCAAATAAAGCACAACTTGCTAAATTGCTTTTCTTCATTGATACAAACAAGCTGAATTTATAGAACGAAGTAGATCTACAGGAAACACCCTGGTTTTGCCAAAGCCAGGGAATATTCACAGCAGAAAGCCAATAGGGGTATTCCTTCCTTTACTATAGGAAACATTACCATGAAAGAGTGGAACAGAATAAATGAAAAAGGATTAGCAACATCACGTGTGCTTGCTGTTCCTTTTGCTTTCTTTACCAAATAACTCTCTTTAAATTTAAAGAGAAAAAATAAAGGAGCCTTTTAATTGTGCAGGCTATAAGGATTTTGCTTGCTCTGATCTTTTCAACACTCCCACTGGGGTAGGTTATGACCTAGTTAATCTATATATCTGAACAAAAGTCAATTAACTTGCTATAGAGTTTCACCAGAGACATCGAAAGGAAAATTTGACCTGCAAGTGCTGTGGGATTATGTATATGAGTAAAGCAACCAAGCTTTTGCTCCGAATATCAGGCAGTAACTCTACTGTTCACATAGCAAGGTAAGAGCTTTGGGAACCTCTACAGGCTTGGGTGTTCCTGAAAACCACAGCTATTCCAGACAGGAGGAAAATGCATGCTTTATCTTGTGATGCAGAACATAGCTGATTTCCAGTCTGTGTTTACATCTTTAGTTATTTTTAGAGAGTTATTTTGCTGAGTTTTGTTTATAGATATTAACGATGCAGAGAAGGTAATTGTGCCCTAAAGCACTCAAAAAAAGAGAGAACCTGGAATAATTTTTGGTTTTCCTGAAATTTAATTGCGAGTAGATTGGGCTATTGAACAGAAGGATGGGAAGGGCTTTTTCATGCTCTTTTTTTCTCTTTGCTTGTTTGAATATTTCGAGTGTGAAATGAAGCTTGTCATGTACACTAGTTAAAAAGCCTCAACTCCTCCATTTATTATGCATTCTTTTTTCAGTGAATGCTTATTACTCATGCATAGCCAGGAGTATGAGGATCACAGATGCATTAAGAACAGTTTATTTAACTTTAGAATAACCAATCAGAGCTTAAGAAAATATTAAACAGATATTTACAAGTAGTGCCTGCAGGCATAAATTAGGCCATGGCTAAACAAGTAACTGTCTCTCTCACAGCTTCTGATGGGGACTCAACCACAGTCAGAGCACTTACACTCTTGGTTACTTCTGCTGTTCCTAGGTGTCCTCACCACAAAAGGCTGTGTCAGTTCCAGTCTCAAATATAACATATTGCATCACAGGTGGGTGGAATTTATCTCACCTAACTTTGGAAGGCTATAACATGCCTACATCATTTCTAGAGTGTGACAGATCTGGTCTTCTGTAGGAGCGGTAGTTTGAGAGGAGCGTTTTGTTGCAATTACCTGTTTTCTCCTGTTGATTAGAGCAGAACTCTGAGCTATAGATTTTGATGATACAGATTTTCACATTGCAGACTTTTCCCTCTGCTTGCCTGTACTATTTGCATGACTCCCTCTGGAGCATTTTTGCGTAGCATCATGAGAGTTCATCAAAGTATTGGATCTCAGGGTCAGGTTCTCCAGATTTCTGTTCTGTATCTCATGCTTTTTACATCAAAATATCTAGCTATATACACACTTTGGTGTCTTCAAGCATCTGTCTTGTAGATGGCTATCTTTTCCCTCTTTATTCAGAAATTTAAATTATTCCTGATTGGAAATTTGACTGATGGGTGTGCTGAAGTGTAGACAAATTTTTTGAGGGAGATGAATGGATAGGACAAACACTTCAGAAGAATGGCAGGTTGCTGTGTTTCACTAAGCAGCACTTTTGAGAACAGCAAATAACTCCTGAGTGGCAGGATCACATTTTAGTGGTGACTTAAAGAACAAGAAGCAGTTGCAGAACATTTAGGTGTGGAAAGACATGTTCTTGAAGTTGTATGATGAATTTGCTCCATCCCTTCAGCACAGATACCTGAATGAGAGGTGCTTTGGTAATAAGGAAAAGTGCTTTGACTGCACTCTGAAAGCCTGTTACCCTAATCTGCTGTTGCTCGATAGGCAGTATGCCTGAGGTTGGGAAAGCCATGGAAGAGGCTGTAGATACCTATTTGTGTAAGACCACTAAGTATATCCTTATTCACAAGGCTGTGATCCCGGGAGTGTTTCATAGAGGAATTTGAAGCAGTGATTATTCTGAACTGAGGTAGGGGCAAAACCAAATGTTAGGTGTCACCTATGGACACCTACTGCAGTTCTGGTATTTCTCACCTTATCCCATTTATTCAACCCCTCAGAGTCCTCATGCCATCATTATGCACACGCTGCTGAGTCGCCAGAGTTAGCTTGCTAACTGTAAGACTGCAAAAAGAAGGTGCATAAGGTCCATTTTACAATAAAGGTGCAGGCAGTGTTATTCTCTCCTGATTGGCATAATCAACATAATGGGGACTCAAATGTCTACAGAGATTCTGAAATGTTTATAGTATTCTGGCTAACTGATGAGGTAAAAAGCAGGAAAAAATATCCTGAAAAATCAGGTGTGACCAGCTGAAGAGACTATTATTTGATTTATCAAGAAGGAGACAAGCCATTCTCCTCTTGTCTGAAAGGCGTGATAAGAAACATGCTGACCATGAACTCTGGGTGACCAAACTTCATGTAATGGATCTAAACCCAAAGACTGCTGAATGTAAGCTTAGATCTTAACTGTCTTACCTTTAGGTTTTGGTATTTGCATGACCCTATGTGTGGCCTTTCGCAGCATGAAGGTAGACAATATCAGCTTTATTTACCTACATCTTGAAAGAGAAAGGATCTGTTACTTTGCTTAAAGGAAAACTCATTACTTGGGACTTCGTGGTGACAGGGTCTCCACCTGAGCACTGTCTCCCAAAGTCAGGCCTGTTCCTGAGGCTCCCGTGACTGCACCTTCCCTAAAGGTACCCTATAGCACAGAGGGCCATGCTGGGTTGCAGCAAGTACAAGTATTTTATCTCTGTATATCAAGAAACCACTCTCTTCCTCATTCTAGATATAGAGACAAAACCCTTTCTGGTCCTTCTGTGGCTGATGCTTCTCTGTCTCAAATATAACACAGTGGAGAGGCTGCTTTTCTTCCATTTTCAGTTTTTAAAGAGTTTCTCAGTACTAATGGTGGGAAAAGTCTTACCAAGAATATCAGACATGCCATATGGGATCAGGTAGAAAACTGATCCATTGAGTTCAGTATTGTCTCTCTCATAACAGCCTGAAGAAACCTCAGAGTAAAACTGTGTTATCTTGTTTTCCCTTCCCCTCCAAATATTGAAAGGTAAAGAATCAACAATCTGAAAACAAGTGAACTAACAAATGTCTCAAACAAGGTGAATTACTTTTCTGTTAGAGTACTAATATTTACTTAAATTTTGCAATAAAAGACCATTTTGAATTGTCAAAAGGACATGCTTGCCTAAACCTGTTAAATAAAAAATGTTTTTTGAGCCAATTATTGCCTAACAATTTTGATTTTAGAGAATTTATTGCTTTTACTGAATAACTCTGCCCTGCTCATGCTCAAAATGCTTATGCAGCTGATCACAACCCAGACTTACCCTGTCTTGCACACAGGCCTGTGAGTGACTAAGGCAAAGATTCAGAGGAGTTGCCCAAGGAAACTGAAGTGTCATGAAAGGGACTGATACTCTAATTGGAAGAGTAGGTGGAGTCCCCATTTGAATGAAATGTATAAAAATGGAGCAAGGCTGATTTGGATAGGTTTTACTGATGGATTCTGGAAATGGTAATTTACTAGTTCATTAAACATAGCTATGTTGCAAGCAAATTAAGCTGATTTGGGTTCTTTATCAGCAGAAGTAAAGGGAAGTGTTTTTTCCCTGTGTTCTTAGAGACAAAAGGGATGCAAAAATATTATCTGAGTAAGGAAAACACATCAGAGAGTATTACACTTTGTGGTGACAAGATACTGTGATGGATTTCTATCCTCTGGAGTTTTCTGCAAATATTTTATAGTTAGTGATAAAATAAATGGAATGCTTGACATTTACAGAAAGGTGATCTGGAAACCACTGGAATAGATAAGAAATTTCTTCTATCAACTTTTTACTAATTGATGTCAAAGATCAGGGAATGGATTTTGTTCCTAGTCATACCTGTGTAAATCTTCAGTAATACTGGTCTCAGTGAATGAGGAAATTGATGTAACAGAAGATGGCCTTTGCATTTCAGACAAGCGAATCTCAAAATCTGTATGTTATTAGTTTTACTCCTTGTAACACCTGCTTTTGTAATTTATTTTACCTAGAGGGCAGCTTAAAATGTTGTATGTCAATCTACACGCCACTCTAAACTCACACCTGGGATGAATGATATTTAAATATGAAACAAAATGAACGGAGGTTATTCTAAGTGGGCTATTGCCATATTAATGAATAATAGATTAAATGAACCTCTCTGTGGGTATAATCACCCAACAGAATAGAGATTTTAAGACCAAATTTCTGGAAGCTCCAGCTGAAGTTTATGGCTCCCATCTAACCAACCCTGTGAATTGTGTAAAGCCTTTCCCCTCCTTGACACTGGCAAGCCACATCCATCTGCAGAAAGCCCAGGGCAATCCATGCTGTTATGAGACCCACAGTGTTGCACGATCCTGGTATGCTACAGTCATCCTAAACCTTCTGCCACTGTAGTGTGGAGGTAAAGTTTGTGTTAACGTGGGCAGCGCTGCTCTGTTGAAGTGTTGTCAGTGAAGTTGCAGACGGTTTGTGACATCAGAAGCGACCAATTTCTAGCTTGTTCATCCACTGCCAATCCACTCATTTCAGAGCATCAGCCATGAAGAATTTCATACATAGATATAATGAGGATATCATGGAACTGGCAATTTCTAATTCCACTCTCACACTTGTCTAAAGTTGTTGCTGTTAGCTCCCACTCAAAGGCAAATGTCCAACACTTCATATGTATTTGACACGAAAAGAACTGCAGACATAAAGCAGAAACCTGGTTGGGCTTGCAACCTAATTTGCAGCAATTTCTTAGCCACACAAAATAGAAAAAACAATAAACAGAGATGCACAGACAAGAGAAAGCTGCTGTAAAGTTGTTCTACAACACTTTGTAAGGCATAGCTGGGATTTGTCCTGTAAATCAACTAGGGAAAACTAGAGGTAAGGGAAAATTTTGTTTAATCTCTCATGAGAAGTATCAAAATGCTTTCTTAAAACACAGTCTTGAAAAACAGAGATCACATCCATAATTTTTCCAATACTTTTCTCTAAGTGCCTTATCAAGATATAACACCAGTGTACATTTTGTCATTATATAGTTTGGCTTCATAGAATCATAGAATAATGGTTTGGGTTGGAAGTGGCCTTTAAAGATCATCTGGTTCAACCCCCAATGCTTCCTTAAAGCACGGGTTTATAAACTGCTGGACAGACCCGTTAGACTACCATTAGGCAAAGAGAAAGACTGAGATTTAAAAGTGGACTAAAGTGATCAGTTTGGGCAGCTGCTAAAGCTGCCATTGGCAAATGCTCGCATATTTTAAAGCATATTTTGTTCTGCAAAGCGCTTACCAGTATAGATAGCCTCTATTGAAGAAAATGTAACTGCTCCCTACATTGTTTTTAAACATAAGAAAAAGTCAAGCTTCTTTTGAATCTATTAACCAAACCAGTTGTTTGCAGCCTACAACTTAAACATCAGAACCCATAGCCATTTAAATCAAGGGGATTTTTCTGTGTATTTTTCAGTGTTTTTATGCATATTTGTTTGTATGGGATAAGTAGAAGGAATAGAAGGTGCTACAGAGAAGTAAATGAACAACCAAAGCCAAGGGACACAGTCTGAATAAACATTGAGAATGTGACCCTGAGATGAATGCAAGCCTACAGCAAAGCCTCAGGATTAATGTCAGCTGGAAAATGGTCTGGAAATAAGGCCAAAGTGCTAGTTTCCTTCCTTCAAATATCTGTTTCAGGCTTTCCAATGTAATAGCTTGGGGTCAGAGAAGTGTCCGTTTGCTTATTCAAACAGCGGACTTTTTGTTACGAGGAAAGAAAAACCTAAGAAATGGTATAGAGCCTTTAAGCAAAGGTAGTACCCTCCTGAAGATGCTGTAATAACATGAGATTTCGTTATTGAATTTGGACCATCTAAAATTAGGAGCTTGATATTTACCTTATATATTTTCTGTGATTTGTTTGTATCAACAGAACTGTGCAAAACTCATTCATCTTCAGAAGGTCACTGGAAGGTAATTACTGCCCCAGCTCTGAAATTATCCTTCCAACTCTTGCCTTGCTGTGGCTATTTGCTTGAATAGACACACTCTAAACACAACAGAGAAATTAATACATATTATTGCAAACATTTGCTGCACCCATTTCTTAAAAGGATGGGTGAGTCAAAATTAGGTAGCCTGCAACAGAGCTAAATATCATTGTTTTTGAAAAACAATGCATGGCATAAATATTAAATATTCAGAGCTTGAATAAAAGGTTAACTCCCAAGGCAAGAATTTTTAAATCCTAACAGCTCTTATTGAGACTGGTATTTTAATAAGACAGAATCTTACTGGTGGAAACTAATAAAAATGTGGGCAACGACGACTCTGCTATCAACACATCACATATGACACCAGTTGATGTATGTGGGGGATACTGGTGAAAGGACAATATGCGAGTCTGAAAATCTATTTGCCTTTCAATCTATTTACATTATTCTGTTTGGCTGTTGTCTCGAGTGATGACAAACGTTTTCTTTTAGTGGTTGAATAAGTATTCTATGGGACTATTCCTTTATAACAAATTATGACTCAAATTTTGTGCTTGGCTGAAAATGAACAATTAATCATGGTGGTCATTTGTCACAGGCTCTGCAACTCTGGAGAAACAAATCTCCATATTCAAAGATGCATGGAGTCTGCTCATACATGTTAGCTGTTTCCACTTATATTTTTTGTCAGTGATGCCATTCTATTTTTTTCTTTCGTACGGTAAAAAGCACTGGGAATCCAGTGGCTGTGGGGCGAGGTGAGTCATGAACTCCGTGCTTTCAGTACTTACTGTAATAATCACACCCCCCCCCCCCCCGCCCCTATTTTTTCTCTGCATGGTGTTACAAAGTGCTTGAAAACGTGGTGAGAAAGACCCATGGAAGTGGGCACTGGCAGTTAAAAGAACAGTTCTTTAAACACATGAAGTTTGATTTACTATTAATGTTCCCACATTAGGCTCTCTTTGAAGATTTTAAACAAATGCTATTTCTGATTTGGATAATATTCTCAGGAGCTTGTTATTTTCACCCAGCAAGGAATTGAAAACATGAGGGAAAAAGGCGTGAATCTTACAAAAAA
Source organism: Pluvialis apricaria (assembly GCA_017639485.1). Taxonomy (NCBI): domain Eukaryota; kingdom Metazoa; phylum Chordata; class Aves; order Charadriiformes; family Charadriidae; genus Pluvialis; species Pluvialis apricaria. Next base: position 115,029,100 of record CM030008.1, on the reverse strand, counting down.
TCTTGACAATAACTTTCTTTTGTCATCCTGAACAAATGCTGTTCAAAAGCACTTAGGGGAAAGCTGCAGTTTAGAGAATAAGGACTTAACTGGGATTCAGCTGAAAGGAAAAGGAAACAACTGCATTTAATTCTGCACTCACATACTTTAGTGGCACTCATAGCTGCACTGTATCAAATATAAATTTACCTTGGTGTAAACGAGAGAAAGCTTAGACCCAAAGCTTGGATGTTTTGGAAACCAGCAGCAGACTAAGTTGCTATAAAAACCAGATGCTGAAACACTGGGAGCGTAAAGCCTATTTTGTTTGAATGAACATCTTCATTGTCAAAAGCAAGAATCCTTGAAGGCTGTTCTTCAGTTGTTCTCTTGCTTTAGGCTCAGTTTAGTCACATTGAATGATACCTGAATTTGCAAGTAATATTGTCTCTTGAGCGGAGCTCCTTTCCTGCACTTAACGTGGGTCCTGCTTCAAGTGAGGCTGGACCAGATGTCCTCCAGAGGTCCCTTACAGCTTCAGTTATGCTGTAATACTGTGGGGTTTGGCCACTACTTTACATGAGGAAAGTGGCAGAGTTTGATGTCAATTCTGATGGAATTGGTAGAATTATTTTTACTACATGGGGGCAGGAACAAACTTGTGCTTCTTTTCTTTTATTAAGATTAGTATGCATTGGGATGTGGAAGGTTTTGTGTGTCTTTTGCACTTTGTGGCTGCTATATTTTAAAACTTTCGAATTTTCACTTGGTTAGCAGTGATATTACTATTGTCAGCCAATATGTAACCATACCTAAATTATTATTTTCACTGCTTCGGTACTAAATTTGGACTAACCCATTTAAGTCATTTTTAGAGACAGATTTGCATTTGAGCTGATTATGTGAATGCCAAGCTTCAGCCTACAATGACTGAAAACAGCTGAATAGTGAAATAGTGAGTGACACTGTTTATAAAGGAAACAGCTCCTGACCCTCGATGACAGCTCTGTGAATATGATGATACAATCATTTGAGGATGTTCAATCTTGCTCACAGTTATCACTACGTAGGTTCCTAATTTGTTGCCTTCCTCCATCATCAGAACATGTTCTGCAACTCACATTTTTACATTGCTGAATTTTACTTCTATTTCCTCTGAGTGATATCTTGTGAAGGACCACAATATTTATAATATCACTTGCATTTATTTTCATGGGGCTACACTCTGCCTTTGGGCATAGCCTTCAGACAGAGATGCTGCAATATGTTGTGCCATAGCAAGGATGGCCGCAGGAAATAACGTGCTTCAGACGCTCCAATGAAGAACATTTTTCCTTGTTTTTCCCTGGGGGTTGGACTAGATGATCTCCAGAGGTCCCTTCCAACCCTGAACATTCTGTGATTCTGTGATTCCCTTTATCTGGCTAGAACATTGCTACTAGCATATGTAGCAATGTGTTTGGCTAGTCCTTAAATCCTGTGCTGGTCAGTGAATGTACGTGTGTATGTATATGCATAGTGAGTGTGTGGGACAAGCATCAGTGCTTTACAATGGGTGCATTATTGGCGTTTTAGAGTCCCCCCCTTTTTTTCTATTTTTTTTTTTTCTAATTTCTTAGTCTCTCTCCTGTTCTACGTGTTCTCATTCACTCTTTTCGAAGTGAGTCTGAGCTCTGAAAAAGGCAGGCTCAAGTTCATGTTCACAGTATCTGTGTCCCTCTCTGAGTGTTTGTCTCACACCAGGGCTTTAATTTACAGGCAGTAACGCACAATTTTGTCTCAGGAAGTCTGATGAAGAGCTCTAATCCTGGCATATTTAGTCCAAAGGGCAAAGTGTGAATGTCACCAATGTGTTTCATGAACTACATAGTCTATAATTTTTCCTGAAGCCCATAAATAAGATAAATTTTTCTATTTGGAGCATTTCCACCCTCTACTTAAAAAAAAAAAAAAAAAAAAAAAAAAGAAAAAAGAGAAATAATTATTTTTGGGGATATCTTTTTTATTTCTTTAAACTGGATCCTGAATTTTAAACCTGGATGCTGACTTACCCATTCGTATGTGCATGGCTGAGCAGATTTAAAACATAGAATATTGAAGGACTTCACATAAAATATACATCCATTCGTCCATAACTCTGTGTTTGTAGCATTTATTCATGTCTGTCTGCAGAAGGGAGTAAGGAGCTAAAGAGAAGAAAGGGCCTCTGTTCTCCCTACACTGTTGAGTATAGATCTGGTACTCAACATTAAAGAAAAAGAAAGCTTTGGAGAAAATAACTAGCTTTACCTAGGAGTTTTACCCATCATTTTATGTCCCGTTGGTTTTGGGACTCACAACACAACATGGATTTATTTTTGAGGAAAACAAGTGAATATATATATTTTTTTTTTCCTCAAAAATATTTATATAACTTTGGAATATCTTTGAATGTGTGATCTTTATTAATGGATGCTTCTTTTGTGTGTCTAAATTCACAGTCTTTAATGTTTACTGGGGTCATACCAATTTTCTAGCAAAGAAATCTTGACCTGTGAGTTATTGACATCTGTAGTTGACTGGAATGGGACAGCCTTAAGAGAACTTGACCAATTGGTTCTGCTGTAGCTTTTACAAAGCCTTTGGTTTAGCCTTGTTAGACATTTTGTGCCTCAGATTTTATACACTGTTTGAAGTGTCTCTTTATACATTATTCATGTTCCCATCAGCACAATATTGAATTTTGGCATCCTTCCAAGGATTGGTAACGTTCAGTTCCAATATGAGACTGAAAAGGAAAGGGGGGAGAAAAAGATCATATTTCTCATTTTTTGCTCAAATTTATCTGACCGTTGACCTACTTTATTTTCTTAAATTGCATGAGATATAAAAGTGGATTAATGAAATAATTTCTACAGATATCTGAGTGCAAGTGAAATTAAAATGGAGGTAATACAATCTTAAGGAGACTGGGACAAATTCACCATTGGGATTATGCCAGCCAGGGGCAGTATAGACTTTATTGGAGTTTTCTTATGACAGAAACTGAACAGGTAAATTTGTATTAGTTAAAAGCTTCTATGATCTTGCAAAAACTAAGGCTTGGACCATGCTGTAAGGGGCAGACGAAATTTGAGAAGATGATGTTTTGGCAATGGCACAGGCCTTGCAAGCACAGCTTTAGTAGTTTCCTTCAGGAACTTCTGCATTAACTCCTGGATGCAGTAAAGCCCAGGTAAACAACACCCACAGCCTTTCCCTCGTCCACTAAGCAGGTCACCGTGTCATACAAGGAGATCAGGTTTATCAAGCAGGAACTGCCTTTCATAAACCCATGCTGACTGAGCCTAATCGCTTGATTGTCCTGTACATACCGCATGATGGCACTGAAGAGGATCTGTTCCATAACTTTCCCCAGCACCGAGGTCAGACTGACAGATGTGTAGTTCCCCAGATCCTCCTTCTGGCTCTTCTTGTAGATGGACATCACATTTGCTGGCCTCCAGTCAACTGGGACCTCCCCGATGAGCCAGGACTGCTGATAAATGATGAGAAGTGGCTTGGCGAGCACTTCTGCCAGCTCCCTCAGTACCCTTGGGTGGATTCCATCCAGCCCCATAGACTTGTGTGTGTCTAAGTGCTGTAGCAGGTCACTCACCATTACCCTTCGGATTTTGGGGACTTCATCTTGCTCCCTGTCCCTGTCTTCAAGCTCAACAACTGCTCTTACTATTAAAGACCGAGGCAAAGAAGGCATTAAGTACCCCAGGCTTTTCCTCATCCTATGTCAGTATGTTTCCCACCACATCCAATAAAGAATGGAGATTCTCCTTAGCCCTCCTTTTGTTTGTATGTAATGTATTTATAGAAATATTTTTTATTGTCTTTTACAGCAGTAGCCAGGTTAAGTTCTTGTTGGGCTTTGGCCCTTCTAATTTTCTCCCTGCATAACCTCATGGCATTCTTCCAGTCCTCCTGAGTTGCGTGGCCCTTCTTCCAAAGGTCATAAACTCTCCTTTTTTTATCGTGAGTTCCAACCAAAGTTCTCTTTTCAGCCAGGCCAGTCTTCTTCCCTGCCAGCTTGTCTTTCAGCACATGAGGACGGCCTGCTCCTGCAGCTTTAGGATTTCCTCCTTGAAGAATGTCCAGTCTTCCTGGACACCTTTGCCCTTCAGGACTGCCTCCTGAAGGACTACATGGTATTATTCTAGCTTGTGCTAACTCTAAAATGAGCACCTCTCCACTGATTTGACAATATTAATCAAAAAGTCAGTGGAAGGTAACCAATCTTGTTAAAGTAGGTACAAAGTACCTTCACGCTATTGTCCTGATCTGTTTGGATTACCTGCTATGGAGAAGAAAACTGTGCCTTTTCATGGCGTTTAGCAAAACAACGTGAAATATTTGTTTGGACTTCAGTGGAGTGAGAAGCCAACTAACTGTGCACTCAAACCAAGAACTGAAAGAGCAAAAGCAAAAATTATCAGCCATGCTGATGACTGCTGTGTTTGCTGTCTAAATCTTCCTCTTGCTCAGTGGGACAGCCAGGTCACAACTGCTCTGAGCAATGAAGGGAAGCATAATCAGTGTTCATGTCCACCCGAAGGTGGTAACACTGTCCAGAAAGTGCCCACACTGATAATACTGAGCAACAGTGAACTGGGTATTATTTTTTCCTGTCATTTAGCAGGATTTCCAAAAAGTTGGTATATAGGTATAGGTAATGAATGGAAACAGCTATAGTTACATTGAGATAAAAACGTGATTATCACACCCTGTAATCCAAGCCAAACTGGGAAATATACTGTGAGATTATTGTGAGATATATACTGAGATTTTTTAGCCTGTCTTTTTAACCTTCAAAACTTGCCTTTTCTCCAGGCTTTTAGGGAAGACTGCATTGAGAGATGAACAGCCTTCAGCTTATTTTTCCTCATGATAACTTTTGAATATTTATGTACTGAATTGTGATGAGCTGTCCTTTCTATATTGCGTATTACTGGGTATTTTAATTCATGAGATGGGATTCAGAGCAGAGTGGTGCTTCTGGAAGTTTTTATAGCTCTAAATAAATAAATGAAACAGAAAAGTTTTTGTCTTTTCATCTGCCTCTTCAGCAAGTGTGTTTCTTTATTTTGTTGTTCTTCTGCGGGGTCCAGCTACCTCAGTGATAGACATGGTATGAATCAAAATAGATAAAATCACAGTCTGGGTATTCTCTCTTCTGAGAGAAGAATGAAACAGAATTGAGAAACTACTCTCCTTTTTCATTTGTTTTCTTTGTGAGTCTGGAAGACAAATAGTTTCACCAGAATTATTTGGACAATATTTCTCAGCTGTCCTCAAAACACCTGCTAAGAAGTTCTCCCTCTTTGGCCTCTGCCCATCCTGCATTTGTCCCATCACATGAGTATGAGAAAGCCTTTTAAAAATGTATCATGGCAACAAGAGTTTTACATTTTGATTTTTATCTTCCTCCGTTCCCAAGCTGTTGTGATTTTCACTAACCTCAAATATTTACTTTTTGTAAAAACAAGGAAAATTGCAGAGACATTCAGAATATACGGTCAGTTTAACCTTTCCACTATAAATGCAACATGCAATAAAAGCTTTAAATATCAGCTTAAAAATCATGAACCTTCCAGCTTTGTTTGATGTCTAAGGGTCTGATTCTGCAAAGACATGTAAACCTGGCACAGGATTAGAATCATGTACTATTGATAATGCCCTTGAGTTGAGCAAATGGGTTGGTCAAATACTGGCCAAAAATTCTTATTAAAAAACTAAAAAAATCACTGTAACATTCATTACATGCTTTAAAAGCTCTGGTGAAAAATGTATGACTTCTTTGACTTTTTTATAATTGTGTGTTGTAAACTCCCCTTTTCCCTTTCTTCCTTTTTTTTTTCATTTTTCTGTTTTGCTTCTGAAAAGTAGAAGGGAAGAACATGAAAAGTGATTATTTAATTTTGGATGCCTTAAAAAATGGACACTTTTTTCTTTATTAAAAGATCTTTTTAATAAAAGCATAATATTTGAACCATTAGTCTTAGCCAGACTTGTCAGGATTAATCCTTAAGATACTCAAGAATAGAAGAAAAATTAGTTTGTAACTAAGGCATAGGTCTCTCTAAGCTCATTGTGTTGTCTTGAGGATGTCATACTGTTTGCTTGATGCCTACATGCTGAGGGATATCTAGACTTCTTGGAAGCACATGGGCTGTATGCTACGCAGCACATTCATGTTCGAAGAGATCGTCTAAGTTCCTGAGATGGAAAGATCTACAATAGTGAGAAGTATCAGTATTTCTTAAGTTTATGTGCAAATGAACACAGGAAACAAATCTGGTAGATTAGAAAACAACTAGAAATTAAGGTCTGTTCTGTGAGTTGTTTAACTATGGATTTGCTTCTCTCTTTTTTTTTTTTTTTTTTTTCACCAACAATTACAAAATGATAAAAAGCTAATTCTACCACAGGGAATTTTAAGCTTTCATTCCAAAGGATTTTTATTAATGTTTTTTTTTTGTAAGTGGAGAGTCACGGAACACTATGCTTTGGGAGCACAGACTCACTGTGTTTCACACTGACGAAAGCCCTGCTGCAGTAGTTACATCCTTTTATGTCATGGGTAGGCTCACATTACCTGGGCATTGCGTGCAGAATAGCAGACCCTGGGAACTGCCATACACTAGCTGTTCTTTAGAAATTGTAGTTCCACTACAAACACTAAAATCCCCCAATGCATGTATTTTGAGAGGTCTGGTTATCCATCCAGCTTAATTCCTCAGCAAGAAAGTAGGGTTTTTTCTAATATTTTCTACACCTTAGTTATCTACAGAAAAAGGGGCACAATCTAGTTTCAAAACTTGTCTGTCAGTGCATTGGGAAACCCTCAATATTTCTTTCTTTGGTTTTTTTTTTGACCGAGCACATGGAATGGGACGTGATATGACCAATAAATAGTTTCACTTAAGTAGAGGTGGATCACTGGCTAGAGTCGCTATAGCCTGGACTTGATTTGACAGTGCACAGTTTCATCAAGAACAGTATCTAGAAGACAATTAAATATTATCTGATGTCAATGTGTTAGGAATGTAGAGGTAGAGCTTATAGCCAGAGTAATTTGCTTTGGGTAGTAAAAACCATTACTATTTAAGTATTTAAAAACACCTCATTGAAAAAAAGCTTAAAATAATAGAGAGACAAGTCATTCTGAAAGCTTTAGGGAAGTGAATGAGTAAGTGTGTCTGGGATGGCAGACTGAGGTAATAGGATGTCTGCAGCTATATGACTGCTTCTTTCTTTATCAGTCCTTAGTTTTATTTAAGAGACCTAGAAGAATATGTTTAATGAGATCCTGTGTGTATAGTGAAACATTAAGGCACACATTTCTTCAAGAAAGGTGTCTGAGGAGCCAAAGGTGTAGTATATGTAGGATTAGCTCCTCCTGGTTTTGTGCCAGTGTATGGTTTTGTTGAATTCAAAAGCATTTGCATTAGAAATAGCTTGGTACCTTTATTTGTCATATGATACTTGAGAGAAAGATTTTTAATGAGCTGCTTGGAGCTGAGACACTGCAGACTTAGGTTTTCATATGGCTCTATAACAGAGAAATCTAAAATACTGCACCAAATGAACAGAAACAGAAAGACTGTTTTCTCTGCCTCATCCCCTGGGAAAAGTGAGTCTCTATATGGCTCTCCTTTACCAGTATTTGTTTTCTGAGAGGGTGTTCTGTGTTTTACCCTTACTTTCTAATGTTTAATAGTGAGTCTAAATGAAATAAAAAAGCAATGGGTTTTATAATAGCATCATTTGGTAAAAGCTGGAAGCAAAACAGAACTGTGCAAAATACAACTCCTTCAAGAACGAAATGTGTGAAGTCTGCTGAGAATTAACATTAAAAGTGTTTGAGCAGGAGAGGAAGAAGGGTGCTTCTGGTTGAGGAATCAATTCTGAACAACGTGTGGCCACACTGAAGAGGTGAAGGTTCAAGAAACTTTAGAGAAGGGAAATCAAATAAGTATTTGTGCTTAATTTATGCTGCTGTTAAGAACCAACTGAAGTGCTGGGGAACATTTATATTTTAGCTACAGAAATGAAGGATGTAGAAGGAATGGCTAAGTCAACCCACTGGTTGCCCAACCTGGTGTGGAGAGAATCTAAGCTCTGAATTATAACAGTAGTTATCAGTGAGTTAGTAACATACAATAAATAACCTGAAAAGTATTGAGAAAAAACATATTCCTGAGGATCCTTTAATTCAGTTGCTTGAGAAGGCTGATCTCCTCTTTCTTAATTACTACTTGATGCCACTAAGGCATGTATGTGTGCGTATAATTACGCATATATAATACAGATTACATGGAATCTATTTGACAACAGTTTATATAGTTATGTAAATCCAATTGTTCTCCCCTTTCAGCAAGTAATGATAAACCATTCTCATTGCTTCATATGATCATTAGATTGTGTTAAAGTTGGTCATAAGAAAATGGAGTAAGTGCAGTGTCCTCTCCCTGCTTTTATGAACTTTATATATGCTGAGGTCTGAGGATATGCTTACAGTTTCAAGTCTCCATACTTGGCACCTGAAGATCATGTGGACTCTGTCCTTTGGATTTTGGCTGTGTGCAAGCTGTATTTAATTGTACTTTGTATTAAAATTTGTACTTTGGGCTCAGTAGTCTGCCCTTTTGACCTATAGTGTGTGTTAACTGAGAAAAGCAAAGAGATCTGTTGGTAAAACCTGTCTTTTTCTAATCAGGAGGTGCGAAGACACAGGGCTGTTTGTGGTTGGTTGGTTTTTTTTTTGCATTAGCTCTTCAGAAATCTTAGTCAGTCCCTTATTTATTCTTAGTGAAAAAATAGCAGAGCTCTCTTTTGGGTCTGCTTGAACATTCCGGTGAGTATTGACAACTACTTGATAAAAAAAAAAAAGAAAACGACCTTACTGCATTTCTGAGAGAAGGCACAGCACGGTATGGCCCCTATCTGAATGTACTTGCTGTTTACATTACAAACATGACAAATCAAGCCAGGGCAGCAAACAGAAAGGACAAAAGCATGACTGGGAAACGCAAAGGCCGCGGCCGCTTGGCTGGTTGCCCCTGTGCAATGGCCGCCATGCCCGCCAGGCCTCTGCTCCAGGCTTGTCACCCCCAGGAGGCCCTTGGCTTCTGCTCTGTGCCCGTAACCCTGCTCTTTGTCATGGGCTCGAACTGCCGCAGCCCAAACGTGGGCTGCAGGTGTTTGGTCTGAGGGCTGTGCTTTTCTTGGAGGTGCACAGGGGCACATACGTAGGTGTGGCGTGCAATCACATACCCAGACTCTTCCCTGGTTGGGACAATGTCTGTCACAGCTCCTGGGGGGCTGCAGGGGCTCCCTGCAGGGTCTGTCAGGGCAGGACCTGGCAGCCATGGCCCATCCCACCACCCCAGCCAGGCAGCTGGGGAGCACTGGGGCAGCCCCAGCCCTAAGCATCGGGCACCTCCCTGGGGACGGGGACGGGCTGAGGCCGCGCCGGGATGCAAGTCAGGAGATGGGGCTGGGGCCTGGCACAAGCAGGGCCATGAGGGGCGGGCGTAGCTCAGGCCAGGGCTTGTGGCAGGGCCTCACAGGAAAGCCCAGGTCAGCCCTCACCAACGCCTCTTCATCTCCTCACAACAGCTCTCCTGGTGGGAAGCCTGGAGCTGAGCAATTCCCAGGCTGGGCCCACACGCCATACCCCAAGGAGAGGGAATGCTGTGCCCAGGGCCCTGACAGCCTTTGCCAGTGCATGGCAGGTCTTGGCAGAGTACCCGCCAATAGCTGAAATCTGCCTGGGAAAACATATTTAGGGAGGCCTGACCCTGGAGATGTCATCCTCGGCCCTCTCTATCGCAAAGGTAAAGAGAGAGCTCATTGCAGGCAGGAACTGAGCTTGGGCCCATGGGGTACTGTGGGGACCCGCCTCTTGCAGGCTGCAGTTTATTCAGGGGCCCAGAGGCAGGTTGTTCAGGCATTGCTTGAGTTCCCCGCGTTTAAACAAATATAACACTTATTTGCAGCAGAGACTGACGAGGGTGAATGTCTGGGAAATGCTGAGTGTGAGACTGTTCACACTTGGGCTTGCCCTGGGTACAGCTGCACGTGATGTGGGCTCCCGGCCTCGGGTGCTCTGCTTTTGCCTGAGCTCAGTAAAGAGGAAGGAGAGGAGGCAGGGCTGGAGAGTGAATCAGATGCCTGAAATTAGGTGCTGTGAAACCTCTTCTTGTGTAATACCTACCTCAAAGGATATCTCAAAAGCCAGGCTACAATCGCAAGAAAGGCAATAATAGTCAGTGTTAAACTCTTATGTAGGCTCTCTGGGCTTTACATCTACAAGAAAACGCTTCACATTGCTCACACCCTGCCTCCTATCTCCCCAGAGCAGCTGGTGCATAAAGCTTCTGGTACTAAGTGTGTGCAGCACTGGATCCTTAGTCATCAGGGGGAACAAGGCTGACAGCAGAGGTTGATGCCTGCAGAGAGAAAACAGTTACCAGCTGATGCTTCAAACGGCAGCTGCAGCATCCTCAGACTCACCAACTCCCACTCAAAGACCTTGCCTGAATCCATTCAGTATGCACCAGGCAGGGCACGTGCATCCATGGAGAAGCCTACTGTAGACAGAGAAACAGCTGACCATGGGTATGAGGAGGACTTTACCCCACTGAGACAAACAAGGAAGGAGGTGAGAGCTCTACAGGGGGTGGAGAGGGAACAGAGTCCTTCCAGTGTCAATAATGTCCGTAAACCCTTTGAGGGGGAAGGAGCAAAGCAGTGAGAAATGCTGCTTTTGAGAATGGGAGAGGTTGAAGCACAGATCAGTACTAATGCAGTGGAAATCAAGGAAAATCAAGGCCCACCATCTGGTCATTCAAGAGATGAGGAATCCAGGCTCACATTGGGGAGGGGGATCTGTGCTGAAGCCAGGCAGGCTGAGCTGGGACCCCTTTATCGGATTGCTGCATTTTTGTCTTCGCTGTGTGTATCTGGTAGGAGACTATTGGCATTGACTTTCATATCTATAGAACTTCAAAACCTCTTTCCAGAACATACTGTAACAAAATTAACTGTGATCTCTACGAAACTGTATTTGTGTTTTTAAGTATGTATGTGTCTGTTTTCCTGTATTTATATATTATATTATATATGTGTGTATATATGTATACATAGATAGAGGGGAAAAAAAGAGGAAATACATGACATACAGGTAAAATATGGGGCTGTGGTCAAGCATTTGTACTGAATAGTAAAGAGGTTCAGAATAGAAAAGGGCAATATTTTTTAGTGATTGAGATGCACCATCATAATTTTAAAAGGCTCTTTAATATTGTGTTATTTGGCCATTACTTTCCAGAATGGCATACATGATATATGACTGAATACCACAAGCAGCTTCTATGAAGGAAGTATTTTCTAGTTGTTAGTAGACAGGCAGTGTAGCTGAGAAGAGGATTTCATCATGCTTTCTCCACATTGCCTAGCTGGCAGCCTCTGCTCACCTCCCAGTAGCCCTCTGCTCTGCTGCTCTGGCAGTGTTTAATGTTCAGCCCGAGAGACAAAAGAGGATTGTCCTTTCAAAATGTACATACATCAGCACTGCCTGAAAGAGAAATACAGCAGGAAACACTGATTCCAAATTGCTGTTTAAAGTGCCGGCCTTCTTCTGAAATGCAGACAAAACAGAAATGAAACAGAAGCTAAAAGTGGCGATTTTTGTTCAAGCAGAGAAAGGACTCCCTTTTGGCACCTTTTCTAAGGCATTAGCTGTACCCAAAGTGCAGTTGAAATGGGGTGAGAAGAAAATGGTATTTCTGATGTAAACAACTAAGCATTGGTAAAGCAATAACTACTCCTTTAGACACTGGTTTCCGCTGAACTGGAATTTGGGAGGTAAAAAATGATTCTCATTCTTGGTGGTAAATCTGCTGGGCTAAACCTGAAAACAAAAGGTCCAAAATCTCCAGGCAAAGCTTGCCAAGTCTAAAGAACCCTACTAAACATACGTCAGCTGGAGGCTGATACATGGACCGCTGCACATATACTGCACAGAATTATGCCAGCCCCTTAATGCAAGGCCCCCAACTCAGGACACTGAGGTTTTGTGGCTGAGAAATGGGGCTGGATCTCCTCCACTGTTTGGTGTGGGGACAATGGTTATTGCAGACTGGATGGGCAATACTGGGGTATTATGTACGATGTGCTTGCTCATTGGGTTTTTTTCTCCTACTAGCCTGTCAGTAATCAGAGACCAGAACTTACATGGGACAGTTTCTGGACTAAGATCACTTGATGTATCTATTAGATAGATCTGAATTTGCACACTGAAGCCAAGTGAGCTGTGCTAGTTGAGGATGTGGTCCCATTTTAATCTGTAGTCAGATTCTGGAAATATTTGAGGTACCTGAAATCAGGGAGGTAAAGCAGAATGGCTCCTATATTTGTCTGGTGCCTGGAGTTCTTTAAAAAGCTCATACTCTGGTTATGTTTCTAGATCCAACATTGCAGTTTATCCAAAATGGTTGGCAAGGAAGTAATATTATTCAAGACACACAGACACAAAAAGAGAGGATGAACTAGCATCATCTTTAGAAGCTTCTTAAACAAGATTTCCCACATATATTCATTCTGCTTGCTGGAGCAGGGAAAGGTGCTAGATCATTATGCTTTAAGTTAAAAATGAATCACCCCCGTGCTGTGCTGCTCCTCAGATGTTCTTTTATTACACTGGGAGTGATAATAGATATAGATGATACCCCAAACTCCCAAACTTTCTCTGGGCTTAGTGCCAAGATTTAATGCATTAAAAATGAGAAGAGATATATCTTATCTTTACTAAGAAAAGTTTCATTTGGGGTACAAGATAATGTCCAGTCCTAGCAGAGATGTTTCCAGGGCTGCCATCTGCTACACTGAACCTATCCCTTTCTGACTGTAGTCCAATGCCAATTAAATCTAGCATACAGAAAGCTGAGGTGAAGTGTCCAAAACAATCAAGAGAACATAAACATCATAGAAGGAGGTTCATTCCTCATTCATATGTCAGTAGGGATCTATCCACTAGCAAAGGGCTTAAAAGAAAGAGCAGAACAAGCAGTCTAGAAAAAATTATAGCAACTGCATGAAAACAGAAGTGTTACTGCAGTGACATTCCTGAAGCACTTCAGTCTTCCCTTTTGTTTAGAGTAAGCAATAACTGCCTTATCTCACAGCACTGCTATGAGCAAAGGTTGACTTTTTAATGGTGTTACATTTGACTTATTAATGAACCAATATTCAAACATACATTTGTATATGCAGAAAAGATGGATTTGAAAATTAAACTGTTTTCAGAAAAGGCCAAAAAGTAGAGATGCAACTGCTCATACTGCAGTGGTAAGCATCTGATCAGCTCAGGAACCACAGTGCCCTGGATGATGTCAGATGCAGACTCAGGCCCTTGTGCTGGGCTTGCATCATTAGTACCACTTTCTTCTCTCCCATCACACAGGATAATCAACAATAGGCCACTCATTTAAGGATGGAAAGGCAGCCACAGGTGGTTCTTTGTGAGAGATTAGGGCAGAGAATAAGAACAAAAGAGGGGCTATATTGTTCATACCATGCACGGGGTACTTCCTTAGTACTCTTCTAGCTGTGACTGCACAGAGCACTGCAGGTTATTTTCTGAGGTCTTCGTAGCCTGTCATGGTGGTGTGTAAGTTTTGCCTGATGTTTGCCTGTCTATGCAATGCTTGTCTGGTTTCTTTCTAAATCCATGTAAGTTGTTTTTTTCCATCCAGAATATCAAGGAGTTCCACATGTCTACTACCCAGTTGCATGAAGAACCATCTCCTTTTTCTGGTCTTGAGCCCAGCTCTTGGTTGTTTGTCCTTAGTTCTTGTATTGGAAAGGGCAGTAAGCAATTGGTCCCTATCAACCTTCTTTATGTTGCTAAGGATTTTGTGAACCTTTACTATATGTCCCTAAGATGCCTTTTTTCCAGAGTGAAGAGTCCCAGCCAACTCAGTTATTCCTCTTATTGAAGGTCTTCCTGCTTTTGATTATCCTTGTTGGCCTTCTAGGAACCTTTTATGTCCTTTTGCAGATGAGGATATCAGAACTGAACACAATATTCAAGGCATGGGCAAAACATGGATTTATATACTGCAGCATGGTATTTTCTGTTTTGTTCTCTATTCTCCTCCTGATAATTCCTAACATTTGTTTTGCTCTTTTGACTGCTATAGAACACTATCCTGATGTTTTTTATGGACCTATATACCATAACATGAAGGTCTTGCCCTCAAGTGGTAATGGTCAGTACAGAGCTCATAATTTTTTTTTTGTTTGAAGCTCAGATTAGTGTTCTCCATGTGCATCACTTTACATTTATCTACATGGAATTTAATCTACCATTTTATTGTCCAGTCACTTTGCCCCTAAAAGTAAAAGAAAAAATCATCATGGTTAGTTCTTGTTCTTAGTCCCTTGGATAGCAGTGTGTCATCTGCAAATTTTTTTACCTTCCTGCTCATCTGCTTCTCAAGGTGATAAATTTTTGAGCATCTTAAACAAAACAAGTTCCAGCACAAATCCATGCAGAATTTAACTAGTGATTGCACTGAGAAATGACCATTACTCCTATCTTTTGAGTTTTGTATGCAGTTTAATTTTCTATGCATTCTTAATTTATTTGTCTTTGATGAAAGAGTTTTTTAAGACACCTCTTGGAAGTCCAGGTGTGTCAACTACATCACATTCATCTACGTACTTGTTGACCCTCTTCTTGCACTTCTTTCTTAAAGAAACTGTGTTGACTGCTCTCAAATCAGGCAGGGCTCTGATGAATCCTGTTCCCTCCTAACATGTGGTGGATGTTGTACTTCTGTAAGTGACTCATTTTTGACAGGCAATTATTTTAGCCAGGCTCCCATTTCCAGGCCTCTACAACAGCTCAAGAATAAGCATTCATCAGTTCCTGGAAGCTGGCCATGGCAATCTCATGTGGATAGTTGTCATGTCAAATCCACCAATAAATAAATTTCTTGTGAAGGACTATGAGATGTAGTCCAGCTGATTTACCCTGATGAGCATCCATAACGGCCAGAGCACTCTGTGTGTGTGTGTATGTTCAGAAAGTGTGAAGTCAGGATACACACTCATATACTGCAGAGGACAGTTATAATTCTAAGGGAGGCCTCATCAATAGCCTCACAAATCCTCAGGGCAGCTAATGCACAACACCGTCAGCCGCACTAGCAGAGCATACATCACCAAAGCTCTGGCATATACATCCCAGCACAGGCAGCACCCTTTTTACCCCACAAAATACCGGCTTTCATAGTGTGAAGGCACCCACCTGCATGCATTTTGCACTAGCAAATTGCCAGCTACTGACATGGTCCCTCAGTACCTGATATTTACGATGAACTCTTTGTCTGCATCAGTTCTCAATTTCTATAGTAATCACTGAATGTACTTTCAGGGCAAGTCAAAGGTCATTGGGACTGCTGGTGAGATTGTCTTCATGCTAGCACAGAGAACATCATAAGGATTAGCACACCTCAGTCCCTGTGGGAAGCCGTTCTAGCTCCATTTAAGAACAAACACCTCTGTGATATGCCTGGGTTTGGACTCTGTCATTAACCAGGAAAGACCATGTGTTGCCTTATTTGAAGGTACGCTGGCATGGTGCATAGAGCTGTAAGGCACAAATCACCTGTGCTCCTGCCTGGCTCAGGGGGTAGTCTCCTCTCTCTTGCACCTTCCAAACACCCACCAGATTTAATCTTGGGGTCTTTTTTTCACCATTTGAGGACTGAAAACCAAGAATAAATATTTGCATATAGAATAACTTGCCTTATTGTGGATGGTGCATGTTAAGCAGACTCCATATATTTTCATGTTCGTGAGGGGACAGGCACATGCTGACCACAGAGACCTGACACAGGCTGTCGCTTCCTCAGAGGCACTACCTAGAATCCCTCCAAATCTCTCTTGATGAAACCTGCTGAGATTTCCCTCTGTGCCACAGTCTGGGCAAGTTCATTAGGGAAAGAAGGCATACAGGCAAAATTTAAGCATCTATAAACAAAGAGTGCTCATTCAGCACGAGCAAGTGCATGGAGGAGCATGGACCAAAAATGAGTGGTAGACTTGTTTTGGAAGGAGGAGAGACCTTGCTGCTGGTAACGCTGGGGACGGTGACTTAAGAACCTGCATGGAAAACTCAGTCTGGCTGCTGGACGGTGCCTTTTTGACAAACCCCAGTCCCTAGCCTTCTTTGGAATGCTGGTGAAATGCTTCCAAATGACAGCTTACTACCTCTCATTTTAACAGAGTTGTTGGTATGACTGTGGATCAGCAGTGCCTGCTGATCCCATAACTCATGTAAAACGAAAGTAAGTGCTAGCTGGATCATTGTGATAGGTATTTGTTCTTTGCAGTGGAGGCTTATGGTGGTGTGGAGTGGCCCCTCCTGATAACTGATAGAAATCCCTCTGTGTGATAAAACAGATGGGTCATTTCAAAAACTCAGAAGAGAAGCAAGCAGGACTCTCAGGCAAAAAAAAAAAAGTGCACACAGGTGCTGGCATTCAAACACTTTTGTTAAACCTAAATAAGATCTACCATGTGGGTGCGGGAAGCTTCCTTTGGAATGGGAGTGGCTGTTGTGAAGAGGGGTGTAAGGGATGCTTGAGCTGTTGAGATCTGTATGGAGGATGCATTGCTGGAAGTGGTGGTGTAGGGATGTGATAGGAAGCTGCTTCAGAACGGGGTCTTCTAGGTGAGAGTCATTTGGACTAGGCATGGAGGTAGACGGTGATCTCCTTTGTGTTGTTACACTTAGACCTATTCCTTGTAGCTGTATCAGTCGGATAAACTCTCAGGACACCTCAGAGGTAGCTTGAAGGGGTAAGCTGTGTGGAGGGATGTAGAGGTGGGGTGGGAGAAATTTAACAGGGTAAGATAGTTGTAAGCTAAAAGACCCAAAGGCAGCCTATGGCTTTGTCTTGTACTGAATGCATTGAGATAAGGAGTTTTTGAGGGCAATGAGAGAGAAGTCAGTAGTTCAAAATTATGTTTATAGTAACAAGCTTATGTCTTCAGGGAGCTGACTCCTGTCTCCAAAATTTTACACTAAAATAACAGAAAACTTAAAAGAAATTATTCTAAGAAGATATGACTCTCCATGGCTACCAGATTTTTCTGTGTAAACTGAATAAGCCGGTTGTGTGCAAATACTCCTGGCTGAGTTCTCAATCTTCAGTGAAAAACATCTACATGGTTTCTTATTTGGAGGTGTGAGACTTTCCATCTAATTTCCAGTTTGGACAGTTCTTGTGTGTAGCAGAAATGACAACTGGAACAAAGAGAGCGGGGAATTAAGAAACATATGACACATGAAATAAAATAAAAGCTTTCACGCTTTTCTAAGCACACACAAATCTTACTTCAATTATTTTTAAAGCACTGAGTTATCCTGTCTTTTACAGTGTGTAAGTGAAAACTCCTCACAGTCCAGATGGAAAAACATCTGAGCATTGCTCTGTTTTGCTGATAAAAAACATTTAGAACATATTTATGAATACTACTTTTACTACTCAACCAGCTGAGGATTTTCTCACAAACACATGAAATAATTTTCTGGTAGATCTTCTTCTGCTGTAACTTTTTACGATGATGCATCAAAGTTTAAAAGTGTTCATCAAAGAACACAAGCATTTACATTTGTGGGACTAAATTGTTCTTGGTTCATGGTTATCAGAATCTCTTAGGAGTATAAAGTTTTTGCTTAATTACAATAGGTGACCCAACTTGGAGGATAATAATTGGCATATTTCTGAGGTTCAGATGATTACAAAAATGTATACATACACATGTGCAAATATTCAGGTTTTGTATGCCTGATGTTTTTGTATATAAAACTAACTTAAGATTTTTTTTAGTGCAGGATCAGTTTGAGCACATCTTGTTTCACCATCTCATTGGACCCAGATACTGGGCCATAGCTATTCCCAGCTCATATCTACCATATAGTATGTTACAAAATACTTTCTGAAAGATTGCAGCTGGAATACCTTTCCTAAATGTAGGTGATTTGAGTAATAAATACACCTATTCGTCTGTTCTCCCAATACAAATCTTGTAATGTAGACAACCTAATTTCAGAGTTCTCCCAATACAAATCTGGTAATATACACAATCTAATTACAGAGACCTTTTTAGCTGCTGAGTTGTAAATGTTGGATTTCAAACTGAATACGTTTTGCTGACTATGGGAGCTTAGACACCTAGCTTAACTTAGTTAACACCCATATTTAGATCACTATACTCTCTAGCTGAATGCTCCTCAATATTTTCTGAATTTTTATCTTCCACACTTAATTGTCAACTCCGACCCTTTTATTTCCTTTTTCCCTTGATTTTCAGATTTGATAAGAAGTCTTCTTTAGGATTGTTTTTTCTGGATACAATACTGGGTTATCTCAAACATCTTTCTTGTAGCAGCCTAGAGATCAGGTCCACATCTACTTTTCTTTCTTTTTTTTTTTTTTTTAACTCCTGTGTTAGTTCTATTATGGTCTTTTAAAAGCACTAACAATAAATACTTCTGAGCTGCTTTTCTTTCTCCTTTTTTTTGTGCCTGGGTTTCTTCCTTATCCAATAGGGTGCTTCTGAATGCTGCTCTACATATCTTTATTTTCTGATGCGGGCCAAATCCCTAGATAAAGTGGTTTAGTAAATGCTGTGCTTGACTCCATTACCACAGAGTTTATGCATGTACTATTAGTAAGGTTTTCTATGCAAGTAAAACTGTGAAGCTATTTAAATCACTTCCATCCACCATATTTTTTGTTGTTCAACCTGTGACAATTCAAAAACTCCAAGGTGAAAGAAGGCACTCTTACTCCTGCTGTGATCCTTGAATCAACCTGAATATTTGTTAACACAAGATTCTTAGTTTGTAATATGTGGTAATGATATTAATATATTTCTTGGGGATATTTCACTTCTACTGAGTGCATTTCTCTCCTTTTTCCTGGTGCATCGTCTGTGTGGTAAATCAACTACCATTAATAAATATTAATAAATATTACCTTTACCATATATTTACGTCAGCGGGGAGGATATTTTGCCATTAACCTGCCATGAGATTGTATTAAGTGGATCATAAGGCAATTATCCATAAATTTCTGTGTTCAGTTATACATGTAGCAATACACTTGGCAGAAAAATAGCACGGTAGCTTTTAGTAGATATATCATGTTAAAAAACTAAATTATAAAGAACAGGCATGCACCAGTCACTTGCATCAGAAACTGGTCAGGTGGTTCAAAGCAGTGTGCAATAGCTGACTTCTGTGGCTAAAAGAGCTTCGAATTAAAACAGATTTTATGTAATGTTGGGCTATTTCATATCGAATTATTAGGATGGATTAGATTATAAACAGAAACATCCATTACCTTGGGTTTCTTGGGTAATATATGGTTGTAAGTTATGTTTTAGTTAAGCCAAGTCTTGCTGTAGGGGATTGTGGATAATAAATACTCTTCCAATTCTCTTCTGGATAGTTCCAATCCATGACTGTGTCCATACAAATAATTGCTGACAGCTTTGTGTATTTAGGCATTTTAAAGGTATTTATTCTATACAAAGTCGAATATAAATAAAAGGCAGTCAAAATGAAATGTCAACAAACATTTTCCCAAGCACCACCCCAGGGCACGATATTGAAGGCAAACCCATGTACTTTACTGCACGCCAGACTCTCATGTCTTGTGTCTTACTCCCTCCCCTCTAATTGCCTCTTTACTTCTGAAATTCTTGCTTGACTTTGACACTGGATAAGCAAGGCTTCTCCAAATACACTCAGGAGTTATTGCATCTAAGCGTTCTTTGAATCTTGATGTGACTTTAAAGAAAGTGATTCTGGCTTTTTAAAATGGAGTTTTCCTCACTTTGCCTAAATTTTATTTTCCTGTAGTATTCCAATATCAGCTTCCGCCTTGCTACATGTCATATGGCATGACAACAATGTGTAATGGCACAAGTTTGTATAGAACAGACTCCATAGTATTGTGCCATGAGAAGATGCCATTCCCAAGAAAGGCTGACTGTACTTAGGATGAGGTCCTGCCAAAACTAATTAAAGCCTACCTCACACAGAAGCTCAAACGTGGTATGCAATTAACTTGATTTGATACAGGTTTCACAGTGTTTTCAGCCTCTGCATGTCACTGTGTGTATACATATGCTCACAGCCAGGCTTTCTTCTGCTACTGTTGTCTTTATATGCCTTTGTCTCTGACCTGAATCTCTCAATGGATCCATCCTGTAACTCATTGCTAATTCTTAAACATGCATGGGCTTTGCTTGATTGGTTGTTGACTCGTGGCTGAGATGCCTAAACTCCTTATCTGGGTGTTTGCCATATGTTCTCCAGTGCCTATAATGAAAGCTGAATGTCATTGATTCCTAGTGCACAATTATTAGGGAACTATAGCTACTGAATGCTTTAGCTGCTATGCCGAACCACATTGGGGCTTTGAGCACTCTCTGAAATAAAGGGAAGGATCTCTAAGCACAGGATCAGCATATTACAGTTGGCTTTCATCTACTTAGTGAAATCAGTCCTCTTAGGAGTTTCCCTGGAAAACTCTAAACCTGGTGAATGCTGTTGAGTAGTTGGAGGTAGAGTGTTCAGGCTGGGAAAAGTCCAGTCTAGTAGTAGGGTCAAGTGGGAACAGCTATACAAATCATATAATGTGAGCAGGTTAAAACTGTGGGAAACAAAGACTGCTCATCTGATTGGAGTACGTAAGTTAATGAAGAAGTATATAAATTAATCCACTGTAATAAGAAATCCACTGTGCATGAGGGACTCTGTTCCTTAGGGTCTCTAAGCCAAAAACATTTCCCTTCCTGGTGTGCAGTTCATATGGTATGTGCAGAATTTGATCACTGCCTTAGCCTCACGTGTTAATTGCATATGTAAGTATTTATTCAGAGAAGAAAAACTTAGAAACTAATACACAATCTGTGTCTGTAATTGTAACAGATGAACCAGAGCTAATCCTTGGAAAACAGGTCTTTCTGACCTCTTTGCTTTCCAATGCAGGAAGTTGTGAGGATCCGGTTAGATGCAGAAGGGAAGAATGTCCAGGATTTGATCTTCTAAAATACACAAACACAGAGATACATGCAGTAATGCATTTACCATTCCATTTGAAGAATTTTGGTATTGGTATGTAAATGTCTTGTTTCTCATAGAAAGAGAGGATTTGCTACCTATGATAAAGAACAGATATTTAGACCAGAGCAGGACAGCTAAAACATGTCACTCATGGAAACTTGTTTCCTTGGAAATACTGCAAATATTTCCCCAAGTAACTACTTTAGAAATCGGTTCCATTGGAAAATAACAATGTGAGATAATGACTAATGTGACTAGACAGTGAGGAAAAAAAGGAATACCCTGCCTTAGATTATCTGTTTATTAATTTCTATTTCCAGATTGCATAAGGAGAACATCAAATTAAATTTATTACTTGGATGAAATATTTTGTGTTCCAGTTGTAGTATTTGTAAAAAATATAAAAAGAGGAGTCACAGTAGCTGCTTAGAATACTGGAATACTACTGTTATGTGACATTTCTAGGGCTAGCTAAAAGAAGAAAAATAAGTTTTGCTTGGTTTTTTTTTTTTTTTACTTCTACCTGCCAAGGTCATGGGGTGCAATTCAATCCACTAAAGGTAATGGAAAATCTCCTGCTCATATTTGCCCTTTGATAAATTGTATTTTGCTAAATCTACAGCAGATTTATCTTTGCAATTAACACTGAAAAGAGAATACTGTAAATTCAAGACCTGCATTTCTAAAAAGGAGAAAATTAATTGTTGTTATGTAACGGAAACACTGAATTATTAACACTCAATCATGGTAGATGTAAACACACAGGTAGAATTGATGTTTCAAGTGTCTTTTTCCTTGTGTGAAACTGCTATAATCACTTTTAAAATTACATTAATTTTAATATATTCTTAATAAGTTCAGTAAACTTGTAAGTATGATGAAGAGATGGCAATCAAGCTTCTTAATTGTGAGTATTAATATCCACAGTGACATGAAGACTATGAGAGTGTAATGAGTTAAAATGTCCATTTTGAGGGAATTTATTGACTGGTTGTAATACTGAAAAATTGATGTATTTTGCTCAGTCAAAATAAAAAATAGAATTTGAATTTCAGAAGCAAATTACCCTTTTTAACAACACACTGGAATTACATTCCAAATCTTCAACTTTAGTTGGTGAAGAAAAGTGTCATCTGGGAAGGCAATGCCTCATAAGAAATTATCATATTCTGCAATGACAAATCAATAAACTTGAAAAAAGAGGGAGAAATGGAAGCTGACAGTTGACATATAATGTAAATACATCCCATAACATTATAAGATTGGATACTCTAAATGTAGGACTAGGGCTGCTCTTAAGGCGTTAGCTGCTCTGAATGCTTTTATGACAGAAATATTTTGCTACCCTTAAAGGGATGAGATGGGAAAATAGAAAATCAACAATTCCATTCCTTAATGACATTATATAGCAAAAGACTACTGTGATGCTACTGTATTGCTGTTTATTAGGGATGCAGTGTTACTTCTTTAGAGGCATAAGGACATACCTCTTTGTTCATGTGGACCTTCGTGAAACATCACACAACTCCTTTCAAGAATATACCTCTAAATAAAAATACACCTTTCCCTTTAAAATCTCCAGTGCTCATGTTTATGGGCTACTATATTTGTCATTCTGGAATGATTTTCCTTATAAATATTGACATGAAAGTATAGACTCTTAATTATGCCACCAAGGACATCCACCAAACCAAGCCAAACCCGATTTTTACTTTCCCAGTGGCTATACAGCCTAAAGAATGCTAAAGCCCTGTAAATATGTTTTTATCTGGATGAGTATATTTGATAGGGTACATTCCTTCCTAATTTCATCAGAGAAACAGCGCTGTAGGAGTGCTCTTCCTCAAGCCTAAAAGCTTACATAATAAAAATTGGTAGTGGATATTTGCAGATGAAGTACATTGGTGTCTGAATATGCTGTATTTCCCCTTCTGCTAGCAATTACAGGATGCTTCACATGGGATGCCAGGTTTTATGCAGTGTTCTTTATTTGTGGCAAATTAGGGAGGTGTTCTGAAACACTGAGATTGCTGAATCTATTTACCAAATGCCAGGTGACTGCAGTTATCATTTTATAGGTGAACAACAAGAACTATCCAATTGTGTTTTGAGTGTATACAACCACAGCAGTCCAAATTACGCCAGCAGTAGTGCTGCTATTTATACAGCTGGTAATAGCACTACAGAAAATACCACCCACCTGGGAATAAGAGACTGTAGTAAAAGTCCTTATTTGTCTGCCTATCAAAATATTCTAAGGCTGAATTCACAAAAAGATAGTGTTTGTATTATCAGTGGAAAAACTGTACCTATGTTCTTTTTATGCATAGAAAACAGTCTGTGAGCTTTTCTTCAGTTGTTCAAAGGAAAATCACTGCAAAAATACAATGTACTTGGTTGTGAGTAAAGCTGCTGAATGGGTATAGACTTGAATGTGTGAGGAGCAGGTTTTAGAAGATCGAAGGTAAAACTCCCTTATATTTATAAGGATGTCTGCTCTTACCCTTTTATGAACACCTACTCTGGCCTGTAATAGAGTGATAGCACATTTTAGCATATAGCTACAAGTGGATTACTGTTCTGTCATAGGACATACTAAAGACCTGTGTAGACAATAGATGACCTTGCTGAGAGTAAAGGTATCTATCCTGCTCAGCGGAGTCCTGCTGAGACCCCAAACCAGTTAGTGCGTGCTACCAAACATCTCTATGTTCTCTGTTTCTCAAAGGGGTGAGGAGGCTGAACAAGCTGTGGTTGTGCAGGGTACAGTAGCTTGGGTGTGCTGCCATACAGTCCCAGCTTTACACTGTTGAGACCCAGGGGAAGTAGAGGTTTCTGCAGAGTGCTCCTGGGAGCTCCCAGAGGCAAAGTGAGTACGGGCAGGAGCCCTCAGGGATCTCTCCCCTCTCTACAGTGTAAACATACCCTAAATCAATAGGGCATTCCCATTGTATTAGAATACTTAAATGCTGTTTAGCTGGCTGAAGATGAGAAATGATAATGATCTGGTGATATCACTCCATGTTTACTTCTCGATAGAGAGAGACAAGGCCACTTGTTGGAGCTGAAAAAAGTAGTCAAGCTTACAGGCAAGTAAGCCATACACATTCAAGTATATAGGTTTGCTTTGGTGAATGCTGGGATATAAAAAATCTCTCAAGGCTTGGCTAGTAGAACTGATCTTTTAAGAATTTTTTCAGTTCCACAAAACTGAATATAGTAGCTATTTCTTGGTATAGTTGCGTGACTTAAGACTTTCCAGACAGTTCACCTCAGCTCACCTAAGTTCACCACTGAAAGAACTATTCTATACTAGTATTTTCAGTAAGTTAGCATTGTTCCCACCATTTCAGGTCACACAACTCTCTTGTGTAGGTCCTCAAGAGTCTTCAAGAGTTATGTTAACATCTTCATACACCTGGAGAAACTGGCTGCTCATGGCTTGGATGAGTGTACTCTTTGCTAGGTAAAAAAATGGCTAGATGGCTGAGCCCAAAGAGTGGTGGTGAATGGAGTTAAATCTAGTTGACAGCTGGTCACAAGTGGTGTTTCCCATGGCTCAGGATTGGGGCCAGCTCTGTTTAATATCATTGTTAATGATCTGGACGAGAGGACCGAGGACACCCTCGGTAAGTTTGCAGAAAACATCAAGTTGGGCAGGAGTGTTGACTTGCATGAGGGTGGGATGTTGACAGGCTGGATCGATGAACTGAGGCCAATAGTATGAGATTCAACAAGGCCAAGTGCTGGGTCCTGCACTTGGGTCACAACAACCCCATGCAGCGCTACAGGCTTGGGGAAGAGTGGCTGTAAAGATGCCCGGCAGAAAAATACCTGGGGGTGTTGGTCTACAGCTGGCTGAATGTGAGCCAGCAGTGTGCTCAAGTGGCCAAGAAGGCCAACAGCATCCTGGCTTCTATCAGAAATAGTGTGGTCAGCAGGACTAGGGAAGTGATTGTCCCCCCCTGTACTTGGCACTGGTGATGTCACACCTCGAATACTGTGTTCAGTTTTGGGCCCCTCACTACAAGAAAGACACTGAGGTGCTGGAGCTGGTGAAGGATCTCAAACCTAAGACTTATGAAGAGTGGCTGAGGGAACTGATATTGTTTAGCCTGGAGGAAAAGAGGCTCAGGGGAGACCTCCTACCTGAAAGGAAGTTGTAGCGAGGTGGGTGTTGGTGTCTTCTCCCAAGTGACAAGTGATAGGACAAGAGGAAATGGCCTCAAGTTGTGCCAGGGGAGGTTTAGGATGGATATTACGAAAAAAATTCTTCACTGAAAAGGTTGTCAAGCATCGGAACAGGCTGCCCAGGGAAGTTTTTTGAGTCACCATACCTGGAGGTGTTTAAAAGACATGTAGATGTGGTGTGGACATGGTTTAGTGGTGGAGTTGGCAGTTAGGTTAACAGTTGGACTCGATGATCTTAAAGGTCTTTTCCAACCTAAATGATTCTATGATTCTATGATTATATGATAATTGCAAAAGCTGAGGGGCACCAAGGGGGCTCATCCATCAAAGTATATAGTGAACGTTTCTTCTAATAACTATTGTATTTTCTAAGTGGGCTATTATGGATTTTACACCTTCACTGATAAAATTTATTTTCTTGTAAGTGGTTTTGGATTAAGATGGGAATAGGACATTAAATGGTAAATGTATTACTTTCACACTAAATACATGTGATTGTTTTGGCCTGGTGCCCAAGAAGAGCTAAGAATTCTTCTCTGCCATAGGCTTTAGCATTAGTATTTTTCAAGCCCTTTACACACTTGTGAAAAAGCTGTAGATGCCCATTCCTTCTCTTTCTATGTGTTTTGATTTCTATAGCCTTTGGATGCATTCTGCTATGGGTTCTACTGACTCTAAATAGTTTAATTCTGGAAGCGGGATTAAATGAAATATGCACAGATGACTAAATCAGAGTCTTGGTCAGGCTATTTGCCGTTAAAGAACAACTGTGTTTTGTCTTGGCTATTGCAGTCACTGGAACAAAACCTTGTCCAGGGAAAATTAAGGGTTCTAACAGTCCTGCCTGACCAGATTGTCATATGCATGTAAGTGTAGTTGATTCATGAATACAAATACAATTCTGGATGCCTAATTTTCTTTCCAATTATTGGCAGCCAAGTGTGGACCTTCAGCCCCCACTAACTTCTCACATTTGTCAGACCTAGGTGACATACACTGGTGCCTATAGAAAACTTATATAGTGGGGAGAAAGTCTGATTGCGGTAAAATAAAGATTCTTGAAAGTAAGTACTAGGGGACAGAAGTCTGTGAGAGAGTAAATCGTTGGCACTTTAATTTGGACTAAATTTGAACTTTTTAAGTTAATTTGTTTAGGATCAAGCATTGGTTTAATGTTTAAGATTTAGAAATTGTTAACTCATGATAGGGTTGATACAGCATTTTAGCAGAGTTGGGATGAGCCAGCGATAAGTTGGGAGAGGAACCAAACATGGAAGAGGACTGTGTATGGAAACATCTTGTGAACAGGACCAGGACCAGGACCAGGACCAGTACGTGATGCTGTTCCCAGTGCCTTTGCAGAAGCAACGTGTGAAGGACATGATGCTAATGACAAACAGTTTGCATGCCAGTCCTGCACCTACCAAATGTGTGCTGAGTTCCTTGGTGCCTCTTCACCTTGGCAGTATCAGAAGACCTGACGCACTTGTGACAAATGTAGGCAATCTGAAAAAGTGTCAGTGTAAGCACACCGAAGGTTCACGGCAGTACAAGCTAGTGGACATCAGCTCACTTGGTGAACATAAGGATGGAGTTTATGATGACCTGCATAACATCCCAGCCTTGGCCTAGGCCTTGATGTTCAGGCTATAACTGAGATGATCCAAATAATTGGCATAGTAAAGGCTTATATGAATCAAGGAGAAACCTTGTTGTATGTCAGTCATCACAGAACCTATCTTCTGAATATGGTGATTTGCAGTTGGTTTCCTTGAGTCACCACAGTTTACGCTAAATAGAATCATAGAATGGTTTGGATTGGAAAGGACCTTTAAAGATAATCTAGTCTAACTCCTCTGCAATGACCAGGGACGTCTTCATCCAGGTCAGGTTTCTTAGAGCCCCGACCAACCTGACCTTGAATGTTTCCAGGGGTGGGGCATCTACAACCTCTCAGGGCAACCTGTTCCAGTCTTTCACCACCCCCATGGCAAAAAATGTCTTCTTTGTATCTAGTCTGAATCTACCCTCCTTTAGTTTAAAGCTATTACGCCTTGTCCTATTGCAACAGGCCCTGCTAAAAAGTTTGTCCCCATCTTTCGTATAAGTCCCTTTTAAGTATTGAAAGACTGCAATAAGGTCTCCCTTCTCTTCTCCAGGCTGAACAAATCCAGCTTTCTCAGCCTGTCCTCATAGGAGAGGTGTTCTATTCCTCTGATCATTTTTGTGGCCCTCCTCTGGACCTGCTCCAACAGGTTCATGTCTTTCCTGTACTGAGGACACTGGAGCTGGATGCAGCACTCCAGGTGGGAGTATCTTATGTTCATACCCTGGAATCATACCCTGATTCCTGCGACAATGCAAATCTCTGATCTGGGTCAGGTTTCAGCCACAGACTTTGATTGTCACCATATGGTACCTTGATGAGTTTCTTGTAAAAGGACCTTGCTAAATGCCTTTTTTCATACTTATTTAAGTTCTTATTAGATTACACACTCAGGCCAAAATTGGCACTTGCTGATATGATTTTATGTGGTTTGTATTTCTCCTCCCCAGTTTTCTTTTGCAGAGAGCACCACTTACTTCAGTCTGATTTATCCCAAATTCTTAAGCCTAATACGTAGTGGAAGCATATTGTCACAAAATGCATCAGTGCACGAGTTGCATTGGGAAAGGTGGTGGTATTTACATCATTTCAAGTGTATCTCCTGTACACTGAATTACAGAAAATAAGTTCAATATTTGCAACACGTTGCAGATCGTATGATAAAGACAGGGATCACAATATGTCTTTGCCACTGGGGACAAGATCTCAGCAGGTGACTTCTTTGCTCCTTCACAGATCAGATGTGAAGAATTCAAGAATAAGTTGCAAAGGTCAGATTTTATGGTTTATATTGCTTGGTCCAAATTATGATGGAGTGAGAAAGTAATGCTATGATGCAAGAGTCAAGAGTGAGAATTTCAAAAGAAAGCAGGGAAAAAGTTCAATCTCCTTCTCCCCAGTTCTCAGGTGTGGTGATTTTCCCTATCAACAGGTCTGTGACAGATTTTTAGGTGCTAACCGTTCATGTGGGCACAGACTATTCTTCTATGAGCTTGTAACATAGGAACACCTGTCACTGGCCTAATAACATTCAGGAACCAAGACACTTCAGAGCAGTGAAGGTGAGTCATTTGAAATCAGAATAATCCATGCTAAAATTAATGCTAGGAGTGTCTGTCAGATCAGGCAGCCCTGACTGTACTCCAATTAGCTGTGCTTGTAATTGATGTTACAAGTTTGAAGTCTGTTGTGATTCACGGTCACTAAAGTTCACAGCAGTGGTGGCTTTTCCATTTTAAGGGAAAGACTAAGAATTGCTTTAAAATACTTACAACTGTGATTAATGGAGTGGGGAGGTGACTGAAAACCTAATATTTTAGTAGACTGGCAGAGGTGGTGAATTAAAAAGGCAGGGGCCATACCATGCTGAATCTCTAAGTTACTTAACATGCTCAGACACCCTGTACTAACTACAGTGGGGACACTGTGCTGAATTCCCCTTTGGACATTTCCAGCCAACTGCCAGGCAGATTCTTGGCTGGCTGAGTGTTTTATTTTGGCCTCTAAGAATATCTCTCCCAGTTTTAACCAGGTTGTATAGAGTCCTGTGGATTCCTGCTACCGAGAGATAGAAGTGTATCATAGGCAGTTTTGTATTTAGTTAGAAATATGGTTATCCCTTTTGACATAGACTGAAACACTGATGCTTTATTTTAGCTGCTGCAGTACGCAGGGTGTTAGTGATCTCTTAGGCTCTCAGACTTCTATCCCCACAGGGTGCATCTGGTACTTCCTAAGGTCTACATATACTGGCACAGCTGCTGCAGAACTCAGCCAAAAATCTGCACTGTGCGCTCCACAAGGGGCACCTATAGCACCAAAGCACAGCACAGCCAGAGCGATTAAGAGGGCCATGGCCCTTTTACTGTGCCTTAGGAGTCTGAGGCAGCCTTGTGAAGCAACCCTGCAACTTCTGAATTGCTTGTACATGTTCAGAGAAGAATAAAGATAAGTAGGGGGATGGCTGTTACTCAGGGTTGTGTGATTATCCCAGAAACATGAGTCCTTGTGCCCAACTGTTCACCCTCTTGCCAGCAGCAGGAGAGGCAATCTCACCACTGAGCGCAGAACACTTTCCCTTTACTCTCCCTTTGATATGTCTGAAGAGCCCTGCACACAGGCCTGTTCTTGGGATGTCAAAATCAATGCTGCTAATGCTCTTAAGAAACTTTAAGATGAGCTGGCTACCCAAATGAGCTAGTTTAAAGCCAACTTGGTTGAGTCTGCACGATTTCAAATGACTGCAGTGTAGGCATATCTTTTCAGGTATGCCCGTTCTCCTTGGCACATTGGAATGTATTGCTTGCTATATTATAATACAGTTACACTGTGTAGACCTATGCTGGCACTGAAGTACCATAAAATAAGATTAGAATAGTTTTAATTTTATGTCTGAATAACAGCATCAGCCTGAAATCCTGCTGTGCAGTTTACATCATGGGCAGAGGTACATAAGGGCCTGTGAATATTCTTCTATTTTATGCCCTATAACTTCTCTCCTTCTGGCAGATCTCACTGAATGACTCTTAAATTGTGCAGTGAAATTTCCTTTTGTGTAAGTAGCAGCATTCTGTTCAATCATTTTCTGGAGAAAGCAGCATACAAAAGACAGCCTTTCCTAACCTCTCTCTGTTTCCTTCACCTCCAGGCCTCCTTGCTTCACCTTCAGTTTCTCTCCCAGCTGCAAAGAGATTCTTATGCTTCTTTCTAATATTTACTAACTTTGCAGTTATAAACTACTGGCTTCCTGCAATGCCCAGAGGATCCTAGTGTAAAGAAGGGTGGTAGTTCAAATAGCCTAAGGGTGATCAAATCAATTTCTCTCATTTGGTATTGCTTCCTACTCATTTAATTTTTGTCTTTATTGCAATGAGAAGAAAGAATAAAGGAGACCCCTCTGGACTTCTGACATTTCCCTTAGCAAAGTAACTTTTTAGCAAGAGATAGATTGAAAAATAGCTTTGGTACTGACGTGCAGACTGGAAAAAAAAAATGTCTTAAGACTGTATGACTGGTGGCGTTGCAAAGCCTAAAGCTAGGTGCCCAGCTCCAGGAGAAGAGTTCACAGGACCTCTTATCATCCTCTCCCGTACCAAGAGCTGGGATCCACATCAGGCACCAAACAGAGCTGAGAGATCCCTTGGCCAGGGAATTGCTTTGTGAGGCTTTCACGATCGTGGTGTGGGTGCCTTTGAGAGACTTGGATTCAGGTATCAGCCCTCTACTTCAGAATTAGGTGCTGTCGGACAACTGCTTTCTTTTGAAATATGTGAGTCCAACCACCATGGTGTCTGTTAGGGCAGGTTCTGGCAGCCAGGGCCTGGTCCCACTGCCCCAGCCATGGGGCATGGCAGCTGGGAAGTAGCGGGCCAGCCCCAGCCCCAGCCATCAGGCACCTCCCTGAGGACAGGGACAAGCTGAGGCTGGGACAAGACATGGGCCCACAGGTGGACACAGCTTGGTGGGGCCCATGGCCAGGCATGGAGACCAGCCCCAATGTGGTGTTGCTGGGGCAGGGGCTGACAGACCTGGGGGCCTGAAATGGGGTCCTGGGCTGTGGGAAAGGTGGGGAAGCCCCGGGGTGAGTGGGCAGGGACAGGCAGGTCTGGTGGTGCCTTGGCCATAGCAGTGTGCTATTTTGCACCCACCTTTTTCATTGTAGCCAAGTAATGAGAGCGTTCACTGAAAAAGGTATGGTCCAAAGCCCTTCCTACCCAGTCAGGTCTCCGTTCACCTTTCCCATATTACTGTAGAGTACCCATGTATTTCAACATTTCCACCCTTTTCATCCTCCATGGTGCAAAACCCAGTCTAAGGTGGCCAACTCTTCACATGTGCTGCAGAGGGAACCGCTTTACCCAAGTCAGGCTTATGAAGCCCACTCTGGCGTTGGATCTGGGAGGCCATTTGTCAGTACAGGTCTCTGTAACTTACCTACTACCATTTTGGCACCAGCTACAGTAAATGTGTGCATGTGTTGCTGCAAAATTTACACTGTTATACTGCATTACTTTAGAATAAATTGTATTTGAAAATTTACATTTTATTGAACTTTTGTTTTCATCTCATTTAATGTCTGCTTGAGTGTGAATACCAGTGTATTAAAGCCATGGATGATATTCAAATTCATAATATCTCCAATATGATAAAGGAAGTGGATATAAATTAGAGAGCTTTCTCAAAGTCGTTGTTCAAAATTTCCTTATAGAGAAGTATATGAGTCAGTAATATCATAAAAAACTCCCCTACTTGCTAGTTCTGAAGAAATTGTGAAGGAAATGCAGATTTAATTACTCCAGTGAGCTTTTGGAATAACAGAGGTTCCAAACCACAGAAACTTTTAAATAAGTCCACTCTGAACCTTTGTTGTGAATATAAGGTAAACTAAAGGAGGACTTCAAATGGCAGAACACATAATTAATTTAATTTAAAACATTTTAATTGCATGTGAAAATGGAAAACACATGTTGTGTAAGTAAAATGCATATTTGTATACCTGTCCCAAGCAATTTATCAAGTTTTTAGAGGTGTAGAGTGAAAGAATGAGGGGCAAAGGACACAACACACAACACGCAAAATTCTGATTAGGTATTAGGATAATTTTTTTCCCTATGACATTGGTTAGACATTGCACCAGATTGCCCAGAGACTTGTAATATCTCTAATCTTTGGAGATATTCTCGATTGTAATGCACAAGTCCCTGGGTCCTCTAAATTCACTCAAGTTTGAGCACTGTCTGGACCAGTGTGTACCCAGAGGTCCATTCAAACTTATATCATTCTGCAGTCAGGTAAGATTCAGAGGACTGCAAGTGCAAAGAGATGAAAATCAGGGTTAGTGGAAAAGTTCTGTAGTAAGCTTTGGACGTTGGCCTTTCATTCCATGGCATACATTATTTGAATGAAAAATGAAGTAAAACTATGATGCAACTGCAACAATTCCAATTCAAACTACCCCAGCGGCATGTAATGGATTACTATCAAAACACACATTTTAGATCCTGGAGACATTATTTTTATAAAGGCTATAAAGTAATATAAAACTGAAGAACTACATAATCTGCAAACAAACCCCCCCAAGACTAGTATCTCTGGGTGAATTGTTGCATATTGTTGTTGTTCCTGGGAAAAGGAAGTTAAGTGATTTACTGGACAGAAATAAAAGGACCAAGGATAACATAAAAAATGTTTATTGCAGTGCTGAGGTTTACTCCTCACACAGACGGTGCTGAGTGAATGAGAACTGAGGGTGCTAGCTCCTGTCAAAACTGGAGCGAGTGAAGGAGGCACCATACAGGGTCAGGCCTTTGGTGATGATGGGTTCTACTCTTTCATAAAGCATCAGCCATGGATCATTGGGATCTTTAAAAGGTGTCTTTAATCATTCCACTTCATGAAACAAGTGGTGTGGTCTTTAGCCTGTCCTTGAATTCACCCGATTCTGCAAGGAGATCTGATTTGGATGTTGCAAAAGTGACAAGAACATGGAAACAGTGTGAGAAGGGAAAACGTATCAGTAAATTACTGAGTGGCAGTCTTTTCTGGCTCATTTGAAATGCTCCTGCCCTTCTCCTTCAGATTAAGTCTTAAAGTTATTGACATTACCTAATGGCTAGAAGGGTTGATGCCTGGGTTATTGTTATTAACATATTTGATAATCATCCCACAAAGAAGTCGCACAAGGTGATTTTATTTGATGGCAAAACAAAAATCCTATCAAGGAAAACAAAATTGAATTAAAAATGTTGTAACAAAGACTTTTTTGTGTTATGTTTTGTATAGCCTTAGGCAATGGTGACTTGCCCAATATAATTTTTTTGTTGTTTTTACAGCTTGTTTTTGTATTTATGTGGTTCTCCCCCGACTACTACCAAAAATAAATAATAATATTTCTAGTTCCCTTGGCTGAGTCCTAGATAAAACTAGAAGTGGTTTACCACACTGTTTGAAGATGAGTGGAAGCTCTGAGGAAGAGCCGGGGCTCTGCCAGGGTTGGCAGGGAGGCAGATGGATGAAGTGGTGGCTGTGTTCCCTCAGGAAGGAAATTCTGGAAAAGAAAATGGAGCTGGAGAGGGTATTTCACCTCCACAGGCAATTCCTTTTCCTGGAAACGTCCTGCACTTTCCAAGCCCAACCATGTGGTCTCTCTCAGTAAAAAACAGCTAGCTATTTGGCATTTTCTCCAAAACTGTGGAAGATTTTTTTTTAAATGTCCGTACTATTGTGCTATATAGGACTCTGTCTGAAATTAACTGGCAACTATTGTAGTATGTGAAAAAACAGAATTTTAAAATAAAAGAAATTAGAACAGAAACAAGCAAAACACTTGATGCAATAAGAAATAATTACATTTGGGATTAATGAGAGTAGAAAATAATATCAGGGGAGTGAGAGACCATGAGAGAATCAGAGAAGGAAAATGGCAAGGAAATAGCAAAACCACAGCAATTATCTTTTAAACAATTTTAAGTGATGTCCGTATGCTTTCTGAGATGTGACGTGTACAGAAGCTGTGGGATAGAGGTTACAAAAAGGACTGGATAATTTCTGTGAAAGTAGCAGTAGCAGTCTGGATTTCATTTTGAGTCCCAACCTTTGTGTCTTTTACCACATCTGACTGATCAGACCATGATGTAGCAGAAGAAATACGTTGGAGGCACATCAGCCTTGCAGAGTTCAGCTGAGGGAAACAATATGGCAGCATTTATACTTTAATTAGCAGGGGAAAATCACATCAAGTCCAGGGAGTTATGCCAATTTACACCAGCAGAGGAGTTAGTCCTTAATATTCTGGGATACTCTCACTTGAATGCAAATCTATAAATATTTTTAGCAGTCTGTACTCTAGTTGTATTGTTGCACACAGTAAATTAAATAAACTGGTAATGTAATTCAAAGCCTATTATGAGTGCTTGTATCCTGTTAACTGGGTCTGAAAATAAGAAGCAGCTCTTATGCAAATGTCACACCCTTGAATGAATTACACATTTTAGATGATGAATCTGACCCATACTTTACATGTCTCTTTTGTGCCTATTAGTAATCAGAAAGGTTTATAATATGAACATGCTTGCCAATCACTCGACTTATCCTAAAACACTGCGTTATGTCTCCATGTAGATGTCTCAGGCATGTGTACGTGAAGCTAAAAGGGCAAAAAAGAATTCCTGGGTTCATAGAGTTTTATGTTTCACTTGAATGCAATGATAATGCACCCTTAATACTGATTTGTTCAACATTGACCTTTTTAGTATGTGAATAGATCATCTCCCGGCACAGTGCAATCAACAGGATATAGGGTGATTGATTCAGAAGAAATTGACTTGAAAACTTCAGGTAAACGCTTTTATGAAGAATTCTGCAAGTATAGTATGGTAAAATATAACGTGTATGCGTTCATAAAATGTGCAGTCTCAGTACTGTAGTCTCTGATTACAGAGAATGTCTGTAGTCAAATGGCAACTCAATGTTTCTGTGGTTGTTCAGAGAATTTTTATTTGAAAAGAAAAGCAGTAAAGGTAAATGACTAATAGTACAAACTAGGTGTCAAATAAATGCCTCTATATTGTACACATTTATAGATTAACTGATTGTGTCAGAACTGGTGAGGTGCGATCCTGTCAGAAACAAAAGATTTCCATGATGAAAGACAGAAATAACACAAGCATAGGAATTCTGTGTCATAATTCATTACAAAAATTGTCTCCTAGCATGCAGATCCCTGGATTCATTAGGTCATGAAGCCTATATTTCTCCCTGTGAAGGCAGCCTTTAAAAATTTTAGAAATGTGATTTACATATCAAGGAGCCAGGTTCAACTTCTGCAGGGTTGTTATTGTGAGGTAGGGTGGAAAAAGGTCACTGAAATTTTGGTAGGGTCTAAATTTTCTTTCCCCTGTGAATTGCTGCCTCTGTGGGTGTTTTGACAACAGCTGGGGTCAGTGAGCTCTACTGCTGGAGAACATCTCTGATAGTCTCTGACACTTGTAAAGATAATGGTGTGTGCTGAGAGCAAGTCCTGCTTGTGTATCAGGGAAATAAGGAGAAATTGCAACACAAACCTACAAGTTCCTGGTGTTTGCTGATCACAAATATCACCCCTGAAAAGAAGAAAAACATTTACTTGAAAAAGGAGATCCCAATTTTCAATAACTAGAGCTCCAAACCTTGGTGGCAGCTGCTTCAAGATGCCAGATGTTAACGCCGCTGGTGTCAATCAGTTCTCTTGTTGGAGCCTGTGTTTCTGTCAGAAGCATCCCCTGAAGCTGACAAAAAGGTTGGTCCTCTGTGCTGGCAAAGTGGAGCAATTTGCTAGACATACCAGATAAAACAATTATATTCATTCTTCCTGTTAAGGTGAAGGAAAATCCCTGTGACACTGAGGAAACCATACGTTCCCCATCAGCTGAGACATCGTGGTGTCGGTCTCTGACCTTGCATGTAAAGGGACCTGCATTTCTGGCAGCCGTGATACGTTGGAGGTAATATGCTTGTCATGTTTTGCTGCTGACACCTCATGCCAGCATTGCATAACTTTATGCCTCTTGTCCGTTTTGTCAGGAATAAAAATGGAAAGGTTGAATTTCATCATGCAGTACTAAAGAAAATGAACTATTCATGACATTCAAGTGCAGCCACAAATGGATTTGACTGCAAAAGCTTTTAAAATATTTTATTTTAGTTTGTTAATAATTGTATGTCGAGCATTTCTCTGAAATTAGAAAGATGATATATAATATGCTGCCTTGCATTTAATTAGAACATTTTATAATACCACTTGTATGAATAGCTTCAGACAAAATGCAGTTGAGTTGTTCTTAATTTGGTCACTGGAGGACTGCCATTTTTTTTTCACTTACAACAATAGAAAGAGTGAAAAAAATTATTACAAAAGCTGCTGGCCCAGAATCTCAGCTATCACTAAACAGCTTACAGAACAGCTTGGAAATGACAGTGTGTAGGCATATAAATATAGACTTTTCACTCCTGTGGATCTGTATGCCAGGATGGTCTCCATATTTTCCAACCTCTATTTTTATTGTAGTGGTTAAGTCCACCAAAATACTGAATAAAATAGAGAAGGCAAGAAAACTAATTTCAGTTAAAACCAAAAGACAATCTCCTTTTTTGTTTTTTAAAGCATGGGCAAATGAGATGTAAAATTTCTGTGCCTACCTGGGAGGCCACTAGGTACGTGTAATGACCTTGGATGCATATTTTGTATAATTTACAAAGGAACACTCTATTAGGCTGGAAGCAGCAAAAAAATAAATAGATCCAGAAGCACAGCACTGTATGGTATATGAGACAAGTCCTTCCTCCTATAACAAGATAGATGGTGAAGTCAGAAAGAAGTTATCCCATGTGTATTGTACTCCTAAAAGGGATAGTACAGCAATATAATACAAGTTTCTAAAATATAATTCTCTAAATTAGATGTGGTGAAATGCATTAAATTAGGATTTATCAAAAAGGATTCATCTATCTCTTGTAGCAGGATTCTTCTATGCAGAATGAACAATCCTCTCCCTGGAGGGACCAGTTCTGCTTTTCAGTATCAAAAGACACCATGCACATCTAAGGACAAACCTTGGGAACTGCATAGCTTTGGGAGATGGTATGTTACAGTGCTAATCTTGGCAATATAACTAATAAAGTGCTTGTTTTCAGCATTTTCTAGCATTATTGTGCTCTGTGAGAGCCACAGATGTGTTCCTTTAATTTTTTCAGGCGCTCAGTTAATCCCACGTCTAATCTCACATACACAGAAGCAGCAAAGTGGCTGAAAAAGAAACTGCATAATGCTGCAGTCTTCACCAGAGATAAGCACCCTAATTCTCCTCTCTGTTACACTGACTGGATGCCAGTGTTACTTCTCTAACTTCAGTATAATTCCCTCTACTCACCATGTATAACTGGTTTGACAGACCGTAGAAGCAAGTCCAAAGGGGGATGTGTGCACGAACTTTGTGCATTTGCTGTATTCCTCTTATGTATTAACTATGTGGTCCACTTCAAATATGTCCCCCACAAGAACTAGATAAGCTGGAAATGCCTCACGTGAGCAGTGAAGAACACATTTGCCATTGCACTCAGGTAATGCTATCACCTCAAGTAATTGCAAGCAAATTAGTATAACTGTCTAAAACAGTGTTTATTCCACTGGTAATTCTACTTCAAATGCTTTACTCATCAGAAAGCTTTTCTTAATGACCAACATTGACATTACGCTGAGACATTACTGGGAAGAATGTGCTGAGCTTACTAGGCATAAGCGACTCGAAGTGCAATAATAATCCCAGGACAGTGAATGAGGCAGGTTGATGTTCTGGTTAGCAGTCTTCTCTGCAAAATTTCACTTCACTGGCTCTTTGCAATGTTAGAGCCTGGGCCCTACAACGAAAACTGAAAACAGACTGTAGCCCTTTTCCCTCCTGTTTCGGAAAAATACTTGAATTGTTAAACAAAATATTTCATTCCTTTACCCTTGAGAAGCCTGCTGTGTTTAAGAAGCCAAGGATAGGATATATTGCATATCTAAGCATCTTTATGCTACCTTGTTGGTTTTATAGGTTTTACTGTCATTCCAAGATTGCCAGAAAGAAAATAACCACTATGGGAGAGTGATCCTTTAAAAAAAAAGGAAGAAAAAAAAATAAAATCCTCGGACATACATTAAATGTTCTAGAGCTGTCCAACTTCATTGAGAGAATAATTTTTCTTGGAGCAAGTCACAATAAGTTCTGCCCTTAATTAACCTTCCTACTGGCACACTGCTAGGCTGCCAGCAATATGATCTTCATCCTTTTGTCTCATACTCACCAGGCAACATTTATTTTATCTTATTAAGCTGACACGAATGCAAGGTGCTAACCACATTACCTTGTGCTATTTTTCACTACAACCAACTCTCAAATTCCACTCACCTTTTGAAATTCAAAAACTAGGAAGAAATAAATACATCTAATTAAATAAGTTTTTCTTTTTTTTTTTTTTTTTAAATGACTGCAAACCAGAAAAACACAAAATCTTTTCCCAAATTTTACAACCAAAGGGCAAAAATCGAATGTCTCCTCACTGTGAGTGGATACCTTAATATGAACAAGATTTAATAAGAAAAATATTGTAATCTTTGCCTAGATAGCTTCTGGCCATTGAATACAGAGAATGTTGCCCACAGCAAGAGAAGTCAATTCAAATGTGAATGTTCCTTATTGAATAGAGCAAAGAAGAAGACGACTGCTAATGGCTTTTGAGAGAGCATGTGAACAGCCAGTGTTTGAAGATAAAGGAAGAACAGTCCCAGGTCCTGGAAAAAACAACCCATTAATCAGTGACAGTAAATGGGAGGTTTAAATGAAGAAACATTTGGCAGACTCAGATGCTAATATGTGCAGACTCCACAAGGCACCCTGTCTAATAGAGCAGCACAAATAAAAAGGTATTAAAATTGCTGTATTCAGGCATGTCTGTCAGCACTTCAGTATCTTTTTAATTGACAACCATATGAGTTGCCATACTAGATCAGAACAAATGTTCATCTAGTTCAGTGCTTGGCTTCTGGAGGTGACTAGCCCCTGTCTGGCTGACCAAAATCTTCCTCCCCTCCTTCCGTTTTTGGCCTAGAAGATATGTTGATAACTGCCTGATAAAAAAGTTAGTATAGAATCACAGTGAAAGAAAAAATAGCTTTTTTAATGTAAAACACAAATACTTCTGTTTTAGTGGAACCAGAATTTTCTTGAGGATGAGCAGTACGGAGAGGAGAGAGCAGGTATGCATAGAAAAAAGGAATCTCCTTGAGGTACAAATTTGAGGTAGTAATTTTTAATTCTTGAAAATGTGAGTAAAGACACAGTCTTAGGTTAATACATATGGCAACATACGGCTGTTATATGACATCTGTGAATGAATCAGAAGTGGCGTGCACTGAAATTTGGATCTAGCAAGCCATTTTGCACACACAGTTTTTGCCTGTATCATAAACTCCCCAAAACAGGCCTCTTCTTTAACACCAACTTAAGGATTGCCTTGGAAGCTTTGCTCTCTTTTGATTCTTTTTGTTTTCTCTTTTGGACCTGTGTATACTTCATCCACGTCTTCAGATCACCCTGAGCTTTGTCATGCACTGCTTTGTTTATATGCCATAACACAAAACAGTGTTCTGGGTTTCTGAAGGCGGTTGACACAGTTTTTGTAAACTTTCCTTTCAGTGCAAAAGGATCATGAGTCTTTGTTTCCAAAACATGTTTTTTTCCTAGATACATGAACAGAGGCCTTAAGAAAAACTTATATCCCATTTCTGACTCTGCTGGAACTGCTGATATTGAGCTGTTGTGTTGGCATACAGGCCAAAATTAAAAAAAAAAATCTGCTGATTTTCTGTTCAGCAGAAAGAAGCAACTTGATTTGAACTTTCCATCATCAGAGCAGCTAGCAAAATTGACAGTGCTACAGTGTCTCAAAGCCTCAAACCATTAAACAAGAATAGCCATATTTGTGTTAACATCTCGTAGTGAATGAACTCATGTTCTTACATACAGGCCTAATGACTAGTGGTCTAGGCTGGAAATCAGAGCTCTGGATTTCATTATGTCTTATTCTGCATCTGTGGGATTCTCTTGGGTAAATCACTTTCTCTGTGTGCTTTATTTTCCCATCCGTAAAATGACCTTTGTGAAATGCTATGAAGTCAGTGGTTTCCCAGGGCAATACAATGCTATGTGTTATTACCGCAGCAAGTGTGCTCTTGAACATCAATTGCTGGATTACTGTAAATGGGATGTGAGGGATGAAAACATCAACAGCTGGTGAATACCACACACAACTCTTCACATACAGCTGTGGCATCCTATTGAAGCCAGTTGTTATAAGCCTGTACCAAGTCATTATGTTTGGTGTTTGATCCTGGCAATTCTTAGAAATAAAGACTTGCAGCACCAACGGTTTCATGTGAAAAAAGGAATTATTTGCTCACAGAGTTTCTCTTTAAGTAAATGTCAGACAAGTCAACATGTCAGACATGTCTCTGAGGTATTTGCAATTGCATTGGGGCAGACAAGCTCATTTAAATCTGAGAATTGAAAATTTAACTGTGGAGGGCCTTTTAATATTGGCTGTAGCCAATGGTCAACAGGAAGTGATGAAGTTTGTCTTGAGATAATCTTTGTTGTGATGTTATATTTTTAAACTGTAATATTTGTATTGAGTAATGTTAGGAGAAAGGGTGCTCAGAGGTGTGGCATCAGGGTAGGATGTTGAAGAGCTAGATGCAGTTTTGAATTTTTCACTTCTTTGCCCATGATTTTGGTTACATTGTCTTGCTGCTTATGCCTCAACTTATGAATTGGGACTTGTCATGTGGATTTGCTTACAGTATGAGATCTAGAGACTAAAAATAAAAGGAGACAAGATCTGTGTATTATTGTTATTTTATAAACACTAAGATAGTAATAATAATGAAAGGTATTTCAAGTACATTCTGTACTATCCAAAAATAAGACTTGGCTTTGAAATCAGACAAAAACCTAAACCTGCTCATTCTGAATGCAGAGACTTCTGTTTTCCTTGGTTTGTAGAGGTTGGAATCTAGGTTACCCCCCAAGACTGCACTTACAGCCTTAAATATGGCTGTCCAATGCTTAAAAAGTTAAAACCCTGTAAGTATTGTAAATAAATTGGCAGAATAATTGGGTAAATATATCTTAAAAGAAAGTCAAATACATTGTCCTTCTGCCACAGCAGATGTATGTGCCTCTAGATACAGGCTGAAGGGTAAATTGTTGACCTCATTCTACCAAGGAATACGTTTCCACCTGGGGTCAGGACAACCTTTTGCTTTCCTTGAATAAATGAACTCTCAGGGGATAATAATAATGGCAAGGAAGGATGTAGCTTGGATTGAGAGATCTTATTCCCAAATGAAGAAGCACTAAGGAAGTGAGGGTCATTTTTGGAGGATATTTTGAGGGTCTATTGTATAGAGTTATCTGAAAAGCAAGTTGTGGATCATTAGCAGTGCTCCCTGTGGAATCAGCCCTTCCTAGACTTACCACAGACAGTTGGTAGCTTAAATCTGATTGCTTGGTTTTCCCATTTAAAGCTGCTTATTCTTGATAGAAACTAAAGCTGTGACAGAGCCTGAACTAGACACAAAATTGGCATTCAGCCTGACAGTAAGTAAAGGCATCTGCGATCCATAAAGGTAACAGTGCCAATATTGGCATCTGTCTTGTTTCTGGTCTCACAGCTCTGCCGTTGAGAGCAGCACATATTACAGCCCTGATCTCTGGCACAAAAATTGCTCCATTCCCTGGAAGAAAGGTTTGTGCTGTTGTGGTGCCAGTTTTTACAATGATGCAGGCTACTGGTGTTGGAAGGCACATAAAATGAACAGCTAGTATGGATTCCTCAGGAAACCCCTAGGAAATGTATGTGGCATGCGGGCCTTGTTAGCCGTGCCATAGCCAAAGCGCTGTCTGCTACGTTTTCAGCTATATCTGTGTAAATCCACAGCTGCATCGCAGCGCTCTCTTCTAACAACTTCTGCTGTTATTAAGCTGTAGCAAGGTGAAAGCTGTCAACTTTTCTGTTTCCTAATTCTGTAGATTTTTATTTTCAACTTAAAAGCAGAAATATAGTACTTTCAAGTCTTCTAAAGAAAATAAACATTCCACAGAACCTAGTAAAACTGAAGCAGTGGTCAAAATTTTGAACAGTATGATTTTTGTCTTTGATTCTCCACTTCCAGTCATCATCCTTTTTCAGTCCATAATGGTCTCGCACTCTGAGGTTGGGCACTATACCCAAGGCCAATATGGTTTTAAAAGCTCTGGACTGCTATTGATACATTTTAAAATAATGTTTATAAACCACCTGGTATCACCATCACATTGCTTAGTATGATGGCTTGAATAAAGTCCATGTGCTTATTTATTTCCAAAAGGAATCTCGTATGTTCAGTGCAGCTGGAAGAAAAAGCGTATCTTATATACTCTTATATCTTACAGTGGCACTTAAATGTTCTGCATGTCTGAACCAGAAGGCACTGTGCAAGGAATTGTGTGTTAATAGGAAATATTTCAAATAAAATTGGTGGTTGAATAGTCTGTTCTGGGACTTGTAGTCCTAGGCTATCAAAGCTGCTAGATGTTGCAATCTTTGAGCAGCTGTCTCCATTACAAGAATTGTCTCTAATGCTCATATTTCCCTCTGAAATGCCTGCAGCAGTGATGACCGAGTGGCTGAATACTGCCCAATTTAGTCACATTCTCTGCCTTGTCAGTTGTCTTCAGTATTTCTTCTTACACCAGATATTGTCTCTTCCATGACAGCTTGCCTCTGTACACATTTTCTTCTTTCATGAAACATCCCTCTGCTTTTTTTCCTCATTTTTTCGTAAATCCCTTTTACTACTAAATTTGCAAAAAAAACCCAACCAAACAAACACATTAGTGGGAAGATGAATAGAATCATAGAATCCTTATGGCTGGAAAAGATAGCAGTTGGGAAAAACTAAGGAGTCTTATATTCATGAGAAAACTTACAAGATACAAGTAGCCTTTTCTCTCCTGTGCAGAAGCTGTTTGCTGTCAGTGACTGCATGCTCTCTGCAGAGAGGTAAGTCTTGGGAATGGACAAGAACTCTCCTATGAATGAATATTGTCCATCATCCCTGTGACAGCTTGAGTTCCTTCACAGAATGAGCTGGCTACAAATCTTATTTGCCCTTGCAGCAAAAATCAGGGTCTCTGTAGGACGAATCATTTGTGTCTGCTCATATATGGTCAGACCATATCACTGCAAGGGTAGTAATAAAATGGGGAGGTGCCTGCAGGAGGTGGCTGCGAGGCAAGTGCACCGTGAGCACGATTT
This sequence comes from Pluvialis apricaria, assembly GCA_017639485.1. Taxonomy (NCBI): domain Eukaryota; kingdom Metazoa; phylum Chordata; class Aves; order Charadriiformes; family Charadriidae; genus Pluvialis; species Pluvialis apricaria. The sequence continues at coordinate 114,985,763 of CM030008.1, read as the reverse complement.
AATGCTTAGGGTCCTTCCAAGATTTCTTCCTTTGCCTTCCCTCCGATCAGTAACATAGCAGGAGGCACTCCATCAAGTTAGAAACGTGAAAGGTCAGGGAATTCAACATCTGCCCAGCCTGGCATCCTCACTTAAAGTACAGCAAATTCCTGCTACCTATCTACAGGCATGTGGGGATACAAAGATTGTCAGATGAAAGATTAAAGCAAACAGATGGAATTTTTGAGAAGGGTGATCTTTTCATATGTTAGATTTGTCTTTCAAATGAAGCCTTTTACTGACGTAAACTGGTATTTTCAAGGATTTGTTTCAGTTTGAATTAACTAAATATAAAAAAAATTAATTACTGGACATCTTTTTCTCTATCTTTCAGGTATTGTAACTAATTTTACGGTACACTGTACAACAGCTATTGCATTCAGTGATCTATTTCCTCAGCTAAAATAAATACATTTTCAATTTCTTCAGAGAAAAAACAATTGTACTTATTTAATATACATCTGCTTTAGAAATTAAACCACTCAATTTTTTTCGTAACGCATTAATAAAACTCCACATTATACTATTGGTGTGCAGAGAAGTACTTCTCTTGAAGAATCTGTAATATTATGTACAGATACTGGATATCTAAAGTAAAAGGTTGTATAAGGAGAATAAGGAAATAAGGAAAGTTAATACTGCCAGTTTAGTTGTGTCATTTTTGAAGAACTTTGGGTACTGTAAATATTTGCATTAGGTCTTGAAGGATCTCGGCAATCAAAGCAAAAAATCCCCCCAAAAGTGTCTCTTCTGCTAAAGTATAGTGAAATGCCTTTTATATATACTGTACATAACGAATATGCCTCCTTGTCTGTTTGATGTCCTCCTGACAAGCTCCTTGATGCCAGCCCTTGAGCTACACAGCCTTCTTGTTAATCATTGCGGGCTACATTTAGACTATGCAAGAATGACTTTTAATGAATCTGCTAGATAACCAGCATGGGCCTAGGGTATTCTAGATGCAGCTTTGCACTGTTAATGAGAGTGAGAACATAGTCTAAACCACAGGACTGCGTACTGGTTACTGATCTCATCATCATTCAGTTTTCATTGGCAGTAGTGGTACAGACTGGAAGTAGTATACTCTGAAAGTGTGATTGCTCAGAAAACTGGCACTGAAAGAAGTATAAGTACCCTAAAATATTATTTTATATGAGAAAGCCTACTGTGCTCTGACAGGGTACTAAACACTCCTTCAGGATTATCTGCCTATATTCTTCTGTTGTCTCTTGTCTTGATTACAAACCCTCTAAAGACATTCTTCTGTGCAGAGTACCCTGCACAATAAGAGTTTGGTTCAAATACCACCATACAAATACTGATGTAGATTAAAAATAAATTGAGGACCAACATAAAATAGTTCCTGAAGTCTGAGAGAAAAAAAAGACATTGGATATATGGTAGCTGAATAGATGAATTAAACATGCAAACTGGGTGGTTCAGGATCTTTGTTTCAGAGCATTTCACTTCCATGATGGTCCAAGTCAGATGTACCTTGGTCTTGACTGAGATCTTTTGCTTTTTGAAATTCTTTTGGTAGTCTACATAAAACTCCTAATACAAACCTAATGTCATAGAAGAGATGACGTTTGCTGACCATATCAGGAGTAATGACAAAAGACTGGACATTGCCAAGTTCAGCTGACACTTGAACGTGTGGGGCACTTGCGCTGGGGACAGCTCATCTTCAGTCTGTGTAACATAAAGATGAGCTCACCTGGAGTAGATATGAACTTAAACACAGACTTAGAATCATAATGCTTCCCTCGCTGAGGTAAGCCACAAGGTACATTGGTGATGCAGTACAAAACATCCTAAGCGAACCTAGCTGTGCTGTAGCTGTTCTGCTCAGAATTAGGAGACTACTGTGGGTGGGGGCTGACAGTACTGAAACATTCAGGAATAACAAACTTATAAAACAAGGTTAGAACGCTCTTAAAAGTCCAGTGATTGTAAAAGAGTGCTAAAAAAACTCCATTTATAAAACTGTGTTCACCTTCAAATGTTCTTTCTTCAAAGGAGAAAATGATAATGTTATCTTGTATGTGTTTTAAATCTGTTTTTAATCAATCTAAAGATCTTTCTTTATCAATTTTCTTTAGGTTTTCTCTATAAAATAGTCACTGAAAGATTGAAACCATCCTGATGGAGACATATTGCAATAATTCACCTTCAATTTTGTTGAATGTCTCCATGTTCTTGGATAGTGAGGCAGACAGAGAAAGAGAAGAAAATTCAGATCTACCTTTTCCATAATTTTCAATTTTATTATATATATTTATTCTCTGCCAGCATATGAGTTAACAAAAGAAACTCCTAAGAAAACACTGAGAGTTTTTAGAGCATATTTGCATTTAATAATAATTAGAGATTTAATTTTTTAATGTTGCCAGGTTGTTGTTTGTAGGGTTAGGTGAGACCAGGTATTATTGTAGCTTTCACAATGAGTCTGTATTTCAAAGGCAATTTTCCTCAAGTGCTATTTCCAGTTGCAAAGGTGCTATGTGGAGGTCCAAGTGGAGCCCAGTGTAATTCCACGGGCTGTTGTGTGTTCCCTGTGCTATGAAGTGCTGAACATCCTGAGAAATGCACATCTGACAGCCCCCTGCACCCATCCTGGGTGCACACCCTGATTTTTTACATTGGTTAGCAATGATCTCTTACTCCTGCTGTGGCTGCTCTGCAACCAACCAGGAAGCTTCTTTTCCTTCATTTTGATGTCACATCTCATCATAACAGTAAGCGAAGATGTCCGGTTACAGTTGAGCCTTGTCCTTGCTGCTGCCTCTTGGGACTTAGCACCATCCAGCCTTGTCTCTGCGCCTTGTCATTGGTGAAGCCAGGAGGAAAGGAGCTGTTACTCATGGAGCTGTACAACACTGAAAACTTATGCCTGCTTGTCTTTCCTACAACAGGAAGGATCAGCCTTGGTAGACAATAATTGTCAATGGAAGAAAATATTTTTTTAAAAAATTCCACCAAACTTCAATGATGCTGATGTGAAATTTTCCTCAAACGCGTCAAACATATATATAATGGAAAGCAAAGCAAAGACTAGCACTTAATGCAAATTCTAGGAGGATTCTTAAAGAAGGACTCAAAACACTGCACATCAGCACATCGCAGTGCGTTCTTCTTTCACCAGAGCTATTTTGGGACTGAAAACTTTTTGCTTCTTTCAGTTAGTAGTTAATTTTCTGTGTCTCTTTCAATGGGACAGCTTGCAGGGTAAGCTGCTACTCAAAGTCAGTAAATGTGGCAGACTGGCTTCTTTTTATATCTCAAAGATTCATCTGCATTTCTTTACTAAGTGGTGTGCTCCAGGACCATTTGTACTTGAGGTGAACTTTGCAGTATCAGTCCTTTTCCAAACATTACATATTATTGCAGTTTTTGACTGCTGTGATTTAGAGTTCTTTTTCTGGAGAGAAATTTGAAACTATAAAACTCTGAGTAAGAGGCTCTTAACATCTTAACAAGATGATATGCAACACACTCTTTAACAAATTTCATACTAGCTCTTTAAAGAAAGATATGAGCCTTAGATGATAACTGAAAAAAACCCCAGCCCTTAAAGAAGAACCATTAAATTTTCTTCGCAAACTTTTAAGATAAGAACCTGACAAAAACTAAGCTGCTTCCAAACATTGGCATCTCCAGAAGAGTGCACCAAGACAAATCTCCTTTGCCTCTCTGAGTTGTTATTGTACATAAACCTACAAGAATTTTAATACATAGCAAGATCAGGGAGCCAGTAGATGCAGTTATTTTAGCTTGGTTACTGGGACATCAATCTATATACTTGGCTATCACTTTTTCAATCTCTTCCTGGAAGTACCAGCCCAACTGTGATCCCTTAAGGAACATGGCCAAGCAAAAGTATAAAAAGCTTCCCTGATCTCTCTGACTTTGTATCACATTCAGAGTTTTTAAGAGAGTACTTTCTTTTTCTTTTAGGGACCAGAGGCACAGGGACTCACATTCTCCTTTCTGTATCCTTGAGGCAGGACTCAGAATAAGGCATTGCCTCCTCTGTGTCCCTCTTTTTGCTACATTTGCCCTTGTCATTTTCTGACAGCCTGATGGAAATGGAATTAAAGCCTTTTCCTACTCCTCTTTCATCTTCCTGCAACTTCCCCTGCTCACAATCTCACAACATTTCTGTGTGCCACCACAGAGCAGGGTCACCACCTCTGCTTTCCAGCCTGTCTGTTTCCCCGTGTCCTGCTCAGGGCTCGTAAGCGCAGTTGGTGAATGAAGAAGGAGCCAGCCCAGTGCAGGGCTGCCCAGCACGCGGGCTTCTTGCACGTACAGTGAGCCTGGAAATACTGTGGAGGCAGAGACACCTGCAAAGGCATCTGCAGCAAGATGGAGCACACAGGAAAGCTGAAAAAATGTAATGACATGGGACAGGATGTGGTGCAATGTCAGGACTGACTCCCATGTCATGGGAGCCAGACATGGAGGGGGAAGAGAATGGCCCAGGCTCTCAGAAGTCCTCTTTTCCAGAGTTGTGACTGCTGAAATGGTGGGGTCATAGAAAAGGAGGATCTTTATTATCTTTCCACTGATTCACCATGCATGCAGATTGTAGTGTGAAAAATATAACGTGGCCAGATATAGCAGGACTGTCTCAGCGACCTTTCTTGCCTGCAGCTGTCCTGGCCATGCTGCTGTAGCTGTGTGGGATTCAGACGGGGTCTGACTCATCTCAAGCAAGCTCAGAGCGTGGGCAGAGTATCACAAGGTGGTTTGTACCTCAATGTGCCATAGTGTCCATGCTCATACCTCCTTTAGTTGTTTTGTGGTAACATTTTTCAACAGCCCTGCTGATCCTTATTAATATTATTAGATTATTTCAAAGCTTTACATATTTAGGGAAGCTTTTTCTAATAAATTCAGATGGAACATTGGAAGTCTGCTGAGAATTAGTTCAACCTACAAATAAAGGAAGAGGGTGAAGGACGTACAGTAGACAGTTGTACAAAGAAAATAGCAAAATTAGATTCATACTAATTTAGAACATTCAGGTCTAGCTTTTCAGCTGATTGATTTACAGTACTACATCGAACATTTTTTATTCCTTTTTTTCAAGGACAATAAATGCCCTAAACCGGAGATATATAATAACTTAGTAAGCCATTTGGAAAGAGGCTTGCCCATGTACAAGATTGCTAAACTGCTCCTTTACATAAATGAACCAGCTGAGCAATAGTCTGTCAAGAAATAATGCTTTGTTGTTGTTGTTGTTTTACTAGAATCAGATCACTTAGGAAAAAAACAAAAGTTCCAGAAAGACAAACAAGTGTCAAATACAAAGAAGTTGGCCAGCCAGAGAAAGAAGGAGCAATAATTTGAGAGAAAACCCGTGCTTTTTAGGCAATGAGAGCTTTGTTTTTGTGAAGTATATTGAAAGGAAGATTTTTTTTGCAGAAGTTGAGTAGAAAAGAAACATGTAAGAGACATTTTGAAGAAAAATTAGTATTTCTATAGTTATAGCTAGAGGTTAATACCATAATATATCAGCGTGCTACTGTCATTAAAATAGCATTCCAGATCTTTTCCTGGCTCAAATCCCAGCAATTATAATGATACTAGAATGCAATAGACTGACAATGTGCCAAAATCCTCATTGGGTTTAAAGAGGAAGGAATTATATCCTTTGGTAAATGACAGTGATCGTAATCTTGTGAAGAGACAGAAATCAGAGAGCCTTGTGACGTAGCTGAGACCATCTGAACACTGAGAAAATATACAAAGGCAAATTAAAGGGCCACATCTAGCACTTCAAGTCTAAACAAAGCCCTGCTATCCTGGGTATTGGTCTTACAGAGGAAAAAAGCTTTCTAACACTATTAAGCATATGGTTTTGTAGGACAGGAAAATTTGAGTCAAATTCCACGTACTTCTGGAGTCATCTTGGATACTCTCACCCCTCTGAAAAGTAGAGAAGGCATAAGACATGAACCATGTAAGCAGTATGAACATTTTAAGTGAGAACATGCTGACATTTTTACCAAGCCTATGTAGGATGCAATATAATATACACTCACGATCGTCTTAAATTATAGATGGTGTCAAAAGATAGCCTGTAACAAAAACTTTGTTTCTATAAAATACAACAGCTGCCCCCCTAAAATTATACATCTTTTCAGTTTTAATAAGCCACAAAGACCCATTTAGCAGCAGAAAAAGTCAACCAAAACCTACCTGGGGTATAGCACAACTGTTCCGTTGCTGGTTTAGTTTGATCAGTTCAGGGACACCAAGCCAACAGAATCAAGCCGTTGTTCTCATTACAATGTATTTTTCTCATGAGAGGGTATCCTTTGAGATAAGTACCTGACAGGTAAAATTACTCAGTATACCACCATAAATCTTCCTTGTTTTTCTACTGCTGTTACCATCAATTATGAAGTGATGAATGCTTGCATAAGACACAGTACAGTCACTCTATTTTCGAGGACTAAATTTAAGTCTCTGGGCCTGTAATATTTCACAAAATTTGACACTTTCTTTTCAATGAGTAGGTTAATAATCATAGAATAAAGCAACTTTTCACTATAAAGGTATGATAATATATTGCTTTTCCATGAAAATTACAAGTGGCTATCGTGTCACTTTATTGACAGTTATAAAATGATACTGGGCACATGCTGATTGATTCATTTCAGATTAGATCGGATTTATCTCATTTAGATTAGATGAAAAAGGAAGAGATATGGGTTCAGTTCGTTCCAGAAAATGAAATTCATAACGTGTAAAATATGTACCTACTTTTAAAGGCATTTTTATTGTTATTTATAGAGAGAGATAATATCACAGTGATTAAATTAATGGTTTCAAGGCAGTGATGAGAAAATTGCTGGTTTCATTATACTGCTTAAGTACTAATAATTTTTTGAGACTAGTGCAGCTCTTCTCTAAAATCTTGCCCAAATGCATGAAAAGTTATGTGGCCCATGAATCTCCTGTTCTCTTACCAGAAAAACCATAAATAAACCAAAGAACTTGGCCATGAGTGTTGTAGCCCACTGCAGAGACCAAAAGTTTGTCAGGGAGCCATCACTGGGAGGAAAAAAAATAATTTCAGGAAGTTCATGCCACAGGAATCCTGGGTGCAAAAAAAGCAATCTGAAGTCTCGCTTGAAATTACATGGCGGCTTTTTCACTCAAAGCAGAGTTTCTCCTAAAGCACACATCTCTTTCCCTAGTGATGGCTTGCCTTGGACAATGTGGCAAGGATACTGTTGTCTCTACTTTAATCTTGTCATCAAAAGAGGATAGATGTTTTTCTAATAAATAATTTTCAGCCCAGGAAACCTTTTCTTGCCAGATTCTCCAAACTATTAAAGTGATCTGATATAAGCAAGAGGCCACAAAAAATAAAAACTGTTATTTGCTTGAAAATTGCACGTGAGATTGTAACAGTTTTAACTGTTTTCTCTCACTGGGAGTTTTTATGCTTCTTGAGATGACCATTTGCTGTATCTGTGTATGTACACACAACCCTGTTTTGCTTAATTGTCACTTGCTCTGCCCTCAGATTATGGAAACAAAATGGCAGTACTCCATCTGTTGTCAATTGCTGTTTGTGGATTTTTGGGTGCACCAGTATAACAAGAGTATACATCTATGTCACTTGGTGCAGACTGAGAATTGTAATGGTCTATCAGTGCCCCTAAAATTGATAACATATGGAATTGTTTATATTTTAGTCTTAAGTATATCGCCTGTGTAAGGCAGTAAGTGCCTCACCGTACATTTGTATGGATATAGGCATGGGTACTGTCCTTTTATAATTAGTAAGAAGATTGTGGATGTTCCAAAGAGCAGGACTTTATCTTTATAGCTTCTGAATAGCTGCAGAAGATTTCACTACCTCAGTTCCTCAGTCAAGCCCTTTTACAGAAATTACAGTAGATACATCATCTGATTGATCCCTGCCCTGTGATCAGTCCATCTGTTCCTACTGAGAGAACAGACTTCTAGAAAACCGTGCCCTGTGGTGGGACCTCATCCAGGAAATGGTGGTACGTAATCATGAAGTCTTTACTCAGCATTAAGAGGTTCTTGAAACATCATAGGAAGGGAAAGGGATATGTTATGTAGTCCCTGGACAAAACCCACCATTGGTAAAAGTGAAGAACTCCCTGAAAATCTGTCATGTAGAAATTAATTTATTGTTACACACAGTAGGTACATGCGATGTGTAGCAGTAATGCAAATGTGCCTAAGAGTACCAGGATGCTCATGCAATACTTCCAAAGGTTTATAGAGGAGTTCCAAGCAAGAAAAAGAAAAGTCAAATGTCTGCTGTCTGCAGATCTGAAATTCATATAAGCAAGAATATCGGGTTTCAAAAAACTAATTACTTATTCTTCAGCTGGGAGGTGAAAAGGCTTATAAAATTTCCATTTTAAACCTAGGGCTGCTTTATTGATAGCTTAGAAGTTCCATCTTCAAAATAAATGCTTGAGGAATGTTCTCCACATTCTTTTCCTTAAGTATAGACCATAGCCTGGTGCATAAAAATGCACAAGAGTTTGTTTGTCTGGATTTATATGTGCAGTTACTAGAATTATTAACTCTATTATGTCAATTTAAAATGGATAGCAGAATAATCATTTGTATATGTTGTTAATTCTGCATCCAAACAGAGATTTATATGTGCATTTAGTCTTATGTTTAGAAAGCAAGCCAATGTTACTAAACAATTTTAATAGCCCCTATGCTATTAATAGTTTCTTTGATTATTTTTCTCTTGCTAAATATTCTTTTGTATATAATTTTATATGTGAGTCAAGATGTACAATAGAGATTACTAGGAAGATCCTTAGCTGATATAAATCACAGTAATTCCACTGGTTTCTTGCATATGCATGTTTTCGTGAGCTGAAATATTAGACCAATTTTTCTCCTGCTCCTGTTGTGCAGAGCTGTACAGCCATGCTATTGTCTTTGTCTGAATTGTCTGTGCTGAAGCTTGCCAGTTTACCTCAAGGTAAGTCAAGTATCTTCTAGTAGTGAAGGACTGAGTCACTCTCTTTGTTATTTCCATAGGAACTGAAGCCACCAGGTTTTAATTCAGCCAGAGTAATAAACTGAACGAGAAAATGTAACTAAAAACCTGTGCAAGTTGGCACGTTTAATTTACATTTCAAGAGGAATGTAGTGTTGCTTTTGATAGTGCAATCATTTAAGCATGTGCTTAACTTAGAAATTAATCAGACCTGAGAATGTGGCAGAGTTTATATACATGCCTAAGTGCCTTGCTAAATCAGAAGTCTCATCCTCAGGTTTGTCAAGTGATGTGATAAATCTAGCTGTCTTTTGTTCACAAATCACATAAAAACAGGTCCAGATTTATGTAACTGTATTTATTATTTGTAAGTATTTATTGAATAGTTTATATAGCAATATGCAGTCTAGGTCTGAATTGCCTGCTTTGGATATATGTTTGTTGCAACAGTTATGACAACTATTTCTATTACTGGAAAAAAATTCAGTAGAATAATGAATAGCTGAAGACTAACTGTTTCACACTTGAGTGATATAGATTTGAGATATATATATATATATATATATATATATACACACCTTTGCCTCCCTTTATCTCTCTTCTGCTGTTATGAGGCTCATGCTGATCACTGATACACCAAAGTAAGGATTCAGTTTAGTGGTAAGCAGGATGATGCAGACTCAATCTGTAATCAAATCCATGCTACTCAGCGCTCTTTTATTCTTAAGTGTTATTTCCACCTTCATTTTCATGCATAATGCAGCTAGAAGACTAAAATGTTTTGTTTACTTTAATATGAGAGTTCAGTAAAAGTTTAAAATTATCTTCACAAAAGAGTACTTAGAATTACTGAACTTCAGCAGAAATTAAGGGACTTGATAAGCTTTCAGCAAATAAATACTATGTTCCTTGTGGTGGATATAATGAAGCATGAAAGTCAGGATCCATTTAGCTATGCTAACAAGTCTGCTTCTTCTCCTGTGCAAGGAAAATGTTCTGCCATTCTTTTCATTTTTATGAATAATTTTCTCCAAGACAAAAATTGACAAACTATGTCTTGTGAGATAAAATGACTAATGCATGTTGACCTGAGACCGGAAGCAGACTTAGGGCTCTTCAGATGGTGATACTCCTACAGGTTTTTTTAAAACGTGTTTGTGTCCTAGCCAATATACTTTAGCTATTCCTGAGGATTTCTAACTACAATGAGGAAAGATGCCTGAGAATGAATTTCATACTTGGGAGATGTGTGGTCAAACACTTATCCTGCCATGGGCTTTGGGGCAGTGATTCAGGTGCCTAAACACAGGCATCTGTTGCCAGTTCTGAGGTCCTGGCCTCCAGCTGTTGATTCAGAAAAGCGCAGGTCACCTGTGGGTTCTGCATCATCATTGCATGCCTGGTGGACTTGTTTTGGATATAGCTAGTAGCAGCCCTACATACCTTCATGAGACATCCCAAATCTCTCCCCCAGTGTGACTTGAGCAAGTAAATTAGTCATCAATTATTGAAAGTCCTACATGCAGGTCATTATTTAATGAGACTTGCGAAAGCCTCTAGGTGTCTAACTCCACAGTGCTACTACGAAATGCTTCAACAATATTAAATACATCTTTGGGCACTCTAAATACCTAAATAGCCCTTTAAAAATGGATCTTGCTCTGTGTGTGGGTATTTGTAAGATGCAAGGAAGCAGGGTCAGCAGCATGGATCCAAGCCAGTATCTCTACAAGGTTGAAGGCATTCTTGCCCACCAGCCTATACCGGTGGGCACTGGTGGTCCCCAGAGTGTATCACAATGCAGTGGGAACATGTTTTTGCCACAGATTACTGATTGTCGGACAGTCTTTCTCTTACATAGAATTGTTGTGAGAGTTAGACTACTTAGAGAGCAAGAGGAACAAATATTTTCAAAATAGCCTTTTAAAATGTTTCATTTCCACTAATATCTCAATTAAACCAGTTCCAGTTAGGGCCTCAGAATATTTTTTCTTCAATGTGCAGAGGAGAGAGTGGTTCCCAGCCTGTGCTTATTAATCTCTGTCTTTACAAGAAGCAGCTGAGGGACTATTTTCAAACATTTTGTAATATTTAAAGTAACTTGTATTGAAAAATGTGGTGTTTTTCTTCCTTCACATAAAGAGCAGTGTGTTTTGCCTTTATGACTTTTATCGTGGTTTCCCTAGATTCCCAAGACAGAAGTGTAAGGAATGATTCATGTTCCCTCCCTTTAATTTAGGTAACATGGTATTTGGCCTTAATTATTCTCTTAAATATGTTTTAAAAAATAAAATTATGATTAGAGTTTGATAAAATTTTATATTATGATAGGCTGAAGCAGTAAAACAAAGCCAGAATTACGTAGAGCATGACCTTTCAATGTATGATGTCTCCTTGCATAAAAATAAGTCTCATCAGGCTGTGATTTAGATGCCAAGCCAAAGGATGGTAACTGTAATTAGAGGCTTAAAATGGCAAGATGAAATATCCTTACATTAAGTTTAAATTGAAACCTTAAAAAAATCAGGCAAATGTTTGATAATTTTTCCATCCTATTTATACAGTACCCAACTAACTTATTTCTTGTTACTTGTCAGTTCTGCAGTGTCTTATATTATGGAAATATCCTCATTAGTAGTATTCTCAGTGGAATAATTGGGGCATTATGATTTTATATTATCTTCGCTACAACCAGGCAAATGACTGCTGTGCGTTTCTAACATTAGCTTCGAATTTACAGGGACAATGCAAAAAAGCATTATAAGATTTATTTATATGATAGGTTTTCAAATCTAGGAGAAATAGATCATTTTATTTGCTGCAAGAGGAGTTTGAGGGAAAGTAGAGCAGAGAATAAAATTTCATTAATCCTATGTTGGTACAGATTGTTTTAATTTCATACCATTTTTATGTCATTGTACACTTTATAATATGATGGTATCTTGGGTATTTTTTTGGTAGCTGCTCAATTATTTTGTGGTTTCTAATGAAAATGCTGACACAGCTTTAACAATTTAAGCTCAATTAAATTCAAATGTATGAACAGCATTATTCTAACAGTATGGATTGTCATTTCAGGAATAAGTTTAGATATTTGCCTTGGAGCAAAGCGTGACTAATACCCATAAGCTAGCGGTAGAAAAAAAACATAGAGGCAAAATCTTTTTGACCATGGCTGGAGAGAGCAAAAATCCTGTAGTCTCAGTAACAGCCCTCTGAAAGGATACTGCAAGCAGAGTTTAAGACAGAAAAAAAATGTGTAACAAATGCAGTGTTTTGGGGATAAATTGCGAAATACAAAGCAGAAAGGAAAAAAAATCTCCTAAAGAACTAAAAAACTTTTTAAAGAAGGGATAAAAAAATTGCTTTCCCCCTCCCAAAGAGAAGGTGGGTGCATTTTCAAAGCAACACACTGAGCCATTCTTACTGACTTTAAAGAGAGGTCACACGGCTACATTTCTTAGCACAACTTTGAAAATCTGCCCCCTAATGTGCTGTAATAATTATCTGAAAACTTGTAGCAAAGGATCTGAATTTTTTATTTGTTACTCACATGCATCAGTGAGAGAATTTAGATACCTAATCATCATATATTTTTCGCATGGAAATTTTTAAAGTGATTCTATTCTGTAACCAGGCCTACCCAGAAAATTACACATGCAGTTTTTCTAGTTCTCAACCATTCTCTGCCTGTTTATTTCAGTCGCCCTGGAATTTCTGTCTACCTCCTTCCCAACTTCCAGGCTGCCTTCTGAGCAATACAGCACATGCACAGAGAAGACAGGAAGAAGAGCATTCTTCCCATTGTAGTATGGATCCTTCACCTGACCTCTCCGTGCCTCCTGCATAGCCACACAATTGGCATACAGAGGCCAGGGCTAAATGATACACATCCCCTTAGTCCTTCCTGACTTCTCACCTTCTTGCCTCTTCTCTTTCTTGTCCCCTGTCTTCCAACTTTGTTTTAAAATCACATATTTTCCCCATTGCTTGCTACCTGGAGTGAGGATCAAGAAAGAAAAATAGAATTTTACATTGTATACAAAATTGTCTCACCTGTGCACTGGCTGTCAATGAAAGAAGAAAAACCTTTTAAAGAGAAATCACCATCAGGAGGCTGAGACCAAAAGAGACTCATAAACACGTGTCTGCTTCCTTTTGACAAATACACAATACATTTAGTAGCAATCAAGTACTGCCAATGGAAGATCTCCAATTATTTTAAATCTCCTGTCGAAAAATAATTTTCTTATGCAAAATTATTCTGCTTCTTTTTTCGAGACTGTCACTCTCATGATTATAATTCCCCAAGTCAATGTCTGTTATTTATATCCACCCTTTACTCCTGCTGTAAAGGCTGGAGATTAGACATCTATTCAGTGTTTTCTGGAAACAGAAAGTGAACTGAAAGAACAAAGTCAGGGGTTTTAGTAGAGGGTGTTTTTTTTAAAGTAAAATTTACTTTCTGTAGTTGCTGCATATAATTTGCCTGGTAAGTAGGCAAGATTTTCTGATCACAAGTGATGGCAACTGAATTTTTGTGAGTGTCAATTTTTCAGTTTTAATAAGAGCGTATATACAGATCTGAATTTTGAAGATATTTTGCTTGAGACTCTGTTGCACTGAACTTTTCTTTTCACTGTTGGACAGCCAGGGTATGACAGACAGGCATGGGTAATTCAATTCAGCCAGCCTCGTTGAGTGACTGGAGCGCTGGTCTGCTTTCCTGCTATAAGGAAACCAAAACCCATGCCCAAGTGGGTTCAAGTCCAGCATGTTGTACCTCATATCTGTTCTCCTTATTCTTCTAGCTTCCTTCTTGCTTTCCTCTTTCTTTTGGCACCAGAGGTGGAGTGACAGGTAATTACAGGATGAAGTTGCACAACTTCTGCCTCTATTTCATGCCATGAAACTTTTCCTGTTGGCCACCTGCCCCCAGAATATCTTCTCATTCACATGGCTAAGGGGTGTTACAAAATGTTAGCTGGTGAATGCAGACTGTATTCAGTACCTGATATGATATTCTGCCCTCCAGCTAGTTGTTATGAATTCAAAAAATTGTAGTGTTAGAAAAAAACAACAGAGAAATTTGAAGATAAAGGCAAAAGGACAAATAATAAATCAGTCATTAAAGATTTTCTTTCTTAGGAGAATATATTCATCTTAAGTTTTCACATAACTTCAATAATGCAAAGCTAAAGACCAAATTCATTTTAAGAAAATGTGATAGTAATTTAGAGTAATCTTTATTCTTGTGCAACAAATAAGAAAAAAGATCTGCTGTCTGATGTTGACCCTAATTCTAGTTTGGATCAGACATGTGTGGAGTGCTAGATTTCCTAATGCAGCTCAAATCTAAATACTTAGGTGCCCTTTCTGGTTGGTACAGCGCAGACCTTGGAACCAACACAGAGTGGCTGGTAACTTTTCTTTTTTACTTCGTGTTCCAGACATTTCTTGTTGTACCTGAAATAGCATTGTATTACTGACAAAAAGCTAAAAGCCCTGGTTTTTTACTTATATCTTTCTCAATTGTTATTAAACTGGCCACATGTTGTTTTCACAAAGAATATCTAAGTGAAATAGCCAATCATAATCAATGAGTATAGTAAAGATCAATGTGCAGTATATACTTAACGACATTAAATTAAATATAAAAATAAGGTAAATTATAGCCATGGCTGTGGAAAGGCTCTAACACTGAGCTGTTATAGTTAAGGCTGAATTACAGTCTCTAATGCAACTCTCTGCCATTGCTACCTCCATTTCTAATATTTCATCTTCTTGGTGGCAAAGTCCTGTGTCTGCTTTCTGTCCAAGAGCAATTAAAAAAAGTTAGTACTAAAATAGTCCTTTTTTTCCTGAATATAAAGTGAGAGCTAAACCCAAACTTTTCCCATCATAAAAAGAAAAGAAATAGTGTCTCTTTCTTGAGCAGCCTTACAGACAAAATAGTCATGTGCTGTAAGAGTCAATACAGCACAGGAAGTATAAAAGTCCTTTTCATTGTTCTGAAGGAAATTAATTTTAGTCTGGCCCAGTCCTGATCCTTTTTACCTGTGTCTTTAGAGCAGTCAGAACAGATTCAGCAGCAGAAGGCTCATAAATTCCTTTTCCTCATCTGAGGCTATTCTAGGATTACTTCACACAGTCTTTATACAGGGGAGCCCTTGTTCTCAGAAATAATTCTTAAGCACTCCAATAGGTCTGCTATATGTGATTAAAGCTCATCAACACAGATGAGGGTTGAGCAATTTTTCTTCTAATTGTTATCTATGCTTTAATCCTTTTTTAGTTAATACTTATACTACCCTTTTCACAGATTCTTCCATTTATGTGAGATATTTGGATTTTAGATGGCTTATACAAGAGGACACAGGATATTTGGAAAAGATTCTGGTTTTACTGTACTCAGTGGCGAATCGCTGATTAGCTTCAAAGAAGCTAGAATTAAAAATCATAGACCTTTGTTGGCACAGAACCCTGTTACATCTAAGAGACCATGTAGCCTCCCCGAAAAACTCTTCAGATCGGTGCACATGGTTTTATCCTCACTGAAAAAGGAATATAACCTTCTGCCAAGTGTATTGATCTTCAGAATTCATATACATTACACAGGCTTTAAGCACTGATATTAGATTTGTTTTACACACTGTAAAACTTGAGACATGCTTTATCTTAATTTACATCCTTCTCAATGTGAAGTCTAAGTTCTCAACTTGAAAATATTTCTTCTCCATAGGAAGGGATTTTTTTTTTTGCTTTTTGCTTTGTGGCATGTTTTTTTGTGGTTTCCTTTGATTAGTTATCTGTCTTCAAGACCACAGTCTAATTTGTATTCTTCTACTTTCTTCTCAAAACTGTTTTGTGGAATCTCATCAAATATCATGCTGAAGTCAAGTATACTTAAGTCCTCTTGTATTATATCCACAAATCTTGTTTTTATATCTCTGAAAGAGATTAATTTGAGTTGACCAGCTTTGGTTTTGTCAAGCGCCCATTGTATTATCCAAGGTACTTAAACTATCTATCCACTTTATTAATCAACCCATCCTGTTGTTGAAACGAAACTTTTCAGCTTCAAATTTCCCAAATCTTTCTATATCTTCAATGGGAAAATGTAGATTCAATAGATTTACTTTAAACCTGAAACACTACATCATGCAGATTTTTCATGCCATTAAACCAGCCTTCACAAATCTTATGTGTTAATTAAGACGTGTTTCGTTATATGCATTTGTGTTTAAAGGTTATTACTATTATCAATGACTTCTCATTTATGGTAAGAAATCAACAGTTTATTTTTTAATAACCACATCCCCAATTACTTTGCAGCTCATACAGCTGCTTCCCTTACTCTAGCTTCCACAGCTGGCTTTTACAGAGAGAATCACACCTGAACCGGACTTGGCTTTGAGGAAGAAGTGCTCTCCTCCTTTGCTTAGATGCAGTGTTTCCCTGTGAGTTCACCCATGTACATCAAGCCTAATTTGGTCCATTTTATGTAAAAAAAAAAAAAGAGAAAAAAACAAAAAGGATTGGAATGACTGCGTACAGTCCCAGCAATCCAGAAGGTGAATCAGCTGGAGATGCAGCACAGTAACAGTATGCCAGCTTCTGAGCCCAACTCAG
The DNA here is from genome assembly GCA_017639485.1 of Pluvialis apricaria. Classification (NCBI taxonomy): domain Eukaryota; kingdom Metazoa; phylum Chordata; class Aves; order Charadriiformes; family Charadriidae; genus Pluvialis; species Pluvialis apricaria. The sequence goes on along the minus strand of CM030008.1, from coordinate 114,969,070 downwards.
TCTGACAACAAATCCCTGTGGGACCAAAGAAGTCTGTCACTAGCAATGATATACAGCTGTTGGCAGCAGAGGTAGCTTTAAGATGCCTCCTACCTTCCTAGTAACAGCAGACCCATTGCTGAAAGCACTGAGAATTTTACACATTAGCTATTATGCAAAATTCAGATGGTAAATTAGCAAATCCAGCAGTCATATTAACTTGGTTCACACTTAGGAGATTCTGCATAGTTCCCCATGTGCAAGTGTTAGAAAAATGGTTTAGGGTTTTTTTTTTTTTGCAAATATTGTTAGGACTGATTAAAGTTTTGGTTTCTGATTATGATTATGATGTGTCATAGCACTTAAATGCAAAATAAGGATACATAAATCATATGCTACAATAAGCATGTCTCTAAGATAGACATCACGTCAGTACAAAGATTTGGAGACAGACAAATCAGCTGTCAAACATGCTAATTGCAATGCTCTCAGAAAAATGACTCTACCTCTATCACCAAAAATAGGGCAACCTAATCTGTAGCTAAATAAATAGCATAATTATGTGTTTTTAGATAAGTCATTTTAAATCATTTTGGGATCAGCCCAGAAAAGACTTGAGCTCTGTCCTACTGCTTATGTCTAACTCCTTAGAAGTCCATAAAACCAGAGGTTATTTTTGTTCTTTCCTAAATCGGTAGATGCTTCCTCCTCAAATAAGGTTGAACATGGCTCATTTAGTTCATAAAAAATAAATCTATTAAACAGAACTAGCTGTCTTTGCTACAGTGAAAAAAATAATAAAAGCAGGTTAGCACAATCCCATCTAACAAAATAAGACCTTCTTTTTATCCATCTTTGTCCCAAAGTTGTATTTAATAGTTATGCTTTCCATGCTGCAGCAAAGCGGTTATGAGAAAATAAAAAAACCCTATTAGTTAAAGGCACTATTTGGAGGAATTCAGTATTGGCTTAGTTCGAAATCCCTGATTTTTGGCAACTTCAAATTCTGGCATACAAAAGCGTCAGTGACAATTCTGCAAAATGCCTCCCACTGGTCTTCACTGATCAGATGGACCATGATTGCAAGTTCACTAAACTCAGGAGAGAGGTTGGCCGTGATCTTGGAGTAGTAGTGCAAGCCACTGGCATGATGCCACTCCCACTAAGTTAGTAATGAACCTTTCATGGACTTCAAGGTCTAATACTGAGTCTTGCTCATGAGTACCAGGTTGCACAGGGCTTGATCACAAGGACAAGTTGGGAGAACCAGCATGGTTTTAAACACTGCCATGAATAAATGCTTGTCCAGCTAAGAAAGTCCATGGACATTTTGTGCTGTGGAGAAGATGGCAAAGAAAAAGTAAGCACAACTATAGTGAGGGAGGATAGCAACTGCTAATATCCAGAGTGACAGAAGAGAAGCTGGATGTTACTAATGACTTGAATTAATTTCTCTCCTTCCTCAGACTAAGGAGATTTCAGCCTCAGCTCATCTGGCCCCAGAGAAGGTGAGGCAAAGGAGAAAATGGAAACCAAAATATCAGAGTCAATGTGTCATGTCAAAGAAAAAAGGAATAGATGTGAGTGCTGTAATTGCCCAGTGTAAATATCTGAGTGTGTGTTAACTTACTGCAATTCATCATTCTTTCAAAATTTGATACAAAAAAGTATGTTACTCTTCTATGAACCCCTTAATAAAATGAAAAGAAGATATTAGTTCTAGCCTGTGAAAAGCCAAATGCTAAAATATTAGTAGATGTTCAGTTTAGTCAGAAGAACCAAAGTGGTTCATCCTCCTTCTTCCGCCTGCTCTCTACTCAGCAGCCTTCCTTCTTCAACCAGCTGGGTGAAATCCTGCAGCTCAGTTCCTCCTGCTCCTAAACTTCCTTTCCAACAGTCTGTCCCAGAGGAATCGCCTTCTTTTGATGGCACTATTTTAATAACCCTCCTAGCAGGATTGTGAACAACTGTACTAGAATAAGGGGGATTACCTGATTCAGTTTCTGCAAAACCATACCACAAATGCAAGGGAAGTTTTCACAGACATGCAGTTATGGGATAGCACATGCAACTGGTTGACTGAGGAGGAGGACTATGCTAATTTCCTTGGACTTCATTTCCTCTCCATTCCTCTCTGTGATACACCCAAGCAGGCAGGAGATAAACACTTCCCTATAGTTGCAGGGTAGCTGGCTTTAGCTCTGTAACACAGTGAGAGACTCCAACACCCTAATCTCGCTGAGACCCTAGATAGTGCTTTGGACCTGCCGATAATACTGCTGTTGGGAGAGGGTGAATTAGCTTTCCAGTCCAAACATTTGCCATTTAATGGAAACTTACACATTTCTATGGATGTTCAGCTCCAGGACTGAATCCATTGATGAAAAAGTAGGCTTCCCGTGTAATTAGTGATATGCAGCACGATACATCTTGCCTTCTGTTTCCTGTCTAAAGCAGACTATTCTTTCCACAAAATATAATGCCAACTGCTGTTATGATTTTTTGGCACATTCGCAGGACTTTCTGTGAATGATATGGCATCGGTAATGTTATTTATGCAAGCTGCCCATCTAAACTCAAAATACCTTGGCACCCATTCCTATACCAAAGCTCCCAATCAATATGTGAACAGGCTGAGTGCCATCTGAAAACATAGACATGAATGTAGGCAGCCAACACATCCTTTTTTATGATCATATGTGTGCTTAGGGCAGGAGTGCCAGCAGACAGCCTGGCAGCTTGCTGCTGAGGCTCAGGGAGATACCCCTTTTTCTTTTTGAATGACAATTTTTCTTTTTCATTTTGAGGAGTACTATTCTTAAGTCTTTTCTAGAATATCAATGTATTGAAAAGCACTTTGTATTTGTTGTTATAATGCACAGATCTTACATTTTTCCTGGAAGAAAATCTGTTCCGAGACAGAAATTCTACTAGTAAATATTTTTTACCACTTGGCCATTTTAAAATGTACAAAGTTTCAAACAGTTTTTAAAGTCTTGAAAAAAAAGCTAGCAGTTCCAGTTACGTGTGATATGATGGAGGGAATACTGTATTCATTCTAAGTTGGGGTCATATTAGATCAGGGAGGCATGCAAGCCCTGTTACAGACAGATGTGAAATTCCTTACCCCATACAGGCTAAACCTAATTCTGTCCTCTTCTGAGTTGGAGATGATTAGAAAGAATTAGGTCTTGACACAGTAGTCTGACCTCCTTCTCACAGGATATTACAGTAACTCTTTGTACCCACATAAAATTCTCAATTGCTTTTTTGAATCTTTTTCATTTTTAGGACAAAATGACTTTGTGTGTAATGAGTTCCTCAGTTTGGCCGTACCCTTGCTGGGTGATAAACTATTTTCTCTTTTTTAAAAATTTTGAATTTTGACAATCCTATTCCTCATGCATTAGGAAACAAAGACTTATTTGATTTAAAAATATTCTTAAAGCCGTCTCAGTCTTTTCAAACTCTTTGCAAGAGTTTTTTGTTGCCCAGTTATTCTTATCACTCTTCTCTGAATCTTATGTGCTTCTTTATTATGCATACTTTACACCTTATTCCAGACACGAATAACAGAAAATCTACAGTTTTGTGGCATATAAAATTATTATTATATTCTTCATACTATTGGTTGTTCTGTTATTTATGCATACTTAGCATAGTATTTGCTTTGTATCTGGAATATCATAGTGAACAGAGGTCTCCATTTAACTGACTGCAATGACGTACAAGACCGTTGACATTAGTGTAAAATCCTATACAGTGTATGAATGTTTAATTCCTCTCCCCCTTGTCCCTCACACACTTCACATCACTTGTATTTATCAGTACTAAAAGGCATTGGCCCATTATTGTAACGTTTAAGTCTTTATCTGGCTATATGTTACCCCATGACTACTTTCCCTAGCACCATGAAGCCCCTTGGAAGTCAAAAGAAACTGTGGCAATTGAGTCTCTTTTATATATAGGGACATCCTTTATCTATAGAGAGATATTCAAAGTGTCAGAGAAGGTAGGGGAGAGGCACAGTGTTTCTTCTCAAAACAGTGTTAATTGCAGCCTATCATCTCACTCAAGCATTCCACTACATTGCTTTTAATTCTTGTTTCAGCCAGGTACAGGTATAAAAATTGCTTCTCATGCACTTGAATGAGTAAAAGGAATTTTAAAGATACAGAAAAAACATTTGTACTGGTTAGTACTTTGCTGGAGCAACTGCGTTTGTTTAGCTGCTTCAAATTTTGGATAACAAATAAGCCATTTTAGTTTATCTGTTTCAGAACTCTGAATATATTAACTTCAGGACTGGTAGTTCATTGCTGCTTTGAGATATCTGTAAAAATTATTCTGGTTTCTCTATTTTTCTTTAAAAAAGAAAAAAGGGAAGGACAAAGAAACCATAACTTCTCAGCAAGATGCTTGATTGTCGCTTGATCGAATATTCAGTGGACCAGTCTCTTCTTTCACAGGATTTCTACTTCTGTTATGCCACAAAAATATTAAACAATCTATGGAATGCTATCTAGAGTTTTTGGAATTAGAATCTAGAATACTTAAATTTGGAACAAAATCCTAAGTTTAAGGAATTCCAAGGCCTACTTATAAATATCTTGAGTATCTGAAGTCAAGTCTTTCACTATATAAACCAGGTATTAAAATATATATGCATCATATACATATATGTATATGTATACATATACGTATACATGTGTGAGTGTTTAAGGGTCTGAGATCTAACCTGTCATTAGGCTTTGATAGTGTTAATGTCAAGATTTATGTTCTAGGGCAGGAGAAGATATCCGTTATCTTCATGAACCCAAGCTGTGGTCATCTGTAATATTTATAAAAATACTACTGCAATGCCTAAAGATAATTTGCTAGATAAGATTCACTCACTTGCTTTTGTTGCTAGAGCTTGGGCACATGACAAAACCCCATGGTATTACAGCTGACTGTACGTGAAATCTGTTGGCCACAAGTATTCTTACAGTTAAAATCTTTTGCAGGATGTTATCGAGATACTGAATAAAAAAGCTTTTCTTTAATCTGTTCTTCTGTCATAGATTTACAATCACGGAAAAGTAAGTCTGTTGCTATGAGGTAAATTCTCCTCCTTTTTATGTGGATGTGAATGTAGAAAAACTCCTGATGAAATTTTTATAAAAGGAACTAAAATATCAAGTTATTTTTTTTAAATACAAATCTATTAGCTTTTGATTCACAATGAAATTTTTATATCAACATTACCAGGAACTAAAATATCAAATGAAATAATTGTGTTTTGGAAATACAGACTGTCAGCTTTTGATTTGCAGTCACGTCTTTGATGAACACAAAACCTTTTTCTGGAGTTTTCCAGACCTTTGTGGACCTAGAGCTCCAAGAATGGTTTGGGAAGCCCAGGGAGGCACAGGGTATAGGCAAGGACATAGAATAAGGGGTATTTCAGCGTTAAATTTTGCAATGAAATTTGAACCATCACTACTTTTAACCATGGACAGTGTAGCTGGAGTGAGAGAGGATAGGCGGGAGAGCCAAACCTACTTTTGTCCTGTTTGGGTTTTCTGAGTTATCACATAGTGCTGATATTCCTACACCCTAAATTCACTGAGCAAGATTGCATCCTGGAGAAAACACAGTTCCTCCTGCATACACTAGCAGTCCCACTTTTACTAGCAGCCCCCCTTGTTTTTCAATAAAGCATTTTATCTGCCAGCATTGCAAACAAGCAAAAGCGTTCCCTGCTCTCTGCAGCTCTCTCCCGGCTGCAAGAACTGAGCAACAGAGGGAAACAAATGCCTCCCGTCGCTTCAATGTATGCCAGCCCCTTCCTTCTCCGTTGCCATACCCAGCCTTAACCAGGCTGCAGTAAATATCCTTGCGCTAACACTGTCGCTGTTTATATGACATTCAGAATTGATAGCTTCAGGGAACGGTATTATACAGTGGAAATAGCTTGCAGCTTGGGCCTCAGCTGGTGAAACTAAATTCTGAAGTGCTGTGAAGGGTGACTTATTCCCAGTCAGCCAGCTATTTGGTTTCTCTAAGGTCTTTGACAGATGAGCAAATCTTGTTGCAGTAGTTGGAGACATTATCATCCCCAGCTGTCAGCTCCGCTATTCTGCTGGAGGTTACCACCTCCATAATAGCGTTTGCTATTTGCAAAGAATCAGTCCTTCTAATTCATAGCCTGGCATTTTGCTCAAACTCAGTTTCAGTGGAAAATTAGGCTAAAATACTGGACATCTTACCAGAGGGTAAGAAGTGCAAGTAGCTACAACCTTCTTCAAAGCAAGAACTCTTCTGACTCAACCATACCAACTCGAGTGTGAAGGTCTCTCAAAATCTAGTTTTGTGATCCACAGGTATTTTCAAATACTCTTTCTATCAGAATCAAAACTAAGCCATTTTTATTATTAAAAAAGTATCCCACATAGCTTTGTTCATCCTAATCTGAAGCGCAGGACCAATAGTACTAAGGAATTTTCAAGTTGTTTTCAATATTGTATTTTAAAAACCTATTTCACTGCTTATGGCTTTGCCATGCTAGGAAATGTTTAGTCTGAAATTCTCTACAATATATAAGCCTGAATTTTCCTGGGAAGCTCTTTTAATGAAAATAGTTCTATTTTCCTGAAGCATGAGACAACAGAAAGAAATATTTTGTTTGAAAACATTACAGAAAAAAATAATTCAGTCAGCACAAGTATCCTTTTAGGGCACCCCTTTTCGAGCGGGGAAACAAACGCAACACACAGTGGCCGTGCGTAACACCAGCATGTCTTCTTCTGGGCCCAGGAAATTAACTTCAGAAAATTTGCAGATCTCAGTGTGGATTTGCTTGAATCTAACATCCTAATCCCCTGAAGTCATCCTTTCTGGAGACCATTGTAGCTTCACATCTGCTACTGCTGATAGCTCGCAAAAACTGACCCTCTGGAAATTAGCTGGGATGTTCTCAACACCTCACAGCCCTTATTTTGGGCTGTACTGCACAGGGGTTTTCACAAAGAGTCTGACTGTGTGACAGGGGGTTGAAACTAGATGATCTTTAAGGTCACTTCCCACCCAAACCATTCTATGATTCTGTAGCCTCATTAGTCTAAAATGGCTGAAACACCTCATTCAATACACATGAAGATTTTGTCAAGAGAGAAGAACCTATGCATGGCCGCAGTGGGTTATAACAGAGGTCGATTTGGTTCCTGCAAGACTGAATTACTGCTACCTCAAAAAGTGTAAGAATCTGGATCCACAGGCACTGATAGGAGTGTACTATCCCAGTGGTCTGTGGCTTAGAAATTTCTGGACCCAAGAAATTTCTGGACCCAGACCATACGTGTTGATTGATTTATTTAACTACTTTTTGAGCCCCGGTAAACTTTTGGCCTCTGCTATCTTCCATGGCAATGAATGCTATACTTGAACAGTGTGCTATTTGAAGAATGAATTTTTCTCTGCTTTGAACCTTCCACCTGCTAATTTCTTGTGATGGCTCTTAGTTTTGTATCATGAGAGCTCTTAGTTTTGTATCACGAGAAGAAATGTCATTCTCTGTTTGTGTTTTCCAAGCTACTCCTGATACCCTATACATCTGTCGTAGTCCACTTCAGTTATGTTTTTCAAGGCTGAAGAATCCTACTCTATGTAATGTCTCTCCACATAGTTGTCTTGCCTTGTAACTCTCCTCTTGACTTTTCTGGTTGTATAATATCCTTTCCTGAGATGAGATAGGGAGAGGGGAATACACAAACCATTCAAGATGGAGATACATCACCAGTTCACAATGCCGTATTCATGTTTTCTGTTCTTCACTCTTTTCTTCTCTTGCTGTTTTTTTCCAACTTTGATACAGGTGGCTTTTTCATTCTTTAGTACTGATCTGATACTTTAAACTGCTAAAGTTAGTCTAAAGTTTCTTCTCTAAGGGACAGCAGCTAATCTAGACACTGTCAACTGTATATATTTAGAATTACTTTTCCCCATGTGCAATGCTTTATGTTTATCATAAATAAATAATACCCTCATTGTATTGCTCAGCTACCCAATAACCTAACAACATTTAATAATTCTTCTCAGTTGGATTTTGGTTTTACTGTGTCGAATAATTTAGTATGAACAGCAAAACTTTTGTATTAGCTATCGATTCCCTCTTATGAGATCCTTATAGCTACAGGTTGTGAAGGAGAGGCAGTTTTTTGAGTGACTGATTTTTTGAAAAATGAGAAGCTGTATGGTGAATGAGGCAGGAGTTTGTCAGGAAGAAAAGAAAAGCTTAGGTGTTATGCTACATATATGTTTAGGGAAGAACATTTGCCTGACTTTGCCTGACACTCGATGTTTTTCTTTTAAGGTAGCAGCTGTGCAAAAACATTAATGTTATGTAGACTGAGTTATGTATAGTACATACATATAATTTTACATAAAAATGGAACCGCTTTGTGTTTTACAATTTGCTGGCTAGAATCTCCTTGCAAATTAATGATGACAGAATTTCTGTGTTTCTGTTTCTTAGCCTGCTGACTCACTGGCTCTTGAAGCACTGAAGATGCATTAGCATTTGCAGGAAAACTGTAGCTGCTTGCAGACCTTAGGCTGGGTTTTCCCCTCCCCCACGTGTGAAGAAAACAGTCTGATGAAAAAAAAAAGAAGTTTTTTATTGTCTAAGCAGTCTGATCATTACTATACTCCACGCCAGAAAGGTCAAGGGAGTGTTTGTGAATTCTTGTGCTTTCTGCTTGAAATAAGACTATAGCTTATGAAGCTACTTTCAAAGTAATTTCCATACAGCATAGAAATGATTACAAAAATAACATATTCAGAATCCATTTAAAGATTTGTATTTCATCTTCTGTATTGTATTTATTCATGGAGATAAATAGTGTTTAGACCATAGGAAGTTTTTCAGCCTGGGGCTATTTCACTTGGGGCTTGACAGCTTTGTTTCCAGCTCTTTGATGTATCCGATAATGAATCTGCCCTTAAAATCAGAATTCCAGAACCTTATATCTTTTCTTGATTTCCATTATTTAAGGATGAAGGATTTTCTAAAATTGCCAGAGGAAACCAAAGGCAGCATAATGCATCATGTACTTGCCTTTTGCTTAACATAGCATGCCACTGGCAAAAATCAAATACTCAATATGATATTTGAAGAGGGAGTTAGATCCAAAAGCTGTCTTTAGCTGAGGAGACAAGTTTCTCTGGGTCTGCACCAACATGCTGCTTCAGGCAGAGGCATGGGCACAGGCACTGGTGTGTATGTGGTTGTCCACATTGTTTGCCAGCGCTCTTCTGGCACAGTTTTGGCCTGGACTGACTGGCACACTCCAGGCAATGTCTGGGCATGGCTGGGGCGTAGCAGAGAGGAAGGAATGTTCTCCACAGTTCACCTGGATGGGGGAAAAAGCTGAAATACATCTGGACACATGCTGTGCACTGCCAACTGTGATTCGCCAGTACAGTGCTCAATTCTTCTGGATACTGGAACACCTCAGAGATTGCTCCCCACTGCTTCAATCTCAGCTGGAGTTCATGATGCCCCTTATGTGCCTATGAAGGTTTGCAAACAGTCTTTTGTTTTTTCACTCACCCTACTGAGACCTCAATATCTTTAAGAAAAAGTCTCTTGAAACACATCACATAACTTTTAATGAAAGATGTTCTGCATTGTCAGACTGGTTCTGCTTTTCATATATGTGCTAATGCAAATATCACGCTTTTGTATGCTGTAAGATTACTGTTGTAGTATAACTATAGAAAAAGTAGAGTGGTGCCATCTGTGATGCTGAGAATCTGAACGCACAGTGTTTATTCAGCTATGAAGAGTTTATTTTGCAAATACATGTCTGAATCTCTGTAGAATAAACTACATACAAAATGTTTCATTCTGCCAGAGTTATGTTGCATATCTGATGCCTTCACTTTCCCACTTTACTCCTTCTTAAATACCCAGAAGGGGACATTTTGACTTCCCAGAGGAGGCCATTTTTCTTTTTAAAAGACTTCCAGGAATGTTGACTCCTCCTGAAGTTCCTTCTGCCTCAGAGACTCTGATCCATCTGTGCTTTCCAACCTATAAGATCTCAAGGAGTTCCCACCTCGTTTCTTTGCCATTTCTCTTCTATGTGCTGGACCAGATGTGCTTCTGCAAAGGAACTGTGGTAGTGAACTGTAGTACCAGTGAGGTTTACTACCTATATCAAAACCATAAAAAATTTGCAACAAACAGTATGATTGAAAACTTAACCTGGAAATCCAAACAGTTTTGTGTTTCTTTGGTGTTTTCTTGGCAAAATGTCTCTTGTTAAAGACAGACGTCTGGTAAACTGGGGCAATTACATATTCTAGAATACAATCTGATATTAGAGAAGCATTTAGAAATAATTTTTTCCCTGATTAATTTCTAGGAATTGGGAGATTTATTTTTTTTTTTTGTGGTGTAACTTATCTGTGGCTTCCCTACAAGTCAGAGGAAAGAGAAATCCAGTGTTACATAGACAATTCAAAAGCTTGATGAGTTTGGCCTAAAACCGGAAAATAATGATTGTAGGTGCCTACTATTAGACATCTAAATAAAGAAGATACAAAGCTACTGAGCAACTTCTACTGTTTTACTGCGTTTATGAATGCTCACTGTTGAGACCTCATAATATTTCTGTTTAGGGGAATAAATACACATTTAGATCATTAAAATCCTGAACCTTGGTATGAAGAGCTGTTCCTTTGGTATTTCATAGGAATGATTAAGTGAACAAAAATTTAGATACTCTTATATGAATAAGCATAAGAACAAGAGAGTATATGAAGAAGAACAAAAAGGTTTTGAAATTTATATTCAGGGTTTCAGTTTTTTCTACATATCTAAAATTACAACATTATGACCTGAACAATAATTATCTTCAGGGATTAAGTAGTTTTTATAGAAGGATTTTGTGCAAGCTTTGGTTTCTAAATAAACTGAGTTTCATTGTACCTCTGTCTTGCAGTTTCTAGCTTGGGAAGTGTGAAGTTGTGCTGATGTGAAATGGTGGTATTATATAATTCCCAAAAATGGTTGCTTCAGAACCATCTCTTTTTCCGACTCCTTTGTTACTCCCTCTTTCCATTATTCGTAGTATTAATTTCCAGTAGGTTTGTCATTGTCAGTTGCATAAGCACAGGACAGTCCTGTCTTCAGCCCTGAACTATTCATTTTTTAACTAGCTGTTCTAGGATATGTCACCCTCGTTTCCATTTGTTAATTAATTATATGCTAATTAGAAGTAGCTTACTTTCCATCTATTATTCTTTTGGAAACGGCATATTCTCATCATTTCTAATTTACTTCTCTCCAAGTATCTTACATAAATGCTGGGAAATACGCTGCAGGATCATTTAAAAAGCAAGTAAACAAAATAAATCAGCCAAAATAAAAAATGTGGATGCAAAGAAGAAAATTAAGAATTAGAGCTGGGGAAAAATATAAGATCTTTGGTAGTCAAGATGCAAGAATTTTTCATGTGCTTTGCATCAAATTTTTTAGCTGCATGGGCACTGTCTATTTTTTCTTTAACCCATCTTTGTGGTTTTTAACCCTTAGACAGGATCACAAATGCTGCAGTTTCTGCTTTTTCTATTCACAGATAGTTTAGTCATTTTTATGACTCACTCCCTGTTAGTTATAAGGAAAACCCTGGTCTTTTCTTTCATGTGCTGAAAAGGTTTGGGGCATTGCCCTTTCTTTTGCCCAGAGTAAGAGAAATGAATCATTAAGAGAAATATACTTTTATTTACCCCTCAATGGATTTTAATACTGGTACTTTAATGATTTAATTTTGTGTATAAAACAAAAGAAAGCAAAGCAAAACAATAAAATATTTGGCCTTCTTTGTGTCAGACCTTTTAAAGGCACAATTTGCCACAAGCTTTTTGTTCTAAGTGGCATCCAAATCTCAAAATATAATTCCTAAGGCCCAATCATACAAAGAATGAGAAAGTGGAGAGAACTTGTGGTCTTATATTGCCTGCCTACTGACTAAAAGAACTAGCCAAATTTGGATTTTGAAACAACAGGAACTCATACCTTTCTGTAGACTTTCTCCTCAGAGTAAAAGAAGAACCCACAGAGAGTTGGGACTTTGTGTATCAAAACACAGTACTTACTCAGGACTGACAGCAAAAGCTCTGACTGGTCCCAAGTGAGTAGAAACTTTGATCTGATGTGAGAGAAAATCTACTGAAAAACAAATGGAAGAGGGAAAAATCCCTATAGTGCAGAGGACAAACACTGTGGCAATATTAACTTCAGATTAAGTAGCCAGATGTGTCAGTTCTTGATGGACAAAAAGCATGCACAGAGCAACAGCTCAGAATTGCTGGACATCTTGCAAAAGCCAGAGGAGAGGGAAGATGATGTTTTAATGGCAGATATGATCACAGATGGTTCTGACTTCTGAAGACTCAAATGCATTTGCTTCCTCGCAGGTTTTATCAGACAAGTCAAGAGAATTGCTGCCAAACATGCTAAATAAAACTGAAAGGAACACCTCTCATCCAGAAATCTTGAGTTTCACCTGAATTCTAGTTTAGACAGAAGATAACCTTTGAGCTGCAAAAGCTATAATCCCAACTACCAAATCCAGAGATCGTCGAAGATATCCTTTGAAGGAGCAAGTAAAATTATCTCTGTATGTATATGTAACACACTTACTTCCTCTCCAGCACAGCATATTGTTGCTACAATGGTGGGGACCAACAGTCCCAGTTACTGCATTTGTTTAATCTTGGAGAAAAGGTTCAGATAATAGTAAAATAAATAAACAGTGTTATGTTTATATATCAATTTGATAGTCATCAAAGCTTTCTTAAAAGCTAAAATCAGATCGGATTATTGGTATATTTTTGAGGAATTGACTAAGATATTTGCTGCTTGTGCAATATTCCCAGATAAAAATTCAGCTTGTCTAAGGGGATATGTACGAGATATCTTGATTAGTTTTTATTGTGTAGACTTGCAATCAAAGTTAGGCATTAATCTGTTACATGGACTGCATACGAATCAGTTGTTTCAAAAATTGTAAATTCATACTGATGAGATAAACTACAAATATCAGATACTAGCAGTTTACCTGATGAGAAAAAAAAAGATTAATCTTAATTATTTTCTTTTCTTGTAATTTAAATCAGGAGGTAGGAGTTTTCCACATACCAGATTTTGTTCAAGGAACAAAAAATATGGAAAGAAACTTGATTTTTGTTTTCATTATGAAAACTAAAGACTACCCTAGACATGTCCACAAATCAGTCAAGCTGAGTTCTCCCTTTATAATTGCATTTCTTTTTCAGCAGCCCTCAATAATATTGCTTGGACAAGATAAAATGAGGTACGGCAGAACAAAGATCAGCATAAATAATGCAGCACCTGTTCCATTCAATCCATTTTAACTTTTTAAATGGGAATTATGAGGACACTAATCCTCTGTCATCTAACAGCTGGGTCATATGGAGGGTAACATCAGTAATTGTCAAAGTACATCCTTAAGCTCACTTAAATGGTGTACACTGAGCCCCACAGAATTCAGCTCAGAAAATAGGAGACTATTGTATAGTACAACACAGAGATAAAATAATGAAGGTGCTTAAGGATGATGTTCTGCTAGAAAAGTACATTAGTTTGTCATGCTGTTTTAGTTTAATTTAGTGCTTCAAGGGACAAAGAAATTGTCTTATCTTTGTTACCTTGCCTAGAGAATCTGGACAAACTCTGAATAAAAATCTCTTAGGTATCAACAGGGCAACATAAAGGGAAAACATAGACATCTAAATTAATATGAGAGAAGGAAAAGACTTCTACCTAACCCAATTAGCTCCTTGAGAAGCTAAGCTTTTTCTCAGAAACCTGCTTCTCTGCCTAAAGTTCACCAGTCTTGCAGCTGATGTGATGGTCTAAGGACATTTATTTCATTTAACTTCAGTCACAGCCACTGTAGTCAACACAGCTTGACATGTATTTCAGGAAAATATCGTATTCCATCTTTAAAAAAACGTAAAGGGTGGCTGTTTCTCCCCTTACAAGGGAAACCAAGATTGCCAAGCTGACTAAGGGATCCTTTCCTAAGTGCTTGTTCCTTCCCATATTTGACCATGTAGAGTTCCCATATTGGATGTCCTATGACCCTAAGAGGCCTGGGTTAGCAGGAGAGCTTTAATTGTGTTTGGCACCACCTGCAGCAACTAGTGCAGCACCAGATCCAAACTGGTGCTCATGCCTTTTTCACAACAGCCTCAGTGGTGGTTCCCACCCACTTCACTCAGGCAGTAGGAAGAGATTCAAAGAAATGACTAATTTTTTCAGACATGCTTAACATTAGCCCTATAGCCTGGTTTCACTCCAACTTGCTTGTTGAACCTGCACTGCCCCGCAGCCCCAAGGCATGCGCACAGACACAGATGAAATGAGAAACATTGATTTTGTGGTACGGAGGTTGGAGTATCCACCCAAGAATGCTGTGACTTGAGTAAAGGCCTTTGTTTCTGGGGCTGTATATGTAATTTACATTAAAACCTTATTGACCGAAGCATGAGTCATGCCATGAAGCAACTGTCTGGCAAGCAGAAAATGTGTGTGTGAATCCCATACAGTCAAGGGACTAAGACCCATCTTGGCTAAGTGCTTTAGCCAACATATGGAAAATGGGCAACCCTTCTCTGGTTATATCTAAAAGGAGCACGAGGCATTCCTTTTTACCAAATATACGAGTGAGGTGTCCAAGTGATTTGATTTGTAGTCACAAATCTATTCTCGTATAGGAATCTAAGGTCCATGTATAGGCAACTAAGGCACGTGTGTAACAGGAAGAATGAATTTTAAATATGCCCCTCTTTCCAGCGTTTTCTACCAACCAACCTACTTGTTTCTCAGGCAGTTGTCAGTCCCAGGCAGTCTCAGGGGTCCGCATTTCTCCATTTCTTACAAAATGAACTGAGGCATTTAAATCAAATTAACTTTTTTTTTCCATCTGGTCCCTTTCTTGTGTTTCATTAATTTATAATATTTTCTTCTCTTTTTGTCAGGTGCTTTCTCCTGTGAGAGACTTGAGGTAGAGAATTAATGTCAGGGAACTTGTGGAGAAGGTATTAATGTTAATCTGCTACTACAACGGTATTTTCAACATAAGCTCTGTAACAACAGTACCGTATAATGCAAGACAAGAGACTGAAATAACTGTGAAATTGCCTAGCATTTTAAGGGTCGCATTAGCTGCAAAGAAATATGCCAGGGTCTTATGCAAAACAGTGGTACTGGATACAATTAGATATTGCCAAACAGCAGAGAACATTTCTTGTGAAGCTGATCAGAATTCATGACCTGCATCAAATAAAAAACTCTTTAATAAGAAGTGTATGAACTCTGTAGACAGTAGCCTTGAACAGAGAGTGCAGTTTTTGGCAGATACTTATCTGATTATAAGTTGTTCTTATTGAGCTCACAAGGTCACTGTCCAAACAAATTAAAGTATTCCTGTCATGATTCTGGAGAATATTGAGTAAGAATCATGAAGATGACTTTATGTCTCTGTTTAGTACAGGTGTGACTGAACTCAAACTCACCTCTTGTATATGACATGACTGTTACCAGTTCAGGTCTGGTGTGTCCAGGTCAGGAAGCATGTTAGTAGATTAGAGTGGCTGCAGAGGAGACCATAATTAGAAGCCTGGAAATGTGCTCCATAGTAAAATGCTCGAGCAGTTGCCAACGAGAAGGTTAATGGTGCATTTGACCAAAGCTGATGAATATTGACATGGAGGAGTGAAACCTAGATGTGCGTCTGAGCCTAGAAGATGCAAATAAAACTAGACCTATCAGCTGGAGCACTAGAAATGAGCTGCAGGTTCTTGACTCTGTTGGCAATTAACCATGGGAAGAGTTTTTACAAAGCACTGTGGTGAATTCTCTGTCTCTTGGATATTTTACCTCCACTTTGGCATCTGGGTTTCTTTGTGGGTTTTTTTCTTGAAGGGAAAACAAGAACAAATTTAGGAAGTTGTCTGACATCTGCCACGTGTCTCAAACTGCAGTTCTCAAGCTGGAGTTTGGAAAATATTTCAGGGATGGGGATGGGTCAGTCCCTGACAAACCCATGGAAACCAAACGGGAAATGTGAGGAGAAGGAGGAGGAAGAGGTGTCTGAAACTGGTAAGAGCACGCTGATGGAGAAGTGGGCTCTTACCCGGAAAGTTAAGGGATTTAAACTTTCTGCCTGCTTCTCTACATTGAAAACCTTATCCCAAGCAGATGCTTTTGGGGATGTGCAGAGAAAGTACTTTGAGAAATGTGACTGTGAAGGGTGCCAGACAGGTTGATTGCACTGATACCTTTTGGCCTTCTAACATATGTGCTGCCTCCCTCACAGTGGCGTGTGTAATATTTTAATTTTTATTTGTATACTAGTTATTGAATTTATTAATAAAAACACAACACAGAAAAAAAATGGAATTCTGAGAGTTATCTGTTGTAACTTTTGAATCCACTAAGTTATACATTTATTTATCATGTTAAAAGGGAATTTTACAATCAGGTTGATTTTTGATTGTAAAGTAGGAGCTGATGAAAGACCCTGCTTCTCCCCAAAAGTTAATTTCTCCTGAAGTTGTATTGCAACAGTGAGCGATTTCTCAGCCATCCCCTGCAAGATCTCACAAATCATAACAGAATTTTCCAAACTGAGAAGCTACATCAAGAGCCTAAATCAGTATTTCAGGCATGTCAATATATAACTTCAATTTCAAAGACACTCAGTATGTAGAAACTCCCACTGACCTCTGTGGAAGCTTCTCACTTCTATGTGTTTTAAAATAAGGTTACTTTTTCCGATTCAGTAATAATGGAGAAAGTTAATTTGTGTCTTGAAGTCTTCAAAATGTTGGCTTAGTTCTTATTCATGATATCTCACTCATATAGTCATAATTCCTTGGCAGTTTTGGGGCCAGGAATATTTTTTTTCTTCTTATGTGATAATAAAATATTAGGCTTTAATTAGAAAAAAAAAAAGTTTTAACACTGTAAAATGATAGAGAAGCCAAAAGAATAATTGACTGTGAAAGTAGCTCCAAAGTAGGTCATATGGCCAAAAGCAAAATCTACTTCTGTTATGCTATCATATTTGTACAGAAGTGCCACTAGTATTAAGGATATTAAAAAAATGACAAAAGCAAGAAGATTTCAAGTTAAATGACTTGCAGAAGTGCTGAGTACCCACAAATCTGACTGAAGTCAGTAGGAGCTGCAAGCACGTAACACTGATGAAAATTAAGGAAAAAGTTATTGTTTACTTTTAGCTTATGCTGATACATCTTTATAATGCTAGGATTTCCAGCAATGAGAGCTTGTGATTTCTGGTGGCATGGCACTGTACGAAGTCCCCAAGCCTTACAAAGAAGTCTGCCAATAGCATTAGCTGTGTGGGTCTGTGTGGCATTTATTGGGACTGATGTCAAGGTCTTCCTGGATGCACAGATTCCGGAGCCCAGCAGAAATCTCGGCAGTCCGTTCATGGGATTGCACTGGTCATTGGACAAAGCAGAGGTTATGGGCACTTTGGACTGAATGAGATTCCCCCCTGAGAGGGCTTCTTACTGTTGAAGGCTCATGGTGACAGGCAAATGCTTAATTAAACTCAGCGAATATGCCTGGCACAAACCTCTTGCTGATCGTGACTGTTCTGAGAGAGAAAAGAGAGTAAAAGAACGCAAATAGTCCTCCTTTAGTCTTTTTCTCCTTGACTGTGTTCCTCTGAGGTTCTGTCTGTTAAAAACATTCTAATATTGCTGGTATCATCTGTTCACTTGGTAAAATTGGAAGCTATGAGTCTAAGATAGTTCATTTGAAAAAGAAGTTTCTCAAGAGTAAAAAAATTTTGATATTATTTGAGTGATATAGAATAAAGAATAGGCAATAACATAAGAGCTGGTGAAGAGGACTCCTCTGTGTATACAATAGCCTCAAATCCAGAGATTAGGAACTCCCAGTTTTTATATATTGAAACTTCCAATAATGTGTTAGATGTGTGGAAAACCTTGAATGCCTTTAAGGCAACCTGAAAACAATTCAGCCTGGTCCTGATTATTTTCTCTTTTTTTCTTTTTATTTTTTTTTCCCTAGACAGCTATGAGACAGGAGTCTGCTTTTGCATTCTCACACTTCCCACTGCAAAAATAAAATAGGAGCAACGTTGTTGACTATGCCATGTCAAATGTTATATTTTTAATTTTTTTTTAACTTTTGTATGTGAGTTATATAAAATGTTAAGCACTGGATGGTCTTGAACCAAAAGGTGACACATCTCACAGAAAATGTTGAACCCTTTTCCAAATATTTTTGTTTGAATGGGAGTTTAATTGGAAATGTCTTGCTTGAGCAGTTCAGTTTTTACTAATAAGGGGACAAAATCTGTGCGGATAACTCCTTGGAACTCAGGAGTCGATCATATTGTCTCAGAGAAACACATTTATTTCTTAATCAGCAAATTCAAAGGTTGCCATGAACCAGCAAGAGACGTGGGATTACATTTAGCTGAACTTTGATTTGACTTGACAAATATGTGGAAATTCACAGTGTGTGTTCACATTATTAGGTGGACTGTTTATAACCCTTTGATACTGCTTCACTGAAAACAGCTAAGTAGAACAGATAAGCACATTTGAACAGTACAAAGCAGTCATCTAAATGACACCATATTATTACTTTTCCTTTATGTAGAAGACATTGGGGCTCCTTTATTAACTACAGAAAAATACAGAACCTTATTTATGTCCTGATCCCAGGAAGAGTAGGACCATCCGTAATTGTTTGGGTGCCTTCTGTACTAGAAGATGACTTCAGCAGAGGCTTTAAATGCTCAGCACCTCTCAGTTTCAAGCCATTAGCATTCATCTTCCTCTAGGGAATATGGATTTATTACTCACACATGAAATGAGACACTGCTGAGGTTAGCAGCCCTCATAGCTCTTTCCAGCTTAGTGTCAAGATGAGTAAGTGACACCAATATGTGTTTGCAGCCTAGATTAAGAGCATGCTAGAAGTGGGCTGTGCAGGCAAGGTGACAACTGTCCTGGGTGGCAGCCTCCTGCTCCCGGGCTGCCGATGTTCCTTTACCTGTAGTGGCTCCTCTCATATATTACACTCCCAGTAAATCTGACAGGTGTGGTGGGTCAACTCTAGCTGGACACCAGGTGTCCACCAAAGCCATGCTATCACTACCGTTCTCAGCTGGACAGGGGAGAGAAAATATAACAAAAGGGTCGTGTGTCAAGATAAGGACAGGGAGAGATCACTCAGCCATTACTGCCATGGTCAAACAAGCTCGACTTGGGGAAAATTAATTTAATTTATTACCAATCAAATCAGAGTAGGGTAATGAGAAATAAAAACTAAATCTTAAAACACTTTCCCCCCACCTCTCCCTTCTTCTCAGGCTCAACTTCACTCCCAGTTTCTCTACCTTCTCACCCAAGCAGTGCAGGGGGACGGGCAATGGGGGTTGTGGT
This sequence comes from Pluvialis apricaria, assembly GCA_017639485.1. Lineage (NCBI taxonomy): Eukaryota > Metazoa > Chordata > Aves > Charadriiformes > Charadriidae > Pluvialis > Pluvialis apricaria. Next base: position 114,949,564 of record CM030008.1, on the reverse strand, counting down.
CAGTTCATCACACATTGTTTCTGCCGCTCCTTCCTTCTCAGGGGGAGGACTCTTCACACTCTTCTCCTGCTCCAGCATGGGGTCCCTCCCACCGGAGACAGTTCTCCACGAACTTCTCCAATGTGAGTCCTTTCCACGAGGTGCAGTCCTTCAGAAACAGACTGCTCCAGTGTGGGTCCACCATGGGGTCACAAGTCCTGCCAGAGATCTGCTTCAGCATGGGCTCCCTCTCTCCACAGGGCCACAGGTTCTGCCAGGAGCCTGCTCCCGCGTGGGCTTTCCACAGGGTCACAGTCTCCTCCAGTCATCCACCTGCCCCAGTGTGGGGTCCTTTATGGGCTGCAGGTGGATATCTACTCCATTGTGGATCTGCATGGGCTGTAGGGGGACAGCCTGCCTCACCACGATCTTCACCACGAGCTACAGGGGAATCTCTGCTCTGGCACGTGGAGCACCTCCTCCCCCTCCTTCTTCACTGACCTTGGTGTCTTAAGAGTTGTTGCTCTCATATATTCTCACCCCTCTCTTCTAGCTGCCATTGTGCAGTTGGGTTTTTTTAACCTTAAATGTGCTATCCCAGAGGCACTACCACCATCACTGATGGGCTCGCCCTTGGCCAGCAGTGGGTCTGTCTTGGAGCCAGCTGGCATTGGCTCTATTGGACATAGGGGAAGCTTCTAGCAGCTTCTCACACAAGCCACTCCTCTAGCTGCCCAGCTACCAAAACTTTGCCACACAAACCCAATATAACAGAACAGAATGACTTGGTGCAAAGGCAACCACGGATGCCCTGGTGAAAGGAAACTCCTTGTTCAGCCTGAATCTGGGATGTGACATTAGATTTTAAGAGGGTGGCTGTCAAATTCAAATGGTCTTGTTCTATGCTGCAGAGTCACCATGAAATTGTGGGTTCAGTTTGGAAGAGGCTTTTGAACAGGTTTTCATAGGCGATAGGTCCCATGTTTAGAGAAGGATTAAAACCAAACTGGGTTAGGCTGTCTTGTGATGGTAACTAAGTAGTTCAGCTGAAGTTCAGGCTCTTGGGATGCTACAACAAGATGAGAGAAATGGCTTAACTGATAATTTAGGGGAGTGACTTTCAAAAGGGTATTTGGACATAGGAGGAAAAAGGTGGTTTTACTGTGCTGTTCCAAAGGTTGTGCTGCCATACCTACACTGATCTTATCACCAATTCATGCCAGAATTAAGGCTAAGTATTTCCATCCGTGTATCAAGAATACTCTCATTTTGTAGGGGGTAACATACCTGTGCAGCCTAGGTTTGCACCTCCACAGGCACAGCAACATTTCTTGGTTTGATACCCCACAAAAAGAAATTGTCTCGATTGCAATACACTGTATTTTGGAGCCTAGGCTCTTCAAGCCAGCAGAAATCTGTTTCTCAGATGCATATACCATTGGGTATTTGTTGGTTTGTCTTTTTTTTTTTTTTAATTTTTGATATGCTTTTACTTAATATAGGAAGGATTACAGCAAATCATTTTATAAATCAGTAACACAGTCATTGCCAAAAACCCCTGTGATCAGACAATCAAGTAAAGCCATGAGGACTGCCACCTGCCTGAGTAAGAAATGCTGTTCTCAGCTGCTGAAATGATTCTTGACTGTATATTCCTGCCACTGTAATAAAAAGGCAAGGGAGGATTTTTAGAGGCCCTCTGTGGGCTTGCACTGTTCAAGTTTCCAGCTTTTGAACTGTGGCCAAATATGTCCCCCAGAGCCTGCACACCGCGCTTCCCCAGAGCCCCTTCTCTCTCCATCACGTGTCTCAGCACAGCACAGTACAAAAAGCAGAGTCACTTTTCTTTTTCTTTGCTCACTCTGTAGGAGGCAGGCGGCTTGCAATGCTGTGTTGAAATACGCGGAGCATTATTTATAACAAATTATTTTGCTTTTATTTTCTAGGTAATTGTTTTAGTTAATGTTGTGGGCAACAATATTGTAATGCATTTAACAAAAAGTTTAAGGCTATAAACCCAAAAATAAATAAAAGAAACATTTTCTTATTTCTCTGTCTGCTTTATCTTCCCAAGACATCAACTACAGGACAAGTACCTCTTTGTTACTGTCAGTAAACCAGCATTAAATCAGTATGATTCCTGAGGACTGTAATGAACTTTGCATCAAGAGAAGGCTGAACTACTGAAGACTAAAATAATAAATACAACAATTACTTTATTTACTTTATAGCAAGTGATCTATCCACTGAGTTCACTTGTATTTCCTTCCACTCTTGAAAAATACTTGAAAGTCGTGTTGAGAATACTGTATTTTATGTTTCTCAAAAAAAAAAAGCACAGTCTGGAATTCATATTCACATAAGATCATGGGAGGCTTTATATTTTTCAATAGAAAATTATCTCATGCCATTTTCATGGTTGTCTAATCTGAAATCATACAAGCCAAGTTCAAAGAACTGTGGGAAAGTGAAGTGACTGTATTGTAGTGCAGAGTTGAGACGAAGTGGTGAAAGAAACAAGAATCATATAAATAATAGATGAAATTGCTTCTTTTTCTAGTAAATAAGTGCAAGACAAGAGTGATGCAATATGTGCCCCACAAGGCCACTGTAACTATGGCAACAATGACACATGTACTCTCTTCATTGCAGATTAGCCCTATAAATATGTAACTGATGGACCATACATGTTGTATACTTGTACCATAGCCCCTCTCTAGCTGTCTTTTTATTGCTGAGCGGCCTTCATGTCTCCTCTTTGTGTTTTTAGAATCTTTACAATACCTCCAAAGGGGAAAAAAATGTTAAAATGCATCCAGCCACAGTTCCTTCTCACGTAATAAGTCAAGACTATTTTCTGTGAGAGAGGTAGAATGTGGACGTGTGTGTACAGGTGTGTGGGCATGGGTGTTGGGCACGGCCACCAGCCCCTGTGCCTTTTAATCGCCCTGTTTTCAAGATTCTCATTTTTGAGACTCACCTCTTTTGGAGAGAACTGTTTTAGTCAATATTCTAGTTTGAGATATGTGTTGTGTTGTACCTCACTTAGACTACAACCTAGAAAGTGAGGATTATTTTGTATATTCTCTATCTGCCTTGTATTAGCTTTGGCTGCAGTTGGGGAAAATTATACGAGATTTCTCCGGACATGTAATTTCCAGCTGCCTCAGAACAGACTGACCTGTTCATACCACAGATGGATAAAGCTCTTTAAACCTTCACCGTGTATGCCAGGAACCACAGGGGCACAAGGCTGAGAAGAATTCATACCATGTGTTAAGTCTCTGCATCTCATAGTCAAAACTTCTTTTTTATGCATCTATTCCTTTTCCTTGGTTTACAAGGACACTTGCTTGTTTACCTATTTAACGGTGCAGTTATGTCCCCATCCTGCTCATACTGCTATTGCTGCCAAAATGTAAAATGTGTCCAATTTATAAATGCCAATAATTTCAGTCTTTTCTTTGAAATATGGATAAATAGCTGGTGATTTTTAAAGGTCAATTCATATTCAGAATTGCTTGACTTAATTACAGGGATGAATTTTCAAATGGCATTGTTCTTCACCCTGTGACACACTGTGTCACACTCCATCATTTACGTTGGAGGGAATGATTTTTTGTCCCTCTCTTTTCTACCTGTATTGTATAAACGAGGAGCCCTTTTGTGGTTCACAGAGTATCTGAAAAGTATATATTAGATATATTCAGTCTGTCGCCTGAATTGTAAAAAAAGACTTTTCCATTCTTTAGAAAACTTATATTACTATTTTCAATGCCATCGCTGTCTGAAAACACTGTTGAAAGCAGAAGCATATCTATCGGAAGAATGGCAAATAAAAACAAAAATACACAAAAGTGGCATGGATCTGCACGGTTTCTGTTTGAGAATATCTGTGATTACTAAACCTATAGTTGTCTAGAATTGCTTAGAGTGACCTGGTCCCTGTAAGTCTGGAAAAATTGGAGAAAACTGAAGGAGCGTTGCATTGTAATAAACTTCATTAAAGTCACTTCCCAGTGAAATCCTAAATGAGAATCTGCTGCCTTGGAAGGACATGTTGGTCACTACTGTCCTCTGAATTGCTGCTGTGTTTTCTGACTTGGCTGATTGCACGCTTATGAAGTGGTTTCTTAGCAGTAGATGATCCATTAGGTCTGCTCACTGCCATTACTTGATGGCAAAGTGCCTTTATGTAGCAGGTGAAGAGATCCACAGGTGCTGCTGAATCCAATAGATACAGTGACAGGGTTTTGTGTTAATATAACCGTTAATCCAGTTGAGTCTCCAGTTAGATGTTTTATGTTCGTTGATACTGGCATCCCAAGTGGATGACACTATTTAGTCATAAAATGCTCACATAAATAATTCAGCTGAATTTGGCATGGCTCGTGCTGTAGCTGCATAGAGTCCACCACAGCCTTTTTCATGTGCAGTAGAATTCATCCCAAGACTGAGAATACCTCAAGCCTCATCTTCCCAAAAATGTGAATTTAGTTTAACAAGCCTGGTTTTACCTAAAAAAACCCGAAAGTATGTTTTCAGCACTTCAGATTTTACAAACTATTTCTTGCTAGACTGCATAAAACAAGTCCATGACCCAGAACTGAATATTACCATTTAATTGGCTATTTTTCCTCTAGCATTTGCTGTGATGTGCTTTTTTTTTTTTCTTCCCTTTTCAAAACCCCAGGTACTGAAATGGGGCTCCGTGTGGGAGAGGTTTGAGATAAGAAGTTTTCCCACGTGACTGACAAGGACAATTTCCTGACTGTGTGTCACAAGGCAGCAGCAGCCTGGCAACTGCCCACAATTTCCAGTGCCTCACTGTGCACTGGCAAATGCGTCCAGTTGCTCCTCTACACACAGCATAATTAGAACAAATCTGTCTTTTTTCTGGATGCCTGTAATGAACAAGATCTCGTGTTATAAGCTGTACCTGAGTGATGGGCATTTTAAAAGGAACACTGATGACACATACCTCTCATCCCTCTCTTCTGCTTTCACTGAATACCAAACGGGGTGTTTGTTCACTGGTCTGCTACATATTGCATGAGATAAGCATTCCTCGTGACTGTTTCTGTGGGTTATTAATGATCAGTAAAATCAACGCATGATTTATTATTGTGTAACCATTTTACAGAGAATACCGTGAGCAAAAATAAACTAAAACTTACGCAAGACATAGAAAAGACTATACCTGTTGCAAGGGCTACTGCTACAAATATCTGTATTTTTAAACAGCTGTCTCACATTTCTGTTATTCATTGTGTATAGAGACAAATGACACTGAAATACGTTATTGTAATAGTAGTTACTGGAAAATACTCCGTTTTAGCAGTGACATTTTATATATTGTGTAACATAATGTGATCCTTTTGATACAAAACACAGAGCAGGACAGGAAACAAAATTAATGGTGCCACAGACATTTATAGAAAGATTATTTGAACAGGAAAATTGGAATTCAGAGCAAATGGCCAATTCTGCTTTTGGTCTCAGTCTTTCAGTCCTGTATTCATTACTCCATCTATTTCCACTAGAAGGAAAAAAAACACCCTGCGGAGAAAGACCTTTTACATGGAGGCAATCTGAATTTCTGTGTGCCTCAACCAGTGGACAATTATAGGTACTTACAGAAGACAGCAATATAACTTTCTGCTTAGAAAACCACTTTGGAGATATGATGAGTGGATGGAAGTTGATATGACACAGCTTCATTTCTGCTCAAACCATCTCTATGAAAACCTAATATGCACTAAACCAAATGATGAATACAGAATGTCTTCCTTAATGTCAAATCTTGATTAAATCATAAGAAAAGAGGCCTTGGCAGTCTATTTAATGCTGCTGACTCTGTAGTCAGTGAAAGCAGCGTGTGTAACACAGTTTGGATGCCATACAATAGACAGCCAAATATGTTGTTTTGATGTGTTTATAGACAGCTAAGCTCTCAGGGAGGTAGTTATAGGCACACATCTTAAACCTTTGTGTCTTCAAACAACGTTAGGAAAACATTTTCATACAATGTTTATCACTGCATTGGCAAACTTTTTATGGATATACAGTTTCTATACACTATATTGACACGTTGCCATTCCACTTGCTCTCTTTAAAGCTTCCCAAGATTATACTTTAGGGGAGTAATCGGATGGTAAAAATATCCTGAAGTGGCAAAAGCTTCTACGCGAGTTGTAATGTTAAACCTAGAATTATTTTTGTTTTATACAAATTGGGAAGGGAAAATCAATCTGTCTTGTAGTCATAAAGACTGGCATTTTTTTTAGATTTTTTGTTGCAGTTGAAAAACAGCTTTGTTAGTTCAATGAAATGGCAGTAAGGATTATAAACTAATCCTTTTTGATGAAAATGAGAAATATGAAATAGCACAATCATTTAGCAGTTAGACATAACAGTTGCCAAATGCACACTGTTGAGAAACTAAGGAGAAAAGGGGCACTCTCAGCTTGTCAGCTTTATGAGCACAGGTCAGAGGCAGACAGCTACGGCCTCAGTGGAGTAGTTCTTTGGAGTGCTTAATGAACTGATAAATTAGTTTTCTTACTTTGGAATACTCAACTTTAAAGAACACATGAATATCCCTGATCATTTCTACTGTGTCTGCAACAATCAGTGTTGCAGTGAAACATGTATATTTGAAGCAAAATGTTTATGCAGAAAGACTAATGTTAATGTGAACTGCATTTCAAATGCCACCACCTGTAAACCTGTATTTCATATGGGACAACCTCCTGCAGAACAGCGTGGCCTTAGTGAACAGAATGAGGACAATATCAAGATCATTTACTATGAATATCTACAGTACTTACCTTAGATCATAAATTCTGGCATGTTAAAAGAAGATTGCCTCATCACATGTTTTAATCTGAAGTCAACTGGATTACTCCAACGGGCAGGACTCCTCAGAGGTTTACTGCTCTACACAGCCAGCTGGCACAGCGCTGATCCAATGTCTCCCCTTCCCTAGCTCTTAATGCTCCCCTACATCTTGTTTTGGGTTTTTTTTTGGTGGGATGGGGGAAGGTTGTTCATCCTTTTCCTCTCTAGTTCTGCTTTAGACTCATATCACTGATTTTGGTGAGATTGATCACCAATAATATATGGATGAGAAAGTCATGGGTGACCTAGTCCCCCATACCCCTTTCTCACTCCATGGAGAAGAACCGGCTACTTTACAGTTTGAATACAAATACCTGGCCTGGTTTTGATGGGGTGCATCACATCTCAGAAGTACAGATTTTTTTCCCTTGACTCCAGGGCAAAGATACATTACTAGTTCAAATGTAGATGTCTACACTACAGATAAGCATATTTGACCAGAAGAATTGCACCCTTTGAGTATTTTGGTTAGAATGATAACAAAAAGGTCATACTGCATAGCTCATATAGTAATATAACTCCAGATTTGGTAGGAAGCTTGGAAATGCAATCACACTTCTGACAGTTTAATTTTTAGGGTTTCACCTTGTATCGGGTAAGTAAATGGCAAATTTTTATGGCAGAATGGGGTCTTGCATGCACCGTGGGACTAAAATCTCTTTAGTTAATGAGGTATTTGGTGGAAATGAAAAAAGTTTCTTTAGAGATCTGCAGGTGAAATTATTTAAGCCGCTTATATGGTCAAGGTTTTCATGCCAACTAGCCAATCAATAGCACTTCTGCTCCTACCCATTGAGTACGAGTTGAAGTAGAGTTCACTCACTCCACTTGGTTGTGTTATGAGAACTGGAAATTCCCGTTGTGAACAGAACCTCGGTGCTGTGGTAACTGAACGAGGCACTGTGTGCCACTTCTACTCATTTTGAAGGACGAAAAAATAACACGGTGTCAAAAATAAGGAAGAAAATATATGCCTGAAAAGAAAAAAAAGAAAATCATATCTACTGCCATTTTTTTCTATTTCAGTTGGTTGGCAAAGTGAATTTATTGCCTGAATCTCTTTGCAAGGAGTTGACTGCGTCTGGTTGTTGCACTAATGACATGAATGGCATTCTGCTTTTCCTTTATTGTATATTCATACTGAAGTACTGAGACACACCAGTCATGGACAGGGCGGGGGGATGTTGCTGTGGGCACCATACATGCACAGGCTTGAGAGAGGTGTGTAGAGGCACAGCTCACTGGGAGCTGCAGGGTCCTTTTCCCCTTCTCCTACAAGTAGCTTCCTATTCACCAGTACCTCTTTTTTAGGGTTTCTTTGAAGACTGAACCTGAATGCACAGGTCAGTTAAGACTTTGATCAGGCAAAACCCTCAAGTGCTTCAGTCCTGTTATATTTACCTATGTCTTTTTTATGACTGTAGAGGAAGAGTTTAGCAGAGCTGCTTTTACAACTGGCTTTCTGAGTGGTATCCAGACCACTCGACTGAAAAAAAACAACAAATCTCAGCTGCTTCTCATTTAGAGGGAGTAGGAAACTTATCCCAAATTTGTTATACGATGTTTCTTGTCAGAAGCCTTTTTTTTTTTTTTTTTTCTTTTTTGTGGAAAAGGAAAAAAGAATTGTCATTACCTTAAAATTAATCATCATTACCTTAAAATTAATTTTACCAAGTGAACAGCTTCTTCTGTCCCCTCGCCTTTGCTTTCCAGATATTTATCCTGCAGTACATGCCTGCACAAATAACAGAAATAAAATTTAGACTCATTATCTTCTGAGGTGGAACTAAATCACTGTAGCAGCACTAATCTAAATGAACACCATGGGGCAAACAGCAGTGAATCAGCAGACCTTTTGCTGCAGCAAATTTTTCTTTGTAAGTGTAATACTGTTTTCAGGATGAGAGTGTAAGGGTTTGTTCAGATACCACACTGTAAGGCACTTACATTCTCAAATCCAGATTAGGAAACTTGAAACAGGTACCATGTATTCACAAACCTTCCCCAAATGGTTCCATATTGAGAAGCTCCAGGACAGTGGCAAATACGCATCAAGCTAGTTTGTGGAATTTAACACTTACTGCTGCCATGTACATTGAACCTAGACTGCTTGAGTAATTAAAATGACATTGACAACACACAGAAAAAAAATCCATCGAATTCTAGGAAAAGTAGAAATATCCTTTCTCTCTAGCCATGTGATGTGTTTTTGGCACAACATCAAGGTGTAATCTCCAGTCTTCCAGGGCTATATTCCTGACCACTATGGTTTGAGATTATGGGCTTTTTATCCATTACTATATTACATACATAAAAAGCTAGATTTAAATTAGCATGGTCCTATTGAAATCACAAAGCTGTAACGATGAATACTCTTTGAGGAGCTTGATCAATAACTAAAGGAATAAAATAGTTTCAGTCTGAAAATATTTACACAAATTTTGGCATATGGCACATGGAATTAATTTATCAGTATTAGGAATAACTCAGTTGGCTAATATTACACAAAAACAATATTATACTTTCATTATATCCATATATATATGTAAATTTTTCATCCTTCCATATGAAAGGACTGGGATGTTGGGACTCTATCCTGCAAAAGAGTCAACATTCTCCTTTGACTCAGTGGAGAAGTCCAACAAGTCTACAGGCCTGCTCTTTGAAGAAAATTATGCTAAATTTTAACCATGCATTATAAACTGCAGCTGAACTGAATTCAATGGATGTAAGCTATCCTGACTAAAGACACTTTCTTGAATCCTCTGGATAACGAAAGGGCTCAGCCACTTCCAAGATCAAACTCTCAAGCAAATTTGATCCCACAGACAGGAACAAAACACTTGTCATGACTTTCATTGTTTTTTTTCTCTCCTCTGAGCAGTGTTATTTGATGTTGAAAGCAGCATTGAGCATGAAGGTTTACATGCAGAACAAAGAGCTCATTCTTGACTCCAGGAACTTGCAGTCTTAGTGATGAAATGAAAAAAGAGAGGAAATGATGAAACACCAGCAAAAGTTTGGAGCAAGGAGGAAGTCAATGAATTAGATAAGACTTTTCATGCTATAATGTGGTCCCTTTTTTTTCAGTTGTATGGACAGGGAATGGTGGTTGGATGACTGTTGAACATAGGGTAGAGATGGCTTTACACTGTCTACTATAAGTTGATTCTTCATTACTGTTTTTAATTTTATGGGATTCAAGAAGCAACATTCAGAATATTTACTGATTTATAACACCAGTAGTAATCCTGTCAAGCTCATGAAGTCACATTAATTTAACAGTGATTGTATGAGTGGTTTATAACTATAAATAGTATATAGCAGCTAGGTTAATATTTTTCTGATTGTTTAATGTATTCAACTGCTATATATTCTAAAACTGTTTTTTCTGAAGATTTTACTCTGAAAACTGAAGGTTTTCTTTAGGAAGTTATTATTATCAGATTCTTCTTGTCATATTAAAATGAGAAATTATGTCCCCCCCACCCCGCAATTTTTTTTTAATGTTATCTCTGTCTATTGCTTTACCTGTAACACTGTGGTGACATTCTTAGGAAGGACTTCTAATTGCTTTGGATTATATTTTTAATTGCTTTGTTTAAACCCATTACACTGGTTTGTGGAAGATGTCAGATGTCTTTCCCAGATACCCACATCAACAGCCCTGTCACTGAGTCACTTAGGAAAGAGTCAGTCCCGTTGTTTTCATCAGCAGTCTTGAGACTTCCCAAATTCAGCTCAAAATCTGACACTCCAAAGCAGGCTTTGAGAGTATTAGAGAAACTAATGATGACAGTACCCTGGCCACTGCTCTTGGAGAGCTGGGTCTCATGTGTCAGTAGGTTTAATAGGGGTGGTATGATTTCCACAATTATAACTTGTTTCAAAGGTTATTTTATAATAGTATTAATCCCTACTGGGAGAACATTCTTGTTCCTGTATTAATATGTTAAAATTTAATTGTTTTTATACTTGGCAATGTAATAGCCAGTTTTAAAATGCCATATACAGTTTCAAAGGTACAGAATGTTTGCAGTAAAAAATAATGTAGTCTAACTGCTTTCAAACTCATAGCACCAAGACCAAATCAAGTAGTCGGTGTTTATAAAAACATGACAAAATTCAGCCTACAGATGTACAAACTTACTGTTTATTTCAGCAGGAGCTGCATAGATGAATCTGGGGGTGGGATATGTTTGATGAGGGCTTGGCTGGTGTGAATAGGAGACTTTATTACTCCCATGGATGTTAAATTGGAGAATTCAATATCGCTTCTGTATGGGTATGAGATTTTGGTCAGCATTTCTCATGTGTGTGAGTCCAGGCCCCCATCTTTATGATTTCTAATGCAGTGTGGAGGCCTTGGCCCTGCAGTTGCTCAGCCCTTAGCTCCTCAGTGCTTTCCAGGAGGAGAACAGCAAGACCGAGGCCAGCTTGGATCCTCACAGAGGAGGATGCTAATTTAAAGCCTTTGGGGACAAATTTTACCAGCCAAAGAAGAGTTACAGAAAAGACTTTGTGTAGCTGCATAGGTGGGGTAGGACACAGGGAGGACTGTCCTGTAGAGAGCTCCTGAGAGAGGTCCTAGAGTAGGAGGAGGGTTGTTAAGAAGGGTCTGAGCTGGGCTGTCCCTAACTTGCAGGCAGTGGCTGGATCCCTGGTGGGGGGACAGCAGCTGCCACACGGCTGCTGCAGCCTGCCAAAGGATGAAACAGCTGCAGAGGCACTCTGCAGCCAGAGGTAACCATAAGGATTTAGTCCAGCTGTGAGCAGGAGGCAGAATTTCCCTTCAGGAGATGCGTAAAGTGCAAGCTGGCTGAATTGCAGTTGCTCTGGAAACCGTCCTTTGAGTCTCTTTACTCTAGTAAGTGTAATTTCTCAATCATAACATTACACTAATAATGTTTTGGGTTTTAATATCCCTATTTAAAGCCAAAAGAGAAGGGGGAAAGCAGAATTATGACTGATTGCACATTCAAATAAGTGAACATACATTTACCTGAATATATAACGTGGTATTAACATTAATAAGCACTGCACTAACCTTTATTTGAAGAACTAATTAAAATAATTGCAAATGCACATATTTGATGGTATGGGTGTCTAACCAGATTTTTAAAAATGTCTTCTATTTTGCCTTGGGGTTAAGATCCATGCAAAATCCACTCATGAGCCCTGAAAAACAGTCACAGTGAAACAGTGGAACCATGGGATATTTTAAGGGACACTTCTAAATCCTGTTTGAGTGAAAATATATCTTTATAAAACAAGCTATAAAAAGGGCATAAATGCTTAGATGTTGTTTTTAAACTCATTCATAGCTTCTTTTTTTTTTTCTTGTAAGAATAAAAAGCAATCTTCCACATGTCTTGTAGCTTTCACTGTGTTTTCCTGTTTGAAATAACTGTTCTTATAAGCAAAATGAGACTGGTGGGTTTTTCCTTTTCAAACACAGAAGGAAACAGCAGTAGCATCAAAATGACAAAGCAATAATCATCAAAAGCGGCATGAGATTTTTTATTTTTTTACAGTTGTTAGAGGGGATAAAGCTTTTGTTGGAAGCAAAGCAAGGAAATATTCCAGAGGGGATAAATATCCATGGGAACATCTGTCCCCGAAATGAATGAAGGCAGAAAGCAAAGACACTGGACATGTACTGTTGGTAAAATTGGTTCATCGGTATTTAGGAGGGATGATTTCTGATTTTCTAAAGAATAGAGAATCTTAGACAAGGGGGAAGTTCATACTGCAAGAGCAGAAGCTCTGACTTTTCATGACAGATTGGGTGAGTGACAGAGTAGTTGGGAGCATCAGAAGGCTTTAAAGTATCTAGTAAAGAGGATACATTGGAGCAATCACCAAACCACAGCATCTGCTGTCTAATAGATCCAAGCACTGAGGGCTATGTAAGGTACAGCTGCATTTGTAGCATTTTTTATTGCTAATGCCAAGAGCGTAGATAGTAATCAAGGTGCTTTGGAGATGTCCAGGAATTGATGAAATATGGTGGAATCAGTGTTAGTGAACTTGAGTAATACGTTTTTTCTGACTAGGGTTTATGGATAGTGATTACAGTTTGTTCTATAAGGATAAGATTGGAGGAAAAGCAGTTACTGATTCAGACTCACAGGCAAATCAGAATTAATGGGCCCGGGTTCTTGTGCACTACAGCCCCTGACTAGTAAAAACTAAAGATGAGGGAGCTGTGGGCAGCTGTTACAGATTACCAAATCTCAAGGCAGAGTAGGACAGGACAAATTAGTTCTTGAACATCCATACCTAGCACTTAAGGCAAGAAACGTGTTTTTGTGGATGGCTCCTTTGATACACTCCTGACCATGGTGGAATTCCAGGCCAGCCCAAAGGACCATGATGATCTCCATTTGTGGACAGGAGCCCAGCCCTCGCTTGCTTACTGCCTCCCTGCTCATGTACAATGCACTGTGTCTGATGAGGATGCCCGAAAGAGGGCGAATGCCAACAGGAGACATTCATTTTATGCAAGAAAATGGAGGGAATCTCCGGTAATGCATTTAATAGAGACACATTTTAGTATGTTGAAGTTTTACAACTCTTTTGATGTCCAACTTTTTTATCTGAATATGTATGGGGTGATATCCTGAGTGACATATTTGGTCACTGTAAATAATATGCACAAACTGTTCTTTGTAATGGCTGTGAAACACTGATAAATCACATTTCTAAAGATTTCTCTCTCACTTTTTCACTTTCATGGATGTGTTAGTGCAGAGATGATTTGAACAAGTGGGCATTTTTCCACTCAGACACTTCAAACTGTGTTTAAAAATAAAAGTAAAGGGGAAAGCTGCTTTGGGTTTTCATGGCATTCTGCACTGTGCTGAAAATTAGTCATTTCAAGGACAGGTAAACATAAAGAAACAAAGTGATTCTGCTGACGCTTTGCCTCTGGTGACAGACGTTTAACTTTCCTGGTGTGCAGAGACCCAATATTTGGATTATTTTTTTTAAGGCTTGGTATTTTAGGAAATCTAAAGCACAGATTTGACTCTGACAATTATTTATTTGTTTAGCTAAGTAAATCTTGTCATAGAATCTCTAGACTTCAGAAGACTGTGTAGTAGTACCGCTTCATACACATGTGACTTCAGGTGATTCAGGTAAGGCAAATTATCATGTCTAATGACTATTTAGAAAGATATTAAATATTTTCATTGTTCAGGAAACAATTGCCTTTTTTTGGGGCATAGTTCTACTGTATATCTATATAATCCTATCAGATCTTCATATTACTGGATATACACCATATATACATATATATATGTTTGTATCCCATAAATGACCTTGTCAACAGCTTCCCCTGTCTTGACCTCAACACTGTGTCCCATCCTGGAGTTTTCAGCAAGTTCAGAAGACCAACTGTATCCTGGGCTGCATCAAAAGAAGTGTGACCAGCAGGCCAAGGGAAGTGATTCTGCCCCTCTACTCCGCTCTCATGAGACCCCACCTGGAATATTGCATCCAGCTCTGGGGCCCTCAACAGAAGAAGGACATGGACCTGTTGGAGCAGGTCCAGAGGAGGACCATGAGGATGATCAGATGGCTGGAGCACCTCTCCTATGAAGACAGGATGAGAGAGTTGGGGTTCTTTAGTCTGGAGAAGAGAAGACTCCAGAGAGACGTTATTGAAGCCTTCCAGTATCTGAAGGGGGCCTACAAAAAAGCTGGAGAGGGACTTTTTACAAGGGCATGTAGTGACAGGACAAGAAGCAATGGCTTCAAACTGGAAGAGGGTAGATTTAGACTAGATATCAGGAAAAAAAAATTCACAATGAGGCTGGCGAGGCACTAGAACAAATTACCCAGGGAAGCTGTGGAAGCCCCATCCCTGGAAGTGTTCAAGGCCACACTGGACAAGGCTTTGAGCAACCTGGTGTAGTGGAAGGTGTCCCTGTCTCTACAAAGTACTCTAGAGAGCACGCAGAGCCTGCACCACCACAAAGCTTCAAGCTGATCCGTGTAGTGACATCTCAGATGACAGAAGCAGTACTGCTACCTTAGTGCAGTGTTGCATCCAAGAGGGTAGGGAGTAAGCTGTGCCCCGCTTCAGACTGGTATCAAGTATATATTACCTCCAATTTTGAAGCAGACTCTGTTGCCAGCGTCTCTGAGCTCTATGCACTGGGCATCATGACATGTTGTAGACCAGACCTGTATGCCCAGCAGCAGCAGTTTATTCTCCTGTCCCTTCAATCTTAATAAATCACAACACAAAAGTCAATGGATACATTGAATCACATATGATCTCCAAAAAACAACTTCACAGTTCCTCATGTGGCGTGTTGCCACTGATTCCTCTGGAGTTATTCCTGACTTACACTGTTGAAAATAGAATCTGCCAGCAGATGAGTGGGGGTGTAAATGAGGCTGCAGCAGTTGATCTTATTTTTACTGCTCTTGCATATACCGATTTATGTTTTCTGTCATAGTTTTTTCTACCAAAACAAAATGTATTCATGACTTATTAAGCAACCGTGGAAGAGTCTACCCTGTTATTGCTTCCTTATATTGGTCACATATTAGGCAGTAACATGTCTTCATCTGAAATACAAGCATCTGTTGGATCCCCAAATATATCAGGTTACATCGTGGTTTCTTTGATAAATAAATCTTGTTACTATGGGGTGGGTTTATTTGGGGAGGTGGGAGGTAAGCCTTGTTATTATGCTTTTAGCTTGATTGTAAAACCTTGTGAAAGGTGTATTTATGTATTCAGCTTAAAGTTTTACTTTGGTCTAGGCACCAAAGAAAATCTTGGTACAAACTGAGAACCAAAAACTTGTACCCATTGGGAAAGCAGATATGTGGAAATTTTTTTCATCCCTGATATTGATATTTACAAAAGAAGGAAAACTTAAAAGATTTTTGATTCAGAACCATCAAAATGTTCATTTCAATTCTTTCTGCTCCCCTAATATCTTGAAAGGAATGTTCACATTGGAAATTACTGTAAAATCAAATTTCAAATATTTTAGAAATTTAATGTAAAACCAAACATGTTTAATATTATCAGAACAAAACAATAAAAAAACTTTAACTTATTTTGTTTGAAATTTAGGCAAAATTGGCCCAAATCCAGGAAATTATTTTAATGAGACTGCACTTTATGATGGAAAACTAAGTTTATTTTTCCCCCTGTTCATTCTTACATTTTTCCACTAAATTTTTAACATAGTGCTTTAGTACTTTTTGTTACAAAATAAAACACATTCTACTACAGCTGGACTTCTTTTTGTTTCTAGTAGACTACTGGTGATTCAATCTAGAAGGTTAACTGTCTTGATTTTGCTGCTTTTCTTGTAATTTTTGAGGCAAAGCATAATTTTAAATTCTGAAAAACATATTTCAGCGCAAGATACGTGGAAGCAGAAACAGAACTGGAAACGGAAACGGAAATGGAAACGGAAATGGAAATGGAAATGTAAAGCATGTGTGCCTCTGTCTGTGGAATGACTCTTTTTGTTCATATAACACAATACTGGATCCTATCTCAGCAGAACAGGGAAGATCGTCTAGTTGATGAGTGTCACTGGAATGTGGGGGGAAAAAAGCAGGTGACAGCTTCCTATTTATCTGCTGTGGCAAAAGACTTATGACAAAGTAAACATTTAAAGCACCACTGAAAGAGCAATCTTCCTTGCAGGATTAAAATCAATATATGTCACCTCTCCCTCTTCCTGATGACCAAAAAGCCCCAAGTGGGTTTTCTGAAATAAGATATCATGAAGGTGAGTCAAGTGGCTGAATGTTTCTAGCTTTTACATAAGTTTTTTATGAAATATAGCTATTAGTCACAAAGTGGTGTGGAAGTAAAATGAGTAACATTTTTTCCTTTTAATTTGAAGGTTTCATACTAATTCCCAAGGCTACCATGTTGTGATGTGAAACAAAAGTGAAATTTCAGCCATATGTTGCACAGTTGGAAATCGCTAGCAGAAAGTGAAATGTGTCCTGACCCAAAACAAGGCATATCAACTAGAACTAACCTGTGACTGAATGTCAGAAGAGTCATCATAAAATTGCCATTTTCCTTTAATTTTGCAAACAAACAGTAAACTATTTAGTCTGGAAAGAATGGAGACCATCTTTACAGTTCCTAGAGAATTAATTGTAGCACAACGAGCAAGGGAATTTTTTGCCTTTGGCTGGAAGGCTGTTTTTGGGATAGGTATGTCTGATACTATGCAGCAAAGTACATGAAAAAAAAATCGGGTTCCTTTTTTTCCCCTTTTGCTAGAGGTTAGACAGTTTTGAATGAAACAGGCTGATGTGTTGGCTTTGAAGGAGACTGCATACTCATATAAAATATGGTTCTACAGGACTTTGAAAATGAAACCATAAAAAAGTGATTGCTTGGTTTTTCCTGACAAGATTTACAGTTGGTTTGCCTCCATGGCAGACTGCAGGGACAGTGAAAGCAACACACTCCAGAAGGGAGCAGCGTAAGGTGTCTACGCAAGGAGGTTTAGAGAACATGTTTCTACAGTAAGGCTTAGTGTGTCCCCAGCAAACAAAATTAAGAGAAAGGTGTGCAGCACGATACTACTCATGTACCTTTGCAGTGCATAGGAGGTGTGAAAGACCACCCAGTTTGGGCTGATTTGTATCTACCACACAGCACCAA
Organism: Pluvialis apricaria; assembly: GCA_017639485.1. NCBI lineage: Eukaryota > Metazoa > Chordata > Aves > Charadriiformes > Charadriidae > Pluvialis > Pluvialis apricaria. The sequence goes on along the minus strand of CM030008.1, from coordinate 114,932,019 downwards.
CATACCCTTCGGGAGAAAGCTCATCCAGCTTCATAACTCTGCTCATTGCCAATCCCAGGTTAGTGGTCAGCTGATCTTTCCATGATATGACAGGCTGCATTTTATTTCTCACCTGAAGAAATTTATTTGCCTGATATGGAATATCAGATCAGCAACTTGTGCATTGTTATGGAATAAGAGGCCTTTTGGGGATAGCTCTTAGAATCATAGAACCCTAGAATAGTTTTGGTTGGAAGACACCTTGAAAGGTCACCTAGTCCAACCTCCCAAGCAATGAACAGGGACATCTTCAACTAGATCAGGTTGCTCAGAGCCCTGTCCAACATGACCTTGAATGTTTCCAGGGATGGGGCTTCTACAACCTCTTTTTATATTGTTTTCTTAGCTTTATAAAATTCATACACACAGAGGCACCTATTTCAAGAACAGATTAGACTAAATATAAACAACCATAATATTACAGTCACTAAAGATTAAATACAGTTTATATAAAAACTTAGGTTACTGAGCCAGCCCTTCAATTCTAATAAAAAGGTTCTGAAATATATGGGGATTAAAAGAGAAAAGGTAGGAAAGCTGCATACCTTGATTGTAAATTTCAGTGCAAGTTTTCTTTACATTTCTCTCAGCCAATGCTAGAATTTCTCTCCAGCTTCTAAAATGTGTGGCATTTTTCTTTGATTTACTTAAAATAAAAAATTCAGTACCTGAATTACAGCTGTTGCTTTTGTTTGTTAGTAATGCATGAAGAGCAGAACCCTCTTGTCTCTTCCATAGCTGTGTTTACTCTGCAGCGCTAACAATACTAACAGGTTTTCTGTCTGACAGTAAAGTCAGGAAATGTGACAATTACTCTGAAGGGGAAAAAAAGCTGAGTGTGAAATGTAATTTTTTTAAAGAGGTTGTTTCCGATGATGTGCCCTAAGGAAAACTGGGTTTATTTTTCATACTTCCTTTCAGTCTGGAAGATAAACCTTAAAGAAATATTTTTTAAAGCAGAAAGTATAGAAGTTATACTTGTATATACTATCATATAAAGAAAGAAGAAATTATAGAAATCTGGGGACAATGTACTTAGGAAACAAGAAGAGCTTCCATTCCTTAACATGACTGACAAGTTCCAAAGAGGATCAAAGTTAATCAGTATAGCTGAGAAGCACTTGGTGAACTTGTTTAATAGTAGGACATCGCACATCTATATAGAATAAGTGAGGTTGGAAGGGACCATTAAGATCATCAAGTCCAACCGTTAACCTACCCTGATTTAAAAACACCCACTTCTAAACCATGTCCCTAAGCACCTCATCTACCCTTTTCTTAAACACCTCCAGGGATGGTGAATCCGCCACCTCTCTGGGCAGACCATTCCAATGTTTAATAACCCTTTGAGTGAAAAAATGCTTCCTAATATCCAATCTAAACCTGCCCTGGCATAACTTGAACCCATTTCCTCTTGTCCTATCACTTGCCACGTGGGAGAAGAGGTCAGCCCCCATCTCTCTAAAACCTCCCTTCAGGTAGTTGTAGAGGGTGATAAGGTCACCCCTCAGCCTCCTCCTCCCCAGGCTAAACAACCCCAGCTCCCTCAGTCGTTCCTCATAAGGCTTGTCCTCCAGACCCCTCACCAGCCTGGTAGCCCTTCTCTGGACACGCTCCAGCACCTCAATGTCCTTCTTGTAGTGAGGGGCCCAAAACTGAACACAGTACTCGAGGTGAGGCCTCACCAGTGCCGAGTACAGGGGGATGATTACTTCCCTACTCCGGCTCACTACACTATTCCTGATGCAGGCCAGGATGGTGTTGGCCTTCTTGGCTGCCTGGGCACACTGCTGGCTCATACTCAGCCGGCTGTCCACCAACACCCCCAGATCCTTCTCTGCTAGGCAGCTTTCGAGCCACTCCGCCCCCAGTCTGTAGCACTGCATGGGGTTGTTGTGACCCAAGTGCAGGACCCGACACTTGGCCTTGTTGAACCTCATACCATTGGCCTCAGCCCATCTGTCCAGCCTGTCCAGATCTCTCTGCAGAGCCAATCTACCCTCAAGCAGATCAACACGCCCCCCCAGTTTAGTGTCGTCTGCGAACTTACTGAGGGTGCACTCAATCCCCTCATCCAGATCATTAATAAAGATATTAAAGAGAACCGGTCCCAGCACCGATCCCTGGGGGACACCACTTGTCACTGGACACCAACTGGATTTAACTCCATTTATCGCCACTCTCTGGGTACGGCCATCCAACCAGTTTTTTACCCAGCGAAGGGTACACTTGTCCAGGCCACGAGCAGTCAGTTTCTCCAGTTTCTCCAGTTTCTTTGCTTTGGAAAGATTATAAATATTTTAACCTGCTTTTGTGCTGGATTTCATACATTATTATTCCTGTTTTTCATTAAATCTGTTATATTTTTCTTTTTTTTTTTTTTTTTTCTGTATGTAGACGACTAAATCTTAGTGAGATCAGATGCAGGAGTAACACAGAGATGGGCAACTCTGTGAAATTGAGAAGGGTGAGTGAAACCACTCAAGGAACATGAGGCAGAGTAAGGTGGGAGTTTTCCTGGGTGGTGAACCTGAAGAGGCAAGATTATAATCAACAAAGGTTATAGAAAAAATACTTTTTTCCATCCTTTCTTTAAAGAACATTAAAAATGTAAATTATTATAGCTGGATACAGGCAGGCTTACACAAAACAACTGCAAGACAGGACTGATCAGCCTGGAAGATTTTAAACATTCACTTTGGCTTGTGGGCAGCTCATCAAAAGGAGGCTATAAAACAGGTCTGGAACTGAAGGAACACCCCTTCATGTGTTTCCATCCTGAAGAGCAGCCTCAAAACCTGAGTGACAAGGAGGAGGGTGTGCTCAAGGGCACCTCAGGGAATTGGCAGTGCAGACTTGTAGAGGTGCCCCGTTACACCTCCTGCACGAAGGCGGCGAAGGGTCGAATGGCCCACCAAAATACTGTGGAGAGAGGCTACAGGCTCATGTGGGCAGAGGAGAAAATCTGCATTAACAGCAGCATTGCAGAGGGATACCAAAAGGCTGAGACTACCCCTAGACTTGCCGGAGAAAACTCACTGCCAATTTCCAAGGTCTAGGGACACTCTCGGGGTAGTGAGCTCAGCTCTTCTGCAGAGGGGACAGTCTTGCGGTGTATCGGAAATGATACACACATTCAAAAAATGACACTGATGAGGTCTGAAGGGAGGCCATCCAGTTGCTCTCATCTGGCAAGATTTGATTAGGGAGATGGGAAGAGGCTCAGGCTGGGAAGTTTTATGGCAAAGAATGGCTGACTCTCAAAAAAATAGCAATGAACAAGTGAAAAGCTATTGTGTTGAGCACAGTGATTAAAATAATAAGGAGGCTTTAAATCTTTTTTTATTGTGATCACTTCTGTGTTTGCCAGCAAAACTCTGCACTACCTGTGATGACAGTTCATGTCATGTTTGCTCTTAAAATATCAAATGACAATGTTCTTCATCTGCTGGTTTGAAAGCCTAAGAATAAAAAAACCCTGCTCTCAGAGGCAATCCACCTTTCATGCTCTACAAAAATGAAAGCAGATTGATTTTTGTAGAGTCAAGGTCTCATGTATTACTTAGCAAGGGTGATGCCTGCCATCTGTGCTGGGACAGAATCAGAGTCTCTGGGGCTGGCAGTACAAGCCTGGGCTAAATACCCTGTAATGGATGGTGGAAAGGGCCCAGACCTTCTTGCATCAAGCACAGGAGTGGACCTGTAACAGCCACAGGCTACATATGTCCTGTGTGGCAGCCACAGGATGATGCCTCCTTCTAGAAATTCTCCTAGAAAAAAAATGTCAGCTTCATTTTAAGATTAAAAAAATAAAAGGTTTAAAATTAATTAGTAAGGTACTGATTTTAAAACAGCTTAGCTGTCCCTATGGCATTTGTCTTCACAGTACCTTTTTTTGTTGTTATCTTGGTAACCTATTTTCAGATTTCAGTATATGACAGCTTTTTATATTGGTAAGATGTAAATTAAAGATATCTTCTGGAGTAGGCCTGCATATTGCTGCGGCCAAACAGGAGATTCTTATTAAAAAAGATGGTGGGACAGAAGATTAGCATCTTGTTTAGTAACATTGTCTCTACTACTCAGAAATGAAGCTATTTCTGTTAATGTTTGTACTGCAGTCTTTGGGACTATGATCTCTTTAGCTGAAAAGAGGCAAAGCCATGATTGTCACTTATAATACCATCTCACATCTTTCAGGGATCTCCAGCTGGTAAATGGGCTACTGAATTGACTTCACTTCATGATTTCATATTTACTCTGTCAGACCCATGTGAGTATTACCAGTTTAGGAGGGGACACAATAAAACTGGAAAAAACCAAACCCCACAGAAAGCTTTAAAGTAGAAGTTGGAATTCTGAAAATTAGGAATCAGCAAACTAAAATATCATCTTCCAAACGCTTTCTTGATGATACAGATACATTTCTGAATGAATGAGTAAATGCAAACTACGGTTACCATGCAGATTATCCAAATACGTGGGAGATCTAAAACATTGCCCTGGTAATATAAACAACGAAAATAATAGCAGTGTTTTCAGAGTAAAAAAAAAATGTCTTCAGTTAGGTGTCACAACTCCAGAATTAATTTGGAGGTGAGAAAATGAGAACGATAACAAAGACTATGGCTTCTGTATGTAAAAGCTGTATTGTTATTACTTAATTTATGCCAACAGAATTTTGAAAATAAAAACACTCTACGTGAAACTATGCAGTGAATTTAACTGAGGGTAGCACAGTTATGACTTTGTGATGGGAATGGGACGGAAAAGGCAAAAGGCAGCAAGAAACTGTTCAATTAGCAGTGTCTTTAGAACAGCAAGTCAGTTACAGGCTAACACTTTCCCTGGTCTCAAAACAGTGATCTTTCGTATTATGAGTTATTTCCATGTGATAAGCAGTAAGGCCATTGCACATATGTTTGAGTGTCTGAAATTTGTCAGCTGGGGAAGAAAGGAGGAGGGAAATATTTTTAAGAAGAATGCACACATTCTAACAACATATGGGTACTGGAAAAGGATATTAAGTCATTCTAAGGCAGGTTTTCATTAATTGCAAAAGTGCAGCTTTTTTTCTCATCAGGATTTCATCCACCAATGGAAATGAGAAACTAAAGATGATATCCTGAGCTTACTGAAGTAAATGGAAACACTTCCAGTTATTTAATGGGAGCCAATTTTTTCTCACTACTAATTTTATCATCAGATAAGTATATTAAGAGAGAGGACAAGATTGTAGTGGAAATAGTCCTGATCTGACCTGAAGCATGTAGTAAGAAAATGATGCTACTTAGTATGTACAGGAAGAGGTGAGAAACCTTAATATATGGTTCAAGGTATTGAAAACTCATCATATTATTCAGGAGGTGGTAGGGTTTGTTCTAATTTTACTTCCCTGAACTAAATTCCTCATTGTGGGCACAGCTCTACAGAAAGTCCTGAGTCCTGGGTTAACCACCAGCAAAAATGCTCTCTTATTCCTAAGTTCCAGAGTACGGAGAGCAGCAGAAATCCTGGCCTGCATAAGATCACTTATTTACTTTTCCAGGCCCAGATCACCAGTGATTGTGGATAATAATGACTGTGTCTAGTATTTAAGTTGTTTTCTACATTTTGTATGATGCTACGCGGTTTAACAATAGTGTGCTTACTCTTTGGGCAATGTTTAATCTGGAAGGAAAAATGTTTAAAGCCGACAGAAAGTCCGGATAGGGTTGCACTGTGGGTGTCAGCATCACTCAACAGCAGTCGTCAGGCAATCTTCAGCCTTTCCCTTTCCATGTCAGTAGCAGGAAGAATTTTAGTCACGTAACGCTGTTTCAAAGGGTGATTTTCAAAGGGAAGCTCTGTCAGGAAAAGCCTCCACTTCTTCCATTTGACCCAAACAGGAAATTTTTCTTTCTCTCTTAAATCCTGGGGAAAAATCCCACAGCTGCTACATTCCCCAGAGGCTGGTCCAGGACTGTCCTGCTGTGATGTAACCCTCTGCTTTGGTTTCACCAGTGCCATGCCTGTGAACCATGATAATTTTACCAGGTGTTTATGTCCTGCCATTGAGATTAGAGACTCAATTCTTTCCCAGCTATTTCTCTTCATAATTTGCTGAGGAAAAACTGGTTACTCACTCAGGCTAAACTGGTGTTTATTATAGAAACAAATGTAAAAGTAAGGTATAGGTAGCAGACCTTAGTAGGCAAAGTAAAGGCCACTGAAAAAAGCAACTTAGAGAAACCAGGTCCTCTTAATCTGTTGTAAATAACAGAAGCTGCAAAGATTTTCTGCCAGGTCAGCTGTTTTTGGCTTGCATTTCAGCAAAGCCAATTGCACTGCTGTTCAGTCTAAACCTGCGACTTTCCTCAAAGAAACCACAGTCAGTGGATAGAAAACCCAAGGAAAAATAGGAGCAATCTTTGTTTCCCTTTTCTTTTGAACTGGACGGAGAAGTCTGACATATTATGGGGTACAAAGCAATTCGGGGAGGATTTGTTCTGAATATAAATGGGTTGCAGTCAATCTTTTCCAGCATCTCCTGAAGGCAGAGAATGAACATTTTCCTTAGCATGCCCAACACAGACGCAAAGACACTCTTTCCTTTACATCATGGGTTTTTTTTTCTGAATTTTCTTTCTTTCTCTCTATATATTGCTATTTTCTTTCTTGGTTCTCTTCTCGATATGATTTTAAAAATGTAAATTGTACTTTGCATCTGAAACAAATAGTGTATCTACCATTGCCCGCTGTTCTGATAAGGCATGTTGCTTTGTGTGCTGAAGGTATATAAGAAAGTAAAGCTTCCTATATTCAATTCAGTAGCTGAACCCTTGTCATGATACAGAACTTCTCCTCTTGTCAGAGTGCTGTTGAGGGTCCCTTCGGATAAAGAAAAATACTAGATTCTTTCTTTAAAAAAATTGCAGATCCAATTTGACATTTGTAGGACACCAAAGCCTGTCTCTGATGTGTGCCTCTGTCTCTCAGCCATGGAAAAGTTTATCCCTGCTTGTTTTGCAGCTCATGTTTTCTCACTTACGAGGATGTCCTATATTTCTACCTTTACAGGCATTATTATGCAAGGCTATATTACAAAACCACATTATTTTTTTTGTGGAAGTGATTAGGAAAAGGATGCACAGTCTGATCTAAAGTCAATCTTGACTTCACTTCCACAAATTTTAAAACAAATCTGGATTGTGGTCCAGAAAGCAGCTCAAACATATATTAAAATATTTTTATGAACTCTTTTAGACCATAATGTAATTTAGCCACCATACTTATGTAGCTATACATACTGAGAAGGGTATTCAAAAGATTTTATTAATATTTAAGTATGAGAAATATATTTTGATTAAAATTAGACCTGACTCACAACTCTCTTACATAATACTATATTTAATGGATAGTTCAGCTAGCTCTGTCTTCAGATTCACTTGAAATATCATGTGAGATTTCTGTATAAAATTACAGTCACTTGGAGAGTCTCCCTAGAGTCCTTAACAGCTCTCTGACTTAGCCAATTAATATGGGTCAAATCATAAATTTTGTTAACTTCCCCTTGTCATCTCTTAAGGGGAACCCAGAAAAGCAGGATATTAAAAATGACAGCTTGTTTTCTCCTAGTTGCCTCTTTCTAGTCCCAAGTCAAAGCAAACACAACCGCTATTTAAAGACTCACTGAAAGCACACAATAAATTTCAAGACTCATTGGTTCCGAAAATTTCATTTAAAAAAAAAATAGATTGGTTGCTTTGTTTATCACTTCTTATATCAATGAAATCTTCCAAGTGATGATCGTTCTGATTCCTTATCTATTGCTTATTCACTACTGTTAAAAACAAGATCTGGTCTTGGATGGATGACCCCCACAGTCACTTTTAGCTTTTAAGATCCATATCTTTACTCGCTAGAGAGTGCAAGTGGCCTTGCTTTTAATCTGTCTCTGAAAACAGAATTAGTTTTGAAAATTATTGTGATATAACAATCTGAGCAGAAGAATTCAAATAAGAATAAAAAGCAGAAGGCTATTAAGATGTATGTAGGTATTTCTTTCAAATAAAGGTGAATAAGAAATACAAAAAATATTTGTGTAGCACTATCATATCACACAGGGGCAACTTAAATAAGGCTGCGATGTATCACAGTCATAGTGTAAAGGAGATTTCAGTCTTTCATAGTGTAACATCCTCTTGTATCATTTGAAAATCAGCTTACTGACTGAAAATTTGTGGCTTAGCTACAAATAAACCATTATGCATATAAAACACAGTGAATCTTAAAAAAAGGCTTTCAAGAAACATCAGGCATTAACTTATTGCTTATTATTAACTCTATTTCAGTTTCCTTTGTTTCATGTTTATTTTTTTGTTTCTGGTATTTCTAGGATTAGACTAAACCTGATATGACCTTTTCCTGGTCATTATTTGCTGGGTTACCAGCTTGGCAAATGGCTGTTTTCAAGCGAATTATTTCCCTGCTTGAGTCACCAACACATTTTATTGATAAAAATTTTGAAGAAATCTACGGTTTGTGCTAAAATTGTAGTGGGTGTAATCACAGGGTAATCAAGGTAAGTTGCTGTATACATGTGGTTTGTGTTTGTGGCCAATAACTTTTAAAGTTATGATGAAGCCAAGATGAAAATATCAACCATTATTCCAAATTCTCTAGAGAGGCATGGAAGTCTTATTTCCATCACTGCAGAAATGAGAAGTTGAGCATGGGGAAAATGAATGGTTTCAAGGACCCCAGCAGGGACCCATAGAGAATGGGTAATTCACCTTATATCTTCCTGAGTGCTGGTCCAGTGTCTTCATCCCAAGATGGTCATTCCAGTTCTTTCCACTCTCATCATTCTCATCAGCCCCACTATATTAATGCTTTAGAATAATAAATAACTTATCAGTCAAAAAGCGGAATAGCTTATTCACTCTGCATTCTGAAGGTGAAAATAAAAAAAGAATATAACAGTCTTTTCTCAAATAATAGTGTCTGAAAACTTCAAACAGGAAAATGACTATTCAGAATCCAATATCTCTATTCAACAGATTCATGAGCCGTGAGCCATGCTCCCAGAGAAAGTCTAGTAGCTATTCTTTCAGGAAAAATGAACCACTGCTTCCATCTTATTTATATCGCTTAAAGTTATTCTAGACTCAAAGATCCATATTATTGAAAAACTCAATAAAAGGTTGAAAGTACCAGTATGAAATTAGAGAATAAAAAAGTGCACAGACTTCCAGAAATTTCAAGAGAAGATTTAGTTTTTAATCAAACCAGAAAATCAATATAAATATTACTACATAGCATGATTAAATACCTCAAAATCAGTGTTAGAGTTTGGCTTATAGTTAGGCTAAAGACACATGAAGATGGAGAATTAATTTGCTGAAATATCCTTTTGAGATGTCTAAGCATTTAATTATTTATTATAAGAGAAAATATTATACAGCAGAAATATTATTGGAAGAGTTACTTGGATTTTGTCCAATTTCACACGTTAAAAAGTCAGCTGGCTTGACTAAAAGCGTTATCTAGGTTCTTCTTGTAGTCAACAGAGAGAAATAGACGCCTCCGTGTAATAATATACCACATGGTTTAGTCATCTGTTTCAGAATGGGATGAACATGTACTAGCTTGCTTTGCTTACTTTGTTATAGGTGTACTTAACAGAGTTTAAGAAGAAGCCTAATCCACTGTTTTAAAAAGCACGATGTCATTTTAGGAAATGTGTACACAAATTTCATCACAAAACAAGATGTTAGTAACTGGCCTTAGTCGAGGTCTAGTTCTGCTAATAGTTAAGGTGCTATGCTACCAGATGCATGTTTCCAATGTAATGCTGCATAATACAGCATAGATGTAATCTAAATGTATACGAAATTGAGCAGATACATGTATCCACACTCAGCGTTCTTGATCATACATGCATACATAAATGTGCAAAAGTTTGTTCTTTTTCACGGTATAGGAGTTAAGTGACTATGGAAAAGGTGGAATGATTTTCCACCTTCAAAAGAAATTTCCAGTTTATGTTATTTCTGTTTTGTTTGGTTTTTTTTTTTTTTTTTAATAATAGTTAAAATCTAATAAATCTCAATAGAAAGAAATAGGAATTTTACTTTAGAAAGAGCAACGGCTTGTGGAATTATATATCGTTTGTTACATAAAAACATGCTTGAGCTAATTAAAATATTTCAGGCTCCATTAAATCCACCAATATTTTACACAGGATGAGACACATTTCTGTGGTTGAAGGCAATCCAGAATGCTTATGGTGTGTAAATATTAAATCTGATCCAAAAGTTCTCTTCATAACTTTGCATGTGGATCATTTCTGAAATACCTTATAAGCAAAAAATTTATAACTTCCCAAGGAAAGAAGATTAAAATTAAAACATCAAATTTTAACATTTCCAAAAACATTCTTTAGAAATACACTATTTTTTCCTCCATTAAAATGACATTTTTAACAAATGCACACCTTAAAGAAGTAGTAGATACTACATTTCATTAAAATAGATTGCTTTTCACTTCAACTTTTACAGTCAGATTATGGCAAAGGTTGGCAAAGGTTGACAAAGTTAAAAAACTGTCAGAAAACAGACACATTTCTACCAACAGAAGCAAAACCAATTTTTTAGTGGACCATGCACAAATACAGTTTGACAGGTAAGCCATTTGCGTTTCAATCAGCCAGCAATTACACTTTTAACTGACTTGGTGGTTTGGGGAAAAGTTAACAGCTTCCTAACCAGGTATTTTTTCCTGATGAACAATTATACTCTATCAAGTAAGTGTGTGGTTTGGGAATTGTAACACACGTGAGTGCCGGCCTCAGTTTCCAACTTAAATCCCTGTCATGGATAGATGCCGGATTCTTAATTGCTCCTCTGTCCTCTTCCTCGGTTCATCTTGGATCACACAGGGAAACGGCTGCTCCTCAGCTCTCATCTCAGGTAGTGTGGGAGGGTATCTATCTTCTACAACCAGAGACATCTTTTCCAGCCTTCACCAAAAGCACGTACTTCTAAAAGGAAGGTGATCATCCACTAGTTTGGGAAGAAGACAGGAAACAGACATACCTCACCAGTCTTCATACCATTAGCTATTCCAGGTAGTTTAGGGTTGTTTTTCCTTTCAGTGTTTTTCCGTGTAAGGACAGCTTCTCTAATTATGCAAAGGTTAACTTTAGCATTTACAAAAAAGATATGCAGATTGACAAAACCACTAAAATATAGCATACTTCTGTAATGTAAGACTGACTCAGTGGACAACATTAGTACATACATGCAGTGCAACTGGGTAAGTGATAGATAGGATGTGCCCACAGTTTTTAGAGAAAGCCATGTAAGACGACTCAAAGAAAAGATACATCTTGTATTATTTATCAATATTATCCTACCTCAGATGTCCTACGTTAAGTCATTAATAGTGTTTTTTTGTAGGGTGTTTTGGCATATGCTACTGACCGCATTTGCAACGAGCCTTGCATTCATCCCCAGCCAAGTATGTTAGCTTTTCTTCAAGTAAAGTTTCTCTGAATTTGGACCTTTATGGTCAAGTACTGGAAAGTTATTTTTTTCTTTCTTCCAATTTCTCTATGTACCATCTTCCTTTCCATTAAATACATTTTAAGGTCTGTTACCTGAAGTTTTAAAGAGGATTTCAGTAAGAACTGATGAGAAAAAGCTTTATTCTGGAAAAAAATTTACTGGCCTCTTCTTGTATTCTTTGCAAGGATAAATTGATGCAAAAATAAGAGAGACTGCTCTTAAGCTTCACAGAGTCATGGAGGCGTTATCAGAAAGGGACCCCTGGAGGTCATGTAGTCCAGTCTCTGGCTCAGAGCAGGACTAGATTGAATTTGCCCAAGGAAAAGTCTATTTTTTTCATGTATGCCATTAAGTATCCAAAATTATAATACAGAAAGATAAATTTGAAACTAAAGTTTCAAACACTCTTCAAAGATGTGTCAAAATACTTAGGGTTATATTTAGATTAAGAACAAAATTACTTCCTTCATCTTTAAAACTTATTTTAAGAGCAAAAACTTCTTTTAAGTTTTCTGAAAGCAAAAGTGATCTTTATAATACAGCATTTCTCATTTAGGTATTATTAAATGGAAATCCCAACTATTTTATTTAACAATGCCAACTGCAGTATGAAGTTACATTTTACGATACAGAATTTCTATTACAGGATAAATGTTTTGAAAGTAGAGTTCAAAACAAATGTTTTGAACAAAGTGGGTTTCTATAGTAAAATTTTATATAATCAGTTTTTATAGAAATAACACAAATATTTGTCATGAAGAATTCTTCATTTGACATTTTGTTTCATCTAACAGGCTTTCAATGACTGTCATTAATTATTAGTGGGACAGAATTCATAGGTAAGGAAAATCTGTCTCACAACTGGAAACTCCACATTTAATGACGAGCTATTTTAGTGTGTGGGTGGCTACTTTTTAAATTTTGTTTTCAATTTCTTTTTGGTAGTCCTGTGTGGATAGCTGGAAAAGTTAGAGTATCTGCTCCCTTTCCCCACATACATGGATAAATTAGGGTGTCTTATTAAAATACATTATAGTCATACCAGGTAAGCGTTTCCTATGATATACTCAGGAATATATCAGCAATGTTATTAGCAGTAGGTGTTACCTACTGAATTAATGAGCTAATTCTTATCAATTGCCATAAGCATGAAATCTAGCCCTCAGGAATGTGCTGCCATAATTCTGTGCTATACTGGAATCTAAATCTGGAAGACTCAAATCTTAAATATGATAAAGTTGACATTGGTGCAGTTGGCCAAATATCTAGGTAGACCACTGTTTCAGTAAAATTATGTTTTCAGTGAATTTTTGCAGTTCTGTTTTCATGTTATATACAGTAGAAAATGGAGAACAGGCATGTGTCTTGTAGAACTAATGTTAGTGTACTGTGCACACCAAATGTAAAATAATGGCCTTTGGTATCCATTCATTCATGCAGGTTTTACAATACTGATCATCTGCTGTTTCAGTAGGGTAGTTTAGGTGTAAAATGAAAGGATATTTCAAGTCCCAAGTTTAATGCATGGAGTGTAAAAAGCAACCTCTGTGTTTTCTAATGTATTGGAATCCTGGGTGAGCTGGTACAGTGTCTGTAAAAGGAAAGACAGTTTTTACATAATGCAGCTGCTATTCTTTGGCATTTTTTAAAAATTTTAACGTCATTTTTTACATTTTTTTCAACATTTCGCTTATACATGTGATGAAATAATGAGACAGTTATTTACAGAGATGGCTATACAGAAAGAGAGACAAAAAGATGATATTTTACTGTCAAAAAATTGCCAGAAATCAATTTGTGATTATAATTTTTAGCTGTTTGTGAGAAAGGTAAATATTTTCTGGTAATAGAACCATGAACCTGTTTTCCTTTTCTTTTGCCAAGAACTACGAAGACACTGAGTATTAGAGACAGTTGCAGTAAAATATAAAGTATATTCAAACCAGGTTACGGAAGAAAAATGGCAACATTGTGTTACTAAAAACGTTAATCCTTTATATAGTATATCTCAAGCAAAGGACAATCCAAGATGTTTGGTGGAAAACTACAATGTGCTATTTATAACTATGATGGGATTTTTTAAAAATTGCCAGAAACCAAATCTTCCCTTTATTGACAATGAACCATAATCCCATTTGCTAATTTTTATTGTATACATGAATATTTGCAGAATAGTATGCTAATGTTTTTCTTTGGGCTAAAGCACTGCACTCTCCGGCAGAGTTTTCCTATTGCTGCAGCTATAGATGCTTTTGCTTTCTAATGTGTGCATGGAAGGAAGGCAGGAAATAGTCTGCTAGTGGTTATAGAAATTTAAAAATTAGCATCTATCCAATATTTTGCATGGGGATATGACTCCCAATTAAAAACTGTGAGCACATTCTACCTGTGAGAGATTGGTATACCTTTGCCTAGTAGTTGATGTCAAAGAAAGGAAAAAAGCATTTTGGTTTTTTTAGGAATTTAGGCACCAAGATAAGCTGATAATTACTTAGGTGAACAAAACTCCATTAATGTTTTGTAGGTCGTTTTCTGTCCTTATTCCTCTTCATCCTTACTGCACAAGCTGATAACTCTAGCGTGAATGTTCAAATCATTCAGAGTGGCCCGATTCGGTTAAGGTATCATGAGAAGAGATGTTCCCACGATTGGTAGGTGTCAGTGGCAATCCCACACCAGGGCTGGTTCCATACTCTACCTCTCCAATGCCTTTCTCGGTCTGAGCGTTACTGCCTCACCTTAGCTTGGTGAGATCGTGTGCTCCACAACCCAGAGAGGCACCATGGCTGTCAGCATCGTTCTCAGCACAACCTAAAAGCTTACGGTTAATTTTACCTAAATGGGGCATGTAATTAGAAACGTTAATACAGTCACGGTGTTAAGATGTTTATAATAAAACTTGACATTCAGAGTTTCCAAGCTGTATTTATTTAAGGTTTGTTTTGGTTTAGAACTTTTTTTTTTAACTAGTAGAAGAAAAATCCTCACACTGTGCATGTTTCATCTGTCCTTTGTGGTCAGGATTCATCTCAGGCAGAAGTCCACTCAAAACCCCGTGTTTTCCTCAGGGCTATTTCTCTGCTTGTGTAAACTAGAACATTTATGAATCAGTATTTCTGCAATCAGCAGAACAAATGTAGCCTGGTTATCACTGGATCTTTATTTTCTGATTCTTTTATTGATACAAGCCATGTCTGAATCTTTTTCCTTTTTTGGGACCACTGCAAAGGTACTGTCACTGGCACAAAGGGTGGGAGTGCTGTTAGAGTCTATCTTCCTGTCACCTACAGTATACCCTGTATAACATCTTTGGCAAGAAATGTGATGAAAATTAGGTAACAAATTCAAAGTTATGAGCTAAGAAGGAAGAGATAGAGACAAATGCCCATGGCATGATTGCACAATCCTAATTTCTTTAGGAAAGCATAGATAAAAGGGACCCTACACAAAAAATGAAAGAACGTGCCCCTTAGTGATGATCATTTGTTAATGGATGTGCTTGTAACCAGAAACACTGAAATGTGGATGAAGGGAGGGAAGTGGATGTTGTCTACCTTGACTTCAGCAAGGCTTTCGACACTGTCTCCCACATCATCCTCACAGGCAAGCTTAGGAAGTATGGGTGAGATGAATGGACAGTGGGGTGGATTGAACAGTGGCTGAACGATAGAGCTCAGAGGGTTGTGGTTAGTGGTGCAGAGTCCAGTTGGAGGTCAGTAACAAGTGGTGTTCTCCAGAGGTCAGTACTGGGTCCAGTCCTGTTCAAAATATTCATCAGCGACCTGGATGAAGGGATAGAGCGTACCATCAGCAAGTTTGCTGATGATACAAAACTGGGAGGGGTGGCTCCCCTGGAAGCTGGAAGGCTGTGCCACCATACAGCGTGACCTGGGCAGGCTGGAGAGTTGGGCAGAGAGGAACCTGATGAGGTTCAACAAAGGCAAGTGTAGGGTACTGCATCTGGGGAGGAATAACCCCATGCATCAGTACAGGTTGGGGACTGACCTCCTGGAGAGCAGCTCTGTGGAAAGGGACCTGGGAGTCCTGGTGGACAACAGGATGACCATGAGCCGGCAATGAGCCGGCAATGTGCCCTGGTGTCCAAGAAGGCCAATGGCATCCTGGGGTGTATCAAGAAGAGTGTGGCCAGCAGGTCGAGGGAGGTCATCCTCCCCCTCTACTCTGCCCTGGTGAGGCCGCATCTGGAGTATTGTGTCCAGTTCTGGGCTCCCCGGTTCAAGAAGGACAGGGAACTGCTGGAGAGGGTCCAGCAGAAGGCTACAAAGATGATTAGGGGATTGGAGCATCTTTCTTATGAGGAAACACTTAAGCACTTGGGTCTTTTTAGTCTAGAAAAAAGAAGACTGGGGGGGGATCTTATAAATACTTCTAAATACTTAAAGAGAGGGTGCCAGGTAGATGAGTAAAGTCTTTTTTCAGTGGTGTCCAGTGGTAGGACAAGAGGTAACAGGCACGAACTTGAACCTAGGAAGTTCCATCTTAACATGAGGAGGAAATTCTTTACTTTGAGGGTGGGTGGCAGAGCACTGGCACAGGCTGCCCAGAGAGGTTGTGGAATCTCCCACACTGGAGACATTCAAAACCCGCCTGGACTCCGTCTTGTGCAACCCGCTGTAAGTGTCCCTGCTGTGGCAGGGGGATTGGACTAGATGATCTCCAGAGGTCCCTTCCAACCCTGACCATTCTTTGATTCTGTGAAATACGTGGGCAGAAGGAGCCCTGTCTAACATATAAATTTCTGTTAAGATGTCTGGATCAGTTACTGTTCCTAGGCTTAACTCCTTGAGGCCTTTGCCTTTTTAAAGACTCTGGGGTGTATTTCAGAGAGCTTATTCTCAAATATTTATCAAAGAAAGGACATGAAGCACAACCAGTTCTGTGACCCAGAAAATTGTGTCAGCTTGGGTTTTGGGTTTTAATTTCAGTATCCCCATAAAATACCCCATGATCCTCCCTTTACCCAGGTCTTCAGGTGGGGAGATATTCTTTGTGTCATTATAAGCTCTTCACTAAGCTCAGCAGCCTGAAGGATATTTATATTGCTCTCACCTGATTAGCAGGGAACATCTTAAGCTGTAGATTTAGGGCTATGGCAGGGAAAAGTCCTCAACAGTTGAGCTCAAATGGGTCTCAGTTGAAGGCGGTTCCTGGCAACATCCAGAACTGCTTTTTAATGGGAGCTTCAGGGTCTTGGTCCACTGACAGCCACACCACCATCTCTTTCTGAGCTCCTACTGATTTCTGTTTGTCTTTCTTTTGCGTAGAAATCATGTATATAGAAGCAGAAATTAGAGGTTAGTCAGATATGGAGCTGCAAAGGGAGTTGTGCATGAGCACAGGTGTAGCTGACAAGCTGCAGTTCCCCAGGGAACTGATGAGACCAGCACAACCACTGTTTTCACCTGCATGGAGCACAGGGAAGAGCTCTTCTGAATGGTGCATGCTGTCCTGTCCAGCTGGGTGGAGAGGTTCTGGGTTAATTCATGGGGTCACCAGAAGGGTGACTACCCTGGTGCTTCATACTTGAAGCATAATTGTGGCATTGCTGTCATGCTGGTTTTGAATGCGTCAGGAATAACTTGACGTACATGAGCAGATTTATGATGCTGTGAGAGCAGGAAATGCTTTCTGTCTTTGAGGAGATGTCCTGCAGTTTTGAAGAGATGATGTATGTACATATCTGTGTGTACGTGCATCTGTCACTAGATGACATTTATACGTTTAAGTATGACACAGATAGATGTCATCTGGACATGATTATTTATCTACAACAAAATTATAGTCTTATGAATTCAATTATCTTATATCATTATTTTCTAGTCCAACTATCATTTGAGATTTCTGCTTGATCACTCTAAGACTAAAATTGTTCTTGCATATGTGTCTCTAATTCCCACTACTTTCAGTTAATGGTATCATATATGGAAAGAGTGAGCCTGGGTTTACAGGCTATCAGAGTTGCAATCAGCTCAGATTCAGTATTATTTTTTCATTAAAAAATGAACACTGAGCTACAGGAACTGAAAGTGAATTTTGATTTATTAGTCTTTTAAGGAATTTAGAAATAGATTGTCTGCTTCCTGAAAGGAGGGATCTAAATATCTGCATTCCCATGTTTTGTACAAGGCAGCTCAGGATTCTGCTCATGGGCTGTCCCAAATGCTTACCACATACTTCTTCCTGAGCTACCTCTGCTGAAACTGTTTTGCATGATGAAATACATAATGGCATATAATTAACTATACATCACCATTAAAACCATATTTTCAAAGTAGAGACCAGAAAAAGAATCATAACTGGACCTTTTAAGAATGCTTGCAAATACAGGGGTAACACCAGTAGGAATAAAATGGGATCTAATATGCATTGAATTGGTATGTAGCTTCCATTTTATTTGGTTTGTAAAGTGTGTGTGCACTGACCCAAAGTTAACATAATTAACTCCTGATGTTCACAATAAGACATGAAAAGGGGATGGTGTAACAAACAACCACCCTCCCCCGTACTGTGCAGGTGTAAGGAGGGGGCGTGATAACATAACGTCCAGGATTGAATTGTCTCACACCCTCATATTATTTCTTTTTCTGGCTACGGTCCCTTGTCCTGTATTTGTTTTGCTTTCACTGTGCCACAGTTCTTGAGGACATAAAGTATATTGACCATCTGATAGACCATCATTTTGTTGTGAGTTGTTTTCCTTTTTCATGAATGGCTGTTAAAAGCTTATATGATCTTTATTATTCTTTGTATCTTTAAGAAGCTCAGTGAAGAATTCATATTCTGAGCAGAGGTGAGGCAAGATTTGTCAGGGTAAATAATTTATTTTATGAGATCATCAGTTGTAGCTGAAGAAAAGTCTGGACATTTTCTGGTTCATAAAACCTCCCACTGTGCTGCTGGTCTGAAAGAGTATCAGTAACTCATAAAAGATTTTTTTTTTGTCTCTCTGCAAACATCAACTTATTTAATTATGTAGCCCACCACAGCTACTCCACTATACTTTGAACATTGGCTAATTAAAAGGCTGAAAATTCAGACCTTTGTGCTAGGCTTTCGTGGCTTATAAAGGTGAAAAAAGAAGGAAATTTGGCTCTCACTGCCCCATTTCCCTGATTTAGCTGTGCTGTTTCCCAGGGCAGGAAGGATAAAGGAGAGCACAGTTAATTATTTGAGCATCCATGGCAGGTTAGATGCAGGACAGGCATCACTGAGCAGAATCTCATGGTAGAGATTCAGGCTGTGCTGCTTTCCATAGGAAATCAGATTGTTATAAGGTGCAAAAGCTGCTGCAAATTGCGTGGTGGAGACTGTGTACCCCCTCCCAAAACCAGAACGAGGAGAAACTTCTCCAGCTGTCCTTTCCCTACCTCTTACAGCGCACAGCCCACACACTCACTTCTGATTTTCAGTCTCAGCTCATGAAGGCAGTATAAATTTACAGCTATTGAATGGCATTTAAAGATATTCAATAATTTACTCAGAAAATGTTTAACTGCTTTTCTCCCACCGCTGGCAAGCAGTGACTTTTCCATTCTAAACTCAAATGATGCACAAAGAAGTGACTGCAGAAGCAGGAACACTGTCAAGGACCCAAAGGTAACCTAGAGCTGACTGTCCGAACTATTCAGTATCAATCAGTTGAGCCCAGTTTGACATGGTAGAGTGCAAATTTCTAAAATACAAGAAATAATGGATGCTGAGTGGAGGTAGCAGAGCATGGTAAAAATGCATTGATTTTCCTTGTAATTGAAATTTTTGCAACAGAACATTGCATTATTAGCATAATTGCAACATTTTCAGAAGGAAAGAAAATGGTTTAAGGCTTGTACTCTGGTTTATGAAAGGCAAGAATTGAGTCTCTTTGGTCCCAGCTGCAGTGTTGTTGTAGGAAAGAATTCTAGCACCCTGTGCACACATACTGAAATGTCATAAAAGAATTCATTGCTGAAATGCGGGATATCTTACTGCCCCATCTTGTTGTCAAATGACATTGTTTACATACTGATTCCCTCCTCAGGGATATGCCTCAGTGACATGTCTTTTGACTAGTTAAAGCTTGAAAATTCAGCTTTCTAATCTGCACCTTAAATCCATAAATTATAGTAAGGGTGAAAATTGATGCTCCTGTGAACATCTCTCTATACCCCACAATGAGACCCATGCATTAACCTTCAAAGATTTCTACAGTAATGGATCAGAGTGCTTTAAACACTTATGAGGGATCTCTTTTAACTTCATTAATTACTCTGCTAATTACATAGTTAATCATGTCATCTTGGAAGCTGAAAAAATAGATAACAAACCGTGGCTCCTCTTTTCATAATTTCATTGCTCTTTTTAGTTTCAGTGTAAAGATACAATAGGATTTAAAAAAAAATCAACTATGTGCAAGTATGTTTTGACCTTTGTAGAGGAAAACAATTGGTTTTATGTCAAGGAAAAAAGTAAATTTGTCTTTCAGGATTTCAGGCCATAATGTTGAGATTTATGCCTGTTCAGGAGTTCTTGCATGGGTTTATTTCCAGGACATTCCATCAAAAATCAGGGCAAAACCACCATCATCTCTGGAGAACTATAATGCAAATGAAGAAATGGCATTGAATTAAGGTTAGTACAGAATGGGTCACACAAAGAACCCCAGTCCTGGCACAGACGGAGTGTAGAGCAGACAAGGTGCTCTCCTCATATTGCTTTCTCAGGTGCTTTCCTGTCTACTAGACCTTTGATATCCAAGGGATAGTCATAAAAACTGAAACAACATGTTGCTTGACCTGCCATCCCAGAACCTCCCTCACACTTGTGGTATGCCTGGGTGTGCTTCTGAAGACACATATCAACATCGGTATAAAATCAGCTTACCGTAAAACCTGTAGTCCAACCCCACATTATTCTATACATAAAACTAGGTAAAAAGGAGTTTGCTTCTTGCTTTCTTATTGTTTAGGTGGTAGTGGAGCTGCACACACCCTGATGATTCAAGAACAAATAAGGAAATTATGCTTGTTGACATGCTGCTATCTAGAGATAAACTGAAGATGTGCCTGTAAATAAGACCAGATCAGCAGATATTTCACCGATGGCAAGAGCCTTAATGCCTTAGCAACCTGCAGAAAAAGGAGTATCAGCAAAACAAAGAAAGCATCAAAGGAGTATCAAAGGAGAAGCTCAACATGAGCCAGCAATGTGCGATCATAGCCCAGAAAGCCAACCATACCCTTGGCTGCATCAGAAGTGTGGCCGGCAGGTCAAGGAAGGTGATTCTGCCCCTCTACTCCACTCTTATGAGACCCCACCTGGAGTACTGCATCCAGCTGTGGAGTCCCCAACATAAGAAAGACATGGACCTGTTGGAGTGGATCCAGAGGAGGGCCACGAAGATATTCAGAGGCCTGGAGCACCTCTCCTGTGAGAACAGGCTGAGAGAGTTGGGGTTATTCTGCCTGGAGAAGAGAAGGCTCCGGGGAGACCTTATTGCAGTATTATTCCAGTACCTAAAGGGGGCCTACAGGAGAGCTGGGGAAGGACTTTTTACTAGGGCATGTAGTGATAGGACGAGGGGGAATGGCTTTAAACTGGAAGAGGGCAGGTTTAGATTAAACATTAGGAAGAAACTTTTCACTTTGAGGGTGGTGAGGCACTGGAACAGGTTGCCCAGGGAAGTTGTGGAGGCCCCATCCCTGGAGGTGTTTAAGGCCAGGCTGGATGGATTTTTGAGCAACCTGGTCTAGTGGGAGGTATTCCTGCCCATGGCAGAGGGGTTGGAACTAGATGATCTTCAAGGTCCCTTCCAACCTAAACCATTCTGTGATTCTATGATCTTTAACAGCTATTGTCTCCTTCCTTTTATTAAAGCAGTTTCAATGAAACCCTGCTTTTCTGTAGTGTTTGAAATATTGTCAAGACCTGAGCACAGTATCACAAACTAGGCTAGTCCTAGTAAAGATCCTAAGTATGGGGGCAATTTCTAAGTAGCAAAACACAAAACAGAAGACATGAAGAGAAGCATCTGTACGTTGATCTTACAACAGATGTTATGCAAGCAACCATTTGCTACACTTTTCAGCCGATATTTGCTGTTGAAAAGACTCAGGAAAACAAAGAGGGGGGAAATATCCCATCCAGGAACTAACGTGAAGAGCCCAATATTAGGTACCCATGCTGTAAAACACTGAGCACGCCCTATGTCTTTCCTCGTGTCTACGTGAGGAGCCTACATGTTCTTCTCATGTTTCTAGGCAAGTGTCCAAAGAGTAGGTGCATTGCTGCCAAGCCCATGGTCTTGTCTTTTCTCAGAGGAATAATCATAGATATGCCAAATACCTCTACCTTCTGAACCACTCGTTACATTCACGATACAGCAATTAACAATGGTCCTCTGGGCAGGGGGACTGGGCTGTCTTGCATTTTCTGCTTTGAGCTCAGATTTCTTGTCTTCCTGAAGGTTAAAACAAAACCAGGAAATATTAGTTCTGTTCTGGGTAAGTTCTGCTTGGGCCTTACTTGGTCAGAGACAAGAGAAGTAGCAGACAAATAACATAAAACATGAAGATTGGTTTTCAGCAATCATGTATCAGCCTTAAAACTTCTTTCCAGTCAACAGCAAGTATTAAAAAGTCATAAATAGCCATGCTGTTTCTCCTCGGGTTTTATCCTGAGTATGGATTTCTCTCAAGTATTATCTTTTGGTGTGCGTGTTAGTCGCTTCTCAGATTGATGATTGTTGAACCATAGCCCATGTAAAAGTATGAGAAAGCCTTTTCATTTAGTAGCAATTCAAGCTCCAAGTTCTAGGGGGAAAAGAACAACCTGGTTAGATACCAGAATCACAGAATCATAGGATGTCTTGAGTTGGAAGGGACCCGTAAGGATCATCAAGTCCAACTTCCTGTTCCTTGTAGGACTACCTAAAACTAAACCATATGACTAAAAGTGTTGTCCAGACACTCCTTGAACTCTGACAAGTTTGGTGCCATGACCACTTCCCTGGGGAGCCTGTTCTGTTGACCAACTACCCTCTCAGTGAAGAATCTTTTCTTAATGTCCAATATGAACTTCCCCTGACACAGCTTCATTCCACCTCATGTCCTATTGTTGGTCACCAGAGAGAGGAGATCAGCACCTGCCACTCCACTGCCCTCCTTGAGGAAGTTGTAGACTGTCATCCCTCAGCCTTCTCTTCTCCAGGCTGAACAAACCAAGTGACCTCAGCCGCCTCTTGCAAGTTTTGCGCTTGGGGCTTTCTACCATCTTGGTCACCCTCCTCTTGACACACTCTAACAGTTTGATGTCCTTCTTATATTGAGGCACCTAAAACTGCACACAGTACTTGAGGTAAGGTCGCAGCAATGTAGTGTGGAGTGGGACAATCACCTCCCTCAACCAGCTAGCTATGCTGCGCTTGATGCACCCCAGGACACAGTTGACCCTTTTGCCTGCCAGGGCACACAGTTGACTCATATTCAACTTGCCATCAACTCAAACCCCCAGATCTCTTTCTGTGGGGCTGCTTTTCAGCCTCTTGTTCCCCAATCTATACATGTAATCAGGATTACCCAGTCCTGGGTAAAGAATCCAGCACTTGCTCTTGTTAAATTCATGTTTTCATTTTTTTCATTTATTTTTATTCTTTTGTTTGTTTGTTTGGTATTAACTTGATACATTAAAAATCAGACCAGTTAGAGCAAAGAAGATTTTCATTTTAACAAGATTTTTCATTTTAACAAATTTCTCATTTTAACAAAACCTGAATTTTTTTTAGAAGGATAGGATCTTCAAGATAGGAAACATAAATGTAAATCTGGTTCACTATGAGTTGAAATTACTTGTTCAGCTAAGTCTCTAGGAATTCAGTGTTTCGATAAATGCGCCTTAGCTTGATCTACTTTCTCAGAAGTCAGATACCCTAGTATGACTGGCCTTTAAGAGACAAAAAAGGAACAATAGATGAAATGAATGATAGCGGATTTACAAGATGGTCTGATTGCTTTTGGAAGTCCTGATGATACTTTCCCAAAAGACTTACTTATTTTCTGAAAATCTTATCAGCTCCATCAGTGTTTGTGGTGCATTTTATACACTTTTGAATACTTCAGATTTCTGATCTTCAATAGATCAACTGCATCTGATGATCTAAACTAAAATCAAAATGAAGGTTTTTTTGATTTATAGAGTTTGGCTCAATGAAATCAGTTGGTGCTGATACCTTCCAGGTATGATTTATGTATTTCCATCTGCTGTAGGTGAAAAATAGCTTTCTTATTGCCTCACAGACTTTGGAATAATTCACTCAAAAGGAAAAAGGGAAACTTCGCATTCCTTGTGCATCCAAAGCTTCTGCTCGTTTTGGTTCACTCTGTAGGGAGCATGCGAACACTACTGAGTAATGATCGGATGTAACAACCAGTTATTCTTAATCATTCCTATAGCTTAGAAAACATTGTACACCTCTCAGAAATTTGAGCTGTGCCTTTTAATATCTTAAAATGCCTAAATGTACACATACATAATCAGAATGAATAAAAAAGAAAAAAATAACTTATACACCTATACTGACAACAAGCTTATATATAAGGACTATCTCTAGTTTCGAACTCATCAGATTATATATTTGAAATATAACTGGAAGTAATTTTTACTTGATTGTGCTGGCATGTAAAAATATCGTAAGTAAACTGGAGAGTAAAAACAAGGAAATTCGACTCTATGCTTTCAAAATTGATTTAAAATTCTCAACAAGCAGTTCAAAAATTGTAAAATCAGAACACCTGAGAAAAAATTACCTTGATTTTACTGTTAAGTGGTTGCTATATAGTAGGTTTATTCATTTTCCTGAAGCAGAGTCTGATTCCTTCCTTGTATTGTCTTTTCAATACAATCGTGGGCGTACATCATGGTGGGAACATTTGAGCTTTGAGAAAGGGACTGTCAAAATAGATACAAAGATGTTTTCAGAGACAATTTAGAACAGTGAATACTTGAATCTTGCTCTATTTGAATCAAAACAAAGTAAGCAAAGTCTTCAGAGTTTATTGACAGTACCAGTTCATCTGAAATATGTTTATACTAATTACTTGCTTAGAGTAGGTTTGTTTTGTATTATGCTTGATAAAACGAAACACATATCTTGAGATGAAGACAGGCTGATGCTACATCCAAAGAGGTAAATGATCCTGAAAGATAAGTTTAGTTTTCTGTACCTCAACCTTCCAGATTTCCTGTGAAGGAAAGAGAATAGTCCCTAGCCCTTGTTGCCAGCTCTGTCAATAGTGTACGGGCAACCTGCTAGAAGACCTTGTGTATGCCCTTTGCTTTCCAATTACAAAAGAGGGGAAGTGATACTGTGTCAATTGTAAAGTACTCTAAGGCATGTGGATGAAGGTCCTGATTATCATTAGTGCTTCCACTCTCCAAGTAGTTCCACTGTCTCTTTGTATGACTGAAGAGTATTTAGATGAAGAAACAAGCAAAATTATATCGCTATTTGAACACAATATCTCATCCTTTAATATTTTTATATGAAAAGTATTCTATATTTGTGATTATGTATGCAGTGTACTGAGTTGTGAAGAAGTATTTCCAAGAATGCAAAGCTATGGTTATAAAATTGCTTTGCCTCAGCTGAAAATACTCTTAATTCAATAGACAGGATACTGAACATAAATTATTTCAGTAGAATGTGTTGTGCTGGGAAAGGAGACTACACCAGCTAGGAATATTGATGTGAGTAAAATGAGATTGTCGCTCTTCTTGACATAAATGTTATTTCTCTTGAGAACAAACCTCTATCAATATACTATAATAGTTATGACCTCTAGCAAATAATCATGTTATTGTCTGAACACAATAGGCAGACATAAAAGACAACATTCTCCTTTGTTTCACAAGTTAAGTGAAGATTCTAGTAGAGCTTCTGAACTGGTCTCACTTTATTTTAATCCCCCAAACTTATTTTGACTCTCTGCACATCAATTCTTAATTTTTATGTAGCTTCTATTTCTTTAGATTTTAGCCATTCTTTCTTTTCTTTCAGTTGCTTCTTTTCTTAATATTCCTCATACTTACATGGGGAAAATAGTTTAAATGCCAAGTCTTGCCTCTCTTTAATATTGTGTTAATAGAAATTCCCTGGTAAGTCTCATTGCACTGTTTTCAAATTCTGCCCAATAATGCTTGAAATTTGTTTGTTTGTTCTCAGCCTCGTAAATGTCTCTGTTTTTCCTTTCTGCCTTCTGCATGTTCCATTCCATTTTTCTCTTCTCCTTTATCTTCCACAAACCCTTTTTACTGCAGTGCAGTGAGCCTGCTTCCAAAACAGAAGCAGAGGCTGAGCTGTGATTCATTTATCTCAAAGGTGGAGTCCCATATCACCTATAGCTTCAGTTGCCTGTTATGTAATACGACTAACTAGAATACTACTTTAATTTCCCCCAGTTACCCATAGTTCTTCGGGGAATTAAAGGCATCCTGGATATGTACCTTCAGCTGTCAGGAAAGGCCAAGGGAAGTACTACAGCTTTGGGCACCAAAGAGCCCTGTTTTTCACGCAAAGCGTGTTATGGGTGGTTCTAAAGACCCTAGAATATATTTTGTTGCTGAGAGGAGACTCAGCAGTCCCATCAAAGGAAAGGATCAAAGGAGGATATATATGCTGGTAGTTTAGGTAAGGGGTGATCAAATACAGGAAGCTTAATTGTGAATAAAAGTTGGGGATTAAGTTGTCACTGCTTTCACTAAATGACATGAAAAATATTTAGCCGGTTTTCTCTGGGGCAACTGGGAGAATGTAAAGTGTTTTTAAAAATTCTGTCTTTGATGAGAAAAAATGCTACACACTGCAAATTATTATTGTCATTCTCTGTTATTGAGTATTCCCTAGAGGCACTGCAGCCTTAAGTGGCAACTTGTTTGAACAAGTGCTGCTGCAAGGACAAAGAGAAGCATCGAAACCTATTTGAACCATTAAGTTACCTGGTTATTACAAGGGACATCATTGATAAAACAGGACATCATTTGAACATTGACTCGGTATTTGAATATTCACTGTGTTCATACACTTCTTTATTTCCAACAGAAAATAAAAAGAGCAAAAGAAGCATGCCTCTTTCTTTTACCCGGAGTAAATTGTATTAAGATGGCAGTTACCAGCTGGTGTCATAAGCGATCACAGTTCTTGGTGACATAGAGTCTCAGATGCATGAACACATTCAAGTGGAGCCTTACTCAAGCTTCTCCACTTATATTCAGGATCCAAAAATGAATGAATGAATTCTGCAGTTATTGATCAAATAAGGATCTAACATGCTGAATTTGTTGGATGCCATTTTTAATCAATACAAACAAACAAAACTTGTCAGAGACATGCTGGTATCACTTTCCTTTAATTGTCTCAGAAAAATTTGAGTGAAAAGCATTTCTGCTCAGCAGAATCCTTGATAGTTTTAGGTACATGCAGCATGTGGTTGAAAAAATGTGTTTGCCTTATCCACCAGTAACACTTTGTTTCTGAGACATAAACTCTCAGCTCAGCGGTTGTAATTATCTATTTATATGTCAACCAGCACAGCAGCACTAAACGTGGTTGCAGTTCATTGCTGATTATAATAATGACACTAATCAATCTTTTTGCAAAGTAACTAGAAAAATGTATTTGTTACAGGAAAAAATTGTCAGTGGCGGTCCAGGTTAGGTAAACAATACATCAACCCTGAAAAATCTGGTAAGGGAGAATGTGGAACATGCACTCAAGTCGAAGTAAATCTTTGTGGCATAAGGACTAATCCATTTGCTTCCTGCCATCAGCAACCTTCCCTCTTGCGTTGCCTGTCACATTAAATATTGACACCTTCTGCTGAGCAGTAGAAATATTGGGAGCCCTCTGCCTGGGTCTGCTTGAAGAGACATTATTGATATAGAGTGTGCAGCACATTTTTTTGTGTAATTTAGGGGTTTGATTTTCTCATACACAAGTATTTGCACAGAAGGGAGACAGTCAAACAGCTTTGTCAGCTGTCTCTGAAGATGTAGCTTTAGGTCTAAAGAGGCCTAAAACTGTTCTGAAAAGGTCATTCTGACCAAAGAATCAATTCAAGTTACAGAGATTACAGAAAACTTCAAGACACAAAACTTTGACAGAAAATGTTTGCAAGAATATGAAATTCTACCAATCAGTAATTATTTTGCCCTTGTGTTGATTTTTATCCACTTCTTTTCAGAGAAAATCTGGAAAAAAAGGTCAGTCAGCGTAGAAATATCCCTTCTTGACAGTTCCAGAAGAAAACACCAATTTTTTTTTCAATGTAAAGTTAAGATAAAAAACACAGTCAAATGCTCCTTCTGTAGAATATTTTGAGATGTTCTGGATTTTGTTGTGCTTCAGAATAAGGCAAATTTATTCTACCTTCTTTATAGTAGCAGTCTAGCAGGTCTAGGTCTAGCCAATGCCTTTGTTTTTAGCAAAATTTTCCTACATAAGAAGTTGTGTCACCTAGTTGATTATAATGCAGGATTTCTAGTCGTGCTCTGAGAACAAGTACTTATGATATTGCACGTAACACTCTTACTGCTCACATTTCCTGTGCCATTGCTCTGATGAAATTACTTACACAGCTTGACTTGCACAAAGACTTGGTAAACTGATAGGAAGGTTTGTACACAAGATTCTGCCCATATTTAACTTTAGACTGTGTCTAATGCACTAACATGCCACAGAAAATCAGATACAATTTAAGCAGTAAAAGACTAAGATCCCTCTTCACTACTTTTATTTTTCAAAAGTAAGAAGTCAAGCAAAGATAGTGAATGAATGGTAATGGATTTTGTTGATTCCCCACAGCACTCTTCCAAAATAAGAAATACATTTTTAGGATACAGACATAACGTTTAGGTGAAGGACTATCATCCGTCTAAACTTCAGCTGAATGAGAGCCAACGATTTTGTACCCTATTAAACACAAGTATGAAATTTTGAGTAGGAGATCAGATACCAAAAATATTCCCCACCAATGTTTACAGGGTTCAGACAAGACGACCCGATTTAAGCCTACAGACATATTTTTGCAAGTGCCATTTTGTGTGAAGTCAAAAAAATGTTTAAGTGCTTTAAGAAAGTGAAATGTTACATGTTTAAAACTCATCTTTGAAAATATATTGATATCCAAACCAAAAGTAATTTATTTAAAGTTTTAAAAAAAACACTAAAAATAGAATCTTGTTGAAGTTCAGCATTACTACAAATTTTTGTAAGATAAATGAGCCCATACAAAAATGGCACAATTTTCTCAGTTGATAAAA
Source organism: Pluvialis apricaria (assembly GCA_017639485.1). NCBI lineage: Eukaryota > Metazoa > Chordata > Aves > Charadriiformes > Charadriidae > Pluvialis > Pluvialis apricaria. The sequence continues at coordinate 114,903,121 of CM030008.1, read as the reverse complement.
TGTGGCACAAATGCAAATCAGAACTTTAGCAATGTATTAAGACAAATACACAAATGTAAAGACTTTCTGAAACCCATTATTTACTTAACAGGGTCTATCATGTAGATGTGTAATTACGGATTTCTTAGAAAGTTTTGTTTTTTAATTGTACCTAATACAGCATAATTGTCTATTAAGTTAATGACTATGTAGGGATTCCTAAACCTGCAGATTGCGTGGTTGCTACGTGTATATAGTGAAGCCCTATGTTCAAAATCATCAGGATTATATTGAAAACCTCATCTAGACAGGATGTTACTTTTCTCAGTTAAACTGCAGCTATTTTTGTCATTAATTGGAATACCCAAACTGACTGTCTAAAAGGGGATTGACCTTTAAAGGGTAAGAATAGGGACATTTTTTGTAAAAAACATTTCTTTTCAGATTAAATAGGATACTCTAAATAATGGGCACATAAAATCAGTAATAACTTTTGAAATCTAGGTAATAATTTTTCATAGATACTAGCAAGACTCTGTTCCATAGTGAGGTCACATAAACTGTGTCAGAAGAGTTAAACAGTCGTGCTTCACTTACTTAAAAAAACTATAAGGGAAGAAGTATCGCGTCAGAACTATGAAACCAATCAATTGTTAAATCCTTTTCCTCCCTCTCCCTCTGTTCAGTGATGGGTGATTAGTTTATATGAAATCTCTCTGAATCCGGAGCTGATAGCAGATGTTGTGCTTGGCGAGTGTGATTGCTGATATAAAAGGATTTACTCTTATCTTCTCAAGCTGGCCACAGTTCTGTCTTGAAATACCATTTCTGCCTTGAGAAAAGGCAGTCTTGAGGAACGCAGTGTCTCCTCCCCGAAAACTAGATGCCAGCCCTCTTTTCCTCTTGTGGCTTCATTGCCATTTGTTTGCATCTGAAACTGTTTAGGTATCTTAATCTGATGTGAGAGATTACACTGGGGGTTGCACTGGAAAACATCACATCACCTCTGAAAGAGTATTAAGTATTCTGATATTCCATTCCAGTCTCGCTGATAAGTACTGTCTGGACTGTTTTGCATTGATTTTCCAATTTATTTAAGAATAGGAGATACTTCCTTTTCTCAGATCTAGTCGGAATTTTACTTTGTGTCATAAATGGTATTTCCAGGACACAAAAATTTTAATTTACTAAGAAAGGGTTATTTTGTTTTGTCTAGCAATGCCTGTGCTGATAGTCATGCTCAAGAAGCAGTCATATTTTCCTTTGTTACTATCTCTCTGTGTGCCAAACAACACATTAGTAAAAAGCACCTTTGGGCCATGTTGTGCCATCGACCTTTTGAAGCGCTTTGAAAGTGCGTTGAAATCAACAGGGAGTCCTGTTTAATAGGCAATTGTACAGCCTCAGGATATTTGCTAAGAGCTGCATTATTTTCTTGGATGAGATAAGCAAGAGAAAAGAAATTGGCACATAATTAAAAAATACAGTTCTTTCTATACAATTTGTTCAAAGTAAAGCAGTCCTGTTGCTCTGGATGGAGTTTTGTTGGGTAGGCACAGAGGAATAATCAGGAAAAGAGGGGGACCTTGGATGGCACTGCTCATAGCACATGAACAGCTTCCAGAAATCGGGGGTTTTTTTGTCTTTTAATCAGGAAGTGAATGGCTGGCAGCTGGTTGCCGTGGGCTATAATTCAGCAGAGCACTTAAGCATGTAAGCAAATGAGACTTAAGCAGGTCCTCAAGGTGCTGATTCAGCAAAACCTGCCCCTTCCCCTCAGCAAAGCTCTGCCTCTCGACTGCAGATAGATGGTCTCTCTTACTGCGGTGCCCGCACCCCTCGTGCTCTCCAGTCTACTGTCCCTCAGGAGAGGACTGAAAGGTGGGCTCTCCTGTTACCGCCTGGTAATGGAAGTGGACAGAAAGGCAGGGAACAGAGAGATTATGTCTCTTGCCAAGTTCTCACAAAGCCACATTGGATAGCAAGCTCGTCGAGATGCCAGGCAGCAGCACAAACACTACAGAACTTTCTCTCCCTCACTTTGTTTAACCTGAACAGGGGCTTGGTTACTCATGTCCTTAAGTCTCCAGCCAAGCAGGGTGGACAGAAGTATTTGCCAAAAAGAGCTTTGTGTTGACCAGAATATTCTCCGTGTTACCAATGAGTGAAGCACAGTAAGATTATATTTCCTTATGTGCCACTGAAGATAAAAGAAAGCTGCTCAGAGCCTTCTTCAATGTGAGCAGAGACTCAGCATTTTCTACACAGAGGAAGATGTTGGTAGGACTTTCCTGCACTGGAAGACAGACACAAAGAGAAAAAAGCTTTATTAAGTACTCTGAAAGGATCAAAGTATTCTTTAACAATAAATATGTAATTTGAACATCTGATGAGGGAACCTTGTGTGGTATGAAACAGTCCAAAAGAAACCCTTATAAAACACACTGCTTTGAATTTATAAAACATACAGAAAGTGAAAGTTTCTAACATGGGTAGGAACACTGTGTGTCAGTTCAAAAGTGCTTTGGAGCCTAGGTTTAGTATTTCAGAAGCTGAAACCACTGAGTTTAGGAACTTTATCAAAAAGAGACTTGCTGCTGGTGCCGCACATGTAGGTGCCAGATGTCAGTATAGTTCACAGTGCTGAGTTGGGCATTTTTTCCCTACATACCAAATGGGAACAGCACATGATATTGGGCTGCAGAGAACCCCTGTGGAGACAGCTGAGATGGACAAGAGGACAAAAAGACAGCGTTAGGCCTGAAACTGCCCATGGGTGAGCAGAAGCTTTGGAGTTCAATACAAGCTTGCAACAATTTAGTGGGGAGACCTCATCAGCCTCGGAGAGCAAAACCTGCAGTTCACTCTCTGCATCCTTTCAGTTGAAGCTGGACAGCCCTGCAGGGTCAGGGGAGCAAGCAAGGCGGCTTCTTTCTCCTTCTCTTCATAGGTGCAGGATAGATGCCATCCAGCTAATCAGCTCTCTACACACTGAAACAGTCATTTTACTTAGTATCTACCTACTGTGTAGTGGTTTTTTTCCAGCTCTGCCCAGGAATGAGGACCATTATCCAGTAGCACAATTTGGCTTACAGTTACTGATATTTGAAAGTTTTTTAGTAGGACTAAAGAAGGACTTTGAAAACAGCATATTAAGTTGTGAGGCTGTTCACACTGCACAAAACAATTCTGAGGAATTTTCCTACCAGAGCTAGAATCTAACAGCATGTGATGTTGTATGACTGCATTATAGCATATCAACATTATTCGCAGACCAGGTGAACAAATCCCTTTTATGAGATCATTGCTTTTGTTATCTAAAACGTCTTCTAGACCCTGCACATTCAAGACTTCTGAAAATTCATTTTATCTTTCACTCTGATTGTTCGTATTACTATGCCAACAAATTATTAGAATGCCAAATGGAAATGAAATATAACCCCTTATAGATATGTTTGTAATATAACCAGTAATGTACATGACAAGCTTGAGGGATGAATGAGCACAGAGATTGTGAAGGATATTTTACACCAGTTTCCACATAGTATATCTTCCTTTTATTTCTAATGTGTTCTTTGGCAATATTGTAATGGATAGCAAACCTAGATTTGTCAGGTTGTTCAGATTAAAACCGACTCGATTATTTACTCAATGGAAATGAGATAATCACAGTAAAAAAAAAGGTGGAGTACTACTTCTCAGAAGTCTTGGCTGTGAAAAGTAATTAATTTTTTATAATATTTAAAAATAAAAATTGCCAAACAATCAATAACTGATTTTGAGCATTTAAAATAATAATGTTCTCATGCATGATAAATTAATTGTAAGAAATGAAAACTCATTTTTCCTTATAAAAAGAATTGCAAACGGGACATCTTGGAGTAATGGACAAAATTTTAATCTCCATCCCAGAGTTAAGCTTATTTATATTATTAATTAATGCCAGATCTAACTGGTACTTACCTAAATGTCATTCTCTCTATAAGAGCTTCATTACAAAATGAGAGTTTCTTTGGTTCTACAGTATGGTATCTATGTATAATGTTTCAAAGCCCTAAAATGTAGTTAATATTGATTCTTTGTATATTAGTCCTACTTTTAAGAAAAAAAAACAGTGCCAAATAACTGCAAAAAAAGCCTTTAACTAGACTCTGAAGGTAGTTTTCTTCCTGCTATGAACCTATAGACGAATCATCATCTATAGGACCATGTTCCTGTCCTGCCAGCAGAAGGAATATGACAGCCTTGGTCAACACTGTCCCCTCTGAGTCTTAGGTGTTGGTAACTATGACAAGCATTTAATTTAAGCCAGTAATGGAAGAGTTTCTGGTCCACTTTCTAGACCAGAAGTCACTAATTGCAAACATGTGGGTGCCATCTCCACCTGCCTTTGCTGGTACATTTTACCTATGTATTTACCTATGCAAAAGAACTTACAAACTTAAACAGTGTCTCCCAGCAAGGTAGAGAGGTGATCAGGAGAAGAACCAAGCATTCATCAAAAAAAGTCAAAGGGATTTAGAGATAAAAATTTGAACCAAATATTAAGATGTTAGGTTCTTAATTTTCACCTGTGGGAGAACTTTTACTTCTGGAAACTCTCTGTTATCAAAATCTTTCATCGTCATTCATGGTTACGATTGCACACTGACACATAGAAATATAATCACTCTTTTAATTTTTTGTTCTTTTACTATTTCTTCAATTCCACCCTGACAAAAACTATGTTATCAAGGAACCTTATCATTAGGTAGCAATCTTTTTGGAAATTTAATTGGAGAACTCTAATTCTTAGGCAGTTCAGAATGATTCTTTCTGATCAATTTTATCACCTTTACCACTGAAACGCTTCACAACAGTTAACTGTTAGCATATAAAACTCTCTGTGGGCACGGATTACCTCTGTTTTGTGGATGGGAGAACAAAGTAAAAAAAGGCACTAGGAATAGGAGTCATTTCACTCTGTTTTGCCACCAAAACAAATCAGGTGTATAGTTGAAGCTGGTTGTCTAAAGTCCCTCTCATGAGTGGTTATTTTAGATGATTATAGAGCAGGGTAAATTGTCCTCTGGGCAGGCCTGACTCTCTCCACTGACTCTGGGCAGAGTTTAAAGGAGGACAGCTCTTGCTAAGCAGCTTGTCTGAGATACAGGCTAGGGAATGAACTCACGTGCACTGGGTACAAAATGAGTGCATGGTCCAGGAAAACACCTATCAGGCATTGGCTCAGTTTTCAGTGGTTTTGTGAGCGTTACCATAGAGGCTGCATTTTACATGGTGTAGTTAGGAGGGTTGTTTTCTAGTTTCAGAGTAGAGTAGTTTTTAGGTGCATTAAAATAGTTGCCAATTCCCACTGGGATTAGACTGCAAGACCTGACCCAGAACTGGATGTGTTGGCTTTAAGGAGATCCAAACAGTGACATGCACAAGTGTGGGATGGCAGAAAGATGGGGAATACCTTCCTCCAGCATAACAACTCATAACCAGGGTCTGCCTGGGCGACAGATAAGGTAGAAAGCTGCCCAAAGCAGAAGGCAGCTGGGAGGAAGCAATGAAATGTGGTTACAGCTCCTTTGCCAAGTGAGAGCCCTGGGAAGCCAGACTGGCCTCTACTACTCATGGTGAGGTAGCCATTGAGTTTGGTGTAATGACAGCTCCTGAGGAGGGTGGCCCTCTCAAAGGCAGGAGGATCCTCTCCAGCCCTCCTGTCCTCTAAGAGAGGTGGGAGGAGAAGAAAATGCAAACTGAAGTCTCCATGACACTTTTCCCCTTGGGTTTTCCCCTTATTCTCTATTGCTGATCAGCCAAAGCTCGTGTTTTCCCTTTTCCAATGAGTTTTTCCTACCCTTTTCAGAAACCCCGGGGCAGGTCTGTAATCAGTGAAAAATGTATGTCTCTGCAAGTAGTCAGTAAGAAAAGAGGAGCCTTTTATTCACCACACAAACACAGAACAATCTCCTCTGAGGAGCAGAGAAAACTCCCAGTTAGGGACAGTTTTACTATCTTCCCCGAAAAAAAAAAATCCATGTATTAATTTGGCAGCTTTTTTGGATGGTCATTTTTCAGTCCATAACTCATGAAGTACATTAGCTGTTAGGACTGGTAGTTGGTTAGACTGTAGCATTACAACTTCATGAACAGGCACTTAAATGACAGGGGTTTTGTTTATTTCAGTGACTGGATGATTGAAATTTTATGATCAGGAGAAGAACTCCATCAAAATGATAGAGAATTTGACTCTCTCACAGGAAAGATGAGTGTAGCTTGCAAAGAAGTAAAAAGACAAAGGCAGGCAACAGGAGGATAAACTTTTAAAACACTTCCAAATTTCCCATTTTTGTTTCATGCACGTTATAATTGCTATGAAAATTGGATTATCTTAATATTGCTGGGTAAAGTCAGTTTCAAACTTTGTAGTCACAGGCAGGTAAAGGACTGCTGTTGGTGGGCAGCATTCATGTTGCCTTTAAAACTTAGGACTAGATGTTTCCGTGGAGCTGTTTTAGAATTATACCCATGTTACATTACAATGGGTAAAATATACCAATCCTACTAAAGAAGGCAGTTGCTTTTCTTCAACGAACTGCATTAACGTGGTAAATAATCTCTTGAATCTAGAACACTTTGGCAACATATCCCCCATTCAAAACATTTTCTTAAAATATCTCGAAGACACTGTTTTTCCATGTGCTAGGGGTACATGCAAGGGAAAGTGCAAGTATGTTCAATCACTTAGAGTCTTCAAAAAAGGAAAAGTACCAATTCTATTCTGAATTCCTTTGAGTGGCTCTCCTGAGATGTTATGTCATTGTGTAAACAGTCCAGACTGTCTAAAGGACCCCTTGCTAATCATTATTTTATTGCTATTTTTAAACTGCCATGAGGGAAAAAAACCCAAAAAACCAAAATCTGAAGTCAAGCAGACCTGTAAAACTTGTCAAAATAACATTGTTGGTCACTTTATTAGAAGAACAGAGCAGAAGAGTGGTGGTGAGTGGAATTCTGTACCAATGTACTCACTTTGAAAGTTATTGATTACCTCAGAAAGTCAGAATTACGAATGTATTTGAATTGAGTTATTAGCTAACTAATCTCAGATCAGTTGTTTCTTAACTGAGAAGTCTTGTAAGCAAAATTATAAAGGAATATTTTAAATAGGAACAAATATGGAGGGGGAAATGCAGAGGGTAAGGTTTTGGTAGAAGGGCAGAAAGCTGTTGTTTCACAAAGAAAGAGGTTTGGTGACAATCTAATGATAACAATTACGAGTGATAATAATAAAAATAATAAACTAATAATAATAATAATAAATAACTAAACTATTAAAAACTAAAAGCTGGAAATAGAGGGGAACTGATATTACTTAGAATGTATTAAGTGCAATACAGAGGGAAGTGTAACTAAAACCAGACAAAAATCCATGTCAGGAGAATTAAGGATAATAGTTTTTGAAGGTATATTAGGAATGAAGAATGGTAAAATTATACACAAATGATGAAAACAGCATATATGTTCAATAAATGTTTCTGCTCTTTATTTGCAAAATAAGAGTTGTGTGATTTGATTTCAGAAGGCGACTATACACTTTCCCATTTTCTAGTACCCAGGAGAGCTGTGAGTCACATTTAGCCAGAGATAGATATCTTAAATATCAGCCACTTTTGATAAATTGAATCCAATCTGTTTGATATAATCTTTGGTCTTTTAATATATCACATAAACTCAAACAAAAGCAGAATAATTTACTTACATTTGAAGAGAGAAATGACCTGAAGAACTTTTGGCTGACCGGAAGAGAAGGTTGGAGGTTGCTAGAAGTGTTGGCTGATGACAAAATCAAAATGTAGGGGTACAGAAGATGCAAGTCCTTCAACAAAATTTTGTGAAGAATAAGTCCTATTTTCCCTCCCACTGCAAGAGAAGATTAGGTTCACAATGACCTGAGGAACCTGAACATACAGAAGTCTATGGGACCTGACGAGGTGCACCCCAGAGTCCTGAGGGAATTGGCTGATGTAGCTGCCAAGTCACTCTCCATTATAACTGAAAAGTCATTGAAGTCAGTCCTCAGTGACTGGAAAAAGGGAAACATTGCACCCATTTTTTAAAAAGGGTAGAAAGGAGGACTCTGGGAACTACCGACCTGTCAGTCTCACCTCTATGCCTGGGAAGATCATGGAACAAATCCTCCTAGAAGCTATGCTAAGGCACATAAAGGACAGGGAGGTGATTTGAGACAGCCAGCACAGGTCCACCAAGGGCAAGTCCTGCCGGAACAACCTCATGGTGTTCTATGATAGAGTAACTACATCAGTGGACAAGAGAAGAGCTATGGATGTCATTTAGCTGGAGTTCTGTAAGGCCTTTGATATGGTCCCCCACAACATCCTGCTCTCTAAATTGGAGAGATATGGATTTGATGGGTGGACTGTTCAGTGGATGAGGAATTGGTTGCATGGTTGAATCCAGAGGGTAGTGGTCAACGGCTCAATGTCCAGATGGAGATCAGTGACAAGTGGTGTCCCTCTGGGGTCCATACTGGAACCAGTACTGTTCAGTATCTTCATCAATGACATAGTGCGATGGAGAGCACCCTCAGCAAGTTTGCGGATGATACCAAGCTGAGTGGTGCAGTTGACATGCCTCAGGGATGGGATGCCATCCAGAGGGACTTAGGCAGGCTCGAGAAGTGGGCCCATGTGAACGTCATGAGGTTCAAGAAGATCAAGGTCAGGGTCCTGCACCTGAGTCGGAGCAATCCCTGGTATCAGTACAGTCTGGGAGATGAAGGGATTGAGAGCAGCTCCGTGGAGAAGGACCTGAGGGTACTGGTAGATGAAAAGCTGGACATGAGCCAGCAATGTGTGCTCACAGCCCAGAAAGCCAACCATTCCTGGGCTGCATTAAAAGAAGTGTGGCCAGCAGGTAGAGGGAGGTGATTCTGCCCCTCTGCTCTTGTGAGACTCCACCTGAAGTACAGTGTCCAGCTCTGGACCCCTCAGCACAGGAAAGACATTGACCTGTTGGAGAGGTTCCAGAGGAGGGCCACAAAAATGATCAGAGGGCTGGATCGCCTCTCCAGTGAAGACAGGCTGAGAGAGTTTGGGTTGTTCAGCCTGGAGAAGAGGAGGCTCCAGGAAGACCTTATTGTGGCTTTTCAGTACTTAAAGTGGGCCTACAGGAAAGATGGGGACAATTTTTTTAGCAGGGCCTGTTGCGATAGGACAAGGGGTAATGGTTTTAAACCAAAAGAGTGTAAATCTAGACTAGATATAAGGAAGAAATTTTTTACAATGAGGGTGGTGAAACACTGGAACAGGTTGTCTGGAGAGGTGGTAGATACCCCATCCCTGGAAACATTCAAGGTCTGGTTGGATGGGGCTCTGGGCAACCTGATCTAGTTGAAGACGTCCCTAGTCATTGCTTGGGAGGTTGGACTAGATGATCTTTAAGGTCTCTTCTATGATTCTACGATTCTTTGAGATTAGAAAATTGGTTAATAGCAGCAACATAATAAACTTTTATAAGTTTGCTATTACAATTAAAACATTAGCACTCTAGACCAATGATAAAATTCATACTAAACATATAAGGAAGTGGCCAGTTGACAGCTATTGCCATAGGTAGTTGCCTTGAAACAAAGGTCCAGGGAGGATTAGGACCAGCCTGACACTGAACATTTTCATCAGTGAAGGTGTGAGTGATAAACATTGCCCAAAATGTGACCGTAAATGGCACAAGGACTTGTGGAAGACAGTGTGAGACCCATCATATAGAAAGATCTGTATTACATGGTAAGCCAGACTCCGTTCAAACAAAAACGGAGGTTTTAAACACAGAGGAACATGAAAATCTCAGTTTAAGAGTAGCAGGTACCTGTAGGAGTGGGGATGGTACACTTGTAAGGAGTGACTTGAAAATGGTCTAAGAATCCAAGCGAGAAATCAGTCCAGTTCCTGATTGGGGATGTGCCAGAAGGGTTGAATGCAGCTCCTGGATGAATACGCAAGGGACTAATGAGTAGGAGGAGGGAGCTAATGCTTTTTTGGAAACTGCCACCATCAAAGCCTTAGAAGGATTTCCCCATACAGTTCTGATGTACACATTTAACAAATGCTTTGGAGGGAGAATTATTGGGAAGAAATTTTGTGATTTGAATGAGGTAAAGAAAAAAGCTGGACTGAAAATTCACCATGGCAGACATAAGCTAAGAGATAACATAAACAATTGATGAATGCAGAGCACCAAATTGTTGCTTGTACTGTTTGATTTATAGAACTTGACAAAAATTCCCTGTGAAATGCAGTGAGGTGGTTCTTAGCTTTGCAAACACATTTTCTACAACATAAAACAGTCAGTGTATATTCCCCAGACTTAGAATAGAGAAAGGCTAACATTTTCTGTTATTTATTTTTAACTGCAGCATTATTAAACAGAACTGAAACAGCTACAGTACTGTTTTTAGGAATGTAGAATTCAGCACTTGTTGAAATCAACACAAATATTCCTACTTCTCACCTGTCTCTAATTATTAGTGTGGTGCAGAATTAACATATAAAGCAACGGGTGAGGTCCAGGTCCATAAGTAAAACTTCTAGATGCTATTATAATGCACGGAACAGTTAGTAGTAATAATGAAGTATGATCCCTTGAGCATTTCTTTGGAAAATTAACTGTGATTTGCTTGTCTCCAATATTTTAAATTCCTATTTAAATTTGTATAGGGAGAATGGGATAGTTATGAAACCAAGTTTGTTCTTATTCTCATACCTAGTGAACTGTTTCCACAGTAAGTAAGCACATAACATCACATAATTCAGTGTAATTGAGCAGTTTTTGCTTTAATAGGGTTTGTAGGAAAAAAAAAAGCCCACGGAGAACTGCTTCTCCAATTTTCTTTTTCTTTTTTTTTTTTTTACCTAACACGTGGAGAATCTCTCCTCAGGAGTGCACCCTTTTAACAGAGAGAGTGATCTAGTCCTTGTATTCTAGACATCCAAGTCTAAAAATCTTTCACTGTAGAAGCTGCTTTCTGTAGTGTCTTTTTTATAACCTTTGTTTAAGAATTATATATGACTTTGTTTCTAAGTGAAGCAAAACAAAAAGAAAAAAATAGTTTTATATTTCTCTGCTGAAGAGACTACTTTCTGAATTTACCCTTTCTTAAATTCTGTAGCACATATCTAGTTTAGTTGTACTCCTTTTTATCTGTTTGTTTATCTAGATGTGTTTAACTAGATGGCCCAAACAGTGATTGTGTAATGAGCTATATAATTGATTTAGGATACAGACTTAATAACAGGCAGGTGGTTGAGGTAACCTATTATTACCGCAGAATTAGATTTCAGTAATGCATTCTCTGTCCTGTTTTTTCCAAGAGAACAATGGGTTGAGTAGCTGCTTAAGTAACTATTATCGCAGATGTTTTACATGTATCTAGTGGAACTGGGCTCAGATAATACTTCGGGTATGTCCAATGACAAATTTGGTGTAAACAATGAACCGAAGCATTATGCCTTAGCATTTTGCAAAGTAATTACCTAAACCGAATAATTCATAATAGGCCATCACTAAATTTAAAATGTGGATGATAAGCAGGCTGTGTAAAATTGCTTGGATTCACTATTGAATTACCAGATTGTGGTTGGTTCTTTCTTTTGAAATGTGGCTGCAATTGCTGAAATGGGCCTGATTCTATAATCATGTGCATAAGGCTACTTGCAGCAGGGAGAGTTCTCATACTGAAGTCCTTAAGTGACTATCACCTGGAACAGAAGAAATTATAATGATTTTTTGTGCTGTTGCAACTCCTCTCTCTGCTTTAGCTGTCTATTGCTTTCAAAACCTCTACCCCCCCTATGCTGCCTGACACCGCAACTTCATACCTCTGCGTCCACCCACGTAAGATTTTGTGTTCAGAAGACTGCTGAATATCAAATTATCTATAAAGTTCAAAGTAGATGGTTCATTCCATGCTCTTCTGCTTCAAAAGAAAAAAAAAATCTTGACCTATAGCAAAATAATAAGATACAAAATATTTTCATGTGTATTATACCACTTATTTTCCAACAGCGTATACCAATGACATAAACACATAAGTCTTTTTCTCTGTTTATTCTATTACAGATGAGCTGATTTGATTATGCAGACACATGTGCTTATCTCCTCTGATTTTCCAGGAAACCATTTTAAAACTGCTGGAAGCTAGAAGTGGTCCAGCTAGAAGCTAAAGCATTGAAATGATGTGATCTGTAAAAGAACTTACCCCTTAAGAAAGATTTAACGTTTTCTTTTTGGACCTAAGTGCAACAGGTTCCTATCGTAGTGATTTGTACTAGAAGTTAATAATTAATGGAGTAATATAAAATTTGAAACAGTAGATAAGAGGCTATAACCATACTACAGATGGTGTTAGTGTCCAATATTAGCTCACAAAGGGTGAAAAATATCCAATTTTGAATACAGATCATTCTCCAAGTAAAAGATCGCAGTTTAGAGGATCCTTTTGCCACCTTGTTCACAAGTCAGCTAGAAGAGCTGTGGTAAGTAGATACCTGATATACAGCATTATTTTCCCTCACCCAGGCTGTCGCATATGGTATTATATCGCCTGTCCCATCAGACATCTCATTAGCGGTCTGGTCTGACCATCACCATGGTAACAGGGAATAAAACCCATTTCTCCAGCAGTGCTGCCCAGCAGCGTTAGGTAACGCACATCATGTTTGGTTCAGCTGCGAGTGCTGCAGCAGCCAGCACAAAACCCTGCACATCATCACCCTGCACAGATCCTGCTTGTCCCTCCGCAGCTCCAGGAGCTCCCTGCGACTGAAGGAAAAGCTTCTGATGACAAACACTTTAAGGAGCATGGATGTTGTCACTCAAATTTCTGCAGGCATATCTATGTGATAACCACAACTTTAATCTCTGTTTGTGCTGTTGCTCTGTGCACCCGTTCCAGACCTTGCACCTCCCCAGCTCCAACGCAGTTGGGAGTCTGCTGTAAGTGGCCGGATGAAACCTCTCTCCAGCACGCTGGCTCTTGGCAGTGCTGTGCTGGACCAGAGAGCATCCTCTTGAGCTGAGCTGTGTTCAGTCCTTGGGCAGTGTTTCCTCGTCACCTCTTACTAATGATGATTGAGGACTGTGCCCAAAATCTATTCCTTTTGGTGAGAAGGTTTTAACCTCCTCCACAGCTTTGCAAGTTGAGTACAAGTATTTTCTTCTTTCACAACCAATTATCTGCATTGCTCTGAAGAAAATTTATCTTCATATTTTGGACACACTAGGCTACTATTTCCAAACTGTACAAGAACTTACCTTCAGCAACCCTACTACATAGGACTGGTGTGTGGCTAATGCTGGAATACCCTTTGTGTTTATTGGAACTTATCAAAAACATAACTAGTTTTTAAAATTACAGTTTTTAAACTGTATAGATTCAATAAAAACATTGCAAGCTATTGAGAAGCTTTACTAAAAATAATTCTTCCCCTTGTTTACAACTGAAATCAAGTCATTGTTTACCAACACTCTACTGTCTTAATTATGTGCTGTCTTTAACATGCTAACTGCAAGTCTGCAATTAAATAATTAGATCTGAAAATCTTCACCCCTCCTCCAAACAAATTAACTTAAACAACACAAAAAAAGAAAAAAGAGTTCCGACTTATTAAGAGATTTCTACATGAAAAAATCTGTTGTTATGGATGTACTTTGTATTGGGACTTTAAGTGAAATTCAGCAACACTGATAAGTTATTTTTGTATTAAAAACAATCACAGTGTAATTTTGCCTTTAAATATCTGCTCTTCATTTCCACCCTCTGTAGATGTGCACACACATGTGCATATGTGTATAAATTAGCAGTGGCCATAAACACAGAACATTATCACCCTACACATGCAGCTACAATATCTGAATATGATATACTGTTTCCAGTCACACATTTAGCTCAGACATGAAAGAGTTTGGGCATGTGTTTGTTGGTTTAACTTCTTTTTTTTTGACCCACCAAGGGACTGCAGGAGCTCCTTTGTTACCCTAGTTGCAGTAACTGCAATAATAATAATAATGGGACACATCTTGGACTTTTTCTTATCTCGGGAGCTATAAGCCCCAACAACTTGTCGAAACTCAGAATTTGGTTGTAAATCTAAAAGCCAGAATATGAGATTCCTTAAATCTGTATTATCCTAAAAATACAGAGATGCAAAATACTTTAAGATTTTTTTTTCCTATTGTCTAAACTGAATCTTCTTTTCTGCAGTTTATCCCCATTACTACATCTCCTGTAGTCCAAGTTTACCTCTTCACAGAAGACTTGTATGCCTATGAATATAATCACTGGGTTTTGTTGTTTGGTTTTTTTTTTTTTTTTTTTTACACCGCATATAAACAACTGCAGGTTATTCAATTTTTCTTCTGAAGTCTGGCTTTCTAACCTCTGGGGCATTCCCACTCCTTTCCACCGGGCACTGCCCCATAGCTCTGCAGTATTTCTAAGCAGAGGTACTGGTAGCAGCACCAGTCACCTAAAATAATGCTGAATAAGGTTCCTCTCATGTGAGATTTTTCTTTCAATTCCTTACAGTCTTTCTTAGCCTTGTGCCGTTCTCAAACTGATTAACATATCTACTTTTCCATTTCATATGATTAATAATGAGTAGTCCTAAACATAGGATGGATAGTATCTTGTTGTGGTTTGGGCCATTTGTGCTCTAGCCGTTGTGACAGGGATCATCACTACTGTAAATCCAGATTTCCAACTGGAGATGTCTTCCATAAAACAACTGTGAAGTTTCCCCTGTGGGCATAACAGAATACCATGAGACGATGTCAGAAATTTCTGCTTTTTCATTATAATGAATGGTCATTAGCTACAATAAAATAAGATAAAATTCACTGGTTTTAATACTTTTAACAGGATTAGTATTTTTGCCATCTGTGATGTCAATTTTCTGACATTGTTGGCTCATTTAAACATATGTATATATCACACCATTATAATTTAGTGTGTTCCCAGAAAGCCTACATATTTTGGAAGTCCACGACAGAATGAATACAGTCAAAGAGTACATCTTGTAAGAAACTCAATTTAAAGTGTCATTACAGTACACAGTGAATAAAGTCACTGCATTCATTTGTGCCTCCAGTTGTGTCAACATTACTCTGTTCTCCCTTTTTCTTCAAATAAGGGATCTGACATATAGCTGTTAAAGATGACCTGAAAATAGATTTATTTTAATCCAAAATGTGGGTAAGTATAAATTAGACATTCCAGTTGTCCAAACTTAAAATGATTTTAATCTCATTGGCTTAATCCTTCCTCTTGTCCACCTTACCATGTTGGTTTTGCCCTTCATGTCTCCAACACTGCCCTGAGCTGCCAGATGCCTGCCTGCAATGCTTTTACAAATCATCCAAACTCTTTAAAAATCAATGATGCTCAGCTGAGTGGAAACTCTATCACACCCTACACTAAACAACTGATTTCTGGTGATGCCCACGGGATGGCAGAATACGTTGAAGAGTTGGCAGGCTATTGATGGCTTCCTGAGCCGAAGCTCCCACTGTGCCTGCTCCCGCGCTCTCCTTCCAACTAGTCATTTCCCAGGAAACCCCCAAGACTTGCTCCAGCTCTCTAGGTTGGGGAGGGAGGAAGGGGTGCTGGGAGATGCAGTTTCAGTTTGTGCCAGTCTCAGAAATTTAATGTGTAATTAGTGTCACCATCTGGTACTAACTGGGAGCAGGGGGAAAGGATGGTTAGGATCTCCATGCTTATTGCATACACTTTCAGCTGAGGCTCTGCTGGAATCTTCATTATAGAGCATTTTTAGGGGTTTAATAATGCAAGTTTTAGCTAAATTAGGTTTAATTTTTCTTAGCTCTTTGTAAGATGGGGAAATTATGAAAGCCTCCCACAGTATTTTATATCGACTGATTTGAACCATTTGCCATTTAATTTAAAAGCACATCTCAGAACCGATTACTTGCTAGGTTCTGGCGCTGCTGAATGGAATATCAAAACTCCCATTCATCCCAGGCAGGATTTTACCCTCAAGTGACGGGAAGAGAGTTTGGTACTTCTCAGGTTTAGGCTCAAACAGAAGATTTTTGTTTTTTCAGTCTTCAGTTAATATTTGTCATGTCAAAGAGCCTGAATATGACTATGCTCTGAAGCTTATACATATATAAAATCGTTACCAGTGTTGGAAAATCCAGCAACAATCATTGCTTTTCATGAAGTATTTTGACATTTATTGTACATTAGGAAGCAGTAAAACAGACGAATCTTCAGATTTCTATGATGTGGATTATTAGTGTAATGTCCCTATGCAACATACCAGTGTTATAACAGTGCTGTGATAAACTGTGCTGGTGACCAACATATCCTGGAGTTACGCATAGTGAAATGATATACCATTTTAATTATATGTCATCATTGCAAGACAGACTTTTTTTTTTCTTGCATTTACAGAGTATACCAGTCACAGGATAGTTGAGGTTGAAAGGCACCTCTGGTGACCATCTAGTCCGGCTGCCCTGCACAGTGCATGATCAGCTAGAGCAGATGGCTCAGGACCATACCCAACTGGGTTTTGAATATCTCCAAGGATGACACTACAGCTTTCCTGGTCAATTCTTATAATTTTCTTATGTTTAAATGGAATTTCCTGTATTTCAATTTGTGCCCATTGCCTCTTATCCTGATACTGAACACTGCTGAGAAGGGACTGGCTCCATCTTCTTTACTCTACCTGTCAGGTATTGATACACGTGGACAAGATCCTCCTGAGCCCTCTCCTCAGCCTCCAGGTTGAACAGTCCCAGTTCCATCAGCCTCTCCACATATGAGGAATGCTTCTGTCCTTTAATTGTTTTTCTGGCCCTTTTCCTGACTCTTTCCAGTAGCTTCATATCTGCCTTATACTGGGGAGCCCAGAGCTAGACACCGAACTCCAAATGGAGTACTACGGTGAGATTAGCATGTCATGCTTAGTGGACATCTGCTTAACTTTCAGATATAACAACCTGTGTGCTGTACTGCTGGTGGTCTTAGTGCACATGATCCAACCCAGGGTCAAGGGAGGCTTACAAATAAACTGCAAACAGCCAAAATACAGTTTCCTGTAACAAAAAAAAATAAAAATCCTAGACGACAGCTAAGATAGGTGCTGTTTATACAAATCAAATAGGGTTGTCTTTGTGATAGGAAATAATCTGATTGTAGTCTTTGAGATAAAATGCGACTTGCACTCCAGGGGACCAAAATGAGAGAATGTATGGGAGTGACATTGTAGACTGAGTTGGCAGGGACTTGTCATTTCCATCCCTTTGCATCTGACTGGATTGAGTTAGTTATTCACAGCCATCTCACGCAGATTAATATCTCCCGGGTTGGCAATTCATCAACTTGCCCTGCCAGCTTTCTCTAGTTCCTTTTTGTTTGCTTATTTGTTTGTTTGAGTGCAAATTCCTTACTGATTGTTTTCTTTGAATTATTCCTCCTCATCTTCTCTGCATCTTTTTTTGTGTTTCATTAATATACAACAGCAAATGTCACCTTCATTCCTGACTTGGTATCCTTCTTCTTCCCCTCTTTCAAACTCTTAGATGGCAATGTTGCTTTCCTTTTTATTTTTTTTTCCAACCTCTGCCTTCATTATTTGCATCTTTAAGCAAATTCCCCAAAGCCCTATAGATTCTTGTGGGAGACTTTCTCTACTGGGCTGCTGGATTTGCATCTCTCATTGGGGACACTGTGTAATGTTTCTGCAGCCCAAGGAAAAAAAGTTCTTTTATGAACAAGTTGCTGCCAGGTTCTGCTACCCCAAGTGGAAAAAAACCACCATCAGTCTTGTTAAGTGAGATGTGGTGGTTAAAATGCCAGCCTTCCTCAAAACAATATTTACACTATTAATCCTGAGTAAACCTGCAGGTTTACTCACACCTGGAGTGATGGTGACTTACAAAATCTGCTGGAAGAACATTTCCTTTTCCTCTCCACTCTCTGATGTACCAGAGGTGGCACATAGGGAATTTTGCTTTTGCCTGGAAATTATTACTGCAATTGGAGGAGTATCAAAATAGAGTATTTGCTTCGTACACCCCCATGCTGCCTTAAACTGCCAATGGGGTGGGTTTCAACCAGCTTATCAGACTGCACAGTTTCCCCCTCCCAGAAAAACCGCAATTTCCTTCTTTCCCAAGGAACTGCGTTCTCTGGCATACAGCCAGTCAGGTTGGGCTAGCGCTTAGGAGCAGTAACATCTTAATCCAGCATGGCTAAATTCTTGATGGTTCATTTCTCACAGCCCTGAGGAAAATCAAATTGAAGAGTTTTCACACAAGATAGTTTCCTTCATAACAGAATATGACTACGAAGATGGCATTGGCTTCTCACTTTCTATGTAATAGGCTTTGCTGAGCTTTACTAACGTTATCTCCAGCTGTTAGACTGTATTCTTCCTAGAGCCTGGGGGAGAACACAGGAATTTTGAAATTAGTCCTTGTTCACAAATAATTGTGTTTAAATCTATATGAGGCTCCTTAGAGATGATAACAGCGTGACTCTTGCCTCTCCAGTCTCTAACAACTGAAATAAAAAAAGAATAGCTGCATTTTCTGTCAGGAAAAAATATATTTGTGTGTGTTAGCATACTGGTTAGAGCTTAAGAGCTTATATATTTGGGGAGCAGGGAGACGGAGAAAGGATGAGGGGAGGATACTGCCTCTAAAACTGTTGAAAATGAGGAACTTGGTTTAACAAAGTCTCCAGAAAGCAGGTGCCACCTTGCAGAATAAGCAAAGGGACTATTTAATTAAGCAACCACCTAAGCAACTGTTTGCTTTAGAACATTGCTGGTAAACTGCAGCAACATTTGCACCAATTTGGTCAAACCTTAGCCAGGCAGTAGGACTAAAAATTGTGTCCACTTTTCCTTTGTTGTTGCTCCAGCCTATTCTCAATAAGAGAAAACCCAAACCAACAACACTTCATGGGGTCTAATATCTGAAGACCAGGAAGGCAAAGTTTTTTTCTGCATTTTCACTTCTTTGAGAGAATTTTAAAGTTGGCAGGGGAGATTGATGGGAAAAAAACTTTTCTTTTTTTTTTTCTCTGAGTATTTTTCCTATTAAAAAGAACTGTTGAGGAGGCATAAAGATTACATCAGACTCTGTTACAGAGAGTAAAACATGGGATCCTGTATTAATTTTCTTCTCAAACCATCAGTTTAAATTATTCGCTTTCTTTAGAATAGAAGTGAAAACAGTATTCATTCTCCTGTCTGTGAATATACACCGATTAGGAATTCAAAAATAGATTGTACTCAAAGGCATGTGTTCTGCCTAATTGCTTACTTTGACAATGGCAGGGAAACCTACAGTATTAGTACTGCAGCTGGTCAGAGGTGGTAAAGATTGGATACTTTATTGAAATTTCAACCAAAAGTTCAAATTAATCTGTGTGAATTTGAGTGATGTCTGCAATCTATTTTTACAGCATACATCCAGAATGTTTAATTAAAACACTATTGCAAGAGAGCCACATAACCAATGAAAAGCATCTGTTGCAAACAAATATTATTAACACTTGGATGCAGTGATTTATGAACTAATCATAGTGAAATTATCAAATCAATGTAGGGAATTCTATACCTCTAGATCTTTACTGAATGATCACTGTATTTTCTTCAGGTTGCTGAGAAATAAATTACTCATTTTAAGCCTCTTACAAATTTCAGCTGTTGTGCCTAGTGGAGGTTTGATACATCATGTGTTGTTTTGTGTATATACATAGGAAACCCAAAAGGTCTGGATCAGCTGAGTGGACCCCAGGGTGTTGCACTTTGTGATGCTCGACTTCCAGCTGCCTCACTGCTTGGCAGAATATGCAATGTCTAAATCAGCACTTGTACTTCTGTGCACCGGAAGATTAGCCTCATAGGAATGTGCCAGTACACTGACTTGGGAGCTTTGCAAGACTAATGATATCAAATACTGTGTACATCTGAAATCTCAGTTACCGTCAGCATCCACATGCTCATTTCTGGCCCCCTGGGAAGCATCTCCTCTACTTTAGAGCCATGATGCTTGATTCTCCTGTGGTCCTGGGTTTTTCTGTGCCATATTAAAGAAATGTTTAAAGTTTGAGACTGAGGATGGAAAGCTGCGCTGCTGCTTTTTCACAGTTTCTGCATGATTCATTGGTGGGGAGGCAGGGAGTTCATTCATCCACAGCTAAGTCCTGCTGCCTCATATTAGTATAAGCTGAAATGATATCAGGGCCTGATATCACAGTGGGACCTATTGAATCTACAAAGTATCAGACTAAGATGTACTTCATGCTATTCATTTGCCTTGTGCAGCCTAGATTGAGCCATTGAACAGATCATAATCTTGTTAGTGATAACCACAGCATAAACATTCTTTTCAGACAAATGGGTAATGCAGCAAAATAAATAGGCAGAGTGCTGCTAATAATAAATGCTAATCTGTGTGTTACAGATGCAGAATAACTCGTATACATTAGCAACATTAATCTTTACAACAAAAAATGTAAACTTAATAGCGCAAAGTCATCCAGAAGACCTGCACTACAAACACTTCCTGGCTTTAACAGAATGTATTTGCCAGTAGGATGCAAAAAAAAAAGCAATTCATAATTTTCATTTAAATGAAAAAACATTTAATTTTTGCTTTGGTGCCTTGATCTTGTTTTAGTGCCTGCTTATACATTTTCTAGCTTTTGAAAATAACTCACAATTATTAATGCAAGCTGCTAGTTGTCTTGCGGCCCCAAGAAAGGTAGACAACAAATTCTGGTGCTTTTCAGGTCTTGAAAACATTTACATTTTGTAATCCAAGTCTGTTACCTGGAGCACAGCCTCCATCTCTTCTCATGGCCACCCTGTCTCCATGAAGTGCTTTGCAAACCTGAATGCTGATCTTTACAAGCACCTCATACTGCAATGGCCATGTACAACTCGGCTTCAGCCTCACAAGTGCCCAAGCTTGTCCCCGGTGTGGTAACAAACCAGCCATTTGTGCTGCACATGTGGAGAGGGGCCAGGTAGGCTTTGCTAAGCATCCTTCAGGAGGAGGGGGAAGCACAAACAGGCTGGAAAAGGGATGAGGGAGGAACCTGCAACGGTTTCCTCAATGGACTTCCACGTCAGTGCTAAGTGGCCAGAATATCTGCTCTCTGCTAGGTAACCCCAGCCATGACTATATGCCAAGCGTCCTTGAAGGTTTGCCTTAAGGTGTTAATTCAAGAAAACACTGTTTTTCCGGTGCAATAATTCATACGCATTTATCATTAGGAGCCAGGTTGCCCTTAGCCTTAATCCGGTTTACAAAGAGATGCACAAATTAAACCTTTTGCAGCCCACTTGCACAGTCCTGGCAGAAGGGCTCACCAGAGGAGCCCGGGGATGTGCTGGGAGGTGTGTCCTCCCTCCCATCCTCCTTGAGGCCGGGGTGGGAGGAGACAGACAGCAGGTAGGCAGGGTTAATATTTTGCTGTCTGTGCCAGGGAAAAGACCCCACCACAACTTTTTAAGTGCTTCTTCAAGCGTTTGCTCTGTATAAGGAGGGAGTGGTGGATAAGCAATGTTTCAGATGTGAATGCAGAACTTAAGCTTTTGCCTGAGGATGGGATGAATAGGGTTTTATTTAAGGTTGTACCTAAAAGCACAATCTATCCTTAATTAGTTGTGTATTTGACCTAAAATACTTGTTTTCCCTTTCATCCAAACCCTGAGTGATTTTCCTCTTGAACCTCATTCTTTGTTCTTTTCAGAACTGCAATAAATACTCCAACTTAATGCATTAAATATGAAAAGACTTACTGAAGGGGCCCAACTTATAAATGATTCAAAAGGCCGTATGCTGGAAAGCATTTATTTGAAAACATTTATTATTAATTTTGCAGTTTAGATGAAGTTCCTATAGGGCAGTCATTTATTAAATATTGACTTGTGTTAAGTCCACCAAATATGTTTATCTGTACGACATCACATATAACCAAATAGCAGTAAAATACCAAAATGTTCCAATCACTGATTCAGATAATGAATAGAAAGTGCTTATTTTGCTAAGGTACCAAACACAACCAAAGCATTTAGTTGAGACAGCAAACATTGTGTCACTAAAACAAAGAGTGATTTGAGAGTTAGAATAGATAGCATTATATTGAACACAGGAAAAAATTCTTGGGCAAAATGTTATAACTATTACTTGAGCTAAAATAAGCATGTTAATTAAGGAGGTGTCACCTTCAAAAGAAGAAAATTACTTTGCAGACAGAGATTTCATAATTTGAACCAAAACTACTACTGACATATGGAAGTAATAACACCCTTCTGAAAGGTGTACTTGAAAGCGCTGTGCCAAACATTGGTGAGTTGGTTCCTTCCTATCAACCAGCTCTTTCTAGACTAAACAGATGGAAATTTACTCACACAGTTCACACAGGTATCATTTTGTGATAAAGCCCAAACAAATGACGGTGAAGAATTAACACGATGATGACTTTTTTTCACCCCTATGGATCATTTCATATTGTCCAGTTGGGTGCTGAGTTAAAAGAACTATCGGGTAATCCTCTTCCAAAAATGAATGAGTGAGTTCAGACAGTATGGAGATGCATGTAGACCGACAGGGGATTTTCAACAACATACTAAATTACTCTTGATTTCCCAAACTCAAAAAAGGAGAGTTAATTGTTGTTGTGGTGTTATTGCAAAAAAGCATTATAATTAATCCTAAATACATTAGCACCAACACGAAAGAAAAAATATACGGCTATACAAACTTGCAAATTATTTCGATGTTACTGCTGCTGGATCTATCTGAGGTGATCTGAATCCTTATTATAACTTCCCCACCTCCCCAGTCATGCTGGTCATTCACTGTGATCACTTTGTCTATAAGCCAGAAAGGAAAGGGCAGATCCACAAAGGAGACCGATTTCAAGAGAGTGTTTTCCTTCAATCAGTTCCACATCTTCCAGGATGGGCATTTTGGGACTCTGGATTTTTTTACCATTCCTATGGTCAAACTGTTCAATAGCCAAGCAGTCTTCCCACAGGATTAAAAAATACCCAAAGCTGTTCACAGCTCATTAAGCCTGAATTATATTCGCTGTTAGCAGTTCTAAGCAAGGCTAAGTAAGCCTATCCTTACAACCAGAAGTTATCCACACACAGGAATTTTCCTAAAGCATCAACAACACATTCAAAGCAAACGTTCTCTAATGCTGGCTGTAAATAGTGATTCAGCATCAGTGATGTTGGAGATGTCTAGGAAATTTTAGAATTGCAAAGCCAGATCAAAACTTCACTGTGATTTCACGACAGGAGGAGGCTGATCTGAAACTCGGTGGGAGCCCAGGGTCATCCTGTCACTTACAGTCCTTCGGCAGTAAACGGGGCCAAGAGGAGGTCTGCTTGCAGGGATCGAGGGATCTGGTAGGGAGGGAAATACTTTGTAGTGATGGTGTCACGAAAGGGAGGGGGCTAAATGAGAGACACAGAGCAACACGTCCAAAATATTAGTCCAGGTCTGATTCAACACAATACAGAAATTACTTGTGAAATCTGTGTCAGAACTATTTTAAGACTTTCTATTCTGCAATCATCCTGCAGTTCTAAGCATTACTGTGCTTCTTGATATTGCTTTGAAGTTTAATTTAACCCCTCCATTAGAGTCTGTACTGACCATGTCTTTCATTTTTAAAGTGGTTTCTCCTTTCATTGTCCTGGGAGAATGTAAGTGTGATTAGATGTGGTGTTTTGAACACTGCAGTGGACTAATCAGATAGTCAAGCCTAAATAAAAAGTATTTTATATACAGTAAGAAAATATACTTAATAACTTCCTTTTAGCTTTTCTACTTAGTTAGCAGTAAAGCTTAGTCATGAGGGGGGAAAAATAAAAGCCTAAATATTAATGCTGAAAAAATAGACTCCACTCTGATGTCAATTACATTTACGGGAATTAAACTTGCTTTATCCTGCCATCCCACATTACAAGTTCAGATAATTCTGGAGAAACCTTTATGGATTTACAATAGCCTAAATGAAATCAGGACCCTAACAGCTTACATTTCCACTCAGCACTCATTGTGCGCATGCATATTTCATGACCATCACTACTAGCTCATCGGCTACTTTGCCATTTGCAACGAGCTACTGCACTGTATATTTCTATCCTAAACCACTTTTCAGTCTTCTGTTGAAGCCTGATTAAAGACAAGGCTGCTGGCTCTATGAACAAGTGCCGAGTGACAAAAGAAGAGCTGTGTGCTCAGCTTGAAGCTATTCCTCTGATGAAAGGGTGTATTTTTAACGTGTGACTGCCACGTAAACAGCAGCAGCACATCTTTAGGCCGTGGCCTGTGTCAGTAAAGGCACACCTTCAGTTTTCAGTACCTCACCTCTTCCCGTCTTCTAGGGGAGAGTGACATTTACAATGTAATGAGGGCCTAATCCAACAACATGAGAGGTGTCAAGAGGTGTTGCTTTGTCTTAAGTGACAGATCTATTGGTGATGACTAAACAGCTTCCAGTATTAGGGGAGTGCTGGACTGAGCACTCCCACCCCATGAAAAGATCTAGCATTTACCTCACATTGGGCTCTTCAGTACTGAACATGCGCTGTTAGAAGTGACAGAGCACCAAGGGGACTGTAAAATAGATCCAGCTGAGATGATAATACATCCTTTCCCTGTTCACAGGTCCTTATTTAGATTCAGCTAAAACTAACTTTTGATGTTTGTGTGCAATGCAGGATGAAGTGATGGTCCAGAGACTTGGAAGCTGTGAAACGCGGGAAGTTGTAGAAAAGACAGAAGCTTGGTTTAAGAAGCTTAAATCCCATGGGTAGATGTTGTTTTTCATGGTTAGGATTTGCTAATTGAGATGTCAGCAAATCTGCTAGAGGAGCTGTCTGGCTGTGAAATCCATCATTAGCAGAGTGTTGAAACAAAGGCATCTTCAAGAGCCTGTAGTTGCAGTGGCATTCACCTGGCTCAGGCACCCGGAGGAAATGTCAGCAATGGGAGCAACTCCTTTCCTGAAAATCCTTCCAGCATTGCACTTTCCTCATTTTCATGCTCTGGTGATCACATTAAGTCCTTGGTACTATTGCAACTTTTTGAAGGACAATGCATTTTCAGTGACTTAGTTTTTACAACATATTTACTAGGTTTTGCAGACAATTATGTTTTTTAATTGTCCTTAGTTTTTGTGAGCAAGATCTCAGTCAAATCTGGAAGAAATCTATCGTTTCCCCTCTATTGCCTCTACAGGAAAGATTTCTGAGAGAATGCCAAATAAGCAAGTTGGGAAGGGTGATCCATGGATGTGTTTCAGTAATTACCCCCTTTGGAACAAGAAAACAGAGATGAGATTGTGGCTCCACAGAGTTGCAAAAGCTGTGCTCGGCGAAGAACTGTCTGAGGTAGGCTAACTAAAATAAACCATAAAGTGGGATGTGAGAGGAAGAGCAGATGCGGGATAGATGCTTACCTAGAAACAAGAAGAAAATGCACTAGCCTTCAGTCCTCCCCAACATGTTGAGAAAGCAGGATGCTGATGTTATTTTCCATAATCACTTCTTCTAGTAAGGTGATGAGGTTGAGGGGTAGGGTAACCTTATGTCCATTGCCGTGATAAGTTATAGACCTTTGCAATAACTGTAGTTGACTTTGCAATATGAGATGGTGGAAATGTATGAATGCATGGCTGTCCCCTGACCATGAAAATGTTTGTGTGTTTTTTGAGGGGAGACTTTCTGCAGGAGACTTTGGGCTCTGCTTTTCTCTTCCTAAACTGATGTTGGAAAACCAATATCACAGAATCACAAAATGGTAGGGTTTCAAAGGGACCTTTGAAGATCATCTAGTCCAACTGCCCTGCCAAAGCAGGTTCACCCACAGCAGGTTGCACAGGAACGCATCCAGTCAGGTTTCGAATATCCCCAGAGAAGGAGACTCCACAACCTCTCTGGGCAGCCTGTTCCAGTGTTCTGCCACCCTCAAAGTAAAGAAGGTTTTCCTCATATTGGAAATTCTTTCCTATGTTCCAGTTAATTCCATCATCCCACTGCCTTGGTGGAAGAGAAATCAAAGGGAATTATAACAGCTGTGATGAGCACATGAAGCACTTCGCAAAGGAAGGCAAGTTTGTGGAAAAAGAAGGGAGCTACTACAGACCAGACAAAGCTGGGTACACTCCAGCTCTGAAGGGCTCTGCAGACACTTGGATCCAGTTGAAAGGAAATGTGTCATTTGGGATGAGAGCTTGCCTCTGCTCCAATGCAGCCTTCTGCCTGCATGGAGGAATTATCCAGCTGCCTTATGGGAGCCTCATGGGGACTAATGGACCCCTGGTTGCTTGGCCAAGCAAGATGTTTGAAGTGTGTGGTTAACTTCAAGGTAATTCATCCATACCAGTGTTTCCTTTTTGACAGTTTATAAGAGTCCTAAAAGCTTAAGGAGTAAGGAAGAAGAAAGAGGTCTCACAAACAAAGTAAGATTTAAATGGGGTTTGGGGGAAATCTGGATTCAAAAGTTGGTTTTGGCACAGACCTCTTTGTAATGTGTGTGATTTCTGTAATGTGCCATTTCAGTTTCTCATGGGTTGCTCTGCAGGAACATTAAAGAATGTTAAACCTTTTTAAAAGTATCAAATATGCTTGGCCCTTTAAGATTACTAAAGGAATAAGTATATTGGAGTTTGTGAAACATTTATACATGGGGAATGTGTTGACTTTAATATTTTCCCCATATTAACATTTGATCAATCCAAGAAGGTACTTTGCATTATTTTCTCTCAGTTTCAGAGGTTTGGGGCTTCCTGTTAAATCAATATTGCCATATTGTGAGTGTGGAATGATGACAAACTGGGAACAGTTGTTTCCTAATGTTTACATTTTAAAATGGAAGCTCAGCTGATGTCAGTAAACCTGTCCCAAAAGGAGAAAGCATATCATTGAGTGTATATCTCACTTAGCAGTAACTCTCATGTACCACTTCTTTCCTCTACCAAGAAACTTTGTGGAAAGCAAGTTATGGAAAGGAGAGATCATTATCATATTCAATTAAGTTTGTATGCAATTATGCTTGAAATCTTGCCTTCTCTTTTTTTCGTGCTGTATGCACACCACTGTGAAATAAAACAAAATATGGTGTGCCTATGCTTCTGCAAAGGGATTCCCTTCAAAACTGTCTAAAGCCAATTAGCTATGTCTCTTTGCCTGCAGCAAGAATATCAACACATACTGTAAATCTTCCCGGTTCCCTCATTTCCTTTGGCTGTTTAAATTGTTTGAGGCAGTGAGTAGCAAACAGAAAATATGTTATTGCATTCTGTATGCTTCTGTAATTATGATGCTTTTCTAAATGAAAAAGAGTGTACTTTTCCACTTTCTTGCTCTATCCCTTTTTCAACAATTGCTGGTTCTGTGAGAGGCAACTTCATGCCAGCTAAAGCAGTCACACATTCTTCCACATGGAAACACTTCTGTTTGTAAAATCTGATACAGCAGCCCTGCCTGGCCATCCTGCAGCTCCTCCTGGGGATGCCAAGGTGGGGATTGCTGGGTCCAACCAACACGGTGCCCTCTTCCAGCAGACGGCTCTTGCTTGCTCCCTCACTCATCTCTGCTTGATGCAAACCCTCATCCCTAGGATTCCTGACCTATTGAAGATACCCCAGTGAGTATCTAGTGAAGACTGCATCAGGTTTCTCTTCTCCTGCCCTAGCTAATACTCCAGCACCACCCCATCAAGTGTTTAATCCTTAGTTACCCTCATACGTTTTCATGCCATACTTCCACAGCATTCAACATACATTTTGAATTTCACACTGTGAAAATATTACTGTACAATAAAGCCCCACAGCATTTTGTGTTATGGGAGATGAAAAAAATGAGGAAAAATAATAACACTGTCTAAGGGTCACAGGAACTCAGAGCTAAGTACCTGATATCATCGTCCAGACCTGTCTGCTCTGGAGGAAGCTAACCCCAAAAGCTGTGTGTTGTGAGCACCCTGCATTGCCTGCACTCCAATATCTGGCCCTGGAGGGGACGCATGTGTCGGTGATGCTGTAGCAAATAAGCCCAAGTTACTGCCAGGTTAACATTCACCAGTGCAGTTAGAACTGGGATATGGAGCTTGAAGCGTTCATGTTTATTCTCAGGACATTGCTGGAGATTTGACACTGGACACATCGAATTTAGATCTTATCTGTTCTGTCCACTTCTTGGCTCGAATGTATTTTGGTTTTCATTAATGGTTTCCATCAGTATTGTGATTGCTCCTCATACTCTTGTGAACAGTTTTGCTGCCCAGAATACATCAAAATAACAATTACATGTTTCAGGATCTTTATTGCAAATTTAAAACATTCTTGCTTGTATTGAATACTTCCAACTAAAGCTGAATACCAGCAGTACATCGTGCATAGAGCCTGTATGAGGAAAAAAATGCCAGAAAGAACTTCAATCTATAGCTCTGATGAAAAATGGTTGTTAGGAAGCTGTGTTAGGCATGGGGGCCAAAGAAGTCACTCAGCACATAGAGTAGTTCTCTATAGGAGACCTCTAACTGAGGTGGAAGTTGAGGAAGAGGAGGAGAAATAAGTTATGAGGCCCTTGTAGCATTGGTCACAGCCTGACCTCAGCTCTATCCCTCCGCTGGATGCCACTGCGCTGGAGGGGGCTGCTGTGTGGCCAAGTGGCTCCGTAGCCTTGCGTGCAAGAGCAGGCAGGGGCAAGCTTCCAGGTCTTCTGCACCAGGACTATCAGCTTCCCTTTCACAAGCACTGACAAAATCACTTGCTGTCAAACCCAGTGTTTCTCTATATGTCGACACTATCTCTAGCCATCAGATTTTGAGTGTCTGCTAAAGATGAATTTAGCGTGGGTCTGTGAATGTATAAATACAGTGTGATGACTGCAGAGACAGATCCCAGCACCCTTCTGGATTAGAGGCCAACACGGACTTCACTCTCCAGACTAAGTATCTTGTTGAAGAAGTAGACTTATCAACATCAATTTGTCCAATTATGACATCAGGTTAACTGTAAACATGCTTCAGCGCTGAAGGAAACTATGTCAGGACAATTGTTTCTGATGAAACTAATGAAAGATTGATTATGCATTTAGATGGCATATGAAATTGAAAGTTCAGTGGTTGTTTGTCATTGACACATTTATAGACGATTTTACCTCTCCTAAATTAAAAAATATGAACAGCTTTGTTAGGTAAAAAAAAAGACAAAGGGAAATTATGCATATTTCATTGTTCTTTACAACAACCAGGATTTTTAATTACAGAAAACACTCATCAAGTACTAGTAATCAAATGTAGACAATATATAGCACAACAAAATAGAATGAATAATCTGAAGCTTTTCCGGACTAATAAGAATAACTAATCTATGAATCAAAGGCTAATTGAATATTCTCCAGTATCTTCCCTGCTTTCAACTATTTAATCCAAATACCTTCTTCAAATGAGAAAATCTATTTTAGCTGAAAAAAGCTCATGTTTATTAACACAAAAATCAGAGCACAAATGTAACTCCTAGACAGGAATTTGCATAACTGAAAACTATGATCGTTTCATAATTTTCTTTACTGGAATACCAACTTTTTTTTTTTTAGTTGTATCTTTTTTGATTCTTGACATTTTCCTTTTCATTGCAATCCCCCAAAATTTAACACAGCTCACTGGGGACAGCTGCCTAGACTCAGCCCATGCTACTCTACTTTCAAGTATTTAATTGGCCTCAGAAGAGCAATTAGCTATATGTACTGCCTTTTTATCTATACATTTTTCTGAAAACTATGTAATTGATGCAATATACAAAAATATACAATTTCATGTGAAGTATCTGTAAGACAAGATACTGACAAACCTCTTGTGTTTAAGACAAAAAACATTTCTGATGAATCTGAGGAATATATACATATTTGTAAACCAAGAGATGTTTGTTTTTATGCATTATTACATGCAAATGAGCAGATATAGCAACTAGAACAAATAAGTTTAAAAAATATCTGTTGAGTGTTTTACCATAAGAAATAAACTTTTTATTATTTTAACATAAGATTAGCCCTAGTAATAGGGATACCATCTTGTGAAATATATGTGTAAACTTACACAGTCATCATAAAACATATTTCTCAGAAGTGTCTCCTCTCAGGGAACATAATTCATTTTAGTCCCAGTGTTTCACACAAAATTGACATGATTTCACTTTTATTTTTGAAAGACCTAGAAATATAGACATAAAGATGACAATGTGAAAAAAAGTTATGTATGCCATAGCTCTTTCTTACATAATATTCAGCTTGGAGCATGAATAATAGCTCTTATATTTTAGATCTTTTTTTCCTTTTTTTATTGAGCTAAATGTTCAGCTTACATAAAACAAATCACTTCAATAGTTAAATCTGCAAATAATCCAATTCGCAGTCAACTGTTCTGGACCATGTCTGAGAGTCGTGACCTCAGTATCAGAAGGTATATTTACGTGAATCATGGCGTTGACCTTCACGTTTGTCTCTCTTCTTTCCGCCACACTTCTCTTTCTTTTCCTTTCTTTATATGGTATACATTTTGTGCCCTTCCACTTTCTAAGTGAATAGTTTGCTACGTATGATTGTCAGTGCAGTTGTACATGTGTTTATCTGCTTTCTGTTACTTTTACTTCTATTACTTTTCTGTTATAAACTGTGTTTGGTGTCAGTCAGAAGATCAGTTTAATCCATTTAAAACAAACACCTTGTGTTTTTGTACTTAAAGATACCTACTGCATGAATAGATAGTTACAGTAGTACAAATCATATTATTGGCATGGTAAACTAAAGGTTAAAATGCTCAAATTTAATTTTCAAAATAAGACTTTAAAATCTTTAATATTTTCCAAAATCAGTAATGATTTGAGCACCTAATCTGAATCATTGTTAAATCTTTTGCATTTGAGAAGGACATAAGACAGCGTTTGCAAGGGCACAAATGGTGGTGTGATACACTCTCTCTGCAAGGAGATGAGGTTTTCCACCCTCTCCATACACCAACCTGCAGGACTAGCAGCAAATAATGGGCAGCTGTTGATGTTGCACTTTTAAAGAACACAATGCATTTATAACGGTGGAGGTGAAACCTCTCTGTGCCGAAATCAATAGCAGCTTGAAGGGAATCAGAATATCTGCCGGAACAAAGAGAAACAATCCATAGGAACAGCAGAGCAGCCCTCAATAAAACTAACCATTGAAAACAAACTGAGAGAGAGAGAGATTTCATATTAAAACCAAATCTTTACAGAAAAAAAAAAAAAAGAAAAATTAAATTGCAGTGTTTCTAAATAACTGTCCTGTAATTAACAAAAAGTTTAAAATCTCTAGGATTTAATAGAAATGCAGACAGGCAGTGTATGGCTGCAGATTTCAGGCTACTGCTTCAGCTTATTTATTCTGCCCTCAGCCAAAGGAAGGGAATGGTGCCTGTGACAAATCAGTTGCATTTCTGGATTTCTGCACCCAAGGGGGCACATGAGAGTGGGAGGCGGCTGCAGCAAAATCAGAAACATTTCAATTATTTTCTGGGAATTGAAAGCGAGTTCCAAAATACTGCAATTTAAACTGGGTTTCAGCCCTCCTAGTCCTCAGAATTCCCTCAGTTTGAATTGAAAGAGGCACACTGAACCCACAACAAAATGCTATTGCACTATGGGTGGAAAAAGTTGTTTGGAAAGCATTGATGTGAGTAGCTTTTAATATCCTACTGCCAATCATCAATAATCTAATTCAAACTGACTGCTGGCATATTTATTACCTGCACTTTAAAGAAATCTTGGCTAATTCATTGTTTTAAACTTTTCCTCCCATTATATTAGTGACAAACCTGTGCTCTTATCTCTGACTGGAATTTAAATAGGTGGCTGGCTTTGTGTACCTCAGTGCCTCTGCAATTCTCCTGTTTCCTTTTAACACAGTCCTACTTTCACAAATGTTCGGGAAAAAATTGAAATGCTTAAGTCTCTGCATTATACAATACTGATTGCCCCCTGCTGTCACTTCCTTTCTACAATAACCTTACTACAATAAGGTGACCAGAAATGTTCACAGCATATTAAATATGACCTCATTAAGGGGTATAAATGTTCAACTACTACTGTTTTACTTGTATCTCACACTATGGGTCAAATCAGCTTTTGGCTGTGTGCATGGACTTCGCTGACCTAGTACTTGTGAGAGCATAATTTGGCTGACTGTCTCCAGTGAGCACTTAGTGTTACTATTCTTCTGTTTGTTTGCTATATGGAAATAAGGGTGGGAAAAGGCCTAGAGCGATATGTCTTCTGTTGTGGAAGTAGTTTTGGTCTTTACTATGGCACAAATGCAAAACATTACTGCAACGTTTATTAGTGTAATTCCAAAGATGGGCTGGAGCCAACTGGAAGAGATGCTACAGGCTCCCTGAGAAATAATGCCAAAGACTTATTTCTTAATATTCAGCATGAAACTCCCAATTTAAAAGCAATCCAATTTGCTGCTCCTAGCGGTGATCCATCCTTTCCCTTTTTTAACCTCCTTCAAACATAGGTAGTCTCCTATAATTTCTTTCTCTCAACAACACTTCTTTCAATCCATCTGTCCAGCTTCATAACAGTTCCTGTTGCTCTTTTCTGTACTCCTGATATGTCAATATCTTTCTGGTATAGGAGTGCCTTGAACTGTGCAAAATTGTTGCAGGTGAGGTCACAGCAAGGCTTCAGAGAGAAAAATTATTATTGGCACTTCCCTGTTCCATTATGAGATCCTTCACAGGCTGCAATTTTAATCCTCAGTGGCCATTCCTGCGATTTCGTCAGCTTTTCTTTCAGACCTTATGTGCAGTCTTCCCAATACCAGAATTACCCATCTGTCGTGGAAGTGCGGCTGTTGTGCGCTGCAGGAAATTGTGTGCTAGACTGCAGAGCCAAAGTCTAATTGGATGCCTATGGATACACCTGGAATATATATTAGCATAAAACTTAACTCCACAGTTTGATCCCAGGTCCTTAGCTGTCCGCCCTGCATAGCAGTGAGTACAGCTTTTTTTTTCCTAAGTGAATGA
Source organism: Pluvialis apricaria (assembly GCA_017639485.1). Taxonomy (NCBI): domain Eukaryota; kingdom Metazoa; phylum Chordata; class Aves; order Charadriiformes; family Charadriidae; genus Pluvialis; species Pluvialis apricaria. The sequence goes on along the minus strand of CM030008.1, from coordinate 114,870,004 downwards.
ACTAGCTTCCTTTGAAGCAAAACCCTGTGTGATTTTGGGGACCATTCACTGCAAGGTCCCGTATGAGAGGTGATATAAAGAAGACAGCCAGGTTTGGCTCCGTCTGCCCCCTTTACCTGCAGGCTTTGCTCTCCCAGTTGCCCTGTGCCGGCACACTGTGCTCCAGAGTATGTCAGAAATACCCTCACATTTCTGTGTTCCAGTTAAGCTCTTCTGCCTGTGCTGCTCACCTGAGCACCCTCAGCTCACTAGCTTGCCTAATTTCTTCTTTTATGTGTATTTGCATTTTCCATTCTGGATGTGATTCTGTTGTACACCCAAGCAGGAGCCAATATATAGCTTTAGTCCATGCTGCAGGCGTCATTTTTTCATCAGCACTTTAATTCTTTTTCCAGCTATGCCAAGGGAGCTAAAGAACATTTTGCATTCTGGAAGGGAAAAAAAAGCACGCTGGAAAGATTGAATGGTGAAGAGCACAGCCAGCGGTAAGCAGCAAACTTCCAAGTGCCCACTTCACTGGCTGCAGTCCTCCTCTTTTGAGAGCTCATGGTCTACAGGAAAGCGTCACAAATGGATGTAAAACATCCAATACACTTTAGAGCTCCCTTCCATCCTATGTGCCGCATGATTATCACCTAATCTTTTGATATGTTATGAACAAGTTGCATGGAATACATAATATCTTTCTAAATTAAAAACAAGTGCTAAACACTGACTATAGAGGATAAACTATCCAGTCATCAGTCATACACATTTCAACTCACTGGCTCTGTTACCTTGCTAACATCAGACCTAAATATTCTACGGAAGTTTTTCAAAGCACAAACAAGAATATGAGAAGGAAATATCTGCACATACCCACTAAATCATTTCCTTTTTAATTTACCCAAAATATATGATCACTTCAAAAAATCATAAAATGAAAATGCAAAGCCAGTGCAAATCTTGTAGAGGAATTTCTATCTACAAAGAGACCAAAGGCATGTCTATATTTCCCACCAATCACAAGTATTACTCTGCTGCCCAGCAGATGGGATTTAAAAGGATTTGTGTGGTCACCACTACTTTCCCTGCTTTAAAACTGTACTCTGTCATATCTTGGTAAGCATGATTTGAAGAACTGAGAGAGCAGCAAATCAAAACAGTGACCAAAAAAAATCGCACAGAAATGGGTTGCTGAAGAAATCACAGCAAATAAATTTCAGCAAGAACAATGTCAGGTATCAATAGGAGAGGAAAACATCTTCCTCCAGGCAGTAGAATGTATATTGTTTTTTACCCAAAACCAGCAACAGCAATTCTGTAGCTAAAGATTAGACAATCAAATTCAGCAGCACAAATCAAAACAGTCTTCTAAAATCATTCATAGAAATGATGTAGACTCAAAATGGGCATCAAGAACATCATTCAGGTGCAAGCCATAGCAAATCATAGACTAGACTGTATCCAATAGTCATTGATTTACACTCAGGATGAACCCTGCCTTGTAAAAGGATGCAAAATCTCCTGTCTCACCGCCTGGTTTTCTTAGGCACTGCAAAGCAGAGCTGGTAGCAAACCCCATTCACTTTCCAGGCTCAGGGCTCGCCTGCTGCTGCCTTTATGGGGACAGGAGCAAGAAAGAGCCAGTGACTTCAGAAAGTGAGCTCATTTTAAAAGCACCTAAACCTGCCAAGGGCACCCAGGAAAAACCAGGAGCTTGCTCTCTTTCCGTTCCTTTGTGTTCCTTTTCTGTTCCTTTTTGTGTCCAGGCATGTACCAGATGTAATCTGGTCTAGCAGATAATGAAACATCTCAAACTGGATGTTTGGAACAGCCCACCTCTCCTTATCATCAGTGGGCTTTGGGTCTGAACACAAGTGAATTGCAGAAATAGGAAAAGGAGCTCCTTGCTTTTAAAGAAAGATGCTCTGGAAAAAAAAACTTAACAGTTAATGTGCAACTTGGATATAGCTGGCAAAAAATAGCAAGAAAAACATGGAAATGGTAATAAAATCTACAAAAATGCCACTCATTTAAGTTGACCTAGTACATGAGTTTGCATATAAATTAATTTCATTTCTAACTTAAGGGAAGATAGGATGATATAGAAGAACTAGAAAAAATATGAAAATAATGTTTAATGAGTCTACTCTTTTCATCGACTTAGTGAATTATCTGAGAACATATAGTACTTGTTTTAAATTTGCTTAGTTTTTCACATTTTTAAAAATAAAAACCTCCCACCTTGTGGGTTATTCAGTCACCTACAATTCCTTATTATCGCAGTGATTTTATACTGAGGCATAGTGACTAGCATTTATAAGGCTAACCTTTATAAACCATTATTGGCTTTCACTCAAATGAAATTGGTTTAGTCACCAAAAAATATCTTTTTGTGATTAAATACATCTTAAGTATTAGCCAACACAAATCTTGATTTGCTTAAACATCTCCTAAAAGACATTAGAAAGGGATGCAAACACAATCAACAAAAACTTTAAATTAAAAATTTTTTTCACATTTACTCATTTTTTATTCCTTTTCACTCAGTTCTAATCTATGATTACTCAGTGATTGTATTCCTGTAATTCGTCAGTTTGGAAATGTTGCATAATACAGATTACTTCCTCTTTTCTGCTACTTAAAATATAAGGAATTGTTGCAATGATACCTTAACCTTTGTAACTTCACATTTTCCCCTTGTTTCTGTGCATCTTTAAAAGATGTAAAATAGATAACACCTGACTAGTTCTGAGCTTGCATTAGATGAAAGTTTCGCTTTATTTAGAATTTCTACAGAAAACAGTTATTCAGGCTGAAAGTCACATAGGCTACATAGGCAGTACAGCAGAATAGTCTGAAAAGGTTCAAATATAGAAATGCACGTCTTTACAGTGTATCAAAATTTTGTCCCAGAGAAAACACTGACATCCTAAAATACTTGTGTAATGATCACAGACCAGATTTTCATATTTCATATTTGCCTGCTCTTTTCTACCCCAGAATCTCGTAAACTTGAAAATGAAGAACTAAGCAAATCTATATGCTGCAACAAAAGGCACTAAGCGATAGCCCACGGCCACTGGAGATTACAGTAGAAAGCATTGTGGTCTTCAGAATGTAAGAGACTAGAAGAACATTATGCTGTTCAATAAAATGAAAATCATATCTATATATAGACTGACTGGTACTGGAAAGACTCAACAGTTTCTGGAAACTGATAACAGTAGCTAACCACAACCTACTGGTAGAGCCACATTTTATTTTAAAATCCTTCTTGTTATGTCTGTTCTCCATTTCTGTTACTTAATATACCCATTTGTGATATCCTGTATATTTATCTGCCAGGTGGAAGGTTATTTCACTGTGGTTACTAATCATTTGGTATAGCATGAAGGATAGCTGATCCCTAATGAGACTCTCTTAAAAGATTCTGTTCATATGTAATTCTGCTTAATACAAATTTTATGGGATACCAGAGTTGTGTTACTCATTTCCTTTTATTGCTAGGAGCATTTATACAAAGCACAATAATATTAGTAATATTATTTTACGTTTCCACAGCATTTTCCATCTGAGCTGTTTCGAAGCATTTACGAAAAATATTTAGCATGCAGTAGGTCTGTGAGGAGACTTTTAGACTTCTGATTTCCAGTCTTATCTCTGCACAGTTGGACTCATCCTTCTCATCTGTCCTGTAAGCTGTTGGAGTTCATTATCACCAGTTAAAAATAGCTCATCATACAGCTCAGTTCATGTAAACAGATAAAATTATGCCAAACTCATATAATTTAGGTCAATTTATGCCAACATTTTGGTTGATATACTAATCTTCCAGGTTATAGTATTTATAATTCAAAGACACTATTGCTACTTATGGTCTCCTCCTGTCCCCTCTTTCAGTATTTGTTTTGTCGTTAGAAATTTTCCTCATCTGTGAGATGGAGCAGTGAACAAGGTCCCCAGCCCTGATAAAACTTCACCTTTAGGAGCAGTGGGACATAGTCTATGTTTTTTCTTCTTTGACTTAGAAAAACAGAGTAATTTAGGTAGAAAGAGTCCTTGGATCCAAGGTCCCTGCTCAAAGCAGGTCTAGCTCCAAAGTTACCCTGTGTTGCCTGTGGCCTTGACCAGCTGAGTTTTGAATATCTCCAAGGACACATGTTCCACAGCTTTTCCTGGAAACCTGTTCCTGGGATTAACCACTCTCACTGTGAGGACATTTTTCTTCATATCTAATTTGAACTGGCTGTGCACATGTTAGCACCCTCCCAGTGAGGGCTTGGTTTCATTGCTACCAGGACGTGCTGATGATTCCTGCTCATCGTGTATCTATCTGCCAGGCCCCCATGTCCTCTCCTGCCCAGATGCTTCCCAGCTGGCTGACCCCGGCCTGCACAGGGGCTGCATGGGTTATTCCCCTGCATAAGGTTTCCATCAGCCCATGTCTCCAGCTTGTTGGGGGCCCCCCCTGAATTGTGGCCATGCACCCCAGTGTACCTGCCGCTCCCCCCCAACTCAGAGCAGGCCACAAACTTGCTGAGGGTGTGCACCATCTGCTTTCCACATTGCTAATGAAGATAATGAATGAGAGCAGCCCCGGGGCTGACCTCTGAGGATGCTGCTTGTAAGCAGCTGCTGGTTGCACTGGGGGACCACTGATGATGCTCAACAGTTCAGCCAGCTTTTCACCCACTTTATAGTTCACTCACCCAGTTCACTTCTCTCCAAGGAAAACATTTGCAAGAAACTCTCGTTCCTTATAAGTTAAACTTTACAGGTTTAGAGCTGGATTCTAATTATTCTTTACTCTTTTGCCAGCCCTACCTTTGCTAAACCTGGCAGATTTAAGAGAGCAGGTAAAGCAGGTACAGAAATCTAGAATTAACAGCAAGAACTCTTTTCATTTTCTCCTGCCATCTGCATTTTTAACGAATGAGTATTCTAACTGTAGGAAATGATGGGCAATACACAGCTCACCATCACTGCTGGTGAGGGAGATGCTGTTCCTTTGCATCAGAGCTGAAGAGCTCCCTCAAATCTGTCTGTGGCTGAGACGCTTTTCCAGAAGGAAACAGGAGAGCAGACAAGCTACCTACAGGTATTGTCAGCCAGAGCTCGGGGTTTACCTTCTGCCTGCTTGTTTCTCACCCCTCTGTCGTTGCAACACACACCTGTTCAACTGTCCGCAGGGACAGCTGATTAGGTGAAGTAACCCTCTTCTGAAGTGCTGTAGATACTTCACTTAGTTAGGTTTTGAAAGAGGAAGATGAAAAATCATACCCATTCTGTCTCTCAGATATGATACCCCTTGCTCTTCACAGAGAGCACTTCCAATCCTGATTACAGGTTTTTTAGAGTAAGTATAAATGGCTCTGCTCCTTCTACTGGAACAAAGTGTTTTTTCTCCGTGTTTGTTCTCCCCGAAAGAAAAAGCCTGTTTCAGTTATATTGGGTATCAAAATTACCATCAAAACATAATCTGAAACAGTATGTAATTATTTTTTCATTTGCAGATCAGTCTTTGACAGACATGTCTGAAGGCAAAATAGATTCATATCCTTAACAACCTTCTAGCTGCTGAAATCTATAAACAGCTTATACAAGGTGCAAATTGCTATTTCAACAAATCAGGAAGGCTTAAAATAAATCTTTGAAAAGTGAAGTAACTAAATTAAACTCTGAATGGTGAACACATTCGGTAGCACAGAAAACTGGACAGTCATTTAATAAATGTCTTTTTAATTGCCTTCATTTTGTTAAAGGAAATATTTCTAAATGAACAAAATATGGGTTGGTTCTTCTAAATGTTACACTGAAGTCAGAACAACTACGCTGACTTACTTCTAGAAACCATGAAGGCTCAGCCATGCCATGGGGGTAAGAAATGAGAACTTAGATACCACCCTACAATACATATCCTTAGTACACTTTCAAATTACAAAGGGTTTTAGGGGCAAGTTGTGTTGTAAAAAGCCAAAATGCCATTGCCTAAAACTGAGCTATGTCTTCTGTGGTAGCATATTCTTTGGGCTTTATTCCTGCAAGTTTTGCTAAAGCAGAAATATTTCCGATTTCTCAGTGAAACTGTACTTCTAGGAGGAATATTCAAACAGTTCTAAGTTGAGATTTTTTTCCAGAGTCAGGCAACTGGATGTTGTGAAGAATTTGATTAAAACTAGCATGTGAATTATTAGGTCAAAAAATGCAGAGAGAATATGTTTCATACAAGCAGCTAGCTATCCTCAGCAACACATCTATGGCCTCATGTGTCCACAAAGAAGCGTTAAATAATCTATTCTTAGAATTTAGTGCAAGGACCCAGCCATACAGTCCTTTTATCTTCCTCTTTAGTTTATTTGTCCAGCTTCACCAGTCTGAGGAACAGAAATCAGTGTTGAAAAAGGAAGAAAAAACGTTGAGTCCAAAGGGAGGCAGGTCCTCTCTTTCTTTACCAGCTGAAGTCAAACCACACAGCACTGGCCTGCCTTTCCCAGGCAATGCACTGCCCAGTGCACAGAGCGCTGGAGCCCCCTCACCAGCCTGCGCCCCACTGCTGGGCTGCGTCACGAAGCTGGCTTGATGTATTTCCAGAAGACAGCAAAGCCCCTTCTCCCTGTGGACTGATAAGATCCCTATTCTTTGGCTGAAAGGAAAAGAAGATTCCCATGTCCTTCTTGTGGTTAAATGATGCGACCGTGTAGGTCAGATTTGTAGCCTGTTCACCAAATAGTTCTACAACCATGGAAAAAAATATGGCATGTCTTTAAAGCCATCACAGGTACTTACCAAAGGGAAAATGAAACCCAAATTAGGAGACTCTTCTCATTGCATTCAGAAATGCTTTTTGTCAAATGGAAAGTAACAGTTGCTGAACGAATGTGATACTAACAGACGTTATCAAATTATTATCAAAAAGTTTAAATCTCCACATCTGTTCTTTGTCTGTGGATGAAACACCAGGTATTAATGCTTTTCTTATTATGTGATTATCTAGTTTCCAGATTTTGCAATGGAAATCGGATGCCATAGAAAAGCATTATATACACACGGCAGTATCTAAATTGAGAGTTTTCTATTGCGTGCAGTACCTCTGGTTTAACTACAGCTGTATAACAGTGCATCAAAATATAAGATGATCCAAAAGATCGAAGTTAAATCTAGGGATGTATCTGTGCAAAATGAAGCACAAGATGCTCTCTCATTGGTTATGAAAATATACACTTAAACACTTTAGCAGACTTTTGTGTTCTTCATTAAGTAGAAATACAGTTGTGCCAGTAAAGCTTAAAGCATTTAAAGCAGTAGCATTTCTTCAAGATTTAGCATGCATGACTCTCAGTTAATACCCCTAGGTATTTTAAAAACTGAATTATCTATTTCTGTTTAAATTCTGAAATGTATTTCATTTAGGTTGCTAGTACAAAGTCTTACTGAAGTTTTTTAATCCATTTCAGCTTTAGCAAACATTCTCCACAGTATTTCAGCTGAAGGCCTTCCTGTTTGTCTTAATTTACTGTGAATAAATTTGTTTCTACAATTAGCACATAGGCCCCTAAAGCCAGAAATAATAAATTATTGCTACGGTGCATTTTGGGATGTAACTTAATTACTCAACCTAAGTACTAGAACTATGAACAAGAAGCTTATTTTAAGAATTAGGCAACTTGCAAGACAGAGTTGAAACTTCCCAATGGAAATATGATGATCTTTACACATTTCACTAATAAAACCTACTTCAAGCAATGTGAGGCATTATGTAACATTCAAAAATGTAGGAGATAAACCAGCTTCCTTTTTAGAAAAAGAACTTTTATATAAGTCCATTGAAGCATATTCCTCAATTAAGAGTACGCGGCCTGTTATTTTAAACTCTTCCAGACAAGCACAGAACCTTTTGTCACTTCTATTGTGACTATTTGTGGGAGCAAGCAAAAAATACTGTGCAGTATTCAAGCTTTCCTCAGCCTGCGGATGTGCAGATCAACAGAGCCAGTTCCTTTTTGCAGAGTTGTTTCATGGGAAACATATGAGCAGCACTGCGTGCAGGGAAAGCACATCTGGCTGGTGTTAGCTGGAGCAAATCTCGCTACTGTGTTGAAAGTCTTCTGCTGACCCATGGAGAGAGGTCTGGGAAGCTAGATGCACAACAGCAAGTCAGAATGGAGACTTGGAGATGTGCATCACCACATGCTTTGTCATGCGTAGGAACCACAGGTCCTGCAAAACTCTGTGTCAGATTAATGGCAAAGTTAGGTATGACAAAATTATCTTCATGTTTCCTAAGAAAATACTGAGTTCAGCCCTGAGGACTTGGGGGTGTTGGTGAATGAGAAGCTCAACATGAGTCAGCAATGTGCGCTCATGGCCCAGAGGGCCAACTGTATTCTGGGCTGCATCCAAAGAAGCGTGGCCAGCAGGTCAAGCGAGGTGATTTTCCCCCTCTACTCCACTCTCGTGAGACCCCACCTGGAGTACTGCATCCAGCTCTGGAGCCCCCAACATAAGAAGGACATGGATCTGTTGGAGCAGGTCCAGAGGAGAGCCATGAAGATGATCCGAGGGCTGGAGCACCTCTCCTATGAGGACAGGCTGACAGAGTTGGGGTTGTTCAGCCTGGAGAAGAGAAGGCTCCAGGGAGACCTTATAGTGGCCTTCCAGTACTTAAAGGGTGGCTGCAGGAAGGGACTGGGGAGGCACTCTTTATCAGGGAGTGTGGTGATAGGACAAGGGGTAATGGTTTCAAACTGATAGAGGGCAGATTTAGATTAGATATTGGGAAGAAATTCTTTGCTGTGAGGGTGGTGAGACACTGGCACAGGTTGCCCAGAGAAACTGTTGAGGCCCATCCCTGGAGGTATTCAAGGCCAGGCTGGATGGAGTTTTGAGCAACCTGGTGTAGTGGAAGGTGTCCGTGCCCATGGCAGGGGGGGTGGAACTAGATGATCTTTAAGGTCCTTTCCAACTCTAACCATTCTATGATTCTATAAAAATATGTCTATGCCTCAAAAGTAACACATTAGCAGGTGGTCAAGGAAGTTGTAAAGTTCTGCAAGGTGAACACATCAGGAGGAAAATGGATTTGTCTGCACTAACCATGATGAAAATTTCCTCATCACAGGTAGGCAGAAATTGGCCATGCTGTTATACAAGACACTGAATATTTCCATTTATATTTCTTTTAAGTGTTGCAAGGCAGTGACAACAACAAATGAAGGATATTTGCTAAAGCAATTCTCTGTCTAGGTTTTTTGGGAAATGCAACATCCATAGTGATGAATTAACTCCTCTGAAAGTGCACCAGGCCTTACTTGATGCTAGTTTCTGGGAGAAGAGTAATGCAATTTCTGAAAGCCTTATCACAGCATTCTCTTTCTTTTATGGTTTTGTCACTATGCCAGCATTTTAACATCACACGAAACTTAATTTTTTTCACAATAGCATAATCTAAATTGTCAGTTTCATTTCTTAAGTTATAATGAAATTTCCATACGTGGTTCCATCCCCAGGCATGGCATCGTCTGCAACACTGAATGTTAAGCAAACATTGCCACATTAGTCACTAGGCAGGTATGAGATGAACGTGATCAAAATGTAAAAACAACATTAAACAACAGATTGGCAGGGAAAATAGCTCTCTGAAGTTCATATTACCTAGACATTTAAAACAATGATTCTTAGCATTTTATTAATTCGACTTTGTTTAAGGTTTTCACAATACAGTAAACAAATGATCCCTTTGTTTTTATCTCCATTTTTTACAATGGTCTGGAACAGATACTCTGAAGAGTATGCCAAGAAAATAATAATACAATAATACATAGTAAAATCATAGTCATGCTACTTAATTCTCTAAAAAATGAGGTTTATCTCCTTCCTAATAGTAATAGTAGTCTGAATGTTGTCATTAGCCACATGTGTTTATTTCCTCACTTCGTATTGTCTTGTTATTTTGATATTAATGTTATATTGCCACAGTATCTATGACTAGTACTACTTACTGGCAGATAGTAAGGCAGCTGCTCACCATCAACTGATCTGCCACTGAGATTCCTGGGCAAGATGGATGGATTTTGACTTACATAACAGGCTTTTTTTCTTCTGGAAATCAGGGAGTCAAAGGGGAAACCTATAGTCGTCTTGAACTGTGTAGGTGGGACCTGTGTGAGGTACACACTCCTTTCCTGGGAGATGGGAAAAGTTGCTGTGTCCCATCTTTTGGACATAGCCAGGGAATACCATGTGTTTGCCTTGGGTGGGTATGGCTTTGCTTTGAATAATTCTTTCACTGGCACTTTTTTTCCTTTTCCACATAAGGAAAGGGTGAGCATAGTTTTCTTATTTACCCTCTGAGCACAATTCACTGCCTTGATTATTTCTTTCATGGTTTCTTTCATACGCCTCCTCTCCGGTGCAAGTTCTCTTCTTGGTATCTTTCAATAGATGTTCTTAATACTCATCTTTGCTGTCCTTTTTCTGATCGATCCATTTTTTGGGGGACTAGACTCAAGATCTCTATGATTTATGCATTTGTTTTTAACAAGAGGGTGAAACTTTCACTCTTTTCCATGCCATTTTATCTTTTAGGTATTCTGGCAATTTCTTCATTTTCTTAGTGGATGGTGCATGTTAAACAGTTAATTGAGCTCTCCACAATGACATCAAGTCTTTTCTCTGTGTGGTTGCAATTAATTTTGAATGAGGTGACGCGTATGAGCAATTCAAATGAACGCTGTCAACACATATTGTCAGCTTTGACATGTTGTGCACTGTTCACTCGCATAGTTTTGTTAGCTTCCACTGAAATTTTAGAGACATTTCCTGGACTTTTGTAACAAGTATATATTTCCCTGCTGTAAATTTGTCACCTAACAACCCACTTCCTTCCCAGAGCATGCAAAATTACACAAAGCAGGATGAGATGTATTAAATATAACATTTGTCTCCAAAAGGAGGCTTGTGGCAGTCCAATACTATTTACAGTGGTTGGAACAGATACATGGTTAGACAGTAAGGTGTGTACAATATCATGTGCAATTTCAAGATTTTCTTGAAGAGTCACACCAATGAAAATTCAAAAGGTTCCAGACTGGAAAAAAATCTCAAATAAGAGAGCATTTTGCTTAGATCTGAAAATATCAGAGGTACCAGTTCCACCCCCAACCACAAGTCCATTTCAAAGCCATGTGATGTGCACATGGAATGTATTTTAAATAATCTAAACTTTTGGTCAAAATCTATTTAAACAGTTAAACTAGTCATTCTTGTCTATGCAGAAAAATGAGCATTTCTTAATTTTCTGCTTGTCTTTTCAAGCAGATGAAGTTAACCTTACCACTAGCAAGGGTTTAGCTGCAGGAACAGGTCCAGGATCAGGCACTACATGTCAGGAAAGATGTTGATCAATCAGACCACACCAAAAAGATCAGAATAACAAAGCCTAGAAATAATGACCTTTGAAAAATTGTAGGATGAATAGAGGTTATTTAGCCTCATGGAGAAAAGACCACAGTGAACATATTAATAGTTTTGAAATAAACAAAAATCTGCTTCCCATATGGAGGGTACATGATGTACATAGAAAAGAAGCAATGAAATTAAATAACAGACAAAAAGATTCAATTTAGATATTAGCAAAACTGATGAAAATAGTGGAGCTCTTGATTGTCTGGGGAGATTATGCAGTCTCTTCTAACAGATGTCTTTAAGAAACAGTAGGACTAATATCTGCCAGGAGAGTCATAGATCTTGTTTTCAGGCATGAAGTTGGAACCAGAAGATTTTTGAGACACTTGACAGTTCCGTGATTTCCTGCTTCTAAGTTCTGATTCTTATTAATTATGATGTTTTTACTGTCTCTTTCCATGAACACCCATTTCTTTAGTCAGCTCTTGCAAGTGTTATCTTCCTCTGATTCTTTCTTTTAACCATCTAACATATCTTCTGATTCCTGATGTACTAAGCAAGGTAGCGTCATTTGGTTTTCTGTCTCTGCCTATAATGCTACTCAGAAGTCATGTTTAGAGTGTCTAATTTGCCATTCATTTTATTTCACTGTGAACACAATACTGAAATAATCACACTGCCAGAATATAGTGTAATGTCCCATAATGTATAATGATTATTCTAATGGTTCAGGTTTGAAATGGAATAATTTTCCTAGCCTAATCACCTCATCAAAGTATCATAATGGAAACCTCAAGTGGTCTCTGTAGCCTTGAATTCAAAGCATTACACCAATCTAAATCTCACAATTGACCTCCTAATGCCTCTGTAGCAGAAGTCTCAACAACCTTCAGTTGAAATAATGTTGCCAATGCATATTCATGTACTTCACATTATAACACTAATACAGCAAGATCTCAACAAAGTTTCATTGATGCTCTCCTGAGACTACTGCTGTCACATGGACATCATGCTCACATGAGCAAAGAGTGCGTGAAAGTGATAAATATAACTATTTTCCAAGGTTGCACATCAAAATGAATGTCTTTGCAATGTTTCTTTTTTAAACTGGACAACTATATTCTATGCACATTCAGCAAAGAAACTAACCTTGACCTTCAGTTCTTATGCTGTAATTGGGGAAATGCTCAGCTGGCTAATATGATTCCTAACTGTTTTGTTAATGTTTATGTCTAGTTTATTACTTAATTCAGATTTCATGTCAGTTAGAATTAGATATGTCTCTGCTTTGAAGGATACAGGACTAACTGGGTTTTGGTTTTCAGTCTTAAATGGAAACTTCCTGGTTCACTTCATCGTAACTAAAAGAAGCCATAAGGTTTTCCTCGTGATAGGACATGCAATATTCAAATACAACACAAATATTGTGAATGGATACATTGAGCTGAAAAGTGCTACATTATCACAGAAATGATATTGTGGGATTGCTGCTTGAACAAACATTCAGCTTGTTGAGGGCAATGAATCCCTTGCAGTGCACAACGACAACAAATTATTGTCTCATTTGAGGAACAACGTTTGAAAAATATCTTGGGAAATGCAACTCTCCTATGAAGTGCAATTCTGCTCAAATTAAAACAAGATAGTGAGCAAAGGTGGTGCCATTAATCCACGCTGACAATTTCTTTGCAAAACCAAGCTCTCCAAAGCCTTTAGAGGAACATTATGGGTAAGTTTGCAATGGCAAACTACTTCAAGTATTAAAACACTCCACTCCAACTCTGAAACCTAAGAAACCTTACAAGAGGCTGTGAAGAAATAAAAGAATAATTTCATCATTGTTCCATATTTATGACAAGATGTTATCCTTAGCCTTGTTACCCAAGGCACAGTAAGAGAAAGTCAGATTTTTAAAACTGTGAAATCTTTCCTTTTTGTCAGTTCTAACTGGCAGTGAAGCATTTGCTCTGTATTCACAGTATTAAAATGCAGGAGAATATGCACTGCTTTCCAGCCTGCCCTCGTGTCTTAATGAGCCTGTCAAAGAAGTACACTGAAATATAGCATTAATATAAGGGGCAAAGCAGAAGTAATAACTATTTCTGATAATTCCTGTATAATTCAGCAAACAAAGCACAACAATAAGATAGCATTTCCAGGGTGGTAAAATAATCTCAATGTTGTTTTTATTGATGGACCATAATAAAGCCACACTTCATATGTGATTTTTATTTAGTCTTCTTCCAAAACCACAGAAGGTGAATATATCAGGAAAAGAATGATGTAAATCTCCTTTTATTAAAAAATCTGGTGCTTAAAGGCCAGCTTTTCTTACAAGAATGTGAATATTAATACACAAAGAATAGATCTTTTTGAAATGGCAAAGACAAAGAGTGGCTCTAAGAAAACGCCTATTAAATTTCATGGTTTGCTAAATGATCTTAACTCTCTTTTCTTTATATGTATCTTTTGCCTAGTAAGATCTTCAGCCTTGACTCAAGCTACCGGCAGAGTTCCTTTTACAAGAAAAAGTCTGTTTAGTATTTTCATTTAAGGATTTTTGGGGTCAGATCTAGTTGCAATGTCAGGGTAGAACTTTTGTATTCCCAAATAGAGCAATATCTTTTTGGTAGTCTCAGAAGACCACACACAACATACCTGCTATACAAATAAGGAATAATGAAAACTTATGTATAAAAAAAGTATTTTATTATATTAATAAAATGTCATAATTTAAATACTTAATTTGATTAGTCCATTTCCATTCAATCTACTAATGCTTTTGCAGCTCTACCCTTAAACAGTGCAATCTTTTTCTTCTCCTTCATCCCAAACTGTATTCTCCTTTCTCATGTGTTACATTCTTCCTTCCTCTCCTTTACTCCCTGCCCAGATGACAATTAAACATTTATTTTCTGAACTTACAAATCCCCACAGCTCCTTGGTGTTTAGTATTAAAGTCCAGGTCTGGCTCAGGCAGAATATTGGCAGTCTGTTTTTTCTTTCAAGTCTTCAGTTGTGGGGTCTGAGACAGACAAATTTATTTTTAATTTCTCTGTGGAGAAGAACATGTCCTCCTTTGATCATATCTCTGAGAGAGTTCACAAGATTCTGGGTAGCATTTCCTACTCACAGAAATATTTCCTTAGCCATGCTCTCTCAAATGGTGCAGAAACAATATTTCTCATAAAATAGGTGCTTTACTTCGTCATCCTTTAAGTGCCCAGCCCCGTGATGAGGCCTAGAACCCTGGCCCATTTAGCCAGAATGCTGCTTTTCAGCTTTTAGTACCTCATTGCTATATTATAATCAATACTTATTCCTTTGTCCCCTGTTGCATGTTGACTATAGTGAGTGAATATGAACGTGAACAGTTCTTTGGACAATGACTAGATGTTTTCTCGTATTTGTCAATACAAGAAATACATAGCAAACCTTTGCTTCCTAGAAACTGCTGCAGTATAAATAATCTAATGTCTTCAGGAACTTGTGTGTTTGCTTGTTATCAGGGGAAAGGAGAGGAAGAGCCACAAAGAGATGACAAAAAAGAAATTTTTCTGAATAATTCATTGACATTTCAGTAAAGCAATTTAGCACTTTGGCAGTCAGTCCAGTTGCTTATTCAAGGAAGACTCTTTGACCTATGCTATTTCTAGACATTCATACAGTTCTAGTAATTAGTCCAGCCACCTTTCTGCAAATTGTTAAGGTAGTGAGGAGACTAGATTCCTTACAAAACAATGGTATACTTGATAATACTATACTCGAATACTTTCTCTCTTCCCTAACCCTACTTCAATGACCATCCTCTCCTGAGAGGTCTCTGAAGGCCTGCTGATATGGGGGTGGCGGGGGGGGGGGGTGTGTGTGATGAAATTAAGATAGCATGGAGGCTTTTGATCCAAAGACTTTTAGGACATTAGAGGTATCCATGTAAAAAAAATATGCTCCTGTCGAAGAGTATCATCTCTCATGAAAGACTTGTTTTAATAAAAGCAAATCTTTTAACATTTCAGCTCTGTGTGCCTCACTTCCTAAGTGTGTATATTTGTAATCTGTTGATGTATCACTGTCTATCTGGGCTTATTTGACTAACATAATTTAAACAGTGCTCTGGTTTGAAGATCCACAGAAACATTCAAACAGGCAGGAAAATTCCTTCTTTGGAAACTATTAACAGGAGGCTTTTTGACCAGGAACATCATGAAATGTTCTTATTCTCACCAATAAAAGAATACAAACCAAGCATATAAAATAAAAATAAAGTTCTAACTGAACAAAAGTTCCTCACAAATAATCTTATTTTTTTTTAAAAGTTCTTCTCTTGTGACATTTACTATTGAAAAAAAACCCAAAAAACCAAAAACCTAGAATAGAGTTTTGTATCACGCAATCTCAAACCTGAAAATTTCAGGTGATATTATTGTGTATTCATAGTTCAAACTATTTTGGCTCTTTAGTAGTAATACTATTTGTTCAAAAAGAGATAAAACTCATCAAGGAAAATGCAACACTTGGAAAACATGTAACAGGCCCTGCTATTATCACAGGGGTAAAAGTGAAAGTAAAACTGCAGCTAATAGAGACTTCTGTGAAAAAAAGCACAGTGTAATGGGAAACCTAATAGAGCTTCTGAATTTATTTGAGCAAGATGACTTGATGATGCTGCATATAAACTAAGGCATGTCTGATAGCTGTTAATGATGGTCAAGTGTACACACAAGAAACTGCCAAAGTCATGGTGGGATAGTTTACTTGTGCAGCTGGCCTGGCCTAGCCTCATTACTCAGGGACCACAACACATAAGTAAATAAAGAAAACAGATTGTAACTTGCAGGTATCACAGCGCCCAATTCTCTGAGAGCTGACTTGCAAGATCAGACCCTTAGCAGTGGACCTGGTTGACTTATGTAGAAGTTGTTCTAAAAATGAACAGCTGAAACGTACAAACAAGCTTTTGGAAAGGTCAGGCATAATTTGGAAGACAGGCTAAAAATCAAACATTCATAAGCAAGCGAAGAGACAGATGTCAATGAAGTCAGCAAAATCTTACACAACACAAATGTCAACCAAAGTTACTATTACTGTCTCAGTGGGTGTAGGATGATGCAAACGTACTACATGTAAAGATCATAAGGAGACACTTTCATAAAAGGTCTAGTCTGGAGAATAACTTATTAGAATAAGTTAATGAGGCAAAAAATAGTGATTCTGGTTTTGTAAAGAAAACAGTAATGAATTAAGCCTGGATTTTTAAACAGCCAGTCAGTGGGGATTCTCTTAACTTGCAGGAGAAGATTTCTTGTTACCTTGCTCTCGTTAGTACTCTGACACAGTACAATTCTGCTGTGCTTATCAGTGTCTCCAGTTCCAGAAAAAAGCAGCAGCACCACGGCAATTGCTGGGGAATCAGGACTGAGATACTCAGAATGATTAATGATTGACTTGACAAGTTGAGAGGAAGGGGCTCATTTAATGAAGGCAACTGCAGAGTATTTTCTGATAACCTTGTCCTTTAACATGTAGGAATTTGGACATTCAGAACAGAACCTTGAAAATCTCTATCTCTTCATCAGAATAATTATTGTTATTGCATGCGTTTCTGAGGATGCCATTACATAGAAGTAGGACACCATTTTCCCCAGGGATAAAAGAAATACTCCCCCTTTCCTCTTTTACAAAATAAAGCTGTTTACACAGAGGAAACGGATATACCATGTTTTTAAGAATAAGCTGCTATGTCCATTTTGCATTTTTCTTTTAAGGAGAACATACATCTTTTCCACATGGCTAAGATACCTTGTCCCCTGTTGTAAGGGTGGGAAGGTGCAGCTTTATCTCTAGGGCTCAGCTGAGGCCGTTGGTCATCAAGGCTGCTGCTTTCTCCAACCTGCTCTTGCCATCCTCTGCCCCAGCTGCAGCGACCAGTCATGGAGCAGGAGGCCCTCTCTCAGGTATGTCTGTCTGAGGCATACGTCATTTGCAAATAAAGACAGACCACACTCCACCCAGTTCCCTGGGGTTGGTGGTTTTTATTGACTGGATGGCAGCTCCCTGCCCATTTCTTTATTGTACTTTGTGAGTCACTCGTCAGAGGAATTAAGAAGTCACTACGTCTTTTCACTTACTAGGGGCAGAAATTTATGTGACGTTTGCATCATCCAGTTTTGGCATCAGGCCCTTGAAATAGTCTCCGAAGTTCATTTGGGTTCATTTCACCCCAATCCAAGAATGTAATTCATCTGACCTATTTTATACTTAGAGTGAGATGAATCACTGCCCAGGAACGCCAGTTTTTCTCTGCTAAGTACAAAAGGTATCTACAAAACAAGCTCAGATCTGAACAGCTGTATTATAGATAGCTCAATTTGTTAAATTGTGCCAGAAGGCACCATCCTGGGTGGGATTTATTCTTGATGGCCTCCCTGTTTGGGGAAAAGTATTGTGAAAGAGAAGGTATTTCTAGTTGGTCTCCATAATTAACAAAGTAACAAGAGTCAGCTTCAGGAAAAGGACTTTAGAGTTGTTCCTAAATAATACCTAAGGCTAAGATAGCCAATTCAAGGAATCAAACTTTTAACGCTTATTCAGGCAACTAAATCCCTTGTTATTAGGTGTATAGGACAGGTATATTGGGATTCACAACAGCCAGCAGGCTCCAAGCTAGGACCCTAATGACCCAGGAGAAACGCCAGAGCAAAGTGTCCTGCAAGAGGTTATTGGCCAATATCGTTGTTGCAACTCAGAGCCTGCCCTAAGAAGGCAAATTTACACAATTTGTGAAGGAAGAAGGCACAAGAGAGTTAGTCACATTAGAGAGCACTTCAGCTGACACCACCAATACAAAAGGGACTGCAGGTACCACTTTCACACTTTATCGCTGCCATTATTTAAAAGAGGCATAGAGACAGAGGTTACCCCACCAGCCTTTGAAGGACAGCCTAAAAACTCTGGCTAACTGCTGGATGCAAAAGGAAAATGTAACTCATGGGGTCTGAGACATGAGGTCTGTAAGACAGGCAGATGTTGTGCTTCTTAACAGTGCAGATGACTGTACAACCTGACATCGCTTGGTGTGCACAAATGAAGTGATCCCTCAGTCTCAGGAGACAGCTTGTTTGAGATTTAATTTACTTTGGAGATTTTCAATGAAGGCCAGAGCTAATGTCAACATGAAACCTGACGGGAGATTTTTGTGCATGTATGTGATGTATATCATGTGCATGTATACATGTATATTTTTGCATCACGCAAAGACAGACTGGGGTGCATTAGATCTCAGCTGGGCTTTCTGCAAGGCTTGTATGTAAGGCTTGTATGTAAATGATGGGACTGGGGGTACTGAGATCCATGCAGGAAGGATGATGCCCAGGCATCTGCTAATGTCACTTTTTTACTGCTCTTATACAGCAAATATAGCTTATAAAGGGGGCATGCAACAGGGGTGGATTGGCAAAGCTCTGCCACATTATGTCATGCTGTGTTAGTGCCCTTCAACAGGAACAGAAATGAGAGAACTTTGCTGGCTCATCATTTCTTGGAGAATTGCTATTTGCCAGAGGGGATGCTTCCCTTACCCTTGTACTGCCTGAGCTGCCAGCTGAGACTCAGCCTGATGTAAAGCCCAGGCAACTCCCACATCAGATGTGTTGTCTTCAACCAAGCCCTGTCCCAGTCCTCAGAAGTAGTAGTTAAGAGAAATTGATGTGAATTTGTAGCCAAAACAGAAAACTAAACTTGTTGATGCTAGGCCTTATTGTAACGAACAACAATATCTTGTCTGAAAAAAAATCACATTTCCTAAACTTTCATCTATGTGGCAGGAAGAGCTAGAAATAACTCATGTTTCACACAATGTGATAGAAAATAATTTTAAAATAAAAAACCAAAGAGCCAGAGGCATGTTACAGTGAAGTCTAGCAACTGTGAAGAAAACAGACTTTTTTAAACAACCCAGTCTCTGAAGTGTCTGCTACCAAAAATAAAAATAAAGCAAGCTGTAGAGATGACTAAAAAGACAAATGAAAATAAGAAAAAAATATTGGTAGTTATGATTGGTAACAACAGGACTCCCTGGAAAGAAAGAGGAAAAGATTAGGTGACTGGATAGGAGAATTAAGGTACATATGCCAACCATTAGCAAACCGTCACTTCTCCCAGCTGGGTCAGTCTTTGATTTTGGCAAGTTTCAGTTCACAGGAGCCAACTCAATGACTTAAAGGTAGTGGTAATTTTCCAAACACCATTTTCACCCTGAAAAGCTACTGCTGTGAAGCAATGAATTAGAAACACAAAATCATACTGATAAATGTGTCAAATGACAGAGAGAAAAGCAATTCCTTCAGGTTCCCTGCGGTCTGCAGATCCCTGACATGTTGTGAAACCCTCTTCTGCAGGGATCTTGAGCCCAAATGCTGGCATCAATTTTTGAATTTACGTCGGAAAGTGTAATTACTGCAATCCCTCTGGCAGTTGGAAGCCTTATTTTGAAAAGAGCTGATGGTTGCTACTTTATTGTCCTAACAAAAACCTTATGGCAACACGTCGTCAGCCTAGGGAACAAGATTGTGAGGTTAAAATATTAAATATATCTGGGGTGCTATTTGCTAGTTTATACAAAGCAGTAGCCAGTGGAAGGTATTGTCTGTATGTTGTTGCTTTTGGAAACAGATGTTGGGGTGCCACAGGGGTTGGCGGGCAGGGTAGGGACAATCAACTTGTTACCATTACTACAGGGCAAGCTGCTGAATGTGTGTGGAAAGCCTCAAATGTTTGGTCCTCAGGCACTCAAACCCTCAAAAATGCATGTGTTTCATTGGTGGCCTTGGTCCTTTTCCGGCCAACCGTGCGCAAACGACAGGCCAAGAGCCTACTTGAGATATTAATTTTGGTGACTGTTAGAGATGATGATAAAGCTGTTAATGATATGGAGAGGAGGTGGACATTGGGAACTGGGAGGAGCAGAGTGGTGGTGGAAATGTTCGGGTACCATCATAAGAGCTCTTTGCCTACACAAAGAAAATTCCCTGTTAATAACTGTGCTATTTGAGTACCAGCAGTGCTCTCCAAAGGCATGTAGCAGAGAAAGCAAAACTTGGTCTCGCTCCACTGCAGATGATTTAAGTATTTCATGAATCCACAGTTGCATTTTGAAATATAAATTAACTGCAACTAAGTGTGCAGAAAGCTTTTACTGAGCTACAAGGTCTTTAGAACTGAAATAAAGAAACATTGTCACATCTGCAGTATAAGCTACCATAAAAACAACATCAGCTTTATTGTCTTAAAAAATATATTGCCCTAGCACAGTTCTTACCAACAAGCAGTGGGGGTTACTTACACCCAGTGTTTTCTCTCATTAAGCATCAAAATGCCTTATCTTGAGGAAGTTACTGTGCATAAAATCATTCACTTTGCAGTACACTTTTTAACTCATCCTGAGTTAAGAAATTTCCTCCTTGAAATTACTGTAATTAGCACCATGTTCTTTGGTGGGGCAACAATATTCTGCTTGTCGCCTATGTGGCTGCTCTTCCCCTATATCTATAATAGGCATCAGGCACGCTGTAATGATCTCTTGAATTTAAGATGCCAGATTTCCAACTTGCCTGTGGAGCCAGATGTCATCCTCCTCTGGAGGACATGTTTCTAGAAGACGATCATTAGTTGAAAAACAGAATAGCAGCGATGGATACCTCAATGAGGGTGGCCAAGTGTTGACATGCACACAAGCATATCCGTCTCCTTATATGACTCTTTCATCTCTGCTGCAAAGGTAAGAACTCTTTTGACCTGCTCAAATTGGAAAACCGAGAGTTTTGCTTAGAGTTCATTGTGCTTTTTTTTTTTTTTTTTTTAGTATTTTTAGTCCACAAAACACATCTTTTGAGCTGCTACTTTAAACAATGTTTGTACAAAAAATGTATGGTGGATTTGCAGCTTCTAAACAGAAACTTGGAGCTCTTTTTTTTAATGCCAAATTTACTCAATTAGTTCAAATGCCAGCATGTCAAACTGGCTCCTTTTTTGCCATCTAGTTTGTATATACTGGTCTTGCAATGAGTTTGGACTCTGAGCCTTTAAAGGCACAACCTACAGCCCATCTCCCCAATGGCTTGAAATAGGCACAGTGAAAAACCATTGAGGAGCAGCTTATGGAATGACGACCTAAGAAACACTCCTCTAACTTAATTTTAACCCTTTAAATGTTAGTCAGAGCTTGTTGTCCGATCTAGATTTAATAACAGTGGAAACCTCCAGAGGATCATTCTTTAGTCTCAGAATAGGTACTTGAAGGAGCTAGGATAAGAAAGCTGAGATGTTTGATGGTTATTGAAACAGTCTGGATGTCTAATATTGTCTTGAATTAAACAGTCTGGACATCTAACTATTAGATGGATGAAGTTCGATTAAGTCATTTATTCTATTAATGATATAAAAGTTGGAATAGAATCTAGCTTACATTCCCACAGTTGTATTGATTCACAAATGCACAGAAGACCCACGAAAGGAGCACAATACTTATTTCTGGCACTAATGAAGTTACAAGTACGAATACACATGTTGTCTGCTCAGTTGAATAAACTAGTCTAATTTTACATAGTAATTTTTCAGAATACTTTCACACTGCTTTTACAGCGTAAGAACTGTTCTGAATTAAGTGACATTTGCTGCTATTTGTACTGGTCTAAGTAAGCTGCATAATGTGCATAATAATGGTAACACTGGAACGTGCTCTTTGGTTAACCAGAGAAGAAAATTACAGGGTAATGTTAAACATTACAGATAGCACTGACTGGCGACATCATCTGGACAACAGGGACTAAATAAATAAAACTTGATGTCATTGCAATAGATCATTTTAAACAAATAAATATCACTGAGTTTATTTATGCTTTTTTTGGCTCAAGTAATGGAAAGCTACTTTATATTCCCATACAGTTCACTGCTCAGTACAATTAAAATAATGGTATTTTTGTACCAGTAAGCTCAAGATTAAAATTTGGCAGATCATTTTTAAATTGTGTTCCTAGCTCTCCATAATTTGTATTTCTCTCTCTTACTCTTCATGGCTTTGTTCCTTCTCTGGACAACTGCCTGTCCTTGAAAATGTCTTGCTTTCCATTCCATGCAGGTCAACCATTTGAGCTGTCCTGTTGTAAACACTTTTCTTCTTATATACCTTCTCCCTCTGTTGTCCCTTTGTCCACAACATACACTGAGCTTAGCATCAAAGCTTTTACGGTTACTGAAATCAAAGTAAGTAGAATGATTTCTGACTTATTTGTGCGGGCACATAAACTTTGTTGAATCAAACACTGTAAATAAGATGTTGCAAACACATAAAAGATAACTATCAAGGGTGGGATTAATTTCTCACCTCTATAATCAACTAGAATGCACAGATCTAAATTAGGATGAGATGAAAGCTGCTCTAGAAGTGCTTATTTCTCTTCTGTACCATAATTGGTGTTTAACTGACTAGCTCATACGTAGGTGCCTACATCAAACCCTTGAAGTAAGGTATTGTGACATCTGCTACTTGTTCTTCTATTTCTCTTCATCTCAGTTGTTACCTTACTGAATATTTTTTATTATGAATGACAGAGGCCATGCACCTCACAATTCATTACATTTTATTTTGCCCTTTTTTTAGTTCAGACTTACGTGCCCACATTTCACTTTGTACCAAAAAACGATAAGATATTTCCTGGAGAAACATTTAAACTAATGCCTCCAACAGGTAATGTAAGATAATGTCTAATAATGCATAATACTGGTTGTGTAACTTTAGATCAGGTGTCATACATGCCTGCATTCATAGACCACATTCTCTTTTATTAGATTTTCTTGCAGTAGTTTTGTATAGTTAATTTGTACAAATATTGTTATCTGGTCATTTTAGATACCAATTATTTTAACTCCGTAAACATTTGAAGAGAGTAGCAACCACAGCACACTCATCTGTTCTAATTCTGCAAGTCTTTTCTTAGTCCACCAGGAAGTGAGTTCTATGGGTTAATAATAAGGAGGTCTCACTGTGCTCAGATATCCAGTGCTTTTTTTCCTGCTTCGTGACCAGTGCTCTTGTTTGCTTTGGGTTTCTTCAGAGCAGTTGTTTTGTTTTGTTTTGAAATCTGGCAGTACTGTGGAACTAATGATTCAATAACCATTTTGCTGGGCACACAACTGTTTTGGCTGTTTCGGGAACAGGTACAATTAGGTTATTAAAGCACTGCAGCATCCTGCTCACTCCTTAACCCTCTTTTGAAAAGTCTTATAGTTGGTGCTGCATGTCTTGACAGGGTGTGCTCCTACAACACTTCTCCTCTCAGAGCAGCTCTCTAAGGATCCCTACTCTCTCCAGCAGTTCTAACTTCTCCCGTTTTCTTTTCTTCACTCCCAAGGTATCAATTATTTTTGCTTTGTCTCTGGCAGGTTTGAAAGGGTCAAATGGGAAGCCAGATATCAAATACATGAACAGCAAATTGTGCACCCAGCAGAAACAGATGAGTAGGACATTATAGAAACCCAACAGCAGAAGAGATGCATTTCATGATGCCATCTGCTAGTTTCTCACATAAAACCCTTACCATGGTGATTGCTGATACAGAAGTGCTGAAATAGTCATTAAGTCTGGAATCCCTTTTCCAGCAATAATGTTATTATAAAACAAGTATTGCTAATTGCTTACCATTGCTATTATACACAGCAAAAAGGTTACAATAGTTATTTGCTGCATTGTTAACTGTGAATGTGAAGAAAAAATATACATATTTGTATAAGCACTCTTGTTCAAATATCTGATAAGTCAGAATGATATCTCAAAGATCGTAATTTCTATAGAGATGGTCTCTCCCATTTATGAACTCTTTTTGTTTCATAGATCTTCATTATACATTTCAGGGAATATGTTAGCCAGTAGCAGGCTTTTACAAAGTATTTTGATTGTAGAAAATACTGTGTTTTTTTTAAAAAAAGAAAAATGAGTCCTTGTTGTGACTTTGTACTTCTCTCTCCCAGAAGCCACAAATCAATCATGTCATTTATAGGAAGACAGAAAAGTTTTAAGAAAAAAATGGGTAGAGCATACGTGTTAGCAACCAGGAAAAATAAGATGAATCATTTAACAAGTTGCTTATAAAAAGATCAACCTAAATATTCACCTGAGTGAATACAAAAAAAGGTCTGATGGCATACACAAGCTGTACTGTCATTTTGGACAAGTAGATACGTTATTTTCCTAGTGCACTGCAGAGAATGAATTATCCAGTTGCAGCCCTCCAAAGACTGAATTTGGGAGCTGAAGCATTAATTACAGTCATCACAGACAAACGACGGTATACCTCTCCTTTGGTGAGATGACAAAGTTGAAACAAAAGATGGGTCTAGCACACCTATTGAAAAGTCAGAATTTATTGAACTTTTTAAGCCTGAGATTTTCTGGACACATCTAAATTACTCAGATCTGACACACTGATTTCACATTTGAGAATTCACTAAGTTATCATCTTCGCTTCAAATGACAAACAGAACTCAGGTGGCAAGTATCACTGAGAGTCTGTGAAGAGAGAGGAGTGAAAGGTAGTCAGGGCTTTTTGGCAGGCTACCAACCTGAGATCTAAAGGGCAAATGGACACGCTGATTAAACCTCTGTTCTTGCAAAGATAAGAATATACTGCAATTAAGTGGGAGGATTCTTTCTATGGTTCACCTGGCAAGAGTCTAACTGAGTTGAAACTGTTATCCTCATACAATGCAAAACCTTAAAGGAAACCTGGTGGCTTGTTTTGGGCAAGACAGACAAATACCACAGAGAATGCAACCATTTTAGTTGGCAATTCAAGATATGACTGCTTAACACTTCAGTAGATACACTTAAGTAAAGAAAATAATGCTCTGTGCAGAAAAAAAAATGTGGATTTGGGCTGAAAGACAGCAGAATTATTTTGGAAAAAAAAAAAAGAATATATTTACTAAAGTATTCTGTAACAAAACTGACTCTGAACATCTTGCATAAAATACCAGATTCCTTTGAAGAACAATGCATACTTCTGGAGGGCAAGGGAAAAAAAAATTCTGCTGCATTAATCAAAAGCACAGGAATATTAATGAGAAACCTTCTGACCTTGGACCAGGTCTCCTCCCAGGCTACTAGAATCCTTCTTTGCATAACCTTTCTGCCAGCTCCCTTCTTCTGAACTGCAGTCTGCTTCTTCTGGCCTTGCTATAGCAAAAAGCCATGTGGCATTTCCTGACTCATCTCCAAACTCTGTACGTCACCGAACAATAAATCCCAGTCAGCAAAAAATTCAGATGCTGGAATACCCTCTTTTGTTGGCAAGGACAGACTTGACTGGTGACATCTCACGGTCCCAAAGTGTACATTTAGTATACATAAGCAGACCTAATATTCACTATCTAAGCACTGCATTTCCTGAAATATGGATGGAGAAACCATCCACAGTTTTGGCCATGGAATATTTCACACCCCAAGACTGGTCACCAGAGTCCGTTTTTTAGCTAATGGACATATTTCTGAGGGGATCTATCTGACCTGTTCCCAGCTGCCTGCCACTGAAGCAATGCCCAGCACAATTCTTTGGGATTCATCGAGTGCTGAAATACCATCCAATGTTGCATTATGTGACCAATTTGTGTTGAACTCGTCTGAAGTGCTTAAATCCGTATTAAAGCATTTGTAGAACATGTAGTTATCATAAAACATTGTATAACTGTTCAATGTGCATGTTTCAAAGAGTTATTTTGTAAACATAGGAAAGGTTTTTCCACATTTCATAATCTGAAAAAAAAAAAAAACCAAACCCAAAAACACTCCCTTTAATGTGCCTACCTGAAGATACGGGAATTCTATATATAGTCTGGACATGGAGACAACTTAGCTGGGGCCTGATCTAAGCTCTGCTGAAGTGAACAGGAGCCTGTCTGTTGTTCTTTTCTTTAAAACAGATTTTTAATCAGACCTTTAGTTCATCCACAGCGGTAGCCTCAGGCTAGCTCCCTTGGTATTCACTGGACATTATCATTAATTCAGCTAGGGACATAAACTAGTTCTGTTTTACAAACCATGCTTAAATAGATTCATCTCTCTCATCCTGTGTCCTACTTTATGTAATTATTTATTCAACTAAATAGCTTATCCTCTTCACAGTCTCTCTTACACCTTTCTTTACCTTCCCTAGACCTTGTACTGCCTTCTGGAGGAACAGCCTGGCCTGAAGTTATGGGAAGAATCAAAACGTGTTAGATTTGTTCCTCACACTCACATAGGCATTCAGAGACACGTGCTAAAGAAAGGAAGAAAAGCAGTTTCATGAACATTGTTAACAGTACGTGCTATATTATTTCTGACTTAAAGAGCAGAGGAGCTGATACAGATTTTTTTTAAATTGAATTTTAAAAATTTGCATTCACTCTTCCCTGCGTGAAAAGCTCTGAAAAACTTAAATTTATAAACCTTTCACAGAGAAAGATGTCCCGTTTGGAGCTTTTCTTTCAAAATGAGATTTTTTTCTTTTTCTGATTGTTTTTGGATAGTCCAAGGAAAAGTATCATCTCTCCTACACAACTACATCAGGTTTGCAGCTGGGGTAGCTGGATTTTGACTCAATCCATTAGGCAGTGACTATTTTTGCTTTCTTCTTTCCCACTGACTAATGAATATCACTGCTAAGCTCAGCAATTACTGTTTAATCAGCAAGAGAAATGTCTTTCCTTTGAACAGCCTTGCAGGATAAGAAAAAGCATCCTCTGTCCTGTAATCCAGTGCAAAGTTTCTCTGAGAGCCACAACTGCCTCCGCACTGCTTTGTGGTGGGCCAGCAATGATTCTCTCTCACTATTCACTGAAACAGACCTTGTTCTGGAAGCCCTGAAAAGTATTGCTTTCAGGCTCTAATGTGGCTTTCCTTCTTGGGTCATAGCCACAGGAAGGTTTGCAGCATGAATGCAGCAACAAGAGGAACACATTTTAAATACAAAAATGCATATGCAGATGCTAGTCACAATATTGGATTAAATAACAAGACAAATTAAGGACTGAAAACCAACTGCAGTTTTTTGCCAAGCCAGATTTACTCATCTTCTTTCTCTTTTTTTTTTTTTTTTTTTGTCATTTTAGAGGAAGACATGCCATAATATGGTAACGAAAAGGAAAATTACTAAGTATAAGGAACACAATGATAGCAATAACAATAATTTTTATTTCAGTTCAGGGATAGCACAATAAGAAAAAGAAGTGATAAAGTACAGAATTACATTTTTCAGTTAAGAGAGGAACTGTTTTATTATTAAGGTTAAATGTAATAAATGTGGGTTTGAAATTCCACTGTTAACATAACTAAACATTTTTCAACAAAACTGAATCTTAAGTTATATAATTATGAAATTTAAATGCATTTGCCTTTGCTTTTTCAGCAAGATCTCTGACAGGTCTTTGTAGAAGAAAAATATGGAAGGCTTTAACTTTTTGCCTGTAAAAGAAAGCGTGCATTTTCCCCTCATTTAGTAGGGGTGAGGGATCACAGAACTCCCGTGCTGTGTATCCATCTCAGGGGCAGGAGAAGCATAAAAACAGTGTAACATGAATCACTTTTCTGAGGTTCAGCTAGGCTACTTCTGCAGATTTGTTACTTCTCCTGTGGTTGTGCTAAAATATTTAAAGCTGTAAAAAGAAACTTCTAAAGCCATTCCTCTCGCTTTTGGCACAAGATGAATGGTTTACTCCACTAAAATAATAATTCATAACAGACTTCTGGGGCCCAAGAAAGTTAAATAAAGATCCCTGGTATTAAAGCAAGAAACTTGCCATATTCAATAATGTAAAGGGTGAAATTCTGTCTTCATTAAGAGCAATGGAAAGATGTATGTTGATTTCAAAGGAGTTATTATTTCAAGTAGAGGTAAAAACAAATACCCTGTAATATCTGTTGCTGTACCTTAAAAATATTACATTAGTTGATATCCATTCTGTCACGGGAAATGCAAAGTATACCCAAGTCTTTTCATCAGTATACCAGTCACCAAATGAGTAGGAGTAATGTTAAAAATCAGTTGCCAACAGACATGAAAACACTATAATAGGATAACAAGATAAATTGATAATTCTTCGTGACATATAACTCTTCCTTCTCATGCTGAATGTTTTCAAGAATATATGAATGTAACAAACTTAAGAGGTTTTGCCATGGAAAATTGAAGGACAAATGATAAAATATATTGCTGACTTATCACAGACTGCTGTACACGGTTTCTTTTCGTTTTCAAAAGATTTGTATAATAGAGAAAATAAACTTGATTAAGTGTTTGAAATCAGAATATTTCTTAAGCTTTGCAACACATGGTTCTGTCTAACAATAACACAGAAACATTCTGTAGACAATTTTACATGGAGGCATTTAACAAAGCAAAATCTGCTTTTGTAGACCAGCTTCTTTCCCTCAAGTTTTGTGGAGATGCAAAAGCACATTAAATGTATGGCTTGAACTTTAAAACCATCCAGAAATGATGACCTAATTTTTCAAGTTTCTTGTTTATTCCATAATTCCTTTTTTCTTCCATTTATGATGTAAAACAGCAATGTAGTTTCTAATGTTTTGTTTCTAAACAGCTGTGTAAAAAAGTAAGTGCAGAACTGAGAAGACATCTGCTACCAGGGGCTGGGAACGGAGTTGTACTCCAAAGTCTTTTGTGGATACTGTAGACTTTGAAAAAAGTCAACTTATTTTCATTTTTTCAGTTGGTTACATTCAGTATAGGATACCATCCCACCTTTTCCTTCATAGCTGTAGTACGCTGACTAACACTATACAGACATTACATCCATAATGTTCCAAGTTTTTGAGAAGACTCAATACCATGATACCAAATAAAATAGGTCTTATAAATAATACATGGAAAGGGAATGCCAGAAGTAATTTTAGCTCAGCATTCTTGGGGAACTCACTAAACTACGTATTGCGAAACACAGCTGCTCTCAGTTTATAAAATGACCTGAAATTCTTTCTGGTCAACCTTTTGCTCTTTTTAGGGTAGAGGGACACAAAAAAATCTGAAGAAATGTCATTACTTAATCACCGCCTCTTGCATACAAAATCAACAGTGTATGCTGAGATGCCTGTTGGATCCTTCATATGCAACCCTAGAGATAAAGCATAAAAAACTGTGATTCCCAGGGCAGAAGCCTTTCCCTTTGCAGTTGTCCAGAGCCAGAGGCAAGCATATTGCCCCCACAAACAGGAGTGGAGATTCAGGTTGCTGATTCCCTTCCCATCTTTCCTGTAGGCCCCCTTTAAGTACTGGAAGGCCGCCTATAAGGTCTCCCTGAAGCCTTCTCTTCTCCAGGTTGAACAACCTCAACTCTCTCAGCCTGTCTTCATAGCAGAGGTGCTCCAGCCATCTCATCATCTTCGTGGCTCTGCTCTGGGCTCACTCCAACAGGTCCATGTCCTTCTTACGTTGGGGGCTCCAGAAATAGACGCAGTACTCCAGGTGCGTCCTCACAAGAGCAGAGTACAGCAGGAGAATGACTTCCCCCAACCTGCTGGCCACACTTCTTTTGGTGCAGCCTAGGATAAGGTTGGCTTTCTGGGCTGTGAGCACACATTGCTGGCTCATGTCCAGCTTTTCATCTACCAGTACCCTCAAGTCCTTCTCCTCAGGGCTGCTCTCAATCCATCCTCTGCCCAGCCTGTATTTGTGCTTGCGATTGCCCTGATCCATGTGCAGGAACTTGCACTTGGCCTTGTTGAACTTCATGAGGTTCACACAGGCCTACTTCTCAAGCCTGTCCAAGTCTCTCTGGATGGCATCCCTTCCCTCCAGTGTGTCAACCATGCCACGCACCTTGGTGTCATTCGCGAACTTGCTGAGGGTGCACTCAATTCAATTGTCTGTGTCACCAAGAAAGATGTTAAACAGCACTAGTCCCAATAATGACCCTGAGGAACGCCACTTGTCACTGTTCTCTACTTGATCATCGAGTCCTTGACTGCAACTCTTTGAGTGTGGCCAACTCTTTATCCACCAAGCGGTCCATCCATCAAATCCATGTCCCTCCAATTTAGAAAGAAGGATGTCATGTGGAACAGTGTCGAATGTTTTGCACGAGTCCAGATAGATGATGTCAGTTGCTCTTCCCTTATCCAACAACACTGTAACCCCATCATAGAAGGCCACCAAATTTGTCAGACACGATTTGCCTTTAGTGAAATATATGCAGAAATATATATGCAGAAATAGCCCAGGACAGCCGAGCTGGATGTGGTAGGTGGGACACATGCCAAGGAAGGATTATGTGGGACCTACTTGCTCTAGGGCCAGCCTCACCACTTGGGACAGTTCAACATGACACAGAACTCTGTCTGCCATTGCATCAAAGAAAAATAAGTTTAAAGGAGGTCTCACTAAGTCATTCAGTCCCCCATCCAAAACCAACCCAGGATCAACTGTACCTACATGCATAGTTTTGCTCTAGACATGCTGTGCAGACGAGCCGCTCCAGTATCTTTTTTTTTCCTCCCTTTACTTATGGTCAACTCATGCATCAGTTCTTTTTGTGGTTCCTGGCTTGTGTTGCAGAGAGAAGGCTTCCCAGCAGCAACCCGTGCAGTCTGCTTTAATGTGTGCATATCATCAACTTCATGCTTTATTCAAATATCCAGCAAAGAAGAAGATGAAAGAAAACACAGGCTGCAATGGTTCACACAGATTAGGTAACATCTGCTCTATAATCAGTGGAAAATAATTTGTCTGCCTCATCAACGGCATTACTCACATTTATGTAGAAAAATAAACTGCGTGAAAAATGAGCTTCAACCTTGGCAACAGATCCTCACTTCTACTTACAATAGAGCAGAAACTGGAAATGGAAGAGGTGTAGCTGCCTACAGTATAAAGGCATTTCCGAAGGCACGAGTGTGTGTTGCATTCCTGAGCACGACCTGAATTCCCCCGGCACAGTGAGACTTGCTGGAGAAGGATGCAGAGAGAGAGAGTGAGAGCGCGCTCTTTTCATGACATAAAGCACAGACAGCTGTGAACTAAAGAGAAAGTAACTTTGCTGTAATGAAAAATGAATGATGCTCTATATTATATTTAAAATACCGTGGTAGTTTATGACCTGATAATCAAAGTTACACAAGGAGGTATGTGCTTTATGAGGTGCTCTTTTCCACTGTGTTCCCCCACGCTGAGTGCAGGCAGGCAGCAATGTGGCAGGTGGGGCCATACATTTGTTTTATGTTTTACTTGGGGATAAAGGAAATGAAAACTCTCTTAAAATTCTTGAAATATTTACATCTTAAGAAAATCACTCTGAAGATGGTCTTCTTTTTATTTGCAATATAAAAATAACACCTTTGCATAGAACTCTGCCATGACCTATAAAAAACACACCAGGGCACTTTTCTGTCAGTGTTTAGCTTTAAAAAAAAATGTTTCTTGCTCTGTTAGAGCTGGAAATTTCGTTAAAAGTTTGGGCAAGCTCAAAACCTTCCTTAGACTCAGGTATAAGGTGTTAAATGTGTTGGAAAGAAACAAAATGGAGCAGAGAACCTATCCAAAGAATACCACAGGGATACACATCTGATTTAAAAGGAATTAAGGACGAGTGTTAATATGTGCTTTTAAAGCCACTCATGGTATATTACATTGGGGAAGATTGGTACATCCCAAACCAGGCAATCAAAAAGATATTCACTGACAGCTCTCAGTACTAAGTTCTTGCTCATTTCTCTGGAATAAGAGTTACCTAATCACATATTCATTGTTTCCTTTTCCTTCTGTATGAAAATCAGAAGCTCATAAACACATTTCACGTCTCTGACATTTTGGGGTACTTTTTCTGCTGATTTTTTAGCAGAGATGTAAAATGGAACTTAATCCATTATTGTACCTTATTGTCAGATTAAATAATAATGTAGAATGTGTCTGCTTTTCATTTATCAGTATTTCAAATCAGCTAAGTTAACGGATAAGTAGATGGCTTTTTTATCATTCAGTGAACATTTGCACAGATGTAACTCACTCAGAGGACAAAACTATAAACTGCTTGCAAATCTTTATACACAATTCTTTGCACCGAGTAATATTTTCCTAGTGACCCTAACAGCTGAAGTATACTTTTATTTTTGATCAGCTTGGTTGTGGGGCTGTCCAGTTCATCTTCTTACAGTAGAGATAGTTTTGTAGAAATATCTAGCAGTCACCATGTTTGCTGTAGCTTAACTATTGTATTAGCTTTCCATTAAATTGCTGCCAGACTTTCAGGCATATGACAGTTTAGCACTAAATCTAAAATATTTCACGAGAATATTTTGAGTAATTAACCCAAATGTGTCTAAGTTAGCAAGATGTTTTTCCATTGATTCCAATAGGTTTTGGATCAGGACATGTCCTAGCAGGTTCTGAGTTCAGAAGTCTTTAATTCTACAGTTACTGCTGACTTTGCAAAAGCTCCATCTTCCCCAACACTACATGATGGTTTAAATTCAACAAATTCTTAAACAAAATTTCTCACGTTACCATATATAGAAGCACAATGATTTGGAATTTCTCTATACTCTTGTTATTTGATTTTGCATCTTACTGAAATCTTGTGGCAAGAAACCTCAAACATGAAAAAACTTCACAAAGAATAATTATAAAATGTTTTCTTGATCAGTTCCAAGCAAGTGCATGTAAGGTTTGCCTCTTTGCCCATAAAACAAGACTTTGAGCATAGCGATACATAGCTCCTACATGGTGTTGGATATTCCCTCTACTCTACTAGAAATGAGTAAATGAGGGGAAAAAAAAAAGCTTCTAACAAACTTTTAACCTGTATTTTGATTTGTATCTCTATCACATTAGTTTTGGAAATAAACATAGTCATCCCTTTCCTGATGTGAGGAAGCCATTTCATAGTGCATGTGAGCTGTCTTCTCTCAGCCTGGTCTGTGACAACTATGCTGGAACAAAGCAATTCAAATGGAGAGTGAATGTTTTAGAAAAAAGGAATATTATATTTTCACTACTACTTTCTGTCACCATACTTATTCGTCCTAATGCTCTGTTGGTTTCTCTAACACCTGTGACTTGAGGGTGTTCCAGGGAGTGTCTGTAACCAGCTGGCAGGTATTTTCATCCTATGGTGGCTACCACTGAAGTGTGAGCACATCATTCCCATCACTATGGTTATCAGGCTGCAACTCTCCATAATCAAGCAGATGAATTATCAAGTATTTCTGTAAAAACATAAGTGTGCTTATCATTAGAGGTGGCTTGCTGGCAAGACTGACTTCCCCCTTGCTGGTGAAGGAACCTTGCGAATTCCACATGATGTGCCATGGAAAGCAGCAGGTGAGCACCCCACAGAGATTTCCTGCCCTGAGTGAAAGGACTTAAATGTCCCTACATCTCCAGTTCTAGATGCAACTTGAAAATTTCAGCTTGACAGCCTGTGCTATCCCTGCCCTGGTGAAGATTTTGTAGGAATAAGATTATGTTGATGATAACAATTTTAATTAATTGCTATTCTCCACTGATATAGGTAATGCTGGAGAAACCTGCACATTAGAAAAAAGAAAAAAAAAAACACAAGAAACACAATGTGAACTGCTCTATGGTCTTGCATGTTTATCTTACCTTCAAAGGAAGCAAGCAAAAGGGCAGAATTCTGTTGTTTTACTATATATCCCTCTTTATTATATGTCATATCTTTCACTTTTTAAATTATCACATTGAACTTTCAGAGCTTTCCAATTAGCTAATATATCCTGTAATAACACCTAGTGTGGAATGTAAAATAATAATTTTTATTGAAGATTTTTTCTCCCTTGAAAAGAAAGAAGCAAGTTTACAAAGGCTAGGTCAGGATTATTGGCATAAGTGAAGAGAGGTTTCAGTGTAGCATAACTGATACAGTTGCCTTGCCTCAAGGCTTCTGCTGATGCAGAAGATGCAGAAAACTCCAACTTGAATAGACCCGTATGGATAAGAGTTCAGCCTAAAGATAAGTAGGACACAGTTGTCTAAATATTGTTTCATAAGTTTTATTAAATTAATGAAGAAGAATTAGTCCTTAAATTACAAATTAAGTTTCTACAACATAGAAGTGTTTATAATTAGCACAGGTAAATATGGTACATGGATGATTGTCCTTGACAAGAAAGATGACTGATTTTACTTGATTAGATAGCTGGATAATAAACCTGCAATGTGTCATAATATGAGGTTTGATTATGTTAAGAGTGTAGTGATAGGACGAAGGGTAACAGTTTTAAACTGAAAGACGGTATATTTAGATTACATATTAGGAAGAAATTCTTTACTGTGAGGGTGGTGAGGCACTGGCACTGGTTGCCCAGAGAAGCTGTTGAGGCCCATCCCTGGAGGTGTTCAAGGCCAGGCTGGATGGAGTTTTGGGCAACCTGGTCTAGTGGAAGGTGTCCCTGTCCATGGCAGGGGGTTTGGAACCACATGTTCTTTAAGGTCCCTTCCAACTCTAACTCTTGTATGATTCTATGCTTCTAAACAATATCGTTGCTTTAACAAGTACAACTTATAATTTATTGCCTAAACCAATATAATCTAAATTTATGTCTTTGAACCAGGTTAGTACTGTTCTGATAGCACAGTAACTGTGAATGGTACTTTGCTTTAAAAGCAGATGTAGCTACAATAAACCAATAAAACATAGAACTCTGACATGTGTGGGGATCACAATTTGCTAGTGGACAGGTAAATTACATGCCTTGAAAATATAATGGGTTCTAAAGAGAAATTTTTTGAAGCTATTCTTAACCTCAGATGTCTACAGTTCAACCTGTTTCTGTCATGTCGAGATTTTGAACATGAAAGGACTTACTTGTAAGTTCTGTTATCTCCAGTTCCAATTTCTAGCAATGAAAACAATGAAATTCCCCATGGGGACAAGAAGACTCCTCGGTACTAACAAAATACTTTCTAGTAAGTTTTATGACAGTGTTTAACAGGAATGTACTATGAAGCCTGAAAAAGGAATTTAAAATTAGAGATATCCATGATGGCCTAAAAGCACAGACAGGAAAATATTTCTAGGCAGAGATAATATCTTCTGTTAGCCAGATTGGTATAGCTGGAAAATTTAACAAACTTACAGGCACATACATTTTTCAAACTGATGATGATTTTATTTGCCCAACGGCTTGCCTGACATTTCCTACCATACCTACTTACAAACCTAGTCTTGACTAAAAGCTAGCCTCATTTTTACTAAATAGTTACAGCACCTTAAATGTCTGTGGAGTTAAGAACTGCAAGTTTTAATTTGCTTGCCAGGATTTGGCCTAGCTGGTGATTAACAAATAGGGTACAGATATTGCACTAGGTAGGAAATTTGGATTTCTTCCAGTATATCTATTTATAAAAAATAATGAATAAGTAGTAGAAATTATACATTAATCAGACCGATGTATGAAGTAATTGTGTACAGATGCACATCACTAAGTCATACTGTCATCAAAGAGAAAAATTAGAAGAAAAGCAAACAGAAGAGAGAAAAGGGAAAACTTTATCTACAAGTTGTGTGACTGTCACTGATACTGCTTGGGACTTACATTCCTTATTCCAATTTGTCTTTTGAGCATGCCTGATAAATACAGTTCTTCGCTTTACAGGCAACACTTTCAAATTGACACTTGATTAATATATAGCTATGTAAACAACTTAAACACATTTTCACAAGAATTAATATGAACAAGAAATTGTGAAACCCATAACATTACATATGTTTGCATTAATTTTGTTAATACCATTAAAATATTTTTATCATCATTATGAGGTTCTCTTTCAGAAGGTGACATGAGATTTGTTTTACTTCACTGTGTGCACCAGTAAGTGAGGTGTGTTGAGGGAGTCTAGTGTGACTAACTTAAAACTTCGGTACAGAATAATAAGATAAAGTTTGGATAAATTACCTCTGGAGGTGTCTGTTCTCTCAGTTGGGTTTAGAGGGACTATGGGATAAGTGTAGATATCTCATATTTACAGTGCTGCAGTTAGATAAGAGGAATCCCAAGGGACTTAGGCAAAGGGTTACATTCTATCTTTCAATAGCTTAGACTAATCTCATATTGAGTGGCTTTCATTGAAACATAAAGATTTTCTCAGGATGTCTCTTGGACAAATTGTTTCCGTCTATTAGAAAGAGGATGAAATTCAGCCCACGCAACAATGCTGCCAAGACCCTCCAAACAACACCTCATTACTCTCCTTGGGTGTACTAAAGGGGAACTAAGACCTCAAATAAATCAAGACAAATGTTGAAGGAAGATTCACAGCAGGAAATAGGCTTTATGATTAAAGGATTTGTCTGCAGAAACCTAACAGAGTTTCTTATTTATTGCTGTATTTAGATTTTTCTCATAATGGGAAAAAGTATATATATGCATATGCATTAATGAACTGCATATTAAAAAACCAAAATTAAGTTATGATGCATATTATTAGTGTAACTTTTTTGCTAGTTTTTTAAACTATGAAAGGATGAGCATCATTCAGTCATATAATTTATTTCATTACTTCTGTGTCTGCTTGATTTTACTGATTTCACTTGTAAAGTTATTTTTGTCCTATGTTCCTAGCAAGATGTATACATTACAACACACTAAGCTTTATGTTTAAACTCCAGTGTTCAGAAATGCTAAATTAAGATTGATGACACAATTGGAATACGTGCCCCTTGCCCATAAGCACTTTGACAGTCTTTACCTATGAACACATTTTATCTTTTTTCCAGAGGTCCTTTGCCTCATTCAATGAATGGAATGGATAGTAATTCCAATTAGCAAGCAGTAACCCATTTTTTTGTTTGGTTTGGTGTAGTTGTTGGTTTTTATTGTCGGGTGTGTGTATCCTGTCTGAATGATCAGAAAGTTTGGCAGCAGATTATCAATCAGGCTCAAATCTACCATAAGAGATTCATTGTTTAGTTCACAAATTGTTTAGCTTACCAATTTTAATTTCCTTGTTCTGTTGTACATTTGTTTTCAGGATAAAGTGATATTTTAAAATACATCCAGTTAACAATCAAGAGTCTGGGTGACTGTTTTTCAACTTCATTTCAGTCCTCTTCATAAACCTTTTCACTTTCTTTTGCCCTTTGTTACTGAACAGAAATTTCTTAGCAGGTTCCTTGTGAAATATGTAGCTCTTGAAAAAAATACCACAACTATCTGCTAATGTTCAGGAGACAATAAATACCTTAATAATGTTACTTCTGTTCATATCGCAGAAGACATTTGTAAATGGCTTCAGAGAAGAGTGAGCAATACAGAATCATAGAAGAATAGAATTGTCTAGGTTGGAAGGGACCTTTAAGATCATTGAGTCTGACCATTAATGTAACACTGCCGAAACCATGACTAGACCATGTCCCTCAGCACCATGTCTACGTGTCTTTTAAATACCTCCAGGGATGGGGAGTCAACCACTTCCCTGGGCAGCCTGTTCCAGTGCATGATAACCCTTTCTGTGAATAAATTTTTCCTAATAGCCAATCTAAACCTTCCCTGGTGCAACTTGAGGCCATTTCCTTTTGTTCTGTCACTTGTTATTTGGGAGGAGACACAGACCCCCACTTGGCAACAACCTCCTTTCAGGTAGTTGTAGAGAGTAATAAGGTCTCCGCTCAGCCTCCTTTTCTCCAGACTAAACAGTTCCAGTTCCCTCAGCTGCTTCTCATAAAACTTGTGCTCTAGACCCCTCACCAGCTTTGTTGCCCTTCTCTGGACACGCTCCAGCACCTCAATTTCTTTCTTGTAGTGAGGAGCCCAAAACCGAACACAGTATTCAATGTGTGACATCACCAGTGCCGAGTACAGGGGAACAATCACTTCCCTAGTCCTGCTGGCCACACTATTGCTGATGCAGGCCAGGATGCTGTTGCCTTCTCGGCCACCTGGGCACACTGCTAGTTATTCATATTCATATTCATGTCCATATCCATATCCATATCCATATCCATATCCATATCCATATCCATATCCATATCATATTCAGCCGGCTATCAACCAACACCCTCAGGTTCTTTTCCTCTGGGCAGCTTTCCAGCCACTCTTCCCCAATCCTGTAGCGCTGCATGGGGTTGTTGTGGCACTTGGCCTTGTTGAACCTCATACCATTGACCTCAGCCCATCAATCCAGGCTGTTCAGATCCCTCTGCAGAGCCTTCCTACCCTCAGGCAGATAGACACTCCTGCCTAACTTGGTGTTGTCTGCAAATTTACTGAGGGTGCACTCAATCCCTTCATCCAGATCGTTGATAAAGACATTAAAGAGACTCGGCCCCGGTGCTGAGCCCTGGGGAACACCACTTGTGACCAGCCACCAACTGGATTTAACTCCATTCACCACCACTCTTTGGGCCTGGCCATCCAGCCAGTTTTTTACCCAGCCACTCTCAACCCAAAAGCTATCTCAACACTGCATATTAAATTCAGCTGTACTAATACAGCTAAAAAACCTGGAAGGAGATGTGGCTCATGCCTAACCAGTTTGCAGCATGAATATGTTATCATTCAGCCACATCACCATTGCCAGTGCTCTTCTTGTGCCAGTCCAACCATCACACATGAATTAGTCCAACAAACTAAGCTGACCACAGTCCTTCCCATTGCCAAAGCCAAAGGAAAACACCAAACCTGGAAAACACGTTAACACCAAGTTACAGAGCCAACTTCTGTGGAAGAGGAGGAGAGTTTTGCCATTGATGTCAATGAGAAATGTTTAGACATTTTTGTTTCAGAATATTGTTTCAAAGATAGATTTGCTTACCTGGGACTGTAAGCTTCAACTCCCAGCCTGTAGGCTGCAGCCAGCTTGTTGATTGATTCAGATCCATGGCTGTAGGCAGCTGAGCTCTTGCTGAGGGATTCAGAGTCAAGACTGTAGGCAGCAGATCTTTTACTTTGTGCAGCAGAGTGATCATAGGCTGTAGATCCATAGCTGTAGGCTGCCGACTCAAGGTCATAGGCTGAAGAGCCATGACTGTACGCTGCTGAAAGTCAAGGCTGAAGTTTGCTGCAGATCCATGGTGAAAGGCTGCAGAGCCCCCAGTGTAAGCTGTAGGTCCTTGAGCATAGACAGCAGATTTGCTCTTTGTTTCCTTTTGGT
Source organism: Pluvialis apricaria (assembly GCA_017639485.1). Taxonomy (NCBI): domain Eukaryota; kingdom Metazoa; phylum Chordata; class Aves; order Charadriiformes; family Charadriidae; genus Pluvialis; species Pluvialis apricaria. The sequence continues at coordinate 114,830,465 of CM030008.1, read as the reverse complement.
ACTGACTTACAGTGGACTGCAGTGCTTTATGGCAGTACACACGGTCATAGTGCTCATGGTGTCTTTGGTAGAAAGGTAAAGACATCATGGGTTTCCTCTAATTTTGTTTTTTTACTGCACGTTTCTGAATATAAATAAACGGGATAGTGTCTGAAAAAAAACCAGATCAAACATAAGGGCTATTGTTAAAGAAACTTCTGAGTTAGCATACAAATCATAGTATCATAATATCATTTGATTTTAGTCAAAAAAACCTTCACAACAACAACTAAAAATGTATCGTAACTGCCTACCTTTTCTTTAAATTTTTTGGTCATAGTGATCAGAACCCCCCAAAATCGGTCACACTTAAGCATATGCCCTTTTCCTGTCCGTGTACAGAATTCCCTGGGAACAGTGACTACGAATCCAACAAACCATCCAAAATACTGTCATTAGTGCAAAGAAGGCAATAGGAGAAAGATCCCAGTCCAAAGATACTATTCTGATTTTTGTGTGCCTGTGTATTTATTTATCTTAAATCATTATTTACATACAATAACTCCCTACTTGTTGAGATTGGGAGACATAGGCTGAATAAATTCAATATAATGACAAAAGATTAATTTCATGCTCTCTAAATAAAATTTGTCAATTCAGCCCTTCTCTGTAAGTGAACAATTTAAAATCTGTGCCTGTGGCACACAATTGCCAACCATGGGCCATGTGTCACAAATATGGTCTTGCTGCCTGCCTTGCTTTCAATAATTAATGATGCCTCACAACTTGCCACACTAAAATAAGACTCTTGTTTATATTTTATCTCCCTCTTCCAGCTTATTCAGGACATGTTAGAAATATTTAGGACTCCCAAAGGTCTTTACTGCAAATAAGAAACAAATCTACAAACCTCTCAATGCCACAGAAGATACAGCAGTTTGACTGATAACACTACAAAACAATATATAATAAGTACTGTATGGTCATTCCTTCAGGCCTCTAAGTATAAAGGCAAAAATTAAAAGATAAGTAGCTTAAGATACCTTTAAGGTAATGTTCCTCCTCTAGAGTAAAAAGATAGCATTAACTGTTAGGAATGAAGAATGTGTTGGGAGCTTATGGGTAAGAATTAAGGGGCAGGCTAATATGGGAGACACTGTTGTGGGTGTTTACTACAGACCACAGTATCCGAAACAGGAAGTTGGTGAAACCTCCTACTGACAGCTGGAAATAACCTCACAGTCACAGGCCCTTGTTCTCATGGGCAACTTCAACCACCCTGATATGTGCTGGAAAGGCAACACAGCCAGGCACACACAGTCCAGGAGGTTTCTGCAGAGGTCAGATGACTTTTTGACACAGGTGGTGGAGGAACCAACAAGGACAGGTGCACTGCTGGACTTGTTCTGGCAAAGAGCTGGGTGGAGATGAACCTAATGAAATTAAACAAAGGCAAGTGTAGGGTCCTGCACCTAGGGAGGAATAACCCCATGCATCAGTATAGGTTAGGGGTTGACCTGCTGGAAAGCAGCTCTGCAGAGAAGGACCTGGGAGTCATAGTGGACAACAAGTTGACCATGAGCCAGCAATATGCCCTGGTGGCCAAGAAGGCCAATGGCATCCTGGGGTGCATTAAAAAGCATGTGGCCAGCAGGTCGAGGGAGGTCATCCTCCCCCTCTACTCTGCCCTGGTGAGGCTACATCTGGAGTAGTGTCCGGTTCTGGGGTCCCCAGTTCAAGAAAAACAAGGAACTACTGAAGAGATTCCAGCAGAGGGCTACAAAGATGATCAAGGAACTGGAGCATTTTTCTCATGAAGAAAGGCTGAGAAACCTGGGTCTGTTTAGCCTGGAGAAAAGAAAACTGAGAGGGGATCTCATCAATGCTTATAAATATCTAAAGGGTGGGTGCCATGAGAATGGGGCCCAGTGGTGCCCAACGACAGGACAAGGGGCAACAGGCACAAACTGGAACACAAGAAATTCCATCTGAACATGAGGAAAAACTTCTTTACTTTGAGGGTGACAGGGCACTGGAACAGGCTGCCCAGAGAGGTTGTGGAGTCTCTTTCTTTGGAGATAACCAAAAGCTGCCTGGATATGTTCCTGTGCAACCTGCTTTGGCAGGGGGGTTGAACTAGATGATCTCTGAAGGTCCCTTCCAACCCCTACCATTCTGTGATTTTGGGGCAGGGGGGGGGGGGGGGGACCAAACAAAAAAAAAACCCAAACCAGGAAACTATCATCTTGCAGACCTTGGCAAAAAAATCTCTTTCCTTTGTTGTTACATATTAATGTGTTCAACACAAACCACAATTTTGACTTTTGACTTTCCCACCTCTTATCTAGTCTCCCAGCAGCACAGCTACTGCCCCTCAGCTAAAGCAACACAGGACCACCAAGGCAGGGTGGCAGTGGAGACTGCCTTGATCTGACCATGGATAGCACCAAAAAATGAACATGCGAAATGAAGGTTTTGCCAAATTACAGTCTGATTATTGCAACAGAGATAAGTCATTTTGCTGGAGCCCTCTAAAAGAAGCCAAGGAAAAAGCGGTGAGCATCCAACAGAAAGCGAAGAGACACTGTGAAGAGCAAGATGAAGCATAATTACAGGTCTGTCAGAACCAGCTGTAGCTATCAATCATAAAAAAATATCAGCAATTCAGGTGATGTGTATAAACCATGGCTGTGACGCTAATGTAGGAAGTGACGTGAAAATATTTAAGAAGCAAAGGTCATTTCCAGTCTTGCACAAAACACTTTATATCACACAGGCAGTGTGATATAAATGATCAGTTTAGAGTTATTTTCTCAGAGAATTTAGGCACAGCTTCTAATACAAATGAATTCTCACTCTCCCACCTCATGAATTCTTCTCTCTGATGATGCGAAATAGTCTGAGCAGAGATTGATTTGAACCAAGTAAAGAGTATGCCTGATTTACAGGGAAGTGTGTAGTGACAGTCAGATCCTAGTCCTAGGTGGTTTTATAAAAATTGATGTAAAAGCAAGATTTTCTTTAGTACAACCAATATTATTTTATTGACATTTTGACATGAGACCTCAGTTCTCTGGTAGACCTGGCTTCATTATTAGGCAGTCAGACCATTAAAGAAGTAATCAGTCCCGTAACTTCCATCTAGAAGGAAAACCCCACCAAACCGAAGTGATATTGATACCAAAGAAGGTATTAATAATGTGCACGTTGAGACAGGGTTCCCAAAGATGTTGCTGTGGAGGAACTCAGAAACCATTTGGATTTGTTTGAATGCCAGACTGCCAAATTGTTCTGGAAAGCTGTACTTAAGTGGGCATCTGGCTGGAAAACATTTTCATAGACTAAACAAATAAAGGAGAAATGCTATGTTCCACACACAGTGTGTTGGGTTACAGCTTTTTCTACTCTTTTGGTTGGGTTCTATGATGCAGAAATACATGCTCACTAGCTCCCTGATGCATCTTGTTCTTTCCAGTGCTTCCAAACACTTGTAAAACTGAGTCTATGCATATATAGCAGTAACATGTCCTGACAAGACTTGATCTTGAGGACAAAACTACTGTTGCTGAGACATTGTTATCCATGTTGTATTGCACCTCTGGGGTTTTACTTCACATTGACTCTAGCCTGGCCCCTTGGAGCGACCCCCCTGGCCACAGGCATGCATGATGCATGTTCTTTAGGATATGCCTTTTTTCACATTGAGGGATGCCAGGGCTCTAAGACTGCCCCACATAACGTAAAATGTTGTGAATGGAGACAACAGGGAGATTCACTTCAAACACACGTTCCTGATCTGAGCAGAAATACTGATGTGAGTGCACCCTTTGAGGATGCATCTTCAGATTGCTTCAGACGGTGCGTTTCTGAGGATGTGAGACAAGCAGTATCTTGTCTTTCTTTGTGTGTAGATATTATGATTATGATTATGAGTGGACCTCACATGCAATGTGTGAGACAGGGGGAAAAGACTCTTTATGTCCTCCTCATTTTAAATACCTGCTCAGAAAGACTCACTATTTAGCTGTTAAGACAGTTAATTGTAGAAACCTGAATAAATACTATCATATAGATAGTCTGTAATATCCTTTACTTATAGAAAGCAGAATATATTATTACTAGAGGGAAGAATAACATTTTCTGTTCCTAGTCCCTTTTCATTTAAAAAAAAAAAAAAAACAACAATGACAGAAATAGCAGAAAGAGTGTTTTAAGAGCACAAACACATTAGCTGATATCCTGCAAGGCAGACAATATTTTCCTTGACACTCACAGAAAGTAGCACGCATCATGAAGCTGACTGGGAGGCAGAACAGTCTTGTCATAAACCTAAGCTTAGGCTCTAACCACAGGGTTGTCCTCACAGTACAGGACCTATTTCTCTGAGCTTCACCATCTTGACACGAATAATCGCTGTCAGGAAACACAGTCTTTCCAACTCACAGCCAAGTGACCTAGAAATATCTGGCAACCTGTTGCTCCTTGATGAAAGAAGGTGTTGTGGGCACTGGGAGAGCTCTTCAGGCACAGTAAGAAAACAAAGGCACCAAGAGGGATTGCCAATCTCACTGGTTATTGATAGTTGCAGGGAAATATGTTTTCAGTTTCAAGTCCACTTTTCTTCTTTATTCCGTGAATGAGATGGAAATGCCTCAGCTAGGTTAGTTTATGAGGAAATCTTTTTATTGCAGCTGCATAATGCTTGCAATCTTTTCTTTTTTCCCCAAGGTGCTAGAAACCCCTTTCAGCCAAAACAGAAAGAAGGAGGAAAAAATAATAAGTGCTGGCACTCTGAAAACAAGGACAATGCTTATTTGATTGAAGGGAGTATTTCTATACTTTAAATCAAGTTTTTCCATTGACTTCAATGCAGGTGCAGAAAGCAATGCCTGCCCTGCCACTAAGTATAACACTTTTTGTTCTGATATCTGAGGGGCAATCCCTACAGACTATGTGACTATAACTGTATAATCATTTAGTTCAAAATCGTCTGAAGATAAAAATGTTAGAGCAGTCTGTCCAGAATAGTCACCCAAGTACCAAGTAGAAGGTTAGAATTTTAAACAAGCAAAAAGGAATGAAGCACTGTGAAACAGTCTGAACTTCTGTCTCCAGTTCATCGTAACAGAAAATGAATATGGGAAATGGATGGAAAATCTAGACTTCATCTTTAAGAGGAAGAAATGAGCTTTGAAGATGGCAAACAGACTACTTTATGATATGCAGTTACCTGAGTAAAACCTCTGAGTTTGAAATCTTGCTGTTAATAACTTGGAAGGGCCTTTGTATGCCCGGAGAATTATCCTTTAGAAAGAGGACTGAAACCAAAGGTGGGTCTGTTATTTGTAGATGACCACAGAAAAGAAGTTTGAAAGCAAAGATGGCTATGCGATGTCCTGTTTCACAGGGAACTGCATGTAGAGAATGCAGCCAGGCTAAATTCACAACAGGAGACACCTGAAAGATATTTACACCCAACACAGAGATATGTTTCTTTACTATGGTGGCAAGAAATGCTGATATTTTGCATGTCCATTGCAAGGACTCTGTCTTCAACTCCAGCTCTGTTCAAGGCTGTCCTGGAGCAGAGGAGAGGAAAGCTGCTCAGCAGAGAGGGACCTGGGGGTGTTGATTGACAGCTGGATGAACATGAGCCAGCAGTGAGCCCAGGTGGCCAAGAAGGCCAAGGGCATCCTGGCCTGTATCAGGAACGGTGTAGCCAGTAGGACCAGGGAGGTGATTTTACCCCTGTACTCGGCACTGATGAGGTCGCATCTTGAGTACTGTGTTCAGTTTTGGGCCCCTCACCACACGAAGGACATTGAGGCGCCGCAGTGTGTGCAAAGAAGGGCAACAAAACTGGTGAGGGATCTGGAGCACATGTCTTAGGAGGAACAGCTGAGGGAACTGGGGTTGTTTAGCCTGGGAAAAAGCAGGTTCACGGGAGACCTTATCACTCTCTACAACTATCTGAAAGGAGGTTGCAGAGAGGTGGGAGTCAACCTGTTCTGTCAAGTAACAGGCGCTAGAACAAGAGGAAACGGCTTCAAGTTGCACCAAGGGAAGTTTAGATTGGATATTAGGAAGAATTTCTTTACTGAAAGGGTCATCAGGCATTGGAACGCGTTACCCAGGGCAGTGGTGGAGTCCCCATCCCTGGAGGTATTTAAGCGTCGTGTAGATACAGTGCTTAGGGACATGGTTTAGTGGTGGGCTTGTCAGCGTTAGGTTAATGATTGGACTAGATGATCTTACAGGTCTTTTCCAATCTGGGAGATTCTGTGATTCTGTGAGAGCACCCAGGCCAGGAAAGCCTGTCTGCAACCTGCACATCCTTCTCCACTTCTGCTAAAAGACTTGCAGAGCACAGTCTGTGGACTGTAGGGAGTGGGTTGCAAGCATAAAGCCAGAGGTGAACAGAACAAAGGAGCACACTAAATGCTATAGATAAATTAAGGTGAAATAGAGAGGTCTTAACATTTTTTGAGTGAATGATGCGATAAAGTAATTCAATTACAACCTACTGTAAGACACTGAAGTTAATGATGGGTAGAGTGATAGGATTTTAAGAGGAAATTAATTTATGGTAGATATGGCAAATTTCAGACCTGATTTGATTTTTTAATATCCATGAAGATCTCATGCATTAACTGTCAGGGGAAAAAAAAAATTAGTTATGACTGCCTTCTTACTGAAAAAGAAAATGTACCTTTTTCATTTTCATATTCAATCACTAATACTGACATATTTCAGTAAATATAGAGACTATGTGTTACCGTTTTGCAGCTTTTAGGCTATATTTATTTCAGTTATCCAAGGAAGATAATTTTTCAGGGGTCCCTTCTCTTCATGGTTACACCCAACATTGGAACATGCAACATGAAATCTGAGGAAGCCCTGCAACTTGGCTATACCTTTCACATCTGACTAGTGAAGCAGTTTTGCCTTTTATAATAAAAAATTACTTTGGAAAGAAGTCCTGCAATTTATGCAGCAACTGGTCGGCTTGGCACTTTAAAATCTGAAACTGAATGTAAAATAATAAAAAATGTATATGAATTCAGCAAAAAGAGTGATGGGCTTCAGGGAGAAAATGCTATATTTTCTACATATTGATCAATTTCTTGATGTCGGTTGCCAATTTTAATAGCATAAGTGTCACTGATGCATTTATTAGTAGGAAAACATTTCAGAAGAGCTGGCAAACAAGCAGCCTCCTCTAGCATCTTTGGACAATTCAAGCACCAGTACCTCAAAAGCATTTATGGGCATCTTAGTCTTGCTTTGTGTAGGGATGTATAGGGGTGGGACATTCCAGAAGCTGATGTCCATGTTTGTCCTTTTAAGAAGCTTCAGTCAAATCTCTTCACCATCCAGACTAAAGATCTGTTTCTGTGATGTAGAAGAGCTACGTACAGTTTTTTATGTGATAGTCAGGAAGTAAAGAAAGTTATCACTATCAGTGGTGCATCATTTTGAATGAAGCTATTCGGGCTGCTCGATACTAAATTTGGAAGAAAATAGAGCTTGTTTGGTCAATGAAGTTCTAATATTTCCTGTCATAATAAGAGAAGAAAGGCTGGTTGAAGTCAGATTTCACCTCATTCTTCTAAGCAGAAATAAGAAAATCGTTTACATTCACCACTAATACATGGGCAAAGAGTTATTTATTCATTAAACACAAGTCAGATTGTATCAGCCTAAAGGATTTAATCAAAAATATTGGTGGATTACATTAAGAAACTTCTTAGGTCTTATTATTATGTGGGATATCAACAGCTTTTACGACTGTACCAACTTTGCACATAAGTAATCAGTTTACAGACAGTGCTGTTTCCTAATTATAGCAGCTCTTAGTAACTTATTAGTCTTTTCCCTGGACTATCCATTATCACCATACTATCCCACTTTAATGAAGCTCAGGATTCCCTGAAAGAGCTCCTTTCAACTTTCTTTAAATAATCTTCAAAGAATATTTTTATCTGGACAGAGGAAGATCACATTGCTTTACAAACCAGCTCATTAGATTGGTATCTGGACAGGGCAGTGGGTTGAGGGGGTTACAGAGGAGGGCATATATTTAACCAGTCTCGCCCTGCACTCATGCCCTTTCTCGTCCCTAATTTAATCCAAGTGTGAATCTGCCCTAAACATCATCTCTGGAAAACATCTGACATTAGCTCACAGGCGTCCATCTCCCCCACGTGATCGCTTTGTTTCTATGGCTGCACTGCTGGCCCCGCTGAGACAATATTAAACCCTCTTTGAGGGTGTACAGCTGCGACGCAGTCTGGAAGCAGCTCATCAGGATGCAGGTTGTCATAGGTGCTTGCTACGCCTCCAAATTACTGTTGGTTGTTCAACCCTCTTCCAGAGATACTGGGCAAAAATCACAAATCACAGTGAGCGGATCTGACCCAAAACCACCGGCACCAGTCAACACTTCTTCAATCAGTTCAGCCAGTACTGGGTTGCATCCCTAAGAGCCCAGTACCATGAAGGATGTGGCCATGAACCTGATTGCCTGCATTTAAATTGTACTGCTGAAATAAGATGGGTGATTCACAGGCTTAGAGAAACATGTTTAGATAACATGCCGAAAGTGTCACAATAAAATGTGTGGAAGTGCACACACACATACTCATTAAAAGGAAATCTTCCATATGGAATTCCATATGTGTACATATCCATGTAATATATCTAAGTTTATACACTACAGCATATGCAGAATGGGAAAAAAGATCGTTTACCTCCTGCCATTGTGTTTTTTGTCTCCCACCCCAGACCAAACAACTAGAAATGACTGTATTTACTATTTTAGGCAGTGTGGAAATGGACCATTCCCTTATTAAGACCCAGATCAGAGTTGAAAACACTACTGAGAAACTAGCAAAGATCTTTCTATACTTCTATACTCTACAGAGGCCAAAATGCGTGTGTGATTGTGTTTCACGTTTTTGCTGAAGCAGACACAAACCCCAAACCACCAAGTGACCAAAGAACCTGCTCAAGTACTTGGAAATATTAGACCTAATTTCCTCCACCGTAATATTATTAATTTTCCTGGTAGTGTAAAATCAGCAGAATCCAAACATCAGCCCAGACTTGGAACCTGTGAGCTGGCACTGCATCATATGGGTTTAGCTATTGCCTCTTGGGGCTTTCCGTTTCCCAGATGTCCTGGTGAGCTTCAACGGGAAGTAACAACCACAAGAAATTTATGGCAAATTGAAAAGGTACCAGATGATAAATGTATTAGATTTTGGGTTTACTGTCTCAGGTGTTGAGCTGAGGTTACAAATACACTGTATATGCCTTTTTATGTGGAGCGTTTTTACTGTGCTGTCAGAAACGTGCCAAAAATTCAAACGTATCTAAGCAAATGAAAAATATTTCTGCCAATTCTCAGGGCAACTGAACCTTTTCAGCTTCATTTAACTTCTTCTACAAACCAAAAGCAATTTTCAGAAGAGATAAATGGTTTTCACTGCAGGAATGCCAAAGTTTCTCACATAAAATAGGCAACTTTTGCTGGAGACAAGAATATAAAAAAATATGCTGCTTATTCTACCACAAAAATTATAAATTTAAAAGCTTTTGCATTGATTAAAATGGCAAATATTTTATATATTTATGAGAAAAAAAGTGTGAAAGATCTGTTTGTTGCAGTGCTAATAAAATAATGTGACAGTTTCTAGTAACGTTTCCTGAGTGTTGAAGGTATACAAAAGATGAAGTAGGTATATGGTAAAACTGACTCTTCACGTACGCACCATCAGTAGGGGGAAGGAAGACCGAATAGCGTCATGCCCCAACCAGTCTCTTCACCTGAAGTTTTCCAGCAAGCAAGGGCAGACGCTTCACAGACGGTGAGATGGGTGCACGGTGTGTCCAGCATATCAGAACCAGTGTGAAAGGACGTGTACTTTGTACATTATTTTGACCTAAAATTAGTAAAGAGGGAAGATACAAATACAGAAGTCCCTATTCCATTTGAAAACTGAAAGATTTGAAAATGCTGCTCTTTGTTTAAATCAGGTTACAGATACACAGTCTAGCCCATAAAAAACACATATTTAAAAACATTTAAAACCATGAATTCAAGATTTATATTGTCATTTTTTGTTAAAAAACCTTTCTTTTGTCCCATTAAACACACTAGTGAACTAATTACTTTAAATGTAATAGGTATTCTTGGTGTTTATATCTGTGTAAAAATTTAATCTATGCATTTAATTTTTTGATGTCATCAGCTGCAGTACTAATTAGACTGCACTGTAGTAATAAATATTGACCTCTTTACCTCTTTCTAGAAAAAAAATACTTTTAAGTTATTTTTCACTGTCAGAAGCAGGGAAATCTCTTAAAAGCTTAAAACATCTTTGATATCTAAATATATGTTCTGGAGTGGGAGAAGTATAACTGCTAAAGGTAGTGTCATTGACATGACATTCCACATTAAAGCAAAAGCAGATCATAACTGATTTTTTTTTTTTAAATTGGACAATTACGGGGCTTTAGACTTCAAAGGATAGTGATTACGACAGTGAGGGGTGATACAACTTCTGTTTGATGATAAACACACATAATTTCCTTTTAAGTATTATACGTACCACACTCATTCAATAAGTTGCTCAGGAAGAAAAAAACATTTGCTTTTTCCTAATAAAATATGGCACAGAGAAAGGACTATGAATTCCAGAAAATAAGGCGAACAGTACTTTGAACTCCGGATCATTTCCTTAGTGCAGCTATCTTAAAAAGACTGTGATTTCTAATTTCCTCTGGCAAAACCACAGTTTCTTAGCTCGTACCCAGACCAGATCAAATCCTTTCAAAATTAGCCTAACCAGCAAAGCTATTATTATTCTATGGAGGACAAATGCGATCCTCATAGAATGTTACAGGAGTTTTTATTTTTAATAATCATGCCCTGCAATACACTCTAGGAGTCCCAGGAGTTATTGGATCCTATTGTATGCTCTAATATGGAGACATAGTCATCCCATGTTTTCTCCTCCCACACATATTCAGCTAAAGCAGATCTCATATACAAAAGAAATAACATTTTTTCGTTTTGCTAAGGTCATTTACCAAATGCAAAATCCTGTACCTGAGACAACATAGTCAAAGCGCTCCATACAGACTGTCTGTCTGAGGAGCAGCCTTGCTGAAAGGGACCTGGGGGTCCTGGTGGACAACAAGCTAGGCGTGAGTCGGCAGTGTGCCGCTGCAGCAGCAAATCGGTTCCCAGGCTGCATCTGCAGGGGCATTACTAGCAGAGATGGAGATGTGACTATCCTGCTCAGCGCTGGTCAGGCTGCATTTGGAGTGCTATGTCCAGTTCAGGTCCCCACATTTCAAAAAAGATGTGGACAGACTGGATATGGTCCAAAGGAGCACCACAAAGATGATCAAAGGGCTGGAGAACCTGCTGCATGAGGAAAGAATGAAGGAGTTAGGTCTTTTCTCCTCGAAGAAGAGAAGGCTCGGGGGAACTTCATCATAGCATTCCAGTACTTCAAGGGCTGCTACACAGGGGTCAGAGGATCTCTCTTCACAAGGAGCCACATGGAGAAGACAAGGTGCAAAGGGCACAAGTCGCACCAAGAGAGGTTTCATCTTGATATAAGAAAGACATTTTTTACAGTGAGAACAATCAATCATTCACTGGAACAACCTCCACAGGGATGTGGTAGAGTTCCAATTGATGGAGATTTTAAGATAAGATTGGACAGAGTGCTAGATAATGTCATCCACGCTCCCTTTGCCACGGAAGGTTGGACCAGATCATCTTTTGAGATCCCTTTCAACCTGGGCTATTTTATAATTCTGTAAGACGTTTCTTCTCTGAAAGTCAAGGAGTAACTACAAGGAGTAACTATAAGGGGATAGAATCAGAATTACAGAAAGATTTGGGTTGGAAGGCACTTCTGGAGGTTGTCTAGGCCAACGTTATGTTGATGGCAGGGCTAACATCAGGTTTCTCAGGTCCTTGTTCAGTTAAAGTTTGAAAATATCAAAAAATCCCAAATTTCACTGGCTCATCACTCTATGATTTATTTCTTTTTTCCTATACCCAGTAGGAATTTCTTTTGCTGCAGCTCGTGACCATTGCCTCATTCTTCCACTCTGCATCTACGAGAAGACCTTGACTTTCTCTTCTCTACAACTGCTTTCAGGGTATTGGAAGACAGTAATTAGCTCTTCCTTCAACCTATTTTCTGCAAGCTGAACAAACCCAGCTCCCTCAGCTTCACTTTGTAAGGTCTATGCTCCATGTCCCTAAACATAGTGATGGGTGTCTTCTGGACTGTCTCTAGCTTGTAGATATTCCTCCTGCAGTGGGGAGAGGGGATCAAAAACAGGATGTAATGCTGAATATACAGCCTCACCACAGTGCCAGGCAAAAAGCAATAATCACTGCCCTGAAACGCTTCTCCTAATGCAGCCCAACGTGCTTTCAACTTTCCTTACAGGAGCACACAGCTGGCTTGTGTTCAGTAGCACAAATAGGTTTAACCATACTGGTTTGGCTATCAGGGAAAGCATAGGGCAGCTGCAAACATAATCATGTTTGGGACCAGCTAGAAGGCTCTAAACAACCTGATTTAGAGCTAGCTTAGCTATGTTTTCAAGAGTAGAAGTCACCAGAATATGTTTATCCCAAGATTCAGCTATCTCAGAAAGAAGCAGCAACACAGTGGTTTGAAGACATCATCACTTCATTGGTAAAATGCATGGAGAAAAGCAGCATAAGTGATCTGGATGATGCACAGCCACTTGGAAAAGAAACATGCTACCTGGTACATGACATTGAGAGCGCTGAGAGCAGCTGATGGGGACGCTGTGCAAAGTCAGACAATTTCTGTTTTCTGTTTCGACAAGCACGTCCAATCTACATCCTTGCCCCAAGGCAGGCTCAGCCATCGACTCCATCATTCCTGGCTAATGTTTGTCTCACCTACAGTTAAAAACTTCCCATCTGGCAGGTTCTCCAGGCAACTATTTCCTTGCTTCACTACCCTTACGGTTAGAAACAAATTCCTAATATCTACCCTGACACAGAGCCATCATTTTAGGCTTCTAGAAAAAGATATCTGTTAAGATAACAGACAGATATCCATGTGATGTGTTTTAGGAGCATCTGGCCCTGCCTTGGACCACCTTCCACAAACTGAACGACATCTTGGGGGCCTTTCCAGCCCCACGTGCCATGATTTCTCTGGTTATTGTGCTGCTTTCAGGAAAATGATTTGACAGCTAAATCATCTGAAAGTTGTCTTTCTGCATGAGGCTGAAGGGAGTACTAAAAGATGACAGTGAGGCAAATGCCGTACTGATGCATCAGAGGTTAAACATGCCCCTTGACAGTGACCTTCTTAGAATGTGATTTTATATCCCCTAGATACTACATCAGGTCAAGTGTGGACGATCTGCTCTTTTTTAAAAAGGAATAATAGTTTGCACTTATATATCAATTTTGACACAGAAGAGAAATAATTATAGCAAGTCAACATTTAATTTTTTGTCTAAAACTAACTCTACAGTTAACCCAGAAAGAGTATATTAGTCATACAAACATTTTGGAGGAAGGAATGTAGCTATGTCCCTAGTCTGACACAGAAAATTTCATTTCAGAGAAAGTATTTTTGAAGCTTTATTGTCATCTCTGAACAAAGTTCACTGAATTGGATTTACCTCTGCATAAAGTTCTTCTGCATCATATGGGCTGTAATTATTGTTGTTGTGCTAATGGAAAAGTTATACTACTTAGATTAGCAGAACACTGATTTGCGTAAATTATACCTTTTTCAAGGCTTTGCGAGGGGGAATTGCTCTAGGATTTTACATCTATGATCTATCTCATACCCTGAATCCAACTGGGACTTCCTGGACATGACTGAACCCCTTTGTATTCTGCACTAATATGGTTTCTGTTAGCTCATATTCTAAAATTTGAAAGACTATGGCACAACAGAAAAAATGAAGGTGACAGTAATTCAAGGCCATGATTAGATAAAAAGCCTATGGACTGATCTTATAATTGGCAAAAATAATTAAAATTACTCATGTTTATCCAGCAAAATTTCAAACAAAATGTAAAAAACATGTAAAGGAGTACTAGGCATATATTTATTATTTCCTTTTTTGATTGGATTTTTCCACACAGAACGTATTAAAAAAAGTTTCAAAATATAAACTATGCCCATAAATTTATTATACTTGGTTAACAGTTAATAATGAGGGCACTTTTAATTGTTGATGAAGAAGACAGAGGCACTAAAATACTAACATCAACTGGAGCAATTGAAGTTCCATAAGCATGCAGCAGTTACTGTCAGTGATTAAAAAAATTAGTCGTGAGTTGAATTCTCATCGAGGTTTGAACTAAACTCAGATAAACTCATAGACTCAGTCATTTAGAAGGGTTTTGAATTGAAGACTATATTCTTCTTATTCTTTATTCCCTTTTAGAAACTTAAAATACTTAATTTCCCTCACAAAATCAATGTTACACACACAATGATACCCATGTTTGGTTTCTCAGACCTGGAACAAATGTTATAAGTATCTGTGGAAACAGATACTTGCATTTTGCAAAAGTTATGTCATTACATCCGGACCATCTAACAGATGAAGATGAGGAATGTACTGTGAGTTTGAATGCTGCAATATCTTCTGTGTTTCGGTGGCCACATGCCATCAGGCAGACAGGCAGCCCTGGACGGACAGAAACACCAAACAGCTGCAAGTGAGGCTGCTGAACCTGAATGAGATGTGCAAAATCCTTCAAGGATCTGAGATTTAGGGCTTTATCCAGACCTCAGTGCCATGTTCACAGAATACTAATATTTCCTTTGTCCTCACCCTTTGTTTCCTTCAACTGCTGAAATTACTGAAGCCTTGGGAACAGAAACGGGCTTTAGGGGTAAGCTTCCTCTCATCTATATTTATGTATATTTCGAGGCAACCATCCTTATGTAGGAAGCACTGCAGTTTTAGGTGGCAGTTCCCCTGCCCTGTGGTGCATAGTTTGGGATGAGATGGCCGTTTGCTGGCTGGGCCACCTTCCCTTTGCTGAACCCAGCAGGGCACCTAGACTACTATACCATAAAAGTGCCAAAAATCCCACTGAGCACCACTACCAGGACTGCCTGGATGTACAGCAGTCAAGTGGAGCAAGGGTATGAGGCAGGTTGAAAGGCCTTCAATTAAAACAAAATGTCACTTCTTCTGTGATGTGGGTCTACTGGTGTCTGCTGATTCAATTGTATTTCCAAATGATGCTTGCAGTGCTGCAGAGAAAACAGTAATGGAGGCACCAGCGCACTACTTTCTTGATCACAACTCTCGTCTTAATTGCTACTTACGAGGCCCTTGGTAGCTCAGTCCTTATTGAACACATTAGCAAGTTAATGTTTGGTACAATTTAAATTAATTAAGCAACATTAAACATTCATAGCCAAGATTTTTACTATTGTAGTCTTAAAGCAGGGCTTGTACTAACAGGGTTTTTTTTAAACTGCTAATAAGAAGTCAGTGCAGGATGCAAGACCTTAGTAGTGACTCTTGCTCATCTACCAGACTCTTCATATTGCAGTCTGTCACAGCAGATTGCCAGTGCCAAACAGAGGCTGAAAGTTTTACTTGATTTACAGATTTCTTGTAGGTACCAAAAAAGCCACTGTACCTTCTGTGCTTCAGCATGCAGATAGTGCATGAAGTAAAGGAATCACAAGACAAGACTTGAAACCTGTATAATTTTTGCAAGCCTCTGTTTCTTGCTCTGTTTAACAATTGCTTAACAAGTATTTGATATTTCAGAACTGCTATATGACATACTAATAACAAGTTGGCAAGTAACAAAGTAATTTTCTGTCATGTAAATGGAATACCTAACATAAAAATAGATTTTTCTAAAACAAGTAACTTTGAGGGCCACATGATTAAGTGAGTAATGAACTACTTAATTCTGAGGGCACAGGTTCTATTGGAAATTATAGTAGTTTGCATTTAAATTATTTTTAATCAGATAATCTTGATGCTCTTTACAAATAGTAAATAAACTGTAAGCACCTTATCAAGATAGTTAAATGATAATTAGATCCCTTTAAACAATATATAAACTAAAGTCCTAGGAAGGTTAATCTAACTTCCTGTTCAGGCTCATGGGCAAAACTTGAGACAATAGAGGAAGGGCTGATCAGATAGGACTTGAAGGAAACATACTAAATACTTTGACATTTAAGAAAACTTAGGTGAAGACTGGATCCAAAGCCCACCTAATCTGGTAAGAACAGAAATTTGTAACATCTCCTTATGATACAGTTTTGCTTTTCTGCTTTTGCTGAAGCCTCATTTTACTTGAACACTATCAGTGATCCTTTCTTTAGCTTATCTTCATCAAAATCTACAGCCCACTGTTGTTCTTCACTGACCAGACCAGTAAAATACTGGATACGTACCTGTGGTTTGCTTAAGGATTTTTGCAGTTGCACCCAATCTGATATAAGGCACTCTAGGTTATTTGAGCCTCGCTTAAAATGAAGAGTGACATACTATTTTGAAGAACCCCACACATATCATTGGAAGGAGTCAGAAGAAGATGTAACCAATTGATAGAAGAAGCAGCAAAATAATTGGTTGGAGGAAGCACAGAAAACCAGGAATTCTGGAAATGGTTCTTCCTTCAAACTGTGGAGAGGTAAAATGAGGAGAATCAAATAATGCTGAGAAACAAAAGATACAAGCAAAAGGGAATTGAGAAGGATGCTAAAACAGAAAAAAAAAAAGCTAAAAAGATTTTTTCTTCTCCTAAATAAATAATGATTTAGAAATACAAGGGCAGGGAGGAAATAATAGACAAAAAGGAAAATGGAACAAAACAAAGAATGAATGGGAAAGAGAATGGAGGCAGAACAACAAAAATGGAAGAAGACACATACTAAATAGGTAGGAGGGAGAAAAAGCAATGAAAAAAGCCCACATGTTGTGCTTAGATAGTGATACATATTTTTAGTACAATTTTAATCTTTTGTGGCAGCCATAATTATGAAAAATAGCAATCTGCATACTAAATATCTAGTAAAAGCAGAAGTACCAGGTTACAGTCTTTCAGAGAATACATACCGTGTGTCATAAATTATGACATTTTTCAGCAGGATAGCTGTCATCATCAGTCTGTTCAGAAATTCAGTGATTAAGATTTAGCTAAAGCCTATGTAATTTTTATAGCATTTATGTGGCATTGCTCTTGTTCAGACATGGTGATTTTTAAATGAATGGCTGACACTTGATGATATCCTGAAATCAATAAGCTGAAATATCAGCCAGGAGGAACGGAGGAGTAGAAAAAGAATCAGTTTGCTCTGTAGTGGGTTGCAATCATTGCTACATCCTGTCAAATAATGCTTTATGCATCACATCATCTCTCTGAGGAGGGGACTAAGGTGTAAATGAAACTAGCACCCTAAAAGGCTTTGAAGTCAAAAATAGTAGGTTTAAAGCCAGCTGTAGTTGTTGGATGAGAAGCTTGACTAAGGCAAGCCATAGATTCTCTACTGCTGTCACAGTATCTTTCCTTTAACATTTGTTGGTATATTTGTTGTTACACTGAGGAATCATCACAGTCTTCTCATTGGACATTACTTAAAAACACTATATATAGGACTAGTAACTCCAGAAGAAATAAACCAACACTTTACTGCCCTGAATTGCTTAACCCAATGACACCTGCTGGGAAATTTCCCTCAATATCAGAATTGAAAAGGTCTTGAAAGTAGCCGCAGCTCTTTACAGCTAGCAGACTCAATTTTAAGCAGGCAAAATCCCCAAGCCCAACCCATCCCCAAAAGCTGGATTAGGAACAAGCTGTACAAAATATAAGATTCATATCTTGGCTACAAGAACTGAGTGAATCCAAAGGAATAGCATAGGAAATTAACATCTTTTTCTTAGAAAGGGGATCTTGATTCTGGTATTGTGTTGATTGTTGTAATCATAAGATAAATTGGCTTGATCAAATAATTTTGGTATGTGGATGATTCAACATCCAGATGTAGAATAAATCTCTTGTGCCAAAAAGTAACCAATAGTGCATAATGACATCAAAACATGTATGTTTTCTGTAAAGTAGGATTTAGATAAACATCTTCTAATATTCAGCTAATATTATATTCAACCAAGTTGTGCTGACATTCTCTCTCAAGAAGAACAAATACCATGGTAATCTATTTAGAAAGCATCCATTCCTTCTTAATTCTCTGCAGATGAATATAAAAATCTTGGTTTGCTGAGATGTACTAGACATTTCCCAAATATTTAAGTAAAAGGCCTTCATTCATGATTGGTTAAGTTGGGCACATGAGTATTGCTAAAATGGTAACACTGTAGATTTTTTGTCTGCTCTAAGCTTCCCAATTCTCTCTTCAAACATTTGAATAGTGCGATTAGCATCTTCATTTGGCAAGGGAAAATGTTAAAATTCAGATGGAACTCATCTAATTTTAAGCATTATAGAAATTAATATGCAGCTTCCTATAGAATGGAGTTAATCAAGCTCTTATTATTGTGATAGCTGCATATATTTAATTATAGCTAGTTACTCTGCACATTTCATATAGAAGTTTGCAAGGGTATGCAGAGCATGGCCATTGTCATTAACTGAAGTCCTTTTGTCTGAACATTGTAAGGTCCTTTTTTCTACAGGACTCAAAAATCAGGAATCAATTTGCTAGCTTAAATAAAGATTCCTTCCAAAAAAATTAAAAGTACCCGCACTTTCAAATAAAAATATTCTTTATATTGATAATTAATTTTGTAGCAATTTTGAGGGGGTTACTATCAGACTGCTTTCTTGTTGTTACTACATTATTATCAAGTTGTTCATACCAGGTTTGGGTACATCTTCTGTTGTGGGGTTTGGTGGGTTTTTTTCCATATGGTAAACCCGACAGCTGTTGTTTTGTGGAAAGTTTACTTTTTTAAAATTACTGTTAGCACTGTGCTGTGCCTCTGCTGCAGATTCAGTGAAATGGAAATGAAGGGAAGGTGCTTCTCAAAACACACAGAAATCTGATGCAATTGCTTGCTCAGCAGCTTCCACTGAAAAATGAAAAAGGTGTTTGCAATTCAGTGGAATGGTTATGGTCTATGTCCTGCAGCAAATTCAGAAGCTCAGGACAATTGGCCACATCTTGCTTTCAGGGAGGCAGTTCAGTTCAACCAGAGGTTTGAGATCGATACCTGTATTTTTCCTAAGAGGTTAACATGCTAAAGGGGAAAATGGCATGTGGTGAAAGGTTACAGTTAATTCTGTCACACTTATAAATACTGAAAAACGGTGGTATAAATAAGGCTTTTCTCCTCACTGGTTTTCATAGTCTTCTTTTTTTCTTTGAGGTTTTTTTTTGAAAAAAAAAAAAAAAGGCATAATAACAGAGGTCCAACAGTTCATATTTAAAGACATAAAAAAGAAAACTGTATTGTTAGATTGTAAAAAAGAATGAGTATGTTTTTCACATACTCCCTTAGAAGAAAAACGTAAGGAAGCAGAGGGATTCAGGTCATAAAAACAATTTTGAACCTCTGCCTTGAGGCAGGGCTGCTGGCAGGAAACAGAAGCAGAGGCACGCCTTTCCAGCTCTTAGAGTAACTCCCATGTCACTTTGATGACCCAGCAGAAGATTAAGTTAAACATGGATGGTCTCATGCCTTCAGAGGAGCTTACAGTGCTGTTTGAGGGAGATCTCTAGAAAATAAAAATGTCTGCTTCACTGAGGAATATATATATTCCTCTTCATCTATGCCACATAAATCTGGAATTAAAAACGTCAAAAAGTACATAATGTAAAGCCTGCACCACTGCTGATGTTAAAGTGAACAGCTGAACTGTTGAAAAAAATAACAACCCTAAATTTAAAATTTAGCTGTCATATTGATGAATTACATTAATTTATGTGCATACAGATCTCAAGAAACAGCAACAGAATCAGACAAGAACAAAACAGAACAGTAATTATATAGGACCTCAGAGTATATTGAGAACTATTCACCATAGACCTAAGGTTTATTTATTTAATAAATTGCTGCATTTTACCTAATATTTTGACTGCTCTGTGTCAGATGCTTCATACAGGCATAAGGAATAATTTCTTAAGGTACAGTGAGCCAGTGAAACTCTGAATAAAGGAAAAGAACAGCTCTGTGTATCTGCTGTACACATTACACAGAACTCAGCTGTATTGCAGATATAGTAATATTCATAGATAAAAATGGAACTGTGATAATATACTATATATATCTATATATGTCTTATAACTTCTTTTTGCTTTGCTATCCAACAGTTGCTGGGAAGGACGTCTGCATTGAATAGACTGACTAATATATACTGTATTCAATGCAGATACCAGTTTTGTATATCGAGAGACTGGAAACCCATTTCAAATGCTGTAGTATTCCCTACCTGACATTTTGAAGCTGACTATTTCAGGAGAAGCATTTGTTTGTATTATATTCATTTAATCATAAATAAAATTTGGTGTCCTTTCTGGGGGAAAAATGTTCTATTTTTTAATGATAAGTTATTACTGAGGGATTTCCAAAGAAATATTACTGTAGCTGAGAACTTCCTTTTTTGACCTTCTCAAGGCACATAAATTCCCTACACGTTTTCCTGCAGAGAGGATAGAAAGTCCAACATACTGCACTTACAGAGTGAGTCTTCATTTCTTTGTTTCGTTACGTAAAGAGAGTCAATTTCGTTGAGGAGAGTAGTAAGCTTGATCAGTGGATCTTACCAAACAAGTTGAGATCCATCAGTTCCCCAGAGCCATTGTTACCCCCTGAGAGTTCAGAAAATTACTTGAAAAGAAATTTTGGGACCACTGCCTGCTAACCCTGAACAGGTGCTGCCTTTGAGTAAGGAAAAACATCCAACCTCTAAATTTCTGCATTCTTCCATGTTTTCTAACAGAAATGTCCACAGACATCCTCAGAAAAGGATGTCTCACAATCTGTGAAGAGTCTGGGGTTTTTTAGTTTTGTCTTTAGCTTTTTTTTAATACAGTAAATCTCTACTATGTAAGAGAAAATTTAGCCAACAGCTTCAACATTTATGAAGATTTGGTCAAATTCTGTGAAAAATTCTCTCTAGTTAAGTTAAATGTCTATAGAGAGGAAGGGAAACATTACATAAATAGTAGTAGTAACAGCTATGTACTTAGTAGGTCTCTTGCATTCCCTGGTGTCTACTTTCTCAGATGGAATATTAGAATAGCAAAACATTCCTGATGATGTTGAGTAACTTGTGGTATATTAATAGCTGATAAATTCTCAAGTTCATAAAGTCTCTAGTAACAGTATAGAATATTGTCAATTAAAGAACAGAAGAAAGCTTTGTGAAAAAGATTGGATAGGAAAAGGTGAGAAGGACACTTAGATGTGACATTGAAGCCAAATTTCATAGTTTATTTAGGTCACACTTAAAAAGTAACATTAAATTATATAGCAGAATAAACTATATCCAAAAAAGTAGCTGTTCAGAAAGGCACAAACAATGACTCAATAATGCAGTTCTATTGAAATGTAATATTGTAAAATTTCATCAAGTGAGAAAAACCATTACTAAGGCGAAGCAAATATTCAGAGGGATGACTTATATCAGACAACCATACTAGAATCATGTTGCAGAAAAGCAATTCAGAAATCAAAAAGCATTGCTCTTTTCCACAGGCTCAGTCCAGTACCTTTCCGAGACTTCTTGGTAACACATAAACCAAAGTTCAAGCTTAATCAGAGAAGTCCAAGAACCACTCTTGAAGTGTTGCCACTGTTGTGACTGCCTAGAAAATAAAAAGAAGGATCTTGCTGACTATTAAGTGCTTTTCTTGACATAAGACATTGCACCAGGCTGCGGTATAGAAAATATGGGGCAGAGCTCCAGTTTAGCACTTGCTCGCTTCAACCTAGGTTACGAATGCTGGAATAAGACCATTGTGCTTCAGGGAAGATAATACCTCCTAGCACATCTCAACCCACTTCATCAACAATTGCAACCACATTTTTGTCTTGACAGAAAGTGACACAGACTGCCTTTTTACTTCTTCTTTGTACAGTGCTAAAGACTCGGTGGTGACTGACAGGCCCTGTCTCAACAAAAACAGATTTGGGCATGATGAAACATTTTGTAAAGCAGGTTGAAACAATAATAATGAATATGACCGGAATTTTGAAATATTGGGGAAATAACATGAGGCGGTTGTTGATATTGTACCTTTAGCTTATGTTAAGTACCATAGGTTCTGATATTTTCATCAACATTTCTTTGTGACCTATTATATCCACAGAGGTTTTCATACTCTAGTTTCAATAAGAGTCCAATTTATCTTCTTGGCGTAGGTGACAGGCTAGTTCCTAGCACCTGAACTGGCCGTTTCAGAGCAAAAATTTGAAGTTTGCAGATAAAAATTCTTTCAGTGGTGATCCAAAAGAATTTTTATTGTTTCTGGTTGCAGTACGGTAACCCCTCCCAAAATGTTACATTCCTTTCTCGTCAAGACAGTGCAGTTTACAAGGTATATAATACAGCTGTAGAAGCATGGATAACATCAAAACCAACTAAAGTGAAGCCAATTCTTCCCCTCACCACCATAATTTTACTGTAGGCATGTTTTTTTGGAAATGGCATTTTTTTTACTATTGAGGATTCTCAACATGACTGATATGCATGAGTTGAATATAGAGCTCTTGTGGTGTGGCAGGGTAAGGGAAAGCAAAGGCACAGCAGTAAGTGCAGGGCACCTGGAGAGGATGGGAATGTCACCCTCAAGCATTTCTCCAAGCTGGAAAATACCCACAGTAATTGCAGCACATTATAAAAGGTGATAGACAAAGACTGTAGGAAACACATGTCAGCTTCAAAGAGAAGGGAAAGGAATAATTCCAGACCCGTGAGACAGACTCATGTTTGTCCAGTTCCTTTTCAGTGTGAAAACCTAATCGGGAAAGGCTTTTACTTTTTTTGGTGCTTCTGAAGCTCGGTGACTGCAAAGACTCAAAGGCTTTAATAAGGAAAAGGAAACAGTGCCACCTAACTGTGGAAACTGTACTTTTTTTTTAGTCATTAAAGCTGAATGAACTGATATTTTGTATTTTAAAGCTTGGAGGAGGGTTGTTCTTTGTGAAGAACTCTTATCTGTAATTAAAATATAACTAGTGTGTGCCTTTTCTAAAATCATTACTGGAAGAGTCCAGTTTTCAGTAGAAAAGTCTTATTGACCACACTGCATGTGTTAAAAAATTGTTATATTATTTGAAGACAATTAATTGGAAGAGGATTCATACTTACACGAGAAGACCATGTATGATCAGACTGTGTATGATGATGCTTCGCTTTAAAGACACTAACTACTCACTTTTAAACTGAATATCTGCATTAATGTGAGCATATAGATACATGCATGCTTGCTTTTTCTGTAGTTCTTTCCAACAGTGTTTTCAAAATGGTCACTTCCATATTACAAAAACCAAAGCCTGTTGTGACTAATTACCACAACAGTCCCTCAACTGAGAACAGAATGAGAGTTTCATGAAACTTTCCACCATAATGACTGAATGTAATTTGCAGTCACTGGTGAATCTATGCTTAGGTAAGTATTGGCAGTGTAAATGCCCATCTGGACCTGAGTTACATGTGTGTAGGCTCATAGCCCAGTTTCCAAAACCATTCTCACTGCAGGTACCTGTGCAAAAACAACGCACAGAATTTGTGAGCCTACTACAATTGTCCAACTGCCTGAATGAAAAACAATGAAGAGGAAATACTTCAAAAAATTAATCAGAACATGAGTTGTAAAGTTCAGTGAACGTCACAAATACTAAAATGGTATCGTACAAGCCTGTTTATTTTCAATAAAAAGAATGTTTAGACTCACTTTTGAAAGTATCTACTATAAATTCAAACGTGTAAACATATTTTGAGTCAGTTATTTTCTGATTGCAACAAAGTAAAGATGTGACGTGGTGGGCCCTGGAGTTTATATATGTGCATTGTCCTGAAGAGGAAGTAGCCATCAGCTCTTTCTTGGCATCTTATTCTTGTACCTCCTGTGAATTTGTCACTTATCTTCTTACACTTACATTTCTTCATGTCCCGAAATACCTCACAAAGAAGAGGGTGAAAATTGAATATTAGGAGAAACTTATTCACCTAAAGGGTTGTCAAGCATTGGAACAGGCTGCCGAGGGAAATGGTTGACTCACCGTCCCTGGAGGTATTTAGAAGCTGTGTAGATGTGGTGCTGAGGGACATGGTTTAGTGGTAGACTTGGCAGTGTTAGGTTTACAGTTGAACTCAGTGATTGTAAGGGTCTTTTCCAACCTAAATGATTCTATGATTCTGTGACTCTATGTGCAGCAAAATGTCCATCAGCTGAAATGGAAACTAATTTTTTTTTTTAAGAAAAACAGCTAATAGTATTCTGTCAGACATGGGACTTTTAGCCACTTGCTTTGATGTTTCCATTGTAAACAAAACTTAATCTCAGTGTCATTTTGCATTATTTTGCCTAACAATGAGCTGTCTAACAGTGTTATAGATGAGAATCTCTTTACTTCAAAGGCTAGGATTCACCTGACATTTTCAAATATCATTAAAGTATTCAAAAAAGCAAAGCGTTGTATATTCCACCATAGGAAAAAGAATTACACTTGAGTCTGAAGCTAAGCATGAGATAAGGTATCATTCCCACATTTGGCATTTGATGTATGCTCTTCATCAGTACATTTGAAATTATTTCCCTTTGAACTTTTTACCTTGACAGGAAAACACCAGTAAAATATTTTTATTAATCATAATAGTTCTATATAATCCTTTTGAAATTTTCGATCCTCCTGGAAACTCTGCTGAGGCACATAGAAAACAAGGAGGTGATTGGCGAGAGCCAACATGGCTTCACCAAGGGCAAGTCATGCCTGACAAATTTGGTGGCCTTCTACGAAGGGGTTACAGCAGCAGTGGACAAGGGAAGATCTACCGATGTCATCTACCTGGATTTGTGCAAAGCTTTTGACACTGTCCCCCACGATATCCTGGTCTCTAAATTGTAGAGACAGGAATTCAATAAATGGACCACTCGGTGGATAAAGAACTGGCTGGACGGTCACACTCAAAGAGTTACGGTCAACGGCTCGGTGTCCAAGTGGAAAGCAGTGACGAGTGGCGTTCCTCAGGGGTCGGTACTGGGACCTGTACTATTCAACATCTTTGTTAGCGACATGGACAGTGGGGTAGAGTGCACCCTCAGCAAGTTTGCTGATGATACCAAGCTGTTTGGCGAGGCAGACACGCTGGAGGGGAGGGATGCCATCCAGAGGGACCTGGACAGGCTGGAGAGGTGGGCCCAAGCCAACCTCATGCAGTTCAACAAGGCCAAGTGCAAGGTCCTACATCTGGGTCGGGGCAATCCCAAGCACAAATACAGGCTCGGCGGGGAATGGCTGGAGAGCAGCCCTGTGGAGAAGGACCTGGGGGTGCTGATTGACGAGAAGCTCGACATGAGCAAGCAATGCGCGATCGCAGCCCAGAAGGCCAACTGTATCCTGGGCTGCATCAAAAGAAGTGTAGCCAGCAGGTCAAGGGAGGTGATTCTGCCCCTCTACTCCGCTCTCGTGAGACCTCACGTGAAGTACTGCATTCACCTCTGGAGTCCCCAACATAAGAAGGACATGGACCTGCTGGTGCGTGTCCAGAGGAGAGCCACGAGGATGATCCGAGGGATGGAGCACCTCTCCTATGAGGAGAGGCTGAGAGAGTTGGGGCTGTTCAGCCTGGAGAAGAGAAGGCTCCGGGGAGATCTTATTGCGGCCTTCCAGTACCTAAAGGGGGCCTACAGGAGAGCTGGGGAAGGACTTTTTACTAGGGCATGTAGTGATAGGACGAGGGGGAATGGCTTTAAGCTGGAAGAGGGCAGGTTTAGATTAAACATCAGGAAGAAGTTTTTCACTTTAAGGGTAGTAAGGCACTGGAACAGGTTGCCCAGAGAGGTTGTTGAAGCTCCGTCCCTGGAGGTGTTCAAGGCCAGGCTGGACGTGGCCTTGGGCAACCTGGTCTAGTGAGAGGTATCCCTGCCTGTGGCAGGGGGGTTGGAAGTCGATGGTCTTCAAGATCCCTTCCAACCTAAACCATTCTATGATTCTCTCATTTTTTTACTTCAGAAATGTGCTGGGAATAAAGCAAAAACACAATTCTGGGGCTTAATCCTTGAAATGTTGCATGTGTCTGAACATCTAGGACAACCTCAGATTCATTTCGGTAATATGGATGCCATGAATAAAAGCCTGCCTGTTTCAGGGCTGTGTACTTTGAGTATAAAATAGCCATGAGTAAAAAAAGAGCAAATTGTGGCATAATCCATGCAAGTGCCTGTGAAAGAGATGTTTTTCTCTCCCAGAAAAACAAAACTGTTTGTTTGAGTATTTTTAAGATTCTGTGTTACTTCAAAAGTAAAAAAAATATAAATTCTATTTGTCTAATGCAAATAATAATTTTATCATTGAGATAAAAAAGACAGAAAATGTTACCGTTTTATTCAGTTTCTGTATTAGCTGTTAGCTACACAATTAATGTACACAAATAAATGTCTTCCCTTGGGCTGGAATTTATTTTACTGCTTTTCTTCTTCAGTTAATAAGTTGGAGAAATGCAGAAAAAAAAACCCAACCCAGCTTACGTTGAAGTAAGTGTGGCAACTAGTGAAGCAGACAATATTTCAAAAAAAAAAAAAATTATACCAGTGCTCAAATGTAGTGCAGATCAAACAGGAGTGTCACAATGTCACTCTGCTCTTCCATCTTGCTCACACTTTCGGTCTCTCATGTAAGTCATCCTCCTCTCTGCCTCTGTGTGCGCACACTCTTACACACGCACACGTAGTCAATTGCTGGGTAACAAAAGCAATTACAAGAGATAGAAGTGATTGCCACACCCCATAAAAAGAATTTTTAAAGAATACGTGTGTATATTTATAGGTATTTTATATATATACATACACACAGACATATATACAAATACTAGAATATATATTAGAATATTTGCTTGTGCTAGAGAAATACCACAGCAGAAGGTAGGATGAAAGAAGCTCTAGCACCATGATCTGGAAATCATAATATTTGTGTTTTACAGGAAGAGGACACATGGGAAGAAATGCCAGCTTGTGGTACCCTCCCTCCCCTTCTGCCTCCCCTCTCCCCACTAGCCTGAAGTGAAACAAGCTGGCATCCTGACACAGTCTGGATGGGGCTACTTTGAAAAGCCTTCCAAGACAGCAAAACCCATACAACTCATGGCCCCTCAACTACTTCTCTGGTGCTGCTTTCTGCTTTACTTTCTCCTTTGGAATTCTCCATCCCACAAGACATGCTCATTCTTAACACAGGGTCTTTTTTGCCTCGCCAATACTCTCGCATGAGGTTTCATCAAGAGCTGATTAATATAAACCACCTGTATAAACACTAAGGGTATTTGCAAGCCGTATGGTTGCAAAAGCTATTGATATCTTTAGTTTCTTTTGACTTTCAAAAATCAAAGTGAGTCTTACCCATCAAGATACAAATCAGTCATCTCTCATTTTGTCTCGATATAGATTTTCTACATAGTAATGGCAACCTGCATGGAGATTTCTGCAGTAATATGACAATAAACAAATTTGCACCCTGAAAAAATTACAATTTGAACTCCATAAGCCAAAGTTAATTGGTTGCTTAGGTTCCTCTACTTCCGACAGCATTTGCATATTTCCATCTGCAGTAGGTTTGAGTTTGAGAAAACAATTATAAAAAAGAAGAGGGGAAAAGCCCCCACACAAGAGACACCATGCCTGTCTTCTGCATCTGAACTGATCTAGCACTAAGCAAAAAACATTGCTTGTATCTGTAAAGTCACTAGTCTCTCGAAAGCCCTATCAAAAAACAAGTACAGAATCACTGGACATGTATACTTGTCATATTTACCTTAACTAACAGAACAGAGGATTGCATTTGTCATGCAATGGAACAGGTGTGCTGTTTAGTGATAGATAATAACAGCCTGAAACAAAAACAAAATCATCCTTGATGTAGTGAATTTCAATGCAATTACCCTGATAATTTTGTTGTTGTTGTTTAAAAGAAAAAATGTTCCTAGAAGTTGCTTTATTTTAAAAATACCATTTAGGCTTAGAATTCCCTGCGTGCAAGAGTTCAGCACATAGTGACCACTATGCTAAGGCTTGGGTGTCAGGTTTGCACGGTACAGTTGTTTACGCCATATATTTTCTGCTGATAGCTCTGTAAAAGTTCCCAATGCATTACAAATGTTGCTGTTGGAAAGAGGAACAGCCTAGTGGTCAGATCCCAAGAGATTCATAGAACTCACTATACTTTAATGGGAGTCAGTGGGATGCAGGTATACTGCAAATGCTTATTATCACTCAGGCTGTGGACCAAATTGAAGACAAGATACAACATGAAATGCTGACTAATGCGGGCAAAAAGGAAGATGAAAAGTAGAACAAAAGATTTCCCTAGAGGTAGTACAATAGATAGGGGGAAATCTATGCTAGTGTGTATGGTTGGAGCCTGCTGCTTGCCTATGAAGCAATCAGAGAGGCAGCTGAACTTGGTATTAGAGAACTTGCCTTGTGTAAATGGAACCAGTGGGTGACATATCAGATAGCAAGGCTGGGGTGGAAAAATAAAGTCAAAAGCCCTTATGCTGTATCGGTTCTGGGCTGCCAAAATTTTCCTGGTGTGTGATAGGCAGCTGGAGGTGAGTTATAGCAGTCTGAAACTATTCTCACTCATTAGCTAGAACTGGAGAGCTGTGAAGCTGGGAGTTCAGCTGCATTATCTCTTCTCATCCTCCGAGCACCTGCTATGATTTCAGCTTTGCTAGTCCCCAGAGTGGTGACTGACATCGGATCCACTAGTGACAGGGTCTGGCCTCAAGAGGAGCTGCAGGCTGACACTGTCCCTGGTCAAACAAGGCACCACAGAGATCAAGAGACTGAATTTGGGACATAGAACTGAGCAGGAGCTATAAAGGTGGGTAGAGGGTGGCTCAGAGCTATCCAAGCATTACGCCAGGGCTTGCGGAGAGGTCATCTTATTCAAAAAAGTACTCAGGAGACGAGCTCCTTTTGCCCTTGCTATGGTTATTGTTGAAATCATTAGGAACGTTCAGAATTATTCTCTTTCCTAACCTTTCCAGCCACTTCTTCTTTGTATTTATATATTTCATTAATGAGAACCTTCCTTTCTATTTCATCATGGGCTTTCACATTTCTGTATTTCCAGGACATCTGAATGACAGCCAAAGTAACATGCACTTTCCTAGGTATCTGTCACATCACTTCATATGCGTGCTAATTCAAAATGAGATGGTGCTGGTGTTTATCTCATCTTTTCATGCAAAGAATCTGTAGAGCTGTAATTTTTCTGTCAGAGCTGCTGGGCTTCTTCTGTTTCTTTTGGGGTTGTTTTTGATGCAGTGACCAAAATTCTGTATAGTCTATTCATTTTGAAAATATACCAATTATTTCTGTAATGGCACTGCCTTTACTGTTTTCTATGCTTCTCTTCATGCAGCTCACTAATAGCTCAATAATACAGCCTAATATTCTCTCCAGTAAATCCCTGAAAATACAAAGACATGCTGTTAGACATTTTCAGCAATTTTTTAAAAACCTTTTTAATATAAATTAATCAACTTTAAAATCACTTCTCAGCATCCACTGAATTACACTGAATGTTCAAACAGAATTTCACTGGCCAGTTAGTCAGGGTTCATTTATTAATTTGGTAGAACCAGCTGACAAAGAGTGCTCCTCTCCTTGCTGGCCAATTATTCTTCTCATGTGTACAGGAGGAGTGAGGAGTCTGAGGTTACAGTTTGACAACGAAGATATTGAAGCCCTGAATAATTTCGTATGCTCTCCTATGAGGCGATTTAGTTTTTGTCTTTTGTTAGAAGTTCTTGTCATTAATTGCAAAGAATGTAATTGATAAAATAAGAGGAAAAGACTAAATACTATGCTGGGATATTCAACATGTAAATCTACTGATGAATATATGCTCTAAAATGCCATTAACTATCAAAGTATATTTTGATTAAAATTCAGTTTGTTCTAGATAAGAAAACAACATCTATTTGTTGTAATCACTTGCATTAATACTGGCTTATTGACTACTTAGACTCATAAATAAATGTGAAGTTCTTGGAACATAGTTCTGAATATGCTGTGTAATCCTTCAGCCCTTGTTGCAGAAGGATGTCTACAATCACATTTCATAACCCTTAGGCCTTTTTCTTAGTAACTTTTGGAAACATTTCCAGCAAACCCACAATTTAGGCAAGGGTGAAATCCTGATCCTTTTGAAGTAAATCAGAGTTTTGTCATGGAATTCAGTCAATTCAGGATTCATTTCTTATGTGACTGCTGTTTGAAAAATGGGAAGTAACTTCCTCAGGGAGATTCATTAAGGGAAACAAGAAAATGTAAAAGCTACTAATGGGCTTTTTTATGTGTATTGTTATAGGTTTGGCTAGGTTTTAATATGGATAGAATCCATCAATTGTTCGTAATACCACATTTTCTGTTGGTTTATTAAAAAATAAGTATGCCATTACAGATGCATATGCCCAAAATGACATAGTAGGGCTAATTTTGTTACAGAATAGCGTGTGAAGAACTGCTCTTGACTATATGAATTCGTACTTCAGAACCTTGTTGAAATCAAAATTAGCCCAGTTGTTCAGCTTGTCAGCCATCTCCCCATCTCTTTCATGTTTACCCTAAGGTCCCTTTTATGATCCTGCAACAACGATAAACAATGTTCAGATGGCTATGGTTCTACTTATGCACTCACATTTCAGTTTTGTATCATCAGAGGGGACTTTGAATGCAAAACAGATTTTTGTGACGCAGCTGTCTTTCATGGAGTATTTAACATCCCATTTCGTTTGGTGTATCTATGTTAACAGAAGCTTAAAGTATTACTGTTACTCTTGGAAGATGGCTTAGCTGTTATTCATGACACTTTTCCTGTATGCTGTATAAAAACAAAATTAGCACAGATACAGCTTGTTAATATATCTGGCACCAAACAAGGATCCTTGGGATTACGGGATTTTTGGCAGCAAAGTACCAGTAATATTGTATGACTGCTTCGATTGCCTTGTGATTATCACCCCGTGCTACCTTCCGAGTTCAATCTGTTAGCCCATTTGCCTACTTAGCAGGTCAGCAACTGGTCAAAATACTACAGACTTAATATTTTTCCAAAATGCAGTTCCCCACCAAGATCAGTTCACTGAGCTAAAAGCTCCTAACTATTCTTTCTTGTCCAAAAAAAAATTAGTGCCACTTAAAGGCTTGAAAAGAAAGAGAACAACAGAGAACTGTGTGGCCCATGTTTTTTCCAGAGGCAGTGGCTTAGTGCTGGAAGACTAAGAGTCAGCACTGGCCCATATTTCATAATGCCACAGTAGTATTGCCACCAGCATACATTTCTTGCCACAGCACAGCATTCGTAAAGTTTTATTTGAGGAGACAGACATCAGCCTGACTCTCAGTGATTTAACTTGAGCCCATTGCATTTCTTCAATGCTCACACACTGAATCCACATACATTCTTCCCATTTACTCTCCCTTTTTCACATATGCCGACAAGACTGACAATACTTCAACCAAATGTGTGTTTGCTCCACATGTGCAGAACCCAGTAGCATGCATAGTGCCAGTCCTCTGATTGCGAGATCATGGAAAGAACCAGGCAAACACTTGAGTATGTGCTTGAAAATCAGTCCACTTTTCTGCAGGTTTATTCTCCCTTTTTCCCGAGTTCCAAATAAAAAAAAAGCTTTAGAAATTTCACTGTGACACTAATACCCTTTTATCTGTAAAACTGCTCCACTTAATTTAAAGCTGTGATTGTGAGTGCCAGCCTGTGTTCATTTTTCTGGAGAAGTAAAAGATTTCTGCTTCCTTTGGAAATATTTTCTTTTCTTTTTGCTCTGTAAAATGAAATGCTGTGTTACACTGCCAGATGAATGAATTCTGATTACTGTATTTATATCACAGTTGTCGACAATCGCTTCTCCAGAGATCAAACTGCAGATATTCTACCAGTCTTAGTAAGCAACAGGACCCTTTGCAAGTATCATCTTTTCTTCACAGGCCTAAGGGAATAGGAAGAGGATTTCTCAAAATAGTTGAAATTTTTGCATTTGTAGTGGGTATTTTAGACAGCTATATATCAGTTTTAATCTCAGAATAATACTGGTGGGAAGGAACCTTGGAAGGTCTCTGGTTCAGCCTCCTGCTCCAAGCAGGGTCAGCTGTGAGATCCAACCAGGTTGCTCAGGGCTTTGTCCAGTCAGGTCTTGAAACCCTCCAAGGACAGAGACTGCACAG
Source organism: Pluvialis apricaria (assembly GCA_017639485.1). Taxonomy (NCBI): domain Eukaryota; kingdom Metazoa; phylum Chordata; class Aves; order Charadriiformes; family Charadriidae; genus Pluvialis; species Pluvialis apricaria. The sequence goes on along the minus strand of CM030008.1, from coordinate 114,798,033 downwards.
TCTCCCTGGGCAACCTGTGCCCCTGCCTGACTGTTCTCAGGCTGAAAAACTTCCTTAAATCCAGTCTGAACCCTTCTTGTTTCCATTTATGCCTGTTGTCTCTCATCCTCCCACCATGTGCCACTGTGAGAAGTTTGGTTTTGTTTTCTGGGTAATGCCATAAATACCAGGGGCTGCTGTTAGGTGGCCCCAAAGCCTTCCTGTCTCCAGGCTGAACCAGCCCCCATCCCTCAACTTCACCCTACAGGACTAGTGCTCCAGTCCCAACCATCCTGGTGCCTCTCCATCCAGACTGTAACAGCCTAACTTGTATACAAGAACACAGCAGGAGACAGTGTCAAAAGCTCCACTAAAGTCACAGCAAATTACATCTGCTGCAAACCCCTCACCCATCCAGCCAGTCATTGTATCACCAAGGGCAGTCAGGCTGCTCATGCAACACCCACCCTTGGTAGAGCCATGAAGGCTCCTCCCCATAACCTTCTCCTTCGCGTGCCCAGAAGCATGTTCCAAGGGGACACTGTCCATGATTTTCCCAGAAATCAAAATTAATAAGGCTGACTGACCTGTAGTTTAGAAATCAAATTTTGCAAATCAAAGGCTTTGGGGATCTAGGATGGGCAATAACATATAAGTCTGATCTATTCATGAAATGTCTTCTTTGAACAATTGACGTTATGGTGTAGAGCAGTTTAAATTTAGTCTTCATGTTAGAGTTGAAGGTAGAAAAAATATCTGTGGTTAATAGATTGGGTTTTTTTATTTTTATAAGTCTATATTTCTTTTAGAATCACAGAATCATAGAACCGTTTGGGTTAGAAGGGACCTTTAAAGATCATCAAGTCCAACCCTCCTTCCATGGGCAGGGACATCTTCAACTAGATCAGGTTGCTCAAAGCCCTGTCGAACCTGGCTTTGAACACTTCCAGGAACAGGGCATCCACAACTGCTCTGGGCAACCTGTTCCAGTGTTTCACCACCCACATTGTAAAAAATGTCTTCCTTATGTCCTATCTAAATCTACCCCCTTTCTGTGTAAAATCATCGCCCATTGCCATGTCACTACAGGGCAAGGTAAAAAGTCTTTTACCATCTGCTTGCAGCCCAGAAGGCCAACTGTATTCTGGGCTGCATCAAAAGAAGCGTGGCCAGCAGGTCAAGGGAGGTGATTCTACCCCTCTATTCCGCTCTTGTGAGACCCCACCTGGAGTACTGCATCCAGCTCTGGGGCCCACAACATAAGGACAGAAATCTGTTGGAGCAAGTCCAGAGGAGGGCCATGAAGATGATCCGAGGGCTGGAGCACCTCTCCTATGAGGACAGGCTGAGAGAGTTGGGGTTTTTCAGCCTGGAGAAGAGAAAGCTCCGGGGAGACCCTGTAGTGGCCTCCAGTGTCTGAAGGGGGCCTACAGGAAAGCTGGAGAGGGACTTTTTACAAGGGCATGTAGTGATAGGATGAGGGGTAATGGCTTTAAACTAAAAGAGGGGAGATTTAGATTAGCTATCAGGAAGAAATTTTTGACTATGAGGGTGGTGAGGCACCGGAACAGGTTGCCCAGAGAAGCTGTAGATGCCCCATCCCTGAAGGTGTTCAAGGCCAGGCTGGATGGGGCTTTGAGCAACCTGGTCTAGTGGGAGGTGTCCCTGCCCATGGCGGGGGGGGGTGGAACTAGGTGATCTTCAAGGTCCCTTCCAACCTAAACCATTCTATGATTCTATGATCCTATGATCCTATGATCTTTCTTATAAGCTACCTCTATATATTGACAGGACACAGTAAGTTCTCCCCATAGCCTTCGCTTCTCCAGGCTGAACAACCTTAACTCCCTCGGCCTTTCTTCAGAGGAGAGTTGTTTCAGTCTTCTGACCATTTTCATGGCCCTCCTCTGGACCCGGTCTAACAGGTCCACATTTCCTGTACTGTGGACCCCAGAGCTGGATGCAGTACTCCAGGTGGGGTGTCACAAGAGCAGAGTAGAGGGGTAGAATGACCTACCTCGACCTGCTGGCCATGCTTTTTTTTATGCACACCAGGATATGATTGGCTTTCTGGGCTGCAAGTGCACATTGCTGGGTCACGTCCAGTTTTTCATCCACCGGTACCCTCAAGTCCTTTACCGTAGGGCTCTTGTTAATCATTTCATCCTACAATCTGTATTGATATTGGGGATTGCCCTGACCCATGTGTAACACCTTGCACTTAGCCTTGCTGAACTTCATGAAGTTCACATGGTCCTGCTCCTCAAGCCTGTCATGGTCCCTCTGAATGGCATCCTTTCCCTCTAGCGTATCAGCTGCACCACTCAGCTTGGTGTCATCTGCAAACTGGCTGAGAGTGTATTCAATCTCATTGTCCATGTCATTGGTGAACATATTAAATGGTCTTGGTCCCAGTATGGACCCTTGACAGACAACAGTCATTACTGGTTTCCACTTGGACATTGAGCAATTGACTGTAACCAAGTCCTTATGAATCTAACAATCTATTAATCCAACACATTTCTCTTCAACTTAGCAGCAAGAATGCTGTGGGGGACCTTATCAAAGGCCTTACAGATGTCCAGATAGATGACAACTATAGCTCTTCCTTTGACCACTGGTGCAGTCACTCCATTGTAGAAGGCCACTAGATTAGTCAAGCATGATTTGTTCATGGTAAGCCACGTTGGCTGCCTCTGATCACCTCCCTGTCTTCTACAGGTTTTAATATATCTTCCAGGAGGATCTGTTCCATGACCGTACCAGGCATAGAGGTGAGGCTGACAGGTCAGTAATTCCCAGAGTCCTCCTTTTTTATCTGTTTAAAATATGGGTGCAATGTTTCCCTGTTTCTTTTTTTTTAAAAAAACGTTTTGAAGAACACTTCTTCATAGACTTCATTTATAATTAGTGTTTCTGCCAACTTTCATGAAAACTAAATAATTAGGAAGTTGTTAAAAAATTTTTATTCAACATTTTTACCAGGGAAATTAATTAAATATAGTACACTCTGTGTCCAGAGCTATTTAAATATTTTTCATTAAATAATGCCTCTAAAAATGGGAAGTCTCTAAAGAAAGAGATTTTAATTCATATAGATCCCGTTAGAGGAAGAATTCATGTAAGATGAAAAATGGGTGAACCATATCTTTCAGTAATAGTTCTTTCCTAGTTTGAAAATCTACTCCCTATTTCAGCATATTAAATTTTTATTTATTATGCTTATTGGTATTTGCCTCCAGAAATAGTTGCCGAAGGTGAAACATATTTTTAATTCTTTACATCTGTGAGGTAGATATCACTCAAATGGATTACAGATTTTTAATAATTTATGCAAAATAATGTATACAATAGGATTGAGTTAAATAAATATATTTTATTATGATATTTAGTAACAATAGTATTAACAACACAATGTAATACATGTGAAAACTGGTAACAGTAAGAGTTTTCACACATATTATGTTGTCTTGCATTTCTGACCTCGGTTGTTCTTGATGTTAATGTGCCATGCCATGGATATTCAGATGTAGTTTAGTAATTGGATATATTTTTGGCCCACAGTAATTTAATCAGAAAGCTGTAAGTAGAGAAAACCTTTTAATGCTATTGCACAGTTTCCTGGAAGAGCAATAATCACAATCGTATATTATTCCAATGCATAATCAGTTAACTGCATGCCTTCGTAATTCTCATTGCTTCTCCTGGTTATGTTTTTCTTTACTTGTCTGCCTACTTTATCATACATCACTGTCACCTCTTACACAATCCGCACACAGAGACTAAATTTTCTAAGTTTTCAGAATTGTTAAAGTTATTTTCCAGTGTATGCCTTTTTCCTTCCTTGTTGTTTTTCATGTCCTGACTCCTAATGAACATCACTGAGGCCACCAGTAGGAAATCCTGCTTATCCATGTTCAGAAAGGCAAATAGGCAGCCAACAAAAGTTCATTGCACAGAATAACATAACTAGTATGAGGAAAAGAGGTACTTTGATGGGAAAAAAATCCCATCAAATTGGAAATAAAAAATATCCCCAAGGAATTGCCCACAAAAGAAATAGGCTTCAAAAAGAACATGGAAGAGTCTTCCAGCAGCAGGAAGGTTCTGATGTTGCATTGAAGTATTTAAACGAAAGGGTAATTGCAGAAGTGACTGAAACCCAAATCTCCCTTTCCCAAGTGACTGCCCTAAACAACAGGATATAATCTTGCTCTGACTATAGTCATGTTGCAGTCATGGTCTAGTAAATCAACTCTGATGATTGGAGCATTTGCCTCAGTAAGTGAAGGTTCACATCTTCTTACAGTAGATTTCTTTTGTTCATATTTTCTTAACATTCTGAATAATCAAAATTCAACTCTGCTTATGGTTGTAGCTGCTGCTAATCTGGTTGGCTATTTAGCGTTCAAAGTTTAACTGGAACGTTAAAGAGGAAGCAATCTATTAAACTAGAGACACTAAATAAAATTAGGATGATTAAATATTTGCAGTCTACATAATGTTTGTCTTGTGGAAATAGCATGAAGAGTCACAAATTTGATTTTATTGCAGGCTCGTCAGTAAAATGTATTGTATCTACTTTGAAACATTTAACCAGCATAACACATTCTCATGTATATCTTCAGACCAGTGTGTTAGAATAAATTACCTCAAATCAACCTCAGATTTGATATGTGTTTACAAAGAATGATCATTTTTAGTTACTAAATAACTGTGTAGGTGCTACATAAAATTGAAGTACTTTAAATTAGCTGTCAAATGTGGAAAAGAGGAAGAAGCTGAGAAATTTTCCGTCATACGCAATGTGATAAAAGCTTGTCTGTATCAAAGAGGTCATATTGTTTGCTACTACTTTTACTGTGTGTATTAATAAAGTTCTGGCTATTATAATTGTTGCGGTAAACAGGACACTTACCAAACTGAACTCAATATTTGTGTATAATGATCTACAGCTGTAGGGATACAGTCTTCACTCCTGTGAACTAAAAATTAGGTCTTGAATTGAATCTGTAGCCGGGAATGGGTGCCTATGTCCCCTTGTTACGCTATGGAGTAATCATCATCACTTAGAAGCAAATGTAAATTAATTATACTTTTTTAATTGCCACATTTTATTAACACAGCTTTAGAAATGAGGGCAGTTATTTCATCAAGCTCTTTATGATTCTCAGTCTAAAATAGTGCAGACTTTAGAATAATATTAGATAATCAGGGAGATTAATTTCTTCTCAAACCATATAATCCCTCAAATGAATAGAATGTAACTCGAGAAAAGCAACTATGCAATGATGACAGTATAAAATAAAATCATTTATTTGTTTATAGGTGTCCTCTTCCAACAATCTTTTTTTGCTGATTAAAAAAAATCTGAAAATTTTTTTGCTTTGTATGAACTCCAAAATAAACTCAGCCACTTCCATTAGAAATAAGATTTTTCCGCATACATGAACTTAGATGTCTAAAAATGTCTTCAGTTATCAGTAAAACTAAACAAATAGGAAATCACTCGTTTAGTACAGTTTCACCCTTTGAGTGAGATATTTTAAAACTGGAACTTTGAATGCTTATGGGATGGGAAATGAAGTCATAGAAAGCAGTGACTCTGCAAGGTGCTAGGTAATTACCTCAGAACTTCACATAAGAAATATAATTACTTGATTCTGCCTCTATAATGAAGGGAATGTTCAGCTGTCTAAATAGGAGTGATGACATAAAAGTAAAGAAAGGGCCTAGTCTCAGTTTGCAGCAGTTGACTGCATTTCAAGATGACTATGAAAACTGAAGAAATTTCAAAATACAGTGAAAGATGCAGGAGATGGAAAACAACACTTCTAGTAGGTGCATAAGGATCTTGGTTCATTCAGGTGCCTAAGAAGAAAACCACATGAAACTTGACCACTGTGTTTAGTACAGGAATGAATATGAGGTCTTCTTAAGTGTCTGATGAGCTGATGAGAAGGTCCAGCTGCTGCAACTAGAAGCTATAGAAACTATTCTGGTTTCATATTCATCCAGTTTAACCATAGACAATGGTGAATAGGCCATGACTGAGAACCCTAAGCATGAAACAGCACAGTTTTTAGAAAGATCTTCAGTGTGCTCTTTATTTGGGCCGGGGGAGCATGGACGGGACACGTATTCTCCAACCCGTGTACGGAGAAATGTGTCAGGTGAGAGGTTAGACAAATAATAATCATGGTCTGTCTGGGCTCAAAATGTGTGATTGTGAGTTCCTATGTTCCTCCATCTCCTGTGGAGCTCCTAACATTCTCCTAACACTGGTAGGTCTATGTTAAAACAAATATTATAATTAAACCTCAAGTTCCGGAGTTTCATTCAGTGTCTTGACAAAGCTAAAGAGAATGTTTTCCCCACAACATCACTTCTGGCTTGCTTCTGTTTTGTTTATGAGCCTTCCCTTGAAGCATCAGTAGCTGACCACCTCTGAAGACAGGATATTGAGCTGGGTGGCCAGTGGTCTGAGACAGCACAAAGAATTCAAGCATTTCCTGCACTACTTTCCATCTGCTTTGATCTTATTAATTTAATTGAACATTTAATGTGTGAATATCTAAGTAAACACTGTTAGCATACAATATGCATTTTTGTTGTGGTAGTTCCAAACATCTTGCTCAATACTTCCTGTGTTTTGGCTGCTATTTCTCTTCCTGCTGCTTTTGATTCTGTTCAATGTAGAAAAGCTTTCAGGCTACTCTTAAAATCTCTATTCCTATCAGGTAGTATTTTCCTGTTTTCTTCCTTTCTTGCTCTGATTTGCTGTAGTGTTCTCACCAATTAGTGCACTGACTCTGGACTTTAACTCAGGTTCTTTCCCCATGAGTGTGGTACCATTTAGATTCTATTTGTAAGAGTAATTCTGGAGCATAGTCACTATTTCAGTGGTTATGAGATACCAGCTAGTGTGCTGTTGTGATTTTATTTATCTTCACTGAAAAATATGCTATGTACATTGCCATTTGGATGATGTGTACAGGAAATGCAAGTATATGCATTTTTCTGACAGTCGTGAGACTGCCTTTTTTCATGGGTAGGATTCAGTGAGGTGGCTAAATTGCCAGATGTGTTTATTAGCAACATTTTCAAAGACATTTTGCTCACCTTTAGAATCTAGACAAGCCTTCCTATCTCTTTTTCATATCACTTAAGATACAAATCAGTATCAGTATCCTTTTAATGTAGTTGGAATTTCTTTTCTGATTTCATTATTCAATAATAGTCAAATATGCCTAGCTCAAAGAAAAAAAAAAAAACAATAAAACTAAAAACCTGTCTGCTTCTGTAGTGCAGTAGCGGCAGAAACAGAAATCAAATCTTGCTTGGTTGCAGGGACAAAAGTATATTTACAGCCCACATGGCAAATGGTTGCAGCTTTCTTCACAGAGGAAGAAACTAGGGGCAAAGCTGGTATTAAACGGTTCCTTATCTGAAGTCCTTGAACACAGAGGAAACCTGGAAATCTGGCACGAGAGAGGGGCATTGAGAGAGCTCTGACACACCCTTGCAATCTCCATTTTAAAGCTCACTTTAAATGCATAATCCCAGAGTTACTAAGCTCCAGGTTTCACTTTGTGACACAATTGCTGATGATTAGGAGCAGGAATGGACGGCTGTGGCTGGTTTACAGTGTTTTTTATTACCCCCTTTCTTGGTGGTTGTGCAGAGAGAAGACAGAGCGTCTGACGTGGGGGGAGGAGGGCTGCTGTAGGAATGCAATTCATGAAATACAATTTCATTTCTGGAAGATACCCTTGCATACTAAATAAGTCCTGTCCACAATAAGTGACTGTTCTGATCCTATGGCTCTAAATTCCCTTTGAGTGTCATTGAGGGGATGTGGATGTAATTCCTTACCAACAGATGCAGGATTTCTTTTCAAGAAAACTGAGAGCTGGCTGATGAGCAGCTTTTGAAAATATCTTTCCTGAAGTCAGAAAGAAATACAAACATATTTGTATTTCATATGACGCATAGGTCAAAATCTGCTTTGTCTAAGAAACTAGGGCAAATACATTGTATAGCAGAATATTTATTTGAAAATAAGCTGTTGTAAAAATAACTGAAACTTTGTTAAAGATGAAATAGAAAGAAAGATGGAAAGAGAGAAAGAGAGAGAGAAAGAGGGAAAGAGAAGAAAAGAGACAGAAAGAAGGAAGGAAGGAAGGGAGAGAGGGAGGGAGGGAGGAAAGGAAGGAAGGAAGGAAAGAATTCGCCTTATTTACATTATCAGTGTCCTCTCTACATACACATATTCATGCACAGCCATTATTCTGAGGAGCATGTACTGCAGTCTCTTTGTGTAGTCTAATCAGAAATGTGGTATCAGCTGCACCTCTGCCAAAAGAATAATCATTTATCAGGCAGTAAAAGAGATTTGACTTACCTCACCTAGTGTCAGAAACATATTGCATCAGTTCAACATTTCTGTCCCAGAGCAACCTAACAGTCTGTTGTCAGCTTTTGAATCGTGGAGTCGTGTGGATGCTCAGTGTAACAATGCAAATGGATTTTAAATGAGAGAGGATTCCACTGCTGAGGGAGCCATTCCCTGGAAGGTGGGATGTTTTGTAAACTCATATTTAGTGCTCGTTTCTCAGTGCATTTTCCTGCATTGCACTTGAGAAGTTGTCTTCCACATGAAAATTAATACTTGGGAGAGAAGAACGGAACATTGTTGCATGTATATAATGGTTATCCTTTGCCTGCAAAACGCTGTTCGTTAAGTTGCCACATGAATGTGTGGTTTAAAAATATTCTGTCTTGATAACATCTGGTTGGCCACCAGTTGCTTAAAGTTACATGACATTTTGGAGGAAAACAGCCATTTCTTACAAAGCACCTGGTGAGAAAAGGCAGGTATTAGAGCAGTGACTGAAAACAGAAGTGCAATATTACATTCAGGAGATTAATTGAGTTTTGTTCCATCAGCAAAAGTGGATTCTTCAGTAAAAAGATGGCATCACAGCACTGGTCATTGCAATTGGTAATAACTGATACAACAAGAATGCATTTGACCAAAATTATCCTCCTTTCAGGATCTCAAAGGCATTTAATCACCCAAAGATGCAGGAATTAGGCATTTTTCTTAGAACTTTCCACAAACCATCAAATATTAAGCGCAAGGAAATAAGAAGAGGAACAAGAAAACGCCTCTGGGTACCCTGTGTTTAAGTAGGGCACATCTGCAGCCCTATAATATCCTTATGATGTAATTCTTTGAGGAATTGCCATGAGCTCTCTGCAGTGCAAAGACATACCAGAAGTGCTCAGAAGCTCTGCAGAAGTGAAACTCTAATATCATATTCACTCACAGGAGGAAAAGAGTAAGTGTCATTTCATTATCCTTTTATTTGACATTCATTTTCTTTCATCAGTAAAAAATTGTTCATAATAGCAACTCCAAGTTCCTGCTTCTTAGTAAAGCATGAAGGATATTTCATTGGACTTTATAATTAAAAGTATCTTCAAACATATTCAAAAGAGGCCAATGCTATTTAACCAATTAGCTCATAATAACCGTCACCAACTGCAGGGCTGGTTCTTGCAGCATTCCTTGCTTCTCTGCTAAAATTGTGAACAACGTCAATGTGAAGCTTTGGAAAGAGAGAGGCTAACTTTTTTTCAAAGCCTGAAAACTTTCACCCCTCTGTTGTCAAATGAGACAAGATTTTTTTTTATTTATTTATTTTTTTCACTTTTGTGCTGCCTTACTCTTATGCAGACCCCATCTATAAAAACAGGTGTACAGAATAGCTTCACACAGCCCTGGCTGTTGTGTGACAGGTAATGTCAGAGCTGCCTCCCAGACCTGACCAGACTTGGCTTCACAATGGTGGGTGCTAGGGTTGCCAAAACCGAACAGCATTTTCTAATTTCCAGCTGGATAGACAGAGTCTGCCATTTCAGGTTAATGTCAGGATGTAATGTGTTGGGAGGTGGGCATAGGCCAAGACAGACATTCAACTCCAGCAGCTTAGTGGGAGTGCAAATATGACAGTGACACGATTGGCGACTTCTGGTAACAAGATATAAATTTCCACCGGTGAGTGGTTTGTATTCTCTTGACCATTAAGCCTCATCTGTGATCTGTGATACTTGCTGCAGGAAAAGTCAGGGCCCATCTTGCCTGCCCAACATTGTGCACTGGGGGTCACTGCAAGGCAGAGGGTCCGGTGGAGGATGGCCAAGTGGCTGTTTTTTAAATTATAAAAATAAATGTGGTAAGGACTATACAGGAAAGGTTGAGTACCAAGAACTACAGTCCGTTCACACTGCTGCCAGCTACTGTGTTCGTACCACATTCTTACAAACGCACCTCCGGGGACTCCAGTTCAGCTAGGATATCTATGACTTCATGCCCAGGAAAAGCGAAGTGTTTGATAATACTAGCTTATAAGCTTTTGAAGCCCCAGCTGATGCAACTGAGAAGATATGCAGAGAAGATGTTACAGCCCAGAGGTGCCAGCATTTCTGATCATTTCTGAGGTTTCATACTGTTCATACAGTTCAGGTATCAAATTCCTGTTGAAAAATGGAGTTTTCTGAAAGCTAACAGTAATTCTACTTGGCAATGCATTGCCTCTGATGGAAAGAAATTAAAGCAATGTATCACTGACAGTGTTTTCCTTCATTTATTGTTGATTTTCTCCTGTTTGCAAGGGCAAACCACAGTAGTTCTTAATTCTTTCAAGTACTGTCAGAAACATCATAAACTACAACAATTTGGAAAGGAAACAAGGATTGTATGTGATTCCAGTCTGCTATATAAACCATATTACTTTATATATACATATATATATGCATCAGTTGCAGATATTCAATGTACAGGTACAGATTTTTCATGTACTAGACAGGTAAAGATAGTTTGCTTTTCCAAAATTTCTTAGATTTCAGATCCATTCATTTATGTTTATAAAAATGTATTAGAGCGTAAGGACCTGTTGCTCCAATGTCACTGGGTTTTTTTTAATAAAGCCCCAGAGGTGTTTTCACAAGGGGGGAAAAGTTTGCAGCAGCAATCAAGTTTTCAAAGCCCAATGTCCTATATCAGCACTGTTTACAAGATAAGGCTGAGATTTGCATCTCAGTAAAAGGACATATTTGCAGAGCCTTATGGAATCCATAAGGGAAAAAGAAAAAGAGTAGGGGTAAACACAAAAAGAGGACAATGTAACAAAAAACATAAAGCAAAGAGTCCTCTCACTGCAATTTTCCAGGGCTGCTTTGATCTACTGCCCAAAGAGTCTTCATTTTTGTCACCTCTAGTTGTGTCTCAGGCACTCAGTCTTTACCAAATTTTGGTACTTAGCACATCACCATTTCACATTTTAGTACAACCCTCATCTCCTCTGTCCCTGTTGCCAGGTGAGCTGTTGATCAGCATTAGGAACTAATTAAAGCAACAGCTTATCTGAGAGCTGTGTTTAATGCACTGAACAAAGCATTAAAATCTGTGAGTGAGGACTATATAAGAAAAAGATTGGTTGATATGTAGGATGCAATTTCAGCACTCTTGCCTTACGAGTAATAAAGGTACAATGCTTGCAACTGTGTATGTCTTCTAATTTACGGTCACTACCACAGTCAACCTGTAGGGGTAATAAGATCACATTTGCTTCTGACATTTTACTTCTGCCAGTACTCTGCTGGCAAACAACAGACCACCAAAGTAGCTCGTTTTTCATACATACAACTGCAGGGGGCTCAGAACTTCTTTGTTTTCCTGCGAAACTTTGAAATGAATCCTGGTTTTTAACTCCTGTTCTTGTCAAGTCTTGTTGACATAGAAGAATTTATTGCTGAGGGGCCAGGTGGGATGACAAACATCTGGGAACTTGATGCTCATAATTAAAAGCTAAGAAAATGCAGCTCGTTGAACGACCTATCATCAGAGAAAATGCCTTTTGCTAGGTGAACTGATGTAAGGCTGTTGGTGCTGGTCAGTCTGGTGTTCCTATCTCCTGAGGCCATAGTGAAGCAAAGATGTTCCTTTAAAATTGGAAGTTGTGATGCAATGCTGCCTTCAATAGAAAAGAATATTAGTCTGTGATGCATACAGTTATTTGAACGAATAGAAATGTACATATTTCTGAATTTGTGCATATCTTGATCGTTATATATCAATGGCTTTTAGTTTCGCAGCTTGGGGAACATTTAGACAATTTTCACAAGGGTAAGAAAGACATCAAGAATTTTTCGTACTTATTAGGTAGAACTTCAGTGATGTTAAACTGGGTGTGAACTTCATGACCATAAAACCATTCAAAAAAGAAAAAAGACAGGAAAACCCAAACCTACCACCACTAGATGGCAATGATTCAGCATCCAAACTTAGAAACAGCCTTCAGCTTTACCACAATTAAACCTTGTTTCAGTGACAGTTTCCATATTAAAGGTACTCATAATCATTGTTCTTCGTTTTTCTTTAAGTGTACGCTATCCATCCTACAATGCTTTCTTCTTTCTAGCTATATCATAGTGTATCATTGCTATGCGTTGTCAGAGTGTCATTGCTGAGGTGGATACATTTTTAAAGATGGATGTCAGAAAAAAATTTCATTCTGATGCTATTCAATCCCTGCTGTCTCCTTGCAGAGTCTGGGGAACCTCTGAGGTTGTCACGGTCTATGCCAAAATCCAGCACAGCATGTGGTGAATTTTGTCAGCAACTGCAGGAGGTCGGAGGTGTGTTGTTTTGGCATCAATAATTCCAAGAGTTGCTGCTCTGGCTGTCTTAGTGAACCTCAGATTTTCACAACCAGCAGCTGCCTCAGTCACTGTAGAGTTACTTTTCATGGGCTGGAGGAGACTCCTTTCTTTCTAGACAAGTAGCCAGAACTGGGGATTTAATCCCAGTCTTTTCTGTCTTTCCCACTGACACGCTGGGAGCATATATCAGCTTCTACATCTGGCTCCTGTATGAGCTCTGACACGAAGCAAGAAATTATTTCCGTTCTTGCTCATTCGGTGTCTGCTGTTTAAGGAGTGAAACCACAGTGCCTGCTGCCTGCACCTTTCTTGGCTTCACATTTTGTACTTTACCAGCCAAACACACCTTAGTGGGGCATATCGAGAAAGAGAATGGTGACCTCTTCTCCTTCTGGGAGTGGCAGCTACCCTGGGAAGATGCACTTGTGAAGATAGACCTTTCCACAAGGTGATGGTGCCTACGTCACTGACTGGATACAAATATTCCCCACATCCTCTGAACTTCAGATCCTTGCTGGGCCCTGCATAACTGCCTCAAGGTTTTGTTCTTCTGCTTGGGACCAGTACAGCAAGGACCAGGCAGGCAGCGTATCAGAATGGCACTCAGGTTCGGGATGATATTTGGGCCTTCACTGCTGAAGACAGCTGAAGACACAAGTATGCCAAGTGTCCACATACATGTGCACATGGCACAACTCAACCTACTACCCATGGTTACTGTGATTCTTCCCTGTCAAGCCTCTACACTTTCTTTTGTCCTTTCCTGTGCGTTGGAATGTGCTGTATCAGCAGCTCTGGGGACACCAGACAGAACTAGGTCTGAATGGTGAGCCAGGGAAAATGTTGCTGACGAACAGCAACACTGCACCGCACAGGAGAAAGAAGGGGAGCTGTGGGCAAGACAGAGGAATTTACTTGTTTTCTGCTCCACTCAGAGCTGGCAGAGGAGGGGGAGGTTGTGGGGAGGTCTTCTGCAGCCTGGGGCAATGAGACTGGCTCAGAGCTGGGGCACAGAGACTGCAGGTACCGCCTGCTAAGGAAATCTTCCTCCTCCCACCATGAGTTCAAGAGCTTCTGGCCTGTTCCTCTCCCCCAAAACACTCCCGTTCAGCTATCAGAAGAAATTATTCACCTCTTTTGTGACCAGGCTCTGTTCTAAGAAGAACACTTACTTCTGAAAGCAAATGTGAAGACACTCTGAGTTCACCTAATATTACAAGATTAAACTGATTTAGATGAGCCAGGCTCGCTTTTAGTCATGACTTGGTCATGAAGAAGACTAATCCCACTGGCATGCAACAAGACTAAGGACTAGGTCTGTGAAAGCACAAACGTGTCTAGTTAGCACTTCCAAATCCACTAAGCACTGCTTAGATCTCCCCACGTTCCCAAATTACCATCCATATCCTTCCCTGCATACTCTCCAGATTATTTCTTAACAAGCTGAGGGCATCTTACATCTTAGGTAATGCTGAGGAGGAAGGTAGTTATCCCATATTTCAACTACATCAAATTTAAAAAAAGGTCTGGAGGGCCCAAACATGTTTGCCTTTCTCAGACCCCACTTACCAGATTTGGTTGTAAAGAAAACTTGGGGTGTAGGAGGCTGAAGGCAGACCATATAAAAATCTGTATTCCATGAACTGTAAGGAAGTCAGAGTGCCTGTCTGTAATAGGAAAGATTCAGTTTCAGGTCACTTTTCTCTTTGCAAGGACTTCATCCCACATTTCCCTGCTGAAGGCCCCAAGCTACCATCACATCATTAGATTTCTTTTGTGGCTTTCACCTTTAATGCCTAAATCAAGTCTGAAAGTGGACATAGGCTTTGCAGACCCTGGCAGCACACTGCTCAAAAGTCTTTACAAAACTAGACCCTAAAAATAGTATTAGTTCCAGTAGTTTTATGGGATTGTTTCCAAGGAATTTTGATCTCATCTTCCAAAATGGCTAGGGTGACTTTTAGTGTTTTATTCCATCAGAAAACTGTTCAGAGTATGTTGCCACAGAAGTATCCACCTAGTGTCTGCTACAAAGATGGACTAATCTCAGCTCATAAATTCTGCCAATAGTGAAAGCTAAATTTACTACAGATTACAAGCACATGGGACGAGTGAATAAGTTGGACGGATATAACACTGAGGCCGGATGACTCCAGGTGCCAAAATTTGCCAAAGTGTGTAAATGAGGTGGGAGAGACATGGAAGGAAGAGCAGTTGGATTTTGTGAGGTCTCAGTGTGACTCCTTATAGCTCCACGGTGAAGCCTTTCAGTAATCAGCAAGTGTTACATGACATATGCGTTTATTTCTGGATTTCCAGATGCATGTTACTTGCAGGATCATGTGTGAAGCTTGATCCCTGTCTGATGAAAGAAACATGGATTATGTGGCAAAAAAGCACTGCCCTAAATGCTGTTCTTTAACTACAGGAGTGTTAAGCCCTTCACGGAAAAAAAAAAATAGTGCTCAATGAGATGTAATTTTCATAGTTTGCCTGCTAGCAATGAATCACAACTGTTTAGAAAGTCATTTTATTTACTGTGAATTAGAGAGAGATGATTAAAGATTTTTTTCAACTCACACTCACTGTGAACTGCAGTGCTCCCTGGACACTGTCGTGAGAGCACGTTATGGGTCTGCTTTTAATTCAGTGCTTGTTTTCTCCCTCAATGGAGATTGACTTGATGCCGCTGGATGAATCCGTATAAGCATAATATCATCTTTCTAGTTGACAGGACTTCCATAATCCAGTTTGTTCCCAACCAGAGGGATTATGTCAACTTTATGCCTTTCAGAAGGCATTTAGCAGTATTTCAGCCAAGTCATGCCTCTGGTGTCCTGCAGCCTGTGTCACTTAATCTATTTACAAAAAAAGGTTTAAGCAGATCAGCAGAAATTTTAGGTATCTTCTCCAAGTACTCTCAGCCTTTTATGAGGGGAGTTTGTTGAGTCATGTGTTCACATTGCAAATATCATAGCCCTGCTGTAGTTATTTCCAATGATTATGAGAGGTGTTTGTTTAGGTTCTGTATTGTAATCAATCCCTGTGATAATTTTATACATCTTGCTGCTGAAGTTTCCCTTTATAAGAGCAGCCATTTTGAAAGCTACTCCTTGAACACATCCTCAAGACACTTTCCACACTTTTGGCTATTTTATATGGAAACTGGGTGAACTGCAAGAAGTAAGCGCCATTGCTACAAGAGGAATTGGGCTGTAGATGAGCTCATGACACTGATTCATAAGCCTCTGGCATAATACTGTGAAACCTGAAGTATAGCCACTGTAAATTACAGGAAGGGTTAGTGATTGTAAAAGTCCAAAGTCATCCAGCTGAGAGGTTTCTGAAAGAAGAGGGGGAAGTACAAACTAATATGAAGTGCAGGTTGAGGAGACTATTGTCTTCCAGTATTCTTGCTCTGAAAAAGGTATTACTGCTGTACATCGCTGAATATCAGACATGCTCATATGAAACTTGCTTCAGTGTCTAGCAGCTTGGATGCACAAATCCCTGCAAAAGCCAGTGGTTAATTTTATAGCCAAAGGGGAAAAAGTGAAGGGAAGAAATGTCAAGGGTGAGGCCCAGAATAGTGTCTGGATCAGCTCCAGATGTCTACGTTGCTGGGATGTGCAAGGTGCAGCTCAGTTGCTTCTGTCCATGCTGTGGTGACAATAACCACGTTCAGGGTGTCTTCATACCCCATCTGGCATCATGGCCCACAAGGCCATTCCTGACTAAGGCCATCCCCACCTTGGCCTCAGCAGGCAATGGTGCTGCAAAGGTTGATGCCACACTGCTGCAGGTGGTCCGGGCACAGGTGATGGTGGCACACCTCCTGTGTCTGCAATCCCTTGTTCTTCCCTGCAACAGCAAACTGAAAAGCACAGTTTATACCATTAAATTTAATATGCACAGCATGCTCCGTGGCACAGAGCAGCCAGCACAGAGCAACCCATATGTATTTTAAACTCTTTTACCCTTCAGAAGTGGCTGGCAGCACCCAAACTGCATTTTGGGGGTGGTGCCAGGCCCACACTAACCCCCTAGCTGTGCTGTGTATTGTTGGTGCTGATCCCCATGCCAGGGACCGCTCTAACCGTTCACCAACACAGATTACCGATAGTGTTCCCTGACACTATTTAGCCATAGGCAAGAAGAATTTTGACTCAATTTGTCCTATATTAGTCCAGAACTGGGTATTCTCCAGTTAAACATATGGAGCATTAGAATTAAGGTTTGGGTTAATTCCTCCCGTAACTTAAAAACTACTTATCTTACCAACACCAAACAGGACTGTAAACATTTCACCTTTTGTAATATATGGTGGTGAAACACTCATTGCACAGGAATAAAAAAACAGCAGCCACTCTTGTGTCTTTTGTGCATAAATGCTTGCTAATAGCCTTTAGAGCACTGGGAACCAACCTCATTGTGCAAACAACTCTTCATCTCGGTATGAAAATGAAGTTCGCTTCCAGACTGGTATACAAAGCACCCATAAACTTGTGGACATTTATCACGACACAGATGTGACTCCAGCTTCTCCCCCAGGATAATTGAGATTTAATGCACAAACACAGGAAGCAATATTACGTGGAGACACTTACAATGGATCTCTGAAGATGCTTTCATAATTCAGCAGAAGTAAAGCCAATTAAGTCTATCTAATGAATATGTACCAAGTACTACAGAAAGAAATCACAAAGATATCTGCATGAATAAGATTCTTTTCCCTTCCCATTGTGCAATCCTTACATGAGAGACTGTATTCAAATGATCTTCCTTTCATTTCAGAAAATCAACATGTCCTAAGAAGTGCAAAGAGGAGTGAAGTACAGAAAAATTGTGCCATCCGTCACAGAAGACACTTTGAAGATAAATGTTGATTTGGTCATACTTACCATATTTGCTTCAAAGATGACCTATCCTGGGGCAACACAAGCATCTTGTTTTTCTAAATGCTGTTCACTTCTGTTGCATGCTGGTGAATGTCTGACATCTGCCCCTTTCTTCCTGAGATTAATCACTGCCCTCCATGTTCTGCCAACAACAATCCTTTTTTTTCCATGTATTTCAGCATCTATAGTATCTGTAGCTTTGGAAAACCATTACCTCGGGCTGTTTTTTCTTTTTTGTACTTTGGCACTGAACTTATTATTGTTTTTATGAGCTATCAAGTACATGGCTACAAAATCAACAGAAATATTTTGAGAAGAAGAGGCATTATTAATTTTAAATTCCCACGTTCCTTGCCAACCTTTAGCTTTTTACTTCCAGAAGAACAAAGCAAAAACATTATAAAACATAGAAGAAACCCTCAGCTTTTGACCTAAGAGAAATTACATACCTTTATTCTCAACATCAGTTTTACAATCAAAAAGTGATTATCAGTTTTAACCTTCCAAAAAACATCCATGACGAGGTAAACTGTGCTTGGCTAATGAGGTTATCTAATGTAGCCCAATGTACTTGTCAAGGCTAATGACGATCAGTACATTGGTATAAGGGATTTTTACATCAAACTACAAAGCCCTCTTACAAATTTTATGAAATTTTTGCTTTAACTGATTGTTGATTATTTTCTACAGAAATTTACTTTATAGTAGTCATCTTTTGTGCTGCTGTACAGAAACACAATACTCAAGGTTGCAGGTCTGTCTGCAGCTGAAATCTGGTTCATTTACAGTTCTGAGGACGGCATGATAAAGTCAATTGACTGATGTCACTGCAGTATTTAATGTACTGTGAACTGAAAACACAGATAATGTTTTTAAGTATAGTGGTTGAATGATTCATAATTTAAAAGACGCACAAGGCAAGGGAACTTTCTTTTTTTTTCATGAAAACTATGATGCAAGATGGAACCAATAGGAAAGCAGATTGGAGGTTTTTCAAATGTCAATGGAAAAAGAAAAAAAGAAGGCAAGTCAAGACTCACCTATCAAACAGGAGTATACATACTTGGCCACATAAGACACAAATACCAGAAACTATAGGTAAAGTTAGTTTAATAAAAGGTACCATTTTATTTTTTCATTAACATAAAATGAGACAAGAAGGTGCAGATACAAGAAGGCAAGTATTTTTACAACATGGAGATAGAAAGTCTGTATACGTTTGATCTAAAATACGCCATGTTTAATGACCTTGTATAAAGCTGTCTTAAACATTTGTTCTGTAAAAATACAACTTTCTGGTCTATGGAGTCCTTGCCTTAGACTCTGTTACGCTTTCCTGCCCACCCCCATTGGTACCAGGGCTGCCCCCATCAGGTGATTCCTGGTCATGTCTAAGACAACCTAAAAACATATTACATAAGGTACAAACTTGATCATGATACAGTTATTTTCTACCACAAATTATTGCTCCTCCACCTCCTCCTCCAAATAATTGTCCTCCACCTAAAGCACCTTTGCAAACCAACTAGTAAACCACCGTCACACACAGCAATTCAGGAAACTCATTTCTACACAGAAATAATTGCTAGTAACAATAGCAGGCCTCCTCAGTCTAATTAATTGCCATAACATCTCTGCTCACTTGGATTTTGCACCAGATAACATTTCTGGTGTGGTAACAAGTTGCAATTTTTCTTTTTTTTAGCTTTCAGCTGTGTAGACAGGATGTATCAGTATTGCTATAAAACAACACAGGTATGTTCTGAAAGAGCGGGACAGAGACTTTTAAGTATTAACACATATTCAGGTCATAGGATTCTGCACCACCATTGTTCTTTTCATGACAGGTGGCATAGCTACATCCTGAATCATAGTTGTAGTAAGAGACTTTCAGTGAAATTTGTAAATTCTTAGACAGACATCTATATAGTGCATCTTACTGGAGCTTATGATATTTTTTCAGTAAGCTAATAGCTGGGAATCATGCACTGAAAGTATCATTTAGTCTTCAATGAATGACTGAATTTGGCATTTTTCTGACTATTGGATTTCCATACTTATTAATTTTGATTGAAAGGATAATTTTCCCAAATTATACTCTGTGCATTTAGGATTTTCAGCTGCAGGTACATATTGAAATTAATTTTTTATAAGGAATCCAATTGTATTAAATTGAAAAGTCATAAAATCCTTCTTAAAAATGCATCCACAACCTCCCCTAAGTGTGCTCTCGTATTTTCTGTGCATTTCTAAAAATATTACACTTCAAGATACATTTGTTTTAGGCTCCTCAAGGACTCAGAGTGATTGCTGGCACGTTTGAGAAAGCTGTGAATCTCTTTTTTTTTTTCATAGGATAAAATACACTTGTAGAACCATGAAATGAGGGCTTATGAATGTGTGTAATACATGCTACAGGGCATAGAAAAACGCCTGCCACTGACGGACTGTCATATCTTTGCTGTCTATAATAATTTCCCCCATTGTTCTGACAGACTTAATCTTCTCACATCTGATATGGGAGCAATATCAGAAAAGATAGATATCAAGAAATATAGCCAATTAAAGAAAACTATATGAAAACATTCAATTTAGCTCTCTGTCGTCTGACTGATAGCAGTTAATTTACTGTCTATGTGTTACAGAGCAGATAACAACACATCCTGTGCAGTCTGATGCACTTTTGGGGCTGAATCCAAGTGTATGTCATGGCTAAAGAATGTGCCCTTTTCAGAACTGCCAATAAAACAAGACACGCACCAAAACCGCCTGAACATGTAAACAAACATGGTAGTGTTTTTGCAGAGAACTGAAGGAGGATCCTGGTTGATTATGGCATTGTTTGTTGGTAGTGCTGTGTTGAAGTCATGGAAGTCATGAAGTCATTTTTCTTCTTAGGCAAAACTCCCCTGGATCTGTGGAAGTTTGGGCAAAGAATGTACATAAAGGTAGTTAGAATTAGTTCATATGTCATTACCTATTGTTGATAATTGCACAGATGTCCATCTTTCCAAATCTCTATGCACAATACTGCCTCCTGCTTTTGCTTCACTGGTGCAGTTATAAGCATCTTTTTTGTTGATTAGGCAGTGTATTTGTCATGGACATGTAAAATATTGAAATATGTCAATAATCTTTTCCATTTTGTCTTACTCTATAATAAATATACTTATGTACCCACGCAGATATTAGAATTAATGTTGTGCATTGAGTAATTTTGCAAGAGTCTAAACACAGCCATTACACAGCTTAGAGGTTTCCATTTAGGGAAGTAGTTGTTTGGAGCTCTACTCTAAGATAAAACTTCATTTCCAAAAGTAAATGAATCATACTTATTTAAACTGATTCAGAAGGAAAGGGATGTTTTCACTCTCTCTGTGTCCCTGCTCCCACAACTGCAGGAGCGAAGGCAGCCCTCGGCCCCAAAGGGTTGTGGAGGGCAGCAGCGAACCAGCACCCTCCACACAGATGCCACGGCCACATCCAGACTGCCTGTTCTGAAAAGTCCCTTACGCTTTAGGGGTCCAGACTACCCCTAAACTATGTCCAGGCTCTATTTGCGAGAAGGCAACTTGATGTTGGCAGTTTATATGTACAGATGACTGAAGGATAACACTTGTACCCATACTTTGCTACTGCTTATCTTATCAGTACCTGTGCAGGCACCTTTACTGGATATTACAGGGTACAGTGATAGTATCAGCTCTTAATGCTTTGTTATCACTTGCTATCTTGCACATTCAGAATTTCAGAAGGTGCTGGCTTTCGTACATCACCTCTCTGGCATGAATAACAGCTTCTAGATCTCAGATTGAGCCTGCAGACAGCTTGCAAGGAAGATTTAGGTAAAATAGCTTTGCTCAAAGGGGTAGACTTCTCAAACACAAAGCTCCTGGCAATAGTCTTTTGATCTCTCCACTGGTTTCTTTCAGCCCTTTATTCTGCTGTCTTCTATTCACCTTAACAAGAATATCCTAGCCAAAAATTGTTGCTTCACAAAAATTAGCCTGCTAATGAGAGTCACTGAAAGAGCTGACCCAGACATCTGCTGGTGTTATGGCAATTTGCATGTACAGAAGGCAAATATGTTCAAATCCAAACTTCCTATCAGCACTTACTCAATAAGTCACTGGTACATCCGATATCTTGTCTCCTCCTTCTCATTTTTGCATGCAACATTTTACAACCACATGCATAGTGAGCTAGAAAAATATCTCTGCTGTAAGAGAAGAGATATACTCTGTGCATACTCTGTGCACTGGAGTATGAATTTCCTACTGCTTATCTGCATCTCTGCTTCATGGTTCAGAAGACATATGATTTCCATGTTGCTTTTTGTCTGGGTAGTCTGCTCCAAAATTGCCTACCTACCTTCCCTCTGTGTGGTGTTGCTTATTTTATAAGTGTGAAGGGAATACATTACTTCCAAACTCCCAGATTTTATTCAATGTATTTTGGAAGGGTTTTGGTAGATTTTATCATCGTGGCCTGCTTAAAATGAAAAAAAAAAAAAAAAAAAAGGCTTAAATAATTATCTCTTTTCCCTTATTTTCTCTATCCACTTACACTATTATTGTTTCTTTGTTACTAGACTGCCTGATTTTGTGGATTTTTTCCAACTCTTCTATCTTCACCTCCTCTAAAATGCCCTTTTCACTAAATCCCATCAGTGTCCCCTTTGTTGTCACCACTTTCTCCTACACGGTTAATCACTTCTCACACCTGCTGTAACCTGCTCTTTCAGGTCCTTTTCCTGCAGTCTTATTTTCAGACCAACCAAAGCATCATAGCCAAAAATCATTGCTTCCTACTAGTCTGCAATGGTATGGCTTGTTCTTCATATCTCCTTACTAGTTTCAGTCTTTTTTTTTAGCTCAGTTTCAAAGGTCACCTTCACTCTGATTTAAGAGTCAGTTTTATCCTCCTCTTCTCCTCATGAGAAGCCCTATTCTTCATGGAGATTTCAGCTCTGTTAAGCTGGGAAAAGAAGCCCTGGGTAACACTGTGGTGCCTATGAGTAATAATGAAGGAGGGTTACACCCTTTCATAGATTCTCACAGAGATACTTCAGGGTCAAATGTAATCAAAAAGGGTGACACTTGCTACTCCAAAAAACATACCGTGAAGGCAAAGAGAGGAAAATTCATGAATGGGGTGGAATGGTTTTCCAAGGTTTGCGTGTGCAGGCAACAACATTTTTGCATATAGCTATACTTGTGCATATCTGTAGCTCTTCCCCTACTGATCTACAATGTGTTCTTTTTTTCTGCATGTCAGTTTACAGCGTAATTTGAATTTTTGGTTCCACAAACCACGAAGCTTTACAGGTGTCAAAGGAAACAGTGGTGAAAACAGAGGGTTTGCAAAGCAGTCCTGAAGCCTCTGACTATCATAGTAATTAAAGCAAAGCCCTCAGAGACAAAAAAAATATGCCTAAGTGATGTTTTTTATAGCAACATTTGAAATATAATACAGAAATAAAACTCTGAGGAAAAGGGAAATATTTCTGAAGGTTTTTTTAGAGTTTTTAGCAGAAGTTGAACTCAGGGCAAAAGAAAAAAGATCTTCCTGATTTAAGGTACAAAGCTGTTGAATTTTAAACCTACAACTAAAAAAACCAAGTCACTGTGAGAAGATACATGAGGGCTTAAGAAATTATGACTCTGAGTTATCATCCTATGTAAAGTATTAATAATATTGATAATTTATGCATGTGTGTATGTCCATGCATATAGGTACATACATGTACATATGTATAGATTAATGCTATCCACACTTGGCCTTAGTTGCTTGGTGGCTTATAGAAATGAATTCAGCATTTTTTACACCCAAAATTTCAAATATGAGACCCAAAGGAGATACTGAATCACAGTCTGTAAGAAAAAATATTTTTGTTACTGTGCATGTTTTACTTTGGTTTTGTTGAACCCAGCTTAGTTCATGTTGCTGTTATGAGGAAATGATTGTTTGTATCTCTCATCTTGTGTGTATTGGAAAATTGGCAGCGCTACCTCATAATTCATCGCTTGCTGTGAGTCAGGGGACAATGCATCTTCAACTGCAGGGCAAAGGATTTTACAGAGTCATAAAAGCAAAATGTCGCATCCTTCTAGATGAATCAGCCTAATAACAGACACCTTACACAAACTGTGCAGAAATGTGCAGAAGAATTAGTGGGTTCCAATGACATTACATTGTATAAAAGTATTTTTTCTTTTATATGTTTAGATTTAATTCAGCCAACTGATGAGTCATGACCAGAAACATCCACTGTGAAAAGGAAGATTTCCGAGAGGGCAGTGCTTAGAGATGGGAAATATAAATAACTTAGCTATTTTTGACATAAAGTTGCAATGTGCTTACACCCAGCTCCACACAGTGACAATACCAAGATACAGTATGCAGCAATGACACTACTCTTTAAAATTCACAAGGCAATTAAATAGTACTCGTGTTATCTACAAATTGTACATTGGTAATATGGTTAATGTTTCACCACTCTCTATGTAATTACCCTACTTAAGAGCAAGGGTTTGGTCATTTGCAAAAACCAATAACACTTGCCAGTTTATTAATCCATTGCCGATCACATAATTCTCATAAACTTGAAAATATGGCAAGTTCCCAAGGGAAGTGAACATTCAGACGTAGTAAACAGTCCATATTAAACCTTGTATTTTCTATCTTGGCATGGATGATCAGCTGTTTTGGGGAGTACAGAACTTAGTCCGCCCTCACCTGGGTGGTATATTGATGTTTTAAACTACTTGATTATGTGTCATAAACTAATTATTATCTGCTGAAATAGATGCTTAGTAAATGAGTTCTAGCCTTATATATGTTCCAATATTCAAATTTGGTTGTCAATAGTTTAGAGGAAAGAACATCTTTCTACAATATTTATGTTGCAAATCATTAGTAGATGCTAGAAAATATTAACAGTTATAATGAATGAAGTGTCTGAGGTATGAATAGTTACAATTCAAGTTAATGGTGATTATGACTCAGGAAATGTGTATTCCAGGCAAATTGTAGCTTCTTTGTTTAATGATGCCTATGACAATAGAAACAATATTATTACTTAGATGGCTCTGACAAATGTAATGAGAATCTCACGTCTGGCAAAGAAATTACACATCTCCTGTTGTTCATATTGTTTCTTCCTGGGTGAAGAAAAAAAGCTTAAATCTGTTCTAATTTTGTTTGCTCTCACTTTCTATGCTAAGTGAAAATATTTAATGTAAGACCTGTTTTCTTCCTGTCAACATGGTATTCCATCTCCTACTTCATGTGTTGGTAGCATGAGAAGAAGGAATCTAACATCCTGTCCAACAGCATACAAAGCTAGGGTTGGGGTTTTTTTTATTTATTTCTTGCTCTTTCTCCTTGCTAAGCTGATAGTAACGAACAGAAATACTAAAAAAAAAAAAAAAAAAAAAATAATCCCTTAGCTTTCATTCTATGGCATTCAAGGCTAGGTTAGACGGGGCTTTGAGCAACTTGGTCTAGTGGAAGATGTCCCCGCCCATGGTAGGGGGGTTGGAACTACACGATCTTTAAGATCCCTTCCATCTCTAACTGTTCTATGATTCTATGGTTATTTCAACAGATCTAGTAATTAACGTGAAACTGATAAGTTACTTAAATTTTTTTCATAATTAGCTATTAGCTTCATTATTTACTTTTCAAATCAATGTTGTTCTTAGTAGAGTTTTGGAATTTCGGGTGAAAGTCTTTTTGACTCTTTCACCCATACCTGACATTCATAGGAATTTCTAACGAACTATGGAACAACAGAGTACACCAACTCCCTACTGATCTGTGCAATGCTCCTGCCAGAGCCTGTATCCAGAAACTGCTGAGCTTAGCTGGACCCACAGCAATTAGTAGGGTTTTAGCAACCTCTTTCTTGGAGCTAGCCATTAAAGTGAGGAAGATGTTGGCCACTTGGGAGGAATAACAACTGTATTCACGTACCTACGTGCCTCAGTGCATAATAACGCACTTTGCTTATAACACCCCCACTTATATTTCTTCTATCTCTCAAGTGCAGGCAAAGCCATCTCTGACACAGAAAGTCTCTAGCCTGCATTAATGCCGTTAAGTTGTCCTGTCACTAATGGAAGAGCAACAGTCAGGCAAAGGCCTCTTCTGTTTTGTCGCAAAAGCACAGGCACTGAGTGCGCTGGTAGAAATTGCCATAATTGCATATTACTGAGCCAAGAATAACAGAAACTCTCCATTTTACCTCACATCTGACTTTAATATAAACAGCTCAGGTTTCTGTAGGGATTATACATTGTTTAGTCTCTGGTAGAAAGCTAGTATTTAAGTAAATAGTAACCAGAAGAATGTCAATCAATCACCTTTGTCATAAAACAGTGCATGGCAAGTCAAATCAGGAAATTCATTGTCGCTCACTGAGAATGCCAGCCTACTTTTTCATGATTTCTCTTGTTAGTAGATGGAATTGTTAGGTGATGGAATTAATCCTGTGTTTAATTAACTGTAACATCATGAAAGATCACCAGCATAAGCAAGAAGCAAAAGAAGTACCAAATTAAAGGTCATATGTTTTCCAAATATAGGTACTTATACGTAAGTATAAGTGTTTGTTAACATGCTTCTCTGAGAACATCAGTCCATGCACACATTCAAAGAATACTGAAAGATCTCTGCAGGATGTTTTGCAACACAAAGTCCTATTCATCTAAGATAAAACAGCTAATCACAAAGCTATTTCATAATGCCCACATTGCTCAACACAAATTCAACCCTAAATCATCTTTAACAGGATTTGGAGAGCTTTTTCTGTCTCCCTCCTTGACTCCGATGAGCACTGGAGGCTTTGGACACTGACAATGATCCTAGCAGCTGCAGTGCAGAGGTGCTGTGGATGCAAGCATAGACAAAGCTGGCTAGCAGGAGGGCAGGTGGGAAAAGCATTAGTGTTATGTCCAAGGCTATTAAATGTGTGGGCCATTAACCATTCAGGCTGCAAGAAAAGGTTTGATTGTAGAAAGGAGGAGGAAGAGTAGACTTTATACCTGACTTGGGTTTTATCTTACAGCATTAATGAGAAATCATGTTACCTATTGCCTCTTCTTTTGGTACTCTTCTGCTTATTACTGCAAGGTTGACATCAGTCATGTCTATGCATAAAACTTCTTTACTGGTATGTTACTTCAGCCTACTTGTTTGGACCAACCAGCAAAATCCTAGATTCTCACTCAGCTTACTTCATTCAAGGAAGTCCCTACAAGCTATTCTGGCAAAAACCACACTGTTGCCAGTGTGAGCTGTGTCAATATTAGAAGAGCTTATTCCAAGGGCAGAAGCAGGGCTGACCCCACTGGTCCTATGGCCACAGATTATAGAATGGTTAGAGTTGGAAGGGACCTTAAAGATCATGTGTCTCCAACCCCCCCTGCCATAGGCGGGGACACCTCCCACAAGACCAGTTTGCTCAAAGCCCCATCCAACCTGGCCTTGAACACCTCCAGGGATGGGGCCTCCATAACTTCTCTAGGCAGCCTGTTCCAGTGCCTCACCAACCTCAGAGTAAAGAATTTCTTCCTAATACCTAATCTAAATCTACCCTCTTCCAGTTTAAAACTGTAGTGGAAGGCTGCTATAAGGTCTCCCTGGAGCCTTCTCTTCTCCAGGCTGAACAACCCCAACTCTCTCAGCCTGTCCCCACAGGAGAGGTGCTCCAGCCCTTTCATCATCTTCGTGGCCCTCCTCTGGACTCACTCCAACAGGTCCGTATCCTTCTTATGTTGGGGGCCCCAGAGCTAGACACAGTACTCCAGGTGGAGTCTCATGAGAGTGTAGAGGGGGAGAATCACCTCCCTCAACCTGCTGGCCATGCTTCTTTTGATGCTGGCCATGCTTCTTTTGATGCAGCCCAGAATACGGTTGGCTTTCTGGGCTGTGAGTGCACATTGCTGGCTCATGTTGAGCTTTTTATCAACCAACTAACCCAAGTCCTTCTCCTCAGGGATGCTCTCAATGATTCACGTGAGGAGGGTGCACCTGCCACATCAGCCAAGGTGGAGGGGAGAAGGAAGGCAAAAGGTCAGACCTTATTCAGCCAATGTTTGAACCGATTCACTAGTGAAAGAGCCAAGTCAGCCACATGCTCCCAGATGAGAATGAACCTGAGTTACTGCTTCTCTGGGACCCAGAGTACCCCCACA
The DNA here is from genome assembly GCA_017639485.1 of Pluvialis apricaria. Classification (NCBI taxonomy): domain Eukaryota; kingdom Metazoa; phylum Chordata; class Aves; order Charadriiformes; family Charadriidae; genus Pluvialis; species Pluvialis apricaria. The sequence goes on along the minus strand of CM030008.1, from coordinate 114,770,228 downwards.
ACAACATTATTTAGCATAGCTCATATTTACAGGGCCTGTGTACCCATGATTTACAGGTGGTGGAAGAATGAGGAACACAAGGGATTTGCCACAAGCAAGCGATAATTTTTGGCAGCAGACATAGATTTTGTCTGAGCTCTGATGATAGAGGACATAATTCCTATTAGTATATTCTCCTGGAAGGTAATGAGGCATTTAGAATTATTTCTGCAGCCCATGCAGAACATGGGGATATCCCAATTTTAAGACACTGATGCAAGAACTCCCTGGCACAATGAAGTGCCTTTATATCTTCTCTTCTGAAGTTCAGCGAAGTTGGAAAAACAAAAGGCAAATTCTTTTTTTTAAAGTACCAGGATGAAGCTCTGGCTAGGTCTCTTGTTGAAGATCCCCATAACTGTGCTGGTCCTCACTCCCAGTCTGAAATCTGGGTAACCCTCCCTGTAAAATCTTTGTTGAATCTAAAACAGAACCCACTAACTTCTGCTAAAGATTATACTTGCTGGAATAAATGTGCCACAATGCAAGTCTCTGAATGTTGCATTTTAAATGTTCTTTTGCTTGGAGATTGCCTTTTTTTTAAAAAATAGATATTTTAGTTTTTCAACATAAAATTAAAACTTGTAAAACATTGCTTAAATTACAAATTAGTTACACTGGGTTCAGCAGCACTCAGGAGGCCAAAGTTGCTGTGTGTAACTTCCGAAATTGTACCAGGAAGGAAATCTGCAGTTTCACCCTGAGAGAGAGCATGTTGTGTCTGGGCCTTGGAAACAAGAGTCGGGATGTTACAGGACTGTGCTGAAAAGAAATTAAACCTTACATGTAGCCCATTCTCCCTAAGAGAGCATCTTTATGCTTCATAGAAAAGCTTGATTTTAAAAGCAGAGACTGAAACACTTCTGAGCTAAAGAATTTCTTGCTGTTAAAACTATTTTACATGAAATGGCCATGTACCTGCATATAATTAAAATGATTAATTGAAAAACGGATCATATCATGATAATGTAAATAAGTTTGGAAGAAATATCACGTAAAAGGATATGTAGAAGATTGTCCCAGTATTTCCTAGCAGATTAATATACAATATTTTCATGCAATTACAAGGCAATTCATGTAATACAAATAGTGTAAGTTTTATAGCTTATAAATGCAAGTTTCAGCTTTCATTTTGCATTCTGTTATTGCAGACGTCTTTGCAGTATAACAGTGTTTTACCCTGACCACAGGGTAAAACTTATGCTTCCAACAGAAGCTATTAAATTCTTCGTGGGACTATTCTGCAATTATTTTTCAAGATTTTCATTTCAGAAATGGACCGACTATCAGTTAATACAAGGGAAGATTCATTTTCTTTGGTAAATGAGAGACTGAAGTAATCAATCAAGTCGCATGGTTTATCAAGACTCCCTTAGTATTACCCCTTCATCATCTTGTCATAGCTCAAGGTTATTTGCCAACAATTTTAAACTGGAGATTGTGCCAAAGTACTTCTGGAGTTTGCTGTGATTGTGGAGACCATTTTAAGCTGTATTACTACATTAACAAATAGTTTCAATGTGACACCTTCACCAGTTGTCACCTCCTCTGAAACACTAGACTACAAAACCATCTGGATCTTTTGTGTTGCTCCAGCTCCACCTTATTCAGGATTTCCTTCCACAAGAGACTCAAGTCGGCCATTTGCCTTGTGGACCTTTCATAGCAAAAAAATGTCAAGACCCTCTCAGGCTTCCCGGCAATAACATGACCAAGAAATTTCTTTCATCTGGTAGCATCTAATGTTTTCTTTTTTCCACTTTCTCAGAGGAAGTAAAGCTACCCTAAGCTGCTTTTATAGAAATGTGAGTGCTTGGTGACATTCACATGGGGTCAAAGTCATTCTGCGTAGAAAGGCCTGGCACAAATGCCTGGTGAAAACTTATTTGAGATTAATTCCTGATGTGTAGCCCTCCTCTTGGTTCCAGAAATCGTGCCTCTTTGTTATGTGTGTGAAAAAGTCTTACCCACTTTCATGTGATTAAGCAAATACATAAAACCTGAAGAAATACTGAGCTGAATGAGAGTAAAGAGGCATCTAGAGGGCATGGTTGGGGAAGAGTAGAAAGGCAAGGCATGCACAGCAAGGTCTTTCTCCTTTCAGCTGCCAGCCGACAGCACTCTCAAGGTTTCAAAGGCAGAGGCTGCATCAAGAAGGTGTGTTTAATCTCCTGTGGAACTCTTGGGGTCCAGCAGAAGTCCTGTCTTGAGGACCCCCTCTGCTTGTTTATTCAACCGTCTGCAGAATAAACTCCTCAAGACTCATAAGGTCACATGACTCAGCAGGAGATCAGCATTCAAATAATGTTCCTTAAAAGCAATTATTTGACCAAATGTAACAGTGAGATTGATCCAAGCGCAAGTAGATTTGTGTCATCCTGATTGGTACAGCATAAAACCAGCATGTTCATCTACCTTTCTGTGTAACTTGACCTAATAAAAGTGGGAGTTATCATATACTACTGCCATAGCACAGGCAAAATACTTACACAGCACATTAATTTTTCTCAAAAGAATATAGATAATGATTGTGTGAAAAGAAATCTGGGGACAGTTCACATTTGCTTTTGCAAATAGATTAGCAAAAATCAGTGTCCTGGTCTCTCAGAATATTAGTTTTTCACAGTACATGGCCAATGACTGTGTAATAACTGTTGTTCTTTCCTATGACATATCACATTAAATTGAAATATTTAATTATGGATATGTTTAATATGCCATGAAATATTGTTCCGTAATATTAATTCTTAATTATTCCTTACTCTACATCCCTTAATTAATTATAGTTATATATTTTATCTACAGAAAATAAATGTGTCCCTTTGTGAAGGACAGCTGTCATGTATTCTCACCTTTTCTGTGCTGACGTTAAAAAATTGTGGATTAACCTGTACAATAAATAGTACAAATGCTGTTGGCATACTAATAGCAATAGCTGGGGTTTTTTAAAGCTTATGCTGTCTGAAAGAATGGCTTCTACTCAAAGTTTCAATAACAGCAAGTTTAGCCTTATGTAGACATTTAAAAAACACAATAGTTCAGAGGTGTTCCTTAAGAAATTAAAGTGGTTCTGTAGGAGAAAAACCTAGTGTCAACTGCACACGTAAGTTGTTCAGATATAAATGGACATTTAGTGACAGTGACCAGATGGTATCTCAGCTATAATGTATCTTTACCATTTGCCTGTAGTCTAAAATATTGCACCTTAATCTTTAATATTTAATTATAAGTATCTTGGATTTTTAAAGATAGATAAATAATTCAAAGGTTATTGAAAGAACCTTGCACTATAAACTGTCCATAGCTTTTTTTCTAAACACACTTTTTCCAATAGTATAGTATAAAAAATGCCATGGGTGGATGGGTCAATGTCGTTTAACATGCTGGATTTTTTGAAGACCTGATCCAAGTCTCACCAGAGTCCTTGGGAATGATTCTAGAACATTCTAAATATTTAGTTACTTAAACAATTATTTTGTTTAATAGATCAAGTTAAAAAAAAACCAGTTAATACTTGCCATTAGATTGCATTTATATTATGTAAATCTAATGTTTATCCATCTGTCAGCAGATCCTATTCTGCATTTAAGCTTATTCAGTAAACCCTTACTTTTCAAATATTTCTTTTCAGATAGTGCAAGGGAGTTAAATGTCAGTCAACACACCTGAGCATACAGATAAACACGTATAAACTCATATACATGCATAATGCATCACTGTGTCTTCAGTGTTTTGGCATACCCCAGGACTGTTGTAGTGCAAGCCTGAGGGAAATGTAATGACAGAATAAGTAAAAACAACTTAAGTTAATCACTTAATTTCATTGTTGGCTGTTGAACATCCTTGGATAAGGAAGAAAATATAAGTAATTCACCCATTAGAACAATCTCCTGCTTTGCTTCTTTCTCTGTCACTACAAACATGTCCAATTTCTGCAGAAAAGAAAGTCCTTGAAGCAGTCTTGTTATTAAAGTCACCTAAACTAAATTTTTATGACCAAATTTGTTCTATGCATACCATTGCTCCAGATATGTTCACTATAAGATTCATACTCTATTTCATGATTTTAATGCAGACTGATTAAAAAATTAAAACAACCATTTCTATTAGTATGAACCCCTGCAGAGCATACTTCTCTTATCCAGCAGAAAGCCTGACTGACTTTGTTAGGTTTGATTAAATTGTATGTTGTGTTGTTAAAATGTAATAGCTCTTTGCTTTGTTATGAATTCTACCTAAAATGATTGGTTTTGAATGTCATTTAAGGTGTGCATTCTTTTGATACTGTATGTGAATAGATAATCCTTTGAGTTTTTATTAGTTATTAATGACAATTGTCCACAAAACATCAATAACTGCTAAGAATTCCCACCTCTCCTGTTAACTTTTTTTCCACTTCTAGGCTGAATAACAATTTCTCTTGCAACTCTAATACTCAGAAGGTTTTTGCCTGGTTACTTCTATGTTAAAGAAGCTCTGAGTAAAGGAATAAATAGCTGGGTAACAATCAGTGGCATTTGTCTATCATACAGAGCAGCTGAAGGTTCCCTCTTGACTGCAGCCTCCTGAGTTGTGGAGCGCATTTCATTCACAGTTCCTGTGATTGAAGCTTCCTGGGGTTTTTTTAATGACTAAGCTCACCTGGGAAGTGTTAGATTAAAAAGCACATATCCTGCTAAAAACAAAACAGGAGTTTTTACCTGCATTTTCATACTTTTAAAAGGGGCTTTTAAGCAATCTGTGGGTTTAAAAGGGGAATTAAGCCTACATTTGATCGTCTGTTGATTGATTGTTAAACTTGCACATATTCTTTTTTAATTTCCGGTGATCATCATGTATAATTTAGTGTGCCTTGCTCCTGAGTCAGAAACATAGATTTACTAACCACTGCATTATACAGCTTGTACTACATTTAATTAGGAAATTCTGTCAGTTTGTTACCACAGTGCTTTATATAAGCAGCACAGCACATTAAACCCTTGAGTTCTTCTTTGAGAACCCACCTAGAAATGTTTTATCTGATGTTACAAAATTTATGACAGCAATAAGTGACTAGCAAGACTCATTAAAAGGCTGTAGATTTCAAAGCTGTGAATACACTTGCAGTGCAAGGCATGAAATATATGTTCTGGAAGTTCTGAAACATAAAGGTACACTTTCTCTAAAATCATTATAGTATTTTTCTTCCAATTTTTAAATTGCTAGCTGTTGCAACTATAAAAGACCTGTTAATCTCTAAGAAGGGAAATAAGAGAGTGGAAGAATCCGGGTTAATGTCTAATGAAGGGAAGATTTTGTGCTGGGTGCAGGATGAGAAAAGAAAACATGTTCTTTGTACAAGCTAAATGGATAATTTTGAAACTTTTCCAAAGCAGGAATTATTTTTTTAAATTGGTCCAGACATGAGAACCTATAACTATACTTAATGGTATACCTTATCACACAGAAGTGATAAAATTTTCAGACAGTGAATACTGGGGTCTTGACCCAGCAAAGGTTAATCATGTATATCTGCCTGGGCTGTGAGTTAAAAGTTTATATAGTCAGTGTCATTTATTTTAATGAGACATTTGTGGGTTTAAAATCAAGGTAAACCTGCTAATAGGATTGTTAAGGTCAATGGAGTTATCCCTGGCTTCAAGCAATGTGCTTAATGACTTGGCTGAATCAGATTCTGCATCTGAAATTTGGTATGAAATTGAACCCATGTATACCTAAATAAGTGGCATGTTTTGTCAATGCCTTTTGAGGGATTATGCAGATGTTAAAATTATTATATTTTGAAATTACTGTATTTTGGAGGTGTAAAAAAAAGTTGCCCTTGTGTAGAAGAAGGAATAAGAAGCTAGAGGTAAAGCAATATTCTTAAACAAAGACTCCCCCAATTAAAAATGGCCGTTATAACGTAACAGATTTTTTCTTGATAAGAAAGGTCCGATTTTAACAATATTTTTTATATTTTCTTCAAAAATTATTCTTTTCCTTTCGGCAAGAAAAATGTTATTGTCATATTGCAGCCGTGTTTTCAGTTTAATACAAGTATTTTACTCTTTTTTTTTTATCTTTTCTTAAAGCCTTTGTTACAGCCTTCATATGAGAATGTGAGGCTTTGGTTTTTTAAACCTATGATTCATTCCTTGCCATGAGAGGGAAAATCTTGGGAGCACTAATTTTAAGTCCAAAAAAAGGGCAACAACAAGAAGAACCTTTGTTTCTTTGGGGCTATTCTATGGAAGTAACAGTGTGGGCTCCTGTGCAGCAACGTGCATGCTTGAGTGAGGACAGGGGAAGGAGATGGGCCTAGCAGAAACAGCGGAGAAAAAGGAAAAAGAAAGAAGGACTAAGAACTAGGCAAGGGCCAAGACTCAGGAGTCAGTAAATGGAGGTGGTGCTTTAAACATTGCACTTTCTTCTCTCGTGACTGCAAGGGAAACCATCAATTTATCAGACATGATGATAGCTAGCATGGAGTGACTACTCTAACAACTCTGCCATGTGCTTGAGCACATCCAAGGCAGAACGTGTATTCCTGGAAGCCTAAGCAGGCTTAGCATGAGATATCGGGCTATTAAAAATATCACTGTACAAGCTGACAGCTGGGTAACAGCTTTATAGCCAAACTGGCAGAGCTGGCTCAAGGTTCCACAGAAAGTGTGGAACCGTATAAAGGCAGGCTTCACATCCTGACAAAAAGCGAGGGAAAATCCAGTACTTCTGAGAATTTTCACCAAAGTAAATTGATTTCTTTCAAAAAAGCCTTCCTTTTAAGTAAGGCTTGACCCCAGAAGGAAAACTAACTCAGCACTGTGGATTCTGAAATATGTATGTCATTTAGGATATCTACACCCAAGTTATGACTACAGGGCTGGTTATAAAACTAGCAATGTTACCCTTTCTCTTGCAGGGAAAGCCCCATACAAACTAAACCTACACAGGAAGTTTCCTACCAGGGATATGCTCAAGTCCCCCAGTACTGGCCAAGCATTAATATGAATATTTATTTGTTTCCCAGTAGTTTAAGATCAGAGCTCTTTCAGTAAAAGTACTGAGCCTTTCCTGCAAGTTAAGTGTTCACTGGACATAATAAAACTGATTCGGTTTCAAACTTTCATTTCACATCATTTTATTTTTAATTTAAACACAGGTTTTATCTCAGTTATGCTGCTTTTTTTGAAGTCAGGTAGTGCTTTTTAAGAATTATCAAATTTCTGTTTCTCTTCATGGGATGTAATATGTTTGTAATTAGGATATACACATGAATGTTATAAAATATAAAATTATTAAAATTATGTTATTTACTCATATTTCTCAAAGTTGGTATACCTTTGTGGTTAATAAAACAACAAGGAAAACAAGACGTCTTCTTAATCAGTTTGGAATGCATTGATAAACATATCATAGTTAATAGTTAAAATTTACTATGTAACTCAGGATTTTTACATTCCACAATAGGGTAAATAAACAGGCCATCCCAATTCACAGGAATGACCAGTGGAGCAGGTTGTATGGGCAGACCATTAGAAACAGCCCACAATCACAACAAACTGTGTGTTCCTCAAAGCTTATGACCACCAAATAGCTTCAAGGTCATTTCACATTTATATTAAAATGCCTTTCCAAAGAAAGAAAAAAAAGCCTATCTACAACACTAACAAGATGAAAACTGGGTGAGGTAACCAAGCTCCTTCAAAGGAAGAACCACAACTCAGATACAAAAGTGAAATCAAGCTGTAATGAAGCTTAGTAGAGTGTGACTGGGAAGCACATAATAGAGGATGAAAGCACTTCGAGTTACATCCTGGTTGTAGCTTACTTTTAAATCTGGATTTCTTGGTCTGAATTTGCCCTAACGCTTTTTATAATAGAAACTGCAAGAAAACACCAAAGGCAGTAACCTTTCATTTCAATATAATAAAATCTCTACTCATATGCCAGGAAGGACTTTATATTTTGTGCATTCTTGAGGCTGTTTGTATTTGCAAGGCTTTGAATGTTTTGATTTGTGAAAGCTTTTAAATATTGCAAAGTCCACAATGCTCTGAAGGGATCAAGGCTGACCATTGTGACATGGTTCTGAAAGGAAAATACTGGAAGAAAAATACTTTTGGATCATAAGAAATTTTATATTACAACAAAATTTTTCACTTCAGTTTTGTCTTTTTTTATAAACTGATAGGTAGTTTTAAATTTAAAGTAGTTTTAGAATGAATAATTTAATAACATCAGAACTCTTTCCTCTTCTTTCCTATGAAATAAAGTTCTGGGGAAATCTAACTCGCTCCATGAAGCATTTCCTTCTTAACAGATTTACTTTTTATATAAACAACCATATGGAGTTATACCAAAAAACCCATTTGCCTCAATATCCTGTCTTGGACATTGATTGGTATGCTTCGGGAGGTATACATGAGATGCAGAATGCATAAAGGGTAATGTTTCCCCTGGTACACCATCTCAGTTTCCAGCAATTAGGTAATGACTTCCTGAGCTGGAGATTGCATCTGGACCATCATTCTTTGCCACGACTGATACAACTACCATTCAAGAATTCGTCTAGTCCATTTCTATTGAATCACGTTGTTTTTAGCATACAGGAATTGGTGCTATGGGAACAAAAAAAATCATTTGTGGCCTCGTACACCTTTCTAGTAATGAGAAAAAGATTACACATGCAAAACAGTTCTTCCCGTTCATGTACTATTTCATGAAGTCATGAAGAAACAGAACTATATAAAAATGAGGGAGCCTGTGAAAAGGGAGGCTGAAAGGAGGAGCTAAGAAAATTAAATTCTTATGGGCGATGTGCATATTGCATTGCAATAAGAAAGGCTTAAATAAGGATGAAAACCAGGCAGAACGGCAAGTCAGGGAGTTTGCTAGAAACAGGAAAACATCTTCCAAATTGCTGAAATCATGCATATTCAAATTAATACAACAAAGGGGATGATAGATACCCAGGCATATCAAAAGAAAAGAAAAATAAGACAAACTAAACCAGAATTTGAAGCTAATAACTAGAAAATAAAATAAAAACTAATACTAAATCCCTCAAACACAACAGGAGAAGAAACCCGCACATTTTTAGTAGGGAGAGCTGATGATCAGTATGTAATGCTACACAAATCCTTTGCCTTGACATTCACTGTGGAAATAAGAATAATTCCCCCTCCATAACCTCCTTCTTGGAGTGGGCTCAGCAAAGGGCCTGTCTGAAACCAAAGTGGGGATTGCAGGAGGGGCGGTGGAACAAAGCAACAAAATGAACACTGCAAATGTCACCAGGCCTGGATCATGTGCCCCCAACAGCTCTAAGAAATATCAAGGATGAAACAGTTGAATTTGTAACAGCGCTATCTAACCTCTGGTTCAACACTCCAGCGGCACCTGAGGACCCGAGTGTAACAAATGCAGTATCAGACATTTTATAAAAGCTCCAGTGAGACCAAGAAACCTCTAAGTCTGATTTCTTTACTGGGGAAACTCGTACAAGCGCAAACCAAGTGTAGAATTAGTGGATACCTTGAGAAATATGGCCTGCCTGGCAATAGTTAGTGTGACTTTGGTAAGGTGAATATTTACCAATTTGCTGATCAGTATTCATACATAGCAAAACTACAATTCTTATTTGTTTTTGTCCTAAAAAAAACCCCACACTACAAGAAGAGAGACATAAACAAATAAATTTAAATACCTTTTTGGCATCTAAGAATTAGAAAAAAATTCTCTTTCCCTTCATAAAATACATTAAATATTTTATGTATTTGTCTATTTTAGTGGAAGATCTTTTTTTAAAGCTCTTAGAAAAGTAAAGTTTCCAGTAGTAGGAAAAATAAGAGGTCAGATTTTTTCCTATCCCAGGATATAACCTTGTGCAGTTCAGCAAGGGGAATTGCCAAGTCCTGCACCTGGGGATGAACAACCTCATACACCAGTACATGCTGGGGGCCACACTGCTGGAAAGTAGCTTTGCAGAAAAAGATCTGGGCATCCTGGTGGACACCAGGTTGAACATGAGCCAGCAATATGCCCTTGCTGCAAAAAAGGCCAATGGTATCCTGGGCTGCATTAGGAGGAGTGTTGCCAGCAGGTTGAGGGAGGTGATCCTCCCCCTCTGCTCAGCACAGGTGAGGTCCTTACCTAGAGTGCTGTGTCAAGTTCTGACTCTGCAGTACAAGACACACAAGGGACATGCTGGAGACAGTCAAGCAGACGCCATAAAGATTATTAAGGATCTCAAGCATCTCACATGTGAGGAAAGGCTGAGAGAGTTAGGACTGCTCAGCCTGGAGAAGAGAAGGGTCAGGAGGATCTCATCAATATTTATAAATACTTGAAGGGAGGGTGGAAAGAGGACAGAGCCAGGCTCTTGTCAGTGGTGCCAGTGACAGGACCAGAGGCAATGGGCACAACCTGAAACACAGGAGGTTCAATCTGAACATCAGGAAACACCTCTTTACTGTAAGTCTGACTGAGCACTGGCACAGGTTGCCCAGACAGATTGCAGAGTCTCCATCCTTGGAGATACTCAAAAGCTGTCTGGATATGATCCTGGGCAACCAGCTCTAGGTTGTTCTGCTTGAGCAGAGGGGTTGGACCAGATGAACTCTAGAGGTCCCTTCCAACCTCAGCCATTCTGTGATTCTGTGAAAAGAAGAGAAGGAGAATGGAAAAGATGCAGAGGGCTGACTACCTTCCCAATCCACAAACTGACCCAGCCCTGAGTAAATCGGTATAGCTTCAGGGCCAGACTACTTTTGAACCATTATGAGAAACCACTCCACTCTGAAGACTGCCACTCCAGCTTCAGACTGGCATTGCTTTCTCTCTCTCTTTCCCTTCTCTACTGGTTGTTCTCTCCACATCCTGGCCAGCATGAGCAGAGCCATCCGGGCTTCACTTGTGCTGAGTAAGTACTGTGTCCAGTTCTGGGCTCCCCAGTTCAAGAAAGACAGGAGCTACTGGAGAGAGTCCAGTGGAGGGCTACGAAGATGATCAGGGGACTAGAGCACCTCTCTTATGAGGAAAGGCTGAGGGACCTGGGTCTGTTTAGCCTGGAGAAGACTGAGAGGGGATCTTATCTATGCTTATAAATATCTGAAGGGCAGGTGTCAAGAGGATAGGGCCAGACTCTTTTCAGTGGTGCCCAGTGACAGGACAAGAGGCAATGGGCACAAACTGGAACACAGGAAATTCCATCTGAACATAAGGAAAATCTTCTTTACTTTGAGGGTGACAGAGCACTGGAACAGGCTGCCCAGAGAGGCTGTGAAGTCTCCTTCTCTGGAGATATTCAAAACCTGCCTGGATTCTTTCCTGTCTAACCAGCTCTAGGTGAACCTGCTTTGGCGGGGGGGGGTTGGACTAGATGATCTCCGAAGGTCCCTTCCAACCCTGACCATTCTGTGATGCTGTGATACCTCAGTCTCACAGCTGGGGCTGCAGTGAGAGCCTTCCCAATTTGGGGGGGTAAGCAATTCCTCACCATTTTCCCTACACTTTTTCTCGATTAAAAGTTAGGATTCTTATTTTATTGAGGTCTCCTGACTGTGTGTGGTTTGCACAGGTCACACATATTTTTCCCTATTTCTCTACACTCAGCGGTTTCCTGTCAGATGGAATTTGCAGGGGAAAACTGGCAGTGCATGATTTTGAAACAGAAATTTTATGCTACTAGCCAACAATTGTACCAATCTACACTTTCTCTCTGATCAATCTGCCATTATACACTTATTACTTACTTACTTACATTCATTGTTCTTTCATTTACATAGCCAATCTTTAGCTGACATTTTTTAAACTAATTTGCAGAGAAAAGGCAACTCTAGGTGCCAGCTTTTGGTGGGTTTTTTTTTGTTTTTATCCAGGAAATCAGACTCGAGCAGTTGTAATTCCACCTTACAGTTTAATTACCTCAGCTTTAAGAATACAGAATAACTATTCTGCATTTCTGCTTTCCTGAAGTGTTCAGCTGGACTGAGCTGCTACAGCTATGCGGTCTCCAGTCTGCAGCAGCCCTCCAGCTGAACTAGGCTGGCCAAGAGGAAGTAGCTTGAAAGAATTCATAATCAGGATCTGTTGGACTGATTAATAAAATGTTTTGTTTCTAGCTTCTTTAAAACTCTCTTTTCAGAAACAGTCTTGCAATTCTCCAACCCTGATTTTGACAATATTTCAGGCCCAGATCCTGTTACTTTATTCTGAAGAGTCTTGGCCAGGGCTCGAGCTGGCTGCATTTTGCTGCCCAAATCCCTTTCTTCTTCATAGGTGATAACACCTATGAAGTTCCAGCAATAAAAAGGAACAGTAAAGATCTACAGCAGAACAGACCTGTTGTAAAGGGGCATCAGACCCCGGGACCTGACATCTAGTTGAGAGCCACACTGAGGGATAGTGTCCCCAGATCATGGGGAAGTAAGAAATAGGAGAATTTTACATAGGGTTTCTGCAGCCTTTCTAGAAGATTTCCCTCTAAGAGATAGTACGATATTGAGGTGGACAGAGTCCCATGATGATTCATTGATTAATGAGCTTAATAATACCATGACGTTTACTATTAAGATGTTCTTTTTATATTAACTGGTGTTGCCAACTGCTAAACACTACCATCCTCTTTAAAGCACTATAAGTTCAAGGAATTTTCTCTTTTACAAAATATCTTCCCACTCTCCAAAATGTTGAGGTTTTTTTACCCAAGTAAACTCTACGTGTTCCTTACAATAGCTGAATGCCACACTTTAGAGAAGCCCTGTGCTGGACTTGGCAAACATTTGTTTTGGCGCACAAGTTAGTTGCCCGCTCAGCCTGCAGTAAGAGTAGATTGAGTCCGGGTAATGAATGTAGTAGCTCCCTGGGAGGGAAAGCAAGAAAGAGTGAAGGTTTTGCATCAGGGGATCTTGTAAAATCAGCATTTTGAGCAATAGTGTGTGAGAGAGCAAGCCTTTTTCTCAGCGGGCAGGTGCACATTCACAGAGAGAGAGGATCTTGGCAAAGATTTTGGCCGTTGTGCTGGGCTGACTAACCTTACCAGTTCACACTGAATATCACCATCTGTTATTCGCAGTATCCAGCATGTTACTGGTGGCTCTGTTTGACACGTTCATACCCAGCATACTGGCCCCAGGCTTAACAAACACTGTAGGTTTTCTCTCAACTTTAGCATATCAAATGCAGAGGCTCTCTTTGACCTAATCCAAAAAGAGGTCATTAATACAGTTGTTTTGAGCAACGATACAATAACCTCATTTCTCTTATCTAATCCTAAAAAAGGGAGATCAGACAGATTACACAGCCAAATTCAGGGACAATTTGGTGCTGCTAGAGAAAGAAGGCAGGGTAGTTCTTTTAAAACCAAGATTTTAAGATCTTTTTTTGGTGATAATTTTATGTTCTTCTGAAGGTTCACATTGCCAAAAGCCCAGGGAATTCTGCATTTTATTTAGTTCTGTTGGTTATTGTAGCACTCAAAATCTCAAAGGGAGAATATTTTCTTACTGCTTCTGTCACCCTGGAACACTGGGTGGTTTCTCCTTTACCTCTGTTTCTCATAAAACACAAGCTGCTAAAACAGCTTTGTTTTGTCCTTCTGTTGTCCTTCACCAGCACAACTTCATTTAACTGAAATTTCCTGTAGCGGTTATTAAGCATTAAGAATCTTTATAAAATAACCCTGTGGATTCCAAAGGGAATCCAAAATCATCCCAATATAATAAAAGTTCAGAACTTCTTCACTGTATGCCTGATGAATGGTGTGCAATAAATCACAAGTGCAAACTCCTGCCTAAATAGTAGAACCATAAAATGCAAAATCAGTACGTGTGAGGAACTACCAAAAAGTTTCAGATTAAAACTACCAACTAAATTAGAATTGTGGATGCTAACCCTCAGGGTTTTTTAATCAAAGGGACTAATTTGATTAGAGGATAAAGTGAACCGGATCATCAATTTTGATCATTAGAAGACAGATTACAGTAACAGGATTCAATAATAGTTGTGCTGAAAGCAAGGAAAAGACGTTTACAAATGATTCACCAAAGTTGCGTTTGTATGATCCACTACTGTGTTTGCATAAAGATGTAAGCAGACTTAGTTTTGTCCTGTTATAGTTCTGGTCCAAAGCAGCTATGAATGGATTTACATAAGGAACTTCTGCTGCAGGCAGCTTCAGTGACTTTGTCTAAGAAAAACAGAAAAGTTGGCTTATTTGCCTCATTAAGCAGAAACATTAAACATCAGCCATAGCACAAACCTGCAGCATCAAGTTTGAGAATATCACGATATCTGCATCAGACTTTACAGAAAACTAATGTGAAGAACAGTGAGAGGTTCAGTGCAAGGGACATGAGCAGTGAAGATAGCCAGACAGATTTACATGTTATAATATTGTTCATCTGAAAGAAAATCTAAATATCTTCAGTAGGCCCTTTAATAACCTTGCTTTAGTTAATCTCTTTTGTAGACCTCTGAAGTCAAGGTTCACTTATATCAACCAAGATAAAAGTTGACTACTATAACTAGAAATAGTTTATTTATTGATCCCAAAATCAGTCTTCCCCAACATCTTTAGAATACTTGAAGGAGAATCAATGATTCTAGAAACTTTACAGTAAATAAATATTACATTAAACACCATACAATAAATATTTTTTCTAGCCCCAAAGGTTTGGACAATGGAGCATTTCTAAATATTTTCTTTTTCTTTTTAGGGTTTTTTTTCTTCCTATATTGAAGATTAATATTGAATTATCCAATTTGATAACACTTCGTATTCATTAGTTAATTATCCACTTTGGGATCTTTAACATATTTTTTCCTTGAGGAAGAATTTAGATTTTACAGATGATTTACCACTTTTAATTGAGAAAAAAAAGTTTATCCTTCTTGGGTTACTGCTACTTGTTATACTGATGTCATTTGTATTTTTCTTAAATAAGTCTGTGTTCCATTCTAAACATAGAATAACGCTGGAAGAGCTGTACAATGGATTAAGTAGGATCAGGCTGGTGAGACAAATACTGAGTATATAAATAATTACTCAGTCATTATTGCATTTGTGAATTTTGTGCTTGTCTTTCAGTTTTGTCAACTGTAAAACCTTGTCTAATAAAGAACAGTTGTCTGGTCATTTCCCCAACAAGGAGCACCATTTGACTCCCCCCACACTCATATATGACACCAGGAAATAATTCAGTTGTTCAACAGCCATTGTGACTTCATACAGGCATAACCATGTCCTTAACTCCTTCTTTGAGCAAAATAGCACTTCACATGAGAACTTTGAAATTTTGTTGGCCCCAAGTTTTTGGCCCACAATTCCTCTTATCTCTGCATGGCCTGTCAATTCAGTATCCACAGGACAACATCACATCACATCCAGAGCAGCCTTGCCGAACTTTAGGGCACAAATACCATCAGCAGCCTCTTTTTCTTTCCTTGGGTTTTACGGGGTAACGCAAGGAAAAGTGATTATCTCATCCACGCTCCAGATCTAGTGCACCTTGTAACCTGTTATATCTGAGTTTTAGAGAGATTTGGAAATTTGAGACTTGAACTTCATTATGTTGAAAATAAAACCCAGCCTGAGAGGTCTGAGCCAGAAAAAAGTATAAGTTCCTTAAATAGATATTGATATATTCATTGAAAATATCCAGTAAAAGTCAGTAATGGACATACCTATGCTTGCAAGCTACAAAAAATGGTAAAACTAAAAATTTCAAAAGCATTTTATTCCAACTAATGAGTAGAGACATCTTACGAATATGCATTTGTTTTTTTCAGAAGATATGTTCTTTTCTTCTAATAATGGACAGAGCAGCAATTACTTCTTTGTAAGTTCTTGTAGGTTCCACCTAAGAAGATCTGGTCATTGATAGGCCCAGTCATTGGTATGGCAGTGAGAGGATTATCATAGTTAATGCATCCCCTAGTCCTCCATGAAGATGCATAAGCTCTTACCCTTCATAAGAGTATGAATGAAAGTTTAATATTTATGATTTTCAAAATTGCATTTTATGTTTCATGGTAAATCACGTTGAGGCATCTACTCAATCATGTTAATTTACTCTCATGTGTTCTAGATGTTTCCAGAAATTTCATAGCAGGACGGCAGGTGGTTATTGGTTTGTTTCTTTTTTACAATGTGATTCATTTTCACCAGGGACATTCCTGAATATTATATATGGCCTTTTTTTTTTTTTTTTTTACTTTGATACCCAATATATATATGCTTGTGTAAAACCATTAATTTATGGCCATGCAACCATCTAGTATCTTCAGTAGTGACTGTATAACCACAGATGAAGATATGGCATGAGCCTTCTTGTAAGAGCACTATCTTTTGGGCCATGTTCTGTATTTTGCATGTCCACTTTGGTAGGACTTAGACTGAATCATACTTTGGCTTGTGACTATTGGCAAATCAGTGTAGTACTCAGTACAATATACTCCCACAAGGAGAAATCTACTTTCCATGGAAAAATATGGCTGGAGTTTTTGTATATGTGTAGGATTTGCCAGATACCAATCACAATTAGTAATCCAAATGTCTCAGTTTCAATTAAGTGTTGATGCTGCTGCTCTCTGGAATTGGTAAGGAATTGTATCTGAATAGATGTTAAAGTTATTTTCTCAGTTTTTTAGTATTATCTGAATTTCTAGTCTTATATTGAGAATAATAATGTTACCATCATAAATAAACCCTGTATTGATTCCAAAGAGCTGAATATCACATAACAATAGCAACTGACTTTTTCTTATTTACGTTATATAGTATGTGTTAGAATTTTTTGAGGGATAACTAAACAGCAGATTGGATTCCTCTAAGTGTAAACACTAAACGCAGCTTGGTTTATTTCACTATATTCTTAAGTCTGTAACTGCACAAAACTACACACCTGTACGTAGTCACATGAAGAAGCTTATTCCAGAAACTTTTGCACTGGTGGCAAACAAAGATTTTTATTGTCATTATTTACTTACACAGAAATGAAGAATGTAACAGGGATCCCATCTATCTGGCAAAAGAAATGATATTAAAAAATTTTGATTTGTGTTGCAGATGTGGATCAGCAGCACTTACTAAAAGGGGCACATTAGCTTGAAGCTAAAAGGCACATTTCCTTGCAAAGCCAGAAGGAACATAAGTTTCAGCAGCTTTACAAATCAATTTTTCATTTAATTTTTAATCAAGTTATACATAAAGATATTGTATTTGTTAGTCCACATTTTACTAGCATTCTATCTTATATTCTGTCTCTAGCTGGGATTAGACATTTCCTATTCTACCTTTCTGAACTCTGGAATGGGGAATTTATGCAGCAGTCTGCTCAAAGAGTAAGTGACTCCCTGATGAAGAAATTGGCATATGTATTCATCAGGATTTTTTCCAAATTTTTTTTAATCATTATTAAAACAATTCAGCATGCTACTACTGCACTCAGTGTTGTCTTTGTACTTCTTCTAAGCTTTCTTGCATCAGCTGAGCTCCTCAACACTAATGTTAGCATTAAGGCTTTTATCAAAAAAAAAAAAGAAAATTATGTAAAAAATTGTGAATTATACTACTGTAAAATGGGACAGAGCTAGTGCACATTAAAAAAAAAAAAAAACAAACCCACAAACAAAAACAACACTAAAAACCCACCTAAAACCTTTGCCAGTGCTTGGAACACATTTGTTTTTGTTTAACAGTTCAGCAGGTTTCACTCCTTATTTTCGTCCTCTGGGTGTCTCTCTCTCAATTGTCCCGAGCTCTTACACGGCCCAATTTTATCCACAGATGGATGAGGGTTTATTGACATAATGCAAGAGGTTTATTTTGAAGGTGCTCGAACTGTATCAGGTCTTTCTGTGCACAAGCTTTCTTTTTTGTGAGCTTATGATTGGTGTTCGAAAAGGGTTATTGTGTTCAAATTAGGATAAATACCATAGCAATCAAAAAGGTTGCATAATTCATCATGGATTTGGCACTATTACACATTTAAACTAATGGTCTGGACAGTAGAGAAAGATATTTTTCAAATTAAGCCTGTAAGACATTTCAAGCAAGCTAGAAGACAAAATTTGAGTTCAAAATGTTCTTATATCTTTCAATAAGGAAATCACGTTGCAGTAGGATTGCTTAGTTACACAAATAGATATACAGAAAGGAATTCAAGAAAAAAGATCATTTGGCTAGCGTGAAACACAAATTGAACCCAAATTAGCAGTGTTGCGCTCTTGAAAAAAACAGGAGTGGGAAATGTCAAACCAGGATCTATAAAAGAGACTAGTCTCTGCGAGACACTGGGAGCTATCCTTTCACCCTCTTCTATATGAGAAAAGTCTTAGTTGAACGACTTCAGCAAATTGATGAACTAGGTGATCAAAGTTCCTTTTAGCTCTGTTACTACTACTATTACTGTTTTTGGAATTATTATTGTTGGAACATAGGAACTATTTTCTGTGCTACTGGGAAATCTGTCTGGCCAACGTAATATGTATGAAGACAGCTACCAAGTTGTACCATGCTTTCTGAAGGCTGTCTGTGCTATACCAGTTGTGGCAAAATATTTTTACATGTAGAACATGTCATGTTCAATATGCCCTTGGGAATCAGGATGTAGGCGTTCAGCAGTGCTGCTTTGTCACTTTTATGAACCGTTCAAGCACTAAAATTGGATCAGTCAGTTGAGTCTAAGCTCAGACTTCTGGAAACACGGAGCTTATTTGTATCAAACATAGTTAGTTTTATAGGTGTTTACCTACACTCATTTGTCTGATTAAAGATGCACCAACACATTTGCTATCACACTAAGTGAACTGATGAGAATTTAGTTTCCACCATGCTTGCACAGACTTGGCAATACTGGTGATTTTGGTATCTTGAATAATTCTGTACCTAAGGGCCATGGCAGTGCTGTTGCCTGCAGTGGTTTTCCTGGCAGGGACTATGTTCCCTTATTGCCTTATCTGTGCCTTGCAGAACTGCAGTTTTACCTTTTCTGCTTCCATCAGCAGTTGCCTAAGATTTCTCAGGTATATCACCTATTGCTTGTACTTTTATCTCCACTTAAGCTCTCATTGCTCAAAATATGTCTTTAATAGATAAGAGTATGGTAGACTGATTTGTTAGACTGATTTTTAACTTCTTGCTTTCCTCTTGGTCACTGAAAATCTGCCTCAATCCTTCAGTGTCTCGTTATGGTTCCTAACCCATATTGTACCTTTTTTGTTGTAACTTCGTTGTCTGCTAGCTCTTCAAGATCTGCATGATGGCTTTTTAATATATTTTAGGTCTAATAATAATACCAAATGAACACGGTTTAAATGCAAAATACTTGAATAATATATGAAAAAAAACCTAGAATGTGAAGCCTGTCTTTCTAAATGCAAATCCTACATTGTACTTAGATTTACCAAAGAGAATTTTCTTTCTGGGAGTTCTGTGCTGTCACAGGAAATCTTCTGAGATAATGTTTAAACTATAAAGTTTTATTAAAGTCTGTGTGTATCACTCAGCCTCATTTTGTCTTTGCAAATACAATCAGCAACTAACTCAAGATGCGGACTCTTCTATCTTCTCATTCATAAAGGTCTTTGTTTTCCCCTTTTATCTCAATTAGCCTTTACTCTGGTGATTGAAGGAAATTCAATTTTTGTTGGAGAAGGATCACTGGAATAAATTACATTTTAGGATTTAGAAAATATCAGGATATGTAGAATGTGGTCTCTGCATACTGAACAAGGCTCTTTGGTATTTACAGTACACTCACTTTTAACTGTCTTACTAGAACAGAAGGTTAACAGCTTAAGAGCAGGAATGCAACTGCATCTCCTGTTTGGAAAGTGATACTACTTAAAAATATATATTTGAATAGTTACACATAATCTTACAGTTTTTATGTCTGGAACATCAAACACATTTTGCTTTAAACTTCTCTATTGTTTCCATAGTTAAAATAAACCATAATTTCCTTAGAATAATATTACATTGTACTTTTGTATCCACTTTAAATCATATGGTTCTGAAATTAGTGTTCATTTCATTTTGCATTATGCTTGACAGATCTGAATCATCACTGCACTGTTCCTTCAGCATTGATTGTAAGAATTAATGTCCAGAAAATTTTATCTTTTGCCCTTCTGAACAAATGCAGGGGGATCCTGTGGCTCATTTCCTGGCCTAACTAATGGAAACTTTATCAATTCAGAAATATTTTTTTCAGCTGGGAAAAATTGCTCCTTTGGATGTACCTCTTCTTGTCATTGACTTGGAGTAATAGACAACATAGACAACTAGCTTAAAACAGCTATGTTGTTTTAAAGCACTAAAATAAGACAACATACACCCTAGTATGTCCTACCTGGAGAACTCAGGTAGCATTTCATAGATTTTGTGTTTTCAAATGATGATTTCTTATTTCTGCTGATTACACATGCTTCAGTTAAGGTTAAACAAGCTTCCTTTTAACAGCACTCATCTGAGTGTAATCACACTCTGTAAATAAACCCAGCTTAATCTTTTCTCCTTTCGAAAAGAGCAACATTTTTGGCAAAAAGTTTGCCATTATTCAATATGTTGTAATCATGTCCTTTATTGGAAGAGTTGCACAATTACGAAGTATACCATTAGTAACATTGTGTTTCATTACGGATGTTATTATAATATGTTTCAGGCCATCATTACCTCTGCTCTTATCTGAGCCAGATCGTATTTTTAATATACACCCATGTTCAGCACTGGTCTGGACGTCTATGTAGTTTCAACTCCAATATTTACCAAAGTGTATGCACTTCTGTTTGTATGGTTTCTCTCACAGCATATTCTTTTGCTTCAAAGAAGGTAGCTATCCCAGGTGATGTATTGTTTAATGCTATATATATCACACAGACCATTTATGTTTCTATGTGATTTTTATCTGTATTTTTGATCAATTCAGCTTATAAAAAGCCCAATTCTAATATAAGTGGTCCTACACTGGAAGGTGTACTTGTTTCAAGGACTGAAGTCCTAGAAGTTGTGTTTATAATGCACAAGTAGGTGTGCTCTACAGCCAATACGCAATCCTGCTTTCATGACCATATGGACCCTGTGTGTGTGCCCAGGCTCCCATTCAACCTAGGATGGAATGGGGTAGGTTCATGTCTCACCCAAATGCTGCCATCCAAACATTCAGGCAGGATCTCATGGGTGTGCATCCCTACGTAGGACCTCAGAGACACTCACAGATTTAGATAAAATTTAAACCAAATTCCTTGTACCAAATGGCCGCAAGGAAATATGAACTAAATGTGTTGGGTGGCCAGAAACGGCTGCAATCTACAGCCAGTTTAGTCTTGAGAAATGTATTCCTTTTAGTTCTGGAGCAGAAAACTGAACGCTATCAACTGTAGAATTTTTCTTCTTCCTTTAGGCAAGTTTAGCTCCATTTAGTTGGATCTATCTCCATCACAGATCATGAAAAAGCATATTGAAACCTGTCCAACATTGTTTCACTAAAAGAGGATCAGCCATTTCCTCACTGAAGAGATGAAATATTGACCTGATTAAATTATGATGGTATATGCACCGTAATTACCTAAATGAATGCAATGACTTTAAAAGTACCAAATCAGTTTGATTAAACTAATTAATCAAAGATAAAGATTTGAACTATGAAAATCAGGAAGATCTTTTCCCCCACACCCTTAGGTAGTCCTAAGAAAGGAAATGGCCTTAAAGTTCAAATAAGACTTAAAGTTTAACATGCCTTAAAGTTCAACAAATTCTGAACAATAAGAAAATCTAACTGCAGGGTACAAACCTCTTAGAAACACTGAGACACCAGATTAGTTGGAATTTATTGTGGATCACAATCAATTTACTGCCAGACACCAGTGATTTCTTGCAATATGTTATTACCATGAGAATATCGATGCTTTTCATATGGCTATCACTTTCTGAAAACTGTGAAGCTTTATGTTTTCACTCATGTTTTGAGGAAATTAGTTGATACTTCAACAGTTTTTCAATGCATTTCAAAAACTACATACCAAACTCCCTTTTCTGATTCTGGGAAAAGGAACATCGACATCTAATTTCCAAAATGACTGAAAGTGTGAATACAGAAAAACAGGAAAAGAAAATGGTAGCTCTCTGTTTCATGATCCTGCAATGACACTTAATGAAGGAGTTTCTCAAAGAAGCTGAGCACTCAACGGAGTCATATGGGCACATAGCTGTTGCAAATCCATCATAAAGTTGTGATTTCTGGAAATTTGTCATCCTGGCAGTTTAAAATTACTGAACAGCTATACATTTTAACCTCAAATATCAGACTCACACTTTGTCTGTTTGTTAACTACCTCTACATTTTTTTTACAGAAAACTTGTAACTTTCTGTAAAATCTTATTAAAGCTACCTTTCTGTTACCACTTCTGTGACAGAAAGGTGGTGAATTTTATTTGAATGCCTATAAATAATATAAAAAACTAAAGTATTCTTTATATGTAGATTTTATATGAAACAGCTTTATATTGTGTATAGAAATTTGGCAAAAGAGAAAAGGCATCTACATGATGGACAGCAATGTAACTGTATTATTCAAAACATCTCTGTGGGAAATTCCTACCACATGCTTTTCTTCCTGACACAGTTGTTTTTTAACAGCCGTGATCATTTGCTTGATTATCTTGTTTGTTATCCATGTGTGAAGGGATAACATCAAACAGAAGTGATTTTGTGAACAAATCTACTTCCCAAAGGGCCTATGCCTCCTCCTGCAAGTTTGCAGAAAAAAATCAGAGCTTTTTCAATTGAACATCTGTCTACAAGAAAAGTTTTGAAAACACCCTGCCACATCAGCCGGCTTCCTTCATAAAGATGTGCCTGCTGTTCCACAAATGATTACACTTGTTTTGTTCTCAGGACTCACCCTCCCTTTTAAATGTGGCTAGGATATCAAGTGCTTGATCGAGTTTAAAGCAGGACAGCTTGGAATCACCATTTCTTAATACATCAGCAAATTCCTTTCAGGAATGTATTGTTCAGCATGTTATACTCTGGGATCAATTGGTTCCTGTAAACTAGGGTATGAATCACTTAATCAGGTTACGGTAGTTCTGAAAAACACTAGCAGTTTGGAAATCTCGGCATTCTGTACTTTTCATGTGCCTGGGGTTGCTAATGCCATATTCAAATGTAATTGGTACCAATGCAGCTGTAAGATTTGACATGACAGCATATTTTTTTACAGCAGCCATAAGTAATTGCCCTAAGGTGGTAAAGTGAGGTACAAACCAGAATTACACACATGCTAATTAGTTCTGAGGTTCTGGGAATGAAAATACCTACCCTGTGTGAAGCAACAGCCTATTTCATAGCTACCTCAAAGAAAACATCGACCAAGTCTGTAAACACATTGGTTGTCTGCCTACCTTCTCATCCTTTATCAACAGCTGATTCCTCTGTTACGATCTTTCTTGCTATCAAAAGTCAGAATAAACACAGTGTTGGTCTAAATCTGATCCTTTTGGTCAGAAGACAGACCTGGGATCAAAGAAAATAAAAGAGAGCTAAGCATTTATATTTGACTTAACGTAGTTAAGCCTTGGTTTGGCAGCAAACTTTTGGACATCTGCTTCCTGCTCTACTGCCCTAATTCCACGTTTGCATGTTGAATTCAGTGACAAAACTACTATTAACTTCAGATGTCCTGTAATTAAAATAAACTAGTATATGCAAACTAAATTTGGAATAAAAACTGAAGTATCAAATTAAGCAACAGAAAAATAGCAAAATCTTGTGAATTAATAGCTCCGCTCACATTAATCTAAGGAAGAAGAAATGTCATATTCAGAATCTATTTCCCTATGCGACTTTACCAGGCAAAGTTCCTATGATCGTTTGCATGATAGAGAGAGGATGACTTCTTCATTTTTTACTGAAAATAATAGATTACGATTGTTCTGAATCTATTCAGTTAAAGAAAACCAGCTCACACTGCTTTAAGAATGAGCATGATAGTGCTGAACAAGTCTGTGTCTCTTGTTAAGACTAAAAGGACCAGGCTTGTCATTTGTGCTACGTGTTCATAATAGATCACGTGAATATCTCCAACCTGCAGTGGATTCATTCACAGTGCATCTGTAAATATGAAGTGTCTCCTAGTGAAAAAAATATCCCTCGCTTAGATTTTTTGTATTCCAGATTCCCTTTGGGGGAGGCTGCTAGAATTCCTGCTGGTATTTTTGTGATATTACGTTCTCCTAAAGCAACCCGCCGAGTGCCAGGCCACTCAGTCCAGCCTGTTTGCTCAAGTGTGAATAGATCTTCAGTTTAGCTCTCTGTTTCTGAGATAGGAGACATTACATTCCTGCAAGAAACTTCCTTATCAATCTTCTGTACTTGACATTATCTGTGCAAGGGGCAATAGAGGCCCTAAAATACCTTGTGCCTCTGGACAATCCTGTCACCAGCTGCAGAGTGAGCCTGTCCTCACCGTTTTTCCTTGCTGTAGCTCTTCAAAGGTGTTTAACCCATGCTAGCTACAGACAGCTAACCCGGACTCTGCATCCAATAATGCTGCCTGTAGCCTTCTCACCTGCAGGTGTTCATCACAATCAGACATCCTCCATGGGAATAAAGCAGAGGGAAAATCTTCTTTATCAAGGAAACTGACATTTTCTCATCAAGCTACTAACACAACAAATACATCAAGTTATTTATTTCCCCCAAATAGTTGAAAACATATTCCTTAGCAGAAACTTGGGTTAGACTTTGATGTCACTGGCATAAATCTGTATCGATTCTATTAACTGCCCTGGGCTTACCTTTATGTAATTGAAAGAAGAATTGGGCCCTTGATATATTAAGACAGCCTTGAGCCAGCCTTCAGACTCTAATTAGGAATCCACTGAAAGAGAAAAAGTGTTTGTTATGATAAATACTGACAGAAATGTAGCTACACAAGCCAAGCACTCCCGGTGTAATAACACTACCCACCTGCAATTCAGCTAAACAGAAGGCTAATGCCAGACAGGAAAACAAAGGGGGATCAGGAGACTCAGAGAGAACAGGAACAGAAGGACCATTTGTCAAGCAGTGGCCTTTTTCTTAGGCAAAAATTGGCTGGGAAAAATCCTGATACGTAAAGGATCTATTAAACTATTAGGGGTGAAAGACTGAACAATCTAGCTCAGCTTCATAGATCCATAGCCGTATGGAATCTATTCCTCACTGCAGTTTGTCTTCTGACTGGAAAAAATAAGAACCAAGGATTTGTGCCTTGACTTTTGAAGTCTCACTCCTTCCCTTCGATATTCACAATTACCAGAACTTTCAAAGGAAAGTGAAAGAAACTCAGTATTGGATTGCTTTAGGAATAATCCCACAAAATTTTTTTCCTACTTTTTCAGTGTAGAGTAATTTATTCCTCAATGTATGGAGTTTATACTTAACTTATATCAGATTTGGTTTTAATTGATTTCTTTGTGGGCAAGGTGTACTGCAATAACATCTTCTAGGTCAACCCCCCTCCAACCAATTTGACCTAATTGGCTAATTGAAACAGGTGTGATGGAAGAATGAAAATCTTAAAGATCGTTAAATTCATACAAGTTTCAGACAACTGTCTCCTGACTGGAGATGTGAAATCCAGTTAGTGGTCTTTCTGAGCAAAAGTGTAAGTTAATTAGCCATCTCTTGCATTTTGCCTGCTGATGAGCCAATTGGCACATAAGCTGCTGGCCAAGCTATGGCACACACCTCACAGGCCACTGATGGAGAAAAGAGAGCAGCTAGAATTGCTGAGAAATTCTGAGACTCCTCAGAAAAGGTGCAGGAGGATGGATCTGAAGGCATTGAGGGGATCGACAGGCAGATTTCTGAGGCTGAGGTACAGGTGCAAAGGACATGAACTGATGGGAAAGCAAGCTAAATAGTTTGACTTTCTGCCATAAAAAGTCACAGGCTAATAAGCTATAGGAAAAGATCAATGTTCTGCTTTCAGTTCTGCCACAGCTCTATTGGGTGCAATACCAGGTCAGTCATCTAATCAGCCAGTGCATCAGATTGCCATAAAACAGGGATAAAATTCTTACTTTACAGGTTGCACTAAGGTCATTCATTCTTGTTAGAAAAAGGCTTTGCAGCATTAGAAAAACCTATGGAAGTGCAAAGTATACGTGAATGGAACACAGAACTGAATGTAGGTAGACATTATGTCATCCATTTTACATAATGAATTAACACTAAATTGGGACCAGGGTGGATTTCTCAACAAAATTCACTCACTGAAAATCTCCACTTCAGCTTAAGCCAACGAGCTTGAGGCATTTCCTTTTTGTGGGCCTTCTTGTTCTTCAAGTGTGGACCCCACCATCTCCTCTGACAATTAAGCTTTTGAGATACAACCACCTGACAATGAGTCCAGCACAGACTTCTCAGAGAGACCTTCACCCATCCTTCTCAGGGTCCTCGTGCAGTTTTGAGTCTTTCTGCTTTATACACGTGCTATTCTCAAATCTCTAACTGTAGAAGTTTGTTTTATTTAAAAACAGAAGCCAAACACGTATGGATAATTTAAAAGGACAACAGGCATACTGAAAGTAAAAAGTAACTTGCCCTTCCTCAAGGGAATCTTTGAGGGTACAGCAACTATATTCAGGAAAGAGATTCATGTGTCTTAGCTGATATCAGCCAACAGTTAGACTGGACTTCTCCTACTGTGAAAGCTGGTCCATTTGCTTCCACTCTCCTCCTGTCCAAAGTTTTCCATGTCTGCATGAGGCTTAACTCTCATGAATCCTTATTTAAATTCATGCTTTACCTCTTGGCTTCTTTGTTCAGTGTTTGGCAGCTTCAGTAGCCCCCACAGACCAGCTGGCCACTCTGTTTTGTGTAGGACTGGGCTGTCTAATTTTCAAGATATTGTCATTTCACTAACCACAAATTAAAATGTGATATCTGATTATTATATCCAACCTTGGAACAAGGCAAACTATTTTTTCAGAAGCAATTTCTACATATGGATGTAGAGGCATTTAGGAGACAGTAGGTGTCAGAGAAGCAGGTTAAAATAATGAATTTATATTTAACCTGGAGCTCAAAATTCACTCATTAACTTCACCAAAACACTATGCTTTCCTCCATCTTCCTGGACAGTTCATTACATTTCTGATCTGATGAAGTAGATCTATCATTGTTCATGTTCGACAAAAAAACTGTCTTTTATGTTTGAAATACTTATAGTGGTATCACAGGAATATTAATAAATAACTTCTGACAACTGGGGTACAAAGAACCAGGCTTATACTACATCCTTGTAGGTTCACTAGGTATCTTTGATATGGTAGTCACTGACAACTGTTGGCATGTGGTGTGAGTTGTAATTGAAGCTTTGTTAATAATTAGAGCAGTCCATTCTGGAGTGCTTCCCTGCGGATTCTTGAGATTTTGTAGAGGTCATACTTCATGCTACTACAACTACCATAAATACCTTTGGTTGTCTTTCTAGCTCTCAAATTAGCAGCTGCTATTCCCTTTCTAAAATGACCTTCTCCACTCCAGAGATGCCAATACTTAAAATAGCAATATGGGTTAAAGAATTGAAATGCTTTGCATTTGAATTTTTCCCTCTCAGTGACAAGGGCTTCTCATCTAGCAAATCTGGGTTTCCTATGGCTTTCTGGTCCCTTCATCATGTTTGCAAAAGGTTGTCATTCTGGTACTTCATTCCCCAAAGTTTGGTATAAAGATATACCTGCTGAAGATCCATTCAGAAAACTATTCTTAAAACCAACTAAAACCATCTCATGCAAGTTAGTAATGTAAGAAATCACTTTTGGTCTCAGAGCAACCTGACTCTCAATTCTTTCAGAATGGTCTGAAGATTATAAAATAAGATTAATTACAGTAGGAAAGAATAAAGGCTGCAAAGGCTTGTCATTACTAGTTCTTTTATAGAATAGGTAAGCTAAGTAAAAAATATGGATCTTGTTAAATACCAGATTACTTATTACAGAAGAGTAATATTGTTACATGAATTTATATTTTCATCATAGTCACTATATTTAATTAGTCTCATTTTATAGGTTATTCACATCACAACTTTTGTTCAGTTTGACAAAGTTGTTTGATTGATCTCTCCTACGTTGCGATCCATCTCCCCACATTGTTATAAGCAACAGGACAGCACAAATTGACCATTTGTTAGTATTACAAATGGAAAATATTATGATTTCATTATATTCTTACATGTATACTTATGTCCTCTACAAAATGCAGCATATTAGACTACTGTTCAGTAATCATTATGTTCAGATCAAGTGTTTCCATATTTTATTACAAGCTCAGGTTTCTTTTCAGCCCTGGGATGTTGAAAATTATATTAAGCTTAATATTTCATGCAAAACTAGGTTATATAATGGTTTCATACGTAAAGTAGGTGAACAGATGGATTTCTGCCCTTGTGAGCTGAACTAGATTAAATTAGAACTAGACTTAACTAGATTAAATTACATGGTCCTAATAACGTAATTTTGAAGTAGAAAAATAAATAAATAAAGGGGTCATGAATACCATCACAAAAAATGTAATCAACATCAGCTTTTTTCTGAAGAATAACAATAGAACTTTTTAGCAAGAATCCATTTCTATTTTTTTCTAAGTATGGATAAGAAAAGTTTAAGCACGTATTCTGTGCTCAATAAGTTATCTTGAAATGTCGGAATTTTCTGCTAGAAGATTAATTTCTTCCAACCACGTCTCATATCCTATGTGACAGAGGATTAGCAGTTGCTCATAAACAGATGCTTATATTTGTCACAGGTATTTTGGCCCACAGGCAGCAGTAGCCAGACAGGTGTTTTGCAGAAAACCCACATCTGCTTCACAGGAAGAGGGTTGTGTCTACTGACTGCCTAATAGCTGCTCCTCTTGGACAAAATCAGTATTAGAGCTACATCTGCTACTCCTTTTACATCCCACTAGTTGCATTCAAAACTCAACTAGATTCCAAGTCAATATGTTTTTTCTTGATCAAATTCTTCAACATTTTTTCATGCACCATGCAGTTGATGCATCACAATGCATGATGCATCAACTGAGTTATCCTGGTCAACATCAGCTAAATGAGAACAGGATTTAAATAAGTAAATGTATATATCTCTAAATAGACGTCAAAACATCTTTCTTCATTATTGTTATTCAGAATATTGATTTCAATAGGAAGAATAATAAACAAGAGAAAATTGTCTCTGTGCATGACAGGCCATAAACAGTGATTTTTATTGTTCAAAGGCATAGAGATTAATTTTTCACACTGCAGCAAGCAGTGAACAAGCAGACAAGGACAGAAAACATTCTGGAAAGAAAAAGCTAACGTAAATCAGGATGTATAGACAGAGAATATTGACTTTATTTCAAAATATAACTATTTTCTAAAGCTGTGGTCCATGGCCAAAGGTTTTTCCCTTCATTTTGTTCTTTGCAGATAGTCAGAAAATCTTCCAAAATAAGTGCTACTAGTCTCAAAAGTTCTTAGGATATGTAACAGGTGTGCATAAAACAAGAACTCCAGATTACAAAGTATTGTTTTGAGATTACTATCTCCAAGTACTAAATTCTAAACTACCCAAATTCTACAACTAATTCTGATAAGATTGATGGGAGCTTTAGACAATCACAGCAAAACACATGTGAGAAAGAGCAAAGTATACAAGAATTTTCCATCTTCTAAGGGAAAAATAAAAGAAACGACTAATGCTGAGATATCTTGTTGAGGCAAAGTGAACTATTTTGGTTGACTTGAAATGGCAAGTTAGCAAAAAAAATCCCCCTAAAAGGGAGCTTTTGTCTCAGTTTTAGCTTTTTCCAGTGGTGTTTTGGGGGATTTCTGTGTGGCAAGGAAATTCTGCTTTTATTTGCGGTGTTTGAAAACATTATCAGGGAGAAGAACAACACAAAACTCTTGGAGAAGTTCTTATAATTTTTATAATATTGCTTGATCTTCTGTGGAGATAAAGAGAGTGTCTGTGGTTGGAAGAGTAGAAAAAAGAGAAAGAGATCATAGGGAGGAGAGGAGGGATTTGCTTTTTAATGCTTAAACTAAGTTATTTAACAAGAATTACTTTTATCAGAAAGGTGAGATGAAAAATCCCTGTTATACATGTTTTCTTGCTTATAAAGGAACTATCTGGGCAGAGTTTAATCTTTTTTTCGCTGGCCATTTTCATACGGAGCTTGAAAATCAGAGGTGAAATCAATGTTTTAAAGAAACTTTATCTATCTAAACTCTTATTTTTACCAGTCTTTCACACCTTTGCAACCTCTTTGACACAATCCAGAAAAAGAAAAGCAAGTCATATTTTTATCACAATACTATTGTTTTTAAATAGGATCTTGGTGATCCCATTTTGCAATCAGATTTGAGGGATTCTAGTCAAAATTTTTAAAACTATTTCAAATATTCAGGAGGATTCCTTAACTTTATTCATTATGCACTTTCGTGCATTTTTTTAGTGTTTCCTCTCTTGCTGCGTTAAGCAGCCTTTATAAAGAAGATAAGGAATTTTTTTTAAGTGTTGAGAGACACAAAGGCAATCCCAACACTCTCAATTCTTCCACTTGAAGAGAAAACCAGAGGAATTCCACCTTTTTCCGTGACTTGTTCTGCCTGCGTCTGGCAGCCTTTCTTGGAAGTTTTATCTGCCAATCCTTGCTGGACTCAAAAATGGACAGATAAGGTGGCAGGTTTTATCACATAAGCAGAGCCCATTGTGTTATGGATCTGTGGTTATACTGTACTTATCAAAGGAGAGAAAACGAATGGATTGCCCTGTCGAGTACTTTATGTACTGACACTATTTTCATTTTTATCAAATTTCGGAAGAACAGGAATGGGGTTGGGAAAGATCCTAGTAATGTATGTCTTTTCTGAGTACTTGAGAGACATAATCAAATCTGTTAATGTTCCAGAGACAGATACTCCTTCTCATTGTCAAGCCTGTAATCTGCATGCATGTATCAGAGTATGGAGAAGAACAGAAATTGCAAGGTATAATGTATAAAATTGATGGTACATCATTCCATACACGTCTATAGTATTCCCATAAGCTTTATAGTTTTGTGGGTTTATCTCAGAGTCCAGTTTCAACTAAGTTCAGAAAATACTCATGAATTTGTACCATCAGGAACAAGTGTTTTTGTTAATAACAAGGCTTAAAATGCTGTATGGCTGATGCACTCATTGAAAGCCGGTTCAGTTCCATGACTTGCAGCTGCATGGACCAGGGCCTATGAACTGGTCAGTCCTTTCCACCCTTTTCTGGAGTGTCTGGAGCCCCTGGAAGAGAGTAGCAAGCAAAAAACATCCCTACATATTGAAGAAAGCAATCAGTGGAAAGGCATTTGACAGTTGGATGGGAACAGTCTGTGCTAATAGGTTTGAATCTGTGTAGGAAGCAGAAACCAAGTTATCGGCCATTACACAGAACCTGTGTACATTCTAGTTAAGTGGGAAAAAATACATGGGTAAATAGGTGCCCGTTTTCTGCAGTTACCATTTATAGTTACATTTCACATAGCATTTTGCCAACTCACATGATACCACGTTAGCTCCACAGCAGTTCATTACAATATATAATAATGAGCTGTGAACTCCTGCAGCCTTTTTTTGGCACATGACACAGGACTGAATCAGAAATAATAGCTCACAAGACTAAACAAAGTAGAATTATATAGATGAATAAAAGTAATTGTGAGACCATAGTAAAACAAGAATATTAATAGAAGTATAAAAAAAAAAAAATCAGTCGTACCTGCCAAGAATGACGTGCTAGGCTTTTATCATTTTGCTTCAGCAAGGTATTTGGCACAGGAATGCTAAACGATAGTCAGTGTTGGTTTCTGGCTTATGTTTAACCTCTGAATGTGCTAACCAGGAATGCAGGGAATCATTCTGATTTTGAAATGCAACTGAGGAGTTATGTAGGAGGGACTGTACAGAGTTGTGGTCACAAGGTAGAAAAATGATAAGGAGTGGATTTCACTGTGGAACTTCCCTTTAATACCATCCTGGAATATTATTCATCTATGCCATCACAAGCAAACCTTAAAAATGCAGATGATGCTTAGGTGACAGATTCTTAGCAGCAACAGAAAATACTGTATATGATGGGTTAAGGTTTAACTCATCCTGGGCTCAGCTTAGCTCTATTCCCTACTGCAGAAATACCGTACGTTGGGATTGTCCTTCTAGCATTGTCAAATTGGTTGTGCAGGGCATTGTTCAAATGCTGCCGTGGAACCACTGTGTCACTGTAGGACAGGACTAAGACCTCCCTTGTGTTTTATGTTTTAATAGATGCATACACTCGGTTTATTTCATTCCTTTTATATATCACAAGTTTCTCTAACTGAAAAAATTGCATGAAGAGTGACTGTTTAATTGCATTTTTTGTCCAGTTACTGTGACTCAGCTGCCACATAAGAAGGTTTCAAGTAAATAGTACATTTGAAAGTAGCAAATTCTGCAGTTTTGTAAAACCAGCAGCTGGTCCAAAACATATAGAAACTTTAATGTGGTGAGTTTCAACTGGGAATGCTGAAGGAAAAGAAAGAAGATTCAAGCGTAAGGTCCATTTCAGGACTTTTTCAGTAATTCCTCATTTATTTACCAGAAAACCCTAACAAAGTTCCTCTTCAGAGACATGAACTGTTAAGAGAGGTAACTTGGCGGGGGATTTGGAGGATGGAGGATTTTTACTTCTGCTTTTTATCTGTGTTATGATTGACACAGGAATGTGATATTAGACTCCTAGCACATTTCTTTCAGCTGAAACATCCTCGTGGAACCCTCTGTGTTGCAGATATTTAAGATGACGTTTCAGCTTCCAGGCCATCCTAATTTTGTACCTACACCAGAGAAAGACCTCATGGTCAAGCCACTATTTACCCGTGCAGTCTGATAATATTGTTTCTAAAATCAGATGACACGTTGTGAATACTAGTTTCAAGGACTGGTCAAAACCCTCAAGGTTATACCCTCCTTGAATCTTTGCATTCCCAAATAGGAAGATTATTAAAAGAGCATAATCAAGGTTACTGGCCCCTAAAATTAGACCTTACAGCTGTGTTTTGATTTCTCTGTGTGTGTACGAACACAGAGATCATCTGTGCATTTGGGCTTCTGTACAATACAAGAAAGATCTTTTTTTCTTTCCAGAATACCATACCCTTCATTAGAAGGTAGGAGCCTTAAGAGGCAGTATTTTTATTTTACATATATTCCTCTATCATATCAGATCATATATGAACTGATAATGTAGACATGTACAGAATTCCCTGAAAAAGATTTTTGGAGGCAGGTAACTGAAAATCTCCCTCAATTTCAGATTTAGTCAATTTTTTCAGCTTAATTTATGCTACATGACATTGTAAAAGGGCAACACGTCCTGTTGTTGTCATGAAACAATACTTCTACATATATTAGTTCTAAAAACCCAAAGAGATAAGTCATTCTTTTTCTTGTTTATCTGTATTTTTAATTTGGGCATTTTTTATGTCACTCTTCTACTTTTACAGAAGTTTCACTTTCCAGGAGGACATAAAGACTCCTCTAAATTACAGTGGCTTCTGATGACCTCAAGCTGTCCGGAAATGGAGGGACTGCTACGCTGTATTTGTTCATTGCCTCCATTGTGCCCTCTCCAAGCAAAAATCCTTTATTCAGTGGTGGATGCTGGTGATCTAGGACTGAGCTCAGCAGACCTAGGCTGAAACAGATAGTATTTGCTCAGAAAAGGGGGACAGCATGCCCTCTGCAGAGGACCAGGCACCTACCCTGATGGCAGAATCTAGCCGAACCATTTTACACGCTATCCAAAGAGGGGCATTTAGATCAGTAAAGTGAATTAAAAATTTCAAATTTAAGCCAATAAAGTCAATAAATTCAACATTTTACATATTTGCATGAAGAGGACAGCCAAGTAATAGTGCTTGTACTTCCATAAAGTAATTAGACAGCTTGTTTGCCACATGGTTAATTGAAATCGTTTGAGGCAGCTGGGACCACGGTTAAGCTTTGGTCTTACCTGATAAAGAACAACTTTTACCATGTTAGTAGAGGCTAATGCAGAGGAAGCATTGGTGGTTTGGTTTGCAATACTTCAAGAAAGTAAAAAAATGTGTAAATACATACATTCTGATTTCTGTGTTCTCTGGATTGTGAAGCCTGTGAGATTATCCTTTTGGGCCTCTTTAAATGACCTGTGGGGACTCAATTGGGCAAAGAAATTCTACACAGATCTCCAAAAACCTGAAAATTATTATTCTAATAATTCTAAGCCTCCATAAGTCTCTCTCTCTACCTATCAACCCAGGGAAGTAAGCTGTTGGCTGAAGAAGAAAAAAAAAAAATTAAAAGAATGAAAAAGGTTTTGTCTGGATATTTAAGAACATACAGTAATATGTTATGTACTTGAAAATGTAGAGGTGCTCTTATCTTGTCAAGTTTGAATCACTGATTATAGCAGAAATGGTACAAACAATAAATTGAGTTAATGAGCATTGCCGTGCCCATATATCAATGCCAAGAAAAGAAAGGAACAACCAAATTTGCATCCCAGGATTTTATAGCTGTGGAAAACATTTCTCCTGCCACCAGGACAAACAGGTTTCTGAGGAAGCGCAGTCCTCTCAGGGCTGGTTCGCTTGGGGTCTGCAGCAGAGAACAATCAAGACCATGCTCCTGAAATCTCTGTAAGAGCTAAGCCACTGTCACCACCTCAACAGCGCTACTCATACTTTTCCTAGAAGCTACCCAGCAGCTGTTCCCAGATTCCATTATTCTGTGCCGAAGGGAAATAATGTGGTGAAACAGGATTTACCAGGCTGGTTATATCTCTATTCAAATGTTAGGAGAATCCAAATTTTGATTTTCAGTATGTGCTTTTGCTTGGACAACCCGGGGTTTAAGGAAAACTTTGGACTGCAAAGGTTTTAAAGATGTTTCAAAACGAAGAACACTTTGTGCAAATATGAGCATACATAAATATCTGGGGTTTTTTTCCAAAGGTCAGTAATGTAAATAGTCATGTGAGAGAAGGAAGTGCTAAAAGGCACCAGAGTGGAACTCCAGGCTGGGTTCAGCTCCTGGCTTTGCTGCAGCCTGTGACTGCAGGCAATTCTTATAGGTATAATATTTCACTACCTCAGCAGGCTGCTATTAATTAATCTCTGTGCTTGAGGTCTGTGTTAGGAAGGTTGAGAGTGGGGAGTCCCCTCTGCGAAGCGGCAGCTGGGTTGTTTTCTGTACCCAAGGCACCTCTTTCAAAGTTGACACGGGTGTCTCCATACAGCGCTCCACAGGTAGTCCAGGCAATTCCCTGCTTCCTGGGGCTGAGCTTCACTCCTTTTGCACTCTATGAGCTACACTCACTGTAGTTATAAAATTATAATTTCAGACTATGAAAATCAGTTACAGGACTATGGAAACCACTCATGGGGGGAAAGAAAAAGACCTCATAGTAGAAGAATGAAGGGATGGATTATTTTTTTCTCCAGCACATATGAATTCAATTTCAGAGAGAAATGAATCTCAGACTGCAAGCACACGAGGAGACCTCTGAGGAGTCAGAACAAAGTCTCTTAAATGATAATCAGTCATTCTATCAGCCCGTGATTGTAGCAAAATGTTTTTGTTGTAAAACATTTGTCTGACACATGCTTGTAAACCTGCCAAAAAGGATATCCTACTTAAACAAAACAGACATTAGCCTCAAAAGTGGGTTTTCAGTTCAAGATACCCCTGATTTTTTCATAACTTTTGTTTAGTTAAGGCAAATGATTAAAGAGTACCATTAATTTAAACAAGAGCATAAGTAAAGTTTCTATGTGATGCTTAAGCAGAAACAGTATGCCATCCATGGCGTGGCAGCCATCGGGTGCACAGGCCACTGCAAACCCAGCTGACCTGTGCCCTGGCACAGTGGAGGAGAGAACAGGCCTGTTGCAAGCCCTTCACTGGGGTCGCTGATGAGGGGTTCCTCCTCCCTGGACATCGTGGTGTAAATTGTGCCTGTTAGCCATGCTTTGCAAGGCTGCAATAGTACAGCTTGGCCCAAGCAAGGTTGTGGCCCTTGCTCTTTTACAGGAGGTATTTTGCGATCTCATCTGTGTCTGCCCTCTGCAAGAACACAGTAGGTCCTCTGAGATTTTCACCTTTCCCTCTCCTACACACATGTACCCCCACACTTCCCGGCTCACGGACAAACCTCTGTACAACTCCAGCAAAATCGCTCCTACAGACTCCATTTACTGCTTTATGCAGCTGGAATCAGCTTTGGTGTCTGGTTAACTCCTTGCTAGTGGAAGCACAGAACCTTACTGTAAACATGGAAGGTATAGAAAAGGGACTGAAAGCTCACCACATGCTGGAAGGTGCCAGGCAGCAGCAGAAATGGAGTCAGCCCAGCCAGCCCTTTAGCTCAGGAGAGCCAAGTGTCGGCTATGCAAGTGAAAAAGGAGTTGGCAAGCCAGGACTTCCAGAGTGTTATGAAAAAAAAAACAAACCAAACCTAGAAATTATATTTTATATTAAATTAAAGCAAAAATTAATCAATCATAAGTGATGGGATAGTTCTCAATACTAAGGCCTCATATGAATCCAACTGGTCTTGTTCCATCTATATATTAAATCTACATATTGACTGGAATTTTGAAAAGATAAAATTGAGAGGTTATTATGGGATTAAAAATAATAGAATTATGAAATTTTTATTACGTTTCCATCCCTTGAAGAGGAAATACAAAGCAAACTGCTCTCAGCTAGGAATCAGTTTTGAAAGTCAAAGAGGAAAGAATTTATTCTGTTTGGTAGATAATGTAATTGGTTAGTAGAATTTCATTTAATCAAAGTGATGTCCATAAGCATTAGTGAGTAAAAGGAGAGACAGAATGTTTGAACAGAGGTTTTATTTTGTTTTAATTTTGATATGAAATTCACTAACTTACAGTGCAATCTTTGTATAAAACAACAAAGACAGACAATTTAAGGTCAATCATCAAAAAGTTTACATGGGAGAGGTAGGACGAGATAGCGATCCAATGATTTTTGAAGACTGTTTTAAGAATTTATTGAAAGCTATTTTAAAGGGCTCTCTGTTAGGGGGATAATATCTCAAGACACTTGGACTATATTGAAGCAAAGGAATTCAACCTTAACTAACTTGCTGGAATTCTTTGAAGATATTACTGCCATGATAGATAAGGAGAATTCTAATTTAATTAGGTTTTCAGGAGATAGTTAGCACTGCTCCACATCAAAGATTACTGGATAAAAGGTATAGAACAAAGGATAAGAGCTAGTGTAGGATAAAAATTGTCTGCTAAAGTAAAGAACAAAAGACAATAATGCACAGCTATTATTAAAAGGAAAAGAGGTTACTGCTTAAGGCAGGGTTAGTTGAAGAATATGCTTTAAACATTCTAAAAATATTGAGGTATAAGTAATTTGAATGGGACTTTTAAAAATGAAGGGACACAGTTTTGTCCCTCACAGCTATTTACCTGCCTCATGCAATGTGACAGAATTTTCCAACTTGATTAAAATTTGATGGCATAGGGAAAATTATGGATGTCTTACAATATTCCCTTGTCCTGACAATGCTTAAATGGGAAAAGGAAGACTGATGGGACAGATCTGTGCCGTGCTTGTCAAAAAGTATGGCCACAAGCAACTGTGGTTATTTAAAAGTTTATTAGAGCAGCTTTCAGGCTAATCTAAATTGGCACAAGTATTTTAAAACAGCTAAGTTGTAATGCACAGACAGCTAACAGACTAAAACTGTGCACTCACTGTCTGCACTGCCCTTTAAAACTACAGGCAAACAGATTAGGTCTTCACCCAAGTTCAAAACTTAGAAGAAACTGGGAAATGTTTCCATCACAACTTCTTTGTGCCAAGATTTTACATAGTGCTAATGGAAAAAGTGCTGGAAATTAAAGGCAAGTTCAGAATGAGTTAGAGGAGCAGAGTGAAAAAAGAAGGGAAGTTAGTTTCAGATAAACAAGGGCACAAAGAAAAGATTGGGCATATTGAGTTGGACAGGCTTTTCCTGTACTTGCGCTGAACATTTCTTACGTTGCCTTCTCTGTTTTCTAATCATATGCTCCAGGTGAAAGGGCACACTTTGCCCTTGTGTTTTTCTTTCCATAAATATGATAAATACTACTGCTCTAGGTCTTTCCTAAAGAGTAAGTTGGTAG
Organism: Pluvialis apricaria; assembly: GCA_017639485.1. Classification (NCBI taxonomy): domain Eukaryota; kingdom Metazoa; phylum Chordata; class Aves; order Charadriiformes; family Charadriidae; genus Pluvialis; species Pluvialis apricaria. The sequence goes on along the minus strand of CM030008.1, from coordinate 114,731,967 downwards.
TATCTGACCCAAAATCAACAGCACACAATTCGTCATTTGTGGCAGTTAGAGAGCCAAAGCTGGAAGCCATGTACCAGTTTTGGGGATTGTGCCTCACTTTTTGCACCTTTGGTGCACTGTGAAGCAGAATGTTATAAAGCCCTTTAGGGGATTACTTGCAACTTAAAATGGTATATACGTATCATAGTTACACTGTCTTCCAATAGAATCAGCGCGCCATTTGCAGTAAGCAATCTCTTTGATCCTCTCTGCAAACGAAACAGTCAGGTGAGCAGCCTTCTCTGACAGAAAGGCATTTTTTTGAGTGACTTGTGGGACACAATGTCTCTTGGCTGGTGCAGTAATTACAAAGCAAAAAAATCTTGGTAATCATTCAGAATCACAAAGAAATTTTTGAAATTATTTTCTTCAACTTGTTTTCATTGATTTTCAGCACAGAGGCTGCAATAATTTTGCAATCGAATGAGGACACAGTTCTCAGACACATAATGTGAGTAGGTGTTAGATTACCTAGTAAAGGGCAAATTATCAAAGGATCTGCAGCACCGAGAGTTGCTGCCGGTGCAGAGAAAGCCCTGTATGTGTTTCACAGCAGACCACATTTGGATGGTTGCCCTTCTCACTGCTGCAAGCACAAATACCCATTTTCACCAGCTCATGATGGAAGAGTTGGCACCCATAGACATCCCTTGCTAGAGTGAGGGCTGCAGCACAGGAAACACAGTCATGGTCAAACCTTTTCCTGTGTTTGAGTCCAGATGTCCAGTGGCCTGTAGTTTTTGCTACACTCTCACTACCAACTGTATACACTACGATGTTCTTTGGGGGTCACTGACCTGGACTTCTCCTATTCGCCCAAAGAGAATTGCCCTGCACAAAATTCGCCATAGAGAGAAAATTAAGAACTAAAACAACATAACAAATCTGCAGGGGGAAGGCCAAGAGTCTAGAAGGGTGGTCTAGCGAAGGACCAAAACTGTAGCAGAAGTTTAGGGTATTGAAGCTTTGTGCCAACAGACCTCCTCCTGAGCAGCGCAGACCGTGGAATCAAAGGTCCCAGCACCAGTTCTCACCCAGCCATTAGAAGCTGGAGCCATTGCTTTGATCAGCCATTTGTACTAACATTGCTTGCAGTGGCGTAAATAAGGAGTAACTCTATTTTGGTCAGAGAAGTTTAGCCCAGAATAAGACTGCAGTGACATCAATATGAGACCACAAGGATCACAGTCTGCCAGTATACAGAATAGTTATGATCCCACATTGGCAATGCTTCCCAGGAACCTGCATTTTGCACAATTCATTATTAAACTTTTAAATCCTCAGAAGAGGGACAGTAAAGCTATTCAATTTATTGTTAGCTCAAGGTCAGATTTGCTGAGTGTTTATCTAGAGTACTCTCACAGACCAGGCTGGGCAAACCAGCTGGTAAATCTACCAGAAAATACCGTTGTGTACACCCTGGGTTTTCCAAAACACGATAGTTTCACAGTTGCATTCACAACGAACAGTCCCAGCATGATGCAGCTCTTCTGACTTTCTGTTTCTGTCACATCTGCCCTTAATTCAGTGCCTAAGATTAAGCAGATGACTCTGCCTGTGGCTGTCCCTGGAAGAGTCTTGCCATTACCTGTTACCAAGGGATGTGGGATTCCCAAGCAGCCACAGTCCAGGCTGCCTCCATGGGCAACACCAGGCCCAGGTTGACACCAGAGTGTAGGTCCAGCACAGATTTCAGCAGTCAGGTGAAAATTAAAGGCTTGGCATTGCGCTGAGGTCTGTTAACACAAAGAGCATCCAGGAAACTGTTGTTGACATGAATGCAAATTTAGGAATCTTTTGCTAGCAGGATGATGGATTACAAGTTTGAGGGCTGTATTGCTAAAGATAATAGGGTGAGGAAGTCCCTGTGATGCGTTATAAACATGTCTTCATGCTGTGGTAGTTCCCCCACAAACTGAAAGTATTTGTAAGAGACATTAATGTTCCGTATCATTCCTGGTGTTTTCTAAAAGTGTTCAGAGGAAATTACTGGCTCTCTGAGTGCCGGATCCAGGGGTATGGAAACAATAGGGGGCCATATTTTAAAAAAAAAGAAGTAACATTTTTCAGACAGCTTTCTGACTTGCCATAAAAAACATCCTTCGTTTCTCCTGAGTCTAGTGATGTTCTTCGTTAGGAACTGGGATTTAAAATAACACCAAAAAAGGCTGGGGTTTTCAAACAAAAGTTCATTGCTTTTTGCAAAGAAAATACTCCCTGCATTGAGATCAGCCTTCTCATTTAGTTTTCTGCACTGTCTCCTCCTTGTTTCAGGAGTATTTCCAGGCAGAGCCCTCTCCTGATTTTTGAGTTTATTCCTAGATTTTTCTTTCAAGGAGTGGGTGGCGTTTCAGTAAGCTGGGCTCACTTGCTCAGTCACAACAAAGGAAAATAAAAATAACCAGCTGAAAAACTGAAGTTGCTGGAATGTGTAATACTCAGCATTAAAATGGCACAAAGTGCCTGCCTATTTATAGCTCTTGTTTTGAGAAAGAGTGAGGCACACTTTGGGCACTAGATACAATGGATCACCCAGGAAAATGCATGGCCTTGCATTCTGCGTGTGAAAGCCTTTTTATTTGTTTGTTGCAATACCAGTAATTTCCCAGGAAAATGGGGCTTACTCAGAGTTTCAGTTATCTATTTTGTGCAAGCAAATGCCAGGTTTGACATGCCAGTTTGGTTGCTGAGTAAAAGTTTGGATGACTAAATAAAATCCTATGCCTGCTGTAATTCAGATTTATCCACATATCTTTGTCATTATATCTTTGCTGAGACATGCATGCTTAGCATGATTACACAAGAAATGTGTTTTCAGTGTAGTAACAGACCTGCAGTATCTCATTCATCAAATGATGAGACTTTGAGGAGGACAAAACACTCCCAATTTGCCACTATCTAATTTTTTTTTTTTTCACGTGCTGCTTTGTCCTTACGAGTCATGCTGAGCTACACTTAATAAATTATGAGTTTGCTAGTTTCTCTCTTTCTTTTCAAGTTTCACTTAATGGTATTGTTTTCCAGTTCAGTAGAAGGTAAGACAGATTGAAATGTCAGAGAGCAGAACAACCGGAAAGGTATAATGAAATTGCTGTTTGCAGGAAATAAAGAAAATTACATTGCACATAACATGTAAAAGACATAGGCAAAGAGACAGCACTATTAGTAGCAGTCCAGAGATTTTTGATGCTATGTTTAAAAGTAAGCCAAGCCTTACTGTGCGCCATGTGGACTGATAGCAGTCAAGAGACCTCTGCACGGCAGCACTGCAGTTTGCTAGTGCTGCAAAAGCCCATTTGATGGGCCAAGGTAGATCCCTGCGGGGGACCACACTCATGCTATCTTTTGATAAAGCTAGGAGCAAACCTAAGATTTCATAAATTTAGAGGGCAAGCTGCTTTCATAGGCAAGATACACATTTATCCAATACTTTCCTGAACAAAATGGCAAGGAGAGCTACAAATTGAATTTGAGGTCCTCCACAGGCTGTTGTTACTGATCGCTGGTGGACTAAAGTTCAAAGGTGAATATGTGAATGTATTTTGCCTCTACTTATGGGTAAGCTCATGACACCTTGCTACTTAATAACAGGAACCTGCTTGGATCAGACAAGTATGGTAAAAGCTAAAATAAGCAGAACCACCACCATAAGTTTTCTTTTTTATTTCTAAGTTGCATCCCATCTCCAGGGTCTCCTGAGTTTATCCTCCAGTACTGAAGGTACTGGAGGATAAACTCAAGTTTCCAAAACCAAAGTTCAAAAAAAATCTTCGGAACTTCATTTCTCTGACTGAAACCCATGCTTTAGTTTTGTTATAACTGCACAAAATCACCATCTTGAACTGGATATAAACAGTTTTTTAATAAACAATATACTGCCGGGTTTTCTTGGCTTCTTATATCACAATGCCCCCAAATAAAATGATTCAAATTATAATTATTGGTATCTATGTTTGTTGTCTGTATCTCTTTCTGTCCAGATTTGTGCCCGTCCTATTCTATAGTAATTAATACAAATTAATTCTGAGAACAGAGGACCACAAGAAATGCCCTGTAAGGTCAGTTGTATCTAGTCCTGTCCTCTGTCTCCAACAGTGGCAATAGGAGATGCTGGTTAGGAAGAGCACATGAGCTGAGCCGCTCTCCACAGGCCCTTCTCCTCATAGTCCCCAGTATCCACAGTTCCTGGAGCAGGGGCCGAGAGGGCACATTCTTGCCTATTGCCTTCAGTCCTTCAAGCATCTTCATGTATGATAGTTGCTTTGCAAAAACAGCTAGGGACAGCCCATGCTTTTTTGATACTGCAACATATAATCAAAGATGGCAACAAAGGTAGGACCAAAAGCGGGTGAAAAGTACAGTAGAGAAATGAAGGAAAAAGTTTCTGAAAAGACTCTGAGGTGATTCAGCAAGGCACAGTCACTGCAAAAAAAAAAATATTCTGAACTGAAGCCAATTAATAAAAGCGCTCCTGTGGATCCATTAAGGTATATTAATGCTGCTGCTTTCCCATCTGTTCCCTGAAGTTCCAAACCAAAACCAAGTCATCTGCAGTCTTGGCTTCCTCGTTGTGTGAAACATTCATCTATTAAATTAATCTGGAGAAAATGGATCCATTTCATCCCTGGTGGGACTTTGTTTTGTTTTAATAGGGTTGCATACCATGGATTGTAGCCCATTGAGGCCACCAATAAATTACATGTGAATAAAAACAAAACCCAAATGAAACAAATAAATAATAACTACATGTTATTTTTTTCCTCTAGCAGAAATGCCTTTGGGATAACTGCAATTTTTTTTCTGTTCTGTTGAGAAGGCTAGCAATTTACACTAACAAAATTGGCACAATAATCCTGGGAATCCTTATTTTTCTATGAACAGTATACAATGGCAAAGTTTAATGCTAAATTTCCATGTCCTCAAACTCCAATATATCTTTCAACTATGAAACAAAATTCCTGGTGCCAGTATCACAGAGGGAAAGGCTCATGCTTGGCCTTGTTAAGCAAAAAACTGGAAATGTTCTTTGCAATCTCCCAAGTCAGTAATTCCCGGATGCTTTATATTGCAAAATTCCCTTCTGTCACCCTTTGATTATCATTGCTCATTTAGCTCACCATGGTGATGCAACCACCCGTTTGGAGCAGTGGCAAAATTTATTTCTAGTACTTCTAAAACATATTTAAGCTCATGGTGTTCAATACTGTGCCATCAAAGCAGCCTAGAAGCTTTACTGTTAAGGTGCTTAGCAAAGTTATGTTCATTTATGTGTTTCTGCTTAGGGCTAATCTGGATGATTTAATAATTATTAGGTGGAATGCCCTCTAGTCTCCCATAGACATCCCACCAAAATTAGCACATACCCTCTGCAGACAATAAATTGCTAACTAGCCACTTGCAGGGAAGATGTCTCATTTCTATGGCTCACATGGTGTGTTCTCTGTATCTCCTGTTGTGGTTCTCTTTTTGTGGCTGACTAAATGTATTATCTTTTTCACCCGTTCTTTACAAAAGTACTTTCCAAACTGTTGATTAATTAAACTGCATCATCACATGTGATTAGGTCAGAGGACTGTGAGTCAGGCAGCTTAGCTTCCCTCTACGATTATGCCACAGGCATCCTGCATTTTCCTGGAAAAGTCAGTTCAATGTCTCTGTTCCTGAAACACCGAGTGTCCATACAGAGATTAATGAAATATGCCTTTCCCACGAATATTAGGAAGAAGTTTTTCACTTTAAGGGTGGTGAGGCACTGGAACAGGTTGCCCAGAGAGGTTGTTGAAGCCCCATCCCTGGAGGTGTTCAAGGCCAGGCTGGACGTGGCCTTGGGCAACCTGGTCTAGTGGGAGGTGTCCCTGCCTGTGGCAGGGGGGTTGGAACTCGATGATCTTCAAGGTCCCTTCCAACCTAAACCATTCTATGATTCTATGATTCTATGATTCTATGATTCTATGTTTAATTTAGCAATACTATAAAGTAAATGCATACCTTTGATAATATTATTTCAAAATACAAATGGCCATTAATAATTGTACATTCCAGTGCTTTTCTGCTGGATATTAAATTGTGTAGGTATAGTCAAACTCTTTTATTTTAATTTGAGAGCATTCTCTTCCTACTGTTCATAAACTACAGAGGCCTTAGAATTAGGATTTAAAATTATAACAAACTTGTCATGTAAATTATGACATTAAATTCACTCACAGAGATTTTAATTAGGTTTATTCGTTCCTTCTTTTATTGAAAATCTTTAGATCTGGTGTAAGTCAGTAAGTATCTTTTGTGCCACTTTTGTGGCAGATCTAAATTTGAAATTACTAATTTATAAAATGTCTCTACCAAAATAGGAAAATCACTTTTAAGTAGAACTCACTTCATTCTGCAATAACTTAGATATTTAAAGGAATGAACAAAATTCAGAATGCAGAAATTCACAGATTCCTGGTCATGACCATGGCAACTTTTGGGTTCGTTCAAAATTGAGAACTGAGTGTTGCATGAAGTTCTCTTAGATCACCTTGAGCATGTTTGACTGTACGGTGATAGCAACATGCTCACAGCATTTCCAGAAGTGGGTTCTATACAGGGTAGGTGGAGAGCTCCACTGTACGCAGCCCAGACCCACTACTTGAACATCTGCATCATTCTGCATCTTATAATGCAAGGATCCCAAAGCTTATTTTTACCCTCACCTACCTTCAGTACACACACAGATATTTCAGGGAAGGTCTGAGATATCATGTTGCATGACCAATACATGAATAAGACTCCTCCAACAACCTCAATTACTACTTTAGTGGTTGTATGGTGGTACTGTGAAGAAATCAGAAGATAAGAAGAATAGTTTCTTCATTTTTTGCATCAGAAAGCCGAAAGTAAATTTAGTAACTTGAGGAATTCAAGTCATCAAGACGCAGAATGAAGATGTAAGCTATGCTTTGTTGAAATACACCCCTCTTCTCTAGATGGGGCGGAGAACATGAGGTTTCTCCTCTCAGGTGTAGATGTGGGAGATCCAGTTAATAGTGCTATTAGACTCCGTAATTTTAAAAACCACAGCTCTTGATTTTAAATGGAGTAGAATGCAATCAATACAAGATAGCTGATATTGACTTGGCTCTCGTCATGTGCCTGATAAACATCAGTGGTTCGTGTTAACAGCTCTATACTTCACTTCGTCAATTTTTACACATGTCCCTCAGAACATAGCTCAAAGTCTGGTCCAATTAAGACAGTGGTGCTCTGGTGACTGTCTTGCTTGGTACAACTTTCCAATACACCAGCAGAACTGTGGCCTACTGCTGCTCCCTAGGAAACAAACTCAGTTATGAAATGGCACAATGAAAGAAATCATTGGCATAGTTACAGGGAAATACCGATTACACATCACATAAAGCCTTCCTAGAAATGGAGTGGTCTACAGGTTAAAAATGTTACAAAAATGCTGAATGTGAAATTGCTTATTGTGACAAGAAATGTAATGATTGTAACAAGAAAGGGGCTACAATCTTTTTCCTAATAATTTTCATAGAATCATAGAATAGTTTGGGTTGGAAGGGACCTTTAAAGGTCATCTAGTCCAACACCCCTGCAATGAGCAGGGAAATCTTCCACTAGATCAGGTTGCTCAAAGCCCCACCCAACTTGACCTTGAACACCTCCAGGGATGGGACATCTACAACTTCTCTGGGCAACCTGTGCCAGTGTCTCACCACTCTCATTGTAAAAAATTTCTTCCTTATATCCAGTCTAAATCTACCCCCTTCCGGTTTAAAGCCATCACCCTTTGTCCTATCACAACAGGCTCTGCTAAAAAGTTTGTCCCCAACTTTCCTCTAGGCCCCCTTTAAGTAGTGGAAGGCTGCTATAAGGTCTCCCTGGAGCCTTCTCTTCTCCAGCCTGAACAACCCCAACTCTCAGCCTGTCCTCACAGGAGAGGTGCTCCAGCCCGCTCATCATCTTTGGGGCCTTCCTCTGGACTTGCTCCAACAGATCCCTGTCATTCTTATGTTGGGGGCTCCAGAGCTGGATGCAGTACTCCAGGTGGGGTCTCACCAGAGCAGAGTAGAGAGGCGGAATCACCTTCCTCAGCCTTCTGGCCGCACTTCTTTTGATGCAGCTCAGGATACAATTTTCTTTCTGCGCTGCGAGCACGCATTGCTGCTTCATGATGAGCTTCTCATCCACCAACACCCACAAGTCCTTCTCCTCAGGGCTGCTCTCAATCCATTCTCCACCCAGCCTGTATTTGTGCTTGGGATTGCCCTCACCCACATGCAGGGCTTTGCACTTGGCCTTGTTGAACTTCATGAGGTTCACACAGACCCATCTCTCAAACCTGTCCAGGTCTGTCTGGATGGCATCCCTTCCCTTCAGCGTGTTGACCACTCCACTCAGCTTGGTGTCATCTGCAGACTTGTTAAGGCTGCACTGAATCCTACTGTCCATGTCACCAGCAAAAATGTTGTATGATGAAGCGTTCAGCTCTTCTGCTGAAGAATATCTGTGACAGCCATATACAAGAAGTATAAACACACAGAAAGTCACCAGTTAATGTTTACTGAGATGAAAAAGAAATTTTCATTGTTGCTAATAATATAAATATATATTTACATAATATTAATTAGTAATCATTGTGGCAGTAACATGATGGGCAACCTTTGTATGGCAAATTTAATGTCTGTTTCTTAGATGAGAACTAATAATGTTTTCACATAGAGTTTAAACAGCCTTTTCTGGTTAGCTTCAAGGGGGGCTGTCACTGGGAGGAATGAGATTTGTCAGCTAGGGGCTCTTGTCCTGAGATGGTGGGGGCATGTACCATTATATCATAAGAGTAGACCCACAGAGCCCTGGGAAGTGCAAAAATCCCCTTTGAACTACAAATCACACAAAAATCTCTGGGTATTTTTTTTCATTGCTTGCTTCCAGCTTAAATTAACCAGGGCAAAGTTGGACAGAATTCACAAAACTTTGAAGTTAATTTTGGACCAGTTTAATGTGAACTTGGGTTAGATGAAGTTTTAAAAGGAAGCTGTGTAAAACACAGCATTTTTCTCTGATTAAATCAAAGAAAATAGAGTGGAGCAATACACAGAAAAATGTCATCCTAACACTGCGCCTGAATTTCCTCATCCCTCTTGTTCAGGCAGTAGCGTGCACTAAATTTTGTATCTATCTGTGTGAAAGAAACCAAATCTAGAACCACTGTATTTCTCCATGCTTTGGAGGGAAAAAAAAAAAAGGGATCTATCTCTTACTTGTCTTTAACTTGTCATTTGGATGGAAAAATGCTTGAGGGGTGGAGGGCAGAAGGACTCACCACAGCAAAGAGTTGGTGTGGGCAAAAAGCACCTGGACACTGAAAATGAGGAATGCCACAAAGTTGCATGAAAGTAAACAACAGTGGTGTGTGAGTCTTCTGCTGCTCAGTACCAATACCTCCTGTGAAAAAAGGCTCTGAGAAAGGGCTGACTCTTGCGTCAGGAAAATTTTCAATGTGGCTTGAGGTCTATTTCCTTTAAAAGAATTTTATGCATCATGAAGAATAGTTTCTAATGCTTGATTTAGCCTCTGTGCTTTCTATTCCTGTGATGCCGGAAGGATGACAGGTTTTTTTTCCACTATAAAGGTGAGGTGTTTGTGAGCTTCTGTGTGGGCAGCTGGGAATGTGAGCGAATGGGTGAGATTCGTTGGTAGCATCAAAACACACCCACTGCTTTTAGAACATTGACAAATTCATAAACCAACACCCCACCCCACCCCAAATGAGAGGAAAATCTTTGTTATTCTGCTTTCTTCCTCTTTTCAAACTGAGATTAAAAGCAAGATCAAGAAAACTATTGCTTGTCCTTTACAAACAGGTTAAGTATCAAGGTTATTTAGCCACAGAGAATAGAAGTCAGATATTGTGGCAAGTGGTGGTGTTTCAAAGGTTTTTAATTAGAGTATGAAACAAAACATTCATCTTTGTTAAATATAACCTCGCATATTTCAGTCCCAGGCCCAATTTAAATATACATCATACTCTGGTGAACTTTAACGTGGTCATTTTTTTATTGAGTGATTTACTGTGGATTCTTTCATCTTAAAAAAGACACAAAAGCATAGAAAAAAAATCTTTAGGCAACTTTTTGTAGCTGCTTGCTTAGCAATGACCCTCATTTATTTTCTAGGAGTTCAAAAGTTGGGTCTCCTTAGCCCAGACTAGACTACCCATATATTATTCCCATGTTAATTATGTACAGAAAAGGAAACTTCCTTAATCTGTCTGCCACAATAGGGCTTTCTGGAGGTTTACTTTAAGAAAAAGCTCATATCCTTTCATTCATCCAGTAGGTTCATACTCCTTCATGACATGTTGATCTAACCACTTCAGCTGGGACAGCTGACATCCACAGCTGAATGCTGTAGTCTGTTTTTTTGTTCTGAGGCAGTAAGTTAAAATTACATGAAGGAGTGGTAATGTGGTCAATTTAGGAAAAGTAGCATTGGGAGAGGCTGGATGCTTCCCTGAAATGTTTCTGTAAGTACAAGCTGAAAATGGGAACTGGTGTCTGCAGCATGGAAGGGGAAAAATCGTCAGGGATAGACAGCAATGAGCATTTTCAGTATGTGTGTATCTATCCTGATGCCTCTGAAATAGTAGAATTGGATAGGAGATTTGCATTTTTTACATGGAAAATGAGTCCTTATCTTAAAATGTTACATATATATATATTTATAAATATTTATATATTCCATATCATACAATTAGACATGTAATGAAAAAAATATAGGAAGATAGTTTCTTGTATAAAAAACCAACCAGGTAGAGCTTTGTAACATTAAACTTTCAAAAATTACTGTTTTCCAGGGGATGGTCAAATACTTAAGGAGCTGTATATATATGTGTATATATATACATATTTGCATAGGAAATGTGTATGTACATACTTAATCCCTCCTCCACTTTTAGCTCCTCTTTTAACATTTAAGAAAGGTATTCCTTTTTTTAAATGCTATGAAGAGCAAAATGCATTTTTCTGAGGGTGGTAATGGTTTAGGTATGTATCTTTGCTGTTACGGTGTCACGATATTAGAATGTCTCAAAACAAAATTATCTTCAGTTGTCTCAGTGCCCAGATGGAGATCAGTGACGAGTGGTGTCGCTCAGGGGTCTGTTTTGGGATCAGTGTTGTTCAATATCTTCATCAGTGACATAGAGAGTGTGATCGAGTGCACCCTTGGCTAGTTTGCTGACGACACCAAGCTGAGTGGAGTGGACGGCACCAAGCTGAGTGGAGTGGTCAACACGCTGAAGGGAAGGGATGCCATCCAGACAGACCTGGACAGGTTTGAGAGATGGGTCTGTGTGAACCTCATGAAGTTCAACAAGGCCAAGTGCAAAGCCCTGCATGTGGGTGAGGGCAATCCCAAGCACAAATACAGGCTGGGTGGAGAATGGATTGAGAGCAGCCCTGAGGAGAAGGACTTGGGGGTGTTGGTGGATGAGAAGCTCATCATGAAGCAGCAATGCGTGCTCGCAGCGCAGAAAGAAAATTGTATCCTGAGCTGCATCAAAAGAAGTGCGGCCAGAAGGCTGAGGAAGGTGATTCCGCCTCTCTACTCTGCTCTGGTGAGACCCCACCTGGAGTACTGCATCCAGCTCTGGAGCCCCCAACATAAGAATGACAGGGATCTGTTGGAGCAAGTCCAGAGGAAGGCCCCAAAGATGATGAGCGGGCTGGAGCACCTCTCCTGTGAGGACAGGCTGAGAGTTGGGGTTGTTCAGGCTGGAGAAGAGAAGGCTCCAGGGAGACCTTATAGCAGCCTTCCACTACTTAAAGGGGGCCTAGAGGAAAGTTGGGGACAAACTTTTTAGCAGAGCCTGTTGTGATAGGACAAAGGGTGATGGCTTTAAACCGGAAGGGGGTAGATTTAGACTGGATATAAGGAAGAAATTTTTTACAATGAGAGTGGTGAGACACTGGCACAGGTTGCCCAGAGAAGTTGTAGATGTCCCATCCCTGGAGGTGTTCAAGGTCAAGTTGGGTGGGGCTTTGAGCAACCTGGTCTAGTGGAAGGTGTCCCGGGCTGTGGCAGGGCCCTTGGAACTAGACGATCTTTAAGGTCCCTTCCAACCCAAACCATTCTATGATTCTATGACTATATATTGCCACTGACTCAGGTTTCTCAAGCAATAGGTTAATAAAAGTTTTTCATTCCTTTTTCTCAAATTTTGGACCCACTGATCCATATATAAACAACTCTTTTGCCAAACTTGTGAAAGTGTAAAGCACTGCCTTTGGCACAAGCACAGTGTAAAATTCCAAAGCACAATATCCTTGCCTACCGAACTTGAAGGAGTTGCTTACGGGTTCACTGGCTACAGGCTCCTCACAGATTCTTCATTTGCTGTAACTTCACTTTATCGCTTGTCTCCAAAAACATCTTCACTTATTATTTCTCACCAAACTGGCATTTCCATCTATTTGAAAGGTCTACGGAGCTATTAACTACCTGAAAGAACAATTGGAAGTATCATAGTCCTGAGTACTCCGCAATCTAGTATTGAAGGGGATCCTGTAGGAACACGAACGTGTTGGATTAAAACGTTTTCTTACTTGCTTCTTCAGAAACCAGGAGAATAAATTCTTCTTTAACTAACTAACTTTTTAGCTCTCAGTTTGATAAGTGTATTTTGAGTGATTAATTTTCAAAATATCTATTTGCCCTTGTGCCAAATAGAAATTTATATTTCCAAATTACTCCCCCTCATGAAAGAAGTGGGGTACCCACCTTCTGTTCCAGGAAGGGGAATGTAAAGCCAGGGTAGGAAGGGAAAATAATACATTGGCAGCAGCATCCCTGCTCATCCAGCAGCCAGGCATCAGCCTGACATTCAGTCAGTGCTCCACAGAGCTGGGATATGAGATCTGTGATAGCATCTATCCTAATTTTTCAGACCCTATTCCTCTCCTGAGTACCACAGTATCCACAGAGTACAATGAAGTCTTCACTGGTTATTGCATTCACTCTGGTACTCCCTGGAGGCACCGTGGGATATAGTCCTGATGCCATGGGCAGTAGGCAATGCTTCCAGAGGTAGTTTAGAGCCTTCTCCTTCATTTCGAACATATGGCTGCATGGTGGCTCCCAGAGGGCCTCCATGCTGCCATGAAAGCAACCATGATTTTATCCTACGCAACCTGGCTTTAAAATATTTAATCCAGGACATGTTAACAGCGTAGCAAGAGCAAGCCTAGAGGCTCTGCATGTTCAAATATTTATGCTTCCTGGGTGAGTCTAGCAAGAAGTGCTGCCAAGTGTGCTGTTATCAGTGTCCTATGCTGGCTAATTTAAAATTAACTTGGGCACTGCCTACATGAGTCGCTGCAATATATTTGACTGAAACCGTCCTGCCCCTCCGGGCAGGATACAGAGCTCAGGGAGAAGGTGGAGATGAGATGAATCATTTTTGTGCCCTTCAAAACCTGTGCTACTTCGCCAGCAGGAGAGACCAACAGTGTAATTTGGGCAGCCCCTATAGCAGCAGTAGGGAGAGCACCTTCACTTGAGGAGGGTGCAAAAGAGCAGCCTGAGAGGCATTTTGCACAGTACCCGTGCTGGGGATGCTGCCCGCAGCTCTGATAAAGGTACACAGAGGCTTGTGTTTCATGTATGATCTCACAAGGCACCCAGAGAGCTGTGTCTTGCAGAGTAAAATTAGGGACATCTTTCCCATGATTTCATAGGCAGGACAACAGTTTTCAGGAATAGGCATTTATCAGAACGATTTATTTTCAAAAAAAACCCCAAACACTGAAGAAGTGGGAGGGGAAAATAAAAGGCTGTGTGAGTTTTCTCATTTTGTCTAGAGAGTTTTCTCTGTAGTTACTCCAGAGTTGGACCCCAATATTTTTTCTTGCTGCTTTCCTTTTGAGAGAAAAACATTCAATTAGCACACAAATATCAAGCGCAAGCACGAAAAAATACCAAGTGCCTGAGTGTATTTATTTATGGGTTTGCTCCAGATGAACGCACACTATTGTAAAAATAATTCACTCATTTTCCAGTGCCCTTCTCATTATGTACGTAGCCATATCAGGCAAAACAAAAGCTTAATCTGTTTTCAGAAGAAAGCAAGTGCAGTTCCCTGCCACAGAAATGATCCAACACATAGGAAATCAAGGTTCCTGCTCCTTGATTATTTAAACAGAGCAGAGCCTACTCGGTTTCTGAATCTCTCATGTAAGCAGCTTAAATGTCACTCCCTGCTCTGCCAAACCACATTTTGTGTTTGAGTAGTGCTCTCCACTCGTCCTGCTGCTTAACTGGCAAATAATTTCACTTAGTCGAGCCTATTTCAGAAGCAGGAGGAGTATTAAGAAACTGACTCTTAAAAAAGAAACAAAAAGAAAGCAAGCAAGAAGTTTTCCTGGCGGTCGCTCAGTGCCATGCCAGATTATCTCAGGTTTCTAGTTTCCTAGGAACGTAGTAACTTCCCCGTGGGTTGTTTTGTGGGCGGTGTTTTTGAATATATGCTAATTCAGCTTTCCTGCCAGGGAGAAGAGCCGTGTCTCAGTTACACAGCTCTCCTGACAGCAAGCGGTAGTGAGAGGCTGCCACGGAGCCAGGCCATGCACTCCTGCTCGTGACAGGACCACTCGCCCTCCCATCGGGGCCCATCAGGACCCCCGGTTGCCTTTGTCACCGGCAACAGGGCCGACATGTGCCTATGACCATGGAGATGAAAGACTCGGGCAGCGTGGTCCTGACAGCCTACCATCCCCACAGCCCGGCCAGGATCCCAGGCATGGAGCAGAGCTTTGTGCAGGACATCCCCCCCAGCCATTCACCCACCAGCAGGTAAAGCCTGAGGGATTGGGACCGGTACCATGCCCTGAGATTTTGCCAGGGTCAGTTGTGGTTTTTGTTGACTGCATGTCAGCCCGAGAGCGTTTCCCGATTGCTCGGCCACTTCATGAGCACTTTGCTCTCGCACATTTCTTGCCTCTACTGGGGAAGTGATTCAGCCCAGTGCCGCTGGTCAGGATTGGGAGGGGGAAACGCGAGTGCTTATTTTAAATCTTGTAAGTCAACAGATCAGGCCAGTTTCCTGCCCAAGATACTCGACAAGACAATCCCCAGGAAAAAAAGCACGTGAATCAGGCTTCTGCTCAGATCATTTAGGACTGTATTACGGAAAGTGAGAAGGCTGGAGTGACTGAATCTGGCACTCAGAAAGTTGATTCTGGCTTTGGTTTAGAGGATTATTTAATTCCTTCCCTATTCACCCACCTTGTCAGGACCAGCCCTTGCTTTTCTGTGAAATTGCAGTTGCTGCTTTGCACACCCGCATGCACACAATGGGAGATTGCATCGTTAAAGACTTAGTCTAAATAAGAAAATTCCTTTGAGTTGCAGGAAACTGAGCATTGTCTTAATTAATGCAGTCGTGTGTATGTTTACTTCCCTGCTCTGTAAGAATGCATGTATTTGCACAATTCAAAAACAGCAGTTTGGGCAATTTTATTGTTTTAGAAAATCTGACCTTTCTCCTAAGTGTATGTGTCTGGGTTTTGCAAGTTTCTCCAAAAGAAGTGGTATGAAAGTTCATACTGTAAAAAGTTGAAAAAAGTAGGAAACGTTATTCTGTGGCTTGACTGAAAAAAAATGAGAACTAAAGTCTGAGAGAACAGTAGATGTCATTATCTGCAGGAATTAAGTCCATGTCTTCTCTTAACAAAAATAATGATATTTACTTCATATTGTTTATTTATAGCTTGATGGCTATTTTGTTTTCAATGTCATTATTTAGGTTAGCTGCATCTTCCTGTTCTTTGTGTATTTCCCTGGCTGTCTCATAAAGATAACTCCTTTGTTCTGTTAAACTGTTGTTTGAGAGCAGTACCAAAATACACAATTTTATGTTAAGAAAAGAAACACAGTCTGGTCTTTTAGACACAGTAAGAATGGCATTTGCTACTCAAAACAGAGAGCAGTGGTTTGGCATTGGGTTACTGGGGAGCATGTCATTTCTTCCCCAAGGAAGAATGTTAAACTCAATCTCCCTTTGAATCTGTGAGCAACGGAAATGTGGTGTTTTGCTATTTTTCTTGTAGGTGTGCTCATTGTTTTAAAATGCTCTTGAAACTTAAGCTCAGGGTGTATGAGGGTTTAAATCACATATGTATCACCTAAAAAATGCAGAAGTGCAAATTGCAGTTCCTGAAAGAAAAAAAGAAAAGACAATCCTGGTGTTTTGATGAGGAACATATTTTGGAAGCTCCTGCCATGAGGCAAAGCCATGTGTCTCTCTATATGTCTGTGTCCGTAAGATTTTGGTGCTGTCTCCCCTTTCTTGTCCTTTCAACTTCCTGCAGCTGTCTGATAGCAATAGCCAAATTCTGCCATATGGCCAGCCAATGACCATCTGAGTTTCCAAAGCCTGTACAAGAGAGGGATTTTATTAACCCAGCATGCAGTCCTCTGGAATGTAGAATCTACGAAGGCAAATGCACTGAGCGTTTTAGCAAATGGTAAAATAGGCTCTGGCTTAATCCGTATTTCATCTTCTAAGAACTCTTTCCTGGACTGTATTTTCTGTATAGTTTCCTCTGCCGCCATGCTAATGCAAGAAGCTTTACTATAGACTCTGGCTGGTGTTCCCTGATCCCCAGGGCAGCCACCCACGCTATGGCACGCTAACTCCTTGGCTCTCCAGGAGAATGTTTCAAAAAAGCATGCAAAGAGCAGAGGTGTTGCCTATTTTTTGTTTGATAACAAAAGCAGTTGGGACCCAGAGCCTGATTTGCCTCTGAATTCAGTTGTTTTTAGTTAGATGTAGCTCTAATGAAGTCCATACTTCAGATATATATCTGTGAGAACAGAATCAGTCTTGGATATTAGCTTTCGATTTGATAAACTGCTGACCAGCTCTCTCTCAGCTTAGGAATCAAGATCTTTCATTTTCTTTCCTCTCCCCAGAACATTTCTCTTGCTTTAGAGTGATGCTCACTTTATATCAGATGAACAGCTCCACTCACCAGGGCCAGGCTTGGATGTGTGTCTCCCAGCTATGTTTTCTCTTGCAAACACTTTCACTTTGGGAACCTTCTAAGCAGAGGTTTCTCACAGAAGGGGGAAGCTACTGCAGCCTCAGTTGACATTAAACTGCTCTGTTTCCAACTATTTAAAAAGACACTGATAAAAAAGAAGGAAAGATTTAAGTGGCCATCATGAACCTCTAAACAACTGAGTAATTTTAAACACTCTTGCCAATCCAATTACACGGCTGAGAAGCCCATGGACACCAAGGTTTACACTAATAAAGTAACTTAGATGCATCAGACCACTTGGTTTCACATCCACCTTCAACTCTTGAAGGGCCAATCAGGTAGGCATCCTGTGCGCATGGCTAAAACACACCAACAGTATTAGCATCAGCATCAGCATGAAGTATAGCAGCCGCGAGTATTTTCATTCATAAGCCTGGTGGCAGGAGAGTGTATATACCCCTTTATATGTTAGGCAATATTAGCTGGTGGGCTGTAAGGGGGACCGGAGAAGATGTGCTTTAGCTACTTCAAATGGAAGATGCATCAGTGTCTAATGAAGGACAGTAAATTCATAGGTGTAATGAAGGGGAGAGCAAGATGAACATTTGATGATATAGTGATGCCGTTACCAATCTGCAACGGAGAATTCTAGCTTCCAATTTTACATTTGGATAACGTTAATAAAAAGGTTAAGAAGGGGGACCACAAATTCCAGACATTCTCCAGAACAAGAGAGCATCAAGGGGACTAAAGATAGCTATACTTAAATATCTGCCCCTCAGCTATCTATATCATTCATTTCTATCTTTCTCCTTCTGTTCTGTCTTGCAGACTTACACATGGGGTGAGCCCTGAAAACTGCACTGTTGAGTTTGCTAGAGGTACAGGAGAACTCTCCAGCCAAGTCTTCCTTTAATTCTGTTAATGCAACTAGCAAGTTTATTTTCCATTTTTCTCATGGGACATTCAGGTCCCTTTACTTCACTTGCCATCTTCTTTGCATGATTGCAATTGTTAATAGCATATATATTATTCATCTTTTTTTACTTATTGCTTTTGAGAACAAGGTGTTGGGGAGATCTCTGTTTTCTTTGTTTGGCAGTCAGACTAATTCTATGGCACATGAGTATAGTGGGGAAGATTCCTGGGCTTGTGGCATCTCTCTCACTTTTTTTTAATCGCATTTATTAGAACGCAGGTATCACAAGTACCAGTACCAAACACTCCAGAATATCACATTATGCCTTTCAATACAGATACCGTCTCAGTGAAAAGGTGAAATTACTGATATATGTTGAATAATGGTCAACCTTTCCAACCTCACTTCAGAGAAGGAAGGACTTTGTAGTTGTGCACAAATACTGTTCCTGGATTATATAGAGCAAAAGTGGGGCCACGGCCACATGTCTTCCTCACATCTCCTTTTTATCCTGCTAGGAGACGCTAGGAGGAGTTATTCCTGTGCCCAGAGGAAACAGGCATGACCTCTATGCCAAATGGCCAGTGAGTTCTATAAGGTAATTATGCAATTAGGGGAGTACAAAGCATTCCTAAGTGAGTCATGCTCAAGCTTTCCTTGACTCAAGTATGAGAGTTCCTCAGCCTGTTTGTTACTAGCATATACACCAGCAAAGAACTCATCCTGCACTGCACTCACAGATATTTGCACTGCAATGTGTGGCTTAGGCTTATATGTGCCTGAGATAAAAATCAGAGGAAAGAAAAACTCTGTTCACAGGCTTTGTTCCTGCAGAATGGGTTTAGAGCAGCTTTTAAAGGGCACGTCAAGCTTTTTATACATGGAATAAACATCTTTATAATCAATACTCCTGCAAAGAACAGCATATGTAGTACCAAACCTAAGGGCATGCTACATAAAGGTAAAGGACAAAGTGGATTTCAGCACCACTGAACAACTAAGCCAAGACCCCTTCTTAGCATATCCCCTAGTCAAGGGCAAGTCTGGCACTTCCAGTTGTTTCAGGGAAATGCCTTTTCAATCCCTTCATGTTCAGCATGTTTCCCCCCTCCTACTGTTAGGGGGTGACTTTCAGGCAGCAACATTAAAGTGTGGAGTCAAAAAAGAACAGGAAATTTTCTGAAGTTTCTATGCTGCCTTGAGTTACTTGCCGGTAGCTTCCAGGATCCCTGCTCTCCAAGCCAAAGACTTACAGATTTGGGGCCAACAGTAAATTCATTACAGTGGACAAGCATGGCAGCAGATCCTTTTGCAATATCTATCCCCTCTTGCAAGCCCCAAGACACTACAGAGATATGTTGTGGTGAGGTAAAGTGTCTGAAACAATGACTGTCTCCGGAAGGACAAAACTGAAGGAGGAGCCTTTATGCGCCAAAATTTGGCTTGTGACAAGAGGAGCCATATGAGCAGTTCAGGTTTTATCCCCACAGAAGCAGATTTTATCACACTGAAGTAAGGTCTGTATGCCCTGAGGCTGGGTGATCTGGGTTTAATTTCTGTCAGCGCTGATTGAGCAGCTTCCCTACTCAGTTGTATACAAGTGATGTCAAGAATATCTTCTAAGTGATGCAGGATAAACAAACTTAACTATTTGGGATGTTTATCTCACTCTACCATAAACTTCCCTAGAAGACAAAAATAAAAAGCTGGCTCCTTTTCCACAGTAAATCTTGAAATGACTTGCAGTCATTTCAAGTTGCAGTGACTTGGACTCCAAACCTATGAAATTAAAATTTTAAAATGTACTAAAAGTGGTAAAAGAAAACCCCACAGAACAGTAGACTAGGAAAAGTCTGTATTGGCACAGGTTGGGCAAAAAATAGATTTTGTGGAAAAAAAACACTTTTTAGAATTTCTAGCAGCTTTGTAAAATATGATTTTTTAAAGTTTATTTTTATAGATGTTAAGAATGATGATTCTTAATTAAATATTTACTGGGAGGATGCATATAAATAAGTCAGACAATAGCAGACACGCTTTTCCTGTAGGTTTTAGAAATACCTACAGAATGTCCTCTGGGAGCCTCACTGAGGAATGTAGTATTTATAGCCAGTTCCTCATGTTATGGTTGAAACTAGAGTTGGCTTCTCTAGTTTCTTTTTAGTTTGGTGCTCCTGCTGCTCTCCCTGGTACCTCCATATGTAGAGCTGATGGAAAACATCTGGCACTGTCCCTTTGATCATTTTGTTTGGTTGAGCATTTAGCCAGCTGCCCCATTCATTTTTAACTAAGTCACTTATCTCTGATTACATGAGGTTTGGAGCTGCCCACAAAAAAAAAAAGGTAGGACCAGGCAGCCCTGGGTGCCCTACACAGACACCTTCAGATTGCATCTGGCAGACTGACAGCATTGGCATAACAAACAGACAGGAATCAAGAACTGTAAAGTGTTATTTTTGTACAGAAGGTCAAAATAATTCAGTGTAAATGTGTGGAAAATGTGCAGTGGTTGAAACTGCAAGACACGACCATGAAAGACTAGCAAAAGTCCTAGCTAGGACAGTATCTGAAAAGCATCTGGTTAGCGCTGTACAAATATAGAATCACATCCTGAAATAATGCCGAGTATCCACAGCAAACAATCAAGTTAACATCCTGGATTTTGGCTAACCACAGTATTAGCAGCCATTTGGCCTGCTGCAGTGCTTTGCTCCAGCTGGCTATGCGGCACAGCAGTGTAAGGCTGGCAGGCAACACGTCTGCCATTGGGGTGGGACCGTGCTCTGTGCAGCCTTCAGGTACCACCGTGGTGGGTGAATTAAAAGAGCACAGGAGGGAAACCAGGACAAGAGTGTCCAGAGTCACGTCCCAAGCTGGTGACTGAAGCCAGGCATCCTCTCAAGGATTTTGGCCCCTTTGCCTTCCTCCTTCTTTCTCTGTTGGTGGAAACAGCTCCTACCGTGGTCTTCCAAGTCCTATTGTATGTGCCAGGGACTCCAAAGGGAGTGGGAGGAACAGGGAAGCAAAGGAGGACAGGAGAAGGACCACCTTCACAGGTATATGACCTGATTCTCCTCTTTGTGTGCAAATAAAAGGAGTTGGAGTGAGAAAAAAAATGTCTCCTGAAGGACATTGTCTGGTGCGGCCATTTACAGTTGACCCCTGAGTCCCATCACACACATGTGGCAATGGGTTTTGGAATGGCATTTAGGTGGTGATTTTGAAGTCAAAAGCTGAAATGGTTTAAAAGACAGGTTGTTTGCAAAAAAAGCCCCTATTACCCTGAAGGACTATTTTAGCAGAGCTCAGCAGAACTGCCTGAGTTGGCATCCCTTGTAATTAATGCAAGGGAAAGACTGATGTTCCATGAGGGATCCCTCCTCTTTGTAATTCATTTCTTCCCCTGTCTGTATCTGTTAACTTTCCAGACACTGCCGGAGCCTCTGGTCTCTGCGGAGAGTGGAACAAACACTGGAGCAGGGAGCCTATTATCAGCTTGTTCATTTGAAGACGGTTATGTTTTCTTATTTTGGATGCTATGTGTAATATCGACTGCTGTAAGCCTGTGGGATTTTCAGCTGTGCAAAATCATCCAGTTTAGGATGGACCTATTCTGGATGTTTAGAAGGAAGAAGGCTGAACAAAGGAGAGACAGAAATCTCTGCTACTAAGTGTTGCCAGAATTGAATTGCTACCTGAGGACTATACAAGCCTTTTATAACATTTGTTTCTGTAGAAGTTGTTCTGAGTATATAATGAGCAAAATAATGACCATAAGTCTTTTTGTGGAGGGTAGAAGTGCCCTACCAATGCAGAGAGACAGAAGGGAGTATATATTGAAAACCTACATCAGATGTAGAAGTCTAGCTAGGTTGACATAATTTACCAGCTGAAAGACAAGTAAAGCAAAAGGCAAGCTTGGGAACTGTGTTTTGAACACCTGTGGGCTAAACCTCAGGACATCAGACATCAGTTCACTCTCACAATTTGCTACCAGAGATGGAAGTAGCTCTAGAGCTGTAGGTCCTCATGTTTGACTACAGCTACTCAGAAAAATACTAGTTTCCCAATGGACAGATTTGGGCAGGGAATAACAAATTTATACATGGCCTTAATTTGACTCACTAAATAGTATGTTCCTCACTAACTACGCCCTTGCAGAGGCTGCAGTTACCCAGACTCTGGATTAGTCTATGCAAACTCTATGTATAGCGATGGAGAGCCTCCTCCTCCTCAGTTTCTCTTTCTCTGGCTAATAAAATCTCAGAACAAAATATTGTCCAGGACTATTTTCTGGCCCAGTGATTGTCATACCTAGTGGTCAAAACGGAATCTAAAAGTGAGAATGTCAGATCCTTTTTAAGGTTAACATTAGTATGAGAGCAAGAACTGGATAGTTGTAGCATTCAATTTAACAAGAGATGTTCTGTCTTTTTTATATTCTAGTCTAATAAAAGATCAATAATAAATCCTGCAGGGAAATGTCAAGTGGGATATGAGCCTTGTTTATGCACAGGGACTGAGTTAATGGATACTTAGGTGCTTAGGTGTAGTAATGGAAGTTTTACCTCTGAATTCAGTGGAAATGGGATCAAACCACCAGAATTCAGATTTATTATCAATAGTTTTGCTTAGAGAGCACAATCTGATTACGCTGTCTCTTGTCTCAGCTCAGGCTCCCTCCCTATTTAATAAGATTCTTGTAGAATAAGACATCAGTATGAAGTCTCAGATGAGTAAAACATAATGGTGACTAGGCCTGTCTTCCTTTTGCAATACTTCCCTCCATTATTTGACTATTTTGAAAACTCAAGTTCTAAACATTTGTCTGGATGTAGCAGAGGTGAATATAAAATCTTTGCTGTAGTTACAGGTGAAACATGGAGTGGTGCAGCCTAGGGCATTCTCTGAAGGTATTTTGCAGGCTTGGCTGTCCTTGGCCATTTTGGGGCCAGATGGTGCCCAGATCATGCATGTGCAAGGAAGTGAAAGGAAACCGAGCTTATCATGATGAAGAGAGTCAAGGGAAGCCTTTGTACTCGGGCTGCAGCAGGATTTCACATTGGAGTGCTTGCTTTTGGGGAGAGGGTGAGGAGAAGGAAGCAGGGACAGCTGGGCAAGCACAGGAGAAGGGTCTTTTAAATATGTGGGAGTCTTTAGTCTCCTGTTGAAACAATTGTGTCTGCCTTGTGTAAGGTCCATCTTGTATCTTCCACTCAGAAGATGCAATTCCCCGTAATCCCCAGTGATCTGCTGCAATCCTTTGATGGTCCCTCACTTGCTTGCTTTCTTCCCTCCTTTCCTCCTTCTCTTTTGCTATTAACAAAAGCAATTAAACCATGAGAATTTAAGGATGACTTTACTGGAAATGTGAGGTTTCTGGAAGTATAAATTTATTCTTATTTGCATGCATGCATACAACATGTATATGTCCATAGATGGAGCATGAAGCTTAAGGTTACCCACGCGTCACAGACAATTCACAGAATATATGTCAAACCTTAGAATTACTTAGCCCATAAGTGAAAAATTAACTAGAACCTTCTTCAAGTGTATTTCGTCGAGCCATCTGTTGCCTTTGACGAAGAGTGGTAATTAAAAATAAACAAACAAAGGAACCTACTATGTCAATTTTTGAAAAGCCTTCTGCAACATACAGGACCTCCATGTTCTGTATTTAGGAAGCACACCACAGATTTTTGGGAGGGACATTGACTCTGCAGCTGTTTTGTGTGGTCAAGATGCATTTCATCCTTAATGGACTCCAGCTCTTATAGCTTTTTTTAACTACTGATTTTTTTTTATAAGACTTAGATACGCCAGGCCTGAAGTTAACTGTGCAACACTCAACAATGCGTAAGACCATGCAAACCAAACCAGCTTGCTTCGGTCTACATTGAACCCACGTAAATCTGCAGTTAATTGCATTACGTGCCGTGCAACAATGAATCACTGTAGTTGTAAGTAATCGCCCATTTGTACGGGGTGTTTATTGTCATAGGATGTCCTTGGAGGCCCATTTTCTCTTTCCAGATTCTAACATGGGGTATGGTATTCATGTGGGTAATGAGGATGTCTATAATTAACAGTTAGTGCTATCAAGAATTTTAAAATATACAGTATGTTGTACTTTTCAGAGTTAACCTTCTCCTACTTACATGGAGACGTACTGAAGAAAGAAGGAGGTGTATTGCTTTTTTATTTAAGTCACAGTCCTTTTTTTTGCTCTCACACACGGGATACTGAAATTTATGTATGATTGGTATTTAAGGCCCAGTTGTGATGCCTATGTTCTGATACCTACTGAAAATCTATATTACAGGCAAAAAGCAACCAAATAAACAATGAAAAAAAAAATAAATAAAAGAACCCAAACAGTTTGATACCATAAGGTTTAACAGCGAAATAATAAATCCATGACTTTAGTGAATTTCACAACCACCACATAACTATTATGGCACAAGAATTCAGGATATGTTTTTATGGGGTGGCTGCAAGCAAATCTGACCTCCCTTTCCCTGTGTCCAGGAGCTGTACAGTGAAGTTACAGCATTTTGTCCGAGCCAATAAGCAGGCGCAGCACCACACCACCATAGCTATAGGGCTCCTGGCCCCGGGGGAGCTTGTGCCCAGCCCGCTGACCGCTGACACGGCTGTAGGTGGAACCTTGAAGGCTGGAATTCAGAATGTTTAGACTAATGCTTCAGGACTGATAAGAAAAAAAAAAAAAAAAAAAGGTATGTTTTTTTCTGAACAGGCCACTCTGCTGATTAATAGGTTAGGCTGGGTATTTTCATGTCTAGATGTTTAAAGTAAATAGGTGGAAAGCTATACTGCATTTTTCTCAAATATTTTGCAGGCTGGAGGGGAAACTTTATCCAACTTACTTGAACCATAACAGAATATCTCCTTCATTTGTGCAAATCAGATACCTACCAGAGCAAAGCACATGAAAAAGGAATGGTGTTTCTGATATTCAGTTAGAAAAGTTTATTTACAATATCATGAAGGCATTAACCATCTGAATTCCTGCAGACTCCAGCAGAAGAGTCAAGAGTAGAGCAGGGATCCAAAACTAGTCCGGATGAATAATTTTAAAGATCTTAAATTTTTATTTGGTTACATCTTTTTTTCCATAATTTAGCTAATTCACGCGAAGAGTAGAGCTCTGATTTTCCTAGAGAATAGAGCCTAAAATATCCTTTATTTCTTAAACAATAGATAGGCCAGTCAGCATCTGAATATCCATTAGAATCTCTTTTCTAATTAAATCTCATCAGATGGATCAGAAATATGATGATGTTCAGAAGCTGAATTGAGCCACATTCAAACACTGTAAATAAGGTTCATAACCTTTATTCTTGAGCTGTCAGTTCAGCCTTTGGTTTCTGAATCATTTCATGGCATTGATCCAGGGCTTCAGTTATGTTGAAAAAGACATTGACCACTGTGTAAGTGGGTGGAAAAACATCATTCAGCAGTTAGCTGGGTATATCTGCTGAAAGTATGTCTGTAATTCTGTGAAGGAGATGGTGTTACTAAGAACAGATTGGTTTCTGAGACTGCCTTGAACCCAACCAGCTGTAGTTAAACCCTCAAAGGCTGACAAAGTGCATTCCTAATTATATCAGTCGAGTGGATGGCTAGATTAAGTTACCTCCTGTGAGACTATTGGTGATGAGTTTCCATCACTGGGATAGATTTTATATTTCATCCAACCCAAAGGGGACCTCAGGATGTGCAACAATAGAAATGAACCAAACACTGAAATGATATGCATCTGTGGGGCTACCCTAAAGCCTGCAGATAGACACATCCCATGAATTCACTGGACATAGCAGTAGCAGTAACATTTGGTAGGCAACCTTTGAAGACTTCGAATAAATTTAAACAGTGTTGGATTCACCTTTGAAATTAAGTAAAGCAGTTTGAATCAGCTAACAGAAACAGCCAGGAAAAGAACAGATAGTGGGAAGAGTTTTTCTGATATCTTTACAGAAAATGCATATTTATGGCCTTGGCCATCTTCACAAGGTCTTACAACATTTACTGACGTCAATATACTTAAGCAACTAGTATAGCTGAAGATAATAGGCTCAGTATTTATTTTTCTATGCTTTTCTGTGATCTATATTTAGTTAAAAACTTAACTTAATACCACTTTTCCATCATTTGTGACAACCTATAAAATGCCCTATAATGTGGTTACAGCAAACCAAATTTAGCATCTTCTGAAGATCACTTGAAAGCGATGAGTAGGTCTCAGAGATAAACAATGAAAAACATAATTAGGTACAGTGAGAGAACTGACATATTATTACAAGAGGGGAGGAAACTTCTTAATCTTCAATATCAATTTTACATTTAATGAAAAGAATTTGCTCACTTTGCAAAACTGTTGCTGTGCATTTTGTGTTTGGGAGACGTAAGGAAAAATTCTGCTTGCTTAAGCTAACATTTCTGCCACCATTGGCCTTTCTCACATTTAAACCATGCTACCTAAAGCCAGAGAGATGACACAGTGCTCTGTACATGCCACCTGGAAAATCCTGTTTAGAATTACGCGGTGTGATGGGCAGATCAGATAAGTCATGTCTGTAGAGAGGACATGTTTGTTTTAACTGTTGAACTGTGGAGGTTATAGAGAGTTGAATCTTTGGATTACAAATGTAATTGACATCTCACATCATGTAAGGTCAGATCCAAAACTCCTCTTGGCGGCAGTAGGCTGTAGGCTTTGGGTTTGTCTCTAAAGATCTAGATGTCCCTGCAACCAACTTTATCTCCTTGATATACATTGCAGTGCTTCTTTTTGGAAATTTATGCTATTCACTGCATTCTCTTATTTAAAAACTCTTAAATTCCTCACAGGGATGGATCAGTTATTAAATTTCTCTGAAATTACATTTCCATTGAATCCACATTGTACATTTATGGGGCGTTGATAAAAAACAATAAACTTAGCCAAAAGCTACTGAACTACACAGAAAAGATAATTGAGTGGGGTAATTCTGTAATGGTCACTTATGATGGAAAAACTTAGCAAGTTCAATGGGATATTTTTCCTATTAAATTCATCATAGTCACTTTTTTGGATTGCCCTCAGAGAAAAATACTTACAAATGGAAATATTATCACAAGTTAGCACTGGACCCCAAAATCCAAACAAAACAATGAAGCAACACAGACTTTCCTTCCTATTCTGATTGCATCATTGGAACCACTGCCTAACAGAGGGATTTTGTTTGAAAAAACTTCCTTCTGTGTTTTTCACAGTGCTGTGTGTCTGCATTCCTGTTCATTTCTATGCTTGATTAGCTGAAATCAAATGCAATGATGCAGATCTCCAAGCAGCTATAAAAACTCAAAGTGAGCAATACTAACGGCAAAAAAATATTCTACATTGCG
The DNA here is from genome assembly GCA_017639485.1 of Pluvialis apricaria. Lineage (NCBI taxonomy): Eukaryota > Metazoa > Chordata > Aves > Charadriiformes > Charadriidae > Pluvialis > Pluvialis apricaria. Next base: position 114,704,559 of record CM030008.1, on the reverse strand, counting down.
ATCTTCATGGGAATTGCTGTGCAGAAAGCAAAAGAGCTGATGCAAAATCATGTATGTGTTGTTTCTTCATGTTATTTTGTCATTATGTAAGTACTTAGAAGTTTGCTCTTTAGCAGACTTCAAATAGCTGTGTGGACAGGTAAAAAAGGATGTACTGTTTGTGTCTCTGCCTCACGCACAGCTCTCCTCTGGCCAGCAGCTGGAAAGAAGTGGCTAGATTTTAAGGAATTCTGTAAGTATCAAGCTGTGGGATTTTTTTCCTCTACCTGTGATATTCTCTGTGCTTTTGATACTACTTTTGAATTTTGATGAGTTGCTCTTTAGTGGTTTTGCAATAAGGATTTTGAGAAGGGGAAAGGTTTGTTGGTCTTTGCAGTTGATATTGTGCCTTCTAGGGATAAATCAGTGAATTGATTTTGATCATAGACATCAGTTTAAATAAATATAAAATAATGTTTAGGTTCCTAAGATAAGAAGATTGGTGGAGATTTATGTATCCTATCCATATCTGCAGAATGTGTAGCTTCTGTAAAGATAAAATAAAATAATACAATGACCAATCAGAAACCTAAGAAAGGAATCTTCCAATCATTAAACGAATCTAAAGGAACTTGACAGAAAACTCAAAATTTAAGGATATAGTGGCAATTAGTTAAGGAAATAGGAAGTACATAATTAAAAAAGAAAACGTCTAAAATTTGCTTTTATGACAACCATGCTTTCATGTGAATGCTTTTGCTATGCAGATGAGGGTTTTTTTTGTGCATTTGTCTTGTCATCACACAAAACTTGGCTAGTCAGTCTTTGAAAATGTTTGACAGCATTGGAAGAGACCTTGATGAGTAGATACAGTCTTCCATTTCTAAGTAGTGAACTGAAGGATAGACCAAAACCATGATGAAAGTAGATGAAAGATCATGCTAAATTCCTTAGTTTAAGATTATTTTGAATGAATCTTGACTTTAGCATTTAGTTTTGATGAGGTACTTTATTTAAATTACAGATTTACTAATGTATTTGTTGAAATCAAAGCTGTTGAAAAGTTCTGTAATTGCATTATGTAGAAACGAAAGTTTGTGACTAGAATATTAAATACTGATTGTTGAAATCAAAACAGTTACTCAGAAATCTAAACAAGTAATTGAAACATACTGATGTCACTAGGCGTTTCAACAAAGAAACCACAAGAAAATACATGTTCATACCAGATATGATGTGTGAACTTTTTTGAAAGGTCAGGTCTGTACATTTCTTTCATGCAACCCTTGAAATGCCTAAGGTCAAATTATGTATTACACTGTGTTTGAGTTCTGACTATTATTCTATGCTATATGTAAATAGGAAAGTCCTGCTTCCCTGGAAATTATGATAAGAGAGTAGCTTCTTGGTTAGCTGTGATCTCATTCTACAATCCAATGCTTGCCTAACAAAAATGAAATTAGTTTATGTTGCATGAAGAAACCAACCACATAATACCTTGAGAGGAAATTCTTGACTTACATACTTCTACTGTGCACCACAGAAAGCTGTCTCATTTGTTCTATTTCTAAGCACTTTGAACATCTTTTGACGGATGGGCTGGTTTTAATCCTAATTACAAGATAAATAACAAAAGCAACTCTGTGGCTGCTTTGAGTTGCTGTAGTTATCTAATTTTCATGGGGCACAAATTCTATTACAAACTTAATCTTAGTAGCACTTGCTCTGTGTTTCCTGCAGTGGTTGCTGGGCCTGATTCACACGTTATTATTCATATTCTGTTTCATATAGAAACATTCTTTATAAAGTTGTTGAATGGTACTTTTGTCATAGATGGACACCTGGGGGAATTAATTGTGTTGTCCAGTTGCTCATGAAGGACAGACAACTTCTAAGCTTGACTGTGGGGTGTTGGGGTTGACTATTGGGGTTTTTCAGCCTGGAGAAGAGAAGGCTCTGAGAAGACCTTATTGTGGCCTTCCAGCGTTTCAAGGGGGCCTACAGAAAAGACGGGAGCAAACATTTTAGCAGGGCCTGTTGCAATAGGACAAGGGGTAATGGCTTTAAACTAAAAGAGGGTAGACTTAGACTAGATAGAAGGAAGAAATTTTTTTACAATAAGGTTGGTGAAATACTCAAACAGGTTGCCCAGAGAGGTGGTAGATGTGTCGTCCCTGGAACCATTCAAGGTCAGGTTGGACGAGGCTCTGAGCAACCTGATCTAATTGAAGATTTCCCTGCTTATTGCAGGGGGGTTGAACTAGATGACCTCTAAAGGTCTGTTCCAACCCAAACTATTCCGTGATCCTATGATTCTGTTCTGTGTGCCAAAGGGTGCTCTGAGGTCCTCCTGACCCATCTCCCAGCTCAGATTATTGCCTCAAATTGCTGCAGTGAGTCCAGAAAACTTTCCCTGTCAGTTTTCAGAACTGTAGCTCTGCCTATGCCCAACAAATGGACAGAAAGTGTAGGAAAACCAAACAAAATAGCTGCCCACAGACTCATGGACCTCCTGGAGCTGTGACAACTGCATCTATGTGAGCATTTTCTGGAGGAAAATTTAGAGGAATAAGCAGTTCACAAATAGAAAATGGCTTAGTTTCAGTTTGTTCCTTGTTTGATCAAACATTATTGTCAAGTTCCCACCAAGTCCATAGCTGCTGTCTGGTAGTCAGCTATCTCCAAACTACTTTCATTCTGTCCTAGTCTATTAGGACTCAGAAACACAAGTTGCAATAACTTAACAAGCCACCACTTACAATGTGAGCTTTTGTAAGTGCCCAGGGACCTGCTCTTAGCACAGGGCAAATAAAAGGTAACTTAACTATGCTTTTACGTCTTTTGTGGCAGAATAACTCCAAATTATTTGCCATGTACTAAACTTTCACATGATAAATACAGCTTGGTTGCCAACCACAAACTTTTCCAGCAGTAGCAGTAACATTATTTGTCTTAGTTCTTAAAATTATATGCATCTGAAACTTTTTCCCCCGGACCAAAAGAACCTAATAACTACACCTAAGAAAAAGATTTTCTTGGGTGATACATAGATATGAAAAAAGGGGCATTAGTGCTTCCTCTTGTCCTCACCACCATGTTCTAAGATAAGAAAAAACATCTTTTTAATCCATGTATCTCAAAAGTTCTGGGCCATGGTAGTCAACTGTCAACTTCTTAAATAACAACACAGCAATAGGCATCCTCACTAAAAAGATTACTGAGCAAAGTTTGATTTATATTGGCTATTTCACTGGCGTTATCATTCATCAGTGCAAGATCCACAGCACAAATAACTTTGAGAAGGAAATCTCTTTGAGAACATGTGCTAAGTTCATCTGAAATTTCTTTCCAAGGCCAGGAGAAGATTAATGCGGTCATGAAAGAAAAGGCCTGGCGCCTCTGTCAGCTCCTTTTCCAGTTGCCCGAATGCTAAAATGATCACAGTAGTTTTCCCTGAAGTCTCACTGCACAACCCGCATGCCTGCACAGCTCCAGAAGTCATGGCTGCAGCCTGTCTTGAGAGTCAGCAGTGCCAGCAGCTCAGAGGCAGAGGCACGCGTCCCACCTCGGCTGCTCGCCGAGGCCCTCCCTGCAGGGAAGCGCCTCCAGCTAGGACGGCTTCCAGTTGGGCAGCGCTCCGTTTCAAAAACATCCATGTAAAAACTGGCACCTGCACAAGTCACAGGTCTGAGGAAATTCTGGAGATAGTTGTAACTGTGCTGGAAAGGAAGAAGGGGATAGACAGGAGCTTGTTTAAAAAAGCAAAGCGGCAACTAGGGTTTTATTTTCTTCCTGCCGGCTTCTGGCAGGTGACCTCAATGGATGAGTGAGTACTGAGCGCTACATGGCAGCAGTCTCGCTTCAGTTCAGTTTGAACCTAGCTTATGAACAGGCAGAGAGCTGTCTGCTGTTGTCCCTGCTCTGCCATCCTATCAGAATAACCTCTGATGCAGGTGCCGATACTCTCAAACGTGACAGCACACTCACCACATGCATTTGGGGAGCTCGTTAGAAGACAGAGTCAACATTTTACTTCCTTCAGCAGCTTCAAACTCCTGATGGTCCTTGCCCAAGCACCGCTGATAAAGTCAGATCTGTGTCAAAAACAAGCAGCAGTTTTCCCAGCTCTTGCTTTAACTCCATGCTTACGAAAAGGTGATAAGAGGCGATTTCAGTACATTGCCCTCCTCTCCCAGTGCACGTATGGATTGTTTTACAAAAAAGGCGAAGCAGGAAAGGGGAAAATAAGAGAGAGAAGGATTAAAATGCAAACCAAAGAGATTATTAATATGGCAAAGATAACATAATGCCATCTGGTTTATGTCTGGTCTCCATTTGGAGCTTGATCCTGCTGGGTACTTAGTGCTCAGGCTGTTCCCTATGGCACTCTCCACAGCACGCTTAACATTAAGTGCTTCACTGGACTGTGGCCAATATGTTGAGCACCTCACAGGAATCAGCCCTTGCTTAATTTTTCCGGTTTGTAGAAACAAACTCTTTCCAGCTCTGAGCCCTGGCACTTCTGACCAAGATTTCCCTTCCCTACCCCACCCCACTCCCCCATATTTTTTCTTTTTTATTCTGAATAGTGAGTGCCAAGCAGGATTAGAGCACTTGTTGCCCACTGTGAAAACTCCAGTATAGACCACTGGCCTCTGAGGAAATGCCAGGGGACAATATTTTAGCCTGAACTGAGGTCCTGCTTGGAGTTATTCAAAACTCCTTTTGCTCAAACTGTGAAAAAGAAAAACTTCAGAGGAGAAGCGAGAGCGTGTAATAAATTCTTACGCATTGTCAGCATATATTCCAAAGGGGCAATGGGCTGTTAAATCAAATCAAAGGAATCCCTAGAAAACCAGGACTCACAGTGTGCCTGACAACATACGCTGTATGAAATACTTCAAGTCGATAACTCTAAACGTGGCTGTCACCACGAGGTGCACCTTCTGTGCACTTAACTTCCATCTCTTTCCAATAACAGTGAATCTTTGAAAAGAGCAGCTGTAAATTACAATTCCTAAGCAAATTTTCAAATTTTATAGCCAGATCTGTAACCAGTCTGAAGACTATAATAAGAAAAGTATGACAAAGCAAGCAGAGACACTTTTTGCTGTCATGGCAAGTCTGCTCAAGGTTTTGGTTTCAGGGTCAGGCTGCATAATTCCCCTATTAGCTGATCATTACTCAGTGCTTTAAAAATCCTTGAGGTGTACACATTCACTGTGATATGGTCTCTCCCATGCTCTGTACCTATTTGTGCATCCGCACGTGTCTGTGGGGTGTGTTAGTCACCTGCAGTGCACCAGCTGTGGTACCAAAGTACAGATACGCAGCATTTTCACCATCTGGAAAACCACACACCCCAGTAACACCACCCCTCCCTCACCTGCCCCTTCCTCACTCTCCACTTTCCCCACAATATTTTACCAGCAGTGCAAACCTCTGGCCATCTTCAAAGAGCTGCTACATTCTCTAAGCAGCCTGTCAGACAGAAAAGCAAAAATAAGGGAAATATTTACCTCTGTCTTGGTTAGACAACCTCTTTTCCTCAGTTATAAAATTGGCCTAGGGCCTGAAAAAAAAAAAAAAAACAACAAAACAAATTATAGTCCTGAATCACTGATTAGATTAAGGTCTTATACATCCACATATATGTTCATACCCTCTGAGTCTAGAAACAATTCTTTACTGGACCAGAGCACTATGCCTCATAGGACACCAGACAGCAGATTTAAAATTGCCATGTAATTGAATATGGGAAAGACTCTAACTTTTTGTTGTTATTGTTATGCTTTTCTTATATCCCTAACTTTTTGAGTTTATGTAGTGAGGAGGAAGCAATTTCATCTATGAAATGTAGCTATCTTAGGGGTATAAAACGACATTATCTGCCTGAACTGCAATCAGCACATGGCCAGGGAGCACAGCGCTCCGCATGGGCAGAGGTGGGTTGCAGGCTTTTGATGGTAAACAGCATTTTTCAGTGTAGCTGGTATGAAGCACAGCACCCAGGAGGCTTTGGTTCTGACTCACACCTCCAGCGCAGCATAATAGTAATAATAATAATAATAATAATACATTTTCACAGTGCACAGAAACAGAGTGAGCAGAGGTGGCCTAAGCAGCAGCCTGAAATTTCATGAGTACTGTAAACAGGCCTTGATGCACCCTGGAACTGGACTAGAATATGAGATACAGCATGGCAGCCCTACCAAGACGTGGCCCCATTAGATTTCCTGGCAGGTCTCTCACACCCACACTCCCAACATGGATGCAAAGAGCAGCTACGGGTAAGGGGCATCTTTGAGACAACACTTGTATGTGTTCTGTGTGGGTGACATTGTCAGATTTCCCTGCTCCCCCTTTAAAACACATCCTTTTTCCCATCTGCCATAACCCACCACTAAGTAAGTTAATAACGCATGTCCTATAAGATGTAATTTGCCCCCTCAGCTCACACAAATCTGCAGAAAAACAAGAACCAGGGCCATGTGAAACACTGATCCATCAGAGCATCCAAGGAGGGCTGCCCGCAGCTGCCACAGCTGGCAAAGGAGGCTGTTCCTGCAGTTTTGACAGTGCTGCCAGGAAAGCCTTTCTGAAACACCATCTCCTATCAAATATCTTGAGTTTTTCCTCTCTCTGATCCAGCACCTTCTAGTAGTCAGACTCAGCGTTTCTCTTCTATCTTGCCGATACCGAAACAGGCCTGCTAGTGAAACTGCTGGCACTGGCATCGGCACCAGTTGTTACATGAACAACAGGGAGATGAAGTGCTTTGATGCAAGAGAGAGTGTTGCAAGAGGAAATAACTCTCAGATAATCATCTCGCAGGACTACATGAGACCTATGACATTGTCGCACGGCTGGTGTCCTCGGGCTTCGCAGCTGGATTTGTGCAAGCGTGAGAGGGACTGAGAAAGAAAAGCTGGAAATGGCAGGTGACAGCTGCCCTGAAGACCTGCTCTTCTGTATATCGCCGTTCAAGAAAACCATGTGTCCGGGTATATCTTGTTTGGGCAGTGCTGTTGAAGGCAGAGATTTCTAAATCTTGATAAAAGCCTTGGTCTTGAAAGCAATCAGGAACTTCATTCAGACTCATGAAGGTATTTGTGTTTGAAGAGGTGTGTGCCCGTTTCCCAAGCAGATGAAAGTGCCTTTGGGGGCCTGAGTCTCCACTACCATGCACCTGCTGCAGCCATGCAGACCGGCACAAGTAGGGGCAAAACCACCACTTTCAGCAGTGCTAGTGATGGTCCTGGTTCCTCAGGTGGCATGGACATATTTTGGCTCCATTGGATATGCCAAGCACTGAACATGGCGGGGTCTAGGTCTCTGGACTGAAGTCAGGCAAGGGAGATCTGTAGCCCCAGCTACTGTCACTTTCTTAATGCCATCGCATTGTGGCAATGGTAAACAATAGTATTACATTTACTTTTGAGGGTGGCTGCTGCGTTTTTTGTTCTTTTTTATCTCATGCTAGTATTTTTTAATTTCTTGGATTTTTTTTTTTATGTTGAAATGTCTGTGATGGTTCACAGTGGAGTGGTTAACATGGATTCCTTCTTTTAAACTTGCTAATAGAAGTTTCTTTTCTCTGCCTCTGTTTTTTGCTGCATTGTACAAGACAGGCATCTCGAATTCTGCCTGTCAAGCCCAGTTCTGCCTTCATGTCAAATAGTTAACAGGATTTTAGAGTAACCTAATATTTATGTTATACATGGTAATTAGATATGTCTTTTTATGTATGTTTCCGCTTAAAGGAATGAATTTTGGAGATTGGACATTTGTAGTTGACTGAGCATATTCAGAGCCATAATTATGTATAGAAAGTAAAAACTTCTTTTTTTCTTTGTCTATTTGTGTCCAACAGAATTTTCAGATGTAATGCTTATTAGTTAGAGATTTTTTTAAAGTCCTTTTACTGGAATATATTTAATGATTTACAGTCCCCCTCAAGTAATATCGCTGATTAAATTAGCATTACTTAATGGGCGAAACTAGTAAGATATTTTGTTCAAATTAAGTCCTCACCTTTAAGGAGAAGTGAACTAGTCGATAGACCATTAGAAACTCAGTAGAAACTCACCCCAGTTCTTAAAATAAAGGTTGCTGGCCAAACATGAATTTGGCAGTTACAGTCACTTTTAAAGTCACATTAGTGAAGAACATCTGTTAATATAAAAATATCTTTGATACATTACAGTGGTTTAGCTGTAGTTAGTTTAGCAGTGCTTGGTTAACATCTAAAGGAGGAGGGGGAATAAATGTCTTACATTTGGCAATCAGCAAGCCAGGGCTTTTACCCGTTGCTTGGCTTTGTTTGGGTTTAGACAAAGTTCCTCTGTTTTAGCTCAAGCTGTAGTAATCCTTCAGCCCTTGATCTCGTGCATTCTGGGTTTTCTATACTCTCTATAATAATCTTTGAACCCTCAGCCCACATCATATGTTATGAATATTCTTGTTTTGGAGAAGAGAGGCGAGCAATCATTTTAGACTGCAGGAACCCTACACTTAACAGTTCCCTGTGTGTCAAAGACGTGAAACAACATCAGGGAGAAGAAGTAGTGGAAAGACTGATTTGGAAAGATGGTTTGGGATAGGAAAAACAAAATGGGGAAGGATCAGCGAAAAAGATGACTTTCAAGTGTCACAACTTCACCGCTCTTGAGGAGTGATTCAAACCGTACCTAGAAAAGGCTCTTTAGGGCGACATCTAGTTCAGGGTGTCAGCATGGTCAGGCTGTTGCTGCAGAGGAGCAAAAGCCAGAAATTGGTCCTGGTGAATGTAGGAAATGGTAGCATTACAAACAATCAGCTCAGGTCCTTCTTTCCCAGTGAAAATACATTGACATTTCGGAGATACTAGCAAGTAATGATTTTCTTCATCTTCTTGCCATGTGACTGATAGGGTTTGTTATTCATTTCCTCCTCACTCAGTGACTCTTCCACCAGACTGTCATCTTTTTGTTCTTGGCCTTCTTGGCCTGTTTAGCTTTGAAAGAAATGATGTCTCTAAGGGAAAGTAAGTGGCTTCCCTAGGGCATTGTACAGTAAATCCTTGGGATTAGGATAACTAACAGCTTCTCTATGATATGGTTTAATGCAAGAAGTAGGACAGGCTTTTGTTGTAGGGAACTAATAGGAGAATATTTTCAAAAGTCACCAGAAGACTGAAAATTAAGGTGCACAATAGCGTTTCTCCAACGATCAAAGAGCCACCTGAGAAAAACCTCAGTGTTTGTAAATTCAGCACAAAAAATGGCTCCCTGTCACATGGCTCCACATACTGTTTCCAGTGTACATATGGCTCTGGTCTGTGGCTATTGCACTAGGCGCTGGAAAACAAGCTCAGTCCCTTCCTGCTAATTTACTGGTGGAGGAGGTTTTTTTCCACCGTGCAAGTTCATTTGTCAAGGTGACTTTCGCAGCCGACACCGAGCGTTACTGCAGATAAAGAATGCCGCCTCAGCGTATTTGTGAAACCCAGCTCAGCGGCCGGCCACGGGCCTCCTGCAAGGCACAGAAGCATTGCAGAAAAAAAACCTTTCTACAGGCACTGTGAGGGTTTTTCTGTTCCATAGTTTTTGTACGTTGGCACAGCACATTTTGCAATCCTTCTTTTGTCACGCTCTGTAAAACTTCTTCTCTTGCCTGACTGGTTTTATGTCTAAATGGTCTGGAGGTTAAGTAGTTTCTTTTGAAAAATCCCTATTCTGTAAATTAATGGTCTCCTAGGCAGACCTAAGACCACAATTAAATCTTAATCAATCATGAATGTAGGTAGGAAATTTCACAGATCCCCTGCCAAAGCCCGGACAGAAGAAGCAGATCTTCAGAGATCTCCTAAGAGAAGGTTTAATCTTTCATGGCATCTGAGGAGCTAATGTCAAGTCTGGACTGCTTGGCCATTAATGACTATCTTCTTCCTATCTACATAGTTGCTTTCAAATACATCACTTATTAAGTTTTAGGATATTGCCATTTTTCTACCATGATAAACAAGCCAGATTTGGAGCATGTGTGCTAAATGTATCCCAGTGTTCATGTAAAATCCAGCTTGGAGAAAAGCCTCTGATTTTTCTTTGCTAACGGCTGGAATAGATCAATATATAGAGTCGCTGGAAATAGCAGTAATGTTGCAGAAGAAACCACCACAGGATTATGATCATGCCAGTTTAATTTCTGTGGAATAATTAATCCAATGATAATTCTTCCAGTTCCTTCCTTGTAGTTTTATTTTCATGCTTGCCATATGACATCAGTTAGACAAGTCCTTAAAGCTATTCCCTAGCAGCAGTGACCTGTTAAAATAGGAGACTGTATTTAGAAGTGGGACCAAAAAAAAAAAAAGGAACATTTCTTTTGCAGGAGAAAGAAAAAGAAAGGTTTGGGTTGATCAGAATAATCTACAGAGCATTTTTTTGAGCCAAGAAAAAAAAAATAGGCAAAAAGCAGAAAAAGCTGAAACATTTCATTGCAACATCTTCTAAACGAGCTGTTTTGTTTCTAATTTATGTGGATTTAACTTTCAACAGAAAAGTAAAACAAATCTCTGAGATCAAACTGTTTATTGTTCTTCTGAATTTCTACAGGAAGAGCAAATGGCTTTGTTTAAGATGAACTTTAAGATTTTGTTCAATTACTTGCTTGGCCAAAGCCCTGAAAAATCACTTATTTACATAGCTAACTGTTTATGACTGGTTCTTACATCCAGATGCAACAAAAAGCATGAACATTTGTCTCATTGTAAAGATAATCTATGTATTTCCACAGTCATAAAATGGAGTCAAGAGCAGGTTTATTTTATGTCTCAGCATTTAATTTTAGAAAAAGAATAGCATGAAGCCACATGTGTCAGTATTTATCAGCTGTACGACATTCAGTATATCTGCTGAAATGTTTCATCATTATGTCTTATATATGGAATTAGTTCAAAGCTACTTTTGTACAAACCATGAAACAGAATACTCAAATATGTATAAAGACACCAGTGCAGGCAGGTCTCTGTGTCATGCTTTGGTGGGACACCTGTGTATACGAGTTCACCACTGTTTATTTTTCATAGGACAGCTGTGATTAGGGCTCACCATTGTGCTGGTCCAGAAAGAATGAGGGCAAAAAAAAAAAGATGTTTAAACCTATTTATGTAGTTTTACGGCAGGACTTTTCATTTAAAGATTTGTTTAAATTATAGTTAAAGAAAATACTGTATTTTTGGAGGTGAAATATGTTAAGAGCAAGGACACTGCAGGGAGAGGGTCACAGTTCCCTTAATTTTAATTGTACCTAATGCCCAGTGAGCACTTACCCACTTCCAGCATTTAACAGCTCTTTGGTGAGTACCTCACTGTCCTCTCCCTTTATGGACAGCACAAGAGGCATCTCATCCATAGGTGAGCTGAATTGTTCTTTGGAGGTGACTTTCTTTCCACCGGCTGTAATCAGGTGCCTGCGGAAGCAGGGTCTTAACTCACACATTCCAGTTCAACATCTAATATTGGATGAGAGGATCCAGCACTTATTGAAACTCGGGGAGTGTTTTAATTGCCAAGAGCAGCCAGAGGGAAGACATGCTTATTGTGAATTGCTGCAAAAGCCAGCCTCCGCTTCCTTCCCTCTCTCTCCAACCGCATTTTTCTGCACCGCACAGGCAGTGAGCCACAAGGGACTTGGCTTGCAAATGGGAACCCACCTTCTTATTTACCAAATGCAGCCAAATCTCACCTTAATTCCCACGAAAACCTTAGCCACTGATACCGAGGCTTGTTTAAATTCCAGCAGAGAGCAACTTTGGGAAAAGGCAATCCTATATTTATCTGACTGTTCAGACAAAGCCTAGAATTAGGTAAAAAAATTACTTTAATTTCTTCATACAGTAACAGCTCAAGGAAAGTAATAGTGGCAGCAGTCTATCACTTAACTAAAAAGAGGGAGAAAACATCCTTGGAGGAAGTGGGGAGGGCAATCCGGTGACTATTCAGCCTGCAGGTTGCCTCTGCGGGTCTGCAGGAGGTAACACTATAGAGGTATTTAGTCAGGATGATGTGGACTAGCATGACTGTATCGTTTCATGCAAAGCAGCAGTAGCTGCCACCAATACCAGCTGGATTTGTAGCATGAACAACTCCACAATCCACTACCCAGTTCCTGATTCACCCTCTTCCCTGCAGTTTATCCTTTACAGCATGACCTACCAATCCCTACAGAGACCTACAGACGGTGGTAAATGATCAGAAGTTTTCAAAATTTTCAAGGATTTATGTAGTTCTAAAAGTTCACCAGAAGAAATGGAAAGATGACATTAGGTCCAGTTTAGAACATAAAGCAAATTTAACTTCAAGATGAACTGTAAAACCAAACCATTTCTGGTTTTGCTCTTTTCTGTCCCCTTAGGAAATCTCTGACTGATTCAGGAAGTCCTTTCCCTTCTCTTTTCTTTGTTTCAGCCTCTTTTTTTTTCTTTCTCTGATTAAATAACTGGCTTTCTTTTCCCTTTATTCTGCTGAAGGGCTTTAGCCATGTCTTTGGAGGAAGTGAAGGATATCAGAAAGCTTATAACCAGAAAGTCAGCTTTTCCTCCTGTATTTCGGGCTGGAGGAATGGTCACAGGAATGCTGTAAATTTGACAGACCAGTTTAAGCATTTCAATGGATAAACAAAGGTTTGGTGGAGGGGGTAAAATTTGACCATCTCATATGCTTTCCATGCTTAAGAGTTATTTCTTAGGGCTCCTTTGATTGCATTAACAGCCTGTGGTAGGGAATCTTTTTGCACAGCGTGTTTCCTCATCCCCCAGCTGCAGCTCAAAATCATCCCCAAATTTCAAGACTTTATCTGTCTTGTGGCCAAAACCCAATTCTGGGCCACTGTTCATGCGAAACCTGGTGCATGCTTTTGTCAGCATTCATCTAGGCCTCCCACTGACTATCCCACTGTAGGAAAAGCAAGAAAGCCTTCTCCATAAATATTTGATTTCTTAACAGCTGTACTCTGGCTTGCTTCTCCTTCCTCGCTGGCGTTGTGCACTACGCTTCTGCTCTGGGTGGAGCAGCCATCTCCGTGCAGAGAGAGCTCCTCATTAATTTGCATCTGGCCATTTACGATTTTTTTGCGTTATGCTAATGGTAGTGTCTCATATCCCTTTAGCAGAAAACACATAAATTGGCTCTGTCTTTTTCTGAGCCACCCCACGGGGACTCTCCTGAATTACAGCACATCTTAGTACTGATTACTTTTTTATTTCTCCTCTTAGGAAATGGATAAAGGGTTTAAGTTCTGACACAAACAGGAAAACACAGTAAGAGGGTTTCTCCTGAAGGCATCTACTCTTTAAATAGTGATGGAGCAGTGTCAGTCCGTTTCCCACAAGGGCCAGAAGCTCCGCCGCTCTTTGTTCCCGCAGCCCTTGTGTGACTAGAGGCAGAATATCCTATCACAGGCTGTCAGATAGCTCCCAGAATATGCAACTTGGTGATCATAGGCTGAGGAGGGACCCACTGCCACTAGGAGCATGAAGAAGTTGGGTTTCAGAAGGACTCTGCTCTGCTCCTTTAAGGATAACAACAAGCCTTTATTCTTCTCCGAGGTAAGAATTGCAGAATTTATTAAATCAGTAACTTCTCGGCCTTCCAGACCCTGTTCCCTCCCTCTTGTTTTCTTAAACGAGGAGTGACAGGAGGGGGAGCAAGCTGTCAGAGTTATCACTAGTGGAATTTTCCAGCTTTACTGGGCAGGAAAGGGGGGGACCAAAAAAAAAAATGATCCACTGTAGAAAAACAACTGGACACAGTGCAAGCAAAAGCAACTGCAGGATGGGCATATGCATGCTTTGCATTGACTCAAACTGTATGAAAATATGCCTCAAGAATCTATTAACATGAACCTGTTTAAGGTTTTATTAACAAGGTGTGCTTCTCGAAAATTATACTCTAACACAAATTTTTCTCACCGTTTATTCTTTTTAAAAATGACTTCTGCTGGAATAATGTTCTGGAGGGAGCAGAATCTTTACTTCTAATTTGATGAAGCACAGTTTTTTTCCCATTTTTGCTTTCATCTGGTTTTGGGTCAGAAATTTTCTTTTTTCAACTTTTGCCTTCTGATGTCATATGGTTGTTTATGATAATTCTGTGTATTGCAGCTCAGTGTCATGACCAGGCTCTAACTTGCACAAGTAGAGCTTTATACAAACCTAGCTGTAAGGAAAGAAGAAACTTGTGACTGATATCATTCCACAGGAGGAAGGCCAGGTCTGACAATTTAGGTGATGCATTCATATAGATGACATGGTTAAATGAGCTAAGGTGCGTCTCCATTCACAAATACATTATCCTAATCCACATTTTTCAAATTGTGCTCAAATCTGGCTCGGTTCTGCACACTTGGCAGGCAGGGATTTGTGGGTAGCGCAGGCTCTTTCTAATGGCTACTTTTAGTTTGAAGGTGCTTATGTCTGATAACCAGGTAAAAATCCAGGGCATGAGGACACTGGCGGTGAAGAGCAGCTAAAACTGTTTAGCTAGTAATGAAAACTGCAGAAATTCAAGGGAGCTGGAAGCTAGGACTTGTCCACATTGTTTTGAAGAAACTGGAAGCTTGTTTGTGTCGTCTAAATAAATGCAAACAATAGACCATCAATCCAGCACTCACGGACAGGCTCTCTCATCCCTCACGAAGGGATTCTAGGGGATTTCTCTCCTGCTGGCTGGCTGGCGTGACGCTCACAGCTTTGCACCTCCAGAGCAAACATCAGGAGTGTTTGAGGAGTTTCTTTTAGCAGTTCTTGCTCCATGGCAGTTTGCACACACTGAAATGGCCAACGCAACCTTTCCGGTTCCAAAGTCCCCCTGCAGCAAAATATCATGAGCCGGGGTCACGACCGTCAGCAGAAACAATACTCCTTGCCTTGGGGAAAACTTTTCAAGCATTTCTTCCCCTGTTATTCCCTCTGTAGGGGCAGCACAAGGCCTATACTGGGGATCAAATGGAAGTCTGAAATGGCATCAGATGCTGCAGAGCAGTACAATGTGATGATCATGGTACAATATGTTGAGTACTTAATAGATTTTAATTTACTTTGATCAGGATGAAAGAGCAAGTACTTTCTTTTTCCCTTGTCAAACATGAAGTCTCACTGAAAGGAAATCCAGGCAGTTAATATCTCTGGAGATTTGACTTTTGCTACCTAGATTCTTGATTGGTTTGTGTAGAAAAATAATCAGATCAGCAGGATTATTGTGAAATTTCTACCAGACAGTTACACTCCTAGCACTAATAGGGTTTCTTCAGGAAATACAGCATCATTACGAGTCCTCGCAGTGTTCTGTCAGAATGAGAGGTAGGGCATACTGGCATAAATGATTGTCCAAAATGCTTTTTGTAGTTTTGTGACTCCTTTTTCATATGAATAGGAGAGTTCTGAGGGATCTCACATCACCGGTTTTGCTCCTGTTTGTTCTCCGTGGAGGTGATCCTGTCCATGCAATGAAAAGGCAGCTCCCTCTTGGGTGTTATGGCTTTTTCAGGCAGAGGTTTGCAGTGCAATTGCAAAGTGATTCCTAATTCAGAAAGTCTCTGTGAGACACAGAAATGTAGATGTTTCTAGATAGCTAGAAATTCTCCACTGTTGATGCTGTTTTAAGATAATGACCAAATTCTGATGAAAATTGATATAGCAGCTCTAAGCAACATTGTATTTTGTTCAGCTTTCTTAATTACTTTTTATTAGAAAGTATCTTCAAATGCATTCTTTTGGAAAACCTTAGGTGGTGAGCTGTGCATTAGTGATCGTAATGATATAGCAGGCTCTTAATTTGACAGATCTTTCTCCCACCCAAATGATTCCAACTACTTTGAATAAAGTTTATTCCATTTTTATCTTGAATCATGCTTCCATTAAGCAACCAATTAATGTTGATGCCCTGGTTCGTGCTGTAAAAAACATTCCATTTTATGTGTTATCTAGAATTTTTCACAAAGGCTTTTAGGAGATTACTAAAATATTCCCTCCCTTTGTTCCCATCATTGCTGCGTATTCATACATATATTTATATGCAAGTATGAATCTGTATATATGTATAGTGATCTTCCCCTTATGATATTTTGTATGTATGTCATAAAGGAAAAGGAGGTTAACAGTACAATACAATACAAACAGGCTGACTTTATGGTGGTTTTGCAGGAACTCCTGCCAAGCAAAAGAATAAATAATAGCTGTGTTAATCAAAGCCAAATTTAAAAGATAAGGCTTGAATTTAGGTGGTAAAAATCCCAGAAAACTGGGTAAGCTTAATGCTCACAGGAAAAAAAGAACTCCAAGGACAAAGAGTGTAACGGTACAAAATTCAGTTGAGGGGAAATTTTCAAAAGTGCTTCTGTGACTTAACAGCCTAAGTACCACCTTCAAAATTGACATTGTGTGCAGGAGCGTTTACTCTCCCTGTAAGTCCATAGGGTTTGTGCTCCTGAATCCTTCAGTCATTTCTGAAAATAGGAGTTAGGTGACTGCCCTCCTAAGTCCCTTTTGGAAGCATAATCTGCAGTCACCTGGAAGTCCAGAAAAGATACTTGTCCAAGCAGTGGCTGAATACCAACCAGGGATACCAACTCAAACCAAAGAACTAGAGGTACAAGCATGATTATTCCCCTGTTTTGCTGGAAAGCCATTCATCATCTCTGTTTTGGATTAAACTCATGAAGATGCGTTAGCCTGTTCAAGATCTAATGGAAGCATTTTGAATCAATTGTAACTGACGTAAATATAGGCCTTGACTGGAAATCTTCCAGACTGAGAGAGCTGCAACAGTTCAGCCAAGATGTGTTATATCAAAAGCATGGATAAGTAATTCAGTGTCCTCGTGGGAAGGATAGCATTACAGCTTCACAACATTCATAAAGTGCCTGCACAGTGAAAGATCTAATGCGATCATTAAAAGATGGATGAATGCCCTGTGAATCTTCACGTCCTATCATGGATCATGGCTCTTATCTAGGCAGGAGTGGGAAGAGGAGCATGTACTCATGATGACAGAGGGCACAACAACAGCTTAGTCGTACTCATTTGACGTGAGCATGTGAGTTTTCAGACATGATTTACTATGTTTGTATAGCAATACTAATTACTTTTTAAAGGCTATCCAGCCAAGAATATGTACAGGGCTGACAAAGCTCAGTTAGAAACTTCAGCCAAGCTCTGCAGGACTTACAGAAGATTAGCGGTTCTATTACTCACGTTGTACCATAGCTTTAAGTCACGAACTAGCTCTTGTATTTTTAACCCTCTTCTGTGGCAAAACATCTGTGTCATTTTAGAGATGTCACTTTACCTCCCCCCATAATTCTTATTTGACAACGTGTCCGTGGTCCTGTTATGTTGGATTAGCTCTTCCCCTTATAGTTAATTAACTGCTGCAGGGGCTGCTTGGGCTTTTTTAGTAGTTACCAAATTTTTGGTTCTGCTGTTACTATCCACCGCATGATGATTTGGTATCTAGGTTCAGATTCCCAGCTGTGACTGACGAGAACTCAACACAGCTTAAAGAGGCAATTCTCCAAAGCCCTCTCTCCATTCTCCCAACTGACCTGGTGTAAACCCAGAACAGCTTAGAACAAACCAGAACAAACCAATAACTGTCAAAATAGCCAAGAGTAATCCTTTCCTGTAATACATGATGTATACAAAACATGTTGTAGAACTTTCTAGCATGGTTCTGGGCCATCTAGGGTTTCTGCTTCCCAGGAGAACACGAACAGGCATTTTGTACTTATGTTAAGGTGCTCGAAGCTAAGATAGTATTGTCCGTCTACAACATCTGAGCCTCGAAGACTTCCTTCCAACATAAGCCCGTTTTCCTCAGACATTTCCAAGAGCTACCTCTTACTCCCCCAGCGTCAATATCAAGACATTTAAACTTCCAAACCCTATGCACAAGAGTCATTTGGCTGGCTTCAGCAGGGCTGCTTGTAGGATGCAGAATTATTCATGTCACTGAGGAACTGCAGACAGAGGCACCATGTTTTGTAAATATTAGTGGTCTTTCTGGCTCCAGGAGCTTCAGGAGCTCCAGTATACTTGAAAAGTTAGCTTTGAAACACCTGGCATGCTGCAGCTTCCCTCAGAGTGCTCGTGGATGAAATTTTTGAGATAAACCTCTAAAATAAAATAAACAGGAGGAAAAAAAAGGTAGTTGGAGGACACTGGAAAGCTGCTGTGCATCACGTACTAGTATTCCCATCTAAGGTGTATTTTTTCTTATTCTGTTATTTGCCTTTTTTATGGGCATTGTAAAGAAGCATAACCTAGTCAAACATTTCCAGCTCTCACTGGAGTTGAGGTGGTTTGGAAGCATCATTGATTTGTTGGGCTCCTTACATAGAAAGGTCACGTTTTTCACAGGCACGTAGTACAAACATTTGAACATAAATTAGAAAAATACCACTTGAAATTTAGGGTGTTACCTTGAAAATTCTCATGATGTCCCCTCTATCTCTTTAGCACAAGCCCAGAAATCACTTTAAGATCCCAGTAAACCTTTTATACCCCATTGATTGGAATTCTATACCCAAAGTATAAACATGCATTGTTTTTCCCTTTCCCTTTTCATTTTTCTGTTGAAGACCTGAGAGCATAATAAACTAAATTTGATTTTGTGGTTCATTGATTCCTCGAAATATGGGAATGTCTGCTCTTTGGAGACCTGTGATCTTCTACGTGGTGTTCCCTGTCTGTTTTGTTTGTCCCCATCAAACTGAAGCTTCTGTTCCTCATCTTCAGCTCTGCTCCATCATTTCTTATTGGTTACGTCTCCCATCATCTCACCGCGACCTTTCATAGTACTGGTAATGCTACGAGTATCATCTGGCAACTCAAGAGGTTCTTGCCAATACATTTCTGTACCTACATTATAAATTAAAATTCTCTAGACCAATCTCCAATAGGAGTCTTCTACCAGCTTTTCCTTTAAATTCAGCTTTATACTTACACAACTGTGCTTGTACAGTTATTGATATCATGTCCTGAATGTGAGAGGCTACCAAATAGTATACTGCTATTTAATTTTAAAGTGAGTGAAACACCCTAAAATTTGACCAAAAATAAGATGAGTAAATTAGCGAGAAATTAGTTGTTCATTGTCTCCCTCAAAAATGTTGGTCAAAAATCTATTCTAATATAGCTTGCTTTTTAAAGCTTGAAGGTTAAATGTGCACTGCATTAGCAAAACTTCTGTTGGCTTCAGCAGAGCCAAGAGGATTTGCCTCTGTTAATATTGCCTAGCTGTTCGGGTTTTTTTAGTAGTTTATTTTTTTAGAATGTAAAGTACCGTACCTGCTTTGACTCCAAGCTTTTTTGTAAATATTTAGAACTGGATGGAAAGAGAGAGAGAGTGTGACTCCTTCTGATAAGGAGATATGAGGGTTAAACACTGCTGAAGAAACATGTGGGAACACAGTCATCAGCTGCAATGCCCATCGCTTGCCTTGTGCGTCAGGCCCCCCTATGTCGCACTGGTACCACCTCCTTTCTACACGGAGACCTTATCAGCTTCCCTGCTTGCACCACCTCTACACGAGGCTCTCACCCAACCCAGCAGCGCTTGCTTTCTGGAAAATGGAAAAGGAAGGGAAAGAGGCAGGGTTCAGGGATGGCTGCAGACAGAGGGATGGAAAGGGAGATAGAGATAGAGGTGAGGCCTCTTGTTGCCTCAAGTCATCCAGAATAAAGTCGCAGACTGTTCAGGTCATTGACAAGAGTTTCCATGTTGATGTACTTTCCATCAGGTTCCAGCTGATGGCACATCCATTTTTCTTCAGGTAAAAATAGGAACATAGTGCTTTAAGATACTCTCCAATATGCATCTTTTTTCATTGCACGTTCTTTATCTACACCACTTTATTAAGCAGTCTCATTAACAAAAGAACAGTCTTTTCAGCAAATTTGGGACTTTCCAAAGTAACACATACAATCTTTACCAATGTGCTTGAGAGGCAAAAAATAGAATTATGCGCACATCTTGATTTTTATTTGGCTACAGCATTTTCCAGCAAATTTTTCATTCCTTCTGACTGATTCAATACACCACAAAGTACTATACACCATGGAAAATACAAGCTGAGAGTTCAGAATTGCCTGACAGCCAACCCAGAGCTGCTGAGAAAAATCTAAATGGTGAGAAGTATATTTGCTCATGAAATTTTTGTGATTTGTAATAACTTCAACATTAGCAGTACCACAAAGACGGATGTTCTGAATTTAAACATAAGGGATAAATTAAGCCAGTGGGGTTGTAACAGTTTATAAGTATCTGAGAATCTGATCCAGGATTTTTATAGTGACAATGTGAAGTTGCTCCCCACTCTGTCAAAATATTCAAGAGTATCTTCACCACATAAGCATTTTAGTTTTAAAAGTTGCGTGTTGCTTGAATTTAAAGGTTCAATGTGTTACTTCACATTACTTCAGTCCAGTCCTGTGAACACCATTAAGCAAAATGTTCAAAAAGTTTTGTTGTGAATTGCAGTGCAACTGATACCATTCATGACTAAAATGTAAATGACTACATCAGAGAGTTTACATATTCACGTTTTGTAGCTCAATGGCTGCCTTCCATATACATTAAAACACATTTAAAGGAAAACCCTATAACTCGTGAAAATAAGTACTGCTTGTTTGCTTAGGTCCTGACGCCTTTGAAAGAAATGTAATGGGTGGAACTTTTACTTAAAAGGGTGCATTAATTATAGGAAGGGAGAAAGTAACAGCTGGACCTCACTTAAAACTAAGCACAACGAAAGCTTCAAAGAATTATTGCATGACTTTGAGCTCCTGTTTAGTTTACACGTTCACTCTCTAGAAGTATCTGCCTCCCTTCATTGATTATCTCAGGAGCTTAAAGAGCTTACACTTGCAATGTATATAGTTGCATCAGATGCCTTCCAGTAGACAGTATGGTCCAGTTCTTTATGTTATTACCTTAATTCAAGCAAAATGAATGAATTTGTCATTTGAAGTGCTTCAGAGGGAGAAAGTCCTATAAATACTGCGAGATCCTTAATGATAATAATCACGCTGCTTGAAAGGATACTCCTTTAGAATGATCTAAAATAAAAATAAGTACATATTCTTCCACAATTGCCACATAAGTGCAGGCAATTTTAGAAGCTGTACTGAAAGCTATAGAAAGTTTGACCCCTTCTGTTTCAGTGTTTTGTGATCCCTGATGACTATTTTAATTTTCTTTGGAAAATCTTGTTTGTGCTTCTAGAGCCAAAAATCTTTTAACACTGTCCAGTTTACATCCCCTGTGGGTTTTCGTTGCTTTGCTTCTTTGCTTGTTGAATGATTTAAGCCTCTTCGGACCTCTTGAACCTGTGCATTTCCTGCAGTTTTAACTGTATCCTGTTGTGTTATAAATAATGAGTCTGGCCAAGTGTGAGTTGCTGGCTAAAGCTTATCAATTTTATTGTGAGAGAAGATTCTGCATTAGTCTGCACGTTACCCTCCTCCTCCCAGCCTCCTTGGTTTTTGTAGTTGCACACGCACACACATGCATAGTGGCCTGTAATACTCCAGTTGGCTTGAGACGATGCTATCCCCAGGGTGTGCTCACAGGGCTGTTGCTTACCTTAGAAGTGATGCTGCCAGAGCAGTAGGAAGCAAAAAAGAAACACAGCTTTTCTACCACCTTTTCTGAGAGCTTCCTCGCTACTACAGATAGCCGCCTGAGGAGGGACCGAGTGAATGCAGTGAACAGCATTAAACTTTGTGCAGTACCAGAGTTTAGACAGGATCTAGTGCATTTGTGCTTCCCCGTCTCCTTTTCATTCTTGTGACTCTGCTTCATCTTTGGTTGCTACTTTGGGTAAGACACTAGGCAGCTGCTTGTGCCAAGCTGCGGAACGAAATGCGTCTGCCTCGTGCTTACTGTGTGGCTTAACTGAGTAATTCATGCCAAGGACCGGTAAAGTTACTGTAGCAAATCCAGGGCTGCCATACGTCTTGATTTCAAATTCAGTCTGGGTGGAATTCAAAGTGTTTGCTTTGGATTTTTGGGCACTCAGCTACCTAGCAATCTCTCTGGGTGAGTGCCAGACAGCTGGAATTTTTGGAGGCATCTACTCAACGAGTGGATAAATTGTACGGTGCATGCACAGTGAGCCCAACGCTCCTGGAGATCTCCATCAGCTCTGAGACATATGTACAGTGAACTGTCACATCCAGTGATTTCAATGCTCAGACACAAATAATTTGTACTGTACACGCACAATAGATCAAACATTTCCTGGAAGCATGGGATTTCCTAAGCCTACAGTACATGGCCCACGTGCCTATGTTTCTTCCTGGAAAACCTTGTTCTGCCTTAGATACGTGGATTTGTTTCACATAAACGCAATTTGACTTAAGCAAGCGCCAACACAACAGAAGAATTTGTCACCCCTAACAGTAAAAATGTGTTGAAAATATTTAAGATGTTTAAACTGGTTGCTCACAACCAGCTTTTGCTTGCTGTTGGCCATGTCGAGATGTTTTTTATCTTGTCCATACCCACTGAAAATTACATCTAATATACTCTGCCATGATCTGCTCATGTCCTTAAGTCTTCAGCATTCAAAACTAACTTATCCTCCTCTATATGAAAAGAATTTTCCAACTCACTTGAAAAAAAAAAGGTTAACAGAATGAGCGCTTGTTAGTGTTCATCATTTGGGAATCCCTGCTGCCCTTTAGGAACAGCCTTGTTAGAAGAATGAAGACAAAATAGAGTCCTTTCAGATTTTGACAGACGCATTGAAGCCATGTAGTGCACTGTCTCCATTGCATCGGGCCAGCGCTAAAGTGATGTGATTGCCAGTGTGGAAGAGAGGTCTGGGTCATGTCCCCAAAGGTCATCGTTGCCAGCAGGCAATACCTAGAGAGTATATTCCCTGCACTCTCCTAGCTCAAAGGGTCTGATTGTGAGAGCCCTCGCACTGAAACACACAAACAGAGCGAGATTCTTCTGCAATCTCCATGTTCAGCAGCAGAGTGGTCACAATGTGGCCCTTGTTCTAGACAGGGGACTTCCGTGCAGCTTATGAAAAAGTTGCGTAAGAGAGAGCTGAAGAACCCAAGGTGAAATGCATTTTTAAAAGCTGGCAGGTAACACCGGCAAGCAAACTCTACAGCTGAATCGCCTAACTCCTGTCAGCACCTTGATGAATTGCAGATGAGTTACGAATAAATAAATAGGACTCTCTTAATTCCTTTAAATCTTGTAAGTCTTTTCTCTTTTAAGTCTTTAAATCTTAAGACTCACTAAACAAGTCCTTTTGGCCCAAAAAATGTTTGTGGAACCAGAAAAGCATCTTTAGAAGTAAAATTAATAGTTGACAGAAGCATATTTTGTAGAATACAAAGACACGCAAAGTACTGAATTCCTGTGTTTTCAAATCTAGCCAATACAGTAAGGTGATAACTCAGCTTATTTTCGAACCCAGCTTTGTAACAAAGAGCAATGAGATTCATATGATTATGGAGTTCTGCTAGGCAACAGGATGAGAAAATGATTAATGAAATAAAATTCTATTCTGCTTCTCGCTCAAATACTCTGTTACAAGGCAGGCTGGGTGACACCTCCGTGAAATCAATGAGCATGACAGGCTAAATATTTACCATGCTACATGTTAGAGAAAGGACAGGGAAACTTTAGGATTCACTGCCTACAACTTGCCTAACATCTGCAAGATAATCAGAAACAGAAGTGTGCAGACGGAGTTGGGGGGATATTGTCTGAGATATGCCCCTCTCTGTGAGCAGAAGCCACCAAGCAAGGAAAGAAGGAAACAAGCAGGCAGTAAACTGTGCTGGAACAGGGTCACCAGGAAGGAACCAGAACACGAGAGATTTCGGGCAAGAGTAAACTGTGGCCATGAACTGCGCACAAAGATACTATTTCCAATTGCTGGACTCTTCCTTTGCCTGGATTTTGAATACATTTTAATAAAAAAAAATAAAAAAAAGAGAGAAAAATTGGAACATGACTGATTCCTAACATTTCAGAACAGAGAAAAATATGGCTCTTAATAAAGAGCAATAAATTTTGTTTCCCTGTCAGTGCAAGCTACCATCCCCTTTTTTACATTTGGGAAGAGCTGAGCAGGGAGAGAGTAATTATTTTTTTGTCAGAAGTTGGTGAATTGCTATGACAAACTGAAGAATAGAAAGATCTGGGTACAGGAAACAACACTGTACTCTGCCACTGTTCTGTTTTTCAGGCACTACTGACTTCACCGGATTATGTGGCTATACTGGTAGAATGACTGCAACATGAAAAGGTGGATCTTAGTCCTAAAATGACCGGGAGAATTTGCTTCCTTCATCTTCCCCATTCCTATAAATGTGCCTAATTGTGGTGAAACAGGTTCAGGACCCGCTGCATGAAATGAAGCGTAATGACCCACAAGAGTAATGTGTCCTGTCTCTGTGTAAACAAGGATTAAATGCTGGTTTTAACTACAAAATGGCTTTATTGCTCCAGTTTGTTTTATGGATTCTTTACCACTCATTACTTAATTAAACTGAAAACACAAGCCTGACTTTATCATTAGTCAGCCTGTGAGCAATCATTAGATGTCACCAAGCCAGCTCTTTGTGTGGTTTGACAAACCTTCCTTTTGGGAGTAGGGTAAGAATTGGTTATTGGATTTGGCTTGGCTATCCTGAAATCAATATGTGCTGTCAGACCCTGAACAGCACACTTCTGAACGATATACGGAACATAAAATATAGGTTCAGTGGGCCTCGTTTGCTATTGCGTTTCATCAGCATTATAAACATACACCAAAACCAGTGTTATAAACATCCAGCAAAACCAGAGTCACACACAGTTGAATCAGCCTCCTTGTGCCCCATGGAAATACCCTGCTCCTTTGCAAAAATCTTTCCACAGAAAGCTTTCTACATGGCATCATCATGTTTCTCCTCACTGGCACTCTTTAACACTTTCTCCTGTGACCAATATCCAGTAATAGAGACATTCTTTGATAACATTGGCCGTTCTAGTATATTTTTCTCTTCTTTCCTTTTTAAAGGGTTTGGGTTTATGTCTCTGTGGCTTTTTTTGCTTTTTTTTAATTCCACCCTAAAAACAATTTCAGCTCATTCGATACAATCACTGTAATTTATGCTTGGTGCTTTAAGATTCAACCTTCTCTCCCAGTATTTTCCATCTAGGAAGCCAGGATCTGAGATCCCTCCTGTGTTTAATTTAGTCAGCCTTTCAGATTAGCTCACCACTGCCCGCATGTGTGAGGGAGCAAATGAAACTGGGCATGAGCTTCATGATTGCTACTTGACCTAGCAAGACTGGCTTTCAAATTTTCTCTAAGAACAACAGATTAAGCACAGTGAAAAAAAATTATCCTTGTAAACTTTTCTGAAGACACCGAGAAAAAGAGCAAACAAGCTAGAAAGCCCTTAGGGTGAAAAAGGTATCAGGAACATAGGATTTCTGCTAGGAGAGTTCCCAGGTGATGGGCAACCTGGGCTTGTTGAGCTATTTCTGAGGCAGGCGGGCAGCTTGCTGAGTCAGTGTTCATTCAGTGTCCTTCAAGAATGAATTAAAAGTGATGAAGAATATGCTTTGCTTCCTCCTTCCTCAGTAAGATTTTTTTTTTTTTTTCCTGAAACTCTTTTGAGCAGCTTTGGCTGGAGGAAATGGAGACAACTGCCATTATCACATAAAAGCAAGACCACTTCCTCCAGGACAAAAGCCACAGGTATATGGGTCAAAACGGCAGCTGGAGGTCTTTTCAAATGCATGAGCTTTCAATAGGCAGACTCAGAATAATTGCAGAAGGTTTGTACCAGACCACCTGGAAGCAAACTTCAGCTGTTTACCAATAAAGCGCCTCTGCCTAACCTTTCTTGTTACAGGAATTTTACACAGCTTGACTTAATCCAGGCTGAGATAACAAGCCTCATATATGAGGTTCTAAGGAGACTTTGTTCAGCTGATTTTCCAAATAAGCTCTGTACTTTTAATTTTGTTGTAAATGCATGTTAATTACCCAGGAACCTTAGACGTATTTGGTAAATCTGGTTGTCACAGCAGTTGTTGCCAGGCTACGTGGTCTGTTTTGCATTTAACTTTTTGGTATGGCAATATTACAAAATAACATACTCACTGTAGGGAGAAAAGAAACAACCCGCCAAGCCTCCCTCTTCCTAATATGGTGAAATAAAAAGCCCTGGTTTGAGCTAGCTGAAGTGCTGATGGAGTCAAAGCCCAAGGATCAGTCTGGTGTGGTGCGTGAAGGGCACAAGGGTCATGGTCAAGCTTCACACTGGGAGGGCAGGAAATGTTTAAATTCCCTGACCGTGACTGAAAGATGGGAGCTAGTGATGCTATCAGGGGAAAAGCCCTCTTCTCGTCCCAGCACGTGTTTGATTCCAGAGTGGCGAGAGCATTCCTTCCTACAGTTGCTGGCGTGGGATATCTGGGCTGTGCTGTACAGCAGATGCAGGGACTTAGTTTTCACGAAGGTTTGTACTAAGCAGGGATACGAATTGCTCACTGGGCAGCAGCGTGGGGGATTCAGGCAGAGCCCCGCAGACCACAGGGAGATGAGCACCCCTGACAGGGGTGACAGGCCTTGGCCTCTCTCTCTGCTTGCACAGCGCCCGGTGAAAAGGGGCCCCAAATGCTGCTAAGAGCACCAGGAAATTTTGCCTTTTTCCTTATTTGTGCTCACTATCACCTTTTAAACAAAAGAGTGCAGCTTTTCACAACAGTAAGCAACTGGCTGGTGGGAGCTGTTTCCCCCATCCCCACCAGCTCCCAGCTGAAGAGGTGGGATTTTTCTGGCTGCTCCTCAGGCATTCTGCTTCTGCTGGTTACAACCTCTGCTTGAGGATGTTTGGTATAGTTATTAACTCACAATACTTAAGCCCTGTGAGACTTGCATTTATTATTTTTTCATTGCTGATGCAGGGAAGAAAGATAGGTGAATCCATTAAAAAAAAAAAAAAAAACACAAAAAACAACAGAGGCTGCCACTTACAGATTCATAATTACAGTAATTATGATTTATCAGGTACCCGTCATCTGAGTCTTTGCAAACTAAAGCCAACTGAAAAGCTTGCATCTCCCCAGAGGGAGAGCTACATGGAAAGCACTCAAATAGCTATAACGACAGTTGTGTCACAAATTCTTCTCAGATTTGGTGACTGTGGCTTGTTCTAATTAAAACAGTAACAGTTTCAGCGCTATGTTTAAAAGCAAACAATCATTTGCTCTTTATGAGGGAAAGAAAAAAAAGGATAGAAAAAACACTGAAGATAACACTTTTTTTCCTGGGGGACGTGTCTCCACAGTACATTTTCTTCTGCTGAAACATTGCCACCCATCAGAAGGCTTTGCTTCCCAGCAGCTGACCATGAGAACACGGGCAGGTTTGGCAGCCAAATCATCTGTGTGACACCTCCCCATGTTCAAAAAGGGGCAAAGGCCTGAGCTTTGCCCTTTTAAAACGCTGATAATATCCACAGCTGGGTTTGTTGTGCTCCACCGTTTCCACTGTGGCCTCCCCCCCAATCTGGGGCTCAGACCTAACCCAGAAGGAATCGCCTGGGACCACCCAGATGAAGCGAGGAGGCTCCAGAAGCCTTGGGGAAGCAGCCAGCCCTTTGCTGGTGAGGGGCGATGCAGCAGAGACACTGGCGCAAAGGGGGGAAAGCACATCCAGTTGGTGGTGTTAAATAATATATTGTTTACACATCCATTACGAAAACTTTGACAAGGAGGGAAATACAGAAAAGGAAGTAACTTTTTTTTTAGTGGAGTAAAAGTGATGCCTGTGGTTTTAAACAAAGGCTTGTTGGCAGGATGATGCCATAAAGAAAAGGAAGAGAAAGGGAAACTGCATTTGAATTAATTCAGATAAGTGAAGGCCAGAAGACCTTATGACAGAATTTTCCATTAATTCCTGTAGTCTAGCTCTCTGCCATAATTACGTTACCTCCTGACTCCTTTGTACAAATATTGTTGTGGTTATTACTGTTTACTGTAACTACTGTTAATTACACTTACAAAAGCTTCTTACAGTATTGCAATTATAATAATGTGAAAGAGCAAAGTCAGACAAGACTTTCATGGTAGGTATTTTACAAGATTTTGTATTAACTTGTATAACTGTCTTCAGCTGCAAGAATTTACAGTGGGAAAAGACAAGAACAAAGGGTTAAGGAACAAACTTCTTTGTTCTGGTTCCATCACTCTGTTGAACCATCACTTGAAATTTTATTTTTAGTGAATCATAATTTTCTTTGAACCTGTGATCAAAACCTTCTGTTTGGCCTAAAACATACTATTTCATTTCAAAGACAAATTTTGTTAAGATTTTGTGTATTTTAATTTCATTTTAGAAATGGATTTTTTTTAAAGGATTTTCAAATAAAAGGTAATTATTCTTCTGAATTAAAATATTTCAAGTTTTTAATTCTTTTCTAGAGTCAAGATGAGTTTGTAAAATATTTCACTGTTCCAAGTCTGATTGTTTTACCCTAAAGAAGTTTGCACAGAACCATTTCAGCCAGCAAGCAAAACAGGAAGAGATAGAAAGAGAAACTGAGGCACAAAGAAGTTAAGATATGCTTCCAGTGTCTCATTAGATAGGTATCAGAGTTAGAAATAGAAATTGCATCTCCTGAGTCCCCCTCTAGGGTGTAAAACACTAAAGGATATTAAAGAGATAAGTTATTAGATGTAAAATAAATTTCCAGCCATAACTGTTATGAGCAACAGAGATCATGAAGACCACCAGAATTGTGCACTTGGCCTCCAACATCTTGTTCCCTGCTTGCTGGCACAGTCACAGTTGAAGCCCTAGTGCATGCTTTGTCTGTGTGGTACAAGTTAGCATGATAGAAAAATAAAGTATTTTTATTTTCGTCTCTATCTCTTTTCAGAAAGTCTCTGCCTCGTTGTCGAAGAATTAACAGGATGCTTTCCAATGAGTCAGCACCTCCTCCTGCATTCAGTCGCTCCAACTCACAGGCCTCCATGGACAGCACCTCCATGGAGGACTTCTGGTGTGAAGTGGAGAGCATCAAGGAGAGCAGTGAAGATGGATCTGAAGAGGCAACACTCTTGGAGTTCAAACCTGCTGATGGTGAGCACAAGAACACCACTTCTTCCTCACACCTTGACTTTGCCTCGTCTCTTTAGTGATGTCCTGGTCTCCTTCCTACTGTCATCCAGTATGAGCAAAAGTGCTAGGCTGGATCTATGATCATTGTAGCTCTACTTCTGAATGTCGCAGTCAATGTACAAGAGATCACTGGAGAGAAGCAATAATTCAACCTATTTTTTGCCGTGGGGCTGGTAATAGGCTTCTGAAGTAGGGTTTTTTCCACCAACTTTATTTGTACTTCAGGAGGAGTCATATGTAATTCAGAAAAGGGAGGCACTAAATGTAAACTTCATCTCCAGTATTAAATAAAATAAACCAAGCATATAAAAGTACCAAAAAGTTCATTTAGTATACTGGAATTTTCAACTTTCTGGCTTTTGGTAGGATATAATGCAGAAGTTATGAAAGTCTTGAAGCAGTTTTTAGTTAGATATCGTTTGCTGCTATCAGAAATTTGATAACTGACTGTTTCTCTGATTGTCCAATTCAGATATAATTCAAGGAGAGATTAGAGATAAGTCTGAATAGATGGATGCCTACATCATTCAGACTCCCCACTTGTCAAAATTCATTCATCAATTATACAAATTATGCTGAAGGTTTTACTAGCTCATTCTGTTACCTTAATGTTTTCCCCTCTACCTTTTCGTAATATATTTGGAAAAACATGTAATAGTCTGTACTATCTTGTTGCAATGCAGCTTTGTGTTAGATGATTTGATAATATCTAGAACAGCCGTTCTCATTTTTTTCCAGTTATGACCTGACTTACAAATGCATTATATTGTGCAACACAAAATATCAGGTGTTACTATAGGATGAAACTGAAAGGTCATGACCCACTGATAACTGCTGCAACCCTTTTGTGGATCATGGCCACCAGTCTGGTAACTACTGATCTAGGGACAGATCTTGAAATAATGGTCTGTTCTTTCCATGCAATTATTAACACAAGTGACGATGTATTTTTCTTACCTTGACGTGCAATGGGATGTCATTAATTCTGCTACCAGGAAGAAGGGTGAAAAGGGGGAAAGGGTGCTACTTTATTAAGCAACCAAATGTGTACCCAGTCATGATAAGTATCGCACATATCTAGCTCCAACCACATATTGTTTCCATGGGGGGCACCTCCCATTCACTAGTTCCAGGTAGGGAACTAGTTCCTGGAAGTAAAAGGAGAAGACCTCTGTTCACCAGAAGTCTCAGTCTGCTGTGAGGGTTATGGTCTGGCAGCTTAAATCCAAAGTGCATTTCTTTGTGCTGGCCTATGGTCTCAAATAAAAATAAAACAAGGTGTAACTTTGAAACATTATGGTTATTGTTATGGGAAGGCAGAAAAGCAGTCTGCGTCAATCGGGTTGACCATACTGGGAAAATTCCTGTCTGATCATGCTCTCTACCTTGGAGAACCCAGAAAGAGATTGTGAACCTCTCAGTATCTTCTTCATGCAATTGTCAGCATGAACTGGCTGTCCCTGACTTGTCTGCGTGGTCAGAGGAATGTTACATATCTGTGAGTTACCAAGCTGGATAAGTTAGTAGGACAAGGCAATACAGGAGCCCGTTTTCCATGTTCTCAGAAACTTTTCCATCTGTTTCATCACTGCTGAGCTAAATCTTCAAAACAGTGCAAATTCTGCTGCAGTCCCATGTTACCTTTTGTCTGATTACACCTCATTACATTGTATTGATTTTTTACCCTCTGTCTTGAATTAAAAATGAGACCGCAAGGTAAAATGCAATACATCTCCACACTTCATTTACCTTCATACTGTTGTTTTAAACACATGTATATTGCATACATCCACAGACAACCAGGCAGTGCTTGTTCTAGGTGTTAACTTCAGGAATATATTCAGTCTGGGATTATAAATCTTTGAAATAATAGTGAATTCTATTAAGCTCCTAATAGGATAATACTCCTTGCCAAGGATCAAAACACTGAAAATCAATGTGGAAGTCCTCAGGGCAAAATAAAAACAAATATTCATCACCCTTTTGAGTTGTATTTGAGAGGAAGAGGTGCAGAATACTTAAGAAGGAAGCCAAAGGGTGATAGCAGCCAAGCACCACTGATATTGTCGAAACCACAAGGCTGTTTTTTGCCAGACCACATGTGCAAGGGGAAAACACCAGCACACTTACTCTGGTGATGTTAGTAACTAAGTAACTAAGGTCAAGAAAGAACAGAAGATCATAACAAGTGATACAAGGGACGAAAACGTAGGGGAAGAGGAAGTCATGGGGTATTTAAGATGGCAGTGATGTGCAGAACTGCTTTAACACTTGGTGTTACAAGGCTGGGACGCTGTGAGTTATTTGAGGTTATATCCAAAATTCAAAGAAAGGCACACCTCTTTCCTGGCAATCTCTATGACAAAAAGAGAATTATCAACCAGAGGGAACCCTCTTGATTATCTTTTTGTCTTCTGGTGGAGCAGAATCAAACACAGTATCAAGACCCTGCTGTATAAGTAGCTACCACTATAAAAATAATGTTTTCTAAAACAACATGTTTTTCTTTTATTTCTTATTTAAAAATATGCATCATAAAATTTTGAGGGGGCGTTTATGCAGAAATTCATTCTCTTTAATAGTTTTACTCCTCTGGTTGTTGTTGTTATTTCTTAGTCTATTGTTTGTGAGTGGTTGGAACAGGAAAAGGGCAATAGCCAGAGAAAACAAGTCACAGGGGTGGCTGGTAAGCAGTCACAATTTCGTGTCTGCTTTACTATTTTTCATAGCATCATGAAAGCCAAGTTTGATTAAAAACTAGATTCTTGGAAAGAATATATCAGGACAAAAGCCAAAATGAATATAATTAAGAAACTGGAACATGAATGGATGTGGCTACAGCAGCAGCACACAGAAATGAGACCTTGTTAGAAAGAAGAGTGAGGACAGCAGAAGAACCGTTGGTTCAAAGCTTACAAAGGAGGGAAAGGAACAACTTGCCCTCTTGTCTGTGGATGCAGAAAGGATGTTAGCAAAGAAAAGCTGTTTCGCGGGATACAGGGCTGGTCACAGCCCATCTAACACAGAGCAGGGGTTTTAGAAGCAGATATTTTTGTAGACCTTTGTAAAGAGATGAGGCAGTTAACAACAAAGTCAGTGGAGGTGCATGTGTAAGATGCTTTCACTTGTCCTTACGGTCCAGCCCTGTAATTTTCTTTTTTGTGTATCTAACTGCCAAAGCGCAGCAAACTGGTATCTATCAATCTGCCTGCATTCTGGTGTCAAGAACAGGCAATAAAGGGAGAGTGGAAATACCAGCCTGCCATTAAGACCAGTGCTGGGACAAGAACAATAACTGCATTCACTAGTTGTTTTATAGAACATGCTGCAAATTAATCCATTTCCTGTTTGACATGTTTATTTGTAATACCTTTTCTTCAGTCAAGGCTGGAATGCAATTTTTGTCTTGTCTCCAGCAGGATATTGCTGAGCTAGGATTGTTCACAGAACTAAAATTAAGGCCCTCAAAATCTCCTGTGTGAAGAGAGATTTAAAAAAACTACGACTGTTTACTTTAAAAAGCAGACAAATAAATAGGCAATGACAGCAAAATTTAAAATTGCTAAATGATTTAGCCAGGAAAGAAAATATGTTTTCACACAGTGCATAAAGTCACTGTGGAACCAGTTGCCATGTTGAACCAGTTGAGAAGCAGGCACTAAACAGGATTCAAGAAGATATTATTCGCTAATCAAGATGTCAAGAAATTCTGGGGTGTAGAGTGTTAGCCAGTCTTTAATTATTACTAGAAATCATGATGATACCTGGTATGCAAGGATAGCTATCTCTGTGTCTTCCACCCCTACCTGAACTTTTTGATATCTACCCTACCTGACCCTTGTTCTTTAGTGAGCAGCTCTGGCTCTTAATCATCTTGTTCAAAAAGGGCTATTGGACTAAGTGGACATCACACTTCTCTCAGTGTGGCATCTTCGCTGGGTGTCTGATTTCCAGCTGACTTTGGCATCTTAAATCTCATCTTTAGTGTGCAAAGACATTATTCTATTGTACACACCACTTCAGTATTTTTGCTTATTTTAATTGGAATACAAATTTAAGTTCCACCTGCAAAATGGCTTCACCCAGTACAACATGGTATCAATGGTAATCAAGGGGATTTACACTCTTGAATGAATGAGGGGTTAGCTTTTTGCAACCTTGTTGTGTCAAGCTTGGCACTCTACTGCCTTCTTCACACAAGTGTGTTGATGCACAGGTTAAAAATACCTCTTCTGTTCTTCTCCTAAGCCTCTCCTGTGCAGAAACTGCCAAACTGAAAGTTGACAGTATGTTGATAAAACTAAATTAACTCACACTTGTGGCCTAAGAAAGATTGGAAGTGGAGTCTTCTCAAGGTAAAGGCTAAGGCAGCAATCCACTGTGCCACCTCCCTTCCTTCAGCCCCCTCTCCCTCCTGTGTCAGGCCTGGTAACACACTCTCTTCCTCCGCAGAAGGCGAGCTGGAGGCAGAATGGCTGCAAGATGTAGGTTTGTCTACGTTGATCTCGGGAGCTGAAGAGGAGGATGGCCAAGCCCTGCTGTCCACTCTGACCCGAACTCAAGCTGCTGCCGTACAGAAGAGGTACAACACCTACACTCAGACCCTGAGGAAGAAGAACAAGCACACAGTCCGGGATGTGCGAGATATCTTTGGCACCAGTGACTCTTCTGTAAGTAGCCAATGCACTCTAGCAAATGCTTAATTTTTATGCATTTTGCAAGTAGCTCATCAAAGCTTCTACCAGACAGGAACCCTTTTCTGCTGACAATGTACAGAGAGCCAGTAGCAGTTCCTGACACTAAGTCCAGACTTTTAATGCTGTATTTACTACATTTTGAGAGGAAAGGAAGAAACCAAATAAAATAGATGGTGCACGGTTTTGCAACTAACCTGTAACAAAATGTTGTATCTGTTGCCAGCCTTCCTCCTGCAATCTCCTATCAAGACTAACATTTGCTCCCTTATTTTTTGGAAATTGGTGAGTTACTCTTGGCAGCTATTCAAATTTTTGCTGGCTTCTGGGGACACTTGTTATTTACTCAGCAGTCTCAGCAGTGAAGTAAAACTTCTGTAATGAAGCAACTGGGGTTCAAATATGCATAAGCAATTAAACACCTGCCGACATGATTGCAACTGGTACACTGGCAGTTACATTTCACTTATGTAGCAAATGAAAATCTATAAACTGTTCATTTGCTTCATGGCTTCAGAAATGAGCATTGGCACTAGTGGTTTCATTCACTTTTCCTTGAGGATAGATCTAAACTCACCAATTCCTGTCCCCACAAGTTTTGGTTTTGGTGACTGCAGTCAACTATGTGAGTTTAGTCCAATGCTCAAATCAACATGCATGACTTTAGATATGTCACTCGTGATATCTTAAATGAGAGTCGCCAATAAGCTCACAAGCTCACCTTTGAAATTAGTATTAAAGTTCTCGCCATTGCAAAACTCCAAGAAACACTCTTTTATTATGAAATTGTTTTGTTCTTTGCTATTGGTCCTACCTTCTCCTCAAAGCTTGGCATCCTGGATGAATTTAAAACGAAAAATTGGAGAACAAAATTGTAGCTGCATAGTTATGTTAAAATTACAAAGACATAATAGTTGGGGAGTTAACTTATTTGTCTCCAATTTAAGTATCTGGGCTCTTTTGAACCTCTTGCACATATCCCACAAATACATCCAGAAGCATCCAGTAGTTTCCTGTGGGCAGACTTTCTTGCATGAGAAAACCTCAGGCATGTTTGCATGAACATTAAAAAGTTGATCACACTTCTTATTAGATTAGCACACTTTTCCCATTTCAAGTATCTGTAAACCCTAATATGTTTAAAAATTTTTAAAATTGCAATAAAATCTAACTTTCCCAATAAATTTCAATCAGCCAAATAAACATTGTACTTGTTCTCTTGGATGGGCATATTATTGATCTGATTTTGACCTGCCTATTTTTCACCTCTGTTTCTCACTTGCTAGAGGAGTCAGAAGCTTCAGAGCCATTGCCCTTCAAATCACTGTTTTACCTCCTCTGAAATTCAGCTCACCTACTAGTTCTGCATTTTGAAAGTCTGAAAGATAAGACTGAAAAAGTAATTAAGACTTCTAATTCTTCTTCCCACAAAAATATGCAGTTCTGCAGGATGCTTACCTAAATGTTAAACACAGACACACAAATACCGCTCCAGAGCACACCATCACCTCCCTCCAAAGGACTGCAAAACAGATTGTATTTCTAAAAGCCTGCAAGTTTCCCAACACCCTTTGGGCATTCCCATTGACCATTGCTCCTAATCCTAATTTCTTATTATGGGATTTAGACAGTTTGTCCTAATTATGAGCTCCATGGGGACAGATGCATTGCAGGGGGGGACATGTTTTGCCCCAAGCTGAGGGTTTCCTGAGCAGTCCTTTGTAAGGGGGTGTCAGCTGAAGCAGCCCTTCATGCTCTACTGCCTCTCCAGTCACAGCACTATGGCTATCAGTGACTCTTCATGATGAATCAGTTTGGGAAAGTGATCCAGAATAAAAACCACTCAGCCAAAAAATAAGAGCAACAGGGAAGAAGGAAGGGCAAATCTTTTCAGCAAAGCTCCTGAAGAGAGGTTGGTAAAAAGACTGCTTGAAATGACGTGCAGGAGTTTTGCTTTCCCATCCTGTTTTTTTAGTTGGGAATGGAAGAAGTAAACATGTTGCAAATAGCAAAACAGCTCTAATTGCTTCACCTAACTCTATAATCCTCCCCATTAGGAGGATGGACTTACATCTTCTTCCCAACAACCTAAGCATTACAGGAGCCTAGAGGAATGGGTCACAGGAAGGATTACTCTCTTCTGTGGCTAATGATGACAGAAAAGGTGATTATCTCACTAGGGTCACCTGAGATGAGATTTAGTGAACCATTGAAGAAGCATAGATAGTTGCTGGGGGGGGGAGGTAGGGAAGGTAGATTTGCCCTAGTTTCTTTTCTCTATTCAGAAAAACGCTGCTTGCTAGATGTTTTGCTATTACTGCCTGGTGGCCAGTGTCTATGTGGGTCAACACCAAGCAAAGGATGCTTTTCCCTCCTCCTGCCTTGAGGTCCATCCCCTCAGGGCAGGAGTGTTCCTTCAACAGCCCAAGTGGACTAAAATGAAAGGAAACAAAGGTGTATCTCCTTTTGGAGGAGTTGTGGTTTGTCCTTTTTTTTCTGCTGGCCACCCTGGAAAGATACTGTGACCCCAGGCACAAAATGCAGCACCTGCGGTACCTCCCCCTTCCGAGACTGATGCCTCGGTGGAGCAGCCTGCCCCAGCTGAGGTGCTTCTTCAGACAGGCCTACACGCAGCAGGCTCGACTGACAGCCACACAATGGAGATTTAAATTGGATGGTTTATTAATCACAGTGGCCTGATTTTCCTTAAGCTGGTATCCCGCTGCTTCCATCAGAAGCTATCGGCTCTGGTAGTGCTCAAAGCCTAGAAAAATCAACAGCAGAATACAAATTGGGGGAAAACATTGATTTTATTATTGGAGGGAGGAAACGAAGCATTGTGCTCATTAACAGCCCAATCCTGTACGTTGTGATCAGCCAAAACTCTTTAAGAGTTTTAGGAGCATTTTACTTGAGCCATGCATGAGAAAATCATGTCCTAATTAAAGAAGAATCACTAACTAACCCAGACCTAGTTGCATGAAAAGGCATTTGTGATGATAGCGCTCAGAAATATGAATATATCCAAAGCATGGGCAACTTGTATCCTGACCAGAGCTATAAGGCTATCCTCCTTTGCCTTTATTGCCCTTTGCTGCAGGGCTGACAATAGAATTTGGTCGCTTTGGTGCTCCAATGATTTGTTTTTACATCTTCTACAATGAGGGTAGCTACTAAAGAACTATCATCTACCTCATCTCCATCTTTTCCTTGCTCTTCTGTTTTCCTCTTCCCATTGGAAATTCCTGTGTACATTGTGTCAGTAAACACTGGGCTCATTTTTAGTATTGGATAATGAGAATTGTCTAATGAATCAGAAATCAGGATATGAGAAGTCTTGCCTTCACTGGAGCCCCAGCCAAATGAATATAAGCTGTCTTGACTTAGTTAAGGACCCAGGTTGACTCTTGGCCTTTCACATTCATTAAGACATGCACTTCCAAAGTTTTTTAATCTTCTTTTTTACTAAAGAAACAACTGGATCTTGAAAATTCACACATTAAAAATACTTTGTTCCCAGTCTTCCCTTTCTTTGTATCGTATTATCCTAAGATTTTAAAAAAAGAGTGGTAGGAGTGGTTGTTGCTCCTGTTTGGAAGAGATTTTCACAACAGAGACAGAGATCTGGCTTCTTTATACACTCTCCCTGTGAAAGCTGGGAAATAAGACAAAGAATACGATGTTTTTAGCCATCCCCTGATATTGTATGTGGTTCATGATATCCAATTGCCACAGGCTAGAGCAGCCTGCAGGCTCTTGCAAGCACTGCTGGGTGCCAGGCAAAGCTGTGCTGTCAGCTCCCCTCCACCAGCTCCACAGTGCTTAGCCAAACCAGGTTGCCACAGCTGCTTCACTATTGATTTCACCTGTGTAACAAGACGGGAAGGATTTTTTTTTTCTTACTAAACTTGATTTCCTGTAAATCTATGCTGTTCGCAGGGTTAGACATTTTGAGCAGTGAAAGCCAGTTGCTAATGTTTACCATTAATTTCTCCATCTGGGTCTCAACAAGCAGAACCGCTCCTTTTATGTTTGATTTTCCCAAATTGCTGAGGCAAGTTTAACTGTCCCCTTCACTTCCATACTCCCACCTGAAATTTATCTCACTTTTTTATGTCCTAAAACCTTTTGTGTAAATGTTATTGGATTTTATCATAAAAGCATCCTACAGCTCTCCTTTTAAAAAAAAATCAATGGTCCTTACAGTCTTCTGGCAAAGGAAGTCCATGTGACTCAAATCCTGTTTGCTCTCAAGTTTGCAGTCCATTGAATGTACTCTCTCAGGAGAGATTTTATTCATGTTACATTTGACTTTGTTACCCAAATAGCTCAGAGGATAAGACCGAATAAAACAACTGCAACATTATTTCAGGCTTCCAATTGGAAGAGCTGCCTGTCTTTTAAGTATCTGGCATTTTTTAGCAGCTTGAAGTCTGCTCCTGTGCATTGGCTACAAACGAAGAAGATAGATAAAATTTCTGCCCTGAGGCATTGCTGCTTGTTGATAAACAGCCGATTTAACAATTTAAAGAGCAATTTAAAGAGTGGCTGTTCTGGGCTCATCTGGGCCCTCAGCTGCAAGTTTCAGCCTGATGCTGCTCCATCAGGCTTGTGGGCGTGAGGCAGCAGGTTTGAAAAAGAGGGGCTCCAAGGGCTCCCACCAGGATGCAACGACAAACAAAAAAATATAAGGCTGGTTTGGGGCATTGTAGTTATTTTCAACTGAGTACCTGTCACAATATTTTTTAAATTCCTAGCATTTGTTTTTTTTACCCACGAATATGGAGGTGAGCTGCTACTGCCCCACATACGCACAAACACTCAGATTTGCCATTGTGATGAGTCCCAAAACTGCTGAGAAGAAGGTCCAAACTCGGCTGCCAAGAAGAGGTGACAGTGCTTGAAAGTCACCCCCTGGGGTTCAGACCCCCTTCTCTGCTGTGCCACACGCGCTTCCCCCACTTTCACACAGAGCAGAATGATTTCTGGAGCAGAAAGAAATGAAGTTGACTACAAAAAAGGTCTTCTTTTCCTAAAAAACTGTTTTTTCAGTTCACTGATGAAGTGTTAGTATATAACCTGTGGGAGGACATCCGTCCATTAATAATTTGCTGGTGCTCAAATCCTGAAAGGGGTTGAACAGCCTGATTTCTGACAGGTGCGTGGGAGCAGCGGATGCTTGACGTGTCAGAGAGTCCTCAAAAAGATTTGTGGCCAAAATGATTAAAACCAGGATGGATTACAATTTGACAAGGACCTTTTGCTTAGTACAATTATGTACGGCAATTTACTTAGCAAATTTCAGTCTTTATATAGGACAGGACTCATTAGCTACAGTGAGCTGCAATATTACTGACCTCAACATGATCCAAATCTGTGCAGCCTCGGGAAGATTAATTCTCAGGCTTGGCTATGAAAAATGTGCTCTGGCGAATCACTACAGGTTGTTTAAACTTGGCAAAAGAGTGTAAGCTAAGAATGATAACGCTGTTGCTTAAACTGTAGCAGTTTCTGTCCATAGACGTTTACCTTCACTGCAGTCTGATCATTTTTCCTTGCCTATCAGCCCACATTTGAGACAGTTCCAGTGTCACCAGTTCCTTCTAATGGTATCCAGCTTCCTGGGCAGAAGCCAGTTTGGAAATCAGTTAGCTGTGAGTATGCCAACGTGTAACCAGTGTTCACTTCCTCCTAGGAAAATGATAGACAGAAAGATCCTTTTGTGTTCTGAGGTTAGTCCCCTCTTCCATGTTGGGGCCATGCTACATATATTTCCTTAAAATCATTGTCAGCTTGTTGTCATGCAGGAAACAAAGTTCCCCATTCAAGACTGTTGTTGTACAGACACAGATTGCTGCCCTTGAGGCATCGGTGTCTAAAACATGATCATCATTGCAAGGCTGGGAATGTAAAAATAACCTCTAAACAATGCAGTGCAGAATTTGTTCAAAATATGTCAGCAGTATATTTTCTTGTTGCAAATCATGACAAGATGCATATTTCCTTTACATTTCTACTCCAGTACTGCAGAAATTGTAGTGTTAGAGATTTATAATTTTTCTGGTTCTGCCCTATTATTCTGGTCTCCTACTGGTGTTATTTTGGACGTCCCTTAAAGACTTTGCCCTGACAGTGACTGGCAGTGCTAATGAAAATGATAGCTCTGCTCTACTCAGTGTCTGGATAACTGTCAGCAGCCTTCCACGGGAATGTCTATCTTTTATTTGGAAAGCTCTTCCCATCACCATTGTTCGGGGCTTAACTAAAGGGATACCAACATCTGAGCTTCAAAACTAGTCTCTTAGATGTTTAACTCTGGATATAGTGCCACAGATATCTTCCTTGGTTGCAAAAGCTGCTCTGCTGACACCTCTTCTCTGCAAGCAGCTGTACTAAAACCGATGGGGAATCAGATGGCGAGGGGTACCATGGACAGTCTGTGGTCCCAGGGCCAAGGATGGAAAAAGAGATGGAAGACATCTTAAATGGCTTGGCCGTTAGGTAACATCTAAGGCCACAGTTCAGAAGGCAGAAGCCACTTAATAACACATTTTTAGCTTTTTCAAACCATACTTGCAAAACAAAGTGCCTTGCAAAAAATGTTTAAGTCCCTGTATCTGTAAATGCAATGATTCAAAAATCATGGGGCATCCACATGTTTATAAAACATGTAATGCTTTTTAATTCACTTTCTGATTTCCATGGCTTTTGAATGCACTTGAGTCATGTTAGTAAACACTTCTCTGCAATCCTGGGGGCTGAAATTTTACTTCATTGCCAATGAAAATTATGATTCTGTTCCAATTGCGTGTGTCTAGGAGCTGGACCATAAGGGAAAACATAAAGTTGTTCTGAGATGTGAGAGATCAGTCATGAAAGTTGGCAACACTGGAACTCATGCATGTTATCACACTTTGGACTCCATTGACAATATGGTATTTCTGTACTTGCTTGTACTGATTTCAAAAATTTGCCTCTGGCATCCACTAATTTCAGCAGTTGACTAAATTTTAGAGCAGACCATTAAGTAATTTCACAATATCTACCAGAAATTCCAGTAGATATAGTGTTTTTCAAACTGGAAGATTGTACATTGAGTCCTGTTTTGGTGGTACACACCTAAACTAGCAACTGTGAGAAATATATGTATGGGAGCATATAAAATATATGCACAGTGTCTTATGATTGTAAATAAGTTAATAGTGACCCGAGAAACTGTGTCAACAGCCTTTTTTCTGTCAGGGACTTTTATTTTTAATTGTTCATTAGACAAGTGCCAACACAGTTTGCTGGCCTGGGTAGACAAGGATGGAGTACAAAAACTTGATAATTGCTGATAAACAGGAAGTTCCAGCTTGACTATCTTTCTCACGAATAGCAACAAGTCAAATAACCTGAAATGAAAATAGGGATTTTATTTCTAAGGGGTTATTTCCTCCAGACAAAACAGGAACATGCTGAGGTTTACACTGAAATTCCTTTTGAAGCACTTCCTTTATTACTTTCTCAAGATTTTTGTCATCTTAGTTCAATTTTTTAATGTCTTTGTACTAAATGCAAGCATACATTCAGCATTCATATATAGTTTCCCTTATTTCCAGCTAATAGCTGCTTAGACTGTGGACTAGACAAAGGCAGCCCGTCCGTAACTGAAGAGCTCTCCTATGAGGTCTCTTTCTCAGAATCCATTACGGTCCTTCCAAAAACCCAAGAATGGCCGAAAAACCAGAGGTTCAAAAAGGAAGACTCTGCTTTGCCTGTAAGTTTGTTCTCGATGTATTTCCTCCATTGTTTTCTTTAACCCATTAATTTCCTGCTGTATATCCCCAGAGCATTGGAGTTCATTAAGATACATTAGCTGTCCTTTGCTGTGCATGCTTCATAGAGGCTGCCCACTGTGCCACCCTACCACTTGTGACTGAATCCCAGAGAGGCACCAAAGCTAAACGGGATATTTAAGCTCAGTTTTTACGTGTACCCATTGCAGATGAATATGCGTAACTCAATCCACATATATTGCATCATCCACACATTTGTCACATAAAGACCAGTTACTGGCACTGAAACTAGCAATCATTTCCATTACTGGTCTGCTTTCCTACTTTATTCCCCCACAGATTATCTGCCTTTGTTAACACAGGAATTTAAAATTGCTTCACGATGAAGGGGAGGAAGCAAGCCTTAGTCCTGCAGCAGTACTGGTTGTCTTCAATCAGTATTCAGTGCAATGATGCTATAGGGGGTACTACATGAATGGTTAAAGGAAAGTTTATCATATCATATCATCCAACCAGACATACACTGAGCAGTCATGTCATTATCTGAAATTATTTCTTCAAGTCAAGGAAGTCAGTTTTCTGTTTCCTCACAGCTGTAAAATATTTGGAAGCATTTCCTGAATCTTATGATGCCCTGAGGTCCTGAACTAATCTGAAATTGTTGCTATCTACACAGACATTGAGTTCTCTGAGAATTATCTATTTGTCCATCTCAGGCACCACCAAAAAAGAAGAACCTGAGATGCAGCAGTAAGCTTCCCTGATGAAAGGATGGATAAGATACCACATAGATTACAACTGGTGTGAAATCCCTGTGCTTTAGTGTGTCTGGCTTTTTTTGTAGTGGGGATAACTTGGTGCCTTGTGGAGAGTAAGGATATCTCTGCATCTTATCATGATTTTGGCAAACTAAAGGTTCACTCTTGCTCCTTGTAATGGCAAATCTAGGACCCCAGCCTTCATTACAACACATACACGCACACAGATACAAATTGTTCTCTGCAACAGCTCAGACAGTTTCCAGTTGATAGAGCAGGGAAACTGGTGACAAACAGGGAAGAGAAGATGCTACATTGAGTATCATGGACCTTTGGATGCATAATTCATTATTATTAGAAAAGGCCAGTATTGTGCTGGAGATGAACATGCATGCAGAACATCATTTTGTGTGCTCAGAAGAGTACATGAGAAATATGCCAGGTCATCACAAACAGAGAGTTTCTACATAAAGTCAACAATCGTAGCGGTTGACATTGGCATTTCTCTTACTGCTGCCACTCATAGTATTTATTTTTTCCCATATTGGCTCAGACGGTAATGGGCCCCAGCAAAAAATCACCTCTTACTCTGTTACACAGAGCGACCAGTCACCTACACTCTGAAGGATTGTCCCCCCTTCCTCAAGGTGGGCCAGAAGGGACAGATTGAAGTCTACACATCATACTTCCTTGCTAGCGGGTTCTCCAGGGCAGGTCTTACCCATTAATATAACCAGCTTCACAGATAGCATGTTCTGAGCTGCATGGAGAGAGATTATATGTCATAAAATGGCACGTCCCCTGAAGCTCCCAGAAGAGCCAACTCAACACCACTGTCTGCATAGGGTTAAGTGCAATTTCCCCCATGTGGGACCATGATCAATGTGACTTAGCTGAAGATATTACAGAACTAAGAGTCAGTAAGCGTTTCATGCCCATCTTAGCACACTCAATAGTTCCACATAGAAATAACATGTCACACAAGACCAGACATGATCCTCAGCCAAAACGCCAGGAATCTAATTTCAGGATAGCACAGCCTCCTTCAGTGCTGCATATTGTGACTCCACTGTTTGTAAGAAAAATCACTGGAAAACTGTGACACAGGACAGAAGAAAGAAGCCCAGCCCCAAACCTTCTGTTAACACTGCA
The DNA here is from genome assembly GCA_017639485.1 of Pluvialis apricaria. NCBI lineage: Eukaryota > Metazoa > Chordata > Aves > Charadriiformes > Charadriidae > Pluvialis > Pluvialis apricaria. Next base: position 114,661,011 of record CM030008.1, on the reverse strand, counting down.
TCACATCATCGTGAACCTAGGAGACAGTCGGCCACCATGGAAAATCATTGTAGCTATACTTTGTAATCAGTTTTGGAGGGTTTGTCATTTTTTCTTGGCAAACATACTTCTCTTTCCCCACAGAAAATATATGTATACTCTGTATTTTTTTTTCTTATTTTCAAGACAACTTATTGTGCTTTGACTGCTTGTGGACTTTTTGCACCACTAGAACCAAAATGCATAGATATTCTTTAGTATTTTCTATGTCTTTAGAAAACTATCCTCCGTGTAACTTTTATTACGTTATTGAGTCTCAGTATAAGAGTAACAACAGTGGTATTGCTGCATCCTGGGGAGGGAAGATTCTGGTCTAAAATGCCCCAGAGAGCATGTAAGTTAGTTATTCCATCCCCTGCACTCTTTATCCCCCGATTATGATTAACCCCTATTGAAAGACCATGTGTCATCAGATGTAAGAAGTCCTAACCTACATGATCTAGATGTCCTCTGTCCTCTCTTACTTTTAAAATCTAATGTAAGTTTAATTCTTTTTTTTGTTCGCTTTTTTCTTAATCCATTTGACTGGCTTCATCTAGAGATGGGTTAAACTTACTGAGGCCTTATTTGTTTAAAAAAGGGAGGACTGGGCTGAAATATCCAGAAGCAAAACATTATTGAAGGCTGGGTTTCCACTCAGTTCCCTAAAGGGAGGAGATGATCTGTAATGCTACTTATTTGTACCTCTGACTAACAATTACTGGTTTAAATTACAATTAAATTAAAAAAACATACAATACCAAAGATTCACAGTTCTTTGAAAAGCATGTTTTTTACTATAACTTTGTTATTATGTCTAACAATTATGTCAAAAACCAATGGGTATTTGTTCTTTTTGACATTTGTACAAATCCTTCTGTCATGACGCAATATTCCTGGCTCTGGTCCATGACACTGCAGTTTCTAAAATATGTAGACATCTTCACATGCCCCCAAATTACTAAGTATCATTTAGTTCAAGCCTACTTGAATAAATTATTTCTTAGCTGCTGGGCGTCCTGTTTCTAAGCCTAAATGCTTCTTGAGTAATAAAAAGTACCAGTAAATTAGCAGGTTGGCATCAGGACTAAGTGCTTTTGCTTCTGGGCTTATCCTCAGATCTTCAGTTTGAACTCTCCTTTAAGACCTCATAAATTAATAGTAATATGCAAAGCAAGCACGGATTCATTACACACACACACACACGATTGATATACAACCATATCCATGATGAAATGTGCCAGCTACTTCAACAGCATTCAAAGACGCTCTGGGGGAGGCAGAAGCAGAGCAAAATGTTATATCCTGCTGAAACTGGGCAAAAGTTTAAGTAGCATGTAGCTCATTTGTCCCAGCTGAAGTACCCCACTGAGGCTAATACCTCTGCTCCAGCACTGCTCACCCGTCAAACTGCAAGGGAACATGATGAGCAAGCAGCTCCATTTTATGTTTCAGTTGGATGCAAGTTACGTCAACATACCAGGCCAAGGTACAGGGTTGTAGTTGAGCTCTTTGGTGTTATGCATCTACCCTAATATGACTTCCAATCCCATACGGGCATCTCTTTCACAACAAAAATGTCCTGTAATTTTTGTGCAAATAAAGACGCTATCCATCTCTACTGTAGAAATTCATAGTTCGGAAAAGCCGGTTCGGACTGACAGAGGTTGGAGACCTCTCTCCTGAAGACATGAAAAAGATTCGCTACCTCTCCTTGATTGAGCTAACGGCCTTCTATGATGCACTGGGGGTGGAGCTGAAGAGGAACCGCGCAGAGAGGGTGCGGGGACGAGGTACCGTGCTGTGGCATCCCCATGGCGGCCACCTGGGTGTAACTAAGAAGACACTTACGAGGCTGTGTTTTCTCTCTTTCACATTTGCTGTTATTATTTTTAAGAAAATGGTCTGTTTGGAGTCCCTCTCACCGTACTGCTGGAGAATGATCAAAAGAAGGTTCCTGGAATAAAAGTTCCCCTCATCTTCCAAAAAGTGAGTATAACTCAGCCTGCTCGGCTACTAAGATTCACTTTTCCATCATTTGCATTTACACTCAAAGCAGTCATCAGATAAAAGAAGATGCAGACTTTACAGACTTGAAGGTGTCTACAGGTTGTCTGTCTGTATGTTGTGGTTTGAAAAACTTGTGACAAGGAGACAAAATTTGCTCTTTTTGTGTGTTTTACCTGTGGTGGCGACCTCTTTCAATTCTTGTAACTATATGATACCATACGGGAAACTTTGGGAAGCAAATGTCTGTTCTTCTGTTTTCCTTTTGTTATTATATTAGAGATCCGTGTGTGTGCAGAAGTGGCAGAGATGAGTTGTCTCAGGAGGTTTTATTTCACAGGAATTTAAGCCATAAGTATTACTTAGCTATTATTTCCAAAATGGAAGTGGTATCTTCTCAATGATATTTGTATGACAAGACAACATTGTTTGTATGACATTTGACAGCGGATGTCTTGGACATAGGTAGACACACAAAAGCACACATGCAATTAGACAGGTTTACATGGACTCGAAACTACACCAAATTTCCCCATAAATACTGACAAAAGCAGAAGTGGTGTGGAGTTTCAGGGGAAAGACTGACATGACTTGAATATTTACATGAGTTTGCAATCAGCTCCAAAGATCCCCTGTCAAATTACCATGGGAAATTACAAGGGTCCAACAGCTAGTGCAGGAAGCAGAGCTGGTGGTGAAAATCCAGAGCTGTATGAACAAATGCTAGGAAATGATTTTATTTTTTTTCCTCATTCTAAATTATGTTAAATTAAAACATATTTATTTTTTTCATAAAGAATTAGAGTGGAAAGCCTTTTTCTCTATTCACAGAAATTTCAAACTAAAATATCCTGGGATCATTTTCTAATCTGAGTTTTCAGTTCCCAGGAACGTATGTTATCTATAGACCTTTTCATTGTGCTCCTTGGGGAAAGACTTAAACATTTCTCAGAGGTTAATTTTCCCTCAAAACACCATTGTGTTTTACCCAGTGTATCTGCCCTTTTATTAATATGTTTATATGTCAATTGTTCTATAGCAGTGCCAAGTCTCAAATCAAGGACAGAGGGGCCTACTGCATTATCAGTTTTCCGTACTCTGCATACTCTGTATTTCAGGGTCAGGAATATGGAGAACAAATTAGGAAGGTTTACTTTCATGAACTGGCTTGTTTTCATTAGCAAATTACATAGATGTGTATCTTTATCAAATTAGTTCCAAGCATACCTAGACTGAAAAAAAGTTAATAGTATTTTTAAGTGTTTCTGAGTATTTTCCTGGTTTTTTTTATGTTTTTTTTTTTCAGTTGCTGCTCAAGCTTGAGGAAACAGGTTTAGAAACCGAAGGAATTCTACGAGTGCCTGGATCTGCCTCCAGAGTCAAGGTACACGCTCGTGCCAGTTTTCTGTCTCCTGGACCACAGACCCTATGTAAAATAATACAGCACACACAAATGCACACTGCACATAAATACTGATGTGTGTAGATCAGCGTTTCTATTCCTACCATTGAAAGGTCAGATTGGTTCCTGGGAACCAATAAATCATAGAACATGTGGTCTATTGCTCTGCATTTGTTAACATTCTATATAAAGCACAGACTTGATGTTGAATGCAGTTTTTCTCCACTAAACATTGAGAGATCCTTTCAGTTTATCTCTGTCATCCAGAACTGCTGTGATCTTATCTCTGTTTTAATTTATTTCAGAAATCCAGAGTTGCTAAACTGAGTGAGCTTCAGATAAAGATCTTATTCTATGTCATTTTAACCTTTGTGTCATTTTATTTCTCATTTATCTTCTGTGATCTTACAACTTTGTGTTCCAAGTGAGAGAAATTTGGCCTGCATTTACTGTTTGGCAGCCTCCAGTACTGCATTTTCACAGGCTGTTTGCAGGCTATGAACACAGGCTAGTTGGTACTCAATAACGTGACATTGCGGTGCAGTAATGCTTGCAATTGTTTCTCCAGGCTAACTTGATTCCAGGAGCTGGAAGCCTTTGGCAGAGACAAATTAGGAAAGCAAGTTTTTTTCTTGGCTTAGTAGTGTCTACCTCTTTCCCAGATTCTTTTTTTTTAATCTGGTTTAAAGAAATTCTTATAGTGTATCCCAATCCCAGTTTCTCATCCTCAAGAAAGCTAGTTTTGCTTTCTGAGGCAGGAAGTCTCAACATCGTGGCAGCCACACAAAGGGCAATGTTGGGGATTGCTAAATGTTGATGGGCTCAGGATCATAAAAAATGACTGCACAACAAAAAGCGTCATTGCATGAAATGCACTGAAGATGGGCAGCAGCATCCCAGCTCTCATTGACTCTGTGGATTGATAAAAGCACTCAGCACCTTGCGAAGTGCCACATCTTGCAGAAGGGGGCTCTTAATTTGGCCTGTGCTTTTCAGCTTCCTCTTTTTTTCATACAAATACTTAAAGTATTATTTCACACAATCTGAATTTTTTCCAACCTCTCTGGGGAGATTACACAGCAGGGCTGTGCTCTACCTAATTAAATTACTTTCATATTCTTTGCATATACTGTACTGTGTCTTGTTCACTTCTTAGTCACAACCTATATCCAGGGAGCTGTTATGAGATACAAATTTATATGTAACTCTCCTATACTGGGTGGTAAGTTAGACTGCCCATATGAAAGTTTTAAATCATATGAGTTTTGGCTTCATTTAAGTCTGTCCAACAAGCCAACCAGCAAGAGAGAGATTTTTTTCAAAGCAGATCCAGATTTCATCCTTCAAAGCCTTCATACGTTATTATGACATTAGGATTTGAGGGCATTCCAATTTTATTTCAGTCTTGTTTGGATAAAGAAAAGGCATATGGAAGTGATTAAAGGTTACTCTTCTATGAAACAAAGAATAGAAGAAATAACTACAAGTTTCCCTCTGCAATCTAGTTTGTAAGAAAAGCTCCAGTGAACCAAAAATGCATGATAGTCTACTGTTGGATCAGTCACATTTAAAAAAAATGCCAAAACTTTTTTTAAAAGTACTTAGGTGCATAGATACATGTATGTATATGGTGGTGGGGAGTGTATAAAATATACATATATGCTTCCCTGTGTGGATATATATATTAAATGTATACATTTCAAAAATCTTGCTTTCTATGTCTACGGATTTTTCCCAGTTCTCAGCTAAAAATATGGAGTAGTTTTTCTCTCCCCTTGTGACTTTGATGAGGTGAGGATTTCTGGTCCACACTTCCCATTCAGTTACAAGGAGAGAATTTAATCCAGGTGTTTGTACGGATTATGTGCAAAGGATGTGAATACAGAGGAAGCTGAGATAGCCCAGATTACAACCAGTAAAAAATGAGACTGTAACATTATATACCAAATCCTGAATGACTTTCTACTTCCTTTTGTGCCAGCCATTTCACTTCATTATGTGTGACCATATTTGATATGTAATTTCCTTCCATTCATGTGAGGCACAGTAAACAGAATCCATTTTTTAAAGTTTTCTGTCTGAATGGACTAAACTTTTGTTGTGTAATATCAAAGCACATTTGACAAAAACATGATCTGAAACCTGAATATTAGCTACAGTTGTGATTTGTCACAAATGGTCTCACAAAAAGCAGCAACAAACTTCCTATAGATAAGGCAGTGTTTGGCCAGTAATAATTGTGAAAGATGCATTATTTATGGATATCCTTCTATTACAATAGCCTCCTTCAATCTTATTAACCCAACAAATTTTTGAGGAGCTTGCATTTTCCAAACAGGCATCTGGGTTTGAAGCCAAATTCTGTTCCTATGAAGAACGTTACTGAATATTTCCCATTCACACATGGGTGTGAAACATTGATTAGTTACCCTCCAGAACTAAACAGACCTCTGTTATAGAGCAAGATGCTGACATTAGAGAACAAGAGGATTAAATGGGCACTCAAAATGGTATAATCAATTCTGTCTTAGATGTTTTGTGTTTTTTGAGGTTTTTTTTAGCATGTGTTAAGTGGAGTTTTTCTGACAGTAATGATTGATAACTTTTATTTTTCTATGAAGTGACCAAATCTAATTATAGCTATCCTAAAAGAAAACATCCTTCTAAAGACAGGAAGACCTGAAGTTAAAGCCATTTGCTCAAGGCCCATGGATGTGGATGCCAACAGATTGTCCAGCAAGTTCACCGGCAGTGAGGAAGAAATCCCACTCCTTTGTGATTTAAGGGTCAAAACCTCTGGAGAGTGTTTTAAACAAAAAGAGCAGCTGTGCTAAAAATTGTGTTTAACTGAATTTTCTGTTTCTAGTTCTAAGACATTGCACAAAATTGTCTTGCTTTAAAATGGTTCAAATGGGTCACCGTCAGAAATCTAGCTAATGCAAACCAAATTTAGCCTGGGTTGCAAAATACTGCCAGGACCCTGTCCTGGTAAGCTGCTCTTTATTCCACACAGCTGTACCTAGCCTGCTACTGGTTTAGGGCTACTTTAATTTAACTACGCTGTAAACCTGCCTGTTGTCTATAATGGGAATCTCTGAAGTGATCTCAAACTGCCAGGTCAGAAGCAATGATTAAAGGCCAGATGTTCCTTTTATCTTTCAGAATCTCCATCAAGAACTTGAGGCAAAATTTTACGAAGACACTTTTGACTGGGACCAAGTACGAAATAATGATGCAGCTGGACTGCTGAAAATGTTTATAAGAGAACTGCCAAGCCCACTCTTCACAGTAGAATATCTGCCTGCTTTCATCACGCTAGTGGAAAGTAGGTGGAAAAGGAGTTAGTATGGACTGGTCTAGATAAAATGTAATAGTAGACATCACATTATTTTCTCTCTCTGAAGGAGAGAGAAAAAAAGGCCCAGTGCATTGCCTAAACATTTACATTTTCTGCAAGCTTTCCTTTTCAAATGCAAAAAAAAGCCTCTGCATTTAGCTAATAGCATAGACACATTTTGTGAGTGACACAACTGTTTAATGCAAGATTTGAAATCTGTGAGCAAACGCTGGCTGAGCAATGACTTTCATATATAGACACTGATTCACACAAATTATAGATTTCACAAATGAAAGTTTCTGCAAGGTAAATTCAGGTCACTGCCCTTTAGCTGGTATTGTGTTGGATCTATTTTATTTCTCTCCAGGTTTATGCTGAGGTCAGAATAGTCATACAAAGGTATCTGTGGTCACAGAAAGCTTCGGGCAGTTGGGTTTTGTTTTCAGTGTACATACACCCTCTCCTGCTCAGTACATTTTGTTCATTTCTCTTCCAGGCAGAAGGCAGCAGTACCTTGCAATATCTATTCACTTCATTGTAAAGTCACTTGAGCTAGGGCAGAGTGAAACTATCAGGATGATGAATTTATTAGGCAAATGGGTACAGAAAACTTAAAACCTTTATATTAGATTGCAGCCAAGTTTTCAGTATCTCCATGAGGTAGTATAAAGGGCACAAGGAGGTGAGCCCTTCCTATAATCTTCACGTACCTGACTGTGCTCCTTGCGAGTCCCAGACTGCATGCAGTTATGATCATTTAGCAGTTTGGAGGAGAAGACTGAACATGAGGTATCTGTGCAGAATAAAGTGACTTTATTCTCTCTGACAGATACTCTGTCCACAACACACAGTCTTTTTTCCCTAAACCTCGCTCATCCACCCTGGGTGGAAGCAAATGACAGTTATTCTTCCCATCTTCTCCACCCCAGCTCTTCTAGTGAGCATTGTACAGTACCAACGTATGCCAATTACGGAAAACATGATGATATTTTGTAACGGACAAGGGGTTCTACATTTATCTAGAGTGGTAGGCTTGGGAAAAAAACTTTTTAAGTTATAAGCAATCAGTCTCCACTCCAATAGCACAAGTCTTCAGCAAATTACTCAAAAACAACAGTCCAAACATTTTCTGAAAATAAATATCCATTTCAGTTTGAAAGGAGCAGAATACTTCATCTTTATACAACACATTCTGACCATGATATCAAAGAGAAACTGGCTAATACTGAAAAATATTGGCTCCTTGCTATTTGGACAGAATTTTATAGAGCCTTGTCTCCCCCTGTGACAAAGATCTAAGATGATGAGGAAAAATCCACTCATTAGAATTGTTTTTATATTTGAAGAAGATTATGGTTAATAAATATCTCAACATGCTAGTCTCAACCGGCCAGCGGTTGCTGTGTTTCTAGAACTGCTGACCACGAAGGGTTTTAGAACAAACCAATTGTAACTGGGATTTTAAAAATATTAATTATTCATACTCTTAGAAATCTCCAAGATCAAGTTGCAGCTACAAGCTCTGCATCTGTTGATCATGCTGCTGCCTGAAGCCAACAGAGACGCGGCCAAGGTAAGTTCTTCGTTTGCTATCACCTGCCATCTGTGGTGCTTTTGACTTTTAAATGAGACCTGTTTTTTTTTCTAATAGTCAGTGATCAGATGCTACACCGTGAAAGTATCCATCTGTGTTTTTTATGATTTCCTTTGAAAAGATGTTCCAATTCCCTGATTGTCATTTCTCTTACAAGCAATTAAGAAATAGTTGCTAGAGGTATCCAACTGCTGGTGTCAGTAAATGCCTCCCAGGCATCACTTATTCTGGAGCATCCGTGTCAAAGAGACATATTCCTTGCATAGTTTGGAAAAGCAAGGTTCAGTTTCTGGGTTTACGCATAACTGGAATTCTCTGGGATGACCAGCTGCCCCCCAGGAGCTCGCCTAGTCCGCTCCCAGTGCTGAAGGGCTTCCAGGGCACTGGACCAGACTGGAGGAGGTAGTCTGAAGTAAAACCCCCTAAAACATACATCTGTAGTATGGATGTCAGGATCTCAGCCTCAGCTGGTTTGCCTTACAAACCTGTGCCCACACCCATGTACTACTTCCTGATAGAGTCACGGTGGCTACAAGCATTTTGGGTGCTTGGGAGCTCCCAGATCTGGCTGCAGCTATGTCCTGACCTTAAGAGACACCAGTTGCGTCTTTGGACTTGTTTCCACAAAAAGGAAACCTGGGTGAACAAGCTGCCTGGGAGCCCCCAGGCATTTCATCAGGTCCCCTGCTCGTCGGGACCCTGCAGGTCCCCCACCTCTCAAAGTCTCCCACTGGTCAGTTTAGATATAGTTTTATGAGTCTGGGTGCCTTCTTTACCTGTTTTTATTTATACAATAACAAAGGACAAGAATAACAACCCTCTTATTTGGAGGTCTACTAGTGCTCTGTGAAGAATGGGGGTTATTTCTTCTACCAAAGTCCATATTGATATAGAGCTGTATATGTAAAACATGCTAGATGAGTAGTCTTAATTATTACTAGGCTTTTATACAAAAATAGAAGTGATGACAAAACTGAATGCATTTCTACTTGCTATCTATAATGAGATTTTAGAAACTTCTCCAATGCAGTTTCTGTTTTGTAATTCCTGGGTTTGTAAAAATGTTTTAATTGCAATGTAAGGGTACAAAGACAGTGGTTTTAATGGTATGGTGTTGCAAAAGGAGTCATTGGCAGACCCCAACTCTAACCACAGCTGCAATCCATCCTATTCAGTCACTCAAGCAAAATTCTGAATAAACTGCCCAAAAGGGAAATGAGTTTCCTTTGATTCTGCCATGCATGTGCAGAAGTGACGTCAACGAACAACCACTGAGCGCTTCTTGCTTTCATTATCCCAGATTAAAAGTTTGGGGGTTGCTGGCAGAAATTCCTCAGATTATATCACATACGGGACTGGCGCACATTTGAAGAGAGGCTGATCACCCTGGTGATTGCAATATAAAAAGCCTTGGTGAGATATGTCAAAATGGACACGTTGAAATCTATGAAGAAATTAACTATTCCATTGCAACACCTTTATATCTTTCTTCTACTACAGGATTCAGAGCCTTAGTGCAGACACTGTACTTGACTTATGGATTTGGGATTATGCTTTAAGTGATAGAAAATTTATTAATGTATATTTTGATAACATTAACTATTCCTCTGTGATTGACACAGGCAGTTGTGCCAGCAAATATCTGAGTAATCCAAACTAGAATGCAAAAAACCCCCTGAATTTCATCTCCAAGTGCAAAAATAGCAGCTTTCAAGCCAGACGTGTTATGCATTTGAAAATGCTGCATTTAAGAAGTCAACAATTTTGTGAGACTCAGTATAACAACTGTTGTTTTTCCAGGCCTTTCTTCAGTTCCTGAAGAAGGTGGTTGCTAATGAAGGGAAAAATAAAATGAATTTGTGGAATGTTTCTATGATTGTTGCACCAAACCTCTTCATCTACAAAGGGAAACGTGCAAACCAACAAGAAATGCAAGCAGCCGCCACCACAGCACACATTGTGCGGCTTTTAATTCGGTACCAGGACATCCTGTGGACAGTGAGTAATGCTGGTTCCCTCTTTATGGCTCCAGTACAGAGAAGTATTTTGCTATATGCAACAGCTCTGTAGACATCAGAGTAAACCGACCTTCCTAGAAGAAAAAGTTAGCTATTCTTTGGAAACTGGCTGGAGTCTTCTATATCTAGAATGAGGCAGGGTGACAGATACCTCTGGATGGAAATCTATCACGTCTACCTAAGGCATGCATGTGAGCACGAATTTCCCTCTGGCAGTACCTATCCCGCACCATTGATTATACAGGAAAATGCATAGGAGAAGGATTTAATCTAGATGCCTAGGTGAGATATCTAGAGTTGAACGAGATTAAATGACTGTTTAAAGTTTAGCCCATAGTCCTTGCTAGTTGTTAAAGGGAGCTACTGATTGCATGTACCTTCTGAGAATAAATAGAGCTTCTGCGGCCTAAAATTTCGTGCCTTTCAAAAGCCCCAACACCAATTTTATGGGGGGGAAATATTACTGTGTATCCTCAGCTCTGGTTTCCTCTCTTTAGGTCCCATCATTCCTGATTTCCCAAGTGAGAAAAATGAATGAGGCAGCAATGAACAACAGCAAGAGGCAGTTGATGTTTGACAAAGGAGTGAGAAAACTTCTAAGGAGAAAGACCATGGAACGGGAGAGACCTGAAAGACCAGAGGTGTGATAAAAATATATAATTTTCAAGGGCAGCTTTAACCAGCCTTCCTCCTTTCTTATCTCATAAAAGCTTCTGAGCATGGGGAGGAAATTTTGCCATATAAAATAAACTGATTTTGGAGCTATCTTGAAAGATGCGCTTTCCAGTCCAATATTCTGATAAGACAAAGCTTTGAGGATTGATTTAGAAAAGGTGAGGAAGGCAGAATTATTTCTAGCAGCCCAAGCTATAAACTGTTACAAACACATGCTGGTTTTGTACCAATTTTATAAGAAAATGGTCATATGTGGACTGTACTCGACAGCAATGATCTGTAGATATTCAACAAATGGCTGGATCTGCAGTTGGATGGTCCATATCAGGATTAATTGCACGTAACCATGCCCTGGTCCAGGCCACTTGATATTCTGCTTGCAAGCTTTAGTTTTACAGCTTTTGCTTTTCCTAAGCAGGGAGAAAATCCGGTTTGCCTAACATAGACACCAAAAATGGGTCTAAATTTTAAGTGCCTAATAAATTAGTTTGTGTTGTTATTCTCCATACAGTCAGAGAAGAGAGGTGGATACTTTTGAGGATTTCCTGAGTTCCAGGTGCAGTTCAGACTTAGGAAAGTCTGATACAAAAATCTTCCTTTGGAGGCCTTAAAGCCACCAGCTTTTCTCAGCTGCCTGAATATGGAGTTTAGGAACTTACTTGAGGTACACTACTTCAATAGGCACCTAAAATTAACTTACGTATTAGATGTAACATAATTTGGGCAAGAAAGCATGTTGTGTACACATACAGAACACAGACAGTCCCCATAGCAGCTTATATGTAGTATTTCCACGTAGTAACTACCTTTAATAACCTGGAGAGAAAGCATTTAGTGTCTTCCATGGAGGTTTAAAAGAATGGAGATTGGTGAACTGTAAGAGGAGTAGTCAAGGAACTGGTCAAGGTCTCTACAGTTCTTGAAAAACAGTCTTGAAGAACGAAAGACAAATTAGGAAGGAGTGATATTAAGAGATTATAAGAAGTAGAGAATAAGCCACCTAATACAGACAACAGAGAAAATGCAGAAGGGAACAACTGGGAAAAAAACAGAAAGAGAAATATGTGTGAATTGTGAATCCATGCTTATTCAGCTTTTTGGAGAATTCATTTGCCAGCATTGAATGCAATATATTAGGGGTAGGACAGACGTGTGCTGCAGACAGAGACAGAGATGCTTGTTTAAAATGGCGGTGTAGACTACTGTGTTGCAAAACTGTATTCACCCTGGAACGAATACAGTGAGAACTTCTGAGGAGAGTCAATTACTGCAGTCATTGCACCTTCAGGAAGGCAAGTTCATTGATCGTAGTAATTGGCTTTACATCTAATAAAAATGAGACTAGCCATGGCAGGCAGCTGAAATATGAAGGGTAAGTTGGAGGCAAACTCTGTTTGGATAACTGAGTTGAATTCTGAGAGCACTTAACACAAACCCTGGGTCTCAGATGTCCTAAATTACACAGGGACAGAGACTGGAGAGACTATTGTGCTCTGCTCAGCATGGTATTAACTGGATTAGAACTGGAATGCAAACCTTGCTAATTGATTTATCCGCCATTAATCATGGAAGAGTGCATAAACTTCATAGATGATCGTCTGAACCCTACACAAGGTCAAATTTCAAGTTAACAGAAACCATATGGTACTTTGATACTGTACACAGGCTTCGATCTAGTTGAAGCTATAGGAAGCAGAAACAGAGAACTGGATCTTCACGCCTCAGGAGAATTTCATCTTAGAAAGGAAGACCAGATATTCCTAGTCATTTTTATGTATTTTGAAATAAGCAGTTGGTTCACTGACCAATGTTAACAGAAATAACTTTAAAAATCTCAGATAACAACTTGACTCAATATTACCGCAAGCAATTAAAATTCAAGGGCTGTACTTTATTCAGCATGCATTTATGTGGTGCTTACCAAGGAGATTGTGCCTTTGTGTTGTATCTTGTTATACTGTATCTATAAATTTGTGTTTGTACGACTGTAAATATGTTTTTTGAATAATTAAGTGAATCCAGGACAGTGAGTTTTGCAAGCAACCTCAAAAGAGTTGCAGAACTGCTTCTGAATGGAGCTACAGCAATATCTGCCTTAGACTTACTCTACTGAATATTGATTTTAGGGAGCTGTCACTTTCCCCCCATACCTGCAGTCTGACATACCCGAAGGGGTGATAAGAGTTTATGCTCCACTGCATTCAAAAGTCTCTATGGCAATTCAACTCAACAGCCAAACAAAAGCCAAAGACATCCTGGCTCGATTCCACTGTGAAAACAGGTGGGTAAACCAGAACATTTTGTTTTTCCTGAACAATAATGTCAGAACCACTAATGAATGGGTTGTCCCTTTTTCAAAGACTCGTTGTGTTACAAGAACTCTTTTTCTCATCTAAAATTGCTAATTTATGGTTACATTGGTCAAAGAAATTTCAACTGCTGATTTTATTCTTTATATTTTACTTAATAATTGGCTCCTATACAGAATCAATCTGCCCTCTGTTATGCCACTACTAAAAACATACGTTTTATAGACTTGCTGCATAGAGAACCCAGAGGGATTATCTTACATCTGCCTATAAAATGTTAATGTTTTTATTTCTGTAAGGTAATAATTATTAACAGTTATGGGAAATGGTAAATTGTATCTGAAAGTCTTTTCTGCAAAGTTTTCCCGTGTTACCATATAATTCTATTCTTTATATAAATAATAAAAAATACATTATATCATAGAAGGCTTAGTTAACTGTAACACAGTAATCTGCCTCTGTAGTGGGTTCAGCATTCTGCCTTGATTTGTTTAGTGGAAGTCCTTGCTTTTGGTAAGTAAGCTCACCAGGGCAAAAATATCATTTTTTAGTTTAATATAGGTCATGGTTGAGAAGGTTATAACAGAAAGACAAACTGAAGGGTTTTTTTCTATCCTAGCCGCAGTTCGTCACAGAACATGAGAGGCCAGATCCAAAGTTTACATGAAATTGGAGGAAATATAGGTAAGTCTCCATTCTGAAAACTCAATTCTGGATGTCCTTAGCCTCCTAAAAAGCCTCAGGACAGTGCTGTTTTCACCCCGCTGGGTTTCTCCTACCTTCCAGCCCATCTGCAGAAAAGGAGTCTGACCCAAAAGCTGTTAAAATCAATGTAGTGATTCCTTCCAACTCCAGTATGACTGGAAGGGCACCCTGCAGGAGAGAGTGACCTGATGGCTGTATCTCAGCAGGACACCCGACAGTCTTGCCAAATGCATCTGACCTTTCGCTTCCCTCTCTCACTCTCATAACTGAGCATTTTTCCATGGTCTTAGACCCTTAGTCTTCCTCTCGCGAGCATATTCCACCTTGCTGTCAAGCCTTTTCCCAAGACCTATTTCTTCCTCGCTGTATTTAAGTGTTGATCCCCTCCAAATAAAAAAAACTGAATTGAGAATTCAGCCCCTGCATTTATGGGGGTACTATACTCATACTAATCCACGTGCTTTGTTTAGATTGTAAATTCCTTGCAGCAGGGATTTTGTCCTCTTCCGTGTTTCATGCAGTGACATTTTTGTAATAACAACAGTGGCGTGCCACACAAGTTCCTGGCCTAAAGGTCAAAAACCACATTTTAATTTGATATTGCACAGTCCTGACTCTCCTTTCTCTATTCACGCTAAAATTCTGGATGCTCTGTTGGAGTCTTTTGTCAACTGTCTGATTAGATTATTCCTTCATTCTTCTAGGTTCAGCTCTAAACAGTTTCTATAAAGTTATTACAAAACATCACAGACTTGCTTCAGCAGCAGCCAAGAAGCAAAGTCTTTATTATTGCAGATGTACTCAAACAAAGCTAAATTTGATTAGTGATTTGTTTTGCCTGGCCAAACAGGATGACCAACTGATCCTAAAAGAGGAGAAGACCCTAAAGACTTTGTGAAACAATCCCAAGTATTCCCACCACACTCTTTCAAAATCTGGACGTTTAATTTGCCTCTTCATTTAAAATTATTTTTATAGTCATAGATCTTCCAGGGTACCTTATTCCATTGCTTATGCATTAATTCCTTTATATTGCTTTCACTTTAATAAAATCATTAGGACCCCAGTGACCTTATAAGTAACTGTACAAAAATTTTACCATAATCCTCTGTGTCACGGCAACATAACCTCACCAGTTAAATGGCTTCATCACTCAGTGTAAACGCAATATAGTCCAACAAATCAACTTAACTCAAGAATTTATTGCATTATTACTCAATTAAGAGGCACCAAATGCCCCTTTCTGTGGCAAAGGCAGCAGGGACTCCCCAGCCGACTCCTATTCCCAGTCACCATCTAAGGAAACACGCAAACTGCCAGACTTCAGAGGACCTTTTTTTTAACCAGCAAAACAGCAACTGCCAAAACCCTTGATACAGTCCCTACATTTCTTTGCAAGATCCTAGCTGGATGGGAACACGTGGTTTACAGAGCTACTTTTTCAGCATTTAAAAATAGTATAGAAACGAAGTCAAAGTTGTAATTCCAGCCCAGTAAATCCAAATAAATAAATAAATAACAACGTATTGTGGCACTGACAGTAAGTATTGTTAATGCTTCTAAAGAAACCATAATATTTGTTTACCATTTGACTAAATGCCTTATCCATAACTTGGTGAAATACAGGACATCCAGCCTGGGAGTGAAAGCGAATTCGTGACTCTGAGTAGAATCATGGGCAAATTTACCAAAGCCCCCGTCTGTACCCAGGCCAGATGTCAGAGCTGGGCACACCAAACTAGGCTGGCTATGTGCAAGTCGGCGACACATCCAAGGACATGTTAGCATTGATCTGTCCCATTTACTAATGTGCTCAAAACATCCTATGATTCATGGCTGTCGATTTCCGTTTCAGGTCAGCACTGTTTGGATCCGGATGCATACATGTTAGATGTTTACCGTGCAAATCCTCAGGCAGAATGGGTGATAAAACCAAAAGCAAGCTGAAACAGAAGGCTGTGGCGTACTGGACAAAAGCCCAATGAACGAGAGTGACGCCTGTCATCTTGGCAGAGATGAAACAAAATGGTAGCTACAGGATAACATTCCTTCCTACTGTACTGTCCAACAGATGTTCACCATATACTACTTTTTGTATAAGCATTATCACTCCAGCTTCTGGACCATCTGAAAATATTGCATCAGTTATGCTTTCATGTGGGTTACACTTGTGCCAGTTGGCCCAGGAGTTAAGGAGGGTGGACCAAGGTACGGTGCACAGAAAACAACCTGTCGCATACAGAGTTGCTTGTTTTCCTCACCTGGTGTTAGAACATGAGTGTTTGGAAAGAATCCAGTGGCATCTGTGGATGCATGAAACACTACCGACCACAGCGTAACACAGAAGCATCACAGACACATCCAAGAAGAGAAGGTATCGGTCAAGCGTGGAAGAGAGGAACTCGACCTGCAGCCGTGCCAAGATGTAGCTGTGTGACAAAAACCAAACCTTTCTGCTGAAAGTAAACCTGTACAGTGTGCATTACTGCAATATTTATGTCTCTCAGTCACTCCTCACGAGTACCTGATGCTGGGTGAGGGAGGGAGGCAGGAGGAAGAACTACTGTATAGACACCTATACTGCTTTATGTATGTACCACTGTGTATATTACTACCCGTCTTCCAAAATCATCCGTCTGGATCACGTTACTGTGTGCAATTGTAGTGCCACAAACCATTTTCTCCTTCCTTCCCCTGTCATACACACAAGCTTCGGGAGACAAACGCTAGGTGAGAAGGGGCCTATTTCCCTGGCTCTGTCTTTTACTTGATACTCTCAGATTTAAGTCTGTGTAATGCCATAATATGAGATACGTGTTAATGGTGCCACTTACAGCCATCACCTTTTTTGTTAAACATTATAGTTTCTTAATTTGTAACCTAATTCTTTTTCTTTTGTTTATTTTAGCTTTAATATGTAAGCAACTTTTATACTATTCAGCTGCATTGAGAAGAGAGATCTTTGTCCGGATCTTGTATAATACAGCATGGAGAAGAAAAAGAGCTTCCAGCGAGCAGAGGGATTTAATACTCTTATTTAACATTTAAACATTAGGGCCTTAAATACGTAGCCAAACAAGGCTTAGTCGTGCGGGGGGTTTTACAAATACATAACAAACTGCAGCTCCTTTTACAGATGGCATGCAGTCTCTGAAAACACACAGCCTGACAAGAGAGGGGGCTGCAACTGCACTGAGAATGCAGCACAGCAAACATCAGACACTATGTCAAGTTTGTAGCCAGTCACAAGGGTGAGCACCGTTCTTCACCTAATCCCCTCGTTTTGGGCCATACTTTATAGAACTAAGGCATGTTTGTTGACTAGGGAAATCCCAAGTCTCTGGAAAAAAACAAGCATTTTTTTCATCTTTGTCTTATGCAAAAAATGGGAACCAATGCCTTCAACTGCACTGCAATGTCTCTGTTATTGGATGACAATATTGCACACTGAATTCACCCACAGTCTGAGCAGTGGGGTTTGCTCCAGACCTGGACACACAGATGAGGCAGGAGCTGGTACTCTGTTCACCGGGTAGCAATGTAAAAGCATTCTGAACCAAGTCCTCCAGGTGAACAAAAAGGACGCTGTCCTGCAGAGAACCCCTTGTAACTCATGATGCTCTGCTGAAACGGTGCAATGAAGATTTTCACATTCTAGAACACTCTGCTTCTGGTTCAAAGTTAATCCTGTTCTCCGGTAGTTAACTTTCATTGTTAGTGTTCAGTGAAAGAAATCAATGTTAAATCAGTAATTTCACCAGCAACAATAATGTCTACAGAGGGCAGACCCCATCTTTATTTCTTGTCTTGAGATTAAAAATGGTAAAATTTAGAGACATTATACTTTCATTTTTCTTAAAACAGTGAAGTGTTTAACTTTCCTTTTTTTTTCTTTTTTTTTTTTTTTTCTTCCTTAACACTAATGGATGCAGACTTGCAGCCAGGAAAAGACCAGGACAGTTATATAGTAAAATACGCTGCTTATTTTGACAACTATTTATTTTAAGTATATGAGAGACAGTAGATCTGTGGCTTGTTCACAGGACTAAGCATAAATGCTTTGTCAAGTGTTGTGTTCCTGATTCCCTTTAGTTCCCTCTGTGGAAATAGACAACTCTTTCTACTATGCTGCCCTTTTCTTTTAGCTGTAAAACAGGACTAGTACTTTCCTTATAAAGGTAACATGAGAATTAGTTGAGTTAAATTCTGCTCTCAGATGCAGTCAAACAATTCCCTGAGCAGAACAGGAGTTATAAACATCTGCCTAGGAAGGACAAAATCAGCAAAGGGATTTTATGTGGAAAGTGCTTTGAATATGAAGAGCATCATATAAATGCTAAGCATCATTGTATTTATAGCCAACAAAAGAGCTTTTATGACTATACAGAAAGCCTGAACATTAACTAAAGAATCTGAAATGATGTAGCAAATAAGATAACTTTCTACAGTACTTTCAGACAAATACATTGACCTCCTCCGTCTTGCCCACTCACTTCAATCTGTGTTCTCAATGGCCCTGCAGGGGAAAGTACGGGGCACCCATGTGCTCACTCGGTAACTTGCTCAGCATGTTCTGGACCCTGAAGGGAGGACTTCATCAAAATTATTTCTGAAATAGATCTCACTGTATTCTGTACAGAACAGAAGGGGTTTTTTAAAGACCTTCACCTTTTACCACTTTGCAACTTAGGAGAGCCAAATCTGATGTAATGAAACTCATTCTGTGAACGCTTGTTTTATACTAAAATTACCTATAACTTTATAAGACATGCATATTAGCAGATGAACTAGATTCTACGTACAGTGCCCAGACTACTACAGCATGGCCAAATGCCTGCTGTCTCTGAAACAGAACAGCAAAATCATTTTTTGATACAAATAGACCTAATGACCCATGTGTACTGTGGTTAATACTGTTACACATTAAGTTGTTTTGTGTTGTCGTGGTACACTAACTTGATTTAATACGCAGCAGACAAAGTGAACAATCTCTACGACATTTTTGAATATGAAGTCTCAACTTTAGGCCTTATATTTCGAAATGCTGGTGGAGGCACCTGGAATTTTGTTCCTCCTAACAGAAGTTGAAGTCAAAACCAAGCTATGATAGGATTATCACCTAACAAAAAGCAACATATGTGGAAAGCTATTAATAAGAAAGTGGTAGCAAGCAGGGAGAAACTTATTCAGCAAACTCCAAAGATGCCTCAAGCATTTCTGTACCCTATGGTTCTACAAAGACAGCATTTTGCATATCAACACATACATAGAGAGAGAGTATTACAAGAAGTAGGTATTGGAAACAGACTGGAATGCTCTAACCTGTTTATGCAGCTAACGTCATTAGAATGTGTGCGTGTGTGCAAATATGTCAGTGTCTAACAGTGTCTAACTACCTCAACTCTGCATTTTCCAGGAAAAAAATTTTGGCTTAGAGGTTTAATATTCCAAAAGTTTCTATTATCAATTTCACCTCTCCACTAGTCTTTTATATTGATAAAATGTTTCTCCTTTAATTTGGAAATTACCAGAAAAATATATATTAAAAAAACATATTTCAGGATATGCATGAAATGTTATCCAAACCATGTTGGCTTCAATTACTGCTTGAAATGTGAACTTTATGAGATCAGATCTTGGGGTTAACAGATAAAAAATACAAACATACTGTGTTTCATAGTTTTTACTTTTCAATGGCTTTGCATTAACGTGCATCTTCTCTGGAAAATAATACGATGCCACTAATCAAAGCAAAATGTTTGTATGTACATTTCCCTTACAATCCTCATTATGTTATGTGTTTTGTTGAAGTTAGCCCACACGTAAGTGTATTTGTACAGCAGAATGTGTCCATTGTATTGTATCCATGTCAAAAATAAAAACAATACCAACAAAGCAAGCTCTTCAAATCCAAACACGTAGTTTTTGGATAGAAGCAGGTGACAGAAATCGCAAAAAGCAGTGCTGAATCTGTCTTAAAAGCAACTCTGTTGTTATAGCACCTGAACAGCTAGCTACATAAGGGACCATTTTCTGCCATCCTTGCTCAAGTACAGCAGTCCCTTGCTCCAGGAGCTCTTCTCTTGGACTACATCAATGCAAGGTACAAAATAACATGGCTTGGAATCCTGCCTCGTTGAAATCAATGACAAACTGCTTTGGGGTTTCATTTGAGCCAGTATTTTTTAAACTAGTATGAAATACATAGAGCAAAACTGACTTAAGAATGAATTGTAAAAATGTATAATAAAAGCCAAACAAAATTGTGAGGAGCAAACAAGAATACTGCTAGTTCAAAGAGAAAAAAGGAGGTGGAACTGACTTGTAAAGAACCGTGTTTATTATAGATGCGTCTTCAAGTACGAGACATGTTTGTCACTGCTCAATGATCTGGCCGGTTGATGAACAGATGTCCTTACTTGAGCTAGATTGAGCGCATGTCCCCCAAACCTGGCTCAAGTGCAACTACCGGAAGCCTCATTTTAGAAACAGAGGCAGGCGCTGTAGGAAAAGGTGAAGACAGAACTGCTGACTGGCCTGCGAATTAGGAATCACAGGGCACCAAAGGTGCTTCCCTGTGTCCTGTAAAAAATACTGCCTTCGCAAGAAAGATGCATTAGTTCTTGTTGCCAAAATACATAGTTGTTCCCAAGCCAGACCCAAATCATTTATTCACCAACACAACATTTCATACGTGTCTCTGTGCTGCGGAGTTGCTGCTTGTTCTGCAGCTGATTACATGAAACCATAACCAGGAACATAATCCTCCTGAACAATGTGGCTATAACGGAGGTCAAAAGCACTGGATATTAAGGCAGAAGGAAAAGGAATTGGAGCTACCATATAAAGTATAAATAAGAAAATTCTATTCATTAGACTCTGAATCCAAGACCTTCAAAATTATGCCTTTAGTCTCCTGCTCCCTCTGCTGGACTCTATCCACTTGTACTTTTCACTTCCTAGCCTTCTGGCTTTTTTTTCTTTTAACTGAAATATATGGACAACTGAACTACATGAAATAATGCACAGTTTATTGTAGTTTTATTATGTGGTCCAAAATTATTACCTTCTTATAAGATGACCAACACACAATAAAATGAAATACTGTCAAGTAATCAAAAGAAAACATACTGTAAACACTGATTAATAAAAATTCCCAAAAGAAAAATACCCAATTAATGCCATTAACATTGCAGTAGAGGTATTTGTTGTTTAAAACCTTTTAGTTAAAATGCAGACATAGAGCTTCGGACTAAAAAAAAAAAATAAATGACCTGAGTTGGAAAACAACCAGAAAATCAAAGAGATGCAGGCTCTCACCAATTCTTCTTTTCATTACAAAATGAGAATGAAAAAATAACAGATCAACAAAAAACCCTCTCTCAGTCCAGACAAGCTTTGCAGTTCAGTGCTCAGCCCCAGGGCAGGAATGAGGAAAGACTCCACGCAGGTCAAAAGCTCTGCTGAAGTCAAACAATTCTGCCTGTTGGCCCTTGGTCAACACGAGGTTCCTCAAACAGCCATGGAATGAGCTCTTGCTTGTGAGACAGTTTTGCTTCACGTCAGCTGAAAAACAAACGTGAAATATGTACAATCTATTTCCTGCGAACTGAAACAATACAGAGATCCAGGTTGTTATTCAACTGCTTCCCCTCCCTTCCAAACAAGACATAAAACCAACACCTGAGGAGCACCAAGTTCCATTAATGTTTGGACTGGATGATCTGGGACATCCCACCATAGACAGTCACTGCTGCCTTCAAGCGTAAGCCATGCAAGTGGGAAAACTTGAGCAGAATTTGCACAAATACTTTGTCCCAGGGAAAAATGGGAGATAAGAGAGGGGAAAAAAGAGGAGAAAGCCACTTTACATAGGTGTCTTCCAAGTTTAATTTTAAACTGGCAGAATACAAAGCAACAGCTGAGCTGTACACAGTCATGGACCCCACTGGCAAGCCAAAACACGAGGTTGGTAGACAGTCCAACTCTTTTTTGCATACAACCTGTGAAAAAATTCATACCACTTCTGCAGTACTCAACTAAACTGAAGAACTTCTCTCTTCTCTATGAACCCTAATCTTTACAGATGGAGCACTGAAAAAGCAATTAATATCACATTAGCCTATTGAAAAAAAAAAGGTTCACAAGATGCTAGTAAGGCCACTTTGGTATTCGAGGAAGACCAAATATTAATCAAGACTTGGTTAATTAGCATGAAGTCATTTTTCAAAAAGCACCAAAACCTTGTCCCACAGAAGGCTCTGTAACATTTCAAGCTATTATCCCTAAAGCTTTCCAAATATTTAAAAGCTGAGTTTGCCCTTCAGACCTCACCACTCTGTTTTCACACAAATGTAAATATCTCAACTGATAAACTGTAACAGCTGTTTCAGAGACAAATGCATATGGGCATCTTAGGCTATCTTTAAAAGCATAAGATATTCAAAACCATATGAAGCCTACTCACTCCCAGTACTGATGTGTTAAAAAGTATGCCTGCAAAAAGGCCAAACTTATGATGTTCGAAATTCAGTCCTCTTAATGAATACATTGTCTTGGCTCAAATTATCAACTGATTGAGTTGCACAGCTTAATTGAAAACTAATTTGATTATACATTTTTTGTGTTACTATCTTTTTTATATTACCATCATAGTATGATTGACAGACAGTTACTTCAGAAGGGAATTTGCACAGAACAAGGGAAATACACGTTCATCTGCAGCAGCTTCACTTCTGCCTGCACAGTCCCTGACACAAAACATTTGCAAAAATAAAATAAAGAGCACTACAGAAACCTTACTTAGGTGAATTTGAAGGCAAGCCTTAATATGAATTTGACTGCAAAAGAATTACACCTAAACATACACAGGCAAGGGCCTTGTGAAGCCTGAGAGACACTGTGAAAGACAAACCACATGGAGGAAATCCTCAGAAACTAAGGAGCAGGTTTATGTAGCAAGTGATACGAGTTCAGTTGACCTTGCCAACACACTCAACAGCTAAATGCAGTCCTCCACAAAGATACTATACACAAATATTAATATGCTGTGATCTCAGCAACAGTGTGGAAAATGGTAACTATGATTTATAAGTCTATCATGAATTTCATGAATCGGAGAAAGAGCACGTTAAGAGTCATTCAGAGAGAGAGCGCGAAAGCAGGAGGTAGAGAAGGGAAGAGAAATATTATTGTACCTACCAGGATAGCCTCCTACATAAATGGGATTGTTTGTATCTGCAGAGGTTGACTGGATGTAGGGATTATCAGTTTGAACCGAATTCCCATCAATTATCAGTGAAATACGATATTTGCTTTTGTTTGCTTGAAGCTTGTGCCATTTTCCATCACACAAACTTTTTGTGCCTCTTGGTTCATACGTAGTTGTTATTCTGCCAGCTCCATTGTTGACATGGAATAAAACCTGTATAAACAGCCAGATGCCAATAAAGATATAAAGTAAGAATACATGAACTATTTTGACTAGATAAAAGCACAATCACGCTGGTGCAGAGATTTCAGTTTTAATAAATGTTTGGTAATTATGCAAAGCTAATGTTTACTTTGATGGATAGAGTGTGTCCTTATCGAAGTATCTTTAAAATCTAAAAGACTTAGATCTATCATGCAATGGTCTGTTGTGTTAGCTTGTATACTTCACTTGGGATTTCAATATTTCTTACAAATAAAAATCAAAACATTTTCTCATAGAAGCTGAGACTTCAGATCTGAAGGAAGATCCACTGTATCTAACTGAATAGAAAGAGAATGGACTGAAAGCACTTGTCATTGCCAATACATGTATTGATTTATTTCATGTATTTATTTTTCAAAACAGTAGACATTTCCTCAACTCTGTGGCGAGGATTAACATGTAAATATTAACTGAGAAAGTATGTCCCACAGAAACAGTGATATTTAACACTGTCTCTAGCTAGGAAGTTTTGAATAAAAAATGAGCTATTTCTGAGAAAAGGAAACACTTAAGAGCAATCAAGTACACATTTTTTATGCAGTAGATAAGTGGAGAAATATGTATTGATTGTTAAAAGGTTTATGGAGCATAATGGCCAGTAGAAGTAGAGAGCGAGTTAATTGCTCATGAACACTGAAGAAGAGATTACAAAACAGGGTGCTTAATACATGCAATAATAAGTTTATCAAGGACAAGTGTAGCTCTATGCCAGAAAAAGTATTAAGCTACAAGAAAGGCATATATTTGGTCTAACATACAAGGTATGTAGTCCAGGAGGTCACAGTGGCTACAGACTAACATAAATTAGACTAATTAGAGAGGCAAAAAGTTCCAATGACTTCTGGTAACCTCACATTTTATTATATGATGATGAGAAACCTTAAGACTGAAAGTCTATCCCATACTAGTTCTGCGGGGATTTGGTTTGGACATTTTGCCTCCATCACATTTCACTGGTGTCTATTTAGTGCTACCCAACAGTTCTACCCTCCCAGTTTTAAGCAAGCCTTGTGAAATGACGGCACAGGGCCAGCACAGGGCAGCCTACCTTGCCATTTACAATCTCCAGTCCAATGGCATCAACCTTAGCACTGCTAACCCCGAGGAGAACGCCATGCACCGCTGTCGTACGAAACTCCAGTGTGATGTTCACATCAGACCGGACTTTGTAACCTTCTTTGACTGAAAAGAAGTTATAAGCTTCTAACAGAAGACTTGTAATCCACAGTACAAAGTAGAATACATATATTGCCATTAAAAGGCCTAAAAAGATTGTTAATTACTCTGCTGGGATATGACCTTGCAGAACCTCTGGAAAGTAAGTTTTCCAAAGTCATAGTTCACTTTTTACTGGAGAAGATAAATTCCCAAGTAAGTTTTCTTTCATTAATTTAGATTTAATACATTCCATCTCATTTCTAAGAAACAGTAAAGACAACATATTAATGTAATCCTTCACATTATTTCACAATTCCTTTATGTCTTTTGTCTCCATACCCTTTAACAGATATTAACATCATGAACATGGATATTCTTAGCAGAAGAAAGAGGTAGTTCGTTTCTTTCCCAGTGCTAGAATCACTAGCTCTTTCATTTGTGGAAGACAGCCCTTTCCAGAAATGGCCACTTTTGGACATCTAGAGTAAAGGGACTCAGCTAGAAATACATATGCAAGGCATGCACTCTGTGTGAGGAGTCAATTAATTGCACACAGTGCCCACAAGACCTAAAAAGAGTACATTTTCATTAACATTAATTCAGTAAGGTACTGCTTTCATCTAATACTTACCAAGAGCAGCAAAGCCACTCCCATCAAAGAAAGTACCATCCTGCACTGTTACATAGCATTTATTCACAGCAAAGATAGAGACAGGGCTCTCATTGTCCAGCTGCTTGCTGTTAATCATCATGCTACCAATGCAGGCTGGAATACTGTGAGTCACCTAGACATATTGAAATATAAGAGTTAATGCCTAATACAAACTGCTGCAATGCTCTCTTAGTGATTCACCTGATGTTATTGTAAGTAAAAATTCTCTGAACAAAACAGCAGGATCTAAAATATTTACGTAATTACATTTCTATTTATTACATATACTTACATAAAGTTACAAACGTACATTATGTCTTAGAGTAAAAATAAATATTGCTTAGAAATACAGCATACACGATAACACATAGAAAGAATTGTACTTGTTTGAATGTGAGCAGGGATACGCCCAACAGCTGAAGACATTTCAAACATGCTTCAGCAAACTAACAAGTAAATCAAGATTTTTGTATGACGTTTTGCAAGTATAGATCACCAGAGTTATATCCAGCAAAAAGATTCATTAGAATTTCTCACTATTACTATGAATCTGCAATTGCAGATTCAAAGTATTACAATATTTGTCAGCCCCATTATCCAATTAAAAAGCATGGGTGAAGAAGGTATGCCCAGGAATTGATAAGTATTGTTATCATTACTGGCATCCTCCCTGAGATAATGGGCTGCAGAAGGAGGAAGGCAACAAAAACCTACCCTCTAAAAGCATGTATAAAAAGTATGTTTTAATCTCAGACAGCTAAACCCGGCCTTTCAGAGATATTTAAGGCACCTAATTCCTATTCGAATGCAATAGGACTTATGTACCAAAATGTCTGAGATTAAGTCTTTTTTTATCTTATACTATGAAACACAGTTATTTATATTATCTATCCATTTTTAACAGTGAGACCGATAGAAGAAAAAAAATCTATTACGGGCTATTACTAAAATACCATGATACAAGCTCTAGTTTGTGGCTAAGCCATAGAAAGTTGGAAAGATTTGTCTGGTAAAGGGTCATTACTTTCTTTGTTGTTTCTTTCCCTAAGTACTTTTTTGCCCATCACAGACAGGATACTGAATTAGATGGGTTTGATATAGTATACTCGTTCTAGTACTGCAAAATGTCAGAGATGCCCCACCACCCCAAACCTTCTTACATTCCCAAGATTCTTCGGCACATAGTCTAAGGGGAGTCCTCCCACATAGAGCTTCCCCTCCACGTCCAAAGTGCTACCATCTCCCAGAGCACTGACTGCTACCAATTCCTGTCCATCCACAATGATTGTACCCTTTCTTTTCATGTATTCAGTCTTTATCTGGAAAAAATGAGAGCATGCAAACATGAATCAGTAAGCTAAGTTAGTTACTGAGTAATCATTTGCCACAGAAGTAAGCAAGACAATGTTTTAGTGGTCAGATTGCTTTGATATACTGTATTGAGACATCCTCTTGAAATTCTTTGTGAGGCTGAGGCCATTTCAGAATGCAACTGAGCAGCTAAACTGCATCCTTGCTTCCCCAAGGGCTCACAATGATTGCACATTGTCCTGCGGAAGTTTTTCAGTATCTTAACAATCATTATTTAAAACCACTAGTTTATTGCCTTAGGATACGAGTACATCACTGAGTTTGAGGAAGGGAGTACTTCTCGTCTTCTGCAATTATTGTGCTGCCCACCAGCTGAGCCGTCTGAGCTCTCTGAAGTGCACACTCCTACGCTGTAATTTTATGATGGACAGTGCTGAATTTGCTATGACCAAAAAGCTTTCCAGTTCTGTCCATCTTGTTCGCTCATGCCCCTGTGCCTTCCTTGCACTAAAGCAATTACTTACACGCAGATAAGGGACTAATGGCTAACTGACAGCCATTTATTCTTTCTCAGTTACTTTTAGTCCCACTTAGAATCCTGACCAGGTTCAACATGAGGTTTCATGAACATTTGGGTTGGTGAGGGGATAAAGTGGTACAGCAGGGTGATATGAGCGGATGGCAGAGAATGGAAAGAAGTGCTTCTTTTGGCAGCAATGTATGCTAGCTTAAATTGATCGTAGAGCTACTGCAATAATCACTCCCAGCTGTGAAGCGGTGTGACTCAGCCTTAATCTCCGAAGAAAGGTCCAAGCTCATGTTTTAATGTCCTGGGTAGTAAAGGTAGGTCAGCTCTCATATGGAATCTGTTCATCTCAAAAACTGGATGAGTATGAGTGTATTTAATTTTAAACACGCAGCCGTAAATCCTGGAGTGTTCTTCCTTTCATGGTAGGCAGCAGAGTTTAAGTACGGTATCTTTCTCTGACAGAAGTTCACATTTGCTTTCTTTGTTAGTTTTTGCTCGTTTTTCTTCTGCTGATTATATATGAAAAGCAAAAATAACGCTCTGCTGATTCCCAAGGCACCTAGGAGAGGTGGCAACTTTGTGTCATCAATCACTTTGTCCCACAGAAGCCACTTCTGGAGTTAAGGCTTCACATATGGACAAGGGGAGGGAAGCTTAGCAGGATGAATATTGTCATCCTCACCTGCCTTAAGGAAAAGTAATGTGGTCAGAGTTTCGTTCAAAACTCATGCAGACATCACAGTCATTTCTCATAAAGAAAGGCAGAGCCAGCAGCAGGTGGGTTCTTCAGAGGAACTGGGCCAATAGAAGCTGACACAGAATCTCTGTACAGAAGGCCCTGAATGCTACCTGATGCCTGGAAGCTGAACCCATAATTTCCTCTTCAAACTCTCCTTATGCCAAGTCCTCCCTCTCCAGCCTCCATTCATTTCAAATGTCTACCTTTCTCATGTTGCATCAACCAAGGAAAGGGAAGAGAGTGCTCCCCTGTTAGCACTAGCTGCGATGACATGCTCAGGTATTAAGTTATATATACCAGAAAGGAGAAACTGTGCACCCACAAATCTCTTTCACCCTGTCACATAACTCAGTCGCAGGTCTTTGGTGACATAGTGCATGGAAAGCTCCCTGTGGAAAAAGTCAGAGTTTCTAGACCTCTCTCTCGGGTTCTCATAATGACCATTATTACACAGTTGGTGAACTCTTATTTCTAAATAAACAGATACTTGACAGTAGTTGGATGCTGGAATTGATGCATAATTAAAATTTTTAAAGGAAATATTATACTCAAACACAAGTTATCTGAACAGTTTCATAACTGGTTAAAACCTGCTTGCTGTTGCAACACAGAAAGCATACAGGAAAGGCAGGTAAAAACCACCCCAGCTACTCCAAGGAAGAGAAAACAAAGAGTACAAGAAAAGGAAGAGTACAAGATTGGTGAGTACCTACCGTATGCCATTTTCCATCACTGATAACAGCAGGGTGAAAAGCTACTGCTTTTCCTTTGCCTAGATCAAATGAGAAATAGAGCTGTCCCCCGTGAAGCTGCAGGGCTGCATAATCAACCTGGTTCTCATGAGCCATGTAGTAAATCAGGCCACTGGAGGCAAAGGTTCTGAGATTCAGCTGGACAGAAAGTCTAGACAATAAAAATTCAGTGTTACTGAAAAGTACTTTTTCTGCATTGATGAATAGCTTTTCTGGAGGCAGAGAACAGCCTCATCCAATTTATTATTATGAAAGGAGATTTATTATTACAAAGCCAAGAAAAGTAGAATTTGCATTGATTTTAAGAAAGCATGACCTATAATGTATTTCATAATAGAAATCAGTGCTGTACCTGTCAGAGACAGAAAAAGTGCTTGTCACAGTGTGAGCTGGGCTTTAGAAGGGACAGGCTCAGCTGTTTGTGACTGCAGGCTTGCCTATTGCCCCAAGAACGGGACGAATTCCAGAATAATGTGATGGCATTCATTACTATTAACCAGGCTTGCTGGGATATAATGGGCAGACTGAGAACAGAGGGAGGCTTAAAAGGTAGAGGAGCTGATTAGGCCACTTATTACAGAGACACAAGGTTCAGACTACGTAGTATAAACTCTCTGTAATATCCTCATGTTGAATAGTTGCAACAGAGGGGCTAGAAGGAAAAAAGGCTCTTTCCTCAATGCCTGCAGAGGCTTCCTGAGTTGAAAGAAGCATACGTGAGTGGCTTGCAGGCTGCATTTTGGGGACCTTGTTGGGAGCCTCTCAAACAAGAGTGGCAGAGAGGCTATCACATGTTAAGTCCCAACAGAATGATTCTTCTCAGTAGTCTTAGCTCCTGCAGTGACCTGGGGAGTGAAGCAGACATGGAAGGTGCAATTGCAGACAATTCAGAGGAGAGGGTGAGATGGTATCTGCATCAGTCAAAGAAGCAGGGACCAGCTGAGCTCTGTATGTGGAAAACAGAAATCAAAATACTTACAGGAGATACAGAGGGGGTCTTAAGTCTGAGGGGGAAAAAATGCAGAGCTCTGACCATGAGTTAAACTCATGACCACAAACCTGGGAAAGCCACATTAATTACATTGCAGTGGTTGGGATACCTTCTTCCATGAGGAACCCACAGAAACCTGAAGCAAGGGCCATGTTCAGAACTGATATGGTGACTATTCATAAAAACCAACATTGTGCTTCTCGTAGTTCAATACAAGATAACACACTGTGTGCATGTGTGATTCACAATATACTCACTTCTTCCTGACAGTAGACTGATTGAAAAGCAGTGTCAAGTGGCTGCCTTTGGCAAGGCCAAACTGATGGGCACCTTGAACGTGATCCGGTAGCTCATCTTTTGCACAAACTACCTGTTAATGAAAGGACTTTTTTAAGAAGAATAATACTGGGTGCAGACCAGCAGAGTGCCGAATGGCAATGTGCCTACGCAGAACTCTGTAAGGAGCAAAACTGAGCCACATGATAACCATAAAGTATACAGCAACATCAATTAGCTAAACTCCCAATCATCCTGAGCTATCTTTAAGCTCAAAAAGAACTAGTTCTAATGATTAAGCTATGTCTCATGGACAGCACTGTTTTTTTCTAGTGAGAAAAGTCTGCAGTTTGAGAAGCATTCATTCACCATTTGTCTTAATTGATAGCCCATTTGATAAAAAATGCTGGAAGGCAGAGTACAATTTCAGTGTGAAAATCTTATGGACTGGTAGAAATATTTTCTCATTTAGCGAGGATGCACGTTTGTTATGATTTGAGGGATGGAGAGCTGAGTAACAGAGTATGCGCCAAAGCTATACTTTAGCTCTATGAAGGACAGCTTATTTCTTTTTATAGCCACAGTTGTATGAAATCTATAAAATCCTGCTTTCTGTTGCCACAGAAAAATGATTCAGGATGCTTTGGAAACACTTCATTATAAAGATGTGCAGCTGCAGAAGTAATGCTGCCTTCTCTTTTGGGAACAGGGACCATGTGAGAGGAAACAGGTGCCATGCAAGCTGCATTCAGACACTGTGTGTCTCTGGAATGGTTTGTGCCTCCTCTTTGACACAAGGCAGAGACTGCATGTGTGTAACCAGGAAAATGTGAATGCTGAATTGCACGACAAATGCAAATCTTGGCACAGAGCCACTTTGGCAGGAACACGCTAAAGATAATAGTTACCGTCAAGTTCTCCTGCTGGATCATTCCACTTTTTTTCTTTTTTAGTGTTGCTGCCTGAAGAACGATAAACCTAACTACATTTCCCCTCCAAAAGGGCCAACAGGCTGCTAAAGGTTTATATCACAGTTTTTCTATAAGAAATAATAACTTCAAATCCACATTCATTGAACCATTCCATACCATAGAAGAAGCAAATATGCACAGTCCGTACCTTGAAAATTCTCCACAAAGCTAAAATGCATCTTGCTGTTGAACACTTTCCTAGAAAAGGCAATAGAGGTTTGCTGTAATACCTACCTTTTTTGTATCTGTAAGAGGCCTCAGGGGAGCTGGTAAAGCCTGAAGTTCAGGTTGAATCTCAATGTCTTCTGGCTGTATAGCTGGTTT
Organism: Pluvialis apricaria; assembly: GCA_017639485.1. Lineage (NCBI taxonomy): Eukaryota > Metazoa > Chordata > Aves > Charadriiformes > Charadriidae > Pluvialis > Pluvialis apricaria. Next base: position 114,629,768 of record CM030008.1, on the reverse strand, counting down.
AGGCTTCTCTGACAAAAAGCAGCTGTCCATATCCACATGTTCATACTTCATGGAAGTGGTGAAATACAAAAGCCTGTGTTTTAAAAACCCTACATTTTAAGAGGTGAAATCCCAAATCCCTACATTTCCCAAGCACAAGCAGAGTATTTTACAGGGTGTTCCACTAGTAACAGGAGAAAGGGAAAGAAGTGGCATACTGGGACCAAAAGACTGAGAAGTGGCAAATAATCTGTCCATAGAACAATATTAATAGACAACATTCTTTGAAAACCATTCTATCTGTGAATGCAGATGAAACTACAGTCGAGAAAGCTGCATTTTGTGCAGCGTCTCTACACACACGAAAGACTTTCAATGCTACTTCCAAATGTAGCTGGTAATATCCATTTTCTGCCTGTTACAATACCCAGATCATCAGTATCATGCTTGTCTTATGTTAAAATCCAAGCAAATGGACAATGTAATGAAAGAATTACAAACTACAATTAATAATTACTATACACACTTTTCCAAAACAGGGCAGTTACCCCTCTGACTTACTCCTTGTTAAAAATAAGATTGCTGATACAGCCATGAAATGAGCCAGCCATTTTTAGCCCTAAGATGCCCTCTCCTGCTGGAATGCCACCAGCGTAGAAGTTGGAAATATTCATGGGGCTCATTTCTGCTGATGAACCAAGTCTGAGTTCTGCAGGGTTACTTTCATCCACCTGTACAGTTATGATCCTGAAAAAGATAAAGTAGGGGAAAACATTCAATGAGGGCCTTAGATATTTATTTTCAAATGAAAAGCATTCCTTTCAGCCTCAAAAACGTGTTGTTTTAAGAAATAAAGGTTCCATCACTTTGATGATTCTTTCAATGTCTTAAAACTAGAAGACCTACTTCTTTAGGTAATTTTTAACATGTAGAGTTTTGTCAAATATCTTTCTAAATTATTTTGATAGGTATCTTTCCAAATTATTTTGCTAGCCACATTTTTTCCTGATACTATTTAGTATACTTTACTCAAGTGGCCTAAGCTGTCTACAGATTTTGAGAGCTTTTAACTGCAACTTCATCAGTGGCTGTATGCTGTATACAATTACCATGTAAATCAGAACACCTCCATTAACAGCAGAAAAACACAGACCTGATTATTCCACCTAATAAGCTAGGCAAAGGCAGTTCCTCAGAGAGCACAGTGAACTGACAACAGCATACAATAATTATACAGGTAGTACTGCTCAGTCATATGTACCTCTTATTCCGGATTAGGATGACAGAGTGCTCTTGTCCATCACTGTATGTTCCATTAGCAGGCTGAAGAATTACTTTTCTAGTACTTGCTCTATCTCCAGCATTAACATGCACTGCAAGATGACCATCAATCAGCATGATAGAAAAGAAGGGCTGTGGATTTAATCAGAAGATTAATTTTTAATTATAACTCAATTTCATGTCACTTACTCAGTGTTTAAATACAACATACTTCAGAAAAATTGACCTCTAACTTTGTTGTAAACAAACTTTGAAATGAAACTCAAAGACTAGTAGGCATGTATCAGTACCCCTCAGAGTCCAAAGCCTTCTAACAGAAAACATGAAAGCTGGGAATCTCTCCGGTCATGATAAAAATTCAGGTTAAAATGCAGGAGTTTTTTTTATACCACCACCACCACCCGACGACTCCTCTTAAAGGAAAGAAAAAAGAAGGGGCAGGTATTCCTACTAAGACTTTGTCCTTGGATTCCAGGACCTCCAAAACAGTCCACCAGATATGAGATGGTTTGTCTCAAACCCTTCAATAACTACTTCTGACTAACAGAAGTGGAAAGTAATACTTTGTGTTCGTTTCACATGCAGTTTTCCTCTTTGTTGTCAAAGCATTCTGGGTCCTAGTAACTTTACTAGGTCTCTGCTTCCGCTAACTAGTCCGTCACTTCTCCTCTGCTACAATGAATATTCTCCATCCCCCACCCAGCCTCTGCATTTGGGCCTTCCCAAGCCAAATAATTTTTTTCTTTCTCATTCTTTGCAAGTTAGTCATAAAAACCTGACTTGATATTAGAAAATAAAAAAGGCAGCACCAAAACCAAAAAGTCTTTCTTTTCAGTACTTGCCAAATGTGCTTGTCTACGTCGTCGCTTTTCCAGTCCCCTGCTGAGTCCAGCAAGGATGATGCCACTGCTGTTCTTTGTAGCAAAAGTTGCCATCAGTTCTGATTCTGGGCTTAAGGACTTAGGTACCAACTCAATATATCCATTGTTCAAGATGTTCACACTACGAATAGGCTATTTTATGAGGAAGAGAAATGATTACTGACTGTCCCAACATAGCAGCCACTAAGAAAAAAAAATTCAAGTATAGGTTAGATTATCTTAGAAGTTTTTGAGATAAACCCCTTTCAACTCACTATATTCTTTCACAAACATTACTATTCATTGTTCAATAACAATAAAGATCAGGTCACAAAACCTAAAAGTCTCCTACCTCCAATACACAGCCTTTTCTTACTCCATATGAATTTCTAAGCAAGTCAAAGGTTGAACGTGATATTTCCAGATTCTTGATGCATCCCACATACATTCTACTATTAAGACCTTTCCTGAAACACAAAACAAGGCTTTTTTTCCAAGGAGTAGTATTTGGAATCTCCTGGGAGAAAAGATTAAGTTCTCTTCAGTAAGAGAAAGATAGGTCTGTTTTAAAGAATGCAGTAAGCCCAGTGTAAGAGAAAACAGGGGTAATTTGGGTTTTACTCTTAGTAGATATTAACTCTGATCTTAAAAAGAGTCAGATAACTTTGTCCCCAAACAGAAACATACGTGTAGTGCTGTGTTGCCAGGCCAGGTCATTTTCCAAAACTTTAAGGTGAATCTTCAGGTGAGATGTAAAAGTTTTGTGTGAGAGGGTAACTGTAACTCTGCTACCTAGCAATTCCTTTTCATTTCTTAAGTCTGGAGGATGTCAGGTTTAAGTCAGAGAAATCTAAGGCTGTCTTGCCATAATCCCTCACATGCTGCTATGCCAGCTAAGATTAACAAGTCCGCACCTCTGCAATAACTGTGCAGAGACCAATATTGTCCTGGAATATATATTATTGTCAAGAGCATGCAGACAGTTTAATTAGATTTTCTTTTGCCATGTTTATCCTTTCAAAGTGAAGCCACTGGCAGAAATGGGACTTTACAAGTTCAGCAGGCTGTGCAGTACAAAAAGTATAAACTAGAGTCATGCTATAAAATATGTGTGTGTAATGTTTTTTTGTAGCACTGTTTACAATTGTTTCTCCTCTGTTCCAAGTTTCAAAACTGAATTACAAGACTTCTTTTCTAAAGTAGAACATTTATCCTGAAGCACAGTTTTGTCCATAAATGCCAGCTGGAAAACACAAGGCTCACACAGGTAGAGATCAAAGGAGCATTATTCCAGGCAGCAGTGCTGACTGCTCGCCACAGTCCGACACAAAGAGCAGGCGGCTGCTGTGGCAGCTGCTGTCGTGGAAATCACCCATGGAAGGCAAAACCAGAAGTTTGTCTCTGATCTGCACTGCAGTGTCAGACCTACCCCTGACAAGCACCGTATTAGATTTTGAAGGCAAAGGACATAATTCTGTGGTATACATGGCCATAAAGAAGACTTCAGACTTCACTGAGTTTCACTAATTTCAGTGGACATAGAGTTTATTAAAATCTTTCCCTCTACTTACAAGAGTCCTAGCAAAAGGGGAAAAGCAAGAGCAGACTTTACCTCACAGTCCTCGATCGTGGCAGCCCACCAATAAAGATTGGGTCCTTATCAGAACGGTTCAGGTCTGAGGCAACTCCAGGAGATTCTCCTTGCTTGGTTTCTTTATAATTAAGGTTATATGCATCCATGACCGCCAAAATTCCTGCAAAGAAAAAAAGTAAAGATCTGGAGAAGGACATGAATATACATCCTTCCATTTTGGCAATCTTGTCTCTAATAAAAGAAAATATATTCATTGACTCAAACATGTATGGACAATCTTCTTATTTTTAGAATGAGTAATTTATTGTATTTCCAGCTATTCTGCTAATCTCATTCATTCTTCTCTGCCAAAACCAAATCTGGGGAAGTCAACAGGAAAAAAATTTATATATAAAAGAATATGCTAGAGCTATTAACACGCACTATTTGTAATACATTACTTCCCAAACATAGGCCCCAAAATACTGTTGTACTGGGTACTATTAAAACGCAGAACAGAAAACGTGATCCCTGATATACAGACTTGGACAAAGATCTTTCACTCTTGAAAGACTATCGATACGTTTTTGTCTGGCAGCTTCTGCACCACCTGTTCTTTATAAGATGTGCCAAACCAAGCATAAGATTTATACTGCTGTCCCTCTAAAAGCAAGCATAGGTGTGGCTGCTAAAGAAACTGCATTAGAAGTAACCAAATTTGGTTGCAGTGATGTTCCCTGTGGTTATCTTAGATACTTGTATTTGTAAATGTGCAGACACCTGTTTTTTTTCAGTCTGTAGCCTACCTTGTTTCTTGTTCCTACTGAATGAAATTTTATACCATGTTCCATTGTTGTAACGATTTTCTGTTGTAAGAGCAAGAGGTCCTGAACCTAGATCAACAGTCAGTCTCACTTTGCCATCAAGAAGCTCAAGGGACAAGAAATCTCTCTGGCAGGAAAAAAAAAAACCCAGAACAACAAAACAAACAGATTAAATTCCTGGAAATAACATCTAGCAAAAGGATGCACCCTTGGCAGGTTTGGTCTACTGTGTGAAAAAGGTTTAGTAACTCTTGTACCTAGACTATTTTAGGCCCAAGACACTTATCGTTGCTATGTTTAGGAAAATTAAGTTACATGTACCTCACAAGGATGTCTTTTTATTTGTTTTCTTGTTATTCTAACTTAAATGCATCATCAGGCTTGTTACTCAGCAGAGGAAGGTGTAAATAACAAATGTGAAATTTACTTTTTATTTTGATGAAGTTGAGAATAATTTGATTTGACTGTTAGCATAACGATCAAACAGTACAATGCTCTTTCTGCAAGAAGCTAAGACCTTCTTCACACAGTAAAAAAAGACTTTCTGAATTTATTATAAGTGCCCCCTCTGCCCTGTAAAACTTAAGTCAGACATCCTTGCGCAATGTATTCAAGCAGTAAGTACATAATAAAGCAGATGAATAATGCAGTGACTCAAACAAATCTGTATCTAAACAAAGCTTTGTCCTCCTTCAGAAAAAGAAAAACCACCAGCTAAGCGTGTGGTAAACTGCATGACATGACAATGAAGGTCTGCAGACGGGTCTAGGTTATGTGGCTGTTGCAGGGAGTATTATTTAATTTATTTCAGTTTACTGTATTCCCATCTTATGGATTTAATTCAATATGCCTATTCAATATTATATTGTTGTCCTGGCAAGATCAGTTCCAAAAGATTTTACATTCTGCAAAAGAATTCTCCCATTGAACAAAACTAGTTTGTTGTCCCTACTGTTTCTTTTTCTTGTCTTTAGTTAAATAATCATTAATTTTAGTCTAGAATTTAAAAAAAAATACAGAGAATATTTTTCATTGCTTAATTTTGCACTTAGTATATGTGTATATTTGCTCTAAAGAGTTATCTCTAGGGTTCCTGACTTTACTCCTTTGGCTTATTATGTCAATCACGGGTGATAATCTACACAAAGATAATAACTTGTTTTAACATAGATAAGCTGAAAAATAACAAAGGAGAAAGCAAGAAACCATCAAGTCATCTAAACGTAGTTTTTGACAGCTTAAGAATCAGATCCATTTTCTTACAGTGCCATTTGAAGCAAGATACAGAAGAAGCCCATTAGGTGAAAAGGTACTGAAAAATATTATTATCTGAGTCACTGTTGAGCGGAGTGCCTTCTCCACAACTGAGTATCCACTGCCATCAAAATGGAATGAAGTATCCTCATCCTGGGGGCTACAGAAGTAGAAAACAGAATTAAAAACATTAACCGAAATTTGTGTTTTTCCAGTCATTTTTATATAAAATATAAGAAAAGTTAGACTACTTGGTGCAGACCCCAGGCAGTATGACTAGAAAATGTGGAAAGAGACTTGAATCTTGATGTTATGAATGAATAACTGAAGGATTCCAGCCAAAGGCCACTGTCATTATAGAATCTCATAATACATGATTTAGCCACAGGAAAGGATGTATACGAGATAAAAAATGTTCTTCCCTAATGTATGAAAAAACCCAACGATTTCTTAAGGGAAAAATAATTGTTACAACATACACCCTCTTACTTAAAACATGTCATCCATTTATCAAAATGCTTTGCATAATTGCACTTACAATAAATGTTCTATTAGCCCCTTTCCCTGCAACATAATACTTGTAAGAAATATCTCATGCAATCAAGCAGCACCCTCTGCTGTTTCTATGTGAAACATTCTGCAAAAGGGAATACAGCAAAGCATTTCTCTTCAATTCCTTAAGCATAAAAATACTACAGCCTGCAATCCTTTTTCATAATGATTATGAGAACAGTAGCAAGCTCAGTGGTTCAGTTTTGCTATGTTTGTTGGTTGTTTGTTTTTTTAATAAGAGTACTTTACAATGTTTCTTGTCCTGTGAAAGAATAAATTTGTCTTGCTGGAAATTACTGGAAAGCTAACATTCCAAAATAGTTTGGTTCACTGGCAGTCTCTACTTTTAACGTGCAAAATAGACCACAGCAATAGAACTCCTCTGAAGAGGTGATTAATAAGTAATAAAATTCCATACAATGAAATTATTAGACACCACTGGCACATTCAGATTAGTGTGTTCAGAACTGTAAGTTGATGATCAACGAAACACTGCAATTTGAGTTCATTATTTTCAGCTAACACAGAGATATATATTACAGACGTAAATTACTCTAAATTCGTTACAAAAAAGAAAGCGAGACAAAATACCTTCCAAAACAGCCATTGCACTTGCCCTCTCTTTCCATGTAGTTCCAAAGACCAATAGATTTGCCATTCAGGGATGCCTCTCCCATGCACCCTTTAAAATGGGTCACCTTAACAGCAGGTGATTTCTAGAAGACAAGAATATTTCATGAATACAATTAATGTTAAGTACTCTGAAAATTATGCAGCCAAATTTTTGCTTGGCTGTTTTCCTTGAACTCTAACTTTGTTAGATATAAATCATAACAAAAGAACAACAGGTTTTTAGCATAACTATTAACGATTACTGTTTAAATCATAATAGATTAGTTTTGCAGCAAGTAAAAAACTAAAATAACTATGTCCTTGACCCACTTACATTCCTCATGGCATAAATAACAATGGCAAACTAAAAGAAGCCATAGAAAAAGGAAACAAAAAACAAATTAATTGTATAATAAGGTCTATGCATCATGCACACACACACAGCCTGGCCTGGTTAACATTTCATGAAAACATTTCGAGGGAAAATTAACTTCAAGATACTAGAAAATCCTTATAGCATCTTTGCTTTATGTTCAGAGTACCTGGAATTTCTTGATGAAGTAACCAATTCATGCAATTATTTCTAACTCAAAAGTATATCTCAAACATGATAAAAACATTTTACAGAATGCTGATCTCAGAATTTAACCTTAATTTGCCCTCCAAGTCCTCCAATAAACATTAGGGTTGATTTGTTAACATCCAGTATGCTGGCTGTCCCTGGAGAGGTTGCAGATTTAGATGAAGGCTTCTGATTGGAGTTCGTTTCCTCTATGCTGAGTGTACCTGTTTTTCCAAACCTGCCAAGTACAAATACTAATAAATAGCTTTAGAAATCACCAGGCTTTATCAACACATGCTATCAGCTTCTCTTTTAAGAAGAAGAAAAATCTTGTCACTGGAAAACTCAGAAGATGATTTGTGTTGTTTATGCCAAGTTCACTCACTAAGTAGCTGGACATTTCTACAATACAGCCATTTCATTAACAAAACAATAATCAATTTTCCTAATCCACATTTATGACATTCTTATTATAATTACCTGGTTGCATGTATTCTGTGCCATTTGTTGTTGTCAATTTGAAAATCAGGGTACTCCACTCTTGTTGATCCAGAGCCCAAATCCCAAAGAAGAGCTACCTTACCACGTCGCATCTCCACCGCAAGGAAGTCTGTCTGGAGAACAGCAGGGCTTATTCTAACAGATGGCACTGAACACGCAGTTTCTGGTTTGTGTATTTTAACATGCAACATTGAGAAAGTCTTTCCGGATTCATGTCCCTACATCCCATACTACAGGAGTTGACTTCTAGCAAAATCAGGCCCAGTAAGTTTTTACTCATTTTTACTTTTGATGAAACAAAAAACTCAGCTTATATACAAGTAGGTGAATGTTTTCTTTATAGATACATAAAAACATGTGATGTCACACACATGTAGACATACAGAAATATGTACTTCTGAGTGTATGTGAAGTGACCTACCAGTCTGTGAAAGAGTACTATCACATGATAGTGAGCCACAAGGAGCTAATAGCTGTGCATTTAATTAGGATTATATAGAGAAGGAAGAGGAGGGCAATATGGCAGTGAGCCGTTATGCTCCTTTTCAAGTGGGTGGATGCACCATGCTCATGAGGGCCAAATGCAAGTAATTTCTCTGTGATACCAGGCAAATTGTTTGATGTACTCCAGCGTGCTATACGAAATCACAGTGTTACACTCCATAAGGTTAATGCACAGCATGGGAAAAGGAAGGGGGAATTTCATGACATGGCTAAGAGGCAATGCTAAGGAATCAGGTGCTTTTATCCTCTACCTTTGAGAACCTCTGGAATCATGTAAGGCACAAAAATATTTCCACCCTAGTGAACACATTTGTCTGCAAGGGGCCTCCCTCACGTGGAATACTTAGTTTGAAGTCAATTAGGAAAAACCATATATATGGTCATTTAAAACATTTGACACCTTCAGTAAAGGTACGCCAGAAACTTACCTTTCCATTGCTACCCAGGTAGAAAAGGAGGTTATCTGGTTCAGCAGTTTTCACATTGAGAGTTAAGGTGTTGTAATTTGTAGATGAAATTTGGGGCTTGTAGGCACGAATGCAATCTCTGTCTGCTGATACTGCAACTTTAATCTGGAGGGGAAAAGGAGGAAATGGAATCTAAACAATCCTCAGTGTACGCAGCACATATTTCTGGAATATGTACTTAGCTTCTGACCAACAAATGCAAGCCATTTCCTGAAATACTTTCATGCAACCTAAGTATTGCTACTTGGGTTAGATCTTGGCAATCTCCTAGGTATCACCTGACAAAGATTCACAAATAGAAAAGAATGGAATCTGTCATAATTCACTCATTCTTTTGAGATTTGAAGCCAGTAAATTAAACTATTCAAATACCTCAGAAAATAACAGTAAATCTTGGGTCAGAAGCCCATATATCAGTAAAAACCACTGTAATAACAAATAATATCAGAAAATAAAGATATAGAAATTCAAAATCTTTGGGGGAAAAAAGGAAGCATCATTTCTAGTCTATGTTTACAGAAAAAAAATTTAAAAGGCAGACAATCTGCAATAACTCTGGTTATTTCAAAGTTTTACAACCCAATTTACATGATTATTCAAAAAATACATTTGAGAATATATTAGAAGTTACACTTTTTTCAGTTTAGAGAAATTCATATTCCTGTTGTCATATCAATAACTCCTTTGAACAGTCTAGTATAGTGATGGGACATCAATTCAAGCTAAATGCAGTCAAACTCCAAGGAGCTTGGTAGTATAATGACAGAAAACCCATTTTAACAGCAGAATAGCTTTAGCTTCATCAGCTCCACTGAATACGCCTATAACAACTAAATACATAAAGCGGACGTGCATATGTGTATGGACACAGATATGTAAAGTTTCCCTACTCTAGTAAAAGTCTACAAAACAACAGAATAAACTCTCAAAATTGGAAAAGGGGATTTTGCTAATACTTCTTTTCACCCTGCCAGGAACCTCTGTGGTTTATGACACTTCAGAAAATACTACTCCCTCTTTTCTGCAGTGGATTCATTAAGCTTCAGTAGACTGTGACAGAGAAGCAATAACCGTATAATTAAAGAGATTTGCAGAAAGAACTGAAAGCCTTTTATTTTTTAAAACAAAACCTCCCTAAACCCTACAATAACATACCAATAGTAAAGCCAAAGGCATACCAAAAATTACTGAGTGCGAAGTCATTGTCATATTCCTCTCAGTTTAATGTGGTCTATGGTACAGTTGATTCACTTTTGTTGTCTTTAACGAGGGAGCGGAGACTTGAAAACAAGTATATTATTTGTCTTAAAGTATTCTGGATGCAAGGTAGCTTCTTGCAAAGAACATATGGACATGGCAGAGCATAGATGGCAAATTTATTGATAGAATCAACACTTTGTTAAAAGATTTGTAATGATACTTGATGTTATATGGAGGCACCCCACATCAATCTCTAAAATAAGCTTAGAAATTAATATGTTGTACTAAAAAGAATGGCAGCACCATCCCCTCACTTGTCTCTTTCTCATCAAAATATCTCTGATTGCTTTCTGACATACTGTATTTCATTATTTTTCTAAGACACAGAAGGAAATAGTAAATAAATTACTGCCTTGCTGTTCTGATAAACTCACAAATACAATAAGAAACTTGAAGCTAAAACTATAAAACATACCAATAGCCCTGCCAGTATGCTCTTAGCATCAGTCAGTGCTCTCGGACTTTAGTGAAACGCCAGAACAACTGGGTACTTTGACAGTAAATTTTAGGCTCTTTATCTCAAAGAAATTCCCTGCTAAAAGTGAAAGTGAAGCCCGTTAAGTCTGGGATGACGGAACTTACAGATGCTGCCTGCTTGCGGGCCTGGCTGATGAGCTCTTTAATTTCAGACAGGTTTCTGTTCAGGTTCTCCTCTAGCATTTTCAAAGGTTTTAGCCTATCCAATAAAAGACTTGCTTGTGCTTCAACTTCTTTAACTTGTTTTTCAGCTGTGATTGCTGTCGAAACATAAATGAAATGTTGATGCAGGTTGAAGGAGAAATGTACTTTTCATTGCTAATATACTTAGCCACGGTGGCCTGTTTCTGATCCTTTTGTTTTCAGCAGTTTTAAACATCAGTAAGTAATATGCATACTTAAGGGCATCCCATGTGGCTCCTCTAGAGGTCTTTTAAAAAGTTAGCACATTTTTATTGAATTAGGAATAAACTTTCAGTCCATCAGACTCATATTTAATGCCTATTAAAATTGAGTATTAGTACTGCTTCTGCAAGCAGTGACATTTCTAAAGAGCAATGAAGCGGCAAACTTACCAGCTTTTGATGAATCAGTTATAAGTTCACTAGTTTTCCTCAATGTGTCATTAACTCGGGACAATGCAGAAGTAGTATTCAGCAGCTTTTGACTGAAATCCCCAAAGTGACTTAAACCCACCACAGTACTGGTGTTTGCAGACACAGCCAGCTCTTTCACTTCAAGCGTGTATTTTCTGGTATCTGAAACACAGTTCCCAGGTTAAAAAAAAAACAAACAAAAACATAATCACGGCTTTCACACATACTTGGGAGTAACAAATGTCTGGCTTCATAACACCACAGACACAAACATAGTCAAAACACTAGAAATGTTGTCAGTTATGCGTGTGTTTGTTTCTGTTCTTCAGTCTGTGGTGGGAACTCCAAACCAAGATCCGCTGTGATCTAACTTTGCTTAACAGTTGAGTGTGTCATGGCTTACAGAGAGGGAAGTTTACCTTCTGTGAAACTGGAAGGCTGGTGCAACACCTCTTGCCCAGTTATTAAGTTGGAAAGTGACCACGGATATGGCCCTCAACAAAAAAACATGGTAAATGTTCCCAAACTGGTGATACAGGCATGGATATAGCTATGGATATAGTTATGTTTGTTCATGCACACACACACACAGAGGTATATAATAATAAAATATCTTACGCACATATATAAATAATATAGTTTGCAGCAATTTTAATTAAGGCTCATCAGTTTAGATTTTCACATCTTTTGATCAAAAGACTTCATCAATCCAACTTTTGAATTCTAGGAAAAGTGTTTTATTTTTCATGACCAGCTTTGAATGGACACAGAATGCAGTGATGGAGAACTTGATTCTGCCTATCCCAACAGGAAGATTATATGAATACATAAGGCTCATAGCGTTATAAGTTCCCTAAACGAGTGTTGCCACCCCGACCCACTAGTCTGAGATTTATGTTTGGAATTCTACAGAAGGCTGGTGAGGCAGAAGGTCTATTACACCCTTTGCTTTGTGCTACGATCACTTATATAGCAAGTGCACCACTTCCAGTCTCAGCCTGTGCCTTACATTCCCTGTGCCCAAAGTAGTGGGAAGATGCTGCAGCTGGCACAAAAGGCCTGATTTAGGTCTGCAGGGATCCTTCTTCACAACCACTACCCTATACAGAGGGCAACACCACCACGAATCTCTGCCCAGATAAAAAAAAAAAAGAAAATGTCAAGAAATGTAACAACAAAACTGAAATCAAACAATATTAAGCTGTGAGTTGAGGACTGCTTTATGATTTTAATAATGCCTTAACTTTCAACGTGTAGCTTTATGTCAGATAGCATCCTGCAATTAATACCCAGTGTAACTTTATCACTAATGTCACCCTTTGGAATGAGTTAAGAGCCTGAGTTGTAAAATCAGTATTTCAAAGCTTTGGACTCCTCCAGGCAGAAGGCCTTTATGAGTGTTTTTCTAATGTTAAAAAAAAAACCCACACCATTATTAAGGTTGGCAAAGTATTCCAGACCCTCTTATTCACAACTTCAAAGACATTTTCTCTATTAGTTTCCATGAACTCTAGGTCTTGCCTTTCTCCAAAGTAATAGTGTTATTTTTAAAGGGGAATTCTTTTGTTTTGGAAAAGCACAGAAAGAACACTTTAATCGGTTAAATGAAGTCCGCATTTACAACAAGAAAACATTTAGATGCAGATTATGAGATTCACAGCGCGGTATAAACAATTTTGAAGCAAGCTGTCAAAAGAAAGCAAAACCTCACAGTTCCATATATAAGTTTCTCTCCATGTGGGATTAAATACTCTAGGACTTCACTCTCTTCTCATCAATATAATTATATTGCTTTCAGAGCCCCTCCTGATTTACAGCAGTGTGAAATGGGAATAAGACTACAGACCTTATATGATAACCAAGTTATGTTTCATGGGTTTACTAAGAAAATGGAAAATATTCCTTGTAAGGCAGGAGGCCAAATGAGTCTCCAGTATAGTTTATTGCTAGGTCTCTGCAATCAGATAATGAACAGGATTTTTTTATGATTGTACTAGATGGTTCTGCAATAAGGAGAACGTCAATATAAATTTCACTTACCATTAGGCAATGCTCTTAGTGTCAACAGGGAATCATTAAGCTGGTTGACAATTTTATTCGTACTTTCCTGAATCTTTTCTACTTTTTTGTTCAACCCATTCAATCCAAATAAAAGGCCTGTTGGAAGGAAGAAATAACTATGATTTTTCTATGCATAAACAGATACCATACAACCCACACAAAGCCTATGTATAGGGATAACAAGTATTCACTCATTCAATGGAACTTTTTTGGGGTTTTTTCCAATAGAAAGAGCATTTACAAACAGGAATGCAGAATGAATGCAGTATGCACAGATAAGCTCCTGTAGGCACTGTTCCATTCAAAGTTATCCTTTTTGGCCAATTCCACCAGACCGAATTGGTAGAAACACAGTCAGGAAAAGACTATAAATTAAAATGATTCCATGACTGTGAACCCTTACAATTTTTATGATGTTCCCCACTTTTTGTGATATCTAAGAGAAGCCATTCAAAGAAGTGTTTTTCTTCCATTTTTGTGATCTGTTTGCAGAATCATCTCACTAAAAATAAAAATACTTAGACCAGAAGGAACAAAATGGGTACGTATTCTGTCCATCTGAATTACATAAAATATATACATATTTGTAAGGCCATTGATTTTAAAAGCAAAGACCACTTTGCAGTTACAATCTATCTCGGTGAAACATTCACTTTCTGTCCAATTTCATCCAAAAATTCCATTAGGGCCGGCCTCTGCTCCTACACAAAGTCTGTGTTCAAAATGCTTTTTTGAACTTCTGTAGTGCAGACTCCAATGCTTTGCTATATCTTTGGAGTAACAAAAAAAAACCCAAAACCACCAAACAAAAGGATTTTGGAATTTATAGAGGGACTCTGAGTCAAAAGGCACGTTGTACAGATAAAAAAAGTTCAACTTGTTTCTGTATTTCAGCTGTGTAGAAAGAATAAGTAAAAATGATTATGACTTAAATACATCATCCTACATACATGTGTAATCCACGATTTATTAGATAAAGTTGAATTAATGTATTTCTTCAAGAACTAGGTTTGTTGTTCATCAACTGCACAATCCCTAATGATTTAATTCATAACATTTGGAAAAACAGCCATTTAAAGAAAGCATTGCTTGGAGGTAAATGAGGTATAGCGAAGGCCAATTTTTTACATGTTTACAGAGAAAAATTATATTCTTACCTAAAAATTAAAATACATGACTCCATAAGACATTAATCTTAATTGTATAAAAATATATATAGTCATATGCAGTATTTTATCTTAGTTAATGCTCATTTAAAAAACAAAAACACACCAAAAAACCCACATTAAAAAACCCCGCAAAACTGGATACAGAGAACGGAATAGAAGCAGAAATGTGAACTCTAAAGAACTGACCATCACTTTTTTTATTCAGATTTTTTGCTTCATTCTGAAATTTGGAGCTAAGCAGTAGAGTTTCTTTTCCAAGAAGACTGAGAGACTCCTCTGGCTGAAAAACAGAGACATCAGTTGCCACACATGAAAAACAGAAATTCAACTGAAAACATTTAAATATCTGTGGATGTCTACTTCAAGTTACTGAACATTCTTGTTATTTATGAGGTATTCGATTTAACAACCTTATTAAGCATGAATTAAAAAAAATACAAGTTGTAACCATTTTTCCAAGAATGTGACATTGATTCTCTTTGTGGGTTAATAAAAAAAGACAACCGTGAAACAAAACCTAACAAATTCTAGTTTGAACACTGCTACTGATTCAGTGTTACCTTTTGGAACATCAGTAATTCTAGTTCCAGGCCTAAGTCAAAACTCCTAGCACTGAGCACTTTAAAGTGATATATCTCAAAATCCCAGTCTTTAAAGTATTCTTTTAATTCATTTTTCCAACTGGAAAATCTGGAAAAGTACCTTGAAGGATTCACACTGTACAAAGCTTTAATAAGACAGAGTGCTATAAAATAACATGCAAGCTCACAAAACAATGACAACTATTTTGATCACTCTCATGTAAACACATTGTCACATATTTGTTTGTTCAGTCATAATGTGCATGACACATATTCCTTCCCATTCCTTCCTTGGGTTTACAATCATAAAAAGCAGAAAGAGACAAAAGGGAGGGAAATAGAATAATATGAAAATAATAAGGCCTGACTGGTAACTGGTCAGGTCTTTTTAATCTACTGTTTCAATAACAACCTGATAATCTTGCAAGGCAGAGGGATGGCAGATGACAGACAAACATACATTTAGTTATGAAATGTGTTAGACTAAGCAAAATAGTTGTGGTTGGGAATATCTAGACAGAAATAGAAGAGGGACAGGACGAATAAGGAGACAGTAGAAAGGAACACCACAACTTAATTTCTACAGGAATGCATGTCAGATGACTGATATAAACACTCACAGAATCAAGTCCAGTCCAGCTAACCATGCATTAGACATTAAAAAAACAATCAAACAAGAAAAGGTAAATGATACTGCGGCAGAGAAAAAAGCAAGGTAAACAGAACATGAAGTCTGGTACCATTACTGCCTTGGAGTACAGATTCAGGATATGGTACATACTAGTTGCTAAGACAGGCTGCCATACATGTCTCCATCAAGAAGATTCCAATTTCAGCAAGTGCAAAAACAATTAGAACAAATATTCCAAAAGGAGAAAGGGAAAGGTGTTAATTAAAATACGAATATTGATACTTACTAAATCCAAGGGGCCATTCATAACTCTAGATGCATCATCTGCCAAACTCTCTGTTCTTTCAATCACACTTTTAACACTGGAGTGGGTGTAGACAGCAGCAGTTGTGTTCAGAGTCACATTTCTTACTTTAGAGAGACCACTAAACAGAGAATTAACAAGTAATTCTCTTTTCATTACAGTATCTTAATCAAGAACTAAAATCCATGTCTTCAGTTACAACATGCACATCTTTCTACAATACATGATGCACTCCGAAAAAACACCCTATGTTGCGTGAGAGGCTTTCAGTTCATCGTTTTGAACTGAAAAAAATCGTTCAAAGAAGGTTTTAATCTTTTTTTTTTTTTTCTGTTTTATTCCTTTTTGCTTATGGTCAGTTTTTGAATTTATAAAGCCAGTTAAGTCACATTTTGCATAAAGAACAAAAAAAAAATCACATCGCCTAAACAGAACAGAAACAGGTTCCTAGTTGGAGCTCAAAAGCAAAGTACAGAAATACAGAACTTAAGAGGAAATTATAAGCATCTGAAAGCTATTCTGTTATAAATATTGCTTTATTGAATTTATCTGGCTGCAGTGAAGTCAGCAGAGTTACTCAGAGCAAAATTTTCTGTTCTCAAACTTAAAATACAGGCAAATTTTCCAATCTGATATGATTTAACTTTTAACACACATATCTGAATCCTAGAAGAATTCCTGGGATAGAAGATTAATCTCCATTGAATTATCTGGAATGACTTTCCAACTTCTAAATTCCAAGACTGCATTTGAGTGGATTTGAGATTGCAATCCACTCATTTCTGCAAGATGTTTTAAAAGCAACAATAATGGAGGCATAGCAGGAATAGTCTCTTGATGAGATTCAGAGATATAGTCAAGAAGTATTCATACACAGACCAGAAGCTTTCCAAGTCATACCATGATACACTCACTAAGCATTTAATAATTCACTAGTTAACTGTGTAAGTAAGCCACATGAAATGCAAGACAAGTCAACCCCCTCTATACCATTTAATAAAGGTACATTGCATTGAAAGTAAAGAGCATTTGAAATGGGGAACAAAAATTGATCATAGAATGGTTTGGGTTAGACGGGACCTTTAAAGATCACCTAGTCCAACTCCCCTGCCACAGGCAGGGAACTCCTTTAGTGAATTAAACTACTACCTGTTTAAATTAAATCTGACAGACACTACTGTAAGTCTCTTCTGATTTCATATTTGTCAAGTTTCCTACCTCTCTAGTGCATCTGCAAGTCTTTGGAACTGGGCAGCATGGTCCTCGGCTCTGTATACCAGGTCAAGCACTCCTCTCACAGACATCTGCATCACCAGTTCATCCACGTGGTGTCGCAGTTTGGTGCTCCACAGAACTAACCCATCCTGGTGGACCTCCAGGTTCTGCACAACAAAATAATTTCCTTTTTTTCCCCAATAGTAAAATACACCTGATAGTGGTTAAAGAGGATGTTAAAACTTAAGAACTTACAGATGTAGAGTTCTTTATATCTTGGGCAAGAGCAGCAGCAACGTTCACTAGGACCTTCCCTTCTTTAATGAGCATGGTCGAGACTTCTTCACCTTCCTTTATATTCAGCTTTTTGTCCTACAGCATAAATCAAGTGTTTTATAGTAATCTGTAAAGTTAGCTAGTGCAGATGAGTGAGTTTTTAAGGTATTGCACATATTAACATGTTTAAACAAATACAAATATTATAAAGTCTAAAAAGCAGCTTTTAAACACAATTTCATATTTGTTATTTCTTATGCAACAACACTGATTATCCAGTCTTACATTCAACTCTGCCAGGTTGCCAGAGATAAGAGGAAACAAACGATTGGTCTCATTGATGTTAGCAAGCGCCTTATTCACCAGGTCCTGAGCATCTTGCAGGCTGCTGTTGTGCTTTGATAAGAGCTGGCTTGCACCCATTTTTAGTTCAGCAAGCTCCTGCTGGGGTTTAAGATATTCTTTCTGAACTCGGATCAACAAATTTTCTGCAGCTCTGACAAAGAGAGGAATCAGAAAAATAAATAAATGTCAGAGGAGAAACTTGGGTATGGATTTCTTGAGGAGAAATTGGGGTCATATGAAATTAATTTAAATGCATCTTCTTACAAAAGTCTTCAATTTTTTTTCTATAGTAACATACATACATTATGTTAGCTTAGTTACTCATCTTACCACACAAAAAGATGACTGCCTTGGGGAGAAGGCAGGAATACAGTTCATAAACTTTGTATTTGGTGACTAGAGGGAAAAGGGGCTAGTATAAATCACGTTTGCTTGGACTTATTTGGGACATCCCCTGCATCAAAACCTCTGTGAAACATTCCTCTGGGACTGCTCTATATCTTAATTGTAGTGATCCGTATTTTGAATGTAGGATCAAAATATCAATTATGAGGACTGACACTGGAAAGAAACAAGCAACCAGAACTGAAAGACATACACCCAAGAGTACTGAAAATTTTAAACTTCAAATAAAGAGCCTTATTAAAATAGACACTGAAATGAGCCATCTCTGCACTTATCTTTTGAAATCAGTAACAGATATTATCTGGGAAATATCAAACATCCACAAATTTTTCAGTTGTTAATCACTTCAGCTGTTCTACTTGGGAATATTTACATCTCCATTTGAACACTTTCCAGTTTTGAAGGAATTGAACTGAAAATTATCCTAAAAAGTTCCTTTGTTTCTCTTTCTTTCAGCACATATGCTGCACACTACAACTCCTATAAGGGTACTTTTACATAAATGTTTGTCCCTTTTGATCAGATTTCAAATCATATAGATCTTTAGCCAAAGCAAACGAAACATAGTTTGTTTCACAATTATATACAGCAAAACACATTCAATCATTCTTATTGAATAGCAGATGTGCATTTGCATGTATTTCTTAAAACTAATAATTCAGGAGTCCTTACACTCAGAAGCCACAGCCTTGAAAAAGTTACAAGAATGAAAGTATTTTACAGACAGTAACGGCTTCTATTTCAGTGTAGAATAAAAAGGTTATATTTCAAATGATTTGGGAACTTGGCCTTACATGGCCAATTTGCAGAGACCTGAGTAACGAATGTTGTTTAACAGTATGTCATCACAAGCTCAGTCCACTGTGAGCCATGTGGTAACTTCTGCTCCCTGAAAAATGCACTGTCAAGCTGCTTATTTAAATCAGTTTGGAATTTACAGCTGCATTGCATGATAAATTCTGCAGAGCAAACAATCTTATAAATCTTATTAACTCTCCTCTTCAATCTGTCAAAGGACACTTAGAGAACTTTCAGAAATTTCAATAAAGCATACAATTGAAAAAGTTAATTTACAAATGTCTTGTACAACAGCTCAAAAGCTGACATGGAAAGTCAGAACATTCTGTTACTATGCAACACGACATTTTAAGACATTTTTGTAAGTGCAAAAAAAAAGCTATTTGAAGTTCCTAATAAATATAAGAATAAATGGTATATTTCTAGTCCATTTACCTTCTATACAATTAAGTACAAAGACAAGCACAGAAGTCTGTTGTACAAAATCACATATGCTACCAGCATAAACATTCTATCCTGCCTAATCCAAAGCACTTAATGAAGTTAAATTTTCAGAAATATTCCACTCTGGTCTAAATCTTTGTCCCTCAAAGCCAATGTTAACATTCGTACAGCTTTTGGTGGACTAGAGCAATACTTACTCTTTCTGAAGTTGGAACAAAAATTTTGCTGACTGTTGGAACAGTCAATGTTTTTATATTTCCAAGTCTGGCAATAGGCACTAATAAATAATAACTATAAAAGCCATTTTAAAACAGCCTTTAATTGGGGACAAGTCAAGACAATGGAATACACTCCTAAACAGTGGCTTAGAATGCTGAAACAAGGGCCTTAGTTTCATTTGCAAATCTATGTGATACATATTCCAATGACCATAAATCATCATGTCCTTCAGCAGACCTGACGTGCCCTGGGCTTGCAATTGACTGAGAGTTCTACAACGTCTCCTACCCAAAAGCAACAAGGAGACGTGTTATTAGGGCCAGATCTGAATCAAACTGAAACCAGTGAGTCTTTTCACTTATTGCAATGGAATTTTGTATCATGTCCAAATGAACAGGCTTTGGCTGCATTAGTATCACATAGAATGCACAAATATCTTCAAATAATGTAACTCCAAATACAAAGTTCATATAGGTCCACCTGGGCTAGTTATCCATCTCTCTGCCTCTTATTATGGCACAATGTCTTTCCAGATCTGTCTCCAAAAAGCAGTATTGCATAGTATAGATGTATGTGAAAAAGATTTCAGTAGAACAGGCTTACTTTAGGACACTGGTAGCATTATGATGCTGTCGAACAAAATCTTTCTTACGCAAGGCATCCAAAAGGGCAGAAATATCATCCTGCAGGCTCTGAGATGTAGCATTTGACAGTGGAAGATCCAGGCCCAGTGTTTCATTTAGTGACATAGCAACTTCAGCAAGTACTAAATAAGAGAGTAAACAATTTAGTCACACCATTAAGAAAAGAATATATGTGAACCCCCTGTTCAAACTGCAGCACTTTCCATGTAAATAGTTCTTTAAGAGTTGCAAAGGAAATACCCTTCTAAATTCTGTAAAGAAGTGGAAATATCTTAAAAGCAAGATACCTTTGATGGTTGCATGTACTGTGCCAATAAATCCAGTTAGTTCTTGACTTTTATTCCTGGTTTCCTGAGTCATTGTGTTAAGCTGCCAAGCTTTTTTCAAAAATCTAGACAACTGGAATCAAAGAGACAATCTTTGAAAGTTCTCCTAAAACACTGATTAATTCATGACATTTGTCTAGTTTTGTTTTTTTTTATTGAGAATAGTTTGTGAGAGGAAACAATGTTTTTTGATAAGGTAGACCCAGATGATTCATAAATCTCTGATGCTTCCATGCTCACAGATACTTTAATTATATTGAACGTTCCAGTCTCTGATATCAGTGAAGAATTGTGTTATCAATTATTTTCACAATCAATAAGATCATAACTACCAAAGCTATTTCTTTATCACAGTAAACATTACATATTTTCTTAGCTACAATTAATATATCTTAAGAAAAATCACTCTTCTGGATGCATCGCTTTTAGCAATAACAACACTATTAGAGCAAGAACCTGGTTATACATGGCCAGAAAATTATAGGTATACATGATCAGCAAATGAGATCTAATGACTGAAGTACTATTGTCAATTTTCTGCCTACATTTTTTGTGTTAAAACTGAATAAAGAATACAAGTGTTGTCTATTTTTCATGTGGATTTTCAATAGATTTATTTTTACTGAGATAATTTTAAACACAATATTATACTTATCCAAGAATTTTGGTGAATATTGAGCTATTACATAATTGAATAAGCTCCACGTTAAAACCAGTGAGAAGATAGTATCTCTCCTTCTCCAATTTTAGGGCCTTAAATGATCAGAGTACAAAAAGCTTCTAAACTTTAACAGAAACCATGTAAATCTCCTGTACAATATCATGAAACACTGTAGTTTGCAGAAGAATTCTACAGACCAATTAACTCCCCTCCTCAGAAAGACTACAGAATGGACTGAAGTCTTTCATGGAACTCTATAGATTTAACATAATTTCTAAATACATCTCTCTCATTTATGTACCATGTTATGAAATTTCAACGTATTTCTCCAGAAAGGCTATGAATAAAGAAGCCAGCACCTACCTCTTCCTGCAGCTGATCAATTCCGCCTGATAAATTCAGAAGACTTTCTTTTGCTGTAGCTAATGAGTAAGTTGGATCTTCTCTAGGAACTATGGACCCCTATAGGAAACAAGAAGAAACAACACACTGATTTAAGGACTTTGTTGTGTGTCCAGAAAAGTTCTGGGAAGAAAATAACTATGCACGCTATTTAGATTATTTATAAGTTTTAAATGACTGATCTGGAAAGCACATACGATGACACAAAGTAATTACATGCATACAGTTCATGCAACAAAGTGTGTCATTTCTTTAAATGAGAAAACAAGGATCCAGCCATGTCATACTTTCAATCAAGTAATAGGAAAGAAGCATAATTTCTCCTTTCCCAATTCTCACTTTCACCACAGTCTCAGCTGCCCAAATAAGCGACTTTGAGAAGTTCCAAGGCCCATCAAATTAAATGCTTCCATCCAGTCCCACAGCCGCTACTGTATTGGCAGCTGGTCTTGTCAAAACAGCTGGGTCTAGTGTATATCTGTGAGGATGACCTTGGAAAGCTCTGTTTCCATGTCAAAACCCAGTGCACGGCACTCAGGAGTTCAAGATTTCAGCCCTCCAGACGTGATAAGTTAACATAAGCAGCCCTGCGGATCTTCTCACCAATAAGAGAATAATAGGCTGTATTTGGCTTCAAGGTCACCTAAAAACTGTTCTATATGTCAATAAATAGGCCATTGTACCTAAGCATATCATATTTGATACACTCAAGGCCTGCAACAGAATACCACTTCTCTAAAGATGTGAAGAAACTTAAGGCATCCCTTACAAAGAGAGCAAGTCTGGGAAAGGTTATTTTTAGACTTCAGATGTTTCAGACCCAACCATTGCAAATACCACAGTAAGTATCATTCTGCCCCAACTTTTTAAAGTAATACACAAGGACTATCCAACAGCCTTGTGTCAAATGGAAATTTCAAAGACTTTTCCTCCAGATAAGGAAAGAACAAGTGAAAGAGAAACAGAAGCTGAAGCTCTTGAGCCTCCTAGGATAAAGCGCAGCAAAGTTTCTTTAAAAGCCCAGTTCAAAAACCCAGAATGGGAGAGCAAGTATGTCTAGGTATGTCAGGAGGAGTAAAGCAGGAGGTTTGAACTAGAAAAACAGAACTACTGAAGTCCTCGGACTGGATACACAAAAGTAATGACAAGCAGACTACGCAATTTCCTAACTTTCTCATTATTGGAATACTCACACCTAATGCATAGAAAAAGATGAAATACTAGAGCTCCTGAGGCAAAGATGTAACACAGTGTAGGGGACAGCCCTTCAGGGAAGATCTGTAATTCACACAAATAAACTTGGGAATTTTTTTGGCTTCTGGCTACAGTTACTTTGGTATAAACCAAAAGGGAAGGTAATCTTTGATTAGCCAGAAAGAGGGGAATACCTGTTTCCAGAGAAAAATTATGAGGCTGCTAACTTACCCTTCAAGATTAAGTTGTATAAAAAACATTGTGGCCTTACATAAACAGAATTGACATCATAGTCACAAGCGGTTTTGTATCACTTTTAGCATCCTACCTTCAAGAGATTGTCAGCTGGCTTTGATTTGATTTTAATACTAAAAAAATGTATATACTAAAGGAGAAACTTAAACAATATTTGACTTTGGTTTATAATTAAAGTGCTAAATAAAGCTACATATTGAATAATGTTTATAGTCCCAGAAGATGATGCTCCTATTCAAACACAAAACAATTACAGAAAGCATGTCAATTGTATCCTTAAAGTATTAATTCAGCAAGTTTATGCCTTATGACGTAAAGGAAGGGAAGCATAATTGAAGCGTTATAACTAAAATGTTACCAACTAAAACTAAAGAATAAGATTATCTCTGTTGAAGCATAAACATGTAATTTAATCAAGTTTGCCTTCAGATATTGTAATTATTAACATTTTGAAGTACATCGATTAGAATTGATTCGGCCTTACATCTTAAACAGAAGAAATTTTAAATTAAACTCTTAATTTGCCAAATCCAGAAGCAAAAGAAGGCTCATATTATTTTGATTTTGTTGTGATATGGTGGAATACAAATAAAATAGCTTTGTTTCTCTCTTGTCTTGCTTGATTTATTGCTGAGCAGACTCAATAAATGTACATATTTTAGTGGTCATGAAGAGGGGAGGATTCTGTTTATCTCTGACTTTGTGCAAAGACCACATGAACTTAATCCTCCGCAACAGTAAATGATGTTTTAGAATCACGAAATGTGGTATTTCATGCTTTGTTTAAAGGGGGGGAGGAGCTGGAAGGAAAGTTTGCCACAAGCAGCCTGAAAGTGTCCAACACTGAAACATTCTACCTGGCTTTTGTGTCCTGAGATGGAGAACAGTTAGTAACTGAAAGGAAAGCAAACTGCTGCATCCCAGGCACCCTGGCTAATGGAGAAGCAGCCTGCCAGACCCCTTCCTCCTGAGAACTCTAGGGGAAACAGTCTCAAGATCTATGCCTTGGCAGCTCTTTAGCAAAGGGTCCAAAAAAGGAAAAGACCTGGCCTGATGTTTCTATTTCACTGCTGAAAATTATTCCCCTTGCTTTCAGCAGGTCCGGGCAGTCTTAGAATCATAGAATGAATCATAGAATGGTTTAGGTTGGAAGGGACCTTGAAGATCATTGAGTTCCAACCCCCCTGCCACAGGCAGGGACACCTCCCACTAGACCAGGTTGCCCAAGGCCATGTCCAGCCTGGCCTTGAACACCTCCAGGGACAGAGCTTCAACAACTTCCCTGGGCAACCTGTTCCAGTGCCTTACTACCCTTAAAGTGAAAAACTTCTTCCTAATGTTTAATCTAAACCTGCCCTCTTCCAGCTTAAAGCCATTCCTCCTCTTCCTATCACTACATGCCCTAGTAAAAAGTCCTTCCCCAGCTCTCCTGTAGGCCCCCTTTAGGTACTGGAAGGCTGCAATAAGATCTCCTCAGAGCCTTCTCTTCTCCAGCCCGAATAACCCCAACTCTCTCAGCCTCTCCTCATAGGAGAGGTGCTCCAGCCCTCTGATCATCCTCATGGCTCTCCTCTGGACATGCTCCAGCAGGTCCATGTCCTTCTTATGTTGGGGACTCCAGAGCTGGATGCAGTACTCAGGTGGGGTCTCACGAGAGCGGAGTAGAGGGGCAGAATCACCTCCCTTGACCTGCTGGCCACACATCTTTTGATGCAGCCCAGGATACGGTTGGCCTTCTGGGCTGCGATCGCAGGGATGAACATAATCCAGATGAAGCACAGACGTACAGCACATTCAATAATCACAGTGCTGATTGAAAAATATATTCATTCATTTATTTAAATGCTAGTACAACAAATAAAAAGAAAGTAATACAGGCAGCTAAATAACTTAAGGTATGGTTCTATACCAAACACAATGGTCTTAATCTGACATCACACATACACACATTCAAGCCATGAACTTCAGGAAGACTTCTGTTAAATTACTGACACACAAGTGGCTGCAAGTTTTGCTTTAAAGGAGTGCTAAGTATTTCCACTATTTTTTTCATTTTACCTTCAGATGTTTTGTTGCATTCTCCAACTCTGACAATATCCCATAGGGCACACGGGCAACACCAGTGAAGTTCACTGAAAGTATGGCCTTGTTGAGGTTATCCAAACTGTTTAACAAAACACCTGTGCAGTTGTCATCACAAGCTAAATAAAGCATTTTAAGAGGAGGAAGCAATATTAGTATTAAAAAGAAGCCACCAAATACTGAAATTTATTTTGATTTACACAGTATGTGCCCTCACCTTTTGCGTTAAGAGTGATTAAGTACAGTAATTTTAAGTATACAGATTTGTGGTATTGCCCTCCCCATTCTGCCTCAAGAGTGGACCTATTCCAAACATACTCTCCTTAGGTTAGCACATATTCAAGCCTTATTGATCTTGCTGGCTATTGAGTTGCATGACATATTACAAGCTTATTGAGCCTGTTTAGCTATATTGCTATAAATCCAGGGTGATGCCACTGACATTCATCCAAACAGGTTAGGAAGACAGAAAATTCAAGACTATAGAAGTGTAATTCCACATATTCCTTGGGATTTTTTTTTTTACTTATACAAAGCAAAATCCGAGTCCTAAATCCCAATTAATTGTAAAAGCTGATTACTATACTTGCTATGTCTTTCTGCTATTCACCCTCTCCTTAAGGAATTACATGACTAATTATTGGTGGAATATGACTAATTATTGGTGGAGAGTGTCTACATTCCTGGGATAACTCCAAAAGTATTATTACAGCAAACTCACATCCAAAGAGCCAATGACATAGGAATTCAGGATTTTCAAATAAAGGTGTGCTAGGAACAGCAAAAAAGTATTAAAATTATCTTTCCTTAAACTTGCCTGTAACACTAAATGATCCATTTTAAAGATTAACTGCTTGCCTGATATTATGATCTCTACTGTAGTTTTCTCTGTGTTCACAGAATGGTTGAGGTTGGAAGGGACCTCTGGAGATTACCTAGTCCAACCTCCCCTGTTTTACAGAAATATTAAGTTGTTAAGAATTCTTTCCTTTCATAGAAAGAATAAGGCCTGACACCATAAAAACATTCAAGGAATAATCATGTGCACATAAATATCACTGGAATAGACTAAAGCCCACTGGGAAAGTAAACAATTTAAAAAACACCTACAAACACACTCGTCTTCCACAAGAAGATGTCTCGGTTCACACTCCTCACAGAGCTGTCCTGTCACGCCTTGCTTACAGAGGCACTGGCCAGTTGCACGATCACAATTAACATGAACAGAGCCACTTGGATTGCACCGACACGGATGGCAACTGCCACCAGGAAGCTGAGGGTCACCATGATAGCCAAGGGAGCATCTACACAGGGAGGAATGGGACACTGAACATCAGGTGATATTCATCATGAAATCAGATGTTATATTTATCTTTGAGAATCACTGATAGGTTTTTAATTAATGGCTTCTTAACAGCAACTAACAAATCACCCTAAGTTCTTGATCACTCATTCGTATATTTATTTATGAACACTGAATAATCTATTCTGAGTACAAATATGGTTCATATTAATCAAACTGTCCTTGGGAGTTGGGGATAAATGGGGTCATCACGTGTAACTCACCTTTCACAGTACTGCCCTTCATACCCTGGGAGACAGGCATCACAGTGGTAATCCTGAACACCTTTCAGGACACAAGTGGGACTAAAACTGGAGGAAGGATAAACAAATACCTGCTAGCACATAAATGGATGACCACACAGACAGAGAACACCTTCAGCCACAGGTTAAATATTGTGAGCAACAGTATCCTCTCTTCAATCTGATGCAGTGCTCTAGAATTTGCACTTTAAATTATCTGTTTCTTAAAAAGTTGGCTTTCCAATGCGACACCATTACTGTATAACATGCTAAAGCACCCTATGGCCTTCCTTTTAAAAGACAAGACAATGAAAAATGGATGCCGCATAATATGGCTATAGTATATATCTGAGACTTGCATGAGAACATCAGAGTTGCTAGACTCTTATTCTGATTCAATTATCCCAAAGCAAACAGCAAATATGCTTTTCAAGCTTCTGGAGAAAAAACAGCCTGCACAGCACTTTGATTTTTAATATATGAAGTTATTTGTTTGCCTACCAAACAACCAGATGTACACACTTCAAACAAAAGAGTACTTGTTCTTCGCCTAGGACTGATCTCATGAAAAGTTCCTGTATTGACTGGAGGTGGCCTGAATCTTTGTAAATAAAAAAGCACTATTTTTCAAATGAAGAAAGAGACCCACATTTGAAACTAAATCATGTCAGAGCAACTAACTCCACTACCTATAAAACATCCTACATGGCTGATCTGCTCTTAGAGAAAAGAAATTACTTATCTATCAGTTAATCTTTATTTTAAAACCTCACAAAGTTACCACTAGCTGTGAACAACTCAGAATGTAAGCTCCATTTACTAAAATAGGTAGATTTCAAATGTCTAAAAATTAAGGACATGTAACGATAATTAACTTCTCTTGTTATACCATGGGGGGAGCAGGAGGTGGGACACACAGCACAAGAAATTCTGAATGCTAAAATATACATTGGATTTAGTAAGTTCTGGTTACCTAACAGGGTTGGCCCTGGGACAGGCACAAAGAGAGCAGTCGTTGACAGATCCAATTACTTTCCCATAGTAGCCTGGGGCACAAGCACTGCAGTAATCACCAACTGTGTTATCTCTGCAGTTCTGATACACAAAAAGGAATTCAGAGTTTAAAACAACAACAAACAAGAGGAACTTTATCTTCCCCCCAATCAATAAACGTATACAGTTTCCAACAGCCATCTCTAAATGTCACTGTCCATTGGTCAGCGTTCTCTAAGTGGACGAACCTTTTATGCAAAAATAAGCAGAATACCAGCACATATTCTCTTATGTGAATGCCCCCTCAGGCACGCTGTCCTAATTTCTGTTCTAAATTTCCATTAAAGTTTATATATTTCTACTTCTATTAATCTGATTCAGGCCAGGAAGTCACAGTAAAAAGCAAAAAAATCCTAAAAAAAAAGAAACAACTGACAAAAATTAAACAGGATAGCTCAATGAAAAATATAAGTTTCAATGTTTCAGCAAATGCATTTGAACGCTATAAACCAAGGACAGACACTATAGTCCACAGACACTATAATTTGTCAACAGTACTGATCAACAGCCAGTGATATTAATATTAACACTGAATTGGTATTATAAACGTAATTTAACTGACTAGTCCCCTAAGCAAACAAAATCCAGTTTCTCTTTTTTTCCCTTTCTTTTTTCCTTTTTTTTTGATTCACATTCTTGAGAGTGTGTATATTTTAGAGGTTAGTTGAAGACAGTAAGCAGTAACAATGCAGCCTCCTATTATATGGGAGCAGAAGACAGAGGTGAAAACCATCTCTTTTGCCTACACTACTCAGCTGGAAATGTCTAAGTAGTAATCTTAATACGTGGGTGACTTGCCACCCCTGCAATAAGAAGCTGAGAGGAAGAATGACTAGTATTCACTAGTGTGGGAGATCAACATGCTTTGGCCTTGTACAAATGGGAACCATAGCTCTTACTCACGAGATACATACTTTAGTACAAACCTGAAAGTGGAAGAATGGTTTACAAAAGCCTGAGGGACTAAAGAAACTCACTTAAATTGTCTTCAAGAATGAATTCAGCAGAAGTTGACTTTGAACTGACAAACACATCATTGGAAAAACAAAGAAACTGAAAAAACTTTAGGAAATAATACTGAGCCATACCAGAGAACAGACTTAATGTGCCTTGTTTGTTTAGCTAAGAATCTGCTGTCCACTGGGCTATCAGCCCACAAGAGAGAGGCAATGTGTTAATCAGATGTGGCCCCTCTTTGCAACCTTTGGGATAAAATGAGAGAAGTAAGCAAATTGACTTAGCTGAGGTATATTTTTATACTACTTTAGTCTCCAGGAGTTAAAAAAGCCTCACTTAAAACAGATCAGGGAAGACTCTTCCTGAGAGCCAAGAATTTGATTTTGACCTAGTCTGTGGTGTGGTATGGCTTACTGATTTCTTCACTTCTTTTTTGTGTACCTAAGCAGACCTTGGCCAGACCAAGGACAGAAGCCCAAAAAGTGTCACAGAAAAACAAATAAACTGAATTGATACCCGAGTTATATTTAAAGTAAAATTAAAAGTAAAGTAATCAATGATTTTGAAGATGTCAGTTCCCAAAAAGCTTGATAATATTGCTGAATGGACCCTAAGGGAAATACTACTCAGATTTTCCATTCCTCAGAGTTGCGGGAGGAATTATACTGTATCCAAATAGTACAGCCATATACTTCTCCCAGAAACTCCTTCCACAGGTTACTGCCATTGTATGCTCAGGTGAAACCAACAGAAAAATCATGAATTGTACATACCAAGCACTTTCCAGTTTCAGGATCACAGGTTTCACTGTGGTTGTTACACTGACATGGCACACAAGGTGCTATCAGAGCGTGAGGCTCCTTTACACTGAGTTCTGTATGCTTTCCCCTGTAGTATCCTGGAGCACAACTCTATTTGCAAGGGGAATAAAGCAAAAAAGTATATGATCCAGTTACAAACAATTCTAAAAGCCGTTTAAGTAACTTTTTTATATCTTACTACTAGACACACAAAAAGGATTCAAGGATTCTGTACCTGACAGGACAATCCAGCATAACCAGTAGGACATCTACATTGTTCTACAAGATGAGCTCTAGCTCTGCCTAGATGCATTTCTTCAAACTTCACCGCAATTTCCATTGAGATATTTGCAATTCTACAAGATATATGCAGAAGACAGTGTGAATATCTAGAGAAGTCCTAGCACCAAAACTGAGATACAAACACTTTTATGCTTCAAGGTCAGGGCTACCATGCATAATCTCTCCTGATTCCCTTTTCCCCATGCAAATATCTCAATAAAATCTGAAGATTCTTTACATATTTATGGGATTTCAGGACCTACAATAAACAAATCAGAAGGACTTCAGAGTAATACAGGCTGATCCCATCGGTCTGCAAAACTTGACAAACCCACTGTACACGAGTATGTATTTCTGCTTCAGAAACACTAGCCAGAAAGAAATACATGTGTTTTGTCCCACAAATTTTTGGACAGAGCTTACAAAAATAAAGTTGAGGGCTTGTGAATCAAAAATAGTCCAAGTCTGGAAGTGGAACCACACTTCACAGCTGTGAAGATGTACAGATATTGGGTTGCATCTCTGCTTGTCTTGTTAGTTTCCAAATTGATAGATGTGATGACCATATCCCATCTCCTCCCTCTCATTAGTAACCTAGTTCTTTTCAAAATGGCAGTAAAAGGTTACCATTCTGAGGTGGGAATATTTTACTACCACTACCATAAAGAAGTGGTTTACTACCACTGTGCATAAAGCTACAGGAGAGACCTAGATTAGTACAAGCCCAAGAACCCAGGGGACAATTTGTTGCAATTGAAAAAAACCCCAAAAATTCAATACTGATAAAAATAAAATGGGAAAGAAATAATTTAGACATCATCATCATCCTGCAGAACATTGCATCAGCCTGTAAGGCTCTGTGCTTCTTTATGGGCTTTTCTACCAAAGTAAGCAGCAGAGAAATTTAGTGTTTCACAGAAAGAATTAAAGACAGATTCTGCTGCCATTATAGGTCATAAACGTTTTCTTATCAGAGGAAGAACAAAAGTCACAAACAAGAAATTTGAAAGTTCTCTAATTTGAGTTAAATCTTTACTGTATAGCTCCGTTGGGACTATTTCTAGGTTAAGTTACAGTAAATGCAATTGGAGATTGCTTTACCTGCTTTGCTGTAATCCTTGGCCATAAGCTGCCTTGATAAGGATGTATTCAACATTGCTTAGCACAGACATGAAGTCAGAACGTAAGACAGGCTCATCAGACACAGAGTTAAAATACTTCCAAGAATCCTAGGGACACACAACACACATTAAAACCACGAGCGTTCAAGCTCAGTTCAAGGCAATGCTCTGTTCCTCCTTACATGTTGTTTTTGAAATGCTGTCATGGTGACTATGTCCAAACTCTAGGTTCCAGAAAAACAAAAATCTTGCTCCACATTAGAACAAGACACAGTTTTATATTATTTCTCCTCTCCTTCCCTTCCCTGCACTCAACTTCTATGACCAGTTTCTACAGGAAAGCAGTCAGGCCCGCACGGCAGTTTCTTCTGGCTAGATCTGGAGAACCCAGACAGCCAAAAGACCAGGACTTCACAGCACTCATTTTACGTGCAGTTAGAAACAGCTGCTGTAACAGCATCCTGCCTCCCGTCAAGAAGAGAAACTAGACCTCACCTCAGCCCCAGTCATCCCAGAGATCAAAGGAGATCATCATATCTCCTCTGAAACCGTCCAGTGGGTACTACTGCAACTTACTGCTCCTGCTAAGCTAAGATTCTTGCCCCATGTTATGCTTCTGGGCTTGAGCATAACGTACAGGCTACAAAATTATGAGACTGCCTGAGAATGACAATACCTGGCTGTCTGTCATTTATCACTGAATTCTGCGTTTGAAAAGCTTGCCACATCAACACCTTCAGCAAGTGGAAACAATGTAAAGATGTTATTTCCTGCTATAGCACAGCCATTTTTCCCTAAAATCGATGCACTTTAATCCAAGTCCTCTATTTATTCAGCCTATTTGCATTTTTCAAAGTGTTTTCTTAAATATATAGAGCTTTTCTGTAAAAGCTCGAAGAAAGGAAAGGAAATATTTTCACACCAATGTTTTGGCTTACCTCCTTCATTTCTACTTCCTTGTCAGTTCTTTCTCCGTTTTCTGGAGAAGGGATGTCTACATAGATGACCAACTTACTGGTGTGACCTCCTTTCATTAGAATCTGTGGCTCAAAATTTGAGGTTCCAAAGCCATCCAAAGCATAAAAAGCAACAGTATATCTCAGCTTCCCTCCATAGGCCATGAGCTGTTTTGGTAAAAAATTATTACTTTTATTTATTCCAAGGTTAGAGCTACTAGCTGAAACTATTTTAACATCATCAGAAGACTTGGAAACTGTCAGTTCTTTGAAAAATTGGCAATAGAACATGAAAATTGACCTAAACTCAGCAAGTTTTGCACCAAGGTTAAATGCATATTTCTAAAAAGCAGTCTCAGATTCTTCTTTTAGGCCCTTTCAAGGTCTGCACTCAATTTTCATTTAATTCCTAAGCAACAGAGATTCGATGATCTATATACTGAATCTAGCATCAAGGCTGAAAACTCCTTCAAGGTTTCTAAAGTAAAATTGAATATATCACCCTTTCACACCCTATACAATCTCTGAAGAGTAACATGGTAATTAAATATGGGTGTTAACAATTTACAAGGTCAAGAAAAATCTCATCAGGAAAGGGTAATGTAAACATATTGTTTGTGCTTGCTATAAATAAAGTCACTGGATGTTTATAATATTATGATCTACAAGAATAGAACTAACACAGAAAAATGTTATCAAGATAAAATGACTACTCTACAACAAAGGAGCGACTATTAGAAAACAAAGAAGTTATCTGCAAAGCATTCTAATTATTTAATGATCTTACCTGGTCTCCCTGAAACTGCTCTGGTAACCTCCAGTAAAATGTTTCTGTATTTAAGTATTTTCTGACTATGGCAGCATCCAGTAAAACATCAGGAAATTGTGAAAATACTCCTTCCACTGTTCCAGTTAGGTTACTTTGAGCTACTACATGCAGAATGGACTGATCTGGAGTTAAGGTTATCTGCAACACAAAGATTAAAAAACTCATTGAACAAAAATATTCTCTCTCAGTGTAATATACAGTTTTAATTAAACAATTTTAGCTGCTTTAATATAGTCAATAGTCTGTCTTAAGAGTAATAAATGCCTGAATAAAAAAATTGGGAAACATGTTTAGTTTTTTAAAAGCACAAGGTTTCAGAAATAAGACTACAACCACTCACCATTTACTTTCTTTTTCATTCTGCCATATGCCACTGCCTCCATAAACAAGCCAATTATATTCAGCCTGATTCATGAAATGTATGCAACCTTAAGCATGCCAGTGTGGTACCTAACATGAGGATAACATCAAACTATGACTGTATATTTATGTCACTTTACTTACAGGAATTCTCACATGATCTTCTAGTTCAGAACAAAATGTGGACATCCCAAAACAGAAGCACGGAGTACAACCTAGTGCATTGTTACCAGACAGAGCAAAAGTTCCAGGTTTACACTCACTGCATTGTAGACCAAATACATTTTCCTGGAGGAAATAAAAAAAAAAACCATAACAGCACACTCATGTTACTTTGCTAGCTGAATGAAAGGTGGTTCTTTCTGGAAGAAAAACTAGTTGCTATGTAAACTACGTAACAGGAAGTAAATTATTTTACCTATTCTGTTTTCTTATGCAGTGCATTATTTTTTTCATTATTTTCCAATACTGTTTTTTAAACAAAAACAACCCCACAAACATGGAACATTCAAGCTAAACTTATGTATTTGATTTTCTAGAAAAAAATAGCAGTTACACATTTCCATTCAAGACAGAAAAATCTCCCCGCAGCCTCCATGCTAGAAAATGGTCTCTCAAAGCCAAAGAAACTGCTCAGGACTAATAGGAATCAGGAGACCTATTCCCAATGTGTCTGATTTTGCACTCAATTCCCAACTGGTAAGTCTAACATTAGTCACCTAGAAATTACTTTTTGTGATTAGGCATACAATGGGTCTTGATCCTGACTTCTTAACATGCATCCACATCAAATTCCATGAATTCTTTCTAAAAGAGAACTACAGTACTGTGCCACAACAATTTTATGACCACAAACTGGAAGTAAAATTACCTGGCTATGTAAAACAAAACAAAGGGAGGTAGGAGAGACAAACTGTCTAGTATTAGAACAGGAATTTCTGAGAACAGAAATAACACCACCATGTTGGTAACATTACTATCTCTTCTGCCTACAGCCGGCTTTTGTCTGTCCAAAGTGGGCAGTTTTTAACACAGCTGACTAATAATAAGACCTGTTTAGTGCTGGCACAGAAAATCCTTTAGGGATGATTTAGGAGTACTTGGAAATGTCTCAAAGAAGAGATACAGATTGCATTTTAGAGTCCTTTCAGCCCTACATCTTCCTCAACTTTTATGCAATAAATAACCACAGAAACCCAATGCTGTCCCCAAAAGTGTCTGAATACTTCAGTACCTTGCAGATACAGATGCCAGTTTCTTCTTCACAACCACAAAGTCCTTCAGTGTCATCACACATCTCCGCTTTGGTTCCACTCAAGTCACAGTCACAGGCAACACAGTCTGGGTAGTCCCTGTAGCCTAATGCACACCTGGAACAGTCTTGTCCTCCAAATTCAACTTTGCACTGGCATTGACCCGTCAATACATCACACTGAAGACTGGTTGAACCAGTGCCACTACAGTTGCAAGCCTTAGATAAAAAGAAGAAATGTTCATAAATAGCAGATCTTTAAAAACAATTTTGTTACAACGGGAACAGCACAGTAAATTTAGAGTGGCCCTTAAAACTCAATGTTTGTCAACAACTA
Organism: Pluvialis apricaria; assembly: GCA_017639485.1. Lineage (NCBI taxonomy): Eukaryota > Metazoa > Chordata > Aves > Charadriiformes > Charadriidae > Pluvialis > Pluvialis apricaria. Next base: position 114,594,923 of record CM030008.1, on the reverse strand, counting down.
CTATACAATAACGAAAGGGAAGAACTTCCACACAGCAATGGGGTTGTTTGGTTAGTATTTGAACAAAGAACTGCATTTCCCGTAAACAGTGGATGGTAAAAAGTAAGAATCTCTGTTGATTCCCAAATCTGGGTTGCGAATCAAAGAAGTTGAAGAAACCTGTTCCAGAAAAAAAAAATATCCAAAAGACTTTATTTAAAACACTAAATATAAATGTTGGAGGAAAAGAATCTGTAAGTACAATAATTTTATAAATATAATAGAAAGAAAAATCTTAATACTGACATTCTTTTAATGCTTCTTGAAATCTTAATAGGGCCTACATCTTGCTCAACCTTCATTTACTATTTGATGAGAAACTAAGAATCTCATTGCATCCAAACGTGGGAAGCACAGCACGCACTGCAGCTCAGTACCTAAGGAACACTGTTCCCTGGCAGAGCCCACCCTTCTTTATCCAATCAGTAGTATGAACCTGTTATTACAAATATGTAAAGTGGATGCACTTAATTTGTTATTCTTTTTTGAAGCAGATCTAATCTTCATTCCTAATTTCATATCTATGGTTACTTAGCAAGTCCAGTTTTGCTCTGTGGTTATTTCTAACAGCGCAGGCAAAAAGTACATCCCATCTATCATCACCTGACTGAGCATTTTTTCCCTGAGTCTTCTTTCTTTATCATCTCTAAGATGAAAAGCCTTACCTTGTAATGCACTTTACACAAAGACCCACATCATTATGTATCCTTTAAGTATTCTTCACAAGTTTGCTGCTCACCATTAGTACTCTTTGTATTAAGTAGTTTTCACTCTAGCAGCAAGCACTAAGTACTACACTGTCTAGTCTAATACACTTTATGACCAAACAAGTGGACAACTGTGACACCCAGATAGCATTAAAAGTCTACAAACCCTATTTTAAGAATCATAACAGAAATAATTAAAACAATTAACTGTGCTACAGCACACTTGAAAAGGGTTGTAAGCAAAACATGACTACAGCTCTGCTCCCTCACTGCACCCAAAAATGGATATTAAATACCAGGAGAACTGCAAGAAACAGAGACAGATGAAGTATCCCACTAATGCAGTCTGTTGCAAAAACAGATCAGTTGGGTTTCTGATAGCATCTGCCCTATTTCATCCCTGTACAGAGCATGCAAGAGCCTTTCCAGGGTTTGCCAGTAGACACTGCACCGTATCTCAACATGCCACAGCTGACTATTCAGCACAGGGCAGCCTCTGTTGGGACTGTTACCAGCAGATCACAGTATTGTTTGTTGCATCAAGAAAGTAACTAAAACACCTTAGCGTAATTCATGTTAATTACTGTGATGCTATAACCAAAAGGAATTCTAAGTAACTTTCCAAAAGTGAGCAGTTACATATTTAATTAAACTTGATCATTGGCAAGTGCTGTGGAATCACCCTATGAAAGAAACACTTCAAGGGAAATGCACAGGGAGCAGCACATTGTATTTGCAGAATGTTAGGTAAGAATGACAGTAGCTGTTAGCTGACAAAGCAGTGGTTTAAAGAGCAGCTGCCAAGTAAGTTGCTATAAATCACTAAGATGGTAAACTCTGAAGAGATATTATAGGACTATTTTATCATCCTTACTCTAAAAAATTAAAGAGAGAAAAAAGAAAATGATTTGGCTGATACTTGTACTTGTCAAGTACTTACTGTGTATAATGACAGACCTTGTCAAGTTGATTATATTTGTGGTTTCTCCATTGAAATTACCCATTACATTCATGTAATTCTGAGGCTTTTTAAAATCTCTACATTTATAAAATAAAGATTGGCCCAGTGCCACATCTGTCAGGAATTTACTGCATGAACCTAATTGCATAAATGGTTGCTACTCCTTGGATCTGCACTGACTTTGCATTTTACTGCTTAATCATAAATATTGAGCTGAGATAATGGCAGTTAACATTTTTCGATTCATGAAACATTAACTACCTTACACCACTTTTATTTTAAATATTCAGAAAAAAGCATGCAGTGACTTTCAAGATAAGCTAGCTTTTGTTGTTCTTAAAACCATATCATCACTCCTTGATTACCACAGAAACTATGTTCCTTGTTGCCAATCGTTGATATAAATCTGTTTTAGTATCACTATTTAAGCAATTAAAAGTTAGAATACACATTTCAAAACTTTAATATGATCTACGCAGAACAGGCACTCTGTTCAGTTTTTTCAAAGACAGCTTTCTTTGAAGGTTCCTCAAACACTTTACAGTCTGATTATTTTTTTTGTTTGTTTTTTTAATGTGAGCATGTTGCACTAACACTTTCAGACAGAGAACAAAGATTGAAGTTTTCAAAACAAGAGTCTAATTCTAACATTAAGTGTAAGGCAAATTGCTTTTAACAGCCATGGCTTTTCGGCTAACCTATCATACCTTGCAGCCAAGTTTAGGAGAGAGTCCCCAGTGATTGTCTTCACAGAGTTCACATTTTGGTCCCCGAGTGTGAGGGGGACAAATGCATTGGCCAGAATCAGCATTACAGTTGTTCTGAGTATGAGCACAGTCACAGGCTGCAAGAGAAATAGGACTGAATTAACAACTTTATCCTTGCTTTAGCTACAAAGAAGAAACTCCAAGACCACTGACAGTCTTACTTTTCTTAATTATTCAGTACAGTTTATCCATTCCACTAGGAACTTCTTGCCATCACTAATCACTGAGAAACAAATTGCGACCACTGTGACATTTCATCTTTTTATTGGAAGCCAATTATTTCTTCTTGACATAGCCTGTTTGGTGGTTTAAAAAGCAGGGGAATCAACAAAGCCAAACAAAATTATTGTGGAGAAGAATAAATTTGCAGGAAAAGAACATCTATTATAGAGGATACAAAACTCATCAGGAGATATGATAATGTTCTCAAGGTTGAAAGGATTAATCTCAGGAATTAGCACTTTTCAAGAATTTAGTGAATAATACAGATGGATAACTATTTTTATAACAACTAACTGCTGCAGGAAGCATTTTATTTAAGAAATGCAATACTATTTTTGCTAAAAAGCGGAAGTTCAGAAAAGTGGTTTTATTAATTGTTTTAATAACATTTACAAAATTTTCGAGACTGAAATGGTTAAAGGTACCTAAGGGATCTTCTATTCTCAGTAAAAACACAGTATATATATGTTCCAAAACATAATCATATCACAACATCTCACTGCAGATTCCATATTACTATACTATTTGCGGCATGAAAAAAATTGTTTGTCAGGTTGAAGAAAAGGTAGGCATTCCTTTAGCTATACTGTGTTGAAAAGGGCATCTTATTAACATCATAAATTAGGTTCTTTGATGGCATGTTCTCTGTTTGGCTTAATATTTTCCTCTGTACCATGACTAAAAATTGTACACACCTAAGTGATGATGGGAAAATAGTGAATGACATCTTATCAAAGTATAAAATATATTTTTAAGAATTAAATGAAAAAACAAGGTAAAAAAATCTGTAAGAGTGGCAAATCTGAACATTTACGACTGCAGAAAAAAAAGAAGTTTCTATTCTTTCTGAAGGACTGAAGGGTTTTGTAAAGAGAAGAGACAAAGGAGCTATTGAGGATGTAATATTTCTCTCATGCAGCCTTGATGAGTTGTTGTTTCATAGTCACCACCTTTTACAAGGAACCACACAATATGCAATCAAAGAAATGTTTTGTTCCTTAGCTTAATCAAAGTATTAGGAGACCATTCTACAAATTTTTCCATATAGTCATCAAAACAACTGACTTTTGCCAGAGTTTAACATAAAATATATTGCTGAAAGAAATTTCAGACAAACCCTGAAAGGATCACGGATTAGAGCTTACGTGTGCAGCCACCATTCTGGAATGCATGAAAGCCATGAGCACAACGATCACACTTTTCTCCAGCCACTCCTGGTACACAGTGACACTGCCCCTGATGATTGCAGTCCTCAGAAACGGAGCCAAACTGACTGCAATTGCAGGGAATGCAGCCAAGCCCAGTAAGTAGGCCATAATAACCATTCTGTTGGACAGAAAGTAAATATGTTTGAGCTATATTTCATAATTTTTTGAAAATAGGACGTACACTCTTACTTCCTCTTGTTTACTTTCCCTGCTGTCTGACCTGCATGAATATTGGGCAGCACTATCTGACTGCTCTGGGAGGACTCCCTAGCCTCATCTCTTCACTGTTCTCAGTTATATGCAAGTATGCATTTGGGTGAAAAAGTGAACACTGAAACCCTTTCCTGGTCCTTTAACCTCATCAGTGAGACTTTGTGTTTTAAAGTTCAAGGTTATTTTAATTTAAAGACTTCCACGAGGTGAGACTGGACTGTGCTGATCAGGCACAGATTTATGTGAATGAAAAACCAGAACAGAGCAGGTCAGTGACATCCTGTATGTGTAGACTGAAAGGCATTCAGCTTAGCTGGCAAAAGGGCAGTAACTGGGCACAGACTTCCTGCTCTGGTCTCTGAGGCAGTTCTACACTTAGCAAAGGCTGGAAACCGCTGTTTTGTATCCCCAGTCAATGTCTACTTGTTCTTATAACAGGCCTGTCTTTTAGCTGAATCCCTTTTGGTGTTCAGCCATGATGTATTTATTATCTCCGACCACATTCTTTGGATATTCCCACTCAAACTTCATTTTGCAGAAGCACAGCACTAAGATCCCTTCAGGTCTGTAACTAGTGTTTAGTTTGTTTTTTCGGTAAGCCAACATGACTGCACGCTGTCACTCAGCACAGCACTAGCCTGAACAGCCCTATTCAGGAGGGTGCTGAGTAAACTATATAGCTTCACATCTGCAAAGAGCACAGGCAGAGCAACTTATAACCACAAAAGCCTGTGCAGACAAACCTTTGGTCTCTGCTCCAACAACAGATCCCCTCCCCCTGAATATAGTTCTCTGTATCTGTTCTAATCAATATCTATAGATAAACAGGAAGACCAAGATACAAGGAAATGCAGATATTAGGAACAGGCAAATATTTGCTTACCAAGCACTTATCACACCTTTCTCCAATCACATTTGATTTGCACTGACAGGAGCCTGTCTCATGATGACAAGTACTCGAAAGGGAACCATTCACATGGCACTCACAGGCTTATGTTTAGACAAAAAGAAATCAAAAAAATTATTGTCTATCTATATGCATTCATTGTTATACAGAATTCCAAATTTTGTATAAATGGGTGTTTCACCTGTTTATATCCCACAGATGTTAATATACTACAGTAATAACTGTACTACACATTTGGGCTAAAAGATACAGAAGTCTCCTCTGTGAACAGAAACATTTGAGAAGTTTGTTTCTTCCAGTCCTATATGTAACATTCAGAAGTAGAAAATATCTACAGCAAATCCCTGAAGGGACAGTATTAAGCAAGCCAATAAGTTTCAGGAATACGACGTGTCAGACCCCAGCATAATACATTCCTTCCTCAGGCTAACCCAACCCCAGAGTTTTCAGCTTGCACTTGCCAACTGAAAACTTGAAGGTTAACTCTTTCAGCAAAGGTGCATATCTCCCTATCCATTTTGCTACATGCACACCACATTTTGTTTTCTTTAAATTTTGAGAGTAATAATAATAGCTTATTACCATGACAGCTTTTCTCAATCACTGCATCCCCATAATACCCATCAGCACACTTTTCACAGTGGTGACCTGCTGTGTTCCCCAAACATTTCAGGCATTGTCCTGTGAAGGTATCACAGTGGTCATCTTCTTGTGGGTTTACATTGCCATTGCATTCACAAGGAGCACACGATTGTCCAGGCATGAGTGGATTTCCATAGTAACCATTAGCACACCTGCACCAGAGATCAAAAACTTTATCAGTTGGAATGCAGTCATGTCAAACACTCTCCAACCCAAGGGAGTATTTCCTATTAAATTTTTACCTAAAGTGTCTCTGTATTACAAGCAAAAACAAAATGGGAAGGAAAATTTTAGTAGGAATATTCTGTACGTGTGGTATGAACAATTCAAGGCAGGTAGGATGATGAACAGTTAGTTATGACAACAATACAGATATTTTACCCAAAGCTAGTGTACATACCTTTCACACTGAGAACCAGTATAGCCTGGAAGACATTTGTCACAGACAATTCCACCTCCTTCACTCAGCTGGCAAGTAGGACTGAAACTATCAACAATGTGTATGGCAGTCAATATCAATACACAGAATCACAAGACTACTACGAACATTTAATATCCACCATACAAGTCCATGCACCTATCTATAAAACAATGTAAATTCAAATTTTTCTAGTTTAACATCAATGCTTTAAACAATACAAAATGTCAAAATAAAGTTATCATTTTCAAAACCTCTTCTTGAGGTTTTTTTCTTTTAAAGGAAAGGAAGATTTTAAAACTCCCTAAGAACCTGGTACTTTCTAGCAAATCTGTCCAATTTCTGTACTGAGCTCCTCTTTTTCACATGCAACACTTCTGTCCTTCTGTTGTTTTCTGAAACAACATGAAAGATAACAGTGATTTTACTGCCAAGGATAGGTCGATTACTTTTACCCTTCATGTACAAATTGCACCAGTTCACTCGGCCTCCAGTTCACTCAGCCTGCCTTAGCTTAGTCTGCACATTGTCTACCTGGAAAAACAATGTTTCTGTGAGATAGGCTCAAATGAAAAGGGAGAAAAAAAAGTCCTTCTCTCTCTCCTTCAGATTTCATGACATTTTTTTTTTCATCTCACTTACTGATTTTGCTGAAGATGCAAAAGAAAATCACACATAAGCAGCTTACTTGTTTGCAGCAGAACTCAGAGGACATGCACAGGGCTGGCAGTCCTCAGAAGTCCCTTGGGATGGACTTCCATAGAAGCCAGGCAAGCACTGATCACAGAAAGGTCCTGTTGTGTTGTGTTGACAAGCCTGTGAGACATGCAAAAAAATCTTTTCACATTTACTCTTGGTTTTTCAGCCCCTGAGGGATCCCTACAGGAGTCTGCATGCAGTATAACATTCAAAGAGACAGCCATGAACAACAGAGTAGAACTTTGAAATAAGTGGGGTTTTTTTCTGAGTTGTAACAACAAATTCTAATTCCTTCTTTCCTACATTTTAAAATATGCTTTACACCATGAAACCAGCCACATTACTTATACGCAAAATATGTTTAAGTTTGCATATTACATACGTTTGCACTAACAAACTTCTTATACATTTCTCACTGGTGTTTAGCCATCGTATTTCTGTGACCTTTAAATTTCAGAAGAGATCTGAGAGCTAAATTCTCTCTTCAGAAGGTAATGTGTAATTTCCACTGATGTTAGTCACAGAAGATGCACATATATCCAAAAACAGATATTCACCCAAAACACTGCTTAATTTTGTTCCTTTCAGGAAAGATTTTATTGTTACCTGCAGCAAGCAAAGTTAAGAATTTTATCAGCTGGTATATGGTGACATTTTTAGTTTAGTTCTGATTATTCCCCACTTAAAACAATAAACTAAACCAAACCCTTTATTGGAGAACAATTTAATGCAGTCCCCTGAACACATTCTGAAGTAAACAATGAAAAGCAAGAAAAATAAACAATTGGTACCCATAGCTTGAAATTTGTGTACACTGTAAACTTGTCTCCCACAGTCAAAATGCTCTCCTAATTCCTAAATAGATGCTTAAAACACAAACACTTTGAAGGATGACTTACAATGCAAACACCATGAATATCACACTCAGTTGCATGGCCATTGCATTTGCAGGGTTGACAAATACCTCCGAAGAGTATTCCATCCACACGGTAGTACCCAGGGAGACAGGACTGAAAAGAAACAAGGGGGAAAAAAAGCAGTAGCATTGTGTTAAAAGTACACATCAAAACATTTTCAAAGAGCCCACTTCCGACCACCCACCATGTGACTCACTCACATTGTGGTAACTGAATGCTCTTTCAACTCTATTGATGTTACTGCAGCACTTTTCTTGTGGTTGTTTTTCACTTGCACTGAATAAGGGGATAAGGATTTACTCCATGAAACTTTGATTCAGCCCTTTGTCCCCTGGAGGCATATAAGTTAAGTTTTGTGCAGTTGAATATGTGAAGTCCTTTATTATGGGACAATAAAAAACAGATGTTCTACCTCCTCTGCAGAATCATTAACGATGCTATGGCACAAGGCTTCAGACTGAAATTATTTGTCAAAATAATTCCTGCTATTCTGCAGATGGTGCTCTGCCTCCCCAATCTCCTATTCACAGATATATAAGACACCACATGTGTGACACGTTTGACCCTTGTGGCATCTTCCAAAGGCTAGCACTCCTCCCTGCTAAGATTCCTTATTGCCTCCTTAAACCTAATGACATAAAACAGAAATAAACTGTATACGATTCAGATCCAGGAAAAGTGCTATTAATGAGTAAGGTAAGCTCAAAACAGCTTCACAGAGCTTTTACAACTACTCCCTCTGCAACGCTAATGCTCTAAAGTGTATCATCATCTTTTAGTGCCACCAAATAGAATTCAAGAAATAAGTTTAGAATCCCATTTAGTGTATCTGGAAGAAAATATCTACAGTACTGTGCACAGTATAGTGAGCATTTCACCACAGAACATACATTTTTATGGCAGTATAATTAAAGGCAGCCTGCCTTTAAAACCTAGATGTTTTCAGATAGGAGATAATTTTGCACACAAATACACTGCAAGAGGTTACCTCACAGGATATTCCTGTGTAACCTTGAGGACATTCACAGAATTCCACGTCCGGTGCTGAGGAAAGATCTATAACGTTTGCACTTGCAGTATCCAGGGTCACAGAGTCCAGCCTAGGATGAAGCATGAAAATATCACATCATTTGTTTCCCCAAACTTCATTTTGAACAGGATAGTTTGCTTCTAGGGGAGTAGCACTGCTGAGTGCTGCTCCCTGGCAGTGACAGCTGAGGAACAGGCACAAATCTCTGCTGTAAAAAGACTATGATCGTAGTCTTATCACTGCACTTGCAATTCTGGGAGTAGATGTGCCTTCTTCCTGTTATCGTTACAGTTACTACCATTGTCTCATCTCCTGCGGAGAGGTTTAAACAAAACCTTCCCCCTCTGTCATGGTATTAGAGGTATATTGGTGGGGCAGCCTTCTATTGCTGTCCTGAAATACAACAGCTTTACTGCACCATGTCTAAAATAGACACATATCACAGATGGGTTAAGTAGTGAGAAACAGCACCAGTTCATTGCTGCTGCACATAACAGAACAAAGCAAAATCTTTTACTCCAAACAATGGCATTTTGCACCAGAGACCATCTCCTCAGCCACAGGTAAAATGGTTTAAATAAATCTTTACAAATACTCCAGAAAGATGAACACATTATCCCTAAATGGACATAAATATCACTACTCCTCAAGGGTACAAAAAGGCACAAAGCAAATTTGGTATCAAGTCCAATGTTACTAGCACGAAATGCTACCAAATTAGGGAATGAGGAAGAAGGGCTATTGGTGAGGCTAAGGGAATTAAGTAAATAAATGATGAAGCACAGGAACTGATTCCCTTGAGGGCGATAAGACTTTATTCCTGTATATCTTGGAGAACAGGTAAAACAGATCTGTAAGGACTGATGCGGATACTGCTAATGCTGACTTGAGACTATGGAATGACTAGTTAATCCATTCCAGCCCAATTTTCCTGTTAAGCACTCCCTTAGAGATGAGCGTCAGTAACATCTACATACAGACATTAAAGGAAATTACAGCCAACATCTTTACTGGCAGGTTTTCAATAGTCAGTGATGGATTAACTTGCCACATACCAAAATAAGCATACTGTTGAGAGTTTCAGAGGTATTTCCCTCTAACAAAGCTGTCATTGTAATAAAGCTTTTATGCAGTACTCCTTTAAAGCTGAAAACAATGTTTCTGCTATCAGATATCTTTAAAAAAATCAAATGCCCTTTTCCACACATTCCATGTGAATGTATCCAGGGGACAAGACTGGTCTTGAGAAAACGCAATAATTTTTTTTTCCTAAAAATTATTAACATAAAACTTCAGGAATACTGCTACTATCAATAGTGTTTCATATGCACAAAAATAATAAAAGTATATGGATTAACTTGAATATTTTCTCTCCCTCACCTATACACAGCTTTTTTGGCAATGTTGTAGTTGGCCCTGATCAGAAGATGGGTCACATTTACCAGAACAGTCATCAACCTTTCCCGGTCTATAGCTTTTTTTGTATTGAAGTCTATGAAATTTTCTGATACAAATCTCACTGTATTAGAGTACTCCTCATACGGTTGTAATGACAAACCCGCTGCTCTTGTACTCAAAATCTGTCCGTTACCCTGAAATTGAAAGACAGAGAAAACATGTTCCATATTTGCATGCAATTTGTATTTAGCAACTACATTTAGTGTCAGGTATACATCCAGATAACACAGAAAAGAGGCAATCAAATTAGATTTCTTGCACTAGAAAAAAAGTAAGTAAAGGTCTGCATTTTCCATGGCTTCAGGAAGACTAAAATCACATTCTCTTTTGGTTCACAGACTCCAGAAATATTTGATTTTCTTTTGGAAAAAGAATTAAATTAAATTACAAAAATCAAACTCCTCTACAAAACAGAATCACTTTTCTCCTTTGTTCTATTGCTAAGTAAGTTTTACAAAATAATGCATTTTTGGAGGTGCCTGGATTCAATACAGAGCCTTACTTTTTAATTGCAACATAAATTTAGAAAAGTAAGCAATCAGCAAGAACACTCATCTATCCCATAAATATAAGTCCTTCCAAGCTTATTGCAGTTTCTTTTATAAACAGAGCTTTGTACATTTGGTGATGAACACCTCAGTTGTTTACACAAAAGTTTAAAATTCAGGTACTTATCATTTAAAACTAGTATTGTATACATACAATTTCAGAGAAATGGATTAAAAAAACAGAGAAATATGTAGTAACAAAATCTTGGCAGTGACTTTTAAGAAATGACTTAAAATCAACAAAACTACTACTATAGAAATATTATTTTATTTTCCTTTTTTTAACCGCTTCATAGATTCCTAATAATGTCTGAATAGTAACAAGATGAAAAAAAATCCACCTGAATGATGACATCCACACTAGCTACTATGTCACTGTCCACACTCTCCATTGGAATGTCATAAGATACCGTATACCTCAAGTCTCCACCGAAAGCTGTGAGCTGAAATAACAAAAAGCAAAGTCTTAACAACATGATAACCTCCAACCAACACAAAGAAGTGACACGGGACAGTACAACGTCAAAATTATAGGAGTACATGGGCTTACAAATACCACGTTCCAGGGAAAAATGTAACACGTCATGCATATCAGCACAGGGACAAGCACTGGCTTGTTGCTGTGCAGGTGGGGGAAAGCTAGCTGAAGGCTCTACAGATGATTCAGATAAGTGCCTTCATTCAACAAAACACCTACAGGACTTTCAGCTAACAGCAGAGATTTACGCTATCATCCCAGCCAAGGGGCACAGCATGTTGGAGTTGGTCACATTCTGTATTCCACCTTTCAGGCTCCTTAGCCCCACAACTGCTGCTGACTACTTCAAAGTAAGTTAAAGAGTCGTACCAAGAGTTAGACCTATATTAAATGGATAAGAGATCAGAATTTGAGTGAGCGTTGCCCTGTGCAAAACTATTCCTTAATGTTACACTTCTGAGACTTGTGTTCATTTACTCTGTTACTGTACTAAGGAACAGGGCTGCATGGGCAAAGAGACTGGACTGAAAATAGTTAAAGTGAGGTTAACAAGGTCCCCTCTACATGAGGCCACAGCTGGAGTTCTGAATGCAGTTCTTGGCTTCCCAGTACAAGAGAGAGATGGACATCCTGGAAAGAGCCCAGCAAAGGGACACTAAGATGATTAAGAGCCTGAGGCATCTTTCATATGAGGGAAGACCGAGAGTACCAGGACTGTCCAGCCTAGAGAAGGCTCAGGGGAATCTCATCAATGTATACAAACACCTGAAGGGAGAGTGCAAAGACGACAGAACCAGGGTCTTGTCAGTGGTGCCCAGTGACAGACAGAACAAGAGGCAATGGTCACAAACTGAAGCACAGGAGGTTCTCTCTGAATATCAGGAAACACTTTTTTATTGTGAGGGTGACCGAGCACTAGCACGGGTTGCCCAGACAGATTATGGAGTCTCTCCATCCTTGGAGATACTCAGAAACAGCTCTCTGGGCATGGTGCTGGGCAACCTGCTCTAGGTGACCCTGCTTGAGCAGGGCAAGGTTGGCCAAGATGACCTCCAGAAGTCCCTTCCAACCTCAACTATTCTGTGACTCAGTTGCAAAAAATGGAAGACCCAGCGCTTTAGGTAGTAACCAGTGCAAAAATTAAAGACTAGCTGGTTGGAAACTAATAAATGCAAAATGGGAGATGGCTAAGAGTCAGGTAGGAATTTAATGGTCCTGTCTACTGTATTGGACAAGGTGTGACAGGTGTAAGCTTTGGGACAGGAGCCAAGAGTATGGGGAATGTGACCATATAAGTTATTAATAGTCAAAAGAAACAAAAGATTATATTGTGTCAAAGACAGGCAGAGAATGGAGTGGGGAGATGAATGAGCTCAAAGAGATGGAAGAGGGTACTGGGAATGTCTGGCCTGATACACTGTGATTTGAAGAGCAGAGATTGATTTGGAAGTCTGGTAATATTGTGGTTTATGTGTAATTTTTAATTAGAGAAACTATATATTTAGAGCAATATGGTATGATTAAAATAGAGAAACTATGAAGGAGTTTTGACTCTAGCTGAGAACTTACTTTATTTCCTAGATATGGCTCAGGTGCTGACCAGTAATAAGTATGTTTCAGTACTCTCACAGCCTCAGTGTTGTTGATACTTATTTGACGGGGTCCATCAAATTGGCTTCGCTGAGGTTGCACGCTCCTTGCATTATACAGATCAGTGACAAGCCATCCAGTCATCTCTGATATCTGCAAGAAAGAACAGTAATATTAATGGAGTCATCCTTTGTGTCACTGAGACAGCAGTCACTAAACTTAACCCCTCCCTAGATATTCATTCAAACTGATAGATCTGTAACACTTTCATTAACCCAGTCTGACATCCAGTACAAGCAAATATGTCGCTTCATACTAGGATTGTCTCTACCTCTTTATTAGATGGGAACAAAAATACGAGTGTGATTTTCATCCTCCCAATAAAATTAGCACTATACCTATGCAATTCCATGAGATAGAATTACAGAACTTCAAGGGCTTTGAGGTTTCTCGTCTCCATTTATACGTAGGGCTGAGCTCAAGGAAAATTACATTCACAGTCCCAGAAAAGGGAGCAAGATGAGACAACTTTGATCTTCTCACTGAGAGAGTTTTATACAAGCATCTTCAAATTTCAGTCAATTTGATGTGTTTTTCTCTTTTTATTAACACATAAAACAGGGGACTAAAGCGTGACTAGCTCTGCAAATATACAGAAGGAATTTGGTGGAAAAATAGTGTCCCCAAAGCCCCCTAACACAAGAAATGTCTATTCAGAAGACAGGGATATTTATAAATCACTCTGTTTTCTAAGAAAGAGTGTTGGAAATACTGCCAGAGGTCACTCTAGCCTTGCCCAATAGATACAAGAGCAAGAAAACAGGTTTGGATTCATCTCTTCAATATGCAAACAAACTTTTAACAGCACAAAGTCAGAAAAGAAAAATGTGTCTTTCCAGTGCACTCTTCCAGTGCTTTCTCAGCCTACAGTACCCAATATTTCCGGTATTACTGCAAGCCAGTGAGGCCAAAGCCCGCACTGGGATGACGTGCTGACTACCTCAGAGTTGCTGAGTGACACTGAAAATCCATTCCTCTGTAAGGAGACACATGCCAGAATTTGGACTTAACTTGGGCACATGTCTAAGAGAAATACAGTACATTTTGCAGCTGCCTGAGGAAAAAATATTAGGTCACAGAAATAACATACAGATACCTGACTGATGGGCCATGTTAGGCTGTCACAGACATCAGAAACCCCAAAGCAGAAACACTCTGTGCAGCCCTGAGGATTTCTTTCTTGCAAATTGTAGAATCCTGGTTTACAGTGATCACAGTTTTCACCTTCTACATTTTCCTGTCAATGGCATATAACATTTGTTTTGCATCAGCATTATTATGGTAACAAACAGAGTGGATTAGACAGGATTTAGGCATAACAGCATTCAGAAGTTATAAAAGAAAACAGATTTCAGCACAGCAGGATTACTGAATAAGACTCAGAGCTTAAAACTAAAATTGATTGGAAAAATTCATCAGAATTTGCCAGTTCAAAATCTAAACATGCCCTGGCAAGGGCTCTATTGCAGTGAAATTTCAGCACACAGGCAGGGTTTGAAGAGCTTCTGCCAGCTTGCCAGTCTACTTCTCTCATAGCTTGAATTTGTAGATTGCTCTGGAGAAAAAGTTCTCACGTTTACTGAATCCACACAGTCTACATACAGCATAGCTCACCTTTAAGGCCAAGCTCCTGGAGCTACCACAGCCAGCTTCAAATAAACGGTTCCTCAACCATCTATCAATACTTGTACTGCGATCCCCACCACTGCTGCCACCTCTTGCTGGAGGAACACCACATACACTTATGCTAGCTGGCAGCTCTTCCTCCTAATATGCCCTGGCTAAGGTCCAGAAACTCCTACTCCAAAAGCAGAGGTGCTCCACTCCTTTAGCTTCTATCACTGGCATGCTGCCTCCTTACCATGCAAATTGGGTAGTTCAGAGCATACTGCTACATACCTCCTTCAACATAGAACTTACAGGGGGGAAAAAAAAATCCAAAACAGTATACCAAATTTTTTCTTGTAAAATTTGTATGGACAATATGCAGTTACTTATTCAAAAAGTCTAGACAATTGCTGCTGACAAGCAAACCAGTAGAGAAAATATTCAGTAAATGCCCACAAAGCTGTGTAAATAGTAAATCTCCATGGGTATTTCTACACAGAAAGATACAGAACATTTCCCGCTGCCAGGGACAAGCTTCTGATCATGTCTTAACTTCATATCAGGACAAGACCTGGACACACATCACATCCTTATCTCAACCTTTGGTTTCCACTATGGTAAAACTCCACTACAAAGGTGAAGAAAACTTTAGAGAGCACCCCACAAAGTTCCCTGATACATATGGTTAGGAGACCAGACTATAGGGCATACAGTGAAGCATACCTGTCTTGCTATTTTGAGGAGGCCTGTATACATTGCAATTTGAAGCGCAAACCCTGCGGACCAAATTCTGCTTTCAGAAGCAGCTACCAGGCTAACTTCACTTCAGCCAAAAAGAATCACTCCCGATTCCACTTACATCAGATTTGGTCCCACGAAGCAAATTTCAGGCTTACAAGAGAGAAATCCGAGACCTTTGGTGGCAACACTACCAACTGTCTCTTCTTCTGGACCAGTGTTTGGCATACCAAGTTTACATAACACCTCTCTAAACAGGTAGGTTATATGCTTTTGTAAGCAAAGTACAAACTGCTTTTGCAAACCATATGAAAAATTTATGATCCCCAGCTCTAATTCAAAGGCTGAGGATGACTGCTTTCTATTTGTTAATATTCAAACTTGGGAAAAATCTCAGGCAAAGGGCCTCCTAAGGCAATGAGATTTTTAAATCTTGGATTTTTATGGAAATAATATTTGTATGGTCTTTTCAGCTTTTTTCTTTCTCAGTCTTCAGAATGCACTTGGATGACACATTTCACTTTGTCTCTAACATTATTAGATAGAAATTATTATTTATTTCTCAATGAAAAATAAAAATCTTTACCCAATGACCAGACCTCAAGAGCTGTGTTTCACAAAACATCGAATATTATGAAATTCAGAGTATAGAAAGGAATAGCTTGCACTACTGCACTCACAGAGACTGCATAGGCTTAGAAATCCTGTCTACTTCATTTGATATTTGGATGACAACTTTCCTCCTTCCTTCCTTTCACCTTTATAGGTGGGCTGCTGGCTGGTGATACTCTCAGTGATATGGCCTAAAAATTCTATATGCCAGGCTCACGCCCACGACATCACTGAAAGTGGACAGTTTCTCGTTCAGTTTATACCAAAATTTTCACCAGTTAGCTGCATTGGCTGATACAGTGTTATCACTCTAGCTCAAAATCAGGTAAAATGGTTGTATCTCCTTTTTTGTATTTAAATTGGCCACTGGTGCTGTTTCTTTCTTCCAGACTCTGGTTATTTACGTTTGATATTTTGGATCAGCTAAATTACGCAAAAGGACTAAGAAGTTTCAGAAAAATTGTCAAACAAACCACAGATTTTTTTTTGGCTCTTATTCACTGTCATACTTGGCAACAAATATATAAACTACTAGCTAACATTTGGTTCAGAAAATTAAGTGTAACTTCTTTAAATATTGACATGAAGCTTTGTAATAAAGTTCAGCAGGACATACAGCTGCAAGATATTTCAAGGGGTTTGGACATTTACCAAAAAATAAAAGGCAGCTGAAAAATTGCTTTCTTTAACATTTTCATGGCTTATATTTTGTAATCAAATAATTATATCATATTTCATATATACATCTAATGTAATTGTTCCTGTAGTTCTTTCCAAATGCATGCTGTTTCTTCACACAAAGCAGATGTTATGAACACATTCTTTCTTTACAAGAAATCAGTGACTTTGAAGAGAAATATCATCCCTAAAACCAGCCTTCACACTCACATGTGCAGTTATCTGAATTTAATGTCAGTCTGGCCCATTATTATAGAAGATGGTTTATCAGTAATATGCAGAACTATTCAACATAAATTATCATATTTTTCACTACAGAGAATAGTTAGCAATTTTAAGTTCTAGGTTGTCAGATGTACAGTTACACCAGGTTACTTTCCTATAAAAGAAGTGATCTCTCCAGTTGATGAAGTAGTTTCCTTTATTCAAAAGGAGATCCACAGATTTGATTTTAAACAAAAATAACAGTTTAATACTCACTTTGCAAAGACAAGGGTCTGTGCATGGATCTTCATTAATGCTACCAATGAGGCTGCAGTTACAACGCAGGCAGTTTGGATAGCCCTGATACCCAAACGCACAACGATCACATTTTTCTCCTATGTAACCTTCTCTGCATTGACACTGACCTGGCCAAGTCCCTTGAAAAGCAAAAATACAGAAACAAATAAATAAGAGCAGGCAGTAGGCTGGATTCAAGATGTCTCAGAGAGTGCAAGTTAATTTAACATTCCTTTTTTATTACACTCCAAGTTATACTCCACACAGATACTTGGCATAATGTCAGTCTCACCATCTATTTTCATGTTTAGAGTACCAGATGCACAGAAACAGCAGCAAAATGGATTCTGTGACAGCTGTAACAGCATTCATAAACAACAGTGTTAGATCTCAAATTGTTGTTGTACATAGTCAGAGGCTGCCATCCCCACACAAGGACACATTCAGGGACCTGACATACCTTAAAATCTTAATATAAAGACAAATAAAATTAAAAAATTAAAATTAATAAAATCAATAACTTGATAATTTTAAAAAGAATGTTATGACTCATCTCTTCTAAATATTTACTATTGTTTCGAAGTGGTACCTAACTGGCCAGAAATATACCCAGATTTGAAGTTTAGAGAAAAGGCACTTCCCACTCCCTTACCACGCTGTGAGTCAGAATGGTGCTCATCTTTAATGCAGTTAGAACTCAGAGAGCCAAACGGGTCGCAGGCACAGGGATAGCAGGGGTGATCTTCATAGGGAGAAACCTACAAACAAATGTTCTCAGTTAAATTCTCAAATTATTAACTGGGAAAAGTAATGTTACATTTGTTTCTTGTCTGGGATCACTGGAACTAATATGGATGAAGACTGCAAAAGCTAGTATGCAGCACTAGATCAAGGGACTAGTTTAATTTTAGCAAACAGAAGATCAGGGAATTGCAGCCTAGAAAATAAATGTGGGAACAAATTTGATCTTCAATAGCACAGGCAAAGGTATAGTAACTGCTAATGGCTGGAAGCTGAAGCCTGACACATTCAGCGTCAACAGATAGTTTTTTAATGTAACAGCAATTAACCACTGTGATGGTTTGCCAAAGATTATGGAAATGCTTAAGACAAGAATGGATTATTTTTGCAAAAATACTCTGGTTCAAAGAGAAAAAAAATGAAAGAAATCATTGGCTCTGTGTTCAATGGGAAGACAGGTTATCTATTCATGAAGATTCATTCCAACTTCATGATCTATACGTCTTTGAAATATAAGGCAATGCAATTCATATGGCAAGGATTTTATTTTCTTTCAGGGAAAATTTTCCTTTGAGGTGCTTCAGATGTAAAGCAAATCAGTAATGACCTCTAGATACACATTCATTGGCTACGAGTTGATTGAAGACTTCTCTTCAACACTTCTTACAGCAACTGAATCAGACAATCTCACAACTCTGGTTTACTTTTTCACATGAGCTGTGCCTGCTGTCTAATTGTACTCCTACAGACTCACTCTTGCCATCTGCTCCAATTTATGCTGGATTTCTAAAGCATGGGTTTTCCAAAATATGCATGAACCTGCCAAAGCAAGACCTTGTGAGGTAGAAACTTAGTTCCGTATGTCTCATTATAAAGAGACCTCTAACGTTGCAGGAAGTTCATATGTTTAACTCTGTTAGTCACATCTTAACAAATGTCTTTGGAAAAATGACCTAAACTCCACAAAAGAGTTACACTTGTCAATAAACTGGAAAGTACACAGGCTCAGCCAGAACGTGTTCTACAATAATAATGTCAAGAAGAAGAATATTTGTTTCAACATCTCATGAGACAAAGAGTCTGATCTTAGAACCATGTAATAGTCCATTTTAACACTGGTTGAAATGGGCTGATATAGAATGGTACACAATTTTGGCACTTCTGAAGACACTGAAACTTCAATACTGGCAGTTTTTAAAGCTTTATCCCCAGGAGAAATGCATTTCCCATCTACATTTCCACACTAGGACTTCAAGTTTCACCTTCACTTATTCTTTTCTTTTCCAACTTCCCTCCCACACAACTGGACAAGAATTTAATGTGTTTTTCTGTAAGTTTTAGTGGTATGTCATCTATTAAAAAAAAAACACTCTATAGTTTTTAGCTATTCTGCAAATGATAAATATATATTCATTAAAATGAACTGAAATACACATCACCATATCACGTCGTAATTCACCAAAATACTAGAATGGTATTTTCCAAATCTTACTTTGTGTGGTCTATAATATCCATCAGCACACATTTCACAGTTGATCCCAGTAGTATGTTGAGTACAGTTCAAACACACGCCACCTCCTATATACTGGCCATGAATATCCATGCTCCTTTTCTGATCTGCAATACTCTGATTGTAATAACAATTTTCTGCTTTGTTATGACAGTTGCACTCTGAGAAGGAATGGAAAAGACATCCATTTTTTTATTTACATTGCATAACATTTCCAATAACATTGACATTTTTCAAAGTGGAAAATTTAAGTAGAATAGTATATCAATTCATCTCAAAAGTGTGTTTTTTTCCCCTTTAACCATGCTATATGCTTCAGCAGTCTTGATACACCATATTTCTTAGCAAGTAAGCACATTTCAAAACCACTGTCATCACTTTAATAGCACCATTTTTAACGGTATTCTGCAGATCCCACTAAGACAATCCTGTGAGAACTGACGTCGATAGTGGTATGTGCTGTTACCAATAACTGTTTATTAATTTTCTGTCCCCTACATTACAGAAGAAAATCTGTCTAATTCGTCTCTTATTTCTATTACAGACAAAAGTCTGAGAAGTTAACCACACAAATATAAATTTGGGTTAGAGGATACTTCGGTCCAAACAGTCATAAACACCTACTTTCCAAAGAGCAACGCTTGTATAAAGGCTTCAACTAAAGAGACTACTTTTCTGTTTGTAACTATATATTTTATCTAATAGGTTCTTAATTGTCTGCAGCTTGTGCTATGCATTAGTGATATGAAGAGAGAAAATGCACTAACTAGCCCTAGCAACACATTCACCTGTACTGGCACAGCTTAAGTCAATCTATCAGAAAACCTGAAATTGGCTAATAAGGAGTTCCTTTCAAAACATTTGTTATCAGAACAAAGTTGTTTATCTGACAAAATTTATGATCGCTGTAAAAAATCTGCAGTTTAAGTAGCTAACAAAATGATTGATGCAAATCTGCTAGTTTTTACAGGAGCATAATAAATCCCCAGGTCTCTTTGAAAAAGAGACTCTGAAAGCTTTAACACATGACAACTCCACTAGCCAGGGAGTCATATTGGATAGAATATTTAAAACAATCTTAACTTCTAATTATCTTCTATGATTAGAAGTAGGTCCTCTACCTTTAAACAATCCCCTGAAGACAATTAATAGTTTGTGGGCTTTTCTTGGGAATTAGTATAGATCTATATGAAAGGCAACCTTAACCAAGAGTATAACAAGCCTTTATAGAACTATCTAAACCTCTGTGCAGACTTACTCTCACATTTGTTCCCAGCAGAAATGGTTCCTGGTCTCCAAGGTTTCTGGTGATAGCCCGGACAGCACTTGTTACAGCTCTCTCCACATGTGTTGTGTTCACACTGGCACTGCAATTTCTAAGAAAAAAAAAATTTGCTCTCTTGAAATACTTTTTAATGGATAATTTAATCAATGTTGCCAAAAGTCTGCCTAAAATCGGACTTACTGAAAAAAAAAAAAAGTCAAGACCCACAAATACCCCACAAACAGCATTAGACTGCTCAACCATGCTATATCAACTATCGGGGAATAGCCTTTCTAGAACAGGAGGAACAAATCTTCTGTCTTGCAAGAGAGACTATTTCTTGTTATGCTCCTTGAATTGTTTAAATGTAATGCCAAAAAAAAAAAAGAGTTTACTTCAAGAAAGTTACATTACCAGAGACCCAGATATGCTTACACAGAAAAGGAAGAAAATTATTGCAAATAATTTGTGTGCGCCGTATCATAAGATCTCTTTTAGCCTTGTCTTTCTCATTCTCCTTAGGCAAAGTGTTGGGTTTTTTTAATTGGAAAAGTTGTTTAGTGAAAATAAATCAATGAGAATAAAGAATACCTTTGTGATTTCATCAAGGGGACAGCTTCGAGCATGGCCATAACAAATACACATGCCACCAACAGAGATGTCCTTTATTGAATAGTAGTACTACCAAAAAAAAGTTAAAAAAGAGATGAATAAAATACATTTATATGTATTTACATTCTCCCCCCCCCCCCCCCCGAAAATCAAATACCAGCATTTGACTATTCTGTGAATTGAAAAACACCAGGAAAATAAAAGAATCTTTGAATTTTTGCCACTTGGGAAAACCTCCCATTTTGTGAATATTTTTCCCCCCCATATTTTTTCCTCACTAGTACAAAACAATAACCAACTTTTAACTTTAAAAAATTATGCACAATTCCTCAGCTTAAGGAAAGACCACCAAAAGTGGCCTCAGCCAAAATTTACTTGTAAAAAAATCCTTTTTTCACCCTATAAGAAGCCATGAAGCATAATAAATTGCTGTATTTTAATTTCAGTCTGGGGAGAAAGAGTATGCTTTCTTAAAATGGGAACCCTTAAAACTAGTTTGTGCACTTGTTTCCAGACCAGCTCTTTGCTACTATTGTGTAGACAGTGTATTATTTTATCCAAATTCTTAGCTTAAAAATTGGTGATACAGCAGAGTACAAGCCATTAATATTGCCAGGTGGTGAGCAAAAGCAACATACATAAGGAAAAGATTTCATTTTCAAGGCAAGGAAGAGGCAGGAAATGACCATCTGTGTTCAGTTACAGCTGCAGTATCAGCATGGTTGGCCTGTTTGTATCCTGGGAAGTATGTACTACAGAGGAATGAAAAAGAAACACTGTTTGAAGATATTTCTAAGGAAACAGTTCAAAACTCTCAGGCCTAACAACCCCACAGTCATCTGGTTCAGGAAGAGGAGGTGGCCCTGGGTGATCAGGCATGCTGACTCCTGGACTGTTATTTCTTTGAAGGATCTTGGAGCTGGAGCAAATTAGCCTCTTTGATTTCATACTTAATTTTTTATGTTTTTAAATTTTTTATTATGTTTAGTATTTTTAATGTCATCGGCTTGAATTACAAAAAACATTCAGGGACTTACCACGAACAGTAAGTCCTTAACTACAGAGAAGGATGTCCAGACTGAGAAAAGCAGGAGGACAAAAGCAGAGCTCTATTTCTTAGTAATAGAGGGAGTTCACTACATTCCCTACTTCATCTCCTTTGTCTTGTTTTCTTAAAACTCACAGTGTATGGCTCACAGCAGCTGTCTGCAGCTTGAAGATGAACAAGAGACCAATGCTAATCAAATGCTACAGACAGAAATAAGTAGAATACAGAAATAAAGGTGCTGTTGAACACTTAGAAAATTCTGCATCAGCCCTTTTACAAGACTGTGTACAAGAAACTGACATGTTGGTATCAACAACTGGATGTAAAGTCTTCAAAAACAATAAAAACACAATCCAGAAAGCTGTAAGTGATTACCTGGGTTGTAGTTGGTTGGACAGTGAGACACAAAGTGAGACATCAGGATTTGGGAACCCCGCCCAATAAAACCCACATCTTGTGAAGACAAAGACATGTAGCTTTTCATGCAAAACTGCACTAAGTAGTCCTAGGTAGGGTAGTAATAAGCTCTGGATTGCACAACTGTGTGTGTGTTAGAAAAGCAATGGGAAAGCTTGTCCTCAACACCCTTGTTTCCCAGCTGTATGTTTGTATGTTGCCATGTCAAGCCTTTCTCTTTGGGGTGTATTTCTTCATGTTACAATGCTATCAATAGACCTAAATGTCAAGCAGCCTGCTCCATGGGAAAAATCTCACCTGCTCAGGCTGTGCGTTAACCATTTCCCTATGGCCAGCAAGGCACAGATGGACCAGCTGTCCAATACTCTGCATTTGCAGTTTGTGTGCTATTAATTCCCATAATACTCTCAGAATTCCATCTGAGTGTTTTGCGTTATTATTAATTCTTAGGCTTTAAAACAATTTATTACAGCAGCCTTAAAAAAATGAAGAAAACTCCCATCAGACATCAAAATTCACAATGGCAAGGTTTTCAAATTGTCATTTTTATGAACCATAACACTGGGTACTGAAATCATTGATACACCAGAAAAGGTACTGCAGTTGCATCAAGAGCAACCTCAAGTGACATTTCCATCAGCCAAACCATATTTTTTATTTTGATGTTAAAGCATTATAACCACTGTTCCTAGCACAAACCATTTACACAAACAAATAAAACAAAAAGCAAACAAATAAAAAAAATTCTAAAAAGCATTTTTTGAAGTTGTTTCTGACAAGGTATTGTTGTTAATAATGTCAAAGGGAAGGCAAGAATTATTTAACAACCTATCAAAACAACTCTGTGAATGGCAAGGATCAAGTATTGCCTCCTCCTCAAATAGATCAGAAAAGGCTCTCCCATCAAGTCACACTGAATACCGTTTAGGAACAATCAGCTTACCCTTCTGGTAACAATGGGGTCTAGTTCTTTAGGATCATTATGGCTGAGAGTCATGAGGTCAGCATTAAGAGTTCTAATACGCTGCAGTCGTAGGCGAATGTATCGTGCAGAAGTAAACTCCAAAAGTTTTTGTGAAGGATCATCAGCGCTAGGCCTACCATTGATCAGTGATGTGTGAATCTAGAAAGAGGGACTGGCTTAGTCATAAACATAATTGTGATTCAGTTGCAACAACAAACATCTTAGTCTGAGAATTAAAAACATAGAACTTAAGTTTATTTTCCAACAACACAGGATGGTGAGATGTTAAACTACCTGAAATTCTTTTTTCTTCCCTGTCCCCTACCTGCAGGTAGAATTCTTGCTTCCTGACTCAGAGTTCTGAAATCACCACTCTCAGCTCATCACAGTCTCAAGCTTCCTGGACTTTTGTGGAGATAGCATAAAGAGAAAAACAGGACCACAAGGTAGTCCTTAGTTCCCCTGGTCTTCCTTCTTCTCTCTTACTGAGATGGAACATGTAAGTCTGGCCATAAGCACAGTTTTGTCCTTACAGATTTCTTCTCCACAATCTGTAAAGATCTTATTCCAAAACATAATATGTTGCACATGCTCAACATCTGGGGTCACTAATCCCGTGCCTTGCTCACACAGGGCTGCCCAATCAGCAAGGAGTACTCAGTGATATGACAGCACAGTGGGAAGCCACAACACGTGACAATTGAAAGCAAGGGGCTGCCACCACAAACCAACCCATCTGGCCTCCATCTTTCTTCCACAGTCCCAACTGGCCCCATTAAGAAGGTTTTTGGTAAAAGCTGCACAACTTATTCTGGCAACAGCCCCTTCTGTCTTTCCAAAGCAACTTTATACACACAAGGATTTAGTCTCAAATGACCATGCAGCTCCTGCTCTGTTTTGCAGAAGAAACTGAAAAATGAGACCCTACAGGACACAAGTGTTAAACAGTCCACCTGGTGTCCACAACAAATAATGGGTCACGCTTTGGGCTCATGAGCTACATTTTAGAGTGCATGACATATCCTCATTTATGAAGACAAAATTAGTCTCCTATACTACTCTCGAATTTATAGTTTCAACTTTGTCCAGTACTGTCAAATCATACCTCTGAAAATATGTCTAAATATTAAATATTTTTTCAATTATTTTTTAAAAAAATCTTAGTTCTGTAGTGGACCTAGGGGCTTCCTAGACAGCAACTGTGTTATTTCAAACACATACAAACAGAGATTGGTACTGGAGTTCACACTCCCAACATTAAAATGTTGCCATATATGGGCTATCACCATTCCTTCTAAATATTCTAATATACTGCGTTCAAATAATTTCACTTTTCTGATAGCCCATTCAGAAACTAACCATTATCCATTTTCCAGCTGCAGAATAACAGTTATGAAACCCAAGACTTTTACCAGGTCCAATCCTGCAAATTAACACCTCCTCATATAACATTCAGCTCTTACAGAAACACAGAGAATTCTTCTACTCCATTTCCTACCCCTGAGCAGGATTTGCTAGACTTCTGTTAGATGTTTGACCGATCTGTTCTGGAAGACCACTCTTGGTGGTGATTCTACAGTCTGCCAAGGCAATCTATTCCAGTCCTTTCTGGCTTTATAGTTAGAAATGCTCCTAATCTCTAAACCACATTTTTCCTTGTTGCAATTTCAGACCACTTCTTCCATCCTGTCACAGACATGCAGGACAGATTATTCCTCCTTGTACTCATGTTTTATGCAACTGAAGACTGAACATGCCCACCCCATCTCAGTCTGTTCTCTCCAGGCAAACTGGCTGCAATATATTCATTCAGAAGTCATGTTTTCTGCTGGGAATTACAAGACAGAATTGTTGGCCAAATATTCAATATGACTGCGCTGCTTCCACTGGAAAAAAAAAAATACATATATACTCACTGTAGACAAGCCCAGCTTTAGCATGGAGCACCACATCCTACTCTCATTTACCCTTAATTACAGATGTAGAATTTGCTGGGCTAGTGCAATCCTTTGACTTTTACAACAAAGAGAAGAGGACCCAAGCATGGTGTTGTGTTGGGAGCTCTGACATTTTGTGTTTCCTTTTTATCACTTAGACTCCAGAGATTCAAAGCTCCAAAAAGGCCTGTTACAACTAACTGGCCTTACCTCTTGTGTGACACATACCATTTCATTTTGCATAGTCTTTCCTGCCTAAATCTCCAATTGTTTGGTAAGACATATTCTCTCTACTCATGAACAGTGTCTTCAAGTGATGAAATGCAAAACATTATTCACATTTTAACACTGAAGTTATTAACTGGCTTGGCCAGTAGAAATTCTGTAATAATACACTGTAATTTCTATAGAGACAACAGAGGAATCTTTCCTAGCAAGAAAAGGAAAAAACAGTAGGGATACACACTAAGGCACTAAGGAAGAAAAAGAATGAATCTCCATGTACACTGCTATATTTGGTTAATATATTGCTGATATATGGCTTATATACACTGATATTTCTACATTATATTTTTGGCTTACTTGTCCTCCATAATTCAAGACTACTTCCAAACAACTGTAGCTTAAGCCTTGGAATTCATCACGAGCCATGACTTCACTACGTAAATTTCTGGAAGCAGATCTTCAATCAGTATAAATCAGGTAAACAACAGAGCTTACAGTAGAGCAGCTATACCTCTTCAAACCTGTGAAAATTCTAGCAGCCAAACTGGCAAAATGTCTGGTTTGGCAAAAAAATATTATTAAGTGACAGCCACATTTAGACGTGGTCCTTTTACCCTGCCAGGTCTTTCACATCAGGGCACTACAAGCTGACTGCAGAACACTGGGATGTTAACAAATGCTGGATACAAGGCAGGAGATTGTAGAGATCAGCTGGTCTGCAGGACTTCCTATAGCCCCATACTCAAGTTCAATAGGTTGGCCAGAACCAATTACAAAGCAGTAAATACGTATTTTCAAAAGGGTGCCAAGATTCACTAACACACATAGTGAGATACTGTGTGCAGGGAATGTTCCTATCTATCTGTCTTTCCAGCTATGAAAGAGTAGCCTGTCCTTTGTGAATGACAGCTTTTATGTAGTATACAGCAATTTAATTCTGTCATTTTTTATGTTCTTGTGTTATGTTTTTATGTTACTGCACTCAGAAAAAAAAGCAATGCTCTGGATAGTATCACCCAATTAATTCTGTGTACATCAGGAAAAACATATGAGAAAAAAATCTCACTAAACAATCTCTGGTATTCCTGTGTTTGGAGTTTTATGGCCTATCAGACATCAGACATACATTACAAGAGGCACTGCTCGTACAGAGTCAACCTAAGGACTTTCTGGTTAATTGCATGGAGAGACAGGTTAAGTTTCTTTGTCTGCTCCATCCGATCTGCGAGGCATATGCTTAAATCACTGCAATAAACACTTGATTAAAGTAAATGGGATTTGATGTCACTGAATTTCATTTTTTTTTACTTGCTGAAACATAGTTTTAAGTTTATGTGAAGAAGTTTTACACACTTTAGCCCTTAGCTGCATACACTCCATTATTTTTCTAACCAAGAAATAAAAACATATTGGCTTCTATTAAGCCAAGAGTTACTAGCATTCTCCATGGGATAACGCTGCATTTATTGTCATGCTTTTACATTATAGCATTTACAATGGAATAACCACGCGTTTTAACGTACCATTTCATTATGTGGCTGCCTCTATGTAATAAGTTACACAAGAATACAACAAATAGAATTTGTTAAAAGAAAGAACAATCAACAGTGAGGCTGCACAACTCATAGCTCTTTTAATTACACTACATCCCTGAAACAATGCCAAGGCTTGTTTAGGAGTTCCAGCTGTGCCAAGCACTTCAGCAGTGGTTGCAGCTTTATCTCACACAACCAGGTATTATTAACACAGGGGTTTTCTTTATTAAATGAAAAACCTGGCAAAACATAGAGCCTCTGTTATAGTCTTTCAGGATAAAGTAACTAATAATTCACAGCTAATAGCTACCATCAAAATCATATGAAGAGAGAAAGACAGAGTTTAATAATGGGAATACGTACAGCCAAAGACATGTTTCATCCCAACCTTTAAAAGTTTGCTATACTGGTACATGATGTAAATATAGCATCATTAAAGAAGAATAACAGACCATCTGGTAGTGCTGAGGGCAATGAACTCTGTGACTGTAATCCAGTGTTTTCAAATTGCTATCTGTCCATGTTCTTGCTCACAAACCGCAAGTGCAAAACCAAACATACCTCTCCATGTTCCAGGGGAACTAGTCTGGAGTAATAGGAGGTGCAGATCACTTCATCATCTCTCTTGTAAGTTGGCGGCCCAATTCTTGGCGTAATATTATAACGAGTTAAACATTCGGTATCGCTAATTGCATAGTACTGCCATGGTCTGAACTCTGTGCCATCTATGGAGCGTTCCAAAATCCAGTTTCCAGGTCGTGGAGCATTAGCAGCTTTGATGATGACATATGCAACTTGAAAGACCTAAAAAATGCACGAAGAAAATGTTAACACTTCACTATGCTGTAAAAGACCACTAGAAGCCAAGTGGGCACTAAACTCAAATTTTAAAAGCAGTGTTATGGTTTGCCCAGGAGAGGGTAAAATTTGGTACAGTGATTCCGGACAAAATTCTTGCCCAAACTTTTGACAAAAGGCCAGTCTAATCTTTTACTATCAGAAATATGCATCATTTTTTGTCAAAACTCTGAACATTACAACAAAACATTTGTTTATGTGACTAAAAAAAGACCAAATGTATTCAGTGCATCACTGTGTTAATGTAGTAGCTGAAATCTATATCTACACTGTATATTTCAGGATTACTTGGGTATAACATTCTTTCTATGGAAAGCATGCTATTTAGCTTTTCTGAACCACTGAGGGTTTCAAAGAAGTAGGTTGATTTTTTTTCAAAACAGTTACAGCCCAAACAACTCTGCTTCACATTTTAGCTGGGAGTTTAATCCTCTCAGTAACAGCATTTCTGATACGCTTTTTACACCCCACATTAAAAAACCCTGTGCATTCCATTTTCATTCTGTGTTAAAGTTATTTAAGCAGAAGACTATTTGCAGACAGTCCTGAAAACACACAGACACAAATAAGATGAAAGTGACAAATATAAGCAGGATAAACTTATTTAAGAATAGTAGCTCTTTTAAGAAGTGCACTTTCTAAGCTATACAGGTATCTTGAATATTTTTTTAACAGTCCTGGGTCCAAAGTGAAATCCCCATCCACACATCAGCACTGTTCAGCACTGCTGTGAGTAGGCAGGGCAGTAATTAAGTTTATATTACCTTTTAAAGGACCTTACCATGGCAGTTAGATAACCTGCACTGGCCCCCAACTAGCTACAGCGTTAGACACTAACACTGAAGTGCACTTATTGCAAACCTACCATCTTCTTCCTTACCCAATACCCACTACATCACCTCATTTAAAAAGGATGTCTTTGCAAATTGATAAATAGGAGTTTAAGGTTTTACATGCACTATAGTATCAAGCCACATCTACAGGAAAAAAAATGCCATATTATGCAACTGCCTTAGAGGTATGTATTCTCACTTGAGCAGACTGCCTGGTCGGCTGGTATAGTCATCATAATTCCCGTCTGCATGTGCAGTATTAACTCTGTGTTGAGCTCCAGTTTGGCCACAATCAGTCTTTCAGACATTTTAAATTTAAATTTTTAGGTTTTTTTTTTTTTTGCAATACAGATTAAAGCCAGAGCAAGAATAGCACTTGCCACATAAAAGTAGATCTTGATTTTGTCAAATGGGGAAATAAACACACAGATAAACAGTAATTGCATTATGTGTACAATTCAGGAAACTACTTCTGGAAAAAAAAAAAAAAACATTCTTTAAGTGAACAGAGCTTTGCTTAGGAGATCTTGCAAACATGAGAAGAAAAAAAATTGGTGATATTTATCTTCAAATTCTGACTTACTAGTTTTAATACCTTAAGAAAAGTCAAACAATCTCAGCTTTGATTAAATCAGACATAACTTAAAACATAATATTCACTTGGTTTGATTTTCTTTTCAGGCACTCCAGTTTTATCCTTTGAGACATGAAGCACATACAAACAGAATATTTCCAGTTGTTTCAATAAATATGAAAATTTACACAAACTGAGGATTTTTTTCTACTGACTTATAGGACATTTCAGCAATGCAAGCAGGAGTAAACAAAAAGGGAAGCCAGTTCACTGGTCACAGCCTTACAGTCTTAGAAATAAAATTTCTTTGGGGTCTGTGAATCCTCTGTTGTTCAGCACAGTCTTGAAATTGATCAAAGTTAAGTGAATGTCGAGAATTATAATCCATCTTCCATGAAAAAAGCCCCTTTTAAATAAAACTTATCATACCGACAAGCTCCAACTGAAAAAAAAAAGCTAAAATACAGGCTTTTAATGGGAAAAGAACATAATTTGTGCAGACTCCAAGTCATGCAACTGTATTCCCTACATACAACCCGGATTTCATTGATTCATTTAGTGGTAGTTGAGTTATATAACTGTTTCACACTGGGTTACGCACAGGCAGAATCTGGGGTATCATCATCGCAGTACCCCTAACCTAAAGACATTTGTATGTGACAAGACTCACTTGTATGGGTATTTTCTCCATCACAAAAGAGAACTGCAGAAAACTATTAAAACTAGGTAAGTTTTACTGACTGAGCTTAGGAACTGCTATGTACCTTGAAGATCCTTTGAAGTCATTCATCTCTCTCAAATGCACAAAAGATGCAATACTGGAACCCCATTTTTTTTTTGCAATGCCATGGTAGAAAATTTTCCTCAAAAACTCTTATATGTCTTTTATTTATTTATTTTTCCTCTCTGCTTGCTGTCATCAACGAAACTACTTCCTTACTTATTACACAGTCGGCTGAACAACAAATGATCTACTTTTGATTACATTGAGATTTTTCAAGACCCATTATAGTCTGCAGCTGATGTAGCTAGTTTTAAATCCAGTTCCAAATAGTAACAATGAGTTGTCCTTCATCACAAACTAACTGCAGCCACTGCTGCTGAAATAAAAAATATTAACAAGAGTATGCAAGTTAAATTTATTTTAATTATCAAGTTTCTTGGTGAGGGGTGAGTGAAGGGAAAAGGATGTTAAAGAAAAATTTTCACAGCAACTGTGCACATATTAAATGCTTAATTCAGTAAATTAAATATTTTCAAGTCAACATTTTTCTGGAAAACAATGGCCATGTTTGGTAGACAGTACATCTAGGGATTGATTTTTCCTGCATGCCTACAGTTCACCAACAGCTGAAATGAAGATATTTGACACTATGAACCCAAAAGAGGCATTCAAAAATCAGGGAATGGTTCTATAAACATTTAAGTACGCACACTGTAGAAAACCATTGCCACCTTTTTCCCCGGACCCTCTCAACTCTATTCCATTTACATACATAGCCTGTAGGTACCCAAAACTACTTCACAGGTAAATTCACAGGATAATGAATATCAGCAACACCAGGAAAATTTGTCAGCCTCTGAAATAATATAGGTTAAATATAGAAACGAAAGGATTTTGTATAAATGCTCCTTCAGTCAAGAAGTCACAAGACAACCTACCAGTAGGAGTTACATTCTCAAGGATTATGTTCCCAAGCAAGGGAATGAAGCTGGAGGAAGGGATTAAGGTGTTCCCATTGTTTGCAGATGAAGATGTTTTAAGGAATGACAGCAGGTAGGGGTTTCACAGACCTCATATCCCACAGCTTCTGCAACCCAAAATGGATCTGAACCAGGAACTCCATGTAATGCAAGCTCATTTTCCAACATCCTTAGAGCACTTCTTCACAGATTTTTACTTTTATAAATTCTTCAGGTTTAAACATCACCAAAGGCAATTTCTTACCACTTTCCACATCCATTCAGTGTCCACCAACCAGTCACATGATAAACTTGAGCTGTGTGGCAAGAGCCAATGATTTGTACACTTTAATTTCCTTATTGAGCTACGAGGGTAAAAAGGGCAAGCCAAAGCAAGTTAGCAATTCCCAAACAGCCATAGATTAAAAGTGTCATTTTACAGGCATTTCAATCTCGACTGTAAAGACCAGCCAAATAAACCTGTACTGAAGAACCTCTTCATCGTAGCAGCAATACGAACGTAACAAGTCACCTCTGCTTTATTTAGCCTTTCTAATGACCTTGTTTCCCTGAATGCAGATCCAGCAACACCAAGTGCATTACTCTTGAAACAGATTTATAAATGAACCCTTGTCCTCATTCATCAGGAAATTTTGCGTATTTTTTTTGCTCAAGACTGTAAACTCAGCCAGCAGTGGTCACCCCGCAGATATTAGCCAAAAGTTCCCATTTCCAAGGGCATGGTCAGTGCTCTACAATGCACACAGATAGAGGCCCTGGCAAGCACAGTTTTCCTGGTAGTCTTCTGGGATAAAGACTCCCAGTTATACTTATCAATTTACACAAATGGAGACGATAAGGGAAGATACGGTCTTTTCGTATCTATGACTATTTTGAGCCCTAGGTTCCAAAGGTGAAAAGTTAAAGGGAAAGATGAGTCCCAACACATTTTTTCTAAATTTCAGAAATATTTAACCTATTAAGAACAGAGGTACCAACTGCTACTTCAAATCTACACACCAATTCAAATGCAAACTCTACCCGACCTTGAAAAAACCTGAAAGGAGGGTATGACTTTAGTACCTCAGTATCACTTTCAGTGTCCTATTGCATGCCTTACTGAAACCACACTGGCATAATGTAAACTGTATAACGCAGAACACTGCAAAATGAACAAGCCTGGAGGAATGTAAGGTTCTTAGCAGACTGGTTCCTCCTAGTTTTACAAATTCAACTAAATCTTTCCTTCAGGATGTATGCAGAAAGGGAATCTAAAAAACAGCTAAGTATGTTTTTCAAAATAGCATGACAAGTCCTGTAGTGAAAGTGTTTATTACAACATTACTTCACATTTTAAGTGAAACTGCAAAATCCATTTGGTTCAGTGCTGTCAACATATATAAACCTGGTTACCAGAAAAGCCTCTTTTTCTCAGATTTCATTTTACTGTCCAAAAAGTATAAAATGAATCTGTACAAACTGTCAAAGAGTAGAAGACTACAAGAAGGGATATTCTGACTGTAAGCCTACATTGTTCACAGAAATGTCTTTTTAAGGGATAAAGACGGCTTCAGGCTTTTATGAGAGATGGTGAGGCCTAGCAATCACTTGCGATATTTTGCTCTGAGGAGTCTGTGATATTAAAAGTGCAAAATAAACTAAATCCAGTAGAATTTCTGGTCTCCTGAATTATCTTTCCTTAAAGATTTTGATTCATTATGTACAACCATTGCTTTGGAATAGAAGAAAAATTCATTTTACTCAAGAAGTATATTGTAGGAATGTACAGATGAGCACCTGGAATCTTGCATCGCCGCTTTTACAAAGCCACAAATGTCTTTTAAGGAAGCTTGCCACGTACAATAAATTAGCATTGGTCGAGTGAAGTCAATAGAATAATACTTTTTTGCATCAGCTAAGGATTTGTCCTTACAGAAATCTCTTCTTGCCAATTGATTTCAAAATAAAAGCTCTGTACAAATCATAT
This sequence comes from Pluvialis apricaria, assembly GCA_017639485.1. NCBI lineage: Eukaryota > Metazoa > Chordata > Aves > Charadriiformes > Charadriidae > Pluvialis > Pluvialis apricaria. Next base: position 114,561,734 of record CM030008.1, on the reverse strand, counting down.
TCTAATAGTTACATTCTTTTTTACTTTCTAATAGCAGAAACTACAAGTTATTCTTACATCAGTCTGAGTGGTAATCCAGTACTCATGAAGTATTTATGAGCTACGACTTAATCAGATCAGAAGTGGAGATGTTTTCTCAACTTGATACTATGGGTCTTCCAAGAACAACTGGTCTTGCTTTACAATTCAAGAACTTTGTGATATACAAACTTGTGCCTTTCTGCCATGCCTAGCACAAAGTACCCTTAAATACCTTTAAAATTCTGAAGCATGGTAATTGAACTGAGGAAAAAATTCTTCATTTAATGGTGTGACAGAGAAATATTTTACAGCTGGCCCAAGCACACTGCTGACATTTATAATAGTCAGCATTTATTTTAACTCATTATAATTTCATGAAGTAGCAGTCCAGAGGAGTAAACTCAGGCAAAAAAAAGCTGGTTTTATCTAAAACTGCTGCTGCGCATTTTGTTTCTGTAGAATTGCCAGTGCCGGAAGCACAACGTCATAAATCAACTCTTGGTATCTGTACATCAATACTACACCTCATTGCTAAACTACTCTTTCCCCAGTTCTGGATCTTTGCCATACATTTAATGGAAGGGGGGGAGGGAAAGACTATCATACATCTGGGTCCTGGAAAGACTGAAAAGCACACCAGAATACACGTACCTAGTTGTTATGATCCATGTGAGCTAAAAAATCATGACGTACCCACTGGCTACCCTTACAAAATGCTTAACATTAGTTATAAATAGCACAGCTTCTGCAAAGGAGAAAGATCAAACCAGCTATTTCCATCCTGATTTTATTAGCCAGCCCTCTTTTCTTAAAGAGATTCCATCAGACTGCTCTTCAGTCCAGCTGTCTTTAGACTAAATAAACTAAGTGCAAGGTAGAATATTAGCTGAAAGAATATCCTCTGATCCCTTCAACTTTGAGCCAAGAGATGAATACAGCCAAATACAGGACACAGGACAGAGACTGTGGCCAGAACATCACCTAGGGTACATTGGAGTGGAGCCAGTTTTCACCAGCTAAGGGAGTCTTCCCCATATTTGCCAGCCAAGGCTACATTCCAGCACTCACCAACCCGACTGCTAGATTAGGTCTCTAAACTGTACATTGGTAACAATCCCAAGAAACAATCCATTCCTCTTACTGCTAGAACTTCTGGTAATTACTCAAAAAAACATAAATAATGACCAGATGGTCATTCTTCACATCACAAAAGGGTGTGAATATATTCTAGCAAGGAAAGTTAAAGGACATACTTTAATACACTGCTTGACAGATTTAATGCACGAAGCTTGAAATGTAAAAAAAGTACCAACGCTAAAGATACACTGCAACACATAGTTACAGGTACTGACTTTCAGGAATACTTTTAAAAGCCCTTAGAAGGGTATTTTAACTCATTCTCAAGCAAATTTATGAAGCAAACAGTTACTGAAATCACTAAGGTCCTTCATACACTTTGCTTTTGTGTTTTCTTTACTGGTGCTGACTTGCTTAAAGTAAGCACACTAAGTCAGCTCTAATAACTCATTGACTTCAAGCAATCTCTATTAACCAAATCCTTTCTCACAGAGCAGTAATTTACATTCAGTTTGCATAGCGTTAGATGCCTTTTCTCTCTCAAACTCTCTAAGGAAAACACAGAAGAAAGGCCCCTTGGGGGAAACTTTTCAAATCGAATTAGTGAAACTGAGCATGGGTCAGGAGAGGAAAGATATGTATGTGGTGAAACATCAACAGCACTAATGCTGGAGAATAAAAGATTTAGAGGGCAGCTCAGCTGGTCTGTTTCCAAAGTGAAAATGTTCTAGGAAAATAAAAACTAAGGCATTCCCTCTTCCTTCATTTTTCCTTCCTGTTTGTCCATTTACAAACCAAACACAAAGTCAACTCTTCAAACAACAAGAAAGTCCTATCCAAACCTTCTGTCACTGACAATGGATACCTTGTGATTATTTTCCTAACAGTTCTTCTTTCTAATTAAAGAGCAAACTAGGCACCTGTTTAACCTATGCTTCACTTAAAAACATTAAAGTTAAAACTTCTGTTTTAATCTTTAAAATAACTTTCAAGCAGGGCCTAGAGATAATACAAAAGCTTGTTACCAACTGTACACCTCAAGTATGCGTTTCTTAGTTAGTAACAAAGCTTATTCCAGAGTTTGGAAGCATGCCCATATTAATAATGGATTGTTAAGCTATGATTTTCAAACAGCTTAGATAGGCAAACGCACAGATCTGTTCAAAGCAAAACAAGAAAAAGCCAAGAAAAACACATTTTCTTCAGTAATAATTTTGTCTTTTCTTCAAGCAGGGTAGGAGACTTCTGACTCTTCCATGCCTACCAGACATACTAATAAATTAGCCAAGGCTTTGTACAGTTTAGCAGCCTCCTTGTGTAAGAATTAATTCCTCCAAGCTTTGCCATAAAGTGCCAAAACAGAGGAACCAACTTCTGATAGTTTCAGCCTCCCCATGGTCAGAAATCACTGTTTTACAGATAGAACCCCTAACTCTTCAGAACTTACAGTAAAAGTCCATAGAACATATAATATAGTACATTTCTTCCCAGTGCTCCTTCCAACAAGATGTTGATCAGAAGAGAAGCACAGAAAGCGGCATTCATGTTTTCTTCCAGCAACATTAACTTTACCACTTTTTATGCATGTTTTGTTTTCTAGTCCTGAAGGATATCCCTCAGATGAGGAAAGTCTGTGTTTCCAGGGTTCTAGAGATCCTGTAATTGAACTTTCTGACATTTTACACTTCAATCTGACCATTATGTTGCATTAACAGGTTTACATATTTAATGTAAATATGCAAAAATACTGAGAAATTTAAACAGAAGAGTTTAACTTGAGATCTACTGTGAAATAATTGATGTGAATACAATAATCCTCCAGCCACTTACCTTTTTCTCCTCCTCTGAAACTCAGTATCTGAGTTACAATGCCTACGGATCAAAAGAGTTCATATTTGGAAGTATATTCTGCACTGTTTTCTTACAGTAAATGCCAAATGCTTCTACCGTGTCCTACTCCAAATCATTCACTCTTTTACTAAGAAACTGTACGATAATCAGGTGACAGGCTGATAGTTATAGTTAATAAACAGAAACAGACGCATCCTCACGTATGGAATCTGCACTTTCATAGACAACACCCTGAAAACACTGTTTGCTGCTTGAAAATAAGTCTTTGATAACCCAGACTTCAAGCATGAAATCAAGGGTGGAGGAAAACAATATCAGAGGACTTCTTGGGAAAGACAGAAGAGTCAGACACAGGAAGGTTACCAAGACAGAAGGAACAGTTGTGTAAACGTTCCCATCCACACATACAATTGCTACTGTGCCATAAATTACAACCTGTGACCTATATGCTTACGGACATGGTCACTTCCACTCCAGTCTGACAGGAATGAAACCTCCAAGGTGCTCCAGAGCAATAATTGAAAAAGACATCCGTTTAAAATCAATTCATATTAGCTTTAACTATCCCTGTTTAACTATGTGCTACTAAATGGTTAACTGCTAAATAGCCCACCATCTAAACACAGAAGAACTGTAATCAATTTCATTAGCTTATATTCTACGTACAATAAATGACACTCACCTAAATGTTACTCACCTGCCTTAAATCCAAGGTGATGGTGACCCAGTGGTATTGCCTCCCATTCTGAATGCTGGGACTTTGCCACCAGTTATTGGTACCATCAATTGCACTGGAAATTGGGTGCTGTTCTGTTTTAAACCAAAAAAATTAAACATCTCTTGAAAAAACACCTCACCATTTTCTCTGACCCTCTATGTTCATTTCACACTGAGCACAATTTCTTCATGTCATAAAGAAGTAAAAGCTGAGATCTGCCCCCAGACAAAAAGGTTGTCATTAGACTCTGCAGTGCCTAATGGTGATTTAAGGTGTTCACACTTTCTGTCAGCCCCTTGCTTAAAGCTAGTTTTACTTATGTAGCAGAGAGACTAAAAGTAAGAAGTATTTCACCCCAGTATACCTTGTATTCATGGAGAAGGGTCAAAAAGAATGACACAAACCCACGAAACCAAAAAAAACCCACATGAAACTTGCCTTTGGGATTGGCACTGTGGTGGTCACAGACGCGGCACTGGGCGTTGCGCAGGGGCCGTCCTGGGACATGCTCCACTAGTTTGCAGAACATCTCTGGTCCCTTCTCCCCGCAGGTGGCATTGGTGGAGATGTGAGCGTTGCTGGCCAGGTTTAAAATGGCGGGGAACAGGCCTTGAAAGAAGTAATGATTATCAGCTGCATAGTAGGGCAAGCAAAATACAAATATGACACAGGTCTCTGAGGGTTTTGCGACAAGCTTCTAGCTTAGAGTCAGAGATGCAGAAAGATACAATGGAAAAAAAATGTATTTTGTGAAAAGATTATCATACAACATTGACACCAGCACACCATTTGTCGCAGCCCTGAGACACCACAGCCCTCTGTCTGTCCCTGCCCGCAGCCCAGGACCCTGTTTCAGCCCCCCAGGGCTCCCCCCACCCTGTCCATGGTGCCCTTTGAGTCCCTCCAGGGCCACCAGCCCCTGTCCAAGTACGCCACTCTCCACAGCCCTGCCCTACCACAGGGCCTGTCAAGCTTGGCCCATTTCCCAACCTCAGCCCATCCCCAGGGAGATGCCCGGGGCTGGGGCTGCCCCAGTGCCCTTCCCCTGGCTGTCCTGCTCCTGTCTGGAGTGGTGGGACAGGCCTCAGCTGCCAGGTCCTGCGCCCTGACAAACCCCGTGGGGAGCCCCCATAGCCCTCAAGGAGCCTACCACCCTTGTGGCACCCTGACCGCAATAACCCTGCTATTTCACTCCACCTATGGATGCTTTACTGCTGAGGCACACAAGAGTTAGTAAACAAACTCTTCCAGTTACTAAACCTTCTCTTCACATTGTGAATGGATCAAAACCAGGAGGACAAGGGGCCCGCTGCCAGAAGCGAGGAGGAACTGTGCAGCGCGTACTCGGCTGGTGTGGAAAACGGCATTTCACCAGAGATCTCTGAGGCAGCAACGCCACAGACCTGAACAACACATTCCAGGCTCGCAAATTTTAAGGACTGTGTTTTAGACCTTTGCTCTGGGCTCTTCTGCAGCCTGTGTGAAGTCTAAGGGATGTTTTGCTCCCCACTTACTAATCTACACACACACACTTTACTGAACTTTCAAATGGTGTTGCTCTTGTGCACTGGAATAACGAAACAACAGATGAAGCGTTTCAAGATTACTGCTTCCAGGATCAGAAATTCCTAGTATTTTCTAAAAGGAGTGAAGTTTTATTTTAGCTTGAAGGCTACTGATAAAATTTAAAGAACACTACATGCGACAGAAGTTTAGCACTGTTAAGTATTGTTATCAGTTTCCAGCCTTCCCTCCTAAGCTAAAAAGCTTTTATTTTTTGCAGTTATGGTTTAACAGAGATACTCCGTTTCCACTCAGAAGCAACTGAAAAAGAGACAAGATTTAAAAAAAAAAAACCCTAGTCCTGTCTTTGGAGATTAAACATGATGGGCTGAAATCAAGGCTAGAGCCTTGGTATGGCATATTAAGAGTGCTGCAAGAATTGCTACTGTTGCAACACTGAGGTATTAAAACTGCATTTCTGAAAAGTTTTTTAATATTTTTCTTCTGTTATAAAAAGAATTGTGAGTACAAAAAAATTTCCAGGCATATTTGTGCCTTTTTATCTAGTTATACTATACGAATTCTTTTACACCTTAAAAGATTGTAATATTAATATTTTGTTCCTCTTTCCTGTCCATCTCAACAAGGTAAAATTCAATATTCCTTTAATTTAAATTGTCTGCCCACTCACTAATTGCATTACCCTGGGAAAGCCTCAAGAAGAGTTTTAGTGCTATTCAAACCTTGACTTCAGCTATTGAAAATGTAGCTAAATCCTAACCCTCTGCATCACAGTATGAATAACAGACTGTGTTTTCAATTGTGCTACACTCAAAACTGAAGAGGGAGGTGGAGCTTTTTATTTTTTGAATCCTGACTTCACTTAAGTTAAATCTAAACTAGGTCAGGTGCCTTGTTACCACTATACCCAAATCTTACGCAGACAAGGATGCTGAAGACATACTATTGACCACTTTGGTGAGGCTTTTCTGTCGGTAACATACTCTCTGCACAGTCTTCTCTCACCTCATGCAGTATGCGCTGTATTGCTCTAGACCTAAAGTTGAAGGTAAAGCAGAAATGCCACCCTCCATTTTCGTACAGGACAAAAGAGCTCAATGATGGTCTTTTAAATTACTCTCCAATGACATAAAATCTTCTGTATTCAGAATTCATTACTGTTCACATAGGCGTGTATCAGTCAGTCTTCAAGAGCTATCCATTACTTCCCAGGTCATTCATTACCTTCACTCATGTTACACAGTAGCCCTGCCATTTCTTTCCAGGGTCATTTGTTACAGTGACATAATTTGCCTACAGTAACCTACAGTCAAAAGACTCACACCAAACGAATAGCAAAGCTCTGAAGAAAAGTGCTGATGGCAAGTGCTGCGCTGGCCAAGCTTCATTCCAAAACCCCAAGCTCAAGTCGCCGCAGCATCTACCCTGGACTCAGCCCGTTTATCTGCTCATCATCAAGCATCTCACTGACTTTTAATAAATTTGCTGATTGATAATGAAATGAATAATGGTATGGTAACCTTAGGGTCTCATGATCAGTTTTCTGGGTCACACAGAGATAAGAAGAAAGGACATTTCAATCCAAGTGAGTTGCACAGGAGTTTTGCCCCGGGATCCAAATAAAAAACAAGAGGTTGTTAGCTTCATCCTGTGAGGTACTGCATCTCTTCAAGTCCTAGCCGATTACATTCACCTCTGATTCTCTTTAATTCAATCAAATTTTTAGGCAATCTGCAGAGGTGCAGCTACTGATTTCAGTAGAGACTGAGATTAGTGTAGGACCTGATTTATTAAGAAACAGTAAGTATCTGTGATTAAAAAAAAAATTGAAAAAAGGTAAATTTTAAAGACATGAGTTGCATCTTTAAAGAACATTGTTCCTCTTCAGTCTTTTCTTAAGAAAAGCTGGGTACTCAGAATTGTGAGTTCAAGAACTCTTAGATGCTCCTCTGCCCCCACGCAAAAAAAAAAAAAAAAATCAAAAAAAACACCCCACAAAAAAAAACAAAGAGAAGAATAAAACCATTTGGCAAAATATATTTGTTATCTCTCTTAGGAAGAGGTAGGTATGATAGAGACAAGCAACCACAGAATCAGTCACTTAAATGAGCCATTTACAGATAAATAGGTGACTGTCATCATATCCCGCTATAAAATCCAAGTGGCCATAACAGACATAAAACCCTGGCAGAAGATACCACGTCTCATTAAACTGAACTTTTAGCAAATGATATTTGCATTCTTAAAGATATTGATGTAACTTTTACAGTTTGCTGTCTAACGTCCAGCACCAATGATTAATTGAATTGGATTTATCATGCTTATTCCCACTAGAAAGGCAGGCAAGTGCTACATATAAAATTGTCACTGTTTCACTGCTGAGCTGTCAGGCTCCATTATCACATTAGGCAATTGTAGCTTTCAACGAGCCTTGAGAGATCTCCATATGGGTGGCAACAGAACCATATGAATCTGTACAGGGTTCAGCAGTAGACTTCTCAGCTTGCTAATCAAGTTTGGTTGACCTTATTCTATTTTTTAAAACACCTTGCAGCCAACTTTGCATGTAAGCACTTGCTACTTCATCTTTGCACCATCAAGGCCCTCTCTGGGAATTACTGTTCAGTATTTTGCAAGAGACAATGAGAAAAGCTAGAAGAATTTTTAAATTAAACTAATCTACTTCAAACTGATGGCCAGCTCTTCTCCGGATAAGATAAATTCTTTAATTTGATTTGTTTCCAGCTACTCAGCTGCCCATTTGCCCCAGAGATTCACACACCACCCAATACCAGAAAGCAAATAGCATATAGATGCTAACTTGATCTTAAGAAAGAGTAACAACTGGTTGACTAGAGCTCAGCACAAAAGTGGAGCAGAGTGTTTTCATCAGTTGTTCAAGTAAGTTGCTCTCATTTGTAAGGACTTGGTTTTAGCCAGCTGCACGACTAAAATTCACTACAGGAAAACTGAAAACCTGAGTGGGTACTGTCAGAATTATGTTATTCAGAGCTTTCCTATAGGGGCAAAATGCCCCAAGCTCAGAGAAAGCAGAGGGAATCAAATCCCTAACAAGGTGGTCTGCAACATGGATATGGCAGAATTTGTCACATTTACACTCTACAGCATTTGATTCTTAAAGTAATGACAAGACAGAAGAATCCAAAGTTTAGATGAATTTGTTGTATGCATAGCTCAGTGGGTAGACCTTGCAGTGAAGGACATAGCATTAATGTTTCACCAAAAGTCAGGGGAAAAGCTTGTTCATAATGAAACCAGTTGTAATGTATTTGAATGATGGTTGAAGAGGTGGTCAGCATGCAGTACGCCAGGCAAAAGGAAGACAGGCAAAGAGCTTTTAGGCAGATGAGGTAGTCAACTTCTATTTCATGTGCTTCAATACACCTATCGACTCTAATCATTCAGAACAAACGGGGACAGCTGGAACATGCAGCTTGTTGAGACAGATCCAAAGTGCTGACAATTCACACAAAGTCATCATGGACTGAGATATTGCATAAGCAAAAGATGTCTGTAACCAGGACAGCTATCCCTCTATTGTGAAGGTTATGCCTGATCGTATGTCCAACACTTGTTCAGCAATTATTCTACCTGAAACCATGGTCCACAGAAGTCCTCACAAGCTCCCTGTTGTAGAGATAAGTACCATCATCTTCCCTGGAGACACAAATTTAGTTTTTTGTGGTTTTATAGGGTTTTTTTTCAGCCAATTGATTTTTCTATAGGTATAGACTACCAAGCAACCCTGAAGTTCTCTCCAAGAAGAATTTCAAGGATTTGGAGTATTTCCAGGGTTCTGGCAACTCCAACTGCATGCATATTTAGCAACTTCAACTGTGAACAATGCACATCTGTTGATACATTCTGGATATACCTGATTCACTGCACATGAGCAGACCAGCTCCATAGTATTTGCACAGTGGATCTGACACATCCTGGACTTGTTGAACATTTTGCCTAGCTCAGATAGCTTTCCCATGTACAGAAGCATCAGTGCACTCTTAAGAAATTACACTTACTCTACGTGTTCAGACCACAGCACGTACGCAACACTAATGGAAATGCAGAAACCACATGAAGCTGTGACTCTTCTCTGCCAGTTATCAAAGGCTTTAGACATATTTATTCCCTTGCTTATCTTTAATAAGTATTCTCACTTTAGGACCCCGGCTGCATTCTGTGCTAGATCTGAATGAAGCCTCAATTCCATTCCCAATTAATGACTTTTTCACTCAAGAAATTAACAGTCTTTCATAACAGTTCTGTTTCAGGTGGAGGGAAAGCAGACCTGTGCATTTTGGCAAAATCCGTGCATTGTCTGGTTTTGACCACATCTTACTGTACGGATTCTCACAATGTCACTGGCAGACAAGGTGAAACTGCACTTCTTCACTTTTTACAGACAGTATGTGGCGAAAGGGAGACACTCCTCAGAATAACAATCTTCCTAGCAGAGGCATAGCTGATTAAATTCATTTCTTTTATGAACAGTTGTACAAACAGAATACATAAGAGTTCTGCTTTACATAGGCTTCACTATGCCAATAAATATGTTCAATAAGCACAATAAAGATGATAATACTCTATGTCATCCTGATCTACACAGCAAGGATGGCAATACTTCTTACAGGAAGGCCATTTAAGACATTCCCTCTGAATCCAGATTCATTAATCTCTGTCTGATATCTCTAGAAAGCTGAATAAATTAGGCAGGCGATCTTCAAATTTTATTTTTTTTGTTGTCGTTCTCCCCCCGAAATCAGAAAACAAAAATCTGATGGGAAATGAAGACAAAAGATTATCTGACACAAGCCAAGAACTGAGTCCAGAAGGTAACATAGTGTTTTCTGGATTGTTCATCAGCGTATACAATGAAGACTCTCAACTAGACTTCAGTGAACAACTCTACTGAGGCATTCAGCAAAGCAACAGCTTGATTTTTCCCCAAGCATTTTGGCTTTTTTGTGCTGAGGGTAATAAAGCAGTAATTCGCAAGTGAACAAAGTAGATGTGACTTAAAAAGCATATAAAGCTGATGTGTGCAGTTAACAATGAGCTTTTTATTGTGTCTTTTCTCAGAACACAGAAATACTTGAAGGGGTCTAATCTCATTTGCAAGTTAGCGTTTTTAAAAATGTAAGGCAATCAGTGGTTCATAACAAGTAGGCAATGTTGAAGTTTGCTCACAAGCAATAGATTCTTCATTTACTGAAAACATTTACAGAGGACACAGCGACAGTTGTTCAGAATAGTCTGATGCACTTCAGAACAACACAAAGGGCTAAGGACAAAATGTAATAAAATGTCACAGAATATTAGAATGTATAAAATATGTAATAGTATTACACTGCAGAAGCTGAGGTCACATTCTTTATAACATTCTCAGTTTTCAATAGCACAGATTTGTTTTAGTTGTTCTGTCTTATTCAAGTTTTGGGATAAATCAGTTTACTAAATAAAAGCACTGGAACTATCTGGCTTGGGTTCAGATCCCTTGCCTGTGTAATAGATTTACTCTCATTTTATTTCACCAGTGAATGTCCCTAGCTTAACCTCTTCTATGCACTTTCATCAGAATCCTATCCTGTAATCACAATGAAAATGCAAGCTGATTTCCATAAAGTCAGTGGGTTGAAATCCCTAACTTCTAACTGCAGGAATTAAGGCACTAATTCCCTGTCCTTAGAGTCAGCAAGAAACCTCTGGTGTAACACCTAAACTGCTTTATAATCCATTTTGTGGAGACGCAGCCTAAAAATATGCATTAGCAACAGCCATCGATCCATTTGAAAAAGCTTCTTCAGTACAACTTACACAATAGGCTTAGGTAGCAAACCACTAGTTAGAAATCATTTCCAAAACTGATCACTCATTTTTCTGCAGCCCTACAAAGAGAATTTCTGCTAGCACAACACATAGCTTACAGGAGCTAACTAAGGGATATGGTTTTATTAGTAGAACCTCTGCAAACTTTAATTTGCAATGTTTAGATTACACTATTTCAGATTAAGATGAAACCTCACCACCCTGACAGACACTATCTTCTCCTAAAACCTGTTCTCTGTTTCTTCTCATACTTCAGAGCAAAGCTGACTAATATGTCAGTGACAGAAATACCAGCTGGGGAAGATTAAGTTTATTTAATTTAATCAGTTTTCAGTATAAAAACATACTAAGTTTGTCTACTTTGTTCTCAACACCTTCCTATGAGGAATAGTCCTCAACGACCCTGCTAAATCTAATCTGGTGCTTTATCACTTTAAAAGTTACAAATTTTTAGTCTTCTTGTTGCATTCATGATCTTTCACGATCTTGATTACAGCTTTTGATTACCTGAAAGGCTGTTATCACACACCCTTTTCTCTTTTCCAGATTAAGTAAACAACCCTTTCAATCTTTCCACAGTCAATTTTCTAAACCTCTTATCCTTCTGAATTCTTGGCAGTTTGCACCTCTCCAACAGCGTGGCTCCCCAGACCTCATCAGCACCAACTGGAGTAGAATAATTTCTTAAATTCTTGACAGTTTCGTGAACACACCCGAGAATAAGTTTTGCTTTCTTTTCAAGGCACTACAGTTCAGTTTATATTGCATGCTAAAGTAAACAAAAGATCCTTTTCTGTTGTACTGCAACCTGGTCAGTCAGGAAAGTATACTCCACATCAGGCCCTGGGATCAGCTCAGATTATCTGTAAAACAGATTACTTCGCAGTCAGTTGCTGAATGCTCAGAAACAGTTGCTTTCAGAACAATCTTCTGATTATTTTACAGCTCTGATTCTGTAAAGCTTTTGCAAATCACACTTAAACAACCCAACTTAATCACCACAAGAACAACAACAAAAATCCATTACAGTGGTTAATGTGACCAAAAACATTCTGCTGGAATCCTGCAAGCTGTTAGAGCACAAACAAGCTATAGAAGACCAAAGCCTGGCTCTTCCTCTGTCCAAGTGGCAAAGGGCTTCTCTGCCAAACATTCTCTGCTGCTGCTTATGGGTGTTCAGCATTAATGAGAGCCTTAATGGAGAGAGGGTACTGCAGCAACAGGCATTTACCTACTGTGGTCTGTCTTGGGCTAGATCATGTGCTAATTAACATTCAGTGCTCAGAAATGTATTGGGAAGAAGTGTAACACTGCAAATTAATAAAGAAGCATTCTGTCAACTTCAGACTGCAATCACAGAAGGCAAAAGTTTGCTCACTTAATGAACTTCAGCTGTGCTATTCTTCCCCACTAGTTTCCTCCATATGGTTTGGGAAGGTTAAAGAGCAAGCAAGTCTGACATAACTTGCATGTCTTCCTTAAAATTCTCAAACATCAGCAAACAGCCAGGTTGATGGCCAGAACGTAGCAGAGAATTTCAACAAGGCAAAGTGGGTTTTTCCCACAAAAGGGCAGAAAACCTGAACACTAATAAAATCTTCAATTTCAAAGTGTAAGAAGCAGCATGCTAAATACAAAAGGCAATGGAAAACTAAGGTAAAGGAATAGGGGAGGGAAAGCATTACATCCCAATTAAGTCTCATGAGATGCTAAATTTCCTGGTGTGCAGTATTGGAAGGATAGAGAGTTAAAATTAAGGAATTAGTAAACTCACTGAAAAATGTTTATAACACAGAAAACCCAGATTTCCAGATTAAATGTTTAGAAAAAAAGGAAGGCCAAGCAATATGAATACATCTGCACAAGAAACCGAAGCTTGCCACCTCTGTTAGTTACTCTGTAACTAACATTTCCTTACACTAAGTATTGAGGTTTTTAACCCCATAGATGGGTTAGATACTAGTTTAGACTTAATACTAACACTACAACAATATCCTTTAGTTTATGAAGCTAAGCGTTAACAAGTTAGCTAATGCAAACTTTACAATGTCCCACCTTCTGAGTCTCTCCCATGCCCAGAGCTTGCAAACATAGATGCAGATCATAAAGAGACAATGTCACAACACATGTACTCAAATTGGAAGTAGAGAAGATAAGGATGCAAAGGCATGGGTCAGCATACAAATTCTTAACACTGAAGGAGTCTGAGCAACTGATTTTCAGTCCCATCCAGGGACTCCTACAAATAAGCTACCTTGTTTCCCAAAGGAGCACAAATCACACTTGACAGCCTTCAGCTGAGTATTTTGAGAGAATAGAAAACATTGCCAAATACAACAGGTTTAATAGCTTACATCACAGCCCTGAACACAGTTTCTAGTATTATGGCTCGGTCCTTCAGAGATTTCAGGGATCCAAGGTGAAAAAAAAAAACATTAAGTTCCAGTTCCTGGGGATAAAAAAGAGCATCAAAAAGTTTTATCAAAGCAGTTTCTAATACCTTCAATATTGGCAGTAACTTGCTGATTTCCTTCAATCAGAACAAACCAAGGGACAGCAGGAAAAAAGAAAACTAGCTTTCATGCTAGTTTGCAGCATTAGACAGTACAACTGGATATAAAAGGTGGGTAATTTGTGAGTACTCTTTATATATCATGCATTTTCAAAGTATAATCACGATTTCTTCTGTCAAGTCATGTCTTGTGAGTATTGATTTTTTTGTATGGTGTTGGCCTGTTCAAGAACCTGCCTAGAAATTGTCACAGCATTTACACCAAAGCAAAAGAGCCAAAAGTTGACAGATGGGCAGGCTGCCAAGGAACAACAAACCTGCCAGACCATGAAATTAGTTCTTTCTTGTTCACCCAAAGCTTTTTCCACATGTTGAGGAGTCTACATCATTGCATTTGTGGGTTTGGGGATTGTTCTTTCTTTTAGAATTACACTAGCTTTTTTTCCTGCAGTCACCTTAATCTTGGGAACAATTTTCACTCAAACCTGATGTAAATACAAGACACAGCTATTAAATACTTCAGTGTCTTGTCAGTTTTGCTTATATGCAGCCTAAGACACACTATTAGCTTAGATCAATATGACAATAGTACTGGCAGTGTGATTGGCATGTCAAAGGCTAGGGACCTCAGTCATTAGTCACTTACGTGTCCCAGTAATAACAAGGCAGAACATTTTTGTTCCTACTGATGTTAGATCTAAAGTAGCCTTCCTCACCACCACCTTTTAATATGACTCCCTCAATAGATAATGGCTCACCCCGCACTTCTTTCCTATCACCAGTTTTCAACCTGAGGCAACAGTCTTCCTTGTAAATGAAAATCCTGTCTGGGTTTAATCCTAATTAAATCTGCATGCATAAATGTGCAGCATTAAGCTTCACACTGAATCATTTATTATACTAAATAGGAAGTTGTGGCCCAAGTATCCATTAGCTCTGTCCTACTTCTAAATTTACATTTATCACCTGCAAAGTTTAAGAGACTTGAGCTTGAAAAGAATTTTAAAGCTTTAGTGGTCCTAGTAATTTCTGTGCTGTGACTCAGTATCACAACCAAACAAAACATTACTACTTCTTTTCCCATGTAAACATTAAGAAGGACCCTTTGAGGCAGCTGCCATCTCCTTGTGATCATAAACCAAGTCTTACAGCAAGTGGTTGCACTACAAAGGAACTCTGAAATGGATTTTTCACTTAGTTCATTTAAGCTTGTTATTCACCAGCCATATATAAAACCAAAATCTATGTGCTATTTTTTCCCTTTCCTAATACAAATGCACTATCTTAAAATTATAAATTGCAGCTGCCTTAGATGAAGGTAAATTTCTATTTAGGTGGAATTTTTCCATTAATGAACAAAAGCCATTTCAAGTTGAAGAGTTTTTGGCACCTCAGAACTACCAACTCTCCTGTTTTACAAAGCCGTGTGGGTTTTTTTCAGACATAGAAGAAAAATGTTTCCATTCCAGCAGGCACAAAGGCGTTATCAGGGCACATACAGCCCTGTATCACCGCCAGATCTTCCTGGGCAGAACCGAGCGCATTTCCTCCAGCTTGAATGGAGCTGAAAGGATTCGCAACTGTGTAACACTGAAGATGTGCAAAACTTGATCATTCCCTTATCTCTACTGACAAGATTTTGCAATCTGATTTAAATGGTTAATTGGAAATAACCTCTGTAGGTTTTTTTTTTCCAGTCATAATCAACTGTTCAACATGCTGTAGAGGTGGCTTTCTGCACTTTGCAAAAAGTAAAACATATCCTGCTACTTTTTTTCTAGACATTTTACTCCAGGCAACAAAGTAAAATTGCAAATCACCACGCTTTGTTTACTTATATCTGCTGGTCTCCAGGCACACAGGCTAATAAACATACAGGGCACATCCTGCAACTTTATTTTAAAAATATTAACAGCAAGTCACCTGTTGCACGTCTTCTATGTTTCAAACCCTCACTACTTTCAAACCCTCATTTTATTTTTTTTTACAGTAAATGTCTTCACAAAAATCAAAGGCATTTGTGTCACACAGGATAAATTCCTGGAAAAGTGTAATTTAAGGACACAAAAATAAAGGAGGGGGGAACAACTTGCAAAATTTTGCAAAAAAAGAGTTCTCATCTATATTGCCGTCAATGCTCAATAACTCAGCCAGCTGCATGGAAGTTAAATCAAGTGTCCTGAAAGTATTTTGCCTTTGGCCTGAAAACAAGAATGATGCATTTCAGCCCAAAGGGCAATTTTTAAAGAAAATTCTAACAGCCTGAAGATCAGGACTGAGCATTCAAGTCATTTAATTTAAAATTCAGCAATGCTACAGTGACAGTAAAAAATTTTGGATCCTATCCTGAAACACCCCAAGTATTTTTGCTGCTTACTGTGAGAAATGCTGCAGATCTACATATATGATCGCTGAGTGGGCAGCACGTATTTCTCATTGTCCTTAAGAACAGAACAGATGAGGAGGGCCGCTCAAGTTTTAGAGAGACTGTATCCCCAGTTGATACTATGTGGTATACAGAAGGGCTTTTCTTTGAAGCAAATATCTTGACCTTTTCCTACCACTGCACCACCGATAAGCCCCTTCTTACCCTCTTTTCCTGTCATCACAGCAGGATTTTCAGCCTACCAGAGATATCCAAACTTGGATTTCTCCATTACCACTATTAGCTGTGGCACTGGCAGCAAGCAATAGCAAATCCTTAAACCAACTAGAAGCATCACACAAGAAAAAGTTTCTGAGCAACCTTACTTATCACTGGAGCTAAACATCAGTGTGGCAACCTCTGATCCATGCCAGGATATACACTGAATACAGCCATCCACCAGCAGACATAATTTGTACCTACTGCTTCATTGCTGCCTTCAGATCCTGTACTATCACTCATCACTACGGAAAGATCTATTCCCCTTTAGTCACCACCCAGTTCAGCCTGAAGTTCCCTGCCCAGCCACATACAAAACCCTCATGGCTTGCAAAGAGCAGCCTCCTCCACCTCACAAAAAAACTGCACGGTACTTTGACGGATCATTTCTCCCATTAGAAATGCCCCTGTGACAATATCATCAAATACGCAAGGAAGTAAGCTGTCCCTGTGTGACCACCAAGTGAAGAGTGCTCATCCATTTGACTCTAGTATTTGTATTTCCTGTGTGCCTTTAGCAATGATAAACAACTTCTGGAGGGCATTGGCAGTCACACTGTAAACCTACTTCAGGGAAGATAAATTGTGACAGGGCTTGGAAGGACTTGATTCCTGTAAATTTTAGCTTAAAATCCATGTTTACTTCTAAATGTCCATTTCAGTAGCAAGCTCACATTTTTGAATTAGCAAAAAAAAAGTATGTTTTTTAAAATGCTGATCATTTTTTAGTGAGATCTGTTGTTAATATCCACAAATAACCCCTAAAAACGGGTTTATTCACAAATCATAGTGTTCTAGATACATGATAGATTTGCTTTCTATTTGTAAAAATGTGTTACTTAATCCTGTAAATGAGATATATTACCCCATAAAAGCAAATTGGACTACTTGTGCAATTAAGAGCTTTACTGAAACAACGTAGCAACTAGTGAAGGAATAAATGAATTTTCTGTAAATGTAAATTCACAGCAATTCTCCCAAATTTGGTGGAGTTCATTCAATCCTTCATTTTCTTATCAAAATGTTGATATCTTCAGCATATTTTAAAAGGTGTTTTCTGCTAGGAGTCATTGAGTATACATTTTAAAGACTCTACAGGCTAAAGCAAATAAAAGGAATCCTAGACATTTCAACAGCATTTATTTCACAACCCCAATTTAAACCAGTATTTCCACAGATCCTGGCAATTCAAAAGAACCTTCACTTCAAACTCCTGTTATCTAGCCTTTCTCAGTCAATAAAGTAGAAACAACCGAATCATCAGAGGCATTAGCACACAGTTACAAGCCTTTTCTGCCCTCCCCTCTTCCAACAGGGCACGATATGCACAAAAGGCAGCCCAGTAAAGGCAAGTAAAATATATGAATGGTGTGGCACAGAGGATAACAAAACACACATCCATACATTTGAACGAGAAACGTTTGTAAGGGAAAGCTAGACAAGAAAAACCAGTGGACTCTCTTCCACAGTTTTATAGTAGTGAAAGCACCTTCAGGAGCTGTTTTTCTCACTTTAGTAAAGCAACAGCCAGAAACAAGGAAGGCTTAATTTGATTAATTGGTTTGTCAAGCACAGGCCTACTTCTGGTGCCGGACTCATTGATTCACTCACTGTCGATACTCCTGGATGGATCTGGAACAATCCTGAGAAGGTGGTGAAGACCAGCCGGGCTCCATCCAGCCTGGCAGCAGCTCTGCCTGGGTATGGGGTCGCAGAGGAACGGCACGGTCCAGCCAGGGTCCCCAGCTCGCCCACCACCCTGTGCCGTGGCTGCAAAGCTCCTTCTGCCAGCGCCCGTGTCAACAAAATGAGGGACAACTCTGATCCCTGCTCCAATCCTCCCTGGAAGGGCAGCACTTGGCCACAACCACACTGCACTGGAAGTGCAAGTCACTACTGGGTTTTTTTGCTCTCCTTCCCCCACAAACATTTCTTTACACAGTTCTTTGATCAGAAGGCAAGATGCCAGTTGTGCTTTCAGAAAACTGAATAAAAACTATAAATACTAACATAAGCGAGCATCAGTGCTAGCTCCAGTTTGCACTTATGCTCAATGGTTGAAATCCAAGGTTTATTATTGTCAGCATGACTTATTCCACTCATGCCACATAAAGAGCTAGGATTTTGCTATTAAAAACCTCTTGCTTAATCAGGTCCACAAGGAAAAAAAATCCAATAATCAAATCAAGATTATAGAAGTTGTCTCGAATTACCTATACAGGTTCTGCACTGTCCCCTCAGCCTTTCAGCAAACAAAAGCTTACACAAATATGATAGAGGAGGCAGTGGAGACAGGCCTATCTTCAAGGTCATTTTGGAGCAAAACAGCAGTAAAAATGTAGGCAGAGCCAAGGGGAAAATAGTTTCCACTTCAGGAAGACCATTTCTTAAACAGCTTTTTAACCTTTATTCTCATGCGGGAATCAAGAGGGAGACTGGGTCTCACAGCACAATAAATGAGCTCATGGAAAAGAATTACATTAAGCTTGCAAAAAAACTTTCAAATATTAAACTTCAATCTAAAAGAACAGGTTAGGGAATATCTCTGATGGGGTTGTTACTGTATTAAATGACAGTTTAAAAAATCATTAAAAGCAAATAAGTTAACGCTGATAAAAGAGATAGAATTGCTAAAGTCTCAAATCTACTCTGTCTGCACGAAGCAGAAGTGGTATCTTCATGGAGTTGGCCGGCAGGAAGAGCCCAGAAAAAGACAAGACAAACCAACTCGGTCCATCAACCCACATTAGCTGCTGCTCCACACAGCCTGCAAGGTTGGGCCACTTGCGGAAAGGGCAGCGGGTGAGGCTGCCTGGCAAGCATCCCCCCTCCCTTCCAATAGCCCTCTGAGCTCACATGGCCATTACAGCAGTAGTGATTTTTCCAGGCAGACTTGAAAAAAAATAAAATCAGCTTCTCAGGTAAAACGAAAGCATCCTAGAAGTCTGTTTTGCTCTGCCAAAAAACACAAGGGAAACTGCTCAGAAATCAGAACTGCTGATTCACACCAGGAGAGGAAGTCTAAATTACATGCATCTATGTATCTTTGTAATAAGGATATCAAAAGCTTAGACTTTGATAGTATTTTTAGTCTTAGATGTCTATGTTTTCCAGTTTTTACAGTTATTTATATCTACTGTAACTACAAAATAAATCTTCTAGTTTTCCTATAAAATTGTGATGTATACAGCTTTTAATACCCAAAAACATGAACATTACACCTTAGGGCAAAAGCAGGTTCCCCCCCATCTAAAAATCACAGATTTTAATGATTGAAAAAATCATTAAAATAAAGTCCTTAAAATAGCATAAGTAACTACAAAAGAACAAATACAGATACATCTAAGTTTTTTTGCTTTGACCCACAATCAGATGAAGCACTTGCCTCAAAACCTCAAAGCCAGTGTGCTGTACCCACATCCCAGTGCCCAGAGGCACTTTATACAGCCTCTGAGATATCACTTAAGTACCCAAAACTGTATATAAATGGGCAGTTTGATTGATGTGCACCTAAGGTCTACGCCAGCTAACAAATCACAATTTCTGCAGGCTGACCTAACCGATCTTATCTTGCAAAACTTCTCCAATACATTCTGCTGTCTGGTCAGGAAGAGATGCCTGGAGGACAGAAAAAACAGATGTAGAAGGCAGCAAACCCTACCTGAAGATCCTGTGTGAGACTGCTGTAAATACCAGCAACTGATCAACACACACTGATAGTCCTGAATTTCCAGAGATGCATTTTCTAAGGCCTCAGAGAATGGAGAAAATATTTATGACAGACAAATGGAGTTTATCTTAATCTTCAGCCTACTGAGAATGCTTTCATGGGATTTTTCTCTGTCACATACCTTTGTATTCTGAGAAAAGAAGAAATCATCTGTAGCTTGTGAGTACTGACCTCCTTTTAAAATAAGCAAGAAAAAAACCCAAAACTGATTTTAAATTTAGGACTTCCTAATCAAGACCAAGCACAATGTTTCCCCCGCAAAACGTCTAAGATGTTCTTTGCAGACCACCATAAAAATTGAAATTTCTGATGGTTCTTTCTTCCTCTCTCCCACCCTCAAAAGTCAGACCACAATCATGAAAATTTACACCTAGTTGAGACCTATTACCTTTTACATTACCCTTTCTACTCTACCAATTCCTTTGAATATGATCGAGCCCCATTTCTGTTTAATAAAGATTTCAAAATATATTTGTGTTGCTTAATATGAATTTAGGGAACCTTATTTTAATGCAACAGTACCCACAAAGTCAGCATTCCTGGGAATATGTAATATGGCCTCTGTTTGAGGTGACTTCGTAGACAGGCCATCTAAAACTGACTTTTGTAGAGTACTATATAGAACAAAGTCCATTACACTAAGGCCTCAACAGCCACACTGTGTCAGAGAAAACAAAAGCCCAGAGCTCCAGACTTATATCTGCTCTTCTAGAGTTTTTCTGGGGTGTGCCAGGTCCTATAGCCCAACAGAGGCAGCTGCTGTAGCTCCACATTCCCAGGTCCAGTCAGTAGTAAAGCTAAGCATGTATTTCCAAGAGGCACATTACATACCCACACACACACATATGCATATGGCCAGCCATATAGATCAGCAAAGACAGAAACACACAAATGCAACCACCACCAATAGTCTCATCCTGTTCCCTGCTCCAGCTGACCAGGGTGACAGACCTTAAGTAGAAAATATATATTCATATACATATATATATATATGCAATGTGGATTCCTTCAGTAGCTCGACTTAGACACTCAGTCTATCCAGTAACTGCCCCCCCTGGATCCCAGGTCTCCCCTGTTGCTGGCACCTGGGCATGTGAGCCCCCAAAGCCCACAGCTCCACTTCAGCTGCTGGTCCACAGACTGCCTTGCACACACACCACCCCCTCATCACACCCAACACACACCCACTATGGATCCCTCTAGTTACTGGCAAAGACACTGAACCTACCCAGTAGCTGGCTCTGGAACTTCTTGTCACTGGTTGCCTGACACACAGACACACATGCATGCAGATGGGTCTCCTGGCTGATGCCCAGACCCCATGGTCTACCCAGTGGTTACCTTGGACCTCCTGGTCTCTCCAGTAGCCAGCCTGCAGACCCTCTGGTCCCTCCAGTATCCATCCCAAAATTATGGCTGCTTTGATACCTGGCTTAATGGTCTGGCTTGATGTTTGCGGCCCACACAACACATGCATGCTCCAGTCTCTCCAGTTGCAGGCACCCAAGACACACAGGCCCCTGTGACTTGCGGTACGCTCTCCAGTGGCTGGTATTTCTATCTCCATGCTCACAGCACAGAGAGCCCCTCACCCAGGAGAAGAGTTAGATACAGTTTAATAAAAAGACAGAACATGAAGTACATCAGGACAGGACGTACTAATGAGGTACAGGGCAGGGCAAAACAAGCATACTGACCTATAACCTTTTTACAGCCAACTGGCCTTTAACACCTTATCCCTCTTTCCGCACCCTCCCCCCCCCCCAACTTGTTCTTTCCCAGACCACCTTGATCCCCCTCTTACCCCGTCTTTGGCCCTCCTCTACTCATCCCATAATAAGTCTTGTTCAATCCCAAAAATGTTCCTTCCCTGCATCTCAATAAGTCACATACCCCTGTAGACAGCCACCACCACCACACACCTCACACACACACACACACCCCTGTAAGCTCTGCAGAGCTTCTCCCAGAACTCATGGTGATGGGTGTCACCCCTAGCTCAGGGGCTGATGGTGGTCATGATACAGCCCTGAGAGGGGCTGGTTTCTCTGGGTTCATTGCAGGGATTGTCCCACCTTGTTCCTCTGGGCTCCTTTGTGTGTATGGACCTGAGGCTTATCACATAGTCTAACAAGTTAAATAGAGCATGGACAGTTAATAAGTATCTTGCTATTTCACCTGCCTGAAGATGCATGAGGAGTGCCTAGGTTCACTCATATAAGTTTCAAACCCAAGGAGAAAGTAAGAACTTGCACCGAGTATACCACTCTGCCCAATTTTGCCAAAAATTAAAGTTTTCAGCTTACCACAGCATTAGCAATTCTGCTTCAGACTGCTACCATATTTTTAGCTCATCAGCCTCCTGTCTCACACTCCAAGTTGCAAACAGCACTGCCTCTAAGTTCTCCACAAGTCTCAAGGGACAACAGGTTTCTTTTAGCGTTCTCTTACCAGGAAACAATATTCACACCAGTGGAAGCACAGCAGATATGTTAGAGGAAAATATTTAAAAGTAAAGATAAACTTTGCAGTGGATAGAAACCTTCTCATTTCCCTTATGAATTAGTTCTTTGTTGCAGGTTTCTTACCCCTCTCTTTGAAAAATCTGTTATTTAAGACTGACGGAAACAAGCTCTATTCAAGCCATTAGCATACACCAACCTACGCTGCAGTATGGCAGTTGTAAAGTCCCTATGACATATTTCTTCATTTCATACAGAAAGCGATTGGGAATGCAATGTCCAGCCCATCTTGAAGGTATAAGAAGACTTTCTTCAAAGTTTTATGGTCATCCAAGTATATTCAGGAAGTTAGGCTCTTGGTTTCAAGTGTCAGAGGAAACCACGTCAACCCACAAAACACCTTTGAACGCATGAGGCTGTAGTGAGGCAACTAAGATGGCAACATCTACCTATCCAGGCTTGTAGGCTACAAGCCAGATCTAAAAAACTCAAAAAGACTCAAGAATCTTGCTGCCACACCTACAATTAAAGCACACCACACCCAAGATCGAACTCACCATCCTGACTTAGACACCAAAAAGTCCATCTACACTAACTTGGATGAACAGTCATCCCGCCGAGTGGTGCCAGGCTTGAGCGACCCAGTAAAAAAACCCAGCAGACACAGGTACAATAAAAAAGGTTTTTCTCCTGAATTTAGATGTCTGATTGCTGAGGAAGAGGAATGACTGCAATTTGATTCTCCTTCCATCTTTGAATACCCTAATGATCCAACTGCAGCATCAACTTTTTCTCTTGCCCATTCTCCTTCTGCACCTGTTTAACTTGCATTCTTGGCTGCACAGTAGCTCACTTTCAAACAGGAGTTTGGAGAGATTTCATACGTGGCTCCCCCTCCCCTGCATTACCTGTCACAGCAACTTGGTAATAAGGCACTCTTTTCAGAAATCAGAGATGTGGGTTCAAACCATCTCAATCTAAGGAGATTAACCTAAATCTCCCACTTCCTGGGCAAGTGCTCTAACAATCTGATTTATAAGCAAACCATATCACTTACGTGTCAGAAAAGAAAATGTGGTTGCTGGCTATAATGTTATTAATTGCATATTAATCATAGCCTAAGCATACTTACTAAACCAGATTCTTGGCGCAAGGTAGGTTTGCAACCCAAATGATGGTAAGCGTGAGCAATACCTGTGTTCATCTCTGCCCTGATGGAGCACCCCAGGCACCTTTCCAGGGGCATTCAATCCCCTGAGCATCAGCACTTAAAGACTATCCACTCCAAACCCCCAAGCAGGAACAACAGAGCAGGCAACTACAGCACACCAGCTTACAAAAACAGAGGTGAGACGCAGCTGAGGAAACATTTAACCTACAAGTAGTAGTTAGTCTTGAAAGCTACCATTACCATATATTTACAGTAGCAGGATGACTTTTAATTACAGAAAAATCACCTGGCATTGGCCGAATCAAATTTATGAAATATAGACAATACTGTGCAAAACCATTAACTTATTTCCCTTTCTGCTTTGTAGACCTGTATCACTGTTACCTCCAGTGTAATTAAGAATGCATTCCAGCAGAGCAAAGCTGCTACATAAGCCTCTGAAATGGCTATTTGCTTCTGAGGTTGCAAAATAACTCTCATGTGGACCTGGACACTAGCGATACACACGTTTCATGAAGAGTAGCTTCGTTATTGGACACAAAAGACTCAATTGAAAATACAAACCCCACTCTTCAACACGATGGGGAGACTTTAACAAAACACCTGCAATTAAAATGCTAACTAGACTTTATAGGAAAGTAGATACTAATCTTTAGGCTGAAAGAACCAATCATTAACCTTCAAAGTTGTTCAGTGCAGTGACTTTACTATTCTGTGTTGCTCTCTTATATTGGACTTCAGCACTTTCTGACAGACCTTTGCAACCATCATATGCTGCAGTTTCCTCATCTGCTGACAGGACAAAAGCAGGAACCAACAGAAAAACAAGAAATGCTGAGAGTTCTGCCAAGGTATTCTCCGTGGGCATGCCATGATACCTTTCCCCAAAACTTCTCCAATGCTCTTGCAACGGCTCTGAGAAATCTTTCCAGCCTTACCACAAACTGTATTTTTACATCATCACAATGATTACGAGCTTGAGCTTCAGTTGTTTACTTTCTGCAAAAGCAACACGGCTATTCTAATCTGCATCGCATTCTTCACATTGTTTTAGGATCAGTTATCTTGAATTCTGGTTTTTGTAAGGCAGTTATCCACCAGGGGGGCTCAGTACTCACTACTTCCTCGGATGATCTGCACTCTCACGCTGAGAAAAAAATTCTATCAAATTAATCTAATAGGAATAATGGTCTCCTGACCTGACCTTTCAACTAGAAAAATACAATTATGAATTTAAGTAGCCCCAGGAGGGGTGGCTTAGGTGCAATCAAATATACTGGTATCTTTGATCACTGATATAAAAATATGCATTTTATCAAGGTGCCTCTGACAACATGAGCTGCTATGTAAAAGCTGGAATATCAGCACTAAACTATTTGCAAAAGCTGCAACAGATTACTGCAGCATGATCATTGCAAATCTCTATGCAAAATAAGTGGACTCTTGTCACCTATATTTGGCCAGCTTTAGGAAAATTGTCACCTTTTTAAACTGTGTGCTAACATACATATTTAAACAGGGGTTAATAGTGAAGTAAGGTTATTTGGTGTACATAAGACGGTACCTTATAAAAACAATTGTGAAAAGTAAGTCTTGCATCATTTTGTATGGCTTTTCATTTGTTTCTAAGACCGAATTTTCATAACCAAGGTGAAGTGTATGTATTTACAAGTGTGCGTATTTATAATACAAGTGTTTTTATTTATATATGGACTCTGCAATTTCCTTGAGTTTGATTTTGTCCTCCTTACCTGGAGGATGAAGTTTTGTACACATAATGGTATCAATAAACACACTCGCTTTTACTGCAGCGTGTAAACATCCAGACGTTTATTTCCCACACTATATCCATCTTGAACACCACACTCCACCACAAAGAAAATTAAGTCATGCATCTGCACGACATATGCCTTCCAACCATTTTCCACTCTCGGTTTTTGGTTTTGTTTTTTAATAGAGATCTAATGCAGCTGGGGACTAATGTGCAGGGAGTAGGGATCAGTAGAAATTCTGCTGTGGACGGCACCAGGAGCTGAACCAAGCCAAAGGTGAGAGCATCTGGCGCCTACCAGTGCTCTCCCTCATAACCCAGCACGCCGTAGAACCAAATACTGTTGGCCCAGTAAGAGGGAGCGAACAGCTATTGCTCACTAACTTCGGGCTCCCTAAGAAAACACAAGTTACCGCTCTTCGAACAAAGAGGATGCGTGTGATGAAGTTATTCGCCAAGCAAGAACTCGTGGCCGAGCGTTCCGGTACCCCGGCGGCAGTGCACCGGGCCAGCCCCACGTGCAAAAAAAAAAAAAAAATAGAGACAAGAAAACTTTTGTAAATCATCTCCATTACATCCTCATGCTACCTCTGCCTCACGCCTGGAGAGTGGTTTTGAGCCCCTCCGGCCCCGTATAACAGAGCTTAATCTGGTTTACATTAGCGACAGCGAGAGGCATCCTTCGGGTCTGCCATCTCCTCTCCCTTCCCCGCAGCGGGAACCCCCGGGGCTGCGGCCCCCGCCCGGCTCCGGGGCTGCCCCGGGGGCTCCGCCGCGACGGGGCGGGTGGCGCTGGGGGCCCGGGCCGCCCGCCAGCCCTCCCCCCCCCTGCCCCGTGCCGCCCCCTCCCCCGGGGCTTCTGCCGCTCCACAGCGTCTCTCGGCTCCCACAAAGGGAGTGGGCGGCCCCGGAGGCGGCCGGGCGGAGTGGCCCCCGCCGCCGAGGGAGAAGAAAGGGCTCCAGGAAAGGGGGGGGGCGGCTGCACAGCGCGGAGATGGGGGAGGAGAGGAGGGATAAAGGAAAGGGGGGAGGCCGGGGAGACTGTGGCAGCGAGGCGGGCAGCACTGCCGGACCCCAGCCCGCCTTCCCCCCGTGGGGCTCCCCTTGCAGCCCAGAACGGTGGGCCCCCCCCCCCAGCACCGGCTCTGCCCGGCGGGGGCGGGGGGGGGGGCACACCGTCTGCCTCTATGAAGCCTCCCCCCCCCAGCCCCGCGGGGGCGAAAGCCTGCCCCGGGACGCGGCGGGGCGGCTGTAGAACAAACTCTGCAGGCATCGCACTGCACTGCATTGCAAGCACTGCGCACCCACACACCCCCCGCACCCCCAAAAGCCGCGCACCCCCGCCGCGCTCACCTCGGGGCTGGCCCTGCCCCGGCGCCCAGAGCAGCGAAGCCACCGCTGCCAGCAGCAGCAGCGGCCGCCACCGCCCGTCGCTGCCCATCGCTGCTGCTGCCGCCGCCGGGAGGGAGGCTGCCCGCCCCGCCGAGCGCGCCCGCCTTATATAGGCTCCCCCCGCCGCCCCCGGCCCGCCCCGCCCCGCGCCCGCACCGCCGGGGGATCGCTCACACAGCCCCTCTCACACACACCGCACTCCCCACACACACACACCCCCCTCACGCACCCACTCACACGCTCACGGACCCCGTACCATGCGTGTCCCGTCCCCGCAAACCGCCGTCCCGTCCCCGTCCCGCCCCCCCCCCCGAACGGAGCACTTTGCAGCCCCGGCCGCGCGTTGCGGGTGATGCGCGGCGTGCGACGAGCCCGGGGCCGGTGCCTAAAAAGTTTGGGGAAGCTGTAGTTAGGGAGCTGGGGCTTTTTGCAAAGAGGGGGTGAACGGAAAGGTGAAAATGCGAAATAACAAGGTAAAAATGCGGGGGGGGTGTGGGTGGGGAGGAGGCAGCATTGCTAAGCTAATTCAATATACGGCTTTCCTATACGGCAGATATTTACACGTGGTTAAAAATAAATAAATAAATAAATCAGCTTCTGAGCCTTTCCTTGCAAATTTGTCATCCCCAACTTTGAAACTTCATGCCCTTGCTGACGGTTTTCGAGCCTCTGCACCGCATCAACACAGCAAATCAGCCATGTTTGTAAATGAAATGAGCTCTCTCCTCAGTTTGTAAACGAAGAGGTTGAGTGCTTTTGTCCGGTAGGAAGTCTTTGCAAGTTTTTAATGATCAGCTACCTCTTGAAACTAGCATAAAACACAACAAACTGCTTGTAGAAATTCTTCACGATAGACACATTTCTTTAATACTTCAGGAAAGTTCATTCCCGTTACGCTTTCCCATTTTAAGTTTTGTCGCGTCGCAGAGCTCGTATCTACAGTACTCCTTAACGAATATTTCAAGTAAGTTGTAGCAAGGAACAACATTTTCCTGGGAAAAGAACTGTATGCCCAAAATAAGTTGGTTGAGGTGAGGGAATTTGAGTCAAAAGACACTGTCCCTCAAATGCAAATCCTCGCTGACAACACATGCTGCTTATTTTTTTAGGAAAACATTGTGCTGCTCTGTATGGTGTTGCATTTAAACCCATATTTCAAAATACAATAATGTGCATGAGTTGCATGAGCAGAGTTAGGCTGCAAGTGCCTTCTTCAAATTGGGGGCAGCTGCTCGTGGAGTTCAAGCTTCAGCTTGGTTGGTGGGTTGTTTTTATTGATCGTGGTAAAGAAATTCGGGAAAAGTATAGTAATTTCCACATTTTATATAAAATGAAGCTATTTCTCAACATGTAACTCAGTTATGAGTTATACTTGGGAAGGCATAGAAATGTTTATATTCAAAACATAGACAAACAGGAAAAACCTATGGGTCAAGGAGATAAAAAATGAAAAATTTCTGCCATAAAACCTTATCAAAGGCCTTCAAGCTTGCAAATAAATAACACTCCACATCTGTCCCTTCCAACAGATCGTCCTTTGCTCACACCAGGAACTTCTTAAATTTCAGGACAGGCAAGGAGGAGGAAAAGCAAAACATCTGCGGAGAGAAAAGTCAACAAATTTCAAGAGCCAAAGTGTCATTTGTTCTAAAATCATAGAGGTCAGGTTAAGGAATCCTCTGTGCAGGACTGCAAGTATCGGTTGGGAGCCAAGTACAAAGGAAAAGGAAAGAGGGAGCATCTGTGCAACATAAAATCCTGCCAGTTTACAGCTTTATAATCAGTTTAACCATTTCTTCAAATTACAGCAAGCTGAAGGGTACTATCTTACATCCATGCGATGGCAAGTGCCAGTTTATTATCATGTGCATTTATCCTCATCAGAATGTTCCACAAGAAGTAGAGAACGTATATTGAGATCCAGCTCTGGACTTTGTCATCTGACTCAATTATTATTGTTTAAATAAACACCTCTATACAACTTGTAACTGAAATATATACAGTGAATTAGTCTGCAGGACTACATCACCATTGTTCAGTGTCCATTATAATCATTCCCTAAGAAAACTGACTCGTCTCAAATTTTATTTGAGTACGTACGTACCTTCTTGGAGAAGAGGATTACTGTTTTCTATCGTTCCTTTTTCCACAGTTTATTACTGGTATTACAAAGTGCCAGGCAATCACAGAATCACAGAATGGTCGGGGAATTAACAGGGCATCTGGAATGGACCTCTGGAGATCATCTAAGTCCAACCCCCCTGCCACAGCAGGGACACCTACAGCAGGTTGCACAGGACGGCATCCAGGTGGGTTTTGAATGTCTCCAGTGTGGGAGACTCCACAACCTCTCTGGGCAGCCTGTGCCAGTGCTCTGCCACCCTCAGAGTAAAGAAGTTCCTCCTCATGTTAAGATGGAACTTCCTATGTTCAAGATCAGAATGCTCCCTGGTTCAAGACATAGCACTATTAATATAATTCATTCCTAACCTAGGTTTCTAATGAGCTTTGGATGATTATGCCATTAAATGAGAGTCTCAGCTTCTTAAGCAAGCGTAACTCTACTGCACATTTACACCAAACAAGTGCATCGGGTATTATAAGTTGAAGATTAGAAATTTCTTAGTGTTTGATGAACTAATACACTGAGAAAATGGGATGCTGTGGTACAGGTAAGATCTTGAATGACTGAAGAAACATGCGTGAGTATGAAAGTGTTTTAGGACATGGCATTTCCGTGCATGTTTATACAGTCCCCAAAAACCATCTGCACAAACTGAAACTCTGAGCATGGCCATATCATGTATGCTTAATGTAAATAGTAGCACTGCAAATTAAAATAGCACAGGAGACTTTTATATTGTAAAATAATTAACTTGCTACTGCTCCAACTTCACTTGAAAGAGATGGCATAACTATTAAGAGGGATAATTTCTGAATATGTCACACTTATTTGTTGTGCTAATCAAAATTTACTCCAAGATAAAGCCAAAAAAATGTTTGCTGTGTAAGAGAAGAAAGAAGTTATCTGTAAAGACCCAGAAAATGCCCAGAGATGTGGTTACAGGGAACTTCTTAAAATCTTCTTTTCTCTCTTACCAACTTTCATGAATTAGAATTGCCTTAAGGACTAAGTGTTTCAGTTGCAAAGGAATGGAAAATCCTAATATTTAGGATGATGTAGCACAAAGTGAATATGTTAATTTAGGCATCTGTCGATAACAACCTATGGATAAAAACATTGCCTTTGGCAAAAACAGATGTTTGGGAGAATTCAAACTGGAGAAAGCCCAAATACAGAGTTGGAATGGAACCGCTCTGCTATCCTGCACCTAAGTAAACTCCAAGTGAACACCAAATAGGTTTTTTCAGTTTTTGTCTGTGTTGCTGCGCTTAAGGCAGAGCTATTGTGTTAATGGCAGGTTCCCTTCTGGCCTCTCAGGAGCATGAAGTCACCTCCTGACCCTGGAGGGCAGCCGGGGCACTCATAGCTGTCAGCGGTGCTGTGTTTTTCCTCAACCCTAGCATTTAATAACTTGCACATCCCACCATCCCACCTTACCACCCATCCCACTCTCAATGATCCTTTCTCCTTGCCGCCTGTCGGGGCATTTCTACACTGTGAACACGATTGATGCAGTATCTGCTAGAAGTGGGGTAGAGAATTTGGAATAGTAACCAGAAGGAGATACACTGGTAGAATCAGTCAATAATCCCCCACAGAACCACATTTAATGGCTAAATAAGATTTTTATCAATAGCTGTACTGTACGGTAAAGGGTCTCTAACTTTTAGCTGTTTTTTGTTGGGCTTTTTTGCACACACTTGTTATCCATTCTGCCTCTCTGCCTCATTATCTCATAAGCACCACCCAAGTGTTCTGAAAAAGCATTCTGGAAATAATTATCACTTGCCATCAGAGGAAAAAAACAATACAGTAAACTGCCTGTCTGCTTCTAATAAACATTCAGCCGCTACTAAAAGCTGGTTTAGATAACTCTTCAGTTGTTCCCCAGAGCCCTTCAGTGTTTTTCTCCCTCCCTTGGAGAAGCACATCCAGGGGTTAATAAATCTGAGCTGTGACAGACCAAAGAGAGGAGTGAATTCAAAGCAAAAGGCTCTTTGAAGCACACCCTGCCCACAGTGTCCTTTAACCAGAGACACCTCTACAGCTTGTCAGGCTGGAAGTGCAACTCAAGGAAAGATGTGCAGGCCAGGGCAGCTCCCAGGTCCCTCCTGGTGTTCCTCAGCTGGTAGCCTGATGCTTCGCATTGGCAGCAAAAGTCTTTGCCCTTTCTATTCCTGAAAGTGATTTTAAGCCACAACTTGAAATGTATGGTACGACAATTTGGCTCTGAGATGACAAAGGTTTCCATGAGGATTAAAGGAAATCTACTGTTTTGCAGGAACCTGGGAAACAGCCACTCCAGGAGACTGCCAGAGCTGTCACGGGGCAGGGGAAAAGGACCGAGTGGATTGAATCCCTCCAGCCTGGCCAGAAAAAGGACCACACAGGCTGCCCCCAGGCACAAGGTCCCTCAAGGACTTGCCTGCTTTGTGGTATGGGCTTCACTGACCTCAGGAGTTGCCCAGACTCAAGTGCTTACCAGAAAGGAGGGCTGGCTTTGGAGAGAAGCAGGTGCTCTGGGACAGTCTGGATGCAAAAAGGTTGGGGTGGAAGAAAGAAAATGGAAAACCATGTAATTTCCTACTTTGCTTCCGAAACAGTAATCCCCATAACAGAGGATTTTTAATGCCCAGGCTATCACACATGCCTGGTACATGCCCCCATCGCCATGCACCTCCACATCCCTCACACTGACAGCACTTAGGTTTAATGGTACCCTTCCCTCCTGGCTTTAAATGGGCTGTGAGCACCCAGTCATCCCCTTCTATTGCCAGCCATAATCTAGTCTGGCGCTAAAGGCAGCAGGTCCGGCTGCCTCCTGCCAGGCTGCTGGGGAGAAGGCACCAGGGGCTGCAGCAAAGAGGCTGAAAGCTCTGCCAGGGAGATGTGGGCAGGAGTTAGGAGAGCACAGTAGCACCATCAGTGGCTGTTCTTGCACAGGGGATGCTCAGGGTCCTTCCCCAATCTCAATGAGAAACACACAATACCAAAGAGTGTAATAAAAGTGCTTTAATAATAAGATCCTAAGAAGAAGAGGAATCTAGGTGGTGAGTAATTCTTAGATCTGCTGCTTCCAGGCAGCATCAGACAGACCCAATGCAAGCAGCGTAGTTGCCCCAGAGCCCCTGTTTTGAAATTAAATGTGGAACTATCTCATTACATTCTGGTAAATATGTCACATGATCATGCCGAGGCAGCTGACTATGAAGACACTTTGTGTAACTCTTGTCTCCTCATAGCTACCAAGCAGGAAACTATGCCTGCAAAGGGTAGCATGGTTTGGAAATAGGTTAATAGAGCTGCACTGGTTCCATGTTGCAAAATAAGTGGTGATGTTTTCCTGTTGATTGGTTTCTGCTGTTATCCTACTAGGACTGACTCATTGGCATCAATGGTGTTGAAGGCAAGATTCAGCATGTTTTCTGTGAACAGCTTACAGGCTGGAAATTGTGATTATTGTCCAACAGGAATGATTGGATGGTACACTGTATTATGGCGAATATATTCCTTCCCAGAAATCACAGTGAATTCATGTTAATTTTTCTTTTGTTAAAAAAATGGAACCCATAGGCTATAGGGAATACAATACTGTCACTGTGGTAATAAGCAACAACCGTTCCATAATTCTGTTCCCGGTCTGGGCATGGGACTTTCCCTTACATTTTGATTAAACTGTTTGCAAGAGCTTGAAGGCTCCAGTAACCCATGCAGGCAAAGGAACAGCCACAGACATGTGGCTGTCATGAGAGACATCTATAATATGAAGAACAACTGTTAACAGCAGGAAAAATCTTACTGATCATCTCCAAACTGATCTTGGACTTGTGGGACTTGAAGGATCCAAACCCATCACTTCCAAATTTGTATTAGGAAGGGGAGAGAATATAACTTGGCCCTCACAAAGATGTGCAAGCTGAATGGCGTTTAATTTGTGTGCCTAACATCTCAGATAATTCCGAGCAGATAGAGAATTTATAAAATAACTTAGCTCATACTTTTAAACCACAATTAATTTGTGAGAGCAGATTGAAGTTTGTGACCAATTTTTGCTTTCTTATTATTTTGGAAAAAAACATTAAATAGGAGTTAATCAGTTAATCATACCTTCTGATCTTTTCTTCAGTGAATTTGCATTTCTTCTCAAGTGCGGTCAGGTATGCAGTTGGGAAAAGATCCATAGGACGTCAGTGTTGTTACGGTGGTTGAGCTTTTAACAGCAAGTGCCGAGATTTTGCTGCCCAGAGACATACACCTGCTTATGCAAAATCTGTGTTAAAGGAAAGCATCTTGATGTGAGATTAGCAAGGTTTCATCACCTTTTTTTTGCAGAATATCTAGAGATAATGCAAGAAACAAAACTTCAAGAAAGCAGAAGATGAAAGCAAGAGCTTAAATATGTGACCTTAGTCCAACTCGTGAAACAATGAACATCTCCAATTGTCTTCTATAGCTTTGAAAATGAAGTAATTTATTTATACATTTAAACATGAATTTGATGTCAGCCTTAAGCTTCCATTATAGAAATTTGCTATAGAATCTAATTCAAAAGACAATTTAACTTTATTAATGTGGGAGGAAATATGCATGTAATGTGAGCTATTTTTTAATCTTAACTGCCATTCCTGCTACTGCAAGGAAGTGCCTTACACCTATCTGGAAAGCCATTATTAGCCAACTGAATAATTTATCACTTCCAATTTTCAACAAATTAGCCCTGCCAAAGACTGAAACCAGAAGTCATTTAAAAAATAATAATCTCGATACTGCATCAGATTCCTAATTTGAGGAACAGTAAGAGTCTCATAATGTGAGGTTCAGGGAGCATCATTTTAAAACCAGCACTAACTCTTCCTGTCTATAAAAGCAGGTGAATGGGCCTTCTTACTACCTGGTGGGTACATTTATATGTACTTCAACTGAATTTTCACAAGTGGATCCGAAAAGGACAGTGTACTCTGGAAATCTCTGTGCTTCACCTTTCTAATGCTATTTAGAGAGATCCTCTGCTACTCAAACATTACCATTAATAGATAGAATGGAAGCAGAGTTAACGCTTACGTTTTATCTTTCAAATGAACTCTGCATTATTTGAAGATTATGCTTTTTGAATTAAATACACTTATATTGAATTAACTACAGGTAGTTATGGAATCGGTCTTTAAGGTGTCTTGAAAGAATAGCCTGACTTGGAAAACAGGGGAAATCAGATGCCCTGTTAATTCACAGATAAATAAATATGGGCAAAAGGACAAAGTTTATGGGGCAATCTTATTTTAATTACTGCCAAGTTAAATTGCACAGACTAGAACTTATTTTCTGATTCTCTTTCTACTTACATAGCTATCGACAGTGCAAAGTCAGTATTAAATGCTACTGAGCCTGACAGTAGCATTTGCTGTCTCTTTTGTGCTGTGTAAACAAACACTCGTCAGTGAAGAAGCGGACAAACATTTTTTTAATACGTAGCAAGGTATCAGCTCCACTTTAAAAAGAATTAAAATTAAAAATTCATGATATACTGGAAATGTTTAGAATCTGAATTGCATAGCAAGAAGACAACTGTGTCTACGTAAATATTCTGCACTTGATGGATGGATGGATTGTCAGGCTGTATTTACTATGGTAGTGTTTCTGTGTAAACTCCGTTGCTAATTAGAGGTTTGTTTTGGAGAACGAGAGGTAAAGCCAATCAGTTTGAGGAGGGGAGAGCTTAGGAGGTGAGCTCTCTAGCTCATCTTTTACTTCAGTCAAGAAATGCCCTGTGATTAAACAAATGAAAACATTATCAAGCTTTGTCAATGGTTATCCGCAGTGACACTGCAGCACTGTATTTACCATTCCTGGATTCCTCCCTGCACATTTCTGATCATCTGCAGAGAGCAGGCAGACGGGCCATCCTGCCAGAGGCAATTAAAATTCTTCCCCTTCTGCAAAAATTCTCTTCTCTTTCCCCTTTCCCTTCCACTATCATGCAGCCCGAGGTGCCCTGCCACAGGTCCTCCCAGGAATGCGCACCTCTCTGGTAAGAGGCACCATCAACCTGAAGATAGCATTTGTATCTCATCTTGAGCTGCCCATCAAACCAGCGCTTTCTTGTTTTTTCAGGCTTTCTCATTTGGAAAAGTACAGGGTGGGAAAAAAACCCTGACTGGTATCGCATGCACAATGCAGCCAAGCAAACATATATTTTTTCTACTTCAAAGATTCTTTTATAAATACTAGAAAGGAACAGGAAAAATAGCTATTATTGGTGTAGGATTTTTGACAAAATATCAGGAAGTGCAGAAAATTGAAAGTTGCTTTCTCGAAGAGTGACTGAAAACAAGCCAATTATAAAATAAACAAGTCAGCACATAGAGTTTACAGAATGAGTTTTGGTGAATGTTTTATATTATAACATTTCTAAAGTACTCTATAAACTCTGTAAGCTCATGATACAAACAATATAAGATTCAATTAATTGACATGACAATGAAGCCACAAACACAATCTCCTACAGGAAAAAAAAATAAACTTTAAATCCCAAACCAAATCAGTAACATGTACGTTAAGGATTTTCTAGTAAGACTTTTTTTTTTAGCACCAGTTCAGTTTTCAGACACTGCTAAGTTATTTGTGATGAGGCTGTGCCTTGGTGGATTGTGTTCTTATGGGATACTTTATTTGGCATTTAATACATTTTTAATACTAACACAAATAATACATTTGTTTTAAAAGTAGGGAAGTGCTTAAAGCATACTGAAGAGTAAATTCTTGCAATAAAAAGTTAATTATTAAAAACAACAAATATAAACTAAAGTTAATTAATTTAATGGAATTTCACTCTTAAGTCCTATGTTCTGTTTCATTCAAACCTGAAAATTTTACTACACGCAGAGATGTTCGAAAAGCTCCAAGTTTTCCCGCTTTCATTCTGCAGTCATTGCAATAGCCACTGGATGGCACTGTGAAACTGCAAGTCAAATCCTTTAACTCCTTTCCTCCTAACACCCACTTCAACTGTGCTAATGAATTCAATGCAACCTGTATTCGCAAAGCAGAGCCCGCCAGCTTCTTCTTTACTGGTAACTATTTGCATTTTTCACACCTTTTCACAAAGCAAGTCAGAAAATCCAGGTTCAGTTTTCCTTAGAGCCTGCTGCTGGCTGCTGCAGACCAGGGCTTCGTGCTGATGGTCCCCAGTGGGAGGATGGCCAGCTCTGGGTGCTTTAGGCAGACAAAACGGTCACTCTGATGGAAAAAGTGATGAAACAGGCTGTCTGTAGGGGAGTTTTCCTGCTCTTGAACAATTCAGCATTAGCTTATTTCATAAAGCTTGATTTATTTTTCATAGAATCATAGAATGGTTTATGTTGGAAGGAACTTTGAAGAACATAGAGTTCCAACGCCCCTGCCATGGCCAGGGACACCTTCCACCCGACCAGGTTGCTCAAAGCCCATTGAACACCTCTAGGCATGGGGCATCTACGAGTTCTCTGGGCAATATATCCCAGTGCCTCACCACCCTCAGAGTGAAAAATTTCTTCCTGATATCTAACCTAAATCTACCTTCTTCCAGTTTGAAGCCATTACCCCTTATCCTATCACTACATGCCCTTGTAAAAAGTCCCTCTCCAGCTTTCTTGTAGGTGCCCTTCAGATACTGGAAGGCTGCAATAATGTCTCCCCTGAGCCTTCTCTTCTCCAGGCTGAAAAACCCCAACTCTCTTATCCTGTCCTCATGGGAGAGGTGCTCCAGCCTTCTGATCATCTTCGTGGCCCTCCTCTGGACTCGCTGCAACAGGTCTGTGTCCTTCTTGTGCTGAGGACTCCAAAGCTGGACACAGTACTGCAGGTGGGGTCTCACAAGAACAAAGTAGAGGGACAGAATAACCTCCCTCAAGCTGCTGGCCACGCTTCTTTTGATGCAGTCCAGGACATGGTTGGCTTTCTGGGCTGCAAGAACACATTACCGGCTCATGTTGATCT
Source organism: Pluvialis apricaria (assembly GCA_017639485.1). Classification (NCBI taxonomy): domain Eukaryota; kingdom Metazoa; phylum Chordata; class Aves; order Charadriiformes; family Charadriidae; genus Pluvialis; species Pluvialis apricaria. Next base: position 114,524,918 of record CM030008.1, on the reverse strand, counting down.
TCTTATCCACCAACATCCCCAAGACCTTCTCCACAGGGCTGCTCTCAATCCATCCTCTGCCCAGCCTGTACTTGTGATTGGGATTGCCCTGACCCAGGTGCAGGACCTTGCATTTGGTCTAGTTGAACCTCATGAGGTTTGTACGAGGCCACCTCTTGAACCTTTCCATGGCATCCCTTCCCTCCAATGTGTTAGCTGCACAACACAGCTTGGTGTTGTCAGCAAAGTTGTTGAGGGTGCACTCAATCCCACTGCCCATGCTGCCGACAAAGATGTTAAACAGCACCGGTCCCAGTACTGACCCCCAAGGAACACCACTTGTCACTGGTTTCCAGTTGGACATCAAGCCATTGACTGCAACCCTTTGAGTGCAGTCATCCAGCCAGTTCCTTATCCACTGAGTGGTGCATCCAATAAATCCATGTCTCTCCAGTTTAGAGACAAGGATGTCATGCAGGACAGTATCGGATGCTTCGCGTAAGTCCAGGTACATGACGTCTGTTGCTCTCCCCTTTTCACCTGCCTTATGTAACTTATTGGCTGCATGAATGCCCTTATCATGCATATAGCACCTGAAGATTGACGGTATCGGGCTTATTGCACACTCTGTTCCCCTGATGGCATTCTGTCAGAAGCAGAGTCCAGAGAAGGTTGCAGAAGGGTGGGTGGGTGGGTGGGAGAGGGGTTTAGAAGGATGGGTGGGAGAAGGGGGCGGGTGAGTGCAGGAGCTCATATGCAAGGTTGAATGTGAGTACAATGGACTTCTTGGCTCTAGCATTTCACTACATTTAAGGACATAATACCTATCTTTTGCTTCACCCAAATGCCACATTAGTCTCATCTCTTTAAAAAAACTAAGAAAAACAACTTCCTTGGAGCCTTTTCCTCCCTCAGAATTTCTGATATTGAATTCCTCCTGGCACCATACTGAACTAGCTTATTAGCATTTGACAAGTAGGACACCTTCAAAGTTCATGGATTTAATTGCTTTGCCAAGATAGCAGGTTTTCCTTTTATATATTTTGTGTAATATTGTGTAATACTGACAAAATAATAAATTCCACATCCCTTCCTGAAGCAAATCTCTCATTAAAGTCAGTTTGAACTTTACCACAGAAAAAAAAAAAAAAAGTGAATAACTGAGCCTGGAATTTGGAATTACCACATGCCAGACTTTACAGCACTGACGGCAGCAAAACCAACAAAAGCTAAGGAATTTTGCTTGAGATCAAATCTTTTGCTGGCAGTAAATAATTAATAGGCAATTGTTACTAAAAAAGACTATCTAGGGAATCTAATAGCTGTTCAGTTTAAATTCAAATGTCTTTTTTTTTCTCTAATACATATTTTAAAACACCTGTCTTTAAAATAAAGTTCATTTCCATGCCCATGTGAATTGGCTATGCTTTATGAAAAAGCCTTTCTAAGAATGTCTGAAACATAACAGCTATCACGACAATTTTCAATAAATCATTCCTGGCTGGGATTCTCAGAGGAAGAGAAACTAAATTATGATTGAATTATCCTTTTATCTCTAAAAGTGATCTTTCTGAATCAGGACTGAGGCACTGTGAGGAAATGGGCTTGGAGCATTTATATTTCTGCTATCATGATTCCCCCTGTTCTCTGAAGAGCCAACATCCCAAATTTCTACTTTATGGATGAGATTTCACAGGGTGGAGGTAGAAAATGACGTGCGACTTGATGAGGGGGTCAGTGTACAGGGTAGTGGTAGCCATACGCCAACTAAACTCCTCTTGCACAAACGCCGGAGATGCAGAAATGCACCCAGTTTAAAACCAAAGCGGAATCCACCAGTGTGACATGGATACAGGGCACATAAACCGGGAGTTGCACAGCTAAACCAGGAGTAATGCCTCTGACATAAAGGCTTCAGGTCACAACAAGTATCTAACAGCTCTGCTCCCAGCTACCACGTTCCCAGCCACGTCTGTGCCACCGGGCAGAGCACGTCTATGCTACCTGCTCTCTCTCTGCTTGCCTTCTTCACCTCCAGAGGCAGAGGAGGAAGAGGCAGCCGTAATCGGGACATGATTTAAAGGCAGGCCGGATGCTGCTTGTGAAGCTGAATGCCCCTCTCTGGCCAGAGCGCACCTGCTCAACACCTTTCATTCGCAGAGAGTTGAACATTTTATTTCTATGTTTCTGAATGGCATCACCTGTTTTGCAAACAGCAAAGTACATACATGCTATGGCTTTTTAGCTTTTCACAAAAAAGTCTGTGCTTCTCAGGCAGTCCCAATCCAGCTGGAAGAGCGAGAAATACAGTCAGAGCCAGGGGTGGGCAATGCCCTAAGCCACTAAGTGATGCTAAAGATCCCAGTTTCAACACCTCTCTGAATAAAGGATATTTTCACAACATGCCACAGCACTATAACTGGCTTCAAGTCTTATTTTTTCTAATCTGAATGCAAGCAGAGTTTGAATATTTCCTGAAAACACACATCATTGGCATCATCATTTGAGGCAATCAATAAAATCACAACTACTGAACCGTGCATGTGTTTTGGTATATTTAAGTACCTGTTCTTATATAATTGATGAAGTATTTCAGTGGCCCATTTATGCTCTACTAGGATGCTCAGTGGTTTAGAGAGGAGAAATCTCACAAACAAGTCTCGCAACAGCAAGTTTTACACCAAACCTGGTTCCTATACTCCAGTGTCATCCGCCTGTTCCTTAAAAGTCTTTGAATGAATACTTTAAATATTTATACTGTGACTCCTTTTCCTAGCTTTTGTGAGGAACTAATGGGTTTTCAGTTAATAGATTATATCATGTACATCTGATAACTTCAGCAGTGTGTGCAAATCTCTGTTCAATGAAGCTGTAGAGACTCACATTTCTGTCTTAACTGCCACAACTGAAAAAATTCAATGGATGTTGTACAGTTATTTGCCACTAAAATGTCAACAGAGAGTTTAAATAAAAGGAAATTAGCTGTTCAGGCATAGTTTTCTATTAATCAGTAGACAGAGGTCTTTCTAGTGTCAGAAGTATGGAAGGATGCAATGGTGTGATTGTAGGAGTCTTTAAGAAGGCTCCCCATTTTTGAGATACCTGTGAATGTTTAAGATGCAAAGCCAGAGGGTCACATTCCAGCTGAGAATTAACAGGTGCGACTTCCAAAATAAACAACATTGACTGACATTGATTCTGAATTTGGCCTGTTGTTCAGAAAATATTTTTGGCTGGTTAAGGCCCCAGAATACAAAATACCTTCACACAGTCACAGGTGTTCTCAAATTATCTAAATGTAATGGATTGCATAAAAGTGTTCTTTAATTCCAGAACATAAGAATTTTAATAATCGTGCTGGAAGCATACAGTGTAGCTCTATACCTTGTGAAAATAGTGGCCACCTACAAAGAGATATAACTAGAGGTCACAGTAATACTTAGCACTATGGGTTTTTTTATTTTAAAAAAACCTTTTTTCACTGTATCACTGTATCACATGTATTCTTCATGTCTGAAACAAAGTTAATCTGCTAGCACTTGTGCTGGAAGCCCCCAAATTGCCTAAATGCCCCAGGAAGTAAGTCTTCATCATCAGGGGCCGTTCTTGCCTTCAAGCCAGCACAGAGCAGGAACTGGATCTCTGCCGCCGCAAATGAGGTGCTGCCAAAGCTTATGCCTCAACTGAGCTGTGTAGTGGAAATTATGGTCATCGGTGGCTTGAGTAGGACTCACCACGGAGCCCATCAGGAGAAGGCTGGGATTATTACTGCGGTGTCTTCCCTAATTCTATTTCCTGTTTTGTTTTGTTTTTTTTTTTTTTCTTAAAGAGCTGTAATAGTAAAGATTAATACTTCCTACAAGCTGTACATGTAGTAGTGGAAGAAATCAAGATCTGCCTGCATCAGAGAATACAACCTCCCTTCAGAAGCTAGTTAGGAAGAAACTGCCTCCTCTCTGTAGCACTGTCAGATGCCATTGGTTCTGTCGCATGGTAAAAACACAGAGGGAATCAGTGAGGCTTTCCTAATAAGAGCAAAGTGGGAAAGAAGTTTGCCTGGCTGTGAAAAGAGAGAGAGAAACTGTTAGTCTATCACAGCTGATACTCTCACAAATCAGTGGTGCAGAGCTGTGCTTATTACACAGCAACAGAATCTCCTACAAAATTATCATTTTTGCAGCAGATGTTACATATTGCACGTAGACAACTCAAATGACAGTCCCTCTTCCAATGCTTTTCAGTGATTGCCTGGATAGTCCAGTAAGTTGTCCAGCTACCACTTCTGCAAGGACATATTATGGTTGTATACCGCTGCTAATGGAGAATTCCCTTAATTTATGACTTCTACCTTTACAACATTATTTTTTTTTATTCAGAGCATTTATTTGAAAACTAATAAAGTGTGTAAGCATTATAGTGATAGCTAGGATTGTTTATGAGATTTACTGGGGGGTGTTTGGGCTGCCACAAATAACATCTCTAACTAGTCGATTATTGTCCTTCCCAGAAGACTGATCCAGGAGAACATCAGCAATTATCAATATTAAAAGACAACATGTCATGTCCAGTGCTTTCCATTTTACCTATGTCCATACCTGAACACATTGCTTTGCTAATTAGAAAAGAAAAAAATACGTTTGGCACCTGGGTCCTTCTGTATGAGACCTGGCTGGTGCATAGAATCATAGGATCATAGAATTGCTAAGATTGGAAGGGACCTTTAAGATCATCAAGTCCAACCATCAACCTACCCTGACAAAACCACCTCTAAATCATGTCCCTAAGTACCACATTTACCTTTTTTTTAAACACCTCCAGGGATGGCGAATCCACCACCTCCTTGGGCAGCCTATTCCAATGTTTAATAACCCTTTCAGTGAAAAAATGTTTCCGAATATCCAATCTAAACCTCCCCTGACATAACTTAAACCCATTTCCTCTTGTCCTTTCACTTGTCACCCGGGAGAAGAGGTCAGCCCCCACCTCTCTACAACCTCCCTTCAGGTAACTGTAGAGGGTGATAAGGTCTCCCCTCAGCCTCCTCTTCTCCAGGCTAAACAACCCCAGTTCCCTCAGTCGTTCCTCATAAGGCTTGTCCTCCAGACCCCTCACCAGCTTTGTAGCCCTTCTCTGGACACGCTCCAACACCTCAATGTCCTTCTTGTAGTGAGGGGTCCAACACTGAACACAGTACTCGAGGTGGGGTCTCACCAGTGCCGAGTACGGGGGGACAATCACTTCCCTAGTCCTGCTCACCACACTAGTCCCTTCAGTCCCATCTTCAGCAGCAAGGCAGCAGCCGGAGGAAGGCAAACTTACATCAGATTGGCAGGTCCTTAGCCTGTCCTCCGCTTTAGTTCCCTGCTCCTCAGCAGCTACAGCCTGGTTCAGTTCTTGGGATGTGAGATGTGTTCTACAGCCTTTGATAACACTGGCAGGTGAAATCCTCCCCCCAAAACATACATAATTCTTAAGTCTATGTGTTGCTCTATCAAAATTTGCAGCCTCCTTTTTGCCACGCCTACCGTGTGCTTCTTTCTTCCTGTGCTTCTTACCGGGTTAGCAATTTACAACAGCTTTGAGCAGCTCAAAACAACTCCCTCCCTGTTTAAATGCTGATTCAGAATAATTATTGCTCTTGGGTGAGTGTAATTTACCGGATAATCATGCAGCTTTCTGTTGCTTACATTCACCTTTTCCCTCTTGTTTAGGAGGCAGCCTTGTTCAGCACAAACATTCGTATAGCTCATATATGAGAGGGCATATCCTTGACTTATCATCATCTGTGATTTTTTTCACTTGACAGGTTGAAAAATGCATACACCTATTTTCTCTGATGGTTCTCTTATCACCGTGGGCCTTCCTGAGGCTAAGTCTGCTCAACCATTCAATTTTGATTCTGGAAGCAATGTTAAGGCCATTAGCTGTGTCCACATAAGGATGCTGTTATAAAACTTGACGTGCTTATTAATCATAAATTCAGTAGACATTCTGCTTCAATATTTCTAGGGTCTGCTTATGCTTCATTTATGATGCAAAGTAAGGGTTTGGGGGGAAAGTGGTGTGTTTTTAGATCAGTATTTGTGTCAGGTAGCAGACAATGTTCGGCATTTCCATATTGGTTTCCACCCAAGGAAGAGCACTTAGCTCTTTTCCCCTTGTATTGCACATAGTTTGCTCCAGAGCGAGACAGTGAAAAAGTGCAGTTAGAGAAGTTCAAGAACAGGTGGCTGCAGACAAATGTTCTCTCTGCCATATCAGTGGGGGAATATCACTGTTCCTTTGTCACCATATATTACCCAATATTACTCCAGCACCATGACACCATCATTCGAGGAGTAGGTAAAAACAGCACATTAAGAAATATTTTTCTTGCCACTCCATTCCACCAGTGGCTTTTAAAGTGAAGCTGCCAAAATCTATATTCCTGAAACGTTACCTGTCTAAACCCATACAGCACTGGTGTTTTCCAGGCTGCTAGTTAAATACACCTCGTGAAGATTGTGCGTGTGTATTCATTTTTGGATTGCCAGACTGACTCGAGACATCTGTAACACATTGTACGTTCAGCCTAGACTCATTAAATGGCTTAGCAAAGTTCATTAGCCTTGGAAAACTTGAATCCATTGCCATGGATGAGGGAGGGAAACAGACTGTAACCCTCTGCTAACATCTGCCAGCATGTTGCTCTGAGCCCACCAGCCCAGGCTATGTCTGCACCCAGCCCTGGCTACAGATAAGATCTCTTATCACTTGGAAAACAACTGACTGCAACGCAGTTGTAATTGTATTTTCCTCTGATTGCCTGCATTTGTTCAAATCCAATAAACTAAAAGTGAAATGCAGTGAGGCAGAAAACGTGTAGATCAGCACCAAAGATAATGTGAATGCAGTGGCCTGTGAACTGAGGCTCCTGCATTTTGCACATGCAGGGGAGTCGAAGACAGCAGGAGAGGAGGTCAGGTTTAAGACCACAGCATGGGAAGAGACAATATGGGTCACCAGGTCTAGTCTCCAGATCTCACAGGCAACCATATCATAGAATACCTTTCATAAGTTTATTGAGCTCTGTGTGTAGTAAATTTTCATGACAAATGCACAGGCTGGTACTGTTGTTTCAAATCCTCTGCAAATATTGCTTGTCATCTTCCCCAGTCCAGAGAGATAAGATTAAAAATAAAATAATCCAACCCCTTCCCCTTCTCACCCGAATCACAAGCTCCTGTTTTAATTTCATTCTTAAATTTTGGTATTGCCATTTGTGTTCCTTCCGAACCACGTGGCATTTTCTGCCTTCTCAAAAAAATTTGCCTTGTTGTTGGCCGACCTGGCCACGCATCAGAGCATCAGTGCTCACCTTCCGCCTACCTCTGCAGCTGCCGAATGTGCTGTCATTCCACCTCAGGTGGAATCATTAACTACAATATCCTGTCTTCCCACTGTCCAATAAGTGCTGAAACCCTGCGGTTGAGCACCACAATTAATCTCTTGTGATGTTCAGGTACAGAACAGATTCGTGTTTGATTCTCTCTATTGGGAAGTTTCTCATTAGAAGTTGTAAAATAAGAAAAATGACGATTATGGGTGGGCCTTTCTTCTCCTTTCTTTTTTCTTTTGCCTGTACTTGAGCTTGAAGATCTTATTTTCCCTTTTATTTGCTCTATTTTACTACTCTTAAGGTACTTTTTTAATGCAAGTTGCTTTTCATGTGCTTTTTTCACCTACTGGGCTATATCTTCTGCCTCTGGGCTGTGCTTTGTGCGGTGCCCTTAGCTCCCCATAACTGCAACTTGACTCAGATCTCACCAGCCTTTTTTTTGACCATACAGTGACCCATATTATTTCATAGGATTTCAAATATCGCTGTCATACTAATAATACCTAGATGCATTGCTTTACTGATTGCTCGAGAAGTTTTATTTGTTTATTCAAGCCCTTTGAAGCTGTTTCCTTAAGTTAGAGCTTGGAAATTTAAAAGTCAAGCTATTAATTGTCAGCATTGAGTCTTCAAATGTCTAGAGGGATGTCTGCCCTTTTGTTTGATAATGTCTCTGATAAATCCCAAACTGAGACACTGCTATGTGTTTTAGGGAGCTTTAATTAGGTTCTGTTTTATCATTTATCAGGCATATGAAGGTAAATGCAGAGTTTCTTCTTATATCAGTAAAATTTGTGTAAGAGTCATGGATCTGGGATTAAGGCTCCACAGCAGCTTTGATTGAATTATTTCCTAAGTTCTTTTTTGCAATCATTATTGTAATGGACTCTGGATGGAAATACCTAAACCCCTTCACACTGGGTCACATTGATTTGCGGTACTGATTTACCAAATTTCATGAGGACTAAGATAAAAAGGGCTTCTGCTTTCAGTTGGAGAAGCATGCATTTATTTTAAACACAAAATCAGGCATGAAAAACAGGATCATTTGGTGTTTGATTTTATTTCTAAAATAAGTCTACAACTTCCCTCTGGCTTTGTCCCTTAAGACTTTATGATACAACCGCATTTTCAAACACACTTAAATGATTAGAATAAAAAAGAGGGTTATTGGCACAGCAGCAATGAACTTTGCAATACATAACGTTCGGTCGCCTGGTCTTTACTGTGGCATGCAGAACCCCACTGAGCCAGGACACAGACACATTCACACTAGCAATGCCTGGAGAGAATTACTTATTTTAAAAACAGTCTATCAAAATCAGCATATTGGCAGATTGAGCAGGGAACGTCTGTAAGACTCTTACTAGCTAATGCTGAATTAATGGTCTAACTTAAATCCTGTCTGTCTCTAAACTACAGGTACTAGGCTTAGGACCCCATGGAAATGCTCCTCTCTGCTCAGGACCCTCAGGGTCATCTCTGCCTTTTGTTTCCGGAACAGAGTATGGATTTTCAGATTCTAGAAAAGTAGGTAACTACAGCTACCCGTTAAATGTAAAATACTTGAAGAGTCTTCGGAGGAGGGACTGGGAGTTCTGCCAGCAGAGCATAGAGTCGTGCTTATTTTTGGACTCACTGCACCCATAGATGTTTAAGCAAACCCTGCTAATTTGAGCAACAGCTTTAGGGGAGGTGGGGATAGTGAGTGGGAGATAGAGAGGGGACCAGAGTGACACGTAGCCTCTGGTCACAGGATGCTTCAGAGAGGTGGGGGTTGTACACCACAGGCAGCTGAACTGAATCTGCTCCAGGCACTGAAATAAGTCTAGAGGGGTGATAGTCTGAAAGAAAGACAGAGAGAAAGAAAGGAAAGTATCGATGCATCTGCATGAAGGCCAGCTGAGTAAGCATGTGATGTACACTCAGATGATCTGACCCCTTCTGTAAAACAAGCCAAGAAACACCTCTTTTGAAATCAAATTAGGTTTAGGCAAGGAGAATTCAGGCTTTCCTACTTTTCAAGAATTGCTGTTTTCGTTCTTATGATGCATTAAATGTAACAAATGACCTTCAAGAGCTCTGTGAAAAAAAAGTACCTGTGGCAGAGGTGAAGTGACAGCAGTTATAATAAAAGCTACTTCATCCAGTTTGGAGAATCCATTCTAACCTTTTTTTCAGTTTGATTTGGAAAGCCACAGACCATGAGTAGCATTTAGCAAACATCCATATTGCTAACAGGCATGTACAGGCTATTTTATGGGTGTTTATGGGTGTAGATGTGACTGCTCATAAATGTAGTGATGAATAATAGAACAGTGAATGTTTTCTATACTGCAGTGGTATCCTCCATATTATGACTTCAAATACATTTATAAACGGTGTCAAATCTGTCACCACACTGGCTATAAGAAGAGGAGAAGGCTGAGACACAGAAGGCTGCGCGCAGATGACTAAATAAAGCAGGACAGGGCCCTCAGTGTATTCCTGCCCTAGGGCATGTCCATGTGCTAAGCTCTCCTTTCCCTGCAGAGGAATGGGCAAACACCTAAGGCACGCAGTTTCTGGGTGTTCATAGGCACGGGACAAACCAGTGCCCCAGAGGACATGGGTGATACCGAAGTGCAGGACTGTGCGTTGCCTCTGTTTAATATAGCCAGCCAGACCAGCTATTTGGCTTGTGTACACACAGTGAAATTGTGGCAGAAGTAGGAGCTGACTAACCAGTCATTTATGCACTTTCTGGAGTTTCAAAATACTACTGCAAGTTTGGAGAATAGAAATAAAACTTCCTGCAATGTAACATGAGAGTCGCTGCTAGCCGCTCACTACCGGGAGGAATCAAGCCTGTCATTTCTAGTCTACATACACACGCAAACCCAAGTCTCTCTTTTTTTTTTTCCATACTATGGATAGTTTGAGCTTGTCTTCTGTCAAGAGGTCTGCAGAAAAACTTTGCAAAAGCTTTTGTTAAATAAGCCACTGCATAAGCAGTCATTCACCTCCAGGTCCAATTCTTCATGGGTCAGGCGATCCAGCAGCTCCACATGGGACCTTAATAAAAAATTCCAGGAAAGCTCCAGGGACACACAGGCATTAAAGGCTGTTAACAGCACCATAATTAAAAACAAATTAACAGGAAATCTGAAATTGCCTTAAGAATTGTTCCTGTCTTGTGTCACATCTCATAAATCTCAAATTACCTTTGAAATTTGACTTAGTATTTCAGGGTAGCTGCAAGATCAACAAACCACTACAAAGTAGTTAAAAACCTACAAAATTTGCTTCCTTAGCACTAAGACCAGAGGATATGTTTGACAGTCTGCATGGCACCGACACTTTTAAAACCCTTTATTTACTTCAGAGGAAAGGAACAGCACAAGAGAAAATGGTTCAGTAGCTGCAGCTGTATTTGTAGTGAGTATTTCTCCGGCATGACTCTTGCTTGCTGCTGAACTTGAAACAAGTTAACCCTTTTTAGCCACAGCATCCTTCCTCTCACAGGAAGGGCTAGGTAGTTTCTGCATCCTCATTTAGCCAGGTGTTTATTATAACATGATAGTGATAGATAATGAATGAAAATGAAAATTTCTTCCAAAAGAGTATGAGTTGAACTTTCCAGGGTTTTACAAAAGTCTATGCTTAAAGATTTAAACTATTCCTTGTTATATTAATAAATTTTTAATAAAGCTGAACCAGAGGAACCATATAAAATTTTGACTGGATAGAGAACATGAAATTTGCCTCAAAATCAATTATGAGCCTATAGGTATATGGTGACAAAACTATAGGTATCTATTGTATGCTCACCAGTTTAGAAGACAGTGACCGAATTAGGTTTTGTAGGAAAACAAAATTTAAATTCTATGTGTCAAGATGGTTATGGTTTCATTAAAAGCCTTGATGCTATTGGATATTTCATTAAAAGCTCAAATCCTGTGGAAAAGTAATTATGTGATGATCTCAACTTTTATTTAAAAACAAAGCAATTGCCCAGCCGCCCTGCCCAGCTGTAGAGAAAAGCTTGAAAACGTTTCCTAAGTGTATTCTAGAGACCCCAAACCTGCAGGCAAATAAAAGAGCCCATAGATAACAGACTTCAAAATTCCCAGTCTATGTGAACTCATCTTACAGGTTTTTTCAGGGCTGACAACCCTGCTTCCTTAAAAAAAAAAGAAATCTAATCATTTGCATTGTCGAAGAACGTTAGAAAATATAGCTTGTCATTTCTGTCAGCTTACCAGTTTTTTATTATTGCTAGTAGTGCAGTTTCTCTTATTATATTAGTTAGACTACAAAGTTCTTCAGCAAGTTTTGGGTCATTTTGCTGCCCCGCACACTAACATCTTTGTTTAATCCAAGAAGCAATTATCAACGGCACTGTATCATGTAAATCCCTCTGATAAGATTGGGATTTTTTTGTTGGGTTTTTTTTCTTTCCCCTGCCAAACTTGCATGCACGAAATTCATTTCTGATTTCTGCCGGGCTGTGTCGACACAGGTCAGTGTTTCACTGGCCCAGCTACCTAAGAGCATCCCAAAGGAACCTATGCGTCCTCCCAGCACAGCACAGCATGGTGCAGGGCATGGCAGGGCGGCGGGCAACTCAGAGAAAAGGGGACTGAAAAGTGTTGGAACAAAACCAGTCCAGGACACGAAAAGACAAGGGACGATTTTTGTTCAGAAATTGAGTTCCTGAGATGTCCAGATGAGGCCACTGTGGTTTTGTTATCCTGATTTCAAGAAAGGAATTTAATTTGGTTACCTCAGAGTTTCCCGTCCTCGCAACTGCAAGCGTGCTCAATAGCCTGTTTTTCTGTTGGAGAACAAAGAAAAGGAAATGGTTATTTTTTTCCTTCATGCAGCAGTTACGGTACTCGCAGAGGCAGGAAGGGAACTGGACAATGGAAGCTGCAGATGTGGAATTTCTTTTTTAAAACCCTTTTGCTGCTCCTGCTGCCTGACAGGCCGTGGAGATTGAGCAGTGCCGTAGCAGGAGATGCTGCGAGACTAGAGCAGACAAGCATTTTCGTTTGATGGAGAGCCCCGGGGTGAAGCTTTCAAACGATGGCCGGATCCAGCCTATAATGGGCTGTATCACAGGCTCAGTTTCGAATCGGCAGCATGATGCAAAACCAGGGAAGGGTACAGAGCCCTTTGGCTGAGTCACACTGTTAGGAAATGGGGATTTCTGTGGTGAGAGGCCGGACCCAGCCCTGCCAAGTCCCAGGGCAGTGAACTCTAATGCCTTTTGGAGACGGGGACGACGTTCTCATCCAAAAATATCTGGCCAGCTGAGGTGGGGGGGGGGAGGATGACTGTGGCTACAGGGAGACTGTGCTTCCTTTGTGTTTTGTTTTTGGCTGTTACTAAAAGTGACCTCCCGAAGGCAGAGCTCTGAAGGGACGGTGGGGACGTGGGCGTGCACGCGAGTTCATCCACGGGGAGGGATGTCAGCTGCTAGGCAGAGCTTGTGGCAGGTTCCTCCTTCCAGCAGTGCGATTAAAAGAAGGGAAATGCTTAACTTTGTAAATGCTCTCTGAAAGGCTTTTTTCTTCCCTTCATGTTTGCCACTGCAGAAGGCAATCCCTTGTTCAAACCCATTTAGGCTGCCTGATAATGGGTGTGGTTTTGGCAGTAGCTGGGCAGAGTCAGGAGCCGTGAGAGGCTCTTGTTTTTGCTTCTCCACCTGCTTGGGCTGGTGTCACTGAGGCCTTGTCAGACCACGCCCCGAATCAAAACCTCCACAGTCAAAAACAGAAGACCAGTCATTGTCATAGGTGACTCACTTCTGAAGGGAACGGAAGGCCCAATATGTAGACCGGACCCACTATATAGGAAAATTTGCTGCCTCCTGGGGCTCAGATTAACAATATTAAGAAGCAGCTTCCTTCCCTGGTACGGCAATCAGATTATTATCCCCTTTTAGTTTTTCAGGTAGGCAGTGACAACATAGTGAGAAGAAGTCCAAGGGCAATGAAGAAAGATTTCAGGGCCTTGGGACGGCTAGTTAAGGGATCAAGAGCACAAGTCATGTTCTCCTCTATCCCTCCAGCTGCAGGGAATGATGAGGGGGTAAACAGGAAGAGCCAGCAGGTCAATGACTGGCTCCGAACCTGGTGCTACCAGCAAGGTTTTGTGTTCTTTGACCATGGCCTGATCTACAGAACACCAGGCCTGCTGACAGCAGATGGGAAAAGCCTGTCTCACGGGGGGAAAAGTGTTCTAGGACTAGAATTAGCAGGGTTCATTGAAAGAGCTTTAAACTAGATCGGAAGGGGGATGGGGATGTAACTGGACTCGCTAGAGAGGCACCCGAGTGTAGTAGCTCAGCACTTGTGGGGCAGGGTGCTAGTATTTTTGAGAATCGTAAGGCTCACCACACCTCTAGGGCAAAAACTACACACTTATTGGCCTCTCTGAAATGCCTGTACACTAATGCATGCAGCATGAGGAACAAACGAGAGAAGTTAGAGATCTGTGTGTGCTCATAGGGACATGATCTCATTGCAATTAGTGAGACATGGTGGGATAGCTCACATGGCTGGAACACTGTCATGGAGGGCTATGTTCTCTTTAGGAAAGATAGGCCAGCGAGGCGAGGTGGGGGAGTCGCTCTTTATGTGAGAGAGCAACATGAATGTATTGAGCTCTCCCTGGGGGCGGATGAAGAGCAAGTTGAGAACTTGTGGGTAAGGATCAAGGGCAGGGTAACATGAGAGACACTGTTGTGGGTGTTTATTACAGGCCACCTGATCAGGCTGGGGAAATTGATGAGGCCTTCTACAGACAGATGAGAACCGCCTCACAATCACAGGCCTTGGTTCTCATGGGGGACTTCAACTTCCCTGGTATCCGCTGGGAAGGCTACACAGCTAGGCATGTACAGTTCAGTAGGTTCCTCCAGTGCATTGATGATAACTTTTTGACTCAGGTGGTGGAGGACCCCACAAGGAGAGATGTACTACTGGACCTAGTACTGACAAACAAAGAGGGACTGGTGGAGGATGTTAAGGTTGGGGGCAGACTCGGCTGCAGTGATCATGAGAAGACAGAATTCAGGGTTAAGTGCAGTATGCACAAAATGACAAGTAGGTTTGAAACCTTGGGCTTCAGGATTGCTAACTTTGATCTCTTCAAGGAATTGCTGGGAGAAATCCCATGGGTGAGGGCTCTAGAGCGTAGAGGGGCTCAAGAGAGCTGGCTGATATTTAAGCATCACTTCCTCCAAGCTCAGGATCAGTGCGTCACTAAGAGCAAGAAATCAGGCAAGGGAAGCAGGAGACCTGCATGGCTGAGCAGGGAGTTTCTGAAAAAGCTCAGATGGAAAAAGGAAGTTTACAGTATGTGGAAGAAGGGCCTGACCGCTTGGGAAGAGTGTAAGAATGCTGTCAGGGTATGCAGGGATGAAACGAGGAAAGCCAAGGCAGCCTTGAAATTGAACCTGGTGAGGGATGTCAAGGCCAATAGGAAGGGTTTCTTTAAGTATATAGGAGGCAAAAGGAAAACCAGGGAAAATGTGGGCCTGCTGTTGAATGAGACAGGTGCCGTGGTGACAGATGATGCAGAGAAGGCGGAGTTACTGAATGCCTTCTTTGCTTCTGTCTTCACTGCTCGGGCCAGCTCTTGGGAGTCCCAGATTTTGCCGATAACAGAGAAAGTCTGGAGGAAGGAAAACTTTCCCTTGGTTGAAGAAAAGCAAGTTAGAGAATAGTTAAGTAAACTGGATACCCACAAGTCCATGGGGCCTGATGGGATGCACCCACGAGTGCAGAGGGAACTGGCGGAAGTCATTGCTGGGCCACTCTCCATCATATTTGAAAGGTCCTGGAGAACAGGTGAGGTGCCTGAGGACTGGAGGAAAGCCAATGTCACTCCAGTCTTCAAAAAGGGCAAGAAGGATGACCCAGGAAACTACAGGCCGGTCAGCCTCACCTCCATCCCTGGAAAGATGAGGGAACAGCTTGTTCTGGGCGTCATCTCCAAGCATCTGGAGGAAAAGAAGGTTCTCAGAAGTAGTCAACGTGGATTCACCAAGGGGAAGTCATATCTGACTAATGTGATAGCCTTCTACGATGGCGTAACTGGATGGGTGGATGAGGGGAGGGCAGTGGATGTTGTCTACCTTGACTTCAGCAAGGCTTTTGACACCGTCTCCCACATCATCCTCACAGGCAAGCTTAGGAAGTGTGGGTTAGATGAATGGACAGTGGGGTGGATTGAACAGTGGTTGACAGATAGAGCTCAGAGGGTTGTGGTTAGTGGTGCAGAGTCCAGTTGGAGGTCAGTAACAAGTGATGTTCCTCAGGGGTCAGTACTGGGTCCAGTCCTGTTCCATATGTTCATCAATGACCTGGATGAAGGGACAGAGTGTAGCATCAGCAAGTTTGCTGATGACACCAAACTGGGAGGGGTGGCTGACACGCCGGAAGGCTGTGCCACCATACAGCGTGACCTAGACAGGCTAGAGAGTTGGGTGGAGAGGAACCTAATGAAATTCAACAAGGGCAAGTGTAGGGTACTGCATCTGGGGAGGAATAACCCCATGCATCAGTACAGGTTGGGGGCTGACCTCCTGGAGAGCAGCTCTGTGGAAAGGGACCTGGGAGTCCTGGTGCACAACAGAATGACCATGAGCCAGCAATGTGCCCTGGTGGCCAAGAAGGCCAGTGGCATCCTGGGGTGCATCAAGAAGAGTGTGGCCAGCAGGTCGAGGGAGGTCATCCTCCCCCTCTACTCTGCTCTGGTGAGGCCGCATCTGGATTATTGTGTCCAGTTCTGGGCTCCCCATCTCAGGAAGGACAGGGAACTGCTGGAGAGAGTCCAGCAAAGAGCTACAAAGATGATTAGGGGATTGGAGCATCTTTCTTATGAGGAAAGGCTTAGGCACTTGGGTCTTTTTAGTCTACAGAAAAGAAGACTGAGGGGGGATCTCATCAATACTTATAAATACTTAAAGGGAGGGTGCCAGGTAGATGAGAAGAGTCTTTTTTCAGTGGTGTCCAGTGATAGAATAAGAGGTAACGGGCACGAACTTGAACATAGGAAGTTCCATCTTAACATGAGGAGGAACTTCTTTACTCTGAGGGTGGCAGAGCACTGGAACAGGCTGCCCAGAAAGGTTGTGGAGTCTCCCACACTGGAGACATTCAAAACCCGCCTGGATGCCGTCCTGTGCAATGTGCTGTAGGTGTCCCTGCTGTGGCAGGGGGGTTGGACTAGATGATGTCCAGAGGTCCCTTCCAACCCTGACCATTCTGTGATTCTGTGATTGGGCTGAAGGGACACATTTTAGCCTCGTGTCCCCCTCTCATGCAAGGCCAAATCTGGCCAGAGCTTGGCCTGCCGTTGGGTTTCCTCTCCCCCACCAAACGGCTCCTTTGCCTGCAGTGGCAGGGTTATGTCCCCCATGCTGGGCAGCACATTTGGAGTATGGTTAACAGGAACACTGAGTCAGAGCTTATGGCTGCAATGGGAATTAATATAATGTTTGTTTGTAAACAGACAACTATTCGCAGAAAGTGCTTGCAAGGGAGGGGTCTGTGACTCTCAGTCAGGCTGCCAACCCGCTTGAACAAAACAGCCACAACTGGCCTCAGCCCTTTCCAGGCTCGGCCAGATGTTCCAGGGAATGCAACATTTCAGTCTCAGGACCAGTTGTTTTTATGCCATGCGGCCCTGATAAGGTGCAAGTTTTAATTGCATGGCTCGCTCAGCTTGCCACCATCTCACACGTCTCGCTGTGGTTCTGGCTCCTCTCCTGTCGTAGGACACCACTTGCCAGAGACAGCCGCAGGGATGTCCCCTCTCTCCACTCTCCTCCCAGGTAGGTGAGCTCTATGAGGGACCCGAAACTGAAAAGAGATTGAGCGGTGCTTGGCAGTAAGAAGTCAAGCAAGGTTTGACTCCAAAGAGGTTGCTGGAGTGCCCCAACTCCCATCAGCGACTTTGTACATATTCCTTTAGCATCTGAGCTAATAATGCAGGGTTTTAAGGTAAGGCTTTCTGAAACGAGGTGGTGGGGAGGGAGGGTATACCCATCGCAAAGTCTATCAGGCAGCAGCAAAGCATCTCCATCACCACACATCTGCTGGAGATTAAATGTCCTGAAAGTCTCATGCTATTTGCTGCAATTTTCACCCTGTTTAAATGGTGTCTGAAGTTTTTGCATATCCTTTTTAGGGTCGCTTTGAGTTTAAACTCACTGCGTATTCCTGTAGCAATACAATTTCCTTTCATCAGCAGAGCTAGCTTCAGCTGTTGTCGGGTATTATTATACCTCACTGCTTCCTTCCTCTCCCATCAGTCCCTCTGTCCCGGAGTTAAATGTCATTTATAGTTTGAGCTGTTTGACTGCTAGTCCCCCAGAATAGCCCAGAAAGACAGGAAAGTTCACGAGAAAAGGGACATCAGGTGGCCACATTTTCTGCAGCACAAAAGAACCAGACCCCCAAAATCTCACTGATAGATGTGAAAGTAGCACAGGACATTTAAGACAGAGTAATTTGTGCAGAACTGCGTGGTATGACGGCTCACACTTGGCGACGTGGGTAGCAAGCAATCATCCAAGTGGGCGCAGATACTGCTGGAAAATGTCACTGCTGCAGTGAAGGTGGTACCCTTTCTGAACAGAAAGAGGCCTATCCTCACCACAAAGGGGGTATAAAAGGTAACATTTTTTTATGAGCATTAACTTTTTTTTTTAACTAAACAGGAAACAAGGACTCACATAGAAGTCACTACAAGCATTTTTTGCAGCGTGCAAAGTTTTCTGGTGGACCAATCAATTACTGTTTCAGTGAAATCAGGAACATCAAAATAAAAGTGATCGTGAAAATGTCCTTTGCATCTGAATTGAAATGTTGGCTTCTTTGTTTCCTTGTTTTCTTCTATAGCTTGCTTGTTTGTTTTTTCAAGTCACTCTTGTTAATTGTCCTGCAGCCATGGTATGTACCAGATAGCCAAGAAAGCTGACATGGTGAAGTTATATACAGCATCCTTGTGACCTTTTTGCAGTGAAGACACATATCTGTCCAATAAAGCCCAGGCCAAATGACAGTGACAGCTGCCTTGTGGCATTCAGTTTGAATTGAACAGGTTTGCTCACAAGTCAGGAGCAAGTATTTCATTACAGACTGTGCACCAAGACCGACATAAGCCCCCAAAAGTGAAACTTTCCCTCAGCAGCTATGGAAACTGCCCCGGTGGACCGAGATGCACTTCACAGGCTCCTCCTTGTCTCCTTGCTTTGACTTTCCCGCCTCCTGCAAGCTGTCATCCCCTGTTGCCATTTGCATGTTGGCGTAGCACTTGCAAGGGAAGAAAACCTCACTTCATCTCTCAGGAGGGATCCAGGGTGTTATGGGAACTGAGCACTCGAAGAACAACGGGCGAAGGAGTATGGTTTTTCTGCGGAAAGGTCCAAAGTTGCCTGCGTGGGAAGATGCTCTTCTCTCAGGGAAAGAGCCCAAGTCACTGCTGAAACGGGGATTGCGTTATGTCAGCTTGAGCCTCATAATGAAAGGGATGACCAGCACACCTGACTTCTTGTGGGGACTGCCCGAGGTGCAAAAACTGAACCTTTCACGCAACCAGCTGGTGGTGATTCCTGCTTCGCTGGGGAAACTGGACAGGCTGGTAGTACTGAACTTGGGTGGCAACTGCCTCAAGTGTCTGCCTAAAGAGATTGGGCTGCTGAGGAACCTGAAGGTCTTATTTGTGAATATGAATTGCCTGACAGAAGTGCCAGCAGAGCTCAGCTTGTGCAGGAAGCTGGAGGTTTTGAGCCTCTCACACAACTGCATCTCGCAACTGCCTTTGAGCTTCACCGACCTGACAAGTTTGAGGAAACTGAACCTCAGTAACAACCGCTTTGTGCAAATTCCCCTCTGTATTTTCGCACTGAGGAACTTAGACTTCTTGCACCTAGGGTCCAACAGGCTTGAAAGCATTGCAGAGAGTGTCCAGTATTTGGTTAATCTGCAAATCTTTATCGTAGAGAATAACAACATACGCACCCTGCCGCGGTCCCTCTGCTTCCTCACCACTCTGGAGTTACTGAACATTGATTACAATGCCATACAGACTCTCCCGGACGACCTCTACCTGCTGCGCCGGCTGCCACGCATCGCGTGGAACCCGATGGACAAAGGCCTCCACATCGCCCACAACCCCTTGTCCCGGCCCCTGCCCGAGGTCGTCGAGGGGGGGCTGGATGCCCTCTTCAACTACCTTAGGGAGAAAAAGGAGCACAACTGAGTTTCCGCTGAGCTTGGGATTAAGCCTGTCATCAAGACTCAATCGTACCAGAGCGCTTTTCTGAACAGGCATTTCCACTTCATAACACTTGGATTTCGAAGACTGTGGATGGCTTTAGTAACGGTTGGCAGAAAGCAAGTAAAGTATGATGGTCTTGATTAAGTGCGTGAAGAGTAAACTTTCTAAAAATATTCACCTCTGTGACCTTCAGTGTTGGTATCTTTGGGATTTTTTAGGAAAAAAAAACCAAACCCACAAACCTGTGCTAAAATGTTTGCTTGACGTTTGACAGAAACAAATTAAGGCAGACTGCTAGAAATGCAGAGACGTGTATTTGCCAGCTATTAGGTTGGAGGAATATTAATATAAATTGGATTTACTATATGTGATTGCAGTTGCACTTTAACTCCTGCTCACTTCTTCATACACAGATAAACCACTACATAAACAAACACTGCTATCTAAGTGAATCTCAAGGAAAATGTTTAATTTACTTTTGGCAGTGAATATATCCTGAGCTATATTAGCCCACAGACAGTATATTATTGGCCAGTTCAATACCATTTGTTGTTTACCCCACAGCTGTGAGCTGGCCTCTATAAATTACAGGTGAAGATTGCTGGCGATGAGGTGATTTCACAGTTGTTTGAAAGAAGACCCCAAACTTCCCCAAAGCCCCTAGTTCCCCTCCTGAGACAGGCAGCCTTTCCTGTGGAGCCTCCTGGGGTGCCTACAGCAGTGCATCACATCAACTGGGAGCAGCATCCACACCAAGCGGAGAAGTGAATGTGGGTCCTTATTCCCTCAAATGAAGGCTGTCAGATGAAGTTGCTCGTTACTGGGTGAATGACTGCACTCTGTTCCCTTTCCCGCATCCCTGCCATCGGAGTTGTGGGGTAACTTTACTCAGGAGGCAGTACGTCTCCTAAAGGTGAAATATTTCTTTCAGGAAAAGCAGCATCAAACCAATCATCAGCTTGAGTAAGAGCTTCAAAAACAAATACTTATTTCTGTGATTTTCGGTATCAGCCAGTATCATAAAAGTCAGGTCTTATGTGGTTTCTCATATTGATCTTCTGTGAATGTCCTTCATCAAAGTTTTATCTGGTAATAAAGAGGCAGTATGAAAGAGCTGTTAACAATTTATGCAACCTGGGTTTTTTGTTCCCTCACACCACTGTAAAACAGAAGCAACTCTGTTGAAATCAGTTGAGATAAATGCTTGTAATGGCAGTGTAGGAGAGGAATGAGTCTGTAATTCTTGAGCTAATTAAGAGTATTCAAAGCCACTTTTAAAGTGCTTCCTATCCTATGTCAAATCTTAGGAATCAATGATTACTTTCTAAAACATAATTTGCTCAAAATTACGGGAGGCTGTGGAAGGCTGATCCTGCTTCTAGTGAAGTTAATGGGCAACCGCTGGCTGAGGAAAAAACTCTTCAGCAGAGGTAGAAGCAGCCTGATAACAGCAGACAATTAGGTATTTCAGAGGTACATGCAAGCAAACGCAGCACCTTTAACCACGCTAACCTTATCAGTGTAGTATTGAATGTAGAAATGAAGAATTGGTGCTCACAGAATATTCCACTGTGGACCTGCCTACCCTGATATTTTATTATGTTGGATTGTTTTGTGTATCATTTGTTATCTTAATAGAGAATTTCAGTGTTACACCCAGCAATCGCAGTTTCCAAGTGTGCTGTCAAGGACAAATGTTATTTTTCCAGCAAACGAGAAACCTTTTTGAAGGGCACATTTGCTCGAGCAAACAAACAAAGCAAGTAAACAAACACCAAAGCACAGTTATTTTGTGAATTTTTTACTTAATATATGTTTCAAATGCAAAGATATTTTATGTGTAGCTTTACATGTATTTATTTCACCCATGCAATGAGATTTAAAGCAAAGTTCCAAGTGTTTTAATGAATAATACGTCTAACAAATTAATATGTGTTTCAATTAGAGACAAGAAATAAAGCTGCAATTATTTATAGAAATACCAACAGATAATTCTTGGAGGGGATTAGGCACAGATTATTAACTTTTCTAAATGTCCATTTCATATCCCTAAGTCTGGCATTCACGTAAACACTGCAGTCCCACAATAGTACTTTGCAGGAAAATTAGATGCCTCTGGCATTAATCACCTGAAAAGATTTTCCACATATCAGTATCCAGGATTATATGACACCAGATAGCCTCCGATGTGATCTGACTAGAAGAGGTATGCACAGCAATTTACATGGAAGATGTGAGACTGGACTATGTGTGTTCATTAAGAGGGTGAGAAGCAGTGCAGGATTCAAGAAAATGGTCTCCAGACAGGGGATTAAAAGGCAAATTTGACATAATCAAATGCATCTGGAAAAGCAGTTATAATATGAAGTGCAATACCAATAATTTAAAATTCAATTATTCAATTGAATAATAATAACCTTTTACTCAAGCTAATAAACCTTTGTAAGCACATGAAACGCATAAAAGTCTCTGCCTTTTTAAACAGAATAATAAAATTCATTGAATAAATGGTACTTTAATGTATAATTCAGATTTTACCATTAAGAAGATAATTTCTACTGAACTGCTTTAGTCTTTCTTTCATTCCTCAATCAAGACCGTTATAAATAGCTTTCTCAGAGATACAGAAAATGATCTCACATGACTAAAGGTAGTGTTCTGAATTCTTCCTGTAAAAAGAAAAGACGGTGTATCAGTGCTAACATGTAGCAATATGCATAAGAGGTAAATAAAGATATATGCATTTGCAGCTGAGAGGGAGCAAGTAGAGAAAGCAAGCAAGAGGCACAGGAAGGCGTTAGAAAGCATGATGTCACACGCTGGCCCTCATTTCGAGCAGGGCATTAGCAAAGAATTGGTGGATCTCAGCGTTGTCATCTGATATTAGCTGTACAGATGGCAGGGAAAAAAGGAGCTGAAATGCTGCAAGGACTGTAGTCGTATCTCATCATATATGATGACAGTACCACTTCTATGTGTATATTAAATGATATGATTTTGACTTACAGTCTTCAGAGAGCTACATGCAGAATGTTACACTTCTTTTTAGTACTCACTGAGGTTTTGTCATCCTAAGCCTCACAGCAGCATAACTTGTGATGCAGCTATTAATTTTGTTGTTATTGGTGGTGGTGTTCTTCAAAGGAGTGGAAAAAGTGGGATCCACTTGTGGAAAAGGATACTTTCCTGGCAGGGTGACTTTTCTATGGCCATCGCTCAGAGAAGCTCTCAAAGAACTTAGAAAAATTCTTGATGTGGACAAAACAAAGGGCAAAGCACAAGAACAAAGTAGAAAGAACATCGTCAGGGTCAAATGGTTGGGATAAATGTAATATACAACAGGGATATACAATTTGTTCCAGCTATCATCAAATACACCGGTGGTACATTTGGTGAGGTGAACAGCTTCCACCTATTTTTATTTTAAATCATAAAGAAAGCTGCGTGCTATGAAAAGTTTAAAGTTTAGTCAACCAGCAAAACCTTTGAAAACTGGATGGTTTCAGGCTCTTGAGCTGACCAAAGTTAGTGACTTCAACCTTTGACTGAAAAGAAAACATTTTAATGTGGAGTGTTGCTTTAACACCTCACTGGAAGTTAAAAGGTGAAATGTACCTACTGCTCTGGGGCTACTGGCCAAAGCTGCCACGTGAGCAAACCTCCTCATGCTGCTTGTGCCTGGTGACTTCCCAAAATCCATTGCAATGTCCCAGCAGCCCTGTGGGGCACCCACGGGCGTGTAATCTGGCCAGAACCACCAGGCTGTTATGTGAGCGAAGCAGCAAGAACCTACAGAGACCAATTTCCAAGACAGACTCAGGAGGGCATTTCAAAACAAAATTTTTCAGATCCCAGTCGGAAGCTCCTGAAATTCAGATTAAGATTTTATGATTATTATTTTGATTGAAAAATATAGCTACAATTTTTTTTTCCCAGCTTACCAATATCTTCTCTATACTTTTCTTCATTTTCATAATTTTTTTTTTCAAACCTCAGAGCAGTTTCTAGGTGTTTTTACTGAAAGAATATGCATTCTGCAGTTTAAATTTTTCAGGATATAAGTGAATTCATTTCCTATTACTACACCGTTACTTCAGGAAACCGTATCTTTCAGTTAATAATTGGTTCATATTTGTAAGAACTTTACAATCACCATTTAAGTGAATGAGGGTGCATCTAAAAGGTATTGTGTCGATCCTGGAGAGATTTTAACACATTCTTTATTTTGCTAGGCCAGCACCTTACTTGAAAAAATGTATCACAGCATGTAATTTCCTCAAGTAGAAAAATCATTGATACTTCAGCTTACTTCTTTAACCAATGGAAAAAAGAAGCCACAAAGGTCTTCACCACATGAAAAATAAATAAAGACAAGATAAAGAAAGAAAGATAAGGGAAGAAAGCAAAGAAAATTAACTTATCGTCTGGTCAGTATGGATTCACCAAATTTCAAGGGTAAATCTGCTGCACAATCTCCATACTACAGCTCTTGAGTGATTCAAGGAGTGTTACAGACTGCCTTGCACAGTTCTATTACGCAGAATTAATATGTATGAAAAGAATTGTGTAAAAAGAATCACATATAATAATTTCTAAAATATTAAGAAAAGACGCATATTATTATGTCACGTGTGCTTCTGCAGTCCACACACGTGGAAGCTGAAATTCTGAAAGGAAAACTTCCACTGACTGTAGAAGGGCCTGCATTTACATGAAAATATACATTTACCACTTTATATACAGCAAAAACAAGATCTAAAAACTCAGTAGATGTTTAAATGGGTATGAGGCTTTAGATATATTGGGGCAGAGGTACAGTTTAATACTCACATGTGGAGTATGTCTGAAAATCCTTTTATTATATTGCATAATCCTTCCACTGTACAAGTAAGAGGCAGAATAATAATTATAAAAGGTGAAAAAAGAGGCACTGAAACACGTCTCCTTAGAAATGTATTAGGTTATCTGAACACCCTGGATATGCCAAGAGGAAATCAAATTGATATAAAGAGTTTTTAAAAGTGAAAATACATAAGAAATGTTTTTTTCTCCCTCCCAGCAATCCAGAGAAAAGCAGACCACTGAATTTGGTTTTAAACTCTTCTTTCATCCTGTGCCCCCCATTGGTTCCATGCATTTATCTGCGGTGTAACAAGGGCCAATCAGCCTCCAAAAACCATCCCTCAGCACTGACCTCTGCAGCCCGGCGGTACCGACAGCATCCTGCACTGGTACGGCCGCCTACCACACCACATTACTTTGCAGGGTTTGGTGACAAAGCCTGAAATTTATACTCCAATGTATGTGGAGTCACATCATGCATGGCTAAAAAGGTGGTTTCCAGCGAAGCAGGAAGTGTAGCAACAGCTTCAGAAAAGGTCACTGCAAATTATGCTGCCTCATAAAGTGAGCTTACCCAGGCAGACTGAAAAGAAGACCAAAGGGCAGACCTTTATGTTTTCCTATGGCTCAGAGGAGCTTCAGATACCATAAACTCATTGACGGATAGCCTGTTTTTAATTTCAACTTCCCAGACATTAAAAAAAAAAAAAATAATTATTTTCTTTTTTGATACAACACTTGGAAGGAAATATATGTTACTTTGTTTTCTTCCTGTTCTCCAGACTTTGCATCATGGGCCTGTTCACAGAAGCAACAAATTAATTTTTCTCCTCCTGCAAAGCCAGTGTTGCCAGGTGTGGATGAGCATGAAAATGTACCCAGGGTCCAATGTCTCACCCGCCACAAAAGGAGGGCAGGACAGGGGAGGCTGGCAGGCTCTGCAACCACCCGTCATGAGGGGCTGAACTCCTGGAGAGCAGCTCTGTGGAAAGGGACCTGGGAGTCCTGGTGGACAACAGGATGACCATGAGCCAGCAATGTGCCCTGGTGGCCAAGAAGGCCAGTGGCATCCTGGGGTGCATCAAGAAGAGTGTGGCCAGCAGGTCGAGGGAGGTCATCCTCCCCCTCTACTCTGCCCTGGTGAGGCCGCATCTGGAGTACTGTGTCCAGTTCTGGGCTCCCCGGTTCAAGAAGGACAGGGAACTGCTGGAGAGGGTCCAGCAAAGGGCTACAAAGATGATTAGGGGATTGGAGCATCTTTCTTACGAGGAAAGGCTCAGGGACTTGGGGCTTTTTAGTCTAGAGAAAAGAAGACTCAGGGGGCATCTTATCAATACTTATAAATACTTAAGGGGAGGGTGCCAGGTAGATGACAAGAGTCTTTTTTCAGTGGTGCCCAGTGATAGGACTAGAGGTAACGGGCACAAACTGGAGCACAGGAAGTCCCATCTTAACATGAGGAGGAACTTCTTTACTCTGAGGGTGGCAGAGCACTGGAACAGGCTGCCCAGAGAGGTTGTGGAGTTTCCCACACTGGAGACATTCAAAACCCGCCTGGACGCTGTCCTGTGCAATGTGCTGTAGGTGTCCCTGCTGTGGCAGGGGGGTTGGACTTAGATGATCTCCAGGGGTCCCTTCCAACCCTGACGATACTGTGATACTGTGATGAGACGGGTTACTTACCCAAAACAGGTGTTATGCTCACAACACCAACTTTATGCACCTGCCTTAGAGGTTTCAGACAGTGGTTAGTCCCTGGACGCTGTTTCCATGGTCGACAGAGAGAGATGGATGCATTACTCCCAGGAGGCACTGGGTAAGGAGTGTTGCTGAAGTGGTCCATGTTATCCCAGGGTCTCTCCCTGCTGGCCAGAGTGAGCCCCAGGACATCTGCTGCATAATTTAGGCATCTAAAACAAGGTCAGTGAAGCCATGGGGTACAAATACCTTTCTTTGGCCGGCCTTTCCTCTGCAGTATGTGTGCACAGCACAAGCAGCACTATCTCTCAACATAGTATAACATTCAGACTTGCTGAGAAGGGTTGGAAGGTATGTCAGAGAAGCATCAGCACACCTACAGTGCCCTGTGCCAAACGCTTTTAATGGCAGAAAATCCTTTCTCCCTGGCTAGTAAAATGTTCCACCTCAAAACAGGGGTAGCAGGACATATTTAAAAGAAGCATCTGTTGTTTTTAGAAACAGCGTTCCAGAACCAGCTAAAAGAAAGTACCAAGTGAGTAACAGCAAACTGTTAGAGAAAAAAATCCCTTCCATCTAGAAAACACAGTTATTTTCATTATACTTCCCTTGCTTGTTCTTTGTCCTTTTTGTTTATAAAAATGTAATGGAAGTGTGCGTATGTATATATGGGTTTTTGTATTGGTCCGTGTACGTATACATATGTTCCCTATAGGATCAACAGAGACTATTAATGGTTCCTAAATTGTCTGGCATAGACTAATGTGAATGGCACTGATGGGAGAGCTGAAGCATCCAGAAGAACAAAACCTTCACTTTGGGAAATTCATTCAACCGAGTACAACTTGGTTAGGATAATGCCTTTCCATAGGCACCTCTGTGCACAACGGTCCTGTATATCTTTCAACCTTCTCTTTCCAGTTGGGAAATAACACTGGTTGTAAGGTGGTGTTTGTGTGTTCTGTCCACACACAAATGAAGTTACAGAGATACTAACCTTGAAATCAATTAATCAAAAAAAATCCCCTCTAAGCATGCTTGTGTGTGCATTTGTGTATGCGTATGTTTGAGGGTATTCAGGAAGTTTTTGCAACACTTTGCAATGTAGTATCTAAGGAATAGGTGTGAGCTGACTGAAAAGTACCATATTCCACTGCAAATAAAATGCTGGTAATTTAACATCGAAGCAGGACTTAAAACACATGGTGCTAAATTATGTTGCTTTTGAATTTTTTGTACATTAGTTTTTCTGGGCGTTTTTCAGTGTCAGATGTCACAAAGTTCATTGGGACCTTTTATTAAGCAGTGTGAGGACTTAAAATATGGAAGAATTCCAATTTGTGGGTTTTTATTCAATAATCATGCAAGCAGATGCATTCATTTTCTGTTAGTCACTAAAAGTTTAGTAGCTCTTGCAGTGAACTATTTGAAATGCATTCTTTAGCCCATCACAAAAGAAAATGCATTAAATTCTACACAGCCTGATCTCTTTAAGAAGATTTATAGATCTGATACCAAAATGAATACTTTTGGAGTTCAGTCTGGCCCAGATGGTTATAGAAGACTCAAATGGAAAAGTGCAGGGAATTTTCACACCCAATTGTCTGGGCTGCTCCTAGAGACTGGGGGTGAAACACAGCTGGTTCAAAATTTATCTTAAGTTCAGAAGTTTAGTAGTTGGTTGTTTATCAAAAGCTGATGTATATGTTTTACCTCTCCCTGTCAATCTCCATATTTTATTTGGATAAGTTAATGTAGCAGTCTTACTATGAGTTTTCTAATAGCCTTTTCTTACACTGTGTGAAAACATAAAGCCAGTGTCTCAGACTTCAGGTACTACATTTTCTAACCCTACTTGGAGGACCAGAGGTTTCTGTGGTCTAATGATCCCCCAGGGCTTGGAGAACAGAAGCAAATGAATACTTTTAGTTAGAGTTGGTAAGTTTTCAGTTTTGCAAAGCCCCTATCAGGGATAGATTCAATGTATTTCTCATCGGGCTCAAAGTTTCAAATTTACAGCAGTTAAGATGTTTCATCTTCCTTGAACTGGCATGCAGATATTTGAGTGCACAGGTGAGAAAACTCGTCCAGCATGTCGAAATCCTCATAAGGACTAGTCTTAGGGGAGGATGTGGAAATTCACCAGGGACTCAGAATTCCCTCTGGTGTATCAGGTATCCATTAGGGAGGCTATTTAATGTTCTTTAGCTAGGCTAATATGTTGCAAATCAGTGACATTTCAAGAATCATCCGTGAAGCTAATAGCTCTTCTTAGTAAGTCATTTTCACATTTGCATCAATTTAGGATAGTCTAGATTTGGATAAAGATAAAGCATCGCTTTTTCTCTTGCCAGTGTTGCCAGGGTGATAAGTCACCAAACTGGGATTTCTCCAACAGTCCCCCTCTCTCTTGTACTCCCCAAATGAGCAGTTGGCTATTCTGAGCAGGACCTAGGCTTGGGTGCATATTCAACAACAAATACACAGCAGAAATGCCCCACGCCTGCCATGCCATAGTTCAGACTAGCAACAGTATGTTTTAAAAGACCGGATAAATAATAAATATAAGGGGGGTAAGTGGGGAAGAATTGCCACTTCAGAGGCTACTGCTAGACATCCAGTCACTTTAGTAAGAATCCAGGACAGCTTATGTATGGTTTCTTTTATCCTAGCTATCTGCATTTTCTCATTAATTCTGTTACCTTTTTCTTTTCATTTGTCCTTCCTCCTTGTTTTATTATGTTCTCTCTTTTCTATTGCTATCCACTCTCCTTCCTTTTTTTGTTTTGCCTCTTTGTTTCTTATTAACAAGTTTCAACATTTTTAATTAAAGTTGACTGCTTGACTGATGTCAGTTCAACCCTCCTTTTCTGAATTTGCCCTGCAAAACAAGTTAATCATTAGCAGAGGCCTGTCTTCATCAACCACACAGGGGGATAGCAAAAAAAAAAAAAAAAGAAGAAGAAGAAGAAGAAAAGAAAAACAACAAGTAGAATGAGTAGGTACTTAATGCCGTCTTTGCCTCAGTCTTCAGCAGTAGGACCAGTTGTTCCTTGAGTTCCCTAACCCCTGAGCTAGAATACAGGGATGGGGAGCAGAATGAAGCCCCTGTAATCCAAAGGGAAATGGTGAGGGACCTGCTTCAGCACCTGGAGGTGCACAAATCTATGGGGCCGGATGGGATCCATCCAAGGGTACTGAAGGAGCTGGCGGAAGTGCTCACCAGGCCACTCTGCATCATTTATGAACAGTCCTGGATAACCGGGGAGGTCCCAGCCGACTGGAGGTTGGCAAATGTGACACCCATCCATAAGAAGGGCCGGAAGGAGGATCTGGGGAACTATAGGCCAGTCAGTCTGACCTCAGTGCCTGGGAAGGTCATGGAACAGATCATCCTCAGTGCCATCACACGGCACATGCAGGAGAACAAGGTGATCAGGCCCAGTCAGCATGGGTTTGTGAAAGGCAGGTCATGCCTGTCAAACCTGATCTCCTTCTATGATGAGGTGACCCGCTTAGTGGATGAAGGAAAAGCTGTGGATGTTGTCTACCTGGACTTTTGCAAGGCTTTTGACACCGTTTCCCATAGCATTCTACTGGAGAAACTGGCTGCTTGTGGCCTGGACAGGTGTACCCTTCGCTGGGTAAAAAACTGGTTGGATGGCCGTACCCAGAGAGTGGTGATAAATGGAGTTAAATCCAGTTGGTGTCCAGTGACAAGTGGTGTCCCCCAGGGATCGGTGCTGGGACCGGTTCTCTTTAATATCTTTATTAATGATCTGGATGAGGGGATCGAGTGCACACTCAGTAAGTTCGCAGACGACACTAAACTGGGGGGGCGTGTTGATCTGCTTGAGGGTAGATTGGCTCTGCAGAGAGATCTGGACAGGCTGGACAGATGGGCTGAGGCCAATGGTATGAGGTTCAACAAGGCCAAGTGTCGGGTCCTGCACTTGGGTCACAACAACCCCATGCAGTGCTACAGACTGGGGGCGGAGTGGCTCGAAAGCTGCCTGGCAGAGAAGGATCTGGGGGTGTTGGTGGACAGCCGGCTGAGTATGAGCCAGCAGTGTGCCCAGGCAGCCAAGAGGGCCAACAACATCCTGGCCTGCATCAGGAATAGTGTAGTGAGCCGGAGTAGGGAAGTAATCATCCCCCTGTACTCGGCACTGGTGAGGCCTCACCTCGAGTACTGTGTTCAGTTTTGGGCCCCTCACTACAAGAAGGACATTGAGGTGCTGGAGCGTGTCCAGAGAAGGGCTACCAGGCTGGTGAGGGGTCTGGAGGACAAGCCTTATGAGGAACGACTGAGGGAGCTGGGGTTGTTTAGCCTGGAGAAGAGGAGACTGAGGGGTGACCTTATCACCCTCTACAACTACCTGAAGGGAGGTTTTAGAGAGATGGGGGCTGACCTCTTCTCCCACGTGGCAAGTGATAGGACAAGAGGAAACGGGTTCAAGTTATGTCAGGGCAGGTTTAGATTGGATATTAGGAAGCATTTTTTCACTCAAAGGGTTATTAAACATTGGAATGGGCTGCCCAGAGAGGTAGTGGATTCACCATCCCTGGAGGTGTTTAAGAAAAGGGTAGATGAGGTGCTTAGGGACATGGTTTAGAAGTGGGTGTTTTTAAATCAGGGTAGGTTAACGGTTGGACTTGATGATCTTAATGGTCCCTTCCAACCTCACTTATTCTATGATTCTATGATTCTATGAGTGGAAAATGGTGAACAAGCCTCAGGAAACAGTAACTAGCCTGAAGAGCAGAATATACTTTGCACTTAGTGGCGTTTTTCTGTGCCCTGTAACTCATAAATCCTCAGCCTCCAATATGATTCTAGATGGACATTTATGTTAGGCAACTACTGAAGGGCCATTGCAAATGTTAAAGACATAGAAAAGAGTCTATGCACAACTGCGAACAAACAAGAAGTCCTGTCCTCACCTGACTTATTCTCCAAAGGTCCCTTCATGTTCCCAGTGAAGGTCTGCATAAATTCACTGCCTCTGTTACCTGTATTTTAGAAATGAGGAATTTCAGTCGTCCCCCCGGTTGTCATATTGCTACAGAATGATTTAGAAACGTATGAAAACTGGAATAGATTCTCTTGTCTAGCCCCAGATTTTGCCACGTACTGTAGAAGGTGAGATTTATGTCTAGTTCTCTGTTTCTGCTGTAAAAATATGCCCACCTCACTCGCTTTCACCTGTGTGTAATACACTTCCAGTCTTTGGTGTCAGTCCTTTAAAAGGGAAGCTGCAGTCTGAGGCTGGAGAAATGATGCGTGGCCACAATTACAGAAAGCGGTAACAATTACGCTGTTCACAGAGAGGTACTCACTTTAACTTCAGGACAGGAGGCAAAAAGGTAGGATAAGGAAAGGGAAGGCAACAGGATCCAGTAAAGAATCAGAGATTTTCTTGCCTGGTTTGAACTGACCTAGCTGATATGCATGTGTGGTGTGAAGCTCAGCACTGCCCTGCCATGACTGTCAGGCAACTTTTTTTGGGGGGGGGGTGGCTTTCCTTGCATGGGGTACTCACCCCAGCAAAGCAGGACCAAGGGAACTGCTCCTACAAGCCTCACCTCCCATCTGAGTACAGTGGGAACTGTAGGCGTGCAGAAATGAAGAGGGCCGGACCGGGCGTACCACAGGGCGCTGTGGTATAAGATATGATAATAGTATGATGGCATAAGTTATCCACTAGTTCCAGAAGGAATCAATCAGGGCTGAAAATAACCATGTTGCTTACTGCTGGGTGCCTGCAGGTGCAGCCAGCTCCATGGAAGGTGGTGCTGCATCAGTTTGGCATTTAAGGGAAGGATACGAAAACTCTCCTGCCTCCGAGGAAAACCTCCTGTTTCAGGATCCATAGAAACTCAGAGACAGATCTGAACTATTACAATCCGTTTTAAAGCTCCTTCTCAGTCTGACACTACAAAACATAAATCAAACCACTGTATAGCATCACTGAACAAATGCAGTTAGAGTCTTATTACATAAAAGCAGGCAAATAATATGACTAGAAGGGCATTTTAATACATTATACTCGTTACTTGGTAGTTTGATGTCAAATATATGAAATATTAAGCAAGATATAATAATCCCTCTAGTAATGTAAAAATGTTCACATTTTTAATCTAGAGATCTCACTGATGAGGCATGATTGTTCAACATCCTAGAAGGCAGCTTTCTAAATTATGCTATTCCCCATGGCAAGTGAAGGACAGATCACAGACTTAATGGAAGGAGCATTTTCGTTTTCCCTGTTGAACAATGGGATTTACATTTCAGCCCTCCAGCAAGCAGAGTTACTCATGATACCTTCTAAATTAGTACCACCTCATAAGTCGCACCCAGGGTACCTCCTAAATTAACAAGTAATACATTTAGGAATCCCTGAAAGGCTTATTATCTCCTGTCTAATATATCATTAGCACCGTATATAATTTCTGACACAGTGTGCCCACCCCTTCTTTTAGTGAAAGATTCCCATAGGTTAAATAGGGCATTGTAGGGGTCCATTTCTGGCTTCCCATTAGACTTCTGTATCTGCAGAGGAATTAAGGCTAACTGGAAAAGAATCATTCCCCTGGCCTTTCAGTTTATGTGCTTTTGTAGCCACAGAATAACGGCAGAATTGCCAGTCCGTTATATTATCATTTCTATTTGATGGTATAAAAGCAAATGCTATATTCATAACCCCATCTTCAGATGAAAGAGAGCTGTCATTCCAAGGTTAGGATGTTTGCTTCTGTATCCCAAGCCCTCCTGGCTGTTTTAGATACCTACGCTGCCGCAGTCATCTTTGAGCTGCTCGTGCACCTCTGTGTCACCACTCAGGACAGCGGCAGGAAACAACACAGGGAGAAGAAGTGCTGATATAACAGTTCCCGTTGGGAAGTAGCTGCTCATTAATATGCTCTCAGGCTGTCATACTTTGAGATGCTGGTCAAAGGTGTTTGCAAAGCCGGAAATCAAGAAATGTTCACCTCTTCAGCCTTGTCTGCTCTAACAATTTAACTCATTGCTGACAAAACACATCAGCAGCTGGAGCAGCTGGAGCAGCGCTCACACAGGTTTAGCCAGAGCGCGGAGATACAGCTAACAGCTTAATACATCCCCCACAACCCTCCTCTGAGCTCCCCCACTGTCTCTGTGCCTGTGGCACCCGCATCCAGTTGCTTCAAAAGGCTTCGTTCGCTTAACCTCTGTCAGCTGCCTTCATTCCAAGTAGGGGGCTGCCAGCAGCAGAAAGCTGTTTCTAGGCAAACTGGATCCCTGCGGGCATTTGCTGTGACAAAGGTGCCTGACACTGGGCCTGGCCATGGCAGGCAGAGGTTACAGCGATCCCTCACTTCCCTGAGGCGGTTCCCACGGCCGCTGTTTCCAGCAGAGGCCTCGCTGAAGTTCAGCTACTTTCCCTCAGCAGGTGTAAGGCAGAGCAAATGCTGAATCTTCTGACTTCAGAAGGGATGTCCATCACTTTATTTCTTTAGTTTTTATTGCACTAGCCAGGAAGACTTGCATCTATGAGCTTTTAATAACGTTCTTAACTGTAGCTAATAAGCATGGCACAAAGATGCCCATCATCTCCTTGGAAATGGGCGGCGAAGAGTTTATACAATAGGAGGGTGGCATTTTTTTCAGACTCACAAGAAGACATACATTCTGTTTCCTTCTGGAGATACCTTCCAGCTGCTCAGTGAGGTGACAAAGAAACAAACCCGTCTACAGACTCCCTGTTACATCTTTTGTGGATAGCCACCATTTGCATTATAAACATTTTAACAAAGATGCATTGAGCTAAATTTAACCCTATGACTTTGGTGAGTTTAGTCCATTGACTTTGTGGAGGCAAACACAGAGCTGAGTCTTGTTTTTGATTAAGCTCACGAGTACAAAGAACTCTCTCAAAAATTGTCACTGTGGGACCTCAGCCAGCAGAGCCCCATAACCAAATAATGGGAACTTGTTATCACTCTTTGATTCTGAGTATCTGTTGGCTAAATATGCACAAAATGAGTATCTCTTATTTTTAACAGATAATCTTGTTGCATCTATTTTTGAAGAACAAAGACACCACTCTCCATTTTTGAAGGTCCCACTAACTAACTTAAATACGGTAGATTGAATTCCAGAATGACTAAATTTGATTTGTAATGAGAATCAGATCAACAGCTTTTTCTTATCTCAATGTAAATGTCCCTCATCTATGTGAATTAGGAGTCTCAGTCAACTCTGAGTTGACTCTCACAAACTCCCAGAATTCAATTTCCTGAGCAGGAGACAGTATAGATTAGTTTGATTTATAATAAATTTCAACCCTCCCAAGGTAGCTACTGCCAGCAGTGTCTCCTCTTTCAGAGCTGTAGATCTTAGAATATAGGAGTCAGATACTGAGGTTAATAATTAATGTGAAGCCTCCAGATCTTATAGCTATTCCAATCTAAAGCAATCATACAAAGTTCCAAGAAGCCAAAAAAGAGACAGAAAGAAAGTCACAAGAAATGCATCCTTGATGCAGCCTATATGTGCTAAGGCAGTGATTCAGGTACTTCAGTGCATTCATCCATTACTGGTAGAGACTCAGATTCATATTCTGAACCCATGTAGAAGCTGACTTCATTTCTTGGAGTTCAGGTCTCTTCATAGCAAACACTTCATCACAAGTTTTATCCCTTTCTGAAATTCAAATTTAGACCCTTGATTGCAAAGATCAGGTCTGCAATATGAAGCATCTCAGCTACCACAGAGCATCTGTTGCCCCAGAATCCCACACCATCTAGTTCCAAAAGCCTCGCCTCCATGTGTCATTAATGAGTCTAGGAACAGTAGCAGAGGACGTAGAGGACAGCTTGGAAGTCTGCAAATTAACAGAAAACCAAAGTTTAACACCCACATCAGAGAAATCGCAGGGATTCTGTAGTACATGTGCAAAAAGCATAGGTGCCTGAGCAATGGTCTAACGAGGAAAATGAGGAGATGCTCAAGTATGTCAAGTAAAACATTTTCCCTACAAAGAGGGATGTCTTAGTATGGTGAATTTTTTTAATGGGACCTATTAAATGTAATACTGCCTGGGCTAATGATGTTAGACTTTCCATCCTGCAAAATGTCCTTAAGGAATATGTTGAGCATCCAGAGGGAGGTCATAGGACAGGGAATCACCTTATCAAAACTGCATTCTTACTCTGTCTTGGACATGTTTTGGGCGAACTCTTTAAAAGAATAAGGGTGTTTGAGTAAGAGCTAAAAATATTAGATGCATAAACATGGATGTGTGAATTACAGACTTAAATCCACCAGAATTTTTTGCAGAATGACTACACCTGTATTTTATGAGTTCTGTCAGGTTCAATCTTTAGAAATGAGTTTCAAGATCTACTGATGAAAGGCATTATAAAAATTCATAATATTGATTAGACTTTTCTGTTATAATTGCTTCAGATAATATAATGTATAAAGGCATTCAGAGATGTAATGAACAAAGTGAAAAGAACTATGCATAGAAATATGGATCGAAACTGATGCCAGATTTGCACAAGTAACAGAAAGCTCTTTTACGAGGTGGCAGAAATACAGCATAGAAAAGAGATTGGACAGCAGCTGTTTGGTCACTTGCACACTCATGATTCATGATGTCTGTCTCACTAACGGACTGCTTTATAGTGGACTGATCCTTCACCTAGTGTCCGAGCGTGGGATCCTGCTATGCCAAGAGAAAGAAACCTTTTTTTTTTTTTTTTTAACAGGCAACATCTTTATTTAAGACACTCAAGAAATGTTTTTTTTTTTCAGGAGGCCTGTATGCACATTTGGGTACAAAGGCTGGGCCGGAGGAAAGGCTGGGTTCGATCCTGCCGTCCTTAGCTTAGTGCTGCATGGGGGCTCTCAGATTTGCTGCCATCGCTGCAGCAGAGCAGGAGACAGCGAAAAATCAGCTTGCTTCCGTAGGGGAGTACGCGGCAGATGGCACTGTTGCTTTAGCAGTCCTGCATTCGTCTCTTTTTCCCTTTGTAGAAAGTCTCAGGTACATTTTTCCATCCTACCCCCCCCTCCTTCTGTGGGATTTTACTCCATTTTCTGTGATCAGGTCCATCCACACCCGAGCACGATGCCACAGCACCGTGGTCCCCCGGTGCGAGCATCTCCTCCTGGGCAGCTCAGCATCCACCCCACGCCTTGCTTACCACCAAACCCACTCCTAGCAGTTGCTTTATGTAGGGAAAACCTTGCATTTGCATAATAATTTATTCCCATTGGTTCCCTTGTATGCCCAATTTAATTAGTTTGTAACATTTCAGTAGTGTTTTTCTCAGATGTTAATAGCATGTTGGGGAAGCTGAGCACGTTTCTGCCATGTCTTTTCACTTGCAGCGTGCACGGACTTTTATCTCTTTCCATAACTTTGTCTCAGTGATTTTTTTCATTTGGTTTTTCATGCTAGATGCCTTGATGCTTATCTCCGTTCATTTTATAATTCCTACGCCAAACAATTTTTTAAAAGGCTAATATTTCTGGGTTTCCCTTACCCCTTTATCATCAGTCATTTAGATGTTAAATTAGTTTAGAGTTTCCTAGATGTGTTTTAATTAGAGAGATACTTGTTTATTTACCACTAGCTGCATATGCATGAGCTGGCTTTTTAATGCAGTCCTATCCTGAAAGCTTTCACTAAAATCAACCAACATCAAGGTAACTGGAAACTTATTGGAAATTTAGTCATTAAAATCAAAATAACTGAGGAATTGCAACCGCTTTATGTCTGTCCTGGCAAATGTTTACCCAAACAGGACTCTGCCCTGTTAAAAAGCACAGGCTTGGTGCCAAAATGTGTAACCCTGAGGTGTCTGGCCACCTGCATGGAAACCGAACCCCTCCATCTGGCACCATTTCTGCAAAAAAAAAATAGTTTAGTGTTTCAGATTGGGGAGGTGAGTGTCCCGCAAGGGGAATGGGAGCTGCCGAAAACAGTTAATAGGAAACATCAGGCACAGAGGGGTGTCTGGATCTCAACCCGCCAGCTCAGGTCCTGTCACCTGAACCAAAGTTGCAGGCAAGATCTGCTGTGCCCCTCGATGGGACAGGTAGGACTCTTGTATGAGGGTAGTGACCCACATTTCTTCTTTGCTTGAGCTGGATATGGATCACTGTTTTTCTCCGGAATGTGGGAGGAACATGAGGTGTGGGTGCTTGCACGTACTTAGTACTTGTCCGAGAAGTAGGAAACCTTCCCCCCAGGCTGAGATTGCATATACCTATTTTTACCTCTTCCTGTGGAAGTGGTGGAATTGTAGAGAAAGAAAAGTGACTTTCATGGAAGATACAGTATCAAAGCAAGCCTGACTTAAGATCCTGGAATTATTACCCCTTGGGTGGTTGAAGCATTGCTCTTCTTTGGACCCCAGCCTCCCAGCATGTTGGGTCAAAAAGGAGGTACTTGGTAAAGGTGCCACCAGCATTAAGTGACTATTGAGTTCACAATCACATGTTTGATATTAGGTGCTAAATCCTGTTTTGGTAACTAATGTTATTTCTATGCTGTGGAAGTCAGTTCTTCCCACCTTCTGTGTTGAGGAAAACTGTAATCATGTACTACTGTCATTTTGAGACAAACCTTGCTGTCCATCATCCTTTCGCAGAGTCTCTTTGTGCCCTGAGTTTCTTACAGGGTGATACAGTGAAATTCAGCATATCCCAGTTTATATCTGGGCTCACCAGGATTACTGGAAGTACTACCTTCCTCATCACTTTTGCCTTGTAGCTTCAAGCTGGAAGCATATTTCAGCCTCAGCAATTTAAGACAGACAGATTTTTGTGTCTGTCTGAAGCCCACATGTCTTCCAGAACTGTAAATTTAAATGAGCCTTAAGACAAGAATGATAAAATGTAATCCTTGGGGATGCACATGGGAGCAATGGACTGGCTGAATCGGGAACGCCCATGGCCGTGGGTGCAGGGGCCTCCTGGCTGCTAGGACAATGGAAAGTATTGGAACTACTAATTTGGCATGAAATCCTAAAAGTCTGTGGTGCCCTTTTGTCACTCTGTAAATGTTTGGTCCTGTTGTTTGTTACACGAGTTAATTGACATTAGGGGATTTAGGGAATGAAAGATTAGGTCCTCCCTTCAGTTTTCCTAGAAGTGCAGGGCTGTTCCTTACAGCACAGAAATGTTCATTCTCTTTAGGCAAGAAGCGTTGCCCTTTTGGTTTGCTTCTGGCTGCATTTAGCATCAAAATTAATCTTACTATGAAAGCAATCTCAAGAAAAAATTGTGTGCGTGTGTTTTCTAAGAGAATGAACATGGAAAAAAAATCAGGCAGAGCAAAGCAAAATAAATGCAAAACCTGTAGATTTAATTATGTAATCCTTACTCACGTTAATATTAACTGGAACTATCCACATGAGTAGATGTTGCAAAAGCAAATCAGTATCTCATAGGCATGCTTTTGTTTGAAGACAGCTGGAAAACAATGTATTCTTTAATGACATATGCATGTTAATACAAATTGTATACTCTCCACTAATCTAATACTCATGAAATGAGCACATCCATCACGGAAATTAAACAATAACTTCTTACTTGAACAAATTCTGCAATGAATATGTTACAAAAATAATTAAGAGATAATGTCAGTTGGCTAGAACTTTATCATAAGAGAATGGTCTCCATTTGTGAGATTAAAAAAGCTCAAGACAAACCATGGACAGTTATAAAATAAAGTCACAGGCATGTTTTTTCAAACTATGAGACATATTCTTTAACAATATTTTATTATAATGATATTGTTTCTATTACACCAATTGATTGAAGGATGTTTTAGACAGCTGACTGACAATTGTTCTCTGTAACATTTCAGAAAGTCTGGATCTTGATTAGCTTCATGAGCAATTATTTTTTTTTCTCCTAGCCAATAGAAGTCAGCTCTATCAATAAAATAATAATTTTTTATTAATGTGCTATATATTTTTTAAGAAGGAGGACATTTGATTTCTTTATATAGCCAATTAGACATGACAAGACATGCTTTGAATACATCACCACCCACTCATTTCTTCAGCAATGTCCATAAGAAAGAAATACAAGAGGTATTTTCAAGCATCAAAAAAACTCTTGCTAATGTTTGTTTTCAAAGTCAGGAAAAGGGCGTTTTGGTTCTTATTTAATCTCAAGCTTTTCCTTGGGGCAGAAAACATTGATATTTTCATTCCTCTTAGGTACACTGGACTTTGCCAGATTTTCTTCATATTGGCTGAATAGACTGCCTCATCTCCTGCGCTGCAAAGACAGGCAATGTTCTGCAAAAATACAAAATGCCTAACAGCCTCCAGGAATCTGCACAGAGCTGGAAGCCAGTGTTTAACTCCCACTTCTGCCAAGCCTTGTTTATGTTTCTTAATAGTTACCAGCCTTTGTTTTAGACCTACAGCTACCATTCTAGGAAGCTGTCGGGGTTTAGTCCCTGCTTTTACAAATAATTTAAGCGAGAAGTTGCACAGATTTGCTTCACATAGAGATGGAGCCAGAAATCCGGATTCAAATTTTCAAAACCCTGATGTGATCGGAAAGTGTAACACCATGTAACACCAGTCAGAGTACTGGCTATGAGAAACACAAGTTCATTTCTCTACCATAGCCTGTGAAAATCAAACTCTAATTTTTCGTCTCACAGAGAATCCTGCTACACGCTCAATTTAAGCTGATTGCATGGTATAGCTAAGGAGAAAAAAAGCTGGAAAGCCTTAGTGCTTGTTGGTGAAGATGTTTCATCTTTAGCAAGAGTTTCACGCACCTGTGAGAGCCATTAGCAAGAAACCTCTTAGGTAGGCTCCTTCACCTCACTTCTAGGTGACCATGTAGGTGCTTCTGCATGTACAGGTGGGTTCTTTTGTGCTCACTTTGCACCTTCTCATTTCTTTTTGTGTATGATGGTATTGCTTCAATAGCAAGGGGAAAGGGACCTTCCACCCCAGATTAGTTTATGAGCTAGTTTATGAGTTATGCCAATCACTCCTTTGTCAGGGTCACAGTGGAGGAGAGAATTGAACCTTGGTTTCTAATTTCCAAGGTGAGACCTTTCAGCCTTAGGTATACAAATGGAAAGAACGCAGCATAATCTCTTTCTAAGGAGAACTAGTGAGTGTTCTAGGTTGCGTAGACAGGCAGTTCTGACTCATGACAACTGGTACTTTCAGAGCCCATCCACCACAACAAGCTCCTCACACATGGGAAGCTGGTAGGCACAAGTCCCAGCAGCTTGCAGAGTTTTGACGTCTCTGAGATCTGATGAAGGTAAGCCCCCTGCTAATTGCTATTTGGACTTAAATCCAAGCTGAAGTTTAGATGCAAGCTGAACCAATTTTTACCTTCTCCAGATGTTGTAAATGTTCTGATTGATGATATAAATGCCATTAGCACTAAGGATTCTTGGTTTGGGTGGGGTTTTTTTAGATAGCAGTTGTACACAATGAATGATTCAACTCATTATTTTTACTTTGACATTGTCATTAACTGTAGCTATAAAAATGCATTTTACCTCTTTTAGAATACAGACCTAATCTTGCTTTCATTTAAGTTAATGGCTAAATTGCTATTGACTGTGGTGGGAAGAGCTCTATGCCCCTATATATTTAACTGCCGTAATGTAATTGCTTCACTGTATGGATCAGTGTTTGTAATACAGGATTTAAGTTAATAATCCTTTTTATATTGCTGTATGTGTGAAAGGCAAGCTTATAATACAGAAATAATATGGTCAGTGTTGGCAGTATGAAAGATTAAATCATACAACTTAACATTTTCCGTAATAAACGTGAAGTTTCTAATTAGAATTAGAACTAAAGTGAGCACTGTCTATGGATTTATCTTAACTCACAAGGACTATCTTCTGCTTTATAATGTGAATGCAGCTTTTATAAATTGAAAAGAAATAATGAACTTCCAGGTGGAATGAGGGTGTCAGAGTAACTGACAAGTTAGAGCTTGAAGCTCATTGGTGAAGAGGGTTTAAAAATATAACCTTGCTCACATTCTGCCTCCTTTGATAGGCTCAGGGCTTCACCTCTGTGAAGGAAAAGATGTGGTACATCATGTTTTGAAGAACATAAGCAGATTTGATAGAAGTCTGGAACTAAGGACGTACGTTCATGAAAATGCAAATTTAAGACTGCATGGATTTCATTCCCATCTCTTAAGCAACCATCTTGGACTGTCTTCTTTTGGAAAAAAACACCCATTGCAGATAAGTTCATTGTTATCTGTTTGGATTCTGAATTTTCTTGAATCAATAAATACTTCTGAATTTCTAACAAGCATGCAAAATATTTGTTAATGTTGCACAACGCCATCGAAAAGGGGCAAATCAGTTTACACAGTATTATTTGTGTAGTCAGAGCAAGCATATATTCAGCATCACAAACCTGAAATCTATTATTGAGGTCATAGGGCGTGAGTAGATCAAGTGGCTGATAACAGAGACAATATTTCTCCATTCAGTTTGCTACATAAGTAAATATGCTGTCTAGTAGATAAAGTGGAATCAGAGTATAATTTGGAAAACATAAAAAGCCTAAAACACACTGGAGCTAGTTGTCTAGAGAATTCCACGGCTAAACCTCCCATTTCACAAGGAGCAGATAGCTCTGGTTCATGCTGCCACTGCCAAAATAGAGGACAACCACACAACACTGAAATACTCATTAGCACAGGCAGCGGTTTACCAGCAATATCACTCAAGCACATGTTTACTAGCGAACATCCTACCCCTCATCCGTAGCACAGTCACTATTCACATGTCCAACTAGCACTGCAGTCTCCCTTATGTCCTGCACTGGGGAGTGTACCCCCGAAGAAGCACCCCTGCACAAATAATTTGGCTGAACCTGTGAAATGAACGGTCTCCTCCTCTTGCCCTCATGTAAATATAGAAGGTGATGGTGGCATGGGATTATGCAAGGATGGGGTTGCTGGATCTGCATTTACTCCCTGTATACTTGAGCTTGGGGATGCTGCTTTCTGTGAACATGCCTCTTAAAAGTAAAACACATCTCTAATGCTCTCTGGCTTGTATATATATGTCTTTGCATAAGTAATTAGCCAGTCAAAAACTGGTAAGGACCATGGACCCAGCCTTTATTAGAAGCGTGTATGCTTATTTGCAGAACATAAGCCTCTGAGATGTGATCAAACCGAATTTCCTCCCACCCTCCTTCCCTTTTTCTCCCTTCTGAAAATAA
This sequence comes from Pluvialis apricaria, assembly GCA_017639485.1. Classification (NCBI taxonomy): domain Eukaryota; kingdom Metazoa; phylum Chordata; class Aves; order Charadriiformes; family Charadriidae; genus Pluvialis; species Pluvialis apricaria. Next base: position 114,482,503 of record CM030008.1, on the reverse strand, counting down.
ATAAATAATTGTTTTCTCAGCAGTTGACGAGCTCTCGAAACAGAGTAGGAAATGCCTCCCTTTCCCTCCCTCCCTCACAAAGCTGGAGACTGACAATTAGGGCATGTCCTAAGACATGAGACATTCTTCAAGCTTTGGGGTGGGAGGGTATTGCTTTTGAGAAAGCATCTTCTGCTTCCACAAAGAGCCTGCTAACCTCTATGCTAATGTATAAAGAGACAGTAAGATAAGTGCCCTCTCCCTTCCCTAGCTCTTTCTGAAAGAAAGACTGCCCATACCCACTTTCAGATGGTGGCAGGCTGTAAACCCTGGGAGAAGAGAGGCATATGAGTGCTCTCTATCCGCTTCTCCTGTCTCAAGGACTGCAGACCTAAGGCACAGCTCTGCTCACAAAATCTCTGCTCTATCTTCTGGCATACGCAGCTCTCTTTGCAAAGCCCAGATCCACATGCTTATTCCACTGAGAGCCTACAGGCAGCTCCTCACTGCATTTCAGAGTAAGATGGAATTAGGACGCAAATTTTCCATGCCCCAAGCCAAAATGTCAGGATGAAAACCTGCATTCAGACACAGCATTTCGTCAATCTCCAGCAACTGACGGGGCAGAAAACATAGATGTCTCCTGCCTCCCAGTGCCTGGACTGACCCACACTCCATACTGTTGCATTAAACTTCCTTTCTGCATCTAGATCATTATCTACTAGCCTTTGGAGTGCTTGCATTAGCAAAATTAGCTATACGGATATGAACCAGGAGTTTAGGGTGGTAATATAGAAACAGTTTTCTAATTCTAATTAGTTCTACTCAGTTTTATAAGATTTTGTAAACTTTTGCTTTTCTTTCATCCTGGACAGTTAAATTTCCCATGCAAATAAATCATTTCAAAGAAGCGTAGTATCATAGAAAGGTTGTATCAGAAGGGACTTTTGGAGGTCAACTAGTCCAACATCCTGCTACAAAGCAGAAATTATTTCAAAGTCAGATCAGGGTTGCTCAGGGCCTTTACCTGTCAAGCTTTAAAAAACCCCAGTGGTGGAGTTTCCACAAACTTTCTTGGCTCCAGGACTTCAACATTTTTGCTGTGAAGAAAAGCTTCTTTTATATCCAGTCCAAATTTCCCTGGATGCAACTTGTTATTGTAGTTCACTTTGTGCCTCTGAGAAGCGTTTGGTTTCCCTTCTCTATAACACCTCCTTAGGCAGTAGAAGGTAGTTAGTTATCTCTTTCCTTGACCTTCTCTTCTGCAGACAAAGCAAGCCCAGCACCCTTTACACGTGTCATGTCCTCCAGCTGCCAACTACCTTGATGGCCCTCTACTGAACTTGGTCCAGCTTCTCCATGGTATTTCATGTGCAGACTCTCCAGTACCATGTAGGGGGGCATAATCACGTTTCCCAGCCTGCTGGCTGTACCTGTGCTAAAGCAGCCCAACATGAGGTCCACCTCTGTTGCTGCAAGGGTGCATTGCTGACTCTTGTGCAATTTGTTGTTCATCAAGGCCTCAAGTCCTTTTCTGCAGAGCTCCCTCTCTGCCAGTCCCTAGCCTGTGCTACAGCATAGGATTACCTCGTCTCAGGGGTAGGACCTTGCATTTGCCTTTGAACTTCATGAGGCTCCTGTTAGCCCATTTCTCCTGCTTGTGGAGCCTCATGTGAGTAGCAACCATGCCTTTCACTGCACTGATGCCTCAGCCTAATTTAGCTCTAGACACAAGCCTGCTGGTGGTGCTTATCAATCAGGGCAGTGATGGACATCATTCAGGGCATGTTAAGTGGTATCAAACCCAGTATTGCTGGTTTACTTCAGTTACACTTTCTTACATGCCAGCACAATGCAGCAAAATCTGAATTTCTGTGGACTCTATTTTCTTAAGTTTTGGTGGTGGAGGTTGTTGTTGTTTTATCTCTACATCTCTAGCAGAAAATCCATGGAAGCGTTTCCACCATCTTCATGATTTATAAAAAGCAAACTTACTTCTGCATCACGTTCAACCAAAACATCTGTTTAGCAGGAATTTAGTAGTAACAGTAGTAGTGCTAATGCTACTGAATGAGGTAGTTATTATTTTCTTAAAGCTCTAAGTATTAAAAGCTCTAAGGCCTAAACCACGACAACAGTGTATGCTTAAGTACATTTCAATGCTTTCCAAGAAAATAAGCAAAAAAGTTCCCTCCTTACTAAAATGGAAAATGAGGTATTTGTGGAGGGAAAGGCATTCAGTAGGGGCAGCTAAAATGTTTCCAGAAGAAACATTCCAGAGGAAACATTTTCCTGTAACATCTGACAACTCCTGTCCAACTACCTTATCTATCAAGACAGCAGTAGGCTTAATTGTATATAGCGTTTTTAATAGATTTCTAATTCATCTGCAAACACATACACATGCATGCACCCATACATGTGCACGTGTGCTCACGCTTCGCTCTCATTCTTTCTCTCCCCCTGTGTTTTTTGTTTCTTGCAATTGCCTTCATATATGCTCAACTTTAAAACGATTCTTCACTTTGTCTGTTTAGTTCAAAACTACCTTCCATTTAGTCTTACTACTCTATTAAAATCTTTTAGTTTTGGATACAGAGGGACTTCAAGTTTAGTTGGGTTTTTTATGGGTTTTGTTGCTTTGGAGAAAAAAAAAGCTTCTCACAAGCTATTATTTCCAGCTTTTAACTATATAATAACAATAAGGTTTACTTTTTAAAAATCAAAAGCTGAAAGCTTTCTTCTGATTTTGCATAAAATAAACTTTCTTCTTTCTTCTCCCTCACAAAGGACAAGAATTGTAGAACTCCAAAAGAATCCTCAGCTGATACTAGTTTTGTTTTCAGTTTCCCTCATTCAAAACCATTTACATCTGCAGACTTCAGCATCTTTATCACCCACATTTCAGAAACTCTCACTGCTGTCTCTAGAGGTTGTCCCCATTCTCACCATGGGAGACTTAAAAGGTAGGAGAAATTATATACCATTAGCAACAATGCAAACTCTTGTTTGCCAAACACTTAAAAGTGATATCGCTGAGGAGAAGGAGGACACGCTCAGCCATTTCTGTAGCTACCCAAAAGAACAGCAGAATCGCTCAGCGCAGACCGTGTGTTTTGTGCTCTAATTGTACTGAGCGTGCCAGGACAGTCTGCAAGGCTTTATTTCCACTTTTTTTTCAGTCCATGGGCATAAATGATTCAGGGGGGTGGGGGGGGGCTTGCTGTTTCCAAAAGCAGGTTTGAAATCCTTGCCAAATTTGCGCAGCCAGGAAGATTTCTAGGCAAGGATTTCCAGCAATAGGTCTTGAGTGCTGGTTGCTGACTGTGACCATCTTGGAGCTCCTGAGCAGCTTCCTCTTGTAGAATCGTAGAATAGTTTGGGTTGGAAGGGACATTTAAAGGCCATCTAGTCCAACCCCCTGCAATGAGCAGGGACATCTTCAACTAGATGAGGTTGCTCAGAGCCCCGTCCAAACTGACCTTGAATGTTTCCAGGGACGGTGCATCTACCACCTCTCTGGGCAACCTGTTCCAGTGTTTCACCACCCTCATTGTAAAGAATTTCTTCCTTATATCTAGTCTAAATCTTCCCTCTTTTAGTTTAAAGCCATTACCCCTTGTCCTATGGCACCAGGCCCTGCTAAAAAAGTCTGTCTCCATCTTTCCTGTAGGCCCCCTTTATGTACTGGAAGGCCGCAATAAGGTCTCCCTGGAGCCTTCTCTTCTCCAGGCTGAAAAACCCCAACTGTCTCAGCTTGTCTTCACAGGAGAAGTGTTCTGACCCTCTGACCATCTTCATGGCCCTCCTCTGGACTTGGTAAAACAGGTCCATGTCCTTCCTGTGCTGAGGGCTCCAGAGCTGGATACACTACTCCAGGTGGGGTCTCACGAGAGTGGAGGGGCAGAATCACCACCCTTGACCTGCTCAACCCTAGACTCTTTCCAGTGGACTGCTCATTTCTAGAGCAGGAGGGTGGCATCCCATGGCCATGGCTTTTGCAACACTGAAAGAATAAATTTCCCCTTCCTCCCTTCCCCTTGTTTATGGGAATTTCACAATGTGGTATTTAAAAGCTGAGTGACACTCACTTAACCCCAGTGAACTGATTTTTGTAAAGGTTTTAGCCTTCCAGACTGCATTCACAATGGAAAAGACTGATGCTATTTTAGACTGAAAGATGAGACTTTCAAACTGGGTGTGGGTAGTACAGCCAGAGGGTTTAGGGGCATCAAGAATGCTAGCAGTAAAAAGATGGCATGCAGCAACAAGTTTTTATAACCTCATTGGAGGTTTGGTAGGATTTTGAGCCTACCTTCTTTTTTCATTTGCCCTCAGTTTACTAAGAATGGGAAAACATTAGTGCTGTTCTAGTAAACACGCATCAGTCAAACCATAAGGGCAACACATCATCAGGTCAAAATATACCCTATTAAAAATTAAGAAAATTATGTCACTGTCCTGAAGTCATAGCAGAAGTTGCACATTAAAAAAAAAAAAAAATACCCCAACCAGCCAGACAAACCCCCCCGACAAACCTCCCCAACAAACCAGCAATGTCCAAGTGAGTTTACTGTTACAGCTGCTGCAGATACACGTGTTACTGCTCCGTTTGACTTACATATGGGACTGCAGCAAATTGAAAGGAAAATCGCATCAGGTTATGCCAAGTCAACCGGAGAAATGTATTGTGTCTCCTTAAATGCATCCTTTCTCCCTGTTTCAGCTGAATAGTACCACAGCTGTTCTTAGGCTCTTGGCAGTGCTATGTATGTGTTATGCATTCACTCCTGTGAAGTGAGTTACCTTGGAGGAGCTGCCCTCAGAAATGCTGATCTGCTGCTAAATACTGAGCCCCTCCAGGGCACTTCTAAGTGGTTGCCCTGAAGGTGGGAGACCAAAACTGCAATAAATCCTTCTGGAAACACAGAGCAAGTATAGCACTGTCAAACATGAGAGATTCAGCCAGTTTAAAAGTATTAACCTGCTTGCCATATGTTTTGTGAGTATATAAAATAGTATCATTAGCACTAATAAAACTGTCATGGTTACAGCATTTGTGATTATCTACTATATGTGGTATTCATTTATGTACATTATAGAGAGGTGTGGGAGTGTTTACAAAAGGATTAACGTATTACCACCGGTGACAGTTACATTGAAAATTGTCTATTATCAGATCCAGGTTTTCAGTTGCTTTTAACTTTTCGATCTTTTAATGGGTTTTTATGCCTGAACCTTGATTTTGGGAGTGGGAAGGAGCAAATATTTCTGTTATTGAGCTCAGCCATTGACAAAGAGATTAAAGGAGACATATATTTCTTTGCCCTAATTAAAATAATTTTTAAAACACATTAACCTATTCAGAAAGTAATAATTTTATGGAGTATTCAAGGTTCAGACCAGCCAACACATAGGATTACCCACTGAAGGGTTCAATAAGAAAGATGCACTGAATATTTAATCCGCTGGGTGACCTTCCTTCAAATGCCTTGACTGAGACAAGGAACCAAAGGAAAATAGTATCTGACACATACTTAGAGTGTGTTGCAATGCGTATGTGGAAGGACGGGCGAAAGGAAAGTCTGAAAAGGCAACTACATGGAGATGTTTCTATTTTTTAGGCAGCTGTGGTCAGCAGATTTCCAACAAAATGTTTATGGACTTAGAACACCTTGTGGAGACTTCTTTCGGAAACACATTGTTTTTGTCAAAACTGTCATCAAAAAGGCATCTCAGGGCTGAGGCTGAATTGTTCCATTATTAACCATCTAGAGTTGAAAAGCACCAGGAATACATTTGCTAACAGCCCCTAGCAGGACAGAGACGAGTTCTGCTAAGCAGTGGTATGCATGCCCAGGGACAACCAGGTAATGGGGAAGATGAACCATTGCCTCCCATATGCCATGAATATACAGTAACCAACCATAAACACCGCAAGGACAGGCAAAAGGAGGCAGAAGCTGGAGTTGGGTGTTTAATACAAAGTTAAATTCTCCAATGCTTCCAGACACGTGCAGAGAAGAATGCTAAGTCCCTGAAACATCTTGGTCGATGATATACCAAACGATCACTGCTTCCTTGTACTCTCCAGCTTCAAGAGGGGGGAATTGAAAATTGTGAATTCTCTAAAATATGTTGTTCTTTGCTATTTGTCTCTTGCATTTTTCAGTGCTTTCTCTCTTTATGTTCCTTCCAGTCTGTTGCTTGCCTAATAGACTTTCAGTCTTCAGAACCCCGTTGAAATATGACCAGCTTAATGCCAGCGTTTTCTGTAGTGACCTAAATGCCATGTGTCCTTTTGTTGCTTTCTGATTGCAAGAGGTTAAGTTGTAACCAAATAACTATGCCTTCACAACATCTCCAGGCAGCTCCTTTTGTTTCCTCCAAGCCTGCACTGCAGTCGGAAGAATCTTCCGAAATCTTTTCTTAGCCCCATTAACTGGTGAGTGATAAAGAGCTACGCTCTGAAATATAATTTGTTACTTTATGAATGCTAAGCTCTTTCAGAAACAGATGGAGGTTAGCTCTCTGGGGGAAAAAAAAAACACAAAACCCACAGCAATTTTGTGATGCTCAATATAACAATTCTTGGAAGAAGCCTCCTTTCATATTTAAAATCATTTGCTATTTAAACAAGCTGGTACATTTAGAACCACCCAGCCGACGACGAACCACTTCTCTGGAGGTACTTACTGCTTCTCAGACTGCCTGCTCCCTAAGTACACGTAGCAGAGTCCTTGGCAAAATTTGTTAGTATAATTTTACCTCTTTGCCAGAAAAAATGCTAATCCAGTCCTAGGAGTTCTATTTAACTTTTGCTTCAGCTATAATATTGTCAATTTAAAAGGTGGTGGATTTTGGATCTCGTAAGAAATCACATTGGAGGAAGCATGAAATCTGGAAATCCAAGGACTTAAAAGATATTGGTTACATAAAATTCACTTTGTTTTTTCTACTAGATGATAGCCTTCTGAGCAGCTGACATGAGCAAAAAAGCAGCCCAATAATGCTGTGAAAGGTAAAACTGAGTTCAAGTGGTAACGCTGCATTTTCTACACTTGGTACGCATTACTGTCCATAATACATGTAAGTTTGAGATTTTTTTCTGATTTCATTTACCCCAATGTAAACTCCAAAGTAAACCTGTTACGAACATGATTATTTTGGCTTTGTCCCAATGTACGTGAACAAAGGATTTATCCCGCTGTCTATTTTGTCCCTATAACAACAACAAGGATTACAAAAACAAAATGATGGAGTGCAATGTTTCTGATTATGCTAATAATAAACCCAAAAGAAATCCTTCAATCTTACATGCACATAAGCAGCAGAACAAATTTTCTTGCATGCATGTCAAACAGCAGTTTATTCCCTTTCTCTTCCAGACAGGTTTAGAAGGTAAGCTGTTACAACAAAATGACAGCCGAATCTATAATGTCTCTGTCTCCATTATCCATATCTGCCAAGGTCCTTGTCTACTGCAGCGATAGGTACCTGGGATGTATTGTTATGTCTTTAATATTGTTGGTTTTCACTACTTATCCAGTATCAAAAACATGCTTAGTGCTCTCATAAAAACAAAACAGGATGTGATTCCACCCCAAATGTAAATAATTTGTAACGATGTACTACAGCTGAGCAACATGCCTCTTTTGTGTCCACTTTCTGCTGGTGTTTGAACAGAGGAGCTGTTCTTGCACAAGCAGCAATGAGTGTGTTTTAAGCTGGTCTCCTCAAATACTTTAACTACAAATAGTTTATTTTATACTGGATTTTAACAGAGTTTACCAGGGCTGGGACATCACATTCCCTAGTCTTTGCATAAGCAATTACAAACATGTCAGACAAGGCTCTGCGATACATTTTGCAGAAAGGACTAGTTATTCACATACATTTCCTGTGTACAAATGTGATAAAACAAAATTAAATTCAACCCTGCAGTTAAATCTTAATGCAGCTTTTTTTTTTTTTCCCTAGGAATGATGCCTCAGGCAAGGCAAATGTGTTTCAGTAAGGAAAAGGATTAGCATTTTCTAAAATTCCCACTCTTTTTATCTACTACCTTTTCCTAAATTGCTAATGCTTCTTCAACTATTAAAGCTGCAATGGCTTCTGTAAATCCACTTTCTGATTATGTGAGTTAAGCTATGCATTTGGGACCAGGGAGAAAAAAAAAAAAAAAGCTGAGTGAGTTATGTCACAAATTGCCTTTAGTGCTTCAAATCTAGACTATCAAATACACAGGCACATTGTTCAGGATTGTTCCAGCATTAAAAAAAATAGTATTATGAGGCCTTTAGAGAGGTAAATGAATTACAATCTTTTCACAGGCGAGATAAGGTTTGTAGGTGGGAGTAGCGTCTTTCATTAGACAACCAGTATAGTTGGAAAAAGTAGACAGGAAGGGCTTGTACGCCAGGAAGATGATCCCCTTTTTCCCACTGTATTAGTTTTTTCCAGTAAAGGCCTGCAAATTTTAGCTTGCCCATGTCCTTTGACCATCACAGTTATAACCATAGTAACACAAGGCTTTTTAAAAGCAAGCTTCAAACTAAAACTAAATAAAATGAAAAAAAAAAATAGGACATCTTCAACCTGCAATGTTTCTGAACTTTCTCAGCTTCCAAGAGTCTGTTGAGGTTACAGTATGACTATTCAGAATGAATCTTCATAAACTAATGCCTGTATACTGCATTGCTGAGAATAAAAAAGCCACTTTTTACCAATTCTTCTTCTAGTAACACCAGAGGACAGGAGGGGAGACAACCGGCCTCCACAGAGCATGCTTTTGTGAGGCTGCCTGCATAATTTTGCCCTGGATGGATGGATCTTTTTAGGAAAGGATATATTGGCAGACATTTCTGTACCCTTCACGCTTCTGTACAGGATTTAGCAAGTATTCATTGTTCGTACATGTTATGCATGGTATTTGACAATAATGTTTTTCCCTTACAAGTTAAGAAGCTGCACTGTGTCCTTCATTTCTTCCACATTGCTCTGCTCTCCCTTTCACTCCATTTCTTCTCTTTTTCTAGTCTCCGTCTCCTTGTTTTCATTATTTTTTCTGCTTTCCCATGAGCAAAGTTGCTAGTATATTGGTTAATATGTCTTTAAAAATGTCAGGGATTTTTGTCTCCAGGACCATCTTTTCATTTCTCCCGAATATATTTTGCTTCTTTTCCCAGAAGCACGGAAAGTAAAACAAAATTCAAGTGAGATGGCATAATTAGGCCACAATTTTATTAATAAAAATCATCAGGGAACCACTGTTAATAACTTGTGCAGGATAGGTCACAGTTTCTTCCCTAATTGTTTTCACCTGCTGGAAGGCTGTTTTCTCCTTCCCTGCCACCCCACTCCCCACCATCTCTCCGCCCTATGGGGATCTCCTCCCTCGCTGCTTTCCACAGCTATTCCCCAGCCTAAAGTTGGGGCTGTCCGATCATTCAAGGACTAAAGGTCTAGGAAAAGGAGACTGTTTCCTTCCCGTGAGATAGCAGGAGCTCTTCTTTCTGCTGTGCCCTCCTCTGATTTGGCTTTATCAAGCAAGATATCAGATTCCTCATCAGATAAGTGTCTGAAGTGGCTTTCTGTCACCTGATGAAATGGGCCTGTCTGAACTTACCCTTTCTAGTGACCCAGCCAGATTCCTGGGAAAGGAGGAAAAGTTCACCCCATCTCAATCAATCTGGTGATGGAGGAAAACTACCTGAGTCCTCAAAACGTGGTAATGACTGCAGCAGGCTAAAAACCTACCTGGATACAAATCCCAGCATAATCCAGGTGTGAGGGGGCCTTCGCGTCTTTACTGTTTTCTACCTTCCTTGTAATTCTTCTACCAAACTCATGTTTGAATTATGCCTGAGCTAAGCAAGCAGTATTTTCCTGAAGCCAGGTGAAGGAAGTCCCCTCTCAGTCATGGTCAAGGGGGTCCAGGATAGGGAGGCAGCTCGGGGAGCAGCAGGCAGCCCTTCCCAGCTGCCAGTCCAGAGGCTATGAAGATTCCCTCTCCACACGCACCTCGCTGCACCCACGGCTCAACAGGAAGCAGGGAGTGGGCTCAAAACCCAAAATATTACTTTCTTCCCAAACAAAAATATGCCATTTCAGCAGCTGATGTGCCGAATACTCATCCCTAAGAGAAACCCAACAAACCCCATGACAACACGAGACTGCCGAAGTTAATGAGAGAGAGAAAGCCTGCCTGGTTTTGTAAATGTGTTCTTTCTTAGATGGAACAGCACTGTGCTACTGTCTGTGCAAACAAATATGGAAAGCTTGCAACTGAAGTAGAGAGAATAGGGGAAAGGAAACATGAGAAACCAAGCAGTTTGGCCAAGGTCATGTAGGTAGGCAGTAGCAGAGCAAGAACTAATACCCTCAGTCTCCTAATTCCCAGTCCCTTTCTCCTGTCATCTGAAAATGCTTTATTTCAGGCACTCACGATTTGCTGGTCTCAGTGGGTCAAATTGGACCAGAACATTTCAATGAAAAACAATCATTTTTATGTTCCAAGAATCACACTGAACAATCCTGCAGCTGAGGTTTCTTAGGTAATACGCAGCTGTTAGATAGAATGAAAGTTTGCTGTAAGTGCTTGCTGCTGAAATGTAAGAGTGAAAGATGACTTTGGAGAGCCTCAGGAGTAGCTCAGGCAATGTGTGTCCTCCCACAGATAGAACAAGGAAATTACATAGTCAGGGACAAGGCAAAAATCATAACTGTTTTTTATTAGGCTCTGTCCTCTATTTGTTAGGATTATTGCCTTCACTGTCGTCAAACCGTAAATCTGTTTTTTCTCCTTTACACTGTAATTACAATCTTGTTTGGGGGAAGTAATATAACTGGGACTGAAAAAATACCCCCAAACCCTCCCAGTACCACTTGCTTAAAGGGAAGAGATACCTTCTTTAAATAGCCTTAATAATATATTTTGCTCCTAATAATATAGTACAGCAAAACAATCTAAAATGTATGGCAGCGGTCTTTCAGGAATGAAAACAGAAGGTTTAATTGAAGACCTATCTTGGAGCATTCATTCATTCATTCTCTGATATTTCATTACATGTAAAAATATCAGGACGTAATTTCAATAACAAGTTGACGTTTCATTCAGGCTGTGGGTTTTTTTCTGTACTGTATGTGTTCCAATGTCTGCAAAAGCTGGCACAATCCTAAAACTATCATAATGATGAATGGATTGTGTTAATTGGTATTAAAGAATATTTATGTTGGATTGACTAAGTTAAAAACTTTAATTGGCCAGAGACACTTGGGTGATGATAACCAGGGAGTCCTATTAGCACTGAATTGATGTAAGAGCTTATCCTTGCAGTTGATGGCAATACCGCACAGTGAAGAAAGTTGCAATATAACAGTAAAACTCCCACCTCAGATTTATGATACCACGAGGTACAAACTGCACTCCATTCTGCATGGTCTGAATTACAGATCTCTATTTAGCTGGACAACATAGACCTGCTGTTACAATTATGTCTACGATTACAGCCTTCTAGAGTGTGCATTGCATTGTAATGCAGTTATTTATGCCGTACCTTTTTGCTTAAGCCAATAATAGATCAGTACATATATGAAAGTCTAAGGAAATTGTCATGCCTCATTGCTTGAGAGAACTTCCTTATTATAGAGGCAAGTGAAACTTCAAGACATTTAAGTTTCTCCCAGCAATCATTCAACGGTAACTTGCGTGCCAATCTTCAGAGAAGTTTTTCTTTTGGCAGAACACGTTATTCCTGTAGTAGAAAGTTCTGTGCCACTTCTATTCAGTATCTCTGCAATCTTCACTCAAATTTAGGAGTGTGTAGCTCCAAACTACACCGAGTGAACTGTGTGTCTCTCTCTTAAAGAAACTGAGCAGTGCAGCTACCTGGAACACCGCTGCCTTTGCTGGCACTCCTCTAAACTGGGTTTCTGCAGATCTGGTTTATAAATACAACCTCATGTATCCTGAAACACTACACAATCCATTAAGACCCCTTTGCCTCTGTCCTTCCCTCAGATCTGCCCAGCATCAATGAGTGTCAGGGCCATTGAGGGGCTGTGGAGATACACAATTTCCAATACATTTCTGGAGCCTTTCCAGGGGAGACTTTTCAAAAGCAGAGCACATGTCCCACGCTTTCTGAAAAGAAATAGATAAAAGTCCTCTGGTTACCTTAGAAAAATTCTCATAAAAGTCCACTTACCCTCCTACAGCACTGCGTAACTTCCTTTCAAGATGACCTCTACCACTACGAGCCAGGCGACACTGAAAGCTACGGGGCTCTCAGGACAGACACTCAGTCACCATTTTCTACACTGTTTCTCACAACACGTCAGCAGCTGAAAGCCACTAGTTCGACGTGGCCGTTGGCAAGAATTATTTGTTCAGCCTCAGTTGCTCTGACTTGACTTTTGCTGAATACTGGTACAGACATCCTGGGAATGCTACACCAATATCCACCGTTGACAGTGATATCAAAGTGTGGAAAGATCGGTAGGTTGCACCAGCTGAGGCTGGATGGAAATTTGCTTGGTGTGAGGTAGCCCTACTGGTGACACTTTGAATGGTGCAGCAAGCGGTCCGTTATAGAGGCTTGCCAAATTCTTCTGCAAGGTCATTCCATCTCTGTCACTACAGGAAAAATGTTTAGCAATATTTTGTTAAAATACAATAAGGAAGTTTTGGTTTAAAGTCACTTTACTCACTGTTAATGTCTCATTAACTCTGATCAAAAGCAATCGTACACTTGTTTCCTTAATATTAGTTATATTTGACAGAAAGCAGCTGCAGGATACCTCCTCAAGTCCACTGATGCTTATCATCACTGTTAGGACTATTAATTCACTGCAGTATACTTTAATGTACTATAACATTTAGAAATGGCATTTGGATATGCAGTAATATTATTTTGCACAATTAACCTCTGGTTCCCTTCCATATAAGCCTGTTCTAAAGAAATACCAGTTATGCTGTGTTATTTTCAAATTACATTGGGTTTTGTGCCTTTTTCCTAATAGGTTGCCCTTTCCTTAGTAGTAACACACGTTGAATTGTAATAACACTTTATTGCTCTTGGAACAAAACACTATAAATCACAGAGATAAAAGGAGACGAACCCATTCCCCAGCCCTAGATCAGACAGCTCTTGATCCCAGTTTTTAAAATCCAGTTCTAGATCCACATGATAGTTTTGCAAATAACAAAATGAGACTAAATAAATAAAGAAATTTTCTCTTTGAAAATGAAAAAAATCTAAATAATTCCACCTTAACATCTGTGCCAAAGACCAAATTGTTCAGTTCAGAACCATACTAAATCAGAACTACATCATTCATTTTATTGCTCAAGAAAACAAGAATTAGAAGGCTCTGTTACAGTGTAATGCAGAGGAAAAGTATGCAAGATGGCTTGTTTGATAAATTTAATCTTTAGCTCTTTTACTTTTTCTTTGGAACTAGTAATTTTTCAGAGACTTAGAGAATTATAAAAGTAGGTGATGGTTCAAAAATCATACAGAAATGTTGGTTTGCTTTTGTTTTATTTTTTCATTTCATGAGAATGTAGATGTGTCACTAGAACAGTAAGTTCCGTTACAGAGTGATGGAGGCCAGTGCTGAAATGTAAGTTTTCAAATGAGGACTATACCATTTTAGTTTATTCAGTATATGATAGGTGGAAATTCTAATCTCACTCATTAATCTCACTAGTGAGGCATAACACCACTGAGTCACACATCAGCGTAGCTGATCTTGCAGATTCATCCTTCTGGTGGAGTGAACAGGAAAAAATAGTTTATGAGATCCGTTCAATGACTTACTATTCTGTAGTTTTATTATGTCAAAATGCACAAAACTCTTGATATAGGTAGGATTTTCACTTTTTTAACATAGGTTTTAATGTTTTCTTTGAAGACCCAGCATCTCGTCAAGAAGAAGAATCTTTCTATAAGGCTCTACAACAAACAGCTATAATTCTCCTCTATTTTACTAGTGCATTTTTAAATGACAGCAACTTAGCTGACCATATTATTATCTCAATTATAATAATTCATCTGAGATCAGAATTTAGCCCAACTTATTCTTCCAATGTTTTATGCTACTAAAAGTAATGGATTTGGCTTAGTCAAATTATGCTTTCTGTTGTTTCAAGCACAACTTCAGCTGAAGACTGTCAGAGTTGTATGTGTGCATCTCATAGCAGAATTTGGCCCAAGGGTTTAGAGCTCCTAATATTTACAAAACAGATTATGTACAATTTGCTTACACAAATATATAGCTTTAATACTGCAAGGCTTTAAAAATTTATATTCACGTCTACATGCAGGATAACAGTGGAAGTGAAATGAGTAAAATCTTCCTTTTCACACTGCTTATTTTGTGGTAGAGTGATACGATTCAGCAAACTAGTCTCATCTGGGTACCTCATTGCGTTGACTTTCATCCGAAGTCATGAAGGTTTTCATGAGAGCATGCTCTTAATCCCCCCTGCTTCTTGCTAGATTTTCTAATCTTGGACTATTATGTTCAATCACATGTGAACACATCTCTCTGGCATTTGAGCTGCACAAAATCTTTTGTGTGTGGTTTCAAACAAGCTTTAATGTGCCGCCAAGTTGTTCGGCTTATTCAGTATTTCCAAATGGGGAAAAATAAGTTCACAAAGCAGGGAAGAGTTGTTCCAAGGCCAGTGTTTATATCAAAGGAAGAGGTTCAAAAACAGCATCAACAAAGTTTTCCCCTCACCTATACCTGAGAGAATATTTGGATTTGCCTCAAGTAACGATGAGAAGAATGTGGGCTAATGAATTCAACCATGATTAAGAAAGCTATCTAAAAGGATTTGATTTTACAGAGCACAGATGTGAAGTGCTGCACAAAGGCAAGGTTAAAGGAGATGCGTAGGATGGTCAATGTGGGAGGACGCAGTCCAGCAGGAGGGGTGGATGCTGGATGGCTGCCAAGGTTCCCGTGTCTAGCAGGAAAACTAAGGGCAGCTCAAGTACCTGTTGAAATACTGACCATCGGACTGGAGGTCGTGTGGCATCATAAATGCTCATTGCTTGCCCATTCGTATGTTTGCAACCCTCAGCACTTGTGAATAAAAGCAACTGTGGATGGAAAGACTTATTTTGATTCCCCGTAGGGTACTTTGCACAGCAACTCACTCTGGTCCTGCAGGCCATCTACTTGCATGGGGACATGGCAACTTGGTGCATCGCATGGCTCTGGGAGAGGAGGGTTGCTCCTGAGGTTCAGACACATAAGTGAGGTTTGGGAGATTGGGTAAAGGCTTCACCATGGGCATGCTGGATGGCCTTGGGCAGGATATTGAGGACATTGACTTCAGCTTCTTTGTGCAGGTATCTACTCCAGCACAAAGCAGACGTTGCCTGCTGCTGAATCTCCACAGACAGCGTTTCACACCGATGTGGTTGATGAGATGCAGTGCAAGACAGCAGCAAGGGGAAACCCCAACTCCTTCGGGGCTTCAATATCTGCTCTCTGAAATGGTGTCATAAATCACACAGACATAGGGGTGTAATGAGGAAACAACGTCCTAACAGCTGGATAATGTGAATTCCAGAGTAATGCCATCCATTCAATATCAATACATTTTTTTCTCTGGGATCATCCACAGTAAAGAGAATAAATAAAAAGTCTGACATCTTTTCAGTCCCTAAAATTCTCTTTGTGTGAGATTTTTTTTTCAAGGTTCATTAGAGCTACTCCTCTCTCCTATTTCCCCTCCCCCTGCCCCCATGCCTTTTATCACCCACTTTACCCACCTATCTTGCTCTTCACATTCCTCTTCCATTTTCATGCATCCCCTCTTCCCATGGCTTTGGCTATCACTTCTGAAAAGCCTGGAATGTGTCCCTGGGGCTGGCTTCTGAGCAGTGAGCTCCAGTGCTTCAGGAAGGTGACCTGTCAGTAGTTTTAAGCTTGATGGAAAAATCAGCAAATAACATAAACACGGTAAGAGTTGTGCTTTGCACTCCTACACATGCAGTTTGGGACTCAAATCCTTGGCGGTAATGCAGCACAGAGATTTGTGCATGTGCAGGGGTAAAGAGACAATTTATCTTTAGATACATTAACCCACACAGAAGGAAGAAATACACAACTTTTACACTGTTTACTGAAAAAAAAAACCACCAACCAAAAAGATATTAATTAGGCACAGAGAATAATCTGTGGACTCTGCTGCAACCATGGAGCTGAGCTGTGTTGGCTTACTGGAAAGAGACGAGGAGGAAAAAATAGAACTTGTTCTGGTATAGAAGAGTCTCTCATGCTGCTAATCGATTCGGTGGCCAAATTTGCTATTGTGATCTGATGGTTTAGCTCTGCCAACTCTTGTAATTATCTCTATTCCCATTCTCCATTAGTGGCCTTTTCAAAGGATATGAGTTTTCACAGTGTCAGATTATGCCAGGCAGTGAATACCACACCATCAGTGCATTACAAACATAATACAGCATAAATGCTTTACAAATATAGCCTCTTGCAACAGTAGGTGGAACGCAACAGTTATGTGTTTCGAAGCCTCAGGGTTATGGTTTCCTAATGGGTGACCTTTCCTCCCTTCACATCCTTTTCCTTGCAGATTATGGTGTGGCAGTCCCATACTATCTCATTAGCTGTGGGGAAATTAGAGTATATGAAAAGATGAGGAGGCATTCATATACCTACAGCTGATAGGTAGCACGAAAGTGCTGGAACAGCCAGGGGACTCTAGCCAACCATTCACTCTGCTTATCGTTCCCCCAAACATCGTTTCACAAGGCACTGTTGCGGAGAAGGGCAATCACGCCAGCCCAAAAGCACACACCAGCCTTTGGTACGGTTCTCAGAAGTGCTGCCACACAGGAGCAATATTTTCAGATGTAAACAAAACTTACAGAAGCCGCATGACAGAGCTATTGAAAGTCCTGCTGTAGCTGAGAGTGAGCAGGTGGTATAATGATCGAAGGCAAAATGAAATGTCTGCTTTGACTGAAGGGATATGTGCTGTTTTCCCAGGAACTGAAATGTGGCTTGGGGACCTTTTAAGTGCATGCACACATGCCAAACACAGTATTTAAGAAATGCAACATCACATACAATATTTAAAAAATGAAACATAACATTTGAGAAAATGAGAAACACCACACTAAAAATTCAAAGCAACTTCTTTTTTAAAAAAAAAAGAAAGACAAAACTGAACGACCAGATGATTCCCAAGAGAATCTGATGATTAACTGGCTAAATCAGGACATCTGCAGGATGTAAGAATAATAGAAGGAAGCAGGAGTTTTGGCTACCACTTTTATAATTAGCAATTGTAATGATCTTAGCGGTGTCCTCCTGAAAGAACTTGAATATTCATGTTGAGGCACAGCATTATGTTTCAGCGCTTTTGGTAACTGTAGCCACTTGCACAGAGTCAAGCACACACTCAAATCAGGAAGTCAAAATGAGTGCTCCAAATACTTTCTGTCGGAAATTGTAAGGAAAGCTGTTATTTGCATGCAGTAAGATGGGGAAGAGAAGCATAGCGTCCAAGAGCTCCCTTGGCATTTTCAGTTTCCTAAATAATTGTCCTGCTTCTGCTTCTTTTTTTTTTTTTTTTTTTTTTTTTGCAGAATAAATTCAGACTTGACCCAAGCAAATGCAAAATACATTCAAATCTGTAAAGTTAGATTTCATAACGTCAGGCCAGACTATAGCCAAAGGCACCCAAAGTAGCAGTTACTATCTATAGAAAACCAGACATCCATCCACTCTTCCTGACTGGATGCTAAAATTTCATAGCAACCTAGGCTGAGCCTGTAGGTCATACAGGGTTATTTGCAGTCATACTTAATTAGTAGTTTACTGGATACACTGACTGTTTCTCAATTTTGTCACCCTCACAAATAAGTCAGACACATGCCTGGCCAAACTCCTCTACCCTTTTTCTATCTTCATGCCACAAAGGAACAAAGACGGATGAGATGCATCATCTTTGCAGAGACACGTTTAGACGAGAGTCACTCCTCTGAGAAGCAGTAGAAAGAGGGACCCCCACCTGCCTGCTGATAGATCTGGCATCCTCAAAAGGCTGCATGCACCCAGGCAAATCAGGGTGATCTCACGAGAAATTATTTCCTTTGCTCTCTTCAGTCACTGAAAGAAGAAAGCTTATACTGATGCATGTCAATTTGAGTGTGTGCATGTGTGTGCTTTGACTGTGGACACTAGGCAAAACATGCAAACCCCAGTTAATGACTGACACACACTAACAAACATCGTTACACTTGTGAATTGCTCTTGGCCAACTAAACTGTTTACTTCTATCCAGTCCAAGAAGGAATTCATTAGTGGAGCACCAAAAGGCATTGATCCAGCTGAACCCACATCCAGAGGAGCAGGCTGGCAGCTGCAGAGTGGTATCTAGGGCAGAACCAGCTTGGCAGGTTGACTCCTAGAGAGTGTTACAGGCATCTAACAGGCTGGTCAGGTCAGATCCAGGCTTCCTGTCAATCAGGGATCAGACTGATTTAATTTCCTGTGCTCAAGCAATGCAGTGGCTACCCACAGAAAGACTCTTATTATCATCAAAATCCTTCATTGACAATCAATATTTACTCTTTTTTTTCCCCTGCTTAATATGAAACTATGTGGGTGTACGGCTCCTCCTGGGACTTCGTTTACCAGTTTATCTATACTTTTGTTGGTTCCTTGCACACGAACTTCTGCATGTTTCAGATAGCACTGTGCCCTATGAAATGCATTTTGGGGAGACAGGTCAGCTTTCAAACACAGAGACTATTTCTATGGTTGTATGTTTCTTCCGCAAGCATCTGTCTGTCAGAATGGAAGTGGCACTGCTGGTGGTTTCCCCTTCAGAGGCTGGCGTTCCCTTCACAAGCGATCTGAGTAGTGACGCAGTTGGCTCCAACAATGCTCTGTACTTTGGATAGCCGTTGCATTAATTTAACTGCTCCTCACCACTTCAGCTTTCAGTCTAGGGTTCATTTCCATCACTGTCAAGATGCTCCTGAAGTTCCATCAACGTGAAGTTCAAGTGCCTAGAGGTCCCACTCTTACCCTGGGCTGGCCTCCAAATCTTCCAGGTGTTGAGATATTTTTAATGCTGGTACACAACATGTCTTTTCAAAATTCCTCTATCCAGATCAAGGGAGTGCTTTAGTAGAACAAAAAACTACCACTGATGGCCTTCCTCTGTCATTTGTGCACCAGCATATTACACTGGGTTGAATTAGAAGAGCATTTAAAATCAACCTATATAGCCAAATACACCCGAAGTTAAGAAAGCTTACCATGTGTTAAAAAAAAAGGCAATATAAATCTGACAGAAGGATACTCAGCAAGTCCGGAAAATGAATGCTTTATTGAAGGCCTTCATGTCACAAGCCATTGCAGACCATTCTTCACAGCAGGATCACAAGTACCCTTTTGGGCACTGGTGTACGTACCTATATGCACGAAGTCTAGCATGTGCTAAGGTGCCTTGCCAGGCAGAGGGAAGAGTCTTCGCTTTAGTTGGTTAATCTTCTGCATCAACACTGTTGAATTTTGGCCACAACTTTTATAGATAATGACTCAAGTGAGCAACTGTTCATGCTGCAACTTAAGACTAAGTCTCCAAAATCTACTTTTTAAAGTCCAGACACATCTGAGCAGAGGAAATATATGTAAAACAGGGGAATGTCAGAGATAGATAGAAACTGTACAAAAATCCTTTTTCACAGCCTATTAAAATCAGAAGTTTATATTTGCTCATATTTGCAGATCCACATTTTTCATTTTTTGTTTGTTGAAGACTTACCTTTAATTCTACAGTAAATAGAGTTTAATGTTTAGGTCCAACTTGTACTTTTTGGACTGCATTCATCTACACAGATTTGCAAACAGCAGCAGTTGGACTCCTGAATACTGATGTGCTGATACTGGAAGAGCTAGCTCAGGGACTGCATTGCCAGTTCCTGTATTACATGAAAGTCAATGAGTAAACAAATTAGCAAGAAGGGGGTTTGTTTTTCTGTGTGTTTTTTGCTGTGTTTTTGGTTTTGTTTTTTTTTTTTTTTAACTGTAATAATATTTGTGAAGAGGAGGAAATAATCCAGAATTTGCATGGATGGCAAAAGTTTATGAAATATCCTACTTGCCCTAAGATGGACTAACCATGGCCTCTAAAGCCCAGTTGAACAGCAATCACAATACCCAGGGAGGCCCCTTGTCCTCAGACAGCTGCTGGCTTGGAGGTCACTAGGAAGGAAAAGGAGGAGCATCCTGTCTGCACACATTTCCCCAGAAGAAAAGCTTTGCTGGCAAAGCCAGGAAAGATGCTTTTCAGTGATAGCTCCAGTGTTTATTGTTTCGTACAATATGGCCGGGGTTTTGGAAGGCAGTATCTAGGTAGAAAGGTATTGTCTTATAGAAAAGGATAATGAATGGATCTGAACTGATAAATGGCTTTGCTTTTGTGTAGGAACATGAAATAATTCCCAGAATACACTGCCCAATAATATCTTTATGCATTGAATACTTGCAAGCAGATTGTGTTAAAAAGCTGCAGTGAACTGCCCCCAGTCTCTTGGACTACCTCATTTGGGAATAACAGGGGTGTTCACAATTCTACACATGTAAAGATGCAGCACAAAGACTGTTGTTTGAAAGGTCTCTCTCCAAATAATAGGGTACTACATGTTTTCAGTGCAGGATCTTGTTGCTGGCTTGGTTTGTGATGCTATTTGTCTGCTCTTCTCTTAGCTCAAATATTAGGAGACAGAAAAAGCACAAGAATTGACATCAAAGACACATTTGGTAAGTGTTATGACACTGATTCATGAACAATTCTGATATCATACACCTCATGGGTAGACACAAAGGAAATTTCAACAGAAGGCTACTATTACACGTAAGGTGTGGATAATGTAAAAAAGCCAATGAATATAACGGGATTCCTACACTTATGCATGGCACATGGCTCCTAAAAGGATATGGGGTGAGCCAGAGGATACCAAAATTCCTTAATCCACTTAGGGCTCATGTTGGGAAAAAACATAGAAAAGCTGATCCAACTGTCCCAGGTTTCACCCTCCTTTTTCGGAGCTCATGACCTATCAGCCAGCCTGTCTCTTACTGCAGGATGGCTCTTGGCTTGTGCTGCATCCAGCCATGCCAGGTGGTGTACCACAATCCCCCAAAGTATTATTGCTGTCCAGCACCATGGGATTCTTACTTGCTTTTTTTTTAAAAAAAAACCCCATGATCCGAATATGTCTTTAAACTCCTTGCTGTCTGATGGATGCATTTCCCCTTACTCTTAACGATTCCTTGCACATGTAGTATCTTTCCCTGTGAGTCATCTCACCTCTTCCCATGCCTGCTGGCATTTTGACCTCTTTCAGATGCAGCTTTCCTGCTGCCCTCACTATGCTTCCCGTCCCCTGCACCCACTTTGGCAGCGCTGCTGGCCAGGGGAAGAACACGGCTTGCCTGATCGCCCGGAGCAGCCTGGCATCCCTTCCCTGGTCTCGCTAACAGGTCTGCAGTGCTGCTCCTATCACCTCCTTTTCTCCAGGAGGACTTTTCTGGATTGTGTATGCCCTGAGGTGACCAAGCACAAGCTGGATCCACTCCAGCCCTCCCATTGCAGCTGGCAGATGGACGGGTGCTCCCCAGGACCTCCAGCAGTGCACCCCCCTTTCAATTACTGCACCCTCTTGCGAGCCTACCTCATCAAACAGTGTGTGTAAGTGCATATTAATGGCCCAACTTGCATGACCATGCTGCTCAAAGACCTGCAAGGCTTCTTCTGCTTTCTCTTCTGTTCCTGTGACTGAAGAAACCAACCAGACAAACCGTTGGAGTGCCACATCGTATGGGACCTTTCTTTTGCCCCCCTTTTATACTGGCCTTTCCCCTTCTCTCCCAGGAAGGGAACAAAGCAATGCTGGCTCATCTGGAGATCATCCTTTTGTCCTACTGACTGGAAATATTTTGTAAAATCACCTTCCGTAGAAAAAGACTGTTTTCTCTTACTGGTGACGACTCTAGTACTGCTGCTGCTGCCTTGCAATGTTTTGATAAAGGGTATTTTAGCCCTGCGAAGGCTCATTTACTGGAGCAGAAATACCAATAAGGCATCACCTTGGGTAATGGTCATAGCAATATAGGTCAGTGGGTGAAGCAAGAATACTCGTGGATAATTTAACTCCCTATACAGGCACACTTTGGCCAGGGAGTGAAAGACTACTTTAGACAAGGAGACCCCATTGATTCAGGTGTAGTCTTCTGCACGGATAAGCAGAAGATTGACATGCCAGGGTCAAAGCACAATCTTTTGCCGCCAAATTGGCATAATTTAAGAGAGAGAGAATGCAAAGGGAAAGCACCATTCTGGATTGCCTGACAGTAACTTATCTAAGAGCTCATCTGGGAGAATATTTCAGGGTAAATACTTTTTTTAATGCATTTGCCTCTTTTTCCATTTGAAAATTGTCTATAAACATGTTTTTGCAAGTCTGTTTGTCATTCAGGATGATTTACAGTGAGTGAAACTCAAGTTTAGGCCCATTCACAGGCAGGTTTTCAAAAAAGAAATTCAGTCAGTCTGATCCAATTTAACACAGAGATCACATGGCATGCCTTCTTGCCTCAATTGGATAATTCTTTGATTCAGTTTTTTGATGTGAATATCAATTATTCATTTGAATTTTAACATTCTAGTACTACTTGATGCTATTATAATAGTATATGCTGTTTCGGCAAATATTTCTGTACAGATATTACTTGTCAGAAAATTTATGGTGTGAAAATTAAAACCAAGGAAATGCAGAGTTCCTTTCAAAATACGGATGAATATTCATAAAAGCATTACAGTGTTTGCCTCTCTCTGATGTTCAGTGTTGTTCATTCATCCAGAGTTAGAAGGATATAAGCTGAGACATGATACTTCAAGAGAGCAGTTAAATGAGGAACAGGGGAGATTAAGTTATAAGTTATAAGATGATTGTAAAACTCCTGGACATTTTGGGGCCACAAAGCCTTTATCAAAGATGAGAGAAAATTCTACTGGGTGTAATGTAGGCACGATGTAGAAAATCAGCTCAGAAAACAGAACGTTCAAATCTAAATTACCGCAAAAGCCCTGGTCCAACAGTACCTTGCAAACAGGAGCATATGGAGCATGCTGAGATAACAGAAATTTTAGTGAGCTTAATTTTTCGTCTACTTTGAGGGCCCATTTCCAAGGTCACAACATGGAGAAGACTACATTGGAGTCTGATACAACAATGGATGAGCCAAATGCTTTATAGGAAAAAAAAATCGAGGGAAGAAACGATAGGTCCAAATCTCTCAGTAGGCTGCTTTCACAAGAGGTGACTAAGGTGACCAACCAGGAGCACACCTCTAATCGCAAAGCTACTCGAGAATGTATTGACTTTAACGTCTTGAAGTATTTCAGTTTTTTCGTGTTGCTGGTTTTTGTTTTGCTCTGCTTTGTTTTCTTCTGCCTAGGATAAAGTATTTGGGGCAGTCTCCCAGATGCGAACGGGTTAAATTCATCCCACAGAAAAGTCAAGAGGTTTGACAAAGTCAAATGCACTAAGACTTTACCAGTGGTTGCACTCTGGAATTGTTGACATTTTGAGCCCCAAGTGGTAAAGGTGAAATAGTTGTGTAATTATACACTTGGTTAAACCTCTTTGAAACCAGGAGCTGGAGGAATGTCTGATCACAGTTCCCCACTTCAATATAGTTGCAGGAAAAAAGTGAGTGGCTCTGTTTTCTCTTACATATGAGGGAGTTCTCTTACATATGAAGGAGTTCACCCCTTCTTGTTCTGCTGGAAATTTTCTGTATCTGCAGGAGAAACTGCTGCAAGGACAGATGCTGAAAAAAAGGGAGGAAGCAAACAACAGACTAACAAAGAAGAAACTATCAGGTATAGAAGGACAGGTAGAACGGCTTCAGAGAAAAAGCCTGGAGAGCTTTTGAGTTGGGTGCTAGTTCAAACAGATTCTTTGCTCACTGCTCTGTGCTCTTTTTTTTTGTAGTTGTTGTTGTTTGATTCCTGCTGCAATCAGGGAAAGTAAATTAGAATGCATAACAGATACCTAGTTTCGGCATGAATTTCGCTTCCTACCAGACAGCACTTCAGTTAACTGTTTGGATCAGCATGCAAGCTAACCTCTTTGGAAACTGAAGGAAATGTAACTACTGTCCTCCACAGAAGAGAGCCATAAGAAGCCATTAATTTCCCTTATGTAACCAGGCAGGTGATATGAAAATTTCCAGATGGTGTGTTTGGACCTCATTCTGCCCTGAATTTAGGATGAATCTGCCCCAGGCCTCCGCTTCAGTCAGTGTTTCACCAGCTGACGTTTTGAGAGCTGCTCTTTTCACCACACTGAGTTAAATTTGCAATAAACCAGTCATTCTTCAGGAGATTGGACACATTAAAAATAAAAATAAGGGTCTTCTGAGATCCAAAGATGTAGGCATTAATTTGAACCTATGGATTTGGGCCTGTATATCTTCTCTATCCTTTCCCTAAAAGATTAAAGGGTGTGCTTCTTAGGTTCTAGTCTCTGTTTAAGTCTGAGGGTTGCAGGGAAGGCTACCCCTTCATCTTGTCTCTTCACACAATAAACACGGGATGAAGTTCATACTGCAAGCGTTGGCAGTAGAATCTCTCACTCACCAGCAAAGAGAGATTAAAAGTGTCTCTTGGCACATCCCATCAGGGGACTTCTTTTATCCCTTGCATCAACAGAAGCTTTGGATCAACAAAAAGTACTGAAGCAGGTGTCTCTTTTACCTCATGCCAATCTATCCTTCTCTCCATCTTCAGAAAATTGTTCTTTAGCTCTCTCAAGGATATTCAGCACTTGGGTAACCATTTGTTTCCGCTTTATCTTGACAGTACAAACCAGAATAACAATAACCCTAGGATGCAGAAGGACTCAAAATCACCTATGCTTTTATTATTATTATCATCATATAAATGATATATTGTGTTAAAAAATCCACATGCTATGTCATGTTATCAGATATGAAGCAGTACTCCTCTTCAAGGTTATGTTTAGCATCTCTTAAACGCAGCTTTTAATCAGACATTTCTGGCTGTCCAGAAAGAAGTGCCTCTTAGGTGGATATCCTCTCATCTTTTCAAATGGCCTTTCTTGAGCCATAGTTTCACACACACTCAAGACTTTGAAAGAACAGTTTAACCTTCTGTCCTTTGCTTCAGTCACTCATTTACACTTGTTACACTTTCAAGCCTATGATGGCAGGACTATTTAGGGATTTTGCACTGAACTAGATAGGGGAACCAGGGAGCATGTGACAGGGAACTGCTTTTTTCACTGGCGATGCTAACTGCTCAAATTGTACATGGGATTATGGCTACAGGACATGTTTGCTTGTGCTGACATAAAGACAAAATTGTAGCTTGCTCCTGCCATGCTCTAGTCTTATCTGATAAGAATAAACACTGCTCCAAAGCCATGCTGTTCTTCCACGTTAATGTTAGCCTGTTGAAAGACAGGATATGGGATCTGTCCTGCTACAGAGTGGGAGTAGTTCTTCTGTTTTTTTCTTTAATTTTGTGGAGCAGAGCAGCAATTTCCTGCCCTGCTTTCCCAACGGAGATGCTTTTGAAGCAGCAAAGAACCGGCTGTTGTCCCAGATTTGTGCTCTCCCCTTTTTTTGTGTTTCCCTTTTGCTTATGTATTTTTCTTCCTGTTCCCTAACCTGCCGTAACCTACTTCCACACTTCTGCAATCGCTTAAGAAAGAGCGATCTGCTTCCCACTCCTTTCCCCTGCCTACCTCACCAACCTGTTGCTGGAATCTCAAATCCTCAAGCACTAAAAGAGGAGAGGCTTCTTTTCTCAGCTAAATTAACACCAATCTGCTCTTGTTAGCTTGCCGTTCTCCTGAGAGCAGCCATACAACCTCTTCATTTCATTTCCCCTTCTCTTGCTGCCTAAGAAGTAGCACATCCTCACACCAGAGACACGTGCGTGAATCAATTTGCAGTGACCAGCTTAAATCTCTCCTGGGCCTCTCTGGCTTCTTTCATTTGGAGCTGCAGAGTGAAGAAATAGCTGCCCTGCAATGGCTGTAAAGGAAATCCAACAAGGGACGGAGGTGAAGTGCTCATGTTGGCGCACTGTGCTTGCTCCCCAAGTCAGCTCCCATAGCCTTGGTGGGAGCATCCTCAGACCCACTGAGCACACCTAAAAGATTAGTCTTTTTTATGATCCCTCCAGTTTTCTTTGTACACACTGGACATTTGGGCATTTGTGTAGAAAAGCAGTCTGATTTCTTCCCTTAGGATCCGTTTCACGCCAGTAACCCTTGCCAAACTTGACACAAGTGACGTGTGAAATCCTGGCCCAGCTAAAGTCAATAGCAAAGCTCCCACGAGAGCCGGAGTCCAGACCGTACTGTCAGCTATTTCCACAAGAATCAGCCTTCTCATGCCTGCTTGTCTGAGCAACTTTCTGTGGAAAGAGATATTCCTTCCTCGTGGAGGAGCAAGGGCTGGAAGGCAAGCAAAACAAGCCCACTGTGGAGAGGATCTTAAATGTGATGTTAGGGCTTTTAAAGATGGTCTTTCTCTTTGAAAGGTGTGTTATAAATGTAGCTGCCAGGTGCAAAGCTCCCCCAGGTACCCTCATCACCCCTAGAATGAGAAAACACGCTGTAAAAAGCAATGCCTACATTTTCTCCCTCTGCCTTTTCTCCAGTGAGTATTTATCAGAGAGGAAATAACCTTAAGCAAACTCGGAAACTCGGTCTGTTGTGAAAGTCACGCCTGGAAGGGAGGAGCTATCTAACCTCCTGGGTGATTATTCTTTAAAAAAAAAAATAAGCGTGCGCTTTCTTTTTTTTACTGTAGCCTTCATGGATAAACCAGCTCCTGAGCGACCTCGCTGTCGAGCTGCTGCACCAGCAGCTATCCAATTACTCACGAAATGTCTGTGAATCATTTGGTGTGTTAGAGATGATTTGCAGTAGGTTGCGGACTCCAAGTTAGTCCGTCTTGCTAGAGAAATTAAAGTCTTCGTTGCCATAGTTTTGCTGACTCTTTTTCATCGTTGTGCTTTGTCACTTCACTACACCCCAAAGATGCAAGTAAAATACAAAATAACATCTTCTAAGATTTTAGTGTCTTCCTGGCTCTGAAATACCCCGAGGGCAGGGGGAGGGGAGCCTCAATACAGTCACAATAGCATTTTCAGGAGAGAAAGAGAAACTATGGAGGTTTTTAAAAACAAAAAAGGTTGATACTGTTAGTAACATGGATCTCCTATAGCTGCAGTTTTGGGTGAGATGAAGACACTGTTTGTCGTATGGCTGGACATCCCTCTGAATTCTCAGAGAAGTTAATTGGGAGTATGAGATTTTCATGCCCAATCCTCACTCTCCGGTAGGAATAAATAGCAGTAGCTATTTCCTTGTTCTTTGTCTAGGCTACGCAATCATATAAAAAAAGCTTACACACTCCAGACTTGCAGTAATTTAAACTTTCAGGGCTGCTGGTTTTGTTTGAAGCCACATATTCCCACTAACTGTAATCAGAAATATACCTGCTATCAAAGGCAGAATATTCCCCTCCCTGTCCAGCAGATTGGTTTACTGCAAGAAAACTACATACACAAGCAAATCTCTCAGACATGTCAGACTTCTAACAGAGCTATGAATTCTCTTAACAGTCAGAGGTACAACATTAATAACCACTACCATAAAACAAATCTAAAAACTGCAGAATAATAATAAAAAAAAGATATTTATAGAGGCAACGCAGGAGATGCAATAGTAAAAGAGCCTCCCTTCGGATCATCAATTCATGAGTTCTGTGATCCTGAATAACGGGCATGCTTCCAAACGATAAAATAAAACACATCATCTATTCAAAATCACTAACTTTCCTCTTGCGTTCCTTAAAGGTGAATTGCAGCAAATGTATAAATTTTAGTGTGTTGTAACTTGTGTGTCTTTTACTACCATAGGAAGTGAATTTCACAGTATTTATTGGAAATCATTATCTTACTGCGCTTTTTAAAATTTAATTTAAAATTTGTCACAGCAGCAGCAAAGCTGCTGCGGTCTAATACTGGCGATAGAGTGATACTCTCTGAAAGAACTCCATAGGAAGATCTGCCATGATTTGCCAGTAACAGCATTTGTAATGATATTTGCTTATCAAAAATCAGTAGAGCTTCCAAAATACAATAATGAAATGTTTCTGTCTGAAAAAGTCTTATGGACAGGGATCATGACCAATAACAGAAGAGCATTAACTGATCTAAGCAGGAGCATCAAGAAAATCAACCCTCCATGGAAGCAAAATACTCTGCCCTATTTCCAGTCTTCATTGGTTAATTCATTCTTTAATTCTTTTTAATAATTTCATTTGGGACTCTGAGAGCAGATGCAACCACTTGCTCAATTACAGAATGTTTCACACCTGCTCTACCCAGACTGAAGGGGCAAGCAGGTGAAAACCAAGCTTCTGCCTATTCTATTCAAGGCATTTTTCAACAGAACAAGAATTTTTATTGTTCAAAAACACTCCTGCAGGCAAAACTCTGTCACCAAATTAAGGAATACATATGTAACTTAACATGGGGAAATCAAACCCTTACTGTTAGAACTGTGTTGAACACCTAAGGGTCATAATTGTAAAGTATTTATAAGCTTAGGATATGATTGATAAATGAAAACTTGCAATTAAAGAGGGATGCAGTCAAATGTACATGAAATATGTGTCTGCATTTGTGGGAATGCACACATAGAATCATAGAATCATAGAATGGTTTAGGTTGGAAGGGACCTTGAAGATCATCGAGTTCCAACCCCCCTGCCACAGGCAGGGATACCTCTCACTAGACCAGGTTGCCCAAGGCCACGTCCAGCCAGGCCTTGAACACCTCCAGGGATGGGGCTTCAACAACCTCTCTGGGCAACCTGTTCCAGTGCCTCACCACCCTTACAGTGAAAAACTTCTTCCTAATGTTTAATCTAAACCTGCCCTCTTCCAGCTTAAAGCCGTTCCCCCTCGTCCTATCACTCCATGCCCTTGTAAAAAGTCCTTCCCCAGCTCTCCTGTAGGCCCCCTTTAGGTACTGGAAGGCCGCAATAAGATCTCCCCGGAGCCTTCTCTTCTCCAGGCTGAACAGCCCCAACTCTCTCAGCCTCTCCTCATAGGAGAGGTGCTCCAGCCCTCGGATCATCCTCGTGGCTCTCCTCTGGACGCGCTCCAGCAGGTCCATGTCCTTCTTATGTTGGGGACTCCACAGCTGGATGCAGTACTCCAGGTGGGGTCTCACGAGAGCGGAGTAGAGGGGCAGAATCACCTCCCTTGACCTGCTGGCCACACTTCTTTTGATGCAGCCCAGGATACGGTTGGCCTTCTGGGCTGCGATCGCACACTGCTTGCTCTATCTATTTAGCATGCATTTATCTATTTGATCGTAAGTGTATAGGCAAATATGAAGGGTTCCTATCTGACCATCATTAACCAACTGATTTTCGATAGGAGTTGTGGTAGAAATGCTTACTGTTAAGTTGAATATTGTTTTCATTCCAGCCTAAGGAGTGATGAGGTTTTTCTCCTCTGACTTCTTTCTTGTGACGCCGTGCTGATTTGAGTAAATGGAATTTCACCATGAATTTCACGAAATCCCTAGTACCTTCTCAGGGGCTTTCTGACAAGTGGTATTCTATGATTTGCGTCTTTTGATGTTATCAGATCCATCTCCTGCAATCCACGTCTGTTTATGGGTTAAGTTCACCCAGTAATTGATTATGGCTTCATACAGGCTTACTGAAAAGGGCTGGATTCAGACACTGTTGTATTTGCAGTGCCTTCAGATCAGGGTTTAGGATTGTGGACCTCTGACCTAACTGCAAATAATGTTAAGGAAAAGCCAAAAAAGTAATACTATTAAACACAGGGAAACTTCAAAAACAGCAACATATGGTACATATGTAACTACTAAGTACCCACCAAGAAATCCTTGGTCTATCTCCATAAATCCTTAATCCAGAGATACTGCCATAAGAGAGCCCCTAAATAACCTTTTAATAACAATCACACACTGAAGAACGGGATCCATGGTCTCTAATCCATTTGAAGCCTTCTTCAGTATTTGCTCCTAAACCAGCAGGAGCAGTAAGACACAGTGCCAAAATGTATGCGTAATTGTTTAGTCTCTTAAAGTCCTTAAGTGCTAATGGCACCACAATTAACAAATTCTGGCATTCACTCTCAGATCCGGGCAGGCAAGACTTAATGTGGTCAAATTTAGACAGCTAAATTGCATGTTCATATCAACTGTACAAGGATCCCCATCTATGATCTTCCACAAGAACGTGTAAAAGGCAAGCTATATCTGCCCAGATTTTGTAGTTCACGTTTTAAGGAGGTAGCCAAGGATTAGGCAGATAACAGAGGAAATAAAATATTATTTATCATTTGATGTTTTATAAACTGTTCCTTAACAACCTGTAAAAATGTCAAACACCGAAAATCCTTCATTTGGCATTTCCTTGCCGCACTCTTGTGAGGAATCCAACTCAGCGGGGACTTAAGCCTGACACCTTTAGATCCCCAAAGTATTGGTTCCCTCTACTACCACAAAAAAGGAGCGCAGCCAGCTAATGGTGGCAGAAAGCATTGTCATTTATCAAACATCAGGCCACAAGGAGGAACAGATCATAACAACCTCCTCCAGTCCCTAACTAGAACAGCAAAAGCGTGAACTCCTGCGTATGCTTTGTGCAGTTTATTTCTTCAGGGCTCCAGCAGCTGTTTCCTTCCTTTGGTTTATTTTACGTTAACACTACAATTTTGTGAGCAAGTGCTCAGGTGTAAAGATAAAAGGGTAGCACAGGCCCTCATTTTTGACACTGAAAGTGGTGAGAAACAGCAATAGGAGCCGCAGACTCTCTAACAAGTATCAAATCTATTTCACTACAGAAAGATATTGGCTTTCCTTTAATTTCAGGTGATGGTAGAGCCTACATGTAAGTGTCCCAAGAATTTCACTAAAAACTTAAAGTGCCTAAAGCTCTACATGGAAGCGTGTTTGGGTAGGGATTTTGTCTATTGTGGGAAGGTTATAGAGATAGTACACAAAGGTATTTTGCAGATGGGTTCAAAGCAGCAAAGCGATTTCGCTGCTTGAATGATTCTTTCTGGGCATGTATCTTAGTAGTGCCTCAATTTTCCTTGAAAAGAAATAATCTGTTTATTTCAGGCAAAAACTGGAACTTGTTCAAGAAGGATAAAAGATAAAACAATTAATGTCTTAAAACTACACTTTCATGTCTAGAAATGACATCAACTGAAAGCAGCTGTCTGCTGCCTTGCTTCATGTAGACGTGCCCATCCCATCCTTGAAGTGATGTAAACTGGCTTCTAGTCAGACTTCCACAGAGAGGCATACAAAGAGAGCATGGAGACATTTTCGGAAGCAACGACGGTTATAGGATTTTCAGCTTGCCAAATTAGGTGGGAAATGATGTTTTTCTGCTATGGCTGCCAGCTTTGTCTCACTCCATTCCTGACAGAAAACCCCAAAAGTGACATGACTGATCTCCACGGCTTGTGAAAATGCAGGTACTTTCGGTATGAGTCACCTGAATTGATGGCTCAAGCACTCCCAGTTGCTCTGCTGCTTAGTATGCCATTAGGCAGCTTATTACCCCAGCAGGCCCACCTGGAGAGCCTGCCCGAAGGCATTTCTGCAGGCTGCTCCTGTCAAATGGGATGGGATGAAGATGCATCCATCTTCCAGCCCCTCTGGAGACCCCTGCCTTAAAAAGGGGCTGGACTCAGCCAATAATTTGCATTCAGGGAAAGGGAGGGAATGCAGCAAAAAAAGCTTGTTGTCTTGCTTTAATGAGAGAACCCTGAAAAATTGTCAGTTTAAGCCTAACAGTGCTGCTGTCTAGTCTTCTGTGTCTGTTGGCTACCTAAACATCGTGCTCCAAATGGGAAATGAGAGATGGCAAACCAGTTCCCTACCTGGGTTTACTCTGTAAATTTCCTAGAGGATGGCTGTGGGTCTTAGAGCCTATTTGCATTGTGTTTATTTTGGGCTGTGGAAAGAATAGAGCTTAGAATCTGTTGTTTGGGTCTAGGCTTCTGCCAAATGTTGAAGAAGCGAATCAGACCCCTGAAATGCTGCTGGAAAAAAACATAAATATCAGGTACTAACTAGAAGCTTAGCCTGAGCAGCAAAAGAATAAAGTTACCAAATCCTATTATATTTTTGTCCCTTCCCCTCGTTGTCGTTGTCCCATCCTGTTGTCTGTCCCTCTGTCATTTCCACCCCTCCACCCTGAAAAAAACCCAACAACAAAAACCCAACCACAAAAAGGTCATTTGCTGTGGAAATCAGATGGCGGACCTCTGAGGGTTGCCTTGGGAGGCTACTGGGGCTATGGTGGTCGTTAATTATCTACATCTGAGGTTTACTAGAGTAAGACTGCACTGACATAAGCACGATGACATGCGGCAGCTAACCTTTTTCAGTGCTTGGTTCTTGAATCATTTTCTCCATGCTTTCCAACATTATGATTCAATTTTGGCTTAGGTCTTAGTCTCTTCAATGTATGCATAAATATTGCTGTTGAGCTTTGACTCTAAGGAGTTTTACTGAATTACGCGATGTTTTTAACCAAGTTATCAAATTCCTTCCCAAAAGTTTACATGGTGCTATCCTCTCCTTTGGGGGGTTATTCTGTGTAAAGTTTGCCCAGAGCTTTAAAACAAATTTCTAACACCAAATAGTTTACTGTGTTCAATCAAAACTGTGGTTTTGTAGCTTTATATGGATCTCCCTTTAACATGAAAAACCTTCTAACAGAGAATGACAGTTTTAGTCTAGGTTAGCATTACTAGAGGTATGATAAAATGGGATAACGTAACAGTTGTTTACTTAAAGCAATTTCACAACTAAACTAAAAATAATTTCACTCAACTATATTAAAGCTGTGCCATGAACTATCTCTTATGACAGTCAGTTGTAAATACCGTAATAGAATTTTTTTTGTAAGCTTAGCAGTCTAAATATCCTAGAGATAAAAGCAGAAGGTATGGTAGTTTACTTTCACATAATTGCATTTAACTCACTTGCAGTCTTGTATCTTATTAAATAACCCAAAGCAGATATCCTAATAAATAACATCGTTTCCCCATTCGGTTCAAAAAGGACCAACTCATATATACAGATATATATAGGTACATATGCAGGACTGATTTCTGTAGAAACTGCTCTTTTATAGACTGTTACAGAACCTGACTGAGTAGCCCTATATAAAAAGAGGAATTTGATGTTACTTGTCCTTCAGAGCATTGGATAAACGTATTAAACTGGACTTCAGCATCCCCCTTAATAGTATTCCTGTTGCTAGGAAACAGTTATCAGGACCCCATAAGCCTTGTCTTTGGGACTGCTTTCATACTTTACACAGAGCCCCTGCTCTGACATCCTTGAAATTGTGTTTCCATTTTTCATTGTCTTTCCTGCTATTTTTCTCCATTTGTTTTTGCTTACAAAATCCAATTTTGCAAATGAGCAGATACATATCATGTAACTAACCAGCTGTGTAAAATGGAGCTCTCCTTCAAAATGTATCCTCTTGGTATACACCAAAGGTATTCCTGGAATAGCTTTTTGCCCTCACTATTTGTCCTGGGATAAGTGCTAGTCTGGATGGGACTACTCACCGAAGATTGCCATGTTCTAAGTATTTACTGAAATGGCTGCATTTCTGTGTAAAATACAATGCTTGCTTTCCCTTCACCACTGAGGTATTTATTGCACCCACCTACTGCAAGATTATGCTTAATTGGAAGCCTTGTTGTTTTATTTGATGCTCTTTTAGATGATTTCACTCTGCATATGAGACTTACCATGGATTTACTAGAAGGAAAGGGCACTAGGTCCTCCTACTTATCAAGCTTATAAATAGATTGCACAGTTTATCTTTCAAAAACCCTAGCAAAGCCAAAATGATAATTATAGCTATATAATTATTAAAATGTGTTCCTAGCTGAGCTTGTTATCACCTCTCGAGAATCAAAGGAGGAATAGATGCCGTGGATTTGATGACAGGGTTGTTTTAGTGGTTCTTGTTTTACAAAGCACAAGTAAGGAGGTGGTGAAAAGGTCACAGAAGGTGGCAAAAAGGGTGAATTCAGCATTCTGTTATAGAAGGCACTCTTTAGTATCCTCCAAGGATGTTTCTAAAAAGCTAGTCTGAGATATAAAAAAGCCCAAAGCTTCTAGACTTACCCTATTTAACCTTTTACATATCCCCGATTCAACACAATCTCCAGATATACATTGCCAGGACACTTTTCCCTCAGCGTATCAAACTTCTGACCTTGCAGTTGTTGTAAGTCAATCACAACGACACGGCCTGCTGTACCATGTTATAAATAAAGGTAACTTGCTCATTGAATGCCAAAGAGCTACCAGGACTATACAGCCTGATCCTGCAGTTCTCACACAGGCAAGACTGCCGCTGAGCTAAGACTTTATTTATACTACTGAT
The DNA here is from genome assembly GCA_017639485.1 of Pluvialis apricaria. Taxonomy (NCBI): domain Eukaryota; kingdom Metazoa; phylum Chordata; class Aves; order Charadriiformes; family Charadriidae; genus Pluvialis; species Pluvialis apricaria. The sequence goes on along the minus strand of CM030008.1, from coordinate 114,447,944 downwards.
GGCCTCCGCTTCCTTTTATTCATAGCAGTATAAATCAGGATTCACCCATATTAAATCATGGGTTTAGACAGAAAATCGAGTGTGAGTGGAGAGCCAAAGGACAAATTCCTGTATGCAGTAATCCTTCGGACCTCGGTGCAATCCCTGAAATCTGCTCAGCGGTGAGCTTGTTCCCCCAGCTACCTGAAACCACTGGGAACCTTGCCTCTATGGGAACTGTAACTTCAATGCTACTGAAAATAATTTCTGAATAGTTTTCAGCACTCATTTCTTACACTGCCCTCTTACGGAGCTGGTTTGCTTTAGCCAGGCTGTAAGCTCTTCCTTCTGCTTCTTGCATACTGCAGTGTATCGCAAAGGCTCCCAATTTGCCCTGTCACTTTGCTTTTCCATATGGAAATTCAGATGCAAAAAAGGGAAGAAAAAATTTGGAGTTGGAAACAGCTTGCTAAGAGCAGTTACTGCAGGAATCATCCTGTTGTCCTGAAAGGAGGATCCTGATTTTCCCTTTCCTGGGTATGGGCCTCAGATTAACACTATTCAGGAGCTGAAATGCTTGATTTACATCACTAATAAGTGATATAAAATTTGTGTTGCTGCCAATTCTGACTGCTTAGAGTGCAGGATGCAAACTGATATACATGTACTGTAGATCACAGTGATCCCAGAAAAGAAACAACATTGTAAAACAAATCCATCTTACATAGCACAGTCTCATCATGCAAATCCCAGTATTGGTGATAACCACCCCTCAGTGAATTCAGAGGTTGCCCAGTGAATCTCTAGCAGAAAAAAAACATAGGCATTGTCCTTGGATTTCACATCCAAATCAAAGCACTCACTGAAAGCCCTGATTTCAGAAAAACAAATTGTTCCAGTATTAAGGCTGCCTTTGGGTGAGGTCATTAATAGGACAATATATTTATAGGCCACATAAAATACAAGTTTAGCTAGATTCTTGTTTTACTGTGGAAAAGCTGATCACAACTTCATCACTTGAATTTGCTTGGCTGTCCTTCATTAAAATATGAGTACCAGCTATTTCACTTTGGGCCCAGTGACAAGACTAAATAGTGCTACAGTAAAGAAGTATCAGAGATATGCTCCAGCTGTCCCTTACAGCTCCTCCGTCCTAAATATATCTTTTCAGTGGTTTGGCTGGCTTAGTTTCCAGGAAGACTAGCAAAGGTTTAGCTCTCAAATGGCTAGCAAACTGAATGGGCAACAAATGAAACAGGATTTCTGGGGAAAGGTTTGTTCTCACAGCACAACACGGAGTACAGGTCTTAAGAAGTGGCTTTGCTGTCCCTGTGTGTTGTGTTAAAAAGAATTTTTGAAAAAGCATGATAATCCAGAATATGGTTCTTTTCTTGTTTGCATTATCCTCTTTTAAAACCTCAGTAAAACTCTGCTTTTTCAACATACCTACAAAAACTTGGCAACGGTTACATTTTGCTGTGCTAAGAACAGTGCCTGTCAGGCTGGTGGGGAAGGTCTTACTGCCACCTTACACTCCCCATCTCCATCTGCTGCCTAATATGCCGCATTTAAAGGTCAAGTGGTAGGGAGATGTCCGACTGTTGTGGGTTTGTGTGGGAGGTACTGGTCCAAGGATAAAACTCTTAGTTCTAAGTTCTAGACATAATAATAATTTTCAAGGTTTCTCAACTGTGTCAGCAAAGTGGTATTTATGTCAGTGACAGACACCTTCATACAGAGGGTCAAGGCACAACTCTCCTGGCCTGCTCTTGCCTTTCTCTTTGTTTGTGATTGCCTTGTGGATGGGCCTGACTGCGCTGACAGCGAGGAGGGGAGGGAAAAGAAAGGGAAGGGATGCACAGGCAACCTCAAACTCCACTTCTTTCCCTCCTCTGCCCAGGGTTGCTGGGAGGCTCCCAAGTGTCAGGAGGACAGGGCCAGGCCTACCACTATGCTCCTGCATATCTTCATCTGAGGAGCTACTGTGGGGAAACATCCTGAACGAGGGCCAGAAATGTGGGGAAATCTCCATCTCCACCTCTACCCATTTTGCTGCCCTTCAATGTATTTCACCTGCAGCTCTAATAACATTTATATCCCAATACCAAATTCATAGTGCCGGTGGAAACTCTGGTTAAAACTGTACCTTTTTCTGCTCTAGAAGAATGGGACTAAGCCACTAAGAAAGAAAGAAAGTTGGATAGAGGACGTTGATCAGACACATGAGGGATCTGGAATTGATTTGATTCTCTGGTGTATGTCAGGAATTATGAGACAGCTTTGGGATCTCATCGCATTCATGGTGATGGGAGTCTTTGGGCTGATGGCCCTGAGACCTCAGGCTTTAAGAAGCCATCTAGACAGGAAAATTCAGAGGAGACCTGTCAGAGGAGACATGTGCCTAGGCCATTTTCATAGTCGTCGTGGACCAAAACTGGGGAGCTTGGCATGACATGCTTGTACTGCAACCCCACCTCTCATTAAGATTTGCTACTGGGAAGTTCTGTCACCCTGCATGGCCTTCTCACCTTGCAGAGTGCCTGGGGCAGGGCTGACTTTGCTCCTTGGCCAAGCCCAAAGGCGTTTTTGTGTCGCTATCAGAATGGCAAAGCCAAGGGAGTCCTGCCTGTGGATTTGCACCTCCCATCACTTTTGCATGCTGTTTTTTTGGACCCGCTGTCCTGAGTAGCACAGCGTCTGCTGGGCACTCTGCCACAAATCCTCTCTCAGGAAAATACAGGTGGAAAGCAGCAATTAATTCTGCTCAGCGGAGCACTCATTTAGGCAGCATGGCTGCTGGGATGATCACTGGAGAGGAGGGCGCTTTTTCATGCTGTCCCTCAAGGCCAGAAAAGTCCCAAGTGATCTGTGATAGTCCTGAAGAAGGTATATTGGAATAGTTGGCTGAAAAAGATGTTTTTCTTTCTGATGCCTTTCCCCAAAAGAGCATTCAGGTTAACAAGGAGAAGCTCATTCAATTGTGGAAGCAGAGGTGGCCTCTGGACTCCTGTGAGCTTCTTCTGCCCAAATGAACTTATTTAGTGAGGCAGCTTCCCAAGCCTGAAACTCATTCCTTTGAACTTTCACACTGTGGGCCAGTAATTAAAGATATTAAAGGGAGAGGTTGAGGAAGGGCACAATTGCTTCGTTTTGCTCCCTTGTTTGTTTGTTTGGAGTTCAGCCATTGGAAGTGTGATTCTTCTGATGTTTAAAAGAAACCAGACCATAAAATATCCTACTGCTTTTGTCTCTTGGCTTTCTCAGTTGCAGAGCATATTACTCAGCAGGAGAAAAGGAAGCCACGGCTTTCATCTTGGCATCTAGCTACTGGCACTTATGCTTATGTAATCAGACTATTGCGTTTTAACCATTTTGCCGATTGCTCAATTATCAATCTGTCACTTCATCCAAATTTCGAGGGGGCTTCACCGGTCCTATTTTCACCACAGACTCAAAGCTGATTACCTGTTTGGGATCCTCATAAACTCCATCTCTGAACCTAGTGTTTTCCTGCAGGATAGTCTTGTTTTTTTTCTTGGAGGCCCTTTGTCTGGGGTTATTACTTTGGCTGTCTTAATAAGTAAGAGCCATCTGGAGGCATGGTTGACCGAGTTTGCACCTGCGTCTACATCTGCACTGTCTGGCCACGTCAGGTGGATGTTCACTTAAAAGATCCATCTCAGTGTGAGAAAAAGGAAAAGAAAAGGGAGGGAGGGTGTAAAACTGTTATTCCTGCCTCACTGCAACAGCAGGTGCACCAGATGGCTCACAAAGTAATTAGGGTGAAGAAACAGTGTCAAGACTTCGTGTGGTGTGGTCTGTAAATGATCATCAAATCAAATTCTTTATCAAAGATGGAGTTTTCTCTCTCTCCCCACTGGCAAATCGATACACATTTGAAACAGCGCATGTGATCTGCTTCCTTACGTGCAGGCACCTGGAATGCAGACAGAGAAACCTGGTCAAGAGACCATTCTTGTTAAGCAGCCATCTGTCCTAACAGACTGTCCCAAAGCATTCCCAGCCTGTTGAGTAGTTATGCTTCACTTTATTTGAAGACCATCTTCCCTAAAAAATATTTTTTTCAGCTCCTTAACTGGTAACCTAGAAGAAATTTTGCCGTGCAGTATGTAAGGTAAGCAGCACAAAGCTTCCTGGCAGAGTTACGCTTTGGCAGCAGAACAGGACCTTGCGCTGATTTCATCTACAGACCTAATTATTTCTAAAGCTTCTCTTAGTTTTCCCCCTTTTCTTAGCTTTTCGCTGTGTTAGCTCCCTTACACGCAGGGAGATACCGGCTCCTGCTTGAGTCTGCTGGACATATCTACTAGGTTATGATCAGCATACTGGATATCTATTATCATATGATAATGTACTACCCCCATGTCTCAGTCTAGGGTGCCTCAGTAGAGGAGCACCGCATCCCTGCATGGACTACCATTTTGAAAAGGACTGCTGCTGCACAGCTCTCTGCTGCCTTTCTCTTCACCTACCCCCTCTCTAACTCATCTGAAGTAACTACTCCAACTTCTCCTTCTCCTATTTTTTGTGGCTTTGTCTCCCATTTCAAATCCTGCATCACGCCCAGGGAGCTCTGCACCATTGTGGGGCCCATGGGAGCAGCATTGAGGGAGACTACAACCATCAGTGAGCACTTTAATAACAAGCCTGAGGTTTTAAATACTTTTACAAGGGTATTTCTGTTTACGTTCTGAAACACATCTCCTATTGTCACACACAGCATTTTGTCCAATAACTACAGTAAAGCAATACCTCATGAAAAACAAGAAACCTAAACCCAAGCTTTTATCTGGCTTCTCAATTAATCACAGGGTAGTCAGGGAGCACCTGTACAAGGCTTAGATACTTCAGGATAAATTCTATAGAAAAACTTACACATAGAAAGAAGTTTTAACAGTGTGCATAACACTAGCCTAGGATTTGAATCTAAGAAAGACAGTCTGTTTTCCTGCTGGTATTTACTACAAACTGAATCATTTTTTATTTGACTGTCAGCATGTTTGGGTTTTTTTTCCCGATGATATTCTGCTACGGTGAGCTTACAGCTTAAAATTGATAGAAGATTTACCTTTTCAAATATGTGATTTTTTTTTTTTTTTGAAAGCCAGTCTGTAGCTGAATGTTCTCTGCTAAAGGAAGTTATGACTGAGTTAAAGTGATACAGAGTCCCTGTGGCAAACACATGCCACACGTGGGAGAATAAACCTCATGTGGGTTGCAGCGCAGGGGACTAGTGGACTGCTGCAGTGTAGGGGCTTGTAGTCTGAAAACACAGTGCGAAGCATGTGATGCTGAACACAAGAAAGTTCTCCAGAACCTACAGTTGCCTTTGCAATGTTTAGGTATACAAATCTGAAATTGTCATTTTTTATTTTTTAAACGCACCCAGAAGCCAGCCAGCAGTATCTAAATTTGCTGGGCTTTTTTGGCCAGAAAGTTCGGCCCGGCTCTTACTCATTTTCCACTGAGATCCAAAAGCTAACCAGGAGACAATCTAATTCCTCTGAGAGACTAGTACACCTCTGAGGCTGTACTGAGCTCCACAGAAGTCAGAAGTGCTCTTTCTTTCTTTTGAGATGCTGCTTTCCACCTCCTCTCCCTCTCCCCTCTCCTCTCCCTCTCCCCCAGGCTTGGCTGGCTTCTGAGCCCAACTCTTGACCACAAGCTACCGCAGACAAGGTGCGTGGTGGGAACATCTTCTCCTCGTGTCTTCTCAGGAAGAAAACTCAGTTCCTCTCCTGATGTACCAGGCTTTGGGTTCTCACCACGCTGGAGGGCCTTTGTCCCCCTGGATGTTTTTGCACACAGCCTGAAGTTTAGTCTTTGTTGTGAGCTAGCTGAAAGCTTCTACCTGCTCAGGGTTTTCTGGACCACCTTTGATTTCAGTTTCTTCTCGATGAATTGGGCGTTTTCTGTTTTGGCCAGAGCAGTGCCTAATTTGTGGACTTATAAGTCCTTTATTGCTTCTAGCCCTCAGTTTAATATAGAGTCAGCAGTTCAACTCTTTTAATTTCTGCACTCTGTTCAAACCTAGATAATTATCTATCCCTGTAATTACAGTGGTGAGCAGTGTGTCAGTACCTTAAAAGTGCATTCCTGGTTACTCATAGCACTACTTTTCTCCTCCACTCTAGTAAAAAGGAACCAAATTTCCCCATTGGTATTGCTCAAATCACCTTTGGAAATCAAACCAAAACAAATAAAGCAACTCTTGTAGATCTGCTCCAAACTTCACTGTTTCCAGAGCAGATAAGGTATTCTGGATCACTTTGCCATACATCTGGAATTTACACCATCAAATATGTCTTCACTGAAATGTGAAAAAAATAATCTGTTTGTAAAATACCTAAAACTTAATTTTCCTGTTAGAAGCAGTCTAGGAGCTTTCCTCAGCTTTAGTTTGCATTTTTGCCTTTGTTTTCATAATATCTTCATAGGTACCTGAAAATAAAGTTTATTTCCCTACTGCTTTTGATTACTCCTGGTTGGTAAACAATGAAGATTAATTGTTTTCTGATGTAGCAGAAGCAAACGTGATTCTTATTCACAAGTAACCTTGGCAGTGTCAGGAGGGGCACACACAGCCCTGGGAACAATGTTCTTAGCCAGATGCGCTGACAGAGCCACAAAAAAGAGCTCATGTTGTTGCTGTTTCTTAGGTCAATAAAACTATGGCAGAGAACTAAGACATGGTCCAAGTCTCATATTCAAATTAATAGGTAATTAAGTTGAAATGCATCTTTGAACTAATTTCCCTGGTTTTATAAAACTCTTAAACTTTTATGGAACATTTGAGGATCTCCTTGTTTTCCTGTGCTGGCTATTGCAGGGCTGTATAATCTCAGCTTCCATATCTTGCTGAAAGACCTGTGGCAGGAACACAAAAGCAGTGATGGGACTGTTCTTGGGGTAGGTCTGCATGGAAAAGAAGAAGAGGAAGCAGCCCAGCTCCGTCACAGCCCAGGTCCCAGTCCAGTTGCTGAGAGGTGAGGCTTTACTGGTGCAGGTGCAGTGCTGTGGTTTAGGACTTCTATTGCTTCCACTTTAGGTTAGTAGCAGAGCTCTGTACAGCAACGTGTGGATGCAGAAGCTGGGATGAAACCTACCTCAGGCATCATGCTGTATCCCTTTGCAAAACACAGACGTGCCCTTAGTGATAAGTGGAAGAGGGGGCATGTAAATCTTAAGGTAGATATCTTTTTTCAGAGAAGTATATAAGGAGTCAGAGTAATTTAACTGCTTATAAAATGAAGCAAATGGATATATTTGCACTGGGAGATGATGGAATACAAAAAAATGTTATTCTGCAGATGTTATCTGTTATACATTTGCAAACAGGGAAAGAAAAGAAATAGCAAAATTATACCATTAATATATTCATTTTGCTCTGTGGTAATGTTTCTTCAAATCAAATTATTCTATAATGACCTATTCAGTGTTTTGCATTATCTTTGAAACAAATAATCTATTATTTTGGGACTTTTTTGGTACTATGTCACCTCACACATCACTGTGCTTGGACCATCCTTCCTTAGTTGCAGCAGGAGTTTTGTCCAAGTAAGAATTATAAAATTAGGCCTCTATGTGTGTTAACATTTTTAATGAAATCCTTTACTCATAAGTCAAAGTGTAAAAGTCGAATTTGCAGTATTTTATAGTGGAGTATTTACTTGCGGTCAGCCTGGGTTCAAACACCCTTTCAGTAACCTAATTCTGCATTGTGAGGATACCATGCCAAAATATGGAGCTTGTTTTGAGCAAAAAGCCAACTGTGCTCTATGCTGAAACCATTGTAGGACTAAGCCCTATGTGGCAGTTACACCATTTGAATTAAGAGACTCAGTAGAATATTTTTGCAGCTTTTCTAATTAAAATAATAATTATGTAGTGTCTATTAGCATGGAATTCCAAATGTAAGCCTCAGGGTCAAATGGCTTAGAAAAATGAAACTCTCTGCTGCCTTTGTAGGAAAAAATGAGACAAGCCAATTCTGGACAGTTTCATTTACATAAATTACAAATATTGCTTACCAATAATTTCGTCTACTGAGTTTTGCTCTTCAGCTGGAATCTTTCTGCATAAATGACAAAAAATTGTTGCTCATGCACCCTAGCAGTACACACCCCAGAATTCATCAGTCACTCTCATCAACAGGTAGTGATTTTGCGTTTGATAGTACAGTAGAAAAATGTCAGTTAGAGGATGCATGGCCTTTTCATGAGTATGGATAATGTTCATAGGCCTGGTGCTCTTGAGTACTGCAGGTAAAGCTCGTATAACCTGCTTAGCTTTGGGACTGAAGAGAACACAGCATCAAGATAGTTAGGAGGCCTCTTTGGAAAGACAATACCAAACTAGGAGAAGTAGATTTGAAATCACAGGACTGAGCCCAATTAGCTGCACATCAGAGTAGATGCTGGTGAAGTGATTTTCCTTGAACTGCAGCTGTATGGTGGAGGATCAATCAATCAATTTATAAGCACCTCGAGGGTAATAATAGTCTAGTGAATGCGAATTTGTCAAGGACAAATTGTATCAAACCAATCTAATTTCTTTCTTTGACAGGATAAGTGAATAAGGAGGAAGCAGTAGATGTGATATATCTTGACTTCGTAAGGCTCTTGAGTCTCCTACATAGCATTCTCGTAAGCAAATTAAGGCATATGATTAAATCACTGCAGAGAAGGCTCACAGCTGGTTGAGAAAACAAAATCGAAGAGAAACTATCAACGGTTTGTTGTCAAACTGGGAGGACATTTAAAATGGGGTGTTTCTGAGCCCAGTTGTATTCAGTCCTTTGCTGACCAATGAACCGGATGATGAAATGATGGGGATGCTTTTAAATTTGGAAGGAGTTCCAGAAACTGGAAAGTTGCTCCAAAATCAACTGGTGGAAATTTGATAAAGGCATATGCAATTGCTATAGAAGTCCTTTGCATACATGAAATGGGGAAAAAACAGTTAGGAAGCAGCGTAAGGCAGAAAAGGAGTTAAAAGTTAGGGGAACACAGATGGTAGCAACAGTGTGACCCTATGTTTAAAAAGATTCTTCTTGTTCTCGGATATTTTAATTTCATTTGTAAAGGGCAAGAGGCTCTAGGCGGCTATAGGTGACCCTGCTTGAGCAGAGGAGTTGGACAAGACGACCTCCAGAGGTCCTTTCCAACCTCAACCATTCTGTGTTTCTGTATAACTCTAGCTATTCTTGAGACAAGTGATACCTCAGTTAGAATGCAGTTTCAGGGTTCAGACTACATGGGAAAGATGTAAATAAATATCAAAAGGGCAAAAGGAAGATAAGATAAATGATAGAGGCTTGAAAAGCTTGACATCTGAAACAGGCTGAAAGTGAAGCAGGCCACCTCTGTATCATTTGTTGCACTGGGCAGCAAATGTCTTACAACTTCTTAGTGTCATTAAAGTAGATAACTTACATTTGAAAACTTGGGGTTCAACAGACTTCTGATGCATGTTTGATTTTGTGTCCTTTTGTTGTGTATTTAGAAGTGTAGATATTCCTTATTCTCTTTTCTCCAATTGAAGCTCCTCATGTTTATCGAGTTTTCTTGTTTGCCTTTTTGTGGTTTGTTTTTTTGTGTTTAGAAACATCCCTGGACAGATGAAACTCTGCACTTGATGTTGGCAACTAAGATTCGCAGAAAAAAATAATTTCAGCTCTGTCTGTTTAGGGCTTTGTAAATTTTATAGTATTATACCACTGGCTTCTGCATCTCTGTTCTACTGATTGGAGCAACACAGGTGAACTAAATGAGTAATGTTAGTCAAGAAAACACTGTGACTTTATAGAGTAACTATTCATGAAGAAAAAGCCTTGAAACTTTTCCAGAACTGGAGGCAGAGAATTTATTGTGCCTGCTGGAACCCAGAATAACTACTGCTTTGTGTCATCATTTTATAATCCTTGTCTGTCAATAAACATAACTGTAGCTAGCAATAAAAATGATACAGGCTCAGTCAGGCAACGCTACCCTGGTAAAACAAATTTATGAGCCAGTTAATATTTTTAATCCTGTTACAGAGATGACCTCAAAACCCAGACCATTTATCTAAGCCTCTATACCCTAAAGGAGCACATGTGGATGTCAGATAAGTGAAACCTGCTTTTGAATCATGTTGATCTTGGGCTGAGGTTGGGCAACAAGAGGGAGAAAGGGTGGAACCGTAGATATCTGTCTGCAAAAGCAAACCAGCCCCATTAAGTGTCTGTCTCCTAGCTAGTACAGAGTTGGTCAAACACTCTTGCAGACTCAAATGAAGCCATTCATCTGATAACATAAAATTCAGTATGTTGTATTTTTCCCTTCTCCACATCAGTTACATGCCAGCGATTATTCCAGTTCCACCATTGATCCAAGATGACTTATCACAACAGGGAGTCGTTCTGTTTACGCTGCTTCAGAAATGTCTGAGACGTTATTTGATCTACAGCATCCATTAGACACACAGAATACATTTCCTTCTCTATTGTTTCATCTTATTAGCAAGATACGGCAATGACACTGTCTGCTAATTGCTATCCAACTAGTGCTTTGTGCCTTGTTAATTTTGACTAAGACACTTTTCCTGCATAGCACAGTGTAGATATTACTAATAGGGGAAAGACAGGTAGTTAATTGGTGTCTTGAGTGTTACACAGACAAATAAAAAATTGACTGATTATCAGTTTTTCTCTGATGGAAGGGTCGGCTCTTGTCACTAGCTTCTACACTGTCCTTATTCTCTATGTTGTAATGTAGAATGTCTTATCCTTGTAAAAGGTGCTGAGATCCATAATAGCTACAAGAAGAATACATGCTGCTGGCCACAACTTATAATGAATTAACACAAAGCAATGTTCACTTTTTAAACATTGATCTTGTATTCTCCTGAAGGTGAAAGCCAGGGTGGTCCTAGATCAGGGCGCATTTTTGCACTGATTGTCTGAGTCTCCTGGAAAGTCTGTAAGATACCAAGGCAAGACACGTGGCAAAATACAACCCAGTTACAGGATCCACCAAATATAAAGTGAGAAGGGCTATAAAGATATGTATTGTTCTTGTTTGGGGAAGCCAGATGAGTCAGTCTGGCAACAGAGGTTCTGCTTTTAGTTCTAGTCTGTCATACAAGGGAGGAATTTTTGGTGGCTCCAGACCATCAAAAATCCAGTGATCCTTTGAGTGCTGAAAGAAAATAACTGGAAGTGCAAGGAAAAGAGTTTTCTTTCACCCAAATTGCTTATAAATTCTATTTGTTCTTGGACTTAGACCCAAATTCAAACCTTCTGCACTGCCTCATCAAAAATACAGGTTGATGTTTCAGTTCTTGTCTTATGTATACCAATGTCTTCTACTGCACACACAGAGATACATCTCAGGCAAAACAAAGGATGGCTTTTACAGAGCGTAAGCTAATTGCTGGGATAGATAAACAGGGACAGCATTCAAATATCCTAAACCATGAGATAATGGAAGCTTTTCAGTCATGAGGAAATATATTTACATATCTGGTCTTGTAGAAGAGATGGACTGAATGTAAGCCATCTTTCTGCAAATTGGAGGTTTGTGGAGAATTGATGTCCTGCAGCCCCCACTGAAGCCAAAGATGTGAGTATGCAGCATCTCTGAAGTAAGGACAAGGTTCTTAGATATCTGACATAGCTGCATTAAAGACGAATTTGGTAACCATGTGGAATGCTACACATCATATTCAATGTCTATCTGTTGACTACAAATGTTTACTTGTGAGAAAATGCTCTGGTTTTGCTGTTCACTTTATTCAAATTTCTGTATCATCTGATGAACTGCCTTCAGACAAATAATCAGGAAAGTGCAGCAGCAGAAAACAAACCCTAACAAGACTATAGCACCAACTAATTTCTTAGACATTGGAATGGCTCTCTGGATAACAATCAGAAGCAGCCGGACAAGAAAATTCCAGAGTTAAGATGAGTGCAACAAAAAGGCCCACTAAATTCAGTACAATCTAGTGACGGTCAAACTCCAGATATATTTTCCTACTGAACTGCAAGAAGGCTACATGTGATCTTAATCATGTGCGATGATATGGGTGAGCACAGCTCACTGCAGCCCCCTTGCACTCTTCATTCTGCCTAACGTGCCAGTGCTCCACCACAGAGAAGCTGACGACTTCCAACTTCTCAACCACTGTCTGAACTTACAGACATTATCAATTTAAAATTCACACCTCCATCGGAAAATATTTTACCTATATTGTTATAATAACACCTATGATTAAAGAGGGAGGAAAGAAGCCTATCAAATTTTATATCTTTCCTCGTGGTTTGTTTGGGTTTTTTTGTGCATTTGAAAGCAATCTGTACATTGTCTGTTCCTGTGTTTGCTCAATCTAGTCACTCTGTTATCCTGACGGGAGGGAGCTAAGGGAGGGGTTGGGGAAGGAGAGAGAGAAAAGCATCACATAGCAACAAAAGAAGGAATGAAAAAAGAAAGAGGATAATATGATTTCTAAATCTGAAAAAAAAAATAGCACAGGTGTTTGTCTATCTAGAGAAGGATAAGTAAAGTGTTTTAATTTACTAGATTTCAAGCTAACAGCTCCTCTTAGAGAAAGGAAGGGCTGTGTCAATTTTCTCTCTGCAGGGAAGGCAGAGCAAGCAGGGGAGGAAAAACAGGTGAGAACCCTCCTCCCTCCTGTGGCTGCCATTCTGTGCCTGTGTTGAGATGTGCATGTGTTACACACAGGCTGGACAAAATGACTGATGTACTTTTCTCGCAAGTCTGTTTGTGAGAGAGCACTCTCCCAATCAGTTCACTTCCCCTCTGTGTCTCAGTGCAATTGTCAAGTTTGAAAATTACAGATATTGCATATGCTTAAGGAATTGCTCACTCACCTTCCTGATTTCCTCCTTCCCTTCTTTTCATTGGGTGGGCAGTTTTCATTTTTTAGATTCAATATCACTCCTTGTTTTCTCCTTTCAAATATAACAGTGACACAGGAAGAAAAAAAGAAGACATCAATAGTATAAAGAATACCTCATTAGTTTTGATTTATTATTTTTTTCCCTTCCCTTGCAGAGAAAACTGTGGATTTAATTTGAGGAGGACCCAACTGGTAACGTGCTACTGAGCAGGAATTCAGCTAGAGAAAAATGCAACTCAACAAGAGCAGTTTTGATAAGCTTACTTATATCCCTTATACATGAGCTCTTTCTTTCCCTCTCCTACATAATGTGTGTCACGTTGGCTCTTGTAATACTGAGTACCCTAAAAGGCCACCTTGAAATTCATTTCACAAAATACCATTTCCAAAACATGTTTTCAAAACTTTATTTATGATTAGAGAGGGGAGCTGAAAATTTAACCTTTGATCTAGACTAAATAACTTTTTGCCGGTTCACCCTGAACTGTCATTTCCACTGAGTTGACTAAAAGAGACAGGACATGTGAGAAGGAAAAACCTGTTTTCTGCAAATGCTATGATTTTTCCAGTGTCTCACAGACAAGCTGGAACTAGCCTATATCAAGCTGCTTTTAAAAATAATATTTGTATTATTGCAATATTTCTTCTTCTTCTTTGAAAAAAGACAATTTAATAACGTATTTATAAGTGATGGAGGCCGCCATTTCCCCATCCCATTTGCTACTATGTGCAGGAGCCTTTACCCGAAGAGGCCATTGCTAGATCTAGGGAGAGCTGATTCCAGATATCTGTTTAGTCCTTGATGTGGCTGAAGAAGTTTTCTACTCACCATGCAACCAGAGGCAACCAGAGGTGTTTTCAAAACTCAGATGTTGAGGCAATTTTTAGTTTCCTAAAGCTAAATACATCCTTTCATTTTCCAAGTGACCAGAGAGGCAATGCAGCCCAGGGAGACGTGCACGGGAGGGAAAGAGGGAGAGGGAGGAGTGGCAGGTTTGGTCGACGCGTCTAAAATTGACACTGACATATCAGCTTTGTGGGATTGAGGCCTGGCTTGCCCTTCATCCCTGTAAAGTGCTTAGCACATTTTGGACCCTGAGAGCTGTTGCATTAATAATAACCTTGGCTGGCAAATAACAAACAGCCTTAAGCTCAGACCAGTCAATATTTAACCCGGGTCGGGAGGGAAAAGAAGGTGGCACTCCAAGCCCTGTCCATCTGAATTCCCAAGCTGCGAGGTAAAGCTCTCAGCCGTGGGGCAGATGTTCGCATTATGTTCATGCCTGCTGCTTTTTTCATTAGTTAACAGCGAGAATTATTTAAAATACTGTCTTTGGCTCCTGATCTGTTCTTGAGAGCTCTCTGCGGACCCAGACCAATGTCAAATTCTTATTTACGGTCCCAAGGTTTTTCCTTGCAACAGCTGAGAATAGCAGGGACAGCTTAGGAAAAGATTCTTAAACACAAGCACGGCAAAAAGGTGCTGCACCTCTTTGCACCAGGGCAACCCAACATGGGTTGCGCCATACCTGTAAAGATTACATGCTATTTATTAAGAAGTTGTTCATCTCACGTACATTTCATGTACTGGAAATAATTATTCAGGAAAAATAATCCAAAAAAGGGGAAAACGAAGTCCAAAATAGTAATCCGTATTCTGGGCCTTAACAGTGCTAAGGTAAAGTCCTAGGAAAAGGATATGATCATATACAGAATTTATGAGCCACTGGAAACAACATGAGATGCTGCAGTAATGCTAGCAATAACAATTTGTGTCTTCGCAGTGTTCAGTGCAGGAAGATGACAGAAAAAGAATGTAATACAGTTTAACAATCAATGATCTTTAGAATGTAATATTCCTGAAAGGGTTTTTCCGGAGACGATTCTACTCATGATGGTGGAGAAGGAGGAGAGAGAAATTCTCTGTATTAGTTTTAGGTTTGTAAAGCAGTTTCCATTTTCCAAGGAAAATGCTACCAAAAGAAAAAAAGAATAACATTTTTCATCATTTTGTAACTACTAAATACAGATGCACTACAATAATACCAATTCCTTTGTTTCTAATTGTAAAATGTAAGAGTGTTATAAATATGTTAAGCTCCTTTGTTGTTACAGGTCAGCATGGACTGAAAAAATTAATTGCTAAACAAGCTGTAGTCAATATTTATTTTTGTACTTCCAAAAATTTAAGCTAATAGTTACATATTTGGGAATATGCATTTTGTAATTTATTTCTGCTAGCGAAGCCTCTTTCTACAAATAAAGATTATTTAGTTCCTCCTCAGGGAGAAAGTCCAGATAAACGGAACCACATAATAAGGTGGGGGGAGCGTTTGTTGAGGGGGCGGGGTGAGGAGGGTGGGGGTGCAAGGCAGTTGTGAGCAGCAATTAAACGCAAAATGTCTCTAGAGACGCTTCATTTATGTTTTTTCTCCTTGTAGGGAAACTTTCTAATGAAGGAAATGTCCTTTAAATTCAATGGTAAGTGCTGCTAGACTGAAGTGTGCATTATAACGCCAATCTTAAAGACTAACAGAGGTTTTAACTTCTGTTAAAAGACAAACCACATTTTTTGAGACTATCAGTGTTGGTGGGTGCTTGTTTACAGTCAGCATCCTTAAGGAAAACAACCTTGACACAATGATGGAAACTGAAAAAAGAAAAGTGACTGGCTGAACCACTCCATTTCCTTTCACGGGCCCGGTGCAGCAACGCAAGACGTCTTCCTGTGTGACATGCAGAGGTTTTAACAATAGCACATGTGGGAAACTATTTAAATGATTTTTTTAAATAGTCAGTGATGAATTTCTGAAACAATGAATGTTCAGATGTAACTTCCTTCATCCTTCTCCCCCTCAGGCTTCTTGTCCCCTCAGTAAATTTATGTAAGAACTTTATATCATAGCTGGAGATTCAGCATTTATAAAATAAATTAGGTGTATGATGCATTTAATGTCAATAGCAGCATGAAGGATTGGGGGGGGGGGGGTGTTAGACATTTTGTTTAATTCTAAATCATTTTGTTTAATGGTAAAAACTAGTTGATGCAGATAAATCTCTAGTGTGTGCCTCTTCTTGGTACCTAAGTTCTGCAAAACAAGGAGAACTGAAGCACCTGAAGAACTGAGCCTTCGCGTATAGTCAGCGGAGGGAGGTACTTCTGAAGATAACTCAGCCTGTCCTGAGAGTTGTGAAGGATGAACACATTTTTCTCTCTCTCACCACCATCTCAGAGACTACATGAGAAGCTCAGCTGCCCTATTTACAACACTCCAAATTTAATTTTTTATGTGGTTATAGTTAGGTGACAGAAAACCCACTTATATTCTTTGTTGTTCCCCCCTGTCCTCCTCCCCACCCCCGCAAGTGGCTTAAAGTAATTCTGCAGCAGTGCAGCAAAAGTTGAAGTTAGTGATAATTTTCTTGGGTAGTATGCATTGCATGGTGTTTTTGAGGAGCACAGGTGTGATGTAGGTGCTCAGTTTTGCTTTTCACGGTTATACAAACTGCCACTGATAACAATAGTGAGCAATGGAAGCAAAACTGTGCCCCAGAGCATGAAGAGGACACCCTACTTCCACTGACCATACGTGGATGACAAAGGAAACAGGATTTGACTGAAATGGCACAGCTAGTAGCAATAGCAATATAAATACCTATAACTGCAGTATAGTTAACATATAAAGCAATGCTTTGGTATCTTTATAAATGAAGGATTTTCCAAACAGGAATATCAGCTGATCCACCACCTGAGAAGCATCCGAGTGCAATGTTCAGTGTGTTGCTTGATCACTTTAGGTTTTAGTTTTAAAATAAGTAAAACTTCTCTTGCAAGCTTTTTTTTTTTCCACTTAAACCATTCTAATAAAAATGCTAAGAACTGTTTTTCTTCACAATTTGAGAACAGAAAAGCTGTTAGCTGGGGTTTTGCTAGTTTCCAGATACACCTCCAGCATTTCCCTGTTCCTTGCAAGTGTTTCCTGCATCAGCTGCACCTCTAAGATTGTGCAGAGAAGCTAAAAGGTTCCTTTGCAATTTGCGACATCCACGACTTTTCTAAACAAGGGCACGGGAACCTTCAGAGGCAGCAAGTTTGGAGTTGCTGTATGTTAATTGACTCATTAGCTTTCACAAAAACAATGACCTCTACTAACATCTTCTCTAACTTGGCCCTCCTCAAACTGAATTCTTCCTCTGCCCTGATGGGTTACCTCATCCAGTGTACGTCAGCCTGCTTCCTCCCTGATTACTTCTCTAATTCCCATTTGGTGCTGAGCACAGACTAGGTTTCAATATAACTCTTTAGTCTGCTCTCTTCTGGTTTTCCAGCTCTTCTTGTTTGTTCTGGGCCACCCTTTGCTTCCGTGCCTCTGCAGCTTCTGTTCTTTTTAGAAATATCATTGGAGTGACAGGGGTTAACGTGAACACTTCACAGAATTTCTTGATGCCAGAATTATGAAAATCTCCTCTTGATGGTATTTTTCCATTATTCACTATACAAAGTGCTGAAGCAATACCTCAAGGAATGTTGGGGTTTGTTTTTTTTTTTATTTTTCCTTGCATCATCCCCAATTTCAGCTGATCATTGATTTCTTCTGAGCCAGGATTCAAATATGTTGGACTCTGTTCCTTCTGGCTCCTGCAGATCTTTTGACTGCCATCTGACCAGGGCCCCCATAGCTTTCATCTGTTTTCACTCCAAATCCTTCTTCTAAAATGTAAAATGATGGCCTGCAGCCAGCATGTTGCTTTTTACTTTTCCTGTGGCCCAGACCTCAGTTAAAGATTTAACAAAAGCAAAAAAAAGCTCTGTTTCAAGCCAAATAAAGGAATAAAATCTAAAAGTTTTTCCAGATGAGAATGTTGGACCTTTCACAGGCAGCTCGTATACTCTTTGGCAATTGAAATCTAGCACAAGCTTTGCTCACATAATAGGAAATAGCTTTTTTTTATGTAAACTATTTCTGGAGCTTCCAATTGTTGCCTTTTTCTTTTAATACCTCTTATTTTATAAAATCTACATGGAAGATGACAGCAAACGAAAACTTTGTGTCTGTGGAGGCAGACTTCCTGGGTTGTCATCTCCAGCTCTGTGCCGGGAGTGCAGGATAGCTGCAGCCACCTGTACTTCAACGAACAGCACCCCACACAGCTTCCACCTTGCCAGCATGTAATCGGTCCCCACACGGGTATAGAGGGCTGCCCCGAGTTTTCCCACACCTGTGCAAGATCCCACTCTTTCCGAGGACTGACATGCCCACGTCTGAATCTTGTAGATGATGTATATGCCTGTAGAGCAGCGTTTGCTCTTGAACATCAACAGCAGAGCCCCCAGCGTAACCAAGCACTCTGATAAAACTGCGTTATGCTCAGGGGAATCTGCTATTTAAAATCCGGTGGGAGTGGGGGGCATTGAAAGCTGATTATCTTCACGCTGATTGCACTGTGAGCTTTTGTTTGCTATTGACATGACTTACAAGGAGAAACTCAAATGAGGGGTGGTGGGGAGGAGAGGATAAACTCTTTCCCTCCCACTTTCCAAATGACAGGCCTGCTGCAACGTAGTTATATACCACATTCATGCTAAGCTTTTTCACAGTACAAAGTACTACTCAAACACAATGGGTGATTACTACAATTTCCTCTCTTTGGCTCACAGATCTTATGTCCGTAAGAATCTCTTAATTTGCTGTTTGTGATGCTAAGCACTGGACAGGATTTTCCTCTGCCATTTATGTTCCCGGTGGAATTTCTCCTCACTGTACAGTTCTCAACGGTGCAGTGCGAGTGTGTGTGTCTACTGGGGCAACCCAAAGCCAGGCTGGGCTGCTCTCAGCCTGCTGGGGAAGGCAGTCCTGGATGTACCACTGGAAGGGATGATTCAGAAGGACGCATGACATTAAAGCACTTCTGTCCAAATATATGACACACATTTGGAATGTGCGACACTTAAAACCAATCCAGCTGGAGAGTGACTTTAAACAGAAGATGGTGAATCTTTTATTTCTCAGATGCCTTTGAGAGAGAATGGATTTGCTTTTCCTCCCAAACCACAGACTTCTTTCCTTCCTCCTTAATTCTCAGAACATCTTACTTGGCATAGGCATTTGTGAGCCACTGGTGCAAAACTAAGTTTAGCTCATGAAAACAGAAACACAGCAATTACTGGTTATTCTCTAAGACTTAGTTTCACATAGCGAAACATATGCATTGGGTTAGGGGTTTTGTTCTGTTCCACACATTTTACCTTGAACTTGCTATATTTCATGAAAAAAACATTCCTTCTGTTTTTCTGGGGGGTTATTTTGTATGGATTCTGGCAGACACTTTGGAAGACTTAGCACTAGCAGTATTAACGCACTGAATCGTATCAAAAATTTCTCTCACTGTTCCAAGCGCAGCTAGAGGCCCAAGGTCCCAAATACAGATATTTCCTGTGAATAAAGTGTGGCCTTTAATTAAGCTGAGGAACAGGCTGCCAGCTGCTGCTTGAAGTCTAGTATTGAGATGGGAGGTAAGGAAGAAAGTGAACGTGCAGACAGCTTTCGAAAGCAGTGGTGAGACAGAAGAGTGAAGAAGTGGGGGATGTAGAGATGAGTTGAAGGGGGAGGAGACAGGCAAGAATATAGAGGTAGCAGTGTGAAACAAAAGAGAGAACACCACTGTGAAAATGCACTGTGAAAGGAGATGTCTTCTTATGAAGAAAGTATAAAAGGTGTGGCATGCACAGCTTAGCCAAATGAAGACTGCATGGATCTTGCCGCGGTCTGTAAGAGAAGAGAATTTCTTAGACTAAAGGACTGAACTTTCCCAAGAGGAAGAAACTTAACCATGGATAAAATCAGAGTGGAAACTGAATTTCTAATTCTAAGAAAAGGTGGTTTCCTAACAAGTAGGCTCTGTGGGAACTCTGAGGTAAAGCCTCCACCTCTGTTTATGCATGTTACATGGTTGGGGGAGAATATTGTTGGGCAAAGCAGCCTTCTGATGACGCGTTTGGACCCCAACCCTTGAAGAAAATGCAGGTTTTTTTGAGGTGGGATGTGACAACATAGCGAAACTTGGTGCATCCTCGCCATTGATGGCAGAAGAAAACATCTCAGACACCAACCATGGGATGACCAGGAAAAAAAGGTGGAAGATTTGGATTTATAGAGGCCATTGCTACTTCTTTATGCCTCTCTAACAAACAACCCTGTGTTCCTGCATCCCATTGGTGGCCCAATAAGCCACTGGTGTCATTATGCTGGTCCTGGTGTACCTATTGGCTGTTTGCATCTTTTGGAGGTGGAGAAGTACATGGGGTAAAGGAAGGAGTAAGGATCAGGTTACAAAGTGATATAAAGGCTGTAAAATTAATTAGAGGGGACATTGACACCTGAGGAGAGGACGTCCTATTGAGTCCCAAGCGCTTCTCCTCCAAGGACGTTCTCAGACTGGGGAACCCACCAACAGGTGGGCCACACTCAAGTCCCCAAAACATTGGGTAATGCAGTGCATCTTCCCCCAAAATGCTGTCAATGTGGGATGCTAGTGGCCCAGATGCCACCTCACCCATGAATGGTGGTACTAGATCACTCTGTGAAAGCAATTACATGACTTGAATCTTCCCAGGCCTCTATTTCTGCAATATATCAAATTTACACACACATACGTACAGAACTAGATGAAACATGAAATGGGTAATATGGAAGTTTACATGACCTTCATTGGTGTTATTGTGGAAACCGTGATAATACCACCATAGCTCAGTAAATGCTCATTTCATTTGTGTTTGGGAAAATTGTTTCTTGAAAACATTTATTGTCATGGAGTATTTCACCTGAGACATTTTCAATAAGAAACAAAATGTTCTATAAGCAGAATGGCTTTAATATAGCATTGCTCTCTGAAACTGAAATACCTTAGGAAAGACTGTTTCTGTAGTAATGAGTTGCACAAGAAAAAATGGCCTGAGAATGTTGGGGAAGGAGGAAGCAGAAGTTGCTGTTCGGTATCCTAGTCAAATTCAATGAACTACTGAGTGATGTTGACAAGGAAATTAGTGGACCAGATTTTGTTTTTTAGAAGATATATTCATAAATATGAGAAACTGACTGCAAGTGGAAGTCTCCGGTCTCTATATGTGCCAGTGACTGACTCTTTTATGTTTCAGTGCACAAATTAGAGATGCTTCCCGGGATCTTGGAGACAATTCCAGATTTTTGGCAAATTCATCTTTAGAACAGCGCAGCATGTTGGGACAAACAAAAATTAATTTGTATCATTAAGATTTCATTTGTACTGTGGTCACCTCACCTTTCTGCTCTTTGCTTTTGTTCTCTTGATCCTCTGATTCATTCTTCTGACATTACTTCTTTCCTTTATAAGCCATTAATTTTCATTGTCTTGGAGACTAGCATATGCTGGCACACTTTCCGCTCCAGCTCTGCCTTCTTACTGTTGTATGGCTTACATAAAACTGGCTGCACTAAATAAGAGTCCTTAACTTACCGAGTGCAGCAGAGGAAGAAGCAAACCCTGCATAAAAAGGCCTAAACAACAACTGTGACAAAAGTCTTGCACTGATTTCACAAGCATTACTAACCTTTCCCTAACTTGGACGGCATATGAAAGGCATATAAAAATTGTGTGACAAGTAAAATAAATTTTTGAAAAAGACAAAGAAACAGCAGCTTTAAAAAAAAAGAAGACTACTTAGGATAGTCATAGTAAAATAAACGTAGTTTTAAAAACAGGTACATTTTGTACTCATCAAGGGAGATGGTAAAATAAATAATCTTCAAAGCATTTCAAATAGTTTATTACAGCTAGTCTTCCCAGTGCTTTCAAGCTTCTCTTTCGCCTTCATAGATAAGTAGAAAAGTATCTCTAATGCCTTGTCTTTGTGAACGAAAAATAATACATCTTAGATAGCTAGACCTTTAAAACATCATGAATAAGCACTTAAAAATGTCTCACCAGCTGAAAAGAAAGAGAAGTAACCTAGATCAGAAATGTATCATTTTCAGAAGTTGTAGTGATTAGCACCATATTAAATCTTAAGAAAAACATCCATGAGAATGATTCTGCCACCTTTACGCAGGCTTAATAATAACTTACTCTGAAAAAGAAATGCCAACTGGAAATTAGCGAAGGAAGAGACTTTGCAGTCTGTTTAAGTGTGTCAAAGCCTGAGCCAATAGTAGCAGAACTTTTGAGAAGCTATTTTTGGCTATCTTAAATATTCGTTCAGTTTGGAAGAGAAAAATTTAATAAGCATGAGTCATTGTGGATTTGTGAAAGGTAACTCATCTCAGACAAATCATAATACTTAATGAAATAACTGTTGGTATAGACAGAGCCAGCAGATTTAACATATTTGGATTTTCACAAACCTGTAGTCAGCTTTAGACATGATGGATTATTGTGTCATGATCTTTTCAAATATAGGACAGATAATAAAGTAAAATAAAAGAAAATAGGTAAGGAACATTGGGGGGTGGAAAGCAAATGGTTGAGATTACAAAGGCCTTGGCATTTTCAGAAAAGCAAGGTCCAAGAGGGATCTCTGCTGAGATCAATGCCTTTTCATAGTAGCTTACATAATATTTAAAGACTGATGTCCTCTCATGGAGGTTCATTAGAATTTTGCCGATAGCTTTAGGTTGCGATCTGATCTCATAATCAATTTATAAAGTATATGAAATTACATCTTATCTCTTTTAGGATGATCTTGCAAGCAGAGCCAAACCAGAAACACAACAGAAAGAGATAAAAAGCATCTTAATGTGTAAAATTATGCATTTGAATAGCAATGAGGCATCTGAAGTAATCCTCACATCATTCAAATGACATTTGATTTGCTAATATGATTGAGACAAAGACAAGTGTTTCCAGGCACACATGTATAGCACACATGTAGCAGCAGCTGCAACAGCCAACAGGACTGGCTTTACTCATCCATACATGTTCTGTCATTTTTCAGCACTGTTACCTGTGCTTGAGGGTGTCGAGGCAATTCCCTTCTAAACTGTGAACAGAATGCTAGTGATGGAAAAGGCCCTTTGGAATACAGCTAATTTACAATTTAAGTCTGAATATTTTAAGACCTCCTGTAAGACATTCACACTGTACCTTTTTAGCTCAGGTGACCCGAATCACTGGTGACATCTCTAACACACAGAGGCTTGACTGCTCTACTCAACATGCTCTGTACTGCATGAAGTAGATGGTGTGAATGCCTCTTTAGACCATTCAGTGATGATTAGACCTGTTGGAGTGGGTCCAGAGGAGGGCCACGAAGATGATCAGAGGGCTGGAGCACCTCTGCTGTGAAGACAGGCTGAGAGAGTTGGGGTTGGTCAGCCTGGAGAAGAGAAGGCTCCAGGGAGACCTTATTGCAGCCTTCCAGTACCTAAAGGGGGCCCACAGGAGAGCTGGGGAGGGACTTTTTACAAGGGCATGTAGTGATAGGACGACGGGGAATGGCTTCAAACTGGAAGAAGGTAGATGTAGATTAGCTATTAGGAAGAAATTTTTCACTCTGGGGGTGGTGAGGCACTGGCACAGGTTGCCCAGAGAAGCTGTGGATGCCCCATCCCTGGAGGCGTTCAAGGCCAGGCTGGATGGGGCTTTCAGCAACCTGGTCTAGTGGGAGGTGTCCCTGCCCATGGCAGGGGGATTGGAACTCGATGATCTTCAAGGTCCCTTCCAACCTAAACCATTCTATGATTCTGTGATTAGTAGGAAAATCAAGATTACCAAAGTGATATGAAAAGTATAGCACATATCTAACAAATACAATTAAACTTGATAATTTTAGGTATTTTTCGACAGGCAGAAGTTTGAAATGGACACAATTTCTACAAACTCAGGAGAAACTAATGTAGAAAAGGTTTCTATGAGTTATGGTACTTTACTAGTGCTGACGTACCGAAATCAGGAATTTTTAGCATGCTTTAAAAGACATTATGTGATTATTAAATGTAATATATTAAAAATGGACTGATCAATCTGTCATCTTGCAAATCTAATCATTGACTTATTTTTCTTTGATTGATTTGAGTAGGGGAGTAACAAAAGTATCAGCATTTAAAAATCAAGTACTTGCAGTTTTGTTCTTTGGGATAGTCATCACAACTTTTCTGTTGGTTCGTAGAAATTTGGCTTCTCTTGAAAAGTCTCATCTTTTAATATGTGATGAGGGTGTATCATACATATATGCCCTATATAATATCACCTTGTATAGTATTAATCTTTTTTCTTTCCTCTTCCTCAGTTTTTAGGCATTTACATATAACTGTACCATAAAAATGGTGGTAATATGAATGTTCTTGGTGAAGGCTAAAAAAAATATTAAAAAATCATTTAATTTACAGCTTATTACTGGATACCTTGAAGAGCACATTGAAAGAGAATACCTTTATAGAATAGCTTATAATGGCAAAAGACCTTGCTCCCCACAGAGAGGAAGGAAGGAAGGAAGGAAGGAAGGAAGGAGGGAAGGAAGGAAGGAAGAAGGGACGGAAGGAAGGAAGGAAGGAAGGAAGGAAGGAAGGAAGGAAGGAAGGAAGGAAGGAAGGAAGGAAGGAAGGAAGGAAGGAAGGAAGGAAGGAAGGAAGGAAGGAAGAAAAGCACTTTAAAATATAATCCTCTTATTAAACTACTTATTCATATAAACATGCAGTTGATCGTAAGCAGTCATTGTACTCCTCTAAAGTAAACAAAAATCATGAAGAAATATGAATATTTTGCTTATGTTTATCCAACATTGGCACAAAAAAAATCAATTACAAGAAAATTTAAAGATGTACTGAAAGTAAATGTTGCATTTTACATCTTATGTAATACAAACATTTAGATTAAGTTACATAGCAAATGTTTTATACACTTTTTTTCAGATTAAACACTGTTCTGCACAGTTCCACTCAGACTTTTTCCACACAACTCCCATGGACTTCAGACAGAGCATGATATGGCTCACTAAAAGTTTTGCTTTAATAAGTGAATAGAGAACAACTCAGTTAGTTAGCTCTCAATTAGCACACTGTCTGCATGTATGGTTGCCTACCAGTTAATATGGCAGGATTCTCAATAGCATATCAAGTCTACAAGCCAAAATCTGAATGTGCATATTTAATATATATAACTCTGCTTATTAGGATAGGATAGTAAGCATAATACTGCATTTTTAAGTGTGGTATTTTGGTTTAATTCAAGATCTATAAAAATGCGTCTATCAAACCCTGTTTGTGTGATCTTTCACAGCAAATGTCAATAAACAGCAACTCAAAGGAATTTTCTTCAAAATCTTGCCTCCAGGAATCCCACAGTCACTACTAGGGTAAAAGTCAGAGTAAGCGGACAAGATCTGTGTATGCCGGAAGGTCAGCAAACTTGCGCTTGGATCAATTAATAGCGGGGTCATCAACTGTAAATGGTCTTGCCTCTGCTGCAGATTCTGAGTACGGACTCCACCATCGGAAGCAGGTATCTGAGCTGCAGTCCTGGCATGCTGGGAGAAGCCGTATTCTTCCTATAGCTTTACTGTGGGCGTTGGTGTTCAACTGAGCAATGTGCACTTCAAGCTGCTTAATAAATAGTCAAGGTTGCCAGATGCTGACTCCCCTCTGCGATCAATGGACACCAGTTGTGATGCCTGTGTTAGCCACCTGTGTTATACACCTATATGTAGGGTATAAATATATTTATTTTGCGGATAGGACACAAAGAAGCTCTGTCCACACTCCAGGCTCTGGGTCCTACTTCAAGTCACACTTCATGGGATTGTGGCTGATACAATGCTGAGACTGCCCACGATGTCTGCTGAGTTTTCAGACTCTCTAAAGAATGAATAACAGGAATGGGAAAACCTAAATCTATAAATGCTAGAAGGGTATAAATTCCTCTACTTAAGAAAGTAGCTATAAAAATAAGCAATAAACAACAGAGGTAGGCAATACTGAATATGAATTCTCTACCAATTTCTGTCAGTGTTTTAAAATTGGACAATAAGTAATTCAAGAAACCTTCTACTACCACACTACTTCCTTTTGCTTTCTGCATTTATTTTTTCAAACTTGCATTTTGAAACAGCTAATCATAATTTTTCACTGGTGTTTTCTCTCTAAGGAAAACTTTCACTGTTCACAGCAGTTAGCATTGAATTCTTCCAGTCCTCCAGAGGTTTGATTTCATTTTCCCAGTAAAACCTTATGCTGTCAATATTGCCCCTTGGTTCTTTAGAAAAATGTGCGTAGAATGTTCCTATTTGTTTATAGTGGAGATTTGATTATCTTGTAATTTCCTAACATAGTCTTCTGTTAGGAATAAATCTAGGTTATATTGGCTCTATTTCTTATGATTTTGTGGATAATGTCTTCCCTACAGTCTAAGAAAACAAAACAAAACACAATTCATATTTCCTTGCAATTCTGTGGAATATTGTAGCCACTTTAATCCAATTTCTTACACATTTTTAATCTTTTACTTGGGAACATATTTTAATGATTTATTTTCTGAAATTAGTATCTGCAGTATGTAAATTGTGATAAAGAAAAGACAGATGCTGGATTTGTTTCAATTCTTTGTGAGCACAGCCAGTGAACTTATTTAATCATTATAGCTGCAGAAACCGATATTTGCTATAGAATTTGTTGGTGAGAATAGATGAGGAAATATGGAATAACCGCTTCAGATATACCCTCAAGCTACTTAAAGAAAGGTATAGTAAGAGAAACAAACAAATGAAAAGAAAATTAATTCATATATCCGTAGGTACTAAAAACATGCTACTGCTTCAATTCTAATATATTCCTTTGCACATCTGCTGCCTTTTTCTATATTTATATATATAAAAAAATATATTGCCAAGATGGTTTTCCTCAAAAAACTAACAAAACTGCTGCTTTATTTTTTGAAATATCTACATTTGGAGAAACAAGCCATTAACCTAACTTCAGTGCTCACTGAAATGCAGCCCTGCTCTCTCTGCTTTGAACATAAAGCACGCTCATTACAGTGTAACCAGTTTTCAAATAGCTTTATCTTATAATATACTTTGAATGAAATACACTAGTTTTGATTCACAAAAACATTTAATTATCTGATTACAGATCTTGCTGCTTCAGGGGGCAAGGCTGAGAAGTGCACTTCTCCTCTACAGCTCCACCACAGAGACTGGGCAGCATTTCAAGTCTTACGGCTCCCTGTGCAAGCCACTCCGAATGAGGGCTACGTTGCCACCTTTATGTTAAAGAGAAGGTTTCTGTCTAGTCCTTGTAAAAGATGAGAATACTGGGATCTTGACAGCTTGGTCCTTGCACTTGTGAAAAGTTGTACTGGCATACAGACTGCTAAATAGGTGCGGAACACCTGCACAGGTATAGTCGCCAGGAGCTGGGAAGCCCAGCTCTGCAGGTCATGACTCACTGGTACTCAATAGCCCTTCTGCAACCCCAAACAGAACACACATTTAATTGTGCAAGTTAGATCACACATTTAGATCACCGAACAAGGGATCAGTGGTAGTAGCAGGACAGGAGTAGCCGCAAGAGGCCTCGAGCGTTACAGGTACCTCTTGATGCTGTTGTTTGTGTTCTGTAGCCACGTACTGGTGGGCAGTAGCTGAGGTCAGTCACTGTCTCCCTGAATACTGGTGCTGTCTCAGTTACATCAAGGCAAGACACAAGTAGCCTAGGCAGAAGCAGAGGAGATGTTGTTTTTTCCTCTTACTTCTCACCTAGATGAGCTGACGGTCAGAGTCTTCCCCAGGTGCTACAGATCTAGATCTCTCTTAGGAACTGTATCCAACTTAAGCCATGTGTGGTGGTCAGATCACTGTAAAGTCCAGCTCCCACCACCATATGTTGGTTTCAAAGAGCTGTTAAGACTAGCTAAGCCCATCAGTGCAATGAAAATAGTCAGGATCATGCCTGTTCATTTTCTATTCCATGACTCCAGAGGAGAATTTGACTTTAAGAGAATAAACTGCAAGTAAAGGAGCAGATCACATAGTTCTGTGTAATCACAGCTGATTTATAATACCATTTAAAATGATCAGTTCTATTTAAAACTTCCTTCCTAATAAACACCAAAAGCTGGAAGACATTTACTTACACAAGTCTGTTATGTCAGAGGAATTGTATCTGTTTGATGAGAGCAGAATATCATCTTTTGGTTATTCAGTATTCTTAGTGAAATAAACTAGATTCCCATTAACATAGTGAAAATGCATGGCTTTTTTCCTCCCTCTTTTTTAGAGCCAAACCATTTGAAAAATTGCATAAATTCTTGGTAACTTGGTTCTTACAGCCAGTCATGCCTTAGTAAATGGTTATGACCTTGAAAAAAGTTCAATGAAACCACAAGGAGTCAGACTATTCATTCTGTTTCAATTCCCAGAAAAGCAGCATCCAAATATTGCTGCATTAAATAAATTAAAGAAATAAATAAGATAGTGCAATAAATACTGAACAGCAGGCAAAACCTGAACTATCCAGAAGTTAAGCACAGAGCTTACCCTATGCAAATAAGTACCAACTATTGTTTATTGAACCTGAATCAAACAAGAACTTCTTTTATATGTCGCATGCCAAGAATTAAATAGGATTCTCTCTGCCACAGGGTCCCATAGGCAAAGTCCCACAGAAATGCTTTCCTTCACAAAAAAAGGGACAGTCTGGTTCAAACTCTGAATGCATGATGAGAAGAAGCTCTTGAAAAAAATAATATACAGAGAACAGGCATTATACTTAACTTCTGTTAAACGAGCAGTAGAATGAAACGCTAGTAATTAAGAATGGAGACCAGTGGTTACATGTGATAAATTATTTGGCAGTGGTTATTTGCTTTAAAGCATATCCCCTTAAGGGGGTATTTATTATTCTTGAAAGCTTATCTGGGAACAAGGAGAGACTTGGGTAGGAGGCTGGATGCAGTAAATGAAACAACTTGCTAAATGATTTACTATATAAAAATTGTGTACAATTTTAAATGTGTACAGTTACATCAATTTTGCAAAGCAATTGTTCTGTGCAATTGTTTTGTTTATTGTTACTTTGCAGTTATGACTAAATACCTTCTATCTAACTTCATCTTTTCCATTTTTTAAGCAGATTGCCACTACAGAGAGGGGAGGATTTTTTCCTAATTATGAAAAGAATGGAAAAATCAGATGAACTATTTGGCTACTCGTTACTGAAATTTGGCATGTTTCACAACTGAGTCAGCAAAGACACATGAAGCAGTCCAGTTAATTCACATCCAGCTGCCAAAATGGTCCACGTATTGAGCAGATAGCTGGTATTCATAACTCACCAGAAGAATTTCTTTTTATCTAACTACAAATAGTATTCTGTTGAAAAAGTATATCAAAGGTTGCCTTTTTTATTGATATTGCAAAGAGAATTTGCAGAACTTGGGAATGCAAAACGTCTTCTAATGTTCAGGGTAACTTCTGAATAGACATAGCTCTACATTTATTCTCCTCCCCTGCACCAATCCCATAATTTTTGAGAAAAATGGGTCACAGTGAGTGCAAAATCAGTCTTAATAATTTGAAGGGAAACAACTTCCTTGTTATCATTTAATACACAGAGGCCCAGACTAACCTTTGCACACGCCTTCCTGACTGATAGCAGCCTTCCTTCCACTCCTTACACGATGGCTGGGGCAGAAGCCAGCTAAACTAGCAACTGCCAGAAGCAGCTACAGTAACCCTAAGATGTTAGGAGGAGAACAAAGATGTAACTCCATCTTCTATACTAAAAATAGATCAGATTAATAAATATTTCTCCAACGTTCTATTCCATTCAAGACACGACATGGTTTTAAAAGCAGCAGAATAAAACTCAAGCAGCTTTTTAATTATTTTACCATATCTGGGAATGCAGATGTTGCCTTAACTCTCCTTTGAAACACATTAGCGAGATCAACTTCCAGGCAAGCTCTCACAGGCTCTGAACAGCCCATGATTTCCTCCTTCATGTTTGCTTACTACAGAATGGTGGCAACACAGATCACTGCAAGTGCTTGTCTCTGTATACACCTTTGGAATAAGTGCCAGCTGTAGATTTTGGGGGACAAGACACCCTATATTTTCTTTCCACAATAGGGATTTATTTCTTTACCATACAGCATTTTTAACATTTTCTCTCACCATAAAATGATTCAGTGACAGGTCTGAACTCTTTTGTCACATTTTGTATGTCTATTAAGGCTTGTTTTCCGCTTCCTACAAAACAAATATAAACCCCCAGAAATCTGAATTTGAAATGCGTGAGTCATTTTGAACATTATTTTAATGACTGAAGAAGAAAGAATAATTTTCTACTCTGCTCCTTGAGGAAGAACAATGTGTGTTTATGATCTTAAAAATACAACGATGTAGCCATGCTGATTTTAAAAGTAAGGAAGCTGTTGGAAAGAATCAAACACCAAAACAGCTTTTACTTAAAAGAATCAGTTTATGGAACACACATTGTATTTTGGGGAAAATTAATAAATTGATGAAATGTCTACTTTCAACATTTTCTGGAATAAAAGCAAACTCCCTAATTCCTTCTGGTAGAATTGTTTCGTTTTGCCTGGAATACTGAAATATGCATTAGGCAAAAAAAAAACCAAACAAACCCAAAAGAATGAAAAAACAACACAAAACCAACCAACCAACCAAACAAACAAACAAAAAAGAAAGAAAAATGAAAAGGATCACTTGGTAGGCTAGTTGTTAGATTATTCTTTAACCCTAAAGAGAATTTGGGTTCCAATCCTTGTTCCACACAACATCTAAAGACGAAATACTGATAAATACAGGAATTCCAGATGTGAGGATTCCCTTTTTCTGGCTCAAATTAATTGTTTCTCTAGATGACTATGTAAAGCTTTCTTTGAAGTCCCTTGAGAGGTTGTGTTTAAATCCAAAGATTAGATGTGGCTCTGAGGCCAAGTCAACATTCTGTGTTCTCTTTATTTGTCTTTTCTTCATGTTATTTTAAAAGAAAGTGAAACAAAGAACTGGTTGGTATAATAACCATAATGTCTATAAAAGTGCTTTAGATGCTGACTTTCTTAAATGCAGACATCTAACTGGCATATTATATATCCTATGATCACTCTTTTATTAGTTTTCCTCTCGGTAGAAGGAAAAGAAGAACAAATTCAGCTGCTAATTATTTTTGCAATAGCTGCAGGAACTCAACATGGCTTTTCAGTGGTTAAACTGGATTTTCCCTCACCTGCAGTGATGCACTTATTTTTTCAAAATATACATCAAAAAAGGTGCATGCCAAGTCAGACACTATAGTTATATATCTTGTAAGAGAAGACTAGGTATATAGACTTGAGTAAATGATGATACCTCCACAAAAGTGTAAAAGAAACCAGTATTATTGATCTTTCAATGTTCAGGACAACAGGTAGCTTCCATCTTTTTGCTGTGATTTTCTCTTAGTTCCCAACCATGACCAACTTGCTGCATAATGGGTAGTAACATACACACTGTGTACTAACTGAATGTGAATATCCCATTAGCATCAAGCCTTAGGTGACCTTTTAAACTTCCACCTTGCAAGGGTGTTCAGAAGAGGTTCAGAGGAGATGAATCTGAAATAGTGTTAAAAGTGTCAGCAGTGGCCTGCTGGCGCTTGGATTCTAAGCCAAACAGGGTTGAGCTTGTTTAGGAAATGGCAGCATGTTATTAGAAACCTTTTCTTAGAGGAGACAGAATCACAGCTACAAGAAGTTACGAAAGGAGAAAGAAAAATGAGATGACAGGGCAAGGGGGAAAGAAAGCTAATGAAAAAGCAAAGCTAATATAGCCTTAAAGCTATAGCCCTGTAGCCTTAAAGGAAGTTAATACAGTCTTACACAAAGTGACCTTTTGGAGAAAAAGATGGAAATTGGTCTTTCTGGTTATGTCTAAACTGTTGGTCTCATCAGCGTTTGCATCATCCAGTACTGTTGTGTGAGTCCCGGCCATAATCATCCAGTAGCTTCCATGCACTTTTCTTTTTAAAATAAGGAAAGCTTGTGTGGGCAGAAATGGTGTTACATCGCACCCTGGTTTGCTGCTGAGGGCCCCGGAGGCCAGGGCATGGCATGACCTCATTCTTTAGCAGGCTTAGTCCTATTATAAATTATACACACCTGGAGAGACAAAATGTATTGCACATTCCTACGTGTGTTATTTACATGGTAGCACTAGACACCAAGATCCCCACATACTATCAAAAAAAATAATGTACTGTAACAGTAACAGAGATATTAAAAGAAAAATAGATCCAAAGACAGTTGATGTTGATTGAACTGGAAAACAGGCCTCAAAATGTAAAGTCTTATTATCCTTATCATGAAGAGTGGTTCAATGCTGTGAGTCATCATGACTCTAGAGCAATCCTTTTAACATTTCTGACAATGGTGTTTTGTCTCTGAGAGAGCAGAACCAGAGAAAATAAACTATTTTTAGTCTCTGACTGGCGAATATTTGGGACAAAAAGAAGGTGCATCTCACAGAGGCTCTTTTGAGGTTTGTCCCCAGAAAAGGCCTCAGTTGGAGACGTCAGTACTCTCTTAGCATGGCGGTGGTTCCCTCCCTGACCAGCTATTCCTACAGGAATGTGTGAAGCTCCTTTCAAGTGCCAGCATACCACATCAAGAGAATAAAGACAGATCCCTACTCCCATCTAAGGATAGAGCTCAAGTTTTCATCTACGATCTTTAGGACTTCCCAAATTTGGAATGTAAGTTTTTATAAACATAGACATTAGAAAACCCTTTGTTTGTTGATAGGTTAAATATAACACCAAGACCCCAATCCTAAAAGTGCCAAACAGCAAAAGACTTAATCCTAACTCTTGCCCTGCTCCTTTGATTATGTAAATATGCTGCACAATAATAACTAAGTCTTGCGAAAACCAGCCTGGTTCTGACCGGAGATGGACTCCTTGGTTCCCCTCTTAATGCCTAATTTGGAGGGAGGAGAAGGACCCATGCTGCCAAAAGCACAGCAGAGCCCGAAGGGTGCAGCTGGAGGCAGAGACATGGGAGGAAGGGCTGCAGCAGTCAAGACACTTTGGCAGAGTGCTATAATCAAGCAGGTACTCAGAGCTTTAGCAAATATTCAAATGGATCAACTACCTTGGCCCCATGGGCCCTGATAAGCAAACAGTCAAACGCGTGTCTCCAAGGTCTGGAAGAATAAAGGGGCCCTTGGTTTCACAAGTGCCACTTTCACACTGGCAGAGGGGTGCATGTGAAACCCTGCCAGCTGGGTCCCGGGGATGAGTCGTGTTGCTGGAGTTCCTGTTCCTCTAGCAGCCCCATCCCCAACATTGCATTCTGCCCAGCCCCTCTCTAAAAAACGTGCGCTCTTTTCGGGATACCACCATTGTTAAAGATTTTAGCTGTGACACACAATGCACTTGTTCCACCAATCGAACGGCAACAGACGCTTGGCCCATGGTGCTCAAGGCTAGATGGCCATTTAAAGAAAAGTATGCATAATTAAATTCTGTCTCATTTTATGCCTTATCCTCCCTCTCCCCTTTTATCTCCAGCTACCATTAACAGGCTCTTTTTCATTTTCCCCCTTCTTATCCTTTTTCCTTCTTTCCCTTTAATCCTTGTTTGTGTCTTTTTCATTTTCCTTTCCTTTAATTTTTTTCCAAATCCTTTTGATCATCTGTCTCCTCAGGCCCCCAGTTCTTTACGCAGCTACGTTCATGGGCTTTTCCATTTTATATCAGCTTCTCCCTCTCTTCTTTCTTACTATGTTCCTACTTCTTCAGTTGAATTAAACCATATTCCAACAATCCCAGGACCTGATCTTCAGCATTGTCTGTAGCAAATGTTATTCATCGTTCCTTAATGAGCTGATTTGGATGGAAACAAAGCATATGGCTAGAAGGAAGAGTGTGGAAAATGGGGTGATAAAATCAGTGGTATGAAAATGAATTTAATTACATTATTCTTATCATTGTATCATCCAAATGTTCATTTGCTTTGACAACAATTTTCTCTCAGCATGTGTGACATCTTAGCCATGTACTTAATGTATAGTGTTGTCTTGCATTTGTTATTACAACCCAGTGAAAGGTTTGTCTAAATGAAATCAGATCTGCATTCTACCAGCAGGAATATAATCTTCAGAGCAAATGATCTTGCCGAGAATGTCCATGCATGTCATGTATACATGCTTCTGTTTTAATGATTCCCATATAAATACGCTGGTTTTATGTAGCTGTACATACACACATACACAGCAGCAAGGTACACAGGAATATGGGATAAGTTATCCAGTTACAAATTAACCTCATTATCCATTAAACTGGTGCAAATGGAGTAATTTGCTCACTTCCACACGCTTTCAGGCAAAGTGCCTGTGCTTTGAGTCCTCATAGTTTCTCAAGTTTCTAGTTTGAAACTAACACTCTTGAACTTGAGATTTCTTGTCTAGCAGTCTAGCATCATTTAAAAAAAAAAAAAAAGTGATAGTCCCCCAGCATGCAGCATCTGCACATTCCCAAGCCCTCCAGTCATGCACTGTGACAGAGTGGTTTGCATATCAAGTTTGTACCCTTCAGAAGCCATGTGCCAGAAAAACCTGGAATTCAAGTTCAGGAAAGAAATGCCTTTGAGTTTAACTTGCAAGACTCTTCGACACCTACAGGTGCTTTGGCACAATTTCTCCTAATCTAAACTGATCTCTTCTCTAAATCTGCCTTTTTTTTTTTTGTCAGCAACTGAGGCTGATCAGTCTCTTCTTTCCTCTCTGAGCTCTCCTTATGCAACAATGTCCTACTCTCTTCTGCACAGCTGAATCCCACTCTGACCTCTCTCTGTTCAATGATGATGAAAACGTCACCACCCACACTAATCCATCATTCTCCCACTTAAATCTGTCCAAAACTGGTCCTTGAGGGTGAACCAGGAGTCCTGTGTCAGCTAAAGTTATTAGTCAGAATTGGTGGTTCTTGGTACTTTTTTTTTCCCAGAGAAGCATTAAATGTCTTTTTCAAGCAAGCCAGCTACTGGCTCAGAGAATCCCCTACGTGTATAGTACAAAGCAGACCTCTTAACTTGATAAAGTTACAATTCACTTCATTGCAACATCTGAAAAAAAACCCACCCTTTTCCTACAACTTGCAGCATTCTAATACATTCTAACATTCTATGCATGCAAACTTTGCTTTTAATATTGGATCAGTCTTCTGCAAACTCTTTTATTGGTGTATGAGTAATATCCATAACATTAATTTCTTAAAGTCTTTAAAATAGTTTGCATTTTATAGACTGTAATTCATCATAAAACCAATACTACACATATATTACACAGAAAAGCTCATCTTTATGATGACACTGACATTTTGTTTCACTCTGAGCAGAGCCAAGAGAATGCCACTGATATGTTTTCTGATTTCTCCCACCTAAAGAACTCAGTGAATTCATAAAGACAAATGTCACTAACTGAGATCAGCAATCACATAACATATATACACATAATCAGGACTCTCTCATTT
Source organism: Pluvialis apricaria (assembly GCA_017639485.1). Classification (NCBI taxonomy): domain Eukaryota; kingdom Metazoa; phylum Chordata; class Aves; order Charadriiformes; family Charadriidae; genus Pluvialis; species Pluvialis apricaria. Next base: position 114,412,545 of record CM030008.1, on the reverse strand, counting down.
GTGTCTGGTAGAGTGCTCTCCTCCAGTAATTTTTTTTCAAATGGGCTGGACAGAAAGGACCATGAAATACAAGGGGACTATTCTTATTCCCAATATCCTTTTCATGTTAGCTACTGGTAAGTTCCACTTTTCTGTGTCAGTCACAACTGTTTCATCATTTTCTGGGTCATTTTATTCTGGGTCTCTGATTCCTCTCCCATTTCAAGCCTTCCCACTTCATTAGTGCTTCTGTTACATGCTGGTTTGTTTCTTAACTGCACCTTTCCTTTCTTTGTTTCTTTGCTCCCCTTCCCCTCCTTTCCTCCCCCCGCCTTTTGTATTTTTCCTAGAGCCTCTTCATAGAAACTGAATCACAGAGGAGAATTAAGAAAAATGAGACAAATTGTTCTCAAGGGCATCAGAAGCAGCCCAGAAATATTTGGTTCTCAGTAAAACCTAAAATGTTCTGTGAATGTGAGGGACATTTTCACTTACATTTCTCTAAGACGGATATAGCTAATATATAATAATGGTGTTCTGCTATTAGTGAAGAAAGTCTTGTGGCCATGTGAGCTGCAACAGATTAAAGAAGCTGTAGCACATTTATGTCAAAATGGTATTTATAAAAGTCAAAATATAATTTAGGGTGACTGAAGATTTAAGCATTGGTTTTGGAGAAAGTAACCTTAAGTGGGCAAATATACTGGGCAAACAAAAATACTGTTAAGTTATGACAGGAGGAATTATATGTAATTCTTGGTTCTTTCTTTTTTGCACTGCACAGAGTTACAACTTTTAACCTTATCATGTGCCAGGTATTACGAGCATTACAGAATGGTAACATTGTTTACATTATCTTCTTGTGCAATCACTATTTTTAATATTAACAAAAATATTGACATGACTATGGAAGTTAGATTAATTTAAGAAGTCATTCATCTTTACAATTTCAATCCCTCCCAATTCCTGTCAGATTTCATTTTAAATCAAAATTATTATTATTTTACCAGTGCACTTAGCGACTGTTAGCAGAACCAAACACACAAAGTTCAAAACTAGACCTAGAAAAAGACAAGAATAAAGCCAGCTATTTCATTTTTGTATCTTCACCAGCTACCACTGTGCTATCTTGTAAGAGCATCTTTAGAAACAGCCTTAAGGCCAAATGCACTGTACAGACCACTTCACAATTTTCAGAATATTATTCCCCAAACAGGTGAGGGAATAATGCAAAAAGCTTCCAGATCATCCCAGCTAACAGAGAGCATAATCCACGATACCATAAATCCACTCTGCTGCAGCTGCAGGAATACTTCCCACTCTGCATTGATCCGAGTCTCCCCAGACATCCTCCTTAGGTGAAGGTTTATACAACCTCTCCTTGTATCATTACGCAGAGCCACCAGCAGCCTCAGTCCTGCCAGGCAGAGAACCTACTCTTTGTCAGACTAGTTGGGGGCATGCCTTTAGCCATACCTTGCTTTCCATCAGATACAAATGAATAAGAGAATAATTATTTTGGTGAACCTTTTCTCCAAACCCTCATGGATGTTGCTGAAGGATGGAAAACAAGACCCAGTGAATTTCCTTCTCAGACTCCTAATTCTAAAACAGCCAGAATAGACCATAGCATGGTATCTTCAGAGGTTCAGCTGCACAACCCTGAGGCTGAAGCAAGACAAAAGAAAGCAGAGATAAGGTACGGGAGCTGCTGACAGGGGAGCCCAACAGTCCTGACCTGAACCATCACACTAGCTAGCATCCACACTCCTTCACTTTGACCCTGGCCATTGCTGGAAATCACTTTTTACAAATATGTTTTCTGCTCAAATTAGCAAGAATATAACAGAGTCGTCTGGGGTCACCAGGCATTTGCCTTGTGAGTCTGCCTTGTGATCTCATGTACGTGGAAGCCCATGATGCTTCCAGCCAGCCTTATCTGTGGATCAGTGGTCCAAGGCAGTCTCCACTGCTGTCCTCTTGTCTATCCCATCTCCTCAACCCTCTTTCTACCAAGGGTAGGCCAGTGAAAAGCCTCAGTGCTATTTCCTTGTATTTTCAAGCTAGTGTGCAAAAATACAAAGCTATGCCTATATAAGAAAGACTAGTAGTTTCTTTTTTGGAAATTATGCATTTCTGTCAGTCCATATGGAACATTTATGGCTTCTTTTTCTCAAGCACCCTCTTGCCATACAGGGTCACCTCATACAGGTCTTCCAGGCATGCTGCAGCATCTGCCATGACACAGGACACAGGCATCTCCAGATTTGTGCCCAGTGTTTGCTTTGTATTTTTGCAGGGATTTCATTCACATCTGCAGCACGTTCAGAGTGAGCACCTCTGGGAACCAACTGGATGAGATGGAGTTGTAAAGTGCCCAGAGGGTGAGGACTGGTCTCATTCATTCTAGGAGATACTGTCCTAGGGACATTTATCCTGGGAGACAGTCGAAAGGGATCAAAGGAGAAACATCTCTCATAAAAGAAGCCCTACTGTAGGTAAAAGGCACACATGAAAAGCCATGCTCTGTGACTTTCTCCAAGGGACATGTTAGAAAATGCTTTTTCTCTAGATGGGAGACAACGAATACTAGTCCGTAGGGAGGGTTTCTTCCTCTGTTCAGACTTGATGGGAATAAAAATCCAGGAGTAATGGACGTTTATCAAAATGGGAGATAGAACAATTTTTCAGGAGAGCAGTCAGGGACCTACAGCATTAACTAGCGTATTTCCTGGAACTGTAGCAACAGACAGCTTGGACTACTGCTTTCACAGAGTAGGAGAGACAATGTAAAGAGGGAATGCAGAAAGATATGACAGACACAGACAGACTGAAATAAAGGTGCTCTAAGGAAGGCATCAACAAAAGCCATGGCCTTCTGACAGTCAACTATGATACAAAGATGCTTTGAATGAATACTGCCACCATCACCCATTGGTGGATGTCCACGCTTTGGCGAACGGGCTGAGGACAGAGCCATGCCTTTTTGTGTGCATATCTGGGCAGCCTATTGCTCCTTATTCTAGTCTTGACATTGTTCAGCCAGAGCATGCTGGTCCTCTGCTTCAAGTAGCCTCTTGGTCACCATAATGTGGTAGCTCTTGTAAGTCATGATGGTGAACTCATAGGGTTCAGGAGTCCTGTGTGTTCTCCTCTGTATGAAGAGGCCAAATAGGCCTCAGCCTGGCCTTTCACATCCATCTTTGCCTCATCTCTGCACAGTTGCATAGCAAAACCAGTATGAGCACCGTGGAGCTGTCACAAGGTTAGGATGGTGCTTAGTATCCTGAAATGCAGTGCAAGTGCTAAGGGGGCTGCGCTGTTACTACTGATTTCACTGGGAACAGGACTTGATCAAATAGGAACAGTACTACTGGTGAAAGTGCGAAGGCAGACAAATCAGGCATGGCAGGCTTGTTCTTCTACTTGTGTGACCACGAAAAAGCAAAAATATTTTGATTTCTCCTTTTGAGTTTTGCCTCAGTTACTCTGTTCCAGAAGCTGCGTATCCCTGGTTTTGAGGCATTTCAAAGACTTTATAGACAAGAGGTAGACAGAAGCAGTTACTTCCAGTTATGATATGGATTATTCTAAAGTGTTTGGTGCTCAGAAGGGAGAAATTCTAATCTAGGAAACTTTTAACTCATATCTGCAATGTTTGTCACCTCAGAGGTTGTTGTACATAATTCATTCAATTATATTTTGAAGAGCTGTCGATTCATTGTTTGCACCTGAACCTTTAAATCTGGCAGAGGTATAGCCCTGAAGTTATAGAAGTATTTTAATGTAGGTGTTTTATAACTTGCTGGTGCTTGATTTTTAGTAGTATCCTTTTAATATATTTTCTTTGTTTGTACTGTAATAAAAATAAGGATTTGTGATGAAAACTTACTGCCTCTGATTTAGTATCCGTCTCTCTGGAAACAACAAACCCTTAGTTTAGAGCTTCAGACAATGACTGGTCAGTTCCTCAACGTGAGAAAATTTCCCTCAGCAATGCTTGCATCTGATCACTGCATAGGAGAAGGGACAAATTTGCCTCATTTGCCACAGAGATTCATCTTTTTGAGAGCTGTCACTAATACTACTCCATAGCCCTTCAAATGTGGCTAGACTTTTTTTTTTATATGGGTAGTGGTTTTGCCCCAAAACACATCTGTAATTCCCATTAATACTGGTGTGAGGGTAAAAAACCCAAATCTACCACACTGCAGCTTTCCTGTGCACAGAATTCCCATTAACTTTAATCGAAGTTCTGCACAATAAGCAACAACAGGATCAGCACTCATTTTGAAAAGCAAAGTAATATGTAATGATTCACCACATCTGCAAAGCCTTCATGACTTTTATTTATCATGCTTTTATTTTGGTAATCATTTTTGTCTCATCAGAATGGTTATTTAAACTTTTGAGAGGAATCCATTTCAGCATTATGCTTTAGCACATCCATTTGTATCCATCATAATTCTTAATTTAGACTTAATAAAATAATTTAACAGTTAGTATAAAATCAATTATTAAATAATTGATTTTTTAGCACAATAATGCATGGAGCAGGAGAATCAATAGCATTCATGGCCACAACAAATTTCAAGTTATCATTCCCGATGCCTTTGACAAATCAATGGGTAGTTGAATTCCTACTAATTTGTTACGTGTAACCTGCTAAAAAATTTCACTGCATGCAAATAAAGTCATTCTTTGATTGAGTGCGTTTCTGCTCTTATTCTCTCCTGTGCTTGCTCCCCCCTTCGTCTCCTCAGGGCCACACTATTTAAATAAGCTCCCATTATTTTCAGTGGAATGACTTGCTAAAGGGAAATATTTGTGTCCCTTCACTGGACATCTGCTGTTGGTATGAAAGCAATCAAGAGGAAAAAATGATGGTATGAAGCACATTTAACTTTCACGCCTCTTCATCATTCTGCACAAGCGAACAGCAACAAAAATTCAATCATAAGTATATCAAAGTATATTCGTCTCCTCTCTAAAAAAGCAGAAATACTAAAAAAAAAGAAAATAAAGAATCAGGAAAAAATACTACATAACAGAAGTAGATTTTACATGTGAACCTTTCAACTTTGTAGTACCTTCCCTGACCCACTATTACCATTTTTCAAAAAGAGATTCAAATACTTCCAAATAAAAAAATATGAAATAAATTCTACAAATTACTAACACAAACTGCATAATTTAGAGTTGTCATCATTATAACACATAATTTACCTATCAACAACTTTTTAATTTATTAAGGTAAAAACCTGCAGTCAACACAGGTGGCGGTGTGAGAGGTTGTACTTACATCTATGCTCATACACTGCCTCTTTGATGGATTCTGCATCACTGACTACGGTGTCTGCCTGCTCAGAATTGCCTCTGATGAGATGGTATCACAGTGTTTTGCAACAGTATAAATTGTTGTTAAAGCAGACTTCACGGAGAAAAAAAATCAATTTTTTTGTTGAAAGACAAGTACAAGATATAAAGTGCACTTCTTTCCATTCAACTACAACTGTAGGAAAAAAAATCTTCTTGGTCCAATAGGATTCAATTTAATAACACCTCGTGCATCTCATACAACGATTGAATCAAAGTTGTCCAGAGGTGCTGCTGACAACATGAATGCTACATTGCTAAGTAAGAGTTAGTAATGAAGAGGTAAAAGTAACTCTAATTCCATCCATCAACGTCTGTTTTTAAGACCCACGGGGAGAAACAAAGAGGCTGCATACTTCACTTCTGCTTCACAAACTCCTAATTAGCTGTAAATGAACTTTTGGAAAAACTTAATCTTATGCCAAGGCACAGCTACTATTATCTGATGTGAATTCACAGCTATTGAAGAAAAATATATGGGAGTGATCAAACTCAAGAGAAGTCTACAGGCAGAAAGAAAACTAACCTTATATGGAATATGGCTTTTCAGTTGACTTCTGCTTCTGTGCATTTTTGTCAGAATGAACCCAAGATGTCAGAAGTATGTTCTCCTAACTGGAGACACCATCTGAAGGGCTCTGGCAGATGTGATCAGTCAGTGTTAGCACTGATTGCGTCAGACATTACTATTCCAGTTGTCTGCTTCAGTCCTCTGCCTTCTATGAAGACATCTGAAAAACAAACTTTTGTCAAGTATTTCTAGGGATTACTGCTAAAGGGAATGTTCTGTCTGATAGGAGCCTGCAGAGACACCCACTCTGGAGAAGGGTTTATCTATGGAGAGGGAGGGACTAGAATATTTTTAGCAGAAAAATAATTCTGCTGGTATAACTCAGTGTGTGTTCCTTCTATTACGTAACAAATGTTAATTTATTTTGGTACAATTACTCTGTCTTGGAAGACCGAGAAGTTAGCTTACTTCACAGGGCTTATCTCCAAAATTTTGATTCTTCTGGTCTCATTCCTTGACATGGTTGATTACAGAAGCACTGAATAGAAAGAATAGCAACTTGAAGTTCAAATGAGTAGGGAGAGGTAGAATAGTACAGAACTTTGAAGACAATGAAATTAAGCCTAAATTTGTAATAGAAAAGGATGTTAACCCAGATGAATGACATGATCAAAGCAACGAGTGACAAAGATGATATTACAGTCTGTATTTGTACAGACTTTGAAGACGGAATATATGAATATTTGCACGTATTTGCATTTGATCAATCCTGTGTTTCTGTTTCTTCCTGCTCCTGACCAATCCTATTCAGCCATACACAAATCTGAAGGTTATACACGCTTAGTTGGCATAAGTAGGTGTTTGTTTAACGGTATTAGGTATTTGAACTATTTTGCTCTCGTCTTCTGTATGCACCTCCTGATAATGTTGACAGAGACACAGCTAAGGACACACACATTTTGGGAGAAGCTAAGAACAAGTAGTAAAAGAAAAACAGTGAAGATACTTTCCTTTACAAGGTATGGGAAGCTAGAAAAAGTATCAAAAGCCATGTAATATATTTGAAGATGCAAAGGTGGAAAGCGAGATGGCTCTGAGTGCAGTAATGAGCCTTAATACCCCTGATCAGCCTCACTTGGGGCCTCCACCCACACCCTCTGCCCAGTCATCCCAGGAGCCCCAGTTCAGCTCACCCTGGGTGCTTCAGTCTCTGCTGGAGTTATGCTGTAGCAACACTGGTCTCCCTGTGTCTGTTGCCCCAGGCCCCAACCTGTGGGTTGACTTCTGGGCTTGATCTTGGACCCTTCTTATCACTGTGGACCTGCTTGGTGACCACTGAACATGATCCATCCCTTCAGGAGCAGTTGACCCTTTCTGTTCCCTGACAGAAAGTTCAAGTTTGAAGAGGCCTGTTTCTCATATATACCATATAGTGATAAAATATTTCTAAGAGTAGAGCTAAGAGCCACATTGGTTTTAAGTCTTTGTAGACTGTTAAACACAACAGATTTCTAACAAAACGCTGGTGATCAGAAGACAAGACAGGATTTGGCTTGCAGACGTTAAAATGCGTCAAACACAACCTGGTATGAGGTACGTGTTCTTCCTTGTCCATACAAATCACACATGTGGGTAGAAGGAGACTATGCTGATCACGAAATCAAAAACTGCTTCCAGCAGAAAAGACATTATTGCATATAGAGTTACATTTTTTGTGAGTTTACAAGCTTCTACCTGCCTAGGCTGCACTCTGTCCTATCCATCTCATTATAGCAAAGTGTGAGTTTATGAAACAGATATTCTTCCACAATGCAGCTATTTGTTCTTGGGCTTGAACTAGCAGTAACCATCTCTGTACAGTGCCATCTGTTGCTCCCCTCCTGACATTCAGATCCTAAAGGTTCCCCACTGTTTTCCTTGGACACTTCAGACCTTTTTCTCACTTCTATTTCAACAATTTCTGGTTAGATTGCTTCTCTCTAGTCTCTTATGTACTTTTTTGCAAAGATCTGGATGTGTTTTCTCTCTCAAGTCCCAACTATGGTTTAATTATCAAGGTCAGGAGTGGCCACGTAGAATTTCCTCAACTATCATAAAAAATGTTGGGTTTTAATGGTTGGAAACAAAGAGGACTTTGGTTTTTTATTACCACCAAACTTCACAGTGATCAAGTGAATAAGGCAAGGTGTCCTTGGTACAAAATGGATCGGTTATCGTTGCTTGCACAGATCATTAGCAGTACCAAATAAAAAAAAAAAGCAGGCAGTCACATTACACATGACGATATCTAATAGGGAGCAGCCACAGTTGTGATCAGCACATCTCAGTGCCAAATGAATGATCAGGGATCAATTCCAGTGCCAGCAAACCCCAGCAGCAATAAGCAGGAAAGATGATGAGCCTCTACTGAAGATGGAACATTTTGTATGCAGCAACTTTTGCAGCTGGTTTAGATTGACCTTTGATTCCAAGGAGTTCTCTGTTGTTCCTCGGAGGCAGGGAAAGATGGGGTATGTGGCGGACATGATCTTTTAAGGACACTACTATGTCCTCACCCTACCTCTCAAAAAAAAAAAAAAAAAAAGGCACACCTGACTTTTTGAATAAACACTAGAAGATTTATTCAAAACACTATATTTATCACTGAACTCGCTCTTGTGTAACAAATGAAACCTTTACAGCATCCATGGATATAGATACATTAAACATTATGAAACAGAATATAACTGAGTATAATGCAATCAATAAATCCTGTCACATAGATAAGCACACTTTTTTTCTTTTTGAAGCTTTTGACAAAAAATCAGCATTGAAAAGGTTGAGTATCAGTCAAAATCTGGGTTAGAAGATAAAGCTACCTAAAGATAAGCGAACACTGGCAAAGGAGAAGATGTTGCTCTGTATTTAGGAAGAAATAGTAACAAATGGAAAAAAAACCTTTCAAGTTTGGCACATTCTCCCTCAACCTACAGAGACGATGTGATTTTTCAAGAGGTCCTCCTGACTATGATTGGCTCTAAAATTCACTGTAGCAGAGAAGCCGCTTTGATGAAAACAGAGAATTGGAATCATTGTCTTTCTTTCTTCTAACAAAGCACATCTTACTTTCGCTAATTAGCTGTACTTAACTAAGAAAATATGCTCGTCCTGTGAAGAAAATTACTTTTTCATCATATTTAAACAGTGGTGTCATGGAAAGACTCATGAGGTTTTGTCTGCCTGAGCTTTAGAACAAGATGGAGTGGGCTAGTGAAAAATCATTCTTGTCCGACTGCTTTATAGTGCAAAAATAGCTTTAAGCTGTGAGAGTGATGTTATCTGCTACTGACCCAAAAGATCAGGTGACAGCCCTGTAGCCCACATTCTTGGCCACTTAATCAGCATTGTCACGGGTCAAAAAAAGGCAGGACATTTGGGCCCTTCCTCCAATATCTGAATACCTTCGCTTTTCTGTTTGTGCTGTAACACGAGCAAGAGAGTGCTCCTGCTTTGTATCATTATAAGCAGGGTGACTTCATGCTATGGATTATGCAGGATGGCCTTCATGTCTTATAGAATTTGAGATATGTTTACTTGTTCTTGCGCCAGTAATATAGAATGCATAGCATTGTGAATATCATTAATGCCTTAAAGGAAAAGTAACAGCTAAATAGATAAACACAATATATATCTAATTATTAAGCATATAAATATGCTTATCCTAAGAACTTTTCCTTGACATTGGTCAAATACCTCTGTTTCCGCAGACCAGTAATATTCAGAGTTCTCTATCAGTTTGGAATTTTCAAAAATCATTTGTCAAAAGTAGCTCAGAGATCCAGAATATTGGAAATGAATCTGCAAGAGAATGATTTGCAGGGAGAGGGCAGCTGAGCCAGTTAAGTTTGTGTAATAAATAGTGCAATTGTTCATAATTTATCATCATCTTGTTTAATTTTTTCCCAGTGGGATGTATACACATTACATATTTAAAAAGAAAACAAAAACTTTGCAATGAAGGCTGGTTGTGTGCATTTCCTATTGGTGTACGTTAAAATCTAGAAAATAGTTAGGACAACTTCCAGATTATTTTTTCCGCCTTATTCCACATGTCTTACTCCTCAACTGTGTGGTGGTTTGGGCTGGACTGGCCACTGAGACAAATGACAGAACCTGTCTCATTCTTTGACTCCTTTCAGCAGGAGTAATTATATTTGTGGTGTTTGTGATCTTCTATGTTCCTGAGCTGAAGCGTGTGTATGTAGGGAACTGTAATCAGGTATTTCTTTGAGGTGATCCAGTTCAAGAAGAGATGCAAAGTATCTGTTTGTCAGTAAGAAACAATCAGCAAAGTAATTATTTTTTTTTTCCAGATGCTTCCACTCCCCTTTCCAGCCCCAGCTTAGCCCTTAATGAACTCTCTTGAAGGCATTCTTGGAATCAAACCACCAGTGAACCTGTGGTTTTTGTCTAGTGTTTTCTTGACGGTCTAGTCCTTTTTTTTTGGTAGCATTTCTGGATTGTTTTCATACACGCTCTAGCACTAAAACTCAGCGAAACACAGCTAACAATTCCTGATCAGCCATGCATGGCCTGTGTTTTCTATTGTTCTTGTTGGTTTAGCTGTTCCCCAGAGCTTAACCGTTTCTTAGATTTACTGTAACTAAAGCAGAATGGTTACCTCTTCGGAGGTCAAACACTTTAGCCTTGCTCTAACTATAAGTGTGACCAAACACTCTTACACGGTCTTTAATCCACAGAACTTGGTGACTTTCCTATCTCATCTTCACTGAGCTAACCCTAGGTAGCTGTGGATATAGACATGGAGTTTTTGTTCCCCTGAAACAAAGACAGGGTTGAGAGTTACGGTTGTACGTCTGAACACGACGCTTTACCACACTGTGTTAGGGCTGACATTAGCTGACCAGAGACAGTATTTTACGCGTGTCTGGACATTGTGAACCTAGAAAGAAGTCAGCATTAGCATAAGCACCAGTTTAACTGTTCATTTCTGGATTTTTAGTGACAGATCTAGTAGAAGACATTTAAAAGTTAAGCTTACTGTAAGTTAAATTACTTCCGAGACTTCTTGAGGTTTTTTTAACAGTTTTGAAGTTACAAAGGCAACACTATCAAGAGTAGCTATAGTTTCTAATTTTCAGAAGCTACAACTGCAGCTTTCAGAGAACATAAAATTTGCATAAATTATGCACCCAAGAAAAAATTGTGAAATAAAAAAATTGGAATTTTTATTGCAACATACCCCACGGTTATCAAAGCTTTGTGGAATTAAGGTAACTTTTTCCGGGGAGAAGACCGTGAAGTTCAACGCAAATAACAAACGAAGCGAATGCTCACAGTTCAAAGGAAAGTCTGACGTCAGGAAACACAACAATTAGTGCTATTCTGCCCCCTTGCGTTAACTTTTGAGGTAGCCGTCTTACCCCCACACATCAAAAAGTTCACGTCCCTGAGTGAAGATTTCATCACACAACAAATGCATTCGCGAAAACATCTGAGAGCGGCGTCCTGACAACACGACGGCTGGGCGATCGCTGGAAATGATACAGCTGTTTGCCTAAGTTTGAAGACGCATTATACGTAAAAATAATAATAATAAAAATATGCACAAATCATTAAGATGCGTCGTAACTCGCACTACCACGTGGGGGATGGGTTGATACGAGATCGAAGCTGGGTAACTAGATATGAGAGCAGCATTGAAAACCAAAGGACCCGTGCTGGAGAAAACTGGGAACCCAGAACCCGAGCTCCGACATTCGTGCTTGCCAGCTCCAAGCCTTAATCGCAGCATTATCTATATTCTTGTTTTTACTGTTTTATTTGTAACCCCCAGGGAATAAATAGGCATTAGATTTGGCCGCGCTTGCCCTGTAAAAATAAAAGCTTTCCTTGAAAGTGACAGCCAACAAAAATATTTCCACCTCTAGAAGTCCAATTGAGAAAGAACTGGTTTAAAACCAACAAACGCATCCTTCCAGTGCCTTGGACGCCAGGAGCCAAAGCCCCCAAACGAGAAAGCCTGGCGAGCAGCTGCACTGCGTGCACGATGTAGAGATACAAACGCCAGAACTCGGCAGACTGCGAGAAACGAAAGGTAACTGCCATTTTAACGTGATTTTGCTTCCGTCACTCTCTACCTAATCCTGCCAATTAATGACGTCATTCTTCACTCGCGGGAGGAAAAGCTGCGAACCTCCTTTGAGCCGGGGGGTGGGGGCGGATCAACCATCCCCGTAGCTCCCTCCCCACTCCCCCCTTTCCCGGCCGCCCCGCAAGGCTGAAGCGCGGCTGTGACCCAGGGGCCGGGCAACGGCGCTGAAGTTTTACGAGCGGCACCCGAAACGAGAAGCGGTTTAATCACGACGCCGTGCCGCTCGCCGCCAGCCCCGGGCGGGGGTGTGTAGGGGGGGGAACCCATTTCACACCTTAATTTGCTTTCCGCACCAGCCTTTCGCTGCGGGGGCAGCGCGCTCCCGCCCGGGGTTGTTGGGGGAAGGCTGAGGGGCGGCCTCGAACCCGTGCTGCCGGCAGAGCGCACGCTGCCCGCGAAAACAAAACCCAACGGGTTACGAACAGCCACCGCTTTCCCCGTCCCTTCTGTCGATCCTTCCCCGCGGCGGTGCCCCGCAGCGCTGGGGCGGGGGGAGCCAGGCCGCTGCCCCGGGGCCGGGCTGCTCGGGGGCGGCGGCCCTGCCCTTCCCTCAGGGCCCGCTGCCGGCGGGACAGGTAACGGCGGCGGCCTCCAACTCCAGCGGCCGCGGTTCCCGCCGGGACGGGCCCGCGGCAAAGTTACCGAGACGCCCGGTTGAGATTTTTATTTTTTTATTTTTTTTCCTCTTCTCCTCCGGGCTCCTCCTTCTCTCCCCCGCTGTCCGGGAACTTTCGGCATCGTCCTGCCCAGGCAGGGAGCCACCTACCTCGGCCAACAAAGCCGCCCTCGGGGGGAAGGGGGGGCAGGGAGGAAGGGGGGCGGCGGGTAAGGAGACTCCGGCGCTTCGCCGAGCGACGGCCGCCACCGAATCCCTGTCAGCGGCCGACCCGCCGCCAGCCCGCTCCGCGCCGCTCCGCGCCGCCTCGCCTCGCCCTCTAGCGGGGGAGAGCGGCGGGCGCCGCCGGCTGGGCGTGACTTTTCCGCGCTCCCTTTAGCCTGCCTGCCTGCCGGGGGGGACCGCGAGTCAGTCAGGGAGCCGAGCTAAACCGGGACTAACGGCGGCGCCGGGCGAGGAGACTCCGGGATTAAGGGTGCTCTCTCTCTTCTTCCCCCCCCCCCTTCCCCCCCCTCCGCCGCCCCTTCCCCTCCGGGCAGCGGAGCGGCGGTGGAAGGCGCGGGGCGGCGGCGCGGCCCCCGGGGCGAGGGCAGCGTCGCGGCCGGAGGACGGCAGGCGAGCGGGCGGGCAGCCCCCGGCAACTTCGCACCCCGCTTTCCTCGCCATTAAAAGGGGAGAGAGGGCGAGGAGGGGGAAAACAGCTCAAGTTGGGGGGAGTCCGGCTCGGCACCCCCTCCTCCCCGCCTGCCCCACTGACTGGAGGGGGGCGAGAGGGGCGCCTCCTACTTTGGCAAAACACTTTGGCACTTTGCTGGATCGGCGGCAGGAAAGGGTGGAAATATGGGGAAAGTTGGAACTTGCCTGGTTACTTTGGCCGGACTTTTGCTGGCGGCGGGAGCGCAGACGTTCACAGGTAAGGAGCCGCCTCGCCGGCCCCGGGGCCGGGCAGCCCCTCCGGCGGGCGGGGGCGGTGGTGGTGAGGGGGGACCGCTGCGATTTCGGACTGCGTCGGGGTTTGGTTTGAGTTTTGGGGTTTTTCTTTTTTGTTTGTTTGTTTCCTTCTTTTTTTTTTTTTTCCTTCTTTCTCCCCGCCCGCCCTGGCGGGGCGGACACTTGGGAGCCCCCGTGCATGGGGGAGAAATAAACCCCCCCCCAGTCTCCGGAGGAGGAGGCGGCGGGTGGCCGTCAGGTTTGCGCCCCTGTGCCCTGACGGCGAGGGGGCGGGCGAGAGGCCGGCGAGGCTGGGGCAGCCCCCGGGCAGGGCTGGAGGGACGGGCGGGACTCGGGCTCGCTCCGGCCGGTTTCTACTCCGCCGCCGCCACCACCGACTTCCCGAAAGTTTCCCGCTGCCCCGGCGCGGGAGGGCGGAGGGGGAGAGGGGAACCGCCGCCTTCGCCGCTCCGCCCGCCCACGGAGCTGGCGATGTGGGGAGGAAAAGGAGAAAAAAAAAAAAAAAAAAGGGGTGGGGGGAAGAACTTTGTCGTGCTGCCCGGAGGGGCCGGCGGGTCCCCCGTCGCCCTGCCCGTCTCGCCCCGCCGGTACCTCCGCTCGCCCGCCGCCCCCACCTCCGGGAGAGCTCCATCCTTTGGTCCTGCCCGTAGGTGCGGCTGTGAAACGCCGGTCGAGCCGCAGGTAAAGCCCCGGCCCCTCGTTTTCTGCAGCCGACCCCCCCCAAAATTCGGCACCTCGGAGGGCAGGGGAGAAGCTGGCCGCCTCTGCCGGGTGTCGGGGATCACGTCCAGCCAAGAGCCCGGCAAAGTGCTCCGTCAACAGCGCTTGTCTGTTGCCTTCAAGTCCAGGAGCTGGCAGATGATTATCTCGGTCTCCAGCCCTCTGCCTGCACCCCTGTCCTGTTTATATGTCGAAGGAACCCGTAATTTTAGGCAGAAATCTGGATTGTGAAATAGTTCTGTGTGCTTCACTGCAAAGAGTAACTTCACTCTTTTTTTTTTTTTTTCCTCGGTTTTGTTTGTTTTGTTCCCAACATGAAGTGAGCACAACTGAAAAGCACGTTAAATTGAAGACATCTGGTCTTCGGTTCATGCGAAGTGTGCTTTGATCTGGTGGGAAGCAATACTTTTGACTTTCCTTGTTGCTCAGGCTGCAGAATAGTTTATATTTTGTACATTATGTGTTGCTTCTATGCAGTACTGTAGCTAAACCAAGTTTTATGGCTAGGAATTGGTGGTCTGTTTTAAAACTTTTTTTAAAAATGAAAAAAATTCTGGTTTTATGTTAGGTTCCAGGGACCTTTTCTATACGTAGCTCCATTTCCCCTAATTTCTCTCCAGCTTTTTACTGCAGATTAGACAGAAGATCCCTGAGCAGAAAAATGTTTTGTACCGAGGTGATATATAACAATGATGAAATCTTTTCCAAACACTCATGTTAGGATGAAGCTATGCTCTGTAGTGAATTATGGAACTGAACTCATGTATATTAGCCCTATAACTCATTAATATTGGGAGTCTAGTGTCCAGACTTCAGTGAGAGCTCTCGCTTTATTAAAAGCAATCCATAACTCATTGCTGACCTGTGTGAACTGTCTCACTTCTTGTTTAAAGTTAAGCTGGGGCAACTCTTCTTCTCCTGGATATTTAAATGACTTGTGCATGGGATATGCTGATACTATACTCGGGTCAGCGTTTAAATGCTGTTCATGTTGCTGAAGAACGGTCCCACATTAGTGTTAGATTTGTATCTGTTGTATTCACTTCCATTGCAGCATGCTGTGGAAAGAACTGTGATATGAAACACAAACAATTCAGAGATGACCTGTGCATACAGTTATTCAAAAGGTGTGATTCCAGCCCTTCCCAAGCACTGAGTAACAGAGGCTGCTGCGATTTACACACTTCAGTGAGATTGCAAAGGATGTCATGGGGTGCAGAATCTGGCCTGCTTTCTCCCCGTGTGTGCAGATGTACATGTATGTGGAATATTAAATGTAAAGATTATTTGTGAATATGCATGTATAGATTTTTTCTTTTAATATTGATTCTCGGCACTCACTTAGAACAAAATTGATGAAATTTCCATTTTTGTACTTCACTAGTTGAAGTGTGTGCCTGAGAGTCATTTTTGCTTGGGGGAAAAAATTGCAGTTGCTTTTGTTAAAAGCTTGATGCATCAGTGTCATAGAAATTAAATTACAGAAAAATCCGTTCTTGAGTTGGGCAGTTATCTTTTGCAATAGCTGTCCCTTGTTGCAGATGGAAGTTATATGACTAACCTATAAAAAGTTTAAAAACAAACCAAGAAAAAAGAAACAAAACCAACTCCACGCATGTTCCAAGCAAAGAATAGCAGTGGGTGAGTTAAGTAATCTTTGGCATTTATAGTTCCATTTTTATTTTTACCCTTTTCTAAAATGACTGATTTGTTTTACAGAGATTCGTTTTAACGTTACCATCAGCTATTGTTTTATTTGAGTTTCTTATTTAGCAAATAATCTTACTGAAAGATCAGATCTTGGCTTTTTAAGGCCTGGAAGCTTTCAAGTAATCTTTTGAAAGCAGCTTAACAGTTAATAACAATGAGATTTTCTCTGAGTCCTTAACTAAAGAATTTAAAATTCTGGATTCATCAGTTCAAGAAGCAAATGATCTCAAGAATTTGAGTTCAAGAGGTGTTACTGAAAACATTGTCTTAAATGGACAATGCTGCTTATCTTAATATTTTTTTTCTTAAATTAGCTGGGGTCTTTCTGGAAGAGTAGTTTTGAGTTTGTGTGGGGTTTTTTTTGTTTGTTTGTTTCTTTCTGAGAAACTGTAGCACACCTAATTTAGCAGGTTTTGTTTATAATTTTAACATAAATGTTATTAAGTGGACTCATGGGAAGACTGAATGCTAATATTAACAAATGTTCCTGAAACGTGGTGTTCCTGTCATACGAAAAGCCACCTGACTCCACCGTGTTCCATCTTCCATCTCCTTGGTAGATTATTTAGGCTAGGGAAAGCAATCCACTCCTGTAAGGGATTTAGGTCAAACATAAAGATGTGGAAAGTTAGAGGGGACATTGTAAGCCTAAATATTAGGCCTTATATAAAATGAAGGGTCTGGATGAGATGAGTTCTGTCAAATACCAAAATGGGGAGCTGAAATTGAAGGCAAGGAGATGTGTAATACAAGTCAGAAACTGTGATTTTATGAAGACATCGTGTTCTGATAGATGTAAATTTGCACACAGCCTGAATTCTGAAATTGATGCTTCTTGCTTATAACCTGAATCTGACCGAGGGAGGGCTATTATTAGGCTGTTACATTCTCTTTTGCTATGGAAAGTGACAAGGTTGTATATTAACGTGCTCTGGTTATGGTAATGGTTTTAAAAGTTTTAATTGTTCTCTGAGAAGGGAGGAGTCCTGTTGCAGTGAGAGAGAAATATGGATGGACAGACTGACTACAAGTGCTTGTAGGTGGTCATTCATAACGAACTTTGCACCAGGACTGGTGGCAATTATGAGAAGAACAGAAGGAAGAGTGCTGTGTGAAAATTGAAAATTACTTTTCCTATTGACTAGTAAAGTTTTTTCATAGACAATAGTAGTCCTTAAGCTATTTTATGGATAAAAATACAGAAACTTGCATTCTGAATAGATGTTTTGCCTTATATTCATCTGTTTCATTTTTGGGTGTAGGTAGTCTGAAAACAAGAATCATGTTTTCCAAAAACAGATGTAAGGAAGAAGTTTGACATGCTGAAGTTGAAACTTACTGTGATGATGTTGATGTTCGGTGACTGCAGAGAGAGGGAAGATGAAAAGAAAGAATATAGGTTAAGTATTCATAGGTCCTATCCCAGCTGAAATGAAGCTCCTGGCAATCAGAGCAATGTATAGAAAATAAAAAAGTTTCTGGTATAATTAGCTCTGTTTAAAGAGATTTCTCGGAGCATTCAGGATCTCTGTTTGGAAGTCTTTAATATCTGTTCTGATCACTTTACCAGCAAAGAGCTCCAAGCGTGGTTATATCTCATTTTAACAAATTCTGCTTTTGCTTGCCTTGCTTATTCCACCTGTTTTCCTTCCTCTCCACCCATCCATCAAGTCTGTATTCGTGCACTTCCTAAGGGAAGCAACATATGCTAGTGAAAATGCAGCTTTATTAGTGGCTGACACAGTTGTCAGCTCATCAATAAAACTATTCTAGTTAAAGTTCGTACAGTGGACTTGGCCTTGCTAAACAGTGAGAGCTGTGGGGGAAGATTCTCAAACCAAACTTCTTGCTATCAGGTGAATAGGTGAATGACTTGATTTGTGTTTTACACCTAAGAGTATTCATATTTAAAATAGCGTAGCAAATTAATGGAAGCATGTTGAAGAATCAGCTTCTAAATATGCTTTTTTTTTTTTTTTTGTTAAACTTTTGGCAGTTACAAACAGATGAAGTTTGTGTTCTCCTGTAAACTGGGATGTACTTTAGAATGCTTCAGGTAAAAATGGGAGTTTGGGCTTTGGAAGTGGCACAGTTTGTCAAAAAAGAATCTCTGTGGTGGGTATGTGGGTTATTTTTTAAAATTTATTTTATTTAGCTATTGTGGTCTTGTTTTGGTGTTGAATGTTAGTAATGAAACCTCATCAGAAATCAAAAATAAATCCTACAAAATATTACAAGGATGTAATATCACTGGGGAAAAAAACTCTGTGATGTTTGTTTGGTCTCACTATTTAGCAGTCGTCAGAATCCATGAGGAAAACAAATCGCAGAAACAGTATAGCAGCATATAATTTATGAAAAAATAATATATTTAGCGCTCACAGAAGTTGCCAGAGTGACAGCTGGAGAGACCAAATCCTCGGGCAAATCGCAAAACATGCTAGGATAGAGCAAGTAAGCTTCTAAATGACATCTCGCTGATGTCCTTTGGGTCTGACCTGAAGAAATGTAGAGATCGTTTATTTTTCATGTGCACTCACTCATATGCTGAGATGGTCAGCAAATGTGTCAAGCAGCCTAGTTGCCAGTGGCCAGGTCAGTTTTATACATTACTGCTGAGAGAATCGGTTCAGTTCGCATCGTTAGATTCAGCTAGGGGAAGATAATAGGTGTGGACTTGATAGAACAAAGTCCAGTGATGTTGTGGGGTCGGGACCTGTGAACTGATCCTGTATTTCACGTGTTGCAACTTTGTGCTAGAGGAGATGCCATTTGAGAGGGATATCTCTTGTGTTTAAAGCTCGTTAGTGTCACTGTCAAACGCTTGTTTGAGGTAGCTACATCACTAAGTTTTAAAGATGTTTCCCCAGAAAATGACATGCATTTATGAAGCTTTCAGCTCCATTTACAACTCTTGTGTAAAGAAGTAGTTCTGAAAATTTTCACAGGAATAAATTGTTTGTTGATGTGTGAATGCAGCTGAATTATCTGTTCAATTTCTGTAGGAAAAATTGAGAGCATCCTCTTTATTTCATTTGATTTTGCTGATAGCTTCCAGATCTGTATTTCTGATTTAACATGTAATGTTACCAAAGTATTAAAAAGGATTGCAAGAAACCAAAACCAGTTTGGAGCGTATGGCCATATATTTTTTTTTTTGGGGGGGGGTGGGTTGAAGTCTAGCAATAGATTTTACTGTGTCACTTTATTCACCCCACTATGTTCACGTACTTCTTTCTGACTTCTGTGGTGTCTTCGTAAGTTTTGCCTGCTGTGATCTGCTGCTGATCACTAGGTGTAGCTGCATCTCTAAATCCACTTTTCTAAGCCTAGAAAGAGGCTAGCATAGGCTATAACTGGGCTTTATGAGAACGTAGGTGTATTTGGAGGTGGGGAGGTGTGAAAATATATGATGGATTTTTGTGACCTGGAGAATTTTAATCCATTGGTGACTTGTTTGCACCAGTTTGATTATAATACAAATGAACTTGTAATTACTTGTAAAAAGGCTGATTTCACTATCTGTGTTAGTATTCAACAGAAGGATGAATGAATGCTCTAATATAATAAAAATACATAATAAAATGCATGAAATTACAGAGAAATTGTCAGTACTTTTAGTGGTTTAAATGCAAGTGTTATTGCTATAGACGTTTGGTAAGGTTATATCTTAACCATCTTGATTGATCATTGTCTTAAAGAAACACTTAAGTGTTGTGTGAGTATACGTCTTCTCACAACCTACCAAGAAGCTTTCTGTTCCATTCTAAATAATTATTTTCAGAAAGGATGTTGCTGTCAGTGGAATTCTGTACTGATTTTGGAATAATGTGTTGTGTTGGCTTTTAAGCCACATGACTGCCATTAATGTTCCGAGGAGGTACAGAGGGTAGGTCCCCCACAGGTGCTTTAAAAACGAAGGAAAGACCTTTTTGTGCTCAGATTTCTGAGTAAAAATAAAGGTGTATTTATGCCTCTAGCACATACTCGTGCTCAGTAGCTGCAGGGAATAGGAAAGAAGTGCCTCAGCCAGAAGTGTCTGACTCCACAGTGACCCTTTGCCACATAAGGAGCAATGGTAGGAAACAAAGTAATGACTGCATTTGTTCAGACAAAACCACGGCAGTATTAGCAGGAAGGAGTTCTGAAAACAGGTTTAGAATTAGGGTGTTTGGGGGGTAAAGGTGGGAAGGAAGGTGTAGCGTTTTCTGGGAGAGTGCAAGAGATGAACCTTACCGGAAGAGAAGATGTTATAGAAAAAAAGGTGAAGTCCTAAAGGCAGCTAAATTACATCTGGAGAACAGAAATAGGTTTATAATTATTTACATTTTCTTATCTTTGTCACCTTAGTTTTGAACATGTTTGTCTTTAATAATATATTCAAGGCTTCTGACAGCTTTACATAGCAATAGCTGATTATCTTTACACATATGATTAAGTGTAATGGTGTTAATGAACCTTTAATCTTTTTCCTGTGGAATGGTGTAAACCAACATTTTCCTTATGAGTGTGTTTGTGTTCTCCCTTCCTCCCCCTCCCCCACATGTAATATGCCCCGATTTAGAGAGGAGTAAGTTTTGGTTACAGTAGGGTTTTTTGAGGGCTAGATTGGTTTCCCCCTGCTTTTTTTTTTTTTTTTAAATCTTTAATGTTAAGACATTATAAATATATTTTATAGCACCGTTTTGTGCATCACAACAAATGTGTTTTTGCTCTGGAATAACTAACAGCTAATTACCTCTTTCATCACTTCAGCTCTTCATCTAGGAGAATGAAATAGAGCATCACATGCCTATGTTAGAGCAGGGATTGTTTGTTGGTTGGTTGTGTGTGGTTGTGGGTTTTTTGGGTTTGGGTTTGGTTTTTTTTTTGAGGTTTACTGCACAGGTATTTTGGGCAAGTTTTCAGAAAGATCATGTTTTATTGCCTTGAATCCTATCGCCTCCTTTATCCTTAACTCTAAAATCAAATAATTTTTAGACTTTTTATTTTTGAAAGTAATATACCGGATAAAATATTGTCTGCGGCCCTTTGTTTTAATTCTGTCGTGCAAAAAGATAGGCTGATTAGATGAAAGAACTGTTTAGCTGTGCTGATAAGATTCTGACATAAGATTGAGGAGGATATTACACGGGTTTCTGTGCAATTTCAAGTGGATGGATAGTGGACCAGTAATGTCTTGAGGTTTTCATAATGGAGTTGTTCTTATAGGTAAATGAATAGAGGGGCTTTTCACATTTGTTTTCCTGGTGAGTATAGACTAGACTGAGTAAATAATTTCCATCTGTGACGTGCATTTCTATTCTGGGATTTATGCTTGTAATCTATGCACTGGTTTGTACGTCTGTGTCTTAAAAAGTTGATGAATTATTACCCTTTAGCAGACTTTCGCATTTTTCATGGTGTACTCACAGCAGAGGTGGTTGCAGGGGGTTGTATTCCCCCCCCCCGTTTTTCTTCTCCCTTTAAGGTCACACAGTTCCTTATTTTGGGAGCTGATTCTTAGTAATTGTACTATGGCTGATAAACTAATTTATGATTAAAAACCAGTCAACTACATGCACATCTTAAAGTTTTGGTTACCAAGTCTGCATAGTTTCTGAGGGTATGTAGACAAAAAAGATCATCTCCAGTTTTGAAAAAAAGGATATTACCAGGCTGTATCTCAAGCAGAGGCTGAGATTTCTTAAAGGGATTCCCATTGTCCTCTACCTGCAGAGAAATTCCCATTCGTCTCATTTCTGCTATTTTGATGTTCATGGCTTTTTCCTGTTTTAACAAAGAGTTCAGCTAACAGTTGAAAACCAACATGAAAGTCAATTGCCATCTCAATGTAGTGTGTTAGGCCCCAGAGCAGACTGTTTTCTCTGTATTTGTTTGGTATAGTTGCTCTCTCTTCTTATGTGATTTGTATATTTGTTTGATTTGAAAAGAAAAAATTCGTTATTACCTATTCACTCTTCCATCCTTCTAGTACATAAAATCACTGCGAGAAGTCCAGTGTTTCCTAACAACTCTGCAGCCTGTTCCAAGCGTGTTCACAGGCTTGGTAGAAACTTGCAAGGAAATGTATTTGTTTCAAGGTTTGACACTGTTTGCATATCTTTATAGGACTATATACAATCTGTTGTAATTACTGTGATGTTTCTATCAAACAGTATAATTCAGGATCAACAATCTTCTGATGACTACAATTTTTGGAAGCTATTACTATTTTGATAGTGTAAGATCTCTTTTACTTAACAGTTTTAAGATGTGTCATATAACCTTAACAAGGAAATTATTTTCTCTCAGTGGAACTTTCTGAGCCTGGAGATTTTTCTGGTTCCACATTGGGGTGACGTAGCCTAACATGAATCATACCACTGGGGTACAGCGTGAAAAAGACAGCTATGTATTTTAGCTCCTGTTGTAATAGTCAGTTCCTTAGTGATCAGAACTCCTACATAGGTGTGGGAGACCCAAATTTAAGTCCATGCTCTGGCATTTGACCGTGGCATGGGTGAAGATCTTCATAGCCAGGCTTTTCTGTTCTTTTTGTGGGTTTTTATTTGGTTTTGACCAGTAGGAATTTTTTTCATGGTTGAGAAATATGGTAAATTTCCTTTTTTTTTTAATCAGAACCACCCCCCTTCAACGTATTTAGAGAAAATCTAGAGCAGTCACTTGTCGTTGCCTGTAACTTCAGTTTTCCCTAAAAACTCAACAATGTGTGTAAATACTGTCACGTGTTTAAGAGATAGACAGCTGTGGACGTTTCCCAGAACCACAGTACACGATGGGGTAGTTCTGATGTTAATCACCGAGAATTGCTATAGCCTTTTTTCCTTTAATGTTACCTTTTCTGAATTCTGCAGCATAGACGAAGATTATCTGCATTCAACACTTTAATATAAGCACTTTACATAACACATTACTTAAGCTGTTTTTCTTTTTAACTTCTGCAGAGACAGCTATTACTGAAGTAATTTCTTGGTTATATAAGATAAATTGTTGTCCCAGTAATAATTTTAAGGCACTGTGCGGTTGATGCCCTCTTTACCGTGTCTGAGAGATGTCATCTCAATTCAGTCCTAGCTCAGGAGAAAACCTCTGCAAGCACCTTTCTAAATGTGAAAGCAACCTTTTGGGCTTAGGTCTGTGTCCCGAGAAACTAACAAAACCAAAACACAATTAAAGTTAATATTTATTTAAAGCATTGCAGGTTGAAAATGCAAAATGGAAGCCTGTATATTGCCCAACATTACTGTCTTCTGTTTATAGTGACAGCAAAGCACATGGATTGAAGACCACATATAAAGTTCATGAGGTGTGTTTTATTTATTCTTACTTTAAGAATTGTTGTTAGAATTGCTTATATAAATCTAGGCTAGTAAGGGGTTTATGTGAATTAGCCTAGCATTTTCATTTGGGGATTCGGAAAACACTGGGGTTTGAATGTTTTATTTACTTAAGTGTGTTTGAGACTAGCACACGCCCTTTAGAGCAAATATGCATTGAAATTGTATAGGGCCCAGGAGCCTGAGACAAGTTGAAATACACTCTTGGCAAATAAAAAACTGGCTTCTGCAGCAGCCATGCAGCAACAGCAGGCATGGATTGAGGTTTTTAAATGAGTCTCGCAGAAGCTTCAGAGCCGGATCCTTACACGTACAGTTGCTTAACAGAAAGTCAGTTTGTCCACTAGAATCTGTTACTTCTTTGAATATTGGGGAGTTAAATGTTACCCACACGAAAAACTTTACACAACCACAAAAAGGTGTGAACATAAAAAGCCTTAAAATGTTCTTGAAGTTATAGCCCGGTATCTAGCATAAAATTATCCATGCAGGGAAATGTCATAGAAATAACCGCTTAAGAATAATATTCCTCAGCTACTTCTATTCTATTTTCAAACGTAGGCAAACATACTACTGTGCTTGTGGGTTGCTTTGCTGGCAGATCCGTTGCTGAATGTGCACTTCAGCCTTATTCACCTGTACCTTCCCGTGTCATATATAGTGGACTTGGAGTCTTGAAGTGCAGATAGTAATTTTGAGTTGGGAGTTGGGGTGAAGCCTTAGGTGTTGCATGTGTTCATACTGAGGAGTTCACATAAACACTGCCTGAACTTGGTCTAGCTGTATTGCCAAGGTCGCTTCAAGAGGAAGTGGGGAACACAAATTCTGCTGCTTTGAAATTCTTTCTCTGGTTTCTACAGAGAAGCAGATACAGTCTTTAGAAGTCTAAATTCTTATTTTGGAAGATACCTGGTATGGCTCGGTGACGCATGGAAATAGAAAGCAGCTGTGGACTCATTCTGGCATCAGTCAGGAACTGCTTTGGAGGTTTTGGTTACATGTGATGGGGTGCAGTTTAGACTGTGAGATGGAAGCTTGTATTTTGAAAGGTATTGCTTGCCTGTCAGTTCTGTTGTGTTCATTGCAAAAATGGAGTCAGTTTCTGATGTGTAGCCCAAACTCAAAGACTTTGTAATGAAAACTGCCTGTATTTTTAAAGACCTCAGTTTCGAAATGAATGTAAACTTGTGGCTTCCTGAATTGGTCCACAGTAAATCTGCCTCTGTGAAGTAGTATCTGACGGGCTTGTTTGCTTCAAATCAATGCTTGCAGTGGGTGGATCACAGGAGTTCTGCAAACCACCGTTTGGGAACCACTCACTTGCTGCAAGTGAGAAATTGTGCTTTTCCAGAACTCGCTCTGTTAAAGTCTTCACAAACTGTAGAGTGCCACGCTAGACTCGCAGCAGTGAAAGATGAATTCTGGCTTGTATGCCAGAATTAGACGATGTGTATTTCTGGACCGTGAGGAGCAGAACTGCAAAAAAAAAAAAAAAAATCATATCTGTACGCTTGAAACTGACATTGAGCAAATACGTGACATTCACCAGCAGCCCCATTCACATGATTTCAGTGCTTTGACTCTACACAGTGGTCTAGCAATAAAAGAAAGAATTGGCCAATTACAGTAATCTGCCAGAGCTGTGTACTCTGGAATTTTGTGCAGAGGAAGAGGGAGGGTTCTTACCTGCTCTCAGTTCCATCTAAAATTGCACTTCAGTACCATCTATTCCACAGCAAATAACATACATATTTAACAAAGCTGTTAACCACCAGGCCACCTTTAAGAATGTATTGCTTACGTGCCACCTCCTGTGCTCTCTCCACCTCCTTTTCTCTATTCATGTCTGCTCCTCATCACCATGTTCCACAAAGCAAAAATCGTTTCTGCCTTCCTCTGCCACCTCCATCCTTTGGGCGGCTGTGACTGAGCTGAGAAGAGAGCTGAGACCGGAGGATGGTAGCTCCAATGAGGATGTTCTGTGGTGCCGTGGACCACTCTGTTGCCCTTACAGTTTGGAGATCTATGTGCACATTTTGAGAACCACCCCCCACCTCGAGCCTCTGAGGCCATGACAGAAGCTTGGGGATACAATTCCTGACTGCCTGAGTATTATTCCTAACAAGTTAGGTTTTTTGCTCCCCCCTCCCCCTCCCCCTTTTTTTTTTTTTTTTGAGACAAACAAGATCGAAATGGTCCCATGCGCGTGCCAACGCACATGCCAGCAGAGCATGTGCTTATGAGTAAGTACTGTAAGTGAGTGAGGTTTGAGTCTTACTTTGCACGGAGTGCCGTCACACTGAACGCTTGATAGCAACAGCAGGCAGTGCTAGTGGAGAATGAGATGCTGTGGCCAGATCTATATTTCAGACCAGATGGACGTTATTCATAATATTATTTGGGTGCGAATGGTTTTTACTAGAGTGCGAAGTAAACTGATGAAGATTTTTTGTTTGTTTGTTTTTCAAGCTAAAAAGAATGAGTAACAGTGGCACTATTTATACAAACACAAGCTCGAAGCCTAAAGCTGAATACAGTCAGTTTGGGGCATACTATGAAAGTAATTACAAAAAGCTCCTGTTGACACAATAATTGCAAGTAAATCAGGTGTTAACCCAAGTCAGCATGAACACACCAATATCAGCATTTTATGGAAATGTAGTTACATGTGTAGTTTTCTGGAAATTGGAACAGTACTTTTCAGACGCAACAATTGACATTTTAGTTCCTTGGTAATAAGTAGAGTGGTTTTTGCCTACTCGGCCTGCCTTTGAAAATTCATCTGGAATACTTTTTCTGTGTGGACAAAGTGCCATTAAGTAGTACGCTAGAGGTATCAGCTCTTTTCTAAATCTTTTGAGCACTGTTTGTGGGGAGAAGATGATGCAGAATTTTGCTGCTTCCTTTCTTAGTAGATATAGAATAAATGTTGCATGCAAAGATGTAGAAAATGGTTGCTTCTTTATTCAAATTCTGCAGTTAAATGCTGTATAATAGTCATACCTTGGATTAACCTGTGTTTTGTCCATGCTGACATGTTAATTTTGGCCCTTGTTTTTATGTGCGCTTCTAAATGTATGTAAATGCATATGCAGTGTATTCTGTGCTATCAGTACATATTTTTACCTGTTAAAATTGTGCTTTAAGATGAACTTAGAAGTTTCCACTCTGTATTTACTGTGCAAGTTATTAACGTGGCTCCTATTGATGAAAATTCAATATGTGAACAGGATGCTGGCCATGCTCCCGTCATTCTGTACAATGCAATATATGTTCTATGCAGCAGCTGAAGTAGTTTATTAAAGCATTCAAGTTCTCTCTCCATATTGAAAGCAGAAGATTCCTCCTTAATCCTCATATGGCTGATGCCTCTGCTGGAGTGTTAATAGATAGTCTAATTTGCAAGCTAAATTACTAATTGTATTATGAGTCTAAACCTTAATAAGCCTTTTGTGTAGAATTAGATCACAGAGCTTTGGGAAGCTGAGTACTGGTTGGGTTCTGTCTCCTGTCTTTAACGACAGGAGCAAGTTTTACTGGCGTCTTTTCTTCAGAGTTGCACAGCTCTGAGACCGCAACTGATTTCTTTTGCTGCCTTCTCCAGTATCGACCGAATCATAAGTTTGAAAAGCAGGGTGACTGAGAGTAGCTGAAGATTTCCAGGCAGGGTCTCAGTTATCTGAAAGCAGTAACATTCTGTGTTTAGCTGAGGTGAGGCCATGATTAGGGATATGAAAGGGTTACTCTGATCTTGTGTACACGCACTGTGTGGAAGTTCAGCTATGTGGGAATTGTTGAATTTGTGCAAAAGCTTTAAAATGGCTGCAGTTATATAACAGGATAATGAGTTTGGTAGAGGTCTATTCCTCTAAGAGTTTGAGTAGATGGACTCTTCACTTCAACACATCACTTGAGTTAGATTTTTATTTCCAAAGACGTTCACTACTCACCTAGAGATGGAGGATACTTCCCCTTATCGCTTGGCTGTGCTGCAGGATTTCATGAGCACTCCTCATCTGTTTCTCTGCGAATCTAGTTGGGTCAACGGAGACTATTTTCAGAGGTGGTTCATGCTCCCCACTCTGACTTTGCGCTGGAGTCAGCTTGCTAATGCAGCCTGGTTGGAGATGGAGCTGATTGCCTCCAGCAGCGGATCAGTAATAAACAAATAAAGTGGGACCTAATGGATTTTGACATCACCTGCAATACATTTTTATGTTGATGTGGAAGATGGCTGTGAACTATTGCACCTTTGACACAGGAATGTCGCACCCATTGTAATTCATTTTCTGTAAGAGAAAATATTCATAATTACTCCATAGGTTTTTCTTGTGTAGACACAGGATAGAATTGCAATGATATCAAGGTTTACTCTATACACTTTATATACAACAGCACTCTAAGCTGTTGTGAGAAACTATTCTTATTTTCCACCTGAAGCTATCAGGGCCCTGTAGGTACTTAATGGCTTTGCTCTTTACTGTTGTAAATTAATGCCATTTAAGACGCATGGACAATAAATGAAAATAATAGGTTATATAGCTTGTGTCACATCATCTTATATTTTTAAAGAGCTTTTTCTATTTCTGCATCACATTTAGATGTGATCACACTTTGTAGAGTATATTAATGAAAAATTCGGTGTCAGTCTTGAGAGACAAAATTCGGAGGCTTCTGCATTGTTCTGTTCCATGTGCATTGGTTCTCTCAACCTACACACTGTGTTTATTATGTTACTGTGAGTAGAGCAGCCAACAGTCATTGCCAAGAGCTAATTGTCTTCAGGTGTGTCTGTAGAAGCCTGTATTTGTCAAGGGTTTCTGTGTAGCTCCCAAATTAATTATCATGCTCATTAAAGTATTTTGGTAGATGAATAGTTTTTGAGAGTTTTTGTACATTTTACAAAAAAAAAATATCTAGTGTTCAGTTATTGAAATGCAGTATATCTTGAGAGCAAAGCTTAGGAGGACTACACTCTGTAATTTCTGCTGAAGGGGGGCAATGATGCTGTAACTCACAATTTATCTTATCTACCTTTTGGTAACAAATGCAGCTCACACCGGCTTAGATTTGCAGATGAAATAATTTTGGGATCCGGGAATGACAGAACTTCAGAGCTTTTTGCATGCTTTGTCAGAGGCCTGGTGGGGAAGGTAATGATTGTACCAAATCAGGTTACTCCTTTTGTAGGAGAGAATAACGCCGGTCGTTGAGGCACAGTCTTTGTTGGAAAGGCGGTGCTAGTGTTGTAAACCTTACAGGCCTAACCTGATGTCCTGGGAGGGACTAAAGCGATATATGCTGTGTATGTATTTAAAAAGGCGAGTGAATTACTGCGTGCCCATCCTGAGAGTTCTGGTCCCTCCTAAGGAAGAATTTCACGCACACCTCCACACCCCCCGACTGGCTTTCTGTCAGGTGAAACACTGGTGGATATTATCCAGGAAATTGGTTATGTTGCTGGTTTTTTTTTTGTGTTGACACCGGTTTGTAGGTTGACCAGGCAGATACTCTTTCTGATTGACTTTGGTGTTTATTAGCAGCAGGGGACGGACTAGGCTGCTAAGATCCTCTGTATCCACATCCCTGCCCACTTGCTGCCTTTCCCTCCATCACTAGGCTCTGTGCTTAAAGTACTTTATTAAGCAGGTCTGTCTGCTCTGATTTTTGTTAAATAGTTGTGGTAATTTTCTTAGTCTGACCTTGATTGGTTTTATTTACAAGTCTGACCTTGTTTGGTTTTGTTTTCTCCCTTAGGATGAGAAATGGTAACTGAACATCGGTAGCACTCCTATGGTTGTTTTCTTTGTGTTCTTTTTGTACAAGAGGCCAGGTTCCCATCGAAAAATGGGTAGAGCTAATTAGAAGGGTCAGCATTATTTCACATCACTGTTAAGTATGTGTCTTTTACTGGAGGTAGTACAACAGAGCATTGAGTCACACTTCGTATCTTTCCGGGGGGTGGTAGCAGTGTGTATAACAGCTTCCTTTTCAACTGTAACTACTGATTTAAACAAATAAGTAAGTGGCCTGTTAATTGATTTTTGAGAACTTCTGTGCTTGAATGTATTGTTATGCCATTCCTGGATATAGAGAACGCAATATGGATCTTCTGTCTTCAAATGGCAGCATTTTGACTTTTTATTTTCTCTTTGGTGCTCTTCAAAGCGTTTCAGACATGGTGCCTTTTCTGCAAGGTGTGTCTGATAATAATCTGACAATTAGGTGCAAAAAACTACTTCCACTGTGGAAATTGATGTTGAAGTTTGTGCTGGTGCTTCTCAACTTGTTGAGGCTGTGAGGGAAGTAGGTTCCAGTAAATAGCAGGAGGCCACGAGAGGTACAGGAATGGAGTAGTAGCCTGGGAGTTTGGTGGTCATGAGGGTCTCTGTATATTTCTACAGCTGTGCTCCCTGTGATGACTTTATCTGCTTAATGAACTGGGATAGAAATAAAATGTCAGAATATAAGTTTTAGTAAGTATGCCCTTTGAACCCTCAACACAAGTGGCTGATGATATTGGGAGAGTACGTGAGAGGCAGGGCACTTCCACAACAAGGAGTCACAGTTTTAACAAAATTTGTCCTGAACTCAGTAACCATGTGCCCATCTGGATTATGCTCAAGTCTACAACTGGTCTGTGTCATTAGTCTTGATCATGATGGTCCCACCTTGGTACTGTAGAGCCTGGACTTAAGTTTTGAGATCTTTTTTGGGCAAAGGTTGCTCCGTCCACAAGCTATTCTGCTGTTTTACAGAGGATCCATTCCAGCAAAGCTTACTTCTTCCTACTGCTTCTGTATAGCAAGAGTTTACTTTATGCTCCTTCCTTCCCTCTTTCGATAACTACCTCCCTTCTCCATCTATTTCTTCAGTGGTGGGAGCTGCACAGTTGTCTGGTTTGGGTTGTAGGTATCTGGGAAGAGGGAGACTTCTGGGTGCTTAAATAGAAAATTGTCTGTCCCCCTGTTAGTTTGTGCCCATCCAGTGGGTTATGACTGCGATTCAAGTCGGGAATTAATAGCTTGGGATTTAAATAAGTTGTGTGTTTTTTTTTTTCCTTTCTTTTTTTTTTTCTTTTTCCCCTGTAAATAAAGTTTTTTCATTACGAGGGAGGGGATGGGAGGACAGTTGTGAGATAACTACCTGCTTTACAGCGCTAATTATGGTATATATTACATATTAATAGGGAACTTTCTGTTGCCACGGGCAGAATCTCCCAGTGGGAGGTACAGGAGAAAGCTGTTTCAGAAGCAGAGAGCGATGGAGAAACCTGGCTCTGCTCTTGTGCCTGGCAGCATGAGAGGTGGGATTGTTGGTTGCTGAAGCTGGGAGGGCTGCTCTTGGCAAACCTCGAAGCATTGCATCTTTGCCACAGGAGAAGCTGGTGCTGTACTGGCTCAGGGGAAACTCGGCTTTGAGCTAGGGAATTTGTTCTAGAAGTTTTCCAGGGATTACTACCACTGTCACTGCGTGAAATGTAGGGACAGTTTGTGCATGGACGTGAAGCTTTATAAAAGCATTGCAAACTAAGAGCTTTTCAAGGTACATTTAGTTGCAGTGCTTTTCTGCTTAGACTTGCTTATGGTCTCCTATATTGCATTTATGCTGTGGGAGTTTGAGAGCTGTGGCCTTGGTGTTTATTCCTAAAGGAGGGAACACTTGTATATTAAAAAAAAAAAAAGGGAAGAGAAAAGCATAACTATGTGGTTGTTATGTTAAATGAATTTTAAAGCTGGTGAAAAGCGGCATTCAGAGATGAGAATGCTTGGGGGGAGAAATGAAAGCACATTGAAGCTGTTTCCCCTTGAGGGCTTTAGGCAGGATTGAGAAGTGGTGCATACTGAAGCCTTGTTTATAGTCTTTCACTTACTGTTAATAAAACAGGGATGTTCTAAAAGGTTTCCATAATTAAAATGCAGTCCTTGAGTATAGTGCATTTTCAGAGTGGTCTAAAGCCCTGCTGCCTCTCAGACTGCTTAAATCATTATTTATAAAAAAATGCTGCAGTGGACTTCATGTTTTGAAGTAGTTTTCAATCAGAACGATGTTAGAGATGTTGGGTATTGAATAAATGAAAATAGAACTTATGGGGAAGCTGATAAGTGTACAAATTGACTGGTTAGTAACTAATTACCGGTACAGAGATTGTTTTTGCCTTTTTTTTTTCTTCTTAATTGGTTGAATATTAATAAATCTGGTTTATGTCTGGAAAACAGCAAGTTTTAATGGTCTGGCAGAAATTCATAATAAAAAAGCTAAAGAATTAGCATAATAAATAATTATTGCTTCCAGGGTTTTTATTGTTAAGATAATAAAATGTTAAAAAGCAAACCACTTGAGTAGAAAGTAATTGCACTGACAAGCACCACACAGCTAGCATTCACAATAAAGTAAACCTTCCCTCAATGTCAACCTGATTTGCTATCCACATAAATGCTTCCTCACATTATGGAAATGTGCTTTTTCTATCAACAGAAAAGAATAAAACTCTAGGCATCTAATTAATCTTGTCTGACATTTGATTTCATACCCAGGTTAAAACATGAGGCAGGTGGGTCTATTTCCCCCCCTACTCTGTGTGCATGACCACAGGCAAATCTCTCCATTAATGTCAAGCTGCATCTGTGTGTCTGTCTCTGCCACATGTCAGTCATTAATGCATTAGTGTTGCTTGTATTTGATTCATATGCACCAGTTTTCTTGTCTGGAGGGCTTGGTAAATAGGGAACCACAAGGCTTCAGCTATACATCACAAGCATTTCACCTTGAACCTCCCTGCAAAGGAAGAGGGACTCTACTGCGTAGGAGAAGAATTAGAAGTGGTAATTTGTAGCATAGGGAATTTCTGAGTTGGTACGATCAAGTAGAAGAAAGAAGCAAACCCGATTTGGCTTTGACATTTTTATTGATTAAGAATGCTCTTGTTAAAGACTAAGAACTTTTAATAATGCCTAACTGTATTACCTGCAGTAGTTCAGACTTGTTGATGGCAGGATTGTTTTTCCAAAGTGCACAGAAAAACTCTACAAAACTAGTTAGATGCATTATGGGTATTTTATTTTCTGAAATTCTAGTTAATGGTTTCTGCCAGAGGCAGCGTGCAGCATTTGACAAGGTGGTGGTTTGACCTTGTGTGCTAAAGCCTGTGTAACTCTGTTATATTTTTACATACTTGGGTAGTACAAACGTTTGGAAGGACACCATTAAGAACTTAGATCTAAGTAGTAGAGTCTGGTGGTTCTTAAAAATAAAACGGTGATAACCTTAAGTGGTTTCATAATTAAAAGAAAGTTAGCAAACTGAAAAATACCTTCATGAACATAGTTTATATATTAAAATATCTTCCTGTAGTGTTTGCATGGAAAATCGGATGACGTTGGGAAATAAATATTTGCTTATGAAGTCAAAAAGTAATAAGAAGTATCGGTTTTGTTGGCTAAATGCAAAAAGTAAAAGCATCAATGGTAAAGAATGTATGATTTTATTTTTTTATTTGTACTTTTTAAAAGTTAAGTTCTGAACTTAACCTTTTGTTTCTAGTGTCTGTCTACTACATAGTAGGTGCGTAAGTGTGAGTGGAATTGGTTTTTTCTCTGTATTCTGCATAAAGGGCTGAATGCTGTTTGGAAGGAGTGGTGTACGGCAGCTCCTAGCCATAGCTGTATAGCAGCCCATTCTATAAACCATTTATTGAAGGTGCTGAAGAATCCTTAAAAAAAAAAAAAGTGTACCAGAATGAAAAAAAAGTATACATATACAACTCTGATGTTTATGCCAAATTGGTTATATATGAATAGTATGTTACCGGAAGTTAACAGGCAAAAATTGTAAATGAGAAGTGTTCTCACAATGATGAACACTGCATTGAGTAGATGAATACTTCACACATCACCTGCTTTTGAACAGTGACAGGTAGAATCTGATGCCAGAAGAATTAGCATTTAGATCTAAAAAGAGAGAGATTTGCTCATGATTGACTTTTGGTGACTGTGGCTTTCACTCTTTGTTGTGTTGGTTCTTGGTTTGACTGTCTTCCTGTGTTCCTGAGAGGCAGCCTGGCCAGATGGAGGTAGAGGTGGGAGCCAGGAAACACCTTGACCATGAGGTTCTTGCTGTCATCTTGTCCCTGGATGTTTCTTAACAAGCTTGGCCTTCAAGAAGCTGGACTAGAAACAAGGAGGAGGAGCAGTAACACAGCTTTGGTCCACACTTACCCATTATGTCCACCTCCAAGAATGAATATTGCTTTTAAGAGCAAGAACGAATGTCTTTTAAGAAACTATGAAATGTAGATGTGGTGTTGAAGGAATGCCTTTCCTGCTCAATACCCCACGTAGGTAAAAGCAGCAGATTTTAAGAGGTTGCTTGTAAGGCTTTGCATTTATGTGCTGCAGTCTCTTTTCACTTCCTTTTGGAAGGGATTAGAGCCACAGAACAATTAAAGTAGGAAGAAGCTTCTGTAGATTATCCAGCCCAACCTGCTGCTCCGCACAGAGAGCGCTAACTTCAGAGCTAGATCATGTTGCTCGGGGCCTTGTCCAGTTGAGTTTTGAGCTTCTTTAAGGATAGAGGGAGGTTCCGCAACCTGGCTGCATTATATGAACTTGTAAAGTATGAGCTTTAAAATTTTTTCGCTATATTAACACAATATTTTTATACAAGAGAAAAAGTTTACTGAGAGAAGATATTCCAGAGCATAGTAAAACATAAAAGGTGAAAGCTAAAGGATTTTTTTTAAGCTTCTGAATGCACTGTGTTTGAAATGCATCTGTCAGGAAGGTCTTTCTAAATACCTTTCCGTAGTGTTGACAGCTACTTTTAAGGGTGTCAGTAACGTAAACTTCTGTTGCTTTCTGTCAGTTTTTTTTTCAGAATGAATGCAGTTGTGCCAGTGACTGCTTCTGGTTGTGTTATTTTTCAAATAATAAAATGATGACTTGTATCAAGTAAGAGAGAGTTGTTCCATAAAACCTTTTAATTTGGTTTTCAAATTCGCATAGCTTAAAGGCATACACCTAACTACTTTCATAGCAGGAATTTTCATTGTATAGTACCAGCATTCTCATCTAATAACAGAGAATACCAGAGCTCTACCTAATGAAGATGCTTTTTTCAATTAAAAACTTCACCAAAGAGCAAATACACACCGATACCAAACAGAAAACAAATTGCAGAACCGCTAAAATGAGAAAAATTTATTAAAAAAATCCCTGCGGAGGGAAATTAGTAGTTGAAGGATAAGAACTACAGATTTTTAGCTGAGTTTTGTCCCAGAAAACCCTGGCAGGGAAAGAAGTGTTGTTACTCTTAACTTTGAGACTCCGTGGGGAGTTTTAAAACAGTGGAAGGAAAGAGAAGTGATGCCTCTAGAGAAGTTTGTGGAAGCGAACAACAAGCACAAACATGTTTTCCTGTTGAAGGGGAATTAGAGGTTATTATGCTATGTCCAAAGAGATATTATTTTTTTTTCCCCTGTACTTTTTTTTCATAATTCATTTAACTATTGTTGGCTTTCATTTCAATTGGGTTCTATTCATTCCAAGTGCTGTAGAAACCTAAACCTTTCTTTGTTTTTGGAGACCAAATTAAGACTGAGAGAAATGGGCCTGACTTGATATGCTTTGAATCCCAGGCACGCTGGTATTCACAGGGGTAACGTAAGTCTCCATTGCTGTCCTCTTTCCTTATTTATCCTTTCAGCAATAAATTTTGTTCTTGCCAGAAATGTGCTAAGTAATGAGATGACACATGCTGGTCATTTCCAGGGGATTAAAGTTCATGTTTTCAGAGAATTCTCGAGTTTGTAGTCACAGTAAAAACATCTTGCTAGTAATCACTGAACAGTGAAAAGGTTATGGGTTATTCCGTGTTTAAATTAATTACCATGTCAGACTTCTAATTAGGAGTTGGTGTGTTTTAGCTGAGATTTCACGAATGACTAAAATAAATTTGTATCTTCTTTCTTTCTGTGTTTTGGGAATCTCAACAGACTTTGTAGAATCGACCCTTGAGAATCTAGATTCCAAGTGCAATTCTTACACTGTTTAAAATGCATAGTGTTTTTGTTTTAATTTTTTAAAGTTCTTTAAAACATTGCAAAGGGGTTCTTTGTTCTTTTTATTTAGTTACTGCTGGTTTAGCTAACAGTGTGCTGATTTTTGTCTTATCAGGGAATAAAAGCAGAAGGCTAAGTAGCACGCTTCTGCATTTAGTCATGTAGCTGCTATTATCATTTGAGTCCGTGTGTACGTGCATATGGGCACATAAGTGCCAATTTTAAGAACTGTCAGTTCAAAGCAAGACAAAAATAAGTAGTTTCAAAACATGCACTTTACACTTGCAGATCAATAGGATTGTGAATATTGGAGTTGGTGAACATAAAAGGTATCTGTGAACATTTCCCCAGAGCTAGCATATCTGACTCAGGCCAGCAGGGAAATAAAGAGAAACCTCCTAAATGTCGATTTTTTTTTTTTTTTTTTTTTTTTTTATTAGCAATCTCATTATTTGACACTACCAGAACTCAACACAGTACTTTTAACCTTCCTTTTTTTCGGCATTAACGTACTTTTTACCATCCTCCTTGCTCTAGTAGCAATTGTGGCTCTTTGGTGAGGCATTGCTTTCTGTTGGGAGGAGGGCACGTTGAGCAGCAGCGAATGCTGCTACAACTTGAAGCTTCACATTCTGGCTGATTTCACAGCGGCTTTTTTATGCTACAGACTGTTACTTGTTGTAAGAGTGAAATTTATCGCTGCATCGCGGCACTAGAGGAGGCAAGGCATGGCGGTCTGCATTTCCATGTTACTGTTTCTTTGGTTTCATGTCAGTAGCTGATGACCCCAGTGTCTTCACAGAAGCATCAGTGCAGTGGGTTGTGTGTGTCGCAACAGCCTTGGGTTTTTGGTGCTTGGGAGGGAAGGGAGCTTTGGGCTGCGGAAAGCTCGGCTGTTGCTGAAGGCTGTTATCGACGGAGATGCATGAATTGCTGAGCATTGCCAGCAACCATTCCACATATTTTTGGCTAGAATTACCTTGTGTTAGAATATTTTATGTGAATTTGTCTGACATAATGTAGTGCTACATCAGAGGCGCTGTATTTGAAACATGGGGAAACTACAGAAAGTTAAATGCTGTAAGGGAGCAACAGGATTGTCAGGATGTCTAATCAAGATTTCACGAGGAAGATGTGCCTCATTTTTGGAGAGGAATCATAGCAGTGGGATTGTGAGAAGGTAATACAGGAGGGACATTGATGAAAGCAGCAAGCAGAACTTACACAACTGAGAAATTCAAGCTTTGATGTTTTGTTGCGTGGTTGGAAACCCACCTGATTCTGATGAGCAGAAGGCAATCCTAGCCTCGTGATAGGTCAGCATCTTCACAATTTAAGCTAGCAGGAGCAAAGGAGTGTTTCTAGATGGCATAGTTGGAAAAGAAAGCTTGAAACCATGAACAGCATGCCAACTGCTGCAGTGATGCTCAGTTTACAGACACTCTTTCTTATGTGGATGCTGATTTTAGTGGAATGTTGTGGGCAGCAGTACAGCTGTCAGTTACCAGGTCAGTTGTGCTGTCTAACCACAAATGCAGAAGCAGGCACTGCAGTCCTTCAGTATGGAGAAGAATGAAAAAATACTGGTAGGTTGTGGCAGGCAGGCTGCAAGCATGCAAGTCTCCACACTTGCAGCATGCATCTCTCAAGTGCTGGAGGATTGTAGGAACCAGACAATGAAAAGAACATCTTTTTTCGTGTTTCTCTGTCTTTTTCTTACAATTCCACTGACTTTCCCTTTCCTTTCCCTTCGTACTTGGAACCTACACATTTGCTTTCATTATCTGGGGCCTATATTCTTAGTTTTTCGTATTAGCAGTAGCTCTTAAGAATGTAGTAAAACTGTCCTAGTTGTGGAAACAGAAGTTTTGTAAGAGAGTCTCTCCCTTCCTCGTTGTGTAAGGGAGAAATTGCAGGGATAATAGAGAAAGGAGACCTAGGGAATTCTGGAGAGAGAGAGGATGTGAACAGAACTGGGAACAGAAAGGGAATAGAAAACGCAGGCTAGAAAACCCTGCAAAGCAGAAGAGCAAGAAATTGTTGAGAATGGAGCCAGAGAGAAGAGAAAGGAAAAACAAACATGTGGGGGATGTGGAACACACAGAAGTATATCTCATTTATTATGTGTGGAAAAGGGAAAAATGACATGAAAGAACCAGCAACAAACTCAATGTTTTCAGTTTATTGAATAAAAAGTAGTTATAATATCTTGCATCTAAACAAATTACATGATGCCTGAAGAGCTTTTTTTATTTTTTTGAGCACCTGATGACATGTGCTTTTTTCGTTCTAGCCGGTAGATTTGCTTCTGTAACAGATGTCAAGTTAATTTTTCAAGTTCTTGTATGCATATCAGTCATAAGTAGATGTTGTTTCTTTCTTTGTGATGGTATTATGCAGTAGTTTATACAGATAGTTTGCCTTTAAAAATTCTTTACAATTAGGAAACATTTATTTTTAATTTCTCGCACCCTTCTCAGTCTGGGCAACCCACTGTGTTTTTAATTGAGCATGAAATTAAAATAGATTTGTTTACTCACTTAGTTGGTGTTATCCAGCTTGTCAATACTGGCAAAACCGCATTGGGCCAAAGTTTGAGGCTAACGTGTTGCTCTTCTTTTCTTTCTGATGTCCTCTGGAAGAAATAGTGATTATAACTTTAAAAAAAAAAAAGAAAGGCAAAAAAAACCCCAAATGAACAAACAAACAAAAACAAAAAACCACATGCAGTAAGCTTAAAAAACATAATCATTGATGCAGGCTGAATGTACAAAGCAAATAATTGATATTTCAAAATAGGCTGGTAGATCTGTATATATGATTACGTGGGTTGTCACTGTCATTATAGAAGAGATGATATATGTATATATGTAAGAAATACTATTGAATTTAAGCTAATATATTCCTGTAATCATATGCATTTTAATGAAATATAATGTTTGTTTACATTATTAAAATAAACTGAATTGCTACAGCTATGAATGATCTATATACTTACTTTAGGTGTTCGAGTTCTTCAGGCAGATGTGGGAAAAATTAATTTTGTGTATTGTCACTTCACTAGCAAAAAATATTTCTACAGTATATGTAAATCTAGTGATTGAAAAACAATTTTGGATCTTATCTGCGTGGTTGTATAATATAACTTGTTTAATTGGTCTTTCATATCTTTTCACCTCAGTAGGGGAATGTGTGATTGAACTGGTGCTTTTCGCATGAGCTGGTGTTGCATATAGCTTTGTATGGGTACATTTATATGGAATGAATTATTGAAAAAAGAATTCTGCCTTTTGTAGAAAACTCCCTATATATTATGACTAAATTACCTTTTGACTTTAAATATTTATTAAATACATATTGGAATTCCAGTGGCTCATTGGTTTTGCTGCAAATGCATAACATAATGTAGTTTAAGGCTAGGAGGAACCATTAGATCATGATCTCTTCTGATCTGTGGGGCACAGATCAAGAAATGCTGCTGAACGAACAAGTAACTCCGCACCTATGCACATCAGGAGAGGAGTGCTCGGGAGTTACAGTCTGTGAATTCAGATGGCACTTTTGAATTCAGGTGGCCTTTTGAATACACACTGACGATGTGGATAAATATTTGAAAAATACAGTAAACTATCTTGCTTTTAGGATTTGTCTACCAATAAACTTACTGCACACCAGGTGAAGGTGTGAATTTTTATTGTACTGGCAATTCTGTGCTAGCTGCCAAGAGGAGGATCTTGAAAGGCTCTGTGTGTGAAACAGGGGCATAAACCACCAGTGCTTGCAAAGCAGAGCAAACAGCCCAGCTTAAATGCATTCAGGCTGCACTATGAAAAGTATCTACGTAATCTTTACAGTGCTTTATACTATAAATTCCTTTTCTTGGGATTTTTTGATGTATCTTGTGTCATATTAAATAGATTTAAAGTTCTGATTTCATTGTACGGTGTGTTTATTATACCCCATTTCACTCTTACTGGCTTGTGCATAGGATTCAAGGGCATCTTTTGAGTTGATCAAAAGATGATGGTGATGATTATTAGTAGTATTATCATAATAGATTTCTCCCCTTCCCCTGCATCTGTTACTGGCTGGCTTGCAGTAGCTGTTCCTGATGCTGGCATCTTACTAACTTGAAGAAACAACAATAAAAACCCAAGAGACTGTGTAAAAGACACACACAGAGACAAGAATTTGTTGC
The DNA here is from genome assembly GCA_017639485.1 of Pluvialis apricaria. Taxonomy (NCBI): domain Eukaryota; kingdom Metazoa; phylum Chordata; class Aves; order Charadriiformes; family Charadriidae; genus Pluvialis; species Pluvialis apricaria. The sequence goes on along the minus strand of CM030008.1, from coordinate 114,372,932 downwards.
TGTTGATGCGAATTACATTGCCACAGCTGTTCAAAGTTAGATGAGCATGCATAAATACGACAGTTATTGTGACTGTTTAATTTTTTTTCTCTTTTTCATGTTTAACCTTCAGTGATTCTTTTCCCCTTTTTGTGGTATTATACAGTCCAGTTCTCCTCCCTTGAATTCAAGTGCTGCTGCTTAGGGCTGTAATAGGCACTCTTACACTGATTTATTCTTACTTTGCACCAATACATTTCTGAAGAGTGAATTAATGAGTAAAACAGAAGCTAGGCAATGTCCTTCGTTTACTTTTTCAGAAGATCTCAAAGCAAGAATATTAACTATACCACATCATCGATCTCCTTTTGAAGTTTGTGCCTAAATTTTAAATAGAGCCCAGACTTTTTGTCCCCTAATACGAGCTTGATATAATCCATATGACTTTGATCGTGTATATTTTTAATAGGTTCTGTAACACTCCTCCCCCTCCTTTTTTTTTTTTTTTTGTGTTCTCAGACACTTTCAAAATTTGTTAGTTAGATCTCCCATCATTTCCTCTCATGTAGTTGCTGCTTCAGGGGCCTAGTGCTTGTTGTATGCTTCATTGCTGGTAAAAGCAGCATACTTTTTTTTTGTATAATTGAAATGTTTCTTTATTCTTTTCCTTTTAAAGTTATACTGGATGCAGTGGGAAAACCAGGTTCTCTATCAGGATGGTGTGGATGAAGCAGAATCCCCTTAAGGGTAGCTGCAAATACCAATTTCTAATGTCTAGAGAAACAGCTTTTAATTATCTTGGCTTAGCTAATATTGGCAACTGAACAGCTGCTTTCTGAATACTCCTTAAATGTTGATAGTAAGCTAAGAAGAGAATGGTGATGTCTTGATGCTTTTCCAGTTTTCAGATGTTTTGGTCATATTGTTCTAGTTAAGATAGAATTCTATATGCATGTACAAAATGTTTATAAAAATAGTAGTACAACCTTAGAATAAGCAAAACATTGTGTGCTGCTATTTGTTGTCAGTGTGTTCATTGTGACCTCTTAATTCACACTAACAATAAGATTATCAGGGTTAATTTCTAAATATTTTAACTTTTTAATAAATATATTGAAAGAATGTTCTCATTTAAAGACAGGTATTATTATTTCTTTAACTACTGTTGAAATGGTACATATCTAAAAATACATCTTAGGTAAGAAATATAAATCTGTTACATGACTTCAAGGTTAAAAAAATACTAGGTAGGTGTGCCAAGCTGAAAAGATCTCGGAAAACAACAGTCAAATAGTTTCACTTGCTTATTCCCTCTACGCTCATCACCTATTGCTATCTTTCATCAGCAGATCTCAGCCCACATTACAAAGGAAGATATGTTGATCTTCTGCTGTATTGATTAATGCAACACCTTTTTTTTTTTTTTCTTCTGAATATGTCATAACAATTATGAATGCTTCAAAAGCTCTTGAAGGGTGTCCATAATGGTTAAATGAGATTTTCTTGTCTTCTGCAAGCATTCTGGTACAATGCCTGTTTATGTGATTAGATATTGCCCTTCTATGGGACTTTCCCTTCTCCTTACCCAGTGCAGAGATTAAATGGACAAAAGGAAAGATTTCGGTTTTTGTGACTATTGCATTTCCAAAAGTTTAGGTATTTGAGCTGAATAGATCTCTATGGGTGTAATGCTTGGTTGCTAAAGTAGCATTTTACATATCTGAATTTGAGGCAACATAAAAGGCTTATTTCAACTTTCTTTTTGGTATCTGGCATAGGTTGACAGTACTGTAATAGAGGAACTATAGAAAGAATTCAAAATTCTAGATCTGACATGTTTTTGTTATTTGGTGGGTATACCTAATGTCTCAAAACTCTCTTTCAAACAGTTTTGATTATACTTCGCCTATTCTTTTTTCATGTTTCCTTGGGTGTTTTATTTGATAAAGAGAGGTAGGTTACCATACTTTTTTATCAGATGACTGTTAGACTTTTTATGTTGAAAATTTGTAAGGCATTGATCGCAGGATCATTTAGGATGTTCTTGAGACTTAGCTGTTCCTTGGAAGATGGAGGATAACATTAACTCAGTTACAGGGATTGGCAATGCTTCATCTTTAAGGTTAGGAGCAGTCATCAATGTAGCAAGACCCTTCCATCTTCTCATGATGTAGTCATCTCTCAAACTGCACGAGGAGACCCTCTTGGGTGTACCTAGTGGTGGGCTTCTGGAGGGGACGCTCTGTCTCTGCCTTTGGCTGCGCTTGCAGGCTTAGCTTTAGGTTACTGTGTGCTCTTGAGAGCCTTCTTAGGAGGCCAAGTGATCTGATGTAGTTATGGCTAATGGCTTCAAAATAAGTAACACTTGTAATATGGCATTTACAGTGTGAGTAACAGCCTGCAATGATCCAGAACCATCTTAGTTTGGATCATAATTGGTAGTGAGTAAGGGACTGATTGCTGGCATAGTATACTCTCTTCTAGTTTATGTCCCGATTATGTTTTATCGGACTTTATAGAATATATGTGTCCAGACAGTTCTGGATAACTGTTCTTAAAAATGGGTACAAAAAAACTCAGAGTGACTGTGTGTGCATGTGTGTATGAACATATGTGTATATACGCACACATATGTTTATCTCCAAAATTAAAGGCAAGCATTTATATAGTTTTTAGCATATTATATAGTTTTTCTCTTATACATTTTTCACCATTCATCAAACATATTGAGTTTAGGGGACAGTTATGCGATGTGAACCTCAAAGCAACTTTTATCTGAAATTTATAGAATTTTTAAAAATCTTCTCAGCAAATACTACACAGTATAGATTAGAATGCTTATCTGCTATGTGTTGATTGGAGTGATCTGGGGAGATAGCAGAAAAAATTAGCTTAATTTTTGTTTTAATTAAACAAGATTTATATCTGTTATGAAGCTCCTTGTGCAAATAATCTTATGCTTAAGTATATTTTTACCAGTCTCATTTAAACTATCATGCTCAGTATCACTGCCTTGTAATGCAACTACTGTGACTTACTAATTTGCCACTAATTCTAATTAGTAGCAAGTTCTAATAAAATCAGTTGGGCTGATATTAATAATTTGCTATGCCTTTGGTACTCTGTGTTATCGTAGAATCACAGAATGGTTTGGGTTGGAAGGGACCTTAAAGATCATCTCGTTCCAACCCCCCTGCCATGGGCAGGGACATCTCCCACGAGACCAGGTTGCTCAAAGCCGCATCCAACCTGGCCTTGAACACCTCCAGGGATGGGGCATCTACAGCTTCCCTGGGCAATTTGTTCCAGTGCCCCCACCACCCTCAGAGCAAAGCATTTCTTTCTAGTATCTAATCTAAATCTCCCCTCTTTCAGTTTAAAGCTATTACCCCTCATCCTATCCCTACACTCCCTGATAGAGTCCCTCCCATCTTTCCTGTAGGCTCCCTTTAGGTACTGGAAGGCCGCTATAAGGACTCCCTGGAGCCTTCTCTTCTCCAGGCTGAGTGTTAGAACGTATAAAGTTTGTGCTCACTTTCTGGTACGCAATGTGCCAAGAGTAAGTTTTCCATTTTCTAAAAACTGCATACAGACAAAACCAGCCACTTCTTTGGAAGTAAGTTCTGGAAAAGTATAGTTTAACTACTCACAGTTGGTCTTAATTATAATTGGATTGTATGTAGAGATCTCTACGCTATAATAGTAATTTGTTTTAGGTTTTATCCCTGATCTGCTTCAGAATAAAATCTCTTTGTTATTTTTACTCTTCGTCTGTAAGTGTTTAAGCTAGGAAAAGACCGTGAACAAACTGCTACCTCCTCTGCATATTTCTTTTTCTGCAGAAAAGTCTTTAAAATTCTTCCTGTTGTGAGTACTTGTATTGACTTAAAAAGGGACAGAGATAGGAGTTTATTGAAACTACCCAAAGATGGGAATACCTGCAATGCAGTTAGCCTAAATAAAGCATGATGGTTCGTAATGAAACCGGTTATGAAACAGTTTTGGCATAACAGATTTTGCATTTGTGTTTTTCTTTCCTGAACTAGTTTGGGTGACTGGGCACGTAGCGCGCAAGTTGCTGCTGCGCTTTCAAAAAACAATTGTCATAAATGTTCTAAAAACCTGAAAAATATTTGCTGTCTTTACCATGTGGACTGTTATATTATTTTATGTGCAGTTTTCATAACAAGTGAAGATTTTAATTTTTTTTTTTTTTTTTTTTTGTTTTGGCAGCCTTAATGGAGAAGCAGCTTAATTATTGATAATTTACAAGGGTGGTACACTGGCTAGATTTCACCCATGTAAATCTGCTGCTGCCTTAGCAACAGCTACAGCGTATCATTTAGTGCTTAGGCTGTTTGTGGACTATACAATATCATAATTATAGAAAGAAATGTACAGATGTAGGGGCTTGAATATAAATGAGTTGTGCCTCATAAAGTCTTGAATTTTTTAGGAAGGATATACGTGACGTGTGCACGTCTAGCTCTCAAGTTTCTTGTCCCCCAATGTTGTCTGTGGTGTAAGAGAACAGTTGATTGTTGTTTAGGAATACTATGCTACAACTTAGAAAAAAGGATCATGGAAGCAGATATGAAGCAAGAAAGCTGGTCTCACTCGTTGTGAGCAGCAGGACGGTGCTTCAGCACCAGACAGGTATCATGGCTGGCACTGTGTGGGTAGATGCTTTTGGCCCAGGAGAAGTCTACAAGCTGAAGATAAGGGACAAGGTCAAAAATGCAGAGAACAAAACATGGATCACAGCAGCTTTATTAGAACAACTTCTGAAAAAAACCCCATCTATACAAGATTCTGGTTAGCTTTGTCTCCTATTTATAATGTAGCAGAAATCTCTGTTTAGCAGTAACCTTCATAAAACTTCAAGTGTGTCAAGAATGACACTATTAAGTGACTGGTTGTTTACATTTGTTTAAAAAGATATTTTTGTTTGTTTTTCTTACTCTGTACTTGACTACTGTGTGTGTGAAATACATTTTATTATACTGTGCAGTGTTTTTTATGGTTGTTGCTTAGTACAGATGATAAAATGTGGAACTTCGAGTATGTACAAAACCTTGCAAATACATCTAAGGAAGATCATTCACTCTACATCATCACCGTCCTTTTCCATCTCCATTTGAATGAAGGATTTTGCTGTATACATTTATTCTATTTATTGTTGCACTTGGTTTACCGCTCTTTTCTGTAAGAACAGAGCTTTGGTAACAAGCGAGCTCCTCGGCAGTTTCTCAGGAAGAATAAGAAACTTGAAATACACTAAATAGATGGAAGAAGTCTCAAAATATTTACTTAAGCATCAGTTCACATAAGTCCTCATTTGAGCTTCTTTATGCACATGGGTGGGATGACATGTTATTAGTTATATTTTGTTCCCTTCAAAAGGTAGCAATTTATTGCACTACTGTACTTAAGTCATTGTAGAGGAAGCATAGGTTAAAACAGATGTCATGAGACAGAAAGGAAAAAGAATGATGTTTTTAATGCCAAATTGATTTTAGAAGTTTCGAAAGAGTTGCTGTAAAAGAAAAGTAATGACTATTAAGGTACTACCTTTTAATCTGCTGCTGTAGTCATAATGCGTTCAGCAGTGCTTTAGTACTGTGTTAAGCACAACCAAGAGATCTGTAGAGACTTGACATGGCGAAAAAGCTTAGAAGTAATATAAAGGCTGTACTGTGCCCATTTCCTTAAGCAGTACAGAACAGAAAAGGGAATTTATTATTTAAATGTTTATGAAAAGATCAAGTAGTTTTAATGTGTGAGTGTGCAGAAAAAAGAAGAAAGCCTAATTGAATGGTGGGGAAAGCTGCAGCTTTCAAAGCCAGCAGTGGCTTTTTCTTGCTTCTTAAATTAAGCTAGGAAGAAGGCTTTCTTTTCCATTAAATAGTGTAATTAGCCCTACAATAACTGTCTGAGTGTCTTCAAGTCTCATGTTTGTTGTCATGACCTGTTTGTTTACTTGTGGGAAGTATTGTTGAAATGAACGACAGGCTTTGCTCACTAAGGTGTGTGGGGGAAGGTGTGATAAATGGTTTGGGATTTTTGTTTTTTAAATTCCACTGTAAGTATTGGGGTTCAAGGTTCTGATTTTTGGGTTTAACTTTCCCGGTGATTAGTTGTCCCATGTCAATTAAATAAACTGCAGTATGTTTCTTCCTCTTTTTTCTTCTTGGTAAAACAGGGATAATTGTCAAACAAGTCCTCTGATGTGGTATGAATGTTACTAACTGCATAGATTGTTTTGGATGTGTTTGTTGTGCTGTATGTAAATGGTACTTTTGCTGTACTGTATGTTCAGTCCAAATCCATGAAATTTAATGAGACATCTGGATTTAGCCTTTGGTTTCTAATGCCTAATGAGTTCCCCACAGCCTTCATTTTTAAATTGGGAATTTCTTTTGTCTGCTTAAATAAACTCCTAAATTTGATATTAGCCCTGGTTTAGTCTACAGCACTGAATAAAACTACAGTCTGAATAAAGGCTTGTGGGCTTGAAAGGTGGTCCAGTTTTTGAGTGGGGTTGTTTTGCTTTTTTAAAAAAAATAATTAATTGGGTTAATACACTTATTCTCTCTCCTTTATATCCTTGCCTCGCTTACATTCTTAGGGAGCATTTACGTTCATGTTTTAGTTTGAATCAGGCGTGTGCCTCTGATATGAACTTTGGTGTTGGCTGGGTTTGTGCGCCTCGGTTTGCATTGTCAAACTGTCCTGGAGCTTGCAAATTCGGATTCTTTTTGGATGACACTGAAGCGGGAGATGCAATGGCAGGAGCTGCATCACCCTCTGATGCTAACGGGTGTCCAGTCCAGTCCTTGAGACTCAGCTGTTTCCCATCACACAGCTCCATTGGGTTTTGAAGCCCTTTGGGCTGCCACGGTGCTGCAACCAGGACAGTGGCAGCTGTTTGTAGGAATTGCTGCTTTGTGAGGTCCGTGCTCCCTTTGTCAGTTAGTGACTGCTGCAGCAGAACACAACTGCATGTCTATTTTGGTTCAGTCATTATTCTGTATTTGTATTGGTACATGTTTTTCATAAAGAAGAGGGATTAGACAGTGGATGCTCTGACTGCGTGGGCGAGAGCATGGCACATCACTAAGAGAGTAACAAAGCGTCGGGCTCTTTGAAAAACTTTGAAGTTCTTTCATTTCTGAATTAACCTGACCTGAAGGCTTGAAATTTTCATTTTAATGCATTCCAGAGTGTATCTAAGAAGCTTTCCTCGATATTCTAGTGTTTGATTAACATACTTATTACTAACCCAAATGAAAGCTTATGTAAATCTGTGTATGTAATAAAACTAGAGTTGTTGTACTCTGTAATAAATCAATTTTGTTTCTTTTAATTAAAAAGAAAAATACTTATTGGCAGATTGAATGGATTAACAACTATTTTGGTTTACCTGACAATCCTAACTCGAAAAAAAAAATTCCAAAACTCCTTGCATTATTAAAGTTACCTTACTAGATCTCTAGTGTGGGTTATAGAAAATAGAGTTGTTTGCTAACCAACTCTATAGCCCTTATTAAGCTTTTTCCATTCTGTAAAGGCAATAGCTCTGAAATACAGAAGAGATTGCATTAAATCCTTGGCTGGCAATTTTGTGTGGGATTGAGTATTGAAATGCAGCAAAGCAAATAATGAAGGCATATGTTTACCTATAATTCTTTTTACCTTGGGAGAAGGATTAAATAGGAACAGTTTGGTTGTTGTCAAATTCTTAACAGTTGCTTTCAAGCATGAAACAGTCCCCGAGCTCTCGGAGGATTTACTTAGCAGTCTGAATAGAGAGGTCTTTACTGCTAATGGAACTGAGATGGCAGGCTTAAGCAATGGGGTACTTTATAGCCTCTTTAGCCACTTGAGAAGATGTAACATCAAATAGCTGAAATCATCTTGGTCTCCATTGGTGTTTGGGAAGTTGCACAAAGATTGGTGAATAAATAATTCAGACTTGTATGAACGTCTTGATGCCAGAGCGTTGCAAGTATCTAAAAGCTTGATTCACAGAAGGTTCAGTACCGGGAGACACTCTGTAGTTTTTGTGTGAGCTTTGCCCCAGGGAACATTTACTGATGATTCAAAAAAAAAGAAATAAAAAAACCCCACGTCTGTTGGGATCGACTGAGGTTTGTACAGAAGTATTTAAGATTCAAAAATGTTCTTCATAAAAGAATATGTTATCGTTGTGGGGATGGCTTACAATTATTGAATTATTTCAGTTTTTAATATGAAAAAGTTGACATTTCTTAGCATTTGAGACATTTACTATTAAATTCCTTTACTGTATGGTGATTTTTGATGAACAAATAGTATTTAATAAGATCTGTATTAAAACATTTAGGAAAAGTATATAGACAATCTATGATTGAATGATTCATCCCAAATCCTGCCTATAAATCAGATTTTCAGTTTTGTTTTGACCTTGGGTTTTTGCTTCAGTTTTTTTGGTTTTGTTTAAGATTTACTTAGTGTATGTAATGAATCATTTCTTTGAAAGGAGGAGGCAGCAGAAAGGCTACTCACGCTGGAAGGATGTTGGGTTTACATATGCTAGGATTTCCTTTGTTTTCTGCCAAGTGGGGTGACGTTATTTATGATTCCAATTTTAAAAACTATAAAACTTCCCCCCCCAGTAGTGTCGTGTCTCCCCCCCCCCCCCCCTTTAAATTTCTTATAAAACCTGCTAATGAGGTGTCTAGTATTTAAAAGTTTTGCTAAAGGGATCAAAATATAATGTGAGAAACTTCTGATTGAATACCTGCAAATGGGATAGTTTTCAGTGGTTTGAAAAGGTTCTTACCTACTCAGTTCATCTAATTTTTGCCCATGCTAATTGCTGTGTTGGTACTGAACTCTTAAATTTCTACTTCTCTAATTTTTCCTCTGAAGGCTATCAAGTCTCTGCTGCAACTTATTTGTAAGAAGGTCCAAGAGAGAAGAGGCTAATTTATAGATTTGTAGATTTTTATCTTCTCTGTTGCCTACATAGGCTTTCCTGTTACATTTTGCACTTTTTTGGACCTGTATCTGGAAAGGTATTGATACAGGAGTCTATCTGATGGATAATAAGCCAAATCCTGAGGTAAGTGGTTTCAGTGGTAAATTACTGTCACTTAGAGAATTTAAATGAATGCCTCTTTCCAATTTGAATTTATCTAAGCTTCGAGGTTCTGCTCTCTTGTATCTCATTATTCATTTTTTTGCTAGATGAAGAAGTTGCCTGTTATCAGAAATCTCATTCTTCTTTAAATTCTTTAGAGTATGAGAAAATCGCCTCTTAAATTTTTTCTGAAATAAATAGTTATTTCGACTTCATAGATCTCTTATCAAATGGCAGATTTTCCAGACTTTCATTCATGCTTGCAATTCTTTTCATGATTCTTTGTTTTCTTCTGCCAAAAGTGTCTGTTGGACATTGAAGTCTGCTAATTTGTCTAGCCAAAAGAAGTGATGCTGTATTTTATTGGTGCATATTTTGGTTGTAATATCAGCAGTAGAAGGTTTTTGACCTTGGCTTCATGTTTTTAATCCTTTAGGTTGTTATTTCCCTTGGGTTAGATTCCCCCTTCCCCCACCCCCAAAGGTTAGCATCCTGAGATTTCAGAAGCTCAAGTTCTTGTTTGACAAAAAAGCTCAACTGTTAATACTACTAGGAATGACATCATGAAAGCCAGTACCCTGTATCTGCTATCGGTCCCTTCAGATAGTTGATACATACTCCCTCACTGAATACATTGCTTTTAGTCTGCAGTGAAGCCAGAATCACTCTGATTAGGTTCCCTTGCAGGTAAAAAGAACATCCACTCCGCTGTGGTCTCATCTTGCTGACTTCTGCAGAAATTTGTCTGTGGAATTTAACAACAAATGGAAAGTATCTTGAAGTCTAGTGCCAGGATAAGAGGGTACTTTATCTTGATTAGAACTTGCCTCCAAGGAGGCTGAAGCCAAAGCAGATAATGTAGCAGTCGAAAACATTTTGCTTATTCCTAAGAGAGAGCCGTGTCAAGAAGGGGCACCCCAAAGAAAAGCCAAGTCTTCCTCAAAAGACTTTCAGATAATGTCTCAAATGTCCAGCTGGACATGTGCTCTGTGCTGTAAGGGTTTTGTCAAAACGGTAGAGGAATTCACAGTTTCCACAGGAGAATGGGAAAATGACGTTCATCTCCCACAGTCTTTGGAAAAACTTATGACCCATCAGTAGCTTTTAGTCAGTTGCCTGCTTTTTTTTTTTTTCCTTTTTGTTTTTGGTCAGAGCTTCCTTCGGTTAACAATCCATTTAGTAGCCTCTCACTGTGGAAGTAAGGGCACTTTTGTTCAGGTCAGCAGACCTGGTCCTGAGATATTGTTACGTTGACTTGCCTTTTAAAAATTAGAATCTCTTCGGGGACTTCCTCAGCTAAACTGAAATGTTCCTGGGAACCTAAAGACTGGTCACCTCCTGTTATCCGAGAAATAGCATACTTACAATTCTGCTTGTGTTTTCAGGCATAGCCAACTTTTTTACAACCTTCTCTTCCCATTTAAAAGAAAGGCAGGGCTGTTTTCCAGGTCAACCACTCTTTTGCTCAGCTGTGAAGCGAGGCACAAGACTTCTGAAATCAGGAATATGAAATGGGGCAGGTTTGTTCTGCTTGAATCTTTTGGGAACCAATGCAGTGAGGTGTTTTGTAACTATTTGCGAGTATCACTGCAAAGTGTTTGGGATGAATTCCTTGTGGATTAGAGGTTTGGTGAATCTTGGAGTCAACTGGCAAGTAGAGTAGTTTCTCGGATGGCTGATCTTCACCTGTCAGCTCAGAGGCAAGATACAATTTCAGCAATTCAGTGGCATGGACTTGCAGAGGGGTAAACGATCAGATTATTGGCACGGATGAAATAACTGGATAAATGTTAAGAAGACATTGGCAAAAAGATGATGTTTTAGCTGCTGTGAGAGTGCATGCATGGTAGAGAATTAATTTTCTTAAAGAAATGCAGACTTCTGAAATCTTAATCTTACAAGAACACTCTGTGTCCTCATGTTAGATTGGGTGGTTTAGTGACTTGATCATTACAAACCCCTGATGTTTAGTATCTACCTCTCCACAGCGTACTTGTAACAGGAAGGAGGGGGAGGAATCTGAAATCCTGTGGTGAAATTCCAGCTGTACCTACAGATGTCTGTCATTGTAGTGGGGGTGAAAGTCTTCCACAAACAAATCATGGCAATAACGGTGCTGAAAAGAACTCGGTTAATTCAAAATAATAGCTGTTTAGAGAAATCAAATAGATGGATACTCTACAGTGTTAACTAATCTACAAAAGAACAACTATTAAGTGAATTAAAACAAATGAATTGCTCTTTACTCTGGAAATGTAAATTGCTAGTAGATGCAGGTTAGTATGCATGCTTTTGCAAATACTGGGCTCGATGACTCTCTCTGTTTCTCTGAAATACGATAATAGAGTTCCCGTGTCTGCCGGTAATCACCAATTAGGGTGAAATCTTTGTTTACCAGCCTTGAGATGTCTGGGGCAGACTGAGTCAGTGTAGTAGAGCTTTTTTTTTTTTTTTTTTTTTTTTAATAATAAACCTACTCTTAATGACTGTCTGACGAAAAAGTCTTCTGGGCCTCCTGCATTACGAATATGTAAGAGGAAATTTTGAGCTCAGGGTCACCCATGCTAAGAGTCAACCCAGCTAGACAAGCTCATAGCTCTCTTTGCTGCTGCTGTCAATTTATAGTCTTCTTAGAGCTGGATTTGAGGAATAAATGTTCACCCTTGAGACAACCCAGCCTTCCTTGTGTTGCTCTGTTCTTTCTGTAAAAATTTTGCATACATTTATCAGTTATTTTGTTAAAAGAGTGTAAGAGAAGAATGTTTCAGGAAGGTCTTTTATCGGTGGTTTCTACACATCAGTGTTATTTGGCTCATTTGTTACCCAGCATTTCAATATTACTTGAGTAAGCTCATAGTTTATAATCCCCTCCCCCCCTAATATTTTTAAAAGATCCATGTTGGTACTGCTGAAGTCATGTTATGGTTATTAACAATGCTCAGATGCTCAGAAGTGGGTGTTACTTTCTCATAACCATACTCTTAACAGCCATTACTCCTTTGCTACAGAAATAGTGAATTTCCATACCTCTTCACCTCTGAAACTTCTGGTGATTAGATAAATATGTATATAACGATGTTTTGGTGAAGCATGAATTTGTGTATGCATGATAACACATACTTAGGGTTTAGTTTCTGTACAACATGGCATATGCAATGTTGGAAGCTGCTAGGGCTCATGAAAAACATCCAGAGGATACCAATTATATTTCTGTCAGTTGAATATGTATAACCTCCAGGGTTGCCCCTTCTTATAGCTTTTTGTTTTTCTGTATTTTGTTGCTTTAATAGTATCCACATATTTGACCTCTGCATCCTGTATCAGAGCTTTACTGAAATTTTGTACAGAAATTCTGCTTCAGTAGTCCATCTCTTTTGCTATAGAGATCTTGTGGAGATCTTTTTTATTTAGAAAATCAACATAATTTGCTGTTGGGAAAAGTAGATTTTACAAGGTAAGGACTTTCCCTCTGTTTTGGGCTTAACAGTAGATTTTTGAAGAACAAAACAAGAAAGGCTAAAAGATTATTAGCTGCCTGTTAAAGGCCAATTTCCCTCTTTTGTTTCTCTTTCCTTTCAAAGGAAGCTAATTTGGCTTTTGGATTATGGAAATTTTTACATGATTTGTAGATTCTATTACCAGAAGGGACTGGGGGTGGGTGTGTGTGGGGTTGGTCTGTCTGCCTGTCTACTCTAGGCTGTAGCAGTTTCCACAATTAAGTCCTCCTTTAACCCCAGCATTTAATGCCCAGGTAGTTAATTCACGCCTGTTTCTTTGGCCCCACCGTTCTATGGCTGATTTTCTGTTTGTTTGGGTTGGTTGGTTACTTTGTTTTCAAACCCTTTCATTTTTAAATTTTTCTTTCAGTCCTTCCTTGTTGGCATGAAGGCTCTCGTTCACGCTCATCTTTTGCTTCTAAATACAAGTTTTTGTATGCATTTGTCAAAATGCTTGTGTACTAGTTTCTGACTAAATATTACTGAGGTTGCTGCGTAACGCTCTATTACTTAGTGTTTCTTTCTCAGTCTTTTTGTCATCTTCAAACTGAATTTGGGGATGGTGCAGCTTTCTTAAAGGTTATTAACACTATCCTATTCAACACTTTTTTTTAAGAGCTCCCACTGCACACCTAATTAGTGGATTTTATTTTTTTTTTCTAAGTAGTTACCATGTGAGGTGTGTCTTTGGCTAGGTTTTAGATAATTTAACAAATGTCATGAAAATTTTCTTAGTATTCTGATTTTCTTGACAGTGTTGTAAAGTCATGAAAAGAATGCATCAAAACTGTTATATTTTGATAAATTTGCTTTAAAGCATACACTTCAGTTTTTCAAGGTATTCTCCATAAACTGCTGCTAATATGGTAGTTTCATATAATTGAACTTTGTAGCAGCTGTTCTCGCACAGGGGATTGTTCCAAGATCCAAGGAGAGAACGGTAGGTTTCTTGTTCTTGTCTTTTTTTTTTTTTTTTTTTTTTAAGTGTCATTGCAGCTTTATCTTCTGATTCCGTCTTTATTTTCTGGAATTTGCTGGCCTTTCAGGAGGACTTCAGTTCTTGCATAGTTATTTCCTGAAATAACTATGCATGATTCAGAAATTGCTTAAGTCATCTGTCTCGGGAAGTCTAAACTGCATGATCTTAGTAGAGCTGCCTGTGGGATGTTAGTCATTGATTAACATCCTCCTTGATTAAGAAAAAAAAAAATATATATTTTTGCACTGTATGACAAGAATCCCTGCTCTATCTTATGACATAGGTAACATATCTGCAGCGTTGGATGCTTTTCCAAATGCTCCTCATATACAGATGCTATAGCAAGTCTGCAAAACTGAACCTTAGTTACATCTTCATTTAATGAACTGTGTAACTTTTTCTGGTTTTGAGTTCCTCAGCTCTAGGAAATGATCAAAAGCAGCTTGTAACTTCATCAGGTTCATCGGGCGGTGCTTGGTACTTCATCATACAGCTGGGTAATTTTAACCAACTTCCTCTGGAATTTGACCAGGGAAGTGCGTTGGAAACGAATGAAGGTGCATGGGATTATTTATACCTGTGTGATTAGTACCGATATAACTGTAATGCAAACTGCCTTGTAATCTTGCACCCGACTGTCACCAAGCGTGCTATTTGAACACAGAGGTCAGGAAATCTCAGGCATAATTAAGGGTGGATTATCTTGGCTGTACACTCTTTCTATGTAAACCTTGAGTTGGAAACGCAAGCTGTAGCTGTGCCAGATGCATTGTGTCTGCCGCTTACTGTCCTTACTGGTGAGGTTTACGTGACTGCTTTGCTTGTTGCTCTCTCGGTCCCTCGTTGCAACACTGGAACATTGCTTCTCTGCATTTAGCAGCCGAAAAAAACCCTCAGAGGTAATTAGTTCCTCTTAGTGTGAAAATTCGCGGCTGAGCAAAGGAGGGAGATTCAGGTTAGTGCGTGCCCGGGGAAAGGGCTGCCGCAGAGGCTGAGCTGTAGCCTGGCTGGCCGCTGGCACATCTGGAGCTGTCACCGCGGGGTCCTCTGCCACAGCTGATGGGAGGCAGGAGGGAGCATCAGGGGTATTGAGGGAAATGTGAAGCTATCGCTGTGTGGAAGTTGTGATGAGCTGTGGTAATTTGTGGCAGGAAATCCTGGGCTGTTTCCTAGAACTCGTATTTGTTCCACTGTGGAAGAAGTCAAAGCACTGATTTTCTTCCTTTAACTTTGATAAAAATCGGATGTGCAAGTTGAAATTTGCTTTTAAGTGGCATGCAGTGGAGAGGGCTTCTAAGAAGGCTATTCTGGCTCTTCATTGCTGTATTTTCTTTCAGAGCTGTTTGTAGTGTGTTTACTTTCTGCTGTGTCCTGAGGACGGTTCTTAAGCTTCTGTATGTTAACATTATTGAATTAATTATTACTCTTATTTGGACTTGATGAAGATTGTGTTTTGCAGTGTTTAAGGTCATTTGCCTGAGGTTGTAAGTTGAAGAATATGATTAGCTGGTTGGTCTGCCACTGCTTTTTTTTTAGTTTTGGCCTCAGCACAAACAGATCTGCATGACAAAGCACGGGTTATATACTTCATGGTAGTTTAAAAAAAACCCAAACCACCCCAAACCAACCCAAAAAATTGATAAAGGATAGAAGAAATATGGAGGCTGCTTGCATTCCTGTCAAGTTGCATTTCTTTTTTCTTTTAGTGAGGTTGCTTCCCACCCCAAATGAGAAAACTAGAAATGCTGAGGTCTGTACTTTTTTTTTCGTATGAATGGAACTAATTCTGTATTAGATGGGAGAGCTAAAGGTCAGCTAGACTTATTTTCAGAAATCAGTTGCTGCTCTGAAGCAAGATAATTTGAGCAGTATCTAAACCAAAGTTTTCATACAAGTCTCAATTGATGTCTGTGAGTCTGAAACATAGTTAAAAAAATCCTCAGCAACTCATATGCTGCTAAAAATTAAGAATGTAAAAGAAGGTTTCATGAAAAAGTACTTGCAACATGGTTAAACTTAAGTATTACGTTGTTCATTTTCTGCTGTGAATGACATAAAAGCAGAAGAGTTGAATTGCATGTTGACAGGGACAGAACCATCTAAGACCCTCACCCTGATGCAGCTTGCCACCAAGATAATCATCATTTTTCTTCGTGGACTGAATGGCAGCTAAAGGGTGTTGAATTATGTTGTAGGGATTTTTAGCATGCTTGTCTTTTAGTTCATCCATGAACTGAAAAAAATGCTCAAAAATACAAGGGGTTCTGAAGTCAGATTCTTGCAAAGGAGAAAGGCAAGTTAAGACAGTTGAAATAAAATAGTATCCCAAAATATTCACCTCACCAGCAGTTGAAATATGGTATTAACTTAGTGTAAGAAACAAAAATATTATATTAAGAACAGCTGTCTTCGGGAAAGCTACAGGCCTTCCTGATCTGCTTGTTCTTAATAGCCATCCTCTCCTTGAAAAATCCTGAGAGGACTGGAACATTTTGCATCTTTTCATGAAGGTCAGTGTTGTGTAGTTTTGCAGAATCAACCAATTTCAGAGTTAGGCATCCCCTGCTGAAAAGCCCTGCCGGAGCATAATACAAAAAGAAAAGTGTTTTCCTAAGTAGCTGACTCAAAATTAATTTCGGTGCTACCAATCCCCCCGCCTCCACTTCTCTACCCCCGCCTAACAAATAACTCGCGGAACCCTTGGAAATCGGCAAAAATCAGAGATGATATGAGTAAACAGATGTGTCACTTTGTGGCTAGTATAACATCATGACTTTTACAAGGGCTGCATTATAGCATGGAGAGGAGGAGAGTGGAAGTAAAACATGTGAATGAGGTTCTGGCTGTGAGAGCGTCAGCCACAAAGATGACAAAGAACAAGGGAACAAAGAACAATATTAAATGTAATGACCTTGGTGAGAGTGCCAGTTATGAAAGTGTCATTTAATGCTTACTGCTGTTATGAATATACTGTTGTACTTGTTACAGAAGCAAATGCGCTGTCTCTAAGAAAAGCAGCAGAAAAAAAACACAATTGGAGGCTGCCTACCAACTACAAAAGGAAGAAAAAATCCAGCAAGGAACCAATAATTAAAGGCACTAACTGGGGGCACTAAGCCCATCCACTAATAAACCGACATCAACAAAGTAATCAGCAGGTTAAAGTCCACATAATGAAAACGTTAGGACTGCAGTACTAATTTAAAGAACTAAATTAAGCAGAGGAGACATTACTATTGTCTCTGAAGATTCACTCTGTGTATATGTCCTCAAAAATTAAATTGAATTTTTAAATAATTAAATAGCTTTTACTGGTCTAGGGGAAAAAAAAGTTTCATCTACGTATTTTGTGGTTCAGTTTTGCTGAATAATAGTGGGTTGGTTATATTCCACCCACAAACTTCTAAAATCAAAATGTAACCATTCTAGTCAGGAGTAGATATAATACCGCAAGTAATTACACTAAATATTAGTAGGTGATGTGGTTGCTCTGTCAGAACAGTAGTAAAATAAGAAGGAATAATATCTTTTTGGTAGTTCACAGTTGGATAAATGTTTCCCAGTAGAAAAGGTATTTCCACCATGGTGTGATCTGAAAAAGCCTGAAACAGAATTATAGCAAATAATGGATATTATTAGTATTGAAAAAAACCATGAAAATCTGATCTGTGCAAAATGACAAAATTGCCATTTTTGGATGATAATTTCAGTTAAAATTACTGTTACTGAAAGATTAGCCGAAGTGCAGTGACACATTATGAGTGTTCTAATTTATCTGTTGAATGAAAAAAAGAGAAGGGGTAAGTTTTTGAAGTAGTAAAATACGTCACCTTATTTAAGTATTATACATTACAACATTTCTGATTTAAGGCCCTTTTTATAGTTTAAATGACATTGCAGAGTGTCACTTTTCTTGTTTTTTCCTTTTTTTTTTTTTTTTGCTGAAGATTTTTGTATGACCAGAAGTTTACTCCCATCTATTAAGTTCTACCTACTCATTCATTCACTGGTCTAATTCCTTATGCCACTATTGCCACAGCAACAGGCATGGAAAATAATGGCTACTAAAATCAGTTGAAATGTAGCCTGGCAAAAAAGTCCCGGTTCATTGTACGCATTTATTTAGGTAATTGGTAACATTTGGACATTGGCTAGGAAGTGAATTGGAAAATTGCAAAATTTTCTGCAATTTTTTAAATGCTACATGTGATGAGGTTATCTATTGCCATCTTTTAAAAAACTTTATATCTAAAATATCTTTAATAGCTTACTGTTCCTAGCTGTTCAGTTGTTGAAATGACGCATCTGTCAAAAGTCCATTATAGTACAAAGATGAAAATCCCATTACTTCAGAATCCTGAATGTCATAGATCTGGTAAAGAACATCGTAATACGATGAAGCCACTTCCATAGCTTGTACAACTACAATTTCCAATCTTTCAGTTTCCCACTCGAGACACAGCCCAGGCACACAGCCCGTTGTTAAACCTGGGAATGGTTGTGGTTGCTGGCTCGTAGGGGATCTGCTGGTATCACATACTGAGTGCGGTGGTTGATGTTTCTGAGTTGCTGAGTGATGTCTTGAAGTTGGTCATCTTCCTTCAGTTCCGTGCTGCGTGTGTGTGTGCTAACAACCCCATTCGGATGCTCTAGCACCTGCTGGCTCTCATACCTCCACCGCAGGAAGACTGCAGAGTAGTCATTAAAGCAAATGCTTGGTGTGAGATACCTGTGCCACGGTTGACATAGCCACAGCCAAAGGGTAACTGGCAACCAAAAAGAGCAATACGTATTTAGAAGGAGTACTGAGTTAGCTTACACTCTGAAGCAAGACACATTTCACTTGCACTTAACAAGATACATGTGGTCATCCTGATTCCTGCTACAGGGATAGGCAAGCTGCTGAAATGCAGCAATTCCCGTGACATAATGTCAGTCAGAGCTGCAGTGTATGCTGAAGTCTTTTGGCTGTTTTCTTGACCAGAACACCAGGGGAGTAATTTCAGGTGATTAAAAAAAAAAAAAAAATAATCATGTTCACTTTTTAGTTCAAAACCGTTTTTTTGATGTAAATTCGATGTACTACTTTAGTAGTGTTGATTCTTACCTTCAATAATCTTCTGTTTTCCAACAGTCCTTTTTCACTTCCGAACTTGCTTGTGTTTGGAAGTGACAGTCAGAAGTTGTGTGACTCAGATGTTACTCACCTCTGGCAAAAAACTGCACACTGTAGTGTTGCTGGGAGTCTTGATATTTGGAGTTTGCATCTACTGCATTAGTCATTTCTAAGTGTTAAAATTTTAATAAATAATCTAGTTTTAGAAAAGCATTACAACGTATTTAATTATATGAAACTGAAGACAAGCATACACATTACAACCATACTATTATAACTTCAGCCTTTCAGAAATTTTTTTGCAGCCTGTTATAGTGCCTATTCAAAAATGTTGCAGTACAGCAAGTCTTTGTACTTCGGCTTTTTCTTTTCTTAGAGCAAAGCATCTTAATCCTTTTTTTTTTTTTTAATCTTCAGCTAACTTCTGATCTTGCAGTAGGTAATTTTAATGGTATTTCGTATTGATTTCTAAGATGGATGGAGTTTCATCTTTGAACAACAAAAATATGGGAAAATAATGTGTAAGAGCATGTGAATGATATTTTAGTAGAGATGAGTACGGTAAGATAAATAAATCGGAATTTCAACACACTTCTGGTTTTGCATTATTCACTTTCTTGGTTTTAATCTGTGGACCAGTTAAGTTAGTAAATACTTTTTCTGCCTGTTCCACTTAAAAAAATTCTTCAAAACACTGACAAGAAGCAGCAATGTTTACCATTTACTGTGTAATATCAGTAAGAGATGGCAGATCTCTTTAATATCACTTTTTCTAGAGTTTTAGCACTCGGATTTTTGTTTAATACCATTAGACGATCTTTGAGATAAAAAAGCAATAGCTGTCCTGAAAGAGCATTTCTAAACTCAGGTTCTTACACTCATGGGAATGAGTTTTACGGGCAGTAATCTACTAGTGATGGGGACTAATTTCAACCACTTCTGGTCGTGAAAAGCCACTAGAGTTTCTGTAGCAAACCACAGTAAAGGCACTGATAACGGTTGTGGGATACCCAGGGCTCAGATGCTGTGGTATCTGTGGTTACTTCACTTTGAATATGTGGAACAGGTTTGGCAGCAAAGTTAAAACTCCAGGGCGGCTCTGCGCCCTGGCCCTTGGAGGCTGGGGTGGTGTGGCGCAGCCCGCAGTCACCGGCTGGACGCGCTCTTGTTTTCTTTGGAAACGCTGCCTCTCGCTGCTGCTTCATCGTTTAACTTGCAGATATTGGCAGTTTGACAGGTTTCCGAATTTTGGAAATCCTAAACTGCGTATGGTACTGGAAAAGCACTGTTACGTTAGCTCTTCATTTTTTGGCATTTAGGAGTGGGTGTTTTTATGTTCAGGTCATTGCACAAAATCATGAGGAATTAGTCGATATGTATTTTTCATTAATTGGTGAGTATTTGTCTCTAACTTAGAAGCAAGACACATAAATGTTAAAGTTTGTTTTGTGTTTTTTTTTTTTTCTGGTCAAAATAAATGTTGTCAGCTCTCTTTAAATTTCAATTGTGTGTTGCCTTGTCCTCCCATGACAAGGTCCTGTCTTCTCGTTGTGCAGGCAAAGGAAAGGAGCGTTTTTTAAACATGTTTTCTCGTTGTCATTGAATAGCCATTTACTTCAGTGCTTTGCCTTGTTCCAAGAGTGGCAGGCCATCATTTCTGTTTACCTGTGGGTTTTTTTTGTTGGTTTATTTTTGTTTTGTTTTGTTTTTGTGGATCTTTTTTTCTGTCAGTTGTGATATTGCAAGTGAACATGCATATCGGTATTTGCTGGATCACTGAAAATGACTGGTATTTTTTCCATTAAATATGAAGAAAATCTATCGTATACTTCTCTGTAATCTTCATGTTTCCATCACTTCTTTTTTTTTTCTTTGGGTGGGGGAGATTCTTAAAGGGACTTCAGAGCAAGCTTGATCCAAATTTACAGAACTTACTAACCTTTTATGTTGTTACTGGATAAATTGGTGAGAGTATGGAAGAGCTCAGTATGCTGATCATCAGCAATTGAGGTGTCTGTGTATTTAGGGACTTTTTCTGGTCATTCACTCAGAACAAAACCAAACACCTCCACCTCCTTTATAGGTCTCTTGAGAATGAACCAACACTGTTTAGCAGAATAAGCTGTGATTTCTGCTGAGTGAAATTCCCTATCTACCTGCCTTTTTGTTTAATACCAAACTTAGATTTTTATGTCAGTAAAACTAAGGTTGATCAGTGCACTCTTGCGAATTCTCCAGCACTTTTTCCTAGGGATCAGGCCCCAAGTTTTATATAGTTTAAGAGTTTTCTCAGTTTCATTAGCCTTTTCCTGCATTACGCGCAGTTCTGCAGGAAGCCAATGTAACAGTTTCTTTATTCATCTTTTGTTTTGTGTCAGTGTTTAATGTCTTTTGTTGTTAGTCATACAGCATCTAAACCAAAGAACACTTAATATAGGAAAGACTTGCTTTATTTGGGACCAAGTGATAAAGCATATGTTTAGTGATCTTTCACAACAGGACGCTGTGTGACTGATTAATGTACTGCAGAGGAAAACTAGGAAGCCTCTTTCTCTTTTTCTTTCCTTTTTGTTTAATTATTATTTTTATTCCTGCGATTGCTTTAGTGCCCTAAATACTCCTGTGTCAGCAATTAGCAGTAGCAGTGTTTCATTAATCTCTCAGATTTCTGATGCGGCACATTCTAAGACCAAGAGATAATAGGGAATCATTTGTTTAAACCTCGGGATTAGCCTCTGGTGCATCAGGCTGCAGTGCGTCATTAACAGCAATGGTGGTAGAACTGTAAACTAAAGCAGATACACGGTGTGTGGTGGATGCTCTAAAATCAAATGACAGCTTTGCTGCCTTGTACCTTTAAGCTGGTAAACAGGTATTGCAGCTTACATAAATTTGAGTAATAGCTGTGTATTTTCGATAGTGTTTATATTTCCCTGTTGTATGAATCACTTAATACACTGTATTCCCTAAGTACTTGTTTTACCAAGTTAAAGTAAACCCAACTCCACAAAGTAACTTTACAAAATATCCGTATGTATCAACAGACTCTGAACTTTCAGAATACTTGACAGCATTTGTGTTGGAAAATCCCTATAGGACTTAATTCTGAACAGCTTTATATGCATACATAAGCACAAAACATTATGGGCAGTTATTTTAAATGTAGCCGTAACACATCTGATATCAAATTCATACTGAAAGGAGCTCAGTTTTGTTTTTCATAGTTAAATGCAACTAGATGATTATTACTATTAATGCAAAATGCATTTGAAATGTCTGGTCCTTATAAAACACAGCAGTTGTACTAAACCAGAGGAGTTTTTATATTCCTTGTAAGCTTTTAGAAGGAGCTGTTTCACTTCTGTGCTGAAGTATTAGCTTTTAAAAATGAGAACTCTTCAGAATGCTAGCAGTTGATTAATTTGTAACTTACGCAGTATATTGAACTTGCAAATTATTGTACTCTTGTATTACAGAGATAAAAGAGGATTTATAGGTGCTTTCTCCTTTTGATTGAATAGTACTTTCACAAGAACACCGTAAGTGCAGTAATGGTTGAAGTGATCAACCTTGCAGTCCTGTTTGGTTCATATGTGGAGATATGAAAGGTAGAGAGAGATCACATAGTACTGAATGGCAGATAGCAACTTTTCTACACTACAATCCCAACCAGGCATAAATGAGCTCTGGTTCACCTGTATTGACGGTATTAGGTCTGTTATCAAGAAATACTGAAGTCCCATGTAAGGGTTGTGCTGCGCAGAGTTAGGAGAGGCTGTCCACTGTGGCCAGCTAGTTTCTGCCTACTTTTCCTACAGCTCAAAGTCTATCAGGCTACTTCTCATCGCAGGTCAGTCACAGGCTTTGCCTCCAGATCCACTAGCCTCTTTCATATCTTTTGCATTTTAGGTGAGTTGATTGGCTTTCAAACTCACTCTGACCTCACCTGTAACATATTCCATAGACCTGCCTAAGTTGCATCAAATGAAAATTACCACTTGCAGCCCACCTTCCTTTGCCTGTTGTGTCAGGAAGAGGACTCTGGGGGAACTGCAGCCGATGTTGGTTCTGCCTGACATGGTAAATTTTTCTCTGAGCCCTCCTGCTGCAGTGGTGGCTGCACAGCCCACAGCACGGGTCGTGCTGATGGCTCAGCTTCACAGAAAGTGAGGAGCTGAGGGTTTCCTCCCGATTCTGCTGCCAAAATAACACAGCCTCCAGGTCAGCCATGACTTGTATATAAATCCACTTGCCAAAATGTACTCTTGCCCGATCTCCTGTTGCTGGAAGGGTTGCAGGGACTTAGTTGAGGACAGTCCTATCCTGGTCCTTGCTAGGGCCAAACAGATCCCTGCTTGGATGCAGCATGGACCTGGGTGGCAGAGAAGCAAACCTCTTCGCTTTTCTTTCTTATCTTTAAACTTAGCAACTGATGTGAGGGTATAACTGCCCTGCAAAGACACGTGGTATTTTGTTTGTGTTTATTCAGTGCATTGGCTTCTTATGTACCCTGTATTCTTAATTGGAAATTAGCAACAACTGCTTGAACAAACCTTTTACTTTTAGATTCCATTATCTGTTGAGTTCATTGACATCCATGTGGTGGTCATCTGCACTTCTGAATAGTTAGACTGGATATAATGGTGCTACTTTTGCAAAAGTGGTTAATGACAGACAGGTGTTACTTTTTATAGGTAGATTTAAAGGTACTTCAAATCAAAATCCTGTTGGGATAAACATGGTCATTGAAAACTAACAGTGTAAAAAAAAAACAACAAAAAAAAAACCCAAAACACCTTAAAGTAAATGAAAGAAAGCAGTTGGCCGTGAGAGTGCTCTGCATGCCCCTCAGCAAACATATTTATTAATTTTTAGTTATATGCTTATGGTGTAAAAATTGACCATTTGTGTGAACTTACCAGTGATAACTAATGCCCACATGTAATTTTATCATGAAAATGTTTCAGGTCTTCTGTGCTTCTGGCTGTACAGTGACCTTGCAGTACACCTAGAAAATCAGAAAATGCCATGTTAATTGTTCATCCACTATGTACCTGGAGCTCTAGCTGTAGCATCCTATTTATTGCAGCTGCAGTAGTGTGACTTAAGTCTTCCTTGAAGAAAGGAGAGCTTTCAGATAAATAAGGTAAAATTCCTTTGGAATTTCTTTCAGATAAATAAGGTAATTCCTTTGGAATTGCGTTAGTGCCATTAGTGGCCGATGTAGCTACATTTTTCTGGTGTATGGGCTGTGGAGTTCTGCACAGAGTTTAAAATGTTTTCTTGTTGTGGGCTGCATTTGAGCATCAGCTGTCTAATATGGAGAAGAGACAGGCAGGGATGGTTGTTTCAGTGTTCTGCATTTTAAGGGGAAATCATAGAATGGTTTAGGTTGGAAGAGACCTTGAAGATCATTGAGTTCCAACCCCCCTGCCATAGGCAGGGACACCTCTCACTAGACCAGGTTGCCCAAGGCCGCGTCCAGCCTGGCCTTGAACACCTCCAGGGATGGGGCTTCAACAACTTCTCTGGGCAATCTGTTCCAGTGCCTCACCACCCTTAAAGTGAAAAACTTCTTCCTAATGTTTAATCTAAACCTGCCCTCTTCCAGCTTAAAGCCGTTCCCCCTCGTCCTATCACTACATGCCCTAGTAAAAAGTCCTTCCCCATCTCTCCTGTAGGCCCCCTTTAGGTACTGGAAGGCCGCAATAAGATCTCCCCGGAGCCTTCTCTTCTCCAGGCTGAACAGCCCCAACTCTCTCAGCCTCTCCTCATAGGAGAGGTGCTCCATCCCTCGGATCATCCTCGTGGCTCTCCTCTGGACACGCTCCAGCAGGTCCATGTCCTTCTAATGTTGGGGACTCCAGAGCTGAATGCAATACTCCAGGTGGGGTCTCACGAGAGCGGAGTAGAGGGGCAGAATCACCTCCCTTGACCTGCTGGCCACACTTCTTTTGATGCAGCCCAGGATACGGTTGGCCTTCTGGGCTGCGATCGCACACTGCTTGCTCGTGTCAAGCTTCTCGTCAATCATCACCCCCAGGTCCTTCTCCACAGGGCTGCTCTCCAGCCATTCCCCGCCGAGCCTGTATTTGTGCTTGGGATTGCCCCGACCCAGATGTAGGACCTTGCACTTGGCCTTGTTGAGCTGCATGAGGTTGGCTTGGGCCCACCTCTCCAGCCTGTCCAGGTCCCTCTGGATGGCATCCCTCCCCTCCAGCGTGTCTGCCTCACCAAACAGCTTGGTATCATCAGCAAACTTGCTGAGGGTGCACTCTACCTCACTGTCCATGTTGCTGACAAAAATGAGTACTGTATTTTGTCTGTGACCTTGTGAAGCACAAAGCTGACTTGGGTGTAGTTCCTACATTGCCTCTCTAACTTTGGTCTGAAATGTTTCATGTCTTCACAGCTTCTTTATGTTGCTTGTAGATTTTTTTTTCTTCTCAGTCAAAGGATATAGGATGAAATACAGTCAGTGTAAGCTGGACTGGAGTAGAAATGTGCTAGTTATGATGCCCAGTTCCGTGGTTTCCATATTTCTTAATGACCATCTCCTGTTATCAATATTATGTATAAAGATGAAAGTGTAGTAGTTTGGTTTTCTTCATTCTGCAAAAAATACTTATTTTAGTCTTTAAACTTTCTGATTTTACCATCTAATTGTTTTTTGCCTGTTGTAATTTCCTTCTGTAATTTCTACAGAACGTAATTACAGTGTTTAGCAGCATCTTCTTGTCCATAAGTAGACGAGAGAAGAGTCAAATTAAGAAAGAATAAGAAAGTCATACTTTCTGGGCAAGGAAAGCTCATTTACTGTTCTTTATACTGAGGCAGCTTGGAGGAGTAAAAATAGCATGAAAAATAGATGGAAACTTTTTTAAAAAACTTTTCCCAAATTTCTTACTTGCCTCTTGCCTACTCAATATCTAATTACTGCTTTTATTTCAAGAGAATTGATTTTAAAAGTAGTATAAAATAAAATATAATAAAAATGCTTATTATAGCTGAAGTTGATAGTGATGGCACCCTTAATTTGAGTTGCTACAATGTCATTTTAACCCTGGTGCTTTGACTTTGTTTTTGTTGGCTGATGGAGAATATCCCTGCATTTCTTAAGTAGCCAAATGGCATCCTGATATTGAGGCGCTGCATGAGCTAGTTAAATCTGAGTTTATAGCTGTGCCTTATAAGGAGATCAGCAAATAATGAAAAATACTTGCTGAAATGTAAAATATCAAATGAACAAAACTTCAAAGCTCAGGAATTTTATAACTTATGCCTTCTGCCATCTCAAAGAGAACCAAAAATCTCAAAATTAATGGGGTAAGATGTTTAAGGAAAACTTTTGTTCTGCTTCTTTTGCTTTTAAAAGTTTTTCTTTCCCTAAATTACATGTCACTTTCTTCTGGTTCCTGTTTAGTCCATTTTTTTAAATGGTAGAAATTGGAACTCTCTTTTCTGTTGCCAGTTTTCTTCACCTTCTGACTTGCATAGCCATAAAATAGGAAATAAGCAAAGAAAATGAGACCTAAACTATCTTTTTGTTTGAAGATAATTATTTCCCTGGGCTCATTAATTCTTAAAGAAGAAAAAGGGAAGCAAACTCGTCTAAGCAAATACTGTGCTTAAGTATTTTATACCTAGGTTATATTATAAATAAGAGCTGTACTTTCAGGAAATAAATAACAATCCTTAAGGTTGTGCTGAGTCAACAGAACCTAGGTATGCTAAGAAGTCTTACTGATGTGCGGTGTTTTTGTATAGCACTCTAGTAGTTTTATTCAGTGATACTTTTCTGTCTGGAAATGATTAGTTTATTGTGCTGAACCGCTTGTCTTCCAAGTGACTCTTTTTGAATGATTCTGGTTGAATCGTGTGTGCTTTCAGTCCTCGTCTTCTCCAAGTCTCTCATCTACCGACTTGGTGAAACACCAGATGATTATGATTAGTATATGCTACAAGCAGATAGAAGTTTGTGGAAAGGTGATGTTCATTCTGGAGATTTTCAGTGAGGGCACGGAGAGCAGACCATCGTAGCCCTCAGTAGCTCTGTCTGTCCACATGAGTCTGTGCAGTGGACTCATCTTCATTGTCACCTTGGGGACCAAGAAGGTTTGGGTTCTCACAGATGCCTACCCACAGCCCAAAAGCTGTTCTCTTCCATGCTGTGTTATGGCATTTGCAGAGCTCTTTGCAACAGCCCTGAGGATTTCTCTGACATTAAAAAAGAAAGAAAAAAATTGCTACAGAGTGACCTTTTATTAACTACAACCTTAAGCAACTTACCAGAGCTGCTGGGGTACAAGCAGCACCACAGTGTATTCAAATTTAAATTTGGTACAGTTACATTTTCAGTTTTGTGACTGTTAATGCGTGCCTTTACGCGCTCCCTGGCTATAATTTTCCTAATAGGAACCCATAGGTAAGGCTTTGGAGAGACTATCCAGTCTTGGAGAATAGTTGACTAATAATAATTTATTAAAAAAAAAATCAGTAAAACCCCCAGCAGAATATTTTTTATGATCAGAATCTGCTTATACTGCAAAAGCTGTCATCAGGATTGTTTTCCGC
The DNA here is from genome assembly GCA_017639485.1 of Pluvialis apricaria. Classification (NCBI taxonomy): domain Eukaryota; kingdom Metazoa; phylum Chordata; class Aves; order Charadriiformes; family Charadriidae; genus Pluvialis; species Pluvialis apricaria. The sequence continues at coordinate 114,345,663 of CM030008.1, read as the reverse complement.
TGGGCTGAATAAAAAAAGCTGCATTTCCTCTTTTGGCTATTTGGGAGCCATTCTGGGTTTCACTGATTGGCATTTGGGAGGCAGGGGTGAGAATCTGTTTTCATTTAGAAAACTCTGGCTGTCATGAGACTGAGCCTCGCTTTCCATGATTGTTGCAGTTAGAAGGAACAACTGAGCAATTTGGCGTTTACTTGTATCTTGTTGGGCTTTCTTTTCCCTTCAAATTAAATTATTTTAGTATCATAAGATCATTGCAAATTCGTCTGACCTGAGGCAACTTGGATGTGATCAATGATGATCGTACTGTTAAGACAGATATGTAGTTATGGTGTGATGAGGGTGAAGCTGAATTACTTTTAAATTTGGGATCCTATTTCTGCACCTGGGAATAATCCACTAAATAAGAAACAATCTTATTACATGTATCCAGTAGAACTCTATCTACAAAGCTATCAGGTTAAAAAAAAATAAAATTTGTCTCTGATGGATGGTGAATCAATAATCTCCTGCTGTATATGAAGTGTTCCATAAAGAAGCTCCATCTTAGTAGAATAAATGGAGATTAGTCCTGCTAGGAGAGAAATTTTGTGTTATAAGTCACCGAGGCTGCTTATTCCTTTTTCTCCCTCTGTGGCCCCTGCCCTGTTTCTCTCCCTTCTTCCCCACAGAGAATATTGTGCTAGAGGAGGGAGAATGGCAATCCTGCCTGCGTTACTACATCTACTCTTGTTTTGTGAAAGTGAATATTGAGACACTGTTGGGGAATTCCTTAAAAATAATTTTGCCTTCAGAAGACTCTTCCCCTGCGCACCCCCCCCCCCAAAAAAAAATGTTGTCAGTGGGCCTTACAGGGCACGTTTTGCCATGCGTGCTTGTGCAAAAGCAGAGTCCTAAGAGGAGCTAGAAAGAGGCAGTGAGAGGCTGAGAGGTAAAAAAAAAAAATCAGCCTGTGAAGGGTCAGAGCCTGAGGAGCTCGCAAAGGGTAAAGGAGAGCAAGCTGGGAGTCAGCAGGGAGAGGAGGGGGGTGGAGGGGTTTTCAGCAAACTGGCTGGTCTTCTGCTAGGGCTTGTTTCCCAAGGAGTGGGGATGTAAGGTGGGTAAGTTCATTTTTAACAACTTTTTTTTTTTTTTTTTTTTGTGGGGATGGAAGGGGGAGAAGGTGTCATGACGCTGTTTGTTGATATCACACTAAATTATTGGTTGGTGAGGATGGCGATAGATACCTATACACACAAACGCGCACGCACACACTATATATATGTATATTTGTGTGTCAGTAAGTGGAAAAGGCTACAATTTGAGATATTCAGACAATTTTGTATTTAAAACCAAAACCAACAAAAAATGATACAATTTGCAGAGTCTGTATGATCAGCTGCTTTCTCCTGATGGGATCAAATAATAGGAGTAACACTGCAAAACCAAACCCAGTGTCTAAATAGCCTTTTCTTTGAATTACTCTCCATTTAAGCAGTTTTTACATCTCTTAATACCCATAAATAGGTTGAAAATTCTTGCAGTAATACGTATGTTGACAAACTGAGCTTTACTGTTTTTTCATGCCTGTACCAAACACCACCGTTAGAGGAATCCAGAACACACATTCATGCTTTGTGACAGTCTTCCATCAACCATTTTATTTCCTGTTTGTGTATGGATATTAGGTTGGAAGCAGTGCTCACCATGTAGGGTAGAAGGTGAAAACGTGGCCTGGCTTGGCACAGAACCCCATCAGAAATACACAGTCAGCTTCTAAGGACTTAAAGCTGCGGATTTATCGGATTTAAGGCGTGTGCCTTTGCCAAGGTGTAACCTATGCCAGCAACCACTTAAGGTTCTGGAGGTTATTCAAAAAAATCTCGTTGATTAGGATGCAGTTGCCCTAAAGACAGTGACTGCACTGGGTGCAGGTTGTCTGGTTTCCTGCTTAAAGCATCTGGCAAATGGGGTATGAATCACCAGAGCTAGCGTGTTCATGCCTGTGTTTCCAGCATCCTTCTCATCTAATCTGTCTGTTCTTTGGGCTTTGGTGACTTGTTATGAGATGGGGACACCTCTAGTTTTGCTTGAGAGTAGCAGTAGGCTCTGTTGTAGCACAGTCTCCAGTCCTAAATATGTTGCACGTAAAACCCAAAAGATGCCAACATTCATCCTCGTCATGTGGATGTAGAGTTCGGGTCTCAGATGCTTTAAACTATGATCTAACCGTGCTGCCATTCAGGTTGATGGTAGCCTGGCTGTGGAGTTCAGTTGAAAACAAAGGTAGATCTAGGATGTTTCTGAATATAAAATTTATGAAATTTTGTTGGTTTTTATGACTACAGAAGTTATGTAAAATGTTTTTTTTTAAGTTGTAAACTGACTGTAAATGAAAGTCTTTATTGGAGATCTTAAACAAGATGCAGTTGGTTTAACTGGACACATGGTAAATTAATGAGAACTCTCTGTAATGAAAACTTCCAGTGCAAGACCCCAGTGTGGTCTGGACTTCGTTAAAGGGTTGTGAATTTTAGGGTCTCTTGGTAAAATACTGTCAGATCTTTGCTTTGACTTTGTGCCTGTGGATGACTGAGGGATCGTGTCCATGGTTCGTGGTAGTATTGTAGCATTCCAGAATATTTAATATTAATAATGTGCCTTCATTTCTAAAGTATTTGTAGCAGATGTTAAAATAACTCTTTAAAATCCCCAGGTATAAGAAAGGTTTAACAAAATAAAATCTAAATCACTACTTTGATGAAATAGGATATAATCCTCTCAGTGAGCTTTCATGCTTTAAAAGGGAAATGGCCGTTCTGAATTGAACGCTCATATAGATCTCTTCTGTTTGTCGTGTATTCAAACACCCAACATCACATGTAAAAGTAAAAATACTTTACAAAGGAAAAAAAGAAAAAGGCAAAGCAGAACCAGGATAAACTGGGATGTACCTAACATGTTCATGATGACGTAATTTGTAGAAGTGGCTTGTGGTCTTCAATCAAAATTGTTGTGTTGCTTATCTCTGAGAGCAATAGTGGGTATACAACCTATTAGCTTGCCTCCTGTTCATCATCTCTTTGCTTATTATGAAACAGGAGAGATGAACTGACATGTAGAAATATAAGCATGTTTCTCTGTCTCTCTTCTCATTTGTAACTATTTTGATTGACTTGCTTCTGTTATTCCAGTCCTTTCTTACTGACGGTAACGGCAGTGCTGCTTCCCTCTGTTTTACATTTCCATTAGGACTTCGTTTCAAATTCTAGCCCATATTTCTCTTTCATGGTCAGATGGTCATTTGGGCCAACAACTTCCAGTCAGTCTCTTATCTCTCAGCATCAGTCTGAGTGGAAAACGGGACAAGCTGGTATAACGGAATGTGTGTCCCCTCCCATGCTGTGGCCCCCACCCGAAAATGCCTGTAATCATTGTTCTATCACTTGAAGAAAAAAAAAAAGTGTAGTCTTTAATTTTGAAGTCTACAAGTCACATTGAATTTCAATTTCTGAATTTCACATTGGCAGGAGGCAGATTGCGGTGAAGACCATAAACTGACAGTTTAGGGCAAGCATGCTATTGCCTGAGGCAGTCAGGGATGTAGACCACTCCATCCTTCTGACTTAGGACATTCATCCCTCCTGAGGTTCCTTGTCCTTTCTGATGATAGATTGAGAAAGACAAGCAGCACATGGGTAGACAAACACCTCACCCAGGCACTTGGTGCCATTTAACAGTTTCTTCCTGCATTTGACATTTTCATTTCCCTTCTTCACCTCACTCATCACTAACTGTTCGGGTCTTGTTTTCTGTACACAACACTAATGGAGAATGACAGAATACAAATACAAGCTCCATTACTCATTTTGTATGCTGTATATTCTAGCAAAATTACATAGGAAGCTTCACCAGCTGAACCATGAAAGGAACACTTAAGATTTAATTGACACTGACCTTATGTGACTATCATTCAGGATAAAGTGGGTTTTTTTTGTTGTTGTTTTTTTTGTTTGTTTGTTTGGGGTTTTTTGTTTGTTTTTAATGAAGCATAGATACCCAAGAATTTGCAGCTATTCAGTTTATTGCTCTGGAATCCTTTTCTGAGTTTTCTACAATCACAGTACCACTATGAAAATATACTTTGCATATAAAATAATCTTCCAGGCTTTCATGTTTATTATGTCTTATTACTGTGTTTTGCTCAGATGGGTTCTTAATACAGAAGTTGGAAAGTGTAGTGCAAAACAGATTCCTTTATGGACCAAATGTGTGAGTGTGCATGTATTTTCCAAATCAGTGTTCTGCGTGCTTCCTTTCATGAGAAGATACAAGCTCACGTTGCAGAGGAAAGTCTTCAGGGGAGAATTTATATGTATTTTTTGCATATTCTACAACTGCAAGACAAAAAGGAGTTAGAGTGTTGGCCAGCCTGATTTGCAAGTGGAGAAAGAGAGGTGCCTTGGTGATAATCTCAGTTCTGGTCTCTCATGGGGCCAAGGAGATGCATAGCGTGATGTTCTTCATATCAGTGTGAGGAAGTTTTCAGAAGAAATACAGCGACTGTGCATCGCTGCAGGAGATGAGTTCCTGTTGTTTTGGTGAGTTTTGATGTATTCACCAAAAAATCCTAGCTTTTGTCTTTGATACCAGTAAGCAAAACATGCCCTTCAGTTGCTGTACTGTTGACATCCAGCCTCCCCCTCTGTCTCTTCTAGTCCTTTTCTGTGCAGGTGGTGGAGGAGGCTGTTCTCTTGCAAGTATCTTCAGTAACTCAGTGCTGATACTTCTAGTGCTCTGAAATAAGGCTGGATTCAAATGGATATAATTCTTATTGAAGTTACTGGTATACATTAGTGTAAGTTTTTAATTACAGCGCTAAAACTGAAACAGATTTAATCTTGAAATTGGGGAGACCTTTAACTGGGAAGGAGATACTGGAGATCTTGGGTAATTCCATTCACTATCCATTTATACATATTCAGTTTACACTTGGATTGAGGTTTACATTTTTATTTATATTTCTGAGGATGACTTCTGTTAAGAAGGAAATACTGAACTCATCAGAAGTTTATGGTAAAGTGTTATATCCCATGCTGTGAGCGTGGGTTTGTTGTTGGAAGTCTTAATCTGGAAAGAGAAGGAAGGTAGTCTTCTGGAATAGAAAATAATTTTTATCTACTCAAACAAAAAATACACATGGCATTGATAAGGGCGAATTAAAAGAAAATGAGGCTTCCAGTGTTCTGCTGCTTCTGCCTTCAGATGCTCCAGTACATAGTGTAGAACAGTTTGTGGAGCTGTGATAATGCACTTTCTTTATGCAGTTCAGAGAAATTTAAATCAAGTTCTGTGGGATCCTTTCAGCTGTGGATGCCCATGTGCAGGCTAAAGACCAGTGAAACTGTAGCCTGCTCAGCTGCAAAGTGAGTGCGTGTTTTTTTGTTTTGTTTTATGTGATTGAAAATAATGGGAAGTGAAAGCTCATCAGCTGTGGATTTTGATTGCTGAAGAACTTAGCAATGTGTGTTCAGTCACTCAAGGATCATGAAGAGATATAAAGGCTTTGCTCTTCAGTAGCAGGACAAAAATCTTTGTCTCTGTTGCCTTCTACCATCGTAGCCTCCTGACTGTAACGTGGGCATGTCTCAAGAAATAATGCAATGCTAAATTAAGCTGCTTAAAGTTAGTAAAGGTGTTTTGATTGCTGCAAGAGATGGTTCTTCTGCCGTTGTATACAACACAGCTAAGGTCAAAACGTTTTTCACGGCAGAAGCTGGTATGTGACAGAACACATCACTCTGGCTAGGTCTTCTTTTTCGAGTGTCTGTATATTTATGCTGTTTAATCCTCTCGTGCATTGAGCTGCTACGGGACAGATCATGACAGAGAAAAGTTTGGGCATCATATAGATACTGCAGGCACATGCATCTTTCATTTACCTCTAATCCACTGTTCTTGAAAATATGAAAGTTCTCATAATGTCTATTATTACACTGAGAAATTCATTTCACTGGGTTATGAAGCTCTCCTGACCACTGTGACTGCTTTGGTTCTCCCAACTTTATGTTATGGATAGAAACTGCATGTAAAATCGTATCTGGTCCCAAAAAGGATACTGCTATTGCATGTTTAGTATTAATGCAGGAAAGCTGTTAGTTGAAAATATGAAAAGGGATATCATGAGTATTTGCAGATACTTTACTGTGAGTTTAAAAAGAATAGTGTGCTGGTTTCTTTCAAGAAAAAAAATGGAAAGGTTAATTTTTTATAACCATCTATAACGTTACTCATAAATTTTCCAATTTCTCTGCTACTTAGCTACAATACATTATTTAGAACATAAAAGATATTAATTTGGAAGACTGATCTCTAGAGATAAGCTGGCTTTCCTTTTTAATAAACCATTTAAAGTACAGGGTGCCTAGCAAGAGTTTTGTAGATAATATTTCTGATTGCATTAAAATAATTACTTATTTCAGGTTGTATTACTCCAGACATTTGTACTCTGAAGAGGAGTACATGACAGGATTTAGACTTCATATGTGATGATATAACACCAGGTTCCCGTATGGAAAATCTGGATTTCTTCTGGTAAATTATTTGCTTTAGTTTCTAATATTTATTTAGTGAAATATTGCATGCCATAAATGTATCAGGCCTTCTTTGTTGAAAATATATCCCCCCTTAAGTATTTCTTCTTTAATTTATGTTTGTAATGAAGTAATTTATTTTTATTTTGTCTACTAGGTGTTTTTCCTCTGCTTTGCAGCAGGCTTATCCTTAAATGTATGTGAAAATGAGGACAAGATATTATATTTGCTTAATCATAAGTGCTCCAGTCAGACTTGCATGCTTCTCTATACATGATGCACATTTTTAACTCCCAGAATAGAGATTCATAAAAATTACCCTCTTTATTAGGTGAATAATATCTGGACAAGAAAGCAAAACCAGTATATTTAAAAAACGGGAATTCTGAATTCTTAAGGAGGTAGCAAAAATTGGTGGTATTCTATACGCTGAGAAAGTGTCAAGTATTGTCATTTTCTGTAGGCATATGAATCTCAGTACCTCGTGCAAATAAAACTTATGTGAAGTCTTCAGTTGTCAAAAGTTTGCTAAATTGATTTATTCTGTAACTGCCTTCATAAATAGCTCCCTATTTGGAGGGCAAAGGTTAGATGCAATTATTACAGCAGCTTCAATCTTCTTTTCGCTTGATATTACCATGCTTAGAGTACTTCAGATGCAAAAATGTGTTGGAGTTTGCCTGCCCCTCTGTGTCTCATTTCGGGAGCTGACTGTTGTCTTTCCTGAGTATGCTCAACTGATGACTGGCACTTAACTGGATCTTCAGTATTTGGTGGACCTCTGCTTTCTGAAATCTATCTGCTCCCACAGGATTTCTAGCATAGGTAGTTGAAGACCAGCCAATACTTTTCTCAGGGAACAAGATAATATTAAATGAAGATTTGGTGGATTTGGTGGTCTTTCATGTGGAGGAGCCGAATGAATGAAATTCAGACTCTGTTCCTAGTTAAAATGGTTTCTTTGGTTGCTGCACTTAAACATTTTGGGAGGTGTCAGACACTTTTTCCATTGGATGGGTGGAATCCAATGTCTCGGTGTACTCTTTCAAAAATAGCTCAGGAGCAAGCAGTAATAACTTGGCTTCTCTCTTCCCTAGTGTCTCCTTGCAGGTGAGAGTGAGGAAGTGTGGATTGGTGTAGGTAATAGAGACCAGTCTTGCCTAAGAAGAGGATTAAAATTACCCGTTTGCTTGTAGGGAAAGAGCTTAGCAGGTTCTGGGACAGAAAGAAATTTCAGTAAGAAATTAAATACTGCGTGGTGGTACCCTCTTTTATAAAACAGAAAATGTTTTGCATTATGTTATTTGAATTGCAAGGTGATAGCAGAGGAACAGAGAGAGTTGCTTAGTTGCTTTTTTTTTTTTTTAAACTACATAACAGAATTGGCATTCACATAAAGTTAAGCCAAATTCCTCTAGATCATCTTTGCATTTAATGCTCTTTTTATACTGGAGTTTGCTGAACATGGTGTTTTTGGTCTTGTCATCTCTCCTCTTGACATGCCCTTTCTGCTAGAAGGGTATGAAATCAGCTAAGGGATACCGTCAAGGGAATCATTACATGGAACAGCATCTCTGTCTCTCTCTTTCTCATGCATTAAAAGTAATATGCAGGGATATTTTGCCCATAGAAATTTGTTCTAGTTGTTACATGTGTGTTACTAATCTTGATGAGGTTTTCTTGTGGTGTGCAGTTGGCAATAGATACCAGGGAAGGGTGGGTTAATGGGAGATGTGAGGGCTTGCATTGCCGATTCAGAATCAAAGTAGAATGTTTGGGTTTGCTGCTTCTCCCCCCATTGAAATTGAACTCTCTTTTTTCCTCATTTATATCACAAGTGTGTGCTATGTAGCTACATTCTTTCTCCTCTTCCCTTCCCTGAATGGGTCTCTAAATTAAGAATCTTAAACGTTTGTTTCATTTATAATGAAGAGGATACTAGAGCTTTGATTGTGAAACTAGCTAGTGTACTTTAACGTTATAGGCAACTTAAGCATATGCTTGGATATGATGTAACATATGTTCATGGAAGGAGAATTTTATATGAGTAATCACTCTTGCAGGGAAATGGCAAACAGTAAAGGCAAGAAAGGACATCTGGAATTGTGTTCTTTGGCCAGTGACCTTTACTTTTTCACAAAGGAAGCTGATGTACTTTTCAAGTACATCAACAGCTGCCAAGTCAGGTAGGTATTGCTCACCACCCTTTCCTGGCAGGGGTAACAGTTACTAAGTTTTGTTGTTGGTCAGGTACCAACTTTTTTCATAAAAATCGGTGTTTTTAGTAGCGGTTCAGTAATTTAAAGCACTAGTAGGATGAGAGTGGCGCTGGCTGAAGGTAGGCAAGATGTTACTGAAAGATCTTGAAAGGGAGAAGGTACCAGAGATACAGTAGTCCAACCTCAAAAGGCCATGTTTTTGTTGTAGAGAAGTGAAAGTACATGGTACCAGAAGATGGAGGATGTTAGGACAAGGGAAGTTATTTTAAGGGGAGAATTTTGGGTCATTTTTTGTTATTTTGACCAGGCAATTTTTTCTTTTTTTTCTTGCATCTTTACTCTGGGATCAGATTTTGTGTCCAAACCACCCTTTTTCAGCACAGAAGGAATACACGTGGTAGTTCTTGGCATACAGTGACTTCAGTCCAGGTTTGAAGCACGTGTAACCTTTACATATGATTGAGCTGGGTTTCAGTAGTTGCTACAAAATTTCGCAACTCTTGATCCTCCCCCCTCCTGGGGTTCCCTTGCTTACTAATCTTACTCTTTCCCCTGGCATACTGACAGTATCATCTGCTTCCTTCTCTGTCTTAAGAGAGCTGAGCTGTTGAGATATAATTAGCAAAATGTGGTGGGTGGAAGATGGAGCTATGTCAGTGCTTTGGATGATTGTCAAAAACCACCTTCTTGCCCTCTTTTTTTTTTTTTTCTCTCTAATTTCTAAGGAACGTTGTAGTGTACTGTGAAGACAGGTTCAGATGTACAAGTGAAATATGGATGAAAAGACGAACTCCAGTCTGTGAACTTAATGTGTGCAGGAACACAATAGACATATTTTTGAGATACACAGTTTGAGCAGAAAAGAATTTATAAATAACCTTACAGGCTTTGAAAATACAGTTTCTGTTGGTGGTTATTATTTCCATTGCATTTTGAAGAGTAAGGAGTAAAATGTACCATTAAAGACAGTAAATGTGTTAAAAACAAACCAAGCTAAAAAAATTTTGCTTTAAAGGCCAAAATTTATTAAAAGGCGCCAGTATTGAGAATGGATAATTTATGCATAAAGACTGAATTGTATTTTGCAGAAAGTCTTTTGTTCTAGTTTATCTTTTTATACAGTACTCTTCTAGTCATTTAAGTATAGTTTACTTGTGCTGGAAGACAAAGTACTGCATGTTTACAAATCTGCACAATGATCTTGAGAGAAAAGAATGTGTAGTCCTATTGTACTCTTGCAAATGGCTTTTTCATCTTTGGTCAAGACTAAAATTCACTGTGGACCAAAAAAGAGAAAAAGAAAGGGGTTTTTGCATATTCTTGGGGTGGTTTTTTTTAGAATGTGTACAATAAACCGTTTCTTGGCAAACAGGACTTTAAATAGAGAAATGGTATGTAATTGTTTTAAATGGTCACCATATATCCCACTTGGTCAGAAAATAGAACATTGGAGTTATGAGTCAGGCTTTTGTTTTTGAAACAATGTACTTTTAAAACTAGTGCGGGGTACTTCAGAACGGTTTGGGTTCAGGCTGCACAATATAATTTGTATGCTGCTGGGAAAAAGAGGATATTGCCTTTACCAGAATTTAGTCTCAAGTGCCTTAAAAATTTAATCACTGTAAAGATCAATATATAAAGTAGTTAGTCAATATTTTGCAAAGCTTAAAGGAAGTTTGGAGTTACAAAATTTTAATGAATTATTGAATGCTACTTGCGGGAGAGAGATTTAAATAAACTAAAAATACTTTTCTGATTTTTTTACCTTTTTTTTTTTTTTTTTTTTTTAACTGGAGTGCCTTGCTCTGTTAACAGAAGCTTAAAGTATCCTAAGGCTGAAAGACTGTTTGTGCAGAAGTGACTTACCGGGCATGGTTTGCTCCAGAATTATTTGAAATGATCATATTATAAATGCATAGACTTTCAGGGCTACATGTAAACTGCATGCCATCTCGTAAATTATTCATAATAGCCCACAGGTATAATTATTCAGAGAAGTGAAAATGAAGAAAATTATTTCCTATTAATGTTTGCTTATTCAGATAATTATTTTACTTATTTTTATTCATTTTTAATCCTAAATTATCTGAGTCCAGCTCACACAATGTACATATACTCTGCATGCATTTTCTTTGTGACCTAAAACCCATGAAAGATGCATGAATAGTATGTGTTAAAATTTCTTCACCAAGCTATGTATTTTACTTCACTCCACTCTTCTATGTTGGGCTTTCAAACAACAACTTCCTCCTTTATCTCAAGTGCAGAATATAGACTTGCCATCTTCTGACACAAGCTGTAATGCATCAGAGGATTTCAAAAAGGTGCTGAGGTTGATGAAAGTGGGGCTCTCCAAGCTGCCATGTATAAAATATGAGTGTCATATATGGAAAATAAAAGGCCTTTGCGTGATATGGAATGTCAAGGAGAACAAAATTGCTTTAGGTCTCATTCTGCACACAGCCATATAGACAAATGTTTTTACTAATGTGAGTCGTCCCAATGAATAAAACTAATCATGTTTGGTGTTTAAAATAAGGACTCAGCCCTCCAACCTCTTCAAAACAAGCGCAGAATTTATTAGAGCTCTTTCTGTGCTCTGCTATAGCCAGTGTAGGCAATGTCCATGTTGCCTCTCAGCAACTACAGAAAAAAGCACTACAGAAAAACAGGAAGATTTTATATATATTTTTAAAAATAATTTTGGCCACTCTATGATTTTTTTATAGCATTTGTGTGAATGACAAGAACCTTGAGTTGTCATATTTTTTCAGGTATGACAAAGAGCTAGAACTAATTTTAAATCTATTTCAGAGTCTGCTTTTGCTTCTTTTTGTAACATCGTCTTCTAATTGTGGAAAGAGCAGATCATGAAAAGTTAGTTCTTCAGTGTTGCAGTTACCATAAAATCAAGCCACCCAACTCAGTCTAGCAAACAGGGGACTGATTGATTTCATCTGACTTCATGTGTTAATGTCAGACACCTTGTGTAACCTAGTTGTTTAGGCTTCTCCAGTTGTTAGTGGCAAGAGATCTCTTGTAGGGTCTCAATTTCATCTCACTTTTCTTGGCTACCTTTCTTAGCGTGGGGTGATTACCTTTACAGAATGGCTGTCTCCTCCTTATTATAGAGACAGTGTAAACGACTAACTTAAATAATGTCTTTCAGAGAGCTGAAGAACAGTGAGTGGTTACATTGGTATTTTTGCAGCTCCTGCCATTGGGAATCCTTTTCAGATATGGTACTGCAGGTGCACCGTGGCACCATCAATGCTGTCATCACCCTCATTGTTGGACTCCGGTAAAGCAGAAATAAATGGGTGCTCTTTGCTTTTTCTTAATCTGTCTCTGACCATTCCATAGATGAATTAAAATGTGGTTATCATGTAATTCTGTATTAGTAACTTTTGAAGAAAAAAGCCAATCCTTTTTACATGTTAGCAGCTACATCTGGAGTGTATCAGTAACAAAAATGCCAAATTAGTAAGGATAGGTAATGGTCTTGGGAAAATGTGCTTTTGTGTGTAAGTCTTATCGTGAGGAGGTTTCATTGATCACTTTGAGGTTGATATGTGTTGGTGCATTAAAAATGTTTACCTGTGAATTTCAAAATTCTGAAAGTATTCCCTCCAGTAATTTTAAAGTTAATCAAAAGCTCCAAAAGGAAAAAAAAACCAGACTGATATTTCAAAATGGAATGGGTCACCTTGCTGTAGTCCTCATTTCTTTGTTGACTGAGACAATCTCAGTTTAGCAGAGGTAAAATTTTATCTCCTTTCCTGGGGAGAGGCTGTGCTTAGCTCCCGTGGCAGTCGCAGTAGGAGGGCTGCCTGGTGGAATGGTGCAGTTGTGCCATGGGGAGAATTAGGTAGGATAGCACTGCATCACTGAAACCAGCGACTCCTTCATACTTCGACAGAAGAGGACATAAATGAGGATCAAAAAAGGCTGCATGATAGAAATCCATCTGGCTTTTACATCTTTACCTCATCAATTATAAACTGCTTGTGTTTGCGTTCAGGGACATCAACAGCCCCTTATGCTACGTCTCCACCCTGTGCTGTCTTCTCTCATTCATATAGACAAGCTGGTGCCAACTTCCGTCATCGGATGAGTAGAACTGTGGATGTCAGTGTACGTGACAGTTTATCCATCTCTGTTCACTCCATAAACCTAATTGTCAGTAGATGGCTGTCATCAAACTTGGATATGAAAATGTGAATGTAAATAAATAGAAGAGTCACAGAATTTCCTGCTGGCAATGGGATTCAGAGACTTTCTGAAGAAATACCTTCAAACTCCTGGATCCCTGAATCAGTTGACTCAAACGTACTAAATTCTGTGAACGGGAAGCTCTGGGGAGCAGACAGCCTGTTTCAGTCTGGAATGCCCCTGACGACTTTCCACTGCATCTTTACATTTCACTTGTGTGAAACCAAAACCAAAAATTACCATTAACGCTCTGAACAGGGTTATGCTTGCACTGTGTGGTATGACCAGAGATGTGTACAGAAGGAGCATGGATCACATCAGAGAATGTCTTAATACTCTGCTCAACTCCACTGTCCCTGAATGGTCTTTGTGAAATGGTACAGGATTCTGCCTTCTTGTCCTATTTCATAACATTTAGCCGATTTTGGTTTTTTTTTTTTTCTTCCTCTCATTGCTCTACTCCCTGCCCCATCTCCTCCTTCCACTCACTGTTTTATCATGTTACGTGTTCCTGAATTTTGGGAAAGGCTTGATCTTAGCCGAGTTTTGTTAACAGAGTCTGTGCCTGATCTGCGTTGAGTTACAGCAGTTGAGAGCTGTTCTGTTCCCGTTTCTCGTGTGGGTGTAGATGGAAGCGGGATACGGACTCAGTCTGGCATGTAGTCAGGTATATCATAGAATCATAGAGTACCAGGTTGGAACGGATCTCAAGGATCATCTGGTCCAAACTTTCCTGGCAAAAGCACAGCCTAGACAAGCTGGCCCAGCAGCCTGTCCGGCCGAATCTTTAAAGTGTCCAATGTTGAGGAATCCGCTGCTTCCCTGGGGAGGTTATTCCAATACCTGATTGTTCTCATTGCGAAAAATATTCCTCTTCTGTCCAATCGGAATCTCCCCAGGAGTAACTTGTACCTATAACACTTGATACATACCTGTTTTTTGTTGCCAAATGTTGGGGGTTTTGCTGACATCCGGACTTGTCCAGTTGTCCCTTTTGATAGGTATTTAGAAGAATTCCCAATGTTAAACAGGCTCGGTCTGCTCTTGAGGATGGTGCTTCTTGAACAGGGACTCCATGACTGTTCTTGTTCTTTTGCTTAAGCCGATACTATGAAGGATATTAATAAACTGATTTTTCTTGAATGAACAGTATCTTATTTTTTTAGTACTGTTTTCTAAAATCCATTTTAATTGAATATCTTACTTTTGTCTGAGTTGGTTAGGTTTCCCAGCAGAATTTTACTTCTCTGTAAAACTTCAAAAGTTAGAAATGTGCAACTGGGTTAGGAAATAAGCAACAAATGTGCATCTTGAAGGAAATTTTTAATTTATTTTTTTAAAGAATTTTGACTGAAACACATTCATAGGTTTAGGAAAAGAAAGAAAATAGTTTCTCAATTATTTCCCTTTAAAAACTGTTAGGGGAAAACAAAAGATATTTAAAAAATGTGAGGTATGAGAACAGATTTTAAAATGTTTCTAAACTTTAATGAAATGTGAAAGTTCATCCTTAGGCATTAAAAATCTTATTGTGCCTTTGTCTAGTATCTCTCATTTGTCCACTTCTTTCGCTTTCCCCTTCACTTTAACAAGCGATCACAAGTGCACCAGCTAAATGTCTGATAAATCTCCAGGCAAAGCTGGGTTGACTTGTGTGGAACTGACTTTAAAAATATTTGATGGAACATTGCTTCAGTCTCTGAATACTTGTCAGCTTAGATTTATTACAGCTGCTCCCATTACAAAGATGTGCACTTTAGTCCTTAGGGATCTTTCTCTCTCTTTTGCTATACAGTCCCAGCTATCACGGTGTCACAGTCGATCAATTATTCACTTCGACACTTTGAGTCCAGCAGAACATTGTTAGAGTAACTTATCACCATAACTTCATGATTACTGTTCTATTGCACGTAGGAATATTTTTTTTTGAGTGAAAGCACTTGTATATTTTTTAATTTTTTTTTTTTTTTTTTACAAGTGGAAGGGTGCACGTTACATTTTATTCATTTGGAGAAAAAAGCTCTGGTGTCTTCTGAAGGATCACATAGTGTGTATCTGTGAAATAAATGTATCACATGTTAAGGAAAGTTATTGATATCATATTTAAATCTGATCGTATTTGGTGTATTCATAGCATGTGTTTCTGTATGCATACGTGGATGACTATATACTGTTGTAGTGGGAATAGGAATGATAAGAGATTTGGAAGATCTGTAATAAATATGCCACCCTTGTGAAATTATTTTCTTAGGGTTTTTTTTGTCCTTTATTTTTGAGACTTAAACAGGAAATTCAGCATTTGTATAATATTATAGCTGGGATTTCATATTGCTTTGTTACTGTGGTTTGTAAAATAAATATTCTTAAAGATACTTTTTTAGCTCTCTGAAAATACATATAATCTTGGTGCACCCTGATATCAGCAGGAAACAGGTGTTTTACTCAGATAGGAGGAGCATACCCTTACAAGGGTATAAGCAAAAGTGCTGACTTAGTTACGCATCTACAGTTGATGATAATGCTATGAATAAATTGTTGTTTAAAAAAACCCCACAAACAAAAACACCCACAGCAAAAAACCCTCAATACCCCACCAAACTTCTTAAAAATAAGTAAATAAATAAATAAAAATCAGTTCTGCGGACTTCCACGGAGGAGTCCCTTGGAACTCACAATTAATTTACAACAATTTTTTATTAAATTGAAAAACTTTGAGCAGTTATATACCAGGCAAACAAGTTATAGCCTATGCAGATTTGTGTCTCAAGTGGTTTGAGAAAAACTTCAGTAGTCAAGGTTAAACATGCAGTAAGTATATTTATTGCTCTCAGTAACATAAAAAAGTATAGTCTATAGTGTCTTAAGTGGAAGTATCATCTAAAATTTCAATCAGCATCTCTTCCCTACCCTCAGGACAATTCCCCCCGCCTCATTCCTGCATCTGTACAGGAAAAGTGTAGGTCAAAACTGCAGGACCTTTTAGTGTTAGTGGTCAGCTGTGCTATTTAAAGTTTTTCCTAAGTGGAGCCCCGTAGAGCTGGTCATTTATCACTTTAAAGTGGACTGAGTTAGCACTGTGAGGTCAGTTAAATGTTCTTTCAAGAATTTTCTTCTTTTCTCAGCCTTGCAGTAAAAGAATAAAAGTTGACTTGTTACCAGCCCTTGTCAGAGAAACTACAGTTGACAAACTTGAAACCGATTATGATCCTGACACACAGCACTGAGCCATCCTCCGCTTCATGAACAACTGAGATTTAGATAATTGACCCACTTTTCCTTTATCTAACAAATTCCTAGTTTTCTTCTGTTCAAACAGAGCTAACTGAAAATTTAGTTTTGTGGGGAAACAAGGTGAGTTTGTTCTGGAGCCAAATGATTTTGATTGCAAATGCGTTCTTGTGTATTTTTCTCAAGGTATTTAGTCACTGCTCTAGACTTTTATCCTGTGAATATCTAATAAAGGAATTTTTTTCCTTAGTTTTACTGAATGAATGTCTTCAGCAAATGTGATAAATTAAAGGATTTCAGCCCACAGAGTGAAGGTGAGGTGAGGTAAAGGAGAAGGAATCAGATTTTACATACAATCTGTAAGGCTGCAAGAAGAAAACTCTAATGAAGAATGGAAATGGAGGAAAAAGTGCCATGTTAATACCCTTCTACAGTAAACTTTTTCGTGTGAATTCTCTGTCCTCTTAGGAGAAAAGAGCTCTTTCTAGAATGCATTTGTTATCGCAGAGGAGCCTGGGATGAGGAGGGCAGGTGACCTGTAAAGTGACTGGACCATCTGAGGGTTTTTATAAAATACCGATAATGTGAATTTCAGCTGAAAATATAACGACTGCCTGACAGTCTGACTGTTATGTTGTGAAGCTCTGTTTCTTAAGCAACCTCAACATCCTGTTCAAGCTCTGGTTTCTGGGTTGTCTCAGAGTACTGAGGACAGTCTGGGCTGGACCAGTTGATTTGGCATGGGTGCCCAGCACAAGCCTAGGAGCTACTAACGTACCCCCTGGAAGTGTGACAGTGGGCCATTTAGCGTTCATATGTTCTCGGTGGTGAGCATTAAGGTAATTGCCACCATACTTTCACCTGCTTTCTTCAGCTCACAGTTACTATTTTAGATAGGTATTGAATTGAACCCGTTGGGTTGACTCTGAGAAGGCGTGTGATTTAGTTCCCGGTCTTCATTGCTTCTGTGCTGTGTAAACTGGTTCATTGTCCTCCAATTACAGGTAGCTTAGGTTTTCTGTTGTATGAAATGCACTTCGCTTGCATATTTCTTACCAGTGTTAAGAGCAGGCTTAGCTGACCTGCTGTGTCATGTTTACATTTTACAGCTGTCTCCTTTTTCCACTAAGATTTTAATTGAAACTGCTGTGCTCACAAGAATATTTTAATCTATTTAATACTTCAGTAGACTTTTAATTTTGGAAAGGTAAAGCTGTACTCTAAAGTTGATTCATCTTATTCTCTCAGCCGAGTTCAGATTGCTATTTGGGGAAAGGCTTCCAACCACTGGGTAGCCTCTGTGGAGAGAAGGATACTTCTGGTGAGGTTCTCTATTCGTATTCTTGGGCTGGAAGTTCTGAACCGGATTAAATTCTTTTCTCCATTTTTGAAACAACTTCAGCTTGCAATATTACGTTATTTGGTGTTGGCTGTTTTTTTTTAGCTGTTGTTTTTTAATTCTGTCTAAACTATCTTTGAGAGGTAAATGTGAGGCTTAGCTTCAATCACAAATGGTTTGTGACCCAGTTTGGGGGGAGAGGGGAGAAAGAAAATATTCCTGCCCAAGCAGGTGATTCCTAAGGTGTTGTGGTTTGGGCTGAACCGGCCACTGGGTGGAATGACAGATGCTCTCCCCTACCTCTCCAATGAGAGGCGGGGGGGAGGGAGGGAGAGAGAGAGAGAGTGAGCGACTTATGATTGTAGAAGAAACTAAACTGATTTAATGAAATATTAATAATAAAATAAAAAGAAAATAATGAAATACATACAAAACTGTATCAAGCTCCCAGGATGACAATCACGTCACTGGCTGGCACTGGGGAAGTCCCGGACTGGACTCAGTGATGAACGGGAACTGGATTCCAGATATGGATTCAGGATCAGGATCAAAGGCAGATGAACAGACAGAGTCCTTCTCGGACACTGGCCATTGAAGAAAGAGGGCTGACCCTTTGATCCCTCAGCTTTTATACTGAGCATGAGGCAGATAGGATGGAACCCCCTATGGCAGGAGGGTTGGAACTCGATGATCTTCAAGGTCCCTTCCAACCTAAACCAGTCTATGATTCTATGAATACCCTGCTGGTCAGGTTTGGGTCACCTGTCCTGTCCTCTCCTCCCTGCAGGTGGGACCCCTCTACGCTTTTCTGCTTCCGACCCTCCAGCGGGGCAAATAACAAAGTTAGCTGGCCTTGGCTGTCACAGCAATAAGTATGAGCAAAAGTATCTCTGCATACCATTCCTTGGCATCAGCTATAAACACAGGTCTTACCACTCTGAGAGCGAACAGTGTCTGCACAATATGCTGTTAATTTCAGTAGTTAGAAGAGGCCTAGCAAAAAAGTAAAGTTACTGAACAAAACTGGCCCTGTTTTACCTCAAACCAGGACATAAGGACAAGCATTTCTTATGATTTGAAGACTACAATATGGATTTGATGGTGTCCAACAACTTACTGGGCAAGGTGCTTCAAGTTTGAAGATCTTCAGGATGCATTTAGTTTCTTTAGGATCTGGGACTATGAAATTATTTTTAAATTACTATTTCAAGACATTGAGGGGCTATTACAGATCTCTGTAGTACTGTTAACTATCATGGCTTGTTTCAGCTGTGCAGATGACGTTAGTAGACAGCCAAGAGGAATGATGACAGAAATTTTTGAAGAGTGGTGTATTTGTCAGTAGGTAGTCAGCATTATAAAGACAAAATTTGGTATATAGTCAACTTAAATTTTTCTGGTTTTTTAGCTCTTCAATGTGAGAAGCAGGTGCTCAGAGCTTCTTTGGATATGCTTGCAAGGCAAGCTTAATTAGATAAACTTTCCTGAGTGGCAGCTAGGTTCATTCATTGTATGCTGTCCATCATCTCTTGAATACGTGATATAAAGACTGGTCTAATATATAACCGGTCAGCAGGGAGAAAGGTGCATTTTACATAACTTAAATTTTAAAGAAACATTCAGAATTAATTGCCTGAAGTATTTGGGGAAAACAAGGAATGTAAAAATGACGGACCGCTTACCATCTTCCCCTTTGGCCTATGCATGCTAAGTAGGTGAGAAGTACTCTGCCAAACAGAATCTCTTGCAGATGGGCGTAACAGCAATTTTATGCTTGCATATTCGGCATATTTAAAAATTGGAAGGTGAGCTGAAAAGCCATTTGGATAGTTACTGTCATCGTCAGTGGTGAACAATTAGGGAAAGGAGAGAGGGGTTTTGTACTTAATGGGAAAGTATTGATACTTCAGACGTCTGGCTGATACTTCATTCTGTCAGATTATCTGGCGTCTTTCATAATCTTTAATGTATCGGTCCTCTAGAGCTCTTTCAGGAGAACTGCTTGTACTATTAGTTTTTTAAATCAGAAGCCAAGATCTAAAGGTCTACACTCAAAAAGTTTTCAAGGGTAACAGCGTCATCTAGAAAAGCGAAATATGGGTATTTGTGTATTTTGAAGTATGAATAACTATACATTATAGGCTGCTTATTCTGCAGTGCTTAAGTGCTTAAGTCCAATGTACGTGCAGTTACCCTGGAATGAAGATGCGGTTGCTAAAACTAATTTTCCATGCTGAATGGGTATGTAAGTATATATCGGGGCTTTTGCCTGCAGAGCTACCCCAGAAAACCTTTTGTCTCTGGTCTTCCTCGAGGGCATGCAGGAAGCATATTGCAGTGTGCCATACTGAGCTGCAGGTTCCCGAGTCCCCGGTCGCACCCGTTTGTGTGTTTATTCTCTGTACTGTTTGGAAAATCAGGAACAAGTGAGAAATTACGTTGATTATGCAGAAATAAAGATGTCCTTTATCCCTGCAAATGAGTTGCAGAAGCCAGCTTATATGTTTAGTCAGCTGAGGATTCTTTGTATGCTTAAGATCTTGCACATCTTTCACCTCTCTGTAAGACCCAAATTTAAATCCAGCACTCAGGGATATCATGCGGATTTGTACACTTGCTGGTGGATTGGGGTTCCATAAAACAATGAAAAGATTATGCTTATCCATGCTTATTCCTTCTATAGCAGATGTAATATTAATAATATATTTTTTTTACTTAAGTCACTCAGCCATAATCCAGTGCAAATTAACTGAAGTTGGAAGTAGTCTTTATTTTAGCATTTCAGAGCACGTGAGGCAAGAGAACACATCTGAACTATTATTGCTTATAGAAGATACTGAGATTGGTACATTCTTTTTTGCATACAACGTGTTTTTTAGTGAAACAAAATCACATTGCAACATGTTCTTTCCACAGAGACTGGCTTGCTGGCACATTGACTGAAGTGTTCCTTTGGTGGCTTGCTTTATTTTTTGTGATGCAGAATTTGGGGCTTTAAATGTATAGTATTAGGTAGTGATAGATGTTGTTCTCCCGCTTAATGCTATGGAAAAGTCCCTCAACTGTGTAGCTAGCTTGTTAGCAAAGTTGTCTCTTGCAGCTTCCTACACTGTTCTTCACTTTATGGGATAGAAGACATTTTGGGAAGGGAAATGAGAGTGATACTGCCATTATTTCCAACTGATGACCTGGTCCAGGTTAAGTCTGGCTAGTATCTCATGTGTACTTTAAATTTCTAAGATTTTCCCAGTTATTTGTAATTGAAAAGCCTGAGATACTCTACTGGTGCTCAAATAGATCGTCGGGGTCAGCTGAAGTTGCTCATTTTATAAATCAAAGTATGTACATATTTTTTATCACTAAAGAATTATCTGTGAGTTTCTGTTTTGAAGCATCATGTGAAAGGAAATGTGGTCCACAAATAGGCAACATTTCTCCTCTGTTATTGCATCTGTTGGTTAGACAGATCTTAGACATTAGCACAGACATACTATATTATGGTTAGCATAAACCATTTAATTACTGTCCTAAATTTCCAAATTGGCCTGTAGATGAATGCCTTACTTCATCAGCAGCTAAAGTGAGATAGAATGAAAGGCTGGTACAACAGGACCAGAGACTTGTAACTCTGTAACACTAGAATGCTTCTCTAGATTTACCATTTTCTTAAGAGAATTTTCTTTAGAAGTAAAAATTTAGGTATTATTTTGAATATGTCTCAGAAGAATAATTGTAGAATGTATATAAACAACAAACAGCATTTCCAATGTCTGTGTGCTGTGCTAAGAATATGAGTATGTTACTGTCTACTGCTTGTAATAGGATTGCATGTATGTTTAGCGAATGCTTTAAAATAATCCTTTTTTATTATTTTGCAATATGACAATATTTCTTTTTAAATGAACAACATGTGTGTTTAACATGCATTTTTCAAGAGTCAACAATTTCTGTGAAAGCTATCATGGTGTAATAGCATTGTATGAAAAGCTCCTTTTCTTCATAAACCCTTATATTTAATCCCTCAAAGCAGCAAGCAACATGCTGGCCAGAGAATTAACTTCAGATTGAAGATAAAGAAGAGGCCAAAGTTAATGACAGCTACAGAAAGCTGAAAGATAGAATATAATTCAAGTAGCAGAGTAACAG
Organism: Pluvialis apricaria; assembly: GCA_017639485.1. Lineage (NCBI taxonomy): Eukaryota > Metazoa > Chordata > Aves > Charadriiformes > Charadriidae > Pluvialis > Pluvialis apricaria. The sequence goes on along the minus strand of CM030008.1, from coordinate 114,323,950 downwards.
CTTGCAAAACAGGTTGCAGTATTTGCTTTATGACGAATAACTAGTGCAAAAGAGAGTGTATTTTCAGTGTCTACAGAGAACCAGTTTTTCTGGTAAATAGATTCTTAAACAATATTCCTGTGAGCATGCAGGAAATAAGTTAGACGGGTTATGTTTGGGATGATACTGGCTAGCTGTTTGACTTTGGAATATAAATGGTGATGCTGTGTAGTATAAAATTAATTACAATGGTCAGACTTAAAGTTTCTATTTCATAGTATGAGATATTCAAATAGAAAGGAAATCTGTTGGGGGAAAAATAAATAAATCTTATTTGCAGTTGAAACTCAAAATAAGAGTTACCATATTATTAAAAGTCAAAAAAATAATATGATTTTCATTACTTTAACCATGTTCCCACAGAAACATATAGTAAATATTCTGTAAGGTACAGATACATATAAATTGTTTTCAGTCCTGTTTCATCAGTTGCTTTAGTTATGGATGAACCTCAATGAATTTCTAAAAATTGATGTGATGCCTCAAAATATGCCAGAAGTTAAAGATGATAAGTCACGCAGGGATTCACAGCTGTCTTGAAAAGATTGATTTCTTCCTACGATCATTTAATTTCATCTGATTGGGGTAATATAAAATACTGTATGCATCTCTTAGCAGTTGATGTGGAAGAAATCGGTCAGATCTATAATGGACATGTTAAAATAAGTGTTCTCATCATTTAAGTGTTACAGGCAAACCCTTGATCAGACACTATTGTTGGCTTATGTCCATCTCTACATAATGTACAAAATCCCAGAATGGCTGAGGTAGGAAAGGACCTCTCGAGGTCATCTGGTCCACCTTCCCCTGCTCAAGCAGGGCCACCCAGAACCACTTGCCCAGGACCATGTCCCTACAGCTTTTGAATATCAGCAAGGATGGACACTCCACAATCTCCCTGGGCAACCTGTGCCAGGGTTCAGTCACCCTCACAGGGAAAAACTGTTTCCTGGTGTTCAGAGGGAACCTCCTGTGTTTCAGGTTGTGCCCATTGCCTCTGGTCCTGTCAGTGGGTACCACTGAAAAGAGCCTGGCTCTGTCCTCCTTGCATCCTCCCTTCAGGTGTTTATATACATTGATTGGATGCCCCTGAGCCTTTTCCTTTCCAAGCTGAGCAGTCCCAGCTCTCAGACTTTCCTCATAGCAGAGATGCTCCAGTCCCTTTATCATCTTCGTGGTCCATCACTGGACTCTCTCCAGTATGTCCATGTCACTGTTATAATGGGGAGCCCAGAACTGGGCTCAGTCTGGTGTGAATAATTGGAGACAGACAAGGGAAATGGTGATTTCCAAGCTGTTGGCGATTCAGTAACGCTGAAAGTTATGGAGGAGAATCTGAGGTTATGAGACCTTTCCTGTGCCCCTGCTCAACTCTTTACTTCTGTCATAGGCTTCCAGCCCGAGATTTAGGAAGATTCGGGAGTTTTTTCAGTTGTTCGTGTCTGGATCTTTGTATCTGACTTTTACTTGTGCTGTGAATGAGTGCTGCAGGAGACTGCTTCACTACAGAAGATGTGCACTTCTGTCCTTGTAGATGCAGTCTTACTGGCGTGGTGCTGCCATGTACCCGCTCCTCTGCGTGTCTCTGAAGTTGGATTTGATCATGTTCTGCAGACTTCCTGTGCGGGGAAGCACTGAGAGACTCTCTGCAGTAAAGCATAGCTGTTCCCTAAAACACAGTACAAGTTCATAGTAGCAGTGTTCAGTTTGCGTGGGTATGGCACTGCTGGGGTAAAAATAAAAAAAATCTTGTTTGGAAAACATACACAAAACCTACTGGAACCATATGACAATACACATAATATTCAAGCAGTGCAGCTGTCAAGATACTTTCACATGCAGAAAGACAGACACTGTCATCCTCATAATTCCACTCCTAATAATTCTTTCATCACATTGCAGTGAGAGTACAGGAACTTTGTCCAAAGTACTATTTATTCTACTGAGAATAGAAGCAGGCCTTCTGCATCTTCATAGTTTATGTAGGATATCTGTATTTGCTAGAAAATGCATCATAAATTAATGCTGCATTTTAAAATAAGAGTTAGAAATTATCCAAAAATGACATAATTTAATCAGCATCATCGAAACCTCTTGGCGAATGAAGCCAATACAGTCTTGGGAGTTAAGTAGGGCAGTTTATTAAAACAAATGCAAGTGATCAATTCCAAGCTTTCCCAGTCTCAGCCAGTATACTAGAGCAGGAATAAGCACTGCATAAGGGAACACTTTAATGACAGAATCCTCTTATCTCAGAAACCAAGTAATAAAAATAGTTATTATTGTCTGGATGCAGCTAGCTTAGCCTTGGCATTAAGTACCACAAATAGGAATCTGCCTTTTTAAAGAATGGCTGACTGGTTCAGTGCCACAGAGGCCAGGAGGAAGAAAGCTGCGGCTTTGTTTTGTGCACACCTTCCTACATGGTTCAAAAGGTAAAAGGCAGTAATGATGCTTTTGAAGAATATTTCTTTTACGAACTCCTAACACCAGCTTACTCAAGGCTCGTACTGAGATAGTTACGATGATTATACCTGGTAATGCAAGATTGGTGTGGTCTGTGTTTTAGAAAATTCAGAGTATTTTTATTGAGGAACAAGTGAAAGCATAGGTTTGTTGAATATTGTATGAGAACAAACAAAACTAGTCTGTCTCTGAATTCTGTCTTGATCCTGTGGAAAACCTTGTTTGGGAAATATTTCCAGGCATAGCATAAGCTACCTATTTCTTTCTGATAGATTTCAGAGTGGTGAGTATTGGCTTCTCTGTGGAGAGTCCTCGTAAACTGAGATGTTTAAGCTCTGCTGTTAAGGAATTATGAAAGGAATTGCAGATCAAAAGTTTTTTAAAAGAAACTTTTAGCTGTAGAAATTGGTGTCTTACATAGCACTCGGTCAATTTAGCTTCAGAGAATGTGGCGGGGTTCATGTTTTTTCTCTCATTACTTCAGCCTTTAGATCCCAATTAAGCAAAGTAGTCTAGCACAAGTGTATTGTTATGTAGGCAGTCCTGTTAAAATAATGATGCTCTTTAGATCCTAAGTAAGCACGTGTTTATATACTGTGTTAGTAATGTGGAAGGCTTTACTTGAACAGAGAGGTCAAGAGGTAGTTCTTCAGCTGGAGGTGGTTCTTCTCTCAGAGAGATACAGAAAATAACACTGTAGAGCTATTTAAAATGGTTTTATCCACTCTGCATAATCAAATACTCCTAGCATGTAGTTTATTGTTTTCCACAAAGAGTAGTTGTTACCGTTTTCTCTTCCTCTGACTCTTGTCTCCTTTTGATATACTCAACATATAAGATGGAACATTTTTATTTTGCATGGTGTGAATGTTTCAAAGTACAGGTCAATGGCCGAGGCTGTGGGAAGACAAAGCTCTTTCTGTGCCTCTGATACGTCACTTTGCACTGCTGCTTCTGAGAGATTCAGTTTATCCCTCTCCATGGGATAAACTGAAGATGGGTCATGAGGATTAGCGTGGACAAAGGGAAAAAGTTTGCCTTTGAATTTTGTTTACCAACCTGTCAGCTTTGACCTAGGTCATGGAATCATTCACCTGAGACTTAAAGTCCTCACCAGTGCTGGGCTGGGTTTTTCTGCCCAGTCTGTAAGGAGCTTGACTCCCTTTGTAAGTTCAAACATACTCATGCAGACTGTAATCCCCAGTGTCAGCTCCTTCCTACTGACTGGTTCTGGCTTCAGCCAGACTTTTCTCAAAGAAAAGACAGGGACTTTAGTGAATCTGCACAGTTAAAATTTTGGCTTAAATATGTAGCATTGTTTTCGTATTTCTGAGCTTGGTGATTGTCTGTTTAGAGTCGGATATAGCAGCGGTATCTTAAAATCTACAGTGTCTGTAACGCCCATCTACGTGAACTTTCTGAATCATCATAAGCATTTGATACATTTCTCCAATTGTCTTCCCTTCCAAATACGCTGTTCATATTTTGCTGAAATTGTTCCCTTCCAAGTCTCTTTAGCTTTTTTTAGTCCTTTTCTTTTGTATCCTTTCATTCTACCAGGAAAAAAATAGCCTGCCAAGTTATTAGCACAGTCTAGGTCACATGAAATCACCTTATCGTCAGGACATCTCATATACCTTGTTATGAATAACAGCATTGGCACTGATTCACTTCTTTCATTTAAATGCTGTGGTTCTTGATAACAGAGTTCATGTGATGAGCAGGCTGAGACGTTCAGAATTGCAGATAATCATCCTCTGGCTTCTTTTCACCCTTCTTCTCTCATTTGACAGGGCAAGCCCTACTGCATTCTTCTGAGATGCTAAAGTGATTTTTGTAATACACGAGTCCCTTTGAAATGTATACTTCATTTCTTACAAAACATAATTATCGCTTCATTAGTAAACTGTAGTCATGAGATTTTGCCATGGCTGGCCAGTTAGTACTGGTTTTCGTGTTTGATCATTAACTGAATGTTGTAGTTAGACAAACATTTTGCTGACTTAAATGCCTAAAAATACTTAGAGAAATTCAAAACCGTTAACTGTTTTGGATGACCTTGAGTTTACTAAAAGCATGCTGGGTGCGCTTTTGTAAGAGTCTCGGGGTTTTTTTGCCATGGGGATGGGTAGCTGTATGTGTGTCTACATATTTCTGTTCAAAACATTTGCTCGTGCTTATATAAATAAAATGTTCAGTGATGGGAGGCCATTATTGCAATTGGGTGTTTTTAGAAATTATTTTCATTTATGGTATTAAGTCGCAGAATAACAATACGAACAGTCATACTACTTTTTGGGAAACAGCCCATTTCACGTACTTCATGTAGGCTGTGGGGAAGTTCTTTCACTTCTGCATGTGCTGAAGCTTTTGTTTTATGTGATGAAAATGGTGTCGTTGTGTATTACAGTAAATATGAGTGGCTTCAATTAAGAAGACTTCAAATTAGCAATGACTTAAGTTCCTATTGATCTAAGTGACTTTGGCTTAATTTCAGTCCTTCAGAAGTCGGTAGTTAAAGTGACTTTTACCTTATTCTTACTTTTTTTAAAAAACGAAAACTGGTTTGTGCCAATGGGTAGCTGCTTCTCAGTGATGGAGTTTAATGTTGCTAAGTAGTAATAATAATAATTAATATGTGTGTTGTATCTAATATTTTTATGTAATATATAGGAAAGCTATTATCACTAAGAACTTGTCAACACTATTTGATAATTTGTCTGAAATGAAGTAATGTTGGCAGAAATATTGGCATGACACCCGTCACAGCTTAAGACTATAAAACTATTTGTTTTTAATACAAAATCAGCTCCTGCTTAAATTCCTTTCTGTGTGCCCCATACAAGATTGACAGAGCTACTAATATTTGAAATTTCAGGCATCAGCAGTAGTTGTGTACTGATTCAATCACTTTTATTGTTAGTGTTGACATTTAATGTGATAATTTAAAAACCCCAAGTGAGTAGTATGAGCCAATGACTTCTTCTTGAGCAGGTTTATTTATCAGTGTAGAAACTGTAGATATCTTACAATATACCTTCCAGGATCTGTATTCTCTAAGATCACGTCTGCAAAATTCAAGCTTTTTGGATGCAAATTATTTAACCACATTTTTTGCCTAAGCACTTTTAATGTTCAGTTTAGTTGCTGTGATAATATCGTAGGGAAAATAAGTATTGAATCTCAACTTCTCAGGTTAGAAATTCCATTGTGCATCTTTCTTCTCATACCTTGTTGGCAACACACCTATTGTGTGAAGCTGAGTTTTGATTCTTTGAAGCAAGAAAGAGGTTGTATCTCATGCAGTGTTACATGATATGGATAACACTGGTAATTTTGTCTTTCATGTAGTCATACATATGTATATATAGTATTTGAAAGGGCATCCTTATTAAGCAGAAGAGCGAAGTATGCTGTATAGCTGATAGTTTTCTCATAGAATCCTGTATTTCCATATTTATCCTGTTTATGCTAATCACGCGATTGCTGTATATTCATTTAGCAGATTCTCATTCTGTGCCCGTCGATGTGGCTGTTTAAACTCTGTAGTTTTTATGTCTGAAGATGATCCATAGAAATAAAAACAAGGAATTGTATCAGCAGTATTTCATTACCAAAGCTGAGAGATGTCAGACATAATTACTGAGACTAACATCTGGAGTGGTTTATTGAAGGGAAACCTGCCAGGATTGTTAGCACATACAAAGCAGCATTATCCATATGTATGAAGCTTTGTAACTAGAGCAAGTTGGGTGAGTACTGCAAGTAAAAGGTATAAACCACAACAAAGACAATCTATGAATGTGCCCACTGTGGTGATGTGTTTGAATAAACTGCTCAAAGAAGCTGCATCTCAGAGCTTTCCAAGGTAATGAGTACTGTCCATCCGTAGAAGGTTTTGGCAAAATCCTTGGAATACAGATGATTTGAGCTTGCAATGAAGAATAGGGTTAAATGAAATGTGGGACTCTTCAGCAGAGAAAAGGTCCAAGGCAGCATTTGGTTGCAGAATGAGCTGTTGGGTTTTGTACTCTTATCAGGCCATTCTTAAGATCCATTAACGTTTACTGTAGAAGACAATTTTGGAGTGCTGAGGGTCTTGCTACTGGTTCTCCTGTCTGGAGCTTGAAAGAATGGTTTGGAAGAAGCACGACTTGTATATATTCTTCAGCCTGTCTCTCTTCACATGCACTTTTTCATAGTCTCTCCCTACCAGTGAAATGGGGTCCAACAACTTATGAGTGTTTGATAATTTTAATGGGCATAAAGCCTATCACTTATTTTTATGAATGTAAGGTGCACAGGAAATGTTGAGGTGGGAACTGAGAAGTCACGTTCTATGCACTTGAAAATTTCCTACCACTTTTAAACATTTTCTTCATGAGGTTTCCAGTAATTGATGGGATTTTGTGCAACACAAGGCTTTAGTAGTGGATTCAGGTATAACAAATGCAACCAAAAGTATATGTGTATTGTCTGTGTTGGGAGTTTTATATTGTTTTTTTCTGGTGATGATTTACACTATCAGTGCCCAATAATGTTAATACAATTATTGCCATAAATCCACTGTACCCATCCATGGTTACTTAGCAGTATGTTTTTCTAGCAGGTGCGTTAGAATAATAGGCTAAAAGTTAAGAATACTGGAGGGATAAAATTGTTATTTTAAATAATGTTCCCATGTTCTCTCAGTATTGATTGTGAAGTTTGTATTTTTATCTGGCTTTCTTATACATCTTATTATTGCCGTGCATATTCACTTTCTGGCCTTTTTTCCCCTTATTGTCTGTTAGATGACTCAGTGATTGGCAAAAGGACTTAAAACGTTGATGCCAAATGCGTCTTAACTAGGACATCAAAGACATACCTATGTTCTTGATTTCTGGGTCTTTTCCAGAATAAATTTTATGTGGATTATTTTAAAAGTTTGCAAAAAAAAAAAAAAAAAAAAAGCCAGTGACAAAATGTTCGGCTAGTTCCCGTACCACCTTTTGGTAGGTACTGCAATATGTACTAAGAGGTGTAGAAGAAATACTTCACTGTAAAATGTTTGCTCATGTGAACTTGCAAAATAATCTGCTTTTGAAAAGTGATAAAATTATCTCAATTTATTTTTCAATGAACTGCATAACATATCAATAGGATAATTTGGTATGTTTAAAATGAAATACATTTACTGAGTACAGACCAACTATTTGAACTTAATCCATGTGTTTCCTTAAAAGTTGCTAGGAGTTGCTGGTTGCAGAATAGACAGTCTGTCCTGTTTTCTTAAATAGCTACTGCAAATACTTGTTTACAGATCTGCTCTCAGCAGGAGTTTCGATTCATGCTTAATTATTAAGAACAAATGAGTCCCCAAGGAAATGTCTTGTATTTTGTTACATCTGAAACGAGTTAGAGTGCTGTTGTAGTTACTTTACTCATTTCTTCGTATACCAGCTATAGCCAGTGCACTGGGAACATCAGTATTTTGTTTAGAAACAAATAACGTTTGTTTTTTATTTTTTTCCTCATCTTTGACAGTTTTAAGAAATCAGATAATTCTCAAGGGAGCTTTAATTGTAAAATGTACAGCTTCATTAGAAGACAGTAATAGGCCATTAGTCTAACACCCTACATGTCTGGAGTTAGTATTTTTTATTTAATACAGGCAGGTTAACTACACTGAAAGTCAATAAAATCATAGTGGGTATGGTGCAATCAGTGTTTGTAAATAATCATAGTAACTCCAAATCATATTGAGGATTTTCCCCTTGGGAGGGAGTTACATGTTCTCAATTTTGGAGTTTTCTTTTGGGGATGAGATGAAACCTGATGATTTGAGATGTATGAGAAACCTTCAGTTGTAAGGCATTTGCTCAAATGATGGGTTGCATTTGCTTTCAACATTAAGTGAAAATAAGAGGCCACAGTGGATTTAATCTTGGTGAACTGTAGACTTTGTGAAACTTAGACATAATGTATATGTACAAGATGCGTAAATTAATAGTAGTCATTTATTTTAGAAGTAATAGTGTAATTCATTACATGGATATGTTTGGTTTTCATTTAGATCTGTTTTTCCATAGGAACAAATACTGAAAATATGGTGCTTGATAGTCTCATGGATAAAAATGCAATATTTAATGTCCCAGTTCAGAACTGAAACTTCTATTTAATGAAGCTATGCCAATGCAACAGATTTATGTTGCAAACAAATCTTTCTTGTGCATTTGAAGATCAAGTTAAGCACTTATTTCCTTATATATTGCTGGTTTTTTTCTCAAAAGAAAGTAAGTAGAGCATTTATCACAAAAGCTAAAACACAACCTGAAAACAAACTTATCACTTACGTTTCCAAACAGAATGATGAACATTATTTAAAAGAGCGTGCATCCTCCCTCCCTCCCCAACCCCTTTAATAACCTTCATGTAATCCTTTAATCCTGTAAGCTTTTATCTGGGGCTTTGTATATATTACCAGAGGAACTTTCTTTCATTATAGCATCATCAAAGAATGGATTTCTGATGTTCTGTAGTGCACAAGGAGCATTAAGATTTTTTTTTTTTTTTAAAAACAATTCTTTTCTGTCACTGCTTTGCCTTTTGGAGGTAACAAGTTATTTTCCCTCTGCTTCTGATAATATAATTGAAAGGCTAAGCATTTACAGTTTGGAGGTGTAGTTATAAAAATCTTGCAATTTAATGTTTTTCTGCAAAACTTTCTTAGTGAGGAATCACTTTAAGGTTGATAAGGAATGTCATGTAACTCACTTTATTAATTTATGGTCTAGGAATCTTTCCTTAGTGTATAACAAGCTGACCTTTTGCAAATTGCCGGGACAGGAGGAATAAATGACATTGTTACAATGAAAAATATTTATAAAGTGAGTGTTGCATTTTTAGTTTTGAAGGCTGAAGGTCTGGTCATGTTATTTCCAAACTTTATTAGTGGTTGATACAAAATTAATTTTTTAATGTTTGATTAGTTTCCTTAAAAGCTTGATTGCTATAGAAAAGATTCCATTTAAAACCCCCTACATTTATGTCAGTATTCTGATCTTTATTCAAGACAAATATTTAAGCTATTCAAGCAGTTTTAGTTATTTTAAAGAAAGTGTGTAGATTGTATTTGTATTAGTTAGATTGAAGTTAGCAGTAATGTCCAGTTGTTTTCACTGAACAAACTGCAGATTCCTGTGTTTCTTTTATGCTTTAAAAAGAGAAAAGAGAGTAGGCTTTGTATAAGTTGTCTTGGAAGAGTCTTGGTGTGGGTAAAGTCCATCATTTTTCTAAACATCAGATCATAGATTATTCTTGTACGGAAATCCATATGTTTCGTAGTTATCTCCAGTGACTTAATTACTGGGGAAATGTCTGTATGCAGAAGGACTGTAAATGCCTTTTCCTGGGTTGTTCCTGCATTGACAGCAGGCAGAAGGTGTGGAGGAGCATCTCCGCTTCTCACCTTGCAGATGCTCGTCTTTGGAAAGATTGATTTTGACTTTTTAACTGCCTCTCTCAGGAACATGTATAAAAGTTCTACACCTGTCTGTCTACATGGCAGGTGTTTCTACGTGATTTTGTGGGGAAGAAAGTAGCTGAACTAAGAGAAGGTATAGCTTTCTAGGCTAAATTTGATACATATTTTATGACCATGACTTAAGTGAAACATAACTATCAGTATTTGTGAAACAAATTGGCTTCCGGTTTCTTTATATTAAATTAATCTGTTCTGAAGGACTGCCAATTATAATCAGGCTTCTTTTGAAGAATTTACTGGGGATTACATTTTTAATAGAGCAATTTATTTGGTGAAAACATTTTATGTTATTTGCTTACAATGCTCTTTCCATCGTTTTACTGAAAAATTCTGGCCTAGTGTTTGTCACTGCAAGTGTTCAGCCTATAAATTATTGCAGTGAAATGCAATAAGTATTGAAATAGGCCTGGATTATTCACAATGGGATGAAATTAAATCTTATGTCTCCTGCTTTTGAGAGGAAGGAAAAATGTCCCATTGAGTGTACATACAAAGGAGGAAGAATTTTTATTAAGTCTTAATAAAATTCCCATAATACACTTCACTGTTGATAGTATATTAATCTTAGTTTTAGTTCAAGTTTAAAGTAATAGTAATTAGTTGACGTTGGTGCATTTCAGTGATTGATCATTGCAGATGGAAAAGGTACTTGCTGGTGTTATTCCACCTGTATACTCTTATTTCAAGAGCTCTGTTTGAAAGCTACTTAAAAGAAACTTAACTAGAGCTATACAATTGGAAGTTGGAAAGGAACAAACTTAAAAAAAATTTATTCATTCTAATAATAATAATGATTTTATCTGTCTTCACTCTGTGTGGTAGGTTTCACAAATTCACATATTTCTCTCATAATTTCTGAAAAAATGTTTTTACTATTGTTTTAAGAATTGCTAAATAATTGGTTCGCATGCTTGGCTCTTTTGATCTCCCTTTGCATTCTTAATTTTCCTTCTAAGAAAGAAAGGATCTGAGGACTTATCCTTATTTTTACTTTTAAAGCCAGTATTGTTTTATAAGTACTGGTGTCTGAACTCTAGCAAGAGTTCTGTTATTTAGCAGTCTTGATATGAACTTGCTTATTAAGATCACTGGCTGTCACTTCCAGTAAGCCAGAGTTATCAAAGGATTTATCTTTTATTTATTTATTTATTTTTATAAGACATCTTTCTGTTTCTCCCTCTCCTGTTCTTCAGAGTATATAGGCTAATTCCTTGACATTTAGGAACCTCAGCTACAGGAATTAAGAATAGTTGCTGTCTGTGTTGTTAGGGACAAGGAAGAAATATTGTCCACTCCCCAAATACATAAATAAATCCAAGAGAATCTACCATTTTTATCTCAATGAGAATTCAGCACATTCACTTGTAAAGTGCAGTCCAAGGACTAATCTCAGTAACTAAGTCTGCTGAAATGTGGAAGCTGGATAACAAAGTCTACGTGTTCGTGATCTTGCACGCATGTTGTATAAGAAACTGCTGTGTCTGTTGGATTAAATACAATGTAGATGCAGTAGGATGGAAAGAATGATTTTTCTGTCCCTCTGTTATTCAATCAATCTTGACAATTAAAAAGGCAATCTTGGAAAGGAAACAATTATTGTATATTCTAGGAAGAATTATAATATGCCTAAATGGACATCATTTGCTTATTGACTAGTAATTACTGGAGATGACTGCTAGTGGGGGGAAAAAAAAGCTATCCTTCATATAAAAACTGACAATTTCCTGCACTGGGGGACTTCGTAAATTAATAAGTATCTGAGAAAGCCTGAAGAATCTACAGAACTGTGAGAAGTTGTCGAATAATATGAAGTGATGAAAAGGTCAGGAGAAAGAAAAGGAGAAAACTGTTGCTCTTTGTATTCCTCTACTGTAGGCTAGTGCAAAAAGGGACAGATAAATGCTGTTTAGTCTATCTTGACTGTTACCACAAATCTACTGAAACCAGACAGAACAAGCAGTGAATGCTGTTCATCAATGGGCCATGACCTTTCTGATTTTCAGGGCCTGAAGTGAGAAGTGGTTGGTGCAAACCCAGTAAAAAATTACTTAAAAGAGCTTAGGTGTCCCACCATGGAGCTTTTTTGGGTATTGCTGGACTCTTGTTGGGCGTGCAGGGTCTTCCTAACACATTTGAGGCATTCTCTATGGGACAAGGAGAAAGCCAGGCGTTCCAGGATGGTTGGCAGAATAGGCAGCAGCTTCACTAGCTCACCTTGCCAGGCCTGCTTCAATCTAACCAGCAGGGAAACACTGAATCCCCAAAAGCTTTCAGCAGGTCTTCTGGCATATGTGTCTTCCTAATAGTCCAGAACGTGCTCTTTAATGCAATTGTCTGCTTCCTCTTTTTCTGGTTATGGTTTTTCTCTTGTCTCTTACTGTATAATAGCTTAAAGTTTTTCCCCTTCAGGATAAGTTCTTTTATTGTGAGATTGTAGTGTCATCAGTCATCCTTCTGTCTCCTCGTCTTTGGACTGGTGAGTCTTGCATCCTTTTCCGCACAGTAGTGCATTTTAACAAGAGCATTGGAGAGTGTCTTTCCTCAAGATAATTCAGGGTTTATGTTGTCCAGTAGACTGAGATCTAATCTGTTGGTTTAAAAAACAGGGACAGGGTGCAAGCCTCTTCTGCTGCATTTTGAAAGGTGTCCACTGCAATGTTGTGTGGTGGTCTCTGGGGTGTATGCCAGGCGTGGTCTCCATTACAAATAGCATCTCAGGAGTCTGCAGTTAAAAAATATCTCACTTCTGGATCTCAGTAGCATCTGGCACAAGTTAGACTTGTGGAGAAAGAGTGGCAGGGCTCAGCTCACACCTGATTGTTCAGCTGAGCTTTCAAAAATAATCAAGACTGCTGCAAGGAATCTAATGCGAGCATTTCATACAGCCTGTTTGGGTTCACGGTAGCCTTAGCTCTAGGGAATGTAGAGTTGAAATTCTGTCACTCATTGAATTTAGGCGGTCCAGGATTGGGGGACAGCTAAATAGGGACAATAAATAACAACTGCCTTTCATACTAAAATCTTCAAATTGTACTACACTTAATTGAGGTGTTTAGTTTTGGTTTTTTTTCACCAGTTCATCGTGTCCACACTGCTAGCATAACCTGCTTTCAACTACATGCATAGCCTTTGTCAGCCAAGTAGTACCCAGTGGGACAAAAACGGATGGGTTTACTTAACTGTTTTTCTGTAATGTTTGCGTATAGCAATTTCTTCTGTTTGTTGTTTGAATATTAACCTCTCTAAGGAACAGGAGCTTGTTTAGCCAATAACAATTGGGATTGTGAATCACAGAATCATAGAATGGTTTAGATTGGAAGGGACCTTGCAGATCATCGAGTTCCAACCCCCCCTGCCATAGGCGGGGACACCTCCCACTAGACCAGGTTGCTCAAAGCCCCATCCAGCCTGGCCTTGAACACCTCCAGGGATGGGGCCTCCACAACTTCTCTGGGCAATTTGTTCCAGGGCCTCACCATCCTCATAGCGAAAAATTTCTTCCTAATATCTAATCTAAATCTCCCCTCTTCCAGTCTGAAGCCATTACCCCTCGTCCTGTCACTCTGTGCCCTTGTAAAAAGTCCTTCCCCAGCTCTCCTGTAGGCCCCCTTTAGGTACTGGAAGGCTGCAGTAAGGTCTCCCTGGAGCCTTTTCTTCTCTAGGCTGAACAGCCCCAACTCTCTCAGCCTGTGAAGGAGGGCTGTGTCAGAAAAGTGTGCTTCTATCTGTCCCATGTCAGGTGTGTCTTAAAGGGAGGGTGCTGAGAAAGTTGCAAGAAACTGAAAATAGGATTTTAGACAGGAATAGCACTTTCAACCATAAGTATAGCATCACTGTGGCTGCACTCTGTAATTACAATGTCACTCGAGAATTGCTTACCAATTTTGATGCTTTAAACTATGACAGACTAATTCTGAGAAATGTTATTTTAGTTCTGTGGCACTTGCAGTGGTACACAGCTGCTTGAAATTTCTGAATGTACACTACTTTCTGCTTAGAAATTGGAGACAAAAAGGAACTTCTGAAATGAACTGTCAAGCTGCCTTTAAGGAAGATGATTCAGATCTAACCTTCCACAGTAGGTGGTATCACTGGGGATGAATGAAGAATTCTGCAAGATGTAATGCCATTTCACCAGCAGGAAAACACTTTATATTTAAGATAAAAATGCTTTTTGAAAGCCCCTGGCAGATTCATAGTGTCAATGTAGTTCCTAGGCATTAGGTCTGTATCAGGATAGGAGACACCAGAACAATCTGGGATAATATATTTAAGGAAAACTAGGATGAAGTGAAGGTAATACAGATTGAATTTGTCCCTGAGGTTTTTAGCTCAGAAATCTTGTAAATGTCACATTTTAGTTTTTGCAAACTTTACTTAAAATAAGATTCCTTTTGCTGCAGTGCATGTAACTGTCAGGATGCGTTTGTGAAGCTGTATACCTGTCAGTCAGACTGGATCGCTGAGATTTGACAGAGCTACTGCCTCATGTCTGTACTTTCATAAACTTTTCATAAGTCTTTTCATCAAAGATGGAGAAACTTGCTAGTCTAGCTTTCTCTCCTCCCCCCTCCTTATTCTTTAAACTAGCCATTCTAGTTTGAGTCCTTCTTCCATCTATGTTTGACGAAAACCTACTGTGGAAGGTACCTCAGGCTGGTAGTGTGACTCATATACATAATGCTGTTCTTCAGCTGTGTTAAATTATACCTTACCAACAGTTAAAGTAGATAACCTGTAATCTTTGAAGTGTGTGGCACTTTGTCAAATCACATCTTTTTGTTTTCTTGATTTTGTTTCCGTTTTCATAAGTCTTGGGGGACACATTTAAAGCCTGACTAGATTTTCTTATAGGCTTGTCTTTCCTTGATGTATGATGTACCTCCATAGGTTTCACAGACTTTCTCCTGGCGCACACTAGCTCATCTGAAATCAGAAGTGGTTTCTGTTAATCTTCCAGTACATCTGTCAGACATTGAGTTGTGGAAGTTTACAAATACATACAGAGATACATATGGAGATGTACACTGTCTTTTTCTAAAGAAAACCTCTGTATCATGTTCACTTTATAATTTCCTCCAGATCGAGAAACTTAAGACACTGTACATCTGTGGTTAAATTAAGAACAATCTAGTTGAAGGACATAATTCAAAGTAAACAGAGATGCTTGAAATGCCACACTGGATGAACACGGGTACTGAAATGGCTTGAAGTCAGATACAGTCACATGCAACAGTTATTGCAAGATAAAAAACCCTTTGAAAAAGTAGATAGTATGGATTTTCTTTTTTGAAGCTTAGTGCTCTGGGATTTTGTGGAATATGTTAAAATGGCATACTGTACATTCTAGAAGGCTCTGTGCAGGTGTTGTCAAAGAGCAGATAATTACCAAATGGCTGCTCAAGTGAAGTTTCCTTAGAGAATATTATATTATATTTAGTAATATATTTCTTGTGTATCTTCTTTTGCGAAATTTTTTTTTTAATATGGTTTTCAATATGTGACTTCAATACTAAGTTAGTTCATAGCTCAAAAAAAAAAAATAGCCTATGTCTTTTTGGGGGTTTGATTCATTAGTCTTCCCTCCCCCAAAGTTTTCAGAAAGCGCTAATAAGAAACATTTTTACCAGGTACAGGTTCAGTTACTTCATTTAAAATAGAGGTAGTAGCAAGTGTGTTAGTAGTTACATTACACCTGTACATTTATTGTTGCTCTTAATGTCAAGGGACTTATTCTGAAACATTTTTGGCCTTCAGCTTCTTTATCATAATTGTAGAACGTCATACAGTTCTGATGGAGATGGATTTAGACTATTTATTGACTGGATGTTTTTCATGAAGCATGGGTGATGAACAGAAAGAATGCATTGAAATTCAGTAATGTGCATAATTCATCTATCATAATTTAACAAATGGAAAAGACTAAGACAAGCTGCCATCCATCACAATTATTTAACTGCACTCCAGGGTGAGTTAAATTGTATTAAACAACTTTTGGCTTAACAGATTTGGAGAATTCTATTGAGCGAGTTGCATCTTCTCTATCAGCTTACTGCTACTGTTCAGTGATTTACAGTTTTGACATTTGTTGCAAAACATTTAATTTGAACTAGAGATTTTTTCAAAGCTGTTTGAAAACCAAACTTACATAGATAAAGCATTATATGTGTCTTGCACATAAATAGCAGCATCCAAACCTAAATTGGAAGCAATACTGCTGTAAATCTGAATTGTCCTTTAGAGGTACCTGCTTATTTCCTGGATTAGGTGGTGTGGGGCCAGGGTCTTAAGGGAGCTGATTTTTTAATTTAGGCAGTTGTGCCCAAAGTCAAGGGCAGGTAAATCCCATTGCAGTCCTGAGACTTTTTAACCCCTAGGTTTGACAGGTGCCTCAGTTTCTTTCTTGCCTTGTTGAGATGAATAAACTCTGTTGTAGGATAGTTTAGCCAAACTCAACTTCATCCACATTAATAAAAAAACAAGCTAAATGAAGAAGAAAATCCAGTTAACCAAGTAGTTTCTTTGTACTTTTCTACATATGTGACAATTAGCCTTTTAATCGAATACATGTTGTGTGTTAGGTGAGAAAAAGCTAACAAATTTTTTCTGAATTCCGATACTGTCATGGAGACTATCACAGAAAAGAAATTGTGGCATGCTAATGCTGAATTCCAGGCCTTGGCATGTAATGATTTAGAGCAAGTATGTGCTTCTGGACCATGTCACTGGCTGTGAAGGAGACCACCAAAGATGGGTAGAAATTATTGAGAGGATACAGTGACAGTGATGCTGGTAGTGACTCCACAGAGAGGGCTGCACCCACTGTTGGACACAGCCCAGGTCTACAGTTTAAGGATTGACGTGTTGCAGCGCTGTTGCCAGCTGCAGTTAAATCTTCAGCCTCTGCTCGTCTTAACAGGATGTGAAATATGACAGATTTAAGGACTGTCAGACTTTCTTCTTTAAACTATTGGAATGTGGCTGTCATTGGACCCAGCGCATCAGCCTGGAGATTCTGGCTGTACTGCAGGGCCACATCCTTGGCCACTGGTCAGTATAACTGCATGGGTTGTGATTCAGCAGGGTTACTCTGCTTGTCTTGAAGAAGCTTAGGACCTGCCCCTAGAAATGCTAGAATGAGCAAACTGTTGGGCAAAATACCTGCCCCTGCCTGGGGATTCTGCTGGGAGGCTGTGCTGAGCGCAGATGTTTCTCTTATGGTTTCAAATGAGTTCATACTTTTGAATGTAGTGCTGCGGCTCTTCGTTCACTTTGGCACAAAGTAGAAGTATTTTTGCAAGGCATTTTAGTTAAGGAAAAAAAAAAGGGGGGGGGGGGGGGGCAGAACCACAGCTTGTGGATATTATACTTCCAGTGTTCCTTGGTATACTGACGTAAACTACATAACGTGAAACAAAGCTGTGTTAATTTGAGTTTAATAGTGAAAACTCATCCTCACAAATTTGCTTTGGTGTCAGTTTAGGGTCTTTGCCATACTTACTCTGTTCTTAAGTAACTACTGAATTAACAACATCATAAAGACATGTCTGTGAAATGCTCTTCCGTATTCTTCACAAGTTCTATACTGGTTTCAAAATATCCAGAGAAATCCTTAGGATGTTTCCACATGGTGGAATTTTTACTAAGTCATCATGACGTGCGGAAATCAGACTCCACAACCAAGAAGGTTGTAAAGTAGGTATGTTTTATTCAGCGCTGGGCAGCACAGGGGGTCGTCCCACCAAATTCGTGCGTGCCTAATGTGGCAGCTCGTATCGTATTTATGCAGCAAAGTGTTACATATTCATAAGGTTTCGCAATACGCCTATACATATTAACTATCTATCCTGCTTTGTATGCAAATGAGCCATTTCCGTGATCTCCTCCCCACCGAGCATGCGCAGTTTCTTTTGGTGGTGGTTGTTGAGGGTTGAGAGAATGAAGGCAAACCCACCCTTCTTCATCACCACAAGTGACTCTTTATTCCTGCGTAGGCTCAGTCTCTCTTTTTTCAGACTCCACAACCGCAAGGTCAGTTCCAGCCGGTTTCTTTAGCAAGGCCGGCCATGACTGTTCTGTTCTTCTCTGCAGCTCCCCTCTGCTAGTTCCTGATTAAACGTCTTACACGATGGCCAAGGTTATAATTATAGATATGGCTTAAGCAAGGCAATGGCTACAAGGTTATAGATATATGTTTTGCGTTAAGCATGTTTCTTCCTATTAGCCCTTAAGTGTTAGTTCTCTCTATCAATCAAAACTTTTTTTTTTATGATCTTGTGTTGTATTTCTTCTCTCGTTAAGTGAAATAATATGGTATAAACATAATAGTTTTAAAGCATTGGTTTTTAAAAATTGTTTTTTAACTTCTTTGTGTGTAATTGTTCCTCCTTTTATTTTCTGTCATGAAGAGTCTGAAAGGGATTTAATTCCTAATCCAGTCCTTTTCACTCACCATCCTTAGTCTTTAACACACCATTATTATGCTGAGGAGGTCATATCAATCCTGTGTGAGTTGGGGAGGGGGCAGTTAACTCCTTTTAAGTGTTTTTTCTCCAAAGTTGTTCTTTCTACTGTTGCCCATGCTCCTTGATTCATTAATCTTGTTACTTTCTTGGAGGTACATCTCTGGTGCTTTCTTTCCTGTCATACATGGATACCGCCTCCAAATATTTTCATATATTCCTAAAATAAGATGTGTTCTTTTCTTGCCTTTGCAGAAAACCAGTTTGTATGCTTTCTTCTCCTCCTGCATCAGTTACTGCATCATCTGCTGGTGATCCTTTGTATAGCCCATTTGAAATCCAAAGTCACATTCCCTGCTGTCATGCTAGAATAAGTGTTCTTCATACTGCAGCCTTTCCTTTGACTTTTCTTCACTAAAAGCTTCCTGCTGTTGGCTTTTGTGGATTACCACATCTGTAAATTTGCTTTTGGCTGTGACTGAATCGTTCCTCCCCCTTTTCTTCCCTTCAGCGAGGCTACCTGCTGCTTGTAGCTCCTTGTAGCTGTCTACAGGCTATCTTCCATGCCCCCTAGGCAAGGGACTTCTCCCCCATGCTTATCTTCATTCAAAAAACATCTTCTAACCTGACACTGAGATTATGTGCAAGTAATTAGTCAACTGATGAGGATGAGGGGCAGTGAAAGGCAGCCTAAGATGATACTAATTAGGAG
Organism: Pluvialis apricaria; assembly: GCA_017639485.1. Lineage (NCBI taxonomy): Eukaryota > Metazoa > Chordata > Aves > Charadriiformes > Charadriidae > Pluvialis > Pluvialis apricaria. The sequence continues at coordinate 114,304,746 of CM030008.1, read as the reverse complement.
CTTTTGGCAATGCACTGAAAGATGAACAAAGATGATTACAGAGAGATGGGCCGTAAAGGCAAGGATTTACAGTTTTTAGTAAAGGATTTACAGTACAGAAGCTGTTTTCGATTTACCATCTGTGAGAACTGCTGCAGCAGTGTTAATTTGAGATGTTATCTTGACTCTCTTTTCCTGTAACTTGGAATGATAGTGGTGTTCCCTTTTTAAAATAGTGAAGCCATCTTTGTTGCTTCATTTTTTTTTTGTTTGTCTGTTTAGGTTGGACCTTCACAGGGACTATTGTTTGCTGTAGTATAAAGACCTTGAGATTTCATTCTTGTCAGGTTTGGTGAATGGCTCCACATAGCGCTGAGGATATTGTAACATGTGGATTAGTTCCCTGCAAAGAGAATGCTAGAGTTGGGGCATTGCTGTATATAAACCATAATGTCAACAACAAGCAAGGACATAAGGAGGCTCTAGTGCCTTTGCTTAGCAAGCAAGAATGTGATCAGAGGACAGCTGGGTGAGTGTGCAACATTCCCTCATGTCCTGTAGGCCGTTTCTTCTGTTTTAATATGCTTATCTTGGGAAAATAAAACAAGACAAAGAAACGACCAAAAGAGTGGTGTGATTGATACTCAAGAGGGAAAGGTTGCCATCCAGAGGGACCTTGACAGGCTGGGGAGGTGGGCCCATGTGTACCTCATGAACTTCAACCAAGCCAAGTGCAGGGTTCTGCACATGGGTCAGGGCAGTCCCAAACACAAATACAGGCTGGGCAATGTGTGGATTGAGAGCAGCCCTGTAGAGAAAGACTTGTGGGTATTGGTGGATGAAGAACTGAATATGAGATGGCAATGTGCACTCACAGCCTAGAAAGCCAACTGTATCCTGGGCTACATCAAAAGAAGCATGGCTGGCAGGTCGAGGGAGGTGATTCTGCCCCTCTACTCCGCTCTCGTGAGACCCCCACCTGGAGTACTGCATCCAGCTCTGGGGCCCCCAACATAAGAAGGACATGGACCTGTTGGAGCAGGTCCGGAGGAGGGCCATGAAGATGATCAGAGGGCTGGAGCACCTCTCCTATGAAGACAGGCTGAGAGAGTTGGGGTTGTTCAACCTGGAGAAGAGAAGACTGCGGGGAGACCTTATTGCAGCCTTCCAGTACCTAAAGGGGGCCTACAGGAAAGATGGGGACAGAGTTTGTAGTAGGGCCTAATGCAATAGGACAAGGGGTAATGACTTTAAACTAAAAGAGGGAAGACTTAGGTAGCACATAAGGAAGAAATTTTTTACGATGAAGGTGGTGAAACACTGGCACAGGTTGCCCCAAGAGATGGTAGATGCCCCATCCCTGGAAACATTGAAGGTCAGGTTGGATGGGGCTCTGAGCCACCTGATCTAGTTGAAGATGTCCCTGCTTATTGCAGGGGTGTTGGACTAGATGACCTTTAAAGGCCCCTTCGAACCCAAACTATTCTATGAAAGGCGGGAAGGAGTGGGAGTGACTGAAGATCACTAGCCCTTTGGGAATGAAGAACATATCTACTGCTGAAAATCAGCTGAGGAGGAAAATGACTTTACTATTAGTATTGCACTTACCTTAAATAAGTTTCCAGTGTGCATGAATTTGAAGCTAGACTAAAATATTTCCCTAAAAAATTGGAAGGTAAATATGCTAACCAACAATAAGAAGTACAAATTTTATGTCATTTTGGTTGCTTTTATTTAATTCATGGTTGCTCTCAGGCTTGCCTGAGGTTAGGGGGAGAAAAAAGAGAAAATAAAAACTACCTAAGAATATGTGAAAATATGGCTGAATTTAATATGTGTATAAAATGCAGGACACTGCTCTTGTAAATGAGTCCATTTTCTGCAGAAAGGAGGTCCGCGATTTTGTAGTACTCTCACAACTGTGGAGAAACAGAGGTGCATTTTGTCAACTATGGTTTAAATTTTACATCTATAAAATAACCTTTAAGCAATAGGAAATATTAAACACAATGAAACTGGCCATTCATTGTGCAACAACTAGTCTCAATTTTAGAGAACAAAAGCTTATTATAAATTTTTCTCTAGAAAGTTCTCATGCAGAGAATTTCCTGTTTCCATGAATGTTTTAGTCCTTTATTTACTTTTGCTGAGCTCTGTTTCAGTAGCCCCATTGTTTGCAAATCAATGCCTTTCTGAATAAAATACTGTATTTCCCAGAACACTGCTAATGATTTCATACCACAGGTGAGTTATACTGCAGATTTTTTTTCCCTTGCGAATAAAAAGTGTGTGTGAAAGGTGTGTGTTTGTGAAGTTCTTAAAAGTTTCAGTCCAGCTTTGTGGTTACTTGAAAAGTCAGTGACTTCACTGACAGGATGTTTTCTGTTACAGGTGATTGTTTTACATCACTGCTCTGAGTGTATGGCTATGTGTGTTATTTTCATGAAACATTTTTGACGGGTAGGTTCTATGTAAAAATATCTTCATTATTGTTTCTATGTTTAAGCCTTTTTTTATTTTTTTTTTTCTTTTACTCCTCCGGGGAGTATAGACCTGGTAAAGACTTTCCCTGCTTCACAATTCAGAACTTTTTTTTAGATTAGGAATTGCCCAGTACTGTCCTTACTACTATTGTTAGCAATTTACTTACTAGCATCATAAAACCGCATAAGTATATTGGTGTGTTTGTTCATCATGAGAATAAGACATTTCTTTCCAACAATTTATAGGTGCTTACTTCTGCTTCCAGAAGTAATGTGAATTTGGAAGTAGTAGAGGAAGAGATAGTCAAATTTATATGCAGAATGTTACTAACTGCAATAATAGAATTGTTTGGTTTGTCCTTGTTTAGAAGGGAGGAAAAGTAAAATAGCTTATAAAAATGGGGGGGAAGTGGGGGAAGAGGGGAAGGAGAAATGGGTAGCTGTGTGCATTAAAAAAAAATTAGGAATTGTTTAAAATTGCTAAGACAAAGCATTAAAAGGGTGAATGGGGTAACTGAGTAATCATAAGTCTGTCAAGCAGATATTAATACGGTGCAAAATAATAGAATGGCTGCCTGGGAGTCAACTGTGTTACGTACCTTTAATTCTTCATTAACTAATTTCAGTCAACACGGTTATGGGGAAATGGATCTTTTCTCAAGAGACTGTGATGTTTTGAGAGAACAAGTTTGACTTTTCAAAGATATGTGACGTTTAATATTTGTAAAGTGTTCGATTTGGTGCCATGTGACCTTGATTTAGAAATTGAAACGATAAAGAATTATTAGCATACATCAGCTGTGTTTTAAAAAATGGCTCATAGGTTTCAATAACATAATTGTAGTCAGTAATCAATGTGAAGTATGTGGAGGTCCTCTGAGGATTAATTTTAGATCTGACAGTGTTTAACCTTTTTATTAGTGATGAGGAAGAAATACAGAGTCATTACTGATAAAAGCATGCAGATGACAACAGGGCTAGTGCCATGGTAAGCAGTGATCAGAGGAGAGCTGAGCAATCTTGAAAGCTGGAGTGCAAGAAAGCACTGTATGTTTTGACACAGAAATGAAGACATGTCTCTAGCCTAAAGAAACACTATCAAGGAAACAGGGATTGAATAAGACTTGGAAGGCATGTTTTTTGATGTCTGATTAGAAGTATCTGAAACAGGAGGCATACTTGGCATTATTACAATGTCATTGGAATACTTGATCTAGCTCATGCAGCATCGCAACTCATGAATGATAACAAACTCAAGGGAGCTCAGAAGAACTATGTTGAACCATTAAGTGTTTGGAAGCACACCTTTGAAATTCCTTAAATCTGCCACTAGAATATATTCGATAAATTAAATTTGCAATATTTGATCTGGGTTTGCAAGCATGCTGTAGAGAAATGCTGTTTAATAATTGAGGGGACCCACAGAGTAGCAGGCCACCAGTAAAACACGCCTGAATGACTAGACAAATTTAAGCTAAGAATTAGGTGAATTCATATTTTGGAAACACGTAAGTGTTGAAGTGGACGTTCCTTTGCTATCTGTGGTCTTGATGGAACGCACCCATGAGTTCTGAGAGGGAGCTGGCTGATGTCATTGCAAGGCCATTTTTCATAATCTTTCAAAGATCATGGCAGTTGGGAGAAGTGCCTGAGAACTGGAGGAAAGCAAATGTCACTCCTATCTTCAAAGAGGGCAAGTAAGAGGTTCAGGAAACTACAGGCAGGTCAGCCTCACCTCAGTCCTTGGGGAGGTGATGTAGCAACTAATTCTGAAAACAATTTCCAGGCATATAAAGGACAAGAAGTTCATCAGAAGCAGTCAGCACAAATTCCCCAAGGGGAAGGAACCAACTTGATAACCTGCTATGATGAAACGACTGGCTTGGGAGATGAGGAGAGAACACTGCATATTGTCTAACCTTGATTACAGTAAGGCTTTTGACACCCTCCCCCATAAGTTCCTCACAGAGAAGTTGACCAGGTATGGGCTGGATGAGCAGATGGTGGGGTGGGTAGAAAACTAAACAGCCGGGCCCAGAGGGTGATGATCAGTGGCACAAAGTCCAGTTGGAGGCCGGCGACTGGTGGTGTACCTGAGGGGTCTATACTGGGTGCAGTGGTATTCAACATCTTCATTAATGATCTGGATGATGGAGCAGAGTGCACCCTCAGCAAGTTTGCAGATGACACAAAGCTGGGAGGGCTGGTTGATACACCAGAGGGTCATGCAACAAGGGAAAGTGTAAAGTCCTGCACCTGGGGAGGAACAACCCCAGGCACCAGTACAGGCTGGGGGCTGTCCAGCTGGAGAGCAGCTTTGCAGAAAAGGCCCTTAGGGTCCTGGTGGACACCAGATTGACCATAAGACAACAATGTGCCCTTGCAGCAAAGAAGGCCAATGGTATCCTGGGCTGCATTTGGAGTAGTGTTGCCAGCAGGTCGAGGGAGGTGATCCTCCCCCTCTGCTCAGCACTGGTGAGGCCACAGCTGGAGTGCTGGGTCCAGTTCTGGGTTCCCCATTATAAAAGATACATGGACATACTGGAGAGAGCACAGTGAAGGGCCACGAAGGTGATGAAGGGACTGGAGCGTCTCTCCTATGAGGAAAGGCTGAGAAAGCTGGGACTGCTCAGTCTGGAGAAGCGAAGGCTCAGAGGGTATCTTATTGATGTATGCAAATAACTGAAGGGAGGGTGGAAAGAGGACAGAGCCAGACTCTTGTCAGTGGTGCCCAGTGACAGGACTAGAGGTGATAGGCACAACCTGAAACACAGGAGGTTCCCTCTGAACATCAGGAAACAGTTTTACCCTGTGAGGGTGACTGAGCACTGGCACAGGCTGCCCAGGGAGATTGTGAAGCCTCCAACCTTGGAGATACTCAGAAACCATTTGGATATTGTCCTGGGCAACTGGCTCTGGGTTACCCTGCTTGAGCAGGGGGGTTGGACCACATGATCTCCATCCTTGGGGATAGTAAAAAGCTATCTGGAGGTCATCCTGAGCAGCCTGATCTAGGTCAGCGATCTCCAAACTTTTGATCATGCACCCCTATCAGTAAAAAATTTTTGACCATGCACTCCCAATATGTGCATAGTTATTTATAATTGATATAAACATACTACCATACAAATATAATTAGTACAATTAAAACATACACTGAAAAAGAAATTTAAAAATTATGATATAAAAATAAAATAAACAATATTTTTAAATTTTATTTTAGTACATTTTTGTTCTTGTTAAAATATTGCTATTAATACATTTTTTAGGGACAGCTACGTGATTGAATATGCTTTATTACTTTTTAAAGTCTTGATTTAACAGTTTATGTTACAGCAACTTGAAGGTCTGTTTTTAAGTTCAGTTTATTTCAATCTTAATAATTTCAAATTTTTTTGGCTGAGTTCTTGTAAGATCTGGTTACGTTGTCACTGCTGTTACCTCGTAATGTGGCAGACAAAGAGCTCTTACTAAGCAGAAATATCACCTCTGCCATTTTCTTCTTGTTTTTACTCCTGTTATTAGTATCATCATTAGACTTTGGTTTCTTTGCAGGATTTTTTTTAAGGTAATGGTCCATTTTGTGAGGGTTACTTTATTTAAAACTAGATAATATCCATAAATCAATATAACCAGGGACACTTGAACTGCAATACGTTGCAATTTATTTAAACCAAATGATCAAGTGAGGGCGTCACTGTCACACCTTCTGCGTTGTGGAGCAGCCAGACTTCCCCCAGAAAGACGTGACTGTCTGCTGTACAGACCAACTGAGAGTGCCAATGTCCAGGTGTATATTAAATATTAATAAATCTTAATTTCTTTCTTATTTTTAAGTTTAAAAAAAAAGGAGAAGTTCTAATATTTTCTTCCCACACCCCAAAGGATTGTCTTTCACGCACCCCACTTTGGGGACTACCACTATAGGTTGTCCATGTTTGGGGTGGGGGACACAAGATGACCTCCAGAGATCCCTTCCAACATCAACCCTTCTGTGACTCTGTGACTGAAGAATCTAAAAATGCTGAGAAGTAATTTTACAAATACATTTAAGTGACATGTTTGAGATGGTGTTATGGTGAAACTGGATTATTCTGTCCAAATGCCTCTTCCAGAGAGGAGGACAAACCACAAGAGGACACAATAGCTGTGGATGCATAGTCTTCAAATTAATACCAGGAGGCGATTCTAGGGGAGCCATCACGCTTCCACACCTGAAGCTGAAAAGAGAACTGTCTTGCTAGTTTATTGGAGCAGTATTTTGCAGGACTGTAAAAAGTGAGGAATGTTTGCTGAAGTGAGAAAGATTCAACTAATCATCAGGATCTGTACAGCACCAATAGAGAGGGGGAGGGAGCGAGAGAGGCCTTTTGTGTAGTAATTTAAAAAAAAAAAAAAAAAAAAAAAAAAACAAAAGAAAACCCATCAAAAAATGACTCTACCTCCAGGTTCTAAGTGTTAAATATTATGGAAAAAAAATCCATGCAAACCACACTTACTTACTTACTGTGTTAAACCCTTCTTCTAGTGTGTTTTTAACTCTAACAAATAATATTTTGCTTTCCCAAGCTGTTTAGTTGTGGGCTGTCACCCTTGGCTCCAAAGGGAGAGGAGGAACTGCAAGGTGTGAATAGGTCAGGCTGGCTGAGAGTGGGATGGGGGACTGTAGTCTGTGATTTGACATGACAGTAGGAGAAATATCAAATTCCACCCCTGAAGAGAGTTGAGAGGTAAGACCTGAAATGGTGCTCACATAGATTATTAAAGAAGAGAATGCAGTTAGCTCAGCAACTCTGACATCTCTGTGATTTAAAATGTTTAAAATCTGTGATTGTATATGTCACTAAAAGATATGCTCTGGTTCAGGCAGGAATTAATTACTTTAAGTCCTGAGGTCTGTGCTGTACATTGGGTTAGACTGGGTGATGACAGATTAATGTATGAATATCTCGCATCGACTTGAAATATTCTTGCATTTGGACTGCATTGACACTTGACACACAATTCTTAGCACCCACTGAAGTCTTCAGACCTATCGGCTACCTCAAAAAAAAAAAAAAGGCCAAACATAACTTTTATTAAGATTTTTAAACATTTAAGTAAGATCCATTTAAATGAGAAGAAAATTGCCCCAAAAGCTCAACTGTTCATTGTTTTCTTTGTAAGTAATTAAAAGGCAAACTATGAAAGGTACTTGAAATTACATGTTAAAATATATCTGTATGCGCTGTATATTATAGGTATACGATATTACTAAAATACTATAATAAAAAGTGGGTACTTTCAAGTAATTAAGCCAAAAACTCTGAGCTAGTCTAACTTGTCATAAATCAGTTCTAATCTATACTGTTTGAAGCATAAAGCATGTAGATTTTATTAGATTATCCTGTCCCAAAGTGAATTTTGGCAACTGAGAGGGCAAGAGCTTCCCAACTTAGTAACGTGATGGGATCCCAGGAGCATCAGACCCTTTTCACAAAGGATCAGAATTGCTTATCCCAGTGTTGTGACCTGGACAAAACATCTCTTTTATCAGGCATGGAGCAGGAACTAGTAGGAAAAAAAATAAAATATAATTTGAATCAACCTGACAATCTTTGGACTTGCTAGTTCTTAGGTACTGCAGTCACTCACACACAGACCTGAAATGGTTTCTACAAGACTAGAAAGTGTGAAGCTCTGTGTGGCCTCGATTTGTCTTTGCATTGTGGTGTGACATTTAAGTGAGTTTACTACTGACTTAATCCTCTTATAGGCAAGAATTGGAGGTAATTATTTTATCCGGGTAATGTAGTGATAGTGCCCTGTTGTGTTACGTGGGAGATTCAAGAGTTCGCTCCTTGGGTCATATAAGCTTGGGCACATCAGTGTTGCAGCAGTAGTGGTTTTAATACTGTCATTGTATAGTTGATCAGACCTTGTGAAAATGTCAGAGGCTTCTAAAATTAATTATTTCTCCTCCTTCTGGGAGGAAGTTATAGATGTGATGAATGAAAGAAAGTATAATTTATTGCAAGAGATAATGACTAAAAATGAGGAAAAAAAAAAGTCGTAGCTAACTACATTTAAAAATAGAAAGTTATTTATACCTGTAGCACAGTGAAAACCTGTTGTGCTGACTGAATTTAACAAGCAGACCTGGGATTCAGCTTTGGCGCTGCTAACGACTGGAGGCGTTATTGATGTAGTGAACTAATTACCCGTGTGATGAAGTTGCCTGCTGGAGGTTTTTGACTGCTTCATCACTGTGGCACCTCCTACAGGTTAATTCATTGAGCAGCACAGGTAAAAAACCTCTAGATGGAGGTCCTGCTCCCTTCATCCAGGTACAAAGAGTTGTACTGACAGCAGTAACTAAACCGAGATGAATATTTTCCTGAATTATTGATCGAGTAGCTAGAGCTGTATCATAGAACTAAATGGTTTGGGATGCATCTGTAACAGTTCATAGTCACTGCATGGGAAAATGCATGCACAGTAACTTTATAAAAGCAAAACAAAATGAGTAACAGCCTTTATCATGTGAAGGAAAGCCCACAGATTAAATGCAGCAGAAAATCTGGTGATTTAAAAAAGGGGAAAAAAAAAAAAGAGTGGGGGAATTTTTTATTAGCAGGCAGGGAAGGGGCTGCACGGAATTCAACATCTATTTGAGTTCTTTCTATGTATAATATTCTTTTATAACATTTGTTCTCAAATGTCTCAGTGCACATGTTAAAATTCAGAACACAAATGGCTCATTTAATTAGATGATAAACTATTTCACTTAGAATTTATAGGGAAAAATACCATTTGTAAGATAGTCTAATAACAAATGGAATGAATACCAATGTGTCCTGTCTATTTTTTCATTTGCTTTATCATTGATGAAGTAGAATATAAAAGTCTAGATTTCGACGGAATGTATTGAAGTTTCATATATTGGGTAGAAGAAATATAAAATCCATCTTAACATTATTAGGTCTATGAAAATATTTTAACGTTGCGGAATCCTTTATACAGACATGTTTAGTGGTTTGTTGTTGTTTTTTTTTGTTTGTTTGTGTTTTTAATTGTGGTATAGCTGAAGAGCCTCTGAGACGAGCAAAGCTAACCCTGCCTTTGTTCTTTACTTAAAGCTAGAAGTGTGTTGTAAATAGTCTGGATTTCTCATCCAAGCTTAATATGCTGTTATCTAACAGGATGCACTAAGTGTTCTGTAACAACTGCAGAACTCATCAAGCAAATGGAAAGATTAGCCCTGAAATCAAGCTTCAAACTTTTATTTTCTCACAATCAATAGGCAAGTAATGCACATTGGATTTACAATGATATTGAGATTGACTGCTTAAATCCTTTTTAAAGTTCAAAGCTGGAAACAGATTGTGTGTACAAGCAATCCACAGTAGAGTTTCTAAGTAGGGGCTTGTGATAAATAAGTGAAATTGGGTTTGACTGAAATGGCCCATCAGTCCCACATGGGTTTAGCAGGAAGATTTCAGGCTCAAAAAGACAGGGGTTTGGAGGAGCATCAAGCATTGGTTTCACATCACCTGAGATTGCTTTGTGGAGTCCGTCTTCTGGGAGACGTAAAGACAAGAGGCTCATTAAAAATGAGCAGCACCAGGGAGAATGATTGAGCTTCAAGTACACTTTTTTAGCTTGAAGAGTTTAAAGGTGAAGATAAATTTTAAAAGCTCAGCTGGCAGATGGGAATAATGCCGTCACGTTTCTCAATGAAATCCCTTAATATATAGATAAATAGGATATTATAGGTGTTTTTTTAACAACAGCAGAAAAAAATAAATAAACCCAAACCCAAAAAACTTACTCAGCTCAGAATGTCCCAGTAGTTGGATGAAATGTTAGTTAATCCCTCAGCTATCAAAATTGGATTTGATAAAACAGGTTGTCTTCAGTCCTGCTAGCTGATAACTTCAGAGGCAGTATTAACTGTCTGTAAAAGTTGTGGATGCTGGGGAAGCAATGAGTCTTGGGGCTTGCTTTGAGAATATTCTATGCTGTACTGGCAATCCAGATGTGGTGTCTCAAAGTTTGCTGTGGGTTCATCATCTTAGAGCTGACTCTTACCTTTTCCAAGACTGTGAACTACTTTTCATTGTTGTATTTATTGGCCTTAGAAAAACATGATGATACTGAGCTTTAAAATCAGAATTTAGCTTCTTATTTGCTTCTTATAAGCTCTGATATAATCTGTGCTGTTAACAGATACAGTCGTAGTAGTTACACAGTAGTTAAAGTAATTGAAAATATCACAGGTTTTGATTATTCTATGACAGCATGAAGGTTGTTTGTCAATGTCTGTCCCTTTACCTAAGGCTTTAAGGCAAGGAATGAACAAAGCATCTTTAACCTTTGAAGTAACACTGCTCAGTCAGAGCAAGTGTTCTTTAACTCAATCTGAATTGTAAATGTATGTGATAAATGTGTTGAAGCAACATAGTCTCTTTCTCATAGTCTCATAGCATGAAATGCAGCTGAAAGCTGGTTTGTTTTGTGAAAACGCATATGACTCTTGGCACGACCGTAGACAAAAGCACAGTGGCTGCTTACTGTGTTGCTTATTCTTGTCTTTGTTCGCATCCATTCATTCGTGCACATCCATTACAACGTGGGGAAAAACTTTTGGGGGGATAATTGAATAGCACAATTTCTAACTAAGCGTGAAGATACTGGCTTTTAGTAATTTTAAGGAAAAAGTGCTGTTTTTCAAAACTACTAAGAAGTACCTTAAGTGAAAATCTGGGTACACTGGGATCAGGAACTTAATGGCTCTGTGAGCTGAATGGCTGGCAGTGTTGGCTGTGGGAAAGGTGGTTTGACTGTCTTTTATTAGGCTGTATTTTGCCAGAGCCCTAAAATGGATGTAGCATGAAAAGGTTTGTCCTCATGACAAACTGAAAATCTAATACAGTGTTTCCTGAACAGATGTTAGAGAAATGGTCTGGTGTGGTCTCATAATCAGAGTCTTGATGACTGTATGTTTCTTAGGTTACACGGTGTTTTAAATAAAGTGTCGGGGTGAGCAGACCCTTTATTATGATGGATTTCGGCTGTGAGGCATGCATTTCAATCTCTTCCTCCGAGCTTTGGGGGAAAAAAAAAACCCCAGCTGAATATCCCCATCCTGTTTTTTCCTTCCTTTTGAACTGCGTTTTATTTCATCTCAGATTTTCCAGTGTATACATGTATTTCTTGAATACAACCTGTGCAGTTTTGTATTGTTTCCCACTTGTACAGTTTTGTATTGTTTCCCAAATGCCTTCCCCTGCTCTTCTCCCCCTCCCCTGGACAAATCTTTCTGGGGCAGATTTACTGTACTGTATTTTGATGGTATTCGAAGATGCTAGGGTACTCAGGTGAGGTGAAATGAAAAGCAGTAAGCAGTTTTTAGGATAATCAATTCAAAAAGTGGAATTAATATGAAGCTACTGAAAGCAGACAGCTGTCTTCTTTTCTTTTGTTTAAATTTGCCTGTCTTCAACAGATCAGCACAACTGCTCACATCCCTCTTAAATACCATATTGAGAGATTAATGGTGAGTGATTCTTGAGCTTACCCTTTGTCAGGGCAGCACTTTACCTAAGGAAACAGTTTAGGATTTTGCCTCTAGGCCTTGGTAGCTCTATAGGAGCAAATGAAACCAGGACAAAAAAAAAAAATAAATCAAAATGAGTAATTTCTTACTACGTTTAGATGTTTTCTTTTTAATTCCAGCTGCACATGCTTGGGCATATTTTGGTGATAGCTGTCCTCAGTGAACTGAAAGGAGAACTGAAGGTAAAATTGCAATAAAATCCCAAGTGAGGAAAGGATAGAGACATTCTACTTAAATAAATAGGGGCAGCTTCCGTTACCAACATAAGAAATCACAAATAGATGCTGAGTGGAAAAGAGGTACCTATGGTATGTATTTTGTCCCTCAGCTGAACGAAGGGTGAAGTGCTGCAGGCTACTGCTTCAAAGTCGCAACTGGTTAATGTATCGTCCAGGAGCTAGACTGAAAATTATCCTCTTTCGTTTCTTCCCTAGGAAAGAGTACAGGAAACATTCTCGTGTGTTTTACTGTAGTTTTTCAAAACAGAGGTGTCATTTCAAGTCCTTTAAGAGGTACTGCGTGTTAACTTGTCAAAAGAAATTATACCCAATTGTTACCTGCTGCAACACGTACATCTGTTTCCAGCCCTCCCAATATGTCCTTAGTAGTCTCCATTTCAAATAATTGGGGAAAAAAATGCCTCTCCCACATCTCTGTTCTGTAGCATCTGCTTTCTTTGCCGACCAAGATGATTGAGTGCTTTTACACATTTAATAAAGGGGTTTTGTGGACTCCTGGGTGGTAGCTATAAAAATAAATTAAGTGAATCCTGTGATATAAACTATGAAAGAGGTGTTCGGTTGCATTTTTGTTTTTCTCTGGAGGCTTATTCCACTGCCAGAATATCTTTTGAATTTTTAATTCTGTTTTAAGTATGTGAAAATAAGGTTCCTTTTATTAGTTATTTGTAGGTCAAAGCTCTATGTCAAAATGTTTTAGGCAGTTTATACAAGAGACTTCTGCATTTTGAAGCACGGTTTTGTCATGTATTTATGATAAACAAGATACAAAACGTATGGGAAATCTGCCTTTTATTTATTCATTTTTGTAGTGGTTTTGACCACAGTCCATCATTTCGGCGGGTTGAGTCAGCTCAAAAACACATGTACATCACTCGTCTCCCTTTTGCAACTGGTATGCCCAATGTCATCTTTCTAATAAGCTGTATACATCTGTAGGTTAAATATATGTTACAAATTGAACCTCTAGTTGTTCTTGAAAAGTCATTCCAAAGTACTTACCATATGGAGATATTTTTTTTTCTTATAAGGCTTTCTTTCAAAAAAGTTATCATAACTATTTATTACATTTATAAAGTGATTTCCCTGATATGGAACTCGATTTAAGCATTAAATTAATAATTAAAAAGGTGCAGCGATATGTATACAAAAATAAATGAAAACTAAAAAAAAAACCCCAAAACAAAAAAACACACAGACCACCACCACTAAAATTTATCCATAGCAGCTATTTGTACAAGGAATGTCTCTGTTAGTATTAACTTGTGTTGGATTGGCAGGCCAGCTAATAGTTTTAACACCCAGCATGATACCCTGCCCTATTACTAAAGCATAAAATCCAGATGACTTTTGCAAGTAGGCTTCTTTTAATAATACCTTTCAAAATAGCGTTTCCTAAATACGTTTCTACATAATCCTATGCTTTCTTTATTGGACTGAATACTTGAATATTTCTTTTGGTAGACATGTTCTAATTAATGACAGCTGCAGCAGGGATGTAATTTGTGTATGTAAGCATACATGTGCACTTGCCCATATCTTCTATGCCATACATTAAGAAAAGCTATCAGTAATATTGCAAAATCAAACACCTGGCATTAAAAAATGCCAGAAATAAGTTTGCTAACAGAATATTAATGTGCACCCGTTTTCCCATGGGCCTCATAAATATTCACTGATGAAAAAATGACACAAATGTATGGATATTATTTGGTTACACGAGGTGGGTGATATTTATTTTAGGAGCCCTTATTCAATGTCTTGTCTTTTATCCTTGGTGAGTGGTGTCTGTCCCGTGTCTTGGTATCTAAAAGGAGTTTAAATGCACATTTTGAGAGGGAGCTCTCCTTTTTTTCAGGGCTTTTCACTGCAGTCCAGGAACCCAAATTTTGACTTCTTCTCAGTATCTATTAGGCAAGTGTAATTTTTTAGAAAACATTTTGTTTGCCTAAAGTGGAACAGGTTTCTAGGGAAAATTAGAACTGACAGATGGGTCTTCCATAAAATGTAACTTTGTTACAGTGTCCCCTGTCACCAAAACTGAAACGGTTTTGGAGACATTTGTGTTGACTCAGTTTCTGTCAGGTAAGTGGAGGAAAAACAGAGAGAATGTTTTATGAACATGCAGTGAGCTTTTGAAGTCTCATAAATAACAGCTTTAGATTTTTATCCAAAACGATTTTTTTCTGTATACTGTCACCACCTGTGATACTGCTGGAATTGGGACTGTGAATTCCGAACTCTCTAGCATTCCCTGACAAACTTTTCCACGTATCTTAGCACATTTTTGTATCATTTTCTATCTGTTATTGTCCCTTACAGCCAGAATCAATATATGGCCTTTCTTAGTTGCAAAATACATCCTTTTACCCCATCATCTTTGCTCTGGCTCATGAGATTTTTCCAGATAATTCTTTCATCCTCTACCTTTTTCACAACCCTTTCTGAGCACAGCCGCAATCGGAGAAGTTCTTTAATTGTAGAATCTGTTTCCTCTTGCTCTTCTCCCTCACCCCCGCGCATATGCAGACTTGACAAAATGTAGATACTGTTTTAAATTAGATCGACTTTATGCAGCACATGGTTTTTCAGGCTCCCTGACCAGTAATGTAGATTAAAGTATTATTTTACAGCTCTGAACACTCACTTCTAGTATAAATCAAAAACTTGGTGCATTTGGAGAGAAAATAAATGTTCCATTTTAAAACAGACTACGCACTGTCGAAAGCTCACTTGTAAAGCCTGGGTAAGAATTTTTGGTGTGTGTTATGTCACTGCAGATATGTGGCAGCTCTGCCTGCACTTTGGAGGCACACAGAGAAAGAAGAGTTTCTTTTGCTAGCTATCTCTGAGCTAGCGTGTCTGGAGAGTCCTTCTAACATGTAATGCTGTAACACCTTTGAAAGGGCACGTAGAGCCTTTTTTGCTGAGAATCTACACACAAAGCAGAATCCAGGCAGGCCATTATGTCCAGTTTCTGATACGTACTTTAAACCGTCCGTTTATGTTGCTGTAGTTAGTTTACTTGAAGCTTTATCGGCTCAGCCATTTACTGATTTCAGAGAGGTGAACAGTGTTGTATTAGACAATTTTTGTCATCACCCTGTATTTAATAAAAGGTATACAGCAGATCAGACCAGACCAGACAGCATTTTAATTTTTTTACATTAAAAATTGACCATTGATTCCCAGTTCTGCTTTCTCTGTCAGCCAGTTTATAGTTGGCAATGGCTTTCTGTTTTCCACTTTGACTTCTTACCTGTCCCCAAAGGAGTAGTTATGTATTCTCTGATTAGATGGTTTGCCAGTTTAGGGGCTCAGGGTCCCGTTTTCCTAATGCTGTGTTTCTCAGATCATTTTGTAATTGCAATGAGGGTGTCTGCATAGGATGATGGTCCCAAAACCTAAAACTTTAAAAATGTAAAAGGAAGCACAAGGCAGCATGGTAATGCTGCCTCATTGTCCTGAGCACTGACCCTTGGGGATGAAAGTTGACTCATTCACAGTCTAGTCAAGCTTAACAATTGCAGTTTGTCACAGTTTTCAGTTATTTCAATTTTTAATTTGCCTTGATATGTTGTCCTGGTGAGGTGCTTGGTCCATTGCTGTTGAATGCAGGGATGTTCATGAGGACAGGAGGGAATGTGGCTTTGTGAGGCTTGGTATATTTTTGGTTTAGGCAGAGGCTCCTTTTTTTTCATAGACAAAAAGAAGAGATCCATTGCCTAATAGGAGATTAATCTTTCACTGCATTATAAAAGCCCTCTGATACCACACATGATCTAGACACCTAGCTTTCAGATCAGTTATCAAAACATTTGTTTCTGTTTCAAGAATAGCTACGTTGCACTTAATCAAGATAAACGCATTTCTAGTATGAAACTAAAAATAGAGAGACAACGGAATTTAGAATACTTTTTAAATGGAAGAAAGAATACTACTAATAAAATGTAGGACTCGGTAAACTCATCTTCTGGGTTCATGTATTCTGCAACAGAATTCATGGTACTATGGCAGACCAGAAACTACAGAGTTTTGTTGTAAAGAAAAAAAATGTATTTTATTGCAAAGCAGGGCCCTTGTATCAGTTCTAGTATGCACGTATGTTCCCTGCCAATGCTAGCATCGATACTTGTAAGCATTACAAGTTTCAGCAGTTGTACATTTAGCAGCAAATTTTTGATAGAAAGTACGTATTGATCTGAGACCTTTGCAGTATATAAGACCAACAAAAATAAAGCAATGTCCAGTGTAACTTGGACTTTTTTCTATGTTAGTTTTTGTCATGTGACCAATTTTGTCTTTTATTATCCTAATTTTTGTTAAGGTTTTCTTGGAGAATACTTCATAACAGATGTCATAGTTATAGTCTGTAACACACAGAATACTTTGAATAAAACTTTATTCACGTTAGGAAAAATATAGTGTATTCTTTATCCCATTTACTTTAGTTAGTTGCTTTCATCTTAAATTATATTCCTTGTTTAAGCTCATAAATTTTTGAAGATCTGAAGTAATTTAACCAAATAAAAATAGAAACATGCAAAAAGGACTACATTTGGACAATGACATAGTTATACTGAAGTGGATTCATGATGGTTAAATGGATAATTGCAGTTGAAAGAACTATAGGCTGTAATAGACTGTGTTGCGTCTTGTGCATTTGTCAATTCAATTCCTCTTAGAAATCCAAAAATATCTATAAAATGTAGCATAAGCCAAAGAATCTTAATGGGATATGTATCTCCTGTTTTACCTATAAATATTTCAGTCAGCACAGAACTCATCCTTTAAAATACAGTTTGGCTATCCAAACTGTAATGCTAGTATAACAGGCTGGGAAATTGCTTTGCCTGATTAAACTATATAGCAGACAACAAGTATTTTGATTGTTATTATAAATTCTAATAGCAGAAATGGGCGGAATTTCTCAAGTGTGCTAGTTGTTTTAAACAACTGCCTGTCTTGGCAGTGGCTTGTGTTTCAAAACTGTGCAAGGATGGGAGACATTAAAGACCACTGATAATTTTTCATGTTTTACTAGCCCTTGCTGATATAACTTTTTATGAAGTGGAAACCTTGTACAGTAACAGCATCGTGACTAGAAAATAGGCAAAGCGCTGCAGAAGAAGGCAGGAGGGCTTGAGTTAGATGCAAATGTAGGGTTTTGTCACACGTCATGACCTGTTTCTAAAGAACTTCATCTTATTTGTAATACAGTCAAATGTGAGGGTCAGAACTTTGAGAAGCAGGCGTAAGCCATTAGGACTGTCAAACTCTTGATTTACAGTAATTGTTACTTGGGTAATTTGGCTAAGTTTTTTTGTTTGGTTGGTTTTTTCCTTTCAGTAGGATATTCTGTGTTATTTTTAGTTCAGTCTATAAACTTCTCTATGCTTCCAACACCTATATATGCCATGTAATGCTATTTTTATCTGCAAAAGACTTTCAAAAAGTCGTGGCTGTGCAAAGCCTTTATTAGTATTCATCTTATCCTTAGCGGCTTAGCAGAACAAAACATGGCTTGGCAGCCGTGCTGTTAACGGTCTTATGTGTGCTGGCCGTTTCTCTGGGTAGGTGGCTGTACAGTTTGATTACTCGTAGTAATACTTGCTGCAGTTTGGTTATTAGTTGTGGGTGGAAGTAACTTAGGGATGGAAGGAGTTCAGAAGTTCTTTTTAAACTCTTCCTGTAGCAGATGTGAAGATTAGATACCCATGTTGAGGAAGTTACAAGATAGTAAATTCACAAAGGTTTGTAGGATGTAAATGGCAAAGATAAATTAAAAAACAAAAAGAAAGCCTGACAGAGTGATTTAGCTGTAGACTTGCAAGAGAAATAAAGAAAAACAAGTAGTGAGAAACAGTCCTGTGTTGACAGACAAATGCTCCAGACAAGTAAAACTGTCATTCTATTTCTCCACATTTTTGACATCTTTCGAAGTAGTGAGAAGGGGAGAAGCCTTTACTAACCATCTGGAATCACAAACTCTTCCTGTTTTTTGTGTTGGACATTTTGCAGCACTTGGCTGTGCTTCTGGGTTTGAGCAACAAAACATCTTAAACTTTTCCATGTCTCCCTATTGCTAGAGATATGTATGGTGTAATGAGGTATGGGAGCTATTCCATACATTCATTATTCTTGTGTTTGAATTGTAACTCATTATTTATGTCAGGTTTTATGTGGGTGTATATTTTTTGCCAAGCTTAACTACGTTGCACACTGCATAACTTGGTATTTAAATTTATTTCCTAGTATCATTTGCAGTACCTTTGCAAGGAAGCTACCTTTTGCTTCACCTGTGTCTCTTTTTTTTATTATTTTTTTTTTATAAAAAAGCACAAATAGATCTGTGAAAGTTGATGTTTTGCCTTTGTGTCTGAAACTTAGCTTCTGGTGTATTTGATGAAGTGAGAAGTAATATTTATGCAAGTACTAGAACAAATGTGTAAATGGCTGCCTAATTTTCTAAGCCTTCCTGCTAGAAATGTTGCAGATGTTATTTGATATACGTTATACAAATCTCTTGTATTTCTGAATTTGTTTAACTTTAGGAGGGAGATCATCTGTATGTGTTTTTATCATTGAGGAGAAATATTAGGCTTTGGAGTTGCAAGTTTTTAAATGGGTTTTCTGTTCCCACTGCATTATCTAATTGGATCTTCTGCACTTAAAATTGAACAGAAAGATGTGATGTCCAGAGGTGCCGATTTCCCTGATATACCTAGAGCTAATGAAGACTTCCTATAGAAAGATATTTTAGAACAGAGAACAGTATAGGGTGACCAGTATCCAAGGGCAGGGCAAACATGGTACATGTGTAAAGACCAATGGGACTGTAAGAGAACAAAAAATGAAATTATTTGGTGATTGCATATAAAGTTAATTTCATTTGAAGATTATATGCTTGCAAAGTGCATGTCATGAATCTCAAATATAAACTGGGACTAGCTATTAGGAAAGCTGGACTTCAGTTAGGTGAAGCGTGTCAGGTATAATGAAGTTTTGTCTTCTATTATCCTACTTTTTGACAAGTTATTCTGTAATGCCATTTACCATGTTTTAGGAAAATTTTCAATTTTTAAAAGTATTTTTTAAAGCTAGATTTTTTTCCGTTTCCTATTTTAATACAGCTGGGCAAAGCTAAGCCTGCTGTGCCTATGGACAGATAGCAAAGATGATGAATAGCCCTAAAGCTTAGTTTTGTTTGAACAGCTGCAGAATTTACTTTAATATGGACTGAAATATCCGTGACTAGGGTTATATTTGTTTTCCCGAATAGGAAAGATGTCATTCTTCACTGGAGTGAAACATCAAACATCAAAGAAAATAGAATTTTGTAACCCTGTGTTAGTCTCCTGTTAGAAGGGAACGATGCAAAAAAGCTGGAAAAGTTTTCCGTGTACCAAAAGGAAAAAGCAAAGCTTTTCCATTTTCTTGTGGAAAATGTTAGATTCTGTTCTTCTAAATTCATGACGTTAGATTTTTCCCTGCCCCAGCTTAGGATAGTGTGAGCTTTTATAACATGTTCTTCTTTTCTAAATTACTTAAAAGAGAGTGAGGAAAAAGAGGAAATAATGCTGTTTTATTTCAGAGAGTTTGAGGGTATGCATAGATTGGCATTTTGAGATAGATGTGCTGTATTGTACAGAGGCGCTGATCCCACAAACGCCCAGGCTGGTACCTGTTTGCAGCGCAGCACACCTGGGAGCATCTAGACCTTCCCTTGCTTGGAAACCAAGTTGCAGGAATGGGAGCTGATGTTCTCGCACTTACAGTTTTCTTCTAACATGCTGTTGCGTTAAAGGGCAAAATAATTTGGCAGAAAATAAACCCCCTTGTGTTCCAGCCTGTATCAGAGGGGCTGGGGGCGGCTAGGCTTAGATTCTGAGTGATGCCCAATTCAGTGTTAAAAGTCCAGTTGCGTTCAATATGTATATTGAACTATCACGATTACAGATGCACTCATAACACCATACATAATTCGATCTAGCAGCGTTCCGTGAACTAGCACGGCCACACTTAAGTAATTGGGTCGCGTTCACTATGAACTCTCATGGCTAGATTGGCAAAAAGTATAGTTTATTGAAGCAACAGATGCACAAACTCTTTTGGATTGCCGGTTATAGTAACTGTCTGCAAAGCATGTGCAAATACTAAAGATGTTAGTAATATAGCCTGGCTACAAATGCGCTGTTATAAAACAACTCTATAGAGATTTCTAAGTTTCCCGGGGAAGCACTTGGTATAACTAAGTGTTTGAATCTTACCCACAAGTGTCCTTGGGGGAGGGAAGAGAGGCTCAGCCCGTCGACTGATCCCAGAAGTCAGGGGTGGTCAGCGATGGTGTTTCCCTGATTGCGTTGGTATCTTCCCTGACATCCCTCCTCTCTTAAGCTATTTTTATACTATTTTTTACCTTTCAGGTGGAGCTTGAGGGACTCTAGTCATACATATTTTTGTTATAATTGGTGTAAAATTCTCTTGCTTTGCTTTTAAAGGTATAGACTACAAAAAATTTAGAGCGCAGACTCTGTGAGGAGTGGTCGCACCTTGGAGGCAGGTGGCTTTTGGGATGGAGGTGTGTTTCGGTATTATAATGAGCAAAGTTCACCCAGAGGATAGCATTTTGTCAAAAAATGACAGATGGTTGGCTCAGGGTAACAATTAGGCAGCTTGTCAGTTCCATAAGACCTTCAAGGGTTCCATTTGACCCTCAAGTTCCCATTTTATCACAGAGTTTGGCTGCAGTGTCTCCACTCCGCTCCATCCTCCACTCTCGTCTTCCTTAGAGTTAGCGCACTGGACTCCCCCAATGTCGTTAACATCTAAGGTTGCCTAGGGAACATTTGTGAAATATGTCCTTTGCACACCAGCTGCACTCTGTCCCTGGAAGTTTCATCCATGCTGTACTTTTCTTCAAAAT
The DNA here is from genome assembly GCA_017639485.1 of Pluvialis apricaria. Classification (NCBI taxonomy): domain Eukaryota; kingdom Metazoa; phylum Chordata; class Aves; order Charadriiformes; family Charadriidae; genus Pluvialis; species Pluvialis apricaria. The sequence goes on along the minus strand of CM030008.1, from coordinate 114,283,521 downwards.
GTGAATACAACTTAATTTCTAAGTCACCTACAGTAATAATCCCACACATGCGGGTTCTCAGGCATGGAATAGTTTGTTTTTCCCAAAGAGTGTTAATCATTTAATTGTATGATATTCTGAGTTTTACTGCTTTTTGTTTTGCTGGTGTGTTTTTGATACTTGATTGTGTCATAGGAGAAAATTTGTCTGCAGTTCTAAATCTGCTCTTTTGCCCATGGGGTTGTTTTTTTTCAAGACAAGAAGGTTTTATGCCCTCTCAGAAAGTGATTATTGTATTAAAAGAGATGTAAAAATGACACAGCCTGCATTGAATCATGTTGCAGTTGTTAGGATTAGAGACTCAAAATCCGTTACTTGGATGCCTTGTTTCATTTTTATCTTTGTGTTTGTTTTACAGGATGCTGTACTTTCGATGAGCCTCTCAGTTCCTGTGGCTATAGTCAGTCAGATGATGATGATCTTAACTGGGATCAAGTGAACGCACCGATAAAGCCCTCCTCAGGTCAAGGGATGCCATCTGGTTGGTCTTTTGTTTTGCTTTGTTTCTCTTTGACATTAACTTACGTGTTTATTCAGCATTTCTTGATAGTACTATTGTTAGAATTCTACTTCTTTTAAATCTGTTAATTGCAATACTCAGATCTTCCAAGTGATTTTTTGGGGGGGGGGTATTTTGCAAATCAAAGGTTTTCTTTTGTTTTGTGGGGAACGTAAAGGTTAGAAAGTAGAAATAGAAACTTGGCGTCATCAGGAAAGGCAAAAAGAAAACAGAATGATGGCATGAAAATGAGTATAAAGTAGTACTAGGAACAGGCAGACAGGACTACTCGGGAAGACTCAAAGGAAGAGGGAATAGTAAGAGATAAAGATGACCTTAGGCGTTATAAAATTGAAAGAGATATTAATCAAAATCTGTTCTGAAAAGAAATGGAGTGTGAAAAAGAGATGATAAAAAAAGGAGAGGAGAGGTATCCCAAAACAAAGGGCCTCAGTGATATTATGCTTGTTGTGTTTACAAGACAGTTGTGATACTATTATTTAATGTACTTTGTGCACTGCATGCAGTTGGACCTAATTCCATAGCAGCAACCCTTGCATTCTATTGAACTATAAACTTACTCTGGTAATATAGTCATTCCTTTACCACTTCACCCACCTGCACAAATATGTAAAAATCTGACCATTGGTTTTAAACTATTCAATTATTCTTGTTTTCATGTTTTTATCTAGGCTTGTTAAAAGTTCCCCCCATGTACTGATCTCCATCTCCTGGGGGATGATTGCCTGCAGCCCAGCTCAGCATCGTCTTTGGCTTTTAAAGACTGAGGCTCCTGTGACTATTGTCACCTAAAAGTAGCCCAAACAAAAAGACCACTTCATAAAATCAGTGGTTGTAGCATCACGGGACTTCTTCTGCATTAGCCTCATAATTTAGTATAAATATACCCAGAACACTTAAAAGCATTGCAGGTGAATGTCCTGGTGTTTCACATCAATTTCAATTAGTTCTTTAAAGCAGCCATAACGTACTTTGGTGTTTCTGTAAAATCTCTTTAATGGTTGTTCTTCTCAAGAAGTGTTCCTCCCTTATTTTTGCGTAAGGGAATTAGGAGATAAACAGTGTGAATCTTCAGAAGTGACTATATAAACAAAACCAGGATATATGCACTCATCATTAGTGGACTAATAAATGCACTAATGTACGATATGCACTAATCAGCCCTAGGTATCATTCACTTGTAAAAATGCTCTCAGTGGACTTCACTATAGGTTTATAAATGTTGCCATGTGTTGTGGACAACATCATATCTGAGGCTGATGGTTGAACTGAAGTGCCTTTTCCTTCAGCACTTGGTTCCCTCTGGCAACGGTAGGACTCCCAGCTTCAAGATGAATGTTCAGTTTGCCTGAGTCCCAGAACTTGGATCATCATGCTAAATTGAGTTCATCATCCCAGATAAAGGAGGTTCTTGCAAATTCCTTTTTGAACTGGCTCTTGTCCAGTGGTGTTGGCACACGCTGCTAAACATTTTCTGGACTATTTCATTAGTACTTAATACTGTTTCTCAAGTTGGAGCTAACATACATCGTTTATCAGTCATCTTGGCTTGCAGTACAAGCTATACATTCTTTTTCTCAATCATGCCACTGGAAATTGTCTTTCTATTCCAAATTTCATTCATTGCTCTCCCCACTTGGATTTTGTGAAAGTGATTGTCTGTATATGTTGTTCAGTCTTTTTGGCAGATAAAAGGTTCAAATCTCTATTCTTTTCTGTGTTGACCATAGGCTTGAAGATTTTTTTTGTTTTGTTTTGTTTTCCCAGGGGCAAGAGTCCAGACTAGGGACTGGTATTTTTATGGAGGGAAAATTATATATATGTAATTTTATTTATCAGATGTCATACAACTTGTTTCTTATTTGTCTTCCTGCCTTTTTATGAGAAGACTAAAATAATGTTCTGATGATCAAGTAAAAAGATATTAAATTTGGTAATAAATTATATTTAGAGTTTAGGGAGTTTTATATCTGCCCGTAAAGGAAGTGAAATATGCTTTCAGAGTCCTGGGTCAGAAGATGAACGAGTTAGTCTGAGGAGGGTTGTGGATACTGGTGCCTTTAAAGGTCAAAAACCCCTTTGAGAGGGAAAGAAATGCTCATTTTTGAAAATGAGCAGCAGTGTGTCTAAGGGCACGATTCAGTCAAGTGGTATCTAATTCTTCCTCATAATTTCATCTAGACATTTTTTCCTGTTCTTGTTCGAATCATCATCTTAATGATTTTAATTAGTTTTCAGTTAGCCTTAGCCAGAGGGTTATGTGATACACTTAAAAAATGATTTCAAGTAGTTTGTCAGCAGTTTCTGAGCTACATATTTTAGCAAAAATAACTTGAGATGATAATGAATAGAACATCTTAGATTAATGGTTTGTGGGGAATTCTTGGCTTGAAAGCAAAATGCTTTATGCAACAACGTTGTAATACTAGACTGAAACAAGAGCTCTCAGTTCAGTAGTCCCTTGTCAGTAGAAAAAATTAATGCACATAACATTCCTAATTTCAGGCAATATGCTCCAGTGAGTGAGTTGATGTCAATATATAATATTTTGTATAATTTGGTGGCAGTCAGGGGGAAGCACACTAGTTATGGCATTTGATTTATTTTAATCCACATGAGACTCTTGAGAGCATAGCTATACTTCAGATAGATAAATATTTTGCCTTGATATGTTGTTTCAGTGGGACAAAAGAAATGTCATGTAACATTCATGCATATGTGTGCACACATTAATGTGCACACTATATATTTTCATGTTAGTGAACATTAATAGTTCTTTGAGATCTAGTTTTAGACAAAAATTGGTAAGCTATATCAAAGATAATAATGAAAAGTTTCTAAAAGTGTTTCTGACAGTGGACTTTAACCCTTGTTGGATTGTTACTGTAGTAGAGATATGACACTATTGCTGCTAAAGTAAGTAGGGTGCTAGCACTCTAATTCTCTTGATAATTATAAGCATGACCTTTAATGAGTTGGTACTAATCTGAAATTGTGTTAAACAGACCCAAAAAGCAATGATGTGTATATTTCTGTATATATTTATGTGGATTAAATGAGAGTGGTTAATCCATTTCTCTTCTGTTTCAAGTATCCTGTGAGTCAGATGGAGTAAATGCTGTAGGAAGAGTGGCTCTTCCCTTTTCTCAGCCCCTTTCTCCTCGTCTTTCTGTTCCAAGAATGTATGTTTATAATAGTGTTCAAAACTATAATTACACAAACACTTAATCATTATTAATGCCTTCTTGCATTGTTCTATAAAACAGTTACAGCAGTTTGATACTGATGTGTTTATATAATACACGTTTACAGTTACAGCTAAGTGTAATCCCTCTAGCTGCAGTCCAATAAAGATGTCTTCAGAAGAATATGCCCAAGCAGTAGATTACTTTAGTGGCAAAGTGTTGGCAGCGGGGAGGGGGGACTGCAGGGGTGGCCTCTGTGAGTAGAGACCTGGGGCTTCCCCATGTTGAACACATCCAGTTCCAGCTGGTTCCAGTGGACCCACCACAGGGTACTGTTGAGCTCCTTAGCGATGCTGGTGGCACCTCTGGGATGGCATGTTTAAGAAAGCATAAAAAATGCTGGGCAGCAGCAGTGAGAGAGAGGAGTGCGAAAAATGTGAGTCAGGGAAGAAGGAGGAGGGAGGACATGTTCCAGGCACTGGAGCAGAGAGTCCCTCTGTGGCCTGTGGAGAAGAACATGGTGAAGCAAACTATCCTCTGCAGTCCCTGGAGGACCATGCTGGAGCAGATATCTATGCTGCAGCCCATGGAGGACCCAATACCGCAGCAGGTGGACATGCCCTGAAGGAAGCTGCAGCCTGTGGAGAGCCCTCACTGGAGGAAGCTCCTGGCAGGAGCTGCAGCCCATGGAGAGGAGCTCATGCAGGAGCAGGTTTTCTGGCAGGATCTGCGACCTGTTAGGTGCCCACACCAGAGCAGTACATTCCTGAAGGACTGTACCCTGTGGAAAGGACTCATGCTGGAACAGTTCCTGAAGAACCCACGTGGGAGGGACCCACATTGGAGCAGTTTGTGAAGGACTGTCTCCTGTGGGAGGGACCCTACACTGGAGCAGGGAAAAAGTAGAGATGCAGAAGGGAAGAAGCAGAGATGAAGTGTTACGGACTGACTGTAACCCATGTTCCCCATCCACCTGTGCCACCTGGGGGGGAGGAGGTAGAAGAGTTGGGAATGAAGGAATGAAGTTGAACCTGGGAAGAAGGGATGGGGTGGGGGGAAAGGGTTTTTAGTTTTTGTCTTTGTTTCTCATTATCCTACTCTATTTTTAATTGTCAGTAAAACAAATGAATTTTCTCCAAGTCAGGTTTCCCCATGACAGTAATTGGTGAGTGATACCCCTGTCTTTATCTTGACTCATGAGATTTTTTCATCTCATTTTCTCCCCCTCTTCTGTTGAGAAGAGGGAATGAGAGAGCGGCTGGGTGGGTGTCTGGCAGCAAGCCAGGGTCAACCTACTGGTAAAGGCATTCCCAATCCAATTAATCACTTGGATGAGATTTTTTTTAATGACATTTTTTATCAGTGTGGACAGTAGCACCATTCTTCTGATCTTGCTTACATCACATTGACGACATCTTCAGTTTTGGCTTTGTTTTAGAAAATAGCAAATTTAGAACATAATAATTTATGCCAAATTCTTTCAGATTTATGCCCCACAGGTATCTACAAACTGCTTCTTTGCATTTGGAATCTAGTTGCAAAGATCCTTTTCCAAACCAGCTGCTTGCCCTTTTATTTATTTCAGTACAGAAGGGTTTCACCTTGTACTGCATCAAAAACGAGCTACTTATCACACTTCTTTGTCTGTTACCTCCTTAGTTATCTCATATTAGCATAAATGTCATTATACCATTTTTGCTTTCTCCTACACCGTGATAGCAGTCTTCGTCATCTAGTTGGTATATTTTCAGGGAGAGATCTTCATGCTTTCCTTCATGTGGCTTCACTATTGGAAGGTGCTCCCTCTAAACACATATGTGGCCTTCTTTTTTTTTAAAAAAACTTTCTTTTGTCATTGTGTCTATTTAAAAAAAAAAAAAAAGGTTGTGCCTAAAGCCCTTCACACTGTTCTGATCAGTACTGTTTCCTTATCTCATTTATTTGTTCCTTTTTTTTTTGGTGTTTACCCAGCAGTTCTTTTTTAGTGCTCCAAGGTCCTGTAATGATGCAAATAAACATAAACAGTCTTCTTGAGCTTTTCTTCCTGCATTTCTAATCTGATTTTTGATTGATCTCCCAGATCTTGATTTCTTTCTCTTGGCGTATGCCTGCTCTACTCTCACTCCATGGTCCCATTTATGCTCACGTCCCATCCAACTCATCATGGCCTGTCAGCGTTTTGATGTTATGGTGTTCCCACAGAGTACTCTGGTACTTTACATTAAAACTGAAAACTATGGCTTATTCTGAGATGTTTATAGGAAGCAATGCAGGCTAAATGTGTGAATCTGCAGTAGCTAGCAAAGCCATCTGACACCTGGCAGTGTGTCCTAGAAGGGAAGAGCAGAAGAACCAAGAGCAACAGAGGTGTTGGTTGGATTAAAGGGGGAAGAAAAGGGGGTGGGGTGCACAAGCTAAAGAACTAATAGGTGTGTAAATATGTATATGGACGCATACACATGTATGGATGGGTGCCAGTTTACCAGTTGAGAACAACTGGCATACAGAGAGCAGTGAAGAGAAGAGAATGCAGGGTCAGAGCTCTGAAACAGTGAGTTAGGTAGGATCTGGGGTAGTCTGAGGAATGAGTAGGGTAACAGTTGAGAAAACTCAGATAAGCAAAACCACCAAACAAAAAGAACAGAGAAGTGTGAGAATTTCAAATCAAAACATAATTTTTGAGATGTTTGAGTGCAATTGTGTTAGTTTACATAGTGCTACAGTGAGTCTTGTCACTGACAGTGGTGCAATTAGAATTTTACAGATTACTGTAAGAAATGCAAATATTGTCAAGAGTCTGCTCCATTTATCATTTGCTGGATATCGTTTCTGTTCGTGTCCATGTATTTTGTTACACAACACTGTGTTCAGTTGTGTAAAATCTTTCTACAGTGTTTCACAGTTCCAGTTGATTTCTAAAGGACAGCAGCATCATTTTTCTTCGATGCAGCGGTTGGTTTGATATCACAGAAGGGATGTCATTGCATTTGCAATGAGTCACTGGCATCAGCCTTTCACTCATTTTAGAATAGTTCAAAACCAATTATAAATCAAATCTTCACAGGCTGCCATTCAGTGTACTGAAAGGATGTTTTCAGTAATGAAGATTTTTGTGTTTAATACAGTGCTGGTCAAAGCCAGGATGAGGATTCTGTTTGTGCTATTTGAGGTGATAATATATGATTTTCATGGCTATATGTAATTTTTTTGAATGGCCTACTATGGTTATTTGCATCCTGATTATCTAGTGTTGCTTAATCTATGCAGTGTCTGCAGAAAATGCATATAATGCTTTATTAATTATTGTTTAAAATGGCCTTTTGATACCTAGTTAGCAGGCATGCATAGCTAGCAGATATTCCATAAACCAAGGTACTGATTTAGAGGGGTATTTAATATTACAGAATGTGAAGTAGTTGTGTGAAAAATGTACATTGTTGTTTAATTGTGTGTAGAAGAGTTGTGATCTGTTTTAAAAAGACAAAGTGATCAGTTGGCAAGTCTATATTAAAGCCAGCTGCAATGTCTTACCATGCAAAGTTATAGTACTTTGACTTTCCATTGTGACGAGTATTTTATCATTAAGTATATTTTAGCACTGCATTGTGTTTGTGTTCTGTGTTAGCAGGGATGTTCTTCTTCTGTTTACATTCATATAGAAGAGAATTAAATATCTTTCTTATTCAATTCGCTTTCTCCTAGGTTACTTTAAATAGCTGCATTTTTTACTTTATTTGAATGCTATCCAGAGATAATGTAAAGTACTATCAAGGTGTGGGAGTTGCACCTTGTTCACGGTGTTCAGGTTACGTTTTTTCATAGAATTTTCTAGACCTGGAACACAAGCATGTTTAGCATTTTATTGCACATCCAGGTAATAGCTGCAGGCATTAAGGATATGCCTCTTTTGCAAGCAGCTCCAGCTCGTGTTGACACATTCAAGACAGTTTCCAATTAACAGCGTAAGCTAATATCAGTTGCTGCTAATATGGAGCAACATGGAGGTCAGCCTGAGCAACCCACCTGAGTACGGACCCAGCTGGCTTCATGCTGCCATGACTACAGTGCAAGCACAAAAGGGGTTAGCTACTTTAAAAACATACCTAAAGACTGAGCGAGTAGTGCACTTAACAGTTTTGTTCAACGACCAAAATAATGCCACCAGCTACATCTGAGACATTGCTTGTTGTGGTAGCTTTTGGGAATCTTATGGTCATTTTTGTAACTTCTGGCCTGGCTTACTGATTTCACCACCTGGCACAAATACTGGGTTTCTTACAAATACTGAGCATCCAGTGTTCTTGCAAAGGGAAGTAAAAGATTAATCAGCATCTGAATCTCTGATTCTGAATCATGGATGGACAATGTTCCTAGCTTGCTTAATAGGCAACTAGACAGGATATTTGAATGTATTTTGCCTTCATGCCTAGTAGCTTTCAGACAAAATATCGGGGTTAATATGCTAATGATTTATTTATTCTTTTGTTGTAGATGTTCTGTACGTATGACTCCCGTTTTACACTTTTCCTTCTTTTTTAGACCAAAGTATTTTGAATATAAACAGTGTGGTTCATGAAGTAATGTGTGACATAGCTGGCTGACTTTCAAATTTTCGTTTGAAGCAATGGGCTTTCTTTAGTATTTGTAACTGTAACTTACCAAGAGGAGGATAACAGTTGTCCCATTTTCTTATGCATTCCAGCAGCCCTCTGATGTTTGAGTACAAAATGGCAGAATATGCTGCAGTTCATGGAAGTGAGTGGGAGACGCTACGTTAGAATACACTGATAGTTGTTAAAGATTTGTTAAAGGCGTTTGACTGGAAAATGATGATGTGATGAATTACGACTTTTTTTAATGTTTGTGGAACTCTCCTCTTCCATAGAAGTCAGATGGAGGCTATATGAAAAGTCTGGGAATTCACTTCTCATCAAGCCAGAGTATTCTCAAAGCAACCTGGAAGACAGAGGTGAATGCTGAGGGTATTTCTGTGTAACACCATGTAGTGCCACACGGTGCTAAGCAAGCCCTCTAACCTAACTCATTTACCTTGCTGTGATTACACGTTTCCTGCTGAGGTTATATATAACACCTGCCATCATATATGCTGAGAAGCAGCTACCGTAATAAGCTAGACACTGAAGCTGGCTTTGAAATGGATTTCTTGACAACAAAAATGTTTAGGATTACAAAGTTTTACTATTACATATTGTAAACCTAGTCTACCTCCCATCTTCCACCCATAGTGCCAGACACTGTCCTGCTGGTTAAGTGAATTAGAATCTTGTTTCAGATTTCCCAGCTAAATTAGATGTAGAAGTACACTGAATAACCAGGCTTTTTTTTTTGTGCATTTGTTTTCCTTCCCTGGAGTGTTCATGAGGGGTTCCTTCAGATGAGGTAGGAGAATCCCAACAGGAGGGAGGGAAAGTGAGGTGGGAGAATCCCAAGAGGAAGGAGGGAAAATGCTTGATGTTGTAAAGCCAGTAAATAATGATTACAGTATTTTATCGGGGGCTCAGGACAGCTACCTTTGCATTACCTTCTGTTGAACTGGCATTTTTCAACTGGAATATTGGACTGGAAAAGAAAAATTCACTTATTTCTGGTGGAGGCTCTTGGTTCAGAAAAGACTACGTGGAATGTAAATTTTCTTTCCTGGGGATATGCCTGAGACATGTAAATGTACCTTAGGAAGCTTTAAGCTGAGTAATTTGGGACCTCATGGTAACATAAATGAAGTTAGCACGTGCTTGAGTTTATGGTTCCCTAGGTATTCACTCAGTGCTGAAGACTACGTTACTGTACCTTCCCTGCCATGAAATCACTGCTGTTTCTGCTCCACTTTCAGGAGGCTTGTATTACGTAGCAATACAATTTTTGTCCTTGTTTGCCTGGCTATTTTTTACTATTGGAGAATGAAAATACTTAGCCAATTCGAGAAAAGCTGTGACCAGTAAAAAGCCTGTGAGGACTGTGAATAAAGAGTAAGTCTGAAGATGCTCCTCTAGGAGCTGCACTCACTGCATTGCTAGATCAGGAGGAAGGGGAATAATCAGAGTATTCCTAAATAAGCTTTTTCTTGTTTAGTAATTAATCTACTGGAAAAAAAGCTTCTTAATTTCTTGCAGTATTCAGGGCTTTTCTTTCAGTCTCATGCTTATCCCATTAGATTTCTTCTCATCCATCGTGCCCTTTAGAAACTAATAAAGAGTGGATCAAAACCTTTCCTTGCATCTACAGGCTTTAAAGTGTGTAATGTGACTGCCTCCACTTCAGGGCCTAAGTCAGTTATTTCCTGAGTTAGAAGTTTATCTTTTAAGACAGTTCTTCTCTATGACAAGATCATAGTCACGGTCACAGTTAAAATGCCAGTGAGCTGGAGCTGGACTCCATCGTTCCTGTTCAGGAGCGCAAACGTTATGGCTCCTTAGGGAATCATTTTCTTGGCATATTATTTTAAGGCTTTTTGCTGAAATTAAAGAGGGAATTCTTGTCTCAATTAGATTTATGGGCAATTTTTCCATCCCTTCTTACAGCACTTAATTTGTTGGCAGGCATTGATGACGGATAGTATGTTGTTAGCAGCTTGAGCTGTGACTATAGTAAAAGCGGCCAAAAAGTCATTGATTTGAGTGATTTGAGGCAGAGGTCATTAAATGCTGCATCAGAAAGCTATTTGGCAAACCTGTCATTCATGGAGTACTTGTTCTTTGGGTTGAATTTGAAATTACTCTGAAGTACAGGACAGTGATAAAGAAAGCTTCTTCCTCATTGGTGTCAAAAACCAGGCCCATGTTCTGACCAAACCAGTATTTTGATCACAGATTAAGAGCAATACATTTTTAGCATCTCTCTCTGTCTCCTTTTACCAGAGAATTATGTGGTTTAAAGTACTTCATTAACCTTAATCAAGCCTTGTAGGAAACGCTATATGTAATTTTAAAATCTGATACACAGCAGAAGTATGCTGGAAAATGTCTAAAATTTTGTAGAGAGTGATGTTTCTTCACTTAGTGTGTGGGCACAAACAACTTTTTTTCAATGAAAGTTATTGGTTTGGCCAAAAGCAGCACATTCAGAGACAATATATAACCATCTAGAACCTCCGCTCGCAGTGCGGCTTCAGGGGTCTCCAGATGTCTACACCTTTTGGACTTTTGCTCCCAAGCTGAGGACAGTCATGTGGCAGTACGTCAGGTGGCAAATGTGGCTGCAGAGCTAGGTTAGTACACAAGCAAAGTGGATGGATTGTATTTTGTATTGTATTTAAGTCCTCTTGTATTTGAAGCAATCAGATTTCCCAACATATCAGACACAATCTTAATTCCCTTGTATATGTTTGCAAAACTCAGAGTCAGAGAAGACGCAATTAAAAGGCTTTCATGAATTTCATGAGCTGAATTAAAGAGCTCAGTACTTTTTTGTTCTCATTGTTGAAACAATATAGTTATTTCCCTCACCAGCTGAAATAATGCATTTTTCATCTAGAAGTCACAACATTTCTAATCAACTGCATTTCAGTAGCACAAAGGAAAAAAAAAACAACTGTCTGGACCTCATTGAAAATTTAATGATGTACACAGCCATTTAATTATGAGAAAACAGGTGCAGGTAATTATCCAAGTCATAATGTTGCAGCAGCTAATAACATCAAATATTTGTGATAATTGCATGCAAGCAATTGATCACAGTTCTGTGCTTCTTGCATGACACAGATTTGAAAAGCACTTTTCAATACATACACTATCATATTAGAACATGGAAGCTACAGATGCACTTTTCTCACCAGTAACTTCCTATACTATGATTTTTCATTAAGTTCAAACGTGATTGATTGTATTGTTACTTAAGATTTTACTATTTCATTTTTCCCCTTACCTTAGAGGGGAGGAATCACAGAATGGTAGGGGTTGGAAGGGACCTTCAGAGATCATCTAGTCCAACCCCCCTGCCAAAAGCAGGTTCACCTACAGCAGGTTGCACAGGAACGCATCCAGGTGGGTTTTGAATATCTCCAGAGAAGGAGACTCCACAACCTCTCTGGGCAGCCTGTTCCAGTGCTCTGTCACCCTCAAAGTAAAGAATTTTTTCCTCATGTTGAGATGGAATTTCCTGTGTTCCAGTTTGTGCCCATTGCCCCTTGTCCTGCCATTGTGCATCACTGGAAAGAGTCTGTCCCCATCCTCTGGAAACCTGCCATTTAGATATTTATAAGCATTGATGAGATCCCCTTTCAGTCTTCTCTTCTCCAGGCTAAACAGACCCGGGTATCTCAGCCTTTCCTCATAAGAAAGATGCTCCATTCCCTTCATCATCTTTATAGCCCTCCACTGGACTCTCTCCAGTAGTTCTCTGTCTTTCTTGAACTGGGAAGCCTAAAACTGGACACAGTACTCCAGATGTGGCTTCACCAGGGCAGAGTAGAGGGAGAGGATGACCTCCCTCGACCTGCTGGCCATGCTCTTTTTAATGCACCCCAGAATACCATTGGCCTTTTTCGCCACAAGGGCTCACTGCTGGCTCATGGTCAACTTGTTGTCCACCAGGACTCCCAGGTCATTCTCTGCAGAGCTGCTTTCCAGCAGGTCAGTCCCTAACTTTCACCAGTGCACGGAGTTATTCCTCCCTGGGTGCAGGACCCTACAGTTGCCTTTTCTGAACTTCATTAGATTCCTCTCTGCCCAACACTGTAGCCTGTCCAGGTCTCGCTGAATGGTGCACCACACAGCCTTCTGGTGTGTCAGCCAATCCTCCCAGTTTTGTGTCATCAGCAAACTTGCTGAGGGTATATTCTGTCCCCTCATCCCATTGATGAATATGTTGAACAAGGCTGGGCCCAGTACTGACCCCTGGGGAACATCGCCAGTTACAGGCCTCCAACTGGACTCCGCACCGCTGATCACAACCCTCTGAGCTCTGCCATTCAGCCAGTTCTCAATCGACCTCACTGTCCACTCATCTAACCCACACTTCCTAAGCTTACCTATGAGGATGTTATGAAAGACAGTGTCAAAAGCCTTGCTGAAGTCGAGGTAGACAAGGTCCACTGGTCTCCCCTCATCTCCCCAGCCAGTCATGCCATCATAGAAAGCTATCAAACATGATTTCCCCCTGGTGATCCATGTTAACCACTCACGATAACCTTCTTTTCCTCTACATTCTTAGAGATGACAGCCAGGGTGAACTGTTCTATCACCTTTCCAGGGATGGAGGTGAGGCTGACAGACCTGTAGTTTCCCATGTCCTCCTTCTTGGCCTTTTTAAAAACTGGCATGACACTGGCTTTCCTGCAGTCCTTAGACACCTCTCTTGTTCTCCATGACCTTTCAAAGATGATGGAGAGTGGCTTCACAGTACCATCTGCAAGCTCCTTCAGCACTCGTGGGTGCATCCCGTCAGGGCCCATGGATTTGTGGGTGTCGAGTTTGCCTAAATGATCTCTAACCCAATCCTCCTTGATCACGGGAGAGTCTTCCTTTCTCCAGGCTCTTTATCTTGCCTCCAGGGCCTGGGATTCCTGAGGACCGGCCTCAGCAGTAAAGACTGCAGCAAAGAAAGCATTCAGTAACTCCACCTTCTCTGCATCCTCTGTCACCAGGGCACCTACCTCATTCAGCAGCGGGCCCACATTTTCCCTAGTCTTCCTTTTGCTACTGCCGTATTTGAAGAAGTGCTTCTTATTTTCCTTGACATCCCTTGCCAGGTTTAGTTCCAAGTGGGCCTTAGCCTTCCTCATTGCATCTCTGCCCTCTCTTGACAATGTTCTTATATTCCTCCCAAGTAGCCAGTCCCTTTTTCCACATTCTGTGAATTTCCTCCTTCCATTTGAGTTTTTCCAGAAGCTCCTTGCTCATCCGTGCAGGTCTCCTGCTTCCTTTGGTTGATTTCTTACTCCTAGGGATGCACCAATCTAGAGCTTGGAGGAAGTGATGCTTGAATATTAACCAGCTTTCTTGCAAACCCCTTTCCTTCTAGCCAGCCACACATCAAATGAAATGCCTTTGAAAGGCTGGGTTGATGAGGGTCCTGTTCTGAGGAGATCAGGGGGGATATTGTGCTCCTGCTCTTGAGCTAGTGCCTGTGGGAACTGATTAATCCAAAAAGCACCGTGCAGGACAACGTGAAGATGGTACCTGAGTTCTGGAAGCTCATTGTGTAGCAGGACTAGAAACGATTACGTGTCTGAAATAACAAATTCTCATGTTCTAGAGTGGACTTGGTCAGTGGCAGCATCCAGGTTCTTTTCATGAGTGCACAACGTGCTATGTGAAACTTAAGTCAGCCTTATACCTTGAAATTCTGCAGTGGAATAAACTGATGTACCATGTATAAAGAGATGTGGTATCTTTCAGCAATGATACTCAGATGTTACGTGTGCTGTGGTGTTTTTCTTGCTGTGTTTAATTTTAGTGTGAGGCATGTTTGTGACGGCAGAAAGTTGTTTGGAGAAATGTCCATTTAGGCTTTTTACTTAGATGGCTTGCAAAACATAAGCAGCTTTATTGAGTGCATGGCAGGCTTTTTTTCCTGCTTTTTACTGTAGCAGTAACACAATTATATAAGTAGTAAGAAATTTATTATTATTTTAGTTACAGCAAGGAAAAGATCTATTTTGTAAGGGCATATTATAGTGCCTGTTGAATTTATATTACCCGTGCTAATTGTTGTAGTGTATCTACATCCAGTTGTAATTTTAAGTTAACAAAGTATTAAAACAGGTCACTTTACCTCCTGTGCAAGTCTATAAAGAAAAGTTCATCTAAAAAAAAAAGGAAAGGAAAAAAAAGAAAAAGACCTTGGAATACACACCTTGGATACAGTGTGTATTTCTCAGTGAAGTCAATCATTCGAATTTCTACGTGTGTAAAATGGATTTATATTAGGTGTAGTCTTCACAGCTGCACAGCACCAGCAGGATGACAGTATTCCTCTGGTGTTACACATCTATGTCAATTAACCTTGTCCAGCCTCCCCTTCAGTTTCATCGTTCTCTTCTCCTCCTCTTCAAGCTGTGCGTATTGGAAATGTCTCCAACTCTTACTTGACATTCTCTGTAGTATTAAGGTTCAGATCAGATGCATCCTTTTCTATCAAGTTATTCCCCTTTATAGCTGGTAGAGATAATTTTCAGTAAACAGCAGTGGTGTTCTGACTCAACAGCAAATGGGTCATTAAAAAAATCTTCTCCAAAGTGGATTATTTCTGGAATCTGAAATCTATAATTTTTAAGGTCTACTGAGACTTATTTAGCAATGCACATGTTGAAATTATTCAGACATAAATAAAAAGTTTTGTGGGTTTGTTTCCTGTTAATGAATTTGCCTTTAAAGTTCCAGGAAAGAGCTCCTCTGAGATCGTTTATTTGCCCATTTCACTGTTGTTCAAATGAAAATACTCTTTTGGAAAAGCCAGTTCTCCACCTGTAATATGGAAATAAAAATTGATACTGCACTGATGCTTCAATGACTAGAGTGCTGCTATTTATCTTTTGTGTTTGGCAAATAGAGCCTATCCTGTGTAATGGAATATAGAAGATCCTGTGGTATAATCTCAGGTTGTCTAGTTTCTTTCAACAGTGAATTTTACTCATATTGAGGAGAAAAGTGTTTGAAATTATGTAACCTGAGGCCACTATTTTGTGTGCTAATAGGTGGGCTGCTTTTATGATGAAGCTATGCATTTCTTTTATGTTGCCATTTAAGAGCCTTTCAATACTGTTGTAAGGCTAAAGCCTAACAGGACTCCTAATTTTTGTATTACATTTGTTAAATGACAGATCTTTGTAATGAAAGCAAAACTTAATTGCGGAAAGATTTATTCCTTTTTGTTACTTTGAGAGTCTAGGGTTTGGTTACTACAAGATTCTGTTCTCGTTCTTATTCTGTACAGTTCATGTGCCATAACACATCTTGGGAGAATATATTTACTTGCAAGAATTTAATTCTCTTTTCCTTCTGCTTTAAGCTCAGTATGTGCATGAGATTTCTGTGGTCAGGAAGTCTTCATAGCGCTTCTCTAAGTTCTGCTGAATCCGTTGGCCACAGACTTTACGTTTTGCATCAGCTGTCGTGTTTGTTATTGTGTGCCAGATTTCTCTCTTTGCCACCTCTAACTTGAGATGCTTTTTCTAAGCATTATTATTTTTCAGGGGTTTATTTCCTAACTAAAGCTTTGTTGGTATACTGCATTTTAGCATATCAATGATACGCAGAGTCTAGGGAAGCACAGACTGTCAAATTCCCTAAAGGATGCTGGGATATTCCTTTTTTACTTAATAGTTGCCTGAGCTTTGCTTTGCCTATTAAAATGAGTTCCTTTATGTTTTTCCTTATTTAAAGAAAATTTGATGGAACATTTGAAGATAGGTCTAAAAAAGCACACACATTAATATTTATGGCTGCATGTATTCCGACTCCAGAAGGCCTGACTAGCAATTGGATATAACCATGTTGATGATTTTCAATACATCTGCTGAGCCACAGGATATTCTAAGCAAGGTAGTTGCCTTTACTTTGAAACGAACACATGAAGAGATTCGGTTTCACTTGGCTTCCACACACACTGATGCATTACTTACATTCAAGATAAATTGTGTTACAGTCTGCTTTTTTTCAAGGCATTCTTCAATACTTAATACAAAGCTTCATAACACATGCTTCTACCCATGTCAAGGTTAAATTGTGAAAAAGCATGTTTTTAGAAACCGATACCATTTTTCTGGAATTTTTGAGGTTGCTAATTAAGTGCAAATAGCAGCAGATAACACCATTTTGCCCTCATCTGATATTCTTTGTCTACAATTCTAAAGTTTGTTATACAAGACGTGTTAATTAAAGCACTGCAATTAAAAGTATAATTACTGTTTTTCTTTGTTTGGTACGTTCTTTGTTATGGTATCAAAAAGCATTTTGCCTCAGATAGCCTCACAGTCTTTTAAAAGAGCCAAATCTCATTGTTGGAAATGAAAATTTTAAGTAAATTTTAAAGTGTCTTTTTGGAAGAGAAATGTTTTATTATAATAAGGCAGAACTTCCTGATGGAAGCTGTGAGGGCAGCATACTTGGAACTTGAACATGTTCATTTTTAGGAACGCATTGTATCTGACTAGGGGCTGAAGCTGAATTATAGTTACCCTGTCCATCACTACCATTGACTTCACCTGAACCTCATTTTCTTATGCTAGGCTAGATGTATGCAAATGCTCACAACTCAAGTTGTGATGGACTGTATTTTGTGAGTGTAAGTTGCTTGTAATTCAAAATAATGATGAACTTTTATGAAGAGAACACGGTAAAATAATTTTTCTGTGTCATTCTTTCCTCTCCTGCTCTCTTACTACTCCTCCCTCGGCCATCACATCCTTTTTCAGTAACAACAAAGAGAGAGTAGCCTATTCTGTATAGTTATTTTACCGTAATTTGGAGGATTATATTTCTAACTCTGTTACATTGAGGAAACGTAAGTGTAGTTTTACTTTGCAGTTCCAAATGGTTTGTAGGGATCCCTAAAATATTTTTATTCTGAGACTCAGATGGGAATGTACTTCTTAATTTTGTTGAAGTTCCTTTGGGAGAAGAGAAGGATTTGGGGGGTTTTGTTTCTTTACAAGTAACACACTACATGTCTTTACGCGCTCAGATGACAGCATTTTCCCAATGTATGTATTACTTGTGGTCAGCGAGAGTGAAGTATTGAGTTTCTTTAAAAAACAACAACAAAAAACTTCAAACTCCAGTAAACCAAACCCATTCCAGTCTTTGAAACAAAAAGTCAACTACTTTCATACAAACAAGTGTATAACAAAGTAGCATAATACTTAAGTATTGATGTGTTAAATATAGAACAGATACTAAATGTTACCACGTAAATTACCAAAGGAAAAAACTCCAGGCAATAAAGCTGTGTGTACCATATGGTTGCATAGTGTTGTAGCAGGTTTTGTCACTAAGCTGGGAGCGTTAGCTTCTCTGCCTCTCTAAAACTTTTTTTTTTTTTTTTTTTTGACTACTAGAGGTCAGGAAAAGACTAACATGAAGTCCGTGTTGTCTCAGGCCAGCCTACTTTAGAGTTCCTAGCCCCTGTCTCCAAAGGGCTTCCTCATGCCACAGGCAGGATGCTGGCTGCTGGAACAGGCTGACATGAGATCCAACCTAGTGTTGCCGCAGTTGAGGTTCCTGCAGTTCCCCTCTGTATTTTGCTGTTCTTCTCAGTAGAGAAAGGAGGAGCTGAAGTGTTGCTCAGATTTGGTGCTCAAACGTAGGTTTGTCCTGGAGCTTAAGCCTTTGTAATTATCTACATCTTATTGTAAAACAACACTTAATTGTTTAAGGATGCAGGAAACTTTTAAATGACCAAATCAGCTTTTTCTTAAACCTTTCTTTAAGTGTAAGAAATTACATCAGAAGCAAGATACTTTCAGCACTCATATAGAATGAGATTTGCCAGGTAAAAGAACAAATACTAGAGATACATCTGGAAGGGGGTGCTTGGAAAAAAAACAAGTACTAGGAAAAGTATGTACTCATTTTATGGTCTCATGGTAGGTACTGGGTTGGTTTTGTTGGTGTCAGGCACACTCCTTAATTTTCTGTTTAACTGAGCATTCTGTCTCAACAATCAGTCTAGAAGTCTAGTTCAAGACACCATCCAATTACTAAATGTTGTCCCATTTTATCTTGTCATGGGAGTTAGAAGAATCTGTGCTAGATAAGCAGGCGAAAATCATATTGTGATCTGAGTGGGGCAAGTCAATAAACCATGCCCAGTGGTCAGTAGAATTGATAGCTGCTGGAAAAATTTGGAGGGCAAGAGACATTCCGAAAATAAAACATCCAATATGATGCTGGAAGACTGTATGCTAACATTCATTCAAGTCTACTGCATATTAAAATTCCCTGAGCAGATCTTTTTGGTATTTTCCAGCAGTTTCTTTTTCTGTAAAGCCATTTAAAGTTGAAATAAGGCTTTCCTGGGTTCTGTCAAAGGAATCCACCTTCCTAATCCTGAAACACCTTTCCTTTAGCCTTTTGAAATCGAGTGGAATAGCTCCTGTTCTTAGAAGCCTTTCAAGATCACGCTATGCTTTCAGCTCCTATTTTCCTGTACTATGAGATCATCCTTAGCGAGAAATGTAATGGGCCACACGACTGCTATTTTCTGTTTTGGAGGAAGACCATATCTGTTTATCCCAGTCAGTTTCCTTGGTCTATCATTAGCATGAGATCTAGGAGGGCCATAATGGTTTTACTTAAGATGGATGAAGGATAAGCGGTTGTCAGGGTAGGGATAGATGTCTTCATCGGTTTTCTCACTTAAATTCATGAAGAAGTGACTCTCTAGCTGCTATACCGCAAATGTTTAAAATGTGATGGAAGTGCTTAACTTTGCTGTAACTGCTTTTGCAGAAGACCTCAAACAATAGCTCTTTCATAAGTGCTATCTCATGTAACAACTGTGATATTTTAAATGTCAGTGTTGCTTAGGATTTCATTTGTTACTGAGGTTTGTACAACTGGAGAGGAAGTACCTAAATTATTATTTTCTGTGGATGAGCTGAGATGAAGTCTATTTTTTAGGCAGTAGTTTCACACGTGCTTATATTAACTTGACCAACACCTACCTTCCTCCCATTAGGGAGCAGCAAGGGCTGGCTACTTCTTAGGGGAAGGGGGTTTGGGAGCCAAGGATGACCCCAGCACGGGCTGTGGGTCTGAAGAGCATCTTTTAGATGCAGCTGGCAGAGTAATGTCCTGCTAGTGGGATTCAAGGAATCCCCAGGTCCAGGGTTGAACTAGGGTCCTAGGGCAGGAGCTGCAGGAGAATGGAGCAGAGACAGGGCTGGAGACGGGCACACTCCTCCAGCATCTCCAGGGCACGGACTGATGGCCTGGGACTCACCTGAAATGGGACTGCAGGGGCAGGGTGGCAGGTGGGACAGTGTGGCCTGGTAGTGCCCTTGGGGACGTGATGCCACCTTCTCCCACATCCCCAGCAGTAAAAAAAAACCCACCAAAACAACAGAGAAACCAGAAGATCAGTTGGGTCCTTGATTTTGTTAACTGGTTAGCCTCGTAGGACGGAAGGAGGAAGGCACAGCAGAAATGTGTGGACCACTTTTAGTAGCAGCACTGGTCTGTAGTGGCTTAAAGAGCAATTTTGGCTACGGAGATAGACCTTGAAATGCTTCCTAGCCTAGCTTCTGCACTTCTACCTGATACCTTGCTTAACAGATGGTGTATCGATAATAGTTGTGAAATGGTCCTTTGCCCGTTTCAAAAACAATTGCATTTGACTGTAACAAAATTTCATATTATACCTAGAGAAACTAAAGGTTATTGAAGGTTATGCATTTAAGAAATATCTCCTGAGGAAAGACCTTTTCTTCCGTCTGTTGGCGTGATCTTTTTTTCTGTTTGTTTAGCAAAACTGGAAAACAGTTTATTCCTGTTTTAATTAAAACAAAGGGGGAGGGGGGGAGCCCAGAAGAAGTTGTTAGTAACAAGATGTTTGCAGTGAGTCAACCAATAAAAGTGTATTTGCTCACCACAAGTTGATGACCTCCGTGTATCTTATGCCTGCTAATGCCAGATTTTGCTTATTGCTATGTAGTAAACAGTCTTTCTGCTTCTGGCTTCAGGTAATAATAATAAAATAATAAACCACATATAAACGGCTTAAATGGGCTTAGTTTTAATGTAACTGTCAAATAAATAAAAGTACTCTGTAAACTAAGTATTTGGACTCAATATTACATAGGGAGTATGGTTCTACTTTTCAGGAAACAAAATTAATTAAGGACATAGTAGTCATGACTAAAAAGTTACTATTTGTTTTACTTTCCAGAACAAAATGAATGCTATATCTCATTTTTGTGGATGCTGCGTCCCCATTTTTGTTTCAGTTCTGTGTGAACTGACAATTACTGTTCTTGTTTCATGCCTGTCTTGCACATACCTGGTGCAAAGGCTTGTAAATATGAAAAACATGGCAGGGATTGAGAAAATTGACATTCGCCACTGATGACTATTTGGAAGAATCACTTATCATGTGAAATAACTGCAAATGGCACATAGCATGGCCTTCTTATAAGCTAATGTCTCTTTAGCTGGCAGTAATAAAATTTACACTCTTATTTATCCAAGAATGTCAAATGTTCTTCCAGAAATGAGTAACATCTCATAACAACCATGAGGCTGTGTGGTATCCTCCATAATTTACAGACAATCTAATTGACCTATGCAGGTTAAGTGACTCACTTGAGATAATGAGTCAGTGGCAGAGTGTGAAATAAAGCTAAGAGGTACTTACACTTGTTCATGATTTGTAGCAGAGGACACCTATATTGCTTTCCACTCTTAAAACACCAATGCTGACTCAGAGTCTGCAATCCACCTTTAACTCAAACTTTTGTTGAAATAAAAGAACAACCTTCATGAAAGACGCATTTGTAAAATACAAACTTTTTATAATGGGTGTTTGCTCAGCACTGGGTAATTACTCTAAAGAAATGCACTAGAAGCAATGCAGATATCCCTGCATAAGATGACAGAGGTTGATTTGGCTTTGAATGTTGCCTGTCTTTGTCACTCCAGTGAGCTCCAGCTCTCAGTTGACTCAGGTGAAGTTTGTCTTTATATTAGTGCAAGGCTGGCAAAGGTCCTTCTTAGTCTTTAGGGAATTCTGTTTCAGAAAGCCTGAGCTACACCTCTTCAGCCTTTATCCAGAGACAGAGCATTGTGCCAAGTGCTCTAAATTCGAGGGTTTCTCCCCAGATTCATTTTACATTGCAGTCATACGTAAACATTAGTATTCTGATATTACTTCCCAACTGTAATAAATATATATATTTTTTTTTAATTTCTAAGTATTATCAGGTGATGTAGGTTTGTGATGCAGATTGCTTTGGAAGGGCTAGGGGTTTCTTTGGCAATTGAAATGTCTTTCTCCATTTCCAAGTCTATGATTGTAGAGACTGAGTCACCGTGCAGGTGTTCATGGGCACTAGTCATGCTTTTCAGCATCTTTGGTGATGATTTGCAAGACTTGGGAATCTCTTCTTACCTAAGATCAGTTTGATCCTTTTGAGGCTAAAAGCTGCAAAATGTTTTTGTGAAGATCTGTGGAAAAACAAAGCAGAAGGATAAGGAAAAAAACATATAAACTATAGAGCTTTTAGTAGACTGTTCAGCAGAATTATTTCGACTGGCTTTTCTATTAAAATGCCAACTATTTTTTAAAAATAGAGAATGTTTATATTACTCTATTATCATATTATCTGAGCTTTCGCGACATATCCAACCATAAAATACTACTTATCTGTGCTACTTAAGTATCAGAGCCATTATTAAGTAATTACAGTACTAAGTATCCTTTCTTCCTTATCCTCAGACAATTAAAAAAAAAAAAGAAGAAGAAAGATGGGGGGAGGGTTGAGGATTGCAGGTTTCTCTCTAGGTCTTAGTAATCTTAATAACTGCAGCTGAGTAGTGTAAAAGGAAAAAATAGCTAGTCTATAATTGCTGTCCTAGCTGAGACAGATAGAAAGTCATAAACAATAGTAGAGTGACTACATGTTTTATGCTAGGAATTTGTAAGGAAAGTTGAACTATGGGAAAATAGGAGTTTCAGTATCACTGTGGATATAAGCTAAATATTAGATTTTTTTAGTTATTTCTGGGGATACGGTCTCTCTTGAAGTGCAAAAACTGTTTTCTAACTGTTTAAGCATGTGCTATATTGTTGTGGGGAATAAAATACTTTCTGCTTTCCTCCCTGTGCTTGATTAAAAAATAATTTTCTGGTAATGACTGGGCATTTGAGAATCTTTAAGCAACATTTTTACTAGCGTCTTTGAAAATCTTCAGTGTTTTCAGATTTTTTCATTTTCTTTCCTTTTTTTTTTTTTAATTGACTGAACTAGTGTATTACTGTAGAAGAAAAAGAAGAGGAAAAAAAAAAAAAGAAATCTTTTTAGCTGCCAGGAAATAACAGGAATGCTACAGAGAATAGCTGAAGTGCTGATATTGTGTCTAACTACTGTTTTTCCATCTGTTAAAAAATAATTTGATATTTTAAAGGTATGAAATACTATTTTTGTTGTTTAATCCAGGATTAAAATTAGTTCATCTAAAGAATGCTTTTCACATGTAGTTTAGCACATGTAGTTGGTAGATAGATAACTGATGGATGTAAGGATGGAAATGCTTTCTATAGCTTTATGACCCTGATTGTGTGTTTAGATCAGGTATGTGTTGCTATTTGCATAGTTTAGCTTCTGATTAAGTTCAGAGGCTCTATCTATCTTGTAGCAATCTTCCTGGTACCCACGAGGTCAGGTCAGGACAAACCACGTGATACAAATGCTTATGCATACAATCCACCTATGGTTTTAGAAGTTATGATAGCTGTGGCCCCCATTAACAGAAATTAAGGAATCAGGATTCAAGGTGGAGGAAACACCAGAATTCATCAGTTAACTTCTTTGGACTGTTACTATATTGAGTGCCCTTCCAAACTGATTTAGTCGAAGAAAGAAAGGGGGTGGGTTTTGAAGGGGGTCAGAGGGAAGGTACACAGGGAGGTGGTCAGGAGGAAACCAGAGGTTGATGAAGCTGGCATTCCTGATGCAGCAAAGAAGTTAGGTAGAGTGTGGCAGGACAAGAAACTCCAGGAATTTAAAGAAAGAATTAGGCATGTAAGCTGCGAGAATCTTAAACTAGTTTTTGTAGGTGTGAAATGAACAGCAGTACTTGTTAATAATAATAACAACAAAATAGTGAACTAGCTACACTCAAATAACCCATCCTTTATTAGGAATCATAGCTTTTCATAAAAATATATTAAAGTATATTTTTATATATGTCAGTTTTTACAGACTCTAGTTCTTAAAGGAGTAAGTTTTTATAGGATTTTATTCTTTTCCTAGGCCTTTGTTTCCTCCTTTGTGTTTTATTCTGAAGGACTGGAAAACAGTAGTTATGGACTACTGTTGAAGTTTACTCAGGGGGTATCAAGACAGCAATTTTTATAATCAAGTGTAAAGAATTCTAAATCAGTGTAACAGGCTTATAAATTGTAATCATTTAAGTTAATTTTAGTGCTGATCTTGTTTTGTTTTACAATACTTATCTGAGGGTAAAAGCAGATTCTAGAGAAAACAGAAGTTCAAGATTAGTCCTGTCTACTTGCACGAGCTTGACTTGCGAAGCCATAGGTTGCTCCTGAGGTAGCCATTGTCAGAATATATTCCAGAATTTTTGCCCTTCACTTTTGACAAAACACGGAGATGCGTAACACATTCTTTTCACCTGCCAAACCAGGCCTAAAGTTTAATTATTTCAAAATAGCAATATTGCCAGCCCCTACAACTGGAGGAAGTTCTGGATGAAGTTTTTTTGAAAAAGGCAATCAGAGCTTGTCTACCATTGATACTTCTCAGTCATTGCTTTTTCACTTTCCCAGTATGACCTCTGTGAATTTTATTACTGAAATACAAGAAAAGGTGACAGACTATTATAAAAAGATGAGAGGAAGCAGTATATTTGTAATACTGGACTGATTCATTCTCGCTGACCTCCATTACAATAATGATATCAGCCAATCCACCTACTGAAGTGATAATGAAGTAGAAGTAATTAGGATTTAATAAAAATCTCCCTTACATTATTCTATCAGGAAATTAACTTACATTCTGTTAAAGCTTAGTGAGTTTTACCTCCTATATCATGACATGCCTTATCAAAATGATGAGCAAAGAGCAGGAGTAGCCTAGATGCATGTGTCTATTAATTCTTCATAATATGAAGTCTGTCGAGTTACAGTCTGCACGAAAAACCAAGTTTGAGTGGTATGAAATGGATGCTGTTGCTGGCTGAAACATTTTTCTTTTTAAAATAAGTACATTTCAAATTATTTAAAAAACCCTCTCTATCTCCAGAGTCTTACGTAAGAGAGTAAAGAGAGGACTAATTTTCAACAGACTTTTGTAGTTATAGTAGTTAGTGCAAACGTTATAAACAGAATGCAAACAGCAGTGCACGGCTTCTTTAGCATGACAAATAATTAATTCTGCGCATAAACGGCGTTCAGTACATACCTCTTTATTATGCTTCACATAGCAACTTCTGTGTCTCAGCAGGCATTTCAGAATATTTGTTTAAAATATCCCCACACTTCAAGAAATATGTCTACAAGTATTTTATTTCAAATGTTTTCAATGCATTCTTAAATCTTAATCTCTGAATTTGTAAATCCATGATTGTGCAACATGTGAAAAAGATTGCTGGCATCTGCTAAGTGTGCATGCACTTTTTAGTAGACTATTCTCAACTTTCCTGTTGCGTTCAGCAGGTGATAAGAAGGAATAGAAGACAGATGACTTGGAAAAATACTAGTGTAACAAAGAGAGAGTGAGCGAGTAAGCAGTGCTCAGTGTTCAGATTAATCCAATAGATTTAGCAAACAATCCGTTTTGGCTGGGGATCTGGGCCTTTCACTGTGCTTCAGAGAGTGGGTGTTTTGTAAAGGGTGGTTTTATTTATCATTTGTTTTCTAGCTTTTCTGAAGAAGGGACTTAGGACTCTTAAGGAAGCTGGAAGAGCAGGCATCTATTTCAAAACAAATCAACTTCCAAAGTAATTTGAAAGAGTGTATTTACAGTACCATACCTACCACCAATTTTTTTTTTCCTTTTTTTTTTTTTTTTTCAATTCCATCTCCATTTTGGTTTGAATATATAGCTTGGAATCTGGATGTTCTGTCTAACACACACAAAGCACACTGGAAAATGGGGCCTATATTATTTTTATCTTGGCAAATTACTAGAGTTGTAGGTATTGCTTTTAAAGTAGCCGATTAAAAAAACCCACCTGAGCTATAAGTGAAGTTTTTAGCTTGAGTATGTTCTGCCACTGATATGATTTCCTTAGCAAATTATTCCTGGGCTGATTGCATATAAGTCTTTAAAGTTTGGTACGTTTCGTTTATTTGAAACTTCACCACTAAAACACTCGAAAATATTTGCAAAAGTAAGGTAGCCAGGCTTCAAAGGATCACAGCAAAAATTCCAGGAGAAGGAACTGCAGTGTTGCAAATTTGGTTTTAGTAAATCAAACCAAAATGATGTTAAGTAAAATAATTACATTACGCAAAATAAGAAGGCGACAGGTGAGATGAGAGAAGAGAAAACAAATGCTAGTGTCTCCAGTAGAGCCAAGTGATTGTGTTGCTTGCCTAAAAATGAATTTATGTCACTATGCTTCGCGTTCCTGCTTTTGACACCAAGTTGTAGTCAATGAAAACTGAAGTATTTATTATATTGTAAAGGTTAATTGAGTCTAGCAATTATTCAGTGTAGGATTTTCATTTTCCGTTAATATTTTAATGTAATCTAGTTCATTATGATAATGTTTCATAATACTTCTGAAGATTTTAGTCTCATAAAATGCTGTTGATGTATAGCTTTTTTGGTCATGTGAAGCAGGCTTTGAAAATAACAATAAAAAAGGTCTATAGCACTTCCAAAGATACATTCAAATGGTTGATGCTTGCAGACAAGGAAAGGAGATTTAATGGAACTGAGACTTTAAAACCATATTTTAGTTGAACTAAACTACAGCCAGACATAATAAATATGAGTCAGCTTGGAAACTAATTTTTTTATTGAATGTTAAAAATGCAGAACCGTTACTTCGTGAGTGGTTTGGCATACTCACACCTAAACTATTGCCTACACTGCTTGCTTTTGTGGTTACCTAGATACAAGGCTCAGCTTAAGACTGCCTGCTCGTACATAGCAATTTGCTCTTAATATTAGGGGGGCAGAAATGAGAAGCTGTTGATGTGAAACGTGTTAATGATGAGTGACAGGTGGAAGCATTAAGGCATATTTGTAGTAAAACCCTGCTGTGGCCGTCATTGCCGTGGTCAGCTTTCACCTCCCTGCTGCAGAGAGCATTGCAATGGGGACGGGTTGCTCTGGTGGGGGGCCAGTAAGGGACACTTCATGCCGCTCAGCAGCATTGCAACAATCATTACTTGAAAGGAGCGGGGAAAGCAGTGAATGTGCCATGTGTAACGTTGCCGTCTTTCCCCGTCTGAGCCGTGGGCTGTGGGCTCTGTGTGCGCAATGAACGGGCTTGGCTGGTGTCCTGCTTCCATCCCTGCAGGCATGAGGGTCAGGATCCATCCTCCCACAGGAGGACCCTGCACTCCCTCTCTCCATTTGGTGGGAGTTTGTGCCAGCCTTGGACTGCTGGGTGTTCACCCTTTCTGTTGGGGGGGTGGGGTCTGGCCCCCGTCAGGAGCCATCTCTGTCCCCTCCCCACCAGCCAGGCCCAGCGGGGAAAGGACGGAGCAGGGGCTGCTAATGGTGGCCTGGGGCTGCCTGGGGAACTCATCCCTGAAGGCTGTGGAAAGGAGAGATGCATTTCCATGGGGAGCACAAAGAAGCAGAATGCGTCCTGAGGATACCAGGCTAAAATTACTGCCAAAAAAAAAAAAAAAAAAAAGGTGACATGATCTAAAAAACGTCACTTTAGTTCCCTAGTTTTTGTTTGGCCTAATATGTAATGAAATCTGGGCGATTCTGGTATCCTGCCCAAATTTCAACCTAGAAGCTTTAAAGGTAAGACAAAGTTAAGGAAGAAGAAAAGTGCAGAGCATTTGTTATCTTTTAGTTTGGCTTCTCTTTGATTCTGCTTTATGCTGCGACAGACTTTAAATACGTGTAAATACACATTCCCCGTTCACAGCAGTGAAAACACATATTTATCCCTCTCTCCTCTTCAGAATCACTCAAATGCCTTAATATTTAACGTCTGGATAAAATTCTGCCTTGAAAAAAAATTTCAAGAGTTTAAGTCGGTTTTGTCCAAACTCTTTTGCCTTGAGCACTGCTACCAAGCCTTAACTTTTCTTATGGACCACAAGCCACCCTTAATATAAAATTTAGCTGAAAACACCGTACTGAATGGTGCTGAATATGGTTCTACGCTTTTCATTTGCTCTGCGCAATTTGGGAATTACAAGTCTGCTGAGAAATGCCTAAATATTGTTGGAAAAAGTATTTTCAGGACTTAGGAGTCTGAGTTTTGCTGAATTAATTAGCACTTCCTTCCCAGGGCAAGGGTTAGTTCAGATGCTCTACTAATGCACAGTATATCTATGCACCAATATAATTTTACAGCTTGCAGCTCCTAAATTGCTGTCTTTAGCTACTGTACTTTTTTTGACAAATAAGCTCTCATGAAATCAACTCTAGGATTTCTGTATCATTAGGTATTTTTGAAAATTGTATCCATGAATACAATGGTATTTCAATTAACATTTTTTAAATAAGCTGTGAAATGTCACGTTCCTGCAATAGCAGGTACTCAGAACTCCAGAAGGCATCATGCAGCAACATTATGCATGTACCTTCTCAGTTTTTAATCCTATTGAAGCCAAATTAAGTAAGTATCTAAGTGCTTTCCTGAATGGTTCTTGAGCACATCATTAAGCCCTTATTGTAATTGGAATCTTATGCTTTCCTTCTTGGAAAAAAACCCAACCCTGTTGTTCTCTTGAGTGTGACAATCTAGTTCCTGGGATAGTGAATCATTGAAACTGGAGGGCTTATTTCAGTGATGAATCAGGCCCAAATTAGTATCTTTAATACATCTCTAGCAGACTAGAACCTGAAAGCAGGTATATCAAACAGTATCCTCCCTGAGACTGCACAGGAAAAAAACGATGTATAGTTCCATGGGGTAAGTATGTTAACTTCATTATGTACATCAGTTAAATGATTTAGGGATATTTTCTGTTGTATTTAAGGTGGATACACGTTGCGAGTAACTAGGACACGGCAAATAGCCATAGTAGTACAAGACTTAAAACCAATTCCTTCTGGGGCTCGGAAAAAGTCTCTTTAAAAGAATGAGAAACAAAATTCCCACTTTATCAGTGTGCAAATGGCTTTGGAAAGTTTGCCTGTTGCCACAGCGAAGGAAATTATTGTATGAATAAACATAGATAAATTGGCAACCTGCACAGTATTCATTATTTGTGATGTAGTCTGTGATGTAATCTCTTTTAGATAAGAGCCTTTAAAGACAGATTGTACTGTAGTGGTTAACATGTCTAGAATGAAATAGCTAAGAGTAAGTATTTTTTTCTTCCTGAAATGCCAAGAAGGTGTTTTTTTGCAAAAAGAGTGTTGTTTTGGAGGTGAGATATCTAATTTATGGAACTAATAGTTAAATATGTTCTTTAAGCAAATTCAATCCATATCCCTTAAATTTTTTTTTTTTCATTTGTCATGTACTGAAACCCTGTCATGTAACCCTGTTGTATAACTTAGACCCAGGATAACAAATAATTGGTTTTGCTTGCTTTAGAATTTGGAAATAGGGTAAGAAAAAAGAAATCTGAACTCTTAAGATATGTTGCTCTTCTCTCTATCATTGCTGAGTGTAGCGGGATCCCTAAGAGGAGAAAACCTAAGTGAAATAAGTGTATACCAATTTGTAGAAAATGCTGTGAGCTGCTTCTGTCGCAAAGGCATAACTGCATTAAAAAGAGAGAAAGAAATCCAGGAATGGAGATGTAATGGATCTCTAATTCCTGTACAGAATAAGTCCAACTAATGCAATATTTCAAGCATATATGTACACACGCATGTATATAAATCTTGGTGTAGACCAGAGTTAAATTCTATTTAAAAAGCAGATTTTGAATTCATGGTGGTGGGGTGTTTTTTTTTGGTTTTGTTTTTTTTTTTGTTTTTTTTTTTTTTTTTTTTTTTTTTTTTTTTTTTGTTTTTTATTGTTGTTTTTTTTTTTTACATTGAAATAACAGCCCCAATTGCATATGCTATTATATCGGTTTTAAAACTGATATAATGTTGTTATAATATAGGTTGACTGTGCAGACTAATTGCTATGAGACAATAAAAGGTACATATCTAAAGTGTATAGCTTAGCCTGTGGAAAGTGCGGTAGCTTATTCATTAAAGCTTAAACTGTCGTGTAGTTGCCATGGGGCAGGTCAGTGCCTTTATGCTGGCATTACATAGTGCTTTCCTGTGGGAACAGAGGCTCTAGATGAAAGGTCCTGAGCCATCCAGTTGCTCACCAGCTAAACACAGGCCCTGATGTGATTAAAATGGTACTCAGCAAGTCTTACCTAAGGTCTCTTCAGTGTCTCCATGGAGGAAAAATGTTGTAAATGCTAACCTAAAATAATTCAGAGTTTAACAGGGGGAAAAGCCCGCTACTTGTGTTTTGTAGTTTCAACTAAGGATTCAGTTCAGAAAAACAAGCAAACAAAATATAAAAGTGTCTTTCAGGGAAGTGTCTGTGATTGTACTTACACTGGCAAGCATCTAATCACTAAGCAGGATTTTATATGTGGAAGTCGGAGAGTTGAGGCTATATATGGTCCACACTAAGGGAGGTTTCAGATGAACGTATTAGATGAAAAAAAGGATGGTTGCTTTGATTCAAAAGAGTAGGTTAAACACTACACTGTAGTCTACTGTAGATCTGTGGAGTTGTTTTGTTTTCTTTTTATTCTACCCTACCCTACCCTTTGATAGATAAGGTAGATTTCTTGTGAGTTATCTTTGTTCACACTCATAAAACCAAGAGTAAATTACTCCAGTAACAGAATGGCCCTTGAGGCCAGTATGCTTCTAAAATTACTGATATGTCAAACAAGATTTCAGAAGGCTCTGTATTGTTGTGGGATTTAGTGCCATAGGCAATATAGTAGCGTTTTGTTTTCTGTCTTACAGGTCTGTGACAAACTATCAGATATTTGAGTGGAATTCAAAAGATGGATGCCATTTGCATGTGCTGTGTTACTGCAGATTACCAATCTGTGCAACACCTTAGTACTAGTTTACACACCTGGTAGTGTTATGATGACAATTTGCCTTTATCAGTAGTTAGGAAATTGGTAATTGGCCAGGTGGCAGTACTCTTTCCAGAGAATACTGTATGCAGAAAGTACAATGACAGTCTGCTTTTAAATGGAAAGTAACTTATTGCTGGGGTGATCTGAAATTTGGAAGAGTATACATAGGTACGATTGTTAGCCAAACATTAACCTAGCAACCTAAAGCTGAAACAAAATTGAATTTCTATAAAAGTCGTAAAGCTCACTGTCTTTGGGCCTTGAGAAGCTTTTTATATTAACCTTTGTGTTTAACAAACCTTTCAGCCTGTCATTGGGAAGGGAGAAGAGCACCAATAGCACTTAACCCTGTTCTTGGAGATGGCCCTTTTCAATAAGGATAACATGCAGGATCAACCCATGTTCCCCCACACCCCACCTTATTATATTTACTTCCTCAAAGCTTTTACCTGAAGAGCAGCTGGCTTACTCCAGGAGCTGCCCTGAAACATGTTAAAGCTGATTTCTGCTCACCTCCTGAGTATTGTTTCTTAAATGCTGAATTACATGGTTGAATGGTTTACAAAAATAAAGACTAATGTTATTGGTGGTGCAGCAAAGAGAATGTGCTTGGAAAAGAAGGGAGACTTTCTGGGCTACAGCATTAATTGTTGGCAAGTGCTGGTTAGTTTTACAGATACTTATCTTCAGTGACAAAACAACTGTCTCATGCTTTGAATGCCAAGTTATAATAAAATACAAGTTGATAGGTAAGTGACTCATTGGAAAACATGGCCTGCAATTTTCCTTGCTACCCTCACTGCATCTGTGACTCTTAATGTGGGAACCAAAGGCAGGAGTGAAGTTGGATTGGGAAGGAGCAAGCATGGGAAAAATAGAGGGATGAAGGGATAAAAGAGGCTTGTCAACTGTAAACAGCTGACCACTCGGTATGCTGGTGTGACTCTGCCTGACTGATGCTTGATCACCACAGTCTATCCTGTGTTCTTATCAAATCCTATTTCAAACCATCTTGTGTCTGGGTGCATTCTCATTTTCAGTGTGTGTGTGAATGCTCATGAACTTCAAACCAGGCTAACCAGAGAGTAGTAGAAGAGATTTGAGTGCCAGCAGCTGATGTGGGGCCATGGGGAAGAGCAGGGTGAGGGTTCCACTAGCAGACTGAAATTCCCATTAGCTGAAGAGGAGGAGCAGCATGGGGCTGGCCGTGCTGTATGTGCAAGTGCTCTGTGTGGTTATAGGGGTGCCAGTAAAGGAATTGTTTTTCTGTCTGTATTTGATCTGTGAGGCCGTCTCTCTTGGTGTGTATGTCTGTCTGTCTGTGTTGGTAAGCCTCACCACCAGCTGGATCTGGGGGCGAGGAACTGCAGCAACCTTGTGTCTTGGAGGACAACTCACCCTTGGTCTGAGAGTAGCTTAGATTTGGCTACTCAGACACTTTGTATTGTTTTGCCAGTGTTTGTATCCATTACAGTTTTTCCCAGAAACAATTTTACATCTGTTGTCATGTCCTTGTTAAAAAAGTTAAATGGCGTCTAGTTTAGGGTGATCCAAAGATCCACTAGCAGAACCTCAAGCCTTCTTTGCTGGGATATCTTCATTAACAGTTGGTTCAGTTATTCAGCTTTTAATACATTCGATGTGTTCTGTCATTCTGCTCTAATCAATTTGTTTACTATATAAAGCACTTCACAGAAGTCTTTTGTATCTTTAGCTGCTATCTTTTTCAACAGTACTTGCAATCTCCTCCAACCGTAAAATCTTTTTTTCTTTTTTAGCAAGACCTGCTTGTCTGTTACCATTTTGATTGTTACTATTTCTCGTTCCTGTCCTTTAAGCCTTTATGTACTGAATCCTGTACTTTGAATTTCATTATTTTGTTTAGGATAGATTTAGCAGATGTGTCTGGCAGACGTCTTCTTCCAATCTCACTACAGGTACACAGGCTGAAGAATCAGCTGGTGGAGCTGTGCCCTGTTAGGAACAGACAAGGCAAGGAAGCATCTGTGAGTGTAGCCCTCGGAGATGGGGAAAGAGCTTTTGTGCGAAACAAGTTTTATTCTGTTTGTGAGGTTGGAAACTTCATTTTATTTCCTTGAAAACAGAAGGGACATGCAAAAAATTCTTCATGCACGTATTGTCATTCTGTTTGTGACAAATGAGATAGTGGTTCAAGGTGTCTTTTAAAATTATTTTTTGTATGCATATTATATGCTGTGATAAATCCATGGTTGGTAACTGCATGCTTTTTGGTCAGAGGCAGTTCTTTGAAGGGGAGGAGAGGATTTCTTCTTTGAGAGCACCTGGCCATGGGAGAAGCTTTTCTAGGGAAGAACAGGGCAGGCAGTAATAGATGTGCTGACTGGAGAGCTTGCACTTGGGGAGTTTTCTTAGAATAACGGGGAAGAGACATAAAACCAGGCTAGAGATGATGAAAAGAGGGGAGATTTTTCTATTGACCCAGAGGAGAACAAGTAGAGTTCGTTGAAACCATAGAGGCTATTGAAAGTTGTTAGTGTGAAAAGCAGGTCTGGAGGAAAAGGGCCCTTTTTGCAAAGACACAGTTGGGCAGAAAAGGTATTTATTCTCAAGTGGCTGTATTTTATCTCTCTCACCCAAAAGAATCTGGGTTTTCAGACAGAAGAGAGTTTGTTCAAGTTTATGTTCTAATAAAACACTGCTTCTTCAAAGCCCTTCTGGTATTTTTTGGTGTCTTCACTTTAAAGAAAAGGTGCAGACAGGTCTGTCTCAAAGCTCTGGCATGTTTGAGATCCAGTCATAGCATAAAAGTTAGAAAATGTTATAGCTGGTAAAAGGTATTAAGCCAGCTTTAAAGAAATCCAGCTGACTGCATCATGAGGACTCTTGAGAGAATTTGAAGAAAACTTTGTGTACCATTTCTGGGAAGTTGTCTATTGTGAGTGTGTTTTATAAATCGGTTTACTGTTTTAACAGTTTGTAGCACAGTTCTCTCTGGCTGTAGAAGCTACTGGTGGAGCTGCCAGCATATTGTGTTAGGCCAAACATGGGATGATAGATACTACAGAAATTAAACAAGAATGTTGTCCTGCACCGAACTTGTCTCTTTGAAGCCCAGTTGGAGCACAGTTCCTTTAAAAACAAACAAACAAAACCCTGTCCCAAGCAGTTGTATCCCTTGGCTAGTTAGATGCCCATGGATTTTCTGAGTGACTAGGGCTGATAAGGAAACCTTCTCCTGCCTGTGGTGGGACTGCTTTACTGCCTTGGGGCTGGGCTACACCTAGAGTGGCCCTCCAGGGGCGAGAGGAGTAGCACCACTTCTTGGAGACTTCGATGCTCACACTGCACCCGGCTCCCCTTATCAAACAGAGGGAGAGTTACCTTGTGTTCACGCAAGTCAGGTTTCCTGTTAAAAAAAAATTTTTTCCAGTTGCCTTCATAAGTGGAAATGCAGTTCAAATGTGAACGCTTCAGAAGGTTTTATACAAACCCAGCATTAACTTGTCTTTTTTTCCAAATCGACAATAGTCTATACCCACAACACTGAAGCCAGAGAAGCTTGTGATATATTGTATTTACAGGATCTTTAACTGCAGGTAACATTCAAGCCTGTGAGCTTTAATTGTCCCTTCCATTAATACTCTACGTGGTATTTTTAATTCAGATGCATATGTTTTCTTCAGTATTCTTTCTTTAAGTGCACATATGGTTCACAATACAGAGACTCATCATCTGCATACCAATCATCCAGCTGTAGGACAATACTTTTGGCTTTTCTTTTTTTTGCATAAACTATCAACTTTATCAACAGCGGAAGATGGAGGAAATAGCAATATATAGTTTCCTACAGTTTGGATGTATATATTCAAAGAATGATCTTTGTTCTTATTCTGGAGCTGTACTGATTTGAAAATGGATTGGCAGCATTCACTGTGACAGTCTCATATGGGTCAACACTTTACACCTTCATCTCAGAAATGCTGAATCCCATCTGTTAAAGGCTGTCTGTCTTCATGTTTGAGGGTAGAAATAAGTCCAATTCCTTTTCATATTACTTTATGTGAAGGAGACTTTGGTAAGATCCACATTGTCCTCTAATTTCAATTAATTGAAATTGATCATTTCGAGTATTTACCTGCTTCCTGCTCTAGAATACTCAACCTGAATTTGTCTTTCCAGTCCTGGGGAGATGCTGCTGGATAGCTTTATGTTTTAAGAGTCTCCCTGGGTTTGCCTGTCCTGGAGTCGTCAGTCTTCCCATGATACACTTTTCCCAACATGTTCCATCCCATCCTCCCTCACTTAATTTACTTTTCTTCACCTCTAACCTTCATATTTTTATTTCAAGTTAGCTTGTCACTAGAGGACATTTTTATTTTCGTTAATGAACATATCGTGTACTCCAACATATGGATAATTTACCTTTTCTTACTTTGCTTTCTGTTTTTTCTAAAATACAATGGTTGGTTCAGAAATTGAATCTGAAATTTTAGACAGATCTCAGAATTTGTCCCCATGCTGCTGTTTTCTCTAATGGCTTGTGAACTTTGCGTCTATGGACTTTCTATACATTGCTTGCTTTTTGCAAAGAGATAATATTATATAAAACAGCCTTCAACATGTTAATACAGTGTTTGAAAACGTAAAAGAGTCATAAAGGAAAGAAAGATTCTGGGATGAATAGTGAAATTCATTAAATATTGAAATTTTTTAAATATTGAAAGGGATTGAAAACCAAACAGCATTCATCAAAAACCTGTTCATTTAGATATTACTGGCTATTGGAAAAGGGACTGCAGAAATACATGATTCTGAAATACGTGATTCCATGTTTGTGTTTGATCAAAACAGTTTCTAACAAAATAATGGAAGATGTGTCTATGCATATGAGATGAGGAAGGATTTGAAGAATTGAATTTGGTGAAAGAATTATAAGGCTTATTAGGCTTATTAGTTGTTCTGCTAAAATGAAGATGGCATTATGGGTAGAAGTGGATTGATCTTTTCAAACAATATACAGAATTTATGATGGAATAGTGTAATGGATTTTTTCCAAGACCTTTAGTAATTGAAAATTTGTAAGATGAACAATTTGAAAGTTGAGATGATTCATGATTTTTTTTGGATGGGTAATAAATAATGCTTAAAATTATCACATGAAATTTAATATGAGTAAATATTGCTCAAAATAAGGCTTAAAGTACACCTGTGACAATAGTGTTTTGTAAGTTAACAAACAGAACTGATGGATATTAGTTGAGGCACTGAAGGGAAGACTCTCAACTGGTGTATTTTTGCATGCCTCATTATGCCAGTTCAGGGCTGCAAGTGGCACTGATGTTCATGTGCATTTACCTACTGCATGGCATCTGGAAGCGGTGCACCTGAGCAGAAGTTCTGGCTTCTTTAGGTAGTGCTACTTATGCTTCGAGAGGTTTCTCAAATTACAGCAGCTCCATCATTTTCAAATATTACCTGAAAACTTATTTTCCTTTGTCTGTAAAATTAGTAAATAGTAGGAAAAAAAAGAAAAAATTACGGAAGACAAAACCTCTTCAGTTTACTGTCCGAGGTTGGCTGTTACTAAATTCCGGTCTTCTGCTTTCTGCAGTACTTCCAACATGGTCTGTACATGTGTTTATAAAATATAATAAATGAAAGAACATATATATTGACTTTGCATTGTCTGAAAGTGAGACGCATTACTCTTGAGCCTTGCAATTCACCTGCATATGCGCAGCAGTTCCATTATCTTGGACAGTCACATCCTTGGGCTTGGGCACTCACAGTAGTCACAGTCAGTGGTATTTTATTGGTAAAAGGCAGCTGCCCTTTTTCAGTGACGGCAGTAGGGTTACCTGGCATTTAGGGAATGTTGTTTTGTTAATAAAAAGTAACCCTTTGTATCTATCTAATCACAGCATTTTTGATAAAAGGTGTTTTTGATACCTTTCAGCCTTACAGAGAGATGTTTCTGCACCTGAAGGGTGTTTTGTTAATAAGGTAATACATAGAGTATCTGTTCTTAAAATCAGACTTTATGCTTTCCTTCATTTAGCACATTTTTCAAATACTGAGTATCAAAATCAACCAATACTGATGCGTAAATAAGTTAAACACCACTACTTTTTTACTTATATTTGTTATTGTATCAATGAAAACACAATAGGATTGCGATTATAACCTCTATAGGTCATGTCTGTTTTCACAGTCTGGAAGGAAGACTAATAATTTGTCCTCAACTGTGTATAAGACTGGTGAAAAATCAACAAAGTAACATTCTTTGCTCACTAGTCACATTTTCTTCATGCATGAAAAATGATACTGCATTCAGTTTCATTGCATTTGACATTCCAAGTATAAAAAGTATCTCTTAACAAGGTGATGTGACATGGTAAAAACTTGCAGAAGTGACTAGAAAATCTCTCCTGTGCCATTTCCATCATTTTTGTAGGACAGTACATTGCTTTTCCAGTTGTCAGACATGTTTCTTTTTAAACAAATACTTTTTTGGGTTTTTTTCAGTTCTTGCATCGCTCTATCTCTTGGGCCTCTTTTTGTGTAAAAAATTTCATTTTCCTCTCTGCTTACTTCACAGAAAATTTCCATTGATGCTAATGAGAATTACTGGGATGTTTGATTGCCCATGTACTCTGGAGCAACTCTAGTCTATAATTTCTTTTTCAAGTATTGCATCTTCTTAGAATTAATATTTTAATGGACCAAATATTTGCTGAATTACTGCTGGAACATTTTGCAGTGAGGAGTTGTAAACAACAACAGCAACTGTAGCAAATTCACCAGTTTGTTGATTTAAACCCTCTGGGTAAAATGATGAAATATGGATGATTTAGCAAGTGTGTGGATTAAAGAAGCCTGAATTTAATGGATGCTGAGCACCATCAGCTACCTTAGATTTCATTCTCAGTTTGATTTCAGTGTGTACTTTCAAACTATTAAATTGCGTGTAGTGCCTAAACATAGACCTAAGCACTGAACCTGAATAAATCCTATTTAAACTTTTTGACTGAGGAAACTATCATCATTCATGTGTTTAAACATGAAAGCACATCTAGGAAATTAGTCACTTTAAAAGGTGTAAGTTTATAGTAGTATGTGCATTTGCTGTCTCTTCTTATGAATGAGTACTGAATTGATTATAATTTTACGTGTTTTCATGTCGAATCCTTGTTTCTTGGCAGATAACTCTTTCCTAGTAGGTATAGCAGTGAAAAGTTGCCATTATTTTTTGTATGTATTTCTCATGTGCCTAAATATGTGATAAACGATTCTGGAGAACTGATCTACTGTAAGAAAGTATGCCGTGGGTGGTTTGTTTTGGATATTTTTTTTTTCCTTTTTCATGGCTGAGACACCCCCACCCGCCTTTTTTTTTCCTCTTTTTTTTGTCAAAATTAAGTGTTTATTTTTGTATTGAATTTATCCACATGCTTTAGATTTATATAACCATCTGGCATAGTGTTATTTCAGCAATCCGTTTAACATATGACAATAGTAAAAGTTGAAAGAGAAAATTTCTATGTTACTTAACACTGAAGATGACTAGATTTGAAAACAAAAACATTGTAAGAAAGTTTTTAATTCACTTTTCAAGCATTCAAGTCACTTGTTTCTTTTCATTACGCACAATGTATTGCTTTAAGTAAAATATATATAATGATTTCTGTCTAATGATTATGCCTTTTCATTTTAATACATATTAGTTTTTTTTTTCTTGTGGGGAGATCCATAGTTAAAACTAGGTGTAGAAGCTGACTTGATCTTTATCAGAATTCACGTGCCTGAAAAAACAGATCCTGTCAAACAAAATATTGAAGTCCTTCATGAGATGGCAGCCTTTCAAAGACAAGGGCTAATAAAGGTTTAAGGCACTGACTGGGGGCTTCCATGAAAGTTATTATCTGTGTTTTCTTTTTGCTTAACCTTAGTCAGCCCCCCAGAACGTCAATGGCTTACATTTGAACTTTAGATTTGCCCACGTGCTGGTGGTTGTGTGTACCTGAGACTTCTTGTGTGTGTGTTTCATGTTCATCTGGCCCAGTGAAAGAAGAGACCTAACCATTTATCTTCAAAACAGCAGTGCTAGTTATACTAGACAGAGCACATTCTTGTACCCCCAGCAAAGCACATGATTTCAAAGATTAGTAGTGTTGCAGATGTATCTATATTCAGCTTTTCTTCATTGATTGGCTTGAAATGGCTCCACATTAAATGGGCTGATTTTAGATAGCCTAAAGTACAGGCACTTTGGGATTTCATTCTCATGCACACAAGTCGTGGCCCATGCCTGGTGCAAGAAATCGGTTCTGTTCTGAAACCAGGCTCTTACAATCAGGTGTTCCTGTATCCATCATCTAGATGCCTACTTGCTTCAGGGAGGTACTCCTTAAATGCTGTCTAGAGGATATGTTTAGGCTGGAATAGAAGTTACTGTTACAAGCTATTACATTACTTAATCAGCTCTGGGTTTAGGAGGTCACAGTAGATGGCTGAATGTCCTTTTGGTTTTCAGCTCTGTTAACAAAGTTATATGAGTGAAGGTGCTGCTCTGGGTGCGCTGGAACAGAAGAAACTTCAGCTTCTGAATGTGCTGGTTGGTGAGCCCTTCACAAGTGGAAAATTAAATTGTCCCAAAAGACCTAAGTGATGTAGTTTACCCGTCATGGCACTGCTAAGTGTCTTATTTCCTGAGATTCGGGTGGTAGTTCAGTCAAACAATTAAAAAGGATGCATTTATGTCCTACTGCTTGCCTCATGAACTAAGAAGAGCTTACCAGATACTTTCTAGCAGAAAAACTAGAACAGCACATGAGAATGACATACTGCTGCTTAATTTAGTTCTCTTTAAAGATTCCCTTTTCTTACAAAAAGGAAAGTAGGATTTATTGTGTTTACAGTGACGTTCTTCTGTACTTTGTCACTTTCAACAAAGGAGTTACAGACAGATTTTCAAAACAGGCTGACTATATTCCTTTTTCTAAGCCACTGAAAATTTTTCACATGGTTCAGTTGTGCAATACATACTACATTAATCAGGATGCTATAAGTTAAATAGTTCTTAAAAATATAATTCTGTCAAGGACTATAGGATTCTTAGCAGCACTGAATATAAAATTGGTTGGGTTATCAGGAAGATACTGGTTTGAAATTTTTAAGTGGCTAAGAAAAGATGGATGTTTCTCTGTGGCATTCTCGGTGGTAAGAATTAAAAAAAAACAACTTGCCAGTTAATTTTTAGTGAACTCATGAATTCTTTAAGTCTTGTCTTGATAACTTAGCAATATTTTAAGGGGTTTACATTTTAAATTTAAACAAACAAATTGGACAGCAGGGCATGTACTAAGTGATGCAAGGAATATTGGTTTCATTCCTGCCTGTTTTAAGCAAAAATCCATGAGGCTAAATTCAAAATTTATTTGCTTCCTTTTTGTACACAAATATATTTTTTTGACTTTTATTTTTAACCCTTTATTGTGTTATAAAGATGGGGAAATATGTTATAAGTAGTATAGCAAGACTAACTCTTGTTCTAGCTGTGTCTCTATTCATTCTTCACCCTTCAGTATCCTAGTTAATCACTGAACAACAGGGTCAAAAACTACAACACGGGAATTTTATCCTTTGATCAACCCAAGACCATGAACAATGTAGGAATCATCATACTAAAGAAAGTATTGGAAATACCAAAGAATACTACTTTTGTTACTCCTCTGTATAAGATAAAGACAGGAGTCTTCTCCTTAATATGTCTTTGCAGAAGTAAATTAGATTCTTTCTGCATTGGAGTATTTGAAGGTGTTTGTATTACAAGTCAAAAAACACCTAGGGCAGTCTGTAAGAAAATGGTGGACTGCTGTGACAGGGTGAAACAGGGTGAGCACAGTGAAAAGTAGAAGTAAAAAGTATTCCTTCCTGTGCTTGTGTCAGTAGGTTAGGAGCAAGGTTGCCACCTCTTGGCTTGCTCCATCTAGAATAGTGTGTGTGGGGCGGGTGTCCTTTTTTTTATTTTCCTCAATTATGGCCGCCTTACATTTTAGGTTACTGAAACACAGCAAGAAATAAAATGTTGCAGATGTGCATACTATAGGTTTGAGTATAGTGTAATCAGAAACTCATAGAAAACATTCCTTGCATGGAAAAGCATGGGAATCATGCCTTCTTGCCTTCTGCTAAATTAAAAATAAAAAGTTTTCTGTAGGAGAGTATGGAAAACACATTCAGTGACTTCTGTTTACATTACTAATGAATAAGGATGTGTCCCTATATGTTGTAGTAACTAACAGCCTGTAAATTTAGTACAGAGTAATCCCTTTTAGGAAGTAAAATATTCAGATTCCTTTGTATCACAACTAGCTTCCATTTTTGTCAAGTTTACAAACTCAGTTATTTTGTCTAGAATGAAAATTAATGAGAAATTTTGCTGATAGATAATCTTTAGTAACTGTAAAACTGTATTATTGAACAGTTAAACCTATTTCCGATAAAGGTGCAGTCTGGACCAAGGTTCTTTTAAATACTTTCATTCTGTTTCAAGAAATTACTTGTGAGGTTGCATCTCATTGAAATTCCAAGGTATCATCACCCATCAAAGTAAAAATAAGAAAAAAATTTAAAAA
The DNA here is from genome assembly GCA_017639485.1 of Pluvialis apricaria. Lineage (NCBI taxonomy): Eukaryota > Metazoa > Chordata > Aves > Charadriiformes > Charadriidae > Pluvialis > Pluvialis apricaria. The sequence continues at coordinate 114,242,260 of CM030008.1, read as the reverse complement.
TAGTTTTCTAATAACCGTTTGAGAAATGTGTGTGCTCATATTTTTATAAGAGCACTTAGCTATGCATTTATAGCATGCAACTATAATATATCCATTTCTTGACTTTTATGAAAAATGCAGGGTTTAAATTACCTCATGTATTTTATTGATATGTTTTCTTTCCAAAGTAGACATTGTGTTGAATTTTATTTCCTTCTATGATATCATAGCATATGTATTAATAGAATTCTTCTCTTTGGGTTTGTTCAACCCAGAAATATGAATGTCTTGAAAATCATGTTGTATTTTTCTAATGTAATGTCTGTATAGTCATTCAAATTCTTTATTTGCACACTTGTTCTGTAACATGATTATTTTGAAGGTACACTTCAATGAAACACATTATGAGGCACTGAAAAACAGAGCATAAACTGACTAGCTGTTCATGTGAGAGTTGTTTGAACGTAACTTTTTTGAACTATACCTTTTTCTTATTTGTTGTTTAAGTTAGGACCATAGTGTAAAATTCACACTGCCCCCTTTTTTTTTCTCCTGTAAAGCTTACTAATTTGCTGGGTATTTCATTTGTTCCTTCTTTTCTCAGCTCTTGAGGCCAGGAGACAATTGTCGCGCTTAATCAGTCAATGGCGTAGATGGTGATAAGCTAGAGTAAGGCTAAGGAACTGAGAACGTTTTAGACTCCATCTGCATCATATACTGCATCCCACCATCTAAGCATATATAATTTCATTTTGCCTGCAACTTTCATGATGGGTTGCCCCTGGCTGGATGCCAAGTGCCCACCAAAGCCACTCTATCTTTCACCGCCTCAACTGGGCAGGGGAGAAAATACAACAAAAGCCTCATGGGTCGAGATAAGGATAGGGAGATCACTCAGCAATTACCATCACAGTCAAAACAGACTTGATTTGGGGAAATTAATTTAATTTATTACCAATCAAACCAGAGTAGGATAATAAGAAATAAAAACTAAATCTTAAAACACCTTCCCCCACCACTCCCTTTTTCCTGGGCTCAACTTCACTCGTGATTTCTCTACATCCTCCCCTGCAGTGGCACAGGGAGACAGGGAATGAGGGATGTAGTCAGTTCATCACACATTGTTTCTGCTGCTCCTTCCTCCTCAGGGGGAGGACTCCTCACACTCTTCCCCTGCCCCAGTGTGGCGTCCCTTCCATGGGAGACTTCTCCAACGTGAGTCCTTCCATGGGCTGCAGTTCTTCACAATCTGCTCCAGTGTGGGTCCCTTCCATGGGGTGCAGTCCTTCAGGAACAGACTGTTTCAGCGTGGGCCCACCGCGGGCTCACAAGTCCTGCCAGCATACCTGCTCCAGTGTGGGCTCCTCTCTCCATGGCTTGCAGGTCCTGCCAGTAGCCTGCTCCAGCATGGGCTCTCTACAGTGTCACAGCCTCCTTCGGGCATCCACCTGCTCCAGCGCGGGGTCCTTCACGGGCTGCAGGTGGATATCTGCTCCATATCGATGGGCTGCAGGGGGACAGCCTGTCTCATCATGGTCTTCACCACCAGCTGTAGGGGAATCTTTACTCCGGCACCTGGAGCACCTCCTTCCCCTCCTTCTTCACTGAACCTGGTGTCTGCAGAGTTGTTGCTCTCACATGTTCTCACTCTTCTCTCCGGCTGCTGTTGCGCAGTAACTTTTTCCCCTTCTTAAATATGTTATTATAGAGGCGCTACCACCATTGCTGATGGGCTCGCCCTTGGCTAGCAGCAGGTCCATCTTGGAGCCGGCTGGCATTGGCTCGGTCAGACATAGGGGAAGCTTCTAGCAACTTCTCACAGAAGCAACCCTTGTGGTTCCCCCCGTACAAAAACCTAACCATGCAAACCCAATACAGGCTGCATACAGAAATGCTCAGAAAGTTGGGACCTACAATTGGTTCTCTTCTAACATCTGTAGATTCAGTGCAGGGCAGATCACTTCTTCAGTGTTTTTTTTTTGTTTGTCTCTTTCTTTCTCCAGATGTAAAATAAAGATTTTAATATTATTTACTGGCTTTGGAAAAGAATCTTGAGATTCTCAAAATTAATTTGAGATTAAATACCTACCAAATACAAATTACTGTTATGTTAGTAGAAGCAAACCAAAATGATTTTTTTTTAATGATGCTTTAATTACAGATCACCATATTAAGGAGAGGAAAATAAAATAAAGAAGAAATTAAACTAGTAACTTTGTTTTGCAGGTTCTTTCATGTTGGTGAATACATCTGGGAGATTTGCGGGACAGAAAGCTCACCTCCTGCTGCCCCATCTGAAAGAAAATGATACACATTGTATTGATTTCCACTATTATGTTTCAAGCAAGAGTGGATCTAGCCCTGGCACTTTGAATATATATGTGAAAGTTAATGATGGTCCTATTGGTAACCCGATCTGGAACACATCTATCACTGCTACATGGAACAGAGCAGAACTGGCAATTAGCACTTTCTGGCCCAATTTTTATCAGGTATGTTTTACTTTTAATGAAATTTTGTTTCTCATAATAGTCACCTGGTTCTTAATCATAATTTTGATTTTAAATCAAAATATCTTTCAGTATGTTTTGTAGATTATGCTAAATGTTTGTTTTTACATATATATGTCTGTGTTTATATGTTTACATATATTTATAGAAGTGTATGAAATGTATGCATGCACACATATGCTTTAAATGTGGATGAAGTAATTTTATTGAAACAATTTAGAAATTTTGCCATTGATTTCAGTCGATTACCTCTGTTTCTCTATAATAAATTCACTCATTCTTTCAGTTCATTAGGGATGCTGGAATTGAATGCCAATAGGTTTTATTGCAGTAGAGTCTTCAAGTTTCATTTAGATCAGCAATACTTGTTGCTTTAGAACCAGCAGAATCCTTTGAATCCTCAGTTTGAGGCTTTAGATTAAATGTAGTAGCTATTTGTTCTGTCCAGCAGTAAACATGTATATAAAAGTAGCTATTGTAGGAATGGGCTTCTGATTACATCCTAAAGATTTAAGGAGAATTTCACTTGACAGTTCCTTAGGGTGCTGCTTTTCTGCAGGAAATTTTACAGATTATACAGTTATTTACTGTTGTGTAGTAGTTCAACAGTTTTTCTCCTTCCTATGAAAATACAGTCTATGTCTCCACAAGGAAGTAATTTGGTGTAATAAGAGCAGACCAGTAGATCAAAGATGTTATTGAGGCTCCTCTCATCTTCACTTGCAGTTTGGAAAGTTTGTTTTGGATTTTATTTCATCCCCTGTGCTTAACATTGTCCCCATACTTACGGTTTGAAGCTTTCTGAAGAAGAGCCGTCCCAAAGATGGGGGTTCTTTGACTGCAGACCTCCTTAGGAAGTACAATGTTGTCATTCCATAGTGTCATTCCAGGGGGTGACAACATCTTAATTCCTAGATCAGTGCCCTGACTGCTAGTATCATATGTGGCAGAGCCTTGCTTCTGTTCCTACACGTGCTGTTTGGTGCCCCATCACATTCTCATGACTTTGGCAATATCTAGTGCAAGGTACTCTGGGGACTTATAGGGGACTTCTTTCTGTGGCTGCAACAGCTGATCTGTGAGGACGTCTCAAGTAAACTGAAGCCGTTCCTTTTGAACCCTTTTTACTCTAAGGAAAAAACCAAGCCGAAGAACTTTCTGGAGTCTTTCCCTCTGTGATTGTTTCACTCACCCACAATTGACATAAAGTCCTGGTCCAAAAGATGAGTTTGGAGTGCCAGGACCATCTTTTTTGTGGAACAGGGATACCTGGCAGTGGGTGCAATACTCACAGACCCAAAAGAGCAGACTCATTCATTTCTTCTTGCCTCTGATACTGTGTTCCTAAGTTGTGTAGGGGGTATTGACAGGGTCCACGTTTGCACCCAGTGCTCTTCCCAAGGTGGCTAGGACTTGCTACAACTGCATCATCAGGGCTTCCTGGAGAGGACTCGAGGTAAGTTTACGGCCATCTCAGCAAAACGCGCTGGGAGGACTCATGATGTGGATCTCCTATAATTGGCTGCGGGCTCAATGAGGGAATACTGGCACCTTTTACAGTAGGACAGGCATATTAGTAGAGTTGAGGTTCACCTCGGCATTGTGGGAGAGGGTGTGTACTACCTGCCTTTCTGAAGCATGAGGCTGTATCCTGATCACGGAGTCCAAACTTGGTTTAGCCACACCTTTACATCTCTGAGGGTGAAAGGGCAATGTGTATTCTGTTGCCTGTGAGAGTTCAAGGAGTGTTTGGACAACACTCTTAGTTATATGGTTTAGTGTTAGGTGGTCCTGCGAGGAGCAGGGAGTTGGGCTCAATGATCCTTATGGGTCCCTTCCAACTCGGGATAGTCCATGATTCTACAGCCTTACTGCAAGACTGTGAACCCCATTGATGCCAGTGTTGAAAATGCCCTCCAGTGATGCCAAAGAGCCTTTCTATCTTGACTGAAATAATGAGGACCAGTCAGTATTGGTAGCCTCAGTGGATTGTGGGTGAAGAGTAGAGCATCCCACACACAATTTCGTGGCTGACATTGGATATAACTCTGGGCAGTTTGTAACGTGGGATCTACTGGAGGGTTTTGTGAGCATCCTGGGTGGTTCAAGAGTGCTACGTGGTGCATGTACACTTTGCAGACACTGGGTCAATGTGTGACTGTTGCTCATGCCTAAGCCTGGACCTGGGTTTGGAGTGAATTAGTAGAGGAGCTTCCAGTTCCCTGTCTTCTGAAAGGAGTCTGGTCTTTATGCAACAGAACTGCTCTGTGAACCAGCAGTCAGTAAACATGAGGATTGTATTTCAAAGCCTCACTCTAGCTCTGAAACAAAATGCTAATGTGGACAGGGGAATTTCAATAGAAGAAGCTTTGACTCTGACTAATAAATTTAAGCTAAATTAACATGTTAATAAAAATACAGGCAAGCTCTGACAGTTTTAAATGTTACTGATATTAGTAATAATCTGTGCCAGATTTCTAACAATATGATACATCTAACTAATGCCTGTGTAATATGGATATTTGGCCATAGGAATAGAAAGATAACATTTCCAGTCTGCTTTCTCCTCCAAGACCTGCCATCTGGACTGTTCACCCTTATTCGTAGGTGTGTCCTTATAGGCTCGGATGGGGTACTGCAGTTTAGCAAATTACCGTGCATCAGCTGATATATAATAGACACCTGAGTCTGTCTGTAATGGATTCCATGTGCTCTCTTTGCTTCTGGAAATACAGAAATTTTTACATAATCTTTCTTTCACTGCAGAGTGTAGTAAGTTATTTTCTTCGCGTTTGCTGCATATAGTGTGAAATAATACCTGGTTAGGTATTGCAATTTAGCTGATGTGCCAAAATATCTTATGCTATAGTAATATCTGTGGCGGTCCCAGGAATCAGTGTAAAATAGTGTAACTTCAGTGGTTTCACTGTAGATAAGCTAATTTATTCTTGAAGAAGCTCTGTCTCCGTTTTGACAGCTTATGGTCAATTGTCTCCATTTTGGTTGCCTCCATCCTCTCAGAAATCTGTGATGCAATATCCTCACTTGCCTGGTGACACTTTGATTTCTCATTGTTTCTGAACTGTTTTCATCTATTTTCAAGCTTTTTCTTCTTCACAGGGTCTGTGTTAGGGGGAGGCAGAAAGTCAGCTGCAAGCATCTGGGAGAAGGGCAGGACGAGGAGAGAGGGCATATGTGGATCTTGTGAGAATGCGTGTCCAAGTTAGGTGAGAGCTCAGATGACTGCATGTCATCTGCACGTAGAGGGAGAAGGCAGAGGACCCATCTGACAGGTGTCTAGCACCACGTCTGTTTCCTGAGCTGCTATTCGATTCCAAAACTCTGACCTCTTTTGGCACAAACCCATGCGTATCTCACATAACCTCCAAAATGTAATATACTTCCTCCCAGGGATTTTCTGAGGCTGTCTGACCTTATTGAACAAAATTAAGAAATTAAGGTTTATAAGGAGTGATGGAGCCCTTTTTAACTTTTCGTATATGAAGGTTGGTAGTTTCCCAATGAGTAATCTTCAGGTAAAGTCTCAGCATTAGTAGATGAAGGCACAAAGCAATGTAATGGTGTGATTTTCTTTGTTGTGTTTTAGATCACATATCTATGTAGGCATCTGCATGTTTGTGAATGCCTTATAATACCGTTCCATTAGTAGGACACCTACAAGGTGTCTAGCTGCACATGAAACCAAATGTACTACAGAACTCTGAAGACAAGTTATATATGATAACATTTCTGAGGTGTAATATTTATACAATTCAAGATGCTTAAAAACATGGTGCTGTTAGTCTGTTTTCCTCTTGATTCCTGAAAAACTTAAGCAAAATACCTCCCGCTAATGGTAGCCAACTACAAATTGGATTGTGTACTGTGGAGTGAATTTTAATCCAACTTCTAAAGATTTATTTGTTTGAACCACATATTTTTAACACATATATGCAAAGCGTTCAAAAGATTTAATAATTAACAGTATTTTATTATTGTAGCACCAGTTATCCAAGCTTGTTAATACCTTTGATGTTGGGTTTCTATTTAGAATCGACTCTTTAGAAATACAGTCTCTGAACAAAGTAATTAATTTCTTTTAGTATACACTTTTCTTTTTACTAGGTAATTATTTGTGTAGGTTTCACCCCGTATGAAAGCTGTACTACGTATATAAATCGCAATGATAACCTGCATGTAACAACACTAATTGTAGTTTAATTACTGCTTATTTAAACTTAAATTCTCAAGTATTCTGGTGATTAACGATATATTTAATTCCATAATTAATGATCTTTTAAGTGCTACTGCTTAACATCTGCCTTTGACTTTAGGGTATATCTGTGTTGCAGTCCAGTTACTGATTACAGTATAGTTGCAGTAACATAGGTTCAAGCTGCAAAACACCTTCTGAGGGTCAAAGATAATCAGTACAGCTTGTTCTTTTCTGCTGTGCCTCCTGGTCTCTGAGCTATTTGTTTCAAAGTAGCTGGGATATTTCTACAGGAGCTAGTCTTATTTCTGTGTTATAAAATCCCTTTAGGAGTGCTCCCCTGAGGGACCACTGGCTTCCTCTTTTTATCATTGGTCACAGGAGATATTGTTTGCTTTACGGAGCTATTGTCTACTTAGGCATCTTAAGCAAGAGCATCAAGGAGTTTTATCATGCCATTAGAGACAGCCTGCAAACAAAACAAGGCTTTGCATGATTACTAAGACCTTCACCCTCCTCCTTACTTGAATAGAATTAGGATGTACACAGAAAAAGAGGATTAAATGCTATGTAGATTTCTATGGGTCGTGGTGAGCTTGTTTTTAGATTCTTGGGGAGCAGTCTCAGTAGGTTGAGAGGCTCTAAATTGATGCTTGGAAATACAAGTCAGTCCTGAAAAGGCTGCTTCTCTACTGAGGAGAGGGTGGGAGGGTTTTTTTTTTTGGGGGGGGGGGCGGCGGGGGTGTTTTTATTTTCTTTAATATTTTATTTTTTTCCCTCCATTTGGATCTTTTAGCAGGAGGAAAATATGTTGATTTCAGGGTTGTTTTCTTGTTTTGTGTGGTTGGGGTGGGGGAGTAAATTTTTTTTCTTTTTCCTTACGTTAATTAGTGATTCTCAGACCAATTAGTAGTATTTTAAATATATTTTATGTTTTTGAAGCATTGCAGTTTTGGAACTTTACAACATGCGAAATACCACTACTGGGTTGAGTCTGATGAGTGGCTTGTGTTCCCTGCTTCTAACCCAGCAAGCAAGCAGTTTGGTACAGCACCGTTGCAAGTTACGTACCGTCCCCCTATCAGTTTTTATATTTTTAATTACTTGCTTTGTACGTTGCTGGGAGTCGGGCATGGCAGCAGTGAGCTGAAACAAATCTTGATTAAATAAAACAACAAACACTGCAGTTTTAAAATCCAGAAATGGAATTGAAAGGATTAAAAATAGCTTCCAGTGGAGTAACACTACTCCCTGTGCGACTGCACCTTCTTTAAACATAAATTCCTATGAAGCTGGAATGAGAAAATGGGGTAAGAGCCTGGCAGTAATTCCTGATCTTTTTTAGTAAGGACACAAAGGAGTTACGTTGTATCACTTCACACTGAGACGAGATTTACCCTTTAGCATTCTGACACTTTCCCCTGTAAATTAGGAGTTTAGGGAATAAGAAGCAGGAGATCCAACCTACCTTTTCAAATCTGGACTTAAACTTTCATTTGTTTCATAACCTGCTTTGTACATGCTTTGCTTAGAGTTTGGCTCATGCAATGTACTTAAGTCTTCATCTAGGACAGAGAATTAAGCTTCTTGTACAGTAAAGGTCAGGCTTACATTCTTGTGTGTTGTGTGTGTTGCATTCAACTGCACGGATATGGTTCCTGAACTGCGCTTTGAGCTCAAAAGAAACTTTGAAATGCATATTGCGTTTTGAATCACAGCCCCGTGTCAGGTGTCTTGAATAGCTCTTCTTCATCGAGTTGGGTGATTTTGGAATATTTTGGAAAAGATGCACCAGGCCAAACCACATACCTAAATTTAAAAACCCCTGCAGTCTAAAAATGGCTGAGAGTAAACTGGCACGTGCTTTTTGTCGTTTACACAAGGCTCTGTTATTTTCTCCCATCCCTTGTTCCTAAACTAAGAAAGGCTCTGAGCTGTCAGTAGAGAAATACAAGACAACAACTGGTTTAAAAACAAAATGAGAAGAATAAGATTTAATAAGCCCTAATGTCAGGAGCTCAGTTTTCAGTGTTGCTCACCCGTATGAGGTTTCTTTGGAGTCTCAGGTTGGCAGCAACCACCAAAATGTTGTTTAATGTGCTTGAGTGTATGTGTGAGCACCGAATGGTAGTTGTTGTAGGAGTGAGAGGTGGGGAGGGAAACAGCATAAAGCGAATTCCCAGCTAGGGAGGCCTGACCACGTTTTAGGCAGCCCAAGTCAATCAGCTGTGACGCGTTTTGGCAGGGCCTGGCAAGGACCAGGTCAGGAACCTTCCTCCACGTGGCTTTGACAAGGCAGCAGTCGCTGCGATCATGCCCCGGTGATAAGGTGGGTAGTCCTAGGATGAGTCAAAAGAGGGGAGAAGAACTCAACCCAGAGGGGTACAAAAGGTTGGAGGAGAGCGCAGGTCCTGCCCTGTACATCACTGCCCACTGACTGGGGGTGCAGGGGAGCAGAATTGCAGTCTGACGTTAACTAACTTTCTTAATACTCCTTTCTCTCTCTTGTTTTTGCAAAGTGCTATTTTTAAGTCGTGTGAAGTAGACAGTGTTTATATTAGGTACAATCCACCTTTTGACTAAAAGCGTTGTGATTTTGCAACAACAAAGGCAGGAATTTACGGAGTGAGGTTGTGTGGCAACAAAACCTGTTTATTTCTATTGTTCTTTGGAACTGACAAGTTATCTTGAGTCGCACATTTTCAGCAGTAAGCATTTATGTTGGTGAGCAGACCCCCTTTCTTTGTTCATACGTAGCAAGGGGAAGTGGCAGGAATGAAAAGCTAATTTTGCTCTTCACTGAAGCAGGGAGGATCAGGGACAGTGCAGCGCTAAGCCACTTCCCAGGTTCCTGTTTGGCAGGCCTGTGAGGGGAGAATGGTGTAAAACAGCTCTCAGGCCAACATTCAGCAGAGTTTTTCCTGAGCAAATGAATTCAGTGTTTTAACCGGTTGTTTCCTGCCTGATAAGGTGGCGGAATAATAGGCGAAAAATCCAAGGGCTGCTCAGTCTGACATAAACTGGAGTGTTGTCTCTATTTTGACTGGGGTCTTTTGTATTGCCTGCAGGTGTTGCGTCAGTCAGCTATGAGGAAAGGCAAAGTTTGGAGGCGGGATTAAAAATGTTAACTTTTAGGAGACAAGCAACTTTTCAAATGTGAAATGATGGGGAAAAAATGGACATGAAAATAAGTTTCTAGGTTTCATTTCTAGTGAAATTACTAGCAAAACTGATCCAGATTTGTGAATAATCTTGATAGCCCTAATGTGAGCATTTTGATGAATAAATGAGTTACCAGAAGTGTTTCTAGATGTGTTCCTGAGCACCCTTTTACAACGGTCAGCACACTTGCTAGGACTTTCGGAAACGTGTCATGTGTAGGATCAAATTCTTTTTTTTTAGTGCAAAAAGGGAAAATACTTAGTTAAGCAGATATTTTAATCCATAATCTTGATTTATTAATTTAAATAAAACAAAATATTGGATTTGGATACAGCAGTTGATAGTATTTAGCAGCTTGTGAACAGAGTGGACATTGTATTGCTGTACTTGAAATAAGTGTCAGGTTCTTGAATATATGAAGTAAAAGGCACATCAGCAATGTTTCTTTGTCGATGGTTTGTCACTGCTGACCATAGTGTCTCTTTTCATTTACTACAAATTGCATATTTTATGTCAGAAGAGGCCAAAACTTAACAGTCATTTAAGTTGATATCAGCTTGGCTATTCTTTTAATGGAAGCATGATTAAACTGACAATATTTCAATTTGTATTACTTTTCTTTGGAACATGCTCCTTTTAATGACAATAATTGTAATTTAATAGTATGTCCAGCTGGCGGTTTCTTGATATATTGCCTGGCTTATTTGTGGTAATGACATTTTTGATATGTTTAGAAATACAGCAGGGTATTTTAGATCACTCATTGAGTCTTTGTCTGTTGTCATAAGCAGATCCGATTCAGTTATTTCAAGGTTGTAGTTTCTGCCTGTGAACTGAAGAAACAGGTTTGTGTTTAGAATCTACAAGCTTCGTTTGTCTGCAAGTGCATTGCAGTAATAAAGTACTCTCAGAGAGAGAGTAGATAAGCTCCCCAGTTACGAATTACAGAAATTATTTTGAGATCATCTACTTGGGTATTGGGTATGTTTTCTCTTCTAGACTTTCAGTATTTGATTTTATTGAAAGTCAGGTAATTCTTCAGAAAAGGCACTTCTATGCAACTTTTTAAAAAAAATCATTAAATCCCCATTATCTGGCAGTAACATTTTTAGCAGAAAACTGCTGGCTGGTTTGGCTGGCTGCTTCAGAGGTGTCAATGTGCCAGTTCCTCATGGGCTTTTCTAGAATTTAACGTATCTAAAAGTGAAGAACCTGAAAAAACCTCCTCTGCTCTGCAGTGATGGGATCATGGATCAGGTACACCTTTCAGATGGCTTTGCACAGGTCTTCTCCTTATATTGAGTGCTCCAGAAGAGAGGGAGTTGGTTTTTTTCCAGTTATATTTCAATAAAAACTAGAAAGTTACCTGTTTTTTTCTTCTTAACAGAGAAAACTCAAAGCCACTAAGGAATACAGGAGAAAAATCAGTAACTGTCCCAGCACTCTGTGTTTTTACAGGCAGGTCTTTGCCTCCACACAGATTAAGCCAATTACTTTCTTAGTGGCAGCATATCTCCATGGGAAACTTCTCCACCATTTCTGAGACCTGGCTGTCTGCTCCCTGTTCTTCACCACCGTGTTGTAACATCCTTGCATTAACTGCAGGTTCCCAGGGCTATGCTGTGGTTCTCATGCCCTGCAGTCTTTCAGAACTTCTCCATTTTGAATAGTCTCAGTAGCTTCCCAGGCAGTGGAGTAGTCTCCTGCTTCCTCCAAGGTCACCAGCATAACCATTTTTTTCAGTGAGCGTAACACAAAGTGGGAACATGCAACTGTTTGTCACATTTGTTTATAGAGAGAAATACTTATTCTTTTTTCAAAGTTCAGAGAGTGAAAATAGGAGCTGCATTCTGGCACTGCATTCTGCACTACTGTCAAAACTTAAGATTACTTTGTGCACATCACCTATCTCTCTGTATTTCCATTTCAAGGCTGTGAAGATGAGAGTAAGAATGATCATGGCTGGGAGAGCTCTTTCAGGTCTTTGAATGCAAGTTATTCTTTAAGAATTTCTGCTTTTTTCTTAAAGAACCTCTGCTTCCCAACATAATTCCTAAGACTGTAGTTCCACCAAGAGATTTTCTTCTTATATATATATTTTATATAATTATTATAATATATATATATATATAATATATATATATATATAAATTTATGTATATAAATGTATATGTAAATTTATGTATATAATGTAAATTTATGTATATATTATATATGTATTGGAAATGTTATATGTTTATATATATGTTATATATAACTGTATATATACTATATATATATATATATATATATATATAACTGCAACTGTATATAAACCAAAATGTAAATTTATGTATATAAATTTATATATATATATATATATATATATAAAATATATAATAATAATATATATAATATAATAAAATATATATATATAATGTTAATGTAGGAAATAGATGCTTTGAAATTTTGAATGGACTTGCTCTGGTTGCTCTACTGAATGCTGGGAGCCAAGTCCGCGCCCTGTGCGGTCTGTTGGTGTGGATCGGCAATATCAACTTTAAGCACCATGAGAGTGCTGTTGGGTATTTAGAAGGCCACAGGCTGCGACTTGTGAATGAGCAATCCTTTTCTTGCAGAACTTGTTTCTGCAAATTTTGTTTGGTGGCTTTTGGGCTTTTCTCATTGCTGTCTTTTGTTTTCCTGTTGCGGCCTGGTTCACCTGGGGGCAACATTGGCACTGTAGGTTGAAATTTTTGTGTGGACAGGAGACAGAACTAGAATGAAAAGTATTTTTTTCCTTGTCAGCCATATGGAGTTAAAGCCGTATTTACAGCAATTTCACTCCAGGGAGATTGAGAGGGAGACGTGGACGGTGTTTAGGAAAATGATATCTGGGAGAGAAGAAAAGGAGTGGTGTCCACAGATGCAGCAATGAGAAAGATGGGAGGAGGCAGAGGCAAGAAGTGGTGAATAATTTGCTCACTTCAAGGTTTGTTTTAAAATCAGAATCAGTGCTCTGCCATTGTGTATTCAACACCAGGAAACTGTGGTATAATATTACGGGGCTGTATGTTATCCTTGTGACATGTTTGCATTCTGTATCGTTCTCTTTCTGCTGAAATAATTACAGTAAAGGATATGGTACGTAGTGTCCTTCTGCATCTGTTCCAAGGTCAGGTATAGCATATGTGTGAAAAGTAGCTTCTAACCTTTGTCTCCCTCAGTGTACTTCCTGAGACTAGGCACTTAGAGTGAACTTTACAAGCAAAAGGGAAGTATTAAAAAAAATACAAAATCACAACCTGGATTTCAGCACAAACTTCTTGAGCGTTGGTTTGGAAATGTACCTGCTAATGTTACTAGCGTATTTTCTTCTATTCCCCATAAGCATTCTTGGAATGTTCAAAGCTAAGGCTGCCTAAGTTTGGAGAGGTTTACTTTTGAGTGTACTTAATTCAAACGACAAGAACGGTCCATTTATTTTGTGACCTATTTATAGCCATTAAACAAACCGTAGCAAATGGATCTGTTTTACTTAATTCACTACATTTGGTGGAAGATTAAGAGCATGGAAAATACATTCATGAAAATAGGTATGTTTGTGTCTGATACTGTGCAAATCTCTGTGTACTGCAGAACTGACAATTTTAAATAAAAGTAGGAGTTTACTCTGCAAGAGAAAGAACTGAAAATAAAATGATTGTTAGGTAACTACTTTGGCATACCAAGTATTGGGGGGATTTGGTTATTTCTTGTTGTGAGTTATGTATGATCACATTTGTTAATCTCCAAAAATAGTATAAACATGAAAAAATGTGATTTACGTTCTCTTTCATTTTAATGATAAAACCAACACAATTTGAGGTTTTATTGATTGTATTTTGGTTTCAAGGTGTTCTCGACATATTAAAAGAGTTGATGTATTTTTCCATAACATGGTATTTTTATATTCCCTGTGTTACAAAGCTGCTAACTGAAATTCTCTTTTTGCTTCTCAGGTTGTTTTTGAAGTGGTCACTTCAGGTCACCCAGGATATGTGGCTATCGATGAAGTGAAAGTTTTAGGACATCCATGTAGTAAGTACCTATCTGCTATTTTAAAGACAGCCCTCTAAAATGAATGTGCCACTATGCTTCAATAAGTATGGAGCAAAAGATCAGTAAAATGTCAGTAAAAAATCTCACTGCTATAAATACAGGCTGAGTATGTACAAAGTGTTGCTAGCGTTTGAGCACTTGCACCTTATTGGCTTTAAACACATTTCTTATATGCACCTTGTGTACAGCTCTTGAGGTAAGCCCCAGAGCCTAACTGGGCCATCCTATGACTCCTTCAGAACAAAAGTCGCCAAGATTTGTTGACCAGTTTTCTGCTGGCGTCAAAAATTCAGTGCAGCCACAAGCTGAGGCATTAGTGAGAGCAGATGAACAACGTAAGAGCTGAATATATATGATTATTTTTTCCAAGGCTTAGAAGGAAGAAATCTGAGCTGTCTGAGGCTTTGCTAAGCAAGGTTACTTAGGGTACTTCCCCAGGTATTGTACTTTGGGTTCATGGCTCAATTTCTGCAGTGTTACTTGCTTGTGTTTCAGATGTTTCCTTATGCCATTATGAAGGATATATGCTAAACTATCCTTAGTTCTTTTAAAATTGATGTCAAAACAAAACCTTGGAAATTAAAGCTTTAATATAGTAATCCTGATGTAATTGAACAGACTACTTAAATAAACGATTATTTCACATATTTGATATTTGTTAAATAAGATGTATTAAGATCATAACATGGAATTGTAGGTTGTAATCTTACTGACCAAATGACTGAATGGGTAAAAAGACACCAACTTCTGTGTAATTGTTCACCTTCCTTTTATGCCATATTGTACTTGTATGCATTCTTTGTAGCTTGTAAGAGCTGCGATTTAAAATAAAAAGTGGTTTATCAGTTAGTATGAGAGCACCTCATAAAATTTATTTTAGTGTTAGTGGCAAGAAGACAGAGACATTTCTTCAAATATGGAGACAGTAATGCAGAATCAGCAGCTGTTATTTCTGAATCACTTAGTTCTAATAAACACAGCAGGCTCTCATGTTGTTAGGCAGCATTTGTGCTTCTGCATTTTGAATTTATATCTTTGGTTCAGGCAGGATAAGTCTAAAGAAGTATTTTATCAGCTTAATAATTTTCCTATACAGATTTTGAGAGGTTTGGTCTGTGCATTTGTACCAATCAATTCTCAAAACCAGCAAATAGTTCTTGCTACTGTGGAGACTGAGTTATACCCCATAGCGCGTAGAGTTCTAATGTGACATGTGTTGAAATGCAAAAGTTTTAATGAAAAGTTCTTTGATGAAGTAATTAAAAATGTTAGAAATTAAGACATCAAACCAGTTAAAATTGTGTACAAGAAAATGGAAAAAGGGTGAAAATTGGAATAGAACTACCCGTGTGTCTAAAACTTTGCAAGACTCATAATGCTGTTCTTTCTCTATATTGCAGGAAAAGTACTTTTGGAATGATTAACTCTTTAAACAAAAAATCAAAAAGGAAAAATATTTGGTAGGCAGTTGTCTGGGTAGTATGGACAAAGACCAAGCAGAAGGCAAGTTGTAAGCATGTAGAAAGGGATGGCTTGTGGTGGGGTGGGGTTTTTCTCTGTTGTGTGTGTGTTTGTTTCTAAAACCTAATGCCGCTCTCCCACTTAGGCCATACCTGTTAATTCTAGAAAAAGAGAGTTTTCCAGAGTCTTAGGAAGACTGATAAAAAAAATCAAATGGGGTAAAAGCAGAAGTAAAGGAAAAAAGTGACTGAGAACCGGGGAAACCTATTGAAGTGTTTTACTCGATAGTCAGAACGTAATAGTTTGACAGGCAAAACAAGGGATGACTTTGGCCCAAAAGTCTTTCTGTCTTAAACACTGGGAAGTGTTTAAGAAAAAAAAACAGTATGGCTAATAAATTTGCCGTAAGGA
The DNA here is from genome assembly GCA_017639485.1 of Pluvialis apricaria. NCBI lineage: Eukaryota > Metazoa > Chordata > Aves > Charadriiformes > Charadriidae > Pluvialis > Pluvialis apricaria. Next base: position 114,226,444 of record CM030008.1, on the reverse strand, counting down.
CAGTTATCATGAAAAATTTCCTTCCATGTTTAGATACTAATTTGGGCTATTTTATTCCATCTTCTCTTTCTCTATACTGCTTTACACTGCATTTAAGCAAACTTTTTCTTGAATTCTTGTAGCTGGTTATTTATAAATTCCTTAAAAATGCAATTTCTCAGTGATAAGGTCTTTAAATGGTTGTGATACTCTGCTAGAAAGTGTATCTTTAGTTTGCTAGCTTATTGCTAGTACTAATATTTCCATGTCTGAATCACAGAATCTCCTCGATTGGGAAAAGACCTGTAAGATCATCTAGTCCAATCATTAACCTAACACTGACAAGGCCACTCACTACACCATGTCCCTGAGCACTGTATCTACACAACCCTTAAATACCTCCAGGGATGGGGAACTCCATCACTGCCCCTGGGTAACGCATTGCAATGCCTGATAAACCTTTCAGTAAAGAAATTCTTCCTAATATCCAATCTAAACTTCCCTTGGTGCAACTTGAAGCCATTTCCTCTTGTTCTATCACCTATTGCTTGACAGAACAGGTCAGCTCCCACCTCTCTTGCAACCTCCTTTCAGATAGTTGTAGAGAGTGATATGGTCTCCCCTCAGCCTCCTTTTCTCCCAGGCTAAACAACCCCAGTTCCTCAGCTGTTCCTCCTAAGACATGTACTCCAGACCCTCACCAGCTTCGTTGCCTTTCTACTGGACATGGTCCAGCGCCTCAATGTCCCCTTCTTGTGGTGAAAGCAATGTTTAGAGCCTGGCTTGTCTGCTAGTATAGACAGTGCAAAAAGTCCCCTTGCCTGCAGTAGGATTTGAATGCTGGGGAATACTGCCTTTTCAAGGATAAGTTTCCGTATCAAATTTCTGTGTTTTTCTGTGTCACATGATTGACTCTTTCCCCACCCCTAGTAAATAAATGTCCTTCAGGTGGACATAGTCTTGTTGGACTATCTGTTTCATTTATTAGAGGTTGGCTTGTTGTAGCCAATTGCTTTAATTTTTACTGGGAGTGTTTTCTCTTTCTAAATGAAAAATAAGTATTTGTATGGAGAATGCATTGTGTTTTGGCTTTTCTGCAGTGTTGTTGGAAAGAACTGTAATTTAAACAATACAGCCGTAGTTGGCTGAGAAGTGTTACTGTTAGTATTTTAAGCTGTTTAGTGTGGTAACATTTCTAAAGCATCCTCCTCTAATTGGCACGTACACGGTTATAAAAGAAAAACCTGTTTCCCTGACAACATCATTCTAATTTCTTACTGTTTTGTCTAGTTGGTAGTGTAAGTATCTAATAAGTTTTTGTTCAAAACATAATTAGTTTCCAATATAATCTTTATTAATAGAGTGCTTAGTGCACAAGGGATGCCTGAGCTAAGATAATTTACACAGCAGGAACAATTAATAGCACATCTGCTCTTTCTCAGGTATGGAAGTAAACAGCCTAAAATCCTAATGAGTAATCTCGTGATTCTGAACTTTTAAAGGAGGGCTATCTAATTTGCTCGGTGTATTATTCATAGCAGCTACTTCCATGCTTGCGTAAACTTCAATTACTTTATCTTCTTCCCAACAGCAAAAACTCCCCCATTTCTTGCGTCTTCAGAGTGTGGAAGTCCAAGCAGGACATTTGCTACTATTCAATGCACTGCAATGGTGGAACAGACTCAGGTGGACGACTCTGGCTTACAGGTAATCTTCTTTCTTTCCTAATGCACTGAGATCTAGGGGGGAGAAGAGTTCATTACTCTGACAGGAAATGTAAAAAATGAAAATGATAGGGCCTTGTCCATTTCATCACTATTAGGTTTTATAGCGCCCTTTGAACTGCCTACATAGCAAGGTGTTCTGTTGTTGAAAATGAATACTGGAAGATTTTGCACCTTTATTTCAATGGGATGCCTTATTAAAAAATAAAGGTAGTGGTTCTGTTACATGTGGTAATCACGAGCAAAGGCTAAAATCCACAAGGAAGAGGCACACGGCTTTCTCAATAATGTCTATGCTGGCTAACTGCAACATTATGCACAATGATTTCCTTGGATTACCTCTATCTCTGTTTAGTATTTTCAGCTAAAATTGCATTATTACTTTTTAAGTCTGGAGAAGACCAGTATAACAGTCAAACCTGACCTTCTGTATTACAGAGCCAAAGAATCTTACCTTTATTCATTGAGTCTGTAATTTTTTACTTATTGAGTAATGTAGCTTCTAGATAGGTGTCAGATCTTGGTTTAAAGACTGTCTCCAACTCATTTTCTTTCTGTAAAGACAGTCTCCCCTTATCCATGTTTGTAACCTTGTGTCAAAAACATGCACCTTACTTGGTCTCTTGTGATAATGGGGGTGCAAGTTTAACTACTACCTTGCTGCCATCATTCCAGAATTGTCTGTTCTCTACAGCAAACAATAGTCTGTATATTGTCTTAGCATTTACAGAATCACGGAATCTCCTAGATTGGAAAAGACCTGTAAGATCATCTAGTCCAATCATTAACCTAACGCTGACAAGCCCACCACTAAACCATGTCCCTAAGCACTATATCTACATGACCCTTAAATACCTCCAGGGATGGGGACTCTACCACTGCCCTGGGTAACGCATTCCAGTGCCTGATGACCCTTTCAGTAAGGGGATATAGCAACCTGCAGATCCCTATGCTTTCCATAAAACAACACGCTAGAACCGTGACGTTGTCCGAGAGAAGGAAATAAAGGTGCCTAAAAGATCAGTCAGATGAAACTGCAGTATGTGGAGAAGGAGGGATAGGAGAAATTGAAGCAATAGAAACAGGTTGGACTTAAAGATGAAATTTTTGTTGTTTAAACAATTTTAGGCTTTTACTATAGTTTTCCTTTCATGTTGCTCTTGGTGCAAAATTTCATCAAGCATTTTGGAAATTATTCATTTAAGTGTGACAGGTTAGGCAGCTGAGTAGTTATAAGAAAACTAGCACACAAACAAATAAGTAAAACCACTTGAAAAGCAAAGACCCATATTTATGTGTATATGAGTGATGAACTGTTCTGTCTATTCAGAAGAGTCTGATCAAATACAGTAGAAGGCAATGGAAATCTCCTTTGGTTCTATTTGGGTTTGCAGGGGTATTTTCAACCTTTGTGCTGATATAAGGCTGATATTTCTCTAATGCTCCAGCCCTTTAAAGCCAGTATTACAGTGTTGAATTGGTAGAATTAGACTCCTGTCTTTCCTAAGCCACTGAGATTTTTTGAAAGAATGATTTTTCCAGTCATGAAAAGAATTTAGCATGTATGGGAAAGTAATGGGTTGTTATTTCATCAATGATAACCTTTCTAGAACCTTTGCACTTTTGAATAATGCTCTTCTGTAAAATTTAAGGTAGAATTCCGTATAGGGAAATCCTGATTCCATTCAGTTTTTCCATAGATTTCAGAACAGGATAATTTAAGCTTTAACTTTTTTGCACAGAATTTAGGGGACACACAAACTCTTTGCAAGACCAGAATGTAATTTCTTTATTTTAGAAGTAAAATATCCTTCTGGAGTTTGTAATATAAAATCATTCTTCTTAACAACAGTAGCGATTCCAGAATATCTTTGCTGGGCTTAGTTAAGTGATTCATTGTTTATACATGATTATGAGAATTTTTTTTTCTCTATATGAAGGATAAGAAAGTAATGACAGGTTGACTTTTTGAGGAATTTCATCTTCCTGCAGGGCCACTGTTTATTTATCTTGTCCATATAACTACCGGTCCCTCTGGTAAGCAGTCCAAGGTTGTGCAAATTCCAGGTGTGCCTTTGTGTAAGAACGTTTTAAAAGTTGACAGGATCTCCTGGATAGCTTGGATTTATTTTTGTACTTGTTTGCCAGTTTCCACAGATGTCTGCTGCAAGTTACAATAAGACTGATCAGACAGCTCCACGTGTGGGATGCTGCAAATCAGGGCTATGAGATACTGCTCCCAAAAGGATTAGCTGTGTTTTAGTGTGCTGGGTCACTATCGGGTTACAGATCCCCAGACCTTAGTTCTCCATCAATCAACTGAGACCATCTGGTTTCATGGTGTGATATTGAGGAATTTTGTATGCGCCTGCTTATAACATCTCATGCCTTTGCGTGTAAGGCACTGAGCACTTTGCATCATCAGTGTCTGCTGATGTCAGTTGCAATAGTGAGTGGCCAGTACTTTGGGGAATTGACTGCAAAGACCAAAATTAGGCATCTAGAATATCAGCTATACAGTTAGAAGAGTCCTGGGAAAAGTTTAAGTGGCGTGACATAAGGTCTCTGTGACAGAGGCATGTCTGTTAACTCATGGAATCATACAGATCCTGCAATTGGCTTGTTTGTTCCTAAGCTTCTCAGGCCTGGCTCCATCTCTTCATTTTCCCACCCCATCTGCTGCTTCTCCTAATTTGCAACTGGTTCATTCAGTTCCCTCTGTGTGCTCCTTGTTCTTAGAATGATCTAGAGCATGACTTCAGGGAAATTACTGTTCAGATGATACCCACGTATCATGACATTCCATTTTAATATCAAACCCAACCTTTTGATATTTATTTCTAGAGATTTGTTGTAGCATCATTAAACATGTAGCAACTGCATTTTTCAGAGACTTGTATCTTGACTCAGTGTGGGAAGCCTTTCTTGAGAGAGCTTCCTCAAACAGTGACAAGCTGCAGTTGATGAGAAAGAGAGGTCATCACTTCACTGAAGTAATGTATTTTTCCTAGCCTCATTCTAAAACATGGTTGAAATTCAAAGAATTGTTTAAAAATTTAATTCTCAGACACATAACTTTTATTGCAGAAATACAGACCTGAGAGTAAAAATTTGTTGAAGATAAGCAAATAACAATGGGATCTCAGAATATGTGACAGCTAGAGTAAGCAGCATCATCAGACTTACTGATAGCAAGAGACTAATGGGTATTCTCTGATAGAAGGGGAGAGGGTGAAATCTTTCATACCTATGGTTTATGCATGCAGAACGCGTGCTACTTCATTTGCAGCCAAGAAACTAAGAACAGTATCACTCTAATGGCCAGTCTTCTCTACCCTATGTAAACAGTTTATTACCTGTTAATAAGAGATTTGGCTTTTCTACTTGTCTTTCCTGAAAGCTATCTTTCACCTTACTCAACATACCTTTTTTTGTGTCTTCAGTAATCTTTTGCTGAAGGTATGAAGACTATGAAAGTTTTTATTCCTCTACATACAAAACTGCAAAACCTGTATGCATTATTTATTAGTTATTCAAAGGAAGATATATAATCCTGTGTCAGAGGTTGTTCTGGAAAGCAAATTGTTTTCCTTAGGAATACACGCACACAAACACACACACGAATGAGAGGTATCAAAAACATCCTTGTGGGAATGTAGAACCAATGCAATGACTCCTAGCAAATTATGGAAATAAAACATATTTATAGGATATACAAAATAGTTTGTGTGCGTGTGCTTGTAAATCACATAAGGTATCTCAGAAGGTGAACGGAAGTCCTAGAGTTTCATAAGAATTTTTTGTTATGCTGTAAACTCTCTGAGGCTTTCACTTAATTACCATTTTCATTGCTAAGTCTGGAAGCACTTGGAAAAAATGTTTCAGCCATTTTTTGAGTACTAAGATAATGAAGCAGTTTTACCAGTTAGAATTAAATCATATGCATATGTAACAAATGAGTAACACAAACAGGTGGAACTATTAATGTAAACTGTACAATGAGATAGGTCTAAAGAAGATGTTCTTTTGACTATTAAAAAAAATTAGTTTGGGTTTGATCAGTAGATGCTTTTGTGTACTGTGGCAGTGTAGGAGATCATTCTTCCTCCTGCTCATAAATAGCTCGGTCTTCCGAGACAGATCATGCCACCTTGTGCAGAACAAATTGTCTTGAGTCCATTGACTTGAGAAGAGCTTTAATGACATCAATCAACTAAAGATTTTGCCAAGACTACACTCATCCTGATGCTTGTGGATCCTGATGTGGGTTTTTTTGTGGATAACCTGAGATGAGTTTACTATTAGAAGAATGATTCGTGCCCTGTAAGAAGGGGCACTATCTGTTATTCAATAGATAAAAGTTAAACTTTTTTTTAAAATTCTGGTAACCATGTAATACTATTTCCAGGTTTTGGTGTGTTAATTTCTTTGTGTCCCCCTCTCCACTCCAGTATCTATTTAGTACCTTTCTTGCAGTCAATATTGTATGTTTTCCATTAATTGTCATTAATCAGTTTTAGTTGTTTTTCATTGATTGCATAGTAATCTTACTATATAACAGAAAAGGTTCTGTGAACAGCAGAATATAGGAGGCTTGTCATGTGTGTCATGTTTGTGTTACCCGGTGTCAAAGGAGCTGTGATCTTTGATGAAAACTTTTCCTTCATTTTCTGCCTTAAATATGAATTGTCTGATGCCATTAACATACTTTAGCTTATGCTTTGGGTAACCTTGCAGAACTGTGCTGTTCATTTTTATGCACTTGGTAAGAGCTGAAGCATTCCTTCAAGTTTACCTGGATTTTGTTGGGAGATTTTAAGTTCTTTGAGGAGAAATGAAAAAGTAACATATGTATGGATGGTCTGACCATTCTTACCAATTTCCTTACATTAGACTAAAAAAGGAAGAAAGAACAAAACAAAACAAAACCAAAACCATGTTTATATTTGGCTAATAGAAAAAGTTGTGCACATGTTAGCAATTAGGTCCAGCACTCACTATGTATAGTGATTATACTTTATAATGGATAATAATGCATTATAGAGACAAGTCACTTGTAGTGTACCCTAGGAATTGGTACTGGGACAAGTACTGTTTAGCCTCTTTATTACTGACCTGGGTGATGATAGAGTGCACTCTCTGCGAGTTCACAGACAACACAAAGTTGAGAGGAGTAGCTGATGCACCAGAGGGTCAGGCTGCCTGTCAGAGGGACCTTGACAAGCTGGAGAAATGGGTAGAGAGGAACCTCATGAAATTCATTAAAGGGAAGTGCAAAGTCCTGTTCCAGGGAAGGAGTGATCCCATGCACCACTACACGCTAAGGCCTGATGGGCTTTGCAAAGAACCTGGTGATAGTGGTGGACAAGTAGATCATGAGCTAACCGTATGTCCTTGGAGCAATGAAGACTAACAGCCTCCCGGGCTGCATTACAAGGAGTATTGCCAGCAGGTCGAGGGAGATGATCCTTCCCCTCTGCTCAGCGCTGGGGAGACACATATGGACTGCTGTGTCCAATTCTGGGCTCCCCAGTACAAGAAAGATACACTGGAGGAGGGTTAAGGAACTGGAGGATCTGCCATACGAGGAGAGAGCTGGGACTGTTTAGTCTGGAGAATCATCATCCTAGAATCATGAAGAGAAGTATCAGGGGACATCTTGAAAGGAGTAGAGATTTCAGAGCCAGACTCTTCTCGGTGGTGTCTTGTGCCAAGACAAGAGCCAATGGGCACAAGCTGAAATACAGGAAATTCCACTTGAACATAAGAAAAAAAAATTATGATGTTCAAGCACTGGAACAAGTTGCTTGGAGAGGCTAGGGAGTCTCCATCCTTGGAGATAATAAAATTGCAGCTGGATTCAGTCATGAGCAACTTGCTGTAGTTGGCTCTGCTTTGTGCAGGGAGCTAAGGCTCCATGGTCACCAGAAACCCCTTCCAACTACAGTTATTTTGTGTTTCTGCAATAACATTTAAAAATCTTTATTCTCATCTGTAGCATTTAGCAACTTTAGTGATATGGAAATCTTGAAATGAAGTTTCTTGAGTGAGGTGAGATGTGTGCTTGTGTACACACTCTGGTTTCAAGTAGTTGTTTGGATTTCTCTTTTTTCCCATTTTAACCTCTTAGTCTGTCTTTTCTGTTAATTTCTCTGTCTGTTTACACTTATTTCTTTCTTTACTTCTGTCGATCATAAAGGTAGAGAAGGGGAATTCTCAGCAAGAAATGCACACAGAAGAAACCCAGCAAAGCAGTTGGGATGGGGCTTTGGTTATCAATGACCACTGACCTATTAAACCTCTGATCACACTCAAATTCAAGAAATTTATGTGGGAGGAGGAGTATATTTCTAGAAGAGTGTCGGAAACACAGAATCATTTGTTTAATGCAGAGGCTGCAGTCTAGTCCTGTGTATAAAATGCCAGTAGTATAGGAAGTGGCAAAAAGAAACTCCTTTCATATGATTTACAAAAGTCAAGTAAAGAAATGGCAAAGAATAGGTACTCTGAAGCATCTGTGGAACAATGTATATCCTTCCTCACATAATTTTTACAGCGCAGTTTTATAAACATCTGCATACAATATTGGGTTAGCTTGTTGGGTTTGCATTTACTTTAATTCTACTTGAGGTTTAATTTGCATGTACTCCGTCACTATTTTTTAGGAGACAAACTTCGATTTTTCTGATTTTCTGCATTTTAAGAACTTTGATAAAATGTAATAGAAGGATTTAGTTTAATTTACATATTCTCTTTCCCTAAAGAGAGGCATAAGGAGGAAATGTTACAAATCTCAGCTTTCTAAACATCAATTCAAACTTATAAAATTCTAGAGTACGTTCACATGTGTTAGAGATCACCCACCAAATTTTTGGAACAATCTATATTTATTTTAATTGTTCTGCTCTAGCTGTGAGCATATGCATATACTTTATACCTTAAGACAGTATATATTTAGATTGTATGAAAAGTCAAACGCATTTTTGAATATGTATATCTAAACTTCCAAACCAGTTCCTGTTACAAAAGAGTTGTTAGGTTAGATGCTCATCCTTTGAGGAAGATGAATGCATTGCTTACGTGACAAGCTGTGTTGTGAACAGTTACATCTCTTCCCTCTGGGCAGTAGGGCTGAAGGGTTTATCACACTTAGAGCAATCCTTTTCTCTCTTCTCTCTGTCAGGATGCAATCTCCCATCAGGGACAACACCAGCCAGCCTTTTTTTTACCTGGACTTACTAGTTTTATTCTTGCACATACGTAGATTTGATTAATCTTTCTCTAATGCTAAGATTTCTCTTATAGAATTTTCAATTACTAGTGGTACCAGAGAGTAGGAGAAATTAACTAATTTTGGATTGTAAGACATGCAAGAAACAGAAAGACATCTTGAAATCAATGTATCTGTGAGGTATTTTGACTTCAGTGAAGTTTTGGAGCTGACCATCAGAAACCAACCAGCCTAGTGTTTTTATTAGTAAACTATGTGCAGCTGCATTTACAACACGTGTTTAGAGTGTGGGAGGAATGTACAGTAAAGGTGACTTTCCTCCCTGGGCACCATCTTTTCCTTTATACGTTAGCATCAGCGAGGCTGAGTGGCATCAGGTGCTGTTCACTCTTGTAATTGGCATGATTCTCCGAGTACTAACAGTGCTTTAGGACTAAATTCTCAAAATCAGGGAACTGGCTTACTGTCAAAAGTCTTGGAAATGGGAATATTGCCAACCTGCCACCCTCCTGTTTTTGCACCCAGGCACAGTGAAATCTTTCTACCACAGCAGTGTGCTGCCCAGGCTGGTTCTTGCAAGGGGTTTCTGCATGTTCCTTAGGAAAATAAAGTATCAGAAAAACCCAAACCAAAAACCCCAGAATGATAGAGGCCAACTTGCTAAATCAGGGCCCCAGTGCAGTCACTGATGGATGTTAGACTGACATGGTACTTCTGCCTGCTTCCCGCGTAGCACAACTGGGGCTCACAGGGCTACTATGACTAACAAAAGGCACAGCTGAAAAAACTAAAATGCCTGATGGTGCGATAGCTACTCTAAATCTATATGGTAGCCTTACACTATTTGTATGAGATGGTGCCACTGTAATAGTGGAGACAAAAATGAGCGTTATATTCTCCCGCTCAGAAACATTGCAGAAACCTGGGCAGCAAAGTTGCTTTACAGGGTAAGCCTCCCAATCCACCCAGACTGCTCTGCCTGGCACAAGAGCCAAATGTTCGTAACTATGAAGAAATGTCACCATGTTTTTGTTATTAATATTAAAAAAATGCAGATAAGGATAAATGGAAGAATAACCTTCAGTCCTAGTCTCATGAACCTGCCCCACCATTCCTAAGTGATGTGGATGCAGAACACATTTTGGAAGCTTCAAATGTTGTCCAAAGTATTTGATTTCTGCTGAAAATACCTGACAGAAGTTTTGCTGTAAAGTTTTGCATTATGACATCAAAACCTTTAGATCAGAAACTTTTAAGATCAGTGAGCACCGCATACCACACTGGTAGTGATACCAAAAAAGAAACTAAAAACTTACTAAAGTTTTAGTGGACGAGAGCAAATTTGATTTTAATGCAAGAAAACCAAGCAACCTTTAATACAGTAGAAAGAAAAAGTACTGTAGGTTGAGGGTAGAGAGGTGCTTAGCTCTGCAGTGGTGCCGGTCGTCCATCAGGTTGCAGGGAGAGACAATGGGTGGTGGTCTCTGAAGGCCTTCTGTCAGCACCTGTCTAGCACAGGTGGATGCTGCTTTGCCACAAGTGTGCTTGTGACACTCAAATACGCATTTGGTTTTCAGCTAGTGTACCAACTGTTCCTGCTTACGAAGGGAATATGGAGTCTGAAAACTTTTAATATAGGTATTGAAATTTTTGTCTTGAAAAAAGCCTTTTTATCACAAAAATTTAACTCTTAACCCCCTGTCTCTTTGGTTATCTCCTGTGACAAAAAGACATTTGGGGGAAAAAGTAAATCCGAAAAATTCATGAATGTAGATGTTTTGATTTTAGAGGTACATTGGAAACTGTGAAATCCATGAGGGCCTTGGTTACGGTCAACAGGGCAAAACCTTAAGACAGTTGGAGACAGCTTGGCAAAGTTTGTTTGTGAGTAACCTGCAAAATTAGTAGATTTTGATCCTCCTCATTTGTTGAAGATGCCCTGTTGTACTTTATAGAGTCAGAAGTGCTACCTGAGAGAGCCATTATTATTTTTATTTAGCAAGGGTGATATGAAACTTGGTCTCTAGACAAAAAGCTTTTGGTAACAGGTAGTTGTTCTTCCTTCTTCTTCCTTTTTTGCAGTTTTAGAACTGTGTCTCAAGTATTCAGAAACTACCAAATATTAATGAATTGATTACATAAATTGACTTGCAGAAAATTTGCTTACCTGCAGACATGTATGGACATTTGCAAGTTAGAGAGGATGCGCCTAAATCTGTCCCTCTCCTCCATCCCTATTGACCCATAAGAAAAGTTGTTCTGGGACTACCTTTATCAGTCTAACCTTTTTGATATTCTTGTCTGAATTTGAAAATAAAGCAACCCAAGTAGTGTCCTCTTTTCAAGAAACTCATTGTGGCGTGTTAATCTTACGGTTATACTGGAGTGTTAAATAATATAGTAAATGGTGATTAGCAAACCTGAGTTAATGGAACAGTTGACCTGTGCCACGGGGAGCTGGTTAAATTCAGCTTGCTTTTAAAGAGCGTGTTAGGTATGCTTGTTTGTGGACCCTGAAGACTGCCTTGATATGAAGCACAGTTCAGCAGCAGTAGAATCACTTAGGGACACATACAAGTTAGGCAATTGATGAAGTAAATTCAATAAGCTTTCTGTGCTATGCTTTTGGACCTTTGGGAGAAAGAAACAGTGACCTTTACAATGAATACTGTAGTTAAAATGTACAAACTTACTGCTGGGAGGTATCGTGTTCAAATTGGAGTTGAACGGAGGCTTCTTTTATAAGACCAAGGGCTGTTGAAGCTGTTTTGAGGCAAGGACAACCAAGTAAAGATTAAATTAAATTAAACCCAAAGGGAAGATGATAGGAAGGAAACAGAGCATTGGAGGAGGTGTGTGTTGGGGGTGGGAGCTGTTAAACTATGTGACTGGCTCAGTAATTAAGACCGAAACACCTCCAGCCAGACTCCTCTACATTAGCTTCTCTGTTACATGAACCAGTGTGTACCCAACTTATTACTGGTTATTACTACAGTAGTTGCCTTTATTCACAAATTTCTCTGTTGCTGTTGAGGGGTGTACTATAGCTTTCTTTAACCATAGGCATGCGTCTCTTCTTGCCATTCATTCCTCCCATTTGAAAGGATCTATTTAGGCGGCCGCTGCCTCGCCCATGGTTTTTTATCATCAAATATGTGCATGCTTATTTCTTGGCTGCTGCTTCCTTACCTGCTTTGTAGGACTTAGTATCGCTTTGGTTTTGCCTGCTATTCTGGTTGTTTATAACTTTGGAATAGACTTCAGGTTGTCCCCAGAACTTGCAAGTTGGACTTTCTTCATCCCATGCTGCTTCCCAACAAGATAACACTTTTGCAGTGAAGAGAATGTGGGACATGAGCACACTGTTTTTCAACTGTCCTGTTATGTACTTGGATAGAAAAGGCAGATAAATGCCTGCATTAGTATACTTTACATTGTGTGTACGGATGAAAATTATGCTAATGATCTTACACATTCTCTCCTCATGACTCTGCTCCTTCTGAGCCCCTCCATAAGCCTGGCATCTGCAGAACTCCAAGCCAGAGTATTTAAAATCCTATGTACGTTCCCTTCATTTGTTAGCAAGGTGTTCATCCTAGCGCTTGGAATTTTTAATACAAATAAAAGGATGATGAGAAGTACTTGGTGTGGTGTATTTCAAAGAATTAAGATACAGTATTAGATTAAATGAATTTATAAGTAGTGCGACGCGTTCAGCAAAATGCTTAGCAGATACATGAATCATTGCCATAATTTCTGTCTAAAGTATAAAACTCTGCGTTGGAGAGAGATTTCATAGTGCTCTGTTTTCTCCAGATGATTCTGAGGATGTAGTTCCCTACAAGTCATTTTGTATTCTATTGTGTGCTATTAAAGATGAATGGAAAGAAGATTTGGAATTTTTACATATTTTGTGAGCACTGACAAATTGTTAGAGAATATTAACTCTTCTCAATCACTCTGGAATTTAATGTAAAAATAAAAAATAGATTGAGCAGGGTTTGGGGTTTTATTTTGTTTTAAAATCTCTTTGTAGTAATAACAGATTTGCTCCTGTCAGAATGATACAAAACAATTTCAGTATGTAAGTACACAGTAACTGCTTAGGGTAAATTACACTGAGTTTAACAACTCCAGAAAATGCAATAATGTCTTTGCTTACTTTCTGTATGCTTAATTGTATCTTCAAATAGATTTCATTGCTTAATATTTGATAATGTGACAACTTGATGTGTAACTTTAGTGATATTTCACAGTATTACCTGGCAGCTCCAGCCAGCATTTACATGTAGCCATAATAAACAGAGATTTATGGAGAGCTATGTGATTTGAAGAAAAGGCTCAGTTATCAAACATTAAAATATTGAAAGCTGAAATTTTTCTTGAAAGGTAAAATAGTAACATTTTGCTTGAATGCCCATTAGTTACACAAGCAGAGTGCAATTCTGGCTCGTAGCAGAATGATTTCAAATAGGACAATAATAATCTTTTTCCAGCACGGCCTCTTTACTTCAATGAAATACACTTGTTAACTTACACAGATGGAATAAATACAGGATAATCACAGGATCTGTGGTGGTTCTAATCTAGACTGACAAACAGTCGTCTTGGTTATGAAAGCAGCTCCAGAAATTCAGAGGTAAAGCCAACTGTCTTAATTATTGGAATGATATGAACTCTGCGAAGCAATTTTGTTGAGGTATTAATTACTATTTGATTTAGGTTTTATACATATTTTAAATGAAATTACTTCTGGCACTGCTGATGTTATTTGAGATCCCACTGGTATGACTCTAATCACAATTTTATAAATGTGCATATTTGAAAGTGGGATAATGCAAACCCTTTCTTTTATTAAATGTATGAAAAGCTGCTTAATCCACCTGTATGGACAGAGGGTGACTGGCTGATGTTTCCTTTTAAGTCTCTTCTGGCAAGATTGTTGAAACATGCCATGAGAGTGATTAATGCAGTGGTGGTGCTGCATATAACATCCTAGAACTTCAATCCCTTTGAATTACTGCTGCTTTTTTGTTAAAAGTATTTCTGAAAGGTTTAATACATATCTTGTTGCTGCTAAATTGCTGTTCATTTAGAAGACTTAGAGTTAGTTCATTGCCTAAAAGAGACTGTAAGTATAATTTAAATAACCATCAACCTATTTCTTTTCATTCTAGCTTGCCTAAAATGGAAAAATAATGTGCATTTTAAAGTGCTTTAAGCTGTCTCTGTATTAATTTAATACACTGGTACTAGGAATATGGGTTTTCAAGATGTATATATCCTGAGGTTAAATTAAGACTTTTGTTTAATATCCCTATATATTAAATAACATGTTGTTTCATAGAAAATTTATTCTTACAAGTGACTTAACAGTTATATATTTTCATTAGTTGGCTTAAATAGCATTTCTGAATGTGTGTATTTCGTTTTTTAGAAGCTTTCTCTGAGCATTTGAAAACATACAGGTTGCTCAGCAGCCAGTGGAACCTGTTATTTTCATTTTTGGATCTCAGCATCTTGCAATCTTTGTTTTGTGGTCAAAATTTTTCTGCTCTGAGAAGGTTAAATAGCTCTGCCCTGGGGATGTGGCCTTTGTAGTCCAAGCAGGTCTAGCATTAAATGATCATGGCAGTTTCCTCTTTCCAAAGAATGAAGTGTCCTGTTCACACACTTCTCCGAGTCGCAGAGGCAGAAAGAGCTAGCAAGCTTAATCTTAGAGCCTCACTTTTTCACATGGCAAAGCAGGGCTAAAATAAAAAAGTAAAAAGAACTATTTGCATCTTTGAATTGTATTTATAACGAACAAAAAACCCCACCCATAAACCAGAAGGACACTACAAAGTTGCTCCGACAACCTGTTTTAATAGGTGTTAATATAGAGTACCACAGTGTTGCATTGTAAATCATTAATTTTATACTGTTTTCTGGAATGGGATTAGTAAATTACAGACTTGTCTTTTTGTGTGTGTAAATATGATATATTTGTAAAGACTAAGGCTTCCACATAAAAACTGGTAGTTTGCAAGACCTATCAGCAAATTTCAAAATCTATCTTAAAAGAAGTGAGATTAAGGTTTTAATGACTATAATTAGTAAAGCAGTAGATTGTAAGTGATCTCTTTTATTTGTGGACTTCAGAATGTTGCGTTAGTGAACGTTAAAAACTTATTTTTGTGAATGCTACGAAAAATAATTATTTGTAAAAAATATTGCAGTGGGAAGTGATAACATGTTCAATAAACTAATGTTCATTTGATACAAGTAAGTTATTTCTAGCTCTTCTAAATGAAATAGCTATTGACAATCAGCACTGAGGGCTTGTCAGTTATCATACAACGTGCTTAAAAGGTCCTGTTAAATATGGAAAAGAAAATATTATTTACATTCTCCTCCGATGGGTTTAGCTAACCCATAAAAGTGACCACTGGCATACCTGTGCAGCTCCCTGAAGACACTGTGCAGTAACTCAGAGAGAACAAAATGTGAATCAAATAAAGGGAGCGAAGCTGGCCATGTGGGTACAGTTAAAACAGAAGCCATTCTGTTTTCATATATCAAATTATAAGTGGTGTTTTTTCAGACTAAAAATAGTCTTTTGCCATTCGTCTGTTGCTGAAATAAGTGTTTAGGTTGTAGGTGTGGGTTGTTTGGGGTTTTTTTGGTTGGGCTTTTTGTTTGGTTTGGTTTGGTTTGGTTTTTTACTGTGCAGCCTTTTTTTTTAACTCTCTTCTCCAGTGCCCGTGGATTGAACTTTTCTTATACTTGAATTCATTACCTTCATTACCATTCCTTTATGCTTAGGCTTAAATCAATTAGGCGGCTCTCCTACTTATTTGCTGTTGTCCCAGAAGAGAGAGGGAAGACTTGCTCTCTTGAGCTGTATTTTTTCTTGTGGAAAGTAAAGCAATTATGTTTCTTCATCTTTGTCTGTTCCAAACACTATGTTTTCCTTGAATTTTTTTTTTTTTCACAAAGAGACGAAAGAAAAAAATTTGGTCTTTTTTCTCCTTTGAGTTCTGGTAGAAAATGTCATGCCAGTGATTTCTGCGGGACTATCTGAGTTCTAACATATAATTAGACGCTCTACACTGTGCTTCTGTGAGTTTGTGACGTTTAAGAGAAGCCAGTCAAGATAATCTTTATTAATAATAATCTCACATATACTTTATAGGTGTGTTATAATAATAATAATAATAAAGGCTTTTTATTCTGGAGCTCCTTCGTGAATTTTATTATTTTTATAACCTCTTTCACATCTGGATTTTGGTTCGGGGGCAAAAATGATCAAATCCTCTGTAGAGCCAAGCTGAGTTACATTTAAGGCTGGATATAGCTTGTTCATTTGAGCAAAATGATGTGTGCCTTTGAAATGTGCTTCGACTTCTCTCTTTTTCAGTCGAAATTATCGACATGAGAATGGATAGCATGTGTCGCATGGCCATATAGTCGGTTATTTGATCAAACTAAGATTTCCTGTTGTAGAACAGCAGTTAAGACATTTGAAATCAGGTGAGATTAGTATGTTCGAGAACAAGCAGAGCATGAAAAAGATTGTGGGACCCCAGTGAAATAATAATTTATTACAAATGCTGCAATGCAATCATCAGTTCCAATTTTCGTTCTACATATGCACAGAAAAAGATGGGAAATATGTCCTATGGGGCTGGGTATTTGAGCAGTTCCCTTCATGGACTGCTGGCAGTTTATATGACAACCTAGGCTGCGTTGTTCAGGATTTGTGCTGGCCGTTGGGAGGTCTGAGGGGGTTGGCGTAGTAAGAGACCGTCCTCTTTGTGGGGCCAGCGGGGGATGTGCATGCCTTATACATCTCCATGGTCTCCCATCTTCACAGGCTGCAGATTAAGGCAGAAATTATACTGCCTCATGGCATTGCCTAGTCCTTTCCCTTCACCTCTTTCTCCCTTTAACAGTATCATTGTGGCCTTTGTTTGAGTGGGACGGCAAGAAATAATTCTTAAAATATTTAGACACTTCTTCAGTTGTGTTATAACTCATGATGAGTCCTGGTAAATTCTGGATGCAGGTGCCCGTGTGGAAGCGTGGGTGTACCGTGCAGGCTGGAGTGTGCTGGGGTTTGTTCACACTCTAAATGAGCTGAGCTAGTTTAGGTATTAGAATTAATCAGTGTGTAGCAGTATGTTGTTCCCTGGAGAATAACTTACCCTATTTCTTGGCAGGATGAAATAGCCTGTGTAAAGCTTCCTGATGTTGCAACTAGAAAAAAGGAAAAACTGGCGTGGGTGGATGTAATGTAAGCACGTGACTTGGCTATGCACAGACTCCTTAAAAGAGTCTGAAAGCTGCAGAAACACACTTTAAAACCATGTGGTTTGTGACTGGTCAGCAGTTCTGATAATTAGGATTAATCAGTTATTGTCTTAGGTAAAAAGTAATGTTGCTTTTAAGAAATACTCATTTTCCAAAATCATAATTAACCTGCTGTGCTTGCTTCCTGCTATCTGCAGCCATTCATGTTAGAAGGATATTACAGTGGCAAAACTAGGAAAAATAGTAGTTTTGAAATAGTAGTTTGAAATGTTCCTTCCCAAGTTTTGTTTTCAGTAACTGGCATGCCACGTCAGAGAAACTGGTTTATCAGCAGCTCAGAATTCTAGGAATTTTAAGGAGCTGGCAATTGTCTGAATAATTCTCAAGTAATAATTTAAGACTGAGTAATATTTAAGGCGTGATAGTACATTCATTTTTGGGCATCTTACAAGCATTTTACTATTAATTATACTGCTTCTTTGGCATTAATGGCATGATTAACTTTGACTTGATTTTGTGATTTATGGATGAGTTTAATTTTATTAGGCTGGTATTTGAAACTGGTTGTAACTGGTATTTTAAGGGTGCTTTCCATATGGTTGCAAGTAAAGGCCATGACGAACTGAGGTCACTAGTTCCTATATAGGTCTTAAATTCTGCTGGACAAACTACAAACTCTAAGGCAGAAAAACAGATGTCACTAGATGTGTGGATGGTTTATAGAATCTCCGTAGTGCAGGACCCATGCCCTGCTTGAAGCTCCTGAAACCTACTCAGAATAACCGACATCATTACATAGCATCAGACTGTGCCTATGCCTTTCTGGAGAACGTCTTTTGGGAGGTGCCTGGTGGGGTTCTGTAGTTTCCCTTGATGTTTTGATAATGGCCATAGCCTTCAGTTTGTTGAAATGCGTGTTTCTGTGAAAAGTGCATGTTTCTTGTTTGCTTGTTTAAGTAAATGTCACTAGCTTTTGTATGTGGTTTTTTTTTTCAGCCAGCTGTAGTAAGTCAATGATTATACATTTTCTGAGGGGTTTTGAGTGTTCTTAGTGCACATATGCTATTTCATGGGCACGTGGAGCACAATTCTGATGAGGATCCGAGAGCCAAGTCTCTCTGCCCTCCTCTTTGTCTGAGAGGACAAGGCAAGATGTCAACTCTGCCCCCTTCTGTCTGCTACCCTCCCGTTTTTCCTCCTCCAGCCATGCACCAGACCACATGAGGGAGCAGGCCGGTAGCATGCGACTTATGCTACGCCTTGTGCTCCTCGGCTCATTTTCTTCTGCCATGAGTGCAATATGTTGAATTGAGGGCGAGACACTGCACTGAGGTAGAAACTGCCAAGTTCCCAGTATCATGCTGAGGAAGTAGGTGATGGAGACAGCTTCCACCTTGTCAGTCATTTGCCTGGTAAATCTGTGCCTAGTCTCTTCCACCTGAGTTGCTGATAACCCTGTGTGTAGGTGCTATATGAGAACCATCCACCAACATTTCCGTGCAAGCTGTGCAAGATGCATATGCCAAGTAGCACATGTGGAGGGGAAGAAAAAGCAGAGACTGAGTATGCTGGGTTTCATGTTTCTTTAAAAGAAATAACTTTAAATATTTGTGTAAAGCAAGCCAAGCAAGTACATGTTACATTGCTCTTAAATCTTTCTATTAGTTAATCTATCAAGAGTTGAAAGCAGCTGTTCCAGATGAGTGGTCACCCACTGATGATGAATGGTTTAATTCACATGGGAAGGCAGTAAAGTCTCACACAGCGTAAACATCTGTACAAGTAACATACAGATTTCTGCTTTTATCTTGCCTCCTCTCTTTGGGAACTTGAGAGAAATAAAATTGGTTTTCAGTATTTTTTTTAAAAATCTGACTAACAATATTCTTTATTTCTGTTTCTTTCCCTAGGGTATTTATGTAAGGGATGCACCTTTGAAGGACATAAAAGTGTTCAACTTTCGCAGATTTGTAGCTCTTTTTAGTGTGGTAAATGCCACGAAGCGGGATGCTGGCAACTATCGCTGCATGATTCGGACAGAAGGAGGAGTTGGTGTATCAAACTATGCAGAACTGATAGTCAAAGGTATTTCACAATAAAAAAATCAGTATTTGCATGCTCAGTGTATGGAATTAGGACCTGCAATTGCTAATTCAGTAAGAATGTCACCCATAACCTGTTAAAGTCGATAAGAGGTTCAATAAATAGACTGTGTTTATGTAAATCTTAAGAGTCTATCCAGCTGTAACAAGAGAATGACAGAAGAAGCCAGGGCAAATTAACTAGTTACTTGTTGATTGTTGTTTTAAATAATTCCCAAAATGCACTGTTTAGAACTATATCTCTTTAAGAGTATATTTACAAGATAGTTTTCAAGGTGTGAACATAATACTGGCTATTTACCTCCTTTATGGAGATTGCATTCTAAAAATATATTTACTGCAAAATATGGAAGATTTACATTAACATGAACACATAAAATACACGTATTGCAACATATGGAGGGATGTTTTTAAAAACAGCAGGCAACACTTCAATGTATATAGAATGCATACAGGTATGTCCGTTCTTATTATAGAAAACTGCGCTAAAACAATTTTTTAACATTCATTACGTTTAAATTGCATTTTGATTGCTTCTTACTTTTATACTAGTATTTTGGAGGAACAGAATTTTATTTTTATGCTTTCAGGGACAAACCCAGATTCTTTAGCACCTAAGGTGTGGAGCCACATTATTGTGTTACGTGTCTTCCCCTTCTGGTCCATTCTGTGCCTAACAAACAAGAAGTGAGATGAAGGGCTAAGGTTCTTTTTCTCTTCTTTCGGAAAACAATTTGATCCAAGTTGGCAAGGTGTGAACGAGCGGCCTAAAACTAAATCTGCCACTGGTGTGGAATTTTCCCCTGGGAATTAGGAAGGACACACTTGCATCTATTATGCATCCTCTGATTTTAGAAAAAGTATCCTTCATTGGATAGCACTCTTTATTTTGGGCATAGCATTTGGATTATCAAGGTTGATATCATTATAGCTGTTCTAATAGAATTAAAGAAACTTACAGGCTAAGGAGTAACAGGAGCAAGAAACTAATTTTTGTGCAGCACCTTCTTGTCACTCTGCTCTAGGTTTTATCTTTTGGGTTAAGATACAAATTAACATTTCTTATGACTTAGTCATCTAATTAAAAAATCAGTACCTATTGCAGTATAAGAGCTTGTACAGTTCTGGTTGCAGACAGCAGATCGGATAAGGGGCTTTGTTATTAGTTGATCTGGGATTTAATCTGTTCTTTCTCCTAACTCTTTAGTTATTTTTTATATTTATTTACCTATAAGGGATTTCTCAGGACTTTTTAAAGGTGTGATCCTTTTCCTAAAGGCAACTTATATGTATGGCAATAAGCACGGTGTGGGATAACTGTTACATCTGAAAATGTAGCATGGATCTTGTTTCTGAAGTCAGTATCGAAAGCATGTGTGTGAGAAGCTAGCAGTAAAGGAGGGGTTTGAAGGACAGGAGGCACAGAGGCAAAAGTAGAGAATCAGGCCAAGACATTAAAAAAGCAAAGCAAAAGTTTTTGGGGAAAAAAAGATGAGACAAAGTGAGAACAACGGAGTTTACATTAAGAAGGACACATAGGAAGGTTAGCAGTTAGGCTATAGATAAGGATGAGCCTTTTGAATTAAATAAAAATCTAGGGGGATATTTAAGAAGAAAATGAGGAGTGGAATAATGAAGAGGTGATATGGTTAGCACAGTGTTTGTGAGATAAGCAGGGACTGATTGGAGAGGAATAAAGTTGGGCTACAGGTTAGACCGGGGAATAAAAGGTTACCAGTAGAAGATCCAAGATAGCCGTGAAGAAGGAACCATTTTCCAAAAGTAAAAATATGGGTTTAGTGGATGTGTTTTAGAGAAGATGGAGAGATGTAGGACAAGATGAGTAGGAGGAGGTTTTGAATACCCAGTGTATGGAGATAACATGACAAAAAAAATTGTAGTATGAAAACTTAGATCACCTATTTGAATGGACAGATGAAGAAAGAAACAAATAGAGAAGGTGGGATGAGAATATAATTATAAAGCATGGTGGAAAAAATGAGGTTATTTGAGTCCAAGCAAAGGTAGTATGAAAAGAAAATAAAAGGAGTTGCCAAAAATGGAAATGTATGGAAGCCAGCAAAGAGAGCAAGAAAGCATGAACCCCAACAGGAATGATGAAGCATCTTTTAGACCTAACATCAGTGGAAACAAGGAAGAACAGAGACTGCCTGAAGGAGGCAGATGGAAGATTGACTGCATCAGTGACAGGAGGTACAGAAAGCCAAAGTTAGATTTTTTCAATTCCTTTGATTTAGGGTGTTTTAATTTATTAGTGATCCTTTTGTGGTGCAGTAGGTGAAATTATGAAGCGTATCATTAAAGCATTTGTGCTTACCCAGATTCTTTTAGAAAATTTGCACTGGGCGCTGTGAACAAGTGTATAGCCTTCGGGTCTAATCCCATTAACTACTTGTAGAGTGGCAAAGTAATTATGGTAATCCCCGTTGCCTGTATTGGAGCTTTTATGAGACCACCTGCAGGTCATTCCTTCTGACCTAAAAAGACCTGTTTTAAACATTGCGCTGTAAAACCTTAGATGACTATACTGAAATAGCAGCATTAGGGGCTAATTAGTTAATATGCTTTCTTATTGATGGCATATAATTAAGAAATTGTATTTCCTATTTTTTTCAGCAGCTTTTCTGCAATATTAGTTAGCAGAATCCAGAGATAATGGATTGATTTCAGTGCAACTATATCTTTTTTTAATCCATTACCATCGATAAATCATGAAAATTGTACATTTACCCATATTGTATGTAATGCTTAGTATACTTGCGAATTACTGATGGATTAATAATAGTATGTGTAGAAACAGTGGTGTAATTACTCCCCATTCTTTGTTGGAAACAATGACTCTTTAATTCTCTTCTCATTTATGCTGGTGTAACTAAGCTGACTTAAGAGGAATTTCCCTGGAATTACATTTCTAGGATGACAGGAGAGTCAAACCTAGCATTTGTAAGTTAGAGAGTCAGTTCTTCACATTTATCGTGCTGTGTTTCATTCTGGTTACTGAACTTGTAACTCAATTTGCAAATAAGTAAATCCTGCGCTGGAGTTGGAATTTTTTCAAAATATCTTTGGTTTTAAGTAGGGACATTTGCACAGCAGAGTGGATTACAAGCAGTACAACGTTCATTCTACTTCATTGTAGATACAGTTTCACTAAATAGGAATTTACGCTAAGTAGATTCCAGTTACTTTCTTATGTAAACCTCTTTAAGGTTTGTAGTGCTGCTGTGGCGTGATGTTGTACGGCACTGGAGACCAGGTACCAGAGCTTTTGAAGTCAGTGGAAAGGCCACTGGTGCCAGGTGCTGCAAACCAAACCTGAAATCAGAAAAGAATAGGAATCAAATCTTGAACATGAGAAATATGAAAGAAACTGCCAAATGTCTGCTTTTTTTTCCCCCCCCTTTTTTTTTTTTTTTCACCTGAACAGATATAGTTATAGCAAGGTTTAATCTGGGGCAGGGGGGGAACAATTAAAGAGCTGTCAGTTAATCCCATGTTATCTTATTAAAGAACTGTAAACATGAATATTGTCTAGTTAATAAGTAGAAAGCCTGTCAGAGAACAATTAGTCTGGCTTTGAACAAGAAGGAAAAAAAAAAGGGGTTTTTTTGAAACTTATTTGTGTTATCTTATATGCCTTTTAGAGGATGGTGAAATAAAGTATTGATTGCTCTATTTAAATAAATCCTGAAGGGGAGATTTTCAATTTACACAATTGTTTGTTCTGATAGGAATGGCTGAACAGACAAGTGCCTTGTCATTGTGTGTGCTCAAACTACACAGTATCCTCATCTAAGTTTGTCAGAGAATTGGATTGGAATGTCACTTTATCTAATGGGAGACATGAAATTGGCCTTGTCAGATCAACCACTTATTGTAAAAAACAGCAGTTCGTATCTAATAGGTGACATAAAAGTAATCAAACATTGAGTAAAAGGGAAATAGTAGGGTGGAATTGATTAAACGTATTTGTTGAAGTAAATTAGACTTCTACATACGGTCCTTAGGTTGAATTTTTCTAATAGTGGGCAGATCCAACACAGATTAGATTTAAGAGAGCAGAATGAGCCTGTCTGAGCAGACATCAGATTATTACAGAGTTCAGACTGCTTATTGAGTTCAAACAAGGTAAACCTAGGTGTCAGATTGGTTAAAAGGAGTTTTGTTAGGTTTTTAAGCATGGGCATAGAAAGGTAACCATCTGTAATGCTGGCAGCTTAAACGTCTGCATCTTTCCAAATGGAAGATTTAACACTGGGAACAGAACCAAATCTCTTCTGGACCTCTATAGCTAAGAATTTATTCTGGAAGGCAAAATCATTTTGAGATCAAGACACAGTAAGAAAATATTAAAGATTGCTTATCTGTTGTATTTGTTGTTCTCATACATTAAGTATACACAAGTACTTAACATCTGTTTTCTCTCTCTGCTAACTAGCCTTTCATGCTGCGTCTGTCTGTACCCTTTTTTACAAACAGTGGTGGTATTAGGACTTATTTTTATGGTTGCCTGAAAATTCCTATCATGAAGTCCTGCTTTTGGATGCTCATATGTTGGCAAACTGACTTCAGGCTGGTATTTTCTAGTGTGGGTGTGTGCCTCAGCCTGAAGGTTTTGAGAAGACCTCCAGCCAAAAGAGTTGAGATAGTTCAGCCATCTTAGCAAACTTCCCACAGGAAAGTGCTGAAGGCCCTGGGCTGTGAAGCAGGAATTTTTTTTTCGGGAGGGTAATAGTTACGTCAAGAATACCGTTTTTCTGTTCCTGTGAAAATCTGTTTTCAAGTATAGTCAATTTACAAGCTACTAAATAAAACCCACAAAGAGCCCCGTTCCGATATGTACAATGGAGACTTCTCTAAGTTAAGCTCTCAAATTCCCCCCAAATTCTAGATACAGTGAATGGAATTTAAATGCAAGTACTGATCTGAGCTCCTCTGGGATGGAGTGGATCCAGGAAGAGGAATTGAAAGCTGTGAGCTTGCCGTTCCTCTGCTTTTAGTATACAGCCCTCCACCTCGCTGAGCCCTTGTACTGTGAGGGTGAGATAGTGAGATGCATGATGTGGATAGCGAGGGGTACAAGAGCAGGTAGCTGCGTACTCGGATGAGGGTTGTTAGTGTTGGGACCGAAAGGTATGGCAAACTGGGAGGTGTTTTGAAATGATGAATTTACAAGTCAGTTTAAGAACATTAGGATTATTCCTAATTATTCCTAGAATCATTTGCATGTTCAAAAGAGGAGCACAATAATATATATGTATGTATAAAAAAAAAAGAGAGGAAAATGGAAGAAAAAATTCTTAAAGCTGTTTATTTCATTTCAAGACTATAAAATTATAATGATTTGATTAGCTTTATAATAATTAAGACATTATTAATGTGGATATAGCATCAGAGATTGTTGATACCTTATTTTTATCACTTCACCTACTCATGATGAGCTGAACAGTATCACATGGGGCTATCGTGGCATTGTCTTTCTAACATTTACTATTTAATTAAAATAAAATCAGCTCGGAGGATAAACGTTTCTTCCTTGTTCCCCCACAAATGTAGTATGGCTCCATTCTCTCACTCTCTCACCTCAAAAGAAAAATCGAAAAATGTTATTGTTACTATTGAAATAGATTGTTTCATTTTTCAAGTTAGCTGTTCTGAGCCACAGAGAAGAAA
The DNA here is from genome assembly GCA_017639485.1 of Pluvialis apricaria. Taxonomy (NCBI): domain Eukaryota; kingdom Metazoa; phylum Chordata; class Aves; order Charadriiformes; family Charadriidae; genus Pluvialis; species Pluvialis apricaria. Next base: position 114,201,422 of record CM030008.1, on the reverse strand, counting down.
TGTCTATTTTTTGTGTTCTATAACTCACTTAGATCTCAGAGATTTATATTAACTCCACTGGCACATTTGTGTGAATCCTTTACCCTCCCTATTTAAATTTTAAAAGCACTGCAAAACATAAAGATGTTAGGGTCTTGTAGGAAATGTTTGGAAATTCTGTATCATTTAAAACACAAAGCAGTGTAAATAAAGGAGTTGCCATTTCAAGTAGGTTTCCAGTTAATATAGAAGCACATAAGAATAAATGGTTCGTGTGTTTTTATTGTCTGCATAAGAGAAGGGGGGCTCCTCATAAAGGCTTTTTCTTTTTCTCATATTTACTGTAAATGATCCATTTACGTAGGGTGACATTAGAGCATCTGCCTAAAGCTTTCTGTCAACTGCAGACCCCTGGCTTTGTAAGGTGGCCACTATTTTCTTTCCATGAGGGATTATGCCCGTCACCATTTGTCACAGAATTCAAGAAGAGGTCAGCTGTCTGTCCAAAGTCTAAAAAGCATTAAATTCGAAATGATGGATAAACTTACCTTCTTTTTTTGAGTTAATATGCTATTTTAAAAGCCTATCTTTAAAGGGTTTCACAGTACTGAATAGCTTTGCTACTTCTGTTTCAAGAGATATCTACAAGGAAGAACTCCTCTTTAAGCTAAACCATATCATACTAAATAGCCACTGCTACAAACTTGTTTCTGCAATCAGTTGAAATTCCTTCCTTGAATGTACACAGCTGTAAAATCACAGGTCTATGGTACAATTTTCATAAAGGTATTAATTGGAAAATAATTAGCGTGGTATTTATATGCGACTACCCTAGTGGCCACCAGTAAAACTACTTTTAGTGAAAGATGGTGCTGCAGTCTGGTACTTACCTGATTAAGTGATTCAAACTCCTTAGTATCCTAAAAAAATTAAATCATTTTGCCTAAAGGAGGAATAAATGAATAAGTCAGAAGAACAGCTTTCATACCTTAGTCATGAAATTGGCTCCTTATATTTAGTAGTACACTGTTTGTATTGAAGTGTATGCTAAACTCTTGGTCTGATGTTTTTAACCAGTCACTTAATAATGAGCATCATATTTGTAATGGAAGGTTCATTTTATGTAACCTCGATCTCTGGTAAGAAGACTACTTTTAGTATTCAGCTACGTTACTGGTATTAAACTGCAGTATATGCAGGCTTTGCTGAAATCATGCAGGTTGCATTAACCTTTTGCACTTTGGTCACAAAGGAATGAAAAATATGCCCCAAGGGATAAAAAGACAATAAAATACTGTCTATTTCAAGTACTTGTAATACTTGGAATGGATTGGTGTAACCACTAACCTTTAGTGACCTAACTCCTGAGTTCGCATTTTGAATGGCATTTCAACAGCTTTTGGTAGCATTTGAAACTTGAAAGTAATTAACTGTTCTTTCAGCATGGCTAAGTAAATGCCTTAGGATGCTGTATAAAAGTTCCATTTCATGTCTTGGTTCACAAAACAGCCTAATGATTTAAATTGATGCTAAATCATTTTGAGTCAAGTCAGAACTGTTTCCAGACATGCTATCGCTGTATGAAGCCATAGTTTATATACTTCAGAAACAATAATTTCAATAAAACTGCAGTATGTGTCTAAGTGAAAGATGACATCAGTTTGCCATATATTGCTGCTGACATGTAACAGTGTTTTCCCAAGTGATTTGAAAATGTAAACAATATTCTTTTCTTTATGCACTGGAATCTACCGCAATATATTAAGCTATTTTTATGTCTATTGCAATCAGTAATAATTACCCAGAATGTCTCCAGAGATGTCTGCTTGTTGCCCACTGTATCATGTTCTTCATGATAGTAATCAATTAGTTTTGTTAAGATGAAAATATATAATGCCAATGCCTCTGTTTGCTGTTTTGTGGTGTCATATTTCAGCAATTACTAACAGATTGCACAGATTGAAGCTTATGTACAAGTGTACAGTGCTATGTGAGGCATAGCTAATCTTCAATGTATTTAGTGCTCTGTGAGTTGACTACTCTTTCTCTAAATGAAAAAAGGTAGCATAATGTAGGATAATTACATGTTTGTTAAAATAGCAATTCTACTATTTCTCAGGAAATATTCATACTTATTTTCAGAGTTCCTTTCTCCCTTGTGCTTCATTCTTTTATGTTCTTTGCTTTAACTCTGGCTTTGAAGTCCTTGAAAAATGATGAAATATATAAATTCAGCTTCTTTTCTGTTTGCCGACCTATATCTCAACACGTTGGAGAATGGCTAGCAGAAGAGGATAAATCTGAATCTGCAGCTTAGGGAAGACAGATGTTCTATGTTCATTATGTATTCTGTGGAGCCTTAAGAAGGTGGCAGTGTTTGCTGATAGATATGTTAAGAATATTGGATCAAACAGTGCCTTATTACAGAGGCCTGGTTTCATTCTACATGAATATATTTAACCAATGGGAAGGTGAATTTTGTGCAGATGTGATGCAGGAAACAGCAGAGTAATTTCCTGGTTAATAAGAAAAATGAATTTGTTTTTTACCTTTAAAAAGAGACAATGTCTGCAAATTTTTTTTCACAGTCTAATTTAAAATGAGATGTTATGTGATAAATACAAGTGGTTTTAAAATTTTGCTCACTTTTAAAATCTTTAGAATGCAAACTATCAGGAGATCATACACGTGCTTGCTCTGTGAGACAAAGTACTGCTTCTATGTGGTAGTTAGTGAAAATAAGCCATTACATGAAATGGAGTCAGAGTCATAGTAAAGGCTCAAGAATTCCCCCAGCTCTCATTTAGAAGCTCTTTCTCTTTAACCAGGATGTAGGACTTGAAAAAATACTCTATTTATTCTGCTTACACGGAAGTCTGAAAATTTGAAGGCTGAATAGTACGGTCCATGAGAAACAATGAATAAAAAATTCATTTTGTTTTCATGCAGAAATCACCGTTCTGGCTATGTCTAAGAATAGACTACAATATCAATTTTAGCTTTCAAATATTACTTTTGAGTAAGATTTATATTTACATGCAGTAAGAATTGTATTTTGATAAGAAAACCTGAGATCATCTTTCTTTTTAAATTGGAAGTTAAAAGTTGCCATGTAATGTCTAGTGAATAGAATTGCAGTTGCACCCAGTTTGATATAAACGGGTATTTTTTTGGTATAAAACAAAAGCTTCATGTTAAAATCTCCAAGTGCATAAGCAAAAGTTTGCATATTGCAGTTTATTGGAAATAAGTTAATCTGTAGTGATGATTTCTTCATATCTGTTTTTTGTGCAATCTTCAGCTCTAATATAGTCCAAACACCATTGTTTGTTTGAATGTTTTAGAAGCAGAAAAAATGTCAGTATACTGATTGCTGCTCTTTGTAACTTACTGTGCTTCAGAGCCACCAGTTCCCATTGCTCCACCCCAGCTGTCTTCAGTTGGTGCAACTTACCTGTGGATACAGTTGAATGCCAATTCCATCAATGGGGATGGACCCATTATTCAAAGGGAAGTTGAGTATCGAACTTCAAGTGGAAGCTGGTATGACATACAACCTGTGGACTCCACAAGCTATAAGATTGGGCACCTGGATCCTGACACAGAGTATGAAATCAGTGTATTGCTTACAAGACCAGGTGAAGGAGGAACTGGATCTCCTGGCCCAGCCCTCAGAACAAGAACGAAATGTGCTGGTGAGTACTCAGAAGTAATTGGAAAATTGCAAACATCTTTCTAGGGTTGAAAATGTAAGTTATTTCACTAGCAGTTTCAACTGTCTACTTCAAACCAGCAGGTTGCAGGAATTAAGACTGAATGCTTTTAAGTATAAGCTATTAGCATTTGCCAGCTACGATGACCTTGAAACCAACTTTCAGTGCCACTGTAGATTGTAGATGAAATCATACCTTTGCATGCCTTAAAGTGGTCAGCGTGGAGTGCTGTATAAATAAACAGTTTTTTACTATCAGGTATGCACTGAGCTCTCTCCATTTCATCACACCCCTCTCTTGCCAGTGTATGTTTGATTGTCAGGTTAGTTCATCCTTTTTTTTTTATTTCTTTTTTTTTTTTTTATTTCTGGGTTTTTGTTTTGGGTTGTTTTTTTTTTTTTTTTGGCTAGTATCCCAAGCTTGATAAGAACTTTGTTTGTTTTGGATGAAGTTTCTTTTTGGTTTTGTTTTTTTTTTTCAGTCTCAGGTATATTATAGATAAAGTAGAAACAGTGCTGTGTAACAGCAAAAGTATGCACTGTTAAATCTCAATTAGTGGATGAGGTTTAGCAAAGGACTGCTTTCTGGGGTGACTGATAACATGTCTTTTCATTAAATGAGGTAGTGTGATTTGTGGTGCTGTGTAGCAGTCTTGGTTCCTGTTTTGGATGTTATAATTAATAGTGCTGACCTCTGACTGTAAAAAGATACAAAGTAGACCTATTATACAAAAGCAATTGTACAGTTATTTTCAGGAAGAGTGGCAGTGATATTAATTTGGGATTCAGCTGCTCAGGAAATAATAGAGTATACTGTGACCTGGAATTTTTTTTTTTTTGTCATTAGTATTTTCCCCCAATATTTCGAATATTCTTTCTGCTGCTGTAAAGTTGGTGGAAGATAGGCAGAAGTGTACCTGGAGGAAATGGCACTAAGGAAATGGTATTAGCTTATCGATCCTAATCTTTTAAAGAATGGTTTGATGTTATTTGTCTTTTTAACAGGAAAAATTACATACTTCAACAGCGATAATTATGTATTTCCATTGCATATGAAAGTAAAGTTACTTCTTGTAAAGTCACCTGGCCACCTGTCGGTGGCTAAATGGCATTTCAGTTGAACTGGTTGGTGTGATGTCAAACGTAGAATGAAATATACTTGCTGTCAGAATCCCAGTGTTATGTTTTGAATATGCAAACTTATACAAGTACTAACTCTTTGGTATTCTTTATGGTTTTTTTCTTCCTCTCGTTACTGGAAAGAAGTATTTAATGAAAAATATCAAAAAGCAGTACAGTTGAGTTATAGTAATAATTAAGTATTTAGTATTTATAAGATTTTCTTTACTAGACTAAGATAACTTCAGCTTAGTCAAAAGTGAGGTATAAAAATTAATTAGAGTTCCCTTCAGGAGGGTTTCTGGGTCACTGTGCCTTTCATAATAATGTAAAATTATCTGTCTAGACAAAGTAAGTATGTATTTAATACACAAGTACTTCAGTTATTTTAAAATTAAAACATTTTTTCTCATAGTTTGGTCATCTGCTTATATGGTTAGATAATGTAACATTGGGTGCTGTGTAAGTGAGCCTGTGGTACTAAAGGGTTAGAGAGTGTGGTGGGTTGGCACCAGCTGGCAGCCAAGTACCTACACAGCCGTTACTCCATCACTTCTGCCATGGGACAGGGAGAAAATAGAAGGAAGGCAAGAAGACTCATGGGTTGAGATGAGGACAGTTTAATAGATGAAGCAAAAGCTGCGCTCACACGCCAAGCGAAATAAGAAATTTATTCACAATTTCACATCAGCGGGCAGATGTTGAGCCACATCCTGGAAAGCAGGGCCTCAGCACACATAATGGTCGCTTGAGAAGACAAATACAGTAACAGCAAACATTCCCCCTTCCTCCTCCTTTTCTTGAGCTTTGATTGCTGACAGTGACATCACATGGTATGGAATATCCCTTTGGTCAGGTGGAGTTAGCTGTCCCCACTGCGTCCCCCACTGTGCCTTTTGTCTACCTCCAGTCTACTTGCTGGGGGGACAGAATGGGAAAAAGAGAAAGCCTTGAGGCTGTGCAAGCACTGCTCAGCAACATTTAAGACACTGGTGTGTTATCAACCTTGTTTTAGTCACAAATCCAAAACTGAGCACCATACAGACTGCTAAGAAGGAAATTAAATCCATCCCAGCCAGACCCAGTAGAGAGAGAAATCCAGAATTTTAGTTCTATTTAAGAGCTATTTAAGAGAGAGTCGGGGCTGTTCAGCCTGGAGAAGGCTTCGAGGAGATCTTACTGCGGCCTTCCAGTACCTAAAGGGGGCCTACAGGAGAGCTGGGGAAGGACTTTTTACTAGGGCATGTAGTGATAGGACGAGGGGGAATGGCTTTAAGCTGGAAGAGGGCAGGTTTAGATTAAACATTAGGAAGAAGTTTTTCACTGTAAGGGTGGTGAGGCACTGGAACAGGTTGCCCAGAGAGGTTGTTGAAGCCCCGTCCCTGTTCAAGGCCAGGCTGGATGTGGCCTTGGACAACCTGGTCTAGTGGGATGTGTCCCTGCCTATGGCAGGGGGGTTGGAACTCGATGATCTTCAAGGTCCCTTCCAACCTAAACCATTCTATGATTCTATGATCATATGCTTTCTGGTCTTTTCAGTGGTACATACTGTTGAGTATTAAAACATGCATTCAGTCTCATAAACCACTATGTACTGGAAGTATTTTATTACCTGATAACATCTTGTAATACATCAGCATTATTTGTGTTTTCATTAAGCTAAACAGTAACCCTCTTAAATTAAAAGCAGAAAATGATGGGTGACTGAAAAATTTAAATTGAATGATGATATTAAATCTGTCTCTACAAATTGGCCTTTTTATAGCAGAAGATTCTGCTTTGAAGGTGTAGTGGTTATTGGTTAACTGTTAGCAAGTGACATGCTAATAACTGGCCCAAGGGCTTAAAAAGAGATGCTGATAAACTAATGACGGTATAATTAAGCTGGGTAGGAGTAAAATAATGCCAGTCTCCAAAGCATACCGTAGAATTAATAAACCAAGAGTCTTTAAGAGAAGAGTCATTGCACCTTTTTAATTACAGTGATAATTGTATGCTGCTTGCCTGTTCCCTAGGGGTCTAGTGAACCACTCGGAGACTTGAAGCAGTATGCTAGACATTCAATAATCTTAATAGTTCTCCAAAGCGTTTGAAATATGTTTTCATTTTAGCAAAGTGAGATTTCAGAGGCTTGCAACAGACAAGTCCTATCTGTAGCTTTAGTAAATAAAAGCATCTATAATTAGAATGCAAAGAAAACAAAAATCTCTTCAGACTCAGTTGCATCACCCTCAGTGGAGCAGTTACATACTTTCTGAAGTGCTTTGGTTCCTTTTGATGAAATATACGTCATATAAATGTAAGTGCTCTTTCAGCGTAGTTTTCAGGAAGGCCAAGGAATTACATTCAGGTCTGCATTAGATTTAACCTAGAATGTGGAGTTCAGGTTTGAAAAAGAGGGGTTTAGTGGATTCTGGCCATTATGAACCACGTTTGAGTCAGACTTAGAAAAAAGGTTTTTTTTCATTTCAAGGTCTGAAATCGTGGCCTCCTCAGGTTCTCTGGACTTTGAATCACCAGTTGCTGTGCTCAAAGCTCCCTTTTCTCACAGCTGTCTCATATGGTGTTAGGAACCTGGAATAGTGCTGCCATTTAAAATAAAGGGACGTGGTGGGAGATAGAAGAAAATTCATCAGGAGATACATGACAGAATATTTCCATTATACAGTATCATAGAATCATAGAATGGTTTAGGTTGGAAGGGACCTTGAAGATCATCAAGTTCCAACCCCCTGCCACAGGCAGGGACACCTCCCACTAGACCAGGTTGCCCAAGGCCACGTCCAGCCTGGCCATATCTCAGATTACTCTGATGTACATTTTCACTTTGGTATTATTGTAAAATAAGAATTCCAGAGTAATCACCCACAATTTAGGGGCAGGATATCAGAATCCTTCATACTTCAGAAACCGTTATCTGAGGAATAAGCCTATTCGCTCGGTGCCAGGGTTGCAATGCCAACCACTGCTACAGAGACCTCACTCACCCCACTATTGCTAGCAGCTAAATAGCTGCACAAATATTTGAACCAAAGAAACCTTGTATGTAAGCACAGAACCAACAGTGGCTCTGTCATATAGGATATAATAAGTTTCAGGATCTGAGAGTCAATAGTTATTTAAAAAAAAACTGTTATCCCTTATTGAAGTAGATTGGGAATCCTCTGGTGCCTGAAAAAGTTCAGAATCAAATATTCTGTAAATCTGACCCAAATCTGACCCAGTGGAACTATCCGTAGTAAAATCTAAGTAGCAATGTTGAAGGATTAATAAGGTAGACAATGTTTTGTAGTTTCCTTTTATCCATATCAATATTTCGGTGGGTGGAATTATTTATTTCAGTGCTTTACAACATGTTTTGTTTTTGACATGCATTGAATGATCCAAATCTTGATCCAGTATGTGTCCCTGCAATCTGATGGTGAGGCAGTGCCCTAGTTAAAACAGTCTCCTGGACAATCCGGAACTGCTAAATGAACTCCTGCAAATTTTGTTTTTGCTATGGCCTCTCTATTATGAAACTTTATCTCTAAACAATGTTGTTTCTTAAATCTGCTGATGAACAGATTGTCTGGTTTAACCAGCTGTTAGCAAGAAAGTTAACTCCATCCCAGCTGAAACCATGACACTGATATAGCTTAAAGCTACCTACCTTAGGAAGAAAAAGTAAAATAAAATCCTCTGTCCTGCTAATGGAGGGGAATTTAAAGGGATTTTTCCCTTCTAGGGAAAATCATTGCCTTTTTCTCATCATGTTTCTTTTTTGACTCTGACATTTGGAATAATCCAAATGAAAATTATCATCTTTTCCTTTCCTGAACCAGAAAATTCTATTGGAATTTAAGAAAATAAATAAAAAGACTGCCATGAAAAAAACTTCTGATGGACTATCCCCAAATTGTGGGTTTTTTTTAACAGTCAGAACTCTACTTCTCTGTGGTAAGACACAATTAATGCCCTGGAATATTTGCCAAAACAATTGCTGTCAATTTAACCGATAATTTTCCAGGCAGAGAGTTCACACGTTCCTCATACAAGGAAGTATCAGGAATGTTTTAATTAATGTAGTTCATTTTGCTGTCTCTTCTACCCCATCACCTGAGCTTGTCTGGAGGAAAGCCGTTACTCCCAGTACAATTGAGCTCTTGAATCACTGTTGCAGGTTAGTTGTGAACTGTTTGTTACTCCTAGAAGGCTTCTTACAATCTGGGGAACAGAACAGAGGAACTCTTTAAATCCCCACTCTTAAAGATTAGTCTTCTTTATTTTATTTATTTTGCTCACTGCTTTGGCTTCAACTGGGTAATTTTCCAAGGTGTCAAAATTACTTCGCTAGTTCTGTGCTGCCCAGTGGCATCCACTGGCATTGTGGAAAAAATCTACACGTGCCAAAACGCTCACTGATGGAATGAGCATCCTCTTTCCTCTGATCAGCTAAGACTTCATCTCCTGTTACCAGGTCCTGAAAATGATCAGATGTGGACCAGAGCAACAACACCATTTTTGTTTGGGAATGTTACCTAAGTTCCGTTTTCTCCTTTTCATTGCTAAAAGGGGTGCATAACTTATAAGCATATAAGGTCTATAGTATGGAAATACAGTGTTCACATAGGCAACATATGTTCAGTCTGTTGAAAATTGTAGCCTGATCCAAAGCCAAGGTATAAAACTCTTAGTCTTCCCCATCTCCCCATTTCGAACAGTCCCTACAAATTATACAGTACTTTGCTGTCATACACTCTCTAACTGCATCAGGTTGCAACAGACGAAAGTATCTTTAGGCAGGTGGTATGGGCTAGCAACTGTCTTGAACCCTGCATGCAAAGTCAACATGCTCAGGTATGCCAGATAGTACTCTCTGCCACCACTTTCCTCCTGCCCCATGACATGAAGCCCTTGCTAGGTCCTACAAGATGGACAGTCTGCAGCCACTAATGTACGAGATTCTGAATACTCAGTCATCTTTGCAGTTGGTCTTCCCCATTTTCCACCCTCCCATCTTCATTGTCATTAGTTAGTCTCTCCCTTTGTCAATGTTCACGCCCTAGTCTGTCTTGAATCTCAGTGGTACTTGCTGCTTATTTCCATGCCCCTCCCCATTCTGTATCACTATTGGGAAGGATGAGTTCCTTCCTGAGGACTTCTCTGGGTTGAAATAGCAGCTGCCTTTCTCTGTCCTTGAAGGCTTCTTTGGATCTTTTGACCTTTTTGTCTCAAGAAAAGAGGAAGGATCTTTGTGTCACTGGGAATTAAGTTCTTCCTTCTTGCTGCTGTACCTTGGAGGACTGCCTGGGAACAGGTTTAGGCTTTTTCAGGCATATAACGAAGTCTTAACGTCACTTAGTTTTGTGATCATAAGGAAATGTCAACTTGAAGCTGTACTGCAGGTTCTTTTCTACAGCTCTTTCTCAGAACTTGGCAATTTTCTCAGAAGTTTGAACCAAGGTTGTGCAGCTGTGTTGTATCAGAGCTAGACCTCAGATCACAGACACCTGAACCCTGAGGAGGAGGGCTGCAGATATTACACCATTTTATCTTCCATGGGAAAGTTCAATGGTATTTCTAAAGTCACCATTCTAAACCTGAAGCTGTAGTAAACTTTAGTAGGAAGTTGCGTTGATTTATCAGAACAGGAAGTCCACAGTGAACTTACATTTCATGTATGGTTTTATTGTGAAAGTAAGTTACAATTTTAATTGCAATTTGAAATTAAGAATACCTACTGCATGATCCTTTTTCCTAATGCCTTTCTGACACAGAAATCATTCCCATATAAGGTCCACTTTCTCATAAGGGTAAAAGCTAGTATTGGATTTTCTGCAGTGTAGCAGGTGATCACAGCTCTTGGATGTGCAGAAGGTAAGCTGATAGATTTTAATAGAATTCCAAGAAATTATTACCTAGTGGGATGTATGTCCATGTCTCTGTGTCAGTTGTCACTTATCTCTGATTAGGAAACAAAAAAAATGCATCTTCTTGGAAAGGGCGCTACTGAAAATAGAAATGATGTCCAGCTGTGACTACTATATGAAAATTCTTCTTTGGCAGCCACTTGCTTGGAAACAAGCACCAAGGTTGTTCATTACTGAGCTGATTTCTCTGATGCTGTCTTACAGAACAGCCTTCCCTTGTGTTATTGGAGATTTTGGGTAAAGAAAAAAAATAAATCCAAATTCCTCCCATAAAAAATGTCTTTCAATCCAATTCTCCTCCTCTTTGTCTCACAGTCTAAAATTCCCCTCTGGGAGTCCTTTAAGTCCATGAAAGCAGAATAATGCAGTAAACAGCAGTGAATGCAGCTGCAACAAATGCTATTCCTATCTTCAAGGACAAGCAGCAATACCCAGGGAACTACAGGCTGGTCAGTCTCACCATAATCCCTGACAACGTGGTGGAACAACCAATTTTGGAAACCATTTGCAGGCACACAAAGAACAAAAATGTGATCAGGAGAAGTTAGCATGGATTCACAAAGGGGAAGTCATGCTTGATGAACCTGATAGCCGCCTTTGATGAAAAGGTTTGGTAGGTGAGGGGAGAACAGTGGAGATATTCAAAAGGTCTCTGGACGTGGTACTGAACAGCCTGCTCTAGTTGGCCCTGGTTGAGCAAGGGTTGGGTAGGGGGTGGTCGGACCGGATGGACCAGACTGTTCCTACCTCAACCATTCTGTGATTCTAAGCTTCTGTCAAACTCCGGGAAGAGAAGCTGTCAAGGTGTCTGTTAAATTCTGCTGGATTCTGCTTTCACAAGCAGGGATGTATCATGATCCCTCCACTGCATTCCTGTCCTTCCCTGGGGCTGTATGAATGGTGACGTACAGTGTGATGGAAGGACTCCTTATCACAAACAAAAGTTTGAGTTCCACTGCATAATTTTTCAGCTTTGTGGTTGCCAATGATAGGGAAAAATAAACATTTTCTTTTAGAAAATAAAATGTTATCAGGGTATCTGCCCTTTCATCCCAAGTGTGTCTTTCCTTTGCAGGGGAAATTGCAGCTTGGTTCTCCGTTCAGTGAGTCTTAGCTTGTGCACACAAACATTTTTCCTAACATCAGCCACCAAGCGAGCTGGTATTATGTAGAAATTACTAGTCCATGCACTTTTGTGTCATCCTAAGTCCCTAAATACATATTATTTGTTTAGTTACAGCATCCAGAGGTCTCGTTTTTCCTCCCCAACACCTGATGGGAAGGGCAGGAAGAGGACAGGAAAACTCCTGTGAAGATCTAGGTCTGTTGGCCCTTTCTCTGGCACATATGCTGGATTGTAGAAGGAACATAGGCACATTCTAGTGATGATAAGAATATGTGGTATGAAACCTGACTGTCAGGTTGGTTTGTTTTGAGAAGCTCCTCATTATAACAAGGAGAAACATTTAGGATTCTTTGCTGACAATTATAGCTGGATTTATATAGGGATGGAAACTGAGTGTTTGTAAAAGGAACTGCCAGGTAGGACTGTCTTTGGTTGTGTGAAAAGCAGGCATATAAATGGGGACTCAACTCTTCACGTTATTAGATTTCCATTTCAAAACATTTGCAGAGGAAGAAATTAACCCTCTCTTTGAGACAAATGAACCTTCACCATCTTATAGCAAACCTGAGGGGCAAAATTATTAATTTCACATCTACCAGGTAAAGGAACTGTGAAGAAAACATAATGACCCTTGAGAAAAAGTAGATAATATGATTCCTCCTTTGACTTATCCCTATCTTCAGATTTTTTGCAGTCTCTTATTAATTATAAGGAAAAGCTGAAAACCCACACTCTCAAAAAGTGATTTTACCCAACTTTAATTCGGAAAGAATTTCTCGGTATGGAGTGAAAAAAAACCCAGCAAGTTGGGAGTGTACTGGTTATAAACAAAAGACTGGTATGTAGGCACCTTTAACAGAAGTGGTAAATTAGGTATACTTGTGAAAAATATTGATAAGGTATTCCTTAATATTATTCTGTTCTGAACAGATTGAACATGAACAGTTTCATGGATGCTTTGGATCTCTCTTTTAAAAGGTATTATCACTGCAGATTTAAATAAATGCATTGGTACTCTATTATTAAAAGCAATTAGAAATACAGAACAGGGAATGCTTTGGGTATAGATGCCTTCCCTGTGAAGTTCCACAGGTGCCTTGAATTTATCCTTAACAACTTTTTGCTAAGCACTTTCTTCCCTCTTCTGAGGGTAGTTTTCATATCAGTTATTCCAATTTTCACATCCAGTTATGCCATACACCCTTCCAGTTACAGGCAAACTTCACTTCATTTTTAATAATGCTGATCCTTTGGCAAAAACATGAGCAAATGAGATGGGAAAGGATGGCTTTTCCTCTGACTTAGTCAATGGAGTAGGTTTAATCCAAAACCAAAGCAAAAACTTTTATACATTTGATGTGGCCGAAGTATATTTACTTCTTCAATTTATGTCTAAAAGAATAACTAATTATGTGTGTCTGAGAGTGTGGATGTGTGTATATACATACACACACACATAACTATCTCCATCAATCCAGTTCTCTTTCTCCTTCATATATACGTATGAACGTGTCACCCCTGTGACCAAAGGGGATTTAGGCTCTAAAGAACAGGTTTTGTAATTAAGAAAAATGGTTGAGTGAACTTCTGAGCCATCTGTTTTAGGAGCCAGGAAAATAAGATGTCCCATAAACAATGGAAGCCTAATTTCTGAAAATTTTTTCCACTAAATATTGATACCTTATGATGGTAATCCCATTTTCCCTTATGACAAGACCTGCAAGGCAAGGGGCAGTGCCCAGTTACCAAGAATCTGCTGTCAAATGGAGTATTTGATGTTAGTCTTCTGCTTGTCTGCCCTGAGCTTCCTCAATTAGGCCACTAGTTCGGCTCTGTCTCATCTTCTGGAATTAAATTCTGGCAGGACTGTGTAAAATTCATTTAAATTTGAAACAAGTTATTTGGATGAAATTTGCCAATGGTTTTAAAGGGTATTGAGAGATGGAAATGGATGAACAGACAGGCATGCTCCTCTGTTTTATTATTTTAAGGCTCACCCTTTTGTTGGAGTCTGTTAGACCGTGTGCTATCTTGCTCAGCAGCTTTGGCCAGTTGTAAAAACCCATAACCGCACAATTCTATTGGAGCATCTGTGAAGCATGAAACATCTGGGTATTATGTAGAAACAGTGAGATACTTAAGTTTTGAACCTTTTAGTTTTCTTTTTTTAGAAAAAATGCTTACCAAAAAGTAAAATCAAAGGTTTGCAGAATGAATGGTGCATTAATTCTGCCTCACTTCAAAGGAAAACGAACAATGACACCACTCAGGTGGTTCCATTTTTTCTTGATGCTTGGGAGGCATTTTGGCTTTGCAAAGCTGTTTGGTTTCCAAACGTAGAATTGTTGTATGCGGAATCCAGTCCAACCTCCTGAAGGTTCCCAGGAAGAAGAGCTGGTGCTGTGAGTTCTGGCTTTTCTGCTACTACTTTTGCCATCAAATACAATCAAAACTTTATAGTCTAGACTACAGACTAGGTGTCTAGTTTGAGACCTGAAATCAGGGCAGATCCCAATGAAGAAATGTCCTGGCTTTGGAGGAAAAACATTTCTCTCTTTCTCTTCAGGGTGCTAGGTCCCTGCAGTACTGTAAATAGGTAATGCTGTCCAAGGATCTCTTCTGGTCAGCAAGTGTGCATCATGTTTCTGTTTACAACTACAGAAAAAATAACATTGAGACAGTTCAAAGAGCACTACACCTCCATTTCTATTGATTTAAAAGAATAGTTTTGTTTGGTAATGCACGTAATTACTGCTGAGTGTGTTGCTTAGGCAGGAAGGGACATCCCTGTGGAACTGAGATTCTTCCAGACTCAGAGGCAACAAACGTTTGAGGGAGGAAAGCTGCTCTAGATTCTTTTTTGCTACTCTGTACCTACATGGCTTGGTGGATTCTGGCCCAAAGAAAATAAAACATTTGACTGTGAAGACATTGAGCAAGCGAATACTTAATTAAATATCTAAAAGAAAATAAGAAATAAAATTGGGAAATGCTTTGCATAGCATTATCATGAAGTACTGTATTAAAACAATAAAATGGAGATTAAAATAAGACTGCCAATGAAGTTAATAATTTAGGGCTCTTGCATTTCAGTACTCATGTTCTTTCATCCATAGGATGGTCTTTTTTAGAATGAGAAATATGACCAACCATCTAAAATACTTTTACCAACTGTGTTTTCAAATTTATGCTTCTGATGTCTGCGTTTAGGTGTCTTTTACTAGATACCATCCCTTGAGCAACCTTTTTATTATTTTAAATATATTAAAAACTATCTGTGCATTTAGTTCATGCTTATTCATTCTGTTAAGTTTGATCCAGTTCCTGGTAAGGAGAAAACAGGGTTTTCTTTTGGTAAAGGGGGAGTTCAGTTTTATCCATTAATTCGTGATTCATAACTTTCCAAAAGCTCTCTGAAGGTGTTTTGGTCCAGAAATTTTGCAGTAGAAAATAATGTTTATAGTGGACTGCTATCTTTTAGTATTATACATATGGGAAAACGCATGTAAAGCAAAAAGGCAATAATAAGTGTTTACTCTTGACACACAGAAGTGCCTTTTCATTTCTAAAAATTTATGTTCTTTGGAAACAAAAATCAAATTGTCTGTCAGTTGCTCTTTGTTTTGACTGTTCCTACAGATGTTTTGTTTTCAATTAGCTTAAAAAAAAACCCACCAGAAAATATTCAATAATTTACTTAATTACTGTTGTACAGAGTTGAATTTGAGAGGATGACCTGATGTGTAACTGGCATGTTTGGCCAAGTAAATGAAAAAAAAAAAAAAAAACTTTTAATGACCTGAGCATAATTATAGATGACTTTGGAATGACAACTGGCAAAAATTGTACTATAATTAAATTTCCATTATAAAAGTTTCATCTTTTTTGTCTGACATGTAAGGCTAGATTGTGAAGAGTATTCATTTATAAGAGGAAGAATTAGAGAACTATAATTTATAGTTCAGGATAATCAATGAAAGCATTTCTTTTGTCAAGAAACCTTTCACTGACAAACAGCATTGCATTGTTAGTTGTTTTAAAAAGAAACTAAAAATTCTTTCATTATTTATTTCAATTATTGTAAAAGGAGGTGAAAAATTCTCGTGGTTGAATCGTCTTGCAGTAATTCAGAGTAATATTATGCAGAAAGGGCTTCTCAGTCTGTTTTTCTCTTTATTAACATTAACTTTGTCTCAGTCTACATCTAAGACTGTTCATGAATAAGTGGGATCTTTATGAGGCCATCTTATCAAGGTTCTGTTCAATCCTGAACAGAGTTATTTCTAGTACAAAAAGTGATAACGTACTCTGATTTTCAAACTTTCCAATTACTGACTGAGATGGACCTTTTGCTTTCCGATACTGGGGTCTCAAAGAAAATTAATAAAAATGTTATGAGGCTACCCTGTTCATTTCTATATAATATTTCAAAGGGAGCTCCAGCAAAGATTAGTATTTTTAAAAGTTTTGGCACCAGATTTTCAAAGGCAACTGCAAAGATCAGAATCACTCTCAATTAACTAACAGATGGGTGATGCTTCTTCCATGAACTCACTCAAGCTCCATATTTACAGAAGTATTTTGTGTGCTTTTGTTATCGTTGTTAGTTAGACACATTGTACACTGATTCCTCTCACTATACTATCTGTTCATTATTTAAACAAAGTGTATATGCCATTAATATATGATTCTTACGTACACAGAAAAGTTGGACTATTGCCTAAGTAAAAATGCCTTTCAGCTTACCTATGAATCTGTTAAAACGATGAATCTATTTCTGCTCTATTAACATCACAGAATAGTGTGGCATGAATCTTCCAAAGCTAATTTATTTTATTCTATGTTACAGTGACACAATCTCTGCTAAGCAGTTAGTATACAATATTGTATGAGTTCCTAAAACAACTGACTTGAAAATAGGTTATTTTTATAATGATAATTTTCAGAGACTGCTAAAATTCAAAGTGATAATTTACTTCTGTCTGTACTAACACTTTACTGTTAGTCTTTTGACTTATGGAGCATTGCTTATGAAAGCAGTCAGTGTTAATAACTTAAAATCTGTCAGAAAGGTACTGTTCTGCATTCATTTTCATGCTTTGCAGTAGCTGCTTCCTGCGAGTTGCTGAGGCCGGTTTGTATGTCTCTTTTTGTTCAGACCACAGGTTTTACTCCCTGCAAACTGATTTATGCCTTGATTGGTAGAACAATATGAATTGCAATTAGATAAGATCTTAAGGTTTTATTCTGCATTTGGAGCTTTGTAGATGCACAGTTCTCCAGTGGCTCAGACTAGATTTTTTTCCTTAAAATGAAAAGGTTTGAGCTGTCTTCTGTTATTGAGAAGTTTTAAGTGTCATGACCCTTGAAGTCTTCTATAACAATTCTAGTCTAGTACCAGTTGATTTGAAAAGTTGGAATGCTGAAATGGCAGGGCATCACAGTATTCTGCCTTTGCAGTGTCTTAAAGATGCATGAAGAAGAAAAAGGTAGCCCTCAGAGAATTCTGTGAACATGAGTACATCACAGATCCTCATAAACATTTAATTATTTCTTCATAGGGGATAGCTTAGTACCTTGATCAAAAATGAGTACATCTAGTACAGCCGAGTAATTGATTGGAGCAAATCTTTATGAAGTTCTTAGATTGTACATAAACGGTGACGTATTTATTTCTAAGATTAACAACTCCTAAATCTAGGTTTATTTTTATGAGCACAGGTAACCAATTTATTTTTTCTTGTTAATTTTTTGCAGAAGATTATTTCTGGCCCTAAAGGGATGGTGGAGCTATGAAATGATAGTGGAAAGACGTGTAACATTGGACAAACTAATTTTAAACTCATTCTCAGAAAAAGCTGAACTACGTTTGCCAAAATTTTCCAGCATGAGGAAAGAGGAAGAGTAGTCTTTTCAGTCTCAATTGTTAATATTTGGCAAAGTTACATGAACAGTTGGTAAGAGACTGATAACAAAATGTATGACAGCTGTGTGCACTGGTGTCTGTAAGTGTATACCTGCTTGTGCTATTTGTCATGCAAAACACCAAATTTAAGGTTACCAAATGAATTCAGAAGATATTTAGTTCCTTCACTTTAATATGCAGTGGTTGGTGCCTGGCTAAAATAAAATATAGTGAATATAAAGTAGTAGTGAAAATCTTTGATTTTGTTCAGTATGAAATGTTAAAGAATATATGCTACTCATATAATCTTTTTAAAGAAACTTGAAGTTACGTCTTGTACTTGGATAGTACAAAATTGAATATGAATTCAAATCAGAATTTTATCATGCTATAATAAAAATACAGGGCACATGATGTAGAAGAAAAATAATTTTGGCCTTTTTTCAGTTTTAAGTTTCCATGGATTGCAAAAATTACAATTTTTGCTATTTGGGAGAGGAAAGAAGGCTTCAACAGTGTTGCAGTGGTATAAGAAATTCAAGAGTATGACTGGAATCCCCTTTTCCAGTGAAAAACAAGCTGAAATGTGCTGCAACTCAAGATTGCTCTAGAATGGGACAGCCTGCAGGAGGATACAGAAGCTGTCATGGGTCAGTGGGCCTTTACCTGCTTAGAGCTGAGGACTTGCAAAAGCTGACACACTTTACAGCCCTATCCTAACTCTTCATATAGAGAAGCAAAACGGGCAAAAAGCAGAACAGCTTTTTCAGGTGAGCAGATGTGAATGTGGAATCAGTCTCCGATTGAGGAGGGAACAGGGGAAGGAGTAAGCTCATTTCAGATAGAAGCTTTCTAGATGAGGATCAGGAGACCCTTGAGTCCTTTGCTTTGGCCAAAGTTAAACTTTTGCTTTGGCTGAAGCTCATTAATCCAGTCCAACCTGGGCCCACATTTTTTGCCGATATCCAGCATTTTCTTTTGTTTATATCTGTGGAAAAAACCTCTCTTTCCTCCTTCTCATTAACTTCCCCATTTTATTCATCATGTTTGACACCAGTTTTGGGTAGCATTTCATGTATAAGCCATATTACACAATAGGTTATGTAGGCGTAATACTGAAAAGCACAGTTGATAAAGCAATAATTCAAAAAACATTAGAATTTTTTTGTAACTAATAATGATCTAGTGCTGAAAAAGAAATTCCAAGGGAAGTCTATGGTATTTATCAGGAGTAATCAGAGAAGCAAAGAAATGTTTGTTTTCAAGGTACTAATAAGTAATCTGATTATGCTGTATAATTGTGCTGCCATCATGCTGTTATTTCAAGTCATTTTATTTTGGAGAATGTAAATATAAGCCAGTAAGACTAGACTAATTTTGCCTTCTGTGATCAACCTTGGAAAGGTTTTGTCGATATTTTCATAATAAACTTTCTGCTGACTTTGGCCCAGAATTGCTGTGAGTAATTTGAGGAAATACCGTGGTTCCTTAGACAGCTTAGTGCCTATGGAGACAATAAATGTTACTCTCGTAAACTTATTTTCTAAGATTTGGCAGAAGTATGGGTTGCTAATTAGGAATTACCTCCAGATTTTACATATGCTATCAGGAACCATGCTTGTGCTGCTCAGTGTGTATCTTCCATAACTTCTGTAGTCAGCATGGAAAGACAGGCTTTGCAAGAGGTGGATTCAGAGCAGAATTCAAACAAAGTGTTCTCATTCATCTTTTAAATTAATCTTTTTTTAAGTAATATTTCAAATTCATCTTTTAAATTTTATCGACTTTCCACTGATGATAAAATGCTTCTTGGAGACCAACCTCCTGCATCTTTGTAAATACCCATAAGATAAAGGTAAGACATTCTAGGATAAAGATAAGATTTGCTGCTCCTATACAATATGAAAAAACCTGCCTTTGCTATTGGCACAGTGATAGTGTCGGTCCTAACATCCATTGACTAAGGACTAAAATAAATTATTTTCCTAAAATAACATAAGATGATGCTTTGACTTTCTGAATCTGAGCAGAATGTGTTCTTACTCTGAATAGGGAAGATAAATGTCTGCTTGATTTTCCAGACTGTGTCCCTTCATTTTTAGATGGTCCATTGCCAAGGTTAAAGTGTAACAATTTGACTCTGCTAGCCGTCAACGACTGTTTCAAGGATTATACTATTTACTATGTCAGTGGAGTTAGAAGTTGTCCAAACATCTAATATAAACAAGGAAATTTCTGTACCAGAAAAAAAAGACCAATTTCAGAAGTTAGTTGCTATGGATTTTATGCAACTGATTTGCAATACTGTGAGAGATGCCAGGGAATTGTGCTGCTTAAGAATAAGCTGACAACAGTAGCATTACTGGCAGAGTTTCATGTTCTAGAAGAAAGGAAAAATTATTTCGTCAGGAAGATTGGATATGTTTGTTTTATATTTTTAGCTGTTGTTAACGGAAAGGACAGGTTGTTTGGATGGTCTTTTTGGTCAAATTTAGTGAAAAAGACTAAATTATATTCCTGAAAATATATGTAATACATTGCTGTAACTAAATCAGTTACCAGATTACACTATGCTAATAGTTTACCTATATGTCCACATACTTATTTTTTTAAGAAACACCAATGTCTGTTTTGAGTATAGGGGTTTTGTACCCAGTACAGCTGAACGGTGAAAATACATTGCAGGTGCGTACCACTGCTAGCCAAAATAGACTAGAAATTACAGTACGCATACTGAGATTACTTACTCTTTATGTTCTCACGATGTTTTGATAGCTCAAAACAAGACTTCCTTTACACATAAGTGGCAGCTGGAAGAAAAAAATCTCTGATTTTAGCCACTCACCCTCCAAACCTGATGGGAGAGACAGGAGAAGGCACTTGGACAAGACTGTAGGGGACTGAAGAAAGGGTGACACAATGGAAGAAAAAACATAAGCATGTCAGACCTCCCCTTTCCTCCAAAATACGTAATAAGTTTACTAGGTTCAAGTCTGAGATGCTTGATTTTTTTTTTAAAACATGTTGTGAATGTTTATTAAATTATCCTTAGAACATCATCCTGTGCTGCCTGCTTTTTCACTTCGTTTCTTCTTGTGACTGCTTATTTTGTCTAGAATATTTACTTTTTTCCCTCTTCTTCCTCTGCTGCATATTTTGCTTCTGGTTTAGACAACCCCTCCCTCTATAGCATGGCATTTAGGATTGCATTACGCTTAAGTCCCACTGAAGTAAATATGCACACCTGGAAGAATGTGGTAAGTTTTATGCTATTCCATTTTACTCTGTTTGGTGTGGTAAGACTGAATGGAGTGAAAATATTAAAATACATCTTGTTTTAAGATGCACACCATGTGTTTGCTTTGCTCTTAATAGCCTGTCCACCAGAAATGGAAATGCTAGAAATAAAGCAATTGGGGGATGAGGATCTAAGGAACAAGGTCTTTATTTCTTTTTTTTCCCCCAGCTTTCTGTAGGTAATGGTTTAACAAAAATATCTGGGCTAATCCGTATGGGATTTAAAAAATTTCAAAGCGATGTGAGTTGCCACAGGATAGAAGAGATTTGCCATAGCAATGGCCACAAAAATGTTCTCAGCCTTAAACACCTAACAATTGGGCTGGGATTTTATAGATTGTGCTATGAGCACTTCCATTTCTCCTTAGTTCCACTTTTGAGGCTAGAAACTTCTCTGAAGCTTTGGCTAAGTGACTCTTTCAGTTGTGATCCATTGTCCTTGGCCAGCCAAGGTCTGCTGAAGTCTCCAAAGGGCTCCCAATAAATAAGGTAGAAGAAGCTCTTTTCTGTCCTGTGGAGGAATTATATCTGGCGTAGGCCCTCCTCAGGTGCTACAAGCAGAATTGCCCTGTGAAACAGATCAGAGGAAGCCCAAAGGGAATACTGTCAAAGGAATCAAAGAAATGTGAATGTCCTGCATCATCTGGTTAATCTTCCTTGTAAAATAAAGCGCTACTTCAGAGCTGAATTTCATCCAAAAACTCTTGACAGTTTCTTTGATCTTTTTTCAAACCAGGGAGGATTTTTTTTAACCTATAGTTTCAGCATCGAAAGGACATCTGTCATTGATACATATATGCCATTTGGCTTCTCTATGATCCCGAGAATTTGTAAAGTATTTTAGAAACTTTTGGTGGTGAACTTTTTTCTTTAGTTGGATGACACTTTTATCAAGCCATCATCCAAGAGCGAAGTCATTTAGAATATAACCAGGGTGAATTGTGAACTCAACACACATTGATTTGCAATAAATCTAGACAAAAGCAATCTTGTCTTCAGTAGAGCACTGACTCCTCCAGGGATTCAGATAAACACCAAAAGAGACAGAGCTGCTCTTTCAGAAATGAGATTTAGAAAAATGAAAGCTGTAGTTCTGCGCAGATTTCCAGAGTTTCCAGAGATGCATCGTGTTTTGGATTATTCAGAGTTAATGATTTTTTTCCCCACAGAGATATTGCACCTGCTCAAACAGTGCTAACTTCAGCATGGAACCATTCCTGGATGCAAAGGAGTAGCTGAGATCTACTTAGTAATATTCTAGTTGACAACAACCTTGTGTGACCCTGTGTGCAAGGAGGGTCCCCTGGCAGACAGCGTCGTTCTGGAATTCAGAGCACATTCAAAAAAGGAGAAAGCTTAGGAATTTGGACATTAGCCAGAAGGCAGCACAGCCTCGGCATCTTGGAACATGAGAGTGTTAAATCGGCAAGGAAAGTCCCTGGTAATGAGAAGTCTTTTAGGAAATAGTTCCTGGACTAGTTTCAACTAGTATTTTTGCAGCAAAACATAAGGAGGAGTATTGGCTTCCCAAAGGGTTGGATTCCGGCCCCAGCACATATGCTTTCCCGTCATTTTTTCACCAGTTCCATGGTTTGTCTAGAAATGTAGAGCTGAAAAATATCATGTGGCTAACTGAAGGTCCAAGTAGATTTAGCCACAGTTTTTTTCATTAGATAGACGCAAGCCAAGTTACTTGCTTGGAGGCCTTTTCCTTTTTCGCAGACCAGTTTCATTCAGTCTTATTGCTTTGCTTTTGAAAGACAAATTTTGAGAGAACTCAGATATTCAGAGAAATCTATTTTTGGTGCTTAGTCTTCTAAGAAAGAATCATGAAATCAGTATTTCTAAAAGAGGATGATAAGAGATTTGCAGCCTATATAAATCGTATTAGCATACAGATATATAGTGAAATTTCTCTTACATCATGGATTGAAAGATCTTTTGAAAATACAGAAGCGATACCTTATCCTTTCTTGGAAAAAGTTAGCAAATTTATTCAGTCACTTTTTATAGAACCAGATTGTGCTATAATAAGTAACAGGATCACCATCAGGTAGGAACAGCACTTGCAAATCTTAAATGTCATGGATCATATCATAAATGGTGACTTGTGTAGAGATCTGCTGTCAAGATACAGTTATACAGAATATAGCTATTGCTTGGAAAAGTGTTAATAGCAAAAGTAAAAAAAATAAGAGGAAGTAGGTAATGATCCTTTTCACAGTCTGCAAGTCATAACATTTCACGTTGCAAAATCAACTTTTTTTTTATGTGCATACAAGCAGCAAATAAAAAAATGGGCTGAGAAAAGTAGATGGAAAAAGTGTTTTCGTTTTCTTTATTAACGTACTTTAATCTGGGGAAAGCTTGGCACATGAAGATGGCAATTCGAACTACAAAACCATCTGAAATATTTCATCCAAGTGTATTTTAACCACAAGAATATTTTCCACATCTTGGACTGATATTACTGCATTGGTACTAAACTTTTCTGAAGTCCGTTCATTGAGACGGAAGGATCATATGATTAAATTCAGATGTTAGTATGTTTTCCCTGATGGCTAGTCTGTGGTTTGTAGAGCTGCAAATGTTTCTCTCCTCATAAAAGAAGCAATTCCTTAACTTTAATGATACCTGTAGTTAAGTGTGGTTCCAAAACACATAGCGCTAATGATGTAGAAATTAATTACACCGTGTGACTTTCACTGTAATAACTTGTGTAAAATCAATCTGTAACATGGATGGAGATCTTACTCGTCTTGTATTTTTCATGCTTTTATTTTACTGTGCATGATTCTGTTACCAGTTTGTGGCTTCCTTTTAACCATTAGGTATCTGAAAAATTCATATTGTGTGTTCCTTTCCTGGCTTTTTTCATGACTATTCTGGGTTAGTGCTGAACTGGCTTTACTAGACTGCAGACAAAAAACCCAGATCTTGGGGCCTTACCTTCTCTGCAGGAACTTTGCTGTTACCAGAGTAATTAGCATCACTGTAAACATGAGAGGACTCGGGCCCTGATCTTTAGTGGGTGTCAAAACTGCCTGGTCTTGGGTGCAGATAGTGGTAGCAACCATCTCTTACGTAAAGTTGCTGGCAGAGGGGTCATTTCACTAGTGCTTTGATTTTAATTGGTATTTCCCCCATCAATGGCTAGTAACCTTATGCAGTCTTTAATTTCAAAATTAGTCTTTGAGACAGGTTAGAGGAGGTTAGAGCTCTTAATTTGTACTTTCTTTGTGTTGGTAAATCAGATAGGTTTAGAATGATTAAGTAATGGGAAAAAAGCAAAAAGTTTAATGATTCACTCATCTGTTTGCGTAAAGCGCAGTTGAGTGATTCCCGCCCCCCAGTCTTTTTGATTTGCAGACCTACATAAAAATTTTAATAGCTATACAGCTGCACCACTACTGCGTACAGCACTCTGTATAATGCATATAAGCCTATTGACTAGAGGTCCACTCAGTTACCGGCTGAGGATCACATAGAAGTAATTGATGGAGCCTCAAAAATCTCAGCTGAGAAACACCAATCCTGGTGATTTGTAGCAGGGTTTATGGTAAACTCTGTCATCTAGACTAAATTGGATAGTGACATTTTGGGAGTAACAAATTTTGTAAGTCCACGATTGTTGCTCAGTTGCTAAGGGTGTGTTTTCTAACAGATAGTTCAGACCTGGGCTAAATTCTGCATAAAAAGGAAGCAATGCTGATATCTGTCCAAGTTTCTAGCTTCTTAGTATGACACAAGACTCCTTAGACTTTTTCATTTGACTGTCTCCGAGTGCTTGATTCTAAACAGCGTGAGTTAAAGGCATGCGCTGACTAAAGAATAATGGGAGACAAGGAAAATGGAATTACATTGTTCTAGGAATAGAGGGGATAGATAGGATTTTGTTAACCCAAATTAGGTCTTACAGGTGTTCCTAAGAGAGAAATGCCTGTAGGCTGTGAGCTGGGCTAAAACTCCTCTTCACCCTTTGTCTGTTACTGAGGTTAGAAAACACGGTGTGTTTTTTGGAAAAGCTATGCCGCAGTGCTGTATTGCACTCTCATCATAGCACCTCAGGTGAAGCGTAGGAGATCTCAAAAGCTCAGATGGGTCTGCTGACACCTCACACTCAGTAATGGGAAATCCAACCATGCCCGCAAAGGCATGAGACAAGAGACTGGGGCTTTTCATCTGAGGGCTTCAGTTTCAAGACACTGTCATAAGATCAGAGAGTTGCGGTAATAGTAATACAAACGTTAGGCCATATTTACTCTGTTTACTGTAAAGCATTTATAATAGTAAATTTATTCTACCTAAAATAGCTCAACATAATCATTTCCTCATCTGAATGTTGCAAGGGTTTGCTAAACTTCAGATAAACAGTGTATGCCATAATTACTGGTCATAATTGATACTCATTTTTCAGCACACAAAAAATACGTTCTATATGGTAAACCTTGATTAGCAAAAAGCATACAGATATATTCATGTTGTGATGTTTTTGGTTAATCGTCATGCAATTTGGACCATACCAAAACAGAGGTTACATTGTGCATAGGATAAGGAAATGTCATTATTGTTGGTGTGCTGTATTTATTTACAGTTTTAAACGAGGGGTTTTTTAGTGACAGCAGAAAGAGATGTTTTCAAAGATGAAATATAATGTATATCTTGTTTCTAGATATCAATAAAGAATATCAGGTAACTTACTGTGCTTTTAAGAAAGGAAAAAAAAACCTGCAAAAAACTTAGTCAAGGAAAAAAAGAAACTACCTGTGAAAAAGAGGTGAGAATTTGGAAAATGCACTTTTACTGTGTTTGTGCTTCGTAAAGTTTACTGGCTGAATAATGTTTCTGTAGTCGAAGGAATGGATCCTGAAAATGCTCAGTGCTTTCACAGTACTCATAGACATTAGGCAATAGCTTTTGAAGATTCGAGTTCTTGGAATACAGTCATCCTACAAACTTGTATAGCCAGCTTTTTCTAAAATACATATGTTCCTGAATAGCGAACACAGGTAAAGCTTTGCTTATGCTTGTGTGCACCAGTGTCTTACCCTGTTAATTTGTTCTTTCTAGACAAATAATTTATAGTTTAAAAGAAGTTTTCTAATTAGGGATGCGGCATTCTATTCTATTGTAGTTTTTTGGTAAACATCAAGCCTGTGCTGGAAGGGTTCAGATTCTTTTATGCAAGCAGAACCCTCTTGAGTTCATACACTCTTTACAGATATAGTACAACTTCAGAAGTTCAGGTAGAGAAAATGATATGTGATGATTTCCTTATGTTTCGTTTGTTTGTTTGTTTGTTTTTCCCTGCTCTACCCTTCAAAATTAAATCCCATACATATCCCATTAACCAATAATTCAGTGCAAAGTCTAAGGAAGGAAACAAGTTTCTAAAGGTAGTGTTATCCCTAAACAGTAATTGTATGGGTTATTAAAGTAGTAGCTATGTTATATAAAATATAATATTTGCTATAATATTATATTTGCCTATATTATTACCTAATATTATACTTTTAGCTTTATATTATAGCTGTATCACATAAAATTAGTATCTGTATTATATATGTTGAAGGAAATGCGTGATGCTGTGTGACACGTAGATTAGGAATTCCAGGTGAAGCCCGCAGTGCTAAATATTTATTTTGCATTTACTGCCTTGAGTTGCTTATTTCTCAGCTAGTATTTTTCTACAACAGCAATTCCAATTGTATACGATGATCTGCCATCACAAAGTACTTTGCTAGGAAACTGAACCACACTCAGCTTATGGTTATCCGTTGGTAGATTATCCAGCTTCACCGTAGGTTGTACCACGAATGCGGAGACCTGAGCTGGCTGCCAGTGAGTTATCGGGGGTCTGGAAGCCACATGGCTGTGTTTGAATGAGGCTGTGCATTGGAGCCCTCAGGCTGAATTGGCATTGCCCCCTGAGCCTGTTCTCCACAGTCTGTCTTTTCTCCGTTACACTCATTGCACATTTCCATTTCAGCTTTGCAGTGGCCTAATTTATACAAATGTTTTGCATCACCTAGAGAGGTTTTTTAATTTCTCAGTTATCTCATCTTACCACTACTCCGAACAATAGATAATTGATTGTATCTTCATTTTAGTTGCTCACAGCCAAGCAAACTTGACTGGCATTATAGCTTATGTATGCCTGTAAGGCTGCACTGGTTTAATTGGAGTTCTGGCCTTAGACTGGTTTTTGAGGCATGAGCTACAAGTTGGCCAAATGCTAATCAGACAGCGTCTAGATGCTGTGCAGCTTTGTTAACCTGACATAACGTTTAACGTAAGTGCCTTAGAAGATGCTCTTACTCCAGTTTTATATATGAGCCTGGTGTAACCTGAGTAAAATCTGTGTGCACTCTCAGAATTTGCAGATAGCGTTAGGGTAACTAGGAACTTGCCTAGGCTAAACAAGCCATTCTCAACCAAATTTCAACAAAGGGCTAGAGTGTTTTATCCAAACTAGTGAAGATTTGCATCTTGGCAGTCCTTTGTTTATTGTGAGGATTTTTTCTTCTCAGAAGTCACGAGTATAACTGCTCCAGTCTTCTCCAGTTGCTAGTGGGCATGTTTCTTGCCGCCTTAGCCAGCCATGGCGAGAAGAAAGTCTAGCCCGGGGTAGTTTCCACAACCTTAGTCTGAGGTAGTTTGGTGGAACGTTATGTCTGTGGACACTTGAATATGGCCTATCTAACCTGAGTTATAATTCCTTCAAACCTGTTCTAATGTAGTGAAACAAAATCTAAGGTTTTACATGGTTTCATGTGAGCTGTGAAATCCTACTCATCAGTTTGAATTTAGTCCTGCAAAGAAGGAACAAGTCCCTAGGGATGTTTCAAGCTGTCAAAGCTTGTTGTCCTGAGGAAGAGCCATATTCACACATTTTCCATTTTCAAAAATGGCTTTTTTGGTTAAAAGAGCTTCGGCAAATATCTCTCCTCCTGAGCAGTGGGCTCTAAATGGGGGGAAGAAGTCTGATGCATTAGGATTATGGCTTCTGCTCTAGGTGTCTGAGCAGAAGCTTTTGGATTGCCAGACTTAGTGACATACCATAGAACCAGGTGTATTATTTAACTGTGTGCCTGTTCAGTACCTCTTCCATCACATAGTCAGATTTTCCTCCAGTCTGGAGGTACTTGGTTAAGAAACCAAGAAGGGTACGAAATGAAAATAAAGCTGATTTCTTTAATCATTATGTCCTACATACACAAACTACAGTAGTTATGTTGAAGGGCAAAGTCAGATAATGCCCAAAAGCATTTTAATTTTTATAGTTTCTGAACTAATAGGGGCATGCTGTGACTCTAGGGCATATTAACAAACTAAAATCCTTACTTGGATGAACCTCGATAATACTAACTCAAGTGTGATGCAAATTTTGTAAGAAAAGAAAGCATTTTAATTTTTAATGCTGTCAAACATCTTTGTAATGTTCAGAAAAGAGACAGAATTTCAGTACAGTTCTGGAATATTTTTGCAAAATTATCTACCATCCATGCCTGGTTATGCAGATTGCGAAATTTTTAGATGGCATATGCCCTGACAGGCCCCCTCAGAGGATCAATAAGTATTTTGGTATGGAGATGAACTGTAAAACATAGGTGAATAGTTTTCAGCCTGTTATGATTTAAATATGTGGTAAATTAGTAGAGGAACATTACGTAAGAAGTCTTCGCCAACTTAGCGAGGTGCTAATATTGCTGCCATGTTAACTACCAATATCAGATCGTCCTCCTACATATCATGGAAATTGCAGACTATCAGATGTGTACAGTAGGAGGTTGACAGTGAAGTCCTGTACAATGCAAAATAGATGTCAAGAAAATCAATAAACAGCTGCTGACACACTATGGGAAAATTAATGGGTGAGGAAGAAAGGTGGTGAAATGTTTCATTGTTAAGCTTAAAATAAATTTTTTGAGGGGAAAAAACCCTTCTCTTATTCTTTTTAGAACAGATCTGTGAAGAAAAAGAAAATCCTCTTCATACTGCATTGTGAATGTGTTGAGAAACAAGTATTTTTTTAACTGTCCTTTTATGAGGTGTTTAAGAAAGCACATTATTTTCTTTTCCAAAGTGGATGGCTGTCTTTTCCATGGAGTAATAGTAACAGAAATAGCTTCCAGTTCTTTTCATAGCTTCCCTCCTTTCTTTGGAAATGGGTGTTACTCTTAAGACAAACAAGGAAAACCTTCTGTGCTTGTTCCACTGTACAAAACTGCTAATGCACCTGTCCATGTTTTTGTGTTGTACAAAAGCCTAAAAAACTTGAATGTAGACATTAGTTTTGCCTGCATGAAGGTATGTGACTCTGAAAGCAGGTGCTGCTCTCAGGTTCAATTTGTGAAGCTTGACTCTCAGCTTGTGTTGCCCAGACACGTGGGGCCAAAGGAGAAACATCTCTGAGTCCTGCATGTTCAACTAGAGCAGCATTTCTAAGCTCCACCATGGAAAGCTGAGAGCAGACTTTAGTCCTATGGCCTCATACCATATCAACATCAGCATCCGAAAAGCAAAATTAAGAGGCGATTGGTTCTTTTTAAATGCTGTTGGAAATGGCTAAAGGGATGATGATGAAAAAAACCCCACAGCTAGAGCAGCAAGGTATGTTTTGGTAATTCATTCTAGCACTGCTTTTCAAGCAGGCAAGCACGTTAATAACCTGCAAAGGGCAGTATGCATGTTCCCTAATGCATTTCCTCCAGCAGTATGGAATTACATGTTGTGATTAGAATCAAAATTCTTCTTTGCTTAAGAAGCTTAATATTGATGATATTGGTATAAAATGCAGTTTTAAATTGCACAGAAGACTGAGAAAGACCCACATAATTTGATTACTTCTTTCACTTGTCTTAATTCACTGCTACTTTTGAAATATAAAGCTAACTTCTGTTAGTGTGTGCCTTTATTCATGTGCATTTATTTCACATTCGCACCTTGAATTTTTTTCTAGCCACAGACATGTAACATTGTACTTCGCTGAAACAAAACTAGCACTTAAAGGAATTCTTTTCCATCATTGTATAGTTAGTTTTGTTAGTTTACCTTCATGACTTCATGAAGAATGGAAGAAAGAAGTAAAGCAGTAGTGGATGCAGAAGGAAGTCACAAACCAAGGAATAAACTTGGATTCTCTTGTTGCTTCATCCGAGTTGCTTCCCCAATTCTCTTGCTTCATTTTGTCTACTTTCAGTCCACTTAGTCAAGCTAGACCACAGATATATTTGCTGAAGTAAAACTAATGTTGTTCAAATGACAATGTGTTAGGTTGATGTGTGCAGTTGGTATAATAATTTCCTATTTTTATTTTTTATTCCCATGATACACGTAATATTAAAGAAGAAAAGAGAATATATTGGTTTGTAATAGAAATACCAATCTGGGGCAGCCAAACATAAAATTAATTGAATCTTTTTCTTGTTGCTTTTAGTTCTTTCCATGCATGATAATTTAAAAAGTACTAACTGATCATGTTTACCTTAAGTCACAAGGCTCGGTTCAGTTCCCTAAACACAAGCACCTACTATCTTTGGAGATGCCTTGTAATATCCCTCCTGGTCTCTCTGCCAGTCCAGGAGGGCAGGGGGTCTCCCGTAGAGTCCATCTTATCTGAAATTCTTGTACAGATCAGTCAGATATGCTAGAACGTTTCAGGTAGCAGTAGGCACCTATGTTTAGGCAACTAAACCGCACTCAAAAGCACTGTATTGAGTCATGCTCAAATAAATTGTGTGGATGAATTTGTTGTGCATGCATTTATATTTTCAGATTTTGCTGTTTACTGGCGTGGGTGAAATCTTGATAGATTAGTGCAGTAGCATCTTCATCCTCATATTGCTTCTGCAGAAGGCAAACATTTGTATTCTGTTACTCTAAAGTGCAGAAGTATTACATAGCAATTAGAACTGTGAGGATAATTGCCTCTTACGGGTACATTATGCCTCAGTTGTTTACTGCTAAGTGAAATGTGAAAAGTAGGCGAGAGCTTGACAGAAGGGAACCCGTTCCTTGCTTGTAGGTTCTGAGGAACTCTTTATATATGAGGAGTGTGAGTCTACAGTCAGGCGAGTGTGTAGATCTTGTCAAAAAAAAACCTTCTACTGTGGAAAATATACACTGTTCCCTGTGACTGTTCAGCATTTATGTTGCATCCCAGTAATGTATTGCTATGAATCCAGAGAAAAATTGTCAATTACAAATATCCACTTGCATGGTCTGGTAGCCAGCCAGAGCCTTGAAGAAAAGGGCTTTGCTCATCTCTGTCCTTCACGTTTCATTTCTAAGAATGTTGTGCAGTTTCATCTGCAAAACTCATTCTGATAAGCTCACTGAACTGCTGAAATTTTCTCTTTTCAATGAATCTACAATTACACATGTTATTTAGAGCATCCACTGCAAACTAAATCACAGTATGAAAGGGCATAAAATGTGTATGTAATAACGAGTACAATGTGTACAGTTCTTTCTACGGTGACCCCAATCACTGCTTTCAAAGAATGCCTTACACAACATTCACAACACATAGTAGACAAAATAATGTAGTTATTCACAAATCCTGCTACTATTTTCCTTATTACAGTCTTAACAGAAAAAGAGAGAAAACTTATTTCTTAAAGCTTCTTCTGGAGCATCCTAAGTGAAGATCTCCCCTTTTCCACCTTGCTCTCCAAAGGGACTTTTGGAGTTTAGAGTATGAATTTTTGTGAAATGTAGAAACGTGCCAAGATTTGAGCAGTGAAAGAGTAATTTTGTTTCTGTGCCCATGACTTTTGGTGAAAAATAGGAGAAACACATTTAGGTTTGTTGAATGTTATACCCTGTGAAAAGGGAAAGGCAGGAATGTAGCCTACAAACAGACTGCGGAGGGCAGGGTTTGGTACTGAGCATTGTCACTTCCAGGCCTGTGCTATTGTCCCATTCCCTTGTGTTGTTCTGAGATCACAGCATATGCAAGAGCACTGCATAAGTAGTGTAGTGACATTTTTGGATTAAAGTGAGTTAAAGAATCTAGTCAGCCTTACTAGGGAATTTTTATTTGAAAAACAATAAGTGAGAAATATTGTTTAACTGTATTCTTTATAATACTAAGTATTTTTAATGGACTATCCAGAATGAAAAACAAGATGATCAGAATCTCTCCATATCTAAATCCGTATGTCCTTTATACACTATGTTAAAATAAATGAGTACCAGATAAGATACAGTTATCCAAGAGATTTGTCAGAGATACGTAGAGCTATATTTCTTCAGAGTTTTAAAATGTAGACTGTAGGACTTTTTCCTTCCTGGCATAGAGTACATATTGTATATGTAACTAATATTATCTGATTTTTCACTTCTTTGCCATCGCTGTATCTGATTCTGTTTGTTCTGTGGTCTCTGATTTTATCTTCCATTTTACTGAGGTTGTAAACAGGGGATGGGTGCTGTTAATTATTTTTGCATGTATTTAGTTCCTAGGTCAATGGAATATTGAATAATTATATATTCTAGGCCCACTGGTAATATAAGTGATTATTATTATTGGTGTTTGATTAGGCGCTACTAGGAAAGTATTGTCTGTTTTGTTGATTGTTTAATGATATAGCATGTTATTATTTTTAATATATTTGAAGTGTCATCTTTTTGTTAGTAGGCTGCTGTTGAAAACTATATTCATATAGTATCTAAAGTGTCTGTTTCCTTCCAAAAGACCATGATTTATTTTTGTTCCCTGAAAGGTTTCTATCACTTGGGTTGCCTTTTTTTTCCCCCCCTGTTTATACACTAGTCCATTATCCTCTCTGGGAAACCAGTGTTGCATTTTAAACCAGTCAAGTGAATCGACTGGATTTGGCAAAGTATGTGTGTGGAGGGCTTGAAAGGAATGATACAATTGATTCCTTGTATTTATCTCCATTATCCTCCTTCACTTTTGGTAGATGGCCATTCAGGAGATGAGTAGTGGGTCAAGACTTTAATAAAATCGAGAGCTAGCTGTTAAGTATATTAAAGGTTGCTGTGCTGATTTGTAATACCATCTTGAATGAGAAATTATTACTGTCATTCTAATGCAATGTAAGTAGGGATGTACAACCTAAATAATGGAGGAAAGTAACGTTTTTAAAGTAGGTACTATTGAAAAAACGTTGCTTGGTTTTTTATTTCTTCTTATTTGTTACACACCATTAAATGTCTTTTCCTCTAGGCTAAACTAGACATCTGCTACTTTGGCCTACTTATCAAAAGAAATGAAACTTTTATTGGCATGACATCATTACATTTAAGATTCTTTAGAAGACGAAGAAAATACCAGCTTGAGAAATCTAGGATGGCATTTAATATCTAGGTGTACTATGTCCTTTTAGCAGAGAGAAGTGCTAATTTGTAAATGATCACTCAAGTTCATGCACCTCTGTGTGTGTTCTCCTGCACACACACACACACAACCCCCCAGAAAGATTAAATCCCAAATTTTGACATCAGAGTGGTCACCAACCTCACCTTGGGAAGAAGGGAGAATAGCCAGTCAGCAAGAGCAAGGAGTTAAATGATGTTGATGTGTGGACAGGTTTTAGAATTAAGGATTTATTGACATCAGAGTTGGATTTTTAGGTCTCCTGAAGCTATTGTTTTAAATTACTGGCAGATTAAAGAAGACTGTGTAGTATACAGGCTATTGTCGTCATTGTGATTGTTTTCAAACCTTCAAATGCAAGATGGTGTGGGTTTAGTTGTTTGGGGTTTTTTACAGTTAAAATTAAAACTCAATTTCTGAAGCACAGTACTATAGGTAGAATTCTGAAGCTACAGTCACAAAATATACAAGAGACTACTGCATTCCACCTGTCAGTCTGGAGCTCTCAGTTTTCTCTATTCATCACATACTGCAGTCTCAAAGGAGTCCATAACATTTTCTTTCTAATGCTGATGTCAGGTATTGCCAATGGGCAAGCTATGATTTCCTTTGTCTAGATTTTTGGAAGCTCCAGATTCTTAGTCCATACATAGCACTACATTTCAAAAGATAAGCAGGGGAGGGAACAATTTATGGCAAACTTCTGCTTAGGAAGAAAGCAGCTATCTCTGTTTTCTTTTTTGAATTTCTCATGTCTTTTACTCAGAAACTTTCTTCAAAGAAACAGTGTTGAATCGAGTTTCCTAGGGGCTCCCCCAAAGCAAACCACATTAGTAACTGAGGGCTATGTTTCAAAATAATGGTGCAATACTAATATTTTAATATTTTTTAGTAAAAGCTATGAGCAAAAAAAACCCAAACCCCTAAATAAATTGTTTAGTATTTCTTTCCATTTCTGTGTGTCACCATGGTTTGCTTTTCATAGGTTCCTGGAATGGAAAGATTCTCTAGAGGCCTCTGTTCCTTCCCTGTCCCAAAATGTGCTATATGCCATACCAACTGTATTTCTCTTGTTTGTGACATCTTTTTGTCTAGCTTTCCAAAAGATCTCAAAGGAATGAAATTTTGTAATTTCTTCATCCCACCTATTTCAGCAGTTTGTGCTGTTAGAAGTTTTCCTAATCTCTCAGCTCAGTTGTCTTTGCTGCAGTACAAACCTGTTACTTTTCAGCTGTAGACGCAGAGAAAAGGTTACTCCCTTCCTGAACGTGGTATTCGGGTTGGGTCCTAAGTAATCCCAGCAGTGTTGTTTTTCTCACATGTGATATTGCTAAATCATAAAATCAAAGAGTCATCACGGGGTTTTGTCTGGGGAGGTCATCGAGTCCAATCTTCATCTCCAAGCAGTCCTTAAAAGGGTGGGTCAGCTTCTTCAGAACTTTTTCAGTCATATTTCCAAAGACCAAGATTCCACAGCCTCTCTGGGCAGCCTGTTACAGTGCTTGACCACTGTGAACAATTTTTTTCTTCATAGCAAGTTGGAATTTCTAAGATGAGTGTTGTCTCTCATCCTTTTGTTTTGCACATCCAAAAGTCTGAGACTTCTCCTTCGTGCAATTCTCCTTCGTGTACTGGAATACAGCAGTTGGAAGTGCCTCTTTGAATGAGCAAGCCCAGTTCCCTCAGTGTCTCCTCATTATTTGATGCATTCCAGCCACGTTATTCACCCTCTGAGCCATTTCAGTTTGTTGTCAAATCTCATGAACCACAACATGTACAGATACATACAGCCTCACCAGTGACTTATACAGAGGAATAATCACTGTCCTTCACCTACTTGATGTGGGCTTGCTATTGCAGTCCCATATGTAATTAGCAAGGGCACATTTCCTGTCTCACGTTTGTCTTTCGATCCAGCAAGATCTCTCGGTTTGAAGAGCTGCTCTCTAGCCCATTGGTCCCCAGCCAGTCCTGACACACGAGGTTTTTCCATCCTCAGTGCAAGACTTTGCGTCTCTCTCTGTTGAACTTAACGAGGTTGGGCAATTCCTCCAGGTTCAGCTGGTTAAGATCCCTCTGATCGGTTGTCATGCCTTCCTGCGTAGCAAGTGCTCCCCTAATTTTGTCATCTCTAAGCTTGGGGGTACATTCCATCCCTTTCTTCAGATCTTCAGTGAATATACTGAACAATGTCAACTCCAGTATCATCCCCCGAGGAGTACCATTTCTAACCAGCCATCAGTTAGACATCAGTTAGGTTATGGAAAAGTTATCTAAAATACTATCAAAAGCTTTAGTAAAGTGAATGTAGGTATAGAATCATAGTATCTACTACTGTGTTTCCAAACTCAGGAAACAAAGTAATTTTGACTTGTCACAGAAAGAAAACATTTGTAATTTTCGATGTGATGTGTTCTTAGCAAGTCTATGTTGTTTTCTACTAATTTGGCAGGGGTGAAGAGGAGGTCTGTGTCTTGCATATAGTCTGGTTAGTTGTTCTATAGGCCTGTAATTCTTCATGTACCTTCATGTAGGGTTTTTAGAAATAGCCTTTAAAAAAATCAAACAGCATTATTTTTGCTTTTTTGATGTCTTACACACAGTTCTCCCAGAATAAATGCTAATATGTTGAAGATACCACCAGTCAATTTTGAAGTAAACAGGATAAGTAACAGGCTTAGATGTGTTTGAAAATACGTAACTTATCTGAGTACCCTTCAGCATGCCTGTTCCCTACTGTAGACTAGGATCTTTACCCCTTGAATTTGTATTTTTGATAACCAGTACGTCATAGTTGATTTTTTTTAGTGGAGACTAATACAAAAAGGGCCTTACATACTTAAGTTTCTTTGATGTCCATATGAATACTTCTCCTTTTTGTTCAATAGCAAACCAATTTTCTCTTTGGTATTCTTTTTTACCACAGTTTCTGTGCTAGTCACACAGTTCTGCTGCACCCTACTGATTGCGTCTTTGTGGCCAGGCATCTGTACTTAGTGATTTGACCAACTTTGTCATATGCTTCCTTCTTGTATGTAAGGTTTGAAAGTACAGAGAATTTTCCACTTGAGTTTCTCACATTTTCTGATGGAAAAAATTAATGTTCAGGCAACAACTTTTGTAACTCCTTAACAATCATCATCTTTCCTCCAAAGAATATGAAATCTCCTTTTCAAAATTTAGAGGCCTATGAGAATTTCATAGGTTATAAAAGAAACAAATGCAAAACCTGCTCCAGTGTCTGTATAGAAGAGTTCATAGCAGGTTTGGACCTGGTTGCTTAGGTACTTGTATTATTCTGTGGACTCTTGGGACTTGTTTAATATGCACAATCCAAGTACAGTTTTTCTGCAAGTCCCCCACTGCATTCATTCCCCCCATCTGTGTTAGAGTATTGATTCTCTGCATTATTCAAAAGAAAAATGTCGGTCTGACCAACCATAAGTTACTTTACCAGCACAGCAGAATAGAACAGAGCATAATGTTTTTACAGGTTGCAGAATTTGTATTATGCACTGTAAATTGAAGGAGTAATGACCTGCCTCTCTGGTTTTAGGCACAACTCTGTCAGTCACAACGAACACTGTGCATTTTTCTCTCACTGAAATGCGTATCAACATTAGCAGTGTAAATGACTTGCATATCATTAGAAAAATGTATATATATTTGTTTCCTTAGGAACCTGTATAGTTCCTGAATTTTATACCGTTTGCTGTTTCAGCACATAAATCTCATCTAACCATTATCTGTTGAGTTCTGAAGAATTTTGAGTCTGTCCAGATAAAAGAGTTCCAGGATTTGTAGAGCTAGAAAAAAATGAATAGTCAAGATTTAGCATTTTTTTCTTATAGTTGTTTTGTCTCTTTCACACTTGTGAGTCATAATATGTGGTTAGTCAATGAAAAGTGGGTTATTCTATTTAAAATATGAAAAGTACAGTGTGAAAATATAGGGTTTTCATTCTTAGCTGTAGCATTATCAGTGCAGCTGAAAACAGCACAAGTTTATTAAATAGATTGTATAAATTTATTTTAGATAGATATTTTCAATATAAAAATTTTAAGTCTTTTTTTTTTCTTTTGAGTAAGTAAAATAGTTTCTTTATTTAAGGAATAATTGAGAAGAGAGGTTGTAGGGAGGAGACAGAGAAAGAGGTTTCTAGGATTACATTGTCAGAAAAATATTCCTGTAAGTAAACTAAGCCTTTGTAATGTTGGCATATATGAGGCATTGAGACTTCAGATTCTGCCGGAATATATGTTTGACAAAAATAACCTCACAAGTCGTTATAAATTTCCACTTATAAGTCCACTTGTCCATGTTTACAACTGACAAGGTTCACACAACTAATGTGTACATTTATGTGCATTTCTTTGTTCAGCTATAATTAGCAAAAAACAGAGGTTTGTGTGAAAAAGAAGTCAAACTGCTGATCCGTAGTCACTTAAATGTATTTTGAGTCAATTAAATCAGAACAGTGTAACTTCTAGAAATACAGTTTACTTTTTGCTCCTGCTGAAAATGCCCCATTTGTTCTTCAGATGTACTGATGGTGATGATCTGTAACTGAAGGAGCAAAAAATTATTTTTTTAAGGATAGTGAGAAAACAAGAGTACCCTTGATCTCCCAGAGGTGTTGTTCATCTCGGAGGTGCACTGTGTGGTGGAAAGTATCCTCATGTGTGACTAAGACTCGGAAGAGCTTTTATTCATAGGCTGCTTTGGCAAAGCGCTCTGCATTTTAAGAAGCTAATTCTGACCCTACTCTGCAATGATCCTAAGGTTACAGGTCCAAGTTTTCAACTTGCACATATAAAATAAGGCACCTGCTGAAATGATAAAGCACAGTGATTTTACAAGAGGGTGTTGTGAAGTTTTTCTACAGTAGCTAACTGGCATCATGGCCCTGAAGAATAACAGGAAAAAGAGCTGGGCGCAGAACATGAAAATGGTGGCAAAAAAGACTCAGAGGAGAGAGAACGTTCATCCACACAAAGAACAGTCAAGGGCCAAGGGTGAGGAATCAAGATGAAGAAAATAACTAGTACAAGCTGGGGGAATTAGGAGGGTCTTGATTGTGGAAATATGTAGGGAAAATTAGTATCTCCCCGTGATGAGGAATTTAAATATGAGGAGGTTAAATATAATAAAACAATGCATCGCAAACTGAAAACAGCACTTATATCAGAATAAAGCGACAAATGGCAGTAGGTGGTTCTGCTGTTCCAGGTGGAATATGTGGCAGCCAGAGAGGACGTCATTTATCCAGGATAACTCAGGCATGGAGGCTTTCAGAAACCCAGGGACTGAAGGCAAGCTGGGTTTTGATAATACCATGGGGACGGAGAGAACTGGCCTTGGTAATAGGCTGAAGGCACAGGGACTTTAAGGGGAGTTGATGTGGGGGAGCTTTGACCTCTTTCTTGCTCTGCAACTACAAGAGTTATGCTCTTTCCTTGTAGTCTTCTGCCCATGTTATTACTTAGCAATAAGGTCTGTGGCTTGTAATTCTGGGTTTCTGTTGTCTGACCTTAAACAGGTGCTTGCTCTTTTTTTTTTTCTCTCAATTATATAGAGGTAATTATTTATTCATTGTTTTTGTTAAACTTTAATAAATACATGAGAGACTAGCTAACATTTTGCTTGACACATGTTAATGACTCCCTTACATCTTCATCTGCTTGAAGGTAACTGATGAAACCTACTGGAAATTAAGGCTATAAATTTACAGGTAGGGATTTCAGTCTAATCAATATTTTCCTGGTAACGATAACAGTTTATTCTTATGAAATACCTTGGCTATAAGATGGAGAATCAATGTCTGGAAATGAAAAACAGGTGTCAGGTACAGGGACATTACTGTCATGATGTCTGGAGGCCAGTGGATTGCATCAGCAAGCATAGCAGTAATTCTGTCAAATACAGTATGTGAGGAACTAATGAAAAACTTAGAAACACTGGTTCTCGCCTGAGCTTGAGTCCTTCAATAATACGTTCATGTATTTTTGTTTTTATCTCACATCCCTTCTCCCTCTCTTTTCTTTCAAGCTGCAATTCATAATACAAAACATATGCTCTCTACCTCAGCCAGTCTCTCTATATTATGTTCTGAGAGCTGATTTTGTTTAATTATGGCATGAGGAGAGCAGTGCAGTGTGCTTCAGTGTTCCTAACAGTTCCTGCTCAGAAGAGAACCAGAGCTATGTGGTCATGCAAACTCTAAGCAGATACAGGATTAAAAAAACATTGACGGACAGAGAAAGAGAACATAGAGAGGATAAATGCCAACACATTTCTTGATCAGATCCACAAGCACTAACAGATAAAAATTCTTCTAAAAATGTGTTTTATAATCAAAGATAAAAATGAGTGCTGTATTAAATTAAGAAACAGGAAACTTTTCTCCAGTGTATCAGAAAGCTCTGATTCTGCAGTCTGTTTTCCTGTACTGGTTCAATTTTACCTATCTACCAGGAGGCATTTTAACAGAAAGGAAGAGGCTGAATAGAATATGTCTTTGCTATTAGTTATACTTAT
This sequence comes from Pluvialis apricaria, assembly GCA_017639485.1. Classification (NCBI taxonomy): domain Eukaryota; kingdom Metazoa; phylum Chordata; class Aves; order Charadriiformes; family Charadriidae; genus Pluvialis; species Pluvialis apricaria. Next base: position 114,161,489 of record CM030008.1, on the reverse strand, counting down.
TAAACTTAGGAAACAGTTTAGATAATATGCTGAAAGCACACTGGCTGATGAAAAATACTGCTTATAGTTATGCTAATGGCATCATTGTGGAAAAGTGTCTTTCCGAGCTTTGCAGCTGTTGTAGTGCAGAGAGTTCAGATCTGGAACCAGGTAACAGTGGTCATTTGAGATCAACCGCTCACGTTCTGCTGCGAGTTGCTCATCTTTGGAGCTATCTTTCCATCACTTGACGAGTCTCACTTCCTCTCTCCTTTTGTGATAGCAGAACGTGCCATAGCCACTCTATCACTACCAGCTCCCCCAGTATCGCCAAATGCATCAGCAGCTGCTACAACTCCCATCTACAAACTGTGGGAAATATCAACCGTATGGTATCATGCTGTTTCTCTATGAACAGTTAGAAGGTGTCAGTCACATGCTCCCAGCTTACAACTGACACGTCTGTACACTTGCAGTGCTTTGCAGCAGACATACTTGACCTTTAATTCTAATTATACCTTTATAGTGACTAAACCACAAAGTCCAGATATTGTAGCACAATTCTTATTGCAAAAGACACGAAATACGTGCAGAGCTGCTCTTTCCTTGAGACCCCACATGTCACCTGAGAAAAAGAACTGGCATGGGAGCAGGAGTTACGGTATACTTGTCTTTTAAATGAACCTGAAACTATTGCCTGCTTTCCTCATCAAAACTGCTAATAAATGAGGAGCTTTTGCTAAAGATGCTGTGTCTTTGGTACAGTCCTCCAATTAGGCACCCAGTTCACCTTGTTCCGTAATAGTACCTTAGGCATCTGAAAACAAAGCCATGAGGCTTTTAAGCAATTCTCACCTTATATGTCTAGGTATCATTAGCTAGTCAGTGAACTGCTGAGGGAAAGTTTACAACGAACTGAAAAGAGGGTATATACTTCTATTTCCATGCCTTCTAGACAGAGAAATCAGTGTATTCCAGAAATGGTGTTTTCCTGATATATCTGTAGGCCTGCAAAGCAAAGCAAAGATTGCACAAAGGGAATGAATACTGGATTCAGTTATTGTGGCTTTGTGGCATTAGCTTCAAGTGGTGATAATGTCCTTTTGATACTCCAGTTAGGGTCTTGGACTCCCTGGAGAACCTTGATACTCCTCATGAAATCTCAGGCTTCAACAGTCTTTGTTCATTGTTGTTTCATTTTCCAGTAGGGTGATCTTTAAACTTAATGTCTTGTCTTTTATCACATGTGGAAGCCTTATGATTCACATAGATTAAATCTTTTGCCCAGTGGATAAATACAGATCTGGTATTTCATCTCAGAGTGCGTATTAAGAGCTGAACAAATGTCCTTCTCTTTGGTGAAGGAAGTTGCCAGCCTTCTGCCTTGCAGGAAAATGACCAAGCAAAACTGGCTTGTTCACAGACATTGAATTGCTCTGGGAAAATGTCATTACTGATTGCAAACTAAATTTGTCATCAGTCTGGTAGGACAGCCTCATTGCTTGACAATCACAACAATCTAATTGTCGTATTAATAGAATCATAGAATAGCTTGTGTTGGAAGGGACCTTTAAGGTCATCTAGTCCAAACCCCCTGCAATAAGCAAGGACATCTTCAGTGAGGTCAGGTTGCTCAGAGCCCCGTCCAGCCTGGCCTTGAATGTTTCCAGGGATGGGGCATCCACCACCTCTCAGGGCAACCTGTGCCAGTGTCTTACTACCCTCATCGTAAAAAATTTCTTCCTTGTGTCTAGTCTAAATCTTCCCTCTTTTAGTTTAAAACCGTTAGCCTTTGTCCTATTGCTGCAGGCCCTACTAAAAATTTTGTCCCTGTCTTTCTTATAAGCCCCCTTTAAGTACTGAAAGGCCACAATAAGGTGCCCCCGGAGCCGTCTCTTCTCCAGGCTGAACAACTCCCAACTCTTTCATCCTGTCTTCATAGGAAACTTTGAGGTGTGTGCTGCACCCATTCCAAACCATGAGGTTACAGTGGTTTCCTGAAAAAAGCTTATCAAAACATTACATGGGAGCATATACAGGACAGGAATATCATTAGCACCAAACCTACTACGAATCCATTTGCTAGGAGTCACAAACTTGCAGGGCTATGTTGCCAAAGAAGCAAAGACGACAGAGCTTGTGAGGACTGGAGAGAATGTTTTCCCAGGCAGAGATGTCTCCAGATTGAGTTTACAGACTAATGACTGCCAACATTATTTCTTAAATAAAGGGAAGGTAGACTCACGGAGACTTCTCACTGTTCCCAGAGACAGGCGCTCTACTAAATGCTTCTATTTGATAGGGAACACCTTCATAACTTTTATTAATAAAATAAACCAATGATGCATAGTAGCATAGTCTAGTTGTATTACTTCTGAAGACATTGAAATGAATGGATAAAAACAAACCTATACACTCACATCTTTGGTTGCCACATATTAAATGCTTATGCATTATTTTGAATGAAAGCATTTTTCAAATACAATGCAGACTAACTGTTCTGTGTCACAACGTATACCTAGCTAAATTTTAAGGCGTAAACACTTCTTGCTGTACTTTTAGGATTTTACAAAACACTCAAAACCTACAATAAAAATCATAGAAACTTTTCACCTTGTGAGAGCCAAGTAATCATCAAATATTTAATGAAAGTGGATGCTGACTGTTTTATCACGCTAGAAATTGGTATGAAAGATTAAAGAACCATCATGTAGAGCAAGAGAAAACCATAAAGTGAAAATATGCGCTTAACAAAAAAGAGAAATGAACTGAAAAATATTTCAAATGTACTGCTTCTTTGAAGATTCAAGGGCCTCAGGTCCACTGTACTACTGTAGATACAAGGGCCTCTAGTCCTTTGTCTTCTTACTTTACAACTAGTAGGTGAACAGTTTGCAAGCACTTTGCGGATACCCTAGGCAATATGCTTGGCTTAGCTTTCTAACGTTGTAATTTGTCTTTTGTCGAAAGGATAGATTTATTTCTTTTGCACTCACATGGCCGAATTCCGCCCCTGGATGTGTACATTAGGTATCAGGTTGCCTGAACCAAAATGACAGAGTGTGTTTTACTATAGGCAATGTTTTACTATAATACAAGATTGAGATGTTAGCCTGTGGTCACAAGGTGAGCCATTTGCCATCTGATTAAGTTGTTTTTATTTTGGATGCAAGTAAAACACACACATTTTAGAAAGCAGAGTCAGTTGCAAAAGGAAAGGAAACCTTACGAATTACCAGCTTTATTTTGCCATATGCCTCAAGCCATAAATATTTGATTTATATGAAGGACTTACGATCTTCTTCGACCTCAGATACTTTATTATAAAAGTTAAGTTTTCTATTTCCACAACATTACTGAAAAAATACTTTATTTAGAGAAACAACCTCAAAGTGGAAAGCGATGACTATTCACAGCATAGCAAGTGTATGGATTGTGCTGTCCATATACTTCTCCGATTGAAATAGTTGGTAAGTAAAGTCGGTAATTAAAGATTTTTCTTCTTTCCTTTTTCTTCTCCTTTTTAATGGCCCTTCTGTAAAGAAAACGTTTCTTTTTTTTTCTCCTCTGGAATCTGGCTGGCAGCTTCCATTCCTTAAAATTCAGCTTTGTCTTTGCTACTATTTACATTCTGCTCAATAGCAAGGATGCTCACCTGTAAGTGCTCAATGTAGCGTAAGCTGCCCTTTCCTCACCAGTGTTTGGGAATGTATCTTACTGCCATTGGAGCTATTCTGAGCAGTCGTGCCTGGACCAAGCTGGCTGTGATCTGCAGTCTGCAATGGCTTACGACCATTCTGTAGATCAGCTGTCACATGAATAGCCCAATTTTTTTCACCACATGGACTTATCAATAAACATCTCATATGAGATCGCAGCAATAAACTTGATGGGAGTCAAGAACCCAAATCCTGTGTTTTGAGAAATTGTGCTTTTATAAAGAGAGAGTTTTGCTGTGCTAGCCTAAGTCCTGATGGTAGTCCTTCTTTGCTCTTTGGTTTGCGTCTTCATGCAGTGTGTGATTCTTCTTTACTTTCTTCCCATAACTATAATGATCCAGTTCTGTCTCAACTAAAGAGCAAGCTATTTATGGACTATTTTGTCTATTTTCAAGAAAGCAGCCAACGTTATTAAGTTTTTAAATATGGCTTTTTTATATTGCTTAACAATAGAGTTCAAGATAAAAAATAATGTACTGACAGTGCCTTAATTAAATTTGGGATAGGTAGAGGTATTTTAAATTGAAACAGCAATCATTCGTGTTGCCATATGTACTGCCAGACTTAAGTGCATATAAAAATATATTTACACGGGAGTGAGGTATCTGCAGATCACTGCTGAATTTCTCTCCTGGTAAGACAAACAGCTATACCTACCTCTAAATGTACTATGAAAGGCATACACAAGGTAACCACAAAAACACTCAAATTAATACCAGCATTGTTCGTGCACTTCTGTAGCTTTCTTGAGAAACAATAAAATTGTTTAATTTTTGTAACTAAATAAAGGAACTCAGGATTTTCACTGATGTCTGATACTATCTGGCATTTTTCTGACTCTTGATTATGTTTTCATAATGACGTTTTTCTGTGTACGGTGATCTTTATAATTATTACTGGGTATTATACAGGGGGCTCTGTATTAGTCAGTAGTTTTGGTATGTTGCCTTCAGAACGCCTCAGATGCTCTTCATTCTTCATTAAAGGAAATGAAGAAGGCTTAAACCAGCTAATAGGAATTTTCTTCCAGGACGTTCCAGACAGTGCCTTAGGCAAGACTGAAGTATTTTCATGTATATAGGGAACAGTCTTCATTCATTATTTCTTTAGTCTCCATACTATTGCTATATTTATTTTGTTTTCCATATGTTTCCCTCTTCACTTAAGAGATAGCTCTACATCAAGATCAGGATAACAATTTCTATTTTTAAAATTTTAAATTTGAGTTGCAAATTCTGCTGAAGCAAGTGAGTTTATTTATCGTAGTTTAAATAGGTTTCCAGTTGTACTGAGGGTAAAATTGTTTCAACAACATACAGTCATGCAGGTAATCCTGTGGTCTGCTGAACATGCTGTAAAGAACAATCTGTCTATAGTTACAAACATTAAGCTTTACTTTTATCAAGAGATTCTAACAAGATCATAAACAACAGGATTGAATCTTGAGTCATTTGTTCATGTCATTGGAAACCGTAGATGGAATTATTGCCTTATGTGAATTCATGGGGAATACTTTCATATATGGATCATGATTAATGCCTGTGAAGCTGCCAGAAGCCTCCTAGGGTTTGTTCTGCCATTTGTAATAACTTCTTCTGTGTGTTTTTAAACTTGTTACTGCAAATTTATCTAGAGAAAATTTGCATTTGGCATAAACTTGTAAAGTAGATGCCATGACCATGCTTTAGACTTCCCTCTGCTGGAAGGCAGAAACTCCATAATAATTGGTTCAGCTCTTTAATCTTTTTGTTTGTCCTTTTAAAGCCCTCTTACAAATATGTAACCTGGCATTGCACAACACACATAAACACTACGTATTTTGTTCTTTCACCTGTAGCATTGGCATATAGAGCTTCCCTCTAGTGACAGGTGGCATTCTGAACCAAAGCCTAATTTAAATAAACAGCCTTTGTCTTTATTCAGCTGTTTTTTCATATGCCCTGAATCTGCTGAATTAAACTATCAACTAGTACCGAGAAGAGGCTTTCTGATGAGACATTTGGCACTTCTGCTTCTTATCAGACAGTCTGGTTAACTTGAAGCTTTCACTAAGCATCTCTGCATGGCGGTAGAAATAACGAAAGTTTTCCAGCATCTTTGAGCTCCCTCATTATCCCATTACATGTCTCTCTGTGGTGGGTCCCCCCCGTGCTTCCCGGAGGCAGCTGAGAATAGCTGGAGCCTTGTTCTGCTCTCCACTTGCTGCATTTTGCCAAGGGCAATAGAGAGAAGTGAAGAAAACCAAAAGTGTGTTTTCCTGTTTGTGTGAGCCAGCAGCTTTTACTACACCTGTCACTCAGGAAACAAGACAGCAAGGATGGAAATTCTTGGGATGCTTCCAGAGCATAGGATTTCATGTCAATCGTGGTATTGGGCACGTGCCATGGGGTGCAGGATAGTCCTGTGGTGACCAGCTCTTCTGGGGGATTTACATGTTCAAATGCAACCATGAGCAGGAAGAATGAGAAGTTCCCTGAATATGGTAGGAGGCTAACCTTATGTGCCCCAATCTCCTGGTATTAGTGTTATATTTTGACTTTTGGTGACAATTTCATATTTGATGGGAAAGTTGAGAGCGCATGAGATTTGTCTGTCTTACCTCATTCACCTACATTAGTATTTCACCCGCAGTCCTGTTCTGTTAAGGCAAAGCTTGCCTTTCCTAGCCTGCTTTCATGAATGGGCTGTAGGTATGGCTGGGAGCTTTTAAGGTCCCATTGCTGGGGGTGGAAAGCCACTACAGGGATCCTGTGTACCATAGGACTCTGTGGGGAATTGTTGTGCTGCGGCGTGCTAGAGAGGGCAAAGAATGCGTGCCTTCTGAATTTGCCAGTCCTTCCTCAGTGTCCTGGGCTACAGAAGATTTGCTATGACAGCCACACACAGGGCTACGCAGTGGCTGAATTCACCCGTGAATTCAGAGAGAAAACAATGTCTCTTGGGCTTGTAGAAGGATTTCTCTTCTCTCATTTTAGCTCATAATTTAAAGCAGATTTTCTCCACGGATAGTTGTGGGGCCATATTGAACAACTGTAACACATCCAAGAATGGTATCTTTTTTGTTATTGTCACAAGTGGGTGTTAGAAGAAGCCTCAGATCAGTGAAGTCAAGAATGCTTTTGTACCATGCTAAACATTATTATATAAATTACCACTTAAGTGGGTCCATGCTGTTGCCTACTGAGATTTTTCTTCTGTCATAAGCAAGGACTGCATCATGAGGGACCAGTCCCTCCAGCCCCTATTCACTTATATTCTTAATGGTAGTATTAGATGCAGTGTTCAGTGAAAGGGCTGAATTGGACTTAAATGCTTCTGAGCTGTGATGTGAGCACCTTCTGCTTTAACTCTTAAAAGGCCTGATTTTTTATGGCTTTAGTTGTTGTTTTGTTGTGATTTTTTTTCGTTTTGGGAACTGGTCCTGTATTAGAATGCTTGTAAATGAAGGTAGTGAAATCTCCGTATAAATAAGGAGTAGGAAAATCCTGGTCAAAATATTCTTTCAGAGATCTAACAGTAATGTGCGTTAAGGCTTCTTGAAAGTTCTGTCCATGCAAACTCCCTGTTTAATTTGATTCTTAATTAAAATCATTATTCTGTAGCATATCTGACTAACTATTTAGCAGGAGTAAAAAATGCCTGTGTGTTTAATAATTTTGCAGGCTTAAAGAAATGGAGTTATCAGAAGAAGGATGTTCTTTCTTGGATACTGTGTTTATGTCTTGAGTAGTCTTTTTTAATTTTTAAAAATAATATTGGTTTAATTACCATGGTTACACGCTGCTAGTGCTGGTACAATTTAAAATGATTGCTTTTTGCTCCAATACTTAATACACTGTGAATTCATCAAAAATCAAAGAAAAAAATTTGTGTAGTGCAAAATTTCTTGTCTGTTTTAGTCTGCTATTTACTGAAGTCTTGGTACTGTATTCTTCATTCAGGGAACGCTCACTTGTACCTGGATCTGACCTAAATATTCAAAACACCAAACCCATCTGTGGTGGGTTGACCTCAGCTGGCTCTGGCTGCCAGAAGCCTACCCGGCCGCTCTCTTGCTCCCCCTCCTCAACAGGACAGGGGGACAAAATAAGATGGAAAAGTTCATGGGTCAAGGTAAAGAGGGGGAGATCACTTACCAATTACCATCACAGGCAAAACAGACTCAACTTCCAGAGAAGGGCAACAAAGCTGGTGAAGGATCTTTAGAATAAGTCCTAGGAGGAGCGGCTGAGGGACTTGGGGTTGTATAGTCTGAAGAAAAGGAGGCTGAGGGGAGACCTTATTGCTGTCTACAACCTGAAAGGAGGTTGTAGAGAGGTGGGCGTCGGTCTCTTCTCACAAGTTACAACTGATAGGACAAGAGGAAATGTCCTCAAGTTGCGCCAGGGGAGGTTTAGGTTAGACATTAGGAAGAACTTCTACACTGAAAGGGTTATCAAGACTGGAACAGGCTGCCCAGGAAAGCGGTTGAATCACCATCTTTGGATGTATTTAAAAGCTATCTAGATATGGTGCTCAGGGACATGGTTTAGAAGTGGGCCTTGTAGAGTTAGATAATGGTTGGACTTGATGATCTTAAAGGTCTTTTCCAGCCATAACGATTCTAACTTGGGGAAAATTAATTTAATTTATTGCCAGTTGAAGTAGGTTCGGGTAGTGAGAAACGGAGACAAAATGAAATAACAAAATGTCCCCTCCTCACATCCGTGCCCTGTGGTGAGTTGGTTGGAGACGGCCTCACAGAGGCCACCCAGCAGCAGCAGTGGGGCAGCTGCACCCAATGCACCATCCTCACTCACCTGTTCGTATTGGATTAAGCGCTTGCCTTCCCTGACATCAGTTTAGTTGGCATTTCTGAAGTCATGTATTAGTGAAGCAGCCTACCACATACATTCAGCTTCAACACCGTTGTATGAACTGGTGAGTGTCCTCAGCGGTGGAATAGCTAGAGACACCCTGACTTTAATGTTGCCTTCCTTTCAACTTCCAGAGCATACTGCAAAAATAATAATATCTTCTTTTGATGTAACACCTCTGAGCCATAAATATCAAAGTGCTTTACAAACAGAGGATTTAGTTATTCAAATCTGAGGCGTTGAGCGGGATTTTTACAGTCTTCTAGTGACAAGTGCCTAAGCCAGAAATTGAGCTGAGGTTTCAAATTCCCCGGTACGGGGATCTTTCCACTAAGCCCTATCACCTGTGTGAATAATACCGATCCACACAGACTTCAGCTGATGGGTTGGATGAGGCAAGTGAGCAAATGAGCTTTTGTTGTCTTCAAGTCTCTGTCATATTGTCTTTCTGTCAGTTTTGTTTCCAATTTGTCTCTATGGTTGACCTTTGAGATCCAGTCAGGAAGACCTGACAGGAGTGTTTGCACCATCTACTAGAACAAGAGCAATTAATGTTTATAACATCTTATTAATGGCCATGTTCTGGTTTTTCAGATTAACTATTGGAAATGGAGTTCCGAATATCATGATCCCATTTACAAGTCAATGAAATTATTTGTTCCTACAAATATAATGTAGTTTAAAATGCAGTTGTGCTACTGGCAGGCTTACCTAAGCACAAAGCAGATGCTCAGTTGTCGAGAAACTTCTAGCTTAAGTTGATTGTACATTATATGAATACTTCTGGAGTTTATGTACATATGTATACAAAATCCAGCAAACCATTTTTATGTGCATGTAGATTGCTGACAAAAAAATAGGCATCATCATAATTCAAGATTATAACAGGTGACCCCTAAACAATTCTGCAAATGTAAAAGCACAAGCTCTTCTACTGTTACCTTCATGTTTGGTTCAATTCTGGGTTACAAATAAGAGCTTACATTTCCTATCAAGCAAATGCAAATTTTGGTATTTAAAATGTGTGGTTTATATCTTCCTGAATATTTCCCATTTTTAAAAATTAAAATATTTTAAAACTTTATGTTAATGTTTAAATAAGAGCACCTCTGTGGCTATTCTATGACTGGAAGCTCTAGGAGCTGCTGATTTTAAGCTCTTGCAGGTTCTTGTTGCTTGTTATGCTTTTTATGTTTTGGGGGGAGTTTTGTTTCCTTTTTACCCTTATGCCAGTTTTGTTAGTGAAAAGCACCCTTAAAGATGTAAACTTCAGTACTCCACAAACTCCATGTAAATTATTATCCTGAATTTTTTACTTTTGTAGTTGTGATAGAGACAGTGGAAAGCCTGTGATGAGAAACTTCTGTACTTGGAAGAAAGCTGCGTGATTTATAGCAGATGTCAGCAATTTATAAATTCCAATTAGAGTAACATATACATAGTGACTGTATAGCACTTGCTTTTTTATTACTTTGGTATGACCTCTTTCAGAGTAGCAATTATTTTCCATTAGTTCAGTTCAATTGGAAAAAACAATGCTTAATGGACTTTGAGCTCTGGGTCACTGGTGATAGAATTAGACAGTTTTCAGATTTATGTAATTGCTGTCATATGCAGCTCCATAATTTGTCACACCAGCTTATTTCTGGTGGACTTTTACCAGTCACCTCTTCTGTGTTTTCCTTGAGCTGTGTGGTAATACTGTGATCCGGGGCTCCGGAGTGACCTGCGGGGCTGGCTTATGTCTTGACAGCAAAGCAACTGCCTGTCTTTGGCCGGTGAAACGGCAAGTGAGTCCTGGCCCCTCTCCTTCGCTCAGGATCGCAGGTACTTTAGCAACCTCCCATAACCTCCACTTTCCTGAATATTTGATGGCTGCTTTGTGTTCTTCCATGTCAGTTATGGTTCTGGCATAAATGCACACGTTCTTTAATCCATTTGACAGGACCAAATTTAGAAGAGGGGAAGGAAGCAGAAGGACGTAACCAAATGCAAAGTGACCTGTAGCTATTAAAGCAGGGGATGCTGCAGGCAACACAGGGAAATGTAGTCCTGATAAATGATTAATCTTTATGACTAGAGAAAGGAAATAAACAACACAGGCTCAAAACCATGTGTGGAAATAAAGCATGGCTTAAAGGAAATAACACAGGCTTAACTAAGCTGTGATACACGTTACACTAAAGGATGTTTATTTTCATATTTTCTCCTTTATTCTCTGCTTGTATTCTTTTGTCTACTGTTTTCGTCAGTAGTGTCATATATTTTTGTATCTGAGGCAGACATCAAAGTCCCAGATATATGCATTATTGTGGGAATCTTATGATTCTGTTAAATCTTAGGAGGAAAAAGAGAATTAACTTTGAAGCAATTCACCATCCACTCCACCCCTTTTTCCCAGCTCTTCTCCTTCCTCCTCCAATGGAAGTTTCTTTCCTTGTTACAAATGCGTCAGAAGCACGGACAGGCTGGTTTCCTCTGTATTTCATAGTACAGTATAACAGTATAAATTCGCTTCATCAGCAAGCACATTTTCTTATGTTTGCTTTTTACAGGGAACAGTATAGCAGAGAACAGTGGTGGCAAATTACTTCTTCAGCTGTCACAGGAAAATTCAAAGAAATCTGCCAGAGAAGGAGCAATTTGGGGGAGTTCTTCAAGAAATTTTCTAGACATTGTGATATAGCATTAAAAAAAAGTCTGAATGTATTCAACCAACAAAGTCAACAGTGTGTACTCTTAATGTAGGTACTTTTCAAGTACTTTAATGCATAAAGACATTATGTATAGTTACTGAACAGGAAAGATAATCAGCAGGAAATTCCTTTAATACAAGGTGGCCCAATACACAGGAAAACAAAAATTACCTTACCTATGTCATTTGTGTCAGTTCTTGTGTCATTCTAAATTAAAACATCCAAAACTTGATGAGTTACATAGATAGCATGGGAGAAGTTTGTATTTTCCTTCTTTTAAGACAGTCTGAGTAAAGAACTGTTCGCGTTTGTGCTAGCTTGGCACAGGAATCAGAGAGTTCAATGATGCAACTGATGTTGAGGCCCAATTTGTTAGTTACTGACAGTGTACAAAGACAAAGATGGTAGTTTAGATTGGTGGGTGAAAAAGTGCACTCATTTACTCAGTAGCTAGTAACACCTTAGGCTTTTGTGAAGCTCCTGGAAAAATCCTGAGGATGGGTCTAACCTGAGGAAAGTTAAAGGCTGTATGCAGACTGACTGGGAAGTATGTAGGAGGTTCTTTTGGGAAAAAGGTCTTTTCACAAATTAAACAGATGATCTTCTCAAGTTTACAGTACTTGCCTCTCATTTAATACTGTACTTATGTGTTAATATTAGTTAGCACGTGATAATGTAGTAGGAAGGCAGAATATTCTCTTCCCTTTTGACATGTATGTAAGTTCAAAGTTTCTTTTACCAGTTGTTACAGATAATCTCATTCATTTATCAGGTTTATGCATTTGAGAGTTATTTGTCAAAACCGATCTCACTGTACATTGTTTGGTTAAGGTTGATTGCACATGTCAGATTAGAAAGAATAGTAAATATTCTTTTTAGAAGAGTAACATTGATTGGTGGTATTTTCTCTTTTACGTAGATTTATATGACCATGTTGTCCTGTCATCTAGGTTCAATAAAGGCCTGTTCTCAATCCCCAATTTAACTAACACCACTGTACCTAACAGCTCTGAATTAATGTGATTTGTCAGTAGCAATAGGCCACAGTGATAACCAGAGCACGTTGCTACATCTTATTCTGACTGATCTATGAAACAGCATCGCCCATTTATTCTTTTGCGCAACATAATAAACAGTCGCTGGGCTTTTACTTTCATGGCAGGTATTGAACAACTGAAACCTTCACTAATTTACACAATGGTTTATCTTTTCTCCAGTTGACTTCAGGGGCAACTCAAGAAGCTGTACCATAAAAATTAATGAGTTCAAACATACTAATGTGTCACACAACAGAGCAAACAGTCCATACTTTGCCATTAATATTAGTCACAATTAGAAGGTGATTGGGGCACTTACTGTACAAAAATACATGTACTGTATTAGTGTATAAAGAGAACGGTTTGCCATACTACAGTGTCATAGATGTATTCCAGCCATTTCCAGGAAAATGCACTAGAAAAAAAGATTTTTCCCGCACACCAGAACTTATAAATGCTGATACTGTTCTGCTGGATTCCTGTTTTTTGACCACTGAGTAAAGAGCGTATGTTACGTTAATGCAGTTTCCCCTGTTCATGATGTATCATCAAATTCTGTCTGTTGTTCTCATGAATATACTTAATTATGAGCCAGCCACCTGCACCATCTCTTACTATATCTGAAAGTTTCTGTATTGGCCCTGTATTACCAGATGGTTTCATGTTCAGTGAAGACAATACTGTTGAGTGGTAACTGGGTGAAGGAGATATTTCAGGTGGCCGCAAGAGCAATTCCTCAGACCTTCAGCTTCCTTTGTGTTGCCTGAGGCTTCTCAAATATGAGCAGCATCTGGGCTGTAGGCTGTATAAATTTGTCTAGAAGTCTGCTACCTGTGCCAGCTTCTGAAGGGTGCTACAGGTGTGGAGGTACATGTCTGGTTAAATGCGTCTGTGTATCAGATCAGGAGATAATGACATCTGCTTTGTTAATGCAGAATGGACATGTGATAGGAAGGGACAATAACGACACCGTAAACCAGACGTGATCAACTCAGTAAAAGGGTTAAACACCTGTGATAGATTCAGCTGAGAGAGACAATATTTGTGACATACATCTTTTCCTCAAAGATCATTCTGATTCTGATGAATCATTCTGATTATCTACCAAAGGTAGCATCCACCAGAAATAACCACTTTATTTGCCATCTCACCATAGTAATTCTTCTAAGAGGTATTTGTTACAACCTTTTATTTCTTGTTGATTTACATATTCACGGAGGTTCCTGGGGTGAAGTTGGGATAAATTGTCACTGCCATATGTGTGAAGTGAAAAGTATATGTCTGCACTCTTTATTTTTCATTTCTCAGTTAGATGTGTGCTTCCTTCATGCAAAAGAAAGAAAACCTTAAGAACACATGCTTGTCTGTCTTTCGAAGTCTCTAGAATTAGCTTGTCATGAAATGTAAAACTAATATGTAGTTGTAAAAACCACTGCCAGCATTTTCCTCACTAGTGGCTGATGGCTAAGTAGATTTAGAAATGAAAGGGGTTATTATGAAGTGATTACTGAATAGCTAGGTATGTCATTTTAAACAAGCAACTAAAATCTCTGTTGCAGATTCAAAATGTAATCTTGTTTGTATCATTCATACTTAAAATCTGATTTTGATTGTGGAGGAGTAATCATGTAATGTAGGTAATTTGACAAAAATATATCAAATGATGTTTTTCTTTCATTCCTTATTTAAATGTATTAGAATTTAAATGACTCACCATTCAGCGTATACCCATAAAATGACAACAACATAAATATTAGATTCAACGTGCATTGGTTCAGATTTAAATTTTACTATAAAGTGAAAAGTTCTTATCAGCTCTCTCATGAAAGAAAACATTGTATAGAAACTAATACATTAAAAATACTAACAACTTTGAAAAGGTGTTATTGATGATTAAAAGGGCGTTGCTGAAGATTAGACCAATATATTTCGCGACTGTGAATGTCAGCCTGAAGACATAGGCCTCATGTGGTATGTGTATCCATGAACTGGGGAACAGGAGATCAAAAAGTTAAGGAAACTGTCTCATGCAGGATTATATCACTCATTCATGTTTCTGTGTCCAATGTTTGTAACAATACATTACTAAAAGCTTAAATCCAATGCCTCATCTGGTTTCAAACAACAGCTACACTTAATTTTTTGTAAGTGGTGAGCTGATGCCTTGGATGCCTATTAGAATATGCTTTTAATGAATCTTCTATAGTTGCCTGAACATTGTGGTTCTTTCCCAAGAATTCCAATATTTTTAGCTTGTGTTTCACCTAGAAATATCACAAAAAGAATTCTCCTAGTGATAAGCTGATATTAGTACTTATGATCCTTCCTGGAAAGAGTAGACCTCTACTATATCTCACATTTGAATTTGAGGAGAAGTGAGTGAGGATTCAAACTGTCTCATTTTAAGAACTTGGCCTGCTCATTTTACTGCTGTGAGCTGCGAGTATGTATTTTATTGTTTTCTGAGCTCTGACATTTTGGAACTAACCAGTTCTGGCCACAAAGTACAGAAAAACCTGTTGAGTGCTCTGTTCTACTGTGTTAGAAATGAAACTGAGAATAAGGATTCCACAGTTTTTGCTGATGCTTTGTAACCTTCAGCAGATAATTCATTTCTTCTGAGCTTCAGCTTCTTTTTATATAAACTAGGAAATGCTATTGTCATACCTCATACAGATATACAAAGTTTAATTACACCATACTTCTGAAGTATATGGCAAAATAAAATCAGTGGAAGCATGATCTTGCATCTGGTCCCAAGCTGAAGAAGAACGGTGTTAGCTATAATCTTAGTGACCCCAGGATAGTCTGGGAGATGCTAGCTTTTCTCTTTTGCTCAGTAGACTGCTGGCATCTCTGGCAGAAAAAACAGGCTGAGTATAAGCACATGCCATAGGCAGGAATCTGCCAATTCTCAGATGCTGGGATGTGGTTTAGTCCAGAGACACAAAACTATCTGTGGTGAGGTCGCCCTGAGATGTGTTTTCTTTATACTTAAGTTCTCCTATTGACACCTTCTCTCCATTGTGACACTGTGGATGCTGATCACGTTAGTAAAGGTCCTGGGGGAAACATGTGCAGGAAGCTTATTCCTGCCTCTCAGTGCTCTTAAGTCTGCAATAACTTGGAAGGGTGCAGAAGGCATCTCCACAGGCTGCTGCTCAAAGGTAGCATTCTGATAACTTCAGAGTGCATACGCCCTTGAGTTCATCTTCCTTCACTGGCATTTTGACTGTGGAAGACACATGAATATAATTATAAATAATAATAATAAAATTAAAAATAATATCATTAAAAAGAAGATATTTTTCCAGAATTTGCTCAAAGAAAAAATGGTATAGTTGAGTTTTCAGCATATAAATAAATATATATATAAAACTGATTATTCCTTCCTCTTTTGGATTGACTATCATTTCAGTTTTGCTGTCTCATAGTTCTTTCTCTTGTTAGCACTGAAGCTCTGCAGGGCTTGCATCCCAACATTTTTTAAAGTGTCAGGGAGTACATTTAGACGACTGATAGAAATGCTGCTTTTCTGTGGGAGGCATCTATTTTTGCAGAAGGAGGGACTTGTTCTTTTGGAAATGCTATTAGCAAGTAACAGTGAAAGATCGGTAAGAATTTTAAATACCGTCACTTGAAATCTTTCCAGGTGATGCTGGGTATCTTCTGTGGTCATTTACTTTTATCTAAATAGTCTTAGTAACTATTGCTATCAATTTCCATGGCTGCTCCATGAAATGAAGTACAGATATCCCAGATGAAACCAGTGTTTCAAGTTTTTTACAATTTTAGTGTTGTTATTTGCTGCTTTTAATATTTTTGCTTGCTGCCACAACACGCTGTGTTCTGAGATATGTAAGATGACCAACCTCTAATGTGCATCTCTACTCCAAGGGTTGTTTCTGGATCTTTGACAGCTTTGTGCATACTGGTAGCTTAGTCATTGGTTTCACTTTAAAATGATCGGACTCAGCAGGACAACGACATCAGCAATATCATATTAGGATTTTGATTTTGCTCATTTTATTAGTCATTTTTCCCTTTGTTTCTTTGCTTGCCTTCTCTTTGTTTGATTGCTTTCTTTTATAACCCAAATAATGGACAGGATGAAAAATCATGAGGGTAAAGTGCCTCTTTTCTTCCTCTAGTCCTAACTACAAAGCAGGTCTTTATATTAACAAATTTCACTGCTCCTTTGTATAGATTGGATATCAAATCAAATAAGGACAAGCCAAAGAAGTAAAATATTTTATCTACTTTTTTGTTTGGTGTTGACTATAGATGTACAAATCTTAAGATTCGTTTTCTAAAAACAAAACATTGTTACTTTGATAGCAGCTGGCTCACGAGGCATATATATGTTCCCCAATACATGAAATGATATTTCACCCCTACAGATGAAATGGTATTTCATTACCTCGTGATCTGTGCCCCTGAGGCATAACATAACATCTAGACTACTGAGGAGCAGCAGAGTATCTGTTTATCTGGAGAACTGTTGAGTGAGTATAGGAGGCTGGCTTTATAACCTCTGCAGGTAGGGGTTTACCATGTAAGGAGAAAAAAAAAGTAAGAGTTGTAGTCTCCATTGTTAAAAATGTTTACGTGTTTCATGTTGTAGTTTCTGTGCAGGGAAAAGTGAACTTCCCATGTCTTCTCCTCAGCCGTTCCGTTTTGTTCTTCCCTGGAAGGTACTTCTGATTCAGTAAAGTGCACTGACAACCTGATCACTTTTATCACTGCTGGTGAACTCTTAAAGCATGTTTTCAAAGAAGTAGCCTTTCTTGAAACAAAGCACATGTCTTAAATTGTCTGCTGAATCAGATATGGCCCTGATTTACTGTGTGCAATCAAGTCTAAAGTTTGCATGTGCTTATGGTCTCCATCACCGTAGTATGCAAGTTCCTTGCAGGTGTTCATGAAAGTATATGCAACACCCTCTTATACTGATGCTAGAGTACTATGACTCCCACTTTACTCAGAGGCAATTGATTTGAGATGTTAAGTAATTTGAACAAGACTGCTTAGGCAATCTGTGACAAAGTGTGCACATTTAATTACCATCAGTTAAATTTTATGTTTAAAAGAACTGTAGTGGATAATATCTTAAATCTCAGATGATTCTGGTTTCATCTTAAATTTTTACATTTTCTTGTTCTGTTCATCCTTTGCTTCCTGTGGAAGGACAATAGAGTCCAATCTGGAATTTAAATCAAAAGAATTGTGATTACAGAGCTAAACCACACTAATAGTTTGCCTAGGCAAGAAGTAAATCCTTCCTTCCTACTGTTCAAATGTCTTTCAAATGGTACCTAACACATACCAGATGTCTGCAGCTACTGGCGTATCATGGAGCAGCCGAAAATCACCATGCCGTTCCTTTCTTCATCTCTTATTTCAGTAGGTCTGTGCAGTCTGTGGTGAAAAGACAAAACTTCCAGTCTGAGTTTTCATTCTAAACCCAAGTTTTGATGATCAATGACAGGATGCTAAAAATACACCTAAATGTCTCTGTGATTCTGAAATTGAGTTTCTGAAAAGCATTGTACTTGTGGTAAGAGGTAAAGTGTGAAGTTCCAGAGAAATGAGCTGTGAATTGCAGCTGCAGTGGAAATTGATCCTGTCTGTCAGTCTCTGCTCCATATTCTCCGGAAAACAGAGCAGAGCAGAGAAGGAGCCAAGATCACCGATTAAATAGGATGCTAAAGTGCCAGGGGCTAGAACCGGGCTTGCTGGTCCCTCAGGTCAGAGCTGCAACTGTCAGACTTCACTGCTTGATACCCTGCTGAAGCTGGCAGAAGGAGAGCAGCATGAACCCGCAGGGGAATTAGTAAGAACTACCTGGCTAAGCTTCAGGCATGACAGGCAGCGCGCACCTTTGGGAGAAAAACTTCTTCTCTTATGAATTGGTAGGCCTGGTTTTCCCCATTCGCCTCATGATTTGTACCAGTGAGGCATAAGAAAACAGGTGGAATACTGAGGAACAACAGAGGCTCAGTTCATCTAGAGCACTGCGGAGTGAGTGGAGAGGTCTGGCTGTATAACCTCTCTGCAGGTGGGCCTTCACCAAATAAGCAAAAAACAAAGCTGTTGTGGTATGAGGTGTGTATGTTGCATATAATATAATCATTACAGCATCTTAATTTCCTTATTCATCTTCTACTCTGAAAAATACAATTTCAGTTGCGATTAGCACTATGAAATAACACTTCTCTATGTAGCTGTCACTTACCTAATGCAAGGTAACAACAGCAGACCATTGCTAGGATGGTGACCTTCAAGTACTGTGGGAATAGCTAGTGCGAGTCTCATGAGCACAACAGCAGCATCTCTATAGAATTCTTACTTTTTCACTTAAAGTTGGGAGCTTAGGATGGGAAAGTGATAAAAAGATCATGTAGAAAATAAAATCAGCTAAATTAAGTCATCATGCTGTGGTAATTAATTCAGCTTTCCCTTTTAAACCATAGTCATTAGCTGTCATTCTTTTTGTGTTGCTTAACAGTTTTCTTCCCTGAGTATCCTGTGTCCTTCATGATGAAGAGCATATGCTTTCCAGTGTATTGAAAGCAATATACTGTGCTCTCAGAACCATATCACATTAAATATTTCCTCTGGGGTATAGAACGATACCTCCAGAGAAGCTTAGTGCTAACTTGATCAAATGGAAACTTCTTTTTCTGTCTTTTGTTGCAATAACTGCTATTTTTCATGGCTGTTTTGAGCCACATGTTTTTTTAATCCAAAAATTCTGTTGTTACCTTATCCTTTTTTTCTGGTTAAAAGGAGACACATTTTCATCTCTTTCCTGCTTACTGTATGAATTAACTGAATTTAACAAAAAAATTCTCATGTACTTGAAACATATAGGTCTGTTATGACTGAGAACTCAACTATATAGAGCAGATGGGAAGTGATATCCTCAGGTCTGTAATGAAGTCATGTCTGATAAATGAAAGAAGTGTGTTATTAGAAAGAAAAATAGAGCAAATAAAGTAGTGGTACTTCAGGAATTAGGTTTATTTGATGACAGAGAAATAATAAAGAATCATCTATGCCAGTAACCATGTCTATTTAGAGAATTTTAAAGTAAGGTTGAGGGCACAAAGTGGGTAAATTCTTTAGAGTATACAGGCCTGTATCTTCAGAGGCTCTTTCATGGACAAACCTCTTTGGAATATTCAACCTCACTTTCTCAGTGTACATCCCCCATAAACAAGTGGTTATCCCATCTAATGCATCATGTAAGCTCTTGCTTTATTTTTCTTTATATGCCTTTCTCTGCTGTGTCCCAGGATTTTTTATATCCTACCTCTGTCTTTCTTTTCACTAAGTGCTGTCGTTGATTGGTTGACACACTACACTTACCCCACGAAGGGGTCATTAGGGCCCTATCAGTTGCATAATCCCTGAATAAATGGTAAGAAAACCAGATATGAGCTGAGTAGCTGACTGATACTGTAGATTACAGAATCAAGTCAGGAAGCAAAGCAACCAGGGTATTTGCCTTGTCTGATGAGCTTTATCCTGTGAATATCAATAAAAGCTGTTTTGTCTCCATCTTTTACAATCTAATCTCTTTTTTCCCTTGTCTGTTTTGTTAGAAGTGAAAATGTATCTGTCATTCTCATAGCAATGACTTCAAGATTTAACTAGAGGGCTAACTTGTACTTTTTATTAAGGTAATGTGACATAAGAAAATCTTCCTCCAGGGCAGATATCTGGGATAGGTTTTGATCCTTTTTTTTTTTGTACAGCCACTCAATTTCAGTTTGAAAATGCTACAAATTAGTTTTATATCTCTAATAAAATGATTTCTCAGCTCCCCTGTGAATTTTCTGATGTGCCTACTATGGAACTAAGCAAGCTGTTCCATGTTCTTGCAGCTAGGAACTTTGTTCAACTACTTAATGTTGTATGTCAGGGTCACCTCAATTTTGTTGATTTTCTAGTCCTATTTAGCCCATTCAGATAGCATTACAGTTACACAATACCTATCAACTGTCCTTTGCTATTCATAGTCTCACCTAAATGAAGAAATGCTTAGAAGCTGGTATGAAACAAAAAAAAAAGGTGAAAATTCCTTTTTCATGAAATTTATGTCTGAATTATGTAGAAGTAAATGCTTAAGGAAGACCTGGAACTCTTAGGACTTGCCAGTCTTTGAGGTTTGTTTCTCATTAATCTTAACTGTTGTAGCAATAGAAAATATCCCAATCACCATGATTCTTAGCTGCGATATTTGAGTGTGGAAGCAGGTAAATGGGTCTACACTGATTTATCTTTGGTGAGGACTTTTTTACCAGTCAGTCTAGTCACTAGAAAGGAGACCAGGATTTGATCTGTTAATGAATTTGTTTTGCTTTGCCATTTTGTCACCAATTGGCAAATATTCTATATTGCTGATCAACACTGTTGGGTAGTAGCAATTAATTAAAAAAAAAAAAGAACCTGGAGGATTAGAAAGGGGAAAAAAATATCCTGCTTTGTAGACATTAGAGAGAACAAGTAATTTCTTAACACCTTTTCTTCAAGGAGTTAAGATGAATAACATCTTTGAACAAATATTTCAAGCATACAGGGATTTTATTAAAAAGTAAAAAGATGAAATCCTGTGTAAATTGTTTAGAACATTCCTAGTGAAGACATGTTGATTAATAAACATAAAAGAGGGAAGATGCATATTAATTTGTTTACGTATAAGAGGCTTCTAGCTCATTAAAAGTCTTCTAAGCATTTAACTAGTGAAGCAGTGGATAAAACCAGACATTGTCTTTAATCTTGTTGAGGGCTCCAATATTAAAGAAACCGAGATTATTGCTAAATATATGTAATAGCTCTATTAATGACAGTATTTTGAAATTGTGGGGTGTGTGTCAACTCGGTGGTTTTGCTGTAATACAGTGGAAATTTGGGTTCACTTTTCTATCTTAATTGCTGGGACCAGTAGGAAAATTTAACTTCATCAACCAAAGTCTTTGGTTCTTGTATATAGAGCCGTAAGTTCTTGGGTATGATTTTATTAGATGTGATTTATGGCTGGTTATGAACTGGGAGATCTCTAGGAAAGCACAAATGCAGTAGGGTATCGGCTGATGTGCCTCCTGTCTGTTTCTTTTGATTCTTTGCTAAACCACTACTACAAAATGAGGTACTTGCACTGTTTATTTTAAATGCGGTAAAGAAAAAAAAAAAGAAAGAAGCTATGAACAACTAATGTTTACGGGAAAAGAACCCTATGGACTATTTTAAAGGAATTGGAATATTAACTTTATGTCCTGGCCAAATAGAGATTGAGTAACTGCATTCAGTCTAACTTAAAACCAAATGAATAAGAAATAGATGAAGAACCATCTGACACTTTTTCTTTGTATAAACAGTCCTGGGAGAAAATCACCATGTATTTGCAATTTTTCCCTAAAATTACCTTTTCTTTTTAGGTACTTGTTTTGTGAAGTTTTTTGCTCTAAAAGTGTTAACACAAATTAAGTTCTAAAAAAAATATTTATTTTTTGCAAACAACAAATAGGTAAAAATGTAAACGTCATTTAAACTGTATCGTGCACTTCAAGTTTAAGCATACAAACTTTCTGGTATTTTGTTTGCTCTTAATTTTTCATCAAAGACACTTCTCTCTCCTTTTCACACTGTTTTTTCCTGATTTTTCAGAAACCTATACTTTTATTGTCATTTGCACTATAAGAGATAAAGCAACGAGTTTCTGTTTCTGCTTATATGTCATATTTATAAACTGTGTAACTTCTTGTTTCTGATGTTACTTACTAGTATAATATGAATAAATAATCATACCAGAATTATGTTGGTAATTTTGCAGATCCGATGCGTGGGCCACGAAAACTAGAGGTTGTGGAGATCAAGTCTAGACAAATCACTATTTGCTGGGAGCCATTTGGATATAATGTCACGCGTTGCCATCGATACAACCTCACAGTCCATTACCGTTACCAGGCTGGAGGACAAGAGCAAGTGAGAGAAGAAGTAAGCTGGGATACAGAAAGTTCACATCCCCAGCACACAATTACTAATCTATCACCATACACAAATGTCAGCATCAAATTAGTACTAATGAATCCCGAAGGACGAAAAGAAAGCCAAGAACTTGTAGTACAAACTGATGAAGATGGTGAGTTTTTGTATTTACATGTACGTATACATTGTACATGCATACTACCTGATAGTCAATACACTTTTCTAAATAAGTGCATGTTCTACTTTCACTAAAATCTGTAACAGATTTTCCACCAACTTCACCAATTTTAAGGCAGTAAAGGGTCTGTTAAAAATGTTATAATGATCTTTTACATAACCTATAACGTCACACATCATCTAATCATTTCTTCATTAAACTCATAACTTGTGCTTGAACTATGTTCTGCTTCTTAAAAGTTCCAGTATCAGCTTGAAGAAATTTCACGTGACTGTCCGCAGTATCCTTCTGAAGCTTTTCTATTGAGTGATATTCTCAACATTAAATATTTGTTTCTCTAGTTTTGGCTTTCCAACCACTGGACACTGTTAGTTGCTTATTCAAACAATATATTCCATACACAAACATTGAAATATATAGATATTCCCTTTCTTTTAGTAATTTTCAGCTAATGTGGGGGTTTCAGATCTCATTTTTTTATTTTGAGCATGTAATTTGTGAGTCTCTTTTTTTGAAGGATGGACAGCAGAATTGGCTACTGTGTCTCCGTAATGCTCTAACAATAGTGCATGAAAAGGTTATGCCATCCTCCCAAGTCCTCTATATTATTGTGATTATACATGTAGAGAGTTTAATGGAGCTCTGTTAGCTACGATACCAAAATGGGACTTTCTTTGTTGAATTGGTCATGCACCAGGAATCAGTTTCATCTTTCCAGAACACTCTGTGCTGAGGTGTAGCCCCTTAGTGCCCTCTACAAGTGTGCCTTAGTTTTTTTGACCTTGCTTTTAGGCATTTTAAAATGAATACTGTTCAAAGAAACCATATCAAATGACTGGCATTGCTTTATATAACAGATCTGTCCTCCTCTCATTTTTATCATCTGCAGTCTGAACAGGAATGGCTTTGTATTTTCATCCCGATCAATGATAGATTTACTGCAAACATGTTGGAAAGATTTCTAGAAAAAACTTCAGCAATTATGAGTTCTGCTTATAATAAATACTTGAAGTCTGTCATTTAAACCTATTAAATAATTGAATATATGCTGTATTTGGTTTGTGTAGTACTAATTTCTAATCAAAATATATGAGGGAAGAAATTAAACAATTTAGGAATATATAGTCACTAATGCAACAGATTTGACAAAGCATAGCTAACAAAAACATTGTTTAATTAGAATTAATTTTGCTGTCATCTTCTTATTTTGATTCATTTCAATTATAGGATGACAAAGCTAAAGACCTTGTTGTTACCTGGGCTGTTTATGTATTTTCTCTAAAATTTTTTGTAATATTTTCTTATTCCTGGTCCTCTGGAACTTTATATTATTCCAAGATCTATTCTAAAAACAGCCTAAGTGGTTCAGAGAATACCTTGGACAAAAATTATAGCTTTGTATTAAACCATACACTTTCAATAAGGTACATAAATCTGGATGTATCACAACAGAGTATACTGACCAAACAATCATCATAATTTTTTGAATCACACAGTCATGTAGGTTGCAAAGGACCTCCAGAGCTCATTTAGTCCAACCTTTTGCTCAGAACAGATCGAGTGAGAGCAGATTGCTCAAGGTTCTGTGCAGTTGAGTTTTGAATACCTCCAAAGATGGATAGCGTACAACCTCTCTCGGTATCTTCTGCCAGTGTTTGACCTCCCTCATGGCATAACTGCTCAGTTTATGGCCTTCAGATAATTTTAGAGAGTTACCACAGTGTTTTGCTATACTTCCAACTTATTTACACTATATTTAATTCCTCTCCCTTTACACATAAATCATTAACCCAATGATTCCAAATGAGTTTTGCCAGTTCTCCCCTACTTGGAAACAAAGTTTAGTGCCCAGACTTAAGGTTGTCCTAAAGGTGTAATATTACTGGTCCATACAAGACTGGTAAGCCAGTTCAGAAACCATCACCTGTGTCCTTGGAGCTTCCCCATGGTAAAGCAATGGACTCTGTGGAGAGCTATGGATAGGTCATTATGAAAGTCTCAAACCACGTGAACTTCCAGACCAACAGCATGGAGCAGTAGGAGGAGGATAGTGCTCTACCAGACCTAGCAATGGGAAGGAGTCACCAGATGTCTTGCTTGAAGATCTTTCTATTCTTTAACCATTCTGGTAAACCTCAGTAAGGAGTCTGAGAAGTTATTTCAACTACTGCAGCAAGTAGTTTCCACCTTCTTTATCTAGCATGTGGAAAATACTAAGTGTATCTTCTTACTGGATTTTCACATGCAGTTTGTAAAAAAGTGCTGACCCATCAATAACTGTTGCCTCACAACAGTCCTGTGTGCATTTTTCAGGATTTTCTTTTCACATTCCATTGCAAGTGTTGTTACAAAACTGAAATTGCAGATACATGTCCATGTGCTGTTAACACACTTCTTTCTCTGAAAACTGCGTTGAGGTTGGCTTGGGGATAAGGTAGTTGTTGCAGAACAAACAGAAAACAGAAGTAGGTACCTGAGAGTGGTTGACACACCTTTTCTCTGAAACTTCTGACATTCCTGACTCTTCAGAAGTCATTCTCATAAATTAAGAGACTTTAAGAAAAATGAGTAATGGCATATTTTCAGTGTGGCTGCTTCGTATTTTCCGTATGCTCACCCTGTTGTAGGTCTTCAGGCCTAATGTCAGCGAGCATCATTGTTCTATGCAACATCTCTTCAAGCTAACCTTTCTAGTTCAGTTTGTTGAAACTATACCTTGTTATTTCAATGCTTGCCCATTTTCATATATGAATGTTTAATATGTTTTTCACTATGGGACAGTAACACTATTGATAAGTAGGTGTCACAAGTAGGTTTTATTTACAAGAATTTATTTTTAAGATATTGCCTAATTCCTGATAAAAAGCTGATTTGTCCTTTATTTTCATCAATAGTGTTTTATGGGAAAAGTGTGATGCTCACAAATTCTTTCTTACACCGAAGGTGACATGTATGTTTCCTTAATGGCACTATCTCATTAAATAAACCATTCCTGAGCTACCCTGGCCTTTGCTTCAGTCTTGGGGAAATAATAGTGGGATGGGTTTTGTGCCTCAGCAGCACAAATATTAAGCGAGTGTCTCCTTCTGAGATGTTTCTCAAAATAACATTTTTCCCTTTTTTTATCCATTAGTCCCGAGTGCTGTGCCACTTGAATCCATTCAAGGGAGCACCTTTGAAGAGAAGATTTTTCTTCAATGGAGAGAACCAGCGCAAACATATGGTGTGATTACTTTGTATGAGGTACCTAGCATTTTGCCATGTTTTAATTTTTATGTATAGTTTTGATTTTCAAAAGCACATAATTAGCAAGAAAATGAAATTTTTTTTCTATTTTATGTAAAATGAATCTTCTTTTTGAAGATAGTAGCACTTGCAAAGTAACGAAGTCAAATATATAATGTAGGATTGAATTATGCAGGACCCAAAATGTCGCTGTGTTACCAGCTTTAAAAACACTGCTATTTTTGGAACTATGTGATGTAGCATTCTGTCTAGTAATGTGGATCAAATATTTAAAAGATTGAAAGACAGATCTTAATGATTTTTTTTTAAAAATAGGAGACATAACAGTGGTGGCAGTCAACATCACATTTAGATAAGACTCATTACAGGAAGCCTATTGTAGTAGAAACAAGCAGGCATAATTAAAAAAACTAGCATTTTTTAAATGCAAATTCAACAAAATTGTATGTTGTTAGATGTCTAAAAATCACTGCTTTTCGTCATGTGGAACCTCTGCCTGAATACCTTTTAGAAAAATTGACAAAAGACTGCACAGATTAAGCTGTCAGACAGTAATCACTGTTAAGCTTCTTACCTGACCTTACTACAAAATTGGTATTGAAATTCTTTGTTTAAAAAAAAACGCCTAAACGAGATACGGTGTAAAAGAAAAGTTAAATTGTATGGTAACCTATTGATACTGTTTTGAAAACTATTTTATTGTAAGAGGATAAAATGTTATGAAAATGTATGAAGTGATTTTTTATAAAGCTAACTACTTTCCAACTAGTTCAACAGTTGCATATCTTCAGGGATCAGAATGTTTTAGTTAATGTTAATGTTTTTATTGATGTTAGGCTTTATGTACATAGGAACGCACAGTGGTGAATCATCTTTCTACTTACAAACACGCATGCATGTCTAATTACATTTCTGAGGAGTATATGCACTGTTGTCATGGTTTAACCCCAGCCAGCAACTAGGACCACGCAGCTGCTCACTCACTCCCCCCAGCTGGGATGAGGGAGAGAATCAGAAGAGTAAAAGTGAGGAAAAACTCACGGGTTGAGATAAAGACAGTTTAATAAGCAAAGCAAAAGCCGTGCACACAAGCAAAGTAAAACAAGGAATTCATTCACTGCTTCCCATCGGCAGGCAGGTGTTCAGCCATCTCCAGAAAAGCAGGGCTCCATGATGCGTAACGGTTACTTGAGAAGACAAATGCCATAACTCTGAACGTCCCCTACTTCCTTCTTCTTCCCCCAGCTTTATATACTGATCATGACGTCAAGTGGTATGGAGTATCCTTTTGGCCAGTTGGGGTCAGCTGTCCCAGCTATGTCTCCTCCCAACTTTTTGTGCACCCCCAGCCTACTCGCTGGCAGGACGGTATGAGGAGCAGAAAAGGCCTTGACTGCTTAGCAACAACCAAAAACATCAGTGTTTTACCAACACTATTTTCATCGCAAATCCAAGACATAGCACTATACCAACTGCTAGTAAGAAAGTCAACTCTATCCCAGCAGAAACCATGGTGACTGTATACATGCAGTTCACTCTTAAATGCATATACATACATAACTCCATCAGCTGTAATGGGAGTTGTGCAGATGTATTCAAAGATGGAAAAGAATAGCTTGGCCAGACTTTGTAAGGTAGTCAGGACTGTGCGAGTCTCTGAACATCAAAAGAACCTAATGTTCCAACAGTGAAGAGAATATTGAAAAGAAAATAAAATACTGATATCTCCTTATACTGTTTGTTTAATATACCACAAAGCAGAGATGGAGGGAGCAAGGCAATCAGTTAAATCAGAAACTTGATTTAATTAGTTTTTTAAGTAAAAGATACCGACAGACTGATGCAATCAAACCATCCCTCGTTTTAAAGATGCCAACTCAGTCCAGTCAGGTGGCTGAACATGAACAGACACATAGTTGCTGAAAGCATGTTTGTCAATACTTTTTCTGCCCTGATGTTTGCTCATAAGCCTAAAATGTATCACAAAGTTTTTATAAATATGACTTGTAAAATACCTGGAGGCCAGCAAATATACACAGTGAATCACAGGGACATTCTTCCTGTTTTAAATGTATACTTCAGGTGAAACATGAAAGTATAATTCAGGTATATTTTAGCTAACTGAAGTAGGTCATGGGGTAAGATCCAGACAAGTTAGATGAAATTTAGGTACCTGTGTTTTATAGGTTGATTTAGACTGTCCGTGATGTCTCAGTAGGCACCTCCCTGGCTGATCATTGTGCTGTCAAGGTAATGCATCCAGCACAGCTCCAAATTGCCCAAGCTTGAGAAGTGAGATGTCTAGCTCCTGCCTATGCCTTGTTGCAAGCCAAAGCTAAGACAGCGAGGTGTCTAAGCCTTGGCTGTGTGTACATCAACAATTCTGATCTAAAAAGCATAGCCATTAAAGCTGCTCCTATACAAAGATATGCCATATTTGGTATGTTCATGAAACCTATGGTGCTCATAGCATTCACCTTTCAGAGAATGGCCTAGCAGATGAGCACTACTAACCTGGTAAGGGGGAGGCCTGGGTAGGGGACGTTTCAGCCTGAGGGATTCCCCAATTCATGATAATCTGCCTGCAGGGGAGTGACTCAGGCGCAGAGCCGCAATAAGGGCTGAATGCTTCTTCCATTCACCAGTTACCCACCACTGGGCTGTACACAACCAGGAGTGAAAGAATGGTAGTGCTGAAATGAAAGCGTGTGTGAGTGCTGGGTACTTTTTAGTCTAGAGTTCAAGATACACAGCTTGGATGAGGCAAAACTGCAAGTGTGTAACTCTGAGTCAGATCTAGGAGCAAGGTTGCTCTTTCCAGAGCAAGTGCTTCAGCTGATAGACATTTTTTTACAGGGGCAGCCTGAAGGCTACAGCAGCAGATGCCTTCTTTCAGCAGGAGGTCCCAGGGTCTTGATCCCAGCAGATAGATAAACTTAACGTTCAGTCCTGAGTCTGCATACCTGCACCCAGAGGGAAAGCTCATTCTCGCCTCGTGTCTAGCATTTCTTTCTCTGAGTACCTAACTTTCTATGTTGTTGAAAGTCTTGTAACTTAGTCTGTTTTCTGGGGCCAGGCATTTGTTTTTAGTGCCTGAAGGAGACAGTCTTTTGATATATGTGCTGGGAAAAAACTGTGTTGAAGTATCAAGAATTAAAGCATCAAGTATTGCTATTGTGAAATTAAGTGGAAATCCAGTTATTTTACCAATATTTAAAGAAAAAAGCCTTTACATGCAGAAATGACATAATGACAAATTATACCATTTTACTCCTCTGTCACCAGTACAGGTCCACAGTTGTAGGAATAAAGAGATTAGTCCTTTGGGCAAGGTTTAATCTAAGTTTGATAAAAATAGTCAACATCCAGTGAGAAAATGACCCTCATGCCCTTTTTTTGTCATTCACTGCAAAGCTGAACTGGCATTAGCAATGGTGGACATAAGAAATCAGTTTAAAAAAAAATAATGGTAGGAGTGAAATACAGAAACAGTGCAAGTTCATTTTAACCAGGCAAAACACTTCTTTTTTCCATGTGTTCCGCATGATCCATGGAAGAACTTATTTCATTACAGAACATCAACCGCTTAGCTTCTGATAACTAAACATTGCAAAAAAGTGTTAAGACTCTAACATAGGCCGCTGAGTCTCCAATAGCCTGGTATTATTTTGAATAAGACTTAAGTCAGATTTTGGAAAATCCAGTTACCAATCATAGAAATATAGAAAACAGAGTTAAAAGGAGCTGCAAGAGGTCATTTAGTTCACGTATCTGTGGCAAAACAGGATCAGCCATGTATAAAATATAGTTACAACGTAGTTGTCTAACCTGTCTTTTAAAATAAAAAAAAAAAAGTTATGACCCACTCTCCCACAAGCAGACATAACAACACTTACCATCAGGAAGGGAGGTTCTTTTGGGCAATGTGTAACCTTAATTTCTTTACTGAAAAAATTTCAGGTATTTGGTAGTGTAATCTTCTTCTGTCTTCTGTTATAATCAGAGGAGAGTTAGTTCAGTGGTTTTTAAGGCACTTTCAGTTCAATTTATGGATGAGGAGTTGTAGAGGATCTGCCTGTATCTACTGCAATAACATCGGTGTTTATCTAGGTGGTATCAAAGTTTTTATTACTAATTTTCAGCACTTTATTGATGTTATATTAGATGGGTCATACAAAAATCAACTTTCATTAAGTCAGAGGTTTTAGGAAATTGCAAGTGTTTAAAGTAATGTCTAATGCCAACACTTAGATGTTTCTATGTATTGTTTTATATGCCTTCTTAATTATAATTATATGGAATAAATATAGCAAAAAGAATGTCAGTTATCACTTTATATAATGTGTTGGAATTATTCGCATACAAATGAAACTTTAAAAGTAAAAAGGAGGGATGAATCATTTTGACTTTTCAAATTTTTTAATGGATTTCTTATTTTAAAATTCTCATTACAGTGCATGGAAATTAGTAATTAATAGAAGAAATCTGGATCAAGTTTTACTGTGAACTTATATTAACATTTCTAATGAAAACTAAAAATACTGTTTGAATCAAAGAAGAAACTGAGGATACAATATATAGTCTGCATATATTACTTAACATTTTATCTCTCCTTTCCTCCAAATGAGAATCTGACCTAGGTACAATATAATAACCTGAAAATTTCCAAATTAGCAATTACAATAGCTAAGCTTCAGACTAAAATACAAGCTTTACCCACTTCCTGAAAAATTTGCCTTAAGCTGCCCTTATCATCTTTTATGGATAATCTTATTCAGAGCAAAGTGTAATTTTAGTGAAGTCAGCTGGAACTAGGGGCTACACCTTCGATTATTTGCTTGTCCGTTTTTACCTGGTGGTTTTGGTTTTGTTATTGTTGCTGATCAAAACCAACAGTACGATGAACTAAAAAAATGACACTGGTAAAGCCAGCATCTTGAAAGAATTAATGTAAGCCTGAACCCGTCTTTTAGAGTTGTAATCTATCTGCCTCTAAGTCTCTGTATCTATAAAAGTAATAACTCATACCAGTTATGGCTGAGTTTCTGTGTCCCTTCGTGGGATTCGGGATTTGAAGAGTATATGAGAGTAAGATAGCTTATCATAAAATGTCTGACAGCGCATACATCAGAAGGGTTTACTGGATAAAGATGCAATCTCTGTCCATCTGCTCAAGGCAGTTTATAACTTTCTTATTCTTTTGCAGATCACCTACAAAGCAGTCAGTTCCTTTGACCCAGAAATAGATTTATCCAATCAAAGTGGACGAGTCTCAAAGCTAGGAAATGAGACGCACTATCTCTTTTTTGGACTGTATCCTGGCACTACCTACTCTTTTACCATAAGAGCCAGCACAGCTAAAGGCTTTGGACCTCCAATCACAAATCAGTTCACCACTAAAATATCAGGTACTTGATTAAAGAATATTGTTGTTTGCTTATGAGAATGGCATGGGTAATTCTTTTCTTGTTTACTTCTTCTTTAAGATTTAACAAGCAGTAAACTGAAAAAGTGAAATATATGTTTATCCCTGAAGATGTCAAAGTGACGTACATTAACATATCTGAAAAACTTCCAAGTGCTTAAATACCAGCTCGTACTTTGAAATTCCTATTCACAACTGTAACGTATCACCCAAGAAGCCCTATGAATTATGTGCCTGCAGTCAGTGCCAGCTGCTATTGCAACATTTAGCATAGGGCTTTTTTGGACATGAGGATGAGGGTTCCGTTCAGAGCTTAGTCATCCTTGACATGATTCTAAATTAGTACAGTAACGGTGCTGGAAAATCTCTTTAATGAGCCGTGAACAATTGAGAGTAGAGCAGAAATACTATATGTCTAGCACTCGCTTAGGAAGTGTAACTAACTGCCAGCCCGCGTATGTTCCTAGCAGGCGTGTGGACTGAAGTGGATATGAAACTGTATTAGACAAGAACATCAGGACTAGTGGTTTTCAGATAGCAGCAGCATGACTCTGTCACTTCTGCAGATCCATGAACAGTATTTTAAAGCCCTCCCAGAGGCAGAGGAACACTTCATTTCTCTAGCTGATGGGGTGCAATACTATTACATACTCAAAAATGCATATGTAATTGATGACAAAATGTTTTGCAAAGTTACAGTTGAAATCCCTTTACTCTTCACTTCTCTACAATCTTCTTGGGAATTGGACTATGGCCCCTTGATAATATTTACAGAAAATTACCTTAGCTATTTATGGTCAACTTTGCTTTTCCAAAAGGATAAAGGAAGGCGTTTGGGTACAAAATATTCTTTCTCTTTTACTCTCATTCTTTGTACTTTTCCCTGTCGCTCGTTTTCTGTCCTCACTGGAATGAAAAAAACCCATAAGTGTTAATCAGAAATAGAGCAATTTCTTTTTTCTTTTTATAGGAAAAGGCAGTTAATGCAAGGTGGAAATTATTGCCAATACAAGTGTTTGTAGAGAAAAAAAAAAGTTGTTAATTTTCAAGTTAGAAAATTAGTCTTTATAGAAAGTCTAAACATAATTAACACTGTTCAGTAATGATGAGGTTCATTTTCCATCCCGTTTCCTATACTGAGCAGAAACTTTCTCTGTCAGAAATTAACTTCTGACATAGCAAGACTTGATTTATATAAGTTAGGATGGCAGAATCAGCCCTTATTAGAATGAGGCAGGAAAGAGGCTATTGAGAGTGGAAGAGAGTCTGGGCATTTGGGAATAGGGCTGGATCCTAAATTGTTGTTCTTTTCTAAAGTAGGTATGTCACCAACTACCAACTAGAACTCATTGAACAGATACTGCAGGTGGGAATGAGACTAACCTCCAAGCTACCATGTGGGAAGGGTCTGCAAGCTGTCTTGGCTGCAGCCCACTCTCTCATTACTTCATGTTAGTTACTGCACTAACAGGGAACGTTTATGACTTGTCTTTGGGTAGTTAAAGCCAATCTCTGGATGAATTTAAAATAGAAGCAAAATGCATACACTTCTTAGTATCAGTGAAAAATCACAACTGAAATTTTAGCTTTTGAATATGGTACCCTCTTTGCAGTGCTATTGGCTTGTCATCTCGTTGTCTCACTGTAAGGCTTTGAGGCTCTTGATGTGGCCACTGCTCTCCGTTTTGGAGAGATGTGAAATGAAAATGCTGAACATTTATGGATAAAAGGTTTCACTATTTTTTAGAACAGATGAGGTGGCAACAGTGCATTCTGACCAATTTCTGAATTGAGTCATTGCATTTTAATTTGTCTGACTCTAGACTGCATTTTCATTTGAATAAAATACTCTTAATTTCCTTTCTTAAGTGTTTGAGTAGTGATATTCTGTACTGTAAATAGTTGCCGTGTTTTATTCTACAGTTGTGTGATTGGCACTGATGGGTGAAGTGACCTGTATGTAAATATGTATTACCAAAAGCAGAGCTTGTAACAGGGCATGCTATCAAAATTGATGGGCACTCTATAAGAAGACTGTTTTCTGTTGCATATAACTTGGTGAAAAGTCAGCTGTGTGGGCTGAAATTTTGAATGCTGCCTTTCATCCTAAGAAGAATTTCGTCCATTTCAGGAACATGGCTAACATCATGAAAAATTCTGGTGACCGATACATTACTGAAGTGCTTTCAAACAGGGATTTAAATATTTAGCAAGAAGAGAGACATTGCTCTGATTCCTCTCTCTGAAAATCTGTCCAGATTTGGGCAATTTGTAAATGTTGTGGTTTGCACGCAAATGGTGGAAACTTGACACAACTGAGCAGTGAATGTCACCACAGATGACATCCTCACTAAACAGATTTAAGTTCTCCAAGCTTTTAGAGCCTTGCCTGCATGTTCGTCAACTCAGTGTGGCCCAACACAGAGTCTGTAGGGATCTTACCTTTTAGTGCATCTGAGCTTTCTGCTGCTGAAGACCAGGGTGCGCAGTTGCAAAAACTGTGAACAGGAAGAATAGCTCCTGTTTTCTCTGTGTATTCATAAGCTCCTTTCCTTACATGTGGGCAGTGTGGAGGAGGAAGTCCTAACCTAGACAGGAGAAAAGTGTAAGAATAGATAATGTCCAAATATCTGGAGAAGAGAAAAAGGAGCCAGGACTAAAAGGTGGGACTGAGAGAACCGCAACTCATATCCTGGTCAGGAAGACAGTTTTGGTGGAGGGAGACTAAGATTAGTAAAGAGTGCAAGTAGGGACCTAGGAGTCATAAGTTAGGAAGATTACAAGACTTGTTAAGATGTGGGCAGGAGACCAAGGGCAAGAAATGACACAGTATTCCAAAAGCGTTGAGAGTTAATACAGCTTTTTGGAGATGCAGTTTCTCTGTGCTTCCCTTATTTTCAGGATGGCCAGCTTGAGAATGAGGCATTATGTGAACAAGTTCTGGATATTCAAAACTGAAATATGTGAAAATTGTGTCTGAATCTTTAAAGTACTGTGGAATATTATGGCTTTAGACTTCTCAAAGTGGGTTCCCAAATTACTTAAAATTATTAGTCTAAATGTTTGTGCCTTATATCCAGAATTGTAAACTGAATAAAACCCTCCCAGGTTACAAGGAGTTTTTTGAAGATTATTTTTTTTTTTTTGTGAAGCATTTCAAAACTGGTGAGTATCAATGAAAAGCAATGAAGATGTCATTAATGTTTTCACAGCAGACTGAAGAGTTGTGGACAAAAGTGTTAATGCAATCCTTACTTGGATATGTAGGGCAATATGGATAAAGGAGAGAGACATTCAT
Source organism: Pluvialis apricaria (assembly GCA_017639485.1). Taxonomy (NCBI): domain Eukaryota; kingdom Metazoa; phylum Chordata; class Aves; order Charadriiformes; family Charadriidae; genus Pluvialis; species Pluvialis apricaria. Next base: position 114,127,062 of record CM030008.1, on the reverse strand, counting down.
ATACCTTTCAAGTAGATGCAGCTGCTACTGGGAAGGTGAAAAGGATTGGAAAATGCACTTTAAAGAAAGACACATTGTTGGAGCTATTTAATTTGCTATAGGAGCCTAGAGTTTGATATTATCTGTGTGTGGAGCATAATATACTCTGAGTAACTTCGTCAGTATGGTAGACAAAATACCCAGTGGCTGGAAGATGAAGCTAAACAAATGAGATGCCAAATAGGTCTCCATGTTCAACATGAAGTGTAATTAGCCATTGGAAGAACCTGCTAAAGAAAAGATCTTCTCCCCCACCAAATGTATTTTCTTTTTCAAGCAGCAATTAGTTTAGGGGAGTTCTAGGGGAGTTCACTGCCCTGCGTTATTCCTGTGGTCAGAAAAGATCATTGCAATGACCACTTTTGCTTCTACAGCCTTTAAATCTGTTAATTGTGTATCATCCTTAACTACTGGACAATAAGGATGCAACAGACTCCTAAACAACCGATTAACTGAGCAGCCTTCCATCCAGTATAATAGTAAAAATGCGACTAGATGATAGCACTGAAAAAAAGTACCAATAGGAAAAGGCAATAACTGAGGCATTGTTTGTTTTAATCACGACTGTAATTCCTCAATGAAGACACAGTTTGCAAAAGTGCTACGAAGTGTGGCTTTGAACAAAGATAAGCTCTCGTGGTGATAATCTTGCTTCATTATTGTAAATTATGTCTGTGGTGGACAAGAGACCCAGGACAGTTACAGCGCGAGTTCAAATTCCAGGAATGACAAATTCTGAGAGTGCGTCCTAATACACCTGACATACTGAGAAAGCTGGGCTCAGTTTCAAAAACTGCAGTCACTTCGGCGTGTACATTTGCAGATGCTCTTCTTGAGATAACTTTCAATTTCCAAGTCATGGATTCTCAATACTTTCTGCACACTTACTCCTACTAGTATCTGTTTCCTGTCTTGAAATTGGCAGTGAGCTGGGATTTCTTTATTTTGTTTTTTTTCTTGCTGAAGTTATTTAACAGTTGTCTCACACTTGTGTTGTAACAGAAAGCATCTTAGACCTATAATACAGTCTTTATATTTGAAGAAGTCTTTAAAATTACCTATTCAAATAAAGATACAGCTCTTGAAAGAAAAAATACAGGAATAATGATTATTTTGCCTCTTTTCTTTTCTTATTCTAGCACCCTCTATGCCACCGTATGAACTTGAAACACCTTTGAATCAAACTGACAGCACTGTGACAGTCTTGCTGAAACCTGCACAGAGCAGAGGCGCTCCTGTCAGGTACTGGGGGAAAAATCTTTATAAAATTAAAACCAAATTGATTAATTTCTTGAACATGTTTTCTGGGGATTTTCTACACAGCAATCAGTGTCTGTATTAGCTCTAATTAAATTAAATAACTGAAGAAAATGAAAGTGCTTTGATGTTGAGTGTTCATGTATTGTTTAAAGGATTTGATCCAGATGCAAGTGGCTTGTTCTTTGAAGATAAGGAACAAAGCCATAGTTCTGTTGTGTGGGTGGCTTCTTTAAGGTAATTGCTTACTGCAGTGTTATAAGTTCAAGGGCATATCACATTTTTATGCTGAGCTACTGTCTTTAATATTCACTCTTCTTGTTTACTTCACAGATTTAAGATAATAAACTCTTAGTAAGTTTGCCAATTTAAACAATATGTACTGTAACATTCATAAAGTATTTACATGTAATTGACCATGATAGCAGAAATAGAAAAAAAATCAACCTGGAAAACCAGTAGCTCAGATTCTTTAGTGTTATATAGTACCCATTAATGAATTTCCAATTTGGAGAGGTTTATTTCACTGCCATGTATCATGCTACTGTATAAGTCCTTCATTGATTAGAATAAAAGATGCCTGCTTTTCAGTGAAGAAAGCAAAGGAATGGTTAGATATTTTGAATGAGAACCAGTAATGAGCTTAATACTCTGAATACATGAAAATACAGGTGAGAGAAATACAGAATTTTCAGAGGTTTAGGGTGTTTTTCCTTTTTGTTAATCATGTGTGATCAAAAACGGTTAATTCTTTTGTTACTGTAGGAAGAGTTTCCACCTGTAGTGAATGACTATGAATTATTTTCATTGTGATGCTAAGGTCCTTGGTAATTTCTGTTTGTCTGGGAAATACAGATCTGGTATACTCCTGTGTACGTGAATGAAAATAAATGTTCTTTGGGTTTCTTCAGAATATTCAATGTTTCATGTAATTGGTTTTTTTTTTATCTGTGCAATATATTCATTGTTGCATTATGTATAATATGCATGTAGGTCTGCGTTTAGGAAAAGCCATCCTGTTGGTCATACAGACAACTTTTTAAAAAGAAAGTGTGACAATTTGGGGAAGTCTGAACCAACTGAGAAAAAAACAGAAAGCAATTAAAGCAGATCTAATGAAACTGTTTGTTTTAGCAGATTAGATTAGAAACAGAATGATTTGATGTTTGTCTTACTTTATCTCACAAAGCTATAGCGTAGCCCTTCTGAATTCAAGCATCTGGATTAAAATAGTACCAGTTGGAGTCATTTGTTGTTTAAACACAAACATATTAGACCATTAATAAAAAAAGTTTCATTCCTTTTATCTGCATCATGAACTAAAGATGATTGACTCCTATAGCAGTAGCGCCACATCAGAAACTTCACTGACAATAGAAAGGAGCTAGTTAGGAGACTAAAGTGTGCAAAATAAGGGGATGAGTGAGTAGAAAAATAGGAGGAGAGATTTCAAGTAACGTGAAGCTATAGAACTGACGTGAACACACTGGAACAAATTTACCGAGGTCCTTTGCAACAGGTCACAAAATAAAATGAATGCTGACAGCAAACTCACAATGCAAATGCTGAGTGAAGCAGAGTGAAAATTAAAGTAAGACTTTCTTAATACTTTTAACATTTTATTGTGCATTACACTCTCAAGCACGTTGTCGTTGCATAGCTTGCAGAACACATTCTGCGTATGGATTTTATCATCTTAATCTGTATTCATTGGGTGCTAAAAGTTTAGTCATACTTCATTTATGCACACCACTAAGCAAGATGCCTTGTCTATTGATTCTGCTACAACTACCGGCTTGGTTAATGCAAATTTTTGAAACTGCACTAAACTTGCAGTGTAAATGATTGTTGTTGTTTTATTGATCAACACATCAGCCACGTCACATAAAATTCTTTAATTCCTGAGATGGATAAGGAGAGCACAAACTCTACCATTCAAGTGACCAAAGTTAATACCTGAGGTCATTCAGAATTCCAGCTTTTTTTGTGTGATTAATTTCTTTTTCTCAGCTTAAATATGAAAAATCCTGGTATCTTGCACCTCATTTAGAATCCTCACTCAACCACCACAACATAAAAGGAGAGAAGGGGTAATACTTATTGTTTGAATGTTGATTCAAAAAGCAGACTTTATGGAAATGTTCAGGAAGCTCTGTTTACAATGATAAAGTACACATTAATCATGAAAGCCAAATGGCATTCCAGGTTGTTTTAGAATTCATAAGACTGGACATGATTAAAAAGTATTTTGTCAGAGTTTTAATACAAAAAATACTGCTTGCTTTGTCTTCAATTTCAGGTCCAGCATGTTTTATGGCTGTTGTTGTGTTTATTTCAAGGAGATTATTTTGGAATTATATATGTTTAAAGCAGTAATGCATTTAGTAATGATGAATGTATGTACTTTAGCAGCTGGCTAAGCTATTTTGATTTTTAGAATGACAGTAATTTGCAAGGCCTTGTGTAATACATGTCTTACTGTGGATATTCTCTTTTTATCAAAGATATGTGTATGTAAGAGTAAAGTTTTAAAGGATTTGCATAAAAAGCATACAAAGGCAAATATTTTTTCTGTGAGGGCTCTTCAACATCTATTGAGGGACTCACTCCTCAAAGGCAGTATCATTTGTACCTTTTACTTCTTCAGGGCGAATTAGCCTAAAGTTTAAAAGACCCTTGGGCCAAATTGTCTGCAGGTACATAGGCTGGTCAGTTCCATTTGCTTTAACTAAGGAATGCTATTTTATTCCAAAGACCTGGTTCATATACAGAAATGAAAAATGTAATGCTCGGGGACTGCATGTATTTAGTGTTATTTATATATTCATCCATGTTAGAAAGAGCTTTAGATTGTTTGCCGCATTCCATTATAAAAGGTTCTTATGACCTTCTCTGGAAAAGTTCTCCTGCAAGCTTTTAGCTTCAGCGGGGGAGAAGCGAGTTTTCTTTCTCGCATAGATTTCCATTCAGTCTTGCCATGATAAAGGTTGAATGTTTCCACTTCTTTTATCTTGCTTACATAATCAGCAAAATGTTGTCACCATACCCCCCTCCTCCTGCTACTCTGTGCCACATCCTCAAAAAGCCTTAACAGTAAATGTCCCAAAGATTTTCGCCCAGATAACACCGGAACCACCTGGCAACAGCAAGCACTCTGGGAGCAGCAGGCTGGGGAGAGGAGCAAGAAGGATAAGAAAGAGGACAATACCATCCAGGCTCTACTCTGCCTCCTGGTCTCTTTCTCATATTACATTACAGAGTAATGTAATGTAATGCTCAGCTGGATTTGCCCCATTAAACCTTTCTTATCAGTTAATGGCCCATTCAGTCACCCTTTTTGCTCTTATAGACACCACAGACAGTTGGTACTTTCCGCTTCCAGCCTAAAGTGAGAAAACAGGAGGGCCAAGCATGCCAGCTAGCCACCCCCCATGGATGGATGTACCAGAGTACCTCTTGCACTGAGTAGGATCAGTCCTGCAGCACCTGGGGCTGCAAAGCCCAGACAAGATGAGAGGGAGAGAGACAATTGCAGCAATTGCCAAGTAGTATAATTTACAAGTACCTTAAAGAAAACATGCAGAAGGAAGCAAATAAACTTTGAATTATGTGAATTTAAAGCTGAGTGTGTGCTAGAGTGAAGGCAGTCTGTGTACTCTCAATGCATTCCCTTTATCATCAGTGTGCCCAACTTCTTCAACATGCAGGTTGGGTGCCCTAAATAACAACTCTACTGAGAAAATAAAGCAAACATCTCTTTACTTGAAGTCCTTAATTTTGAAACATATTTTTAATATCTCTTCCCTGAAGAAGTAATGTATATTATATTTCAGCACAGAAGGCCACATTAAGTTGTTAAGTATTTTGAAGTGCGGCTGAAAACTACCATAGAAATTTCAAACTACATGTTATCTGAAGCGATAAGCACTCCTTTCTACTACTTCATCAAGTAAACACTTCATGATTTGTTCAGATTGCCTAAATTCCACAGAGATTTACATTTCTTATCGGCCTAATCCAGACCTTTAAAGGCACCCTGTAAATACTGGCTTCATTGTCACAAGTGGAATTAAGGCCATTTGCACATGGTCCCTGGGGTAGGAAAAGCATGATTCGAAGGAAGATGCGTGGTGTAAAGAAACCTTTGTCAGCCCAAGTCCAGGGAGTACTTCATTCTGTATGTGACTTAGCCATTTCAGCAACTCATAGTATAATGATTCTTAAATGAATGACAGAGGACACCTAATTCCTACCCACATACTAGCAGTAGGAAGGAGTAAATTAAACTGAGGTGGTCACCTTTGAAACGCAAAGACTCGTATGTAATGCAACAGTTCCCTACTGGAACTACCGTGTGCTGCACAATTGCCTTACCATCCCTGCCACACACATTGCAAGGTACAACAACAGGTCTTAGGGCCTCATCTCTTTCCCTCAGCATGACTGGTGCCATGAGGATCAGCCTTCTACCCGTCTGGCCATCCCCTCTGCTTTGTCACTGTGTCTGCTCACTTTCTCATTGGCTGGCAGCAGGAGTTTGCACTCCTTGTGCCACATCAGTTAGGGCATGCAAAGCTGTTCAGACACTTCCATCTGAAGCTTGAGAGAGCTTTTGCAGGACCCTCCAATCTGACAGACGGCCTTCCAGAGAAGCCACTGCCTACCTTTATTCTTGAAACTTACCATCTTCACAAAAACGCTCACCTGGTCGGCAGATCGGCAGATTAAGTTGCTTCACTGGCAATCAAGAAATCCAAGCAAAAGCTAGCAAGCTAGCCAGGCTGTTTGGAAACCCATGGCAGATGTCATTGGAACTCAAAAAGCAGCAGGGCTTCATGCACTCTGAATACAAAAATTTCAGGATATTTCCCATAAACTTGAAGAGACCACAGGGCAGTTGCATTGCTTTTGTGAGTACACGGCAGCCACAGGACTGGGCCTCAAAGTTGCAATCCACTTCTCAGAGAAGAGGTACTGGTATCTCAGTCTGAGTTTCTATGTTGTATGGTAAGAGTGCAGCATTAATTCCCGTGCATGAATTATGGAGGCAGACATCATGAGTATGATAAATTCAGAGTAAGTGAACAAATGAGTTTTGAAATGGGAGAATGGTGATTTGTACAATAAGAGACGTGTTAGCGTTCTTTGTGGGCAAAAACATGGCAACAGCACATGCAAATAAAAGCATTGCAATATCTGTATTTTTAGCTCTGTCCTCTCACAATTCGTACCTAGTACGTTATGTAATGCTAGGATGTTATTGTAATTTCCTTCTATTCTCAGTGACGTTACATGGTAATGCAGTAATGAGAAAAAAGAAAATCTCATGTAGACACAGCTGAGGAGAGAAAAATCAAAACTGTGCATTAACCAGGAGAGATTTGGAAAGCTTCCCAATAAAACGAAAAGTGAACTTTGGCCTTTAAAGAGCTCACTGATAAAACAGTCTGGATATTTGGTGGATTTATGATAAAGAAATTGTTATGTTGAAATAATGGTACTATATATGTTAAAGTAGCATTACTAACTCACTAGTATTCTGAAATGTCATGTTCAAAATATAGCCTTTTTAAATACTGTGAGACCACAAGATCTAAAGAGCAGGAAGGGAACTTACTGTCCGTTCTTTAATTTGCTTGCCACAAGCATCCTTTCTGTTGTTTAAGGGTCTGTAAATACAAAGACTTGAACTGTATGCTGTAGGGTCAGCTCTTGCCTGCAAACTGTATTTCCAAATCATAGTTTTACAACCTGTAAGGCAGCCAGTAAACTTGTTTGAGGATGTCTGTGATTCAGAAGGGACGGGCTTTTATTAATGCCCATAATTGTCACTTCTTTATAGCAACAAGTATAATTATTTACAGCAGAAGGGTCAATTTCAGTTTCATTGAGGGAACAGTACAATAATTGCTTATGCTGTAAAAATGCTGTAATTCTTTTTTGTTACGCAGTAGAACTTGTCCTTGGGTTTTTACTGTGTCTTGAGTTAGAATTTATGGTACGTGTTGCCTGGGCATGCGTGGTGCAGCTTCACATGTCCTGCTGGCTTGTTCAGAAATTTCCATGGTCCTTTTACTGTGACTTCTCACATAGTCCCTGGGTAACAGGAGCATTGATTGCTGATTTCTTTAAGTAGCAATTTGTGTCACTGAGAACCCAGCATGTAATGCTGTCTGTCATTTAGCAATGGGATTAATAAAAATTAATCTATGATAAATAAAGCAAGCTAGACGAATTCCAGAATAAAAGAGAGAATGGTGTAGTCCATATCTCTGAAGAGATTATTTTTCAGTTTCATAGTTCACCAATACTTTCTCACGGATTTTGGTTATAATTAACAACTGAAAAATTTGCTGCACTGTTACAAGGCTCTGCTTTTTTTTTTTTAATCTTCCTTCTACATGCTGGCCTTAAGTAGGATGCAGTGGAGACCATATCTTTGCCTAATCCCTAATGAAAGCCTTCTCTGTATTGGTTACCCTTCATTCTGACAGTGTGATAGTCCAGTTCAGCTAGGCTAGTTCTCTGCTAACATCCTTTGGGCCACTGGGTTTCTCCAGTCTCCCTGGTGAAGGCTGAAGTCCAGCAGCAAGTCAACTGGTGAATCATAAGCTCCTACCCTGTTTTGGTGGCTCTGAACCGCCAACTTCAGTCAGAATTGATAAAACATGGTTTTCTTAAATCTGCTTACTAAAATGAACAGCTTGGTCTCTGAGTGTGCAAGGAACAGAACAGTGTCATTTTTCCATGATCCCTTTCCAAGGACTGGCTACTCAGCGCCCAGCTTAGCCTACTTGAGTTCAGACTTTAGGCATGCATATTTACTAGTGAATTTTGTATGCCCTGTACTGTTGCCTGGTACTGAGGCCAACTGACTAAAATCAGTCCGTGTTCATACTGCAGAGCTCCCAGGCACAGTGACCACCTACAGATCGGCAGTTGGGAATGAGCCCTGATTCACATATAGAAATTTTGAGGAGAGTGGTAGCTGGCTGGTGCCAAAGCCTCGCTGGGGACCTTTCAAACCATTTAGCAGGGAGGACGGTGTTGCGTTTCTCTGTTCAATCTCCTGTTCCTCATATAGCTTAGATGGGTTTTAGGCAGTTCAGTGTTAGCAAGGCTGAGCCACCAGCCTGGTCTCAAGTATCACTATGTTCTCAGTAAACCAGTAGAATCCTCTAACTAGGAGCACAAGTTTCCTCCTAAGCAAGCAAGAGCCCTGAAGTCCTTGTTCCTTTCTTGTGGGACTTTTAATGTGTTATATTCTAGATGGTCATTGAATAAAAACAGAAATAATGGACAGAATAAGGAAAGTCTCCATTTGATTAGATGGGTTCCTTCATGAATGCTGTCCTGCTTCTTATTCTTCTTGTATTTCTGTCTCCATGCTAGGCCAACCTCAGCAGGAGACCACAGTAACGCTGTTCAGATGGCTGGGGGTTGGGAGCAGTATAAATTCTCAGGTTGAAAACAGTATTGAACCCTGGCCTCCAGTTTCTGAGAGCATGCTCAAGCCATTAGGTTGTTGTGGAAAAAGCTGGCATGACTATCGCATCTCTCATGAGACAGCTCAGACATTTGTATCCTTAGGGAGATGTAGACCTATACAGTAAAGCCCCAAATAAAATGCCTTTTAGGTCTTTAAATGTAAGCATCTACTTCTATCTGAGTTTACATAGTTCCTCAGTTACAGGCACATTGATCACCCCACAGAGACAGTGTAAGAGGTCCAATACCACCTTCATCTCAGAGTAGCCCTCTGAAGTTGTAAAGAGACGTGTTTCTCTCTCCCACTGAGTGTGCAGGGGGCTCAAGTGTATTTCTGGTCACTTGCCTTGAGAGAGAGAAGTGTTTAATTTAAGAACCATAATGGAATAGTTATGAACATCACTGGAAATTACTGCATTGCATGATTTTTAAAAGTGTACTCAGTTTATATATACCTGAGTTCAAACGCAGAACAACCAGAGCACTCCTCGAAAATGTAAGAAAGAGATGCTGTTGCCCTGTGTTTACTGAAGCATGACAGGGATTTGTTTTCATTTTACTGTGTGCTGTGGAAGGATTGAAGGGGGAGTATGTGAGTCAGCTACATTTCCCCGAGTGGTTGTTGAACAGGATTATGTGGGGATGTACTTTCTAGAGACATTTTAAAGTCATTTTCTGACCATGTGTATCACAGTAACCGTATGTTAGTTTGTAGCCACCATGCTGAATGACCCATTCTGAATTCCTGTAAAACTGTGGTTAGGAATTGCCAGGCACAAATAACCCATTGCTGTCTTTGGGAGCTTTCACTGTTGATCTCACTGTGTATTATGCATGTGTGCTTCCCATATCCTTAATGTCAATGTGAAATTAGATTTTCCACTGTGGCTTATCATCTCCCCACAGTTCTTTTTTTTTCCATGAAGGTTTGAATCTCATTGGTATTTTTGCTCTCGAGTGCTGGATGCCGAAGTGAGTTGTCCCAAGTGAAAAGTATGGAATCGCTTTTAGTGATTGTTCACCCGTTTGACTAAATAAGCACTCAAGTCAGTCTTGCGGGTCGTATTGGAAGCAGAGCTGCTTGGCCCCTCTTAGTACTGAAGCCTTGGCAATGTTGCACATCAATCTTTCTATGCTTTAGCCATGTCATATACTTCATATTTTTTGTGGTTCTTGAGATTCAGTTGCTTTTCTTTTAAAGGTATTTAAATTATGTATTTTTAAATGGCTCACAAGAGCTCTAAGCTAGTGGCCACAATGTAAGTACATGTTCATTGTGCTGTATTGGGAAGTACTGGATTATCATTGAGTAACCTGCTCTAATGGGAGGTGTCCCTGCCCATGGCAGGGGGCTTGGAATTAGATGATTTTTAAGGTCCCTTCCAACCCAAACCTGATTCTGTGATTTGACAACCCAAACTATGATTCTGTGAACCTATGATCAACTGAGAGGTGACCCAATAACATTCTGCATATTTTGTTTATAGATATGAAATATAAATATAACACATTATAATCCATTTGGCCGTAAAAGTAGATCCTGCCTGCAACAGGAATGCTGCACAGAAAATATTGAATGGCCTTCAGGATTAACCTCCTACAAAGAAGATGAGATGCAAAGTTTGCATTTTATGACCTAATAACAAGGATGCATATTGTAAGATAGAGGCTCATTTTTGGAAAAAAACAGAGAAGAAAGTGTGTCTTGATGGCTTGTGGCATGACTGTGAAATAGGCAAATAGACTGTACCCAGCAGGTGGGGTTTCCAGCAAAGGTGACAATCTATAAATGCCATTGTACAAGACACTGGCAGGACCTCATGTGAACTCCTGTGCCTAGCTTTGATCTACCAAGAAATACTCATTTACTAGTACCACAGCAGCTAAATGTTATGACATAAATGACCAGGGAACTGGCAAACCTGCGTTACACATGGAGGGACCCAGAGAACTAGACTTGTTTCAGCTAGCCAATTAAGACAAGAGAAGACATGGTTGTTTTCTAAAAATACATCAGAGGAATAAACTTCAGAGAGGGAAAAGAACAATTTCAGTTCAGAGAGTGTGTAAATAAACAGCACAAATATAAAGTCTCTACCCAGTGGTGAATTGAAGCTCTGAAAGAGGTACAGATATAAATGTCAGGAAGGTGGTGCTAGATAAATTTATAGAAATGATTATGTCATGCAGTATTCTGTGAGAATTAGTCACACGGCACTGTGGTGCCAAAAGTCCCTTTTCAGTTTTCTGTACGCAATAACCACCAAAAAAGCACAAGCTTTTGTCAAGATGCTCACACAGACTGGGGTTATCGTCAACAGGGAACCAAAAGTCAGCACGGGTTTTTTTCATAATTTAGGTTCTAACACAGAAGTAACCTGTACTATTTTAATTGCCTTTTCCACAGGTTCTTTGACAATGGTGCATTTTCATACTGCCATTGACCTTAGGATTTTTTCTTCCGGTATAGTGTTTTTTGAGCGAGTTTATGTGAGCCCTTTATTCACTAGCAAACACTAAATGGCTTCATTAAAAAAGATTCTGTTACTAATACGTAAATGTATGGCAGGAGGACTGTGGTTTCCAGGACAATGTAATTTGGGCAAATTCTTAACTCTCAGTATAAATAATATTTGATTGACCCATTCTGTGTGTACTAAAGCATTTTGATCACGCATTGCAAGCAAAGAAGTGAATGCTTTTATTTGATATTAAGTAGTATTAAAGGAGACTAAAGAATAAAGAGGAATGCTACAGGGAAAGTGGAAGAAAAGCTATAGATGTGCTCCAAGTAAAACACTGCCATTTGCTGTACTGGATGCTGAAAGGGTATTCATTTTGCTGCACATGAACATTGAAAACTTTTCGTTCTGTTACACTGTTCATTTAAGTAAGAAAGGAAATCACTGGCATTTACAACAAGCATCATGACTCTAAAGCATTGCTAAGTAAAAGCTAATCTGCTCAACTGGATTACATTAAATGACATAAAGAAACATTAGAGTCACTTACTGGGCTCTACAACTGAAAGCAGCAACTCTTTAGTCAGGAGCAATATAAATGCCTCAGCCTAAAACAGTCTCAGAGAGCAGTAGGATGTCTAAGGCATTATAAAAATGTTGAATTTAGGGAGAAATTACCATGGGGAAATCAGACAAGGGCAGATGAATTAACCGTGTTCTCACATCTAGAGTTGAAGCTGTTTTCAAGATTAGTCGCGTAGGGTAGTAGAAGCACAAGGCCAAAATCTCATCTGTATTTAACAGTTGTGCTAATCCTGAACTGTGCAGAATCTTTTATCTCTGGCCAGATTTCCTGTGGGAAGAGCTGTACAATGTCATGCTGCCAAGGTTTCTATGCCACCTAATCCTACCAGAGTCGTTCCCAGTGCAGGGAGGAGGAAGAGTTATACCTTCGCTGACAGAATAGAAGGTCAGCCTTGTATTTATCCACAGAAGTCCTGAGAAACTGGAGACAATGCCACAAAAACTGACTGTTTTTCTGTATCTGCCTGTAGCATTCTGAACTGCTGATTAGAGTGCACTGCAGAGCCTTTTTGTAGAGAAGAAAGGATGAAAATGAACACAGACAATAATCTCCGTTTCCAAATTGCTGGACCAGGACCCACTGCATTTAAGTTGTGGAAAGAGACGATAGCATTGAGAGATGAGAATTTTGTTGTGGTTATTTTTGCTGTGGTCCTGCTCTCCCACAGCAGAGTCAGCAGGAGAAAATGTGTCTGCCTTGGGTTTCTTAAGTGATAACGCCAGGCGTTTCAGTTGCAGCTGAAGCACAGGCACGTGCTGTTTTCCACCAGGTCTCCCATGAAAGCATAGCATCTGGCAGAAGGAGAAAACGGACAAGTGAGACAACATCTTACACCACCACAGCAAATCTGTTTGAGCTAGTCTCTCCGTGCTCCATGTTGTGTCCCCTGGCTGAATAGATTAAAAACTTCATATCCTCTGTGAGTGCTCTAATGAGCAGTAAACAGTTTTCAAGCTTTGAATCAAAAAACTTGTTGAAATTGGCTTGTGTATTCATTCAGCTGCCTCAGCAAATATTTTTCTTTTTGTACTGCACACAAACCAGCAGGTTGCAGAGCATCCTTGAAAAAGGCAGAAAATAAGCATTCTCCCTGTCCTTATAAACCACTCATTTTAATACATCTATTTGCTTAATTCCCCCTCCCAATTTAGTAGTGAGTTTCCAGTACACAGCTTCGTAGAATATAGAAAGATCTTTCTTTCAGCGTTAACATTGTGTCATTAATCCATTAGCTGATCTCCTGCTCTAAATACTACTTCTGCATTTCTGTGTAATATCCAGGCTCCTTGATCAATTTGCATGTGCATATTATTTTTCATTAATAAATAAGAGCTGTGCAATTTGCTGTAGTTACACACATGAACATTGTTACATTTGCAGAGTGTCCACACCTCATGGACACTCTCCAGAGCATAGTCATAGCATTGGGGGAGTTCAAAGTTTACTAGAAAATATTAAAGTAGAATATTGCTTACTTGTAATCAGTTTTTCTTAGTACAAGTGACTTTTTTTTTTTTTAATTTGTAAACCCCTGAAGATGTTGCAGTGTATGTGCAGATCTTTATGTTGCAATTTTAAGTCCATAAGCTGTATGTTTGGTGTTTTTACCTTTTTCAAACTGTGCATCCCTAGGAATTTGCAGAGAACAGAATGAAAACCACTGCTTTAGGATGCAGCATCTTATATAAGAAACGTAAATTGGGAGTTGAATACAGGAGAATGTGCAATATTGTATCTTACCACTTATGTACAGATTTAGATCTGAGGAAATGTTCCTATTCTTTAAGAACATCACATTATTTCTCAAAGTATTTTTTTCATTGTTGTTATACTATTTGTAATTACTGATCTTCTTCAGGGCTGTTGAGGAAGAAACCTGTGTTTTGCAAGTGGCTCTGGATTTCTTTGAAAGTAGAAATCACTCAGGCAGGCTCTTGCACGAAGACTGCCTCTTTTTTTGTTACTCCATTCCTTTTAATTCCAGTACAGTATTTTATGATATTATATCCAGCAACTCTGAACACTGTAGAATGATAACAACTAGTATAGTATTTCTTGAAAAAATACTTGAGTCTCAAAATTATTTAATGGAAATTACATAACACATTAATCCCATGTAGATTTGAAGAACTAGTAAAGTCCCTGCTCGGTGGGAGTCTGCCTTCCTGTTTTCTTGGGAATCCAAGTGAGCTGGTCATTTGGACCTTGCTAGATCTATTCTCTACCTAATTTGTGAAGACTGGGTAATAGCATTGTGTCATAATCTGTAATAAGAAAGATAACTAGTTTGTTTCTTCTCTGCATCCTGGTTTACATAGCAGGAAGGAACTAAGTGCAATCTGATGGTTCAGGTACCGTCAATGACTTTGCTGGAGCTGAAAATGTCTTGTAATGAATCTTTCCATTCTAGTCAGAAGCAGACCTACAATTTGCAAGCAGTAGTGAGCTTGCTTTGAATATCAGAGAGTCAGGCATACACTTCCAGACATGCTACTACTGATTCTGATATCACGGGCTGTGTGATCTCACAGGTTGTTGCGTATTGGTTTACGTGTGTTCAGACTCCTGGAATTTCCTTTTGTTTCTTCCTCGTTGGTCTGTACTTCAGTACCGTTGTGCATCAATATTTTCTTTCTCTGCAACAGATTGAAAAGAAAGGATCAGTCAGCTCTGCTGTGGCTTTCAGTTTTGAGTATTTTCTTCAGATCCCCTCTAACTTTGTTCTTTTTTAGACTAAATTATTTTAGACAGTTTGGCTTTCTTTAATTTATTTTAATGTGACAAGACTTTACTCCTTTTTCCATGCTTTCCAGTTGTTTTATAAATGGGCCTTGGCAACCTGAAAACTGGCGAGTTAAATGGTGTAATATTGGCTTATAAAAGCACCTCACTTGCTGTACCAAGATATTTTTATCTCATATTTATGAACTTATCCTTTTTCTCTGTTCTTTTTAAAAAGAAATTAAGCAAAGAACATAAAGCTGATTAAGAAGCTTTGAAATGGTCTTTGCATTGTTCCAAGTATCATAAATGTAAATTCATTGAAAGTATGTTTTCTGGCTTGATACCAAGTTTCAGCAAAATTTGTTGAAATAGAAAACAGTGTTAATAGAAAGCACAGTTCTTCAGACAATGAAAATCTTATTTTATGATATAATGGCACATTTTAGCCTGCAATAATAAATAAGATTGCTCAGTTCTTATGATTCACTACTATGCATAGGATTTCAAGGTCATATTAGTTGATTTGGACTAACTTTGGCTCACAGTTGTGCTTGTTTGCAATCTGGTCACATTCTTTTAAGTCTGTGGTAATTCATCTGACTCCACACTCAGGTAAATCGAACAGATGAACAGAAATGTATTTATTAAGAAGTCTTAAAATAATTTGTATTCCACTTCTGGGATTTTTTGAAAAAAACTTGGCTTTCTAAGATGGTAGGACCACAGTTTGCTGCTACAGTTCAGGCCTGAGAAACTGCCAATTTGACTGAAACAAAGGCTTTAAGAATCAACTACTAGTTCTTATCTATTTTTATACCATATAAGGTGATCCTTTTGCATACCTTGGATGATATCTGACCTTTAATTATAATTGCTGTGTCCTTGTGCTTGTTACAAATTTCTAATTACGAAATTGTAATGACATCAAAGAAAAAATGCTCAGATAAAGGAATCTTTATATTAGTTAAGTCGAAAAAATCAGCAGCAAAAATCTTTCATCTTGACCTAATTTACTTGAAATTCTATGCCTGATGTGAAGATTAATAACAGGTGGCCTTTTAGGGAGCGCTCAGCTTGAGTCTAATGTTCTAGTTGTTCTTTTATTATCCCAAACCTCTATAACTAAAGGATTTTTTCACCCTGCCCTTTGTTCACAATATGGGACTGTAATTGAGTTCATATTTCTCACCCAACCTTTCAGCTGTAATTAATATTTTATTATATCAGATTTTATCACTAAATAGCCTAGCAGCAGGGTATTGAGCCACACGCACGCTCCCACACACGCGTACACCCACAAAAGCAATAGTGACTTATTGATGCCAAGCAAGTTCCATGTAATGAGTTATGGTTGAGAGAATACAAAATGCATTCATGGTACCCAGCTAATATTCCAAAGCAATTTAGGACTGATCTTATCTTGATCAAACAGGACGAAGAGAAATTAAACTTAGAAGAGTGAAATATTCAACACTGTGTTGTTATATCAAACATGTGGCATCTAACAAAAATTGTCTGTGCAAGACCAGCTATTATCTGTTTTCATTATTATATTTTATGAGCAAGAACGGTTTAGGTCATATGCTTTTTGTACTAAGAGTTACACACTGTTTCTGAGCTTTGCTAAGCACGAACACTTCCACAGCATGACAGATGTAAAAAACTGCGCTTTTAAATTGCTACACTATTTATTCTTTAAACTGGAATAAACCAAAATGCCTTCCTTTCACTGCACTGCATACTGAGGGGTTTTTCTTACTCTACAATATTCTGATGAAAAGAAAGTGTTTTTAATACAAATTTTGAAAGATGCAGGCAGTCTTATCATATAAATAACTGTAAACAAGACTGGAGAGAAATGTTTCCTAAACCTAGATAACTTTGATGATCAGTGGTTTTCATTATAAGAGCCTCCCACATAATTTGGGACCACTTGGCATTCCTGTTCCTGGCAGGATTTTACAGAAATCTCCCTTCCTCTCTGCCTCTCCCTCTTTGTCTCTCTCTCTTTTCCTCTGTGTCCCTCTCTCCCCACCTCCCTCTCACCCTCTTCCTCCTTCCCTCCCTACTTTGAACAGGTAATTGCTGGAAAAAAATACTCAAATTAAGACAGAGGTCACCAGCAGAATAGTGTAGAGAAGCTCTATACTTGAAATGGTTTGATATCAGCAGAAGTAGCCTCCTGAAACATCTCTCTGCAACATTTTTTTTTAATCATTTTTATTTGTTTGTGCACAACAAAGTCACCCAGATAATGAGTAGGCCCATCTTCCCCAAGGGAGAGCTCTGTTACAGAGATGGAAGAGGAGCTAAGCCTGTTCAGATGGCCAGGAGAGGAATTACAGTGTCTGGTTATTGAAAACCATAGTCTTACTGTGGTAGGAAGGATGGCCTAGAAGATACAGCACTGAGGCTCGATGCAGATGGGAGCATGGTTTTATTTCTGGTTCGCGTAGGGACAATCTGTGTAGCTTTCTGCAAATGAGTATATCATGCTCTCTCCATTCCTATCTCTGAAATCAAAATAAACGGAAATAGCATTCTCCTCTCTAAAGGAAAAGAGGAAAAGATAACTATGTGTGGCTGTGAACAACTTGGCAATGGTGAGGAGTGTCATAACAAGCAGCTATATGTATAGCTAACTGTCTGGGGATAATTTTTTTTTTAGTCACCTCTTTCATGATGCCCATCAGAAGATCAAAGAATAGTGGCTTTGTGGAATATTTTGTGGAATTACTATCCTCACAATCCATCCCTGGTTTTCTTTCATTTTAAAGCCATGTTGTGAGCAGACTACAAAGGAAGTAGGAGGCATCCCTGTTTTATACTGCTCTGTGGTGAAGTCAGTCTCAAAGCCCTGGAGAACCCGAAGCCTTAGGTTAGTTCTGTTTTGACCAGCGTCATTTAAGTTAGTGATCCTGCTACTTGGGCTTTAAATTAAGAGCATAAAGCCTTGTGGAGTGAGATCAATAGTATCTGGTGTCCAGAGGGACCGAGCCCTTATACTCAGTAGGAATAAAACTTGTTCACTGGTAAAATGAAGAAAGGAAGTACTCCTTGGTTTGTGTGTGCAATATAACATATCCAAGATAAGAATTAAATGTTCTAGAACATAACTAAGTTAAAGTTTATACCTGATTTTATCCTAGTTCGCTAAGAAAACAAGGCTTATGTCTCATACTGTTCACCTGTCCGAATGTTCCTTCCTTCTCTCATTAATATTGAACCTCTTGGAGATTTTCAAGCACATGTGAAATAGTTTGAATGTTTCACAAATAGTTTCTCCCACATTTTGGAATCTCTGGGTACAGAGGAAAGACCCAGATTAGCATCTATGCTGAAGACAGGCTGTGTTACCATATGAACTAGTTAGTTCATTTCATTTGGTCCGTCAGTAGAGAGCTACAGTTCACATACCAGCAAGCCCATATGTAACCCAGAAGCAGCCACAGCCACAGCATGCCTCTTTTCCAGCCAATTATTTGGGAAATGCTAAAAGGAGCTGAACATATTGAGGATGGGACCTGGGTATCACAGATAACGTGTGGAATATAGGTGGGATTCTCTCTGTAAAACTTGTCGTGCGTTAGTCTATTTATAAAGCTTTGAAGCATCTTCTGTTTCAAATGGCATTTAAAGAACCCAGTACTGGATCAATCTAAATGGGAAAGACATGAAAGAGATAGCAGCAGAGAAGCTTTATGTTTGCCAAAAATCTAATGGTGACATATCTGTTAGAAAGACTATCAGTTATGTATACCAGAGTTATTTATGGAAGAAGCCAAGTATCATTTGGTAGAGCATTTAAAAAAATACTCAGTAGATCATCATGACTGTAAAGAGATCTTGTAACAGTCATTCTTGGATAAACAATTTCCCTCCCGCCCCCATCTTATAAAAGTATATGATGTGATTTCATAACTAACTATATTATGAAATATAGTAATTTTACAAATTACATGCAATATGTTTGTAAAAAGTGTTTGAATAATATAGTTGTGAAATCACAGAATTCCAGAATGGTAGGGGTTGGAAGGGACCTTCAGAGATCATCTAGTCCAACCCCTCTCCCAAAACAGGTTCACCTACAGCAGGTTGCACAGGAATGCATCCAGGCGGGTTTTGAATATCTCCAGAGAAGACGACTCCACAACCTCTCTGGGCAGCCTGTTCCAGTGCTCTGTCACCCTCAAAGTAAAGAAGTTTTTTTTTCATGTTGAGATGGAATTTCCTGTGTTCTAGTTTGTGCCCATTGCCCCTTTTCCTCTCACTGGGCACCACAGAAAACAGTCCTCTTGACACCCGCCCTTTAGATATTTATAAGCGTTGATGAGATCACCTCTCAGTCTTCTCTTCTCCAGGCTAAACAGACCCAGGTATCTCAGCCTTTCCTCATAAGAAAGGTGCTCCATTCCCTTCATCATCTTTATAGCCCTCCACTGGACTCTCTCCAGCAGTTCCCCGTCTTTCTTGAACTGGGGAGCCCAGAACTGGACACAGTACTCCAGATGTGGGCTCACCAGGGCAGAGTAGAGGGGCAGGATAACCTCCTTCGACCTGCTGGCCACACTTTTTTAAATGCACCCCAGGATTCCATTGGCCTTTTTGGCCACAAGGGCTCATTGCTGGCTCATGGTCAACCTGTTGTCCACCAGGACTCCCAGGTCATTCTCTGCAGAGCTGCTTTCCAGCACGTCAGCCCCTGACCTGTACTGGTGCATGGAGTTATTCCTCCCTGTGTGCAGGACGCTACACTTGCCCTTGTTGAACTTCATTAGGTCCCTCTCTGCCCAGCACTGTAGCCTGTCCAGGTCCCACTGAATGGCAGCACAGCCTTCTGGTGTGTCAGCCAGTCCTCCCAGTTTTGTGTCATCAGCAAACTTGCTGAGGTTACATTCTGTCCCCTCATCCCATTGATGAATAGGTTGAACAAGGCTGGGCCCAGTACTAACCCCTGGGGAACACCACCAGTTACAGGCCTCCAACTGGACTCCGCGCCACTGATCACAACCCTCCGAGCTCTGCCATTCAGCCAGTTCTCAATCCACCTCACTGTCCACTCAGCTAACCCACACTTCCTAAGCTTGCCTACGAGGATGTTATGGGAGACAGTGTCAAAAGCCTTGCTGAAGTCGAGGAAGACAAGGTCCACTGCTCTCCCCTCATCTCCCCAGCCAGTCATGCCATTATAGAAGGCTATCAGGTTGGTCAAGCATGATTTCCCCTTGGAATCCAAACACCTTTTACAAACATATTGCATGTAATTTGTAAAAAGTAGCTGACTAAGTTGTTACAAAATGCTTTGTTTGAAGTATATCTGCATTAGATAGACTTCATTTTTATTTTATCTTTCCTCCTTCTGCTTTTTCTTTCACTTCTTGTTTATCAAAAGTGATGGTACATCTCAACCTGTTTTCGGTATATTATCTGTTCTTCTATTTTCCTTTTATTTTCATCTCTACATCCTACCCTATGTAATCTTTTGTATTCTTAAATTTTTCAGTCTATTTCTGCTTTTGTTTGCTCAGTTTTCGTTCTCTTTTCACATGCACAGTTACTTATCTGCAAACTAAAACTATTTAAATGTGTCCTTACAGTCTCTTCACTCTAAACATTTATTTTCCTACAAAAAATACAAATACACTGACAAATCTCTGGTGCTTTCCTTAGCTTGTCACTTGGAGTCTGTATTCAGTATCTAGATCTCATTGATGCAGTGTGGAGCACATTGGGGGGCATCTATAACTAAAGATGTCTTTTGCTTGTCCAGGAAATACAGTTAATAGCTGAGAGAATTTATGAATATAGAGCCAAATGCTCTCTTGCCTTGTATTACTTAACACCTGTAGAAAATGACCATTATAAGTAGGTTTAATTGTATTTTCATTTTACGCTCACTTTATTCTGTGCAGAACTACAGAATATGTACAAAATCTATATATTTTCTTGACATTTGTGAGTTTGAAGAAGCAGCATCCAAATACATGAGTCCATATTAATTATGGAGAGCACAAGCCACTGAGAGATTGTAAGGGGTTCAGAAAAAGTATGTTTCTGATCATAGGGTTTTTTGTGGCCTTCAATGTTTTAGAACACTTTTTTCAGCAACAGAAATAATAATGAAAAACTTTACCTTCAAAATGACAAAGGTATGTATATGCTTATCGTTATAGAAAAAAAAAAGGGTAGAATTATGTGGTTATTTCTAAGTATGGAGAGTTGCTAATACACTGTCCCTCATCAATTTGATCATATCAGTATAGACTAGTAGTAAGCCCTTGGAGAGTCGGTGTGGGGAAACTTTATTGCAGGAATAAGGAGTTTCAGGTGTAGAAACGTATGTAACAGTTGTGGAGATACAGTTGCATCATTGTCATCCTGTTTGTCACAATTCTGACAGTCTCTTGCTCTTGTGTACCAGTATGGTAGTATCGCTCCCAAGTCCTAGTTGGGCACCAGTATTTAAATAATTGGAAATAATTAACTGTGGGGCTGTATACTCAGGAAGAAAAAAAAAAATCATCAATATTTATCAGTGATTTGGGGGGTTGGAGGGGTTAAGACAACAGTTCTGATTCCTTTGCCAGTCAGCGAATCTCAGTTAAGAGCAGAGCAGTCTCTTGTACCACAATTGTTGGCATTATATCTAAATGCCACTTATATATGTGTTGATCCAATGGTTCTTACCAATTTTAATACGCTGTTTCAGTAGTAAAGTACTGCTTGCTTTGAATAAGGGTATGTTAGCATATGTATTGAATTTATTGATTTCTGCACCGGATGGACTGGACAAAGTTAAAACTGCAATCCATCAGCACACTCACTATATGTTGTAAAATGGAATCCAGATTATCTACTACCACTTACCTGTTGGCATTCTTTTATCATCCTTCTAAAACAAAAGTATTACAAACTGAAATCCTTAAAAGTTTTTTTTTTTCTCTCTCTCCTTCTCGCTCTGATTTATTTACTAACAAAACAAAGTTATATTTTGAGTCATCATTTATGATAATTAAATCTAAAGTCAGGAACATTTCACAAACATTTCGTGAATGGTACATGTTTGCTTGCGATTACATGGCTAAAGATCTGCTGGAAATCGTCTGCCCCTGATGTAGTGTGCTTAAATTCTCTAAGACAGTGAATCCATGTACTAGGAAATAAGGCCAAAAATTAAATACACTGTGTTGTTGGGACTAGGTGGCACCCATTTGGCCACTGCAAGGTGGAAGGAGCATGCGTCATTGTCTCCCTTTCCTTTCTTCCAATTTTCTTCTAAGAATTTTTGGAGTCCAGGCTCTCATGTTTCCTTTAAGTCCTATGGAGTGTAAACTCACAAAAGATCAACCTATCAGTTCTTCTGTGTTTGGAAAAAACATTTAAATCCATTATGAACTTATGGTGGCCATTGCTCTACCA
The DNA here is from genome assembly GCA_017639485.1 of Pluvialis apricaria. NCBI lineage: Eukaryota > Metazoa > Chordata > Aves > Charadriiformes > Charadriidae > Pluvialis > Pluvialis apricaria. The sequence goes on along the minus strand of CM030008.1, from coordinate 114,105,087 downwards.
CGTTCAGAGCCCATTAAGATGGGCAATTCTTCTTCTGCAATTAAGATATTATATAGCAACTGTTTTCCTTCTCGAAGGAATTGAATGCATTGTCATATCCTCCCCTGCTGACTGTCCTTGGAGGAAAGAACAAGGAAAATATCTTTAACTTCCAGTGACATAATGCTCCCCGTATGAGAACTGTTGGGATTTCCTGTATAAAGCCATAGGAATGCTAAGGAGAGGTTTGCTTGGATGTATTTTTCCCAGAAAATCCCCATTGTAAATGCTGACTTTTAAGTCTTTGAGACTGCCCATACGAAAAAGCTGGGCAGTCACAAAGCAGCTTAGGACTTTTACATTAAAAACAGGTACTGTTCCCCAATGGACTTGGGTCTGTGAAGATAAAGCTTATTATGACACCTGAGAGTTTACATTTGGCAGTATCTCTAGGGGCTAACCTAAGCTGTCTTATCTCCTCCTTTACAGCTGTTTAGGTATTTCTGCTTTGATTGATCTGAGAAACAGGGCTCCTTGCATCACAATGGAGATGCTATATAATACTAGTCCCTCTTGTGTTCACTCCAGGTCTGATTCAGAAAGATTCGTGGCTTTCTCCAATTTGACTTTTCCCGTGGGCTGGAAATTTCAGGTGCCAGTAATAGTGTTTCCTGAGAATGAAGACAGACCCTGCCTCAGAGAATCTAACCAGGTTTATCTCTTGACTTGCAAAGCCAGTAAATAAAACCAGGTGTGGAAGTACAATCATTCTATTCAAGTTTCAACAAGCTGCTAGCACAAAGTATTTTCTTTTCTTAGTCCTTTTCCTACACTTTGGAAGCACCAACTGTCCCGCAGACTTAGAAACCTGCCAAAGATTGTGGAACTTTTGTTTGCATAAAACTTCCTGACTTGAAGTAAAGATGCAAACAAAAAGTTATGGGGATTTAAGACTCCCTTCACTCGCAAAACGAAAAGGCAGTACACCTTTAACACTGGTATGTCAAGCACTTAAATATGAACAGTTGAAAGAATTTTGATTGCTTCGGTGTTGCCAATATGATTTGCAACATTGCAACATTGCATAGTTCACTTTCTTTTTTCCCCTTTATAAATTAGATCTCACTATATGACTTTGTATACTTGCATCATTGTTGGCATTGGTACGGCAGCCTTGATTTGGAGGGTTTTTTGGTCTGGTTTTTTTTTTTCTTTATTGTAAGTTCTATATTTTCATATCTGAACCTTACGTTCATGCAAGGTGGTTTGGGTTTTTTTAAGCTTCAATTTTTTTCTCATTTTGGAAGCTATAGCAGGCAAGGCTGTATTTTGCTTAAAGCCCAGAAAATCTCTGATCTTCCAAATAAAACGTTCCTGAAATAGAGGGGGCTAGCTTGAACAGGCTTCTCCATCATTGGTAGGCATACTCCTTTGTCCTTTTGCTAATCAAAAACTCCTTAGTCTTAATTCTGCTGAGTTCTAACTCATTCTAATTAATTCTAATTGAGTCATTGACCTAATCCCTATCCCACCTGTAACAATGCCAATTCAGTCACAGAAGAAAAGAATAAAAAATTTCAAACTCATACAGATTACTTAATTTCTAATGCTTGGACAAGAAAAGTCACCCCTCCCAAGTAAACTACCCATTTTATGTTCTTTCAGACTGCCCTTGTCCAGAGACCATACCCTCCCGAGGAACAATTATTACTGCATTCAGTTCTTTCAGCCTGTAAATGCTGATCTTTACTATAGCAATGGTCTCAGTGTGATATGCAGAAGAAACACAGTTGAACAGTGTCTGCTTCCCCCTTTGACAAAATGTGCAAAATTCTGCAGTGGTCAGAGGGTCAGAACTACTGTTCAGCTGGCTTCATATCTGTACTGAAAATGACTGCACATGGAGTATATTTTATTCAGTATATATTATGTCTTGCTAGAACTCCTGACCCACTGGCAAAGCCTATGTAGCTATGATGGTGAGACACGTGATAAATCGGGGACTGTCATTATCACCTTTGTTTTAATGCCACCTATAATAAATACACAGACTCTACTCAGTAGCAGGAGAGTTAGTGGCAATTTATTGTAGCCTTCTTCTATTTGCCTGCTAACCATAAATTATACATTCCTGTCCTTTAAAGAGTAATTTCCCTCTTCCATTTCAAGATATGGTTTACATATAATTTCTAGTACTGTAAAATTTTGAGTTACAGGATGAATTACAAGAATCTAGTGCAATATAAGAGCAGGAAGAAATAGATGAAAATCTCCAATGTCAATTCATGTAGACATGTTATGAACATGTCAGAAGCAACCAATGACAGAGATGAAGAGGAAGTTATGTTGTAGAGAATATCAAAAAATTGTCCAAATATTGTGTCTTTTTAGAGAAACAGTGTTAAATAATAAACTTTTTACTTAACATATGATGAGCAAAGATATATGAAGTTTTGGATGCAAAACATGAATGAAACAACTGATAGTTTTTAAAAGTGCTTATGACTTGAATGCCAGTACAATAGAAGTATGGGAATAAGTAACTAAAGTAATGGTCAATGTGTAGATTAAAGGTTATTCTATTGTTTGAATGTTTAGCATTAAAACAAAACAAGCATGCAAGTCAAGATACAGAAATAGATCTATAAAAAGTACCAGTTATATATGTTTGTAATAAAGCATGAGACTAAGAAGAGGCTTACTACAATGAGCAGAAAGCTTCACTCTACAGTGTCACCATAAACAGTCTGCAAAAACAACCCGACAGTTTACAGAGCTGATCAGGGCACTGTTAGTGGAGCTGAACAGCTTTGCAGGCTTCGTACATTTCCCATGAGAAAAAAAAGGATAATAGAAAAGGTGGTCTTGAAGAGGTTTTAGTTTTGAACAGTTGAAGCAGGTCAGAGGGAATCACAAACTTTCTCAACTGAGCCATAAAACATTTAATTGACTTGCATAGGATCACGCACAACAGTTATATTGACTGGTATATAAATTCAGATAATCTTAGTCTAGATTCAGGTCCTTAGGCCACCTTTCTTATGTAAAATAAATTTTTTAAATTTTTTTATAGCTTCAACGAATTGCTTTCAGTTAGGTGAAGCATCAAGACTGTTTAAGAGAGAGAAAAAATAGAGCTGAGATTTCAATAATGAAGCAATCAAGCTTGTTTTCCCTTTGGTTTTGATTTGGAATTACTTTTGGTGGAGATGTTATTATAAATTCATAAATTTCAATTGATAAATACCTAGATTGTATGTGTTAAAGACTTCTGTATTAAGAATCCTAAAATCCATGCTTATATCCAATAGGCTTTTCTTGGAAAATTATTTTGTCTCTTTGGATGAGACTTTGATTAATTAAAATCTGATCTACTGCATTCCAGTAATGTGGAATAATGTCCTGATTCAGCAAGTTACTAAAACCTATCATTTCATATACTTAAGAATAGATATACACTAAAGTCTTTGAATCGTTTGAATTGTTTGATTCATTTGTTTAAATATTCTCAGCATCTTTGATTACTGTGTTAACATGTTTTCTTTCTTCTTTCATGTCTTTTTTTCAACTCTGAAAAAAATCGGTATATTTAGCAGACATTGACAGATCATTTTAATTTAAGCAACCCAATTTCAGTAAATATCTGAGAAGCTTGGTATGTCTAGTTTCTAACCAAAATTGCAGTCCTTATTGTGTTCAGATCAGTATCTCTGCATAATCATTTAAATTTGGAACTGTTTTGGAATTGTTAAAATAAAAAGTAGCTTAAAAATTACATCAAGTTTTTCTTTTCCCAGACAAATTTAATCCCCAAATTTGAAATATTTGAATTCTAAGTTAAAAATAATTCCCATGTGTTCCTTTCTTGATGCAACATTAAGTTTCAATCTGTATGAAAGTAGATTTTGTGTTCAATTTCCAAGGCATTGGAATTCTATATTAGAACTGCATAACGTGAATTAAAATTAAATTACGTTTTTTTCCTTCAGAAAGATCAATTTAAGTTCTACCAATAGCCGATATGCTTTCAGCACCTTTCACTGTAGTGTAGATTTTATTTTTTGGGTTACAGGTAGGAAGACTTTATTCTCTGAAATGTAGAGGTGTAGAAAAGGAATAATGCAAATTCAAACAAGCAGGAAATCTGACTAATACCTAAGAGAAATAATAGAGTCCTGGTACAGTGCTACCTCAATTCACTAAGCTTGAACCCTTTTCAGCATAGGCAATTCAGCTGTTACATATTAAAGAAAGCAATTTTAACAGTAAGAATTAGAGGAAGCTTTTGGATTATAATTGTAATTGGGGTAATTTTGTAAAATTCATTAGCAAGATGATCTCATCTGTACAAATGTAAAACGTATCACTCATAAAGTTCTGTCATGTTTCCGTTGACCCAGGTGCTTATAATGTGTTAATTTCATCAGAGAAACAGCAGTGTGTGGAAATTGGGCAGCAGATAGGATTTAGTTATTTTTCATTAGCACTTGGACTTTGATAAAGGGGAACAGAAAAGAGCTGCTTGACCTTTCAGTGCTTAAATTATTAAAGAGCAAATAGATTTGAGGTTTAGATGCTTGCAAATCTAATCTGTCTTGTGGAGAAAGGATGAAAAGACATTTTGAGTTTGAAATTGCTCTAGTCAACTTAGTTCTTTCTTTAATGTATCCGAAGATGAATAGATGGCAGGCATTTAAAATGTAATATACAAGGAACAGTGCATGTAGTATAACTAACATGAATTTGCCAGAGGAAAAAGACCATTTTAATGACAGATTTGTTTCTAAAATATCTACAGTCTTTAGCTTTAATCACTGAGTGAAAAATTAAAAGAATCCTCATTTCAGCCAGTAGTGAAACAGGTCATACTACCTTGTTTGGTCGGAGGTCCCTCTTATGTTCAGTCCTACTGCAATAAAAGAGGTAACAATGCTCTCCTGAAGGTGACAGCCAAATAACTTAGTTTACTATCCATCGTGCTTTAGTGAAACTGAGGGATTCTTATCTTTGCTGCGGTATTAGGCAAGTGTATCCAGCTTCACTACCTTGCAAGAATAGATGTTTATATCACCTTCTACTTTTTTCCAATACTCCATTTAAATTTGCAAACTGTATTTGTTGTAGATTCACTGTAAATTAGTAGAGAAGGCAACACGCTCTCTTCAAAATAGCTTGGAATCCCAGGTCTAAGCAGCTGTGTTTTGTTCTAGAAAATTAACTGCTAAAATCACGTCAAACATTGATTTGGAAGAGAAAAAACAAGATTGTAATGACAGTGATTAATTTTTAAGCTTAGATATTTCATGGCTAGTTTTTACAGATCAATTCTCATAGGATCAAAGAAAGGTTGCCATGTATTGACCTTCATTTACTACTCAGCATGGAATTAATCACCTAATGAAAATCTTTCTGCTAGATGTGTAGACTTTGTTGTATGGAACTGTAAAATGTACAGACAGTGGCCTTCAAGTGGACCCTCAAGACATTTGTTTGTCTTCCTGGCAGTACCAAATTTTACTTATATATGGTTCGATTTCTGCGTGAGGTTCAGCATCAGATTAAAACATCTAAATTTAGGTGTCCATTTGTAGATGTCTACATGTGAGCTGAGTATATAGTCGGTGGAGCCTAGAAAGCAATTAAGTTGCCCAAAAGTAGACACCTCCTCGCTGGTCAGATCTTTAAGATTGTTGCCTGTACTGAATACCTCTCTCCAATGACTGTAGTGGGAGTTTACAGATGTATAGACATCTTCATGAAGACACTTAAGTGTCTTAACATTAAACTAAATGTCCACTGTGGTGAAAGTCTCAATCAGGCAGAAGAAGAGGTATTAAGCATTCTCAGTGTTAACTTTCAGGGCATTTTTTTGTGAGTGTAGGAAGTGCAGCATCTCCTACTGGAGATGCTGGATCTTAAAAACATGGTGAATGGGGTCTGCTGCACATGATCAGAAGGTCTGGTAAAAAAACAGTAAGATGGCCCAGAGAATTGGCGTTCTTCTGCCTCTTGGTGATAGCTATGAAGGCTCTGCAGACCTAGCATTGTGCTGTCATGGAATCATGAAGTCATAGAATGGTTTGGGTTGGAAGGGACCTTTAAAGATCATCTAGTCCACTCCCCCTGCCACGAGCAGGGACATCTTTCACGAGATCAGATTGCTCAAAGCCCTATCCAACCTGGCCTTGAACAGTTTCCCTGATGGGGCATCATTCAAGCACTCAGCATTATCTAAACATGCAAAGGCAGCTTGAGTGCAGGAGTATTATGTTAGTCTGGTTGTGCACTAAGGCTCCAGAGGGTGCAAGATTTGGAGAGCTCTATGCTAGCACTCAAAGCAGCTTGAGTCTAGCAGAGCCCCAGCAGGTGCAGGAGCTCAGTGGCTATGAGCTGGCTTGGTGACTGCACAAAGACATCTCTCATTTCCAAACCAGATTTGCCTTCAGAAGTAGAATAGCCATAGCTGTGCAGTGATATGACTAAGACAATAAGCCCTGTTGGGTCCAGACTGAGACCTGGGGAGCCCAGCCCATGTGTCCCTGTACTTAGGGCAGACCCTTCTGTAAACATAATCATCTACAGACAGATGACAGAGTGGGAACAACATGTCAGAAGACTGTGTGGATATTTCATCTTTAAGCAACATACCCTACCCAGAGATTGCTTCTTTTTATGAATTATCAACTTGAAAGATCAGACATTTTTATTAGATGTAGATGATGTGCAAAAATGTGGAGACACTGGTGCTTTAACATCTGTTACCCACACTGACTTGCTTACCGGGACTCAAGATTCCCAGAGACAAATAATGATTAAGAATCACTGGCCCCCAGTGAAGCAATAAACTTGCAAGCCGGTCCTCTTTAGAGACACGGGCTTCCCACTTCACAAATTTGAAAGCACTGACTCAGGCTTTTACAGCAACTGCAAGGGTATAATGATTACACAATTTGCATATACAGCAGAAATCACAATTTCTTTGTTCTCACTAGAATGTCCATAGCACCTTTACAGTGGAGAGGGAAGGACTGTTCCCTGTAGGTCCCCGTACAGCAAAGAATGCAAGTACAAACTGAATTGCTTTGCAGAATGCAGAAACACTTGAAACATGGTTATCTCTAAGATGTGTAAAAGTGCTTTGCTGAGTGAGAATAACTTTAAAACCTGTTTTATTCTTGCTCAGTAACAGTCAATATGCCACCAAAATTTTAAAAGACTGTAATTTACTCTATGTGTGCTTTTATAGTTATAATGTCAACAGTTAAGAAAATACTATTCCCCGTCTCTTTGTAGTTTATTTCTTCATTTTTATCTTACTGCTCATTTCATTTCATTTAGACAGGTTAGAGGATGGAATCTATAGCTTTATACTTACTTCTGTGAACAAAATAATACTTAATTCTACATTTTGACACTAATCAAGCAAGCTTTTTTTGTACAAAAGTTTGAACAAGGAAGTGTTCTGTGCATTTGCTATATGAAAAGCTGTGGTGTGTATGGCTAATTTTGTTTTTCCAAAACAAAATGAATTCATTTGAAATCATGAATCTGTTCCACAAATTCTTACACCTGATTTGTGTAATGACATTTTCTTCCCGTGTCCTTTGCTTTTAACAGTTCTTTTTTCCATAAGTACTGGTATGCTATTATGGTTTCAGAATGAGTTGACTGCCCATGTCTTAAAATTATCCTTGTGTTTCTTTTGTTCTTTCCTTTCTACACTCTTAGTGTCTATCAAATAGTTGTTGAAGAAGAACGCCCACGGAGAACCAAAAAGACAACTGAAATCCTGAAGTGCTACCCAGTGCCCATTCATTTCCAGAATGCCTCGCTTTTGAATTCCCAGTACTACTTTGCTGCGGAGTTTCCAGCCAATGGTTTACAAGCTGCTCAGCCTTTTACTATTGGTGATAACAAAACCTACAGTGGTTTCTGGAACACTCCTCTTCTTCCTCATAAGAGCTACAGCATCTATTTTCAAGCTGCTAGCAGAGCCAATGGGGTAAGTCTCATGACAGGTGGAATTTTATACAGTATTTGTGTGTAGATAGATGATTGGCACCAAATAGCAAGATGCCCAATTCAGTTGCTAATGAGAAAATGAAGTAACCGTGAAATCTAACACACTGAGTTTAAAAAAATAACAGTTTTCCTTACACGATATTACTTGATGATTAAAGGTTACAGGAAAGAGGAGGGGAAAACAGCACATTTTGTCAATAGTGAGTAAGCAAAGTAGTGCGTTACCATTCTGTCTTATTATCAAAAGGCTGTCCAATGAGTGTGTTTGACTGGCTTGTTGTCTTTCTTTTTTTTTTATTTTGTTTTTTTTACTTGAAGAGGAGAGTGTTGTGATTTCTTTCGTTAAGACTAAGCCAAACTTGATTGTGGATTTTAGCATGCCTGTCTTGGCCTGTCCAGTCCCATTACCTTAGTTTGTAATGTCTTGAACTGCCATTTTTTCATTTGGTTGCCCTGGCTGAATTAGAAACCACCTTTTTTTTTTCACCTTTCTGCAAACAGTAAAAGAAAAATAAGTAGATGGAACTGAAATGAAAAGTGTGTAAGAAGGTCTTCACAGATCATGTTTCGTCGGGCTAATTCTTCCTGGAATTGTTTTTCATTTCCTGGACAGACCTACCCAGAGCCCTTCAATTCTTGATAAGCTTTGGCTGTCTGTGCTGACAGCCTGGAAATGTTTTCTGCCAGAAACCATAATGGTCCCTCTTTCACAGTGCACTGACAGTGCAGAAGTGTGAAACACCATTGATTATTTTTTCTTTCTAAAATTGTCTAGCATGATGCCTCAAACTATACTATCTGTAAGAAAAAGAAAAATCTCCCAAGGTCATTATGTTGCCAAAGCAAAAAAAAAAGCTGCACACTTGCCTGTGCTCTTGTGAATATCCTTCACATATTTTCTGCTTTTAGAGAAATCTTAAGTGAAATGTTTATGTACCATACCCAAGCAGTGTTTGTCCATATTATGAAAGCACAGTGGAGTTGCTTAATAAACAGTTAAAGATGTAATGAGGCACATTAGATGAACACTTCTCTGACATTTTATCAGTACGTTTAAGAATAGAATCATGGATGACTTTCTTTGCTTAGAAACACAAGATGTGACCTTTTTCCTCTTTATTTGACACAGGAAACCAAAATCGACTGCGTCAGGGTAGCCACAAAAGGTATGTTCATATTATGTCACGTATTCTGTATTTCATTCAGCCTGCTGACCTTTCCCTCACATTGTCTTTGCAAACTTCCAGAAGTGTTTATATTGCTAAAAGGCATCACTAAACCTATTACAGAATTTTAAATGTTTCATTTGCATCTCTAGCTGAGATTTAGGAAGTTTGTTTGTTTGTTTGTTTTTAATAATAAACTTATTACTCATTTTTAGTTGTCTACTTGAACACGGGGTTTTTAAAATGTATTCTGTGGGTTTTTATATGATCTCACAATAAATATTTTTGACTTTTCTATATATAGTAGAATTGTAAAATTGCCAGTTGCAGTGTGCATGCTAGCTGCTTATACATCCATAGTGAAAAATTACCCCTTACTTGTAAGCAATTATCTTATCTTAATTGCTTTATAAAAGAAAAGTGGAGAAATCTTGTTCTTCATTTTCATAGTACAGATCAGCTATATTTATTGGACTGTCAGCACATGATACTACCATTTGTGAGACAAGCTTGTATAATTGAGACAGTGCTAGCTGTACTTTTGATCCCCAAACAGGAAAAGATAAACATGCTGCTGATATATTTAACTTTGGAAGTTAGGATCTGTCTGAGGTTATCTTTATAGTCTCACCTTTTTAGTCCCTCTAGCTTGTGGCAACTTCAAGGCCTGAAAAAGAAGTGATGGGATAGTGTGATTATCTGGAGACTGTAATAGAGGAAAAGGAAAGTGTTGTGACTAGGAACAGGTAATACCACTTTGCGATTTGGACACCTGATAAGAGTATAAAACAAGAACTACTTCATCCTTGTACCGGTGTTCCTTGTGGGAGATCATGCATGTCCCATAGTGACTATCTGTAACGTAACTGATTCCTCCAGGAGTTTCTTTGCACGTAGACTTCACAATTCCACCACCACCACCACCAAATCTAAATAGGATGGATGAGAATCTCATTATTTAAAAGTAGCAGACATGTTAGCATACAGTTGCCTCTTGAAAGGCTGGATCCTCACTAATGTGAAAAATACAGTTTTTATGGTGCTTTGAACTGGTTCCCGTTTTGTGGGTTTTTTTCGCAAGCAAAGGAAGTAGTTTTAATCCTAATTTATTGACTGCTTACTAAACCATAGAAAACTTTCAAATATCTAACCTAAAACTAAATAAAATATAGATGAGAGATTAATTCCAGATTCAAGTGGAATCTTGTGTTATGTTTTCCAGTAGCTTCAGTGATACCAGGAGTGGACTGCATTACCTCAGAAATCATAATAGGTGATTAGAGGAATGGATTTTAAATTATTTGAAGATTTGTATTCCTAACCACTAATGGATGTTCAACTATTTCAATTACCTGACTGACTGAAAAATCTTACTCTCTCATTTGAGAAGCAAGGGTAACTTTATGGATTGGAATAGCTCCCATAGCAACAAGCTACTTTGAGCTAACCCATTTGGCAATGGACATGTGAGAAATGCAGCTTTTATTTTAAACAAATCTCCATACATTTCTGTTTTGAAAGCATGTTTCTGAATTCTTTGTAGTACCTTTGTGAAGCCTGTAAAATAATGTGAGGGGTTGTTGTGAGGACTTTGAAACCAGAGATGTCCTCAATGGCATTTATAGTCCCTGGTGCAAAACTTTCTTGGGAGGGCTTCTGTAAAGCACTGATTTCCATGCTTATAAACTAAATGTCTGTGTTATATTTTTAAACTATTTTAATTTTTAAAAATAAAATGGAGACCATGACATATTTTAATATGATAGTAATCATACTTGTCTGTACAGGTTTTTTCCCTTTAGATCTAACAGATACTTGAGAGAAAAGCAGATTTCTATGCCCTCTTTGCGATTCCCACATATGGACTAGAAAAAATACCAAAAATGCTTAATGTCTGCAGGTCAGTAGTCACCACACCTGCAATGGGACAAGACAGAGATTTGTCCTCTCCCGTTCACCTCCCCTTCTGTCCACACCCCCCCAAACAGCTTAGTACAACATTCACATTGCCTGTACCCCAGGAAACAGAGGCTGCTCTGACCACTGTGCCTGATCTCTTACAGACACACACCGTTTTCCACTGAATTTTGTGACTACAGTATAGCTACTAGACAGTAAGCTACTTAAGTTCTATCATGTGCTCATTGTGTCAATCTATTTATTCCAGTGCTTTCTACAAAAAGGTAGCAAACACTCTCCAGCACAACATCTAGTTTTCGTATACTAATAATTTCTCAAATGTTTGTATTCTGCGCTTCTGTTGTCTTTTAAAGTTCAAGTTTGGTGGTTTTTAAAGCTAAAAGGAAGTGTTTTAGGCCATTCCTGTATAAAACTGGTACAATCTTCTTTTAAATTAAGGTCCGATCCTGAAAATGCGTACAGCCTTGTGTAGGCCATTGGAGTTAGCAGACATACTCTAGAATTTAATACGTATGTGGGAAACCATATGCTGTGAGGCCCTAATCAAGTCAGTTATGTGCCTAATTATGAGCACAAAGAATAATCTCACTGACTGCATTGCAACTATTCTGTCTTAAAGTAGACATGTAAGTATTTTACTGGGTAAAGGCCTGAGCCATAAAGTATACCCTGTAAAACAAACATGACAGTGCAGCCAACTGTTGGCTTGTTTCTTGATTCCCTGACTGCAGAAAGCATCTGCAATTCCATTTCTGTGGAATTTGAGGATTGCACCAAGCGCATTGGCAGCCCTTCCTGGAATCCAGGTGACCCAAGGCAACCTCCAGGCTGCTCCACTGAGCCTGTTGTGCTTGGCCGAGCCACCTCGTCGTCTGTATTAAGGGCATGTGGTTAGCCTGTTTGAAGTCTGCCCTCGGGACCAATATGAGAGTTCAGAACCTGACATGAACATAGCTATATAATTTGCTAGCTGTGTTTCCTTTAATTATCCCAACTCCAGATAATCTAAAAGTCATTGGTGCCCTTGAGACCTTCTTAAGATCACTGAGATTCTGGGTTTTGCAGTGTCCATTCCATGGCCCGCTACATGCTCTTGTATTTTTTTGTTAAAATAAAAATAAATTAATAAGTGTAATATAAAGATACAGAGCGTTCTTGCCCCAGATCCAGCAGAATCCTTGAGTGGGTACTTCACTTTTCGTTCCAGTTGGTGTTAACAGGAATAATGCATGTGCTTTCTGTCAAGTGTGAGTTCAACTGGCACACACTAACCTCTGTTGCTGGATGTCATGGATTAACCCCAGCCAGCAGCTAGGACCGCGCAGCCTCTCGTTCAATTCTCCCCCCCTCCCCCAATGGTAGGGAGAAGAGGGAGAAAAGGAGGGGAAAGGAAAAAAGCCCACAACATCATGGATTGAGATAAAGACAGTTTGAGATAAAGACGGGGAAAGGAAAATAACAATAATAATAATAATGATAATGGTAAAAGAATATACAAGATAAAGTAATACAACACAAGTCATATGATCCAGTGAATTGGTTGTCCAGCCCATCCTGAGTAGCGATCACTGATTCCCACCCCTGCAGCCAACCCCCATTTATATACTGATGGTGAACATTTATATACTCAACATTTATATACTGAATGTCTATGGTATACAATATTCCATTGGCCAGCTTGTTCTGTCTATGATCCCTCTCAGCTTCTATGGGAAGCTGAAAAAAGTCCTTGACTAATATAAACATCACCTGGCAACTAGGGAAACAATATGTATTGTTGACATTCCTTTCATACAAAATCTGAAACACAGCAACCACCAGAAAGAAAATTAACTCTGTCCCAGCTGAAACCAGGACACTGGATCAGAGCCAAATGCACCAGATAGCCTATAATCATGACTAGCTTCTTGTTAGAAAAGTACAGCCTAATGCTAGTGGGTCAAATGCGTGTGTAGGGTCAGTAGCTAGATAATACTTTCTCATTCCATCAGGTATATTTTAAACAACTTCAATTCGTAACATCTTAAAAAATGCTTTTGTCTCATGACCATTACATTTTTACAAATTAAACCTCTGTTAAATGTGTTCTTTCAGAGATCATATAAAAATCCTGATTGCAATGATTGTAAGTGTAATTTAGGATCAAAATATTGGGTTTTGTAGAGCTGAAAGTTCTCCTCCTGCTTCTACTGAAGTCAAAGGGAACCTTTGCTATCGCCCTTGCTAGGAGAAGGATCAGACAGCGTATTCTTGTGATGAGGAGTCTTCTGATCTTAGTTTTCTGCAGAGAAAGGCTTCTAGGACCTCTGTGACTGTTTGGTGTATATACAAATGTGGAGACTGCAGGTTTCCACTTCCATTATTTTTGACAGGATAATTAAACAAACAAACAAACAAAAATCAGGAAGAGATTTTTGTACCACTGGTAATAAAGGTTGTCGTATTTTGCTTGAAATATGGCTTTCATATACATACTCTTTCTTCAAGCTAAATGACTGTAAAATCTCAGCAGATGAAGCTGAAAGCATTCCAAAACTCCTCCAAGTTTATTGCTATCAACTTTGTGGTGTTTTGTGATTTATATTAAGACTATATTTCCTGATACAACTTACAACACTGTCTGGATAGAAACATCTTGGTTATCTCCTAGGATTCCAGTTCTCAAGAGGGAGACATTATTGTTCTAATTTTGCAATATTGGAAGGCTTTCATTAATTATGAGAGAGAAAAGGATATTATAATATTTTAAATCCAATAGCAACAGTACTCTAGCAGCTACTATCAACACTGCATTTCAGTGTTGCAGAGGGATATTTCAAAATATTATGCAGCAGCAGTTTTGAGTTTAATTGTCTGCAGATGGTAGATGATCTATTTTCCTCACTCGTTGCCACATTTCTAATAGCACCCAGGCTGTTCTATGTAAATGAGTGATCTTTCATATAATTTTGTCCTTAATTTTCCAATATTTTTTCTTTGCATCATTCTCCAGCTGCATCGTGTTGGATCTGACCTTTTAATTTTTTTTATATTCCTTAATATATATGTATCATAGTGTGCTTAACCATTTAGAGGCAATCCTAGAACTGCTGGCAAACAAAGAAATAAGAGATTTTATTATTGTGAGCCATGGTAATAGTTATCTATACCAGTCAGTGATTGTTACAGCTCCAACAGAAAAGTCTGTCTACTTTAGGCACACAAACGATCCAGGTTTTTCATCTTTTTCTTGTCTTAGTGACAAAACATGAACTTGACACTCAGACCTCAAACAGTTACATACATACCTATCTAAAATGTGCCTACTCTCAGTGGTCATCCTCTGTATGCTGAAAGTTAAGCGTATGTGTAGTGTGTGCATTTTCAGAACAAAGACTCAAGTGAGTACAAGAAAAACAAATCCTAGCTAGCTCTAACATATTTTACATGAAAATTATCTTAAAAAAGAATTACAGGAAAAAAATACTACTACAAAATAAGAAAACAGAAAGTGAGAATAGTTCAAATTACCTGGAGAGGTTAATACCAGAGTAACCTGAAAAAGCAGTTAACTTTCACTTAGAAAGCCCAGTGCTGTGACTAGCAGAGCCAAAGAGTCTCCAGTTTCCTCAAATGCATTATATGTAAATAATGTGCTTTGAGTCCTCTTCCTGAATGAAAGTCACATACAAAAGCTTATTAATTTGCAGAATAACCAGACTAACACTGAAGATGAAAAGGAACTTGTGGGGTTTTTTTGGTTTTTATTTGTAAGAAGTTCAGACAATAAACTATTGACCAAGATTCCTCTTGCTGGCCTAGCTTCAGTCTGGCTTTTTTTTCCCTCATGCATGCTGACCTGGAAATCTTCCTTTGCCTTAGCTGCGATAATCGTGACTCAGCTTACAACACCATACATTCGCATCGCCCCTGCTGCAGGCGACGACCAACTAACAGGTCAGATGTTCAAGTATAGACAAGTCATCATGCCCGTTTTGTCTCATTTTCTTTGGCTCCTTTTCCCTGACAGTTTCTTCATTCTCTGCGCATAAATAGTTTTCTATGTTAAAGGTTTCTTTCTGTTTATAAACTTTTCTTCAGCTCCATTAAATTAAATTGTGTGCTTGGCACCAAAACCTACACACACATCCCTGTACGTACAACTCCGCTGCATGTGCCCATTGTGTGTGTGATCTGTGGAATGTTTGTTCAAGCCTGATGTTGTAAAGAGATCTAGTCTTGCTCCATCTGTAAATTAAATGACAGTTTGAATATAGATATATATCTGTGTACCTGTTTATTTTTTTCTGTGTTATTAGATCAAGACGCTAGAATTTCTAAATAATATAGGCTCAAGAGTTGCATGTGTAAGTTAGGACAAAGATCTTGTATTAATGGATTATATTTTTTTTACTGCAGAATGTTGGGAAGATCATATTTTCTGGCAACATTTCAATATGAAAAAAATTTAAAAAATAAAAGGATTAAAACAAGATAACCTAGCATGTGACATAGGAGAATGAACAAGACTGTAAGGTTTTTAAATCTAGTTGTCAAAGTAAACTCAGTACACAAGACAATTATTAGTTTGTGTGTGGCTTGAAGGCCGGTTCAGAATGTACCAGAAAGTCCTTATGAACTAGGGTAAATGATTCATTTTATCAGAAAATAAACACATGCATAAAGCTTTTAAGGGATTTGGAAACCTTTTTATTTTCAAGCAGGAGCAAAAAGCATTAAAAACTCTAGAATCTAAGGTGAGTTCGATGGAATATGTAACAGGGGAAGTTAGACCTGGTCCACCAGCATTTAGCATGTGATAAAATTATTGCCTTTTTCAAGAATACCAGCATAGTTACTTGGGAAGCGTGTAAATGTTGCTACCGTGATGTCTAAGGGATGAGGTGGAGTTCAGATGCTTAGCATCTGGATAGTGCTATAGTCAATAAGAGACAGTTAAATGATTCAGCTTAAGATAAGAGGATTAGTGACATGTCTGCTATAGCTTTTAATTCTAGGGTATGTGTTATAATAACAAGGCTGAATGATCCATAATGCCCAAGTTGCCATGTCAATCAAGACAAAATTGTTGCATGTGTATTTGTATTATGTAATAACATATGAACTAACCAGAGTAACACATTTAGATGGTGCCAGAAGTACTAGCTTGTTCTTGTTAGTGCTGCTTGTCAGAAGCTCTGTCCACATACATTTTTATAGCTCAATTCTTTTTTACTCGAGAATACAAATAAAGCCTTGAAGAGACAAAGAGCATCTCTTCCACATCCTTGAACTTCAACAGGTTTTAATTGCTTCATCACAGGATTCAAACAAGCTTATATATTTTTCCATATGGAGAATTAAATGCTTTTCTTCTCTTGTTTTGTTTTTTATTCGTTTTAATGCAAAACTGGGTAGCTACAGGAAGCACTGTTCCACAAGAGGGAGATGGCTATAGTAGTTAACAGTGAAAGAATGGAGATATGGCTAGCATAGGAGAGCCAGCAAAGGATTTGGTTGCTTTGTCACTGTTGGCTCATAGCATTGGCAGTCTGTGGTTGTCTGTCAGATCTGTGACTTTATTTCCTTTTTTTTTAAAAAAAAATCTGTTCTATCAGAACCTAATTTTTTATAGTGAAAAAGAAAGTATTAAATGATACCTGCAAACAACATTTATGGCTATCTGTGAAATGTATTAAAAAGCCTCTGAAATCCCCTCATCATTTTTGCAACCCCTTCTCATACTTGAAAGACTGTGTGATCAAAGGGAAAGAAGCATCTTCCTTCTCAATCGCCACAACTGCAGTAGGGTATGAAAAATCCTCACCCAGTCCACATGGTCAGTCCCACGACAGCAACAGGAGTTCATGTTGTTGTACACAGAGCTACTGCGTAGTGGTCCCTTAGGCAGACTTTTTGATTTCAGGGCAGTGCAGCAATAATGGTATCTGCAATATCTACGAGGAACCCAATGATTTTCTTAAAGGAGATTTACAGGAGCTGCACTGGACATGAGGAAGCAGGGAATGATGCACATTCTCTCCACATTTTTCTCCTACAGATACCCAGACTGTGGGAAGGATCTATATGTAAAAGGACTTCTTTATGTGGAAATCGTAGGACTATTGTGAACTGTGGTTACCACAAGCCCTACAGCTGTAACTGTTAAATAATGTTACCGAGTATTTTCTATTCAGTGCCTTTTCCTCACTTCTTTGCTCAGCACCAAAGTAATTACATTTGAGATCAAGAAATTACATTTTTCTTTTACCATTTGAGGAGATACATAACCGGCAGTGTGGAGGTCAAGGTTGGGATTTTCTTTTTTTCAGGTGGGAAGTTGATGTTTCTTGTGCAATGAAATTTTAAATTCTTGGCTGAATATTGTTACCAATTTTGAAAGGTCTTCCTCTTCAGAAAGATCATGATAATACAGCTCAGCTTTCAAGCCAACTCTACTTCCACTCATTTCCTCCACCCTTGTGATCAACTCATCCTGGTGCTTACTGGTGCAGTTTATAAACAATGCATTATTAGCTCCTCTTCGTCCTTCCTTTCTCCTCCTTTTTTGTATGAAAATAGGATGACTTCCATCTATAGGATTACTTGCTATTTGCCCTAAATATCTTGACAGGCCACTCCTTGCTTTCGTGTTCTTTTGCAGCTTGTAGCAACAGGAACTTTTCCTTGCAGTTGCACTTAAATACCTACAATGTATTGGTCCTTAAGTTACAGTATAATATAACATGCTGTAGACGCAACTGTGTGCTTTTGATTCTTACAAGACAAAATAGGCAAATTAGTGTTGTTAGTATTAGTGAATACATTATTATCACTGATTCAATAACTTAGTAACTAAGGAACTCAAATTTGGGGGATCGTGTTTAGCTTTCAGTGTTGACCTACAAAAAGTAACTACCTTGAAATCCCCTCAATTGACTCTATCCTCCAACAAATAGGGAGAATATCTAACTATCTAACATCTGTCAGCCAGAAGAAAAGACTGGGTATACGTGAAGCATAATAGTCCTCATGATACCGTCTCCATGTTTTCATAAACAAATAAGGTTTAACAGTACGGTTGAAATCATGTAGAAGATTAACAAAAAACTTACCACATACATAAGTGATTATATGATCTTGACTTTCAAGTTGAATAACAAATCCATGTTTTTGAGAAAGCCTGAAAAAGCATTTGCAGTTTGCTTCACTATTTTGTAAGGGACACTTCATGTAATAGGTTTAAATTGGCCATATTTGGTATTCACTTGGCCCTCATCTATTTTGTTCTGTCTGCATTCTGATAAAATAGCATGCTTGGAATTATGATTACGGTGTTCATTCTTTCAGGCATTTTCTTAATTGTTGAAATATGTCTGAGCTACTTATATTTAAATTAAAATATTTCCATTTGTGATTTAGTGGGGCAGCCACTACTTTACTGGATATTGTTAAGACTGATTTCCATAGAACGCCCTTTTTACTACCCATTGTTAATTACACATGCAGCTGGAAGGAGAGCTCTGTATTGTACACTCTTCATAGATTAAATTCTTGGTACAAATCAGATGCAAATCAGATACAACCAGATATGTCAGAAACTTTGTAGAATAACTGATACTAAAGAATTGGGAAGAGTTTTTAAAAAAAGAAAGTGGCAATCTTAAAGCTTAAATGACTTTAACTGTGCATACCTTAAGGTCTAGATGAGCAGCATATTTTATAACCATGTTAAAAGCAGTCATAAAATAATCCCAATTGGTTTCTCCTTCCTTATGAAGTTAGCAGTATAATAAAATATACACATTTCTTCAGATGTGTATTCAATATGTAGCAAGATTTATTGCTGTAGTCTGAGTCAGAGTTTGTTCTCAGCCATTGCACTCTAAAAGTGAAAAAAATCAACAGAAATCATTGATTGATTAAATCGCAACTTCACTGAATTTTTTTTTAGGTCAAGGGATTTACTCCAGATTTGTATTTCATTACTGAAAACACAGTTTGTTTATTAACACAAAAAAACAATATCATGAATTTGAGAAGGACTGTTTTCCTATTTATCTACTTTGTTGGAAGGAACTGGGGTAATTTCTTTATCAGTGTTTGTGGTTTCTCCTTTACAATGTAATGCATGTGAGGTATAGCAACACAGGCTGGCCAGACATTCACATTAATTT
Source organism: Pluvialis apricaria (assembly GCA_017639485.1). Classification (NCBI taxonomy): domain Eukaryota; kingdom Metazoa; phylum Chordata; class Aves; order Charadriiformes; family Charadriidae; genus Pluvialis; species Pluvialis apricaria. The sequence goes on along the minus strand of CM030008.1, from coordinate 114,085,844 downwards.
TTCTCCATCCTGAACCACGTGGCATTGATTTAGATGTATTCTGACATGTTGAAACTGAAGTGCTATTTTGGGTAATGGAGAACCCATGATTTCCTAGTTGAAACTACAGTGCTGTCTGTAATAACAAACCTATGTGCAGATATGTCTGTCTGCACGTTGAATACACCATTTTAGGAGCTTATTCTTCTCTTGATACTTCTGAACAGCATTTACATCAGTGGGAGTTGTGTATAGTTATCTAGGGGAGAGCGAGCACCTGTGTGGTGTAATGTCACAGCCATATTACGATGCCGTTACAAGGCCAAGTGACAAGGAAAGCAGAGTAAGAATGGATCTGACTCTCCAAAGTGAAATTCTAAGCCTGTTTTTACATGATGGCCCCAGCGTTTGTTGTACCGATTTTTCAACGATTCTGGTCCTCTTGCTCAGCTACGCAGGATGCAAAGCAAAAGGAAATCTTCCTACTTTCTGCAGCACCGGCTGAATGCATTTCAATGGGCTGGAGTGTCACTTGTGATTTATTGCCCATTTTTGTTCTTTTATGTGTTATATTTGTCATTTTTGCAGTGACAGTTTCATCTATAAAACAGCATAGTTACAAGAAAATGTTAAGAGGATACAGGAGTGCCATGGGAGCTGCTGTTTCCTTTTCTCCTTTTTTTTTTCCTAGTACATTACAGAGTCAAATGTCAGGTTTTCTGTTTTTAAGATAGTGTAGCCAAAGCATCTAGGATTTTATACGTAAGTACATTTTCCACCAAAGAGGGCCTGAAAATAATGCTGATAACAATTCACGAATGCTGAAATAACCCCTAATATAAATACAAGCCCTGTCAAGCGGTGGGCAATAGAGAACCTGAGCTGATTAGAAGTCAGTTACCAGTATGATTCTTTTAGTGATATTAAGTACTCCAGTTCACATTTTACAATAATAAGAATTCCTACAAGGTTTTCTGAAAATGAATTAGCAGCCTTAGTTTTGAATGTGTTGAAGTCATCACAGAAAAGCCAGAGGCTCTGATCAGGGGTTCAGGACCTCCTCCCATTCAGCTCTTATTACTCTGAACAGGTTGGGTTGGGGACAGTGGGACCTTTGCAACGCTCCTGCATAAATAGGAGAGTAGGGAGGATAAAGTGCAGAGAGTCATGCCAGCAGTTCTGCTTTGGCCAGTGATGCTTATGGTTGGCCAAGGAGGTATGGGTTCATCAGCTACCCTGGCACTGTATTGTCAGAGCCAGTGGTGTTACAGACCTGGGACAGGAAGAGCTGGAGAAGATCCCATGACCGAGAAGAAAGTATCAATCTTTCCCTACCTTTTAGGAAGGACCAAGTAGCCTAATTAGGTATGTTTTGCACTATAGAGACTGTTTGTCTTTTCATTCAGAGGAGTTAAAAAGTTGGTTGCCACAGAGTTCATAGTCAGTCATTGCAGGAGCTGTGTTACATCCCTCAAGTACACAACTGATTTGGAAATTTGAATGTTCCAGTCGATAGCCGAGAAAAGAATATGATTCCGAGTGTCAATGTCAAATGTCTCTTTCACGAAGAGAGTGAAACAAAAATTTACTTAAGCTACTAAAGATGAGTCTGTTCAGTTCACCCTAGCTTGAAAAATAATCTATTTGCTCAGTAGTGTGTAATCTTAATATGAGGATATCTGTGACACAGTTTGAGGTTGGACTTGGGGGAGGACACTTTCCTTAATCTCTTTACAGAGAATGGAAACATAAAACCCAGTCATAAAAATAAAAATATGAATGAACTGACCAGGATAAATTCTTAAATGAACGAATCTCTGCCCTCTGTGTGGTACTGGTCAGTGTCACATCTAATCCAAAATATTTCAGCATCAGCAATCTACAGAGAAGCAGAAAATATAAAACAAAGCAAAAATACCAGTAGGTAATTTTTAGAGCATGGTTGTATGTCATAGAATATGTTTTTTAATTTCTGTGTACAAAAAATATGCCTCTGATTTTTACATTCAAAGCAGAACGTGTTTTGCATGTACCACAATGAAAAATTAAGGAGAGACGAGGGAAGAGAGAGAAACTCAGAGATATAATTAGTAACTAAAAAAACTCTGTGAATTTCAATGTTTCCCATCTGTAGTTATTGACTGTATTCATAAAATGCTAAGCAATTAGAATTTTAATTTGAAAGAAAATGTGGGACCAGTTGTGGGTAAAATAACCTGCAGTTCTTAGGAACTGCAAATCTGGTGTTTGTATCACTGGAGAGTTTAACAAATGTGTAATGCAATATTACATGGATTAGCTCTGTGTTAATGTATAGGTGAACATTAAAATGTGTTATGGTTAAATAGAGTAGTGCAGCAAAGAGGAGACTAATACTGTCGACTTTAATCAAGAGACACAGACCATACTACCTTGGGCAAAATAATACTTCAGCAATTCTCTTAGTTTAGATTTCCTTGAAATAACTGAAATCTTAATAAATATCTAAGCATTTGTCTTCTTGGAGCAATATCTCAACACCATGCAAGCCATGACAGTAGTTATCGATGGGTTTTAACACCTGATTCTCCATACATTATATTGAAAATGTCCTTTTCTGCAGTAATGGGAGTTTGACTGAAAGAGACAATGATTTTAGAGCTCTGGGAAAGGCATTTAAGTATATGTGTCTGTTTTCAAGTCTTTATTTTTCCAAAACTTTGAACTTTCATTTCTTTCCTTTCACCTAATTTTCTGTTATTGCTGACCACTAAGAAGTTTTTGCGTAGATAGAAAACTCCCACGCAAATGAAAGCTGAGTCACAGTTTTGCATAAAAGGGAGTGGAAGTTGCTGTCTCACATGATTTCAAGCTGACAATAGGGGAAATACAGTAGTTCAGGTTCTGTTTCGTCTTTTGAGTTCACATTGGAAATACAAAGGGAAAGAGAGGAAAAATGGTAAATTGTCATTGGTTAGAAGCAAACAAGTATCCATGAAACCTTTTTGAAGCAAAATTGTTATATTTTGCATTTTTCAGTGTGCTATCATTGAATTAGCTTCTGGTTTTGAGTAAATGTATTGATAATTAAAAGTGATACGAAAAGAACTAGCAAGAAGAATGGCTGTTTAAGGCATTCTCAGTCAAATAGGACAGATGGAGATTTTTCTGTAACCCCTAAAACCTACAGGAATTATATGAAAAATGAAACGTAAACCCATGATAACCATTCAGAGGAGGCCTGGTCTATTCCTGTCCCTGTACCAGAATCTTGGTTCATTTAACATTGCTTCAGTTTGGACAGGTTTTTTTATTTGCAATACTGTAAACAGTTCTGAAATGTGAAAAAAAGAATTTCTACACTGTATTGGCCCAAAGACAGATTTAGAATTCTGTGGTATTATTTTTCCTTTCTTGTGCTGATTGTCCTTCCCAGTTCCTCTAGCCAACCTTTCTGCCCCAAAACAGTGTTGACTCTGGAAATGTGTTTAAAAAAATATTTATGTCTTTTTTCCTGCTTTTTGTAAATATATCACAAATATATTTTTATTTTTCTGTGTGCATCATTGCATGTATAATTCAATTTATCTTTGAGTAGAATGATCTATGTTATCCTTTCCTCCAAGAAAACAGGCAGGTAGCGAGTAATGATAAGTAAATTCTGAGAGTGTGATTGTTTTTGAAGGATTTCTGAAGAACCCTTCTTAAGGGATACAATGGGGAGGGAGGCTGGGGAGCCTAGTAGTGGAAATCACCAGGAACATCAGCCTCATCTATGAGCCAGTGACAGCATAGGCCAAAAAATGCATGGATGTGCAGACCAACCACTGGGATTCCTATACTACATTGTCCTTCTGCCCCGCTCGCCTCCTCCCCCATTCCTCCTAATGGCGAGATGACCATGTCGTCACTCACCTTCCATTTGGAACTGTTCATTAGTGCTCCTGTAGTTAAGTCCTCAGTGGCAGCAAGATCAGAAGATGGTACCTCACTCCACTACTTCCTACCCATAGCTTCAGGTTACTCAGTTCCTGTGCTGGATGTGTCCCTTGCATTCATGGGTGGAAAATAAAACAGTTGTGTTTGTCCATGCCAAGAACATCTAGTTCTGTAGCTGAGTTTCACCCTGGGTAGGTCAGTTCCAGAAACATTACTCTGATCTGACGTAACATCTTCCCTCAGAGGGGACCAACTGGGTACTGGTACATGTTACCTCCCCTAAAGAGGGCAGAGTCCTCTTCAGTCTTCATATCCACACTTTTCCTGTTTGTAGAAGATAGTTGAAATAAACTTGCAGGGATGTCTGATATTTCTTGACGCTTTTCAGTAGTTTCAGGGGTAGATCTGGTATTGAAAGCATGAGAGTCAACAGAGGTGTCCTTCAGTAATAGGTGAAATTCAAATGTCCTTGGTGAGGGTGATGATAAATTACCTGCTACTTCTATAGGAGGTGCTAGAAAGAGCTTCTGACTTGTTTAAAAGATGCATTATGTATGGACAGGATCAGTCTGGACTAACTGCTTTCATTTCCTTAGAGCTAATTTGAGTCACGCTTCTAACTTGAGTACTATTGGCTTGAGGTTATGTAAAGAACCATAAAATCAAATGGTTTAGGGCTAAATGCTCTCCTTGTTGTACATTATATCTCTAGGACTTCTTGTTCACAGAAGTCAGATTTTGAAGATGCTGCTGCATTTCCAGTGGCTGCAAGTGGGACCTCTTTCACATAGCATCAGCTGGTAACCAGCCCTACATTTCAAAGTAGAGACACCTGAAGTTCCAGCCTTTTTTGGTGCCTCACTCTCAGACCTCGTCATCCTTACTCAGTATGAGACCTACATGTATACAGCTAATTTGATACAAGTACGTTCGCATTGCTCCTCAGTCAACCTTTTTGATCAGAAATTTGCATCTCATGGAGTCATATTGACCTTTGTTGTGTTTAAGGAGTCAGAGGGCAGTTTGGTAAAGAAGTCCAGTTTCTTCTTTCCATAGTAGTCAGGAGAATTTTATCTTTTATTTCAGTGGCGGGGTCTGTCTTTCAAATATGCTGCCATGACCTTTCCCTTTCTTGACATAGAGGTCTGTATTGTGCACCATTGTGGCTGCTTCTTTGGCCACACAGAGTGACTACTTATAAATATGTAACCAGACTTTTTTCATCATAGAATAGACTAAGGTGTTGTGGGGGTACCCTTTAGGGCCATTTGAAAGCTTAAGGTTCCAAAGACTTTATGTTTTTTCCTTAGGTAATTATTTATTTCCAAGAAGGAGATACACTGTGTCTGTATATTGTAGAATTTTTATTAAATTCTGGCTGTGGTGTAGCTGTTGAGTATGCTTTAAACCCTCCTTAATGATCTTAGTGCTATTAAAGTGTAAGGACTTAAACTTTCTTTCTTCCAGTATGAGGGAGAGATTCCAACTGCTTGGTTGCCCGCTGGAGAGGAAAATTTTTATGAATTTTAATTATTTAAATTTCCTTGATTAAGAGAAAAGGGAAAAAAACAGCTAGCAGAAAGGTTTGTAATTTTGTTGCAAAGGAGCAAATGAGCTGTTTATCAAGGGTTGCTTGCTTGTTTTCTTGCAAGTCCTTTTTTAAAAAAAAACACGATCTCCAGAAAAATCCAGTCTAAGGACCCTGGATTAATATCCCATTAAAAAATAAATTGTGATGAGAACAAAAGATAAGTGTCAAACTGGAAACTTTATTTGTTTTAGGCATGTTTTGTAAAGAATATTATTATTTCTGACAACCAGAAACACAGATGTTTAACAAAAAAAGTCTTTTTGCTCACATGCACCAACATGAATCATCCACCAGTGAGAGATACAGTTCATTTGATAGTTAAATGAGTCATATTCATCAGTGAAGTAGTTCTTTGCATTTCTTTTCATGAAGTTCTTTGTCACTCATATGTACATTTTCATAAAGAATATCACAAACAAAATTAATAATTCATAATTATTGTTACACAGTGCAGCCTTACTTTGGTAGTCCCTTCTTAGCATAGATCTTGTAATAAGGCTGTTTTTTCCTGCATTTAAAAAACACCAAATAAACAATGTACCAAATCAGCATGGTTGTCTTGTAGAAGTACGGAAATCTTTTTTAGGAAACGAAGATCTGTACACAGCAATTCGTATTGTACTGATGATCATGAATTACGGAGAAGATACTCTCCTGTGAAAATATAAATGCTGTTTGCCCTCTTTGCCAGACATTCAAAAAATAGATTTAGTGAGCGCTAACACGTCATAGGAGGGAAAATCAGGATACATTGATTTCAACACTTAAATGGCTCCTGTGCTTAGCAAAACAGAAAGAAAACATAATCCATGCCCCATGGAAAAAGCAGCTTATACATGAGCATTTTCAAAGGCATTCAGGAACAGAAAGGGAAAAATACTGTAAAAAGAAGTAAAGCAGACCTTACTCTGAGGCATTTACAAAACTAATATATTCAAGGCATGGAGCAGAGAGAGAAAGCTGAAAAAAATACTGATCAAAACCACCTTCTGTCACAAATTATACCCTGCCCAACAACACCTCATAACTTCTACCATATGGACAAAAAAGCAGTTTTGAAGGAGAACTAGGAACACTGATTTGAAAGCTAACAATGAGGAACGGGAGGGAGAACTTTCTCCCTTAGCTGGAGTTCTACCAGGAGTAATAAAACAAAGGCTTTGTTAGCAGAATACATGCTGGCTAGCAGATGAGGACTGAATGCCAGTCACTTACAGTATAAACAGACTAGCCAGGGTGGTAATTCATTTCATCTACAAAATCTGTATGTGTTTTGGGTCTTCTCCAAGACAGTCACAAATCCTGGCATCTGGAATGAACTTGAAACTCAAATAAAAAGCACGTTGGACTGGCTTGTCTTTTCGTAACACCAGTAATGCTGCCACAGACTTAAAAAAGAATTTTTTGCAGTCATGGGGGAGATGGGGGTAGAAATGCTGAGGAAAATTCTGGGGAGAACTGGACATTTTGCACTACTGCCCTGTTCAGGTGTATTTTGCAATCTGTGATACAGGATTGGAATTCCTGTTGTTCATTTGACATTTATAAGAAGGACCTACCTCTGTGGAGTACCTCTTTTCATACCAGTAGCACAGATGTATTTGTGTGCTTTCTTATTTTGTCATACTGCATTTTATGCCAGCCCTTTACTTTGGCACTTCTGCTTTTCCTACCTTTATGTTTATGAACCTTTATGTTACTTCCTTCAAACACCCTAACCAACGTCATCCACAAAAACATTACTCTGTCCCTCAAATCACTCCTGAAGAGATCTTTCCACCGTGTTACTAACTGGAAATGCTGAGTGATACCAGCTAGCTAAAAGAGCAGGGAGGATAGAAGTGTTCATTTATTTGAGTCTTGTAAATGCATTTTCTTAGTAGCATTTGCCTCCCTCTCCACCTGCAATGGCTACACCTGCCTATTACAGCCTAGCTCAGCTAGACAGTGTGCTTTTAGCGGCAAAGATTGCTTAGCTGTGTGCTTGCACTGTTCTTAGAACAGTGGGGCTCCCAATGTGATTTAGAGCTTCTAGATCCTACTATCATATCAACAATAGAAAGTGATAATGATAGTAGCCTTTGTAATTTGTGTTGTCCTTGGAGAACGTGTGCAGAGTCTTTAAAGCCAAGTTTTCTCATCTTTTCAGTCTTCTCACTTTGTGGCAGGGACAACAGGACTCTAGTAACAGGTTTTCCAAGGAAGCATCACATCTCTCTGCCTCCCTTCTGCCTTGTACCACTTTGCATGCTTTCTGCTACCTAATCACAGCGCAACTGTCGTCACACAAGGGTATAACGGTTCATTTTCCTGACTTACTCCGTGAAATAAGTTAAAAGTAGGTGCTGAGATGTGATAGTTGATTCGCACTGACTGCATTAAAAAAATCATGGGCTGGTGACTAACACAGCAAGCTAGTCTTAGGTTTCCCTGGGGACTAAGATGGTCTGGACTAACTGTTTTATTACTTTAAAGCTTTGTAAAGCTAGCCATTGCATCAGTCACTGGAACACCTGTGAATGAAATACAGTTGGAAAGGATTGCAAGTGACTTATCAAGCAAGTACCTTTGGAGATCTTAAAGTTGCAGAAAGGAAGTAAAAAAAGGCAGCAACTATGGTTAGCCTTGAGTGTGAGAAATAAAATGAGACCTGTCTAGTTAATTAAAGAAACAATGTTACTGTCTTACACTTGATTCAATACAGGAAGCCTGTGGAAATACTTTGCTGGGTTTTGTGGCACCTTGGGGTTTATCTGTAAGTGTATGTCTTGTTTTTCGCTTCTGGCAGGAAGCGCTCTAGTTTGTTCTCATCAAGTAAGGACTTTCCAAAGTCAGCACCTTAATCCTTTTTAAACTGGCAGGAAACATTTCCTTGTCCTTTCATTTTCTAAGCAGCTCCCTTGAGCTGTCCTGCATTCATTGCTCTTTACTGACCTCTTGCCTTTCTAGAGGTGGACCAGAGTAGATGTGTCAGTTTGGCCTTGATTCTTCTAACTCCACAAGCCCAGACAGTTTCGGTAAGAAAACAGAAGTGAGGTTATTGTGCAAGGTTTAATGTCAGGCTTCTGTGTGCAAGGGTAGAACCAAAAGCTTAAAAGTAAAACAAACAAAAAACCCCCAAATAAGTCATTAAGTCCAGCATTGTGAGGGAAATGCAGTGGGCTTAGCTCAGCTGTTGGCAACAATATGCAGTCTGTCATTAAAACAGATATTTTACTGGAGATAGAAAACTCCACTAGTCTTGTAGCTGTGTATTTTTAAAGGCTCTAGGGTGGTCAAGGAAATTTAAAATGACTATGTCAGACAAACTGGTTAAAACAACAATAATAACTAGAATAAAATGCCAGGACTATAATATCACGATACAATACTGTATAGTTAACACTGTTTCTGTAAAGAAAGATTACATTTCACTCAACTTTGGTACTATGTGTCGGTACAGTAGAGTAAAAGAGAAACCACGACATCATTTTTTTAGACTTGCAATAGTAGTTTTCCAAATCTCTCTTGAAAACATGCAAACAAAACTAAAAGCACAAATTGACATTGCAGTTTATCAAGTGGCAAAACGAATCTCAGAACTGCCGCCCCTAGCTGCTTGGGTCCCCTTACACACAGTTCACCTTTCTCTCCACAGTGCCAGTGCAATTGCCTGTGTGGCTGTAGGTTAAAAGTCAGTTAAGAAGTAATTATGAGGTGAGAGACAAATATTACCCTGGATCAAAATCTACCTACCAGACAGAAACCAGAGAGAAATAAGCTGCCAGCTTTTATCATAGCTAATGCACTTAAGGGTTTAATATTATAAGCTGTACAGAATGTTTGTTAAATACACAGAAGAGTCAGCGTTGAGGCAGCAGCTCTTGGGTATGATGCTAGGTGACGTGGATTAGCAGAATTCACACAGTACTATGAAGATTTTCAGCGGGACAAAAGCAAACTGAATAAAGAGGTAGGACCAACTCAAATTTCAGTCTCGATAAATGCTATGTAGAGTTCAGCAGAGCTAAATTTGAGTGACTTTTAACTTGCAAAGCATTCAAAATTTAACACTGCACTGAAGAAAGAAATGCAGGTTTCACTGTAAACAATGTGCCAGTGACCTGTTCAGTGTCCATCTGATGTCAAAATAAAACCAAACAGAATGCTTGGGGGATAAAGAATGGGGTAGAACACAACAATTTTTAAAAATTCCGTTGTAGAAAACCTGAGATATGTTAAAGGAATAAGCAGTTTTAAATAAAATTAAGAAAGTCGATCCAAAATTTCTAATACTAGAAGACTCAAGGGATGCTCAAGAATGGTGAGAGGTGGCAAATTTGGTTCTTTTACCAAAGTGGATTTTGGAACCCACTGACACCAAGAAAGGAGCAACATTCTGTCAGGGAATGAATGAGGTACTGAATGGAACTAAAGGAGAATTGAGTTAATGCCAATATTTTGGGGTTTATAATAATTAACAATAGGAGTTTTTAAAAGGCATGTCAAACATCATGTTTCCAGTTTAAGACAATCTCTTTTATGAGTCAGACTGAGTCCATCATGATGGCAAGCTTTATTCTATTTTCAACTCAGGATGGCATTACCGTGCACTTTTCCTAGACAATTTGAGATGATCCCTCAATTGGATAATCAATAGATGATGCAATATGGGAGTTTCGGTGTGCTGGTGTTAGGCTCTGTATCCCTCTTCGTGTAGGCTTTCTTTGGAGAATTTGCAATAGTGGTGGATTCCTCAGCTTGTCCATGACTCCTATGAGGGTAGTGCTTTGTGTCATTGAAGGCATTTCATGGAAGTTGCGCTTCATGATAAGCAGAAAATGTGTGTGCTTTGAATAGGATTTTGGTATTATCTTCTCTGCATAGTGTAAGTTTGGATATTTCCACTGAATTGAGGACCCTGTGTTGTCAGAGAGAGACACAACACTGACATAAAACACATTGGATAGTTGAGAGTTGTATGTGAAAATGTAGCAAGGCTGCCTTTGCTTACTTTTAATGTCTCGCATTCACGATCCCAAAAGTAACACTGGAAGCCTTAACAAAAGGAATGAAACCATAAGGCAGAATTTGATTTTAAGAAGGCATTACCAATGAGTATTCCAGTAGAATGAGGTGGCCTGAAGGAGATAATGAAGAATAGACTTCAGAAGGAACCAGTCTTACAAATTACATCTGAGAAGATACTGCTTCTTGTTGACTTTGCCTTCTTCCTTGCTTGGGTTTTAGATTTAAGAGAGGACTGTGAAGTCCTTATCATGTCTTACCATTTGCATCATACTTGGTTCACTGCTTCCTGTTTGCCACGTTCAATTAACAGCTGCCTTTTGCACGAAGATACTCTAGATGTCTTCTAAATATCTGCTACACTTTTGAGTGCTGTGCAGATTACAGCAATGTAGAGTTTAACAAAATTATTTATATATGGCACAAGGAAAATAAAAATAGAACTGTTTATAACACAATTTTATACACCTACGTTGAAGAAAATAAAGATCCAGATTCTGTTACCTTTACTCATACAGAGTAGGAATTTTACTAATTCAGCATTGCAGTGTATTGCTGTCAAACTAATATTCTAGTGGGACTGGGCACAGACATAGGCAGCAGATCATCTTCTTTGAATTAACTCACACAAAGTACCATGGCCAGAATTTTCCGAAGAACTTACCTGCACTTACATCTAGATATATTTTGAGTAAACTTTACCACCTTTTCTGGCAGCAATATGAATTGCCAGGTTTTCCTGGGATTCCTGGTGGTAAGGGGTTTTGAAGATGTAGGCCAAAAGTGTAACTGTGGGTGCTCAGAAGTACTCACCATCTTAGAATAACCTGGTTACCACTGAGAAGAAACATTGGAAATGTTTTCATTGTACTTTTCAGAAAGCATCTCTGCATATAAAGTGATCACCAATTTAAAAAAAAAAATGGAGGTAAAGAAACATGTAAAATGTAATTGGTAAAATATAATTCCAAAAAAAGCCATAGCAGGAAAGTGATCCATAAATCCCTGTGTCCACTTTACGGCATGGTGCCTTAAATGATGAATACTGTCACGTTTGCTTTAAAAAAAATGGAAGTCCATAAAAAAAACCAGTTTAGTGAATTTAATGTTGCTTCCTTAACATTTTTCATCCTGAACTCATTTAGTAGAGGAAATGGATATTTCATCAGACATGGATTTGACGTTCCATCACATTATACAGTAAACAGTACAAACGATGTTATTTTTTTTAAATGGAGAAGCTGGAAGAGCTAAGACAGTAGCTGCTGTAAGGCACTGGTTATCTCATTTAAACAGATATTAAATGTGGGTGCCAGTGGTGTGATCATCAGCTGCTTCCCACTTTGTGAATAAATTGCTTAGAAGGAGTCTTTTTGCCTACCAGATGTGACCTAGATTTAGATTTCCAAAGGCAAAAAAAAAAAAGTCTATTGTGTAAAAAACAATCGCGGGTAAAATGCATGGTAAATGAGCTTATCTCACTTTTCCAGGTGTTTAAGCTAATATGTTATGGAATTACAGCTTCATTTATGAAAAATAATTGAGGAAAATGTTCCAGCAAATCAAATTTGGATAAAGGCTTAGGATAGTTATTGTGTTGTTAGCAAGTTTTTAAATGGCAGAAAGAAAAGGGAGCCAGCATAGATAATAAAAATACAGAAATTTGTGAATCTGTGAAAAGGCTCTTATAAAAGGGTCAGGGCTGGCTGTGGTATCCCACCTGTGTTGTGGTCTAGCAAAATGTCATGGAACAATATGAAGAATTATATTCCTGTCAATGCATATGAAAGCAGGATTTTTTCTTAAAATATCAAGCATTGATATCTGTTGGCCCTGGCTGAGACCAATGACATTGATAAGTTAAATGTATAAACATCAAAAGAATAACATTCTTTTTCTCCCTCCTCTTTTCCTTTTACTGATTCCATAGGGGCTGCCACTCGAAAACCGGACCCAGAACCTGAGAAGCAGACTGACCATACTGTTAAAATTGCTGGAGTCATTGCAGGCATCTTGCTGTTCGTCATTATATTTCTGGGGGTCGTGCTGGTAATGAAGAAAAGGTGAGCAATCAGTAGATGTTTTCTATGTACGTATTCATATCACAGCATCTCCTACAGCAGTTCTCAGTTTGATACTGGCAAAAGCATCCAGCCACCTTCGCGCCCTTTGCCACAGAGTTTAGGAACTGCTCCCTCCCACCCCCAAAGCTTTGCTGGCTTTTTATAAAACTACAGTATCTGTTTCATCCCACAGCATTTTCTATGAATTAATGTTTGTGGCTTTCTTATAGGAGAAAAACAACTCGAGGTTAATGATTCTAGCACTTTGTGCATTAGTACTGCATGATGGACTCTAATAATAGAACAGTTTCTCTATTCTGAAAGTGTGAGTCTCCACTCTATTTGACAGACCAGCTGAAAGTTAGATGTAGTTTCGTTCTTGAATGTAGAAGAAATCCTCAGTCAAACAGGAACTAGAGTTAAGGTAATTTGTGCTAAGAACGGGGTCTGTATTGTTCTGCGTAAACTTCATTCCCTGAAAACAAATGAAAATGTTACAATGGTGATGGATGTTTCCAAATGCTGGTTCAACACACACATGCGTTGAGATTGATTTGAAAATTATTTGAACACTGCTACAACATTAGGAGTGTAAGGCTTTTAAACCTGGTTGCCTTTCTCAATACTGTAAAAAAGGAAAAATAATAAAGGGAAAAATATCTCATAGCTAGGGAGGTGGCACGGGTAAGAAAAAATCCATGTAATGATAGAAGCTAAGTCTAGATTGGGACAAATTCATTAGCAAATAGAATCAAGGTTTTAGGTTGTATCCTGAGTGATGTGTGGAGATGGGGTTGAGAATGTGTGAGAGCTGTATAGAGGGGCTGAGTCACGAATTTTCCTTCCACGTCTGCCATAGTCTTCTTACTGTCCCATAACCCCTCACCTCCCTGCCATTCACCCTGTATTATCCCCTTTTCTTCCTTTGTGAGCAATCTTGGCCTGATTTTGCTCACCCCGACGCTATGTGATTTAGTTGTATGTTAACTAGTTTGGCAGGTCTGAAATAGTCCAAAGCCCTGAGCTGCCTGAAATTCTTCCAGAATTTGAGCAGTGGAGGTGCACAGCTAAGGAGGCAGCTGCCTGACAGTGCCTCAGGGCAGGCAACGGAAGTAGCTGCTTTTCAGTGTCCTCGAAGACAGAAGCAGGACCATGAGTTAGAAGGGCTCTGTGCAGAGAAAGGTGAGCTGTGGCCAGGACTGAGGGGTAGGTCACAACAAGAGGTGGGTAAAGCAGTCAAAAGCTGCAGTACAGAAGAGACTGGGATTTAAGCCCCAGCATAAGTCTGGCTGGGGCAATGAAGCTGATCCAGTAACCAAACCTTCTCAATAAAGTACAGTGTAGCAGAGTTAAAATCTGCTTTGACTTTGCAGTACTTTGTTCTTCCCGTATCTGATTTTTTTGCATCATTCATACCTTCAATTTTAACAGTTGAACTCCCAAACTCCTCCCTAGGGCCAGACACAGTGCTTGGCATGCAGGGAGGAAGGCTTCTCGCATTGTCTGGCCAATCCTTCTTCACACAATTCCTGACTGGCATTCATCACTCTTTCTCTTCCAGTTCTGAGCCTCTCCTTAAGCGTTTGTGCCAAAAGTAGAATATATTCACCCAAGGGAGACAAGTTCTTCTTAATCACGAAGGGAGAGCATTGCAAAATAAGGTGTCAGGGTCTCTGGCTAAATGGATGCTATACCAGCTCTTGCTTCATTCTCTAGGGAAAAGCACTTTGATAATCTAATTGTTAGAGGCAGGAAGGCTTGAATCCTAAGTGTTTGCATGTTAATGCAGAAGGATCCTTGATTCCTTCTGTCTACCACAGCACAGTAATTATTATTCGTAGTAATTCTGTTGTTAGAAGAAAGTGCATTATGTGAGCTTCTTTGGGGTTTGGAATAAATCTGCTTGTGACAGAGATGAAACTATTGAAAGTACAAGTCCAGGAACTCTGTTACCAAGTACATACAATTTCATTGTATAGTACAGAAAGAATGATACCAGTAACTTAAACATATCCCAGAATGACGCTGCAGCCTTGAAGAAAACAAACTGTGAAATGAGTTGAAGTGAATATTAAAAAGTAAGAGTGGTTCATCTGTGTAACAGGATGTGACTAGGCTTTAATGAGAGTTTCAGGAGGTAGGTATATTGTGTCCCAGACCTCTAAAGCAGATGCTGTAGCATAGAAGGTCTTGAATACAATTACACTCATGACTTAAGCAAAAGATGAACCGATTATTCAATAGATTGTTATTGGTGCATTAATTCACTATGCTGCTGAGAGTCCCTATGGTTTCACCTTGGTTCAGTTACTGCGTATACATTATGCACTTGAAGAAAATGTATAAATCATTCTGCAAGCTTAGTATAACTGTAGTGTTTTTGCAGTTTTATGATACTTTAGGTGCTACTTTGTGAAACAATCTTATCAAGCTAGCATGTCGTTTGACTACTGCACTTGATCATTTTATTTCATTTACTTTATCAGGAGTTTTACTGGAGTAAAGATCCGAGTGAAAAATAAAATAGCACCTTGTAATTCAGCGGCACCTTTCCCCAGAGAACCACTTTCCTCTCTGCACTATTACATGCAGACTCTCTGGGCTACATTGCTAGGTTTCACTGCGCTGAGTCTACGTGCTCTGAAACTTGTCTTCCTTGGAGTTGGCTACAGCGATATCTCATTCACACTCCACCATCCCAAGGCATATCCCAAGGCACATACTGTCTGTTACTCATTCTTTCACAGAAATGGGTCCTTGTAGACGTGATCTCCAGATCTCACCAGTAGATTAGATTTACTCTATCTCTGGGGCTTCACAGTGCTTAATTAATTTTATTTCAAACCATTTCTTTCCATTTTCAAGAGATTTGGAAAGCAGTTTCACTGTAGGTGATAACCATGTCTTTACCCAACATATTTATTTAATAGCCACCTCAGTTCAGCCAGCAACCATTCTTTGCTTCATCGGTGCCAGGCACCACAGATTTTCACAGATCAACCTCTTTGAATTTTAAGTCAGTAGCCAAGTAGACAAGACCAACACTCAAAGCAAGGTTTTCAGTGCCGCACAGACATGCTTTGGGTATGGTCACTGTCAAAGTAGTAGGTAGAGAAGTTCTGCAAATATCAACAGTCATTAGGCATCATTATTAATTTTACTATATAACGGTCTTATGAAGTAGTTATATTGTAAACTGGGTCACAGAGAGATTAAGTGGCCTAACTGTTCAGTGTATGGTATGGAGTCACTGGAAGTGTGGGAACATCATGGACACTGAAATATTTTCTGTGTGCACACTTACTCTTGACTAAAGTAAACCAGATTTGTATGCCTGTCACCTGGGTCAGGGGAAAGCTGTTAGTATTTTCCTGTTTTTCTCCCAACCTGGTTGTTCAGAGTTCTTTATCTGTGCTGTTCTATCTTTTCTTTATCCATTCAACCACATTCCTGCATAAAGATATCATGTAATGTAGACTATCAACCTGCAAGCTATTCCTAATACCAATATGGTCATATAAATGAGATGGTTCTCTGTGCAGTCAGAATAATGTCAGTAGGTTTTCCTCTCAGCTGTGCTCTGAATCTCTCACATAAGAGTTAAAACAAAGTCAGTGGAAACCAATACATGTGTTTCCACAATATTGCTCCACAATAAAGGGGATTTTGAATCTGATCCTGAATATTAAATCTCAGGCAAGGCCCTTGATCTCTGCCAGTCTTTGATATACCTGTATAGGACTTTGTAAAAAATAAAAAAATAAAAAATAAAAAATGCAGCAAGTAAGTTCACCTTTTGGTCAACTTAAAGTAGAGCAGTGAAAATGAGAGAACTGTTCCCACAATCTTTGGAAAAGCAATAGTAATTAAATCAAGACTTGGAAAAATCAGAACCTTACTGTTTTATTCTTTTCTCTTTTCCTTTTTTTTTTTCCTTACATATTCTGTTTCAGCTAAGTTTAAAAAATATGCAGAAGCTGAGAAATCAGATTTATTAGTCCAAGGTTTGCTTAAAAAATATATAAGTCTTTGGGGCGGCTGTTTCTTTCATGGCTACCATCTTGCTGCTGCAGTGGGAGCACAGCAAGGAAGCGGTTATTAAAAATTAATTACATTGGCTTCTGCTTCAGTTGTAGAATGGAGTTTTTCTGATCATTGCATTTCTCCATAAAAAGGTTATTTTCTTCTGCCCACCTTTAGTTTCTGTTTTCAGCTATCTCTATGCCTGAGCCTTCCAGTACTTTCTAACGTATGTAATTGTGGCATCTGTTTAACTCAGAGACGCTGGTTCTTGGCAGTGGATAAGGAAGGCTTTTGCGCTCCGTGGAGCTGGGCTGGGAATGCATTGGTCCCATTCCGTGAAAATAAATCAGGCTGTTCTGTTATACACCTTTGCCAGCGATTTCAAACAGTTAGGGTAGAAATTGGAAATAATAGGGCTGAAGGAAAACTCCAGTCTTCTCCCAGTGCTACTCCTGGGAGAGTAGCTACCAAAGAGAGACGATGAAAGAAATCACTGTGGTAATTACACAGTTCCAGAAGTTTTCCCTTCTAGTGGGACAATCCTCCTGCAGCCAGCTGTGTTGGTTTTGATAAATTTTATGGTGGGGCCTTATTCTACAAGTGATATTTATGAAATTTATTTATGTCTTCAGTCCTAAGGGATATAAAAGTGCTTTATATTGTCACTATACACAGAAACAGTTTATTGCCATAAAATAACCCGTCTAGTGGGAAGGGACTGAAGAGCCATGCACAGAAGAAAATTTGGCCAAGGTTGGCCAAAATCTTTGGGTCACTCTCTCTAGCAGAAAAAGACTTTTCATACATAGAGAGAGAGTAAGTTTGTATACCTTATGCAGGAAGTAAAATGGAACTTGTCCATATTTCTTAAAAAAGCTAAATCTTTTCAGTTATGAGTGGTGCTTTTGCATGTGGCCTGAGGACTTGCAAGTCTAAAACTTTCTGTTTCTGTAGGTCTTTAATTTTCTCTTTTACCTGTTTTTTTCCATGTTTGGTATTCTTGAGAGTCAAAAACACAGTGCTCTTTTTCAAGGAGTTACATGTGGAAAATCTCACAATTGTAAGACTATAAAAATAACTGGAGCTTGAGACATAATTTTTCTCATCTTATACAATTTTTTAATGGGACGTTTACACAAATTAAAGCTCCTGGATTTTCAGCATTTTTTTCATAAGGAATAATTTATCTCTATAACACATTTGGCAGAATTCTGTATATGAGTACCAGCAGTGCTTCACTGATTAATTGTATTTATTGTTGTTTCTCAAATTATTATACATCTTTTAGAAGTATGAGAACATTTTTACTAATTACATTAAGTCTCTGTCATGGCAACATATGGCAAGAAACAGGGTTGACAGTATCATGAGGTTCTAAATGAAAGTGAGAGAATGAGTAATTTTGAAAAGGACAAGGGGAGATATAATTATGGCTGAACCAGAAAACAACCCCTTGCTAATAGAGCAGGTAAGTTGATCTGCTTTGGTAGGACCTGATCCTGTGCTGGTGGAAGAAGCGTGTAACTGTTTTTCAGCTTTCCCTGTACTCTATTCTTAGATATCTCTTGAAACTCGACTTTAACAGGTGTGCATTTTGCCACGTGATTAAATTTTCAGTACCTAGCCTCTTGTGTTTGAACAATACCGTTTGCATCGGAAAAATGGGAATAAAAACTGGAAAATATTTCTAACAGCATCTTCACACAAAGAAGATGAGAGAGAAAATTTGATGAAAGCCTAGTTTTCAAAGAGATGCCTGAAGCATGTAGCTAGAGGCAAGTTAACGTTAGTTATAGTCCTTTGCAAGGCCTGTTTACATGTTTCCTCTGTAGTCAAAGGGCTGTATGCATGTGCTGCAAAAATTACAAATGCCTACATGGTTCCTTCCAGTCTTCTATCTTACAACATGTGAATGCTACCTGACATTAAGCTCAGAGATGTTTTAAGATCTCCAGCCTCTTTTTAATTGCAGTCAATATATGGAATTCATTTAGGTTGGAACTTACCCCTTTTGGAGAGTCGCAGTCATGCTTGTCGTGGGCTCATAGCTGAGGGAGGGAGAGATGTAAAGCAGAACAGCGTAGCTGGAGGCCTTCTGTACTGTGTACTCATGCAGAACATGTCTGGGTGGAGGATCTGGCTGTGCAAGAGGTGATGCAGGAACGACTGACTGGGTCCATATTTCTCAAGACGGTGGTGCTAGTTCTTCAACTTGTTCTTTGTGACATTCACGTGGGCAGAAATAATGGGTATACAGGATCAGTTCTTAGTTTTTTTCTCTGCCACATGGGGAAGTACCACCAAAATAATTTTAGCCAGCAAGGGTAGCCTTGTTACTTGCATTGCCAGAAGTAGTTTTTTCTTCAGAATTTAAATGATTATTAAAAAAGTTGAGATATTAAAAAAGCTGTGGCCATTGATTTTTCCCCTCTGGAAACAAGTTCTAGTCCTGTCAATGGCAGAACTGATTTCTTTAAGTAAAGAAGGTGATATCCAAAGATTCTACAGTACTAGGACAGGAAGAGAAGCTACTTAATAAATGCTCTGAAATTCTGCATTGTTAAACTTCTAACGCCATGTTAGAAGTTCCATGTCCTTATTCCTAATGCAGTTGAGGTGTGATTGGAGGTGTTCTGTCACTTTGATTTGGAGTGTTTGTGTGTGTAGTATATGCAGAGATAAATATACATTAAATATCTAATATTACTGAGATAGTAAGTGTACTTTAAGGTGGTTTGACTTAACAGTTGGAGATGCATTATATATTGTATTGCTTAGATTTTTATGGAGATTGGATATGTCATCTGTCTGTTCCAGACACGTTGCATGATATACCCAGATATGCATTCTTGCTACCTTTCATTTGTGTCACCAGTTCTGGTCTCAGTTTCATCTTGATTTTTCATACATTAATATTTGGCTTTTCTTTCCTTCCATTTCATCTTTTCCACCACTGCCTAATCCTTCCACCATCATGGCAGAAGAAGCTATCACTCCTACACTTATTACCTGTAAGTAACTTCTTTGTCATCAGAGACACGCTTTCTGCCATGTTGTTCCATGCATAAGTAGTGAATGCTAATATTGAAAGTTCCTTTATAAAAACAAACTTTGTAAAAGTTTTACCAGGATAAAAACAACATGGTCAGTAATGTAATGAAATATTTAGCTTTATAGCAGTTTCTTATGCCTCATACTGTGCATTAGAGTCCTTTGAATATCATTCTGTAACGAATTTTCTTAATTGAAAAGTAGTGGGTATAAATATCGCTACAATGTCTATGAGAAATTTCATGCCTAAGTAACTATTTTTAGGATTTATTTAGTGGTTTCTTTCTCATTTGTTCTGTGGAAAACATAGCATTGGTTGGACATGTACAAGCATTTCCATTTGTTGCTGTGTACATATTGCTACTATTTCATGAATAATGATCACACATAAACGTCATGAGTTACCATTACTGGAGTGAATTTTAAAGGAGAGAGCACTAACAAATGAGGGCAAGATGAAGCATAACTTTCAGTAAGTAACAGCTTTTCGTTTTGATACAGTCCTTAGTAATACTATTGTATGATTCTTTATTTACCCAAAGCCTTTGTTTAGTTCCCTGCTGTCAGCAGGTGATGAATGAGAAGGGTTCTTCTGTGAATTTAGCAAATCCCTTTCTGAGGCTCTACACCTTTTCTCGCTTTCTATGTACAAGGAGTATGTGATAGGTTTTGGATTAGCAAAATATTAGGGGTCATGCTTAGTTGCGAAACGAGATGCATTTAAGCTTGTTTCATCTTGTTGGCCAGCAGCAAAAATCAGCTGTCCAGTAGATATCTGTCTTATTTATAGCTAGGGTTTAAAAGTCAGGGGAAACTAGGAGATATTTTTGTATAGTTACGGAAGATGGGGTGTTACTGCATGAGGCAGATGGTAGTACTAGTTTTCAGGTACATATGGTAGTAGCATGCTCTTGGAAGGAACCCATTTTCGTAATTTTTTTATTTAAAAACAATATAAGTTTCCCATTTTTCTTTTTAGTTGCTCTTCAAACTTTTTAAATAAATATTTTTAATTAATATTTTGAAAAAGCATGAAACATTCATTTATAGAATTTTTGGAAAAATTAGTAAATGTTTTCTAACTTGAAAACTTGGTAAGCTGGTAAGCAGAACCATGCTTCAAATGAATTAAAGCAACTAAAAATTAAACCTCTTAGCTGAAATTCTCTAAGACTACTGCATGTATTGAAACTGCTCATTTACTTGGTAATTCAGATTTTGTATTATGCTATGTGACACTTTCCATATAGTGCAATTTTTTAAACTGTTCTTTAAAGCAGTGTATTAATGTGAAGGTCAAAAAAATTATCTCTTCCACAGATACACTATTTCAAAATTTGTTTCTGTTCCCAAGATGAAAGGACCATATTTTCCATGAAATAGGCCTTCAAAAAAAAAATTCAGTTTGGGACCATTTAAATGTTGTTTTTAAAATGTCAAAAGAGTATAATACAGAAAGTCATATACTATGTTTTTGCCATAATAAGTAAATATATTTAAATTAATATTTTAATATAATTCATGTCTCGAAGCTAAGTCAAAAAACAAAATTGAAACAAGTGGAACATTAAATGAAACACTGTTTCATTATTCAAAGAAATTGGATTATATCTTTTTTCTCTTTTTCCACTGACAATGGAAAATATGTGAATTTAAATGTTTCTATAAGTTTTACACACAGGCTTTGTCCCCAGTTTTGCAATCATAGACACTGTTAATAGTGGAGGGAATAGGGCTTCTCATGATTATTTGGAATGCTCTCACAGTGGCTTCAAGAAAAGATCTGTCTTTTTGTTAGTGCAATACAAATTCAGTAACTTTGTAGTTTGGGTACATCAACTCTTCCAAAAGAAATTGTGTGATCTTGACCTTGTATTGTTTTGCTCCCTGTCTGACAAAAGAAGGGAAGTAAGAGCCCTGAAAAGAGCAGACAAGATCGGCCCCCGGTAGGAGGAAATATTTTGGACCAAATTCTCCACCTGTTTACGCACCACGCAATTTCACTGAAATTGGTGGAAATCTTAGATGAATGCAGAATTCATTACAGTTTTATTTTTAGCTGCGGAAGTTGTTATGGATTATAAAATGTTCTATATTTTGAGAAACATAATTTGAAGTACTCTGCCATTGCTAATTTACCACTTCTATACTGAGTATCATATTCAAATTTACTGATTAGTCATTGTAAATGCAAGCTGTAACATCCAAGCGAGCATCTATGCACTGAAATAGTTACTATTGTCTTGTGTGCTGCTTTCCTTATGTGCTGTGGGCTCCTTTTCCCTAGTAGACTGCAGTCCCTGCCACTTCTAGATCCATCCTAAATTAAAATTAAAAAAAGGAAAAATTGGCAGATGCCTAGAGCTGCTGATGAATCATCAGAGGTGGACTTACAGCTGTGCATATTTGGCAGAGAATTATTTCCATTTTATCTTGTGTTTACTAGTTAGCCAGTCAAGAGACGTTACAGAAGAGAAGTTGAGTACTGCTATTGAGAATTATACTTCGTTTTAATGGGCTTAAGTGCCTCTGCCAGCGCCTTTCCTCCCACTCTTTCTTTCCTGAGAATTGGTGCAATTTTTACCTTTCACCTCAGTCAGGCAGCAGATACGTTTTTTTTGTCTGGCCGTGGTTAGTCCTGTATGAGTTCTTTTGTTCTTAAGATTAGAGCAAATTTAATAGTGCTCATTAACTCTGCAGCAGGTCTTTTGACTTTGCAGTCGATTCCAGGTGGGAAAAGAGAAGAATGGAGACGGTGTTGTTAGTGACACTTGTAATGACTGGTGTTCTCAGCATGGCAGCCAACGCTGGCATGAGTGCTTTCTCCTGACACATTTTCTGATGGGCCAAACCCCTGCAACGTTGGCCAGAGAAGGAAAAGTACATTAGTAGTTTATTGTGTAATTATGGTTAAATGAGTTAGACAAGCCTGTTGTTCAGGTGACGATGAGCACCACTGTGCTAACCGATGGCCATTAACTTAGGTATTCGAGATTTTAATTTTGGTAAAGATTCTGCCCTTGGAGATCATTAGTCATTAGTCAGGAGCTAACATAGCTGTAGATTCATGCAAAAACAACCATCAGACATACAAAATGAGTTCTTGTAGCATCTGAGTTTACTCAAGACACTGGTGCCTGATAGAGAGTTTGGGGAGTTCAATTTACCCCAAATTCTGGGGCAGATAGTTACAGATTGTAGCTGTTTTAAGTCGCTTTCAAGAAAAAGCTTCATTACATTAGTATGAGTAGGATGTATGCCCAATTAAAATACACAGTTGCGAAGGTAGCTTTTGATGTTGTCCCTCAGTTTGAACTTGATATCAAAATGGTATGTTATGATTATTATTGCAATTAAGTACTTATGCAACAACGGGGCTGCACAGCAGTTACGTGCATAATGTTATTCTATTTTTGTGCCTTTTCACAAGTCATTCCAACTTGTGAAAGGTGAAGTAGGGAAATAGGAGACAATTACTGCCTAGTATTCTTATAAAATAGTAATCATGTTGAGATCTTAATAGTATGAAATCTGATATTGTCTGTCCTGGCACTAATTATCTAGTTAGGTGGCTTAGGACAGAAGTGCATCACAGGTACATCTTCTGTATGGAAATCTCAGTCCAGAAGCCTAATACAATGTTGAAACATTACTAAAATGGACTACATAGGACTAGAGGTCGTCTTGCTTGGTACTTTGTATATGACACAAAGAGGACAAAATTCTTCCTACAAGAAAATCAATTCTACCAACATTTATCTTTTTTATATAAATGTGAATAAAAACATATCTTCCTTTTCATGAGAATTTGACAGTTTGGTGCCCAGTTGAAGTACACTTTTCTTGTGTATGTGACTCAAGCTCGGGAGCCTGGGAGTCTGTTCTCAGTTTAGTTGACTCTGTGTCTCTTGCTTCGCTAGCAGATTTTCAGTGCTGGCTTCTGGAGCTCTGTACAGAGACTTAATTTGTGGTTCATTTCTCCAGTCCTGTTGCCATTGACCTAGTACTTATGGCAGAAAGCACAGGGTTAGCAGATTTGCAAAATGACCCTAATAATCAGAGTCATAAAATTTCCAAAAAATCAATGATGTCGAAACTCTTAACAGTGATTTCTGGATAATTCCAGGAAATATGCAGTCATCACGTTTAAAACTTCTGTAGTAATTTGAAAATAGTGAGAGAAGTTAGAAATAGGTCTGCATTCTCAACTGCAGCTGCCCCTGGAACTAGAATAAGTTCATCAGTTAACATCTGGCAGATGGAAGAGAGCACTGAGCAGAAAATCATGAATGTGTTTGAACTGTTTGATGTGTTTGATCTGTTAGACTACAGTTGTGATCTCTTCTGAATCTTTAAAAATGCATAGTTACATAGACTTGTATCATAGAATCATGTACCCTAAATAAACGTGAATTTCTGTAATTGTTTTGTAAGTCAGACTTAAGTGATTTGGGGATGTCCCATGAGTTTTGTTGCATCTGGCAAAGTCTAGAATATTGAACTCTGGATAATATGCAGTGCCCAAAATATCAAGGAAGGTGTTTTACCAAATTACCATTGGTGAAAAATACATTTGTGGGCTATGTGCCGTATGCTTTGAGTACAGAGGTACAATATCCAGATTTCATGCAGAGATACTAAGCAATCTCAGAATTAGAATTTTACTTTTAATTAAACTACACTACATCATTTCTAAATATCTGTCTGAAGTCATTATTTCTAATACTAATTCCTTGTATCTTCTGATTCTTTTGGATCTATTTGTATTGCTTTATAGCCAGGGCTTATGTTCCCATTTCTCTTTGGAAAAAATTGTAAATAATCCTTAACACTAAGACTACCAGTAAGTAAATTCTTTTATTTTTGTTTTATTAGCTCTTTCTGAAGTATGTGAGCCCCCCCAGGGCAGTGATCTGACTATATGAAATAGATTTCTTGAGGTGCAACAGAGATCAGATCATTCACATGGTGGGATAGCTCTGCTTTAGTCCATCTTTTCTGAGCATTTAGAGATCTAAAACTAACATTTACAAGTTACTTTTCCAATACCTACACGTAGGAAACCCATAGTCATTTCTAAAGTTACCGAGACTTTTCAAAACCACATTAGCCCAGATGTGTTGAGTGAGAAACCATAATCTGTAATGGGCTGCAAGTTTGGGTTTTTCAAAATAAATGGGTACTACAGAGAGAGTGAGGTGATGTATCAGAAGTGATTGATTGCTATGCTGGTCACACAGTCACACTCAGTTACTGTCCTTGCTCCCTCAGTGTCAAGCAGTAAATTTGCAGATGAGCCAGAGTTTGGAGATTTTTCTGTCCTTAAAGGGGCAGTTTCAGTTTACACTGCTTGTTTTGTGAAGGTACCAGACGTTTAGTGTGGGAAACAATCTAACTGTAGGAAAAATAAACGCTTGTGCAGTCTAGAGATGTCTTGGTTCTTTCCATGTTAACAAAAGCTTTGTCTTGCTTTTCTAAACAGGGATTTGAATTGAATACTGGAATTGCTTTTAGAGATTCTGGATTCCATATACTCTTGTAGAATAAGCCTGAAAGCCTATCTTTATTATATATAACACTGAGACATAATACATACATTTGGGAGGGTAAGAGAGGATAGGGACAGGTATTTGTATTAAAGAAGTTACCTTTGTATTTGAGTATTTGTATTGCTGTCCCATATTGAGTCTTGCTCAGTTAATGTTACCAGTTTACCAGGATGGACCACCTTCTTTGTAGAATTGTGGGTTGAATTAATTCCTCAATTAGCCCATTGACATTGTTTGTAGCTTCGTAAAATATTTGGTTCCCAAATCAGTCATGCTTACTGTCAGCAGCAGTCATTCTAGGCACTGAGGTTTTGCCATTATCTACCTCATTGTTGAATTAGACTTTCAAAGAAGGTATAAGGTGAATCATTTTCATTCACTTTTTTAAGACTTTTCCCTCAGGAAAAAGGTGTGATTCATGCGTTTTTTACTCTGAAATTGTATTTCTGTACACATAGATAGCTCAAACCTGACTTCAGATTCTGTCATTTTAAATATCCAAACAGAAAGGAGTGTTTTTCCTTATTTTAGTATTAGTACTTATTGTACAAAAGGGGTAATGGCATTGGAAACTTATTTTCCCTGAACCCCAAACCTGCCATTATGCTTTGTGTGACTGTAAATGTGTTAACAGTGAAGAAGCTATACTGTATATTAAGATCAAAACTCACTTCATAATTTGTGTTACTAAAGGCCTGTATTTTTTCTAAAAGGCTGGAGTGTTAGTTTTCAAAATGGCTCTATGAAGTATCAAACTGATTGACAGAAGATATCTGCAGAAGGTGGGACTGCAAGTAATAAAGTGAATGTGCCATTGTATCTCTCCTGGACTTAAGGAGGACAAGCAGCAGAAAAATGCTTAAAGAAAAAGGGGTAGAAGAAATCATATGGTGAATCTAGCCTAACACTTCTTTGCTCCAGTAAACCACAGGCTTAATCACTTCTGTGATACAGATAAGAACAACTGTAACAAGATGTTCCCGTCTGTTGAGTGATAGCAGCACAGGGCACTGAGGTGTTGTAGTCATTAGTATTGCAATAACTTCTATTCACTGATTATGTTTTTGTTTGAGCTGTTTATCTGTAATCTATTCTCTGGCCCCTGAATCCCATGGGAGACGCTTTGGCTGAAATACTTTTGTTGAGCCTATCTGTGGGGGTTATGGCCAGGTTAATGATAATCCACCTCCAGGTACCATCTGTCAGTGTTCACTCTTAATTTCACAATGAAAATGTTCTAATCTTGGCTGCTTTTCCTTCTTCTCCTTTTCATTTCCTTTCTTATCTGCAGTATTCCTTGAGCTCCCTTAAAGTCTAGACTGCCAGATCCCTGGAGAGAAGAATCGGGGCCATTTGGTTTCCGTAGTGTCTAGCTGACACTATGGAATCATTCATTTCCAAATTTTATTTCTGTCATTTTTCTTGGTCGTTGCTTTCCTGCAATGAATAACCTAACTCTAGCATGAAAGGATAAGGAATCATACCTCAGTTGCTTTCTTCTGCCATTCCTGGTCACTCTGGCCCTCTGCTTCCATTTGTGAGAGTCTGTGCAAGGATTCTGTCTAATCGGGGTCTTTCCTAACTTCAGGGCAATAACCCACATGCAAAATGTAGCTAGGAAGATTGCATCAGCTGTGAAATTGAGCCTCACAAAAACTAATCAAGCAAAGAAACAGAGGAATGGACTGTGCGGTATGCTTACAAATCCAGGGAAGCCTGGCATTTCATCAGTCCCAGACACCCTGTTGCAAAAGAAAATCTTGTACAAGACTTATCATCGATATTAAAATCATGGCTCTATTTCATTTACAAGTGTGCAAGAAAGGTTTTATTATCACTACTATTATTATTATTAGACTGTAGCTTTTAGTGTATGTTACAGAGAGAAATCTGTGGGACTGTCAGAAAAGTCTTGCATAATTCTGTTAGTTCGTTCCTGTGCCAACCAGACAGCAGTGGTGATCCAAATAAAAAGAGGTAGGAGTTGGAGCAGCGCAGAGTTTTGTAGGGCTTGTACCATAAACTACCTGCTCCTGTGAGTACTGAGCTGGTGAACATGAAGAAGCACATTTATTTTTCTTTCTAGCAGCTGAAGCTCAGGACCGCTTCTGCATTTGATCTGAGATCCCTCAATGAGACATTGAACCAAATGTCTAGGGCTATCTGAATTATGCTCAGTTCACCTGCAGAGGGAGTTAGCTTCTCTCCTGCTTTCTCATTCCCTGATTCCTCTGGTCATAAAGCCATGAGTTAGCGCTACCAGAGGCATCTCTGGCTTGTCTGAAGGAAAGGCAAAGCAAAGCATTCGCTAACCTGCACATTTCGCAGTTGTACAGGAATGAGAGGATCGGCTGGTTTAGAGCAATTATGCCCCTCAGCATCTCCCATTGCAAAGTGATAACATGCTTTTCTTCTGCATGGTGATGTCAGTAGCCAAAAGCAGGTTTTCCAGTGTGGATTTGGCCAACATGTTCATATTGGGTATAATAATGCATGCATATTGGCTGCAGCAGGTAAAGGTTAGGCTCGATACATTTTAGTTTGCTTAAAGATATGTATTGGATTATGCTTTAGGTATAACGGAATGTATTTTGCAGTTTATGGTCCTATTTAGCAATTGTCCATGCAAGGGTCACTTCAAAGGGTTTAGTTTCATCGCTTACAGTGTTTTTTCAAAAGCAGATGAAATACTGAATGCTTTGTATTCCCTGAGATTTTTAAGGTAAGATTGTCATGTTTATGATATATCATAGAATAAGGCCCTTATCCTTAGCTGTAGCATCCAGGTGTTACTGGCAGTAGAACTTTACTTTCTGTTTACCAAATAGGGAAGAGTCATGTTTGCATTTTAATATTCTCTAGATTAAGATTATAGAAGATATTTTAAACTAAGAAAAGAAGAGAAACACATAAGGACGTTAGTAAACCATAGGGATTGCCTACAGTATGCTTCAGAAAAATAGATGAAAAGGAGAATAAGGTACATTGGTTGCATGTTGAGTCCTAATACAGGCTCCCAGCAAGAATAGGTTTATTTTTTTGCTGAATAGGTTACTGCAGTTTCAGCCGCCTTTTGCTGGAACCCAAAGCACTGTAAACCTATTTTGAAGCAGGAGTACTGTGTGTTCGTGGAAGTGTCTTGTCCCATTCTCTGTCCACAAAGGATTTTATCTAACTTACTCCTTAGATCCTACTGTTGTTTTCCTTCCAGCTTCTTTTTCAACACTAATGTGTGTGCCCAGCTCTTAAGCTTGCCTTCTTGTTCTACTGACCATTTCCTTTTTCATGTTTCTCTTCTTCCGCTGCTCCTCCTTTTACTTACTCCTGTTTCCTTCAGCCCCTTTTCCTCCCCCCACCCCCAGATACTATATTGTCTGTCATGTCCTGAAAAAGATTTCCTTAAAATTACATTATTTTCATTCTCTATATGGTGCTTTGTCTCCTGAGACTTAATGCAGCCTGCTTAGTCGTTTGTTCTCGCTCCACGTCCTACCATCTCTCTCCTCGGAAGCTGTAGAAGGGAAGGAGAGGCGAATCTGAGAAGGTTAGAATATCCTTCTGTTACTGTGCAACCTTTTTTTTGTAATTCTTTTTATTCTTGATATTTACTAAAGGGCTATTGCTTAGATAGACTTATTCTGTGGGAACATTTAACACAGTAAAATTAAGGAAAGACTGAGTTACATGTCTACGTGAGAATTGTTTTGCAGTGGGGATTGTTTCTTTATTTTCATGGGAAAACGACGAACTGTTTTTATTTGCTCATTTTTTCTTCTCTAAAAATGGATTTTGCCAAGGCTTTAAAAACATTCACCTCCAGGTTGAAACTTAGCGTGCAATATTTTACATTCATGAAAGAAAAGAATTATCTTAAGCGCCTGAAAATGATGTCACCATGGAAGTTGCAATATAACATTAATTATAAGTGTACTTAAACACCCACAGTACTGTGTATTTACTTGTGTCAAAACAAGGTAATGCTTATTGTATTAAGAATAGCTTTTCATTTTATGATTGCCTGTTGTTCTTTGAATCATAACCTTCACTTGTTTCTTTAATTTAGAAGAAAAAGCCATTAAACATAGATACTTCCTGAAAGTGTGTGCTGCATGAAAGCTTTAATTAAATCTACAAGTAAAGCTTTAAAAGAACAAGAATCAAATTAATTGCAACAAGGACCATGCATTTATTTCTGTGACAGGCCTTTGCGTGTTAGAGAAAAGGCAATCTGTGTACCCTTATCTGAATTAGTAAACTCAATATCACTTTTCATTAGCGTGGTAGGTCATTGCCATGCGTCTTCAGTGTGACACTGTTTACATGTTAATGACCTCACAAATAGAGTCTGTTCCAAATGGTTTGCAGTAGTAGAAAGTTGTAAATCCATGAAGTGGAATAAACTGTCCTCTGCTTTCTGCATCATTGCTTCTTGTGAGTTCCCCTCTAGACTGAGCTTCATAATTAGGCAGCAGTATAATTAAGGCAAATTCAGTAAATGCAAATAGGGCAAAAGGATTTATAGCTGATTATGGTTGTTATAGCATACCTGAAATAAATTAATTTCTAAGCATCGTTATTAGTTGACTTTTCAGTGACATGGAGTCTAGAAGTAGAAAGTATTGTTCACAAAAAATGTTCATAGCTTAAGTTAGTGAGTGTGAGTCCACGATGATTTACAGATCGTATGATGATACTCAGATTTACAAAGTGCTGACATATCCATGAAAAAAACACAGAAGGATTCAGCAGAACATATTGCTGTAGTTGTTTGGTGTACGATTGCTTTGTATTAGATGAGATTTTTAAGATTATAAATATATTTCTCCCCCACTGTATAATGTAATGAAATCAGCATGCTCCCTAAAATCATATCCTTAAAAGAAAATGTCATATTTACATCTGGTAATTTGAGTAGACAGTGGAAAGCTTCACTGCTTTAAAATCTTGGCATGATAAAGCCAACATGAAATGAGTAAAAAAACCTCAGTATAACCACTTAAATTTGATTGCCTAAAATATCTAAAACAAGGACCATTCTGATAGCCTGCTGTGTGAATACATTTAAGTGCTGAAAGCCCTCAATTCCCATTGACTTCAGCACCTTGCAGAATCTGGTCCTGTATTTGGATGTCTCAGCCCTACCATAACAAAAAGCCTATTTTTCACTGGTCATATGCAGCATGTACCTGGGATTGCAAGACATATACTCTGTGGTTCTGCCTGCAACAACCTTGGGAGTTGCTTTGCAGACAGAGAGTAATGGCTTCTACTTTAGATGCTCACCTAATATGCAAAGCAAGTTTAATTATATGCTGTCCAACCCTCTCTGCTACATATTTTTCCACTTGCTGATTCTGGGTGAAATACATACTTTCTACGTGCAGAGGTTGCTAGTAAGTGTACAGTGCCCCTGGAAGCATTTATGGCTAATCTTGCCCTCAGCATGCATAATGTAGCTAAGTACTAATTAAAGGTTAAAGAATAGGGATCCATCTTTTTTCTGCCTGATGAGTAGAGGAATGTGTTCTCCATGGAGTCAGATCCTACTTTCAACTGAACAGAATTGCTAGGATGCTGCAAAACCTAACTACATGAGCCTAAATTCGAGAGACTCCAGATTTTCTCACAGCATAGCAAAGGACTAATAAATCACTGTCTTGTGCTGTGTAATGAATTAGCTGTTTTACTGTGTTTCATATAAATATGTAATGCTGCAAGGCATACATGGGTAGAATGTAGATTTGATTTCATAAGGGACCTTTTTTTTGTCCTACGTACTGACTTCTGAAAATTATCCGTAGCCCAATTGTACATTTTACTATTAAAACCAAAGAGAGATATAGTTCTGGCTAGGCAATAAAGTCACAAACATTCTTGCCCTGTCTCAGATCCCAATAATAGCTGATTAAAGCAGGTTTGGATTACTTCTAAGTATTGCCATGACTGCTGCCATGCAATATAAGAGAAATTAACTGATGAGTGATGGAGCTGTGAAGGCAGATAGAAAACTTGGCCATTCAGTGGAAGTCTGTCTTTGTAGGGCTACATTTTCCCCACAATTTCCAGAGCTTTTGTAATTTTAGTACTTCTGCAAAATCTTTCACACCAGAATGGACTATAACTTCGCAGTTCTTTGAAGTCATCCTTTCAGAAATCCTGGTGTTCACTTCTTTCCCGTAGGCTTCTTCCTGGCATAATAATCTAATAATAGCAATCACTCTTTAGATAAGCTTCCAAATATGTTATGGAAAGAGCATGGGAATCAAGAGGTCTGGTTTCTGCCACCAACTTGCTGATGAAAGTTCTTAAACCTTTGGGTGCCATATTCTCCACACTAATTAAATTTTGATTGCTATTAACTGATGCAAAGCTGTGGTATCAGGGTTATTGGAGGTCTGATAATCAGAGAAGCAGAGTACTTCATGCTTCCTTTATCATCATTGAAATTTGAGAAAATTTGATCTTTGTGGTTCTAAATAGAAAGCCAGCACTGCCTGAAAATGTGTGTTGTTGGAATATTAGTACCTGAAAACCTGTGATCACCAGCTAAGGCAGGATTAGCCACATGTACTTGCAGAAACACATGTTCTCTTATGAGTAGCCCTTGCAAAAGCACCAGGGGAGGTGTAAAGTGTTTTCTCTGACTCTAGCTGCTTTGACACTTCAGCGGCTGCAGAGCTGCCTCCTTTCCCACAGTAGGAGTAATCAGCATCTGAGCTTTACTGCTTGAACTCTTGTGCCTTTGGATTACTCTTTTGACAGAAAAAAATAGTCATTATTTAAAGCCCAGATATTGCAGTAGTCGGTTCCTTGGATAAAGGCATGAAAACAGTAAAACAGAATAATACAACAATTTAGCATCTTATGATTTTCAGAAATGCATAAATAAAATAACTGAGCATACTATAACACTTAAGAGTCTAATCATTTGCTGTGTGATTAGAAGTCAGATAGCCATAGGGTGAAAATAAGATGGAAAAGGTCATATGATTAAATTAACTACATTCAGACAGGCATTACTTACAAAGGTTTTTTGCTATGATTAAGGAAGATCAACAGTAAGTCAAGCAAATAAGATCAAGTTAGTGACCCTTAGAAAGGGAAATTAACCTCAACGATAAATAAAAGGTTACTGTCCACTACGAGCACTCCAAGATACGCTACCCTTGGTTAATCACATCTTTCACTTTCAGCTATGGACTCTGCATATAACTTCCATTCTGATTATTTGCAGAGGGATGCACATCCTTAATACAGGATCCAAATATTAAAACTTATTTTCCCTTTCCTTTTAACTCACACTGCTTCTTGGTAATGCAAGAAATGCCTGCTGCAGTCCTAGTGCTCATCCCATTAATATCCTGTCGAATTTGTCACTGTTTTCATATTTTGTTGTAAACAGATTCATCTGAGCAGTGCTGTTTTCTGCATCACTTAATCTCTTGTAGGTGTTTCCAGTCACTACATTATTGCCTGGTGGGTTAAAAATGTTGACAACAGGTTAATATTTTGATCACATAATTCTCCCTTTTTAATGTTGGGTTTCTTTTCCTTTTGTGGACATTCTCGGGAGCCTAGTTTTTCCTGCTGGGTCCTGCCAGAGTCAGTCTAATGAAAATCTAGACTAAATTTATAGTGTAGGATTTTCATAATATATCTCTTGCGTTCAACTAATCATGGAGAATCTAGACTTTGTAGTCAAATTGGTTCTCTTTCTCCAAGTCTTTTAATATGAGTCAGGAAGTGCAGTGGTCCAAAAAGTTGTAAAACCCAATAAAAAGTCACTTGATGTTATTTTGGTATTTATGAATTTGCTGCGAATGAAAAACTGCTTTGTCTTTCATGATCTGAGAGTCAAGAAATCCACATATATTGGAGTCACTAACCAGGAATGAAAACACAGCAGGAAAGGTCACTGTCCTGGTTCATGATTGCTGATTAGTCACCAAGTTCAAAGCTAAATTGGCTAAAAGGCTTGTTTTCATCTTCCCCATATCTCATTAGCCTCCACAGTACCTGTGATCAAGGATTTTCCTGTTGGGATCTTCTCCATAAATATTCATGCAGATCTTGTGTTTGTGACAAAAGGGATCTTCATGCATATTAGCCATTTGTTGTCATTTTATTAACTTCTGTGTGCTTGGTTTCTATTTGGTGTTGAGAAACGTCCCCTTTGCAGGTGTTACAGTGGGCTGTGGCAGAATGGCTTTGCCTTTCTGAGGAAAGAAAGTGACGGGGTGTCTTTTTTTGTTACCAGTTTTGCTGGCAGATGCTTACCAGACAATAAACCAAACCAGCTATTTTCAAAACATTTATGGGCCAAACAAACTAGGTTGCATATTTGAGAGGGTGGTATAGTTACAAGGACATAAGAAATAGTTAAATGGTTACTCAGAATTTGTGCATTTTGAAGTGGCATCATCCAGTCAATATTGAGTCATCTGTGAGAAACTGGATTGAGATAATAAACAAACCTATGTAAGATGCTACTTCTTCAGTGTCAACTAACAAAATGTTAATGCCATAGTTCGTCCTACTCTATGCAGGCTGTTGTTTTATTGCATTGTGTCCTACAATGATACTGTTGCCTTTAAAGAAAAAATCTTTTCTTTCCTTGTCTGTCCAAGGTCAGTAAGAAGGAGAATACTAGTTTGTGTCATGTGCATGCAAGTCATTTCTCAGGACTGAAATGTTAAAGAGAGGTTGAATAGACCAGCAAGTGTCCTGGAAGTTCAGATACG
Organism: Pluvialis apricaria; assembly: GCA_017639485.1. Taxonomy (NCBI): domain Eukaryota; kingdom Metazoa; phylum Chordata; class Aves; order Charadriiformes; family Charadriidae; genus Pluvialis; species Pluvialis apricaria. Next base: position 114,051,922 of record CM030008.1, on the reverse strand, counting down.
GTTAGTTTGCCCTTGCTTTAGCTAGTGAGAGTGATTTGACAGCTGTACTTTGTAGTTTCTTCCTTCTGGAGCATGTGATCGTGCTTTGATAGCAACCCTTAATCTATTATTAATGCAGTTGTATGTAGATCAAAACTAAAGATCCTTAGTCATGTCAGAAAGTAATGCTAGTCTATTTTTATATCATTTGAGGATGTATCTGAAGTGAAGGAAATGAAGTGCCGGAGTACTAATGTCAGGTATTTCATACCCCTGTTCCTCTATGCAAGCTGTAATCTGAAGCTCTGTAGGTGTGCGTGTACATGTGCACTGCTCAATAAACATCCTCAGGTTTTTGTCCCAAGAACTAGTAAATAAGTGCTTCCTTTGAGTCTTGTCCTTTTGTTGATTTTGAGCTGTGGCTTTTTATCAAGCTTTGAAGAAGAGAATTTGAGACCTTTTTGGGTGATGTCTTACTAACAGCTAGGTGCCAATGTTTTGATGATAATCCATGTATACCAGCTTTCAAATTTAAGGGGCTTAATTTAGTCCTGTGGCTTTCTCTAATAACATCATTATTGCAGTTTATTGTAGAAGTAATGCAGTGTGGGTTATATTCACTCTTCCATTCTGAAATGGGGTTTTTTGTGGGTTTGAGATGATGTGACAAGCTATAAAATTTTACTGCAGAGGAATACATGGCCTGCTATGACCTCATCTTCGAACAAGCTTTCCCCTTCCTTTTGTTCGTACTCCTTTTAGATCAGGTAATGTCTGCATGGATGATCTTTAAAAAATAAGCCATTTGGCTTTTCACATTGTTGTCTCATAACTCAACACAACTTTTTGAGAATTTGGAAGCCTGAGCTTGGGTGCTTCAGGGGGCTTAATTCTGCTTGGTAGAAGTCTGAAGGCATTTACAGCTTACCAGCTTTATTGCAGGAGAAAACTGAGCAGCACATAGACACCAGATAGTAAGACACGAGACAAATGGCTGTGAACTGGTAACAGCCATTGGACCATGTCATCCCGCTGACGTCCTGATACCTTCCTGGAAGGCCAGTGTGTCTTCGGCCACTGAGTTCCTCCTGCAGGGCCTCCATTGCAAGACAGGTGGACACTACCATACATACTAGCTTCTTGAGTATGTTGGTTAACTTGGATCTGCCAGGAAACCAAACACCCTGGGCTTTGGGATGATCATTCTCAGTTTCACCTGAGAGTCAGGATGAAGTCAGGGCATGCGCCTGGCTGCATGCACCCAGGGCTAAGGAATGCTCCTGGATTCCTCAGTTTAGACATGAGCTGGGAGACAAGCCGGATGCTTTACCAAGGAACAGATGTGCCCCAAAAGGGAACAGCTAAGGAAAATAAATGTCCTGGGAGGCAAACAAGAGAAAGAAAATATCTGTGAGACTGAGGTAGTACTTTCAGTAGAAAGAAAAGCATTGAAAATCCTCAGCTGACAGTGCCTCAGATGCTGGCAAATTTCCTTCACAGCACAACGCCCACAAGTATCCATTTGACCAGAGGAATAATTAGCTGGTACCACATGAACTGTAATTCTTGGTGATACAGAAGCAAAGGTATGCTGTGGGAGGAAAAGTTACCGGGATCCTTCTCCTCTTTGACCCAATACCCACACACCTTGTCATGGCACTGTGCCAGGCAGTCACCCTTCTAGTATTGCTGAAGTGGAGATGGATACAGCAGGAACTTGAGACCTGTCACCTGTTGTGGCTTGCTGTGATACTGCAAGATCCTCTTTTTCCATGTGACATGAAAACCTTTGGAGAAACAGGTGGCAGAGGTCCACAGAAGCTTCAGGGTCGCCCAGATTTGGAGTTGCAGCTCTCCGTGTTTTAGGCCGTAACATAATGCAGCATGACACTCTGTTACGACATTCTGCCTTTGCAAATCTAAGGGAACGGGACAGTGTTATGTTTCCTTCACCATCTACTCAGCTCTGCTACAAGACAGTGTCATATCTTTTATTACTAATACTGGAAAATTTCCTACAGTAGCTAATTTACCAGTGGTATATATACATCTAAACATGTCAGCTGCATTTCTTTTCTTCCTATATGCGTCTTGGAGTTTATATACAGATGTCATTTTTACACTTATATCTAATAGCTATTAAAATTTTCCTGTGCCTTATTTCTTTTGAATGTCTCTTTACCAAGCCTGTCAGCTTTTCATCTCTGAAGCTAAAAATAAATGTTTATACAGAAATCAGAAGAGATTGAAATTACGGGCTGATTCACAAATAGAAAAAAGAAATTACACAGCTTTCATTAATTACTCCATGGATACTTTTGTTTGTGGGAGTGGTGTATTAAGCATCTATTTTTTTTCAATCCTGAAGAAAGTTAAGTAGCTGAAAACACGAGATTAGAGAGAAACAAGCCAAAGTTGCACATTGCGTTTAGTCACAGGAAATATCACTTTTTGTATTACACTGAAAGAAGGATTGCATATCCACAGCTGGAATTTTTGCTACCCTCATTGTAGCAGCAGCAGCTGCCATTTTTCTATTCCATAGCATTAAACCAACCCATAATTTTGCAGCAAATTCTGCCAGAAATGTGCATGTGAATACTGATACTCTAACTGAACCAGGACTCTACATCTTTTTTTATTTCTGGGCAGCATGTAGAATGCTAAAGGAAATGGCATTTTCATGTTGACGTGGAACAATAACAGTACAAAATCATATCCTTGTGACATTTTCAGGTGGCAAATGACTTAATGAGGAGCGAGAAGGATGAGTAGTTCCCAAGTAAATAACAGCACAGCCATAAGGAAACCAAAAAGCCACTGTACTTTAGTCCTTTCAGTGATCCTGCAGCTGAAGATGATGTTCATTTTCAGAAAATGCATTTTTCATATCATTATTTAGTTACACATGGTAATAAAGTTAAAAGTGCAATAGATGAATCCGCTTCCAGAAGTTAAGTTGATGTAGCAGTATAAAAGGCTGCATTCCTGGAACAAATTCCATCGAGGATTTTAAAAAGAATGACGTTTCACAAGGAACATCAGAGGCAAAGCTAGAAGCAGCATTCTGTATCTCAGTCTGCTATTCACATAAAAAAGTGTTTGAGCCAAATGCGTCCCTCAGCCTTCAGCTGTTCATTTTTAACGTATGTGTGGCTTGCACATGCTGCAGTTCTTATAGTCAATACTCAGTCTTCATCCAAATATAAGAGCATTGACTCCAGAAACAGAGAATTCTTGACTATCAATACTGCATCTCACTATTATTCATGAAGGTTCTTCCTTTTTGCTCCATTCAAATAGATGCAGCACTATTTCTGGCATCTAATGATTACTCTCACATATGCAATTATGCCAAACAGATCTAAGATAAACAAATCAGAACTGCAAGCAAACCTTGCATTCAGCCAGCTCTCCAGTAGGTTACTTTTAGCAAAGAAACAGACCATCTTTCTGAAGAGACATGTTAAGTTGCAGAAAAGCTGAATCCAGCTAGAACGAGTTATTAAGAAAAGCAGCCTACCATGGCAATTTGGTAGTACTGGTTTGTTTTGACACCAACTATTTTTCTCTCAATAACTGTCAGAGAATTCATGTTCGCCTGATACTTACTCTCATTATACAGTTGGCAGGTAAAAGGCTATTTCTAAGTCAGGTGGCTGTATCTCATCTTCCAGCTATACTTAGTCCTCATTCCTTATCCTTTTTGTTTGCTAAACACCTCACTTTACTTTGCAGACATTCACAATACCCAGTGATATGGTAAGGCTGCAGTGTGCTTTCAAAGAGATTATTTTTTCTGTTGCTCGGAAAACAGTTAATTGTTTGAAGACCAATTGCGTAAATGGTATTTTCACATCAAATATGTTTGTATTTTCATGTCAGCCAAGTGGAAACTGAATTTTTAGTACAGAATTTTATTGTGGGGTTGAATGTCAGCAGATGTATAGCAAAAAGAAGAGAACTCCAAAATAAATCAATTTACAATGTTTCATAAACTTATGTATTACCACAGTCAACACCTGTCCTATTAGCAAGTAACAAAGCAAAGAGTAGGTTGCTTTCCATCTGTTCTATTATGAACTACAAGGGCATAATATGATGGAAAAAATATACACAAACTGCTTTATGAGCAGGAACTCCTTGACTTGTCTAAAGTAGCAATGGTTATTTATTAGGCCTTGTTTATTTGCTGTGATTGCAGTAGAGGAATTATTTCTTGCCTACTCAGTCTGAAAATAGCATAGGCAGGAAGAAGGACTGCTGCAGCTGATACGTACCCACCTCTTCCATCTCATGACAGTCAATGTGGAACTCCAGTCCATGGCAGAACCTTTGGGTGCTTTATTTAAAATGTTTATTTTGTGGAAATAGGACTCTTCCTACACTCTACTGTGTTAATGGTGTGTACTTACAATGATGCAGTGCAGAATGTGACCATAGTTAAATTGCTTTATCTCATTTATAATATTTGAGCAACAAGGGATTCCAGGCTAGTCATGCTGTTAGCTCTTTTCAAGTCCACTTTTTATTTTGACATAGGTGCTAAAAGGAAGAGTCGATTTATTTCTTTCTGCCGCATCTGTGTCTTTGCATTGCATGTATTTAAATGCATTATCAGCCCTGGTAGACAAAGATCCCATTTTTGAAGGGGAAAAAAAAATCCTTAGTAGAATTCTTACTTGTTTTTGACTGCATTAAAAATATTTGGCTTCAGCACAGTCAGAACAAGAGAGTTTCTTAGCAGGATATTTGTAGTTCATAGAAAGGCAAGTGGATTATTTTTTTTTTTGAGTATTTTTCTCCCCCAGGACCGGGGTACCAGCTATGTACAAATTCCTACCATATATCGAGACCTTTAGAGAGGAGCAGTGAAACTCCTGATAAGCCTTTTTTGTAATCCTTCATTTACTTGAGGCCATTTCTTTGATGAGTTTGGGCTATTCCAGGCATCAGAAGTATCAGTAGGTAGGCAGACACAGACAGAGAATAATTTATGTTGGAAAGGACCTTGTGAGGGCATCTGGTCTAATGACACCCATCCCCCCCAGTATTGAAGTCACTGGGTCTGTTCTAGCAAAATGTCCTGTATACTCAGAAATGCCTTTGATAGAGCAATCACAGGCACGTAGAGTCTGGCACAGTAAATCATGAAGACAAAGGGTAGGAGCAGCTGTGTTATGTATTTTGTAAGCAGAAAATCCTAAGATAATTAGAAAGTGGGAAATAACCTCACCAACTTTTTGTCATTCTGAATGACCTTCCAAGTATTTGAATTGCTTTGCAGATACCTGAATTTTTTGAAGCTTATCCCTCATAAACAGTACCTTGAACCTTTTTCTGCTAGTTTATTAGATGGTGAGCTGTATCATTGGTTTACACCTGAGTTACATGAAGCTTTTTCACTAAACAAAATGTGAAAAATCTATCAGTTGTGTTGCAGTTATGCAGCAAGCCCTGTATATGTGTTCAAGGAAGCTCTTGTGACAGTGTGCTGGAAAAAATACCTTGGCATCCCCACACTTCTGGGCTGGCTGTATCCTGAGTCAGTGCTCTCCTCCAGAATAAACCACACTGGAATATGTAAGCTGATTTGAAGGAGCAAGTGCTATGGGGCCCTGGACCCACATCATTCCATGTTTGCTTTCCATGAAAACCAGATCATGAAGGATGAAAGGAATTAGACTGAAGCAATTCAGTATAGTTTCTAGGTATGCACGAGGAGCTGGGACTCGACAACTGTTTCCAAGTCTCCTGTTTTATCTGTAATTGGTATCAGCCGTAGATGGAAGTGCCTGATCGATACTGTATGGGCATCTAGTGTTAAACTAGAGTGAGGACAAGACAAAACTTTCCAGCTCTACATTGTGTCAGACCCTCTGACACTGGGGAATTTGTCTCATCGCTGGTTGGGCTGCCTTGATGTTTCTGGAAACACTGTGCATGATTGTTCCCAACGCAGTAAGTCCATTGCATCACAGTTAGTATGTGTATGCAAAGCAGACAGTATGTTTGGCATGTTCGTTGTCAGACCTACTGAATATTGTTGAGTAGATCTTGGGGCCTTTTGTAGTCGTGGGCCTGGAAACAGGTCAAGTGGGCCTATGCTCAAAGCCAGGCTGAATGCTGACTTTTCAGTGACCCACTCCCAAAGCAGATATGTTGTGCACAGAGGCTGTCTCTTTGAATCAGAAAATAGTGAAAATCATTTTACCAGAATTAATGGAGCAAAAAAGATCTGTTGTATCTATGTATTGAGATGTATTGAGAACATGGTATCAAGATTATATTAGACATGATCCCAGACTCATAAATTTTGTTCCTGATCAGCCTTTGATTTGATACTGCTACCCATCTTCTGAATATTTCCATTATACCCACAGTGAAGTTGGAAAGTATTATTAAGCAGGACCAATCCCGTAGGCAACATTAGAAATCTCAGGATTCAACCATGGCAGGCAAGGTGTTTTTATGGTTTGTTTTTTTTAGAGCATAACAACCATTTAAGTAGTACACGTATATGTTGGCATGCTTTCCTTCAATGTTTAACTACATACCATGAGCACAGAGAAATAAATTCAAGGTGTTCTACTCTTGCCTCCTGACTTGCTGCATGTTAAAATAGCAACATATGTACATGATAAGTGTTGAATTCCATATGTCTTGAGAGGGGATTGCATAGAAAATAAATCCTTGTATATACTTTCCCTTTTTAAAACTTTGTAATGATAGACTTAATCTGAAACTGGAGATAGATAGAATTTTGAAGCAGCGATTTGTGGCAACTGATAAGAATATGACCGCATTATTTCTTGTTGAGCCTGAAGGTGCTACTGGCCATTGCTCTGAAACCTTTGTTTTTATTTGTAGAAGAAAATTGCATTCAAAGGTGCTCCAGGGCATATTTTACGCTGCATTGGATGTTGATATGCTCATAAATGTGTAATCTACATTGTGATCTAGTAATATGTTAATGCCGAGTTCATAAGATTAATCGGGCCACATGCTGTCTTGTGATTCTGCTAATACAGTTTTGAGTAGCATCAGCATTTTCATGCTTTTAATTTGCAAATGACCCTTGCATGGCAATACATTATGTAAGCAGACATCTCACAAGATGTTTTCAGGGTTCATCATCCAGACTGTGCTGCAGATTTCCTGCATCTTGACCCGCCTCTGCAGTTTGCCCCCAGTTACTATAAACTTATTAAAGACCAACATGCACTGACCTTTAGAATTTGCAGTATTTAAAATATATAACTTAAGTAACTTTTTAAGTAAACCATCTATTAAGCAATATTTTTGACCACCTCTTTAATTATACATATAAGAACCGATTTTCCATTTTATATCTGAGCTCTCAGACTTTATAATCCAGCACTTGATATCTTCTTCAACATTAAATTGCAGAATCTGGAAAAAATAGCTACTTGCTACTGCAGTTGGTGTAAAGGGGTGAAAAAAATGAAAATAATAAATTGAAAAAATAAAGATGCCTTGTGTACATACTAACTATTTAAAATATGAACTGTGTGACCTTACTGGGGGAAAAAGGCTTCATAGGGGAAATTTCCTTTTTATTATTTTATTTTTTTTAAGTCTCAAAATCCAATTCAACGTCATAAATTTCCTCCAAAATACTTTAAGACAGACTTGAGGTTAAAAACAAGTATACTTTAAATATAGGAGAACCTCCTTAGAATGTTGGTATTAAAGACAAAAAACTGCAAAGCTCAGATTCACTAGTACACTTCAACTGCTGTGGGATGCTTTGGCAATTCAAATCAGCCATTAACTGGAATTAACTACCTGGTTAAGTCAATTTTAATGTCTGTTTTCCACTGCTAAAATAGAAAAATACAGCCAGAATGTATTGATTCAACCGTTCTAAGTGAGATATCTTAGAGGTAAAGCCTTTATGAGCATCCTTAGCTGTGATTCATTTTGTCCACTGCAAAGGCAATGGAAATATAAGTCTGTTCTGTCTCTAATATCCTCCCAGTCTACTCCTGAGGACTAAGAAAACTTTCTCCTTGATTCCTGGAAAAAAATAACCAGCTTAGTCATGAAAGGCCTAAATCAAATCTTTATATACATTCCAAATCCACTTTAGCCCTTCAATACAGGCACAACACTCTGAAAGTAGAACCGAACACCAAAGATTCAGCTTTAGTAGGCACATTTTTGAGCTTCGCTCTGTTCTTTACAGCTGGATTCAGTTTGGGGTTTCTGTTCTACAGTATTACTAAATCACCAAACTCCCTTCACTCACTGGCTCAGGCAGCAGCATTGCAAGAGAGCTGAGGGCGTATAGCTCTCACTGAAAGTCGGGGAAGATTGTAAATCTGCAATTCTCAGCCTTATGCACTCAATGAGGGGGAAAAGTTTTTTTAAAAAATTAATACTATACTAGATCATATTCTAATATAGTACAATATGATCTAGTCTAAGAATAGAGACTTTCAGGCAAGCCATTTATGAGATGCAGGGGTACGTAACATGTCCAGTGTTTTACCACATTAAAGTACATCCCTATGCAGCAAACTGAACTGAATTCAAACCTTATGCGTGGTCAGCATTGCTGAACTCATACCTTGTTTATGTCTGGTACTGTTTTTAGGACTGCATGTCTGTCTACAAATCAGCCATGTTTCTGCTGAAATCTGTCACAGAGGGCTGTACTCACTAACTTCTTAGTACAAGTCGTCTGTTTGAAATAAATCAGACAAGGCAAGTAACAGGGTTGAACTGTAGGTAGCATCTGCCCTTGCTTCATAAAGATACTTCACTTAATAAAGATGGCAGCTCCATTTAACCCAAACACTCTTCACTTATTTTCTAGTTTTAATTTAATTCAGCTGTAAAATTCGTTGACAATGAGTGAAATTTAAGTCACAACCTAAAGGTTTAGCATGTTATCTATATTCTACTTTCTTTGTACTTATATTGACTGTCTTTCTATTAGTTATGTGGTAGCAAGGTTTGGCCCATCTTGGGTGGGTTTTTTTCTGACTGATCTGTCAACAAAATAACTCATAAGAGTGTAAAATACACCAGATTTGCGTGGTTGCTTAATACCCAAATACTGGTCCCTGTTCCAATCCCAACAGATAAACATACAATTTATCCAGCCACAAAAATTTCGCGTACAGAAAATTGTACCTTCCGTCTCGATATGGATATCTTACTTTGCCAAGTTACATAAATCAATACAAAACCACGTGTGCGATGTTATGCAGGAAAATTTTGACACTACTATTTTGATTATCACAGCACATGAATTTCTAAGAATACAGGATCCTCAGCCTAGAAGGCTCCTCAAATCTAATCACTTTCTCAGTAATAATGTCATAAAATTACTTTCATAAATTTACACTTTAAAGCTTCCTCTGTTTTGACTACTTTGGTCCATATATGACTACTTCCAGCATACATAGTTTATAGATAATTGTTCTTGTGCCAGCATTGGCTTCTAATTTATGTGGTACTTTTTATCTCCAAGCTATTAATTGTCCAAGGCAGACATATAGTTCTTCTTAGCTGTAGGTGGTCTTCATGTGTCCATCTGCATATCTGTACGTGTCCTACGTGGAACTCGTGTCCTTATTCGTGCCTTTTGAAAATTCTTCTCTGTTAGATAAGGTCTCCATTCTAGATAACCCAGAAGCCCTTCTTTGTATCTGATCCAATTTGAGTTAATTTTTTTGGACAATCTGGAGGAGTCCACATGAGGTCTTGCCAGTGCCTCATACCCTGTCGTTGATACTCCTCTGTCTCTGGAAATGTCTGTCCTGTTGCAGCATAGAATTGGATTTCCTTATTTAAGGCTGTATCATATTGATGGCTTACAATAATATCGCTATAAATAATACACCCAGGTCTTTTTAACTTCTCTGTCATTTAATGTGGTCTCAGCTTTTACCAGAAATTCTTGATATTAGTAGTAAGTGTGTAACTTCATACCAAATTATGGGACTTCAAATAGGAAAGAAGGATTTTCAAATTGGGTCCAAAGGCTGTGTTAAAATTTCTAGCTCTGCATGTCCTGGGACAAGTCCTGGAGAGACATCCTGGAAGAATGTGATATTTCACATCAGAGCACCAGTGGGAATATATTTTCTTTGCTTCTTACCAGTAGTCAGACTGAGGGATGACTGAAACCACAAAATCAACACAATTAGTATTCTTCAGAAATACTTTAGCTCTGAATTAAGGTTATTGCTGTAAGGTTCAGTTATTCCATAACTCATCAAGCAAATCATCAAAGGTATGAATATAATCATTTGAACCATTCGACATAATATCTGTTTTCTGTTCATGATTTACCCTTCTTATGCTGTTTCTTCCTGGTCTCCATGCTGAAGGAGGTTTCTTGAACTAAGACTATGTTTATTTCTTATGATTGTGGTTAATATGGGGATAAATGCCTGTCAGGAAGAATGACTGACATGAATAAAGGTATAGAAATGGAAATTGCCCCTGTAAGGTGGAAGCAAAACTCAAACCTCACGATGCAGCCAAGCTGGAGGAAGCAAATGATGCACCTGCTCAAATTCTGAAAGAACTGTCAGATGAAATGACTGGTCCACTAGCAAAAATCTTCAATATAACTATTGAGTCAGAGTGGTTCTATATGACTGGAGAATATTGAATGTAGTGGCCATCTTCAAGAAAAGAACTACATGGGCTACTATTGTTTCAGATAATCTTCTTTTTATTCAAGGCTATAGAATATTTTTTGAAGAAAATAATTTGGAAATGAAATTGAATGTAGATAGGATCATATGAAAATAGATTTACCAAGGTAGGTCATGCCAAATTAATAGGATATTTTTTGTGTAATAATATAAGCGATCTTCTACACAGCAGGAATGTAGTTGGTCTGTCTGTCTGGAATTCAGTAAGACAACAGGTGCAGTGCTGTTTGGGCGTGTATTCGTTAAACTAAGCAAGATGGCAATTATTACAGAAGTTGTAGGGCACGTGAGAGTGTGATCAATGGAGAGATGACAATGGTTGGTTTTGTTAGTGGCAAAACTTTTGACAGGAGCAAAACTAGTTGACACAGGAACTTCTTAAGTGTCGGTCTAAAGACTAATGTTTCCTGATTTGCCATTACTCATTGTGTCACAAAAAAATAGAAGTGTGCTAATGAAGTTTACTGATGAGTTAGCAAGCATTATAAATTTATTGGAGGACTGGGAAATGAGGGTGAACTGGGGACCTTGAGGACAAAAGCACTGGAGAGGGGATGGTGGAGTTTATTAGTAGAAAGTACACGATCTTATAACCAATGCATTTTAGTAACGCGTAGTATGCATATTAATTGCTAACTGGGAGACCAAGAGGTGGCATGGTATGCTTATTGGCAGTGTTGTCCTTTGGTCCCTGGGTTCTCAGGGGCTATAATCATTGTTCATGCAGCCCCGGGTCTTTACTCGGACAAGAAGATTTCACAGTGATGAGGAAAATAAGGCATAACTGGTTCATTGAAGCAAGTCGCACTGATTCCATCTTTGTTAATTTAGCTGACATGTCGTCTTTCTTCAGATAGTGTCTTCTGTTTCTCCTGGCTGTACATACAATCTTGTGCTAATCTAAAGCTAGGTAAAAGTTAGATATTTTGACAGCAGAAAATAATCGTGCATCTCTGTGTGTGCTTTGCAGTATTTAGATTACTCCTTTGAACTGCCTGAAGTCATTACAACATAATGCAAGCAAGAATAGAATAGATCCCTGAGTGGTACAGTATATGTACTGAAAATATGTTGTGCAATCAAAATATCTTTGCATTAAAGCAGTGGAGGTTTCTGCTAGTGTTGTTGATGTGATAAATAAGCAGCTAATCAAATATTCCAAATTACGTAGAACATACCTTTAATGGCTGAAAGACACTCCTTCCATGTTTGGTTCCTTGCAGACTGTTAAAAATTGCACTTTCAAACCCAGCCGTTATTATATATCTGGGAGGGATTTCTTCTTTCTTGGCTTATGTCTATGAATTTGTTCTTAGTAAACATACTGTCATGAAAATTGGAGGAAAAAGACACAAAGGAATTCTAGTGGCTGGTATTGAAGTTGAAAGTATCCTCCTCAGATTATTTTGCAATCATCTCTTTAGAATAGAGGCACTCTTCCAAGATAGAAGAAAAGAGGGGAAAAAAAAACCTTCAAAAATCTTCAAACAGTCTCTCTACTTATTTAAACTGCCATTGCTATTTTTGTAGGAACAGAACACAGACAAATGCTATCACTGTGTTGTGGGTGCCTAACAGAGACAATAGTGAACTCATTTCTGTTGCTTTAGTGTCAGTTAATATTTATTCTAGATACACAGATTACAGTCTTAATTATCACATTTTTTTCACCCCCTCTCGGGGTGTGTATGTGTATAATTGTTGTTGCTAGTACCCACTCCTTTCTGTTCTTCCCAGAGGTTTATCAATAGCCATTTTTTGATTGGTAGTCACTCACTACACTTTGGGATATATTTTATCCCTTCTTTGTGTGTGCGCTGAATAGCATGGAAGGGTGAATTGAATCTTGACATTTTGAAGTGAAATAGGCTTGTTTTCTTTTTCAAATCCCTGAAGTTGTTTAGTGAAATGCTGCAGTCTAGGCTTTTTTTATTGATATATAAATAGAAAGAAGATTAGTTTTGAAAGCACAATGGCTGCTTACAGACTACAAAATGATGGAAAAAAGGGCCGAGCATACCTTGATGTCGGTAACAGTTTTCTAGGGGTGGGTGCTGGAGGGATAGAGGGAAGAAAGGAGGGAGAGGAAGATTCAAAGATGAAACGAAATGGCTCTCAGCCTAGTATATGCATCAGTGAAGGTGTTGTGGTAAGAAAGGTCAGTCTTCTGTGGTTCACTTAAAACTTGTCTAAAGCTGTATTTGCACCTGATTCAGAGCAGTGATTGGATTGGAAGTTCCATATCTATACATCATCTTCAACCTATTATTCCATGTATGCTGATTTATTCTTTTCAACATTGTTTTATCCTAAGTTACCTTTATTCCTTTGAATACCCTCAGGTCTTTGTGATCTGTAATGCTCAGGACTAGTAATGGAGATAGCCACGGTATTCCAAAAGGTTATATCAAAACTTCAAAAGTTATCTAACTTCTGAGGGTGCTTGTACCTGTGCTGGTTGTAACTTTACTGCTGGTTTTATGGAGTGGTTTACCTGCTGTTATTGATCCAAATATTGCCCAGTTAAATGATTCAGTTTATTGAATTTGCTTGTAGATTAGATAAGCATTCTAGCCAAAAGAGCAAAATACAGTGAGTGTTCTCAAATGCTGAGAGTGTTGTAGCATTCAGAGAACTGAGATACAGCATCCATTAAAGACTGAAATGTTAAGAGCCTTATATACCAAACCATCACAGTCATAGTCATTTGTCAAGGAAATACATTTTGGTACTATCTGAAACAGGCAAAATTAAATTTTTCAACAATAGTTCTATACGGTTCAATTGGCTTTATCTACCTAATGATTCATCCATCACAGGCATACAGACATTCACACAGTGTATACACAGCCTAAACAGTGCATACATGAATAGGACTTTACTGGCAAGAGCTTTTTGCAAGTTTTCCAGCTTTCAACTAGCTGCCAGGCACCTTAGAAAACTACAAAATCCCGGGAATTTTAAGAACACCTAGAGATAAAAGAAAAATGTGCTTGCACTAGAAGAGGCCTCTGATGAAGAACTTTATCTGTGTCACTCTCTACAGCAAGTCTACATCCAGTGCAATCAGCACAGCTTCAATCCACACCCTTTCGGGATAAATCAGTGAATGGATCTACAGTACAACTGCACATTCACAACAAATCAAGAGGAAGTTTTTGTTTACATCTGTACTGACACAAATCAGCTCTGGAAGTGTTAAAATAATACCATAGCTCTAATTCTTTTGAGATACAACCAATTAAATCATAGGGCTTCCAAAATGTCTGAACAATAAATAAGTACTTGTGACTTGTCTGTTGCAATGATAAATGTCTAAATTAGCCTTGCTGGAATATAAAAGCTCCCTTCAGAGCTTTCTGTGCATTTCACACCAAGACTTTAGATTTGTAAATCATCTGTTTTAAAAGGAATATGAGAGAGTGTGTGGAGAGTTTTGTTCAATTTCTAAAAATTCTAGAAGAATTGATAAGTGGGCTGAATGAATAATTCAGTATTGTAGGGAAAGTTCAATAAACTATAGCTATTATTGAAGCAGATTTTCTCATAAAGGATTTGAGGTACAGACTCCCGAGATGTGTCGAGCATTTACACGCATAGCTCCCACTCATGTAGTTAGTTACGAATGCAAGATTTTCACTCATTATCCCCAAATGTCAATGGCAGAACAGAGTCACAATTTTTAATAGACCTTTGTGAAGGAATAAACAATTTACAATACAGTAATATTCTAGAGCACAGTTAAGTTTATGGAATGAATTGGTGCACTGGGAAAGATTTAAAAAAAAAAGCCCTGAGCATCATCAAATTAAATATATAAAGGTAAAGTCAGTTAACTGTCTATTTGCATATAATGTGACTTTATAGTTGGAAAGTGTTGGTTAAGAGGACATATAACAGAAATACTGAAATTCTTGTTGTATTATATTGCCCTGTACCATTTAGCTTGGTAATGCAGAAAGGTGCATTACACTTACGTATATTATACATACATATGAAAATAATTTGACACATCACAAGAAAGACATTTTTAGCTGTGTTCTAGACTGCCAAAAAATGAATTCCTCTGTTTATTCAGTTAGCTTTCATATTTAATTGCCTACCTAGTCATCTGTGGACATAATGTTGGCACACTCTGTATAATATGATACAGTCTCATTTTACGTGTATAATGAACCTCAGTTTCCTAAGTGGAGTTTATATTAGGTGACATTTTCCTTGTTGAGAAAGTCGCATTTCTTTGAGAAGAAGCTTTATGGCAAAAGATTAGAAATCTAAGTTAGCTTTGTCGTTTTTAGCAATATATTGGCAATGGCTCACAGTTAGAAAGCAAGCTGAATGTTTTGATGGTAGATTCCCACAGACTGGGCTAAAAAGACACTATCGGTAAGAATTCTGTAATTTCTTGAACTCCTATGTTTTCTGTTGATTGTACCTCAAAAGAGTGGCACAGGTAGAGTCAAGAACTGCTTGAATGCCTCAAGAAATAAGACGTGCTTTTGTTGTTGCTGTTTAAATTAGGAAAAAAAACCCCAACTTTCTGTTAATTAGAATCCAGCAGACTGTTCTTAATAAATTTCATCTCAGCATTTAGAGTGCAAATGTCGAAACAAACCTTCGACATCATTCAAAGATAGAAGCATTTAAAGTGGAACCTTCAAACTGGATGTTTTATTCACAGTTGTCTTTGTCTCTTCTGAAGACCATTCTCACAGAAGTTAAAGGTCTCTCGATTACAGCGTGTCACTTAGAAGAGCATGAAAATGCCAAGGATTTAATTATTGCTGTTCCGTTGCCACAGCAATTGTTGTATATTTAATTTCTCTCTTAAATGTAGGGCAAGGGGAAAAAACAACTGGTAAGTGCATCCAATCTGTTTTTTCTCCTCTTCTTCTCATGAAGCTACATAAAAGTCCTGACTGAGTAGAACAACCTGTGCTGGTTTCTCTAGCTTGTTGTAGCATGATCAGAGGGAGGAAGTTTATGGAGAGGGAGGGCCATGCAAAGCCCAGGCAAAATAATTACAGGTGATTTTTTTGTGATACACAGAGCAAATCTCGCAACAGAATTCCCAAAGAGCCTAATGAGAACATTGGTAGTCTTCACATTTGAAGTCTGCTAGACTGACCCTGGGGGCAGATTCAGATGGCAAACAGAAAAAAGCAGCTCTGACTAGTTTACAGAAAACCTTGTGATCTCCATGTCCACCACAGATATAAAACAGATTTTTACAAGCCACTGACACTTAGGGACTTAACTTTTGACACAAGTAAGAAAGCTGTGAGCATTCCCTGTATGCTTATTAGCTTTTCAAATGACGGTCTGCCTTCCCTATTTTCATCTGTCCATGGAAAATTTGGTGCCCTGAGGATGGAATGGATTTTATGTCATTCTAGACCTCCCAAGGGAAGAAGTCCCTCCATGTTCTTGCTATGGTAATGCTAAGCCAATGGAGCACACTAATTACATGTGAGGGGTACCAATGTGTGCTTGTGCCCCTTTGATTTTCCTTGAAGGCGGTTTTGGCTTTCCATCTACCTGGAAGAGGAAAAGTTAACAGTGTCAAGTCAAGCATTGCTACTTAGGATTTGGTAAGAAATATATTCTCCTGTCGTGCAAGTTTCTCTATTAATTTGCTCTTACAAAATCCAGTCCTAGTTGTTAGACCGGTTCAGAAACACAAAAGGCTCTCAGCCAGCTTCTCAAGAGTCTGCACTGCAATCAATCTCATAGCAAAGTGGAAGAATTCAATATAGAATAAAGTCGTGAAAGAATTCAACCTAGAAGGGGCAAATGTGTATTAGAATTGAACAGCTCTAAACTGCTCTAAATTTGGTCAGTCTTCATCCAAAAAAGAGCATTGAAGGGGGAGGGGAACTTCAGTCAGGCACAGAAAAAGGTACATGAGTGGGGACTTAAAGATTGGGCATTGACCATTTAAGGATAAAGATAAAAATAGGCATAGTAAAAGTAAACAAGTTAATAAATTGTAGATCATGCCAGGAATTTTTATTCTCCATAAGTCAACTAATAAAAGTATACAGGGAACAGGTTTTTTAATTAACTTGCACTTAAAATGGAAGGGAAAACTTTACTATAATGCATAATTAGACTATGAAATTGATTGTCACCAGGTGCTGCTTGGGCTAAGGTTACAGTAAGATTCAAAGGTGAACTGGACATCTCTGTGAATTTAAAGAATATGCAGAGGTAAAATCAGTAAAATTCATTTGTAAATACTGCTAAAAAGCATTTTGGAAGGCATGTAAAATTTGATATTTCAAAATTTAGTGTAATCTCTTGCCATTAGGGGATTGGAAAAAGTTTTTTCCACATCTGCATTTTATAGTATCTCTTATACTTTCCATAAAACATCCAGAATTTCACAGAAACAGGATATAAGACCAGTTGGGCTCAGGTCTAATCCAATATGGCAATTCTTACATTATGATTAATGAGGTTCCCTTTATCAACAGCTGTGATTCTGACCTTTGTGGCTCTGCTGCTTATCTCTTGATTTATACATTTTCATAACCTGCATCTCATTTTGAATAAAATAAAAATCTAAATAACTCTCATTCACTTGCTATAACCTTTTCAAATATTTTCTCATAACAGCGACATTCAAATCATTTGTTCACAGAATCTCAGACTGTACACTTTTAAAGTATAATACTACTATTAAGATTTTTTTATATGCAGGCATTCATTGTGAAAGAGAAAAGGTCTTCTGACATTTAGGAGAGAAATAATGCACTTACAGTAACCTCCCTGCATCTAAAACTTGAATTCCTGCTTTGGAGACCTAGTTTTAGAAATATGCATCTCTCTTACTTAGTATTTTGACAGGGTTAGATATATGCAGAGATTCCTTTCCTGGTTTGTGATGCTAGTGTGATTCAGGACATGTTAGCCTGATGCGTTATAAAATGAGCCAGTTTATCTTTAGTTTAGCCTGTGATCAGTGGGGAGAGTGCTTTTCCTTTGGGAGCTGAATGCAAAATAACTGAAGCAGATTGAAGTTGGCAGTGACTAATGAAGTCTTGTGAAGGAGTCAGGAGTCAGTGGGTTACTACATAGGATGGATTGAGAAGAGAGTAACAGCAGCCTCTTTGTTGAGTTTATGCTTTCTTTTTTTTTTTTTTTTTTGCATTATCAGTGCTTCTGTGAAGAAAATCTCCTAAAAAAAATTAAAAATTCTTGATGTGTGTCTCTGAAACACACACACTCACACACACATTTGTTACAGTGGAGATAATTCTAGGCTTCCATGTTTAATGAGCCAGCGTGGTTGCCTAAAGGTGTTCTACATGTTAATAATTTTAATCAGTCACACAGAATTTATGGAGCTAGAATTCCAATTGAAATTAGCATGAGTTAAAACTGCAGTCATTTATTTCTCTGAGAGCTCCCCCTACTTTGCCAGTTTGATAATATGCCCTGTTGTCACAGAACCTGGCACAATAAATCAGCTGTAACGCAGACGCCACCGAGCAGCCTGCTATGGGACTTTTACACAGAACAGAACTACCATGAGTAGAAAGCACAGCAATTGTTTTTTGCATTTGCTAGACATGTAAAATCTGTGGGCATGGAGCGAAGGTTGAAGGAGCATGAGGAGGAGGAGGAGTATGCCAGCCTGGCCTCAAAGGGACTGGGAAAGTGGCAGAGACAATGCCAGCCAAGCCCCTGCCTTCAGCCTGACAGCTGACCCAGGTCCAGAGTCGCTGCAAACTGCTTCTGCTTTAAGCCCGTGATTAAATGATTTTAATGACTGCCTGCACCTCGGCTGGGTGTGAAGTAGGATGAAGGAGGTCAAACACTGAGAAAGGGGAACATGCCCTCCTTACGCAGTCTTTGGAGAGTTTTGCTGGGCTTTGTGCTACGGGTGGCACTGCCACAAAGTTACAGCCCAGACCGCGATTATTGGAGTTTTACACCAATGCTACAGCAATTCAGAAAACTGCTGTAGTGTTACAGTATTTTTGTTCCTGAAGTATTTGTTTACTGAAGCCTTTTGTTAAACAAAGTCTTTAAGGCTTTTCTTTTTTTAGACATTTTATTTTTTAGAGTCACAATAATCCAGGGACTTTGACTGAAGCATTGTGAAGCAAACTGATTCAAGCTCTCTGCAGTCTAACTGTCCCAGCCTGTGCACACAGAGAGCAACAAGATTTGTGTTTTCCGCCTCATTAAACTGACAGCAGAAATTAGTTTGTGGTATTAAAAACTAAAAAGTTAAATTACAGCTACATGTGTCCTTTATGCAATGGGGTGTGTGAAAGATGTTTGATTTTAATGTTTGCTATAATGGAGAATTTAAATTGCAATGTTTGTCAAATCTCTAATCTTTGTTTCAGAGTGGAATATTAATTACGCTTTTAACTACGAGAGGTAAATAAAATGAGCATCCACTGCCTGCCTAAGGGTAAATTGCAGATTACTGACAACGTGACGTGGCGTACTAAATGTCAGTTTTGTCAAACAAATTTAGAGGAACAGTTAAACTATTAGCTTCCTGTTGTTACAGAGGTTTTTTTGCAATGAATGACTGTTCCTAGCAGCAGGGGCACTGTACCATATGGAACACTAACAGAGCTAAATTGAATAAGCGAGATGAATGAGGAGATAGCACTACAGACGCACTCAATTAGTTTATAACTGTCTATTAACTTCTGTTGGTGGTTTTGAATAAACAATAGATTAACCATTACACCCCTTCTTTTTCTTTCTGAAACCAGTAGAAAGGCAGTGTGATGAGGGCACACAATGAAGAAGAAACTGAGCTGTTGCTTTTTTATATTTTTACCTCCTGCTTCTTAATGACTCAACTTGTGTGGTGTTGGCAGTACCTGCAAGTAATAAAATGCATTATTTCCAAGAAGCAGATAAAAATATTTCAGATGTGGTTACGCATGCAAAATAGTTCTTGGAACGCAATTACCAGGAGTTACTCTGCCTGTTTCTTAGGACCTGGTTTAGTGGCAGGGAATCACTAGTATGGCATGTGCACCTAAGCCAGTCGTGGCAATATATCTGGCAGTTAAAGGAAAAGTGTTGTGACAAGTGCTGAAATCAAAACATAACTAATGTGTCTGCCTATGTCTCTGTGCCTCAGACCACTTTTAGCTCCTAACTACTTTTAACAGGTAAGAGGTGATGCATTAGTGTGCCCCTGACTAGGAAAACTTAAAACATGTTTCATTTTGTGCACCAGATTATGTCCTACTAAAGTCATTAGGGTCAGATTATTTCCATCTAATTTAAATCCTAAGTAAATAGACATAATACAAGATATTGCTATCCCTGGCTTCCATTTCAAGGCACTGGAGAGAGATGAGGACCTCCAGAGGGCACTGAGCTTACCTCATATTCTATTGTGATATTTTTGCCTGTTGTTATGCAATTTAAAATTTCTAGTAAAAAAAAAAAAATACCAAAAGACCTCACTCAAGCTATTCTGTGTGACACTTACATGTTAGGTGTTCAAACACCTAATTAGTGAAGGTCTCACCACTGCTGCACCTGAAATCCAAAACACCAGACATAAAAAGTGGCCAGGGTAAGTTAAGAGATAGGCATTGGATGGAGGGGATAAAATAACAAATACAGCAAGACACAAATAGCTCCCAGTCTGTCAGTGAGAGTGGTCCATAGCTACCATAAGCCTTATCACTATGTGATTGCTTGAAGTTCAGCGCTTTTAGATATAATCCTGAAGCAAGCTTAAGTTCTCTTTAAACTTCTTTTTAAATTTTTATCTAAGTTGAGAGCCACAAGTTTGTTTTGAATCATTGTCCAGGTGCAGTGCCGAGGGCCACTCTCGCCATCTGTGGGATCGTCTTAAAAGTGGAAGATACAGGCATTTGGAGACACTTAAAACTTCATCCTGTTTTTAGCCATGTTGCTGTTTAGCAACTAGTGCTATTTAGTTAATTATACCAATGGGAGAGGTAGCTGGGAAATGTTGGGGAGCAGGTGCTGGGGACCCAAAGGAAAGCTGGGAACACAGTAGTTAGGGAACACAGGGCATTAATCCATAGGAAGTTCAAATCTGTTAGTTATACTGCTCATGAATAAAGTTGTTTCAAAATGCAAAGCTTCCATTTTCTGGACTAACCCTCCTTTCGGGTAATAACATTCATCCTGCTGAAATCCTTTCATCTGTCGGCTGAATGCAATAGTCTTCTCCATCTTCTGTGTAAAGAGTAACACTACTGTCAGCCTACTGCTACCTTCCTTCCAAGATCCATTGTACTGATGAGGGAAGTGGTTTCTGTCTGTCCCCTTACCATACATATTTCACAGATAGTGATGTAAGTTTTAATTAGTAAAACTCCATGAAATATTTAAGACTCCTCAGGTGAAAGGAGTGATATTTATAAAGTGGAAAAACAGCATGAGAGTCTTAGATTGTGTAGGAACATGAACTTCGTAGATAACTGTAGTGAAAAAAAATAATACAGAAGTGGCAGAGACAAACTCAGGCTGGGACTGCGGAGGGGAGATAAGATGTCCTTATCAGATGCAGGCCACAATATTAATACATTGCTATCCATATGCTAGTTTGGTATGTAAAAAAGATATTCCAAATTATGCAAACATTTCTGTCTGCTTCTGGCAGAGGAAGCTATTTTTGCCAGAAAATGGCAGTAATTGAGAAACTTTACCTAATTTCTGAAATCAGCTGTCATCAGCTGTAGAGGAAATCCTGTTCTACTGCTGTTTAAAATTCTACCCAAACTTATGTCCAAGTGTCCGAACCAGGTGTCCACGTATCTCCTTCAGCCCCCATTTCTGAGTCTGAATTTTGGGAAAACTCTTGTTTATCTAGCTTCTTGTTACCATAACTTCTCATCTAAAGTCAACTAGAGTCTCCTCACCTGTAATTCACCTATGTCAAAATATTATTACAATGTTATTGCCCTCTCTTATTTAGTTACGGTAATTTATAGTGTTACACTGTTTTGAAGGAGGACACTATTTAAATAGTGAACGGTGTCCCTAAGGAATTGCACAGATGTCCACTCATCTGTTTTCAAGTTACTTATTTCCTTATTGTTGAAGAAACTGGCACAATACTATATTTTATGCGGTGTTTGTAAGCTTAAAGGTTACTAGTGACTGTTAAAAATTACCCCCCAACGGAGAGCAGTCTCATTCCATGCAGTGACTTGCGGTTCAATATGAAGCTCTTGTAAGTACCCATGGTGCAGCACTTAGGGCATCTTTTCATTAAGAGGATTCCATTACTAATTTTACTAAGTCACAGAGTTTCATGGATGTACTAGAGATCCTGTTTTTACATTTAGTGTCACACAAGTAAAAGTTAGCGAAGGGAAGCCCTTTAGCTCCTTGAAAGAGGCATCACTCCTTTCTCCAAGGGCAGAGGTGGAATGCACCGTTCTGAAGTCCTTTTTCACTTAACTCTCCACTGAAGTCAACTGTAAGGAGTCCTGTAGTTTCCTTTGAAAGATACACCTTTTTAACAAGTTGTCTAGATAGGCTAGGAAATGTCAATCTAGTCAAACTACTTGTTTGACATCTGATCTTAAAATTGTTATAATTTGAATCAAACAGTACGTTAAAGAGAAATTTCCATCTTCTAGTTCATGAATGCAATATATTTGTAGTTGTGCATTCATATTTCTTTAGCTTTAGAAAACAATCACACCACTATAGGTATTTTCAAGTGCTTTTCTATAGTTAAATAGCCATAATGAATATATTATGGATTGCTTACCCTAATTCAGTAGAAAATATACCAACGCTTGTGCCAAAACATTAAAAGAACCTGTTCCACAGTAAATACTGTACTGGTTTAGAAGCATTAGTACTCACTGCATTTTTTTTTCAAGTGCAGAAAAATATTTCAGCAGTTTCTCTGGGAGGATAAAATATCCATATATTCCCAAATGTTACTGAGAGGTAGTGATGTCATGAAAGTTAATATCCTGCTATCCTCTCCCTTTAATTTCTATTAATGGGACTCCTACCCAGACCTGTCTCTTGATCTAACCTGCGGTTTGTTACAAGCATTAAGACACTCCCCCTCAAGTACCATCTCCCAAATCATGTAGATCTTCAACAGAGAATTCTGTGCTGGCTATATTATTCAATAAACTCATAGAAAGGGTATTATTAACCATTAAATTCTTCAGGGGTACCAAATTGTTTTTATGGAACTCTCTTAAGTTTTGTTACAGAGGTACAGCTTTCTTCGTTATCAAATTCTGTGGGGTTTTGGTTTTCTTTTTTTAACAAAGAAAGCAGTTTTCCTTGCAGCTGTCACAGTTTACATCCTTTCTCTGTAATTAATGAGTTGGAGAGTTAATTTTAGCACTACCACATTATATCTTAGAAACTTCATCGTTATTTGTTATTATTAAATGAGTGCAAAGGAATAGTTTGTTATTTTCAACAGAAAAGCCTGTTAGTTCTGTTTCTGCCTTTATTGCCGCCTCCCTGCAACACTTCAGACAGGTCTGTGTATCTCCATAAAAGTCAGTGTACTTACTGTATTACATCACTACTGTAAACTGTAATATTCCAATATATTTGAAGTACTGGGCTGTGTATTGTAAGAACAGCAGCTATCATTACTGTTAAAATTGCAGATTCCAACTGACTGGTGTTTCTAATGATGTAGCAGTATTCCGGTTGTTTGGTGTTGTTGCCTTCTGAAGAACAGCACAGTGCCTAGCAACTCATGTTAATACATATGGTATTACTGTAATGGGTGATTTAATCAGGGGAAGGACTATGACATTATTTATAGCTTTCACTCTGTTTGCTCAAAAGGAATTTTTCCATGCAAGCTCTGTTTAGAAGTTCCAGATTTTTCCTTTTCCAAGGATAAAAGATGTCTTTCTGTCTTTAAAAGTGTATTTTCACAGAATTTAGAATTAGGTTTGAGAAAAAAGGACAAGGCATTAATTTTCTGTCTGTGTTTCTGTGACAGAGGTGTAGACTTAAAGGTACCGTGGTTCCACACAAAAATTTTGATTCCTCAGTCTTTGGATTATTATACTGCCTATGGGTAGCAAAGCTCTGAGTGAAAATCCCATATTATATTATCATTTATTATTTCTTTTCAAATGTTAATGTTATTATGGCTATAACACTGATTTTTTTGAGATGAAACTGTGTTAGAAAGATTTAGAGAAGCTTTCCTTGACACCTTTCTTACATCTTCTAATTATAAGAAAGCCTTTGGTGTTAACAGGTTCAAGTTTGCCAGAATTAGAAGTGAAGGGATCTAAATATATGCATTTGAAATATTCTTGCTTAAAGCCACCATGGTATGCGGCAGTATCAGCTGCCCTTTCCACAGTGGTATAAAGAGCCCCTAAAGTGGATTAATCAACCTTCCTTGCCATACAACCCTCATATTAACATCTTCATTATGAGCCATGGAATATAGGACCTAAGACCCCAACACACATACCTGCTAAGAGAGAAGTAGGGGCTGGACAACTTCATTAGCTGTTCATAAAGGGGACAGATGACAGTTTCTCCCAGAAGCCCCATTCCTTTGCATGGGATAAGATTGGATTGAGGGTGCAGCTGCATTTTAGGCTGACCAAATAATATCAGCCTCGCCAGGTCTCAGCCGGACCACTTCCTCCTGTAGTCACAGCTTTGGATTACCAGCAGTCCATCTGCCACCGCACTTCCACTGCCAATTAGATGATATACCCTTGGTTTGGGAAAACACTTGAATGGTTTACGAGCAACATGCTGCTAAAGAACCACTGCTTAGTGCCTTGCTTCCCCGAGTGAGCACAGAGTGCTATTAAATTAGTGCACTATGGAGAACTCTATGCTCCGGGTGTATCTTCATACTTCCCACTAGTTATTCTACCCACCTTAAGGGGATGGCCCAATTTCAGCAGCCCCTTAGGAAAAAATGAGTTTCTTTCTTACATGACTGAGTATTGCCTATTCTGAGGTTTTAGTCAGTGACTTTTGTCAAGACAGATTTCTTCTTGTGGAAGAAAAAGAAGATAGACTCCTTTAAAAGGCTGATTAAAACCCTGTGCAGTTGGATATTTTGAACTGCTGAGGTGTACTGAATATTACAAAACTCTTGAAGGAGGGAATTGCTTGAAAAAATGAAAGGTACATGATGGAGCTGGAGTGTAGGTAGTGCAGAAAAAATCATGTGTGAGCTGGTGAATGCTCAGTACCAGCGCTAGAAAGTATGTTGCACACGCTGCTGCCTGTATTGGGATACAAAGAGGCAAAAATTATCTATTCAAGTGAGGAAATATAGGACTGTGGTTCTAAGGTCAGCATGAGCAAGGAATGAGGTCTTGCACAGACGGCAATATACCCAGGAACTGAAGAAGTACTTCCGACTGCAGGACTTACATAGGAGCTAGGTCAGGATGCTTTTCTGTCTACTAGAATATCTGTACTAATACAATGGAATTTTTCATCAGCAAAAAGCCTTTGGCTGTTTTGTATTTTGTTACTGGGGAGCAGCAAGCCAATGAATGAGTCATATTAGATTAAGTCTATCAAAACCTTTTCTTTTGTTTCTGCATTACACCACTGATGTATATTTAGTTACATATTTACATATATACATGCATGTATATAATATATACAATACATACAATATATTTACATATATTTTAATAGCAAATATACTGAAGATAATTCCTTTAAGGAATGTTTCAGAGAACTTTAAACAATTTATTTTGACTGTATTTTATGTCCTTATACTGATAAAGCCAAGTGCCTTAGCTTCTGTCTAGTGGGAGAGATACCTATGCAAAGACCTAAATACCTTGAAGGAAAAATATTTCCTATATTTAAAACTGTCACAGTTACTATTGCTTTCTATTAACTTGAGCCTATGCAAGCCTAGAAGTAACTTGTTAGACTCCGTAGAAATCTGGGAATGTGCTTCCTTCGCTGGAACTTATAAGACAAGGTCTCTAACCCCACAGCGAACATAACAAGTTATTTCCTGTCAAAAATACCTGTCCTGTGCCCAGGTCAGCCGCAGGTAGTGATGCACTATGGAGCTAGGGTTTTTCCGTTTGGGGAAGGAACCGCTTATGTGGCAGATTTTCTTCTAAAGAAAGACATTTGCCTGGCCATGCTTAAGGAGTTTAGAGCATCATAGCAAATCTGAGAGAGAGAGGCTAATGGGTGGAGAGGATGATGAAACTACCACATAATAGATACGTCTACCATACAGCTCTGTAATTCCTCATGCTGAGAACACCTCTGAAAACGTGGTGAAAATTTGGTGTGGGGAAAATCACCCTAGAACAAATTTGCATCAGTTTAACACTGCCTTTTGTCTCGGTTTGTGAAAGCAGAGGGATTCTGGGCACCTACGGTGCACACCACCCCTGGGAGTTTGAGGCTCTACTTAAAAATGACAGCTATGGGATAAGAAGGTGTTTCCTTTCATCATTAGCCAGCCTTTTCTAAAATGATAATTAGTTTCAGGAAGAGAATTTCAAAATCTGTCGTGAATGTAGTTCTGTGAAAAGCTTTCATGTTCATGTTGTCTGGCACTACACATCACACAGCTACCTCCTTCTGAGTAGGCCCCAGTGTTGTCTGTTTAGTTCTTTATTCAGATCATATGATAATATGATGGGGGAAAAGAAGAAAAAGAAAAGCTGCTGAGACAAAGGCGAAGACTTGCAATGTCAAATGCAAAATATATATTTTAAACAATATGTTATAAATACAGTATTCTTGTACCATGTGCAGAGTCTTTAATGCCCATCTACACAATACTATGAAGGAAATATGTCTCTCTGTGAGCCCAATATGACATACATATCTTTCATTCATCTAAATTGTTTCTTTTAAGTTTTATCTCTTGAAACAAAATTTTGTATGTATATTCATTTGCATACAAAAGAACCTAGGTATTCTTGTTAACTATAGATAAGTAAAATGGCATATAAGCTAACAAAAGAGAAAGTTCAGGTTCTGTGTAAATTTTCATTTACTGTTCTTAATAGCGTTAGCTAAGAAAATGAAATTCCTTTTTGTGGGGAAAAAGGTATCCTCAGGCAAAAGGAAATCTCAGGTGTAGAATTTTCCTGTGACCATAGATTTCAGAAAAGGACCTCTTCAGAAACTGCAAATACTTCATTTCAATAAAGTTGAAATAGTGTAATAGAAAGCATGTAAAGTTGTGTAATGTCATTTTACGTTTATGTACAATTAATGTAGCAGAAATCAATACAAATCAAACACAATGGAAAATGGAACATTTCATCTTCATTAAAATGAGAACGTGTATATTATTAATACCACATTAGAAAATCAAAATATAATTTGCCTTTTTTCATGGACAATTATCACATTCTTATTAAGCAGTTCCATGTGAATTTACCTAGCTTTCTAATGAAAAAGCTTTATTGATAAAAATATTTACACAAGCTTTGCTCCTCAAGTTAGAAAGGTGGTTTAGTACCTGTGGCAGAAAAAAAATGAAATAAAAAACTAAAAAGAATCTATATTTATCATCATACTTAATTATATGAATGTATGTAATTTTGCTAGTATTATCCTGTATTGGTTCTGACTGTGGATCTCACCTGTAGGACTATTCCAAAGAAGGGGCACAGTTGAGGATTGTGTTCAAATCTATAATCCTTTAAATCTGTATGGCTTCCTTTTATGAAAAAAGCCCTGTTGCCAGAACATAAGGCTCAGGGACTTGGGTCTTTTTAGTCTAGAAAAAAGAAGTCTCAGGAGGGATCTTATCAATACTTATAAATACTTAAGGGGAGGGTGCCAGGTAGATGAGAAGAGTCTTTTTTCAGTTGTGCCCAGTGACAGGACAAGAGGTAATGGGCACAAACTGGAGCATAGGAAGTTCCATCTTAACATGAGGAGGAACTTCTTTCCTTTGAGGGTAGCAGAGCACTGGAACAGGCTGCCCAGAGAGGTTGTGGGGTCTCCCACACTGAAGACATTCAAAACCCGCCTGGACACCGTCCTGTGCAATGTGCTGTAGGTGTCCCTGCTGTGGCAGGGGGGTTGGACTTAGATGATCTCCAGAGGTCCCTTCCAATCCTGACGATTCTGTGATTCTGTGATTCTGTAATCCTAGAATAATTTGGATCAGAAGGGACTTTTAGAGATCATCTTTTCTAACCTCCTGCTCAAAGCAGACTTAAACTGAGTTGCTCAGGACATTGTCCAGCAGGGTTTTGAGTATCTCCAAAGATGGAGATCCCACCTCTCTGAGCTCCTGCTCCACTGTTTCACTACCCCAACAGTGACAAGATTTTACTATGATCTAATAGGAATTTCCTTGGTTGCAACTTGTGTCTAATGTATCTTGTCCTTTCACCATGTGTGTAGAGTCTAGCGCTGTCTCCTCTGTACTCTCCCATTAGGTAGTTAAAATCTGCAGTAAGATCCCCTGCAAACCTTCTCTTCTTCAGGCTGAACAAGCACAGCTCTCAGTCTCTCCTCAGTCAGGATTTGTCTATGGAGAGAGATCCAGGTTCAATTCCTTGCTCAGTCAGGTAATATTGAAAAGTCCATTTCCTTTCCTATCAGACAGTCCTAATCCCCTGGTTGGTTATGCATGTTTTTTTAATAGGAAAAACTCTACAAAACCTTTTAAAATACACTGGTTTGAAGAGAGTAATTCAAGATTAACTGGATGAGAGAGCATGACTTACTGGTTTAGTGAGCAGGGCTGTCAGCTGAAGGCTTACCTGGGTGCTGGTCTAGTCCTATGTCTAAGACTACGGTGATATTTTTTGGTATAATGCAGTCATTCCCTCATCTCCCTGCCCTGATTTAGCTGCTCCCAGCTGCTGCAGGTCCCTGCATTCCTCACCATAACAGACGTCTCAGCTGCCCACCTGTCCTCTTTTATTCCTGGGAAGAGAGGACAAGCACATAGCAGTTTGTTGTCACTCCATGATTTTTGGCCTTCAAGTGTTCCAGCTGGGCTACTGGGTTCCTCCCTCTGCTTGTAAAGGATTTGTCATACTTTGACCTCTCCCGTATTCTAAGCGGCACCCTGATCCTTGTCCTGCAAGTAGTTCCACATGGCTGCCCTAATCACCTAAGTAAATCAGTCAGCTAAGTCTTCGGTGAATTGAACAGATTCATAAGCATTTGCCTTTTAATACATTTGTGGGGAAAAAACCAAGGTGTTAATATTCTGTGTATTTTTCTAATACACTTTTACAATTCAGAAGGACCTAGAGGTTGATTAAACATTGTATTCACTATTTTCTTGATTAGTTTGGGGGTCATAAGAGTCAAAACACAAAATTAAATTCATATTGCAAAATTGTTAACTTTTGAATCACATTCAGAGAATTTATGGCTTTTCATTTTTCCTTCCTTAGTTCAGTTGAGTAGAATGGGACATTTTGTTGCCTGATTCATTACTTACAATAGTCAAGGTCATGGTCAAAATGAGATAATGGTAAATTTTGAAAACTATTGCTGCTCACATCTCATTACTGTTTTATTCTCCTGTTGAGGGGGCATGAGGCTGTTGGACTTTTTTTCTTTTAAAGTGTGTGGGTGCATTTTTCTGAAGACCAAGACCAGTGACTCACTTGGGCCAGAAACAGTGCAACCGGGAGCTTTGCATACATACAGTTCTGCCAAAGCTTCTCAAATTCCTTTTTACTGCTATAGCCTAGAGGCTTCCCTGAAGAGCCTGTCAATCATACTAAAATGCATCGAGGTCTTCTTAGGTGGACAAACAAGAACTAGACCATAACCACAAAATTAACTTTCTCTATGAGCTAAGACAAGAGTCAGCCCATTTCAAATAAATGTTGTTACATTAATCTGACGCACCACATAGCTACAGTTTTTTCGCACTGTCGGTCGGTCACCGCTGTTCCCTCTCAGCCACTGAATCAGCAAAGAAAATCTGTCAGTGCGATGCCTCCTTCCACCTGAGGTGTTCTGGGGTTTGATGCAGTAACCCTCACTTGCAGAAACTCAATATAACGTGAGTTCATACAAAGCAGAAACTAAGAAACAAATAAGCAGAGGTTTTAATGATATCACTATAAGCAAATCTCAAAGCACGTGCTGAATACCTGAATTCAAGAAAGAACACTTAGCAGCAAGAGTAGGTGTGTGTCTGTGACTGCAGCTGTACCTTACTTTTCCATCATCTTTTCCTTCTCATTTCCCATTCCCCTCCATCTTTTTTTTCTCTCTTTTCTGATCCACTGTTTCCTAAGTCATGCCATACTTCACCTGTGAGCTACCACTGATATTTTGAAAATGGGATGTAGCCAAATAACTTTTCTTTTTGCTTTTATCTCATATAATGCTAATGAACCAATCTACTAGTAACAACAAAGTGCAAAAAGACCATTAAAGTTCTGGTATGCAATGAGTAAAAAGGCAAATAAAGAAAATCAAAACTGTTTTTGTTTATGCTGGTATAAATCAAATGCATTTTTGTTAATCTCCTCCTTCATTTAAAAAGTTTGTACCCATTTTGCACTCAATGCGTGTAACTCTGTAAGTTAAATGAGTCCTTCCCACCCCCCTTTTACTTGTATTTCTTTCTCCTTCTCCCTTTCTAGCCAGTCCTGCTAGTACTGGGATGCCTTCTTGGTCTCCCAATACTAGTTTCGGTGTTACTGAAAGTGCTTCTAAAGTCTATGTGGCAAAAATGAAAGCCATAGTAAGTGAAAAGGGGGAAAATTAAATCCTATGGTATCAGGAACACTGTTTTCAAAATATGAGCAGCATCACAGCATTTTTTTAAAGTTAATTCTTTTGTCTTTATCAGAGAATGCAAGAGCATGTTAAAAATGAGATTAATAATGTTAGCATTTGCTCTGAAGCAGGAAGTTGATAGTTAAAACAAAGAGAAGACACCTAAAAGAAACTATAATAAACCACCCCTTTGTAAACTCAGGTAAAAGGCCTTATGCACCCTTGGCTATAGTCAAATATTCATAACCTCTACATCAGTCTTCCATACTGTTGTAGCTTTACTTTGTTGTGATGTCAGTACAAAATATATGTTGGACTTCTTAAGACAAAGAAGCATATTATAATCTAGTACAGCTTTGCATACTAAGAGATCCTAAGCAGGGAACAACACAACTCAGTGGGATCCTGCCTACCTTTTTCTTTTTTAATTCTCTTGACAATTACTTGCCCTGTGGTTGTTCTCTAGAAATGCTAGTTCCTGAAGTGGGGACAAGTTGTAAAGCATTTTATTAAGTGTTCGCTAGTTCTTGCTGCTAAATGTAATGCCTTTAAAAATATTTCTCCTATTTCCTGTCTGATAGAGTATTGACAGTAAATGGTTTAATGTCATTGTGAAATTGCATTAAGCATACTACATGTCAATATAAAGCATATAAATGTTAAACTGAATGACAGAAGCTTGCTATGAGCAGAACTTTACTATCACTAATGCCATACTATTTCTATTTCGCTTCTTCACTTGATTTCAATTGCTTTATATTTGTGTCTCAGTCAATTCAGGGGAGGTAGAAAGGGTTCCATGCAGAGTGCCGCTGTTTTGATAAGAAATATAAAGCAGAATAAAAGTATTAATTAATTATAATGATAGTTATTTAACAAGACCTAAAGAAATTTACCATTTTGGTTGAATTGGATAAGATAGCCAGGTTTCTAAAAGTTGTTTTCTATGAGGACTTTTTAGTAATGAAAAGTAGCAAAGAACACAAATGATGCATTGGAGATTCAAGGTATGCCCTAAAAGGATATCCTAAGAAATAGAAAGTAGTATTTTCCGTTTTTTAATGCAGATTAGAATAATACCCAACATTACCAAATGTGTACTATTGCAAACCAGAGGTGGTAGACTAAACCTGAACTCCATCATACACATGTAATTCTCAGGGTGATGTGTGATGTATGTTTTTGTGTCTGCCCTAGAGGACCCATTGCTGAAGACAAGAAATTAATCACAGTTATTGACAAGGACTGTTTCATTGTTAAAGAAAAAATAGTTACAACATAAGTATGAAAATATATGAAAACACAATAAACAGGGATTAAGTTAGTTACGTTTGCAGACCTTTTTATACGCTTCTTGTTGAGAGCTTTTATTAAATTACATCTTCAGACTGAGTGTCACTGAATCAGTGATGCTCATTAAATGATTTTGGATTAAAGTGTTTTCCCCAAAATAATTATGAGTCTTCTTTTAGTGTATCGTAGACGGCCAAAATAGATGGGCAAAGTAATTAATTTCTGAGTTAATTAATCCTGCCTGGTATATCATAAGTAGCCAAAAATTGCAAATTGGTGAGTAATTCTAAGTGTTAGAAAAACAAATAAGGCATTTACATTCTGTTTATTGCATAATCTGTGTAGGGACTGTTAATATAATAAAAAATTGCATCAAATTTTGAATTAAAAGTCCACCAGACTTAACATCATGTCTGTGACAGTGGCCAGTGACAAACCTTTAGATGAATACAGGAACAGAGCACAGATAAGGTAACGCATTCACTGGCCGCCACTCAGCCTTTAATCAGTTTTTCTTTTACTGGTATTTACTTTTGGTATCTCTAGACTCCTGTGATGATGTGTTCCATAATTATCTAGTTTGTGTGAAAGTATATACTTCCATATTCAAAAAAATTTCTGTAAACCCTCTGATTTTGTTCTTACATTGTTGAGAAATAGTCATTCTTTCTTCATTTCTTACTTTTCTCCATGCTTTTCTTTTTTATGTACTTTTATCGTATTCCCTGTTCAACTGTCTCTTTTTTAAACTGGGGACTCCTTATCTATATAAGGACTACCGCTCTGCTGGTAGGATCTGTTCCTTTGGTCTTCCTGTCACCTCTCTGTATATGTTCTGTAGTTTAAGAAAATCTTTTTTGGAAACGCATATGGCAGAACTGCATGCGGTGTTCGAAATGTGAGAGCTCCACAGATTTATACGGTTGCTTAATGACATTTTCCATTTTGTTGTCTATTCCTTACCTAATCATTTCTGACTTCTTTTTGCCTTTTTGACTTTACATAGCACTGAACTTTTGTCTTCAGAGAATCAGTGACTGCTAGGCTTCTTTTTTCTGTTGTTTACATTGTCAACCCAATGTTGTGTTTATATAATTAGAATTATTTGTTCCCATATCATAGTATCACAGAATGGTCAGGGTTGGAAGGGACCTCTGGAGATCATCTAAGTCCAACCCCCCTGCCACACCAGGGACATCTACAGCGGGTTGCACAGGACGGCGTCCAGGCGGGTTTTGAATGTCTCCAGTGTGGGAGACCCCACAACCTCTCCTGGCAGCCTGTGTCAGTGCTCTGCCACCCTCAGAGTGGTGGTCATATATATGACTTCATATCTGTCACCACTGAATTTTATCTTAAATGAGTATCCAGTTATATCCATGAGATAAATTTGTAACTTTTTAACCCTATTTCTAATTTTTGCTACCAATTAAAATTTGTGCGTTGTCCAAAAACATTGTGGACAACAATGTTGTTCACCCCTTTTCTAGATCAATGTGTATATGGTAAATAGTACAAATCCCAACATGCACTTTTGTAGGATACCCACTAGTAGTGTGTCTCTACTGTGAAAAATGACCATTTAGTCCTACCCTTTGTATTGTGTCTTTTTAACCAGCTATTGTTTTACTAGAGGATCTTTTTGATTATAATTTAGGTTCTTTCAGGGGTTTGATGAGCAAACTGTTAAAAGTTTTTGTGACTACAGGTGTGCCACACCAATGGGTTGCATTGAAGCCCCCAATCCTTTTCTTTATCAGAACCATTTATGTGACCTGTCCTCAAATAGAGAAGTAAACTTTGAAACAATATGTATATAACAAGAAGCTATTTTATCTTAAGTTACAGTAAGTGCAATAGTTCATTGAATTTATTAAAGGAAAAAATTCAGCCCAATTCCTTTAGCAACACTATTACAAATTTCATCTCACTGTGTTTATTAATATCTTGGGAATGGTAGTGTGTTGCTGAAGCTGTGGAAAGTAGCAGCATCTTGTTTCTTCTTTCTTTGCTTGGAAGAAAGGAGGCATAGTGATAGAAAAAAGTTTGGAATTGGGAAGAAGGAAGTGAGTGCTTTTTGCTTGATTAAAATAAATACGCTTTTCTCACTGTTTGCAAATTAAAATGGAAGGTACATTTCTTTCAGAGCCTGACTTGATTCCGGTTATCAGCCGTAGTCACCTTTTTTTTAATTATTATTTTTACAGTTGTTACATTCCTCTCACTATGGTAGTGTCCCATTATGCCTTGTACTTTGTGCCTAGTGCTTCATAAACACGAAGGGAAAAGGCAAGCTAGGTTCCAAAGAGCTTGTTATTTAAGTCAAGACAGGACAGAGAAAATGGATATAGGTAAGCAGATGGAAAATGAACCAAACAGAGGCTGATAATGTAGTAGCAACTTAACAGTTATTGGTGTTGGTATGTTTGAGGGAGAAATCACAGAGAAGGCGGATTTTGCAAAAGGTAGTGAGCTGGGCTTGCAGAAGTTTCACAAGGTGATCCTTTCAACTAGAAGGGACTGTACAGGAGAAGATGCAGCATTTAAGAGTTTCATGGTGGCAGATAAAATGGGGACAGATTGTGATGAGCCTTTAACTTACTATTTTCCTAGGCTGATTTTATTAGTATTTGTAACAGAACAGAGTAAACAATACCCAAAATCCCACACAATTTTTCAGGGATGAGGCTGTATGTTTGTCTGCTCTGCATTTTACCATATTTTTACCATTACACCAGCTCAATTCGTTCAATTTCTTGTGCCTTAAAATGCCAACAGTTCCTGGCTAGTCTTGAGATTGTTCTGAATATCAGGCTCCTGTTTTCTGAGACTGGTATCATATATTCTCTTTCCTCATATAGTGATGGTTACACTATTTTGGTGATAAGCTGGTTGTTTTTGCTTTCCATACATAAAGAATTTCATCCTAGGTGGTCATCATGGGAGCTTCCATCTGTTTTATATTTTCCTTTGGTTGTAGATCTCTTTTTCTTTAAGAAGGAGGAAACATTAGATAGTAGCTATGAAGTATCTTTTCCATGGGTGAAGGTGATCAAATGTTTAAGTCTTTTTTCCCCCAAAAAAATTTCTTTTAAAGCATGAGTGATGATGGTGATGTGAAGTACCATGGTTTTACGAGTTTCTTAAATCTTGTATAGCTAGACCCTCCCAGGGATCGAGAGATCCAAGGAATAGATGAGTTGCAGAGACTGCAGCAATGCAACACTTTCAGCAATATCTGAGAACTGCAGATGTAAAAAATATTATATTCAGCTAAAGTTTACTTGACTAAGTCCATTGGGTGTTTTTGTTCACAGTACAAAAGTCTGGCTGGTATCTCTCTCTTCCTGTAACAGTTGTTTCAGATTTGAACTTTTCCCACAAGACCTATTTCCAGAATTAGATTCAGATTGAGAAGTACTGTACCGTTGTTACTGTCATAAAAACAATCTGCTATAGCTTGATTATGGGACCAAAAACAAAAATGAAGGAAATGAGAAAATGTGCTAAGAAAATTAGCTGACTTTTTATAAAATTTGAGCTTCATGTTGGTGTAATAAGCAAGAGCTCTGGCTTTCCTTGGGAAAGATACAATTTTTACTGTAAGATACAGGACATTCCCTGCAACAGCAGATGCTTGAGATGTGCACCCTACAGAGCATGGGTTTTTTTGTAATCCCACTGAGTGGCTGGTATCATATATTTTACCACATTGTGGCAGGGTAATCCTCCTAGTAACTTTTATTTTAAAAACTGTTAAGGAAGAGTTGTTATCTGTTCACCAGGACATTGTTCACATGTAAGAGTTCCTGGAGAAAGTGCCAAGCTTGTGAGATTGACAGTGATTAAAGGTTTTGTGAATAGAGATAGTACTCACAGGTCCACTGTTGGGCAAGGGAAGGCCACTATATACTGTAGTTTCCTGGCATTAGTGAGTTAACTAACTGGATTGACAGCTGGTTAAAGAGAAGCTGCTGATTCCAGCCTGAAGAGAGGGTAGTCTCGTGAAGCAAAGCTGCTTTTGCATACCTTCCTGAAGCAATGCTGTAGTGCTGAATTGTCCTGAAGTACTTTCCTGTGGTCTGCACAGCCGTGAAATAAAATACGTAAATAAGTAGGATATGTGCCTTACAGATGAAGTCTCAGTGACCGCACTGTGGATGCTGCCATCGTCACTGTTCAGGTTCTGTTTCACAACCCAGCTAAGCTGGGAATTACCCAGTGGTTGGCAGGTGGTGACAGTTGTTGTATGTACTTTCAGCTTAAGGCTAAAGAGGGTCAGCAGAGGAGTCATGCATGACTTAGTGTGTTGCCACCTGAGCTAAGGGTGGAACGAGGAAAAAATATATCCATTTCATGTTATTACTTTGATAAGCCTGTCCTTATAAAGGGCTTCCATTAAGTTGTTCATGCATTAGGAGATACATCTCAGATTCTACTTTAAATAATACATTATTCATTACAATTAGATGTGAAGGGGGAGAGAGGCTGAAGGATGCAAATATATATGAGTTTTGTTTTACTTTTGGTACTTGAGTGAAATTTTACTGTGATATAAAAGAGTTCAGACTAGATTATCTAATGGTCCCTTCTGTGTTAACGCACTGTGAAGTAATAAAAAACCAGTTTTATTATCAAGTCTACAAAGTAAATTAGTGTTGCTCATAAAGAGACTTGTTAAATTCCTCCATTTAATCTCCTTAAATTAAAATTATATCAAAATTTAGAAACAAAACCTTTGTTTATGAGTTATTTTTGCTGTCCACCAATGATATTCCAGATTACAAAATCAGGAGTTAAACTTCATCTGCAGGAAGGGTGTGACTTGTTACTGTTTATCTTACACTTTCTTAGCTGGACTGTGGTATTATCATTAGTGAATTTTGAAATCCCTAGAATGAGCATTTATGGATGAGGTTTAGTTGCACATCTAAATGCTTAACGTAGTACAGAGTCCCACAAGTGGCTGCCATCCAACTGACCATAAGCACTCTCCTTCTGAGCATCAGTCGCAATCTAGAGTGTGTTCATGGTGGCTTAAACTAACACAGATGACTTCTGAGCTGGGGTCAGCAAAGAGGTACACACTACTCCTTACTGCAGGTGCTGTAGCAGGCTTTTAAGGCATAGTACTTCAATTGCTTTCAGTCATGGGGACATGCCCTCATGAATGGAGTGACAATCCAGCACCTTATTGAATGCCAAATGTGACCCTTAATACTTTTGTGTGCAATGACCCAATACCGTGCCTGCACTTACTATTGCTACTCCTATTAACAGGAAGACTTTAGTTTCAAATGCCTTTCGAGCTTTAGTCATGGACTAAGATACTGCTGAGCTTGGTACTGTATCGGTACAGAACATAATCATGGCTCCTGCCCAAATGGCTTGTTATTTAGGTGTAAATAAGAAACAAGTAGATAGATGGGAAACATGAAGAAATTCTGAGGCAATACTGATAAGTATAGTGAACAGTAATATCGGTACTTTCCAAAGTGTGTCTGCAGGCAGCGATTTGAAGCAGAATATTGAGCTGTCCATAGGGACGTTTACAGAAAGCTCCTCCCATGCAACATGAAGGGAGACAAACGTGCTTGTTTGAAAATCTAGTGGCGGCTGGTATAAAATTTTTGTTTGTGGTGGGAATCATTTTTTCGTACAGAATGAGAATTAATAAAGAGAGTGTTAGCACAAGTTGGTTATGCTTGATGCAGTAGACCTCTAGAAGTGGAAGGAAACATAGATGAGATGATAAGCTCCTGTAAGTTCTGGTTGAAGATATCTAAAAGATCTTTCTGGTGGATGAATATGAGCTGGCTCATTATGTTTTCCACAGAGCAAAAGTCATTGAATGAACAGATATGAGAAGATCAAAGTATGTTGAGCAGTTATTTCTGTATAAAACCCATACCTTGAAGATACTATACAGAAGGAATCTAGAAAATTTAAATGAAGGCTCTAGGCAAGGACTTGGAGAAAGGCTTGGTCTATGACAGAGTCACAGGCCAGGCAAACAAGCCAAATAAGCATGGGATCCACCATCATCAGGATCACAGATGTCTCACAGAGCTTGAAAGAAAAACCAAGAGTTTTGGACATGTTATTTTGTGATGGTAACTAAGTGTAACTCTGGGGGAGATGGAGTGAGATTTTAGTTTAGAGAGAAACAGACAGATCTGGAAAAAAGAGATTTATGCATCCAAAGCAGTTCTGCAGCTTAATGAATCACTATTATAGTGTCAGAATCAAGCTCTTGTCTCTGACAGATCACTCCTGCTGAGAAGCAACTAACTCTTGTGACTAATTCTCCTGAAATCAAGAGTGACAGAGAATAGTCTTTAGAAATGCAACCCAATTGAAAATGTCACTTGCTTGTGCAAAGTGTGCTAAGAGATCAAACATATACTATACACTGTGATGTAAACCAGTTAGCTGTATTATATGGTGTCTTAATGAAACAGCTCCAGACAGTTCTACGCATGTGAAGTGAAAATTGTTACTGATTTGTCGGTTTCAGTGAAATCTTCTTTCCTATCATTTTTATTTCTGTATTTAAACAGATGTAGCCTCCGATGCAGTAGCTCACATGACCTTTGTATCCAAGCAGTCCCCTTTAATTCAGTGGTGGTCCCCAAGGATTAAGGTGCTGTTCACCATAAGTCAAGTCATTGGCAACTATCCCCTGATTGTCAGATGCTGTTGAAAGACATGAGTGTGAAATCAACTTAAGTTTCTAGAAATGCAGGAATAATTGTAAATATGTTACTTAATAATGTGGTAACAGACTGTAATACTGATCTAAACAACATGAAGACTATGTCTGCTCACGGAGTGTTGTTTTTTTTCTTTTTTTTTCCTCAACATTCATTTCTTAAGAAAATTGGCTAAAAAGCGGAAAGAGACATTGAGTAGTACACGGCAGGAAATGACAGTGATGGTGAATTCAATGGATAAAAGCTACACTGAGCAAGGCACCAACTGTGATGAAGCTTTCTCTTTCATGGACACGCACAATCTAAATGGGAGATGTAAGTTTTTTCTTTTCTTTTTTTTTTTTTTTTGGAAGGTGGAAGAAAGGTGCAAATGGTTTTTAAAATACTCCTCATTACTCAGTCATGGAAAATCCATGGGACCCAGAGTTTCCCACTGTGCAGCACATTACAGTGTGTATTCGAATGAGCACGACAGTCAGACATCAAGAATAGACTTCTTTAAAAATAATAAGGATAATTGAGCTTTTTTCTGTCCATCCTTTTCGTCTGCAGAAGAGCAAAGACATTACTGAAACAGCTGTGGTTTTACCTTTCTCCAATCTCTATTATGTTAAAAATTTTATGTCCCTCATGCTGTCCCAAGTCCTTCAAATGCTCCCCCTGCTCACTTCTTTTTTTGTTGGCAAAATTTATTTTTGAATGTCATAACCTAATAATGGTGATCTGATTGTCTTCTTGTTTCCAGTTCTAGATGATGCTCTTTCTGTTGCTTGTGCAAAGGAAGAACTCAGTGGAATTATCTGTTCTGCAGTTTCATAAAAGATTCTCTAATATCCCAGGTTTTCTTAGATCTACCCTGAAAATAAATAAAATTTGAGATCTAAAATTTCCTGTATCCTGTAGGATTTCAGTCAAGGACTCACTCCTGTCTGGGGGTTACCACTAAGCAAAGACCAGGACAAACAGTATTTTTTTATAATTGTTAAAAAGAATGAAATAAGAATGACTATGTTCATACAACTTCCTTGTTTTTTGTAGTTCTTAAGGAACTTTGGTTTTTCTTGTATACCAGTGATTTTGAACATCTTCAGAATTTGTCAAAGACTGAATTTTGTTTCAAGTACTAACAGTATGTGAGGCCCAACTCCCATGCTTAAATAATATGCTCAAGAACTTATCTTTGATGAGCTCAATTGAACAAACACGCTGTGAGGTTTATACAGTGAGACTTCTCTCAGAAGCATTAGGCTCAGAATTTGCAATGTTAATTTGTGTTTGAGTTACTTTTGAAATTGCTTTGAAATAGATCTTTCAAAATCTGACTTACCTTTCTGGTGAGAATATACCATTACAGTTAATGAGATTGCTTGCTTTTGTAAACAGAGCAAGAGGTTTGACTTCGTCTTCCACCATCATGGTGTAGTTTTCCAGTGGTGTTACTGAATGGTCACAATAACCAAAGAAGCTGCAATGAGTTCCTGCGACTAAATCCTCTTTATGTAAACCACTTTAAACCAATTTGAAATTATTGGCATAACAAGTATTTTATACCACTTGAGGGCTAGAACCTCTAATTAGACTTCCCATAAGAAATGTGGTCACCAGAAGAAGCAGTCTGACAGTCCTTAGGAATAATCTTTGAGTAAGGCCTTGTACTCAAGAGATTTCGAACATTCCTGCATCCTATGAAAGTTTATTATCCTGGCTGCATTCCGTAGCTAGCCCGTTTTATTAGCTGCAGCAGCCCTGACCTCAACTAATCTATGCATCCATACCCAAAAGGAATACCACTCTGATCTTTCCGTCCAGGATTCAGGGGAGATCAAAGGAAAGTAATCTCAGATATATTCATTTATAGGTTAAGTGATAATTGCCAGCACAATTTAAGCCAGTTTTCAGATAGCTCCATCTTAACAAGGCTGGCAACCGTATGCCTTAGAAGATCAATCAAAAAAAAAGTGGATGAAAGCCAGCAGGAGTAATCTCAATCCTCATTCTGTCTTCCTCAATTCAACTTTTGTTTCACAAATTCATAGAACAATCGAATAGTTTGCATTGGAAGAGACTTTTAAAGGGTCATCTAGTCCAACCTCCTGCAACGAGCAGGGACATCTTCAACTAGATGAGGTTGCTCAGAGCCCTGTCCGACCTGACCTTACATGTTTCCAGGGATGGGGCATTCAGCACCTCTAGGGACAACCTGCTCCGGTGTTTCAATTTCTGTTAGTCTGCTTATAGGTATCCAGAATGTGCTCACATTCACTGATCTGACTGAATTTAAGCTATGTAGATGAGCAACTAAGGCTGAATTCAGAATGAGCTTTGCTTAAAAGCTTCTAATGACTCTTTGGCTGAACATCCTGTAAAATGTTGTGATTAACACCCACCTGTTGAATGTATCTGTGCTTGCAATGGGAAGTCACATGATCTTTGAATACCAGGGAACTAACTGAACTTAATTTGTTGCATTGGGCTTTCCCATAGGTTTTACAAATGGTTAAATGATTAAATATCAATGCAAGCATTGGTCTATGTATCGCTCCCTGAAAACCATTGTTAAACAAAGAGTAATATTCAGGGCGTAATAGTATCTGTGTACACCTTACACATCTGTCTGAACAAATAAAAAAAAAAATTAACTATAGTAGAATATTTACATACAGTATTTACAGTATTATTAAGTAAACTTACTAATGATCAAAGGTTCTGTCAAAACCACCTGTTGTTACAATGTCTTTATTCAAGTATCAGTATTCAGTCTAATCTTGTGATTTAAGACATATATTTGTCATCACTGATCAAAATGCTTTCTCTGGTGACATTTCTTTTTAGAGAACTGGCCAAATTCAATGAGCTATTTTATTTACTAGACAAACCTGGTTTTCCCTAGGTCCTGATTCCAGTGCAACAAACACAACAGGATGGACTCTAAACCAAGTCAATAACTCGGCTTAAATAGCCACGGATCACTTTGCTGTCTCTAACCAGCTTTGTTTCTCTTTGCAGCTGTATCTTCACCATCTTCATTTACAATGAAAACTAACACATTGAGCACAACAGTGCCTAATTCTTATTACCCAGGTAACCAATTTTTTTCTTGGTTTCCACCCAATATAGACCTTTTCATAATAAAAGCATATATAATTACGTTATTATAATTCTTGCCATAGAAATTTAATACATAACATAAGCAACATACTGGTTGCTTACAGTAGCTTTCTGAAAGAAAACTCAGGAACATTTATCGATCATTTACTGTTCTCTCTTTTTACCTTTTCTGCGTTGACCTGCTTATGATGTATGACAGATCCATTTGTGCCAACTGCAATTTTAGGTGAGAACATTTCCCTTTGTCAAAGTTTATTGCTGAAGTAATTTAGAAAGTCACAATTCTCAGGGTACAGGCAATAGTATGCAAAAAGCTGGAGTTTTATGCTAAAGGGAGGGGTGGTAGGCTTGGCTACACTGAGAATGCTAAGGACAGTTATCAGGCTTGATTACTACTGTCATAGTGCAAGTCAGGGGAGAAAAGAGAGAAATAATTTTAACAAGTGGATTTGCGAGGAAATGTTTATGCATGTATTTGGAGTGACACAAAAGAATTTGATTATTGCAGCAATTGAAATAGTTTCCCTCGTTTTTTTTTCCGTTTTATCTCAGAACTGAAGATGTCACTTCTTAAAAATAACATTTTTTCCTAATTAGACTATTCATGATACAGAAAATCAGACAAAATACAGTTTTGGCCATCCACCAGCTATCATTTCTTCTCACAATACCTCACAGTATCTGACATGCTTGTCAAAGTGAAGTTTCAGAGGAGAGATGGCATTTTGAACAGCAAAATGATAACATGATACTTAGAGTATATATTTTATTATGCATCAGGTGTCACAGGAACAAAATAAAGCAGTAGAACTGTAGGTTAGAAACAATACAGTTAAAGTGTAATGCATTTCCACTGGGAATTTAGGAAAACCTGCTATTGTCCATTGTCAAAAAGGGAGAGGATTCTGCACAGTGATGAAACAATAAGCATGAGGCACTATTGCATTTTCAATGATTAAGTAACTAACCATTTTGTGGCTTATATTAATTTACACCTCCTTCACATACTAACTTTAAACTAAACAGAGATGTTTTTTTTAAAATAAGTCAAAATCTAAGTGTGCTGCAGCAAGAATTCAAACTTTGATGTTAACACTATTTACCCTTTGATATTTATACAAGAAATATTTTTCTTTCTCTTCCTTTTTCTTCAAATCACTGTAAAAATATAAGACCCCTTAACTGATTCCTGCCTTTAAACTGTAAGTTAAACAGGCTTAAGTAAAAGTAGAGTGAAGCATATAACAAGTAGAAGTTTAGGAAGGTGATCTTGAACTTTCGTTACTGTGAAAGAATATTTAGTGCAGTGCATTTCAGTGTGATAACTTGGAGAAGGAACTTGTACGTTTTTATACATTATGTAAATCTGGAAGAAGGTAACGGTAGTGACTGTAACAATGTAATAATCTGCATGCAAATGAAATTTGCAGTGCCTTTTAACTGCCTAAGATGTTAGATTTTTTTTTGTGTGCTTTAGCATTCATTCAACGCTTCATCCAGTAGATGTTCTTTCTGACCTTGTGGGTGGGCAAGGAGAAAAGTACTATTATCAGGAGAAAAACTTTGAGATTTCCTATCTGGATTATTATATTTTAGTTAATGGTTTCTCTGATTTTATTTTTTTTTCTGATCCTTTGCTATATAATAATGATGGTAAAATTATTTGTTAGCTTTTTTTTTTTCCCCACAAGGAATAATCT
The DNA here is from genome assembly GCA_017639485.1 of Pluvialis apricaria. Taxonomy (NCBI): domain Eukaryota; kingdom Metazoa; phylum Chordata; class Aves; order Charadriiformes; family Charadriidae; genus Pluvialis; species Pluvialis apricaria. The sequence goes on along the minus strand of CM030008.1, from coordinate 114,008,731 downwards.
CTAAGCAAGTAATTCAGATACCAGACAAACACACACTGAGAAAAAAAATCTTTGCTCTTACTAAGTCTGTAAAATCTTGAATTAGCTAGATATGTATTTTATGGTCTACTACAGCAGCCTGTGCTTACTTATCTCAGAAAATCTTCCAGTTATTTCACTGTGGAAAATGAATATTTTTGTAACCTTACATGTTAAAAATTTAGTACCCTTTTATAAGTGGTATTCCATTCACACCAAGTCTCTCTCCCAACATGTGTTTATGACTGTCTGTATAGGAATAGTGTTTTATCTGAGGTAAATCAAATTAGCTATGCTTGGGTCAGCAGAGGAATATAGCTATTAACAAATTAGTTGCAACTAGTACCTTGTTTTGCTGTCCACCAGTGTCCAAAAAAGTTGTGTTAGACTGCAGGGTCTAGCCTGTTGTTAGAACTAAATGAACTTTTCAGTGTGACATCCTGGGAAGGGTACATGTCTGGTGAATGGTTGAGTTTAGTTTTCAAAATCTGCTAGAAAGGCCACAACACACCATTTCCAAATTTAGGTACAGCAAGATCTTTGGACTATTCATGCAAATTAGGAACTTCTTAGCCAACTGAAAAAAAAAGAAAAATGACTGCTAATTAGTGGTGAGCTCTTTAAATGATGCAAAAGGCAACGGCCTGCTTAGCCTAATAACCTAAGTGAAAGCCTGAGATTTATAAAAACACTTTACGTAACAGTGGCTAAATGTATAGTTGCTGAGCATGGGTGTAGGTCATGTTTGTCTAGTATCAATGATGTGCATATTTCTGAAATTGGAGAAAGAAAAGTCTCAGCCCAGAAAAGATATTGGGCTGGCTTTCCAGATACTTTCCATGCTGTGAGCTCATATAACCAGTAAATAAATCTATTATCTAATGTGTTGTACATCTTTACGGGAATAAGTAAGTGGAGAGTAGAACAACTGCAGCTGTAGGAGTATTTAAGCTGGACAAACTTCCCATTGCATACGAACACTGCATCTGGAGGAGCTCACCCTTTGAAAAACAGCAGACTCTGATGCCTGAAAAACTCATGCTAAAGTGCTCAAAGGCAAAGCAAAAAACTGCAATATATAGGTGCCATATATACCAAGGGTTGAAAGCACTTTATTTAAAACAACTGAAAAGATCACTCCCAAAGAGAGAAAAATAGTATTAAGGCAGCTGTAAGAGATAAAGAAATTGAGAGAGGAAAATGACTCTAAAACAAAGGAGCTCACAGGAGAGAGATTCATAAGGATTAAACTGCTGCTTTCATAGCACAAAGCACTGCTATCTGATAACTTTGCCATCATCTTAGTTACTAACAGTCTGTGTTACAAGGAATTCTGTAGTTTGCAAAAAACCCTGTTTTCTAACTTGTTTCTAAAATTGAAATAAGCCACCCCAAAAATCATGATCAACTTCCTACACTTTTTTTTGTCTTTTGTGTCGTAGCCACCTTGTAGTTTTCAGGTGCCATTTCAACAGCAACATACTGTACCTACACTTGTATACCACGCTTCATGCCATGCATCCCAAGGTGCTTTGCAATACAATTTTATCACACATTAGACAAAAGTTGTCAAATTTTATGAATAAAACATGAGTCTCTTTCTTCTGCATTAGATCAGGTTAGCAAACTGACAGGAAAAGTGGTGAAGTGCCCATACTCATACCCATAAATTTTTCTCTGTTATTTTTGGTTTAGGTTCAAATGCACAGTTCATATTGACTGGATGCTTACTGAGGACCAGATTTCATGTCTCTTAGTATCAGTATGAATTGAGAGAACCTAAAATCATCCTTGAAATATGATTCGTTGAAGTTTGTGCCTTTAATATTAATTTTCAGTAGTGTAACTGAGACCAGGATCTCACCTTTAATGAGGTGTGGTAGTATTTTTTGGTGTGTACATGAGAATCTGGGACCTTTGCATCCAAAGTATTTGTGGAACTTTCTGCTATAATATATCTAGCTTATGAATGGGGGAATATTATTATAATGCTTCCCTTTCAAACAATGTATTTTACAAAGTAATACATTTTTAATAAATCCAGTATTTTTATAAACCCCTTGCTATGTTTAATGTGCAGCCAGTGAGGAGTAGTTTGAGTAAGTCAAAGCACCACATTTGCAATTTCAGTTAAAAAATCAAAAACTCTTTCAGATATGTAAAATTATTATTTGCATAAACAGAAAAAATATTTATGATGATACCTGGACCTTAGAATTGGGGTTGTTTTTTTTTCTCTTGTCAAGTCTGAACAAATTTTTAAAACTCCATCTAAACGGGAAGAAAGTCATATTGCTTCTTTAGGTAGAGTGCACATTCACATCTGTCTACTGCTAAGTTTAAGTCTATCTCAGTTGCATCTGTGTGAATTGACTCACAGTAAGATACCTTAGTTTCAGTACATTTAATTTATACTGTGAAACTGAGATCAGAATCTGACTCATTTAGGAAATCACTCTGTAAAGCCTAAATTAAAAACATAAAATTACCTGTAATTATTAATGTAGTACTGTTGCTTATGCCCTGTTTCCTTTTTCTCCTCCTCTTTTTTTCTCCTGATATGTATCTTCTTAAAAGTGCCAATCAATGGTAAGTTGCCCATTTGCCCCATGGAAGAGATGTGGAGGGTTGGGAGAGTATGTGTCTCATAAAAATTTTAACCAGCCCACTGGTTCTCTTGTTTGTTGGCTTGCATGTCAGTTGACATATAACATTCCATGCCGAATGTGATGGCTCATGATATCCCGTGGTCCTAAAGCATGTTCAGCAGCCAGTCAAGACATTTTTCCTGATCAGATGATCCTTTGCATTTGTCCTCTCATAGTTTGTCTCCAAATGTTGTATCAGATCTACATTTCCATTGCAGTCCTAGCTTGATGAAACCATAAGCCATTTTGTGCATCTTTTTATTTTGCTCACTCCAAACATTTGCTCTAAATTTGCAGTGTGAAATACAGCACTCCAGTAATCTAAGAAGAATACAAGTCCAATTTCATTCCATGGGACTTGTTGAAGTTTCAGAATGAAACTTCTATGCAGTTTAGAACCAAATGCCTCATTTAAAACCTGTTCGTAATCAGCTAGTGATATTTAAAACCATATTAGAGTTCGGACTGCTCTGCAATGCTTCCATTGTAGAACCATGGACTTTGCCTCATTCCAATCAGTCTTGCAATTTCCCTGTGTAAACTGCTCCATGGATTTACTGTTCTTCTGGTGTAGCCTTCACAGACAGAAGCAATACTGATGGTGTCAGATTTCTGCCATTCTCTAGAAATCTGTGTAACTTATATTTCTATTAATAAGTGAAAATGAGCCAGTACATTATGAGATACTCTTTTTCTAGATGAAACCCATACGATGGTCAGTGACACAAGCAGCCTGGTCCAATCCCATACCTACAAGAAGCGAGATCCAGTGGATGTGCCCTACCAGACCGGACAGCTTCATCCAGCCATCCGTGTAGCTGACTTGCTACAGCACATCACCCAAATGAAGTGTGCAGAAGGCTATGGATTCAAAGAGGAGTATGAAGTAAGTGTCAGGTCTAATGATCCGATAATTATTATGTCTTCTGCACTGTTGGCTTTATCTGTCTGCTATCTGTACCACAAAACAGGAAAATTAATTACTCAACCAAGTAAGCCAGCTGCTGTGTGAGGGAAGATACTGAATGGAAAGGATCATCTCTACAGTGAGCAAATTCTCTGATTGTAACCAGCAAGGATGAGGAGTAAGACATAAAAACCTTTCTTGGAAATCTCTGCCTAATTCTAATTGCATAAAGCTGTATGTTCAAAAAACAGGTCCACTCGTGTTCTCCCAGAACTTGCCATGTTTTTATTTTTTTTTTCTTATTTTTGAAGAGTATAGCTTTTTTCCACAGTTCTGCATCACAGATTGGCTAATCACAGGTGTCCTATAACACAATATTAGCTTAGAAATCAAGTTCTACAAGCAGTATTTCTTGGAATAATAGTATTCATCATGGAGAGGAAGTGCACAAATCTTCAGAGAGGCCCATAGGGCTATAAAATTTATTCTGTGGTGCCTGAACCATTTCCCACAGGCTGAAGGCTATCTGTAATCCTCATTATTTTTCATATGAACTTATAGTCTCTCTCTTTTTTCCTTTTTTTTTTTGAATCAGCTTCTGTTTCTTCATTTCATGCTAGAGTGACCTGTTCCTCCCTGTTGTCATCTTAGTTTTAAATGTCATGACCACTACATCCTGGCAAATACTATAGGATCACAGCACATTGTGCTGCAGATCCTGTCTTCCTTGTGAGATGAGTCAGTTTGCTAAGTGAAAAAGGCAAAAAATAAGCAGAACTTGCTCTCATGACCAAAATTAAGGGTGGTATTATGCCTGACTTCAAAAGCGTAGTTTTGCTGAAGTCTCGAGAACTCACCACCCCTCATCCAAATCATATATTTGAATGAACTGAGACTTTACAACCCTGGTTCCTTGACTAATGTGAGGGAGGATTTGAGACCCTTTAAAATCTGCTTACATCCAATATTTTAATTGTTAGGGTGTAAAAATGAATGTCCTTTGTCCACTTTTCTCTGACTTTTAGCTCAGATCTTAATGAGTTTGTTCTTTTGAATGATTCTTACGTACAGGAACACTCTGATATGGATTGGCAAGATGTCTACAGCGAGTTGTTTCCCACGAGATTACAATTCAGTGGATTTGAGCCCCAAAACCAAGTAGCATAAATATATTACTTCACAGAGGAAAAATACATAAGATTGATCCACAGGATTGCACTATAAATTGTCTAAATTGTCATAGGAGTGTATGAGAATTCGTGAGATAATTTTGATTGATCAGGTGGGAAGATGCACTGCATAAGAACTTGTGGGGTTTGATCTGTAGGCAGACTTGAAGCTATCACCTCTGAAATACTCTGTTAACTTTTAATACGTTATATGGACTATGATTCATGATGATGTGATTAGATTTAAAGAAAAAAAAATTCCCTGCCATGTTGTCTAGGAAGCAAATAATGGTCACCAGCAGCCCATCTCCCCCCATTTCCAGGAGCAGACTACACCTGACAAAGCCTAGATCTGTCTCTGTATGTGTTAGTGTCCATTTGTCCAGTTGAGGAACCTGTCCAAATTGTACTGCATCTCCAACCCAACACACAGTCCTGAATTTCCTTTCCTTGGACATGAGAATGTGATAAATCAGAGGAATGGGTATAAATGGGTCTTACTGTGATGTGACTCTGACATGGACAGTGAGAAGCAGAATGATACAGATTCAATTTTAACTCTTCTCAAAGTAGAAGCCAGCAAAAAAAAAAGATCCCTTGTCATTCTTTCACCTGATAGAAAGAGGAAGGAGGAGGACAACCAGCAAAAGTAATTTAAATTACTTCCACCCTGTAGGGCAAGCAACAATTTCTCTTTTGGGCATGCACAAGTGTGCACTGCCCTAGAGGCTCAATATACCATGCTAAAGTTTTAAAAGTAGGAACTAATGTATTCACTGTTGCAGGTCCTTCAGGATGACTAATACAATTACTAGCACATTCCTGAGTTTTTCCAAGTGTACAAGCTGCTTGCATTTTACAAGAGATGGTGGGTTTTTGAAGTTTGTGCTTTGTCATGCCAACTCCATGTTAGAACAATTGCTTAAATATGTAATTGTTTAAACTGGTATTTGTAGTATTAGATTTCCAAAGCCCATGCTTCAGGCCACTTCCAAAGTCACTGATGACATTTTTTTCCCCTAAAATGTAGAAAACAATTAATTCCCAGAAGGAGCTAATAACTTGTCAACTTTCATTTGTGTAGCTGACTTAAACAAGTTTGTTCCTGTGAGGTTTTTTATGCCAGTGTTATTCAAAAATGATAGAATTGAAAATTCTTGTCTTTGGAAAAGATTTGCTCATCAGCCAAAACCTTTTATACCAGCATTAAGCCTAGAGGAAAGCTACAATTAATTTATAAAAAAAAAAAAACTACTGTAAAATGGAATTTATAATGCAACCAATGACATGGCTTTTTAACTACAGCAGATCAAATGATGCTGCTGAGAAACAGTTTCCAGGAAAATCACTTAATTTTGAGCTTACCAAGCTGATGAATGGCATCCCATTACAGACAGTAGGTGTAGTCATGACTAATGCCAGTAGATGCAATACATTAGGGTGAAGTTTATTAATAGTGGCAGGGAAGGGGGACTTAAAATACTGCAGGTGCATCTGAAAAAGTCTTCTTTATATATGGAAATTGTTTATAAGAATGAACCATAACTAGCCATATCTTTGAGGGTTTTTTTCCGTTGAACTACTGCAGCATTGCTGTTTTTCCTCTATATGAAATGAAAAACTGCCCAATATATTCTGGCACTGCTAAGATTGCGATTCTTTTTGTTTACACTGCTGTCAGACTGATACTGTCCTCTTTACAAGGTTGAAATAGACAACAAAAGAATTTTTTCCTTATAAATTATCAAAAGGATAACTGTCCAAATGAAAATGGAGAAATAGTTTGGCAGGGGATTTGTTTTGAATGAAGTCTCATAGATGATTTTTGCTCTAACAAGACAGCAGGATTATATAGTCTCACCAGGGAAAGAACCTGATTCAGGAGAAATTCACACAGGATTCACTCTGAAAATAAATCTGTTGAACTGAACAGAAAGTAAAGTAGCACATTACCCGTTAGCAGCACTTCAGAGGAGTGCGAGGGTACAGAGCACTTACTGTCGTGCATAGTTTTAAGTGCCTTAAAATAAAACTTAATAATTAGGGCCACTAGTCTCAATAATTAGGACTATAGTTCACAATCTGAGCACATCGATGTAGTTTTAAGTCCTATTGCCTTTATGCAAGAGTTTTTGGAGTAACATAACTGACACAAAGGATAAAGGTTGAAAAATCATCTTTGAGCAATGGCAGGCTGGTATTTAGTCACTCACTGTTCAATTCTGCAATAAGATTATCCACTTGAGATACTGCGTATCTTTAGATCCTGATATACAGGGGCTTGAGGAAACACCGTATTTTGCAGGATTGCACCGTTTTGTTCTCCTTCTGGGAGGAGCTGAGATACTTTGGCCCTCATCGCTGGAAAGGCTTTGGTTGAATATCAGCAGGGAAACGTCCCGCAGCCTGGTCCTGCTCCTGTGATGGCGTGTGCCGAGGCTCCTGTTCCCTAGAGCAGAATCAAACCCTGGCTCTTGGATGTAGAGGTGCAGCTTCTGATTTTGTGTCTAGCTGTGCCTGTAGAACGACAGCAAATACAGACGTGTCCTTAGCGCCACCACAGTAACAAGTTCACTACCTGTTTTCCCATGTGTTTCTCAGGTGTGGAAATAACATGGATGCATTTCTGTAAGCTGTGGACTCAAATGCAGACCTTCATTTGCGGCCTAGTGGAGTGTGAATGATTGGAAGGAATTGCACAGAAATCCTTAAACTCGGGGAAATTTCCACACAGCTAGTCCGCAGTAGATCTTTAAAATCCTTTCTATCCCCTGCCAGACCCTTAAGAAAGGAGAGATTTTGGGTTCCAGCAATGTTAGACTGACAGGATAACATTGGGCTGATTTCACGTCACCTCTAGACTAATTGTGGGTTATTTAAGCTGTTCCCCAGTTCTACAGCATGAGAGAGGTTTTACTGATCCCGAAGGAGGCTCATTGCTTAACTCCTTTCTGAGTTACATAAACAAAATAAATAGAAAAGGCGGGTGAAAGTCATCTTTAGAATTCATCAGTTCTTCTTACACCTACTACCTTTTGGTTTTAGACTCCCTAGTTTCACAGTGCTTTATGCTGTATCCTTTCGCAAGGACGTGCAAAGGGCCATAAACACATAGATGCAAAGAAATGAGTTAATCTCCTTCCTAAACAGACAGACTAGGCTACTATAGGCCAGAATAGCTTGGCGTAGCTAGGGCAGAAACAGAGAAATTCATCAAAATCTTATCGTTTAAAACAAGATTTATTTTTAACCCTCATTTTCAATCAGCAAAAATTGGTGCCTGATCAGTGTAAACTGGTTCTTTGCCAAACTAAGGTTAGTTGACATAAGACAGTTTCAAATCGATTTCAGAGTGTCCACACAGGAGCTTGGACTGGTTTAACAGAATTGATTTAAAAACACACCTTTAATTAAACCAGTGCAACTTTGTGTAGATAAAGCCTTGCAAAATCAATTTCACATTATGTTCCATGACAGGGAGTTCTGAGCTTCCATTATCACAAAACCAGAGGTTCCTTTGAAAAGCTGGGATTTGCAAAGGGTATCAGATCAGCCTCACCTACTGTCACTAACAGGACTGTGTCAATAACAGAGTTTAAAAAAAGGTTTCTCCATGTAGCTTTAACTTAAAGGCCTTTCCCCACACTGTCTCTCTCAGCTTCCCTCTCCTCCCCTCCTGTCGCACACATCTTTTCTCAAGGTTTTGTGGCAGTTAACTGTTTCAGTCAAAAAGTGATTTTATATGAATATTGTTAAACCAGTACTTTTCCTAATACAATGAAGTTATATCCTGTCAAGATAAACTGTACTGAATATGCCTCTTTTATGCTGCATAGTCTCCACCCCGAGGGGTTGCACCAACGTAACTGTATTAATCTCTAAATCACCACAGTTAAATAGATGGATACCTGTGAGGGTACAGGCTCAGAGGGCCTATCAAGGTCAGGAACATGAAATATATTATCTAATGTATGTTAAACAATTCATTTCAGTTTAGCACTTCTTAGCACCTATTATAGATTGGTAAAGGTATTTTAAAATAGGTTATCTGGTCACAGTCACTGCTAAGTTATACCTTGGGGGGGTCTATGGTCAAAGGTGATCATAAAAAACAGATAATTCGAAGAGGATTTGGAGGTGAGTGTTGAGAATAATTGGGGTTATGAAAGAAATCCTATCTTACATAGCAATATATTAATTGAAATGGAACTTCAGAAGATATGCAGGTAGATGTGCTGATAGTTAATAAAAACAAAGTTTTTCACACACTGTACTGCTGGCCAATGAAGTATCTGGGGTAAATAGAAAATGATTTTTAAAAAAAAGTAGCAAAAAAACTCTCTAAAACCAGCAGAAATACAGATCCTTGTTTTGGGGGGCAGAAAGTATTGCAGGCAAGCAGGAAATTTTTCATGGAGGAAGTTTACCCCATAGGTGCCTGCTTAAGGTTTTGTTGTCTCCAGACCACTTAGATGAATGTCTGACCTAGGACAGAAGTCTGGTATCGTTTCCATTTTCTGCTGTCATGCAAAGGTATAATAGACTAGAATCCTGTCACTCCAACCCAGTCCTCCAGTCGCAGGTTTTCTTTCTCTTTGGTTCACGCTGGAAAACAAATTTGCTGCCACATGACACTTCTAAGCCCTGTGCTTCTGGGCCCCTGTTCTGAAGTAGGAAAAATAAGTATTTTGTTGATGTTATGTTGGTATAGCTACTGGCAGGACCCAGCTGGTGGTGCTTTTTCTGCATGTGTTCCTTGTGACTGCAACTGCCCTGTCTTACTCCAACCTGTACATTTTTATCATGCCTTTTCCTCTGATTTTATTTGATATTCTGTAGCACCAGCTGAGACAGTCAATATCACAATCAGTTCAGGTTATTTTCTATCCCAAAAGACACAAATTACAAAGAAAGCAGGAAGACTCTGGAATATTGGGTGGGAATGGGGGCATTAGTCCACAGCGTAAATACACGAAGGGCAACATCTGTGTCCTCCAGACCTGAAAGCAGGTAACTGTTTGTCTCTCTTTCTATTTTTGTAATAATGAGAAAACTCATTAGAGATTGTAAACATAACAGAAATAGGAACAGAAGTGAAATAGTGGAAATTTGTCCTGTGAAAATGGTGTGGAAAATTGTTGGAAGTATTTATCTGTAGAGATCATCGCTATTATTTTTTGTGAAGTTTAATCTGTTTAGATGGGGCTCAGAACAATCACCTGAATGCCCAGTTGAATCTTCAGTCTTTAATACTGGAAACTTGCAGTGGTCTGATTATAGGCATATATTATTATGTAAGCATTCTGTCCCATGCATAATGAAGGATAACCACAACAAAGGGTGATATAAGGGTTCTTTATGTGAGACGGGTATTTCTGCTTTGTCAAGGGAGGTCAAAGGCAATAGTAAAAATGAGCAGCTGCCATGTCCACGAAGCATGTTTTGGTTCAGAAATCGCAAGGTACTCCAGATCAATACCAAATTGTTGAAGTAAAGTCATCCCAAACCAGAAACTGCATTCACGAGTAAATAGCCTATATTATTAGTGACACGACTTCCCAGTGCATGCAATATGCCTTTAATTCTTTAGTAAGTCTCGTAGCAGAATGGGTGACTGCTAGTTGTTGATCAGCAAGAATCCGTTGTCAACAATTTTAGGTGGATGGCAGTTAATAGGCATTTGTTTGGGTTTTTTTTTCGGTTCAGAGGAGAGACACTTACTTTGCTGAATGTCTGTTGGTGTGTCAGCCAGTTTTGTGCAATTCTGAACCTATCCTTAATAGCTGTGAATTTCTGTTCTTCACAGATTTCAAATGTATGAGAAGTGCTGTCACAGTGCTTAATATCATTCACACGACACTGCCCTATGCTGCAGTGTGGCTAACTGCCCAGTGATCAAGGTGTCCCAGGACTTTCTGAATCTCACTGTTTCCTTCTCCCACTTTTCCTAAATGCCTTCTCCTCCAATTTAAATAAAAGTGTGTGTATATGCAGAAACAGCTTTCTAATTTGTTTTTGTTTAAGCAGGTTTAATTAGAATTTATTCTTACCACAGATTATAGATTTAGGCAGGTCGTGGCTTCATTAGAAAGGCTTTGGGGGTTTATCTATTTGAATAATAAAATTGCAGAGATGTATAGACTAGAACACTTCCAATATCCTTAGGATTACTCTCAGTGGGGTGTAGGCAGCTGTTTACTCATGCTGTGACACGGCTATTTTTGGTACTGATCAGTCTGTGATTTACTTCAGTGCAAACCTCCTGTTTTCTTCTTGTTAGTAGCCTGAGCAGCCTGAACTGTATAGGATACCAGGCAGCAAGGAGGCCTAACAAGAACAAGAAGGCCTAATTCAGCCCAATGTTTTTCTACATGTGAGTCTACGAGACTCAGTCTTGTATGTAAAGTAAAGTTCAGGCTGTGTCCTAAGGAAAGCCTGGTAGCTTTTAAGAGCATCTTTCATGACCATCGTATCCCTCTAAGCAGTTAAAACAGAGGCTGGTGGTATTGATCCACTCAGAAAAGTGTTGGTCCACTCAAAAGTCGTGAGATATAGATGCTTAAGCTGATCAATTGGACGGATAAACTGAATGCAGGTTGTTCTTATGTAGGAGCTCTGACAGCTATTTTAATCATTCTCTGCCTCTGCTGAGTCTGGTAGTCTTGGTGTATGTGGTGGCAAACATACCAATGAATACAAAATCTATCAGCAATAAAAAATGGGCTGTAACCTGTCAATTCTCATGGTCCTGTAGATGCCCTGGGAATTTTTTCCATGTTCGGGTATTTAGCAGACATTCATTTCATATTTCAGCATACCTGGACTGAAAATCAAAAAGTAATGTCCAGTATGATAAGTACTGCTGATGTTATTCCTGATCCTTAGTGAGTGAGTCTACTTAAGCATTTAAAATGGAATCATTTTAGCTGTTGCGTGCAGTTGTTGTGGATGTGCCTCTTGTCCTTCATTATCCCATGGCAATAAAGTTTCAATCGGCTTTAGAAAGGTGTGGGTTTTTTCCCATCTTGGGTCCAGCAGCCACAGCAGTCTTTCAAAACTTGTTTTAATTTTGCTCCTCTTTTTCCTGCCCTGTGACTCCATCATTAGGATCTTTTATTCTCTGAAGGCATTGCAAAATCTTTCTCAATTTATTCTGGAAAGATTTGTGGGCATGTATAATGTCAAACTGGAGCAATAAAAGAAATAGCTTCCAAGTTTCACTGATTGTTGTCAACTTGGCACTGAGTAGATGTTTGGAAAGCCAGTATCCACGTCTGATAAGTCCAAGTAATTAACACAGGGGTTGTATAATTTTAATGGGAAGAATTAACCTTTTCCATCTTACTGCTTCCTCGTGTTTGGGTATACACAGAGGTATACGCTTATTCTTCTCATAACCAACACCCACATATCACTCCACGATTTTAGCATGTGAAATTTGTTGCACCATTATTCTCCAGTCTGTCTTGTCTTCCTCCCTTTTGGCAGTCACAGGCTAAGAAACAGTCAAACCGTACTAAGCAGACTTCTCAGAATATATTTTACTCTGGATGTCTGTTAGGCAAGTCATTTTTGCTGAGTGATCTTGCTACTATGCTTTTGCTAGTATCAAATCTATGCTCTGTCTGTACTTTTTGAAATTAGGGTTTAGCTTCAGATTTAGCCAATCTGTGCGCCATTATGGGCTATTGAACACTATGGTAGCAAACTAAATGAGGCCACTGAACTTAATTTCACTCATATCTTGACTTTCCAGAGGGAAATCCACAAGAATGGGTTTAATGCTCACAGCGATAAGGTGATAGGTTAAACTTTCTAAATGCTAGTGATAAGTATGATTTGAAAGAAAGAAAAGTTTTTGAAACATTGCAGGCTATATGCTGCATATTTGCACCAGACTGACTTATTAATTATTCAAATAAGACATTGAATATTTGATCAGAATCTGTAATCCCTTCTTCAGTTAACGTATTATTTACTTTAGAAAACTGCTGATGTACTGTACTTTTCCCATTGCACCTGCAAAAATGAATTGGTTCAATTTATGTGCACAGAATAATATATTGTGCTTTAATGTTCAAGATATTATTCATTACTTCCTACTCATATAAGCCTCCTTACCTCCTTCATATTTTATTAGTGCCCTTTAAAAAGACATAAAAAATCAGTCATGTAGTTATTCCATTTTAAATTATGCAAATGATGTTAAATGCAATTATAATCTATTCTTTATTAATTATATATACACCCTATGTGTTTTCTATGGATTGTATTTATTCACTACAAATAATTAGGCATTTTAGTCCATTGCTGGTTTCATGGCCGGAGCATTATTATTGGCTGTTTGTAAAATGAGAGGAACACTTTTCAAATCAAATTAGCATAATTTAGCTATTAGGAGTTTTCATTTAGCAGCGGTTTATTCACAGCATACCTAAAATATGCATTATTTTCTATAATGCATTTGTTTTAAATAAGTTAAAATAGCCATTATAAATTTTACAGGAAATGAAAATTTGTATTCTTATGTAGCCTGTGGCTCAGTGTATCTTTTAAAAAGTTTTCTAACTGGAATACAAGACTTCTTCTTACACATTTCCTGTAGTGCTTTAGTAATTGTCCTGTCAATGGAACAGATGATCAGCATTTTCTAGCAGGAGTGATTTTTTGTAACAACATACTGATTTGGTGAGCCCAAAAGATTCTATAGGAAATGTTACGTCCAGTGAAAATCTGGCGGGCCATAGTTGGGCAGACAAGGGGGTTGGCAAGCCTTTCTCGCCTGCTGGTTTCCTGCCATTGCCTGTCTCAGCGTGATGGCTGCTCCCTAGTTACCCATCAAGTGGGATCTCAGTGATGCCACTGCCTACGCTCTGTGGGGCTACTGCTGTTCTTCAGCTGCTTGGCTCTGTGTCCGTCTTATTGGTTAGCAGTTAGGTCACCCTGGATCCTCAGCAAGTCATCTGAGAGTTGAAGAGGACATAGCCTGCCAAACAGCCATGAGAAGATGCAGGTATCTTGGTCAAGCAGAGACAAAGATGAGCAGGGTGACTATGGGATAAAATTGTCCCCCAGGCCAAAGCTGATGGGAAGACTGGAGTACCCGTGAAAAAAGCAGCCCAGGAGGTGGGCAGAAGGAAAAACAGGCTGCCTTTGGGGACTTGTGAAATACTGTCTGTGAAATATTGCTGACATGGCAGCATCAACCATGTAAAATTGTTGGAGTTAATGGGTTTGCAGCTCAGTTCAGGGCTGATGCAAATTCCTAATATTGACATTTTTTCACAAGACAGAAACAGCAGGCTGGAGTCACTCGCCACAAACCCACACAAAAGAGCTGAAAGGTTTAAGTTTACAGCATGATTTGGGGTCCAAGGCAAGAAAGCCCTTGAGCACGTGTTTAAGTCCAGTTGGTTTTAAAGGGATATAAGGGACTGTTTTAAAGTTGCTTTTAATATACATTCTTTCCTGTTTTACATTTTACCATTTACTTAAATGGAAGCAGCACCATGGGCATCAGACACATAATAGTTTAGACATGGTGACAAAGTAGTCGTGGTGACAAAGCTTGAATATCTGTCCACCAAAACGGTCCAGTTTCTTCCCCTTAAGATCTTAAAAAGATTGATGACTGACGATGCTCTGCTTTGGTCTTTGGAAAAAATAGATAGCATGTGTTTATGTAAGGTTAAAATGCACCTACCAGCTGATCTCAGTTATTACCTGTCTCGCTTTAAGGTGCCATAATAACTGCTTTAAATATATAACAGAGAAGAAGCTCTTACATCTACAAGGGAGAGGTCTGAGTCTTTAAGAGACACACTCTCCCCACTCTTACGCCACACACCAAAGGGAGACAAAAGAAGTGAGGACCTTCCTTGAGGCTGGGACTGCTCATAAGCAGACATAGCTGTGACTGCCTTCTACTAACAAAGGCAGTCTGCAGTAAAGGGGCTATAAGCTCTTTTTAGAGAAACTGTATATCTTTGTCTCTGTCATACCCAAAGAGTGACAGGATTCCCTTCTGAATAGAATGCTTTCTAGTGCTTGCTCTGGGATGGTGGAAGCTTCCATGCAGTGTGCAGTATTGGTTCCTGAAGTAAGCATAAGGTTTTAGTGTATGATTAGTCTGGGAGAAGGCAACAGGAGTACTTTGCCTTTGATGCTTAAATACTTGGCTGTGTCACAGAGCTTAGAGTTTTGACATGGGAAAATATTACCATTCAGATTATTTACAGTAAATACCTTCACGGGAGCAATCTCCGTGTTTTTCCTTACCAAGAATGATGACAAAGCAACAAAATTCCAGTATGACATAACAGATATTAAAAAGGTAGGTCAGATCCTGTATCCTCTACTCAGGAAAGAACAGTAAAAACAGCCACTTCCAACCCCACATGAATATTTAGGAAAGAAATGAGGTGACTTAAATAGATACGGAAAAGCTTGTAGTGCAAAGCTCTTTTTAGATTTTCATGTCCTTCCAAGATCCTCTGAATCTAAGTATGGCTGTCAAGTTGAGACATATGCTTTTTAATCTTGAGAAAGACTGCATACAACAGTTCTTCAGTCTTTTGTGATACTGGTATCGCTCTTCCAAGTGCTGTCAACCATTATTCATTGCCAGAACGATTTAGTGTATTGTTTGCTTGAAGAGTATTTCAGAACATTGTCCTCTGCATTAGGCTGTGATATCAACTGAGCTTTTGTTCACTTAGCTGTGATTTTTATCATCGTCTGTTCCTATTTGTCACTGGTGTCTCCGGTCAAGTTGGACAAATAACTACAGTAAAACTCTGCATTTTCACTTTGTAGTTTTGCTCATTCGCCCATTCATACTTCAACTCCAGCTTTTGTGCTCTGTGTAATGCTGCTGTACACAGCTTCTGTGATGTTGGCATAATAAACTATGTAAAAATTCTGAGTAAGGAAATCCTTAAAGTGGCACAGAGCCATTTTATCAGCCCCAGTACCAAGTCTCTATCTTGTTTCCAGGATAGTGAAATATCACTCATTCCTGGCTGCTGTAATACCCCCTTAGGATATTCTGAGCTGTGCCAGAGATCAGTGTTACTTCTGCAGTGCTAACAACAATTATTTGTTATTCCTTACAATATAGGGTATCGGGAGCACCCAACAAAGCTAGTAAGCAGCATGTTTAAAGTGAACAAAAGGAAATATTTTTCAGACAGCACATAATTACATCGTGGAGCTCATTGCCTCAAGATGCTGTAAAGCCAAAATTATAAATGGGTTCAAAAATGGGCTAGACAAATTCATTATTAAACACAAGGACTGTGTGCAGTCTCTGGCTGAGGAAGAGATTGCTCAGGAAAGCCATTGATTGCTAGAAGCTAATAGGGTATGCTGGGGAAGGATTCACTATTTCCTCTGTTCTTCATACTTTTTTGTAAACAACTGCTACTAGTACTGTTGAAAAAATAATGGGTTGTATGGACCTCTGGTTTGACCCAGTATGCCTGTTAACACATATAAAGAAGAAGAAGAAAATAAATCAGTGCTTCTGTATACACAAAGCAAACAATGTGATGTGAAATGGTAATTTTGATTTATTTTTTTTTTTAGATGCTAGTAGTCAATTTTATAGAACTAACATCACTTCAGTTTATAAAGAACACAAAGAGCTCTTTAAGTTAGCTAGCATCCTTGGTGTTTTCTAGCTCTTTTACTTTAGTAGCTGTTCTCCTGGTCCACTGTCTTGCTGTTGGACTGTCAAATACAGGATGATGATGCTATAAAGGGAAAGAGAAAAAAATAAATTCAGTTGTAAAATGTTTTTATTTAAAATGCATGTAGCTGCTATGCTAAAGCCTAATCCTTGAGCCTTTATGCTGAGCAGTGCTTTATTCTGTAAAGAACCCTGTTTACATTAATTAGGCCCTTTCAAGAGAGTCATGTTACTTACAGTACATAGAGGTAATGGAATTAAACTCCTAGTTTGGGGAATAAACCACTTCTTGCCTTTTGGAGGGCAAAAGGGGGACAGTTATATAAATTTTGAAATTAAACAGGTTGAGCTTCCAAACGACACCAAAGCATTTGCTTTGGTTTTGCACTGGGGAAAACATTTCAAATCTAAGCAAATTTGGTGTCTTGCTGCTTTCCTAGTAGTTTTATACACATTTCAGTTTTACTACTGACTTTTTAATTGTCTCTTCTTTTACAACATCACCAGCTTGAATTTTACGTTTTGATGGTTACATTGTGAATCAAGTCTATAGAACCGACAGTAGCTAGAATATACAAAAAACATTTGAATCCAAGCAAAAGCACGTAAATTGCTCATGCTTTTTATATGTTTAATTGTAGATCTGGTTAGAGATTGACATATTTTCCCTCCATTTGTCAGTTCTTTGCACAGCATTTGTGTTTATTTTACTGATATTTACTAAGCACATGTATCTCTGGCACACAAAGAAAGCTATAAAAGGCCATGCTATCTGCAGCATTTAGTGCTTCTATAAAGTTTGACTGTTTTGTGGATTGCTTTTTATTTCTTGTTACTGAGACTATGTGGTTGTTATTTTTTGGTGACATTTTTTTTGAAACACTATGATTCTGCCATCAATCGATTTTTAAACATGGCCGAGGTAGAAGGACAGCCGGGTTGGGAAGCAAATATCTCTCCTGTTGACATAACTAGTAGTATGTTTTCTTTTTGCTCAAGTATGCTACAGTGGAATTGCTTTAAATATCTTATAAGGGATCAGGTTGGATCTTGTTAAAGTAGCCCTATTCCAAGGGCAAAGAAACGAGTGAAACTACTAAACTTTTGTCTAGCTACACACTGACACAGAGGTCTGCTTGTGTTTAATATTTATACTCATTCCCCAGAAGCGTTCCTTCTGACACCAGGAACCTTCCCCACAGATAAAGTCTAAACCACGACACTTTCAGTACATCAAGCGTTCCTTCTGATACCAGGAACCTTCCCCACAGATAAAGTCTAAACCACGACACTTTCAGTACATCAAGCGTTCCTTCTGATACCAGGAACCTTCCCCACAGATAAAGTCTAAACCATGACACTTTCACTACATCCCCTCCTAGATGTGGGGACCTCGCTACTCACCTCCTGACTGCCACAGGAGGGTAAGGGTCAACATTCATAGTCCCATAGCTATTCCAGGAGTATTGGAAAGCATGGAGATAGTGTGGAACACTGTGGATTCTGCCTTCAGTGAAGGTGATGCTGAACAATATGTAAGGTCTGCTACAATTTTTGTGCTTCCCTACCCGATCCAACCCAGACCTACCCTGCATCTTTCACTCAGGTTCTGCCATTGCCACCTCCTTCTCCTGAGTGCAGCAGGCAGGACAGGGCCGGGGGGGGGCTCCTTCCTAACACTGGGAAAAGTGAGGAGCAAGAGGTGCTCCTACATTCCTGCTTCACTCCTTTCAGCTAGCAGCATTCCTCTTTCTCCCCCCAGAAAAACAGTGGAGAAGGTGTGCTGACTGGGAGAGCCAGGCTATGGAAACAGCTGTGGGAAGGAGTTATGCAAGGGTAGGGATTCTGTGTCTCTGGGATTGAGGGAGGAAAAGGTCACTTGTCATGTGTCCTGTTTCCCCAGTTTTGCAGAATAGCAAGTACCGGAGTCCCTGGAAACCTGACTGGATAATCTAGAAGTTTAATAGTAACATGATTTTTTTGGTGTCATGAAAGATTTGAATGGTGCCATCCATATGACTGTTTAAGCGTGGAGTAGTGTGTTGGAGTGCTCAAGCTTAGTAGTGCAATAATATAAAAAAACAAAAAATGGTTGCTTTCCTCTCTATTTCCATGAAGAAAAAGGAAAAAATATGCTATAGAAAGTACTATTTTTAATGCCAGTGATAGATACCACATTTTAAAAAGCTGAAAATGCATGTGAATAAAGCAATGAAGTACTCCATTCACCGTACAGTTCTGCCCATGCCTGGAAAATTTTCAGCATCTTCTAATGAAAAACAGAAAAGTTACCTTGGTTTATGCCAAAATTCAAGTTTGATCTGGTATCAGATCAAGTATTTGCAGTTTAACTGATATGGCAAGTTTAGATGCCAGCTATTGTGACTGCAGTGAAATTACCAAGAATGATAACTTCCAAATTCAGCTACCTAATATGAAAAAAGGCAAACCATACTTTTTGGGGGTATTGCATATACTTTTAAACATATTCTTATGGAACTAAGATTCAGCTTCCAGAGGTTAACTTAGGGCTAGGTAGGGAGCCAGAGTGGGACATGGGACCACCATGTTACATTGACAGATTTGCACTAAATCTAGGCAGTTTACAGCTACTAAAATGTTTCTCCTGTAACCTTAAATGTTGTTAGCAGTGGGGTATTAAAAGTGTTGGAGAAAAACAGAGTTTAAAGTTCAGTAAGCCTGAATCGGTTTTACTGTCTTTTAGTATCTTACTATCTTTTACTAACTTGACTATTTTTACCATTCCAGTGTCCCAGGAGCCTATTTTGTTTTGGAAGACAACTCTTTTCTTTTAGCTTATGTTAGGTAATTCCAGGACATTTCTAATTTAGATGCAATTTGGGCTGAAACCTAATTTTAAAGAATACCATGTCCCATGTCCAGCAAATCGCTAGTGTCAGGAAGGTGTCCCAATCACTGAGCTGTCGGGTAAAATTTCAGTACCACAGTCTGCATTCAAATCACTCCTGTATCCAGCATTAAAAGAAGTCAGGACATAGGATGCAATTCCAGGAGAAGTATCTGGTTTTGAGAGTTCTCAGTAGAAATAGATGCTCCCTTACTCCCTCAAGTTTAATACCAGTGGCCCTACAGGATTTTTCCAATACCCATATCACAGAGTCACAGAATAGTTGAGGTTGGAAGAGCCCTCTTTAAGTCATCTGGTTCAACCCCCCCTGCTCAAGCAGGGCCACCCAGAGCCAGTTGCCCAGGACCATGTCCAGAAAGGATTTGAATATCTCAAAGGATGGAGACTCCACAATCTTCCTGGGCAACCTGTGCCGGTGCTCAGTCACCCTCACAAGGTAAAACCGTTTCCTGATGTTCAAGAGGGAATCTTCTGTGCTTCAGTTAGTGCCCATTGCCTCTGCTCCTGTCACTGGGCACCACTGAAAGGAGCCTGGCTCCAATGCCTTCATCATCTTCATGGCCCTTTGGCGAACTCTCTCCAGTATGACTATGTCTCTGTTATAGTGGGGAGCCCAGAACTGGACCCAGCACTCCAGCTTTGGCCTCACCAGGGCTGAGCAGAGGGGAAGGATCACCTCCCTCGACCTGCTGGCAACACTCTTCCTAACGCAGCCCAGGATACTGTTGGCTTTCTTCGCTGCAAGGGAGTATTGCTGGCTTAGCTTCAACCTGGTATCCACCAGAACACCCAGGTCCTTTTCTGCAAAGCGGTTTTCCAGCCAGTCAAACCACAGCCTGTACTGATGCCAGGGGTTGTTTATCCCCAGGTACAGGACTTTGCAATTCTATCTGTTGAACTTTAAGAGGTTCCTGCCATCCCATTTCTCCAGTCTATTGAGGCCCCTCTGGATGGAAGCACAACCCTCTGGCACATCAGCCACTCCTCCCAGTTTGGTGTTGCCACAAACTTCTTGAGGGTGCACTCTGCCCCATCATCCAGGTCATTAATGCATCTGTTAAACAAGATACCACCCAGTAATGACCTTCCTAGCACTCCAGCTATATAGTCCCTAGTATATGTCCTCCCTAGTACTTCAGCTGGAAGTCTAGCTCCACTGAGCTGACGTCTCATAGCAGTAAGTCTTCCCCTGTTGTTCAAGTGGGTGTTTGTCTCAAAGTTGGAACTTCCACCAAGTGTTGGGATGGGAATGCTTCAGTGCCAAGCTCACTCTTCATTGTTTTCTCTGGTTTCCTTGGCTGAATTTGGCACATAGAGTCTAACAATACTTTTATTAATAAGAAATCTGATAAATATGGACTTTATTGGATTATTTTAAGCAACTGGTAATTGGCTTAATGAGAGACAGATGCCTGGAATCTTTGTATTGTCTCGTAAGGGAAATATTTATATAGAGATTCAAATTTTTAAAAGTTTTGTTTTATGGAGGAATGCAGAGAATAAAGGCATCTGCTGCTATTCAACAGAGCTTTTATAATGTTGGCTTGCCTCAATTAATCTAGCTTGAGTGCAGTGTTCTAATGGAAGGAAATGTAGAATAAAAATGTAGAGCTGCAATGTATATAAATCTTGAAATGTCTTCGGAGAGCTGATAAATTGCTGTATTTTCCTCAGTTTATGCAAAAGAGAAAATGAAGAAGCAGATTGCAAAGAACAAAATTATACATCAAGTCGTTAAACCTCAGTCTTCATTACTGAAGAATTGTTTTGATATTCAGCAAGATCAGAATCTGAACAAAAGAGTAGCTAGGTGACATGTTCACAAGGGTCTTGTACCTCAGGAAAAAAATCCACAGCATAATGTCACGGGTCAATCTAAGTGCAGAACTGCGATTATTCCTTTTCTATTCTTAAAGCTGTGAATGTAAACAATATTTTGCTCTATTTTATCTTCATGACTATACCTTTATTTGTTTAATTTTCTTACTTCGTAATCCATTTGTGTTACATGGACTTAGTAACTTTTCATTTAGCTCCCTCACTCCATAAACAACTCACCTTCATGTCCTCACCATATTGTCCTTCAGAAAAAAGACTGTCCTGTCAAACAATTGCACTTTTCTTCCCTTTTCGGGGGGGGGGGGGCGGTCTGTTTTCTGTGAATATTACATTTCGTTTGTTAATTTGCTAAACTGTGCTCTTCCTTGTACATAGCAAGTATAAAACCTTACCTAACTAGAGTAGAGAGAGACATCCTTGTATAACATCTGCCCTGCAAGTGGGCACTCATATTGCCATCTCCATCTTCATTCGTGGAGATTGATTATTTCTGTTAGTTAGTCCAATACTTATTTCACCTGCAGAGTTTACTCTCTGAATGTATGCTGTGTGAGTGATAAATAAGAAGGAAGAAGAGACACTGGAGCATTCAGAGGTCTCCATGGTATTGCGCAAGGTCAATACAAGTTTAGAAGACTTCTCAAAGCTCTCTGAAAGTTTCTTTCTTAGGCATCAGTATTATACTAGCTGATTACATGGAAATAGAATTGGACAATCCAAATGTCCATTGATAAGCTCCTGTGGATACATGCTGTGGTGAAACTGTCACTCGTGTATGGTATGTTTGTACTTTTGCATTGACAAAATATTAGTACTGTATATCTGACATTAGCTTAATGATGCAGAAGTGGTCCTCAAGTGACAGTCTTTAGGGACAGCAACCTCTTTTGCCCCTCCCACATTGGTAACCCAGAGTACTTTCACTTCACTTTATCCGGTAGCTGGGTCTGGGTCATTTGAGTAGCCTGTGATCCCACGTATTATATATTTGAATAAACTGCCTGGTTTTAAGCCTGGTTGATAAATTGCTGCAGGGATACCTCTCTTGGAATTAGAAAGTGCTGTATATACATTTCAAACATCAAAACAGGACAATTCAGGTTGGTGAGCTGCTGCTATTCATTAGTGTGCCTAACCAGACACTCTTCATTCTAACAAGTAGTCTTGGGGCTGTATTGAAGCGCTGTCTGTCAGTATGCAGTGAGCATGCTAAAAATGATTAGGTTAACGGTTGACAGCAATGCTTGTCATCATTGTCAATCCCATTACTACCGCTACTATTTTTATGCTGATTATCTTTATATGCTCTTAAATACTCTGTGTTATTCTTTCAGTAGTTTCTCAGAGAGGTGTGGAATTGTCTAAAGCCAACAGCATTTTTTTCAAAGTTTTTACCCACCCACTCCTTTCCAGTAGGTGTGTAGTTGTCCAAAGGGAAGATGATTGGCAGGGAGCAATCACAGAGTGAGCGCCTGCAGAGAGATGTCTGGGAAAAGGAAACATAACTTTAAAAAGCTGGAACCAGGAGTTTTCAAGAGTGAAGTAGCGGGAGGTCCCATCGCTGTGGCTCTACTGTAACCCATTACAGCTCTCCCCTGAGCAGAACAGTGTGGCAAACAATAGGCACAGGGAGTGGATGCCAGCCAGGAAAAGTGGGAAGTAGACACGTAGCTTTAAATAGAAGGAGATCTTTTTCTTTACAACAAGGAAAATTCTGGGCTAAAAGTCAAGCCTAGAGGAATGAATGATTGTCTTTATATACGCTAGCAAATAGCATATTTGCAAACAAGCAAAGCAGACATTGAGGCACCAAAGTTTCCTGTGAAGATCAAAAAATGTAATGAACCAGCACAATGAAGTGCTATCCTTTTTTAGAAAGGGCACTGCAAGCAGACCCTTATCTATTTTAGCCTACCCTACTACTCTTGCTTCCCTTGAAAAGTACTATCTTATCCACTCGGAAAAAAAGCAGTGTGCAAAGTATTTGTGTTCCATCTGTGCACGCCAATGTAACTCTGGCTTTTATCTTGTTGTTTAATATAATGTCAGTGTCACCCCGTAGCAGAATTAAAATCTTATTATGTGAGCTTTGTTTCTTTCTTATCTTCTATCCAAACTATATTAACTAGAGCGGCCTAGATACACTCACGAAAACCCTTGAGGCTCACTTAGTGAGCAAAATCTGAGGGGTGCTTTATCACTTCTGAGAGGTTAGATCAGCTGTGTGTACATTACAACTTGGATGAAGATAGGAGGGGTTTTGTTCACTTTTCAAATTCAACATTTGTTTGCCTTTGTTTCGTTTCTCCACATGCTGTTTTCTGTTGCTTCAGGGAATTTTATTACGTTCAAGGTTTTTCCAAATTGTGCGGTTCTAAATCAGAAACAGCTTGTCTTTACAGGGGATTTGAAGATGTTATCACGTTTTCTGCGCTTGGGTCAGCTGATAATTTAAAGAGTCAAGCAGTTCTTGTGAATTCTGAGCTCAGCACACTGTCTCAATTACAATGATTTATTCAGATAAAATCAGGCAAAAATATTACTGGATTAGCTAGAAATGTGTCAGAAGTCACCTTTCTTATCAGTGTATGCGTCCACCAGTTCAATGTTGATCACCTCTTATTAGAAATAATCTTCAGCAAGCAGATGACAGAAGTGCACGGTTATTAAATAAATAGTACCTCTTCAAATAATATAGTTGCTCAAAGAGTAGTGTCCTGGCCTACAGTGTCAATCAAGTCATGGAGAGTATTTTGCCATG
Organism: Pluvialis apricaria; assembly: GCA_017639485.1. Classification (NCBI taxonomy): domain Eukaryota; kingdom Metazoa; phylum Chordata; class Aves; order Charadriiformes; family Charadriidae; genus Pluvialis; species Pluvialis apricaria. The sequence goes on along the minus strand of CM030008.1, from coordinate 113,984,810 downwards.
GAAAGAAAGTATTTTCCACTTACTTCGGAGAGAGTTTCTTGGAATCCTTAAGCCTTGGGTTTTGTATTACATAGCATACTTAGGCAATGAGTGGAGTAGCTCTCATCAATCACTACATAAAACATGAGTGAGTAGAAAATTATGACTACAATGCAAAGCTTACTAATTCAATTAAATGCACACAGTTGTTTTTCTTCTGCTGACTAAAAATATGTCTTTTCATCTCTCTCTTTTTCTCTCTTTCTCTGTATTTTTCATTTTCATTTTCATTTTTTTCTTTTTTCTTAGCACATTGTATCTTTATGCTCTGCTTTAATAACATTTCATTAGCTCTTTGAAACCATTCCCTGGAGCAAGCTTTTATTATTTGTAAAGTAAATCAAATATCATAGTGCTAGTCTTTTGGAGGAAAAATGGGCTAGACTGAGAAGAAATGTTTAAATCTTCTATTATTTTTTTGAATTAAAATGTAAAGTGCACAAAAAGATCGAAAATCGTATTCTCAAAGCTCTAAGGTACCTAAAAACACTTTGTAGAATCCACTTGCCTGCTAACATTCTGAGTTCAACAGAGAAAATCTAGGAGTGATGTACTTCTGAGTTCTAAGTAGTATTGTGGAAGGAATGTTTTGCTTGGAAGAAGGGCACTTGGAAAAGAGTTTCTTGATTAAAAATTGGAAACAAAAACCAAGAAGAGACAAACCCATAGTTTTCCAAATTCTAATAGAGTAGCAATGCTACTCTATAATGCTACAGGTATCCTTATGTAAATTTAAGTGACTCCAAACAGAGGGAAAGGAAGTGAGAAGCAGACTTGCAGCCAAGAGGAAAGAGGAGTTGGAGGAAACCACTGCTACAATGTAATCTCCTTTCTTTTGCAAAGCTTACGCAATGGGCACTCTCAAGGAGTTTTAGCAAATAGTGCAGATCTGTGATGCAAAAAAATCAAAGCCTGTGCCACTATTAACAGCAATATTGCAACTTGCTCAGCGTGGAAGTTCTAGGCGTCTGTCATTGTGGCTGCTTGTAAAACAACTGCAACAAAACAGCACCAGAAGTTAGCACGGTGACATTGGAACACGGAGTGATTACACTGATAATTTGGCAGCCAATAACTACTTTGGATACCTTATCCTCTAATACAGGAGTGAGGTAAGTTTTCAAAGATGCGGGCCAAAGAGGCACATTGTCGTCATCATCATCAATAATAATGATAACAACAACAGTAATAATAATAATAATGATATAATGATGTGTTGTTAACTTCCCTGAATTAAGTCATAGTTAGATGGTTGTAATGGTACCTTGGATACCTGCATCAGCTCAGAGTTGATGTCTCTGCTCTCCTTTTTGGCCTCATTCAAACCATGTCATAGTGATCACACTGAGTATTTTCCTTCTGTCCAAGTCATTTGAGGTATTTACATGTTAGCCTTCTGAAGGTGGTGTAAAAATGTTAACTTAGAATTTATCTGAAAACCCTTATCCACATATTCAGTGCACTGTATGTAATCTTGAGTCCTGCCCCTTTTGCGTAAATACCTGTGTCTTGGTAAGTAGGAATTCTTATTAAGAAGTAAATAACAATGCACCCTCTTTTACTCATGTAGCATGCAATTAACACATGTAATTACGTCCTTTGGAACAACGTAGGAATGAAGCAAGGAGATAGTAGAGTTACTGAATAATGAAGCGGATAATTTTGTTCACGAAAGGATGGATAGTGCCTATGTGGTGATCAATGACTCTGTGTTTCCCCCAAAAAGAGTTGCTATCAAAGCACAGAAGTATTTGGTATTCAGTGTAGCCTGTGTTCTTTCACTTTATGTTTACAGACATTACAGTCATGAGTGTTGCTCAAGTTCACTGTCTTCTTGAGAATGTACATATGATAGTTGTGAGCAAAACTTTAATTACATATTGTGTTAAAAAAAATGTGGGTGAGGAATAGGGAGATACAAAAATCCCACATGCTTTACATGAAAACTATTTGTTAAATCGTCCAAAAGCAGGAGAGGAAATAAGCACTGCTTGAGACCAATTTTACTTTTTTTCACACACAAGTTAAAAATAATATATCCTACACATTAGTTACAGCGTAAGGTGCGTATTGTACCCAGAGAGTCCTTTCTATAAAAAAAAGATCATAAAATCCCATCAACATACTATATTTTTCTGCCGGAGATAAATCACGAAGATTAATGAGGTTAAGTTATTGCTATCTAGTATGCCAGGGAATAAATTTCTAAATTAGAATTTTAATTGTATGTTCTATTGCAGTCCTCTCACTAATTCACATTTCATCGTATTTCTAAAATCTTTCCTTATACGGAAGTATTAAAGAATTTTAAAGGAATGAAAGTAATGGAGTTCTTAAAACTTAAGTAGGTAAAATGGAAATGGCTCTGAGAGCCTATTGAAACTAGGTTATCTAAATAATTTTTAGACCACTCTGCAGAATCTATAAAGATTTCTATTCCTACTGTTGAATCTTACAAGTGAACTTCAGGTATGGCAGTGTTAGATACCAAGATAAGAAATGACATCAATAGATCTCATAAATAGGTTGGTTTAAAAAATATACAGAAGGTAGTTCTTTGTTAGTTACTAAGGAGTACTCCAGGACACTCTCTTTTGCAGTACTGTCATGATTTAAGACCAAATGACAATTGGTCACTGGAGACCAAATGTACTCGGCTACCAAAATCTTTCAATCACAGATATATCCAGTTTTACAAATTGCACGACTTCCTCGTTCCACAGGAGAGAGGACACAGTCCAGGAGAAGAGTTGGGTGGGTCTGTGTGGTGGTTCCAGCCATGCCTTGTGTGTTCTCCTGCAGTGTTTCTCAGGGGGCATCCTCCTTTGTCCTCTGGGTCCTCTCCCTGAGCAACCCAGGACACTGTCAGATATAGGAATGGGCAGCAAAGAATACCTAATTCTTGTTTATCTTGTTGAAATGCATTGGGTACCTAAAAACTAGCTTTCACCATGGCTGACACTCACGATCTGCTATTCCTGAAGGTGTTCGACACCTTCACAACTTTCACAGTGACTGACAAGTCATTTTCATTTAAGTTACTTCTTTATTCTTACAGCTGAGCTACTCTCTTATCCTGTAGTGTTAACTAAATTTCATGTGCATGTGCTAACGCTATTGTCAACTAGAGCTAACTCATGGTAGCTGCTGCAAGTATCTGTGTCATTAAAGATACCCCGCCAAAGCAGTTCAATCATTTTAATAGGTTTTCATTATGCAGCTCTAGCTTGACTAGACTGGGCAGCTCTCCAGGGAGTACCAAAGCCTGTGACTTTAACGATACAAATGTGTTAGAAAATACACTAATTGAAAGCATCTTGCCACTGAAAAATGAGCACAGCAGTACAATGACAGAATTAGTACCAGATTTTGTCTTACCATGTGGTTTTAGTCCTTTTTTTGAAATCCGAATGGTAAGTCATGCCACAGTTAGTCCATGGAGAAGGTAACCATTCCCCTTCCATTTCAACATTTACCATAGGCAGCGACTATGATGTTTAGTGTCTCAAGAGACCAAAAGAACATTTGCTTTCCTACTCTTCTTCTTGTGGGTAATGTAGACTAATCTAGATGCACCTGAGAAGGAAAATACTCTGTTTCCTACCTCTGCCTATGCAAGACTTTATGAATGGATGTTCCTTTTTTTTTTTTTAACATCAGTTCATGAAGACACAGCTACATGAAGGATCATCAGGAACAATATTAGAGAGTTGCTGTATGTTGGGCTATAACTGTGTATCTGCTTTAAGACTGATCTGCACCTTTTATCTCACGCTTAGAAAACCTTATGTAAACTATCTGCCTAATTTTTTAAAAAAAATCCAAACAGAATGGGGGAGTTTTGGCGATAACCTCAATAGATTCTATCTGCAACAGTCTTTATTGGTTTTTTTTCTTCCATGTTCAGACCTAGTAACACACTGGTAAGTGCTTTATAACTGCTGAAGGCAGTTTACATTGATTAGATAGATTTTCACATTGGCTCTTGCAACAGACAGTTTTCAAGGGCAGGCTTAGTAAAATGTTTTTTAAAATTCCGTTATTTGAAAACTGGACATAATTCTCAGTGATTGAAGCTGACAGAGAAGAACAAGCGGATGGTGAATATATTCTCTAGTGGCACGCTGTCATCCACAAATGCTTTCAGTGACCAAAGCAATGATTGAAGTATGAAGAGCTGCTTGCATACAGTGGATTGCCATCTGTGAAATCTTTTACCACTGCTCGCAAACACTTGGGGTGATCTATTACTTGCAGGTGACGCATTTCCAATGATAAAATCTTGCCTCAAAGTGACTAGAAGATTAAAAATGTTGTTTCATAGCTTGGACCTCTCTGCAGATTTCTTTAATTTAACTGTCTATGACTCTTCTTTTTTTATTCCTTAGCAATCTAAATACTCAGTTATCAACAAACTGAATGTGATTATTTCAATTTTCTGTTTAAAAAAGGAGTTAATGTTGTTAAGTAACAAGAACATCCTCACATGCCAGGTATTTTGCAGATTCTGAATACTGAAAAACCATTGAACTGACGGATTTACTGTACTCATAAATCTTGGACTGTTCATTAAATGAGTCTGAAGGTCCTTGTCCTCCAAACATTTATGGGCTTGCTTAAAATAAAATGTATTTACTAGGGTTTGTAAGTACAAAGAGGAGTCTAATGAAACACTAGGTTCTTAACTCGGAGTTTAAAGGATGCATTTTTTTCTATCTGTAATCTTCACATATAAAGTGGACACAGCAGTAGTAAAGGGTGATATATTTAGGTAAAACTAGTGATGTATCTTCACTATCCAATTCAGGGCATTTTAGGCATCTAACTTAGCTGCAACTCAAAGGACCTATGGTAGAAATGTAAGTTTTTTTCTATAGCTAATTGAATTTAGACAAGGACCTCCGTTAGAACCACTGTTAGTTGTCTGGTCTGACCTCAAGTAGACAGTGTGCATAACTCTTTGTATATAGCTTAAAAAAAAATCCAGAGGCATTTATAACTGAATAGGTCAAATTACTCGTTTTGCTAAAGTACATCTTAATCTGGTTATCTAGAAATAGCGATGGAAAAATGGATGTTATCAGTGGACAAACTTAGGGTCAATCAAGAAGATCAGACATCATAAAGAGTCATACATTTAAAAACAAATCCACAGATCAAACTTAAGATTGTTACACAGTGGAATATGCGTTTCTTTGTACCTGTGAATAATATTCTTGCTTATTAAGTAGGCAGAGCAAGATTTATGATGTCTTTAACTTCGCATTTCTTTGCTTATAAGAGCTTGCATTTGTAAATGACATCGTAGGAGACTACACTGTTGTCACCTAGCAACTATGAAGTATTTTTTAAAAAAGTTGCTGCTTGGCTTTGGACTTATAATAAAAATAGTAATTCCACTCAACTCTTTACATTTGTAGATCTTAAAGTGCTTACAAAGATACACTATTTTTACTATCCCTAATTGGAAGCATGAAAATCTAGGATGGAAAGTGAGTTGCCAAAAATGACAATCAACATAGCTACAAATTATACACTGAAGCTCTCACCCTAGTCGCCACATTCCAGCTTCTTCAAACTGTACTTTTATATAGGTCCCTTCCAATATTTTCTGGTCTTATGAATTTTAAATGAGGAAAGGGAATAATTTAAAAAAATCTGTATTTGCAATGATTATCTTCCCCTCTCATTTGAGATATTGCAGTTATTTTCTAGTCTGAGGGTCACAGTGAATTAGCCCTTGGCAAATATTTAATTTTTAATGGAAACCAGTGCATCATTGAGTTAAAGCAAGCAAAAGCTTCACATTCATCCTAAGATGATCCCACTGCTGCATCACTGACCAGTTCTCTTCTTGCATATGCAGCGATTCTGTATAATTCAGGGTTTTTCAGAAACTGTTTTATCCTGATTATTGAAATATTTTCTAATAACAGAATGACAGTTGTCATTGCATACTGAAATGTCTGCTGTAACAACAGCTGGCTTGAAGTGTTTCATTTTTCAAGTAGATCATGGAGGCTGGGTAGCCAGTGTTTTGTGTGATTTGAGAAATACTTATTTTAAATTATTTGAGAAATGTCCTACACTCGTTTTTGGTTCTCCATTGCCCTTGCCAGACATTTGGTGGAATGAAGTTGTTTGGAGTCATATTTCTTCCTAATAGTCCACATTTTTAAGAAACTTTTAAGGATGAATTAGAACGAATAGCCGCTAAGATAATGTGTGGGCTGCTGTGCAGCAGTCTCCCTGGAGAGTGATATGTCGGGAAAGACATTAAAAAAATTTCTGTAATGAAACATATATTTCTTACAAGTAAGGAAGGATCTTGACAGGTCATCTGTTATGAGGTATCTGCTCTGTTCTTTACTTGGGGGACAAATGGGATTTCTCCTTATAATTCATTGTGGATTATCATTCTGTTGCGGTTTGTGTAATGGCAGCACATGAGGAATTTAGGAAATGACACTCCAGCTGTCTTTTACAATAACTGTTTCTTTTTATGCTTTTGCACTGTAATACCTCTTCTTTCAAATTATCTTTTCTGTACACTTTTCACTGAAATAGCTGTGTGTATCCCAAAGTGAATTAAAAAGAAAAACGGATCTACATAAATTACGTCTACTTTCCCTATGTGATAGGTTTTATTTCATTCACTAATTTATTGATAAAAAATGAAAGAAAAGGGTATATATGGAGTTCTTTGTCTATAATACATTTTTAATAAAGAAAGTGAACTCAATATGTAGTAGCCAGAAACGTAAATCTGTCTCCTGGTTTTTGTTATTGTGTGAGGTCTGATATATATGTATTCTAAAGAATAGAATTATCTGTGTTGCAGAGATATTATTAGGAGATATTTTATCTGTAAGGCTCATTAAGCTTATCATTGTTTTCAGAAGTTCCAAACAGGTGGGAGAAATTGAACCCGTACATTAACAGATGAGAAGCAGACGAGCTGCCAAACGAGTACATTGCCTATTGTATATCTTCCCTGAATTCAATGCCATGCAATTCTTTCCCACTTGTCTCCAGAGATCTGCTTTAATCAATTGGTTTGAAGCAATTTTGTTAAAGTTCATTAGTGGGACAGGGAGAAGCGAGCAGTCCCTAGGAGTGTATTTGGGTCCTCCATATTTCAAGGTATACGCTTGGAAGCTGTATCAGCAGGACTCTTTCTCTGTAACAGCACATGTAATGCCTAGTGAGTTAAACCCAAAACCACTCGCTGGGTAGTGTCTCATGGATCAATTCTGTGAACTAGTCTCTAGCAGAAGGACTGTAAGAAAACTAGAATTTTCTGTAGTCTGTCTAGCTGCCTGAAACGCAAAATTGGGAGGAAGATACCAGGTCAAGTTTTAGAATGGGTGAATGATTAGTTTTTTCTGCCTTTGGAGCTTTGTTGCTGAACATTTCCATCTCTATTTTGCCTTTAACTAGGTTTAATTGTTCCTCATCGAGCGTTGTCTGAGAGTAAGTGAACTTTGCAAGAAATTGAGACATAGGTCTTTGTCCGTGGAGAGCAATTCCTTATGCAGTTCGGTCTGGCTTATTGCAAAAGTATTTTCCATCCAGCCTGAGTTGAGAGTGCTCTGGAGTGGGAGGGCTTACTTGCTTTAGATGCCCTTGGCAGATATATAATCAGATAATGATTGGCGTCTTTTGGGCAAACAGCCACAAAGCTGTAAAACATTTTAGGATTTACAGGGATCTACTTTTCTATCCTGGCAGGAATCTGCATTTCTCAGATCTGTACCCAATGATGGTACACCATGATTAAGGAGAAACTTATTTATATCGTTTTTATCATTATCATTTTAATAATTTCAATTTGCAAACCTTTAAACTTTCTAAGGAAGTGTGGAGAGATAAAGGACAAACAAATTGAAGCCTTTTGACAAGGCTTCTGTTTTTCTTAAGTTATTATTTACAAACCTTTTAGAAATAATCCATGTATTCCCAGGAGTTTCCATATCATAAATTGGAAACCAGCGCTCTAGTGAACTTATTAAAAGAAAATCCATTTTAGACACTGAATGCCCCTGTGTTCCATTGACTGCAGCAAGAGATCAAGGGTTTATTTTGACTTTTATGCTCTTTATTAATGGAAATCATTAAGATTTGAACAACAATGCATTTCAAGTATGAGGACAAGGGACACTAATAGGAGTCCATTTAATGGGCATTATCTATCTTAAACCACTCAGAATGTGTTGAGGTCTTGCCAGAGAGATAACAGACTTCCCGAGGTTTTCCCTGTTTAGTTTGTGACTTAGCCATTTTTGGGTTCTGTTACCAGAAAAGTAAATTGTGTACCTTCATGTCCCTCTTGAATAAAAAGGTTTAATCTACTGATCATTCTAGTAAAAAGATCAAAACATGCGTTAAGACTGGCCGTCATCCTGATAGAATTCCACTGGTTTGTTTGGCAACTAAATATTTTTAACACAAGATTAATATTTCAATAGGAAATGATAAAATGCATCTGTATTATATGACTTACAGATGCAGTGGATAAATTAAGAAATTGTGTAAATGCTCTTTTAGACCACAAAATGCACAGGATGGATAGGACATAACAACTTGCTTGCTGCCTTTTTGGAGGCTTGTGTGTTTTATTAATGGAAGAATATATTTTTAGCACCTTCAACTTTCTTATTTATATTAAATTTATTAACTACAGCAGAGGTTGTGTGAATATTAGATGGTATTTTCCACAAAATCACATTTTTATTCTCTGACAAAATATTCATCTTGGTGGTATCATAAATTTTATTTTAAAAAAAGACACATACGTGCTAGTTGAATCTCGATTTTTTTAGATGCCTATGTATGTTTAGATCCATGAGGTCATCTGCCAAGAAGTGAAACTTGTGGATATGTGAAAAATAAAATGTGCTAGTACAGTGTATAATTCTGCAGTCAAATACAGGAGCAACTCCAACATTGATGATAAAGCTCCTTCTGCTTCATGTGTGTGTATCAGAACTATGCGGAGAATCTGGATAGCACAAATGAAGGACTCAGTGTTGCAAGCATGCAACTTTGAAAAGGTTTAATAGCATTTCACGTGTAAATAATTCTTCTTGCTTTTATACAAATAATCTCATGTCAAATTTAGGTAACATCTGGAGCTAAGCATAAATACCATTTAAACAGGAGACTCATCTTTTTGCTCAATAAAAGATTTGGGTAAATGACACTTTAACAACAATACCCACAAGTACTGTTTGCCTTTCTCCTTGGTTTATCTGTAAGGTATCTGTTGCTGCATGCTTTTCTTAATGTCACTGTCTTTCCTTTTTTAGAGTTTCTTTGAAGGACAGTCTGCACCGTGGGATTCAGCTAAGAAAGATGAGAACAGAATGAAAAATAGATATGGGAATATCATTGCATGTAAGTGTTGACAACATAATTGTGCACTGTGTTAACTTCCCTTCAGAACTGGATAAGAATGACCACCAGCCTTGTGCTCACATCAGACTTATATTCCTCTTCTCTAATTAAGAAGATAAAAGTGAGGGAAGATGTTAATTTATTTTTTTTGAGAAAACTGTCACATTTAATGCATTTTCTCAACGAGCCTCTTGTATACCTTCCATCCTGTGATCAACGTTTGGCTAATGGAGAATGACACCTTTAACCAATACTCAGCCCTAACATCTCCCAAACTGCTCCTGGCAGCTTAGTGAAAGAGTACCCGTGATCGCATCGGTACCTCGATACTGGGTTATGGATATTGTAGGAGTGGACAATACTGCTGCTTAAATATTCCTTAATAACAGTGACAGGTATCCTGACTTACCCACTTAATGCTAGACAGACTCTAAAGAAAAGAACAGAATCTGTATGTTTTATTTAAAAATACCAAGCTTGATAGAGATTAGGTATACTAATAATTAAATAACTTGAGGAGAAGATAGCATGCTTTGGTAGATAACCCCTAAATCTGGCATTATGAGATTGCAAAACGTTGTGGCAAGAGAAGCTGCACATGAGCATGGGGGCTGAAAATATATCAAGTTTGGTAAAATTGTATTATTATTTACACACTGGTGGTGCTGCACTTAAAGGGTAAGTTCCCAGTGTGTATGTAGGTGATGATCCCTTCCCTGATTGTTCCTTCACAATCTTAAGTTTAAGATCTGAAGTATTGGTGTTTTTACCAGCCAGACAGATAATGATGAAGCAGGTATAAGCAGAGAAATAAGCAGCAGTCACAGCATGTCAGAAGTCTTGTAAGTACGAAAGTGAACAATGGCCTTTAAGGAGGGATCATTTAATGATACTGCTGGAGTTTAGAAATCATGTAGAAACCTAGGTACATGGGACAGCATAGAAGAATAAACACTGCTGATTGTCTGAACATTTGGAGGACCTGTGGAAGGAGTATGTAGTGCGCATTTACACCGTCTAACTTCAGCACCCAGTCTACATGCTTATCCAGGCACCGATCTACCTAGGTTTCCTCCTCAGTGAAACATGGGGACATGACAGAGAGAAGGACAGCTCTTCTAGAGAAATTATTCAGAAATAGAGTCCATTTGAATGCTTCTGAACTACCACCTCAGGAGGTCCTCTCTGCAGTGCATGCACAATGAGTCTAGAGAGACCAACTCTTAACTTAGTGACCTACAGTAGGTGGTATGAATAGGCCCTTATATCAGTGTGGCCCAGCTGGGCTGAGACAGTCTACAAAGAGAAAAGAGCTCTGTAACTTGCTGCAGAAGGAAAAGGAGAAGGAGAACCTGCAGGAAATGCTTGTGGAGGCAGAGGCAAGTTATGCCAGAGGTGCTACCTGCCACATCATTTTGAATGGCCATGATAATATTGCTGTGTGTTTCGGATGTATACTGTTCTACTTATTGAAAAAGAAAATAAAATCTTCTAGGGAAATGTGAACATCATGATGGGCTGGAGCATATGCAAAAGAAGATAAGTTAGCTAGATGTGGTTTTGCTTGTTTCCCTCCAAGCAATCTTTAATGTGTAACAAACTTGTTATTTTGTGAGGATGTAGCAATACATTAGATGATTATTATCATTTAAGTAAAAATACTGAAGGCAAAAATAAGAATATCAAAAAGTTTTATGTTTATCCTTCCTTTGTGAAATTTTATTTCCAGTCCAAGCCTATGACAACAGATCTGCTCTTCTAGTCAGGGTTAGTGTTGTCAGTCCCCTCTTTAATGTCACATTAGCCATCGCCTTACACTTTGACACCCTTTTTTGAAGAAAACTGAAGACTACTAGTGCTATATGTGTGAGGTAACGAAGTGATGAGTAGCCAAGGGAAAACAAGTAAAAGATATTAGATACACAAATCAATGGCAATTACAAGTGATACTGAAGGCTTTCTGAGAGGGCAAATATAACTCAGATCGTTTAGATCTCAATTCACTTTTAATGTCCTGAGTATTTAGCAAAGGGAAAGAGTTGGATGGAGTTGTTATTAATAACACTTCCTATTTATGTGGCTGTGAAAACACAGATAATGCAAGTTAAAATCCATTAGAGTTAAAGACAGTATCTTAAAAGAGAAGCTGAAACTACCCACAGCTTTTCAGCTGTTAAATACGTGCATGCAAATGGGATCGTTAACTGTTTAATTATTTTATGTGTTTTTCTGCTGCATAAGTGATCGCTTGTCTCAAAGTCCGAGAGTACAATTTTAGCGGTCCACTTCTGAAAATTTATCCCAGATAGTTGTATAAGGTATTTGCTTTAGCTGAAAAGCATTTTACTAAATTACCCTTTTATGCTATGTTTAAAGACTTAAAAAGACGATGGTTCAGGTGCCACTGACTATGGATACGTGATTAAAATTAAATGTATGGGTTTGTCTGTAAAATGTTTAATGTAATTTTTTCCCATCCATTTATGCTCTTTGTTTAAATTTTCCCCAAGATACTACTGTTACATTATTGCTTGTAGTCATTATTGTTCTCTGAGGGAACTAAAACAATAGCACCAAGCGGCCAGCATTGCAGGAGCTTGTCAAAATGGCAATATGCTTTACATTACTCAAGTGCGGTGTGTTTAATTGGCTACAGGCATGCCCTACCCACTCTGTGAAAGTGGCTACAACTGGTGAGCCACTGTATCAACAAGCTCAATCATGATCACAGTCCAGTCACCCACAGAAAACATGCTCCTTCTTTACTGAACACAAAAAGCTTTGTGTTTTCTCATTAGGAACTAAAACCAGCATGAATGCTAAATGAATCATTTTTTACCTAAGAAAAATTCTGGTTCTACCTTAATTGTGTAGGGTTATGCATGGATTTTGGTAAAATCTATTGGGTTTTCCTCAGGAGAGATCTTGAGATACTTTTGGAATAGGAGGGGTTCTGTATTTATTTTTACCTAATTCAATATTGGCTAAATGAGAAGAGAATATTGATCACAGCTTTTAAAAGCAGCTAAAGATTTCAGGTGAGACATTTATAGAAGGCTTGATTTGCAAAGAATCAGCAAGGCACGTCCCAAGAAAGGGTCATTGGCTAGGCATACTAATCAACCAGCTATGCAAGGGGCTTGTTAGAGATCACAGTCTGCAGGCTGGCATATACATGCTGTAGGTAATGTGAGGGGAGCAAGAATAAAATGCTTATATTCATTATCTATTAACATTTTCTACAAAGACAAATGGTTTCTAACATAACTCATTTTGAAAGCTTAAAGTGATCAGTGCAAAGTTAAATTTGATCTGCTAATAGAGGGGTATCAAAATAACAATGAGCTGGAAAAGAGAGTATTTATAAGCTACAAAAATTGTCAAGAGCAGATGAAGTAGAAAGGAAAAAATACCCTAAAAATCCAGACAGTTAACCTAGAGGCTATTTAAGAATCAACATACATGTTGGAAGAATATATGACTTGTGTACATCTTAGGTTTAAATCTACCTGACATAAGCACGGGCACAGACACAGTAACATTTCTTTTTGTTGACTAAAGAATTTTTTCAAATTAAGTGTTGCCACGCAGCAAGGAGTCAACTAGAGTTTTCAAAGCAATAAAAAAAGAGAGTCATTCCAGCTCCACTGCAAATGAATGGGTATTAAGCAGTCCATTACCTCCAGAATTCCCAGAAACTTAGCTGAGAAAGCAGTACTAGAAAGGATGCATGTGAGAAAAAACAGGGCAAAAAGCTGATATGGAGATGTATTTATGAAGTAACCTATCTAGTTTCGCCCAGTTTGAAGCAAAAATTATTGCAAGGAAAGAATGGAGTAAATAAAGAAAATAATAGAATAACAGGAAAGGTAAAGAAAAGATACCACTGCATATTATTCCATTGTATAAATCAGTCTAAAAGAAATAACAGGAGGCTATATTTTTAAGATGTTACTTGATGGAAAATTGAACCTTGGTGTGCCCAATACAGAACTCATTGGTGTGCAAGTCGTCAAAGACAGGATTCAGTTGCTTAAACAGAGACATGTAGGACATGTGTGCAGGACCAACAAATGTGACACAGTACACGAGAGACTTGTGTTATTCCATAGTGGCAGCTGAAGGCTAGACAGTATATCCCAGAATATATAAAGTGGCATGAGATGCTTGTGCTTAAACAATTGAATCCTGCCCTAAGTAATTCAAGAAATATAAAAGTGGAGATCTTTACCAGCCTGAGTTGTCCTAGTGAGAATGCTTTTAAAGCAATGATGTAGGAAATCATGAAAGTGTGGATGAAAACATACCATGAGTCCAAGCAAGCTTGACTTCTGGAGTCTGCTGACTTCAGCAGAAGTTGGGTCAGATCCCAAAACTGTAAAAGCAGCAACCATGTCTGGAGCCTAGAAAGTTTCTAATGTAGTATCTTTCTTAAGTAAGATGGATTTTTAGAACTAAGGGCCTGTGAGCCAAACCTTTGTTCTAAAGAAACTGATAAATAGTTTAATTAAGTGGAGAATAGCACAACACTTGGATAAGCTTAGCTTGGTAGGGTCAGACCAGCATAGGTTATGTAATGGAGAGTCACATCTCTATAAATTTTTAGTCTTGGAAAAGTAAATAAAGAGGCTGAAAAGGATGACCTGATTAATGTAATTGATTTGAATATTCCAACAAGTTTGGAAAAACTCATTCTTGAAGACTGTTGAGTGAAATAATCACAAGAAAATAGCAAAATAAGACCTGTGTGGAAACTGGACCTGGAATCCTAATTCATTCTGATTTACTATATTTGGTTTACAGCTGTGCTCTTTCTCTCTCCCAAGGGAATCCTAGGGAAGCAAATGAGGCTCTGAGATCTGTAGTCCCTGAGACTTGGAGGGTAAAAAAGGGTGAAATAAATAATTTGCCTCCTCCTTTCCTACTCAGCCATTTGAAAATCTCTTGTCTTGTAATTCTAAAACAATGTTATTTCAAGAACCACTTGCCCTCTCCTTCCTCCCCCATAATGTGCGAAAATATTATGCTACTTATGATGAAGTTGGATTTTTAAGCCACTTCATGTTCTTTCATTCATTTGTTATCTCTTAGGATTTTTAAAGTTGAAAAAAATAGCGATTCAGAACATGGGTGGCAGGTTTCAGGTGCTCTAATGCTTATTTGCATTTACAACAAAATAATGACAGTCGTGAAGGTCTATCATCAGCTGCAAGTGATATTAGCTCAGCTAGCAAGCAGCATTCAAAACCAATAACAGGTATCTAATTAGCAAGAGTAACTTGTAAACAAAGCAGCAATAAAGTGGCTATTTACCATCCTTGAGATCATACCCTCAAATTGTTTTATCGGCAACTTGTGCAGCATTCTGGAAAAGCCATTGTGTTTTGTGGCTTTTGAAGCAAGAGAATCAAGAGGAGCATATGAAGTCTCAAAGAAGCAGCAGCCCTGCGAGCATACAGAGATTCTTTTTTTTTGGGGGGGGGGGGGGTGGGGCGCAGTTTCTAGCCTGTAGCACTTCTTAATCACTGCTGTGGTATCATAAAGAAAATGAGGCAACTGACAAGAAATGAACTCATGCTGTGGTGTTTTGGATTGGAATTTGGAAAATAGAGTTGGAAATGTTTGTGCATTCCTGGATAGATACGGATGGCCACAGCGGAGCAAAATTCGCTGACAAAGCCATTATCTGACTGCTTTGGTTTTGTCATTATTTTATTTTGCTTTCTCCCTTACTGAAAACATAATGAGTTTCCTTCAGAAACTGTGAGGTGGCAGTATGTCTTGTAGAATGACTTCAGCTTATTTTGAGTACCAGCAGAAGCATTTCCAAATGACTAAACCTTTGACAACTTAATGTTATTTACTTTATTGACAAAAGGGGAGGGGGGCTGTCAAGGCAAAAAAACATAATTGTAATGGATTTCACATTAGAGATATTTAAGACATTCAGAATGAAAATCAGAGGGGATTTGGAAAGCCTTATGAATGACTGAAATGAAGATTAAATGTAGATACAGTGTTTTCATGGACAACAAAACAAGCATGAACTTGCAAATACCGAGGTTTTAGTTTGACTTTAAAGTAGTATTTTGATGAAGGCTTTGTTACTGAATGTGTTTTTAATTACTTTTTTTTCTCTCCATTGATCCCGTTTCAGATGATCATTCTCGAGTAAGATTGCAGCCCATTGAAGGAGAAACAAGTTCTGATTACATCAATGGAAATTATATTGATGTGCGTATCCTGATGTAGCCAACAAACAACGTTGTATTCATTCAAAGAGGCAACTCTTATTATTCTCATGCTATTCATAATTTGTAATAGATATCACAGCTAATATCAGCTGCTAAACATTGTTGGAATGTGCTATCTTGGGAAGCTAGGTGTACACTAAAGGAAAAAAAAAAGCCTCAAAAGTTTTGTCAATAAGCAAAGGAAAGGAGTTGTTTCCTCAAACTGCCACTAGTCTGAAACCTTGCCAGCAACACTGTATGGCTACTTTGCCTGGTGGTGCTTATGTGGGCTAACAAAATGTTATTTTCACTTTCTGTCAACAGCTTGGCATCATTCCACATTTAAAAGAAAGCTGTTTGCATATTAATGTGACAAAACTCTGTAATGCCTAATGCAGAGATTTGCAATCTCTTGTCATCTCTGCACTTTTAAGTCGCCTTCAAAGTATATTCTGCAGCTGTTAACCAGTACTTCTAATGCAAGCAAGACATTTCATTAAATATGTAGGCTGTTTAATTATTGAAGGTGGCTTCTTTGTTCATTCTGCATCATGTTAACTTAATGTTTTACATTAGAATAAATTCTTTAAGAGACAAGGTGTTTTGGTTGAAAGAATGAACTCAAAAGTAGAGTTGAAAATCATTAGAAAGTCAATACTATCTAAAGCCAGAAATCTATGGATAGCAAAGATAATAATTTTATTATTTACATGGAGTGCTAGATGTTAAGCTAAGTAATACAAGTGTTGCTTCATAGGAAACTGTCTGCTAAAGATTCCTTGTTCAGCAGTGTCATCTTTGAAAAATGGTGTCACAGTTTGCAGTTCAAATTTAATCACCAATATGAAACAGGAATGTAACAGATGTTTTTTTCAGAGTATGAAGCAACTAGAGCTACACAAGAAAAGTAGGTACTTCAGTTGTAACAACCTGAAGTCTGAAGTTGTAACTTTCTGGAGATATCTCCTTCTAGTGATGTCTATTAACATGTTCAAGAACCATTAAGTTACGCTCAGATTTCTGCTCAATCCCTTCCTGTTTGAAAGAATAGCACAGTCACCAAGAGGTAAAGGCACATATGGAAATATATTTAGTTAGACATCTCACTAGACTCTGAAGGGAGTAATCCATCATGAAAGAGAGAGTTCACATTGGGGACCTAGATTTCAATTCGCTTTCACACTTTCTCCAACATTCAGGAGTGTTCTCATTTTAGGCAACTAGTATGTTCTTGTGTCAGGTTTAAATCTGACTTTAAAATATTTAAAGATGTGAGGAATAAGGATTTGGACCATACAGTCATATTTAAAATGCTGATAAGAGAGCTGCATAGCAACCTTTTTTGCTTATGGAAGTACAAAAGGATGGAGAGAAAGTGGCTCTAAAAGAAGCAGTGGGTGAGAACCAAAAAATTCTCTCCCTCATCCTCAGCAGATGGCTTCATTGCAAAGCTTGGACGACTGCAGACATCTTCCAAAGACAACTCTACCACAAAACACTGCATTTTTTGTTTATAATCTTGCTAGTCAGGTTTCCATTAGAAATGCTTGTTTGTCTACTACAGAAGCAGCTGCAATTTTACTCTTGCATGCAATTATTGGTACAGTTGTCATGTTGTCAGAATAAGTATGTTAATAAGGGAATGGCATGGTCACAGACACTGAAATTTTCATGGATAAAAGAGAGAGGGGCAATGGTTATGCTGTATTTTTTCCATGTGTTTTTTTTCACTGGGAAATAGAATCATTTGATTCTAGCCACTAGGGATATTAGATAACACATAGCAGAAAAAAATTGACTCTGTAGCTATCTGAACACTTCTCAGTTCATCAACTTCCAAATTTTAGTTCAATGGCATGTAAAGGAATCAATTCTGTAATCCATGTTATTCTTTCTCTAATATTCAAGGTATCTTCAGTTGTTTTGAGTCTTTCCCACCTTGCATCACTATCATGCCGCTTGCTCTTTTACAAAGAAATTGCAATGGCATGCAAGCTCCAGCTTTAAGTTCTTCCTGTTGATGACTGACAATGCATCATAACCATTATTAAAAGATTAACAGTGGTATAACTGAATTTATCAACATACTAGTGCGTGATCTAAACCTTTGGTGATACTCCCATCACATCAGAAACTCAAATACTATAAAAATTATATTGTTCCCTGTTGGCAACCTATTCAACATTGCAAAGAATCCGTAGAGTATTAGTCTTTATTGCACAGCCGGCTTATTATTAAGTTGCTCTTGTCATCAGAGAAACACAATTGTTTTATGTTCTTCCTATTTAGATGTGAGCAAGTGTATTCATACCAAACCATTTAGTCAAAGAATTTACCTTTCTTTTTACTGTTCAGAAATAAAACATAAACAAATCACAGTGAACAGAATGAACATCCTCCACCCTTCCCTGGGCTGAATGCAAATCTAGCATTCTTTAGCTGTTAAAAAAGGGATAGGCTTTGCACTCAATAGCAATAGCTTGGAGGTATATCTCAGCCTTCATGAGCATCTGATGCCATTAGCTGCAAGTGCTACAGAGGATTTCATGCTGTTCATTTTCAGCAGAGCCAACAAGGGACTGAAAGAACATATTATTTCTGTCCCCTAATGTACAAGGCTGCAACTTAAGTATCTTGCAGAAAACACATTTACTTCTTGTTCCCCTTCTCGCTTGCCCTTCTCCCACTGGAAAGAACTTTTGCATCAAATATGTTATCTGTATTGTTGTGATTTTTACTGAATACTACTCTAAATGAAGTCTCACTTGTAGCAACATAGCCGAGGTGCATATTGCTTATATTTTTTTTTTCCAATTTATTTTAGGGTTATCATAGACCAAATCACTACATTGCTACACAAGGTAAGTTTATCATCCTTTTTTTTTTGATTATGTGAGGCTAAGAGGTTTTGGTACTTGGATTACAGTTTATATTCTCTAATATGCATTCTTGCCACAGTCAATATCTAGGACAAAGTAGGCTCAATCACTTTGGTAGAAGCGAGCAAATTGAATTATTGTCTAATTTTCAGGTATGTCAAGTAAGTAGTCCTTTACCTTTGTGTTCAAATAGGTTTTGAGTAAAAAAGCAAAGCATCGTTTTTGGCAGAAGTTACTCAACATGTTCTTACCCATGAAAAAAGAAAGAAGTTGTTGTAGAAATAGTCAGTAGACCTTTTGCAGAGACAACAGCGTCATGAAAATGTACATTCTATTAATTGTTCAACGATAACTTAAGGTCCTTAAAATACAAAACACTTCAGCTAGCAAGTTTTAGCAGAGGACCCAAAGATATATTACACTCGCAGGGGGATTCTTCAAAGGGATCTAGAAAGACAATTTTACAGACCATCATTTAAAAGCTTGCTTGTGAACAAGAACCTATTCCTTTGTCAAAATGCAAATTAATTTTCAATTTGTACTTGTCTTCAAAGACATAATTTGCCCGTTCTGATGCAGTTCTTATTTATTTTTTTGGTCAAGTTCAGAGCTGGAATAGGTGGGAAAGATGAGTCTTCTGTGACTGCTTTATCATAATATTGAACAATATGCCAATCTCCTGCCTATGCTTGGATAGCATGCATGTGAAAATCTGATTGCTCCTCCGCTGCTTGGAGGGAATCTTCTCCGTGATAGGTATTCTGTGACAGAGCTTCCCGCATTTGCCCATGGATCTGGAGAAGCTGAGCTACACCCACATACGTTATTTCAACACATGCCCAACCTTTTAAAAGAGCCGGCTGGAGTACTGAGTATAATATGCTCAGAATAATCTTACCATGTGTTGGATTTAGATATATACTTTTTAATGACTTTTTATCAAAGCAGAGAAAAAGTTGGCCATGTCAAAGAAGAGGTCTTACTGGGATTTCAGTTGTCCCCTAAGTAACCCAGAGTCTACAGCCTCCAGTCCCCACTTCTACCAGTGGTAGGCTTCGTATCTCTGCCTTTCTGTACTTCAGCTCTCCACAGTCCCAAATGAGGTCCTATTTTGTGTCAGATGACAGCGGGGCGGGACGGGATCTTATTTTTAGAACCGCCTCACTACTGTCAATATTACACTTTTAGACCAGAATTAGAATTTGGGATCTTAGAATATGAGCCATTTAAATGTGCCCCCTCTTCCACTTCTACTGGCTATCTACTACATCCCTCAGTCCATGGGCCTTCTACAGATGCACCAGACAGAAAAACTAAGACAAAAATGCAGCATTTGCTTACTTCCCTTTGAGCTTTTACACCCTCCTCTTCTGAGAAGAAATGGATTGTTCCACTTAAGCTTAAGCTGATGATGCTGTTGTTTTTCACCTTTAATTGAAGCCTAAATTGAAAAGACACACAGTTGGCATTTTACTTGCAGTCTGTAATACAGTTGTTTTCATCAGGAGGCTCACCAGAAGATCTCCCTGACAGCTTTCTGATAGACACATGAGATCCCTATCTGAAGCAAGTTTAAATGCGGCTTTATCACTCATCATAATACTTGAATAGAAAATACCAAGCTTGAGGGGTTTGTACTTTCAGCTTTTAAAGCCAAGTACCAGATCCCCCCAAGGTCCCAACAGTTTCTTTGGCCACCCTTTTTTCCTGATATGTTGTCAAGAAGTACCTAGTCAAGAAGGAAAATAAGAGGACTAGAAACAAGTCTTCTTCCGAAATGTAAAGGATATATGACTGTTTCAGCTGTCATTCTTTGGGGCAGGTCCCATCAGTTTCTTCTGTGTAGGTGCAGCTGAGTGCACACAGGGATGCCTCACCCCTCCCACGGTGCAATGAGTGAGAATCTGACTCTCTGAAGAATATAAAATTAATTTTAAAATGAGCATACAATCTACAGCAAATTCAAAATAATCCGCTGTGATTTTTTTGGTGGATTACATCTTTAACATGTTATTTTTTAAGGCCAGTTGGGAAGCAGATTTGTGTCTCCATTCTAGAGGAATGATCTCAAGAGGTTTATGTATTCTCTCTGGCTCTGTTCCTGGCCTGATGAAGAATCATAAGAAAGTTTCTTTTCCTTCCTCTGTCTCAGCTTCCCTATCTGCAGAATAGGGTTAAAAATACTCATCTGCTTTTTATAGTTCACTGCAATGTCCTGATAGATGCAGCTGTGTAAAGGCTAGTTAGTGTTACTCTCCAGTCTCTCAGCTCCCTGACAAAGCCTTTGCACAATACTAACACTTCCAGTAAGATGCGATCTCTGTCTTTTACAAAGGTGATAAGGTAACTGGGAATAATCTCTAAAACTCCTTTAAGTCTCTGTATTAGCTGTGAAAGGAAAGACATTTATTTCACATGTCAAACAGACTATGCCTCTGTATATCTTCCTTGCTCGTAAGCCTGTCGTGAGCCACGGCTTGCGGTATAGCCGACGATGTTCATGCTCTGTTTGAGAACACACTTCCATACAGATATGTATAAACACATCAATGCAGCACAACAGTTAAGCTGCATGTTTAATTCCCTCGATGTCTACTTTACATCAGTCTTTAAATAACTTTTCCAATTCTTCCTTTTTCTCCTCCACCACAACTTTCACAGGTGCACATGCCTATTGTTCTTTGAAGGAAAATATCATTACATGAGTCAGTTTCAATTCTCTGAGGAGTTAGAATGATTGATATTTAATTTTCCTGTGTTCTTCTTAAGCTACATTCAACATATCAAGCGTTAATGAGCAAATATAATTGTTTGAAGTGAAAAAGTGGCAAATTTAATCAGTTTGTAATAGACTACCAATCTGCTTTTAACAGAGCTGGGAGTTGCATAATCGCCTGTTTATTAAAGTGTTAGTGTCTTCCATACTAACCAGAGTTTGACATACAGACCAGTATCTTTCCACCTTGGCATTCGTAGCATCCTGCTGCTAATTTGAATTTGGGGGAGAAGCATTTTTTAAAAGACTTACCTAATGGAGGCTTTCTCGACTAATAATCAAAAAAGGTTTTACTTCCATTTTAAGAGTAATACATTCAGAGTGTGCAATTTCAATTATAAAACCAACATCATTTTTCCTTTATGTGATAAGTATAATGTGAGTGGTGGACTGAATTTATGGCTAATAAAGACTTTTGGTGATCTGCCATAATTGGCATCAACAGATGGGATCCGCACCTGAGTCACCGTGATTAAAAAGAATCCCTTGTCAGAAACCGACATACTGGGTTATACAGAACCAGCATGCTGATGCAATTTAAAAGTTGCTACTTGGTTTTATATATCTTTTGTTCCCATGGATATAATTCTTTAAAATTCTTTTATAGCAGAATATCAAGCTCTTGTATAATCTGTTCAATTTATCTGTACAATTTACAGCTAGGGGTTTTTTTTCCAGGAGTTAGGTAATCAATGAATTTAAACCAGGTCCTTTATCAAAAGCGTTAGGGTGAATATCTATACGGTACTCATTCTCACACAGACTGCTGGATGTTCTTATTATTGAATGACTGCTGTTGATCTTTCAGGCCTCGCCCTGATTACTAAGTGGGAAAAATTAAACTTTATTGTATTTACTTGTTCTTTGTCCCCTGAAGTTCACATAGTTAACTGAGCTATGGCTTAGCTTCTTTTAGCAAGCCTCTGTCAAAGGTTTTGTAATGCTTCCTTCACCACTGCAACAGCAACTGTAAATTATGAGTGACAAACAAATGTTAATATAGTTCTACAGCATCGCTCATTGCCATTTCCACCAGGGCTGCTTTTCAAGCAGATCAGTCGTGTGTAAAACACCAGATACTCACATGCCAGCTGCATGTCTTTATATATGAAGCACAGTTGTTTGTGCATCTCTGACTTTTGAATACTTCTCACAGGTCAGATTGTCTCTGCTTGCTGCAGAACGCAGAGATGTTTTGTGGAAGTACTTAAGAGCATATCTTAATGACTGTAAAAAGTTACTCTTGAAAATAAAGCAGCTTTAGATATAATAGCCCAGTATAGCCTTTCGACCTCTTTTTTGTCTGTATCCAGTTGTAAAGCAAACGCTAAACTGTTTCACTTTGTTTATTGCTGATTATGGAGACACATCAAGTCAAGTTCCAGTCAGGAGGAGTTTTTTAGATATGAGTTATAAACTTCTGAAAATAAATATTTACAATGGAAATGTTTACAGTCTTCACTACAGCAGCATAAACTTGCCACTGTAATAACCCCTTTCATATTCCTTCTCTTTTCCGCAAAATATGTCTTTCTTCCACACATGACTGTATATGTTGTGTGAACATTTTAATGAGGGTTTTCAGAAACAAAAATACATTTTCTTTGAAACTGAAAGTTCCCTTTCAGGCATCTGAAGCAGAAATATTGCTTTGAATAATAGCACTCTTAACTTCCTTGGCATGTTTTTTGGTTTTATGTTGCATAAAGTTGTCAGAACTACAGCAATGTGGAAGCTCCACACGTATCTCTACAAAGAAACTTTCGCTGCCATGGTTTTAGCCTCCAGATGAAAATTAACATTTGAAATTACTTCAGGAAGAATTGAAAAACAACAAAGCCAGATAGTGCTACACAATTTTTCAGCTTTATACATGCTGTCATTTTTGCAGGCTGTAGGGTAGTCAGGCTGATTTCCTGATATATATATATATATATATATATGAAGTGATTGAATTCTATACACATGTATTAATCTTGAAGATTCAACTGTGTTTGATGCTGTTCTTTACTTCTTAATCATCAAAATGTTAAAAAGGTGATTGAAGCCATCTGTCTTCAGTGAAGGAGATGAACCCATTCTTAAGCACTACGTTGAATAGGCAAGGCTTTCTGAAACACGTCCTTCACCTGTTTTGCAGTAGTGGTGACAAATGGCAAAGAAGTTACTTTTTTTTTCCCACACCCAAACACACACAGAAGTAATAAACCCTTTACATACGGAAGTGATATCTCCAGGTTATATTATGAAGCCATATGGCAGATTCACCAGAGCTCTCTTACTACCGTTTCCCACTGAAAGCTGATGATAACAACTGCAACATTTGTGCATCTTTTAAAAGCTGGTACTTTTTCTAGTGTTGAGGACAGAAAGAGACAGTGTGTAGTAAAAACTGGTAACTATTAAAATAACGCTTTTCAACAGTTGCCACATTATGGTACATGAGAATACCAGAATTTCCCTCTGCCTCTTTGTTTATTATAGGAGATTTTAGTGATGTGTGTTAGAGTAGTTATCATTCACCATTTTCATGATTCCTATATTTTTCTGTCTTTGTCTTAATGTGGTAGTTTTGTCTATACAAGGAATGAGATGCCCCTGTTGCTTTCTATTCAGTGTAGAAGGCTGTAAGTGCAGAGCTATCATGGTTTTCTAATAGATACAAGTTGGCTTAGGCTCTGTTGCAGTGTGTCACTTCTCTGAATCTTTCTGTGTAGACCAAGTGAAACAGGAGCATTGTTGGAAAACTGCTGATAGATCCATTGCTAGGTAGAGCCACTAACATTTTTCTTCCCATATGTGTGGCTACATTTTGCATAAAATACATGCCTGCCTTTCATAAACCTTTGGAAATTCTTTGAAAGTACAAACAAGCTTTAGGAATGATACTGAATAATAATTTAATATTTATTTGCAAATAGAAATTCCCTCATCTCATGCAGGCTGTTCTTTCACTTGCTTGTTGATGTGGCTTGTGAAACAACATTTTGAGAAACTGATGATTCTTCTGTAGGCCACTGTCAGAGCCACAGAGGAAGAAAAAGCAATCCTATCTTCTCCCCCGCAAAAACTGAGCAGCAGGAAATCAGACATAAAGGTCTTCAGAGTGTATAGAGATCTCTGTCTCAAAGACAAGAGATTGGTTTGATTTCTCTGTTGTGAAGTCAGTCTAGAATAGCTATAACAGACTTTTGCATATCAGATTTAAGAAGAGAAATGAGAGACTACAGTAATTAAGTAGACAACGAGATGAATCAGTCAAAAGGAAATATTTCAAGTTTGTGTTGTAGAAAATAGAAGAATATATTTGTCCTCTTTAAAAAAATGTGACTATAAAATATGTCCTGCAAACAAGGAAGTTATGATCTTCCTGAAACTTGAGAGCTGAACAAACTGTCCTTGTGAACCAAACACACTTTCAGAAAAGAATACTATGGAGGGGGCCATGTGTTAGTATATTTACTTCTCAGACTCCTAATTCCCTAGATTATGTACTAGAAACTGGGTTTTGTCCAAGGAAGATGTATACAACATCAGCCTTACAAATTTGCCTCACGTGTCTTTATTTTGGGGGGATGCGAATTATGAAAAGGTGATGTTTGATGATGGGGTTTCCGTCCTCGATAAAGAATCAGCCATAAATTGGGCTTGAGGGGGAAGGTACCTGGCCGTCTTGCTGGAGTACTGTTAACATGCCTGTCAATCAACGAAGCCTAATGCTAAAGCAGAAGAAGGAGCGGAGAAATGCAGTTTGTCAGGAAAATCACATAGTCAAAGCCTCTTTTTTTCTGTGAAGTTTATTTTCCAGCCAGTCTTCAGCAGCCTGGAGGAAGCTTGGCAGCAGGTGTAAGAAGGCTTTCCGTCTTCTCAGTTGCTGAAAAAAAACCCAGTGTGTAGCAAATTTACAAACAGAATGCATTTCAGAAACAAATGTATCAAGAAACAAATAAGGCACTTTTTTTTTGTCCTGTCACCATATCCGAATCTTTGAAACCTGTCATCTTTTCTCTATTCTACGTCCTTTGATTACTCCTATATTGATATGACCACCAATGCACGTGACAGTCTGGGTGATTTTGAAGCACTGCCTTTGAAAAAAAAAATATACTGGCCTATTGGATTAATTTCTTTCCCTATCCATCTGTATTCTTCCGTGCAGTTGCATATTCAGATAGAGATTTTGTGGAGATTCCCTATGCTGCTGCTAAATCTCATTCTGTTGCAAGCATGCTCATGTTACTGTGTCTATACTAAGCACAAATACACTCCATGTGTTAGAATGACTTTCCTTGTTTAGAGTGTACATCAAATACTGCAGTCTCCCATAACGTATAATAAAAAAATAGAATTAAAAGGTTAACATTGTCCTTTCCTACTTGAAGTGGTGAAAATAACCAACATGCTTCCAAAAATAACAATCAATAATAGTGCTGGGAGATTTTTTTGTCATGCAGGTTTAATTTTTACCATAATTATCCTGAAGTTAAAAGGAAAAATATCCAATACACATTTATTTGGTAATGACCTTCACATGTATCTTGATCTTACTAATATTTGTTTGATTCTATGTCTATGACTGTGGAAGAAATGAATGTAACAAAGTTCTCCAGCCTTAAATAGAAAAATATATTGTGAGTGATAGATCTCACTCATGAGGTACCTATCAGGATAATATATTATGACAAATTTGGTTTTGCTAGCATTTTTACTTATGCTATAATGTAGACTAAATTATCTTGTTTGTTCATCTGCGTAAAATGTTCATGTTAATGCACTTCAACTCCCAGTACAAGTTTAAAAAATACAGCATCTGAATATCTTACTCACAAGCATGAGCAACATTCCTTCACAATAAGGTCCTTGGGGAAAAACAAAAGAAACAAGTAGCCAAAATGAACTCATATTTTTGAGCTAGAGAATAGTGATGATTTTATTACATCCTGATGCTTATGATTGACTCAACATGAAAACAGAAAGTAGAAATGGGAAAGACTAA
Source organism: Pluvialis apricaria (assembly GCA_017639485.1). Taxonomy (NCBI): domain Eukaryota; kingdom Metazoa; phylum Chordata; class Aves; order Charadriiformes; family Charadriidae; genus Pluvialis; species Pluvialis apricaria. The sequence goes on along the minus strand of CM030008.1, from coordinate 113,958,491 downwards.
TTAGGTTCTTTTGTCCATTCTCTAAGGAACCTTCTACTGAAGGGGATAAAATGATCTTAAACTTCTCATCCATCATCAAAATTGATTCTGCATTACAAGTTGATATGAAGAACCCAGTCCAACAAGTCAATTACCTAAGATTTTTGAGTTGGAAATGTTACAGGCAGCATTTTTTTTTTTTACAAAATAAGTTCCATATTTGTTAGTCTTCCCAAGCTCAGATGGGCTATTTAGAATGAGTGATTAATAGGCATTCATATTTCCATGATGCAAATCACCCTTATTGAGAAGAGTGCACAAATGAGAAGCTAAAACAGCTTTCTTACTGAAAAACATTGATTCAGCTAAACTGAAGCTTTCTGTTGGACTGCCCTCTCAAAGACAGTTTAAACTGTGGGCTCAAGGCTCCTGGAATAAGCCTTCAGTCAGAGCTGTGGCCTCAGATGGGGAGCCAATACCTCATGTTGCTATTTGATCTGTACCAATCTGGACCTGTATCTCAGTTTCCCAGATGAGTCCTCTATCATTCTCCCAATGTGCTTGACTGTAATTAAACAATTAAACATCTGTAGGGCATAGCGAGAAAGGGAGTTCATGTGCGAGTGAGACCAGCTCTGTTTCTCTGTAGCCACTACACTCTGCTGGAAAATACATCGGGGCCTCTAGTTACAATTATAGTTACTCAAAGTATTCCTGTTTCATAGCAGAAAAAAACTGAAACACCCTCCCTGCGAGCCATTGCCTAGCAGTACTCTCTTACAAACTCTGCAAGGTAGAGGTTCCAGACTCTAGCCTTATTCAGGTATCCCCCATAACCCTCACTAGGGGATCCCTAGCCCCTGGGAGTGTTACATGTCATGCAAAATTTGGAAGATACTGGATTTATCCAGTCTGAGAAAATATTCATGGTAGGAACAGACCATTTAACATTCCTACTGTGTGGCAAACAGAGTACATGACAGAAATAGTTCTTCAGTTATACCGTATGAACTACATTAAACTACAACTGCATTGTTCTGTTGGGTTTTTTAATTTCCTGCAGTTAAGATCAGAGAAAGCAGCTTTCTTGAATGGCATAATGGTACATACATGGCCCGTAGTACTATGTACACAGATTTTATTGCATTCCGCTTTGCCTAATCTCAAGCTAACTGGATAAATCCGGGCCATTTCAGTTGCTGCCAGTTCTTCTGTTCCCAGTCTGCAGTACTCCTGTGAGTAGTCAAAAGGTGTTATGGGAATGTGCTATTTATTCTTTGGGAAATCATATGACATTTTCATTTTATTTTGTTGATACAGAACAAACTGAGCTAGTATTGGAAATTTAGCTGTGTAGAAATGTCAATCAATAAGTGTGTAACACTTTATTAGATGGAAAGTTAGCTGGTAGCATTAGCTGTAGCATTATAAAAATGTCTTAAACAGCACCTGCCAAGAGTGCACAAATAAAGTCTGGTCTTAGTCTTAAAAATATATTGAAGTGCAGCAATGGCTTTGTTCTAAACATGGTGGAAATACTAATGTGGAGCGAGGACAGGTAAGATTATTCAGAAGTGGCTAGGGAGCTGGCATATTGTGGCTGCTGCTTATTATACCAAGCCAGTTAAGTTCATTTGAACCCTACCTTGCATCCTGTTGTCTCTCAAGGTATGTTTGGGTTGTGGTGGTGAGGGGCACGAACACCTTCTGCGTATTCATGAACATTTAATATGTAAAGCAGTTCCTGCTACAGTGGAGCTCCAGTCCCAGACTGGGATTTCTAGATGGTACCATAATGCAGACAAAATAATGCATAGAGATGTGTGCTGTTCCAGCCTAGTTAGATCTGTGTCAATACATAAAAGAAAATGCCGTATGATATTCCAAAGAATAAATACCACATTCCCATAAAACTTTCTGACTACCCACAGAATCATTGCAGAATAGGATCAGAGGGAATGCCAACAAGAGAAATGACCCAGCTGTAGCCAATAGTTGATGTGTATGTGTATACACACACACTTATAAAATATGTATTTTCAAGCTGATTATCTAGTTTTGTGAAAGGAGCAATTTTAAAGAAAAAATTCTTCTGAATAATCAGTTTTGTCATTACTCAAAGGACATATTTTTTGAGCATCTCTATATTAAACTGGGAATTCAGAACGGAGGGCATTTTTTAGTTTATCTAGCTGTGAGATGCTTGCATGTATTTCATAAAACAATAGGACTGTGGCTTATCACTACTGTACATTGTAAAGGGCATCTTACAGGCCAAATGTTTTTATGTTCTTTTTACACTTGGAAAGAGATGGAGAATTTGCAGGTCAATCTCCTCCTTTCCTTCATCCTGTGAAAGGTCTAGTGCTGACTTCTCTAAATATAGGAGGAGGTGGTATAGAAAGCCAGCCAAAGCACTGGTCGGTCTCATGGGAGCTATGGATAAAATTTGTACGTGCACCCCCGTCACTTGGTAATCTAAGCCTCGTTGAAAGCTAATGGGACTTGAAAGCACTTTGAAAATTTCATTTTCTGAAAGCCCATTTTCACATATAGCAATGTGCAGACAGCAGGGCTTGCTGACTGGCTGGCTCGAAGCAGGTAGGATTTAGTTTGTGCTTGAAAATCAGCCAATTACTATTCACTGTGCTGTCCCTTGGCTGATAATGAGAGAAGGCTGTGTTTTTCCTGAGCAAAGGATACAGTCGAAAAGCCTCTATGTTGCCAGTGGCTGCACTGGGCAGGATTTGTCCCAAGAAAGCATTTCAGCTGGCTTTAGAAACAGCGTTTTCCTGAAATGTCAAGCTAACAAGATTCAGTTAGATCTGCTTCTTATTGACAATCTATCTAAGGTGAGGAAATAATGAAAAAAAAAAATTAAATTCATAGCTTAGTCCTGATTAACCCACTTGAGTGTAGTAGAGGTGCGTTACTGTGGAATAGTGTTGCTTCATACTGTTTTCTTTTTTTTTTTTTTTTTGTTCATTTTAAGGTGGTATCATTGGAAAAGGCTAAAAAAAAGAAATGGTGGACTGACTACAACTCAGATATAGATTCTGCTTTTATTTGATATGCATGGTATATTCTTAAGCCTGGGTTAAAACTAGCATTAGGAGAAACCAATTATTTTTTATTTGTTTGTGAATTAAGTTCTGGTAGAATTCTTGCTTAAAAAATGGTGTTCTTTCATACATGCCTATGTTATTAATTGCCTCTGCAAAGGAGTGGCTTCTTTCTGCGCCATCTCTGAATCTACTACCATGGAGTAATCATTTAAAATAAGTTTTAAAACTGAGGGGGAGGTTTTCCCATACCTCATATAAGAGTGGCCATAGTCTCAGGTTCCCTTGCTCGGGCTGCCTGCTGGCTTCATGTACTTATAGGGAAACAACCTTGTTGGAAGTTGATCCACGACTTTGTTTATTTGTATTTTTCCAAGGCAAGGGAGGTTTCCAAGGAAGTTTTATCAGGAAAGCCAGCATAGCTGTATAATTACAATATAGCCCTGCTGAAGATTACATAATAATGTTTGTAAGACTAAAATTAGAAAGTGCATTTGAAATGCCATCACAGTCAACACTATAAGTCAAATGAAATAAAGTGATAAAAGTGAGAATATGTTTTTTTCAGCTCATTACAGGATTTTTCTTTAATTTCATTGAGATTCTTTAGTGCACAAAATGTCTGGGGCTGGGATATGCAGAAGCAACAAATAATAATTAATACTGAAGTATGGCAGCTAGAAACCAGCAATTAATAAAAAACACTGAAGCATTTATGGCCAAGTTCTGCCAGTACAAACATCTGCTGCCTTTTAGTGTGTTGATTCTTACAGAGATAGGCCTACAGGAGACTTCAGTAAAAGTGAACAGGTGCATGGCACTGGGGTACATTTTACCCTCGATGCTGTTTTAGTTTCTGGAACAGACTTGGGAGGACTTCAATTAAAGCTTTAGAAGCATCCAGGTTATATGACCTGATTCTTTTTCATCATTATTTTCTTGACACCTTAAAATACGAAAGACTGATCTGTATGCATTTGGATAGCTATTGGTGAATGGTGGTCCCATACGGTTTAGCAATATCTTGACCACAGTTTTATCTCAGACTTAAAAATCATTCACAGTATTTATAGGAGCACACATACTGCGCCTATAAACACATACTCTTGTGTAAGCCTTGAAAGTCAATTTAAGTGTATATGTTATGGTAGAAAACAAATGTCTAAACTTATTTTGAGAGATGTTATTGCAGAAAGACTTCATGGTCACTGTCTGAGTTTTGTAAGTTTTGATAGCAAAGCTTTGTTCTGGACTTCTCTGGCCTCTGTGGAAGCACTAAACCCTTAAGAACTCCTGGAAGCATGACTGAAAGTTAAATACATGCTGCCATACCTATTTATCAAGCATATGGTAAAGACTTCTCTTGACAAATGAGATTATCAGCAACTGATAAGATTTTCAGAGTATCTTCCATTCAGAAACCAGCTCATTTGGGGAGGGCAGAGATGAGCCCACATACAGCTGTACTGCTGCATGGCAGTGGCAATGCAATTACAAAGAAATACTGAGCTAGCAGTTTATCTTGCTAGTTGATGTGATTGTTGTGACTAAATCAGCACAACCGGGATCTATCCCCTTTCTTTATAGTATGCTGACTAGCTTAGATAGAAAGATCAAGGCATTTTATTTTATTTTACTTTACTTTATGAAAAAGTGGAACCTAACCTTGTACTCTGTAGTCTACAACTGACCATGCAAAGAGGTGTTCGGGCTTGCAGAGCTGCTGACCACTGAAGAACGTCCCGTGAGGTAACTGGGAGGCTGGCAAAACTGAACACTCATGAAATTCGGATCACATAATGATGCACCTGCAAATTCCTGTTGATAAAGTCTTGGGCTCCTTGCCTTATTGAGTAGGGAAAAAAATGTATTTCAGTTAAGGGAGATGTTCCCTTGCCTGCAGTCAGTGATATTTATAGTTTAAAGTAACACTTAACTGCAGCTTTTTACATAACTTTTTCTGAAAGGGCGTTTTGTTCTTACCTCTGAATTCTAGCGTGGTTAAAAGAGCAAATAACATGCACTTATGGATTATCAGATCACTGGACTGGCAGAGCATTAGTAACCCTGTAATTTTGCTTCCTCCTGCAAAATTCTCTGTAAATTATCCTACTAACAGCTAGTCTGTCCCATTTAAAAGGTTCATTAGGAAAAGGAGAATTCTTGAACTTTTTAATCTATTAACCTGTAGTCTGTTCTTCTGGTAATTTTTTATTATTAATATTTTTTTATCCCTGTTTTTACGCTTTCATGTGTGTTTTGAACAATTTCTGCTACATAATGGGTTTGGGGTTTTTTGACAGTGTAGTTGCAATGGGAATCATTGCTTTGGGGCTTTTTTTTGCCATGCAGCCATATCTGCTAATAAGAAAACATTTACTGTATCTCAAGTTCATTTTGAAGGGATTGTACATAGTAAAGAACAAGGGCTAAAATGCAGCTCCCTCTTTGCAGGCATATTAGCTAGTTATCCTTGAGTGGTCCAGTTGTAGGCAGTTGCAATAACAAGCAGCAAGCTTTGCTTCAGTAAAAAGTGAAGACAGTTAACATTGCTACTAGAAACCACAGTAACCGTTAGGTGAGGGTACCATTTTATAACCACCTCCTTATGCTGGGTGGACACATCTACTCACTGGAAGGAGGTTTATTGCACTCTTTTCAAGATGGAATTTAACTGCTGCAGATACATCTGGCATCTTGTCAGTCCGCTGCCTCCTTCAACACATGCTAACAGCTACCGCTGCCCATGCACTGTCCCTGGGGAGCCTTTGGAGCTTAAAGGTGTCTGTTCATTTTCTGCACGTTTCTGGCTTTACTATCTATCATTGAATTTGGTCTCAGGTGGCCCAAACATTAGCTTGTGGATTTGACATCCCACGCTAGAAAAAGGTTTTAGAAGCTATTTGTTCCTTGTTTAAGCTCCTTGCTTTTCTAGAAATTGAAAAATGACCCATAGATTTACAAGTCCCGTCTGAGTAAGTGCTGGGGACATTTCAAGATTCAGGTTTTACTTGTTTCTTTGTGTGTTTGCTTTCTTTCCTACACTTTTTTTTCTGTATTCTGGGCTAGTTTATCATGTTCAAATTGATCACATAGCCCAGCAGCAATACCAATTGCTAGAACCGGGTCTCACAGTAACAAGCAGAAAGGGTCTAGAAAGCTCTGTGTACAGAAGCAGCTTCTTAAGAGTTTAAACCATTCTTAAAAGCTGTGTGATACTCCGTTCCCTAATATGTTTGCATTCCCAGAGCAGCAACTAACAACTACTGGTAATACAACTAATGGTTGTGATATATACAACTGATCATTTCTGTTGAGTTTTTTCAATAATGCATTTAATTAGCTTGGGGTTTGGAGGGTTGATTTCTTTTTCTTATTTTCCTCTGCTTTTCATCTTTTGGTTGGAGTATATTGTTGACTTTTTTTTTTTTTTTCACAGCAGAAATCTTTAATACCAAGTACTATATTGTGTAGCTAATAGGGTACGCCGCAGGCTTACTGTTAGGCAGCACAGTACCTTCTCTTCAGACCTTCTCCTCCCGCAAGGGGGCAACTGCTGAGAATAACCTTCCTGCCTATTGTGCACACATCTGTTAAGCTGATGCTTAGAACAATTACAGGCTCTTTCTCTGCCTACCACGAGTCTCGAATCAAATTGTTCAGTTCTTCATGACAATAAATCCTCCAATCCTACCTAGACTCTAATGCTTTTCCATTCTGGCTCAAGACAGGTAATAATTTATTCATATGTCAGAAAATAATTTGAAAAATGTCAAGAAGAAAAGAAAAATGGGGCAGAAAAAAATTACTTTCTGAGACTTTAAGGTAGGTTTTCGGGTGATTTTTTCCTCTCAGTGTCCTGAACATGAAAGAAGTTTGGAGGCTAGGTGTAAGAATTGGAGAGGAAAAGCAAGAAAACACTTGAGAATACTTGAGGAGAGCAGGAAATCCTGTCAAGCACTTACTTATGATTGTCTTATCATTTGGATAGTAAGATCAAAAAGAGCATACTCAGCACTGCAGAATAGGACATTTCTTCTAGAAGAACATTTGGAATCCAGCTTGAAAGACTTGTCAGAGCTCAACTCTTTCTCTGGCCTGAAAAATGCTATTACTTTTTCTAAAGATTCATTTTTCTCATAATTTATTATCTTTTTTTTTTTCTGTATGAAGAATGACAAATTTGAAATCTTTAGGAAGAAATTAGTGTTTAGTTGTAATTTGTGATTTCGGGATCTGAAATGTAGGAATCTTTAAATCACGAGAAAAATTATGCTGTCTGCAGAAAAAAAAAAGAAATTAGGAATAAATTGTTGCAGATTATCCCAGAGCTGTCAAAAAGAAATGACTGTTACAAAGGAGGCCCCAACCATCTTGTATCTCAAGTGAATCTGCAGGAAAGAATACAGAAACAATATATAAGGAAACTTGCTTCATTGCCCCTCAGTTTCTCAAAGATTCTGGTTTCTTGCAAGGGGAAAAGAAGAGGGCTGTATAGACAGAGGATCTTTTCTCACCTTTTCTGCAACTTTACCGAAAACATACTCAGATTAACAACCTTGAAACATCAGGTAATCCTGTGGTTACAGAATGCAGTGGAGACATTTAGATTTTCTCCACTAAACCAGGTTGTGAATCAGGATTCTTGAAGCAATAGTGTTGTTATGTTTTGTCTTTGATCCAGCTTAAATAATCTTAATAATGTGTCGTGAACTTGCAGACTCTTTCCAGGACACTACTCTGTGGAACATTGCCTTTCCCTAATCCTATTTTTAGCCTCACTCCTTCAAAAATGATAGCAATAGTCATTTTGCTGAATATTTGCTTAAGATTTGAGAGCAAGGAAGGAGCTATACAGAGATAGTGTTTTCCTACAGTGAGTAAAATAGTCACCCTTCTTTTACCAGTAGGTTGGCCCAAAACCTTTCTAATGCTGTTGTGACTTTAATTGCCCCCAAAGCTATATTGAATCCTACATTATTAAAACACAAGCAAGCTAAACTTTCACTATAATGTATATTATTATCTTACTGTGGCATTCAAAATTGCACTTGGGCCATGTCTCTATTACATATCCAGGACGCTTATGTAGAAGTAAAAACTTGTAGTAAATTTCCATGTGGTGGGGAGTGATTTAACTCTTGTCATACTTCAGAATGAAATCTTACAAAGGTATCAACTGTTCCATTCTGTAAATTAAAAGAAAAAAAAGGTATTCAGTTTTGCAGCCACATCAGCTTGGATCTGGTAATTTCAGAAACTGTAGTTTTAGATTCTGCTGCTATTTCTACTCTGAGACCTTCTGACACTTCTTGTGTTCTAACAGTCATAGCTTCCTGTTATTTTAAATGGCTTTTTCTCCTGTTATATGGACCACCAAGGCAAGTAAAAGACAAGTGATTATAGGGAAACCTGTGAAACCGACTATATATGCAGCATTTTTAAAAGCAGAAAAAGTAAAGGTGAGAATACAGAACCTCTTTAAATGGTCTGTGCAAATTATGGATGATATAATTATCCTTTGAAATTCCTGAAAATAAAAATAAATTTAAAAAAACCCAAAAGTTTTAGACTATTACCATCCTTTTTCTTAAACTTGAGTTCTAAGTTACGCTATAACTGTGATCTTATTTGCCTGGTGAGTTAGTTTTGACTTGCCTGTAATATCATAGAATCACAAAGTCACAGAATGGTTGGGGTTGGAAGGGACCTTCAAAGATCATCTAGTCCAACCCCCCCGTCATGATAATATAGTAATAATATATTCTACATTTTTCACTAAGTACTTGACTTTCAGAGTGAAAATTTGATTTTCAAGGGAGCTCAAAGTACCAAAACATGGGTGCCAAACTAGCCAAATCTGCCAATGTATGGTTTTGTGATGCTTTAAGAGTGTTGGTTTCTTCACTAGAGGAACATTTAGGCCAATACATTATCCATTTGTCCTCCAATTAGCTGATTTAAGGCATTCCTCTAAATAACCCACTAATTGCTTACTGCGGTGTGGCAGTTCAGTAACGGATTCAGTGTGGATGTTAAGTTTATAGTACCCGATAGTATTTTACATTTGTTCATTCTTATTGGCTCAGTGATTTTAAAGCAGTGGTTTAAAACTGGGGTGGGACACCAAACGTCATGGCTGAGACGTGTAGGCTAGAAACAGACAGGACCAGGTGTATGTAAACTGGTGTGGTTGTTCTCAACATTTTACATTTCTGTAACGTTTCCTGTGGGCTGGTACCCAGCTTTAGCATGACACCAGAGAAAGCCCTGTGTGTTCATCCACAAAAGCCCATGGGTTGCTGGGGAAAGCGCTGCAGAGGACATGGCTGCTGTGGCATGCCAGGTTTCTTTACCACTTTCCCCGCTGTTTTGCAAAGTGATATACTGCAGCAAAAAAACCTATAACTTCTGTCTTACTTCAGGAAGTACAATTTAGGAGCTGGGATAATTTGATGGATAGTATATACTAAGAAAAATATTAGAAACCAGGAAAGGCCACATAGTCCATTGAGGCTCATTTCATTCCAAATACACCTTCCCTAGGTTATCATCCAATTGTTAAGAGAAAGAGTAATGTTATCCATTTTTTATAATTCCACTTCTGGGTATTACGGAGATAAATACCTAAATGCTAGAGAACTAACTTTCTTTCAGAGCACTATTTCAGGGGAAAAATACTTAAATGCAGATAGGTGGGATGACAGAAAAGAAATTGACCCTAAATGAAAAATATGATGATAGTGATATGAATATATGTGTATAGTCACGGTTTCGCAAAGTTCCCCAGAGACAAGCTTCCAATCATGCGACTTTCAGAAAGTAACCTTTCCTTTGATTTATTGTTTCAGGACCAATGCAGGAGACAATATATGACTTTTGGAGAATGGTATGGCATGAAAACACAGCCAGCATAATCATGGTTACTAATCTCGTAGAAGTGGGAAGGGTAAGTGATTTTTGTACTTAAAAAGATGAAAGACTTCCAAGGTGTTTGCTTTTGGAAATTAAATAGCAGACCAACAAGATGCTTGTATACTGAGTATCACACATAAAATATTTATGACTGCCTCTGCTAAGAGGTTCATTATCAATTATTTTTAAACATGCCTTGGATGCTTGGCTTTGATAACATTAGCACAATGAAAAAGTCACTGATAAAGCTGCATTCTGTATAGCACAGCTTGCAAAGACTGCCAAAGAGGGAAAGCGTCACGTCTTTGTATATATCTCAGACATACCATTTCTCTTAAGGGAAACCAGGGAACTGGTTACAGGGCAAGGTATGGAGTCATCTTTTTTTTAAGGGAGGCTGAGGGGGGGTGTAATTCTGAAACAGATTTCTGAGAAAAGCAGTTAAACTACAAAATTGCACCTTCTTCACAGTATATTGGTCTAAATCAACCTGGTTTGTTTGGGTTTCCTTCCTGTAAGCGTTCGGGCTAAAATGGAAAAAATTAGCTTTACTCATTTGTACGCTAAATTTGTTGACCAGGATGTCTTCTTCAGGAGCTGAGTAGTAAAGGAAAGCTCGAGTTACCTGGTTGATACTGTGTACTTTTCTTTCTTTGATTGATAACTTGTAAAGTAAGCCTCCTACTCAAGTCATTATGGCTAGTTTTGTTTTCAACAAGTATCGAATGGAACCATTTTCTTTGTTTCTCACAGCCATCAATAACAGAGTCTTTCAATTTACTGCTTTGTCTATGCACTGGTGTCTTAGTTCTCATCTGGGATGTTTATTTCAAGAAAATTTGCTTGGAACTGGCCATGTAGCTTTCATCTGGAATGAAAAAAGCCCGCTGTCTTTATTGCAACTACTGCAATTATTGTAAATTGAAGTGTTGAAATAAGAAGTCAAGTGCATATATCTTGGTGTGAGCCACATGGTTTTAAGAGATGTGTTTAATTTCACACTGGTGGAGTGGCTGATACCCCTCTGCCCTGTGGCATTGTCATGAGGAGAGAGAGCACTGTTTATGTGGCGTGAGTCAAAGTGTCGGATCTTGTCTCCTTTTTAGCAAGTCCAGTTTTACAGTCTCAATTTGTTATTCCTTATGTCACTTGTCAATTGTTAGTATAAATCCTGACGTTTAGCTATCCGTGTGCCCAAGCCTGCCAACAGATCAGGTGCCAGTATTATTTTTAGATATAGAAAAGATGGGATTTGTGACTGCAATTAACAGCTGCTGCAGGAGCACATGTACGACTAATTGCAGAGACAAAAAAGGATCATGGAGGCCACTTTAAAAATTCTGTCCCTTGAGTGAGGAAGAAGGTAGAAGTAGTTGGATGGTCACATATCAATTCAAAACGGACAGATTTATAAGAATAGGAAGCTCTCCAACAAACCTCTTCGTTAAAGCTTTATACACATTCATAAGTACCCAAGCACATAACTTAAAAAGTGATGTTTTTAGGGGATGGATAAACAAGCCTTAGAACAAAAATAGCATACTGCATGAAGCCACATACTGTTTTCCTGAAGTCAGTATTTGAAAGCATCAATTAGAGTGAACTGTCAGGTATCAGCCAGAGAGATGCCAGTCTTGGTGCCAGTGTTGGCGGCCTCAACTCATAACGTTTAGGTACACAGCACATTCCCTTAGCAGCAAGCAACAGTTTGTGCCACCACGGAGATTTCTTCAGGGTGCAAGAGTCCTAGTGGGATACAGATCTGCAGCTTTGTTGTTTCTGGCAGTGGTAGAAATGACTTTGTTCTCACTTTCTCGGGAGGCCAACACAGGTGAGATCAGAGAGCAGAAATTGAAATGAGCTTTTAATGGAAATGAGATTGTATGAGCCACAGAACAATGCAGTCACTCCTCCGTTGGTGCTTCTTTCCTGCTCCCAGAGCTGGAACCATCAGCAACAAGGAGACATATTACAAACACACCATCTGTCCTGCAACCCCTAACACAAGCTCTGTGCCACCTTGATTAGTAATGATTTTAATCGACCTTTTGGTAGCATTCCTGCAGAGCAAACCTGGTAACCTTCCCAACCTTGAGGCTTTCTATTTCAATTGGTATCGCTGGTGTAAGATTTATAGGGGTTTATTATTTTTATTTTTTGACCCTCTTGACCCATTGTAAGCCGAGGAGGAAAATTCCTTTATATTTTCAGGAAAGAGGAATATCTGTTTAACATGTTTGCCACATAGTGTACATCCTTCATGAATTAATCATTGAGGGGGCGTATGTGTATTTGTTTACCAGGACTGGCTGGATAGTCATTAAATCAGTGCTAGGAACTTGCTTCTTGCCCTGGAGCATTATGCATCAGGACTGTTTTAATTGCGGATGGAGGAATCACCATGAGGCTGTCCCTAATGCAAGCACCTGCTGCAAATGACTCAGTCCCCACATTACCCTCCAGCAGGGTCTGGGTACATCTGCCAATATCTGTCATTATCTGAGGCATACTTGTCAAAACCATGCATCCCTTTAAGCTCCTGTGTGTTCCAGCAAGGGACCCTTGTCAGTGTTTCTGGCACCTGCAGACTGCTGTGCACCTGGTATTTAAATGGCACAGAAATGTGTTTTGATTGTTTTCTCTCTTTAATGAACCCACCTGAGGGACATTTAGCTCTTTATCTAGTAGCCTGTTACCCAGTCACTCACATTTACACTGCTTGTGTGGAAATTCAGAACTCACTTGTGCTGTTATACTAATCCATCTGCCAGAAGTCTTATCACAAAATCTGCAGTGCTCCCTAAGGAGACTTTTGTACTGGTAATTTAAGCTAATGATTTCTAAACATATTTAGTCAGTTTTATGAAGACCTCATTAGAATGTGACTGTTTATTAAAAATCTAAATGAGGTCTCACAGTCATTTAGAAAAATCATTGCTGAGTTGCGTGAACAGTTCTTTGATAACACATGATGAAGTGGTTTTCAGTTAAGATTGGCCTAGGTTGACATAAGAATTTGTACAAAAAAAACTAAACAAAGAAGCAGTCCTTGAAGCAGCCTTGCAAAAAAAAAAAAAGTCTCTGTCTTCCTCATGCTGGGCCAACAACTTTCCACTCACAATGAAGTTCACAAAAAGGGAATGACAAGTAATTAATGGTAAAATCCACCTACATTTTAGTGCAAGAATCAGAATTTTCCAAACCACACACTAACAGGTAAAAAGTGAAACCAAGACTCATAAAAATATATCAGTGTGACCCCAAGGTATTTCAAAATAATGTGGTTTGGATTATATTAATGCAAGAGGCCTCCATGCTCATGTTTGTAAGGGCTAGAGCAACTGAAGATAGTAGTGTAATTTCAGACAGCATCTTTTCCTGAGAGATTTAGCATAATCTGGTGGATTATTCTAGAAGAAACAAAACTTTTTATCCCACCAGTGTAGGGGTGATCAGAAAACAGACACAAAAAGAACATCTTGCTTACTCCAAGAGACTGCTCTGGAGTACAGACTCCAAAAGACAGAGCTGGATTCTTCTGTGAAAAGCAATGGGAACCGGATCAAGGTCTTTATGTACTGGTCAAAGTCTCAGGTTGCTTCTTGAAGTGTTCCAATGTTTGCACACATTGCCACATTTCTTTCTTCCTTAAAGAGTTATTCTGGGAAGATTTAGAATATATTCAATTCTGCCATCTAGCTGTCACCTCCATGTTTGCTCTTGTTGGGCTGGTGCTAATACCTGGTTGGCAGAATCAAACTTGGCATGTCACATCATCTGTCATTTGCCAGTAGTCACTTTCTCTCCCACTCCTTGTTTTTGCTTGAGGCAGAAGAAATTTAGTAATATCTGATTAATAAATGGTGAAACACACTGATGAAATTTGGTGGAGGTGGTTGGCGTATAAATGTGCTGCGAGGACTCATGATTGTCTATCATGCTTTTAATATAACAAAGTATTTACAAAAAAATCACTAGAAATAATTATAAAAAATAAAACCTCACCCCAGGAGCATAGTAATTACAGTAATTAGAGTTTCGCAATTATTATCCAGAATTAGAAAACAGCCAGTGCTAATAGTGTTAATAAGCACACAAAAGACCCTTTTTTTTGAAGGAAGGCAAGGTTGACTACAACAGAATGGATATGACACAAACAGGGGAATGAAGGTCAGCCATAGACTGGTAAATAGCCCCTATGCCTGCGTGCACACCTTAGCGCTACTGAAATAGCTTTGTGCCATCTTGTCTCTCAGGAGTGTTGTGCTTTCGTGATAGCCACCTCACACTCCTCCTGGGTGACTTTCCCCTCTCAGGAGCCAGCAGGGCTGAATCTGCATAGGGAAAAAGAAAGAACACAGTGGTGGCATCGCTTTTCCTTTGCTTGTTTTACTGGACCTGTGGCACTCTCATCTGCCTCGCTGCAAAAATGTTGATGGGTCTGACTTTTCATGCTTAAAAAAAGTATTGGGGTCTACATGGCAGTGAGGAGACCCATACAAAGGTCTTCTGACACAAAGGGAACGTCTCCTTGCTGCTGGCTGGCTAAAAACTGTTCCCTGCTGTAAAATAAAATCTGTCAGAAAAGAGTTGTTCTTCTCAGTGAAGACGCTGTGTGGGCCTAGCCTTAAGCAGTCATATGTGCATGTGCTTGGGCCTTGGGTCCAAGCTTGGTCCTTGCTCAGGATATGCAGCCTTGGTCAGCATTCAAGAAACATTTCTAAACCAGATACAAATATGTTTCCTCAACAAACAAAATCCAGAAGTCTTCATGTTGAACCATATCTTCTTCAGGTCCACCTGACGGTTTCTTTCTGTTATAGACAGACATTAGACACCCAAGAAAAACTGCCAAATAAAGCCCTGTCCAAAGACTTCTTACTGAGAACATATTCGAAGAACCAAACAAAAACTTTATAGGAAATTCCAGCAACATAAAAACTGTGAAATTTCCAATGGACTTGCCCCCTATTCTTAGAATAAAAAAGGAATTTTTTGACACAGACCTATTCGTGAAGCTTACATGTATGTATTTTAAAAGTTTTGAGAATCTTCCATGCAGAAGAACCCTCTAATAAACAAAGGTAAATCCAAATTGTATTTAAGGTTCAGATCAGCCATTATGGAGATATTGCAGAGGTGAAACACAGTAACTCTTTAAAACATCTCACAAACAGCACATTTGTATTTTGTATCAATGGAAGAACACTCTATCTAATTGAAACTGCCTCTAAATGTAATAAACCAAATTACCTACATTGGAATTAGTTCAGGATACTGGCATTAGCGCTCCACAGGAGGTGTGCCAAAGAGTTTGCAAGTGTGCTGGTGACTAAGATTTTATTTTAACTTTTCCATTGAAAGAAAGAAAACACATTTTATAAACGAAAGGGTGAAAGGTTGCTGTATGAAGCCCTCCACTACCTCTAGGTAATTCTAGTCTCAGCTTGTGAAACCTATAAATAGTGTCCTTCCCCATCTAGAGAAAATTTTTTTCTTAATCATTTTTGCCTGGAAAACCTGAGACCTGTGCTTATGGTACATATACATTACTAGATATTCATTGTTTTACTTTGGTTTCACTGTAATTCCAGTATCTCATTTGATACCATAGAGTTCATAATTTTACAGAGTATCAATGAGAAAAAAAGAAAACAATCATAATTTAAAACTATTGCTAATCTTTCAAGTCAGTGAACCCTTCTAGTTGTCAAAACAGATTTCAGCTTTCTGGACTTCTAACCAGAAATAATAAGTTGGCATTATTTCATTATGCATAGCAGGGGAGGAGCCCTTAGGGAAAAAAATTGGCTGTTCTTCAGGAAAGAGAAGGAAGGACTCTTTGCAATCATTTAATAAAGATGTCCCTGGATTAGCAATGTTAGCATCATCAAACAGGACGTCAACCTACAAGTGTTCAGCACTGTCCCGTGTCACTCAAAGCAGACATGGTCTCAGCTCTCAGTGTTTTGATGCATTCTCGTTTCCAGTAAAAGCTATGTTTCAAAGAATGTTAATCAACAGCAATTAATATCTTAATGCTCACTAATCCAATTGAGATAATTCACTTTGAGAAATAAATAAAAGAGGTTTAAGGATACACAAATGGATCGACCCCTTTGTTGGGCTAGCTGCTGAAGTGCTGCCAAGGTGTAGGAGGCATGTATAAGTGCAGTTTGCAAAGAGGGCTTCAAGTCCTTCTTTGAAATGTCGGGGCTAGCAAAACAGCTTCATCAGTGCGAGTCTCACCTCAGCAGTCTTGTGAAATTAATCTCTCAGTCTCTCTGTGAAGGAAGAAGTATCTTGGAGGCACTGACACAGTTTTACCTTACCCAGTAGAGTAACATGTAGAGCTTTCTAACCTAACATCAGATGATCATGTTTTAGACCCAGAAAGCAATCCACCAGTTTGGTGGTGCTCTGTGGCTCAACTAATGGCATGATTTTGCTCTTGGAACGGAAGCATGATTCAGAGCATAGGCGGTTCTACTTGATGCAGGTACATCAGGTCCTCGGAGCACCGGATATGAGCAGTATGCCCATGATTTCCCAGTTGTGTAAGGGATTAAGACAGGCTTTGAGGAGTTTCAGCTAATCCTGTAACTATCCTTCATCTTGGCATGGGACCACCCTTCTCATGTGCTCTGTGCTCAGCCTTTTTTCTTCCAGGGCTGTACTAAGGTGCACTAATTTACAGCCGTTCGTAATGACCAGTGGGAGACAAAATTGCCTGAACATAAGCAATGAAATAGAGGCAATCCATATTCTTCTGTTGGTACTAGAGATGGAGGCAGGAACTCTACAATAGCTTTACCTTGGGTCACCTTTACCCTAAAGCGATCTTCCCAGACTAATTCTGTTTTATGGCCAAAGTATGGTCACACCACGAGTTTGGCCTGTCAGCTTAACTTCATCTAATCCCAGCTAACAGGTTGATGGCATGCTAGCTAGTATACCTGATTCTTAAGAACAAAGGGATCACATGGATTCCCTCAGGTGGAAAGCATTAGTGTGTGGCTACTTCTGGACATGTCCAGAAAGCCAGCTGTTCTGGGCAGAAGTTCAATGAGAGTGCATCCACCAGGCAGCCTAGGATTGTGCTGCTGGGGCAACATAGGGCAGCAGAAGGTGGAGAATTATATCAGCCATCACTGGAAGAAGTTAGGCTGAGCTAGTAAAATTCATGGAGACATCTTTCCCCCTCTGGGAGCTGTGAACAACACAAAGACTTCTGGATGCCTTTATACAGACCCATTCATCTGATGGTGCCACGCAGTATCTTAAATGTTGTATTTCTCAATATTCTTCCATACCTCTTTTAGAAAACTGTAAAATGAGGAATAAATCAATTAACTGACTAGCTCAAAAGCAAACAAAGAAAATGAAAAAAAGAAAGGCTGGGTTTTATCTTCTGTCAAAGGTTGTTTTATAACTTATAAAATGTTCTTAAATCACAATACGTTTTTTGTTTGAAAAGTATTTAAATAAAAACACATTCAATTATTGGATGTCCTTTTACTTCAAGTCAGCCAAATAAAAGTATATGATGTTATCCTAGGTACATCTGTAAAATCTGTTAAAAATTTTCACCAGTGAGCTTGGTTGGCTATTTCATTTTATATCCTAGAGGTTTTGCTTCAAAATTTATGTCTGACTTATCGACATTACTTAGTTCAGGATTAATTTTAAATTAGAATATATAATACTGCTCTTCACTAATGACAATCCATGCGGTGCATAGTTACACCTTTTTTCTAAGAATATTTCAGAATCAAAGGAAATTGGAAACTTTGAATAATCAGTTATTTAAACTGTTCTGTACGAACTACAAAGTATATTTCACAGCCAGCTCACATATTAATTCTGTGATATTCCTCCTATTCCAAACCTCTAAGTAAATGAATTACTGTCCTGGCTTTCATACTGCCTTTAGCTAGATGTGTCACATTGCCAAATGGCTAAATATACAGCTTCGGAAGTCACAATTTGTGTTCATTAACTCTCCACTGCCTACATTGTTTGTTATATTTAGAAGTAGCAAAAACAACTTTCCACCTTCGTTTCTAATTCTTAGTTTCTCACATTACGCTATTTTGCTGAGGGATGGAGCTAGGGGGTGGAAGTAGGTAATCATCTTCTCAAAATTTCTGAAATTATTAGTAAAATAAACATGTTTGGAACAATTGGACAGTGTACCTTGGGATGAATAGATTAAACCAGAGCATTTTCATTATGTCTCTGGCAATCACCCTTTTATCTCATCTTGTGATGAACATCTGTATTTTTTGGCATGTTGTTAGGATATAAATGTGGGGTGTATCTGAACAAACTCTCAATTATAGTTCAGCTCAGATGAGATTTCAAAATTATGTTTTCTACTTTGTGGACGATATTTACGGTTATGGTAACAACTGTGTGAAAAAAAATCTAATGCATTTAATAATCAGTTCTGGATTCATGTATCAATTATTTAGCTAAACCTTCTGTTCGTAGGGTTTTTTGTAAAATATGTAGCAAATGTTTATAAAAAGGGAAAGAGATTCATCAAGTCACAGTAGCTAAAGCTGTGCTAAAAAGAAAAAATGAACAAACATATGTTACCAGCAATGTTTCTCATATTTGATGAGTAAAACCATATCCTATTTTGTTGCAATTGTCTTTCCTTGTACAAATAAAGGCCCTGATCCAATAAACATTTAGAAGTGTGATTTTGATTTCCACTATTTAATTTACTTCTGTCTTTAAGACACCTTTGCATTTATTTGGAGGTCCTGGAGGAGATGGGGGACTGGTCTTAAAGCATTTACTTAACTTTTTGCCCATCAGGAGTTCACAGAGTTCCCATTTCTAGAGCTTAGCACGTGCAGCAGCATTGCAGAACAAGAGCCAAAAGTAGGAAAAAAGCCTGGAATTAGGAAAAAAAAAAAAGTTTGGGATTTTTTCCCACCCCTTCCCAGTGAGTGAATCATTTAGTGTTGGTCTGTGGCTCTGGCACCATTCCCACGGCTGTTACAGCCCCTGTTCCACTTGGGAGAGTTTTCAGGAAATTGTGTTGTCATGGATCCTTCTGCTCAGCTCCAATCTGCTCTGTGCCCAAAATCCCCTGTGCAGCAGAGTAAGAAATCCCCAGCAGACCCAAAGTGCGTGAGGCACGAAAAGCTGTAACTTCTGTGAGACATCCCCCGGTGCTTCCCTAATTATTCCACTGGTTCATCTTAAATAAGGTTTAAAAAAAGAGTGAAGCAAATCCAACAGTTGAGGCATAAGAAGGTGGGGACTGTGCTCTTCTAAATTGGTCTTTCTAAATGTCCCTGGTTCTTAGTCATAATCCAGACTGTCTAGACTTACCAAGTTAGAAACAGGCATGTTTTCCTTCAAGGCTGAGCAATTTAATTCAGCCAGGGTTGGTGGTTTTTTCCCCAATTGTTTATTTTACTAAACTAGAGCTGCTTTGAGGATGGCAGGCACCCATCACAAAGAAACAAGGCTAAAGTTAGCAACAAAGAGACGTGCTGATCGGTAGTGCTGTGACTAGGATCACCGCTGCGGCTGCACCCTTCCTACGTGCGTTGGCCGTCTTCATGTGGTTCAGGTTCCACCTATGGAAAGGATAAGTGAACGGGCAGGAAAAGGGAACAGGCTCCAGAGACGGAGTTGTCAGTGGGCTGCTCCAGTCAGGAGATAGTGTGAATTGCCTTATTCTCCATGGAGAGATGAAAAATTGTCTTAGCCATGGGTAGGAAAACCCTGTTTCAGAGACTTCCCGGCAATGACTATAAAAGGGTCGGTTCGCTGGCCTAAGGGATGAGAACAATGGGAATTTTCTGGATTATTTTAACAACGGAGACAAAACAAAGAGCATTCAATGTTTTTCAATTAGCTTCTATCAAAGGGTTTTTGGAAATACATCCAAACAAGATAACATCTGAATAAATACCAAGTAGATGCAATAGATAGATAGCAGCAACTACTAAGCTGCTTGCAGCAACGTTTAATGCTTTTGAAATGGCTGTCTATTGCTTATAGCTGATAGCTATGCTTTAGAAATGAGTATGCGTTTGCCAGAGATCCTGCCATTTAGGCACCCTGGGATTGTCTGTTGATTTGGCCCTTGGCTGGTGGAGACCTACTCACCCACACTGACGCCCTGTCAGCTTGCTGGCTGGTGAGCATGGTGTGGGGAGCAGTCTTGCTACCCTTGTCCCTGGGACAGGAGTGCCAGGCACGGCAAGGACCGTCCAGTGTCCCAGCTCCAATCCTCTCGCTGTGGAAGGGGACTGTATAACCTGGTGTTTGCCAGTTGTCCTGAAACCGTGCTTAATACCGGATGAAATGTGAAGAATATAAAGAATTTTTCTTAGCCAATACTAATGCGGTTACTAGGTCTGAAGACAAGCATAGAGAAATAAATAAAAACCTGCTTATAGCTACCTGAACTTCAGCTCTGCTCTAGGAGCTTTCTGTCAGCTGTGTCAGCAGGAATAAGCTGTTAGGGTGCTTGTATAATTTTGTGGCTGGGAAGCAGGGCGTACGACCAGGCTACTTTTTTTCTCTGAAGTGGATCCTGATGTGGGGCTGTGTTTTTCAACTCAGTTCTATTCAGATTTCAATTTTATCCTGCTAAGGAGTCAGAAAAAGGGTCAGAACTACTGACCTTGCCCGGACAAACTTTTTGTTTTATCAGCCAATGTTACTACTTTGGTGTGGCAAGAGCTCTCTTCTGTTGAGACAGTAAAGAGGGGTTGTGTGTGATTATTGGCTTCATCACTAGCAACAAATTCTGAGGAAAGTTTTTTCTTCTGCCTGGCAGGACAAGGTTTGACTCACTGTGTAATCCTTTATGTACTGAACCTGGATTTTGTATAAATAAATCATTTCCATCATGCTTTACAGTTTTCAGTGTATGCTTATACACATGTTCATCAGTTTCACCTTTTGCTCAAGACTGGACAAGATAGTAATCCAAATATTTTGGCATGAAAATGGGTTTGAGAAATAGTCTACCACTTGTGAAGTTTAATTATTTTTTTTTCTATCAGTTTTCCATTGAATATTTGAAGTGTTTGGGTATTTTACCCAACCCATTTAAGTGTATGTATGAGTAAACCAGTAGGTTTACATGTATTAAAAGATCCATTTTAAAATTCCCCTTCGGTGAGAGAAAGAGAGAAACTATTCCATGCAGCAGATGTATAACAGATGCTACTCCTAGCACGTATTGCACTACTGGACGATGGCCAGATGCAGTGGTGATAGCATAGCTATTACTGTGATAGAGCAGAATAAAACCGAGCGATGTAAGTAATGTCTTAGCTCCCACACCCAATGGGAAGGAGGAGAAAATTCTTAAGGTCTGTCAGCTATCTGCATCATCATATCCAGGCCCCACAATGACCCACTTTAAAAAATAGCAGAGTAATAGTGTGCATTTGAATATGTTAAATACTGTGAGGTCCGTCCCATCTAGACCACGTCAGGGCTCAGAAAATCTGAAATACAGTTCACAAAACCCACCTTCTTTCCGTCTCCATATCCCAGGATAAATTTGCCGAGAATGCACAGCTCCAGAAGCCAAGTGAAATTACCATTGAGGAAAGGGTAATTAATCTCACCTAACCTTAGCCGTCAAGAAGCCAAATACCTAGGCGAAGGCAGTCATCTAGACTCTTTTCATAGTTAACAAAAATAAAAGCACCTCTAGAAGGCATTCATCTTACTCATCTTGATTTGAGCTGAGATGAATCCCACCCATAGTGTTTGGGGTGATCTGGTGAATTGGTGTCAAAGCCCAGACATAAAACTCATCTCATGACTTAGTGTGTTGAGTTTTGCTGTTTGATGTCTCATCAGTTCCTTTGGAAAGTTATTCTGAGAAAACAGGTACTTCTCAAACAGTAGAGAAGATCCTTCCTGTCTGAAAGCCACATTTTCATTTTAGAAGGTAGGAAGATATTTTTGAGACAAATCACCAACTACAGTTTCGGGAAAAAACCTTGTGGTGGTAGTTGTCCCTCTGGGCACACCCTGCGTTGGGAAGCAGAGGCAATGAACAGCTACAGTAACTGAGTTATACAGGGTATCCCTTGTGCTCTGTACAACTTTGCCTTACTTTTCTAACCACAACACAAATCTCACCTGCAACTCTGAAGACGTCTTAAAAAAAGACGAGGGAATGTCCCTTAAACATTAATCATTTCCATGTGTAGGAAATGTGACTGTTTTGCACATGATTGCATTTTAAAACAGAAATCCTTGCACAGAATGCAGAATAGATTCAGTATGAACCTTCTAAAATAAATGAACCTTAATTTCCTTTGTATTTTTTAAAGGTCAAATGCTGCAAATACTGGCCAGATGACACAGAGATATATAAAGACATTAAAGTTACCCTCATAGAAACAGAGCTCCTGGCTGAATATGTGATTCGAACATTTGCAGTAGAAAAGGTAAGTTTCCAAATTCAGTTTTCTTAAATACAATGGCATCTGCCTAAGTAACTTATATACAGACTCTACATGAGAAAGTTAAATCTTTTGACTGACATCCCAGTTTTGTAGCTACTTTTTGGGTAAACGACTACCGCCCTCTTATGGTGAACTGTGTTTTTCTTTAAATGCAGCAACTTGTCTGCGCTTTCCATCACTGTTGGCCCCTGTCTCAGTTAGAAAAAGTGATGTTCCTTGCCTAGGAGAAATCGAAGCCTCCCTCCCAGCAATCAATTGAAAAACACATTCGTGCTGTTTTCCCATCTTATGTGCCGCACAATCATTTTCTGTCTGTACCAGAGGCTGCATGAACCATTATTCAGAAGTCCATGGTGGAGTCCATGTTATCTGTCAGGCCGGTGTGTTCCTGGCCTGCAGAGACATAGTTGAAACAAATTAATTTTCATCTCAAGGCAATTTCACTTTTCATGCAATCACAGAATCACAGAATGGTCAGGGTTGGAAGGGACCTCTGGAGATCGTCTAGTCCAACCCCCCTGCCACAGCAGGGACACCTACAGCAGGTTGCACGGGACAGCGTCCAGGCGGGTTTTGAATGTCTCCAGTGTGGGAGACTCCACTCATGTGGAGTCCGTCTTTATATGGAGAGTTCCAATCAGCGTGTTGTATTGCAGTTTATTAGAATAACTCTATGAATTTGTTTGATGCTTACTAGATCATGTAGCTCTCCCAAACAGCTTACAATATATGGACAACATACAATTAACAAATAAGGTACTTACTGAAAGTGAGAACAAGCCGGGTCAGTCAAAGCTGAAGCGTGTCATGCACTTCGTGTCAACCCAGGGGTTTTATTCAGACTTTGTTAAAGGACACAAGTGTTTTAATTGTATGTATCAAGACTCATTTGAGTTGCAAAACAATGAGGAAAGCGCCTCTTTGGAAGACTTGATATTCCTAATAGCACACTGAAGTAATATTCTCTCAGTATCACCATGAGTAGATTTTTGACTAATTAGCTTAGAAAACTCCTTTTGATTTACCTGCAGTACCTGCGATATAGCGGTTCTCTATAATGATGAAATAGTATTCAATTACGGTTTTGAAGAACATAATCTTTAGCATCAAAGAATCCTGCACCCTGGTAGATGAAACTGCCAAAAAGATGGCCCAACAGGGTCTCTGTACATACATCCACAGTAACAAAGGAATTAGGTTTTTTCCTGTTTTATTCTTCAATCTAATACCTAAATATGCATCAATACGGCAACCTGAGGGTAATGATAACAGAATTATGCAGTTTGAATGAACTGAAATATTGTATCATGTTTACCAGTATACACATTGTACATCGAATTCATTCAAGCCTGTTGTTTCCTTGCATTTAGATATTTTTAATAAACAGATGAGAAACGGTGGCTACACTTTGAAGTAGATGAAGCACTGGTTGATTTCTATTCTGCAAATTTTAAGCCCATGCTTTGATGTTAGCTTTTCACTTCTTAACTGGGACTGGAAAAAAAGACCTAGAGGATTTTACAGTTGATCATAACCAAACTGTCTTGAATAAGTGCATTAGAACAGATAGACATAAAAGGCACTAAACATTTTATTTCTTAAAAAAAAAAAAGTCTCCATCTGAAAAGATTTCATTTAGACACTGCTTTTTAATAGTTGGTAGTTTTTCAGTAAGCCTCTGAAAGCAGTGTCAGTGTAGTCTGAGTAACGTACATTTGTTTTTACCCTATTTTCCATATTTTTTAACTCTTCCAATGGTACCGGAAGGGTCAAGTCTGTACATCTCTTCCACCATAGTTCTCTCAAGTTTATATTTCTGATCTACTGGGACTGACACTTTTCAGCCTCTCTAAGACAAGCTGCATGATGATACAGCGTGGACCCTAACCAGATCTGCAGACAATACTAAATGAAGGGTGGTGTTGGAATGCTGAACATCGGAGCCTCAGTTCCAAAGGACTTGAAGATTTGGCTGACAGAAACTTCAGTAATTCAACAGGGGAAAACACAAAGTTCTGTGCCTTATGTGGGCTCACCCTATGTGTCTGTGCAGGCTGTGACATCCTGGGACAACAGCTGACATCCAAGATGATTATGAATGTAGGACATACGAGCTGCAAGCTTGTTTGGTGTGGTAGAGATGAGGAGGAGGGGTGAGGAGGATCTAATTGCAGTCTGCAACTACCTCCAAGATGTTTAGAAAATCAGGAGCACCAAATTCTGCTCAGTCTTCTTGATGGTAATGGATGGTAAAACAGGGGTCAGTCGCCAAGAAGTTGCAGCATGGAAGGCTTGTACTGGAAAAATTCCTTCAGGAGGAGCGTAGTGCAGTGCTGAAGCAGGTTACCCAGAAAAGCTGTAGAATGGAGGTCGTCAGGGCTCATCTGGACACAACCACTGGTGACCTGATCTTGTGTTGGCCACAGACCCACTCTAATTGGTAGGTTGGACTGGAGACCTCCAGAGGTCCATTCTGACCATCTTTTCTATTTGTAGATGAACATCTCATACCTGGTCCAAAAATGCAATTTAGAAGTTGCTTTGTTTGGAGATAAATTGATCGCTTTTTTTTTTTTTTTAATGGTTATTTGGTAATTATTGAGGAGTAGGGAGATAAGGCTAAGAAAACTGAACCCAAAATCACACTCTGATTCTGAAGACCACTTCCTAGATACACTTTACAATGTGTTCATAAGCAGTTCCTTTGGAGCAGTTCCTTTACGGCACAACAGTTAACTCAGATTAATTACTCAGGAACATACAGCGGCACCAAAAGTATTTGTAGGATTAAGGTCCAAGGTTTTTAACATTCCAGGGTTTGTTAGCAATGTACACCATTTTCATTTTTTTTCAGCTGAAAGAAAATGTAAAAAATACAGTATTTCCAAGCTGAGCATATGCTTTCATGATTCATGCAGTTGTGTTGCTATTTTGGGTTTAGAAGCCAGCAGGGAAGCTACAGACATGAAAATCATTCTTTTGTAGGTATAATAAGGAAACTCATTATAAAAGTACCCTATATGCAAAATCTTTTTGAAGTAGCTGAGTGTTACCAATGATAGACAAAAAATGAAGTCAGCGTGACAGACAGCATTTTCAAAACTAATGCACAAGACACAGAGGACATAGCCTGACCTGTGCAACAGCTGCGCACATTATTTTGGAGGGGCAGTTTACTTTTTGTAAATTGCTTGAAAATCCAGGCTGAGCACGGGCATGAAGAATTTGTGTGGGGCACTCATTTCAGTTCTCAGTTTGTATGGTCATGGCATTGCTTTTTGTATGGGATCTTTGTTTCTTTTGGGGTTGTGGGCAGTTGTTAGGAGCAATATAAAAGTGTTTGGGACATGGATACCCCACCTACGCACGGCTGTTTACAGAATTGGAGGCCCTCCTTACAGTAGCAAAAAAGCTGTTAACTACCACACTCTAAAATCCCCAGAGTACAGAGACCAAATTGTATTTGAATGTGTTTGCTAGACTGTAGTAAAATGCAAATTATTTTGTCTGTTCCTGGCTTTAAATATGTTTTAAAATTGTTTTTTAGGATATAAGGTCATTCCTGTTGCAAGGGTGTGATCTTCTCAGTCTACACCAGTGTCGCATATGCTCTTCATCCTCTCCCATGCCTGCCTTTTTGTGTCACAGTTTCTGAGGGAGATGAGTGTGGATATTCCTCTGAGCAGATGCCCAGTCTCCACAGACCCCCCAGCCTGAGCTGTCAGAGCATCAGGATCCAAGATACACCAAGCCTACTCCAGTCGTGTAGCGCTAGCACAGCCAAAATTTCTCAGTCATTGAAAATCCCAGACTCTTTTAGCTTCCATACTCGTAATAAATTAGGAAGTTTGTATTACTTCATTATGCAAAAAGAATTAGACCTTTTATATGCAAACCAGCTCAAGACAGGAAATACATCTTTAAGAAGAAAAACTGTAAACCACCAGTTATTAATATCACTGACATTTAGTCCAGCCTAGACATGATATGTCATAATTTTGCTGTTTGCTTATGAAATATGTATGATGGCCTCTGGTCTGTGGATTTCTAATGAGACTAAAATACTGGCAGCTACATTTTTAGACGGGGAAGGGGAAATACAAGCAGTAAGAAAATCAAACTTAGCATACACACCTCTAATATCCAGACTGCTCCAGAAAGTCACATGGGAAATTACTTACAAGATCGGCTTCTCATTTATACCTGTCTTACCGTATCCATGTCCTTCTAGACAGTGGCAAATCACTTGAAGGGTGAGCATTTGGAGGGCTACAAACACAGCCCCTGTGATTGGAGGTGCAAAAAGGTTTCTTACTATTCAGCTGTTTCTTTCAGACCAATGAAGGAGACAAATGATAAAGGAAAATTATGCTGAAATTGTAGTTCACCGAAGTCAGCAGCAAAACTCCTGTGGAGAGCAGTGGGAAAAAAAAAAGTCATTTGTGCTATGTGTTCATGGCCTTGCTGCTGACCTGTTCTGTGATCATGGCATGCATCTTAAGGCCACAGTTTTCAAAGCAACCGAGTGCTTAAATATAGAGATGAGCGTCTATCTTGTTGCTAAAAGTTTCTAACCAGTCTAGTGTTGTATTACTCAGTTTTGTTGTAAGGCTTTGAAACCAGTTGATATGTAACCTTTGAACTTGTTCTCCTGCTATGAGAAAGCTCTCCAGCAGTCTCTACAGATAGGGGTATTGGTAGGGGGTGGATGTTTTTCAGCAAGGCTTTTGAAGTAATATTCTTACAATGTCTTTCGTCCAATTTCTTTCATATTGCAGTTTGTTTTTCTTTTCCAACCCTTGTCTTTTCAACAGAGAGGTGCTCATGAGATTCGAGAAATTCGGCAGTTTCACTTCACTGGCTGGCCAGACCACGGTGTACCGTACCATGCGACAGGCCTGCTGGGATTTGTACGGCAGGTCAAATCCAAGAGCCCACCAAACGCTGGCCCTCTGGTTGTTCACTGCAGGTGGGTAGAACAGAAATCCCTCTATTGTGTTGTCCGCTAAACTCAGAACCTACTTTTGCTTCTCCTGTACTGCATCATCCCCACACAGCCTGCTGAAGCCCCTGGAGCTCTACCCACAAAAACTTCATACCTAAAATATAAACAAGAACGGCACAGCTGAGTCTGAAATCCTGCAAATGCCTGAATGCAAGGCCTACTTTCAGTAATCATCCCCCTGATCAAGTACCTGCAGGAAGAACCCTTGCACTTTACATTTTCCAATACACTGCTGAACATCAACCGTGCTCTTCTTTTATTTTAGTGCTGGTGCTGGCAGAACTGGGTGCTTCATTGTTATTGACATCATGCTAGATATGGCAGAAAGAGAAGGCGTTGTAGACATATACAACTGCGTGAGAGAGCTTCGATCTCGGAGAGTTAACATGGTGCAGACTGAGGTATTGTTAATCTGCTGGAATACTGCCTTACACTTCGCAAGAAAAGATATTCTTCTAGCCCATAAAACTAGAGCCCATTTGTGGTAGGCACCATCCAGAAGGTAGTTTATTCAGTCTTATGCAGAAAATAATCCATGTAGAAACTTGAAGAACCACTGCCCAAACAAGTGCCCAGTTACGCTGCACTTAAGGTTTGCAATGGTTTTCCAAAAAAAAAAAGGAAAATCATGAGTGTATCCTCTCCAGGAGGATTCATTCTGGAGAACATCTTGTTGAGATTCAGTGATGTGATAGCACCTACAGAACTGTGCAGAGGAATGAATAAACCAGAGACGTTCCAAGTTTTATTACAGAGTGTTACTGCACTTCTGTTTGTATTTGTGACTAGTTTGAGTCAATCCTTCTATATTAATTTCTAAATGAGTGGGATAAAGTTTTGTGAACTACTGTTGTTCCTTCTGGCCTTGCTTCAGTGCCAGTAAAGTCAGAGAGAATTAGTGGCAGCCGTATTAGTTGTTATTTTGTATTTACCAAAATACTAGTAGCGTGTGCTCTCTATGTCAGTAATTATTTTAATTGCTTTACCAGGAACAGTATGTATTCATCCATGATGCTATCCTGGAAGCCTGTCTTTGTGGGGACACATCTATTCCAGCTTCTCAAGTTAGGTCTGTTTACTATGAAATGAATAAACTGGATCCTCAGACTAACTCCAGCCAGATCAAAGAGGAATTTAGGGTAAGTTATGGCTAGCAGTACCTAGAAGCTATACAGTTCAGCTATGCTAAAGACTTCTACTTACGTGTTTGCTTATAACCATGTGAATTTTGGACCAGGCCTGGGAGGGAAAAACTGAAAAAAAAGGGAAAATAATATGTCACTAATTGCTCTTGAATTATGATAAATCATAAAAGAGTGCGATAGGGTAGTAGTAAAATCTTCTTTTTACTTAAGGGAAGTATATCGATTCCTTCCACTGTCCTTTCTGCAGAAAGCAGGTTACCCTGCAGCTGTCTTTGAGGTTATTTTTTGGATCTGCGCGCTTCCAGGATTTTTTGCTTCTAAACCCTGCTGACTGTGATGTGTTTTCATTTCTCTGCATATTGATTCCCACTGAAGCTGAATGCTGAGATGATGTATTCTTAAATATTTTGGAATGCTTTCACTGCTGCGTTAATTTTTCTGTTGTATTGTTTACTCTTTTTGAAAGACTTTAAATATGGTGACACCGACGCTGCGCGTAGAAGACTGCAGTATAGCACTTTTACCACGAAATCATGAAAAGAATCGCTGTATGGATGTTCTGCCTCCAGACAGATGCCTGCCTTTCCTCATAACAATAGATGGGGAGAGCAGTAACTACATTAATGCTGCACTGATGGATGTAAGTCTCCACTACATCATTAATAATAAAAAGGGAATAAGCAGCTTTCCAAATGAAGCAATGCCAGAAAGTGGAGTCAGCTTAAGAAGACTGAAATCCTTCTGGCTTGTTTTCCAAAATCGTGGCACAAAATCTTTAAACTCCCAAGTACATTTAGGATCCCACATATGTTATGTCACAGCAAAGGTTCCAAAGCCATGCTCAGAGAGCAAGTCAGGGAGTTTTGATAAATTAAATGTGTCTGGATTTCTCCCTAGTGCTTGAATTTTTAACCATCTGGCCTAGGAAAAAAAGAGTTACCTATTAAGACACTAAGGCAGTTAAATAGGATAATAAGGTTTGCAGCAATATTTCAGTTCCCTTTGTTTCTAATTTAAACAGTAATTAACAAAAAAAATAATTGTCTGTCAGCACAGGATAGTACACAAGCCATTACTTCAGTCTTTCTGTTTATTTCTGTTTGAATGTGTGTGGGTTTGAGTTTTTTTTCTAATGCATCTATGGTAATTCTAATCCTGCTAATAGAGTATCAGTAAAAAGACACTAAAACTGCCTTTACATTCTGTAGATATTTATAGCCTATCCTTGACAATTTAGAGCTATAGTAATTATGGTTGTCAAACACATAAACAACAAGAAAACAGAGGTTAGCAAAGAATGAACACATTGTAAATGGCCTTTTAGAAAAGTGAAGCTAGAGTAATAACAGTTTATAGCAGTTTTGCATTTCTTTCCTTCCAAGTTCTCAAAGCATTTTCCTAAAATAAGTTCAAAACACTCCTGTGAAAAGGTAGGTGTATTATCTTTATGTTTATCTATGTAGAGAAACTGAGAACAAAAGTTGAAGTGACTTCTCGAGGTTCTCACAGTAGGTCAATAGCATTTCATATTAGAACAGAGCTTTCTTGATCTGCAATTTGCAACCTTGCCATTACATTGTCTTCTTTCCCGGAGAGTTCAGTACTGTTTTGTTCTGTAAATTAACTACTGCTCAGAAAGAGCAGTGCTTCAATATTTGCTTTGAAAATTCTTCCCTTCTTCACTGTTGAAACAAGGAGCTGGATCCAAAAGTGTGCTTGAACAAAAGGCTACAAGGGAGGAGGTGATTTGGGTCACTTTCCACCCAAAGCACCCTTGCCAGGCTCCTGCGATATCCCCGCACTGATGGGCAAAAGTAGACATTTGTACCTCTCTCTAAACACTCAGTCTCCAGCAGGCAAGATGATGTGTTTCACCCTCTCCACTTACATCTGTTGAGATGCAGCTGGATCACTTCATGTAAACCTTTAAAGCTCACTTCAAGCAAAAGAGGTAGCAAGCATAATTTTCATTATTCAGAATCAAATGAGTTTGAGAACGATTTTGCCAAAAAAACTGCTAGGGCTTCTAAGTGAGGGACTAATGGAGAGCCCTTCGAGCATCTCTCATCTGCATGCAACTTCCAGCAAGACAGGGCCAGTAGGATAGAAGGCAGCTGACTGATGTACAGCAGCATCAATACCTGCCAAAACAAAGAACTGGTCTTGCATGTCTTCATCTGTACCCCAAAACACATTGGATTCATTTTCTGTGGTCTATTCAGTGCTTGTCTCTGAAAGAAAGCTGCAAATAGCTGATAAGATTATACCTCTGTCATGGTACAAATACTTCAGTTCAAGGCACGTAGAGGCTTCCCTGCCCTCCTTAACGAAGGCAATGGCAACCCCTCCCAAAAATTGCCCCAGTATGGCCACACTGGCCTTCAACACTCAGGGGGACATAATTGAAAATTATACAGTTGAACAGTTCCACCAAGCAGTTCAGTCAACGACATACTCTGGTACTAAAAAAACCCAAAAAGCACTGAAATTTATCCCCTGGGTATCCTCGCTGCTGTCAGATGGACTAGAATTTCAACAATATTTCTGAAAAATAACTAGATATTTCCTTTCACAGGCATCATTCAAATTAACAACTAAGTGCAGACAGCCAAGATTAATCTGTCCATTAACAGCTGAAAACAAAACAGTTGCTCAAAATCTTGTAGTTCCATTGGAGGCAAAAAACTCTGATGATTTTACTCTATGCCTGTGGCGTAAACTAAGTTTCAGAAATATAACATCTGCAGAAGTCATATTCTGCCCAAATACAGTTTATTAACTTTGAAGCATATAAGATCTTGGGAAAGAGCTGAAAACAGTGTATTAATTATATAGAAAATAGAAATAATGCTTTCAGTCCCAAAGTTTTGGGGCTATGACTGGCATTCTGCTAAATGGATTTTTATCTTTTACTATTCTTCTCACTATCTCTTGTTATTTCTTTGCAGAGCTACAAGCAACCATCCGCTTTTATAGTTACGCAGCATCCCTTACCAAATACTGTCAAAGATTTCTGGCGACTGGTCCTAGATTATCACTGCACTTCAATAGTTATGCTGAACGACGTCGATCCAGCACAAGTAAGTCCAGAAAACTGCTCCATTCAGCAGAGGAGTGCTAGTGCCTCACATGTGCACTTCAGAACAGCTTTAGGATGTAATTAGTTTTATAAAACAACATTAAATACTAACATACTAAAAAATGGATTTGTAGCTTGCAGTTATACATAGGGACAGAGGAATAAATCAGACCATCAGCATCTTCTCCACCAAAATGTTAATGTACACACACATAAGTGCACGCGCCCGTAATTTATTCTGATAAGAAAACATGCTTTGGGAAGAGCTGCTAAAAAACAAAAATGATGGTTGTAGAATTCTGACTCAAGTCTGAAACACACTTATAATAGCCAAAAGTCATAAACAGAACCCAACAGCTATTCATTAGCCTGCCTGAAACAGGTCAACGACCTTGGTCTGCTTACCAGGGGATAGGTGTTCCCAGTGTGAAAAATCTGTGTTGTGTTTGGCACAAAATGACATTGTTAGTAAGGAGATAGGAACTAAACAAGATTGGAGACTAAGCATCCTTCGGAAGAGAAAACAGAGCAACGAAACGTATGGGGGAATGTAATTACCTTACAAAAGAGTTGTGCATGCTGCACATGTTCTTTAGAAAATTGGAAAACTGTACCTACTGGTTTGGCAATTTAATCACTAGCATTAATCACTAAGTGTCCTAGAGCCTGGCTCGCAACTGCGCAATTCCAAGTTCTTACACAGATATAATTTCCTTGGTTCCAACAAACTGCACCAGCCATCTGCTGGAATAACGTGGTGGTAATCTGGATTCTTAATATGCAAATATTTGCTAATTTTTGGTTAAGAGAAGTTGTTATTTTTTATAGCAGACTGCATGTTATTTTTATTCTTGATTGATAGGATCAAGATCTTTTTAGTTTTGTGGAGTATTGTTCATACCTAGAAAAATGTTTCCTTCTATTTCTTTTTAACATGCAGAATTTGTTTTTAAAACATACTAATCTTCCGTTTTGTCTTTCAAAGGAATGTGTAGGAATTTCACACACTATTTTAAAAACTGAATTTCTGATTCCAAGCCCTTAACTGTCTACAGGGAGAAAAATAGAAATGAAAGACAAAACTTTTATTCATGAGTCTAAGATTATTTTCTGAGTGAATAAGGAAAGACTCAAGGGAGTCAGACTGTTAGGGGCTGCTGAACAGAGTTTTTTTAATTTGTGAGCTGTGTTTTGAATTTACAATGCTGCATGGCTATTTCAAGCATTTATTAGCCTCGCAGGTTTTTAAAAGCTATTGGGATATGCAGTTAATGCACCTGCCTCTGCAGTATGTTACACCTTTTCCCTCTAATGCGAGTAACAATCTTTTCATTAGGAATAAATCTCAAAACCCGCAGAGTAAATGGAAGTGGAGAGAGGGCAGAACTTATTAAAAACACGCATTACATTCAGATTTATTAATAATTACTGTTATCATTATTACTTATGTATATATGGAGTGTTTACAGTTCTGTTTAAATATTACACTTTATGTGGATTGTTATGCTCTATTGGGAAATGAAATTCAACCCTTCACAGTGACTCTGACTTAGAGAGTCACTAGCATCACACGCATGCAAAATGCGCAGACCTAAATGCTTTTGGTTTCTTTAGAACTTGAAAATCTTAACTTCCTAAAACAGCTCCAGCAAACAGCTCTGCTTATTATCATTCAAGCATTTTTCAAAGATCTGTTAGAGCAGTATTCCTGTGTATTTGAAAGACATGTACTAAATTGTGCACACGTTGAATTATCTGAGCACTGGCATTGCATTAGTTGTATGCATTATACTTTGCTATCCTGTACACTAGCATATTTCATAATAAAAATTTGTGTAAGATTTAGACAGTATTATGGAAAGCAATTTGCTCAGCAGACCGAATTTGGGGGGTGGGGTGTCAAATAAATGAAAATATATTTTCCTACTCAATTTCTGGTTTTAACTTGTTACAGTGAACTCCTGCAAATCAGACCCTGTTCTCTTTTTAATTGATGTAGTAAATGATTATGTTTTCCTAAAATGTAGTCATCTCTAAATGGCTTTGTTGAGGAATAAGTGTTATAAGAAATGCAAAACAACATCTGGAGTAAATGTGATTTGTCAGCTCAGCTCTGGATCACCAACAGCAATGCAGCAGAATGAAGACCACAGCTGTTTTACTGAATGAAATAAAGTTCCAAATATGACATCAATGCTTCTGCAAGCAAACAAAATTTCATGAGTTCATACTTAATTTTGGTGAATGCTTGCAAAAGCTACATGCTTGAACTGCTGTAAATATCCCTGGAAAAAAAATCAGGGTTTTTATGGAGAAAAAAAAAAAAAAGGGACAAGCAGAGTCTAGCTTCAAAAACCTCCTTGCAATGTGTTGATTTAATCTTTAAAGTATTAACACAGATGATAATTGGTTCCTGGATTAAGCCATCATGATATTATTAGACACTAAAACTGTGCAAGATAATGGTAATGTTACTTCGTGATCTTCGGATACGTAGAAGTAATGTTTTCTGAGCACTAAAGAAAGCATAATTACTGTTTTCAGGTGACATTCATAAGATGAAATTGAGCAGTTGATGAAAATTTAAAGCAATGCTGGTATTAGCCAATATCGTCAGTCACGGCTGAAACAGATGTGAAAGTTAAGTCCTGAGTTTTGAAAATTGATGGGCCCTTCAGCATATAAAGCACACATGCTGATGTAGCTTGGATTATTACCAACTTTTCAGGACAGTGGGAGATACCAGGCCTTTGGTCTTTAGGCTTCACGCTGTCTCTCAGATATGGTAGTATTTGACAGCATCCCCCTGTCTTGTCGTACAGAATTGCAGAATTGACACCGAGTGTCAGAAATGTGTTACTCCAAATACCACAGAATGGCGAGTACAGCAGAAAGCAATGGCATGTTCGCTTAAGTGAAAAGGCATTTGTTTAAACTTGTTCTGCACAAGTAAAAGCGGAGTGCTCCAAACCAATGGAGGATGGTGCACTGTGTATTTTATAAAGATGCTGTGTATTTTATAAAGATACTGCCTGAGGATCTCAGTAATCAACGTAGCACAAAGAAAAATCTGGAAAAGTGTGTTGAGGCAGCATGACATTCAAAGTGATTGACTGTGCTCTTTTGTGTTTGTTGTCTTCTGTAGCTGTGTCCTCAGTACTGGCCAGAAAATGGAGTACACCGACATGGTCCTATTCAGGTGGAGTTTGTATCAGCTGATTTAGAAGAAGACATAATCAGCCGGATATTCCGAATTTATAATGCTGCCAGAGTAAGGATGTTATTTGCAAAACGGTTCTGTCTCAGTAGATGAGTTGACTCTATTCAAGTTACAAAGAAATGAAACTTAAACTCACGTAAAACCATTCTCATTTTTCAGCTTAGTTTTTTGAGAGCAACAGTGCAATACTGAGTCCCACCATAATCAATGAGAAAAAACCCTCCTATGTGTCATTAAAGTAAAAAATGTTTTAATGTGTATCTCAAGTGTGTTAAATGCAAATGAAATAAATGCAGTGTTCAGATTGGTAGCCGACAAATGCCAAAATCCGTGCTGTTTTCAACAGTTTGAAATTAGCCATCTTGCATATTTGTATCCTGTGTCATATAAAGAGAGCTGTGCACCAATACCAGTCCCGGGCTTTTAGTGAAGATCTTGTCCCACTAATCACACTTCATAATATATGTAAGCGCTTGAGAAGGACGAGTACGTTCTCATATCCAGCTTTTATGCTCCCATAAAGTTGACAGAAGACTAGAAGAGGCATGTCCTTCAAGCTGAGTGCAGAAAAGATTCCACCACAGACCAGGCATCTCTTCCCATCCAGAGGAAGAGAGCCTTTGCAATGGACTGGTATCAATCACCAAAGAACCATAACTAGGAATAAGCAGCATTCCCCACCGAAAAAAAGATGGGAAATGCCCTGAGATCTGGTAGCTCTCAGGACAGTGAGAGAAAGGTCCCCGCAAGTCACACAAAAACATGCTAATATCCAAACAGGGAAGCAGATTGTA
Source organism: Pluvialis apricaria (assembly GCA_017639485.1). Taxonomy (NCBI): domain Eukaryota; kingdom Metazoa; phylum Chordata; class Aves; order Charadriiformes; family Charadriidae; genus Pluvialis; species Pluvialis apricaria. The sequence continues at coordinate 113,922,828 of CM030008.1, read as the reverse complement.
AGCTTCAAGATATTTCTTTAATACTATGAAAGCCTTGCATTCACAGTAAACGTGGCAACATAAAAACACAATCTCCAGCAGCGTTAACATGAGCTTTAGCAGGCACTGGCTCTGGCTGATGTGCTTTGGGGAGAGGGGCCGTCCGCTGAAAGAAACTGGCCGGGAAGTCAGTAGATTCCAAATTTTGACATAAAGCAGACAAACCCCGTTGAAGAACATATCTAATGCTGCATCCACTTTGGTTTATTCCCTTATCTTGTTAATCTTGCATCCTCTCTATTACCTTTTACTATAGAGAAAAAATTGTAATGTCAACATTTCTGTGTGTTGCTCATTTTAAAAGTGGCACTAAAATGCCCTCACTTTGCACAGAAGTGAAAGTGGCAAATCCTAGACTACAAAAGCAGTTTTCATGTGTGTTTATTATGCCCTTTTCAAAGGACTGTAATTTTCTGCCACTAACACTTGTTCTATGCTCCTTTTTTATTTTAAATCACCATAAAGCAACTGTTCAGTAACGTTTCACCAGAGGGGTTCTGACTGCTGCAGTAGCACACAATAAAATAAAATGTAGTTAGATTTTTGATAAACCAGAAGAATCTGAGGGTTTCTTTGGTCTTTTAAATGTTTCCTGCTTTAAAATATGTTGAGAGGTTTTGACCTTTCTTGTAAAAAAGACAGAAGCATGCAAGCATTCTTCAAAATGCTGAAGTATATGAAAAAAGAAGGCATATAATTGAAGTTGTGTTGCAGCTCCCTCTTTGCTACCAAGTTCCTGCTATGATATTAATTAATTATTTGCTTGATCCTGCAGCTGTACCATTGCTCTATTCTAGTCTATTTGTGTAGCACTCTTTAAAACCTCTTATTCTAATAACTCTGTTGGAAATTAAAAGTCATATCTCCTCAAGGGCAGTTGAAATTACATTAGCAGTTTGTCAGCAGTGATCTGCCTGAACAACTTTCCTCACTGATGCACAAATCTAAATTATGTACCCAAAAAATGCTATTATTTTTCCTGCTTGTTGTCTGAATCTCTACAGCCCCAAGACGGCTACCGGATGGTGCAGCAATTCCAGTTCCTGGGATGGCCCATGTACAGAGACACTCCAGTTTCTAAACGGTCCTTCTTGAAGCTCATCCGCCAAGTGGAGAAGTGGCAGGAAGAATATAACGGGGGAGAAGGACGCACAGTTGTACATTGCTTGTAAGTACTGGAAACAGAAGAGAGAAAATAAAGGAATACTGTTACAGAACTTTTACCGGGTTTTAAAAGATTTGTGAAGAGGTGAAGAGGTATCTGTCTAATCTGGAACTGAATAAATAATACGGCTGCTCATTTAAAAGCTTTGAACACAAGAGGAATCGTATAATTTTTTTATGTAGATTCATGAGTTTCTCTCTCTGTCCTTTGGTAGACTCCTGTAAAAAGATGATGGGTACAAGTTAACTCTAATTTATATAAAGGTGCCCGGTGACTTTTGCAAATGGAAAAGGTGCATATTTATTCAGAGTTAATCAAAACTGTACCTTCAGAACAATGTACCTTTTATTTCTACAGATAAGGACTATAGAAATAAGTAGCATTGAAGGGGTGATTACTCTTCCAGACATAACGCACAGAAGTAAAAGTGGCATGATAGACCAGTTATGATGAAACTTTAATTGCCTTACCTTTCTCTAATAATGATATATATTTTTGTCTTCCTGTGACCTTTGTGCTCCACTGGTGCAGACTCTCACCCACTGCCACCATCCTCCTTTTGGTATGGTTTAATACTTGTACCTCCTGTTTGCCCTCAGCAGTAGCTGATCTTTTGAGACCAAGTTTTCAGTGTTTGAAGTTGTATCCATCTTCCTCTAAACATCTGCTTAAAGATGCTGCTGTGATGGAGAAGGGATGTACTAACGCGAAAAGCACACGCTAGTGCACTTTTAAAAGTTAGGACCCAATGTTAGAACAATGCAAGAAAATCTAGGAGTGTATTAATAATTCCCGCTATCACTGACCTTGAACAAGTCATTGCTCTTCAGTTTCCCCATCTGTAGAATGGGGATAATAATACTTTCATCAAAGGAGCATTGTGCAGTGTGATTAATTAATGTTTTGAGATCTTTAGCTGAAAAGACCCTTTTGAAGTGTAAATTACTGTTATCTCTGAGGTGGTTGATGATATTAAATAGTTGTACAACATCACACATGCGTCACTTCCAGGCAGTAGAGAAAGAAAAAGCTCTAATATAATCCTTTTAAATGACTTTATTTTAATTAAAATTCTCAAAGAGTCCCACAATATCAGGCAATGTTTTGGCAGCAGAGAGCATTCTTTTCATACTGCCTGGATGTGACAGATGTGCGACGTTGTAGCTTCCTTTGAAAATCAACCATTTGCGAAGCTGGTTTGAAAGACCCGCTACCTAACTAGTCTGCACTCTGGCAATTATTAAGGTTTATTATTTTCGGTGAGGCGCAGCCTAAAGATTCTGATTAGAATAGCTGTAGAAATAATAGGGTTTCCAGAAAGAAAGAGATTCTCTCAAAGATTAAAAATAACCGGGGATAAAGTATTATTAAATACTGTATTTGATCATGCATATGAACATTTGTGCCTGGCTTCTTTGTTAGCAAGTCACTTCGGGTTCTCATCCTCTGATACTGTGGGTGGAGGGGGAATACGTACACTTCTAAAAGTAGTCATTGGCAGGCAGCCGGCCCCTCTGCCTGCTGCCAGGGGCTGAGCGCATCACCCAGGGCAATATTGCAGCACCACCTAGTGCCATGCTAAAGGTGGAGCCACCAAAAAGAGACTTGACGCTTTTGCTCTTCCTCCGAAACACCTTTGGGCCCAGGAGGAAAGCACCAGGATCTGGAATGAAGGAACTCAGAGATCCACTTTCTCTGTAACGTTTCCAGGGCTGATGTTCATTGCAACGTTGTGTATTTACAGTGCAAAGGGGTGTTGAACTGAATCTAAAAGTACCTCATCCTTATTTTAGCATCCTCTTTGTGCTGTCTCAAGTGTTCACTGAGGGGTGGTGCAAAACTCAGCCACTCAGTTCCCTCCAGACTTTCAGCCTGCTGAATTCTGAATCATAGCTTTGAGATCATTCAGCCCATTAACTCCAATTAAAAATCGTGTTCTGCCTAGAGTTCGGCAGCCTTCGGGGGCAGTAATGTTCTGTGGTTTCTCCCTGCTGTAACCATCCCTGGTGCTGTATGAACTTGTAACATAGAGTCAATTGTAACTGAGCCCTTTTATCATTTTTATTGTAGGAATGGAGGTGGCCGCAGTGGGACATTTTGTGCAATCAGTATTGTTTGTGAAATGCTTCAACATCAGAGGGCTGTTGACGTATTCCATGCTGTGAAGACACTGAGGAATAATAAGCCTAACATGGTGGACCTTCTGGTATGAGCTTTTTTAACTGCACCACTAAATAGAAAATGTTCCTTTTTCTCAGAAGACTCAGTAAGATTTCCAAGATTTGCAGTGGGAGTTGTTCACAAAGCAAGCAAGTCATTTTCAAAGGGGATAATGAAGTCACTTCACTTGTAAGAGTATTTTTACACTGCTTTCTTCCCAAGGAGACTTTGTCTCTCTTCATTTGAATTTTTTAAGAGTTTTAAACTTTCAGCCGAACATCCTTATTAATTTTCTTTTCTAGCAGGCTGAGCCAAGTGGAGAGCAGCCCTTGCATGGTAGAAATAATAGTTATGTAAAATGAAATGCCAGATTTTCAAATTATATATTTTATAAATAGCTTAATCGCCTAATATTTATCAAAGCCATGAATTTCAGTTTGACATCCAGAATATTGCATTTAATTATGGTTGCTCTATCTCATAGAAAGATTAAAGAAGTTCAGAAACAAGGGGCCATGTGCAATTATTTTCCTAGAGAGTGTTTTATGAGCTTTCTTTTTAAATGGAGAATTGCTGAAGTGCCAGCTGCTATGCCACAAGAGCTGCAGAACAGCTTAAACCAGCAGGTTCTTACACTCCAGTGTGTAGTTCTGTACTTGGAGATGGGAGTAGCGTGATACCCTGTTCTGAAGCCTGGGCTATAAAAGACATTGTTTTACAACATCCTGCTGTAGAGGTGGCTGCTTGAAAGGCAGCTGTATTCGATTTGGCATCATAGGCAGGAGGAAGCAGCATCTGAGCAGCTTCAGGGGTGCTAAACCAATCTGAGCTAATTTTGCAAGCTCTGGTTAAACAATTTTGGGTCATATTTCAGCATCTTTTCTACGCAGTGTGCCCAGGGTGAGGCAGGAGGCATCTCACAGAGCTGGTCCAGCCTCTTGTAATTTTAGGAGAGATCCCACTGTCTCAGATGAGCTGCCAGAATGGGGGTGTGAAACACACTGGAGAATGGGAAGAAAGCAAGGATTTCTGTTGGGAGGCTTTCAGGCCTTGTGTAAATGGATGGGGCCATCCACTTCTCCACCACACATATCACTGCGCCTCATCTGTCCCATAGAAGAACATCTCCCGTCACATCCTCCATCGCAGTTGTCTCATCTGTCCTACCTGTGAAATGCCAGATCCTCCCCTAGGCCCTGCTTTGGCCAGCCCGTGGAAGAAAAGCCAGATGTTGCCAGCTGTGCGAAGCAAGGAGGGAGTTTACAAGCAGCACCACAGGGCCATGAGCCACCAATGTGAAACTGTGAATCTTGTATCAGTGAGAACTATCAAGCTTTTGCAGTGGTGGGAGGGAGCAGCTTATTTGGCTCCTCGTCCTCTAGTTTATATTCTCAGGAGGAGAATCATCATGCTGAGAACCACACATTTTTATTTCCTAGATATTAAGAAAAATGTCCTACTTCTTCATTCAGATAGTATAGTTTGGATAGAGACTTGGCAGGCCTGCTGTTCGCCGTTCTCCCAGAGTTTAAGTCCACAGAACTCACTGATCTCTTATTCATTTACTTTATAGAAATAAAAAGGAAATTACCAGTGTGAAGATGTACAGTTGAAGAAAACGCTCTCTATAAATTCCCATTTGTGACAGTTCTCCAGGTATAGATTTGTCAGGCAGCTGTCTCCATTTTTCAGCAGAGAATTCTTTTAATCAAAAGCTAAATGTATTATTTTAGAATATAAAAATAGCTTTTAGTAAATTGAGGATGGTATTGAAAATGTCTGGACGGCATTGAGAGGCTTTGTGAGGTCTTTTTATTAGGAGAGTTCAAAGCAGTTGTGAAGGAGATCAATATTGTTTTCCTTATATTACAGACAGAGGAACAAAGGCAGGGGATAGTCAGGATTTTTCCCATTATCGTGTAATTCACTGGCAAAGCAGAGTTAGAAACACATCTTCAGTCTTGGTCTGCTACTTTGTAGGAACAAATATTTGAATTAGCAATGTTTCAATTTCTGTGAAGATTGTTTCACAGTAAAAGGGAATCGGGACAATTGAGTTCTTTTCCTGATCCTGTTACTGACTTTATCCTTTATGACCTTTCTTATATGAATGTGTCTTTGCCTCAGTTTCCACATCTGAAAAACGAGAACAATAATATTCATCTACCCTTGTAAAATTATGTGGTAAAAGATTAAGTGTTCAGAATTATAACAGTATTTCACAAAAATAGTTTCAAGACTGCTTTATCGATACCTGTTATGCACTTTCTGACTAGATGAAGGGCAATCTTGATGGTCCCCACTTAGAGATACATCTCTTAATTTCTTTGAAACCTGTGGTTTCCTGCAAGTGTAAAAATCTGAATGCCGCATCCATACAATATGGAAAATCTATGAAATTCTTCAGCCATCATACAAAAGTAACACATTGTATTACAGAATGCCCAAAGTATTTTGTGATAAATGTTATTGGACCTACCAGTAGATGTCCTAGAAAAAAAGAATAAATATACCTCTCTGAAGCTAGCTAACATAAAGAGACTTTTAAGATTCACCATCAAGTGAATAATAAAAATGTACAAAGGACACACATGAGTGAACACAGTGGGAAATAATATATGTCTGCTCTTTAAGACAGGTATTGAGTTTACTAAAAATGACAGTTATTCTGCTGGATCAGTAAATCAGCATAAAATGAGCATGGAAAAATGGAAATGGATGAGTGGCTGATCTCTTGTTTTGATCTGTGATGTAGTTACAGAATAATTTTCATTTATTTATAAACATATATGCAATAAAAGCAGAAAAGGAATAATTTACATAATACTCCTTTCTTTCCTTTCTTCTTTTTTGGTCTTTTCTCATTCTAAAGAAGACACAAGCAGTTTATGGAACCTGGCAGGATCTTAAAACCTCACATACAAGTCGTTCATAACTTAGGTGATATGTACACCTAAGATTTGTTTTCTTTTGAAGTGACAGCTCCCAACAAAAGAGCTTAGAAATTGTCCATGCATGTTAATGGCTTTTTGATTGTTGTAGTATTATTTGCTCTCTTACACGTTAAGGTGGACTCTCTTCTCAGCTAAAATGTGACCCAAAATCACAAGTACACGCCAAAAGAGTTAATCCTTTAAAATGTTTGCTCCAATGAAAAGGAGAATATATCTGAAATGTAATTGTAATCTCCCTATTTGTGATGTTGGGAAGGTGAAGGCTGAGTGCTGTTAGCTGGTTAACTCTGTTGTTGTTCCTGTATAATAGTACATGAATAGCTATCTTTTATTAATTGATTAAAGTGCATAAGAGAAAGAGGCATTTCAGTGGCAGAAATAGTCATAAAACTGGCAGGTATTTCCAAAGTGAATTTTTAGAAGCCAGAGCCCTTGGATTCAGGGAACCTGCACCTACTATTTCTTTTCGCTTTTTTGTGTCATTTAAATGTTTGTGGTATTGCTAAATATTGCAAGTAGCGAGAATGAAAACAGAAGAGGAATATGGGTGCACACACAAAACTGTCAAGTTGTCAGTGACTGCGTCATTTAAAATCACAGAATTCTGGAATCATAGAATCGTTTTGGTTGGAGGAGACCTTTAAGATCATCAAGTCCAACCGTTAACCTACCACTGCCAAGTTACCACTAAACCATGTCCCTCAGCACTACATCTACATGTCTTTTAAATACTTCCAGGGATGGCAACTCCACCACTTCCCTGGGCAGCCTGTTCCAATGCATGACAATCCTTTCAGTGAAGAAATTTTTCCTAATATGCAATCTAAACCTCCCCTGGCGCAACTTGAGGCTGTTTCCTCTTGTCCTATTGCCTGTTACGTGGGAGGAGACCAACCCCCATCTGGCTACAACCTCCTTTCAGGGAGTTTTAGAGAGCAATAAGGTCTCCTGTCAGCCTCCTTTTCTCCAGGCTGAACAACCCCAGTTCCCTCAGCTGCTCCTCATAAGACATGTGCTCTAGACCCCTCACCAATGTCTTTCCAGTAGTGAAACTGGACACAGTATTCGAGGTGCAGCCTCACCAGAGTGCCGAGTACAGAGGGATAATCACTTCCCTACTCCTGCTGGCCACGCCATTCCTGATACAGGCCAGGATGCTGTTGGCCTTCTTGGCCACCTGGGCACACTGCTGGCTCATATTCAGCCTGCTGTCCACCAACACCCCCAGGTCCTTCTCCGCTGGGCAGCTTTCCAGCCACTCTTCCCCAAGCCTGTAGCGCTGCATGGGGTTGTTGTGACCCAAGTGCAGGACCCGGCACTTGGCCTTGTTGAACCTCATACCATTGGCCTCAGCCCATCGATCCAGCCTGTCCAGATCCCTCTGCAGACCCTTCCTACCCTCAAGCCAATCAACACTCCCACCCAACTTGATGTCATCTGCAAACTTAGTGAGGGTGCCCTCAATCCCCTTGTCCGGATCATTGATAAGGATATTAAACAGAACCGGCCCTAGGTTATAACAGTTGCAGAGTGGGTGAGGGTCAGCCAAAAGCATTGACTTCTCTGTGCTGCTGAAAACGTGAAGGGGACGAAGTCATGACCCTTCATCTCTGAAGGGTGCAGACAGGGTTTGCATGCCACAGGAAGGGGATTTTTCTGGGATCGGCCCCCTTTTCAAGCAGTTGCAAATGAAACCAACAGGTCTGCGTTGAAGCACAGGGGTGGCACCTGAAAACTTAGCTTGGGTAACAGAAGAGCTGTTAAGAGCCTAAGTTACACATCACCATTAATTGCTAAATATTAATTGAAATTCATCCAATTAATTTAGCTCACGCCTGATCTCACAGTGCCTGTTGCAGTGGAAGAGGACAGTATTTCAGTATGTCTTTGGGTTGCACATAGCGGAGGAACTGTAAGCAGCTCTTGCCCTGAAATGTAGCAAGTATATGAACAACTTTAAAATAAAAGTTACGATCTGCGAAGTACTAGACACTGGACCTTTTTTAAGATAAACATTTCCATGGAGGAATTTCAGTAACTCCAATTCTGGTAAAGCACTACATGAGCATTTTGACAGATGACAGAAGGGTTGCAAGTCAATTTCCTCATGTGTAGTCAATTTTTCTCATACAAGTGTATTAGAGCAGCTAAATACGCATCTAATATGAGCAGTACCGTAAGTTACTGTCCGTAGTGTCTATTGTCTGGTTAATATAAAGATTTTCTTATCTGAATATAAATTGGATTTGCAAACTGGTTCCCATTGACAACAGCTGATAGTAAATAATTTTAACAGAAGAGAAATATTGATCCCCTTAATGAAGTTCCTTCAATAACTGACTTTGTGGTTTTCTTCTGATTTTTCAGGATCAATACAAATTCTGCTATGAAGTGGCTTTGGAATACTTGAATTCTGGCTGATTGCATAAACAGCACAGACAAAGTTCCTCCTTTCACCACCACAAACAAAGCAAGTCACTTCATGATATCTGTGTAAATGAGATGAAGACTTCTCAGTGTTATGCTTATACTGCTTTGTATAATTGGCTCTTTTTAAGAGCCCAAAAAGATGTTTATAAAACCGCTTGCACTGCCCGTTTTCCACTATAATGCCGCTGCTTGACACCCATATGAACGTACACCAAACCACATGGCAGTTGTTGAACACTGTATTCATACATAGCCATTGATGTGGTGAAGCAGCATAGTCCTCTGGTAAATAAGAGAGCACAATTATATTCTTATGAAGGAATTTGTACTTTTCTGTTATATTTCGTTGCCTGTGATTCTCAGTTATTGTCACAGCCTAGTGTACATTTCTGTTCTGTGGAGAATGCTGTCTGGCATTTTGATAATATATGATTTTAGTTATATTTGTATTCTAACACGTGCATAATAAATGAATCATATGTAGCTTATCTGAACTAATGGAAAGACATGTACCAAATCATGTTAACTTTGTTGAGTTGTAATTTCTATCCACTTTGTACCATTTCAGAGAGAGAATCTTGATAGAAATACAGTTAGAAAATGCAAAATACAGGATGCTCAGATTAATATATCCAAAGCTTTTTCATTTGTTTATATTGTAAATATTTTTTGATTTCATCAAATTATTTATTCATTAAAATGAATTTTTTTGTGAAGCACAGTGAGTGACAATCATTTTTATTAAGCCCTGGAAATGCTTACTGTATGATAGTGTAAACATTTGTTTACCTTGTATGGATTCTCAGCTCAATAAATAATTACATACATGATAAAATCTCGTTTAATTTAATATCTCTTAGCATCTGAGTGCCTTCAGCTAAGCCTCTTTTCAGATTAATTCTTGTAAATACTGAGCTGCCTCCAGAGCGTGTTTATTGTGTGATCCGGTGTTGATCCGGCCAATAGCAAGATGTGCTGTGCCAATGTATAAAGAGGTGAACTGCATGTTTCAAGATGCACATGCACAAATGCAGAACCCGAAAATTGCCCTGCTGTGCGAAGAAGAGATGACGTTGGGCTTGCCAGTACTCAGTCTTGTCACAGCATTCCTCTGCAGCCGTGAGCATGCGCTGCCAGTCTCTCTGTGTCTGCTGCTGCGAAAGGGGTGGTGGTGCTTGGGAAGAAGGGCTGCTGCGAGGGCGATGTAGTTCCTCGTGTTGAAGATACCAATACTAGAATGACTGGGGGGGGCGTCAAAAGTGAGTAAAACTGCTGTGTTATAAGGGCTGTTAGCAGTTCTGCCAGTGGACAGGTTTACGTCATTAAAGCTCCTACCTGTCCTGAGAATGGCTGCACTGCACTTCCATGGTGTTTGGGTGATTCCTCTTTCTCCCAAGCACTCTGACCAGTGTTTGACCAGGCTGGGACTTGCCTTATGCTCACGGATGTAGGAAGCACAACAGAGAAGCAGCAAGAAAGTGGAATGAGCCAGCAATGGTTTGCTGCACCATCCACAGGAATTGCAGATCTTTCTCTCATCCAGCAGTATCAAGGAGACATTGCAGAGGGAGCAACTGCTCAATACTGGAGCCTTCCAAATATATGTGGAAACCCAATGCAAGAAAGCAGCAACTGCACAGTATTTCAGTTCTTAAAAAGATCATTTTAATGTGCTAGCCGTCTGGGATAGGGACCGTAACTATATAAATGTATCAAAGTCAAAATGTTTTGAGAGCCTCTAAATCTAAGAGATCCAGCTTGGGTAGAATGACTCACAGCATGTCAACTGCCAGTTCAAAACCACTGGAAAATTCAGATCTGAAGACACGAGGATAGGCTTCCTCTGCAGCAGGAAAGCATCTCTTTTAAAATTGCTTTAAAATGTAGCTGGCAGATACCAGCCATTGCTATAAATTGCATAGAGGTACTGAAGAATCTAGGAAAAACAACCCTAGCCCTGAGAAGAATGATGGTCCTTGGATAAATCCTGTAGCACTTCAGCCAGTTGTAGCAAACACTCTGATTCATTTGGAAACGCTAATGTTTTTTAGGAAACAAAATCCAAACCTCTAACATCATATTCCTGACGAAAGGACAGACCAGGTATACCAGCCAAGCATGCTTCTTTGTAGTAATTGTGGAACAGTAGATACCTGGTTTCCACCATCTATTTATTGAAATATGCACGTATGTGTCCAGTGTTTCCTGATGGTTTCAAGAAGTATGATGACTAAGTGTGCAAAGGAACTCTAGGACAGAAAGTGACACAGGCAATGTGATCCCAAATATGAATGAGATTTACTGAAATGCAGCAAGAATCATGGCAACCTCTCCCAAGGAGAGAGACTGCCAGTGTCTGCCAGACATTATTTCTGCTGCTGTACTCTTGCAGACACACTTTGTACACGTAGGTCTTGGGGGTGGAGGGGAGACAAGGAGGAGAGAGTTCTGCACTGTTTCTTACTGTTTTGCTGTTGATACAACTTTTTTTTTGTTGTTCTTCTGATATAGGCATAGTCAAACCCGTGTTACTGAGTCTGTGTGTTGTTGACCCAAAAGGCAGTCTCTGAACTACAATGTCTTAAAATTGGAGCCAGCTAAAGAAAGCGCAGCAAGCTGCTTTGTGTCCTCACTCTCATACTTCAGGTATCAATCAATACAAATGACAGAGAAATCCGGGCTTAGGTACAACAATATTTTGGCAAGAAGAAAAAACAGATGAGAACTTCAGGAGACAGGAATAGAGAAAACATAAGGAATCAGAAAGGAGCAGAAAGATGAACGTGGAGGGCAGGTAGGTATTCAAGAAGCAGCATGGAGCTTAGGGAAGTTACCTGGAGGGTGGCCTTTTAGAGGGGACAACAGAAAGAAAACAGCAGTGACAGCCATTTTAAGTGTTCACAAACCAGCCTTCCTTTTCAGAAATTACACAATTGCAAGCCCAGTACAGCTGCAGGATTTACGGAGACATTAGTCCTAGTTTGGGAGGAACAGAGGAACGGATGTTTTCTTCAATCCCCAGTATATGAGGTACATAAATGAATAAAGAGGCACTGTAAATGGTTAGCCGTATGTATCATCTCTCCAGGACTTGAGGTAGATGATTTTTGCTAAGCTCTTCTGAAAGAGCAGCAATGAGGGTGGTGAGAGAGGTGATTGCATGCAGGTATCTGTATCTTTTTAACAGCAATGCTCCCAACAGCTTCCTGGGCTGCTTTATCAGCAAAACGAGTCTATCACTGGCAGAGTAGCTTCACAGAGTACTAACTCAAAGCTTAAGGACTACGTACAGTAAGATTAAAAAAATAAAGCATAGAAAATGCAACTGATGTTAAAATAGAAAACCTTCCTACCTAGCTGTACACGGTGTGGCTCAAAAGGGGCTCTGTGCACAAAGACTTGATTTGAAGGTGCTATGCAGCATCAATTCCACCCTCATTTTGGATTACTTCTTCAGCTGGTTAGGACTCATCTTTAATATATCTGAAACGATTGCTTCTTGTTTCATTGTATGTGGGTGGTCCCCCAAGTGTAACTGCTTACTGTATATAGAATCATAGCATGGTTAGAGTTGGAAGGGACCTTAAAGATCATCGAGTTCCAACCCCCCCTGCCATGGGCAGGGACACCTCCCACCAGCCCAGCTTGCTCAAAGCCCCATCCAGCCTGGCCTTGAACACCTCCAGGGATGGGGCATCCACAACTTCTCTGGGCAATCTGTTCCAGTGCCTCACCAACCTCAGAGTGAAAAATTTCTTCCTCATATGTAATCTAAATCTACCCTCTTCCAGTTTGAAGCCATTACCCCTCATCCTATCACTTGTCAGGCACAGAGCTGATACTGACTGGCCTGTAGTTCCCCGGGTCTTCCTTTTATCCCTTTTTAAAAATAGGGGTTATGTTTCCCCTTTTCCAGTCAGCAGGAACTTCACCAGACTGCCACGACTTTTCAAATATGATGGAGAGTGGCTTGGCAACTTCATCTGCCAGTTCCCTCAGGACCCGTGGATGAATCTCATCAGGTCCCATGGACTTGTGCACCTCCAGGTTCCTCAGCTGGTCTCAAACCTGGTCTTCTCCTACAGTGGGCAGTTCCTCATTCTCCCGGTCCCTGCTTTTGCCTTCTGCCACTTGGGCGGTATGGTTAGAGTCCTTACCAGTGAAGACAGAGGCAAAAAAGTCATTGAGTACCTCAGCCTTGTCCATGTCCCAGGTGACCAGGTCTCCCATTTCCTTCCTGAGTGACCCCACATTTTCCCTGGTCTTCCTTTTGTCACTGACCTATAGAAGCTTTCTTGTTGCCCTTGATGTCCCTGGTCAGATTTAACTCTATCTGGGCTTTAGCTTTCCTAACCTGATCCCTGGCTGCTCAGATAGTTTCTTTGTATTCCTGCCAGGCTACCTGTCCTTGTTTCTACCCTCTGTAGGCTTCCTTTTTCTGTTTGAGCGTGTCTGGAAGCTCCTTGTTCATCCATGCAGGCCTCCTGGCGTTTTTGCCTGACTTCCTCTTCACTGGAATGCGTCACTCCTGAGCTTGGAGGAGGTGGTCCTTGAATATTACCCAGCTTTCTTGGGCCCCTCTTCCCTCTAGGTCTTTATCCCATGGTACTCTGCCAAGCAGATCCCTGAAGAGGCCAAAGTCTGCTCTCCTGAAGTCCAGGGTAATGAGCTTACTGTGTGCCCTCCTCATCGCCATCGCCCCCTCATCTTGAACTCCACCGTCTCATGGTCCCTGTAGCCAAGGCTGCCCTTGAGCTTTGCATTCACTGCCAGCCCCTCCTTGTTGGTGAGAGCAAGGTCCAGCATGGCACCTCTCCTTTTTGGCTCCTCTACCACTTGAAGGAAGTTATTGTTGACACATTCCAGGAACTTCCTGGATTGCTTGTGCCCTGCTGGTTTGTCCCTCCAAAAGATATCAGGATGGTTGAAGTCCCCTATGAGGACCAGGGCTTGTGAATGTGAGGCTGTTCCTATCTGTTTATAGAGGGCCTCATCTGCTCGGTCTTCCTGGTCAGCTGGCCTGCAGCAGACCCCCATTGTAACATCACCTGTCCCTGCCCTCCCTTTAATCCTGACCCATAAGCTCTCGGTTGGCTCCTCATCCATCCCGAGGCATAGCTCCATGCACTGCAGCTGGTCCTTGACACAGAGGGCAACACCCTGTCCTCGTGTCCCCTGCCTGTCCTTCCTGAAGAGTCTGTATCCTTCAATTCCAACACTCCAGTCACAGGAGCCATCCCACCATGTCTCCATGATGCCAATAAGATCATAGCCTTGCAGGTGTGCACACATCTCTAACTCCTCTTGTTTGTTCCTCGTGCTACGTGCATTTGCATAGAGGCATTTAAGCTGAGCCCCCAATGAAGCCAACTTACTCACTGGAGTAGCTAATTTTCCTTTATGCATCTCCAGGTGCTCTCCTGCTGACCTGCAACCCTTCTCCAGGTTTTGGCCATCTATTACTGGTATTGGCATCATATTGGTAGGAGTGGGATGGATTGCAGTTCCCGTCCCCCAGCAACTCTAGTTTAAAGCCCTCCTCACAAGCTTGGTAAGCCTCTGACCAAAGATGTTCTTCCCCTTTTCTGTCAGATGGATCCCATCCAGCCCCAGTAGACCAGGTTTCTCGAAGCGAGTCCCATGATCTAAGAAGCCAAACCCCTGCCTGTGGCACCTGTTCTGTAGCCATTTATTGATTCACCAGATTTGCCTGGCCCTATTAACCCCCCTCCCTTTGACTGGGAGGATTGATGAACGTGCCCCTTCTCAGTCTAACACTGGCCCTTTATAACGTGTAGCAGAGACTTTCTTCTTTGAGGTGTAGCAATGAAAATAAATTGACATTTCCAGCAGCAGCTATTCCAGGCAGCTTCCTTCGGGAAGGCCTGGAGAGACTATAATGGTAGTAGCAAACCTAAAGCCCCTTGGCATTAGCCACTCCAAAATACTCACAGCAGGATCAGTCGCTGAGTCTCCTTTCACTTACGGTTGTTTTGTGTCTCCCCCTCCCCCTCCAAATCAAGGATGACTAAAGGAAAGTAAGTGATTTGAAAGTTTACTTGAGGTTTTACAGCCTCATTAGTTTTCTGATTCAAAGGTAATTTGGTTGCTTTGCTTCCCAGAGTAACTTCTCCAAGCAGTTGTGCTTTTGCCTTCAAATGCATTTGTAGGCAGATCACTGTAACAGAATGATTTGTCATATCATTTTACATTTATTGTTGGGTTTACATTTATTTTATCAACTTGGAGCCTTGGACTACAAAATCTCGTGAAGCCTATATCTGATGCCAGCTTTATTAAAAGAAAAATGTAATTAGGAACAGAAGAAAAATGTACAGCTTAGTTCTGTTGTTCGATGCGTGTTAAGGAAGACAAAGACCAGCGTAATTTTTGCAGCAGAGTTCCAGTACAACCCAACAGACCACATGAAAAATAAAGTCATTTCTATTGGAGCTCATTTGTTTTTTTGTTTTTCATAGCCTAGACCTTGTCTGTATGGTGAAACCATAAGCTGATGGGTGCATTTGCATTGCCTCAGCCATTCACACGCTCTGCCTGTGGGAGCTTCCCACACGCTGCTAGCACAAGGTGACTTGCCCCGCACGCCCCCGCTCAGCTGCCTGCAGCATCCTAGCCCACTTCAATGAAGGAACCTTTTCAAAGCCTTGGCAACCCTTCGCAACTGCAATAAACAGCAACAGCAAAATGCCTTCCTCACCCCTGCTGTTTATTTCCAAGCAGACTTTTCTGTGGGAGGCTGAAAAGGCAGCTCCTGTGCTGGTTGTTTCCTCAGACTACCCCAGTCTCCTGCTCTAAGCCTGAAAACCAACCCCTGCCACCTCCTCCAGTCCTTCTCGCCAGCTCCTCACCCATTCTCAGGGCAAGGCTGTCACATCTCCCTGGCACAGCCTGGCTGGGCAGAGCAGGAGACCTGCTGGGCTGCACTGCTTTCTGGTCTGCATCTTCCATTGGAGCCTCCAAGGGCTCGCCTGGAAGATGCATTGCCCTCTGGTGCCACGGTCCTGCCTTTCACCCCAGGATCATGTATAACCTGCGCCGTGAGCCTCCATCCTGCTTCCCTCCCACCCCTGTCACCACAGCACATGATACTCTTTCTGCGTAATATGGCTTTAGATGATAGGCAGAAAGCAGATGTGAGGCTGGAACAGGCTGGGGTCTACAAACGACTTTTGTTACTGTTGTTGGTAGTACTTGATGCACAAAAGCACAGAAAAGGTGGGCTTTGACAGTGATGAGTAAGAGCGATGCTTGCTGTAGCTTGTCTAAGGGAATGTGTCAGGGGAGATTAATATCTCATGTTCACTGACAGCCAGCCTTTCCAAGCAATAGTATTTTCACTCCTGTAACTCTCCTATTGATGTGTTTTCAGTATCAGCTAGAAGACTTTTAATTGTATGTCTACAGTAGTGATATTTCTAGTAATTGTGTTCTTTGTGAAGATGTGCTCAGGGGCCACAGTTAAAGCATAAGTCTCATTCATGCTAGACATACATTAATAGTGCTGCCAGGCCCGACTAAATGCAATCAAAACTCCTAGTCCTACAAACATTTACATTAATATCCTTTAGTCTCTTCCCACTTGTGCAAAAAAAAAATCAATCCAATACTCACACACATTTTGCACCTGATCTCATCAGTCCTTGTACATGTCATGTCATGGTGCTGTACTGGGTCTGGCTGGGATGAAGTTAATTTTCTCTGTAGCAGGCTGTATGGTGCTGTGTTTTGGATTTGTGACCAAAACATGATGATAGCACACCAACACTTCAGCTATTGTTGATCAGTGTTTGCACAGCGTCAAGGCTTTCTCTGTTTCTCACTCTGCCTCCACCCCAGCGGAGTAGGCTGGGGGTGGTCAAGAAGTTGGGAGGGAACACAGCTGGGACAGCTGAGTTCAACTAACCAAAGAAGGGCTGTTCCATACCATCCAACATCATACTTGGCAATAAAATGGGGGCAGAGGAGGAGGAAGCAATTTCTAGGAGACTGGCTGGGCATTGGTCTGCTTGTGGGAAGTGGTGGGTGAACGTCTTTGCATCAGTTCTTTGTGTGGGTGCAGTTCCCCTCTCTTCTTCCTCTTTCCTTTGCTTATTAAACTACCTTTATCTCAACCCACAAGTTTCCATGCTTTTGCTCTTCCTCTTCTCTCTCCCGTCCTACCAGGGCTGGATGGATGTGCAAGTGGCTGTGTGGAGACTTAGCTGCTGGCTGGGGGGCAGCCCACCACAGACGGCATAGAAGTGTTTGTAGGACTAAGGTCTACAGCCATCAGTCAATGATATGCTTCAACAAAAAGTTTTAAATCTGAGCTTACTTGTGATAAAATGAATAGGATTGCTAATGCGCTTAAAGTTAAGCACAGGATGTATGTTCCAAAATGCACGTTTTTAAAATGAACCTAAATAGACACCAGCAGATTGACCCACTCAGAGTGATAAAAACATGGAATTGAGTTGTGTGTGGCAGAAAATTTGGGGCAGATACTTGGCCTTCTCTGTATCTGTACAGTATTCACCGCATTTTAAGTGTTGTCTACAACCAGCAGTTACTACAAAAAAAAAAAAAGACAAACCAAAAGTGTGCTAGTGTTTTTGCTATGCCATGAATGAACGTTACAGGTGCAGCAGAGCCCTGCCTGAGAGCTTCCAGACCTGCATGACTGTAGACACTGTACAAGAAGGTGGCATTTGACCCCGGTGAGTTGCTGCCCCAGGAACTATTAACTTCCAATAACTCAGAAGGCAGAGCACTACGCTGGATCGCGTACTTAATACTCATATTGCACATCAGGCTGGTAATTACAGCCTCTGAAGAGATACTGGGATGTATCCAGTCTCGTTACTTTCTGTGTTTGCAACCTTTAGAAGTTGAGGTGAACGCATAGAGAACTAGCCTGCTGTTGGGTACCTCTGAAATTCTGATTTATATGGTATATAACAATCAGCCTATAATATAAAGCCTTTTGGGGATGAAAAGTCTTGGGAGTGAAATACAATTACTGCCTTGCCACATGAGAAGTGGGATGAAATTTGATGTTGGTCCTTGAAGACTTCATTATCTGCTTGTCTCCATGTTCTTCAGTCTGCACAGTTTGGCAGGAATGCCTGTGAAACTCTCGCACAGCCGGGCATAAGGGGAGTGACCTTTGTTGGCAGTGTACAGGAATTTAATCAATATTACAGACCACATTAAAAAAATGTAGCTTTGCTGTTACAGGGAATCAGCACAGATTCAGCCATGCTGGTGTATTGCAGCCTTGTATTTTGGAACGATTACCGTTTCCATCTGAAAACAACCAGCTTTTGAGCAAATCCACAGAGATAGCACCGCTAAAAACCATCTGCCAGTGACTTGCAACTCTTTTGCTTCATGATAATTCAGTTTGTGTATACATCGGCTTTCTCTTGGTAGGATAAGAGCAAAATACCAGCCATGCCCTAGACCAGATACTCTTCACAGCCTGGTACTTCTAGCCTGCCTGTACCAATCTCTGTCGAGATCTAGCAAGAAGATAGCACATGCACAAATCTGTACCTCTTTCAATGACAGTAAATGAATGAACTGCTCTCAGTCTGCCTTCTGCCTTCTTTAGGCTGCCTAGTGTGGAGCTACGCCTCAGTCTGACAGCCAAAAGGGTCGTTGTAATTGATTTGAATAAAAGCTTTTGATATATTAAACTATACTGTCTTTCTATCAGATGACAATGCCTGCTAGTCAAATCAAGCTTCCCTCTCCTTCTCCTGGCATTCATCCCTTCCCTCCTCCCTTCCTGCTGCAAATGTCTCCTCTTGCCACATGACTCTGACCCACATTCTAAATCTCTGACTACACTTCAAGGATCGGTCTGTGGTCATCCTGCGTCTGTTTTGACAGGCAGCTTTGGCAAACACGTGTTCTCCAGCGAAGGCTCTCATTCATGCTGACAGCGTTGCTCTCCCATCTGCCATCCCACCACATCTGTCACAGCACAGCCTGGGGCAGAGAGTCATCTGCTGAAGGTGGGCAGAGTTTTATGGGCTTGGGTGGTGTTTACCTTCCGTGTTTTTAAATAGAGCATTCTCTCCCCAAGCCTCTGCTGAGAACGCTCTCTTTCAACACACGTACTTGTTGCATGACGTTTCCATTTAGCTGAGACTCTTCAGAAGAATTAGACACCCTCCCCTACTGGTCCTGCTGGTACATCTGCAAATTCATTTCTTACGCTTCATCTGGCCTACAGAGATATAATTTAGTCCAACCTTGCACATAAAGCTACTAAATACTTTTTGTAACCAAGCAGTCAGAACAATATTGCAATGTAATTTTCCACAATCAGCCATGTCAAATGTACTGAGGTTATGGTGGTTACCTTCTAGAGGCAGTCCGGCAAGACCAGCGTCTTCCCGTTACAACTGATAAATGGCTACATGATTTGGCACCAGATTACTCAAGCAGACAAATTAACTTCAAATATTAATACATTCAGCAGCCAGTCAGACAAATTGCTTGTTCTACAAGTGCCAGAGTGGTCATGGGGGGATTTTCCTTCTGTTTTCAGGAAACCTAGCCTTCAGAGCAGTGCTCGGCCAGGCCAGGCAGCCCATCAATCAGCTAACGAAGTTGGCAGCAGTTAAATGGATCTTCATTTCTCTCTGGA
The DNA here is from genome assembly GCA_017639485.1 of Pluvialis apricaria. Lineage (NCBI taxonomy): Eukaryota > Metazoa > Chordata > Aves > Charadriiformes > Charadriidae > Pluvialis > Pluvialis apricaria. The sequence continues at coordinate 113,903,423 of CM030008.1, read as the reverse complement.
AAATGGGGGGAAAAAAAAGAAAAAAAGGCTTGGACAACTTGGCCAATGTCTACTAGGATTGTCAGAAAGCTGTATTTCAAATGAAACACACGTGCCAAGGTTCTGACTCGGTCATTAAATCGTGGCCACCTGACCAAGGACCCTGCTAGGAGTCTGCATACCCCAAGACTGTTTTCCTGTGGAGACAGAGATGACCACAGGGTGAGTCGTCCTCGAAGAAGTCCGTCTGCCTCCACAGGCTGATGTAGATGGCGTATAGGTAACAAGGGCCACCATCACCCCTCCTCTCGTTTTGCATATCTTACACCTAAATCCTCTCAGGAAGGACAAACTTGCTGGTTAGATTTAAAGTCACTTGCTATATCATAATATAACTTAAACAATTGGGGAAATGGAATTATTCGTGTACATATAAAATTATAGCAGGAGAGTTTAAATTTGATATGCTCTTATCAGTCAATGAGAATGAGAAATCCCTGGATCACTTTATTTCTTTCCAGTTTTCAGACTTTTGCACATCTACTTATTTTCTGAACAGGAATGTTCTCTTAAAACTGATGGTAACTGAGTTGAATATGGACTCGGAAGCCAATCTATCGGTGGAGTATATCACTAGATCAAATAAACTAAAAGGAAGAAAGACGTTGCCACACACACCACAATACTAGTTGTGTGAAGTAATTATTGTGCTCTTTGTACTCACTTAATTGTCTGGTTGTAGAGCTTCAAAAAACACTTCTCGTAAGGGAATATTTGAAGAAAGCCTTTAGGGGCAAAAGCAGAAGCCAAGCTGACTGTTGCAACATAACCAAGATAAGATTACAAATATAAATTCTGTGTTCAACAGGCAGAAAATGTGTTTATAATTTTATCATTGTACTCAAGGCTTGCTTACAATTTATATCTTCGTTAGGTATAAATACATTTTCTATACAACATATGGCACTGAACTGAGCCAATCAGGAGGTACCGTTTGTGCTCTGAGCACTGAAGCAATTTCATAAATTATGCAATATATTTTGTCAGTAAATGTATAGATGGGAAAGTCATTAACATCACAAATCACACCTTATTGCTGTATATGTTAGCATATTTTTTATTATAACTCACAGGTGTTGAGCTCTAAATACACTTCACATGGTGATGAGGTATGTGCATCCAACTTACTCGATTTGGCTTCCAGAAGACGTTTAACGGTACTGACCTGCAGGGATGGGCTTGTTCCACCACTGGACTTGGAATTAGTTGCATTGCTGCTCCAGGCCCAGCTGTAAGCTGAAGGAAGCCACCCTCTGCTACCCGTATGGTGATTCGCATTACTGACTGAGAGGGGCTCGGCAGTGCCGGCACATCCAAGGCATGAATATGCTTACAGACCTTCATCCTCCTGCATCCATCCCTATGCTGAATAAATACAGCTAAGTCCTTTGGGGCAAGAGGTGTGTAACTACTCCAGACTTCGTCTCCACACTTTAATTAAGATGTGAATAGCAATAATGTAGTCTTAATTTAAACAAAGGATTTTTATATCCCTAATAGCAGGGATATAGTGTGGAAGAAGATCCTTTATGAGTACCACATGGGCAATGTGCATATTTAACCTGATTAAGAGATTGTCTTCCCTCAGAAGAGACCACAACAAAATAAAACCTCCGTGAATTGTCCTGATTGCTTGAGATCAAAGAACAGTTTGGGTGCTTCGAGTAACTGGGTGCGTCTCTGAGCCTTCACAGCTCCTGTGCTCTGCCCCTGACAAGCCCAGGATCCCGCTGGAAGAAGGCTGTGCAGAAGGACACACAGTGGCAAGCAGGTGCAAACAGCGACTGGCAAACACCTCCAGCCTTGCTGAAGTTTGTGCCTGGAGTATTAGGAACTGTAGCCATTTTAGGATCTTTTTCCAGACAGATCTGGCTGTGAGTTAGTTTGTGACAGGACAGACCTTGCATCAGCCAGCACTGCACTGCAGCCTCCGACGCAGCATGCAGAGGACATGGCGTGCTGCTCCACAGGCATCTCCTCCGAGCCCCGGGGCTGCGGCCCTGGCACAGTACTCTGCCGGAACACTGGTGCTATAAAATGGGCAGCAAAAAGGTCAAGAGAAGCTGCAGGTCCTCTGAAGGCTGTTAGTAATTAATGGGAGGAGGCTCCCAGCAACCAGACCAGCACATGAAACCCACCTTCTGCCTGCTGACCCCAGGCTGTGCTTCTGGCCCTGGAAAAGCGGACAGCAGAGAGGGAAAGCTGAGCTGCGCCGCACACGGTGGGTGGACTTTGTTTTCCCTTTGCAGGGTTCATGCCACTCGCTGCTGTTCTTCTTGGCCCCTTCCCAACTTATTTTCCCAGCAGCTATGCGTAAGTTTTACAGAAAGAAGGGGTAGCATTCAAACTAAACTCTCTCTCTGCAAGGTACTATAAATTGCCCTCGTCTTCTTGTTTACGTTAGACTGTGTGGTGCTACCATTCTACGGTTAAGTTCATTAAATGCAGTTCTTTTACCCTAAGCACATCCACATTTATCTATATCTGTTCTGATACAGATTTTTTGCTTATGGAAAAGGGCAACTGCTTGCGAGTAGTTTAACTCGTTTGTATTACTTGCTGCCTAGACAACTCTTCATAGATTTATTCAAAAAACAAATTGTTGTGACTTCAAATATTTCTTCAAAAGGAAACTATTTTTTCGCTAGTGTTTCCACTCCCCATCCCCCACCCCAAACTATTCTAGTCCATGAGCAAGTTTTTGTCTCTCATTTGGAAGTAGAACCCCCCCACCACCACCTCCACTCTCCAAACGATGAGAAGGGTTCAGTGTTTGGCCTGCAAGGAAAGGCAGTGGGGGGAAAACCATTGAAAATTTTCACAGGAAGACACTGCAGACATCCTGTTTTGTTTGCAATTACCAGACCTGGGCCAAGCTCACCTTTCTGATTTCGCTTCCAGGAAGCCGGTGCTAAGCAGCAGCACCACCTTGCTCTTGTATGTAAAACCCAGTCTCGTCAATATTTTTCCAGCAGATATTCACTGCATTAAGGAGTTTTCCAGCGATATCAATCTTCAAAGCCCAGCTTTCATCAGTCAAATGCATTTACAGAAATAGCCTCTTCTCTGATTCCCTGTCTCATGGGTTAAGTAGCTTTGAACCTTGAGTCGAGGGAGAGGAAGAGGGAGGTCAAAACTACCCAGCTTCATAAGGACACTTCCCCTCCCCACATGGCAGAGTGTTTGTAGTTGATGCCAGCCTACTCAGCTGGAACAGCATCACTAATGCGAACATCACACTCCCTTTTGTAAGACCTTCTCAGACAATCTAAGAGCGGCAAAGCAGCTGGGCCTTCGGTGCCCCCCTGCTGCAGAGGGCTTCAGTTCGTGCCGCAGGGACCCGGAGAGCAGGAGCTCACCAGTCACTCAGCCTAAAGCAGCTGCGGTGGGTACGTGGTGCAAAACGCAGCACTGCCACTCAAGTGTCCCGGGGTTAATAACTTTACTAATGACGCATCCTTCGGGAGAGCTTCTGCTGGTGCTGGTGCCCACCGCCATCCGCACCTCATCCTGCACTGCAGGGCAAGGGGAAAAGATTCCCCTCATACGCAGCCGTGCAGGAAACACTTCTGCCTCTCTGAAGGATGGCTCTGAATGATAAATGGTATAAGCCAGGAATTTTGGCAAATTAAAAAGTTTAATTTATGATGCTGCATAATTCTAGCTGCTTAGCAGGTGTGACATTACTTGCTTATTTGAAAGCCAAAAGAGGTAAATTAGACGAAAATGTGTTTTGTAGGAGGCTGTTAATCAGAAAAGACCACTGGCTCCTTCAAACCCCAGGTGTTTTCACCCAGTGGACTGTGCCGCGAGCAGAGACCTCCCAGCCCCACGGGTTCACGGCTGCCCATGAGGGCTGTTCGCCTTGTTGGTTTTGGCAGCAGCTGGCAGGTCTTTAACAAGGCAGCTTCCCCTCAGAAGGGCCCAGCTCCTACCGCCTTTTCCCCCAGCACAAGAGCTGATCACTGATTCTCAGCAGGAACTGGCACGGCTCCTCGGCTTATTCAGTATCCTACAAATAGCTGCTGAGCAAAGCAATTCTGGAGAAAGAGAGAGAATAACAGTCTGGAGCCATTCCCGCCCAGTGTCATAGCAAAGTTCATCAGCCAGGAGATTTCTTTTGTATCAAAAAAAGAATAACATTAATCTCTGTAACAGAGGAAAATCAGTCTCTCTGTGTGGCAAGGTTTTACTATCACTCACGGTTGCTACTATACTTGCTCAAAAAATCTAAAAACACCTGAAAAAAATGAGTCACAGAAGGTCCAAGACCTTCAGAGTAGAAATTGCTACAACACGTATAAAGGAATAAAAAGCGCTTTTCGAGCCTACAAGTGGTTTCAGTCAACCACATTTAGGAGTAAATGTTAATGTTATGGGGGAGGGAGGGAATTAAGTGTTTATAAGTTAGAAAAAACTGATGTTGGCATTCAGTTGTAAGGCATCAAGGGCTCAGGGATCTGTCCTATGCCCCAGACCCACACTTGTCCTTTAACTTGGTTGTGTCACCTCTCATTTCTCCAGGTGTAGGACACAAAGGAGAAAAAGATCATACCTACCCTCTTATTTAGTAATTCCTTCGAAGCTGGTAGAACAGATATCATGTGCACAGCCAGCAGATATCTTTAATTCAGCAGCAGTGAATACCAGAGAGGGCAAATCAAAGCGACCTTTTATGCAGCGTGGCATAGAATCTGTTCCTCGCTCCCTTCCCCTGGCACCGAGCAGGGCAGGGCACCGCCACCCCTCCTGGCTTATCTGAGGACGTGGGTTATCTGTCTGCTTATTTTCAAGAAGTAATCTTTTCAAATGATGCAGTTTACCTGAGAGATGAGAAGAAGATGCTATTTATTATTGAAGAGACATAGAAATGGGAGCAAAAATCAGTGCAGCAAAGCTGTATTTGAAGCCTAGTTTCATCAGCACTCTGCAGACAGGACCTTCCTGTGACATGATATGAAACATTCCTGCATACTCCCTAAAATACCCTTTTTCTGTGCTATGTGAGTGGGATTGATAATTTTTCTCCTCTTCATTTCCCACCTCTACAGGTGTCTGCTGGCTTCTCGGCCTTCCAAGCAGAGCACAGCTGTCAGACAAAGCAAGCTGCAAGAGAGAGCCAAAACCCACAGCCTGATGGGTCCCCAGCTGGATGACAACATGGGTTGAAACAGCAGTCAAGAGGTCTCCTCTCGTTCTCTGCACCAAGGTCCATGACAGCCTTGCCATGCCACTCCTTCCAGGCACGTGTTTCAGTCCTGCTGTGTTTTCTTCCCCTTCTCCCAGTGTATTAGGTTTGGTTTGGGTTTTTATGGGGTGTCTGGGGGGGACTGGGGGGTGTTGTTGCTGAATGAATCTGAGGCTGAGGGGAAATTCATCTTCCTACTAATTCCTGTTCATATTTCTAACTCAGTTGAATCTCCTAATTTATTGTCACCTCCACCACTCATAACAGCTCCCTAACAGGGCATGAAATACCAGCGAAATGAACACCGGGTTAGGAGAGCCCAGAGCAAATACCTCCTTCTGGTTTGTCATTGTCATTTATTTTTTGAACTTTCTTTCCCTCCCCTTAAGCCCTTGATTCAATCCTCATCTCTCATGACAGCTTCTTTGCAGCTCAGATGGCTACTCATTTTTCACACCAGATTTTGTGACACACTGTATCGAATACCTTACTGAAAGCTCAGAACTGCTTAATCGATTTCATTCCCATCATCCATTAATTTAGTAATTCTATCAAAAAATAATCTAGCTTGGGTGGTATGAGTTGTTCTGTGTAAACCTGCACAGATTTTTTTTCTGGGGGTTTTCTACCTCCCAGACACGTATGGAGATCTTTTCTCCTTAGTATTCTATTACTGAATGACGGACAGATATTAGACTCACCAGAAGGCACACTCTGACAGCCGTGGCAGGTAAGAAGAGGTTGCAGGATCCTTTCAGTCATTTTGCTGCTGTATGGTGAGAATCAGTAGACTAGATTTCAAGACAAGTGACGTCCTTATAGCACATGGGGAACCTGGTGGTTTCAGTCCTATCATTGCAAGAATCCTGGTTACTGCTTTCCCTCCAAACAGTTTTATATCTGAATCCCTCTGAATGTTTTCACCATCTCCTGAAATCCCAGAATCCACTTCACAACGCACTACAGAGCTTTTGCTTTTAATCCCATAGGGTAATACTCAATGTTCCCAAACAGCAAAGCCTTTTTGTATCTCAATCAAACCATCAGCAGAAAGAAGTTTTTAAGAGAAATATTTTTAAGAGGTTTTATTCCTTGTTTCCTTCCACTGAGAACTGGAGTGTACCGGGACAGGATAAACATGGTAAATTTGCAAACGAATTAGATACTCTCACATGTGTTGGTGAAGCAACTTCAGCTTTGTCTTCTAGGTGAGTAAAGCACTATAAAGCCTGATGGTGCAACTAAACGATGACCTGCTCACAGGCTGTCATTCTCTGTTCATCAGATGGGAACCTTTTCTGATGCTGGGCCCTCCATTTCTCAGCCAGGGCATTGAGTAGCTGGGATGTTTCACATTCAAGCTTGTCCTGTTTTGAGCAACACAGGACTAATTTCTCTTCTAACGCTTGGGAAAACTGCACTTTTAGAAGATTCTAGTGTCTATTTGTGAAAATATTTACTTTATAGCCAGCTACGGTGTGTGGCTTTCAAGGTGTCAGTGTTTTCAAGTCAGCCAGGTACAGGGATAAGGAGGAGAGAGACCTGGACACTTGCCCCAAGATGGCCAACAGGATTATTTCATACCATGAATGGCACATTCAGTATCAACTAGAAAGTTTCCTGAGAAATGCTCTCTCTCCCTTGATAGCAATCCTGAGAACTTCTTGCCCCAGTGCCGGACCCCTGAGCCTTTCCCTTCCTCCTGAAGCCGTAGCGCTGGCAGTGTCCCACATTTGCTGTCCACTGCTGGAGTGCACGGCTTCCTACTGATAGAATTGGCTGAGTATAATCCTTGTATGTTTTATATTGGTATCGGGATCAATACTGGTTCTTTGGTATTATTAATGTTAATTATTTAGTCTTACCCTATTACATCTATTTATATTTCAACCCTCGTGTTTCCTTGTTTTTCCCCAATTCCCCTTCCTGGGTGGGGAGGGGTCATCGGGTGGTAGAATAATTGTCTAAATGACAATAAATTGTTATGGGTTTCTCAGACCATAACAAAGCTTTAACTGGTGTTCACCTGTTGTGATTGAATGTAGTCACTCAGTGCTGACCACTGGGCAACTTAACCTGCAGTGGATGGTTGCTGAGTATGGACAAAGATTTCTTTTCTTCTGGGAGCCCACAGAGAAGCCACAGTGGGATTAATAATTTTCAAGCCCAGTTATTCAAGTGGCAGGTTTGAAATCCAGCCATTGAAGGGTGAGGGTTGTGTTTCTACATTGGCATTAAAGAACAGGAGTTGATCACAACCTTTGTTTGTGTAGAAAAAAAAATAAGCCTAGGGCTTGGATCTTGCTTGGATCTGAACTCTGCTGGGTAAGGGATGAGAAAACTGGGGAACTCTGAAGATTTCTTTAGTTTTGTCAACAAGAAAACTAGAACAACTTGGTACCAAGTTAATCCACCAGCTAGAGAAGCACATGGCTATTAGGGGCTCTTAGGGCAGGACAGACTTCAGGGGATTGTGATCATTGTTCCTCTTGAAATACAGGAAGAAATGAGGTCCTACATCTTATTTGGAGTCACTACCTTTGGATTATTTTTTGGCAGGCTGTTTGAGGTGTTGATAAGTAACTCACTCTTAGAGATTCCTGTGGCTCTTCCTGATCTTGCATATGTCTGGAAGCAGGTGCCACGTGGCAGTGCGGGTTTACCAGCTCAAATCAGTGTCGGCTTGGGGACTGCCATGATCCAGTCTTGGGAGCTTTACTGGCCCTATTTCCCTTCCCCATTATATTTTTCACTGAATGTTCTGACAGTCTAATTGCCATATGGTTTGCATTAGCTATGCTTTTGCTTTATACAAGCCATTTTAAGTCTCTGTTCATGTGGATAATCAAGAACTGATTGCATGATGCGGCGGGGAACAGAAAAGGTTGAAAACAAATGGTCTGTAACACATACCTTATCCCCTCCTTTCTATTTGCTCTTTTCCGGTCCCAGTCCAAAAGCTTTTTCTTAGATGTTGTTGGGAACCAGTCAGGTCCAAGAGTATCTCAGGTACAGCAGCTAGAGCCTGGCAGAGCTCGAGGAGCAGGGAGAAGGGAGAGCTGAAAGAGGGAAGGAGACGGAGCAGGAAATACATGTATTTATCAACTCTTATAATAACTGAAAGAAGCTGGGCAAAAGGGTAGAAACTTCACTTGAAAAGCTCTGTTAACATTTTTTTTTCCCCAAAGGAAATTTTCCTCTACATCTTATTATGACAAGACCAGAGATGGTTCATATGTACTGCAGAGTCTGTGGTCGCAAATCACATTCACGCTGAACAACCATTTGAACAACCATTTTGATTTCTATACGCTGACTCCTTGTCATACAGAGACACTATCAACACCTGCATGCAGACCATGGACCTCAGCTCAGCAGGAATTCTGGAGATGCTAACAAATCTCATTTAACCTCCCCAATGTCTGGTAGGAAGCTGTGATTTTCAGTGTAAATAACAAAATGGCCTATACACACTATTTTTGAAATCTGAAGACACCACAGAACTGGCTGATGCCCGGCCTGACATTTGCTATGACTTTCTGTAAAAGATCCCCATTGGGAAAGAGATTGAGAGCCCTCTTCCTGGGAGCGAGCCATCACAAACAACACACTCGCTTCTTCCTGCCAGCCAGCTTCTCAAAACTTGCTTTCTGAAGCTCCTGAATAGCACCGCTCTGCTTAATTGCACAGCCCTTCACACACCATGACAGGAAGCACTATCTATCATTTACCCGTCTGCTTGCCCTGCACCTCCCCAGTTAGGTTAAAGCGTGTCTGAAGGGCAACAGAAGCATCCTCCTAAGCCTTGTGAGGGTCTCCACAAGGACAAAGAACATTCCCAGGCTAGGTTAACATTATTTTATTATTCCCTCTGGCCACTGTTTCCTAGGCCATGGCCTCCATTGAGCTTTGAGCCCACAGAGTTTTTCTCAGGAAGGTGCAGACAGCAATGCCCGGATTTTCCCTTTTTATGTCAGAATGGCTCAGGGCTTGAAATGATTAAAGGTGATTAGTCTGACCACTAAGGCATTTGCCGCAAGCTTGTCAACTGGGTCCCATCTGATTTTCGTCAAGAAAAACAAAGCAAACCACCATTTCGATGTCTTAGAATGAGGTGCTGATTTATATTTATTTCAGTAGAAAATTTAAGCCTTTACGAAGAGGATAAAGTTCCACTGAGACTGAGTGACAGATCCCAGCATAAGAAGCTTTAGCATTTTATTCATTTATAAGAGTGTATTTGTATTCACTGTAATGCATGACAATTCCAAATAACCATCTTTTTTTTAATGTGCTTTTATTGAAATAGAAGAAATATGTTAACAGAAGCCTGTGTTCAGAAATCCAGTATTTGCAACATATTTTATGCAAATAGCTATCCTTCAAGGTTGCTGTCTGATCTCCAAAGGTGGGGAGAGAGCTTTTACAGTCTTGCGAGAGTGAGACACTGAACTCGCAACCAGCATAAAAATGTAGAGTTAAGTCCTGATTTCACCTTGGTGTAGATGATACAACGCATTGACCTCAGTGCTGACAGTCTAACTCAGGTTTAACCAGGTTAAAATTCAAAAATTGCTTTAAAAGCAATTTTAAAATTGTTTCCCTCACAGCTGTGCTAACATTACTCGTCTCCAAGCTTGCACTGTGCCTCCTTCTCCAGCTCTGCTCTATGTTTCCTCCTACTTTTCTGGTAGCTGTGCTGTGGATTATGACTGAGTAAATATGAGGGACAAGTGTGAAAGGCTAAAATCCTTCATCCAGCTCTTCAGAGGTGAAGAGCTAATGTGCTAACCAGCATCGCCATGGAGTAGAGGCATCTTGAGAAAAAAGAACAGAAAACAGGAGGAAACCAGCGTTTTGAAGAATGACCCATAACTTCAAAAGAGCATTAATCTCCCTACAGATAAATGTACCGAGGTTAGAGAACACTGGGAAGTTTAATGATTCAGTGGGACAGCTTTTCAAAGGCAAAAGAGGAGTAATTGCCTCCCTGACATTCATATTTATTGTTATTGTTGTTTTTATTATTATTATTGAGTATTTGTGTTTCAAACTTTCCTCTGCAGTACCTAAAGGGTATGATGACAGAGACTACAGGAAAGCTTAAAACAGATATTTTAACTATAAGGATGTGAAAAAAAAAGAAGCCGATTGCAGAAAAACAGCTACATCATCTTTTTTTTTTTTTTTGTCTTAGACGCTGAGTTAGATCTCCAAACTAAATGCCTCTGAAAGATGCCTCTGAAAGTTGACCAGAGGATGACATTTCTGTTTTGTGGCAGCTCTTCAGGTTGTGACATTTATTGTTGCTGCTGTGTGTTTTATTCTGTACTAGGATAAAAATAACCCATTTCCGTTGTTTGCACAAAACAGAGCTGTGCCAAAGTGCTGGTTTTCAGTTTTCAGATTGTGGGGCTGCCCTGGAACACGGGCTCTCTCCCTTGCTTTTCAAGCCTTCAGAAAAAGCCTCGCTGAAACGGATACCTTCCTGTAAAACATCTGACCAGTGAAGCAGCCTATTTCCCATATGATAAATGAACAGCACGTACTAACCAGCTCTAATGGGCAGGGTATGGGTGAGTGGCTCGAAATCGGTATAAGAATACGAACAAATGGAACGGACTGACGGATAGGAAAAATGCCCATTTACAGTGCATTTCTTGTCACAAGAATAGAGATGGATTTCTCTAAGCACACTGATATCCCCCTTGCCCCAGTGGTAGCATTTTTGAAGAGGGTGCTGCCACTGCAGTCTCTGATTCAATGGGAACAGAATGGAAATGACACCAAGCATATTTAAAATTTGCATCCAAATATTTTTTTTCTTTGCATATTTACGCTCTTGATTGGCATTAGCATGCAGTCTGGTACCAGATGAAAGCACAGACTAAGTTCATCAAAGATAACAAGTAATTCTGAGTAATGACTAAATGGCATTCCCAGGTATCTACTTTTAAAAAAGGAAATGAATAGTTCTGGTTGTAATTACCAACTTGCGTTCCATATACAAAGCTAGCATTTATGAATATCGAACTAGGCTCTATTAGACTATGTTAGGTATGTGTCAGTTTACTTTCCTAATGCAAAAAAAAAAAAAAAATTAGTCATTATCACTAGAACTGTTTGTTAAAGCTGAAAGGGGATAAATCATTAATAGGGATGTCATTTATTCATTACAGTTAAAATATATATATCCACTTGTCACTTTGATGAATCTAGTTTCTTGTCTCACCTCAGCTTATTGACATCACAGATGAAAAGAGCTTCCTCACTGCATTCCTGTTGGAGCTTAAAGCCTTTACAATGGTTTATTGATGAACTAGTATTTTGAAAATCAAGACTGCTGAGGCTTAAGATTGTAGTGACAATTACATGGTGTTTTGTTGCAAAGCTAACAATTTGCATGGGACTGATGATAGCTTGACATTAAGCAAATAAAGTATTATTATTGTAATTTAGTACAGAATTTTGTAGAAAACACTGCCTTGGACCAATGCACAGACGACTGCTACAGTGCTATGGTATCTCTTTCATGCAAGAATTTAACCACTTAAACCCCATTCAATTTGACATTTTTAACTGCACAATGCAAATACAGAACTGCCAAGTCCTGTACGCACTAAGGCATGCGAGTAAATTCTTCCAGGGAATTAGTTCTGCTGCCGATTATTTATCTGTTTGAAGGAACTCATGTACCCTCACGCTTACAGGACTGACCTGGGAAGACCTGCTATGAGCGTATCTGGTACCATACAAGCCTGAAAGATATTGTTGCTAGATGAAGAGATTTTTCATATTTTTTTTAACCTATTTATTACTGCCTTTGCTAATAGCTACATCCTTACTAGAAAACACCTCCAAGGCATTAATTGTACTGAATATGTTTTGATAGAGCACTGATTTTAAAAGAACGCCTAAAAACCTTGGCACAACACAGAGAAACAGGCAAGATGCTCTTGCTGACACACCCAGTACTAGGTGTTAGGAATGGCTTGAAGACCTTCCAGGTAGGAATAAAACACTACATATGCCTGTCCTTATAGCTACTGATAGGAAAACAATTGTATTCAACAAACAAAATATTGTGTGGCAAAGTAGGATAAAGCCTGGGAATTTTGAACCTCAGCTCTTACCACCTGCAGCGCTTTCACTGGTGAGGAATTTATGGTGTGCAGACGAAAACATTTGTTCTTTCTCAGGAGATGCACTTTGGGATTTGGTGCTACAGCCTCTTGGCTTTTGATATATATTCTTCAAAGGGATATTGGCAGTCTCACTCAGGGCTAATCTTTTATTTCTCCCAGCTGAATGAGTGCAAGAGAAAACCAGGAGGGCACTGCCCATTCCAGTGTTACTCACTCGAGAGCAGCCTGATGCTGACATGCATCTTCTTGGGACGTGCGTTTTGATGGCTCAATGGTGTGTTGGCAGCCCGACCTTACGTATTTCAACTCCTAATTGGAAATTAACAGTCCTGAAGTCTGATCAGACTTGATCATGTGAGGACATACAGGTGCCCTTGGTTCCAATACAGGTCCAGCTGCACAAGCACTGGGAAATCAAATTGTCCGTTTGGTGTACCCCTTGAGTGAACATCTTCATCAACATTAGCTTTGAATTTCACCTTTCACTTAAAATTGGGCATGTGCTAGTGGCACTTCTCAGCTTTAACAATGAGAAAAGAAAGGTTCCCAGAGACTGCCAGATCTAAGAAAATATTCTACACTTTCATAAACCACAGGCACCTACATAACCTAGTATCGCACTGGGGGCATGTATAGATTAATGATACAGATTTCATAATATGAAATACATTGGCTGATGCTTTAATACCCTGAGAATATTATTCACTGCTGACTAAGTCGATAGATACTTTTTTTTAGGAAGTGAGTATTTTTCTCAAACATGTGTCTGCCTCTCCCATCCCCACATTGTCTCTGAAGACAATGAGGGCATCTCCATAATTTTCCTTCCTGTTGTTCCCTATTGTGGCTTGACTTGTTAAGTCCAACTTGATGCAAATTCTGTGTTCTGTACAAGCTGCTGTTTTGTGCTTTATCACTTAAGACTTTCAAGTATCATTACTTGAGTCTGAGACTGTAAATTCCACAATATAGCAGTGATAAATTTGAACACCACAGATGAAATCTGTTGTATTTTATTTTCATTTATACTGAATTCACTCAAATTGCTAACTTTTGAGCATGAAAGAGTATACTGTTACACTTCTGTTTACAAGGCATTGCTATTGTTTTCATTACTAATATTCTTTAGTTTAATCATAAAACAATTTTAAAAAGACATTTTTCCTTCATTTAAATCCGAAAATATTTGTGAATTTTAATCTAGAACAAGATAATGAGATTTCTACTGTGTTGTATCTTTTTCCAGTTCCTCACTTGTGGGCAGGAGTGGACTGGACAGGTGACCCAAAACTGACCAACAGGGTATTCCATCCCATCTGCATCATGCTCAGTATAAAAGCTGAGGGTTCAAAGGGTCGCTTTCTTCAACAGCCAGCATCCGAGGAGGACTCTGTCTGTTCGTCTGCCTGTGATCCTGATCCGTGTATTCCTGAATCCAGTTCATGAGTTCAGCTCCCATCCATCTCAGTGTCCAGTCTGGGATTTTCCCAGTGCCCACCAGTGACGTGATCGTCATCCTGCGAGCTCAATATTGGTTTTTTATATATTGTATGTATTTCTTTATTTTCTCTTTAATATTATTATTTTTTCTTTTTATCATTTTATGATTAATATTTCATTAAGGTAATTTAGTTTCTTTTAAACTCATAAGTCTCTCTTTTTCTCATTCTTCTCTTATTTGGGAGAGAAGTTAGAGAGCATCTGTCATTCATTTTAGTGTTCAGCCCAGCCCAAACCACGACACTCCATGATACACCAACTGTAATGATAATTTGTCCTGTGCATCCCAAAACATCACTTGCCAAAGAGCAATACAGCAGATTGCATGTTCCAACTGTCCAAGCCACTTTTGTCATTTTAAGTTTCAATAACAAATTGTTAAAAGGAAATAAATGGAAGAACATATGTAACATTTATTGTTTTTTATCCTTATCCTTTATATACTAAAAAATCTATTGTTTTGTCATGGTTTAACCCCAGCCAGCAACTAAGCACCACACAGCTGCTTGCTTACTCCCCCCACAGTGGGATGGGGGAGAGAATCAGAAGGGTAAAAGTCAGAAAACTTGTGGGTTGAGATAAAGACAGTTTAATGGGTAAAGCAAAAGCCACACACACAAGCAAAGCAAAAAAGGAATTCATTCACTGCTTTCCATCAGCAGGCAGGTGTTCAGCCATCTCCAGGAAAGCAGGGCTCCATCACATATAACAGTTACTTGGGAAGACAAGTGCCATAACTCTGAATGTCCCCTCCTCAGCTTTATACACTGAGCATGACATCATGTGGTATGGAACATCGCTTTGGTCAGCTGGGATCAGCTGTCCCGGCTGTGTCCCCTCCCAACATCTTGTGCACCCCCAGCCTACTCACTGGTGAAGTGGGGTGAAAAGCAGAAAAGGCCTTGACTCTGTATAAGCACTGCTCAGCAATAAATAAAACATCCCTGTATTATCAACACTGTTTCCAGCACAAATCCAAAACATCACCCCATACTAGCTACTGTGAAGAAAATTAACTCTACCCCAGCCAAAAGCAGCACATTCTCCACCCCTTATTCCATACTGCTTACGTCATGCTCAGGTCCCACACTATTCAACACCTCCTCATTAACTGCCACCCTCCTTCCCACCCTTTGATACAATACACAGACATCATTCCCTTAGTCTATGGACCACCCCTGTGAAATGGCTGTAAAATGTCCACAAATGTCCACACAGTGTCCATTGAGTTCATTTAGTCCATGACTTTGGACTCCATCTGTTATGGTGATCACTCAGGATGGGAGAGATGGTGTGCTGCATGGAGTTATGGGGCACCTATACGAGCTCAGGTCAGATCACTGCTGCACTAGCACTGCTTCTTGTGAGGCTTGTTCTGCATTGGTTCAGGTGGTTCCTGGTATAGCAATTCCAATAACATGCAACTCAAATAATGGGTTACAACAATTTAAAGGTATCATAGAATCACAGAATCATAGAATGGCTGGGTTGGAAGGGATCTTAAAGATCACCTAGTTCCAACCCCCGTGCCATGGGCAAGGACACCTCCCACTAGACTGCTTGTAAATACATAGCAGTAGACAAAAAAGTCCATGTTAGGTTTTATCAAAGATAAACACAGGAGAGGGCTGTAACATCTCAAAGGCACTGCCCAGTGCAACAAGTCTGCTCCAGATCACAAGATGCTGCTGCAGCCACTGTGCTTCCTCCTGTTCCCACTGTAGTGACACTGGAGCCTGGAAGCCCTTGCTTCCTGTGCTGCACGTTGAGTAGAAGACCCAGCTGGCTGTGAAGTGCTCCGTTGGGTTTTCTGCAGAGGCAAGTGTACATTTTCTTTTGTCTTATCCCCACTAGAGACACCAATTTATTGTTCTTATTCACAGTCTGACAGTACTCTTCGTGGGCTGGCATTGCTGGACCAGCAGTGTTTTCATCGCTGTACCACCTAGTTCAGTTCCGAGCCAGGTAAGTAGGAATAGAATCCAATGCCTCAATGTTTCCCATGGATGCAGTGATGCTGCATCCTCTGCAGCAGAAGCTGCTGACAGCAGCTAGGTGTGAAAACCATGCTAGGTCCATAGGTGCAAATGAAAGAAGGTGAAAAACTCAGCACAGTCTGTCTTGCAAAGGGCTGGTGGAGAATGAAGCATCTTATTGCTTTTCTCCATGTTTGCTGAAGTATTTTCAGCAGGTCCATGGCGATGACAGATAAGTGTATGAATAGTGAAAGCAGAGGCAGGCATCCCAGAAGGAGTATGGAGTCTGTCTGATCGTGTGGAGATAGGGTTAGAAAAGCCAAGGTTGACTTGGAGTTGAGTCTAGCAAGGGATGTGAAGGACAAGAAATGATTCTACAAGTTCATAAACAGCAAAATGATGACCATGAAAAATGTGGGCCTGCTGCTGAATGCAGCAAGGGAACTGGTGACAAATGATATGGAGAAGGCTGATGTGCTCGATGCCTTCTTTGCCTCCGTCTTTACCAGGAAAAACCACCCTTTGGGAATCCCAACTAGACACAGTCCTGGGCAACCTGTTCTAGATGGCCCTGCTTGAGCAGTGGGGTTGGACCAGATGGTTCCTTCTAATCTCAACTGTTCTGTGATTCAGTAACAATGCATATAATTTGTCTGGTCCATCCTGCAGATCTAGGGGTCCTTTTTTGTCCCAGTACCACCTAAAATGGGCCATTTTCATCAGATTGTTTTGCAACAAATTGTAACTGGAGGTTACCCTTCCAATGAAGAGAGGGATCAGGATTTCATAAGAGTAGTAGGGAAGGAATCAGCCATGACTTCCAGTGTAATCCAGCCATTTCAGTGTCTAATACATCATTTCACTTTATGTCAGTCAAAAGACACAGTCCATCCCATGATTTCACCATTGCAAACAACAGTCACATTATAACAAATTAGGAGAACTCTGCTAGCATTTTCTGTAGCCTTAGCTCACCCCTATGAAAGAAGATTTACCTGAAGGGCAGTAACAAAAGAGGCCAGCTCAGCAACAAGAGCCCTTTATGAGAAACCTGGACGGGGTTAGAGCTGAGGAACTGCAAGGCAGAACTTTTATCACAGTAATTTTGCTGGACTGCTCCACAGGGAACTGTAGAGAGGGCTAGGGAGCCTCAGAGAGTAGAAACTTCAGGATCTGTAAGTTTATAAATACTTTCCCTGAACCAAAGTCTCCATTCAGAACACCACTAAACTTTAGGAAAGTCTAGATCCCATTTTATGCGGCTTAGGACCATTTCTTATTAGAGCTGGGAAGACTAGATATAAATCTCTGTCCAAAACAGTAATCCTCTTATATTTCATTACTAGCACCACAAGCTTCTGTGAAGTGGTCTCTATCAGAACCATAATAACAATGGGTTGTGGCTAAGCTCTCTATTCCAAGTTCAGTCACAGCAAACCCACTAACACATCAAATCCGTGCCTGCTTTTGATTTATTAGTACTCCCTAAGCCTTTCCACAGTCAGGTACTGGGTCTGAGGCAGCAGCTAGCAGCCGAGAGGGAAGGGAAAAGAGATTGTAGCATCACATCTCTGCTATGCCTGACTATGGGAGCACTTCATTTCAGGACATGTTATCTGAACAAGCTGCTGAAGATAGTTGAAACTAATCTGTTATTTTGCCTTGCTATGAATTGGATAGAGTATAACTCTTAGCTGAGAGTTGGTAACTGACTACAAGGGCTCTTCTGCTCCATCTAGGGGAAAATTCAAACAGGTGAATTTAAACTAATCTGTTTGATTTTTGTCCTCACACGGAACAGAAGTGCTCATGTGGGCAATTACTGAAGTGCAGCTAGCAGCCATGACTAACCTGAGGAGCAGCTAAAGACAGTTTCTTTCTCCTCTTGGTTCCACATGTCCTGGTCTGCTCAGCAAGAATGGGGCACTCAGTCTTAGATGCTGACTGTGGTTCTTCCATTGTGCTGTTAAATGTGCACCAAAGGTGCAAGGGGAGTTCGACTGCAGTAGACTAATCAAGTTAGATTAGTCTCTTTGCCTTTTGGGTGTCCAGGGCATGAATTGCCCTGTGCTGGGACTGTGTGGACCTACCCAATATCTCCCCCAAAATGGATGCTGTCCTTAAAAGAACTGAAGTTTCTTTCAACCTTTGCTACAGGCAGGGAAGTTCTGCTTTTTGACAATAACCTATGAGATGAAGGACAAAAATACAAAAGTTTGGTGTTTCATCTCTAGCAAAGTCAGTGCATATTTCTGGGGAGGTGGCCTTTCCTAGTAGTCACTTCTGACTGCACCTGTTTAAGACTATTACTGCACACAAGTTGCAGTTGAAACTTTTATTTGGAATATATTTTCCACATGCATATTCTCTCCCCACGCTTTTGCACACATGGAAATCTTTGTTTCTAACAAGCAAACTTGTATATTAGTCAAGTAATAGCTATGCACGTAATTTTTGTAAGTAAATGGAAGTTTGGAACATGCTTATCTTCCTTTCAAAAGGACACTAGAGAACAAAGTAGTACAAAATGAGTCCAAAATGCTTCAATTTTTTCACTCAAAATTGGATATAAATTATTCCGAAATTATTTTTCAGCTGAAAGTGCAATTGAGCTCTTGTGCTATTGCACTCAGCAAACACTTAACAAATACACTGTTAAGTTGTCGCAGGTGGGCATGGCTATTTACTGTTGAACCTTTAAGCGAGTGCTATTATATCCGAGTTGCTTCCTGTAAGCAAATAACACCAGAAAAAAAAAAAAAGTGATTCATTTGGTATTGTCAGGGTGGTTAAACTGCTTCTCCTCAGCTCCAACAGCACCGCGCACAGGCCTGTGCCAGAGAACTTGCCCCCAGTCAGAGCTCAACAACTATTTTTAGAACAAGAGCTGGATTTTTGGACTATTTTTGTTGTTAGAGAGCCATCTTGTGGTGCATCTTGTTAACAATAAATCATAAAAAAAAAAAAGTCTATTACAGTTCAGAAACTGTGGTCCACAAAGACTCTGGTGGTTTTGCATCTTCCATGTATCTGCTTTTCTCAAAGCGCCTTTTGAAATGGAAATAACCTAATCTCAAATTGCACTTCTGAGTCATAGCAATATTTGTTAGGGACTAGGAAGAGGACATAGTTCTCTTTGCTTTTTTAAAAAAAATGAATTTAAAGGGTTTGGAGTGCAAACAAATAGCTACAATTTACAGCACAGAGTTATCCCTTCCCTAACAACTGATGTATTGATCAAGGCAGGAGGCAGGTGGTCTAGCTTTATTAATGTGATATATATAGTTTTTTGCAGCCACAAGACTTATTAAATATTCTGGAAACCATTTAAATTCAAATAATACCTGTTGTTACTGGAGTTACATTAAAAAATGATCTTTAAAAATAGCAAAAGTGCATATTGAAATGTCATTTGGGATGCTTGCAGATTGCAAGAGTTTTCCAGTGCTAGGGATATTTTACAGTGCACATAAAATTATATTTTCAAATCTGTAGTTAACTGAAAAAAATAGACCCACCTGAACTAGGGTCAATAAAACAATTCAGAAACTGCTTTGAGTTTTGGTAATTTGCCTTTCCATAAGACACAAATCCTCACACAATGCTAAATAACAAATTAATGCAGTGTGCAAAATGTTACTGAGCCTCTGAAGAACCAGTGTTTAGAGAGAAAACAAAAAAACAAGTCTTTCCATAAAACAGAATGTCTCTGTGCATGGAAAGTTTTCCCTCCGCAGCTTTGAATAAGATGCTGACATTTTTCCTGTATGTATATAACTGTTGTCTTGTCCATTAATAAGCTATAATTATCTATCATCCTTTCATTGAAAGGAAAAAAGCTCTGTATAGCCAAAGATCATTACTGGTCCACCCTCTGCTATCAGTAAAGTCATTGAAAATGAAAAGGTAATTATAGAGGGTCTTTAGAATAGTATATAATGATTAACATCTTTTCTAAAAATTTCAGGTTCACATTTAAAAAAACATAGTATTATGCAGTTGCCTCTGCAGGACTTATTTAGTTAATCTCCTTTGCTCATTTTGTCTAATATTTGTTCTAGGTGGGCAACAGGCTTTCATAAAAAGAAGGTCACAAGGTAAGGACCATTTAAGAATCAAATGGGGAAGGGAAAGCACAAAGAAGAGGAGAAACAGTGGGGTGAACCCTGAAGAGAAACTCTGCTCTGGGACACAAACTGGATAGCAGACAGATTCTGCCAGAACAATGCTGAATACTTTTAGCTCAGCCTTTTTCTAAGCAAGTAATGAACAGTCCTCTCAAGTGACATTATGAACATTGGCCACTGGTGAAAAGGCATTCTGCTTTCTTTCAAACTCTCTAAAAAAGTTACAAGCCAATAATCCAAGCAGATATAGCCACAGACTACATCACAACATTGCTCTGTACCCTCTGTATCCTTCAAACTTATCTCCACATCCTTCTAGAAGCGTAGCTATGAAAAATGAAGACAGTATTCTAGTAATGCTGTTACTATTGATATGTGTACTGGCAAAGTCACTTCGCTGTTTCCCTTTGCTCCTTCTTCCTAAAACCTAGCATTAATGTTTGATTTTGAGATGATCACCTACAGTGAACTTTCAACTCTTCTTTGAGTCACTCATCTGTCAAGACAGAGTAAGCGAGCCAATGCAATACAGATATACCTGCGGTGGCCCCTAAAGAGTT
The DNA here is from genome assembly GCA_017639485.1 of Pluvialis apricaria. Taxonomy (NCBI): domain Eukaryota; kingdom Metazoa; phylum Chordata; class Aves; order Charadriiformes; family Charadriidae; genus Pluvialis; species Pluvialis apricaria. The sequence continues at coordinate 113,882,888 of CM030008.1, read as the reverse complement.
AATTTGAATACGAAGGACAGCATAGCCAAGACCACAGCCAAGACAAAGTAGCCCTGCTGAAGAGTACTCAGTGCTGGCTCAGATTTTGCTGTGCCCTGTAATGACTCCTAGTTATAGATGGGGCTCTTCTGAATCACAGTTCTTTGGACTGGGTAATTGCATTTAATTAGGGAACTAAGTCCTCTCTGTAAAGCAACTTGTATTCATTATCCACTTCCTGGTCGATCTTTATATCATCTTTAAACCATCCAGGCAAAGATTCTGTATCATCATCTACACAATTGATTTTAAAAAGAGCGTTGAAGTACTTTAATGACCCCTTTGCAACCTGCTGGAGACAGCCAGCTCTGTCAGCCTGGTATCAGTTGCATTACAAGGCCTCTCAGTAATCCAGTTTTAAATCTATATGCTGCGCACGCTAGTTGTCCCACGTGAATCACATCTTTTATTCAGAATGTGCAGTATTATATCAAACCCACTGCAGAAATCCAACACTACTGTATCAATACAACTGCCTTGTTCCATCAGATCCATCGTTCACTATAAAATAAACATGACAAGTTTGTTTGGAAAGAAAGATCTACCTTCCACTAAATGATGCTGATTGACAGTTTAAGTTTATAATTTTATTTTTAACAAAATTAACTGTTTTGTTACTTTGTATGGAATTTAAGCAAATAAGTAGATCCCTGAGTTTCCTTCACTTTCTCTAGAACAATGCTGGAAATCCTTGCTGGAATGTCTTCAGGTTTCCAAGATAATTTGAGAAATAGTGTCATTTAATATCATTTCAAGAAAAACTTTAACAGCACATGATTATGGATATAAATATGTTTCATTTTAGAAGATGCTACTGGATATTCTCATTTCTACCATCCTTAGGTAGAGTAAATGTTCTGTTCTATCCAGAAAATGAGATCTTTGTTACAGTGATCTTGTCACCACTGTCATAAAAAAGCTAGCTTCGCTACAAATAAAGGTCTATACCTCCTAACTTGGGCAACTGTGTCTTGGGCCTGGCATTTACACACTAAGCTCTGAACAGTGACATTCACTAAGCAGGTCCTTTGGTCAAGCTTGCCATGTTTAACTGAAAATAACACCGTTAAAAAGCTGATGAGTTTTCAGGAATTTGGAATTTAAAGCTTTGACAGCACACAGCTGGCCACTGTTCATTGGGGCAGGCTCTGCAACAAGTACCTCTTCAGTACCCCAGACATGACTAAAAGCTGGTTTTCTGGCAGATCTCTGGAGAAGGGAATGATGCAAACAATTAGACTCATCCCCAAATCATGCTCATTTTTACTGCTGGGAAACAAAACATGCACTACAAAAAAAGTAGTGACATGGACCAAACGAGCTTGGCTGTTCCCACCTCTAGTACATACAATTTTTCTTTCGACCACATTTGTATAAACATCACACAACGCTGCCAGTATGAATAGTTGATGCCAAGTCTCTTGCTCTGCAAAAGGAGAGAACATCTGCAGCAGAGAACACTGTGACTCGATGGCCCTGAACCTCGCAGCGGCTGTGGAAAGCAGGGGTTTCAGAAATGTGAATGGGAATGTCATGCTGGTTCCACGCAACTGATAGCAGCCTGCACTTCCTAGTCAGTTGCTTAATGTGAAAGAACAGTCAAAGCACTGATGGATAAGGCCTCACTATACCGCAATTAGAGGTGAAAAAATAACCTCCCATTAGCTTAAATGGATTTGGGATTTCCCGCTGACAAACGTAACATTGAGTGTGTTTTGACTCACATTACATTTCCTGGATTATAACACCATTGTGGGAGGTATAATTTGCACCTTGCAATTAAAGAGAGGGGAAACTGAAAGCTGAACATGTGGGGTTTTGTGGTTTCTAAACTTTGCTTCAGAATCTTACCCATGCTCTTACCATTAGCCTGCTGCCTCAAGGTATTCTGTCACCTGACTACGTATTTCCTTAAGACAATCTTTACATGAGGTATTGTCGTGGTTTAGGCCAAATCGGCCACTGGGGACATAGGGGACCCCAGATGGGACCGACAGATGCTCCCCTCTACCCCTCTTCAAAGAGAGAGGCAGAGGAGGAAAAAGAGACTTACGAGTTTAGAAAGATCTAAACTACTTTAATGAAGTATTAATAATAAAATAAAAGGAAATAATGAGAAATATACAAAACCGTATCAAGCTCCCAAGATGACAATCACGACACCGGCTGGCACTGGGGCAGTCCCAGGCTGGACTCAGTGACGGACGGGAACTGGGTTCCGGATCTGGATTCAGGATCGGGTCCAAAGGCAGACGAACAGACAGAGTCCTCCTCAGACATCAGCCGTTGAAGCCAGAAGGGAAAAAGAAAGGCGAAAAAAAAGGGCGAAAAAGAAGCGCGAAAAAAGAAGGGCTGACCCTTTGCTCCATCAGCTTTTATACTGAGCATGAGGCAGATGGGATGGAATACGCTGTTGGTCAGTTTTGGGTCACCTGTCCTGTCCGCTCCTCCCCACAGGTGGGACCCCATTATGCTTTTCCGCTTCCGACCCTCCAACGTGGCAAATAACACAGCTGGTTGGCCTTGGGTGTTAGAACAATAAGTGTAAGCAAGAGCCTCCCTGCATACCATGTCTGGACATCAGCTATAAACATTGGTCTTATCACTCTGAGAGAGTGAACATTGTCTGCACAATATGCTGTTAATTTCAGTAGTTAAAAGAGGCCCAGCTAAGAAGCGAAGCTAATGAACAAAATTGGTCCTGTTTTACCTCAAACCAGGACAGGTATTAATAGACAGGTATTTCACAGAAGCGATTGATCTCTTCACCTAGCCTACTAATTTACTGTATTTTTTTGTTTGCTAGAGCATTATTATTTTTTCCAGATCATGGCAACAATTTTGATGCTTCATTCTTAGGGTCATTTTACTGACATGGAGAAAATAATTGTTCTCTTGCAATTTTTTATCTAAATCTTTGCAAAAACTTTTGATAATGCTCAATTTGCCTTTCAACATTAGTTTCCGTCTCTGTTATTTTCCTACTGAAAACAATGGTCCATTTGAGTCAAAGGAAGAATGAAATGTCATCTCTTCTTCATTAGAAGAGAACAGTGGTATTAAACACACGTGGCAGCAATAACCCTGCTTTCTGGATACTGCACATTTTATTTTAGTGTTTCATTTATCATAATATGCTAATATAGACACACTATCCAGGTGCTTTACTTCTATTTCTCGTCTCATGTTTCTTTTCAAACTAGCCCATCTTCTAGAAGATAGGAATACAGGTTTGTTAAGCACAGCCAAATCCCACAGGTTTCCAAGCCATTTCATGCAGCCATGAGCTTCCATTTGCCTGTGAATAAGTGACTCACATGTTGTGATTGCTGTTGGCATTTCACTCTTAAGCATATTTACAACTATCACGGATTGGCTTGTTTAAAGCTACAGATTTGTATTATTTCTTTCTATTGTAACCATGCAGAAAACCTTTCTTCTTCTATTCCTCTCTGTCCTTAATCTGTTGCATGTACAGAATTAGCAGGTAATTAAATACATTAGGAAGGATTGAGCATTAACTGTAAGAACCCAGCTCTTCACATGTTATTTAAAAAACAATACATGTCACATTTAAGATGATAATAAGCATCAGAGCTAAAGGGAGATTAAAAACTTTTAAGTGAACCTTAATTACATTTTTCAATTTTCAGTAATCGCCTGACAGTAAATCCCTCCTATGACAGTCAGACCAGAATACGAGAGGGCTTTTTGTGTTTTCCATTCTTAAAACACAGGAAAGACTTCTTGCAGGATTTTCTTGATACCATTTATTCACCATGTCAGTAATTGAGGGCTCAAAACTAAGTGGCCGAGGAAATGCTTCTCCTAATTACACAATGTATGCCCTCTACCATATTTTTAGCTTCATTTTCAGTTGTTCAGATTACATTGGGAAGCGAAAGGCCTCAAATTCTGTTTGATACTATGAATAATCCACATATTTCCTCTCACTCACTATAAGACTGTAAGGTTTGCTGCAGTGAATAGGCAGCACCTAGTGGTCTTGAAATGCATGAACAGTTCAAGTTCTTAACAGTCCCAAGTTCTTGAAATAAGCATTTAATGAACTAAAATGAAGTATTAGTTTTCATATGTGTATGTGTGTGCATGCACAAGCATGTGTGTGTATGTGTGTTTTCCACAAGAGAGAAAACATTCCATTTCTGACTTGCTCTGAGATCTAGGTATTCATCTGGAGGAAACTTATCCTTTAATATTTCACAGACAAATACAAGGAAGAAAACTCTTGAGGTTTTAAAAGCCATGCGTTACAATGAAGCCAATCCATATAAAGACTCCTCATCTGAAAAAAATGCTCTTTATAGTGGGTAAACTATTTTAATGCCTTCATCTAATTGTAACTCTTCAATTCTAAATTCAAGGCCCCCAAGTTAATAATAATAATTAGCAATATTTATTATCAAACCTCAGAGTTTATTTCTGTTTAAATGAATAAAAAAAATGTGAAAGCTATCCAACAAATAGCTCTCTATTAGCTAGGAAAAGCATAGAATTAAAACTAAGGAGGAAACTTGGTCAGTTAAGCTTATTATAACAACCTGAGTTCCATAACATTGCATAACTTGAAGGTATGTTTCATGTTTCATCATATTACAGTAGTCAGAGATTATTGGATCATTAGCTTTAATTTTATTCCAAGAATTTGTTTGTAGATCAATTTATCTGCAGGATTTATTTTTTGCTCTCTACTGAGTTTGTCACTTCAGTAGCAAATGTATCTAAGACTATTTGAAGCATTGCTACAAACAGGACTGAGGTAAATATGCTTGCATCAGCAAAACCACGCTGTACATTTTTAGTGTTCTTCTGAACTTTACTGGAAAGTTCAATTAAAAAAAAAAAAAGTTTGCACCAGTTTGATTCCATAGAAGTCAATGAACACAGTCTGTGTTTGCATTTTTGAGTATCACAAATGGCGATGACATGGGTGTACCAAGAGAAGAGTGGGAATTGCTTCAAACACTGGTAACCAGAAGCTGCAGCAGCCGTCCAAGCCACCTGCTGCCCATGGCTGGACTTCTCTGTTCTGCCTCATTACATCCCACAGCTCATTTCGAGTAATCCAGCTTTACCTGGATGGATGGATGGATGGATGGATGGATGGATGGATGGATGGATGGATGGAGTGAGTTTCATATTTCTTATACACGTACCAAAACTTTCAAAACTGCCCTCTTCTTTCACAATGAATCTGTTACATTTAAAACAAATACAGAACTGGAAAGCTGAATGTAAAATATGACTAAAGAACTAAGGCCAAATCTGAAGCCACTACGTAGCTATGAAGCCCTTCCCCCGAAGTCAATGATGAGAAAGACGTTGCTCCGTTGTGATAATAATTTTTTGTGAACCAAGGATTTCCACAAAATATAACTCTAAGGGACCCTTACACTGGGAATAGGGAGCTGCTTGCCTTCACAGAACAGACCAGAGCTTCTGTGACAGACCACACAAATCCATGGCAATAGCTAAAGGGTATTAGATATTTGTATCTCCAAATTTGTTAAAAAATGAGGGCTGAGTGGTTATTTCTCCTGCTTATTTCTTTCCAGTCCTCCCAAGGGTCTCTGCATATGGAGAAATCAATCCTGATCCCAGGAAGATGTGGAAAGCTGTTCACTCCTGCATGAAGAAAGGTACGGATTGCATGCAGCCTGTTCCCTATGTGCATGATCTGCATAATGTGTCAAAGGAAAACTTATTCAGCAGTGACAGTAATCAGAATACAGCCCATTAACTCTCATACCAATGGTACTAGTGAAAAGTCCCTCCCTCACGTAAAATTCTTTTATTATCTTTGTACAAATTTGAAGGACGCCGTATCATACTATTGATTTTTAACCAAACTCCCTACCAAAATCAATGAGGAGACCTGCTTAAAATCGATAATACAATAAAGAATCCACAGAGCTGTTTACAGTAGGACTTTTTCTAATTTTTGCTTGTTTTCTTCTTTGATTTAATCATACTCACTCTGACATGTTGATACCAGATGATAAATATCCCATGCGTGTATGCAATCTGTCAAAAATGAGAACAATATTGATGCAATAATGCTAATATTGAATTTTCATGGAAAAAAAAGATATTAAGGAACTAAAATGGGTGTGATATCACCCAAAATTGCTATCCTTTCAAATCCCAGAATGGGTTCTGATGGCCTAGGAAAAAGGTTCTTTCAGTTCACTCACACAGTGAATAAAATATTCAAGTTTGGAAAGGAACCAACATATTAAAAAGGGGGTTTATTACTCAGAATAAAAACAGTTTAGAAAATATATCTAAAATTCATACGGGAATCACAGGGAGGGAAATATATTCAAAGTTGATCAAGTTTCTGAAAACAGGGAAAAAGGTAATTGTTTATTTCCACCAAAGAAAAAAGTTGCATATAGTTCAAGAGTGTTGAAATAATTTCACAAATTTATAGAGTAGAGAAAGGAGCAGTGAAGCTAACAGAAGCCCCTGAGTTAATTTGTATTTGAGAAGAGATTCTCTTAGGATATTAAACTGGGAGGGAGAATCTGCATTCTGCTATGCACCTTGAAGAAGCTGTATAAAACTTTGTGGGCAAGAGAGATGTTAGCTATACCCCTGTACTTAGGATTTCTTGCAGAGTAGCTCAAGACTACTATTTCTTGAGATGTTATAGCCCAAGCCTTTTAGACTACTCTGGCAGCGTGTGTGTGTAAGCTTGCAGTCCCTATCTTGCATTCATTTTGACTGCCATTGTGTTAAAAATTATTTTTCCACCCTTTCCAAAACAGCAAATTCCAGCCAGTTTTTGAAAGGAAGTCCTCAAAACTTAACACATAAAATAACCATCTAAATTTTATCAAATCAATCTAAAACAGTACACAGCCAAAAATATCTGGGCCTCAGTTTCCCATCTGCAATATGAGCACAATGGTATCCCTTTAGATGTTACTAAAGATCCCTTTAGTAACATAGTTCAGATGTCATGGTATAAGTACTGCAGAACAGACTCTGGGAAAGATTGATTAAATAGACATTCAAATTAACTATACTGCTGTACTCAATTGAGTAGCAAGAGTTCCTTCTACTGGAACGATGACTGGTCTGTCAATATTCCATCAATATCTTTTAATCTTAGAGAGACTGGGTTTGACAGCCATGGAGGCGGATCTAGCCAATCAACCCTGCTCTCCCCCCTCTCCAAAAGAATACTTCATGTATTTGCTTTTATATATTTTTCTCAAAAGAAACTCAACCTGGATCAAACCTAGACGAGTACAAGACATAGTGGAAGGCAAAAGAAGCTGCACAAAAATAAGAAAAGTTTAGGCCTAGGGCATGACAGACGACTTATAGGGGACATATACTAAAGGCTGTACAGTGGAAATTAATTGTACAGGCACAAAGGGACATCTCCAAACCGCTCATCACATTGAAGCAAATCTCCTTCCACATTTCTAAACATAAACACATGCACTAGCTTCCCTAAGAGTGTCTGGGATGTAGAAGACAGATGGAAATATTAACTAAGATTTGCCCTAAGAACACAGCTTGAAAATGTATTAAGATAGCCCTTTTTTCCATACATCTGCTTATTAATAAAATGAGAGGTTTGGGGACTTTTTTTGGTTTTGCTTTTGTTTCTTTGCTTTTTAAGAGGTCAGAAGCTCTTTTTCTATTTTAACCACACTGCTGTACCGATTCTGTGAGCTTTGCCCCAAGCTTTTGTCTGCTGGCCAATACCAATTTAATTTGTAATGAAAACATTGCAACTCAGACTATACTACCTACAAGCATATTGATTATTTTTCACCAAACAATTACGAGGAAATCAAAATCCTATCTCTTTCTCTGCTTTTCAAGCTAGTTTTTGGTGGTTTTTTTTCATGTTGATCTTTTATTTGTGTACATAAATGAGTTGAAGTTTAGGCCAGGGTACCTGGCCTAAAAAGTTGTACAGCTTTACCAAAACTTTTTTATATAGTAATATGAGTACATCCTTCTCATGTAGGTGTGATTCTACTGATGCACATACACTTAATACATCATACATACAGGTTCCCACTTAGGGAAAGTATATGAACCATACCAATATAAATCTCTTTATAACAGTAAAAGAGTATTCACATTATGAATGGTAACAGTATTTTGATTTAAAAATTCATGTCCTCAGTCAAATTGATCCATGTTATAACTGTGCAGCTCAGATCCCATCCCCTTCTATCCCTGAAATCACACACATTTTTAAAACTTTAAAAAAAGTTAAACAAACTCATCTGAGATTAATGCAGCTAATTAAAATGGTATTTAATCTTAATTCAGAATAATTTGTTTATGCCATAGATCATACTTTACAGCTCCTAAATGTCATCTCCAAGTCTTAAATATGATCTCTTTCCAGCTCAGCCAAAGAACCCATTTTCCATGTTTTTAATAATGGTTATTCCTCTAATGATCACTTTCTGGCATGGGTAGGAGAGGAAGAAACCTAGATGAAGGCATCAGTCCCTCTCAGCTCTCACAGCCAGAGAAAATAAAATGCTAATCAGGTCACCCGGAGATGGCAAGTAACATTAACAAACTAATACTGTGGCATATCCGATTCCTTGGAAAAGGAATTACATTCCAAGCAATGAACGCTGTTGTCTGATATAAAGCAGCAAAATTCAGAAGACCATTTTAAAAGCTACTTGAAAAACATTCCATCAGCAGCTACTGATAGTATTGTCTGTTTTCTAAAGAAAAGAGCTTCCCCAGCTATTGGGGAAAAACCAAAAAGCTGCAAAAAAATACTTGTTTGGTTTGGAATTAAATAGTTGGGGGTATGACAAACTCACTTCTGTAGTACTGCAGGTTGTCCAGATGCTTCTTATTCTGCCTGAAATTTGGGGTTTGATCTTGACAAATGAGGACCTATTGCTCTACTGGTTGGTTTGGGTTGATGGCAAGTTGAGTATGAGTCAACAGTGTGCCTTGGCAGCCAAAAGGGCCAACCCTGTCATGAGGTGCACCAAGCATAGCATAGCTAGCTGGTTGAGGGAGGTGATTGTCCTACTCTACACTGCACTGGTGCAGCCTCACCTCGAGTACTGCGTGCAGTTTTAGGCACCTCAATATAAGAATAACATCAAACTGTTAGAGTGTGTCCAGTGGAGAGTGACCAAGATGGTGGAAGGCCTCAAGGGCAAGACTTAAGAGGAGCAGCTGAGGTCACTTGGTTTGTTCAGCCTGGAGAAGAGAAGGCTGAGGGATGACAATCTACAACTTCCTCAAAGAGGGCAGCAGAAAGGGAGGTGCTGATCTCCTCTCTCTGGTGACAAGCAATAGGACATGAGGAGATGGACTGAAGCTGTGTCAGGGGAAGTTCAGACTGGACATTAGGAAAAGGTTCTTTGCTGAGAGGGTAGTCGGTCACTGGAACAGGCTCCCCAGGGAAGTGGCCACAGCACCAAAGAGCATCTGTAAGATGCTCTTAGTCATATGGTTTAGTTTTAGGTAGTCCTGCAAGGTGCAGGACTTGATGATCCTTATGGGTCCCTTCCAACTCAAGATATTCTATAATTCTAAGATTCTATGATACTCGGTAGTTGACTATACATGTCAGTGTGGGAAAGCTGAAAACAGATGCTGAAGAAAAAGTTCAGATGACACAAACTAACTAACGTTAAAAACCTACACATACTTGCTGAGATGGCCTCATCAAACAGCCAGAAGGGAATAAAAAAGAAGAGTAGCAGTGGCTGGTGACAGACTGCTAAATATGACAGACTGGAGGCACAAAGGAATCCACTTCATGTATGTGGGTTCTCTGCAGCTGTTGACTAATCAGGAAAAAGCTCTCTTGCTGCACAAAAGGCTACACAACTGAAGCCTGGTATTCACAGTTCAGTTAATTTAATGAGGGATTGAAAAAAAATATTGATTTCTGATGAATATCTATAAGCAGCTACAGAAATAGAGTGGTTAACCTACATTCATTTGAATTACCTTGTTTGAAAGTGTGTTGGTAGGACATAAAATAACATGTGGAACTGGGGCTACTCTAATGACCGATAATGAATGTGGGGGAACAGTCTAGAACGTACCTAGTGGTCTGCACAATTTAGGAAGAGCTGAGCAATTCTGAGGTTCTATCAGAGTTACAGATGAGTCACAAGTGCCTGATTTTGGAGAACATTATAAGTCTAGAGGAAGGACCTAAGGGGAAAAAAAACCCAACTCAAAACAAAAGGGTTATCTTGTTATGATGTTCTACTTGCCAATTTATGTCACTCTCAGTGGTGGATTGCCCCTTCAAATACCTAATTATAGCATTACAGATAATCAACAAGAAGAGGGTGGGGTGAGAGTAACGCACAAAAAGTGTTGGGATTGATTTGTTAAGCTTTTTTTTAAAAGGTTTAGACCATGCTACTTGTTTGAACTGCCAATATTTCTGGTGACAAAAATTAGTGACAGTTAAGAAAAATGTTAAACTAGTTCTAGTTCTTTTGTTTGACTGTTTTGTTGTTGGGTTTTTTTTGTTCTTGACAACATAGCCTTACTGTCAAACTGTCTCTTGTTTCTTCAAGAAAATGAGCTTTTGAGAAAATCTGTACGCCAATGGTTTCCTAATTTTAAAGCCCAATTTGACATTCCCTTGTGGAATTTCCTTAGTTTACCAATGGTACTGAGAATCAAGAAAATGGGACCAAATTTTCTGAAACATCCACTGGCTTTGGCTGCCCTCACCTCTGATGTTCAGAAGAATATTGCATCTGCTTGCAGACCTCAGTTAAAACCATGAATCCTTCCTACCTCTGGAAAACAGGCCCGCATCTTTACTGCCAGCTGCTTCTGAGAAATCTGGATCCTGCGAACTCTAGGTCCTCAGTGCTTGGAGAGGCAGAAATTTCCTCAAAAATTACAGTGAGCAACACTCATCCTGATAATTTTCCATGACACAGTTTATGGCGTTACTTTTGCTAATGCCATTTTTCCCTTTGCTTGGAATTTGAACAACTGAACTAGCACAGGGGATTGGGATGAAAAGGTCCATGCCCAGCAGCAAGCATGTCACCCCAATGCTCAGGTACTAGGTTTGGCTTTGATAGTCAAATCCAGCCCCAGCCTACATCAGAACAACGTGTCCTGCTGTACGCAGGGGGTCCATCTGCAGTTGTGATCTGCCTGACTACACCAAGCTGTGTGGAGCGGTTGACATTCTGGAGGGGAGGGATGCCATCCAGAGGGGCCTGGACAGGCTTGAGAGGTGCGCCCATGCAAACCTCATGAAGTTCAACAAAGCCAAGTGCAAGGTCCAGCATGTGGGTTGGGGCAATCCCAAGCACAAATACAGGCTGGGTGAAGAATGGATTGAGAGCAGCCCTGAGGAGAGGGACTTGGGGGTTTTGGTGGATGAGAAGCTCAACATGAGCCAGCAATGTGCGCTTGCAGCCCAGAAGGCCAAACATATCCTGGGCTGCATCAAAAGAAGCGTGGCTAGCAGGTTGAGGGAGGTGATTCTGCCCCTCTACTCTACATTCATGAGACCCCCACCTGGAGTACTGCATCCAGCTCTGGGGCCCTCAACATAAGAAGGACACGGACCTGTTGGAACGGGTCCAGAGGAGAGCCACAGAGGCGATCACAGAGCTGGAGGACCTCTCCTGCGAGGACAGGCTGAGAGAGTTGGGGTTGTTCAGCCTGGAGAAGAGAAGGCTCCAGGGAGACCTTATAGCAGCCTTCCAGTATCTGAAGGGGGCCTACAGGAAAACTGGAGAGGGGCTTTTTACAAGGGCATGTAGCAACAGGGCAGGGGGGGAATGGCTTTAAACTGGAATAGGGTAGATTTAAAATAGATACTATGAAGAAATTTTTCACTGTGTAGGTGGTGAGGCACTGGCACAGATTGCCCAGAGAAGCTGTGGATCCCCCATCCCTGGAGGTGTTCAAGGCCAGGCTGGATGGGACTTTGAGCAACCTGGTCTAGTGGGAGGTGTCCCTGGCCATGGCCAGGGCGTTGGAACTAAATGATCTTTAAGGTCCCTTCCAACCTAAACCACTCTATGATTCTATGACTAATTGAGGATAGATTTCGGGGGAGACCCCACTGTCCGGGTGGTGACACCTTGTGCTGGGCTTCGAAGCAAGGCCTGACCGCACAGGCTCCGGCAGCGTGAGGCCAGAGTCCACCACCCGCCACCTCATTAAAGGGGCTGAAGCAACGGACGCCGGGCCCTGAGGCGCGGGGCCGCCCTCCTCTCCTCTCCCCTCCCCACCCCACTGGCGGGCTGCACACAGGCGGGCGACGGGCTGTCAGCGCCGGCGGGCACCCTCGGCCGGCCGAAGCCCGGGGGAAGGGAAGCGCGGACAGCCGTTCCCCGCCCCCGGCACTGCGGCGCGCGGCCGCGGCTCCGGCGCGGTAGAGGGCGCTGCGCCGCCGGGCGCCGGGTTGGGCGCGCCGCTCCCGGCGGCGGCGGCGCAGTTCCCGTTCCTGTTGCCGTTCCCTTTCCCCTCGGGCCGGGCCGGGCGTAGGGCCGGGCGGCGGCCGTGTCTCGTCCTCGCTGCCCCCTCCTCCCCCTGCCTCGCAGTCGTCGGCGCCGGTGGCGGGGAGGGCGGGAGCGGGGAGGGAGCGCGGCGCCAGCGCGGCGCCGCATGCGTCGCTGATGGAGCCGGGCTCGGGGCTGCCGCAGCGCAGGGTGGGGGGGCGGCGGGCTGGACCTCGGGGCGGGCTCGGCGGGGGGGTCGCCGGCGCTCTCCGGGGGCCAGTCCCGCCGCAGGAAGCAGCCGCCGCGGCCGGCCGACTTCAAGCTGCAGGTGATCATCATCGGGTCGCGGGGGGTGGGCAAGACCAGCCTGATGGAGCGCTTCACCGACGACACCTTCTGCGAGGCCTGCAAGTCCACCGTGGGTAAGGGAGCCCTCCCGGGCCGCGCCCCGTCCCGTCCCGTCCCGGGGGAGGGGGACGTCCTCGGCCCGCTGCTCGCCGTGCCCACCCTGCCGCAGGGCCCGGCCGTGGAAACACGGGGGTCGGTGTGGCGGCCGCCTTCCCCGGCCCCTCTCCCGCCTAACGCCAAGTGTGGCCCCCCCCCGCCTCGGCCCCACATGCCGGCCTGAGGCCTTCCCCTCAGGGGCCTTCCTGCCCTCGTCCCCTTCAGGGTGCCCGGTGGTCCCCGTCCCCCTCCCGCCCAGCGGGCTGCCGTGACCCCGGGTGGGTTGCTGGGCCGTCTGCGGCTTCACAGTGGGAAACTCACGGGGTTTAACGTCGGGGGAGCCCTTGATGCCAGGCTGCCCAGCCCTCGGTGGAATGATCGTGGAGGTCCTAGGTGTCCTTGCAAGTTTTGAAAAGGTGTTGGGTATCCTGTTTCAGCCCCACTAATGACAAACAAAAGGGACAGTTTAAAAAAAAATAAATAGGGATGCTTGGTCAAATGGGTTATTGTGCACGAGTCTTAAGGTGTTTCGTGTAGGGGAACAGAAGTATTTGGGGAGTTGAAAAGTTGCACAGTGTGCATTCAACGTAGTCCATGGGACTTCAGATGCTTTTCCAGACCATAGTCTCATTAACTCCAGGTTGCTGTTACACCTTCGTCAAGAAACCCTCCATGATGTTTGATCTGAGGGAGTTAGTGTTTTATTTCTTGGAGAGTAGTACCACTTGAGCACAATGCATGTCTTGCTCCTCACAGAACTAACTGGAGAGCAACCTCCTAGTTTTGGAGTATGCTGTCTTATTCATGGTTTAGTCATCTGTTTGAGTCTTGGAGGTAACTTAATGCCTGTTGTCTTTTAATACACAAATGTGTAAAGGGAGGAAAACAAGCTAGTTAGTCTGCGTTGTTATTAGAGTCCTATCCTTGGAGTTGAACTCTTGAGTATTGCAGCAAGGCAGTAGTTAAGTCTGTGTCATTGGAAAATATGTGTGCTTAGCTTAATTGTAGCTTGGAATGTGAGGAAACTTGCAGCATCTGATGGAAAGTGATCTGATGGAAAGCCTTTTAGAAGCTGAATTATCACCATCAAAAACTATCTTCCTGTGACAAAATAATACACGGTTACTCTTACTTTAGTTTTAATGTGTGTTTTATTAGTTGTTTCATTATTTCCTAGGTCATCTGAAAGACCAAATCTGGTAGTGTGGATTAGCACTGTTAGTGTCGATATATTTTTGTTTTGAAGTTGGTAACTTAACCTTGTAGAAGTTAGAAAGACAGTGGTAGTATATCAGAGGCATTAATCCTCGAGTGACATGTTGTAATGGAGAAATGCTGATGGCTTCTGCGGATGGACAGATTTAATTAAATATATGGTACAGGTGAGGAAGTAGAACTAATAGTGGGATATATTCTCTCTAAGTTCTCCAAGCCTATATATTTTTTTGAACTCACGTGCATCTTCTTTGGGTTGACCTACATTAAGGGTTCCTTCAGGGCTGGGCTGCTCTCTATCACTAGGGTTAGTTTCCTGATGTGAATCTTGGGAAGTGAGAGGAGGTACTCTAGACCCCGGTCCAGACTTCCAGTCTGGTGCCTTGTAAGCAAAACTGATTTGCTAGATGACTGAGACAGTGATTGAAGCAGAGAAGCTTCCTTGTTTTAGAAAAGAAACAGGAAATAAATGGTGGTATGCTGCTAGACAGAAGATTACGTAATGTTTGATATACAAAGTGTGCCAACATAAAGCAGCATAGGGAAAACAACTTGTGCCAAAATACATGTAGAAAGACTTGACAGTAATGGCATTCTTTCGAGGTCCTCTGACTAAACTTGAGAGCTGTTGAGATTCCCCCAGATCTTTTGACTGCTAAATGAACAAGCTTTTCACAGCCAGCTTGTACCTTGCTTTTTTTTTTTTGCACTGTAGAGTAAGAAAAAGTAACCTCTGCTATTTACATTTCATGTAGGTTGAAAATAACCCACACTCCAAAATGACCTGAGGTCAGACTTTGATACACAGTTGAAATCCTAGAGCTCTTTCTTTGTCACCACTTACTGCAGTGGTTTTCAAGAATTACAAGTGGAGAATGCGTTTTGAAACATTGTTGAAAGCCCTGTGACTGATCCAATTTCAGAGGAAGTTATGTAAACTGAATATACCTTGAGATGAAATTTGAAAAGACTGTAACCAAAAGAGTAATTAAAATTTGTTGTATCTACCTCTTACTAGCAAAGCTGTATTTTAAATGGAATGCTAGAATACATATTTACTCCCTTACCTTGATATTAATGGTCTCAATCTTATGTTTGTGTTTTTATACAAAACCCATGGAAGTACATGTGAAACAGAACAGCATTTAATAGCTTAACCTTTTGTATGAAAGTGTACTGGCTACTCAGAGGTCTTCTCTGATAGTGGAAGAATTGCTAATGTCCAAAACTTTTGACTGTCTTCTGGCCCTAAGTGCTGTTTAGGATAATAACACCACGTCATTGAAAAGTAGAGTGTTTCTGCTGAAAAGGGGAGGATTCCATTTAAAAAGATACAGTATTTTAATGCTAATTTAGGAAGACTACATTGCCAGATTGGTAAAGTAAATTCTATAATAAAAACACATCAACATGTCTTCAGTCCCATCTCAGAATACTGAAGTTCTTTGAAAGTGTTCAAAAATAGCTTGGCAGATTTCAGCACATTATTCGTAATGGCACACGATGTGCTGTTGATCTAAAATTCTTTTGATGTGTTTATTTTGGGCATTAAATTAGTTGCATAGAATATTGTGTCTACTTCATCTGCTATTTACATAGTACTGAGAATACTCAATATGCTCAAATATTTACTGATTTTTGCATGTGGTTGTCAGATGAGAAATAGATGTTTACAATTTTATGTGCTAGGTCTGAATGTTTGTTCTTACTATTAGGTTATAACTTATTTTTATTACTTGTTTGGGCAAAGAAATTGTTTTCAGAAATGTTCCTCTGTATCTGCGATGATGTAAAATTACTCTTTTCATGCCAGTGTTAAATCCAAAGTAGTTAAGGTAACTTCTTTTCTATAATGGAGGAATGCTTATGCGAGGGTAATATTGGTATCATATTAGCTTTGTCAACAAACATAAATATATATATACTTTTTTCTTCTAAAATAAAAATCTCCGTTTATGATTTGTTACCTGACCCTCATGCACATGCATTATTCATGCAGGAGCAGAATCCAAAACTATCGCTTGGAGGTTTTTCAGACTCCTGATAATTAAAAACGAGTATGCCAAATTCATCATGAAAAAAGGCTGATCTTTCAAAAGGTAGTAGATAAATAGTCATTCTCACATTTGTGAGAAGATTCAAAGATGGGTGGTGAAGGAAGAGTGCTTGTCTTTGCTTCTTCCCCCATCCTTCCCCAATACCCCCTCAAGTAATTCTTACCCCAAAAGAAATACATCTTAATTCAGATCTCCATACTGGTGATGATATAATTTATATATTATCTTTTTAAATGGTGCTATCTCACCCTCAGAGTCCCTTTATTTAGTAGTCAAAGGCCTCTGTTCTCTTCCCAGGGTCTGTCCAACTACTGCTCAGTGGCTGCCTGTCCTACCTGCATCCACCAAATCTTAGCTCTTTCCCAATCTTTCTGCTATTTTTCTTCCATGACGGATCTACAAAATTCCTGTACTCAGCAGTATTTCCTGTCTATCTAATTTTGCCGCAGGCATTATGCTTCTCTCTGGGTTTTAATCTCTGAACCTGAGGTTCCTGCTCACCCAAACCTGAGGCCTTGCTCTGACTCACCTCTCAGGCGGCTGACTCCTGCACCCTCAAGTCAGGTTGAGCTCCTTGGCTTTTCCTTTACTCACTGTCTTATTATGTATAGTTTCTGAGGCTAGTTTTATCCTTTAGCTCTTTTCCACCAGGTCTGAAATCATCCCAGGAACACACACCTTGCCCTCGATAATATCAGAGCAGTTTGGGTGCCTCGCACAGGCTCATTGCTGGCTGCTACAGTACCGCTTGTAGTAAATGCTAAAGCTTCCTTCAGTCCTGGTTTGCAAGCAAAATCGTAGGTAGAGCTACTCAGTTAAGTTTGTAATGGGAAGGTTTGTTGTGGATCAGGGTGGGAATATTGTAACCTGTGTTCTGTTTTGGACTAATTGTAGTCTGTGGGATCCAGATCAGTAGCATGCAAATACACTGTGGTGTAAGACACCTTTGACTTCACAAAAATGCTCTTTGACCTTTTCTCGCCTTACTTTGATGTTAGTGTGAAATGGTATGTAAGTTGGGAACTCATTAGTTTTATGGAGCTCTGTAGCTTTTACTTCCAAGCAGTCTTTTCCCTATCAATTCTTTTAAAATACCCATGTCCATGCAAAATGCCTAATGTCCATCAAATAAGCAAGAGTAATGGTGAAAACTTCACCTTTATCTTTTATCAGAGCAATCTTAAGTAAGGCAGCTTCTGGTTTTAGTATGTATACACATATATGATATAATAAATGTATACACATATATAATTGTATATATGTATACATATGTTTGGGGTTTGTCACAATTCACACCCTTTCTTCATTCTCTTTATTCTTAAAAAATGTGGACTAACAACATAAATGTTACGTTTCATTCCCATAAGGTTGCCATATAACATAATTATATTCACTTAGAAGTACCAGCATATTCATTTAAAAAGTATTGATTGCTCGTTTTTCAGAACTGCCTGTTAAGTTGCTCCTCAGTTATTTAGTTACCCAGTCAGGATTTATTCTCACAAGCACTGTAAACATGGTGTGTGGCTTACTAACCATTTGAAAAATATTTTTTCAGTAAATCATAATAAAAATTGTTTTTTAGAAACAAGTTTAGTAATTTGGTATAATCTGAGATGAAGAACAATCTACATAAAAATTTCAGAAAAACATCCTGCATCAACTAGAAAAATATTTATCTTTTCGCTACACTACTTGTATGTGCCTGTGGGCTCTTTCTCACAAGTATAATTCAGCTTAATTTTTCTTCAAAGATTTCCCCTCCCCTCCCCTTCCATATGATGGCACTGAAAACTTAGTTGGGGTGGGGAGAGGGAAGGAAGGGTAGAAATAGACATCTCTTGTTTTACCACATCATGACAAAATAGCATTAAGATGTCCTTCCTTTATACCCAAAGTCAGCTCTGTGCTTGGACTGAGAAATTTTTGCTGTTGTACAAATAAAGGAGGAAAGTTCTGATCAGTGATAAGTATTTCTGTGAGAATCCACTCTTCTTCTCTTTGCCTGTCCAGGTTGTTAATAAGTATCTGTTCTTAATATATTGGCTTTTTGTCTAGTGCAGAGTAACTTGAACAAAACAAACAAAACATCTTGTTAATGGTGTGCTGCAATTACTTGACAAACTATAAATAGAGAAAAGCAGGAGCTGGAAACTCCCACGGAAAACAATTTTGCCTTACACAAAACCTTAAGATAATTAGGGAGCGTGTATGAACCTGCCTTGTTTGTCTTCAGTTGTGTAACCATAAGTTTAGGAAATGCAACTTGCAACAGAAGCCTGTGTTCCCTGGAAGCTGCCTTTCACCTTTAGTTGCAATGTTGTCACTTCTAATTGACGCTAGAGACGGCAGCAACTGAAAGCACCTGGCAAGTCATCGGGTTTGCCTCGGATGTGTCAACTAAGCATATTTTACAGCATTTAGTGGAGTCAGCAATTGTTTTCTGTGCGTAATCGTTTGAGACCTCATAAGGTAACAAAACTGTATTTGAAAATAGGATAATTTAGTGGGTAGATTATATAAGTAATCAGAGTTTGGGAATAGGGTTTTGGGGAGGTATGGGGTTTTTAATTACCAAGAGGTTGTGAAGAAGAGTAAATTTGAAATTGACTTTGTTTTCTTAATTTGTAAACTAGATGCTAACTTCAGCTGATAGAAATATTCAGGTACTGGGTTATATCAACACTACAGGACTGTCAGAGTACCTTGTAGTCCCTAGTCAGTACATATATGAGAATACGCAAGTAAAACAACAGGCAAAATGAAGAGGCCACTTGAATGGTGTCAAATGTGGAGTTTAGTCTGCAAGGAGAGTGGAATGCAGCTGTCAAACTCAGTCTCTGCTGTGAACAGCTGAGCGTGTCAGGAACAAAAAAAAAACCCATAGGGCTGTATGATTCTCGGTTATGGACTTTCTTATTTTTTTCTGGGAGTTGTGAGTTTAAATGTTCATTTAATGAAAAGAGTGCATGGACAATGCAGAATAATTGTGGTTTTAGCTAAACCATAAAATGGAAGACACAGACTTTTTAGAGTGCCTTTCATCATAAAAATCCTGAAGTCTTTGTAAACTATCTTCACTAGGCTGTCCATAAACAGGAGATAGGATTAATATTCCCAGTTGTTAAGGTTACAACTATTTAACAGCATATAGCAATACTTTTACAACTTGTTTCTTCTGATGTGCCAAGGAGTGGGAAACTTGATACCCAAAACAAAATGCTATGTTCAGTCTCATTTTGAACTAGATTTTGCCTTTTAAAAAATCTGGGTAGTGCTGTTCATCAAATAAATTTAATTTTTCTTCACATTCAATTTTCCTTTCAGGTCAGGTACTTGTAGACCAGTAGCTCACTGTGTTTTCCTGTTCTGTAATCAGAAGTTTTGAAAATAAGTGTTGTTCAAGAAGGCACAGAGAGTATTATTCCTTCCATGCTCCCCTTCCACCTCGTTCTGTTTATAAAAATTTTGGTGCATGCTTTCAACTGAGTACAGTAAATAACGTCAAAAGCCTACATTTTGTGAAAGGCTTTAGAATTTTACTGCCCATGAGAATGTAAATAAATGATAACTTCCTCCATTCTCGTTGAGTTTGGAAGTACCAAGCATCTGAAATGTTTAGAAGCTGTATACTGGACATTCAAAAATCACTGACAGTTTTCTAAAAAGTCATTATAATTACACCTTCAAAACTTAGTCACTGCATGTATATTACCAAATCTTTTTTCTTCTTTTCTGTTGTTGGTGTATCTGTTTCATTTTGGTCTGTAGCACAGTTGCCAGTTGAGATATGGGTACACTTTTATTTTAGGCGAGCAGTCTCAAATGTCTGCATGTTAATCGTTCTAGAATTACATGCTGAAGCTTTATGGACAAGGCCCTTTACCTGCCTCTCAAATAATCCGCAAACTGGCTCATATCTGACTAACATGTAATGCTTCCGAATATCTTTTAAAAATCTTTAAATCTATAGCATGCAGTTTGAAAAAGGTATTTCCGCTTTAGTATGTTTTAAAATTAACTGCATGTCTTACAGCTTCAATTAAAATAAGATACAATGTTTTGGGGTTTGTTGTTTGTTTTTTTTTTTTTCCTTGAAACTGTTTTTGTCACTTTCCCCTCTCCCCCACCATGTACCTTTTGTAGTTGCTTGCTTTCCCCCCCCTGCAAACAAGATGGTATAAATCGGTATCAAAGCTATTGAGCATCTTTTCATTGACTTCAGTATTTTCTGGGTAGGTGTAAGTATTGTACTGCATTTAGTTACAGACCAGGACTAACAAAGATGGTTCTTACCTCAAGAAGCATGTGACCTCAGTCATCAATTGTAGCAGAAGTAAGAAAATTTGTCTGTATAATTCTGTCTGGTGTCCAAATTAAATAAACTGTGTCATCTTTGAATTATATGTCTGTTCTAATGGTTAATTAGTATGCAGCCTCTGAATTTTTAAAATGATTGTGTTTCTTTATATGTGGTCTGACTATTTTTCACTGATTGAATTGCTTTGATGCAAATCACTAATAGGCCTCTGAAAATTTAATCTATTGGAATTGATTTTAGTTGGAGGGGATTTTTTGTGCTCTATTTGCACTATGTTTTCCCAGCTCCTCCTTTAGTTTTGTTATCAGGAAATCTTGGCCTCCAAAAGGTCATTCTGGGTGCATTAAGCAAAACAGTTTCCACTTCCTTTTTCTGGCACTTGGGGGGGGAGGGGGTGAACGGAACACACCCCCCCACCCCCCGTAAACGCATAGTAAGAAGTTTCTTCACTATTTGTTTTATTCCTAAACAGATTATTTTAGCTTTAAAGAGACAGGGTAGACCCAGTTGTGCATGTTTCAGTTTGTGCTTTAATAGATAACTTTTAGTTCCTGTTTGGGTCAAGAAATTGATATATCATAATATGTTCTGGGCTAGACTTTGTTTTTATTGGATTGCAGTCTCAAGTTTGGAACAGTCTCAAGTTTGGTTCAGTGACAAGATACGTCATCCTCACCAACTTGCCCTTATCTAGAACTTCATTAGTGCACTTCTATTCTGAGTGTCTGTTCTCTTTCTTTTAAGGCAGTTTATTTTTTAAAAGAGTGCAGACAATTCTGTATTTAATTTACTTTTTAAAAACCTTTCTATTCTACTAGCCCTTTATTTTCCCTGGAAAAAGCATTGTTTCAGTTGAGTGCATGTTGTAATAAATGTTCTCGTTTGCATGAAGCGTATTTTTAATCTAAAGTTCATGTGCTATTAACAAAAACCATGTGCTTTGTATAAAATTTTCAAGATCCTTAACTAATAATCTTACCTTTCACATACCATATAAGTGTTACTGTACTTAATGCCTTATTTGACATATATCTAGCCCGCAGGGAGAGGGTAGCAGCTCATTTGCAGTTTTAAGTGGCAGGGCAAGCTGAATCATTATACTTTGAAATACTTAATAGATACAAAATCAGAAGCCCAAACCAGAGGCTAAGATCAGTATTTTAGTGCCGTTTTCGTTGGTTCTTATATGTGTATGGGATGTGTGTTTGGATTCCTGAAAGAGGCCTTTCCAGGAAAAAATGGGGTTAAAAATCTGACATCGAAAGAGTACACCTTTAATTCATAAAAGGAGAGGTGGTGATCTGGAGTTACTCGTGGTATGGGTGTAATGAGTTTAGAAAAACTGAATGCATTGATTGCCTGTGGTCCATGCAAGCCTGAAGTATGGAGAAGAGGCTGACTTTTTAATGGGAGGGGAGATTGTGATAAGCCTTTTGGTTCCCCTCAAATCACTGTGACCTGGCAAAGGGCACGCTTCAGTATGATCATAAGCACATGCACTTGTTGGCTCCACTGGCATGTGTACGTTTGGTTATTCGTTGACCATAAATTAGCCAGCAGGTATTTAAAATGCAAACTAAGTAGCATGCAAACCAGCAATAGTTTGTCGGTGTTGTAGCAGCTAAAGAGAGCCTTTTAAAATCCTTTATTTTTATAAGATGTGTTGCTTAGATTTAATGGAGTTGTCAACAGTAATTATTGATTCCTCTGTTTTATTGAACTATATATAAAACCATGACCTCAGTTCTATTTGCATAATTAAGGACACAAGGTGCTTAAGTGGCTTGTTTGTGTTAGCTGTTGTTGACATCCTTTTAGGGGACAGCCCCCATAACTGGAGGTGCATGGTGGGGAACATGTTGGTGTAGCTGTGCTAGTAGAGTGTTATGCCAGGGGTAGTAAGTCCTGTCTGTCAGCGCACGCGTTCTAGCACGCCACTGTTTGTGCAGCTATGTAGCTTCAAGACTAGAGCAGCCTCTGGCAGGGTTGAACACAGAAGAAATCCACAGGTTTTAATAAACTTGGGTGTTAGTTGTGTTTTAGGATCTGCCTTAAGGGAGTGGTAACTGCAAGGACTACCAGTATCATTACAAACAGCATGACACTTGAAAAAATTCTGATAATGTGCCTGTGCTTAACAGGTCTTAGAATTAGGTTTAACAAGACTAAGAAGGACACATCTTGCTTAGAAAAGCTGTAAATTAAGAGTTTGTTGAAGCAAGGATTTTAAAGAATTTTTCAAATGCTGCTTCATCAACACTGTAGTATTACAAAGCACTTCTTTAAAAAAACCCACCATTTTCTAAGAGCAGACTTAATACCATCTCTATCCTGTGCTGAATAGACATGCTTAAAAGAACTCTTTGCAGTTATTTTGCTGAAGAATGGGAGTTTGCAACAGTTGGTCTAAATCAGTGTTCTACAACTGCAAATGTAAAGAACGTAGAAGACTGGCTTAGGGTACGT
Source organism: Pluvialis apricaria (assembly GCA_017639485.1). NCBI lineage: Eukaryota > Metazoa > Chordata > Aves > Charadriiformes > Charadriidae > Pluvialis > Pluvialis apricaria. Next base: position 113,859,876 of record CM030008.1, on the reverse strand, counting down.
GAATGGAAAGGTGCAGTTGTCTAACTCTGTGTCATGTGTGACTAATTGGTATTTGTTATCTGTAATAGTGGAAAGTGTTAATTTTCCAATTGACTTTCAAAGAATATTAACAGTTTTTCCTCTTATTTTTAATAGCTGGGGTAATTGCATGGGTAGCAAAACTTTTCATTTAGGTATTTTCATCGACCTTAATCAAGCTAAATAATTAGTTTCATTGAGCTTTTTTTGTAACTCAAGATGATATTTGAAATTGAAGTGGAAAACAAATGACTGTGGTGTTATTTTAATTAAATTACTAATTTGTATGTAAACTCAAAGCGCTACCTTTGGCAGGTCTATGTTGAAACGTGGGAATGAAACCTAACAGGTTTAGGAATTTGTTTCTTGGTGTGCAAAAGGAAAGTTGCCAGATGTTTTTCCTTCAGTATTGGCAGACATGAAGCTTTTGGTATTGTGTTGATGCTTGCAGAGCATTACTAATTATAAAGAGCAGTTGAGCAACCTTTGCTTAGTTCTGGCAAGCTATCTGACTTAAGTGTTAAATGATTAAAACAGTGCTGTAGAAGAATGTGCTTTTCCAAAACTGCTACTGGTTTGCATTGTTTGTTGCAAAATTTAACAGTAGGGAAATGTTTCATGGTATGACTTTAAGATGATTAATAGAAAGATCTGCCTTTGAAATAACAATGTTGTGGACATATTATTTATTTTGAAATCATCTCTTTAATAGGTAGGCTTTTTTCCTACTTCGTTCATATGTTGTGCCTACTAGCGCCAGGAAGTCCTGAGTTGAAAATATACTTTATTAGAACAGTTGGATTTTTCTCTCCATACTTCATTATTTATTTTTCCTTTTAAAAAATACAACAAAACTTTTCTGTTCCTTGGTTTGTGAAAGACAGCAATGTATAAACCAGCTCTGTGAAAATATGTTGTTGACAGACTCTGTGAAACTTACGTGAAATTCCTCTCATGGTTTTTAATACACAGTTTTGGATCAGAGATGGTTTAGACCTTTTTGTTTTGTGTGGCAACAGGACTTTTCCTTTACACAGCAGAGCTGCGTTCTCTCTCTGCTCAGATCAAGCTCCTCTACAAGTATAATTGTTAGCCTAAGATAAGTATATCCAGCTGTATGAGCATCCTAGATTCTTTTTTCTATTTATGTGTCTGTGGGAGAGAAAAGCGAGACTTTTTGTTTTGTTTTTTAACCTGAGTTCTCAAATGAATGGCAAATCATATAGTATGTTGTGTATGAGATAATGGCCGGATTGGGTATTGGGGTTCAGATGTGTAGGCAATTATTTTAAAACTTCCTTGAGGAAGGGAGAGGTTTGAAGCAATTTCAGTTAATATTGATTATCTCCTTAGCAAGTAAAGTTGGTGTCTTGTTGTAGACAAAGCTATGATGTTTAAGACAATTGCATTTTATAGTTCAAATGCATTTATATAGAGAAAAGGCTTTTAACAGTAGAAATGGATGTGTGTTTCTTTAAAAAAAATCTCATTAATAGAAAAGCAGTAATTACAAGAATTCTTATTTCTCACATTTTGAATAGTAAAGCATAGCTTATTTCCCACATTTTGGATAGTAAAGCATAGCTGGATCATTTAACTTCTGCTTTTACACTAACACAGATGGTGGTTTTTCAAAAGTGTAGAAAAATATTTCTTAAAGTTAGGATTAATAAATGCTCTGAAATTTTAATAATTCTAATATTTTTTCCCAATTTGCATATGAATACTTGAAAATTGCCATTAAAATTGTGGACTGTACAGTACAAATCAGTTTAACGCTTTAGCTCCTGTATTGCCTGAAAACCCTCCTGGGGTTTCAATGGGATGCATTTTGCTAAGTGAAGAGTAAACATCAAATGTCCTGAATAGCTCTCCAAGAATTGGTGAATATGTGTGCTGGACACTTTTAAGGTCATGGAGAACGAGGACAAATGTCATGGTGATAACCAGTACTTCTGTCGCTATGTATGGTGCAACTACAAGTTGTTTGAAGGAATTTCTGTTTAGGAGGATGGTTATCAGTGATCCTTCTGTTTATTTAGTCTAGCTGAACAGTAGCAACCTGCTTTGCAAACTAAAAATAGAATTGAATGTATCCTTTGCATTTCAATTAGTGAAGTTTTTTAAAACTTAGTCCATTTTATTGTCTCATACCAACAACTTTACAGACATGACTATCTTTAAAAGCACTTTGAAATAAATGCCAAGTCAACAAAGTGTAGCTGGTTTTCAGGATGTAAAGTGCACTTTTTTTCCTTACCTAAATTTTCAGGGGTTTTGAAAAGCTTTGCATAAGGGCCAAGTTTAGTCCTTTCTGTCAGAGTTACAATCCAGTCTTGACTCTAACAATATTGGCAGGGACACTTGGCTTTTACCAAGGGTAGACATTAGGAAAATGTGTAGTTTTTGTTAGAGAAAATAAGCCTGGTTTTCCTCTTCTTTCATCCTTATCCTTGGTATACAATTGTATGTGAAATAGCAAAAGCGTTTCCAGCACTTCTACACTTCTGTGTGAGTTTTAGTGTACCCATCTGAACCATGTTCTCTTGTCTCTTATTTCCCCCTTTTTGATTTAGCACTGTTAGGAGGGATGGTATTCAGAAGGAAGAACTGAAGCAAAAATCTTCATACAAATGTATGCTAAAATGAACAGGTTCACAATCTACAAATGTTATGATATTCTACGACATTTATATCCTGAAATATTCTTGTAGTTGAGGTGGTAATCTTTTGTGTCTAGGTATTGTTTGACCATAGTATGTCTTACGTGTTGATTGCCAGCATTATATTTTTTTATAGATGTAAAATCTTTCTGTATAACAAGGTCTTCATGGTTCTACTTCTGATACTTAGCATGAAGTCAAAATGTGGCTGGATTTTTGGGATGGTGGATAAAAGTACCATACAGGTATAAAAGAAGTTTTTAAAGTCAAATACCCTCTCTAAAGCTAAGCAGTTTGCTAATAAACATTTGCAGGAATTAAGAATGACAGTGCTTACAAACTTCTTCATAAACCAATCACAATTCCAGCACTTCTACTAAAGTGCTTTACAAATGCTAAGCATCCAGCATGTAAATCAGATGTGTATTGTTCCCACTTCACGGACAGCAAAACTGATGTGTCGGGATTGGTTTTGCTCCATGCCTCCAGGGCATCTGTGCCAGCTGGAAGTAGAGCAGGGTTGCCCTTGACAGTCAAGGTGAATAGGGGAGAAAGAAACATACTGGGTCTGTTTTACTGTTATGTTGGGTTTACCTGCTGCTGGAAATATTGCACAAAGTGGAAGGTGTTTGTTGTGATGCTGCCAAATTGGATGGCTCACAGACTATATAGCGGTTGTCAAATCCCCATGGTGTTTCTGAGGTGACCCATAATGGTGCAAACCCTTCCGCTTGTTCAGACTGTTACAAGTTAATATTAAAAATAAAAAATAATAAAAAAAATAATTACACCCTCATTACTTTTGCTTCTTATTCCTCCTTTTCTGTTTACTGTATTTTATTTATAGGTGTTGATTTTAAAATCAAAACAGTAGAGCTAAGAGGAAAGAAAATTAGATTACAAATCTGGTAAGTAAAACGAATGTGCAACCAGCAGTATGTTTTAATTTTTATGTTCTAGCATGAATTAATATGCTTGTCTAATACTATTAACTGTTATAAGCTGGTTTAGCTCTTACCCTATTCATCCTCTCCTCCATTCCCACAAGACTTAACCAAAACCAAATAGCTCTTAGATTTTTTGTGAGGGTAAAGGAGAAGGAGAGATAAAGTTAGAAGTAGGACGTGAATGTGATTACTGAAATGTTATGTGTCACAGAGGTCTCAAGCCCCTTTTCCTAGAATGATATCGCCTACACAAGAAACAGGAGTTCTACAGACAACAAAAGGTGACTGTGTTAAATAGACAGTAGAAAAAGTACACTTTGTTTTGTTTTTTATTTTCTGGACTGTTTAAAACTGACCTTCATTGTAACAAAAATTATAAAACAACTGTGAAGTATTTTCTAAACTGTTTTTCTAAAACTTGATATAGGCAGTGCTGTTTCTTTGATGCTGTATTAAATAACTTTAAAGTGAAGGGCATTCAAGACTAAGTAAATTATATCCACTCTAAACAGCGCTGAGAAGTAAAATGATCCTATACAAATAAGACTCTATACTTTGACTGATACCAATGTCCTACTACAGAAAGCTCAAAGTCTGAGCTAAGCTTTTCCTTTCTGGAGTAGGTTACATGTTTCCTGATAATGATTCTCCATGTCAGTGATTAATATGTTTTTTATTGTTTAGAAATCATTGAGCTTAAGAGCTCCTTTGTTTTGCAGAGTAGTACAATACATAAACATTGTTATGAGAGAATAAACCAGCTATGTTCTATACATTAATCTTGTATACTACTTTGTAGAAGCTTAGCTTTGGTTTATTAACAGTGCGTGATGCATAATTGGCATTGTAGTTAAACTGTTAAAGCTGCTAACAATCCACAGAGGGGGGAAAAAAGCTCTAAATATACTCATTACACTTTTGGGATATTCTGGTGGTTTCTTATTCTTAACTACGTGGATGCAGTGAATTCAGCTTACTAACTCCTCTTGGCAGGTCACCATCAACTCTGTTTGTCACACCATGTGTCTGTCTTGCTTCCCTCTGAGTTAATTGCTGCTTCATCTTTGGTATCATCAGTCACCTAACACTTGAATGTTAGTGGCATGTCTTCATCCATCATCTGTCCCTGTTTGGAAACCTGTGACCACAAGGCTGGCAGTTGAGCCAGCAATTGTTAGCCAGGGTCTGCTGGAGCTGACAGAGGTAACAAAAAATTCTGATATGGACATACTACTGTATGCCTGATATGAACTCTTGCTATGAAACGTGCTGAACTTATCAAACAATTTCTTCATATTGAATAAATACTTTCTAGGAGAGATGTTTTGTTGGGAAGCAGATGTTTAAACCATTATTTTCCACATATTGAGAATATGCTAATAGGATATAGGAAACTTTTAGACTAAAAATTGATAGGTTGTTAAAATGTGACCATTACTGCTATGCGAAGCCATGCTAAAATGGTGGAGAGAACACAATGTAAAGAGATAATACTTTAAAATATGGTAAAATCCATGAACACAACATCCTGTCGGTTTCTCTCCAAAAGTGGCTGTTACAATGTTGCTCTTATATTTAGCCCTTAAAACTGTCTTGGCATACTTCTGATTTTTTGGAAAAGCAATTAGATAACCACTCCTTTTGCCAATTTATCCTGAACTATGTTGTGTATGTTGTTGGGCCTATTTATAAACTCTCATTATCATAGAATCACAGAATTGTAGAATCATTTTGGTTGGAAAAGACCCTTAAGATCATAGAGTCCAACCGTTAACACTGCCAAGTCCACCACTAAACCATGTCCTCAGGCACCACGTCTACACGTCTTCTAAATACGTCCAGGGATGGCGATGCAACCACTTCCCTGGGCAGCCCGTTTCAGTGCTTGACAACCCTTTTGGTGAAGAAATTTTTCCTAATATCCACTCTAAACCTCCCCTGGCGCAACTTGAGGCTGTTTCCTCTTGTGCTATCACCTGTCACTTGGGAGGAGAGACCGACCCCCACCTGGCTACAACCTCCTTTCAGGTAGTTGAAGGGAGTGATAAGGTCTCCTCTCAGCTTCCTTTTCTCCAGGCTAAACAACCCCAGTTCCCTCAGCCACTCCATATTGTACCTTCAACTGTTAGATTAAAAGAGGAAAGTAATTTACCAAGTCAAACACTTGGAAGTTTAGAAATACAGACTTAAGCTGCATGGCTGATCCTAAATCAGCCTCCTTTCATACCTACACAGAGGCAGAATTACAGTTGCCTCATACTTTCTGGTAGTCTTATCTACAATGATTACAGTAACTTTACTACAAAAAAAATGGTTTATATGGTGAACAGATAGTTTGATTTTTTTATTTTGGGGGATTTTTTTTTTTAGCCATTTGATGATTCTACTTCAAAAATCAAAGAAGAACAGCTTAAAAAGAAAGTTTAACTTTGGTGTTTTTAGGGTCACTTGGCCTGTGTCTCCACTGACCACTCTATCAGCAGAGTGTTCTCCACAGACCTCTACCACTTGAATTTATGAAGAAACAGCAGTACTATGTTGAATATGTTGAGCAATTAGGTGTGCAAGATGTCCTTTTGAGAGCAGCTTTCGCACCTGCTGCTCTTAGTAGAGTGTTAGTGGAGTAGTGTACAAATTGGACTTGTCTCCCATATTTGTTTCGCAATGGGAGATGGTGCGCTGAGGATCACAGAGGCATCTGCTCTCGCCTGTAGCTTACCTGTTCCTTCCCAGTCCCTGCTACCTCGCAGTACCTCTTCCCCAAGGAAACAAACTTATGCTCCTTAGATTATGAAACGTTAGAGCAGCACTGAGGACGCGGAGCAGTGTCCTCTTCTCTGTGCCACCTGGAACACTAGTAGTCCCCCTTGGGCTGCCAGAAGTAGTAGGTACAGTAAATCTGCTGCTGCCATTGCAGTTCTTGTTTCAGCCAAGCTCATACGTTCTGTGAGAAGTGATGCATGCATGCAGCACAGGCCATGGGGTAAAGTACCCAGAAAGACTGGATAACCTAAGTGTCCAAGTGAATCCAAGCATCTGTGAATCAGTGCTTTTACAAAGCTTGAAAACTAGACCAAGTAATCGGAAAGCCACTTTCGTGCTTTGAAGCATAGGTGTGCCGGGAGTTGCTTGGCCCTAAAGTAGGGTGTCTGACTACCCTGTCTCCCTGAGTAATCCGGGCACTCGGCTGATGCAAGCAGCAGTCACTTCTGGCTTCCTCTCCAAAAGGACCTGGTTACTGGGAGCTGTGGTACTCTGCCACACTGCCCAGTTCCCTGCTGGGGAGCTGAAGGGGCTATCTGGTACCTTTACAGGTTTAATGCCCAAGGAGGCTAGTGGCCTGGCAAGAAAACAGTCTGATTTGCTTCTGAAGGTTGTTTAAAATAGTGCTTTCTCATAAAAAGTTCACATTCTGCCAGCTCAGCATTTTCTAATGGATAGTTGTCTTGGAAAATCTCTGGGGCGAGGAGTAGTGTGAGGTAAAGATCACCTGTCCTGGAATGTAACAGAATGTAGTTCCTTGTGTTCAGTACCTCTGACATAAATTATTTCCTATCATAAAAGATTTTAAATATTTTTGTATTTTTATGGAGGAAAACTCCGCTTAACAAGTAGAATTAACCTCTAAAATGACTTAAAAACATTTTTTAAAATATTGCCTGTAGGTTCCATAAAGGCACAGAGCATGTGAAAGTGTTAAATTAGTGTTAAATTTTTGTGTTTAAAAATATTTTCCTTTCTATTGCCACTTCACACCACCACTCACAAAAAAATTAACTTCAGAGGCAAAGACAGTTTTGAGTCTGTGTATGTGTTTGTTTCAAGCAACTGTTTTAGACAGACACAGAGAACACTTATGTAAAACAAAAATTATCCAAACTTATTTTAATTAAGATCAACTGTATTTGTATTGTATTTTATGCAGTGTGAAATAGTGAGAATATGACAAGTCAACACTTGAAAATAGGCTTTGTGTGGTTTTTGTGTTTGTTTTGTTTGGTGTAATGTTTGTATTTTTGGAGTGATGTCTGGTTTCTGTTTTGGAAGCAGAAAAAACAGAGTCAAACAGTGGGGATGTATTTTTGCAGATTATAGACGATCAAGGAGTCATACGCTGTATGTTTCTGATTACAATTTAGAAATACCACTGTTTTTCCATTAGAACAATTTCTTGGAAAAAAATCAATAAAAGAAAACTGCTTTTTAGTTTAAAAAAGGACTAATCTGCTGTATTTTTTTTTCAGTGATGCCAAATCATTGATCAAGTTGCAGTAATTTATTAGTTGGACTTCTGGAGTTTGAATCAAATTGAACTGACTTATTTTATCATGTCAATTCTGACTAGACCAAATGAAGAACTAGCAGCGCTTAGTATCACTTACGAACTTCATGGAGTTGCGTACTGTTAGCCCAGTTAAATAATGCTCATCTCTTCTTCCAGCTTTCCACTAATGCTTCAATAGCTGTCCTTACTAAAATACTCCAGCTGCAGGAGTGTAATACATCGATGAAAATAGTATAACAAACTTAATTGCTCCAGCACTGCACATGAAAGGAAGGCATTTTAAGTTGAATATGCTTTTAATATTAGCTCTGCAGTAGGGGTTGTCACTGTTTCCTCAATATTGGAAGTTACTGTGCATTTTCATGAAAAAGGAAGGTAGTACCTGGTAGATGGTGAGATTTTCCATGTGAAAAGATCAACTTGATACTCTTCTCAAACTAGCTTACATAGGTAGCTTGGGGTTGCAGTCTAAACTTACTTATTGCAGAAATAGTTTTCCAATTTTTGCCTTCCTATTTGAAGGCTAGTACAATGTTAATGTAATGTTAGAAACTGCAAATTCAGCTTATTTTTCCAGTTTTCAAAGGAAATAAGGGGTAGAATATCATGCTTACAATCAGAAACTTGTTGATTGGTTTCATTTAAACTTGCTGTGCCAGTAGAGGCATTGGTTGTGTGAAGTGTGGGGAAGTCAATGGCTTAAAGCAAGGCAAAGAAAGTCAGCCATAATCCACTGTAATTAGCGCGACTGGCAGGTGACAGTCAGTGTCCGTCTGGCCATTTAACATACATAGTGGGCAGCCAGGCTGTCTGTGGGTTTTTAAACTGGCCACAGCATATGGTGTGTCTCGATTAGCCAGCAAGCCAGATGACAAGTTGTGTGATGTTTGGGTGAACAACCTACATGAAAGGGAGTGCAGGACCTGAGGGTACAGAGAGGAGCAGCAGCCTGGGAATAGTATAAACTTTTAAAGAGCCTGCTGGTGTTGTGGGGTGAGGATAGGCTGATGGTACCAGGTACACTTGGAGATAGAGCAGTCAGCAGCCATGGGAAAATGTGGAGTTGGAGATCGCTGGAGTGGCAGAGTGTAATGTTGCATAGTTGGCTCCATCACCTACCCCTAGCCTTATCCAGTGTGTAGATGACTGTCTTCAGAGAGGGTAGTTGAACATTAGTGTGTTTATTTCCCCTCTTTTTTTTTTTCTAATGAATGAATTGAGGTGATCTGTTAGCCCGGTAGCCCCTCTGTGATGGGAGTTGGTAAATGTCCTTAGCACTGACCTGAAGGCACAGCCAGGTGACTCTGAAGTAGCCCCTTTATTTCTGTGTTCCAGTAGGCTAGCAAAAAAGTGCAACTTTTCCCATTATTCTGGCCAAAGCTAGAATTCATGCATTCTTCCACATCAGGTATGCCCTTCCACCTGCTGTCTAGTTATGCCTGCTTGGAACAATGGAACTAAAGGGATCCCATACTTAATACGGTTGATCAGTAGGCTGAATTAGCAACCGATGTCAGGGGCTGTTCTACAAGGTCATAATTCTGAGAAGTCTGTTCATAAACACTAAAGCAATGTTATCCATATGTGGAAAATCAACGGTTCATACTAGAATCTTTTAATTTTTCATGGAGTGAATGTCCAAAGGACCTTTCAAAAAATGAATCTGACCATAGCAGAGAAGTAATGGAAGAGAAAGTAGAGTTACTTGCTCTGAGTAATACTTATATTTGTAATTTCAGCTGCCAGAACTTGTATTGCTTTAATAAAAATGCCTCATTACTGATAAAAAAGCAACCAATTAACCATCTAAAACTGGTCTGAAGTACTACTAGAGCTTGACCTTATTGAAACAGGCTACCTGTTTTCACCTTCTGTAGGGTCCCAAAGGTTTGTATGAATGTAATTCTGAAGTTCTGAGTAGAGAATAAGGTTTGAATAAAAATAAAACAAAAACGAATGCAATAGGAATTGGTTCTCTTCTGCCCCATATTGCAATGCCATTGGATTGCAGTGAAGTAGTAGTCAATATTTTTTCCACAGGCTATGAAGCAGAGCTTTCAAATCTTTTTCTAGTGAACACTTCTTTACTTTGTGAAATCACTAGCAGAGATTTGTTGATATCAAGTACACTTGTGACAGTTTCAGGAGAAAGTTAAGTACTTCACTTTTAAACCTGCTTAGTTAAAATTCTGAAAGATTTTGTGAAGAGCAAGATAGGTTTGTGATAGATCACTCTGCTGCTTGTTGTGCATAGACTTTGAAAGAGTTGGTTCTTCAGGACAATCGATGTGGCATTTTGTGAACATGACTTTTTTTTGGTAACAAGTGTTTTGGGTCTCCATTGTTAATCTCATTCCCAAATTCATCTTCCTCCTCCTTTTTGTCTAAAATGTGATTGTTGAAAAGAGTTCCTTTTGAACTTTTGAGTCCCAACACACATGTACACATTTTCCCCCATCCACTCTTAATTTTGGTCCATCTTTTGACTTGCTCTGACAGTGAAACTTCAAAATTATCCATTGACTCTGGGGGCTGAACTCAAGCAGCAAATGCTTGATCACTTTGGAGCACTGTATAAATTACTTTCCAATTGTGATACCAGTCACATTTTAAGACTTAGGCTATGCACCAGCTATTTTTTTAGTATAACTGCCAAAAATCTTCCATAAACAGGCTTGATGATATGATTGAAAACAGTTCACAGGCTTTCATGGTTCAGTAAAAAAATAACCTTTTTGTCTCATCTGCTTTGGAATATAAGCCATAGCTAGTACAGGCGACATGGTGTCATTGCTAGAAAATAGTCTCCAGTGTAAATGCACCCTGTCTGAAATATCTACAATGCTGAAAGTGGGAATGGAAATGTTATTTCAACACTTCAAATTGGTAGATGTAAGCGTGAAAGCCAGGTATCTACTTTCAAAATCCATACCACATAGTGGTTGCTTACTCTTTTCATTCACGTCTTGTCAGTAGCTTCTGCATTAGTTTTAGAACCATGGCTGAATTGCTGTGGTTGATCCAAAAAGGCTCTGAAAGCTCGAATCATAATGATCAGTGCATTGCTCATTTTATAGTTGGGTGTCCGGCTGTGTTTGATAAGCATGTGTCCATTTCTTTTTTCATTTTTTTCAGGGCTGTTAAAAAAAAAAAAAAAAAACAAAACAAAACAACCAAACCCCAACAACAGAAACCCAGCTTCATCTGCTGGTCCATTTTCATTGGACAACTTCATTCTCAGACATATGTAGAACTGTTTGGTGGCCTTTCTTGGTGAAGTTAGTATGGGATAAGTAGTCCTGATACCAAGCCTTTTTATGATTGATAGTACTGCTCCATTTTTTGGCCTGAAATTCACATATATAGAAGGAAATGTTCAATTTAGAGTGTCTAATGAGTGTGGGGGTGTTTTTATTAAAATGTAAACAAAGTTATTCTGTACTTTGAAATATTTGTGCCAATGTTTGCTGCTGCTTCTTAGGGACACAGCAGGTCAGGAGAGATTCAACAGCATTACCTCAGCTTATTACAGAAGTGCCAAGGGAATTATTTTGGTGTATGATATCACCAAGAAGGAAACGTTTGACGATTTACCAAAATGGATGAAAATGATTGATAAGGTAGGCATTAAGTATTTTTTATGTGTTTTTTAAGAAGCAATTTTTTTCCTCAAAGGCACTCTGTAGGACTTTTTTTGATATAGGATTATTAAACTAATGTGAACTAATTTTCACTGGATTCTTTTAGCCTGGATTTAACTTAATGTGTTTTTGTTGCAAAATGGTTGTCTTGTTCCTGCTTCCTTGAACTAGAATCATCCCAGTTAGAATTGTCAGTGGAAATCTGTAATATTACTCATTTACCTGTGCACTGGGGCAGAAAAACAGTGTTTTATTTCCTGTCCGTGAAACAAGGTTACTATGTTCATTCTTAGATAAACTGGAGCAGCTAGTTCTGAAGTCATGTTTTAAAAATGGAATTTAAAAATTGAAGGTGCAAATTTTTGAAATTACATTTGGGAAGAACGTTTACATATAAACTGTGTAGGTGTGGTTCCTTACTTAGTAGAGGAATTGCCCTTTTTTAATATTGTGTTGACGTTACAAAATCTTACATTTCTAGGTTTAGTTAATTAAAAATGTTTTAATTGCAGTATGCTTCAGAAGATGCAGAGCTTTTATTAGTTGGAAATAAACTGGACTGTGAAGTTGATCGAGAGATTACTCGACAGCAGGGTGAAAAGGTAAGAATAGGTCTACTCAAATTCTTTGTTACTATTAGAAGCAAAACTGCAGTGGCATTGCAGCTGACGGTCCATGGCTACTCTTGTTCAGATTTAGACCTAAGGAGAATATTGAGGGTGGTGGTGTTCTGTCAAAATCCATATGGTATTTATTTGCTTTTATAGAATTTGCAGCAATATGCTTTCCTGCTGGAGCAGTATGTCTTTGCTCTAAAGAAAGAATAAACTACAAGTTGGCTGACACCGCATAGTAGCGCAGGGCTTTTTGGGCTCTGAAAGAGGGTGTAGTGAAGACTTGAATAGAAATATCCCTACTCAGGACATCTTTGTGAGCCTTATTCCAGACATTTGCTTTTCAGTAGTATTTTAGGACAGGAAGCAGCCCTGCTTGATTACTTAGCTCACCTTTGTTTTCATGGTTCTTTTGTTCTCTTCCAACTCCAAAAGTGGTAAGGAACCTGACAAGAGAATATGTTTTACCATAACACTCATAGCACCATCTTGATCAGAATAATATCAATATGGACATACACAAATCTTTTCCTTCGGCTGCCTATGACACATTTGGAAGTAAAGCATTTCTGTTAGTGTCAAGGCTAATTCTTACATCTGTACTTCCCTTTTCTGCATTTTAATAAGAAGGTTGAGATTAACTCTTCTGAAAAGTTCTTATTTTTTGGCAATCTGCAGCAATCCACGTCAACTGAAGACATGAATTTCTCAGATTTGAGTCTGGAAAAATACAGCACGCTTTTCCAGTAAAACAATTTTAAGTGAAAATTAGCTATATGTGGCAATATCTGCTGTACCTTGGAGATTTGGGTTTATTAATTGAATTAGACTTCAGTCACAGATTTGGAGAAAGTTGTGGGGTTTTTTTTAAGGTTTTATGGGGAGTGTATATTTGCTGTTTGTTGCTGTTTGTGCATATCTTCATGTAGTTATTTTATTTTCTCTTCCATCAGTTTGCACAGCAAATAACTGGGATGCGGTTCTGTGAAGCAAGTGCCAAGGATAATTTTAATGTGGATGAAATATTTCTAAAACTTGTTGATGACATTCTAAAAAAGGTACAATATTCAGGTGGTAATTCCTCTGACCACATAAATGGTCAATGTTTAAATTATGACTGCAGGTACTTTTTTGGAGGACATAGAGGATAAGTGCACACAGTCAGGTGAAATTTTTGGTGAATACGTAGCGGGCATGATGTAGTTCACAGACTCTGCTGAATGCTTCAGTTAATAAATACTGCTGTTGAATTTGGTAAACATCTGCTCCTGTTTGCTATACTTCCTCTTTCCTGTAACTTCACTGTATGTCAGCAGCTGACTGTACATTTGCCTGCTTTCATTTGCGGGCAGTTCCTAAACCAATTACAACAAATTACAACAGAATTGGCTTTATTTCGACAATGTCTTATAACTTTTTTCTGAAAGAAATTCTTAACACAACTTACTTGAATATAGTTCAGTGATAAGAACCACAGGATCCTTAAATCAAGGTTTTGGCTGAGAGTGAACTCTTGAAACGAGCTCTTTGTGCTGAGTTCTATGCAGATGACTGTTTACAGGTGATTTTTCTTTTCTTTAAGATGCCACTGGATGTTATAAGAAATGAGTTGTCCAACAGTATCCTGTCCCTGCAACCAGAGCCTGAAATCCCACCAGAACTGCCTCCTCCAAGGCCACATGTCCGTTGCTGTTGACTTGTTACTCCATACAGAGTGAAAAATAGGAGTGGGAGGGTAAAGAAAGCATCTGTACTACTCTGCACTACAATCATTTGGCAGTTTCTTGTTGCACTTTGTTATTCGAGTCAGAGCTACACACTAACTTGTAAATATGCAAATATGCAATCCTGTGTAGGATTCAGCTATAACATTTAATTATTACCCCTCTCCCTCACAATGATGTTTCATTCATTGCCCCAGTGTTATAAATACTGTACAGTCGGTGGGAATTTACCACGCTTCCAGTCGAGGAGGAGGAGAAATTAAATCTATACCTATTCTTGACATAAATGTTGTAATAGTTCTTGTTACTATAAACAGGCAGGCAGAAGCTCTCCTGGTATGAAGATAAGTATATGGTGCTTTGCTAACTATTTTAAAGACAAATTTTTTAAAAACAGAGGACTTTATGTACAAAGCTTCCATAATCAGCATTATGTTTCCTTTTAATGTAGTGAAAACATTTTTGGCTGTAGCATCCTCTGCTGACTGGATTTATTGAAAAGCTAAGTTTAATTTTTGGCAGTCTTTTATTTATTTCGTTTAATGCTGCACCCTTTCTTTGTGTACCAAGACATCACATCTGGTGCAGATCTAAGATTGCACTCTAAAATAGCATATATAATTTTCTGCATAAGCATAAACTTGGTTGCAAGAATCATTAAGTTTCAATAAAAGAATGGAGATATATTCAAGCTCTAAAAGAAGGTATAAAAAGCAATGCTGCTGTCCTAGACAAATTCTTTAAAAAAAAAAAAAATTAAGATGATACTTTTTCCTGTGTTAAGGAATATATATGTGTATTTGTCTGGACATCTGTAGGGTTGGGGGGAAGGGAACCTAAGGTAAAATTATTTTCTTTCCTAATGGTGGAAATTATTCCCATCATGCAAATACTGTGTTAGGTTTTTGTCTGATAATGAATTTGTGAATTATATCTTTGGTATATCTTTTATTAAAATGCACTGTTTAGTTTAGTTGTGGTAAATCAGTAGTTACATATTTGAATAACTTGGTGTGTCCTGAATGTTGTGGTATTGAAAAACATTGTGGTCTTTCTAAACTAATGAAGTGCAAATAAAATTTTGTATTTATGAATGACAATGGAACTGCACCTGTTATTAGAATGGCAAGTATCAAAGATGGGTAAAAGGTATAATCTGGAATATGGAACAACACTTGTTTCAATTTTGTTATGATTTAATTTTCAGTTTGACAGTTCCTTTAGGTGTAGTTAGAAGAGCAGCAGACGATAGTTGTTCACCTTGATCACTGCTCTGTTGGAAGAGCAGCTGATGACCTAGCCCAGCTGATATCTTCAAATAGCATGTGACTGCTTGTCATGCTATCTCAGCAAGTGGTCGCCAAACTATTAATTACACTGGCAACACAAGTATGAACCAGTCTTTTTCACACTACAGCTTCTCTACTTCTCATTCTCTGGTGCTGGAACCCATTTTGTCACTTTTGCCACTCTTGTAGCCAGAGCACTGGCACTGACCAGTAAGGTATACCACTGACTTAAGCAGCTTCTCTCTGTTTTCTGGAAGCAAAAAAAGACACAACAAACTGTTAACATTAAAAAAAATTAAAATTAGCCCTTGTTTCACAGAGTAAGCTCTGACATTCTGAATGCAATACCATGCAGTTCTTTAGCACAGCTGGATTTCAACTGACAATTTAAGCAAGCATGGTTGATATTTGTGCTTATGTCTTCTGCCACCTTGTGCCTAAACAGTTTGCTTTTTTACATAGTAAACTTACGGTTTACTATCATATTAGTAAGGTAAAATCAATTTCTAAAGCACTTGTAGGATTTCTGATGGTACTGTGGGCAGTAGCGAGGAAGTGAAAATTACGGAAAATGAGTTTTAACTTGACAACCATTTTATTTTAGTTGATTTGTTTTTATTTGTACTTAGAAACTTGTGATTTTTTTTTCCTGCAGTTTTTTGAATTTAATAAAAATTAAGAAATTTGACTTAGATACACTTTCTTGTAATTCTGTGCTGTTTGTATATAGGTAGATTGGAATCACAGTCTCTTGTACCAAAAATTAAAAATTAGTGCATTTAAGAAAGACATATTTATGTAAGAATGCTTGAATGTATTTGATTATTCATTGGAAATCATAAAAAGTTCAGGAAACCTGTTTGCTTTGCATCCGTTGTACTATGTGACTGAAGAGGGTTTTGTCTCCCAGTTTTCTCTCTGCAACTTTTATGTGAGTCAAAAAAAGTTCATTTGTGTCCTTGCTCCACCTAGCAAGCGTTTGCAGTGTGGTGCAGAAAGATGGGTGGGGAAAAAAAGTTAT
The DNA here is from genome assembly GCA_017639485.1 of Pluvialis apricaria. Classification (NCBI taxonomy): domain Eukaryota; kingdom Metazoa; phylum Chordata; class Aves; order Charadriiformes; family Charadriidae; genus Pluvialis; species Pluvialis apricaria. The sequence goes on along the minus strand of CM030008.1, from coordinate 113,843,674 downwards.
TCTTGCTGCTCCGTTGCCTCACGTGGAAGTTCAGCTGTCCGCCCAACGCTTCCTGACATCTAATGATGGACTGTTTGAATGGTCTGCAGAACCTTTGAGAGATCACAGGATGGAAAAAGGGAAGATGAGCACTAGCTGCAGCTGTAAGTCTGTTCTAATTTGTGTTAGCTGATCGCTGTTCTTTTGGAGCCCTGGTTAAGGGTAGCCCATTGCCGGTCTTCAGGATGTGTGTAGGGGATTGTTTCCTTCTAATAATGAGCCCAACGTGGATTGCCACTAAACTCATCAGATGCTGTGAGGTTGTGTAGTCCCTGGCAGTTTCTTCATGCTGGAGAATATAGACAGGAGCGTCTTTTGATAAGCAAGCATGGCAAGCAGAAATCACAGGAGTGTTCAGAAATAGGGTAGTAACATCTGCTCCAAAGTAGTGGTGGTTTCTTGGCTTTCATGAAATAATGGTAGATAGATCGTGGCCATTGAGTGGTGGTTTGCTGCTGATTTCAGTGTGGTTAGGACTTAATCCAGTAAACTCCTCAAATGGCACAATTTCAGTGGTATGTCCAGTTAGTACTGCATCTTGTACCAGAACCAAAGTTCACCTCTGTCAGGAGACTGATACAATATTTAATTGTGTCCATAAAGTTTTAGATATGCCTATAATGGACATTCAACCAGTGGGCCGAGTCAACAGATAATTTCTTTGTAGGTGAACAGAAGGAAAGTAGGAAGACTGGAAATTTCTCTTTTGTAATAGTGAGTCATGGTACGGAAAAAGTTGAAAGCCACTGGCTTACCAGGATATCTTGAATTATGCACTGTTGTGCTGTGTGCACTAGAGGAATAGTGACAGTCGCGTGTTCCTTTCACCGGGTGTGCTGCTCCTTCAGAGCAGAGATATACGACTAATGTCAACATTTGGTACTTGTGAGGAAGGAGGATGAGAAGAAGCTGGAAAAAAGGACTGGAAGTTGAAAGTGAGGATATGGTGACTTGCTAAAGCAAACTTAGGGCTGCGTGTTTGTGCCTTTGCTGGAGATTTCAGCATTCCCTCATTTCATTTAATTTAATCTGTTATTTGTGTCGTCATACTGAAGGGGCTGGAATTTCTGGCAGCAAAGGGTTTGCCTTAATTGGCTTGCCTTTTTATCACAATTATTTGTGAAAGTGATACTGTAAAGTGATCATTACTTAGAGTGCTAGATTTAAGCAGGATTGGGAATTTGGTAGGTCTTTCTGACTTGGGCAAGGATTTCTAGTTAATCCAGTTAGCCTTGGAAGCCAATAGTTGTCTTACAGACTAATGCTATCGGTTGTCTAAATGGGGCTGTTTTGGTAGCTGTTGCTGCTGGCATCAGCTCTGTGATCCTTCTGTTCAATGCCTTTACCTTTTTGTGTGTCAAAAATCTCACTGAGATAGGAAGATTTGTAGCAGGTACATTTCTGATGTGGGAAGGAAAGCAAAGTAGGTAGGAAAAGGGGAACAGAGCAATCAAGCTGGTAAAGAAAGAACGTGAACAAAACCCTTTTCTAGAAGGGGAACAGGGAACGGAGCCCGTTTTCAACTTAGTCACTTTCCTGCACTGGGAGTTCATTCGCATGAGTTCATCTCTGCAGTTTGTGAAAGACAAAAAGAAACTGCACCAAGCCAGCGTGAATTCATTCTCCCTTCTTGCGTTGGCAGTTTTTCATTCAGTGGAAACAGTAGTAGTTTTGCTGAAGCAAAGAATCCTTTCCCTGTAATGAAAACAACTCGTAGCCGTACTAATGGCAGGTATAGTCTCACTTTGGAGAGAAAAGGCAGAAATATTTGGACTGTGTCTTTCAAATTACTACTCCAATTTATACAGACTTGACTGTGCTGATTGCAAGTCTTCCTTTTAAAATAATTTAAATGGGTCAATTTGAGATGTTATTCCTTAACATTGCTTTATTTCATGTTGAAAGATTTAAAACCTGTTAGCTCTAGTTTTTTAAAAAGTTGAATTGGCTTTGTCCTAAGTAGTTGTCAGAATGGCTGCGTTAAATGTAGAGTTCATCCACCTTTCTCTTCCTTCTGGCTTAGAACATTTCAAATGGTCAAAATACGAAAGTGGGATCCTAATAGGTACAGTTGTCTTGAGTGTGAGCGTTCACACTAAGTAGGGGAAAGCCGAAGTGCCGGAGTTCATGTTAGACTGAAACGAGGAGTTTTGAGTGCTGCGAGTTTTTATGGCATGGCGTGGATTTCCTGCAAGGGCAGGCGCACTGGTGGGAGTTGTCCATTAGGGGTCACTGAAGCTCCACCAGTGAAGGAGACTGTTACCTGTCCTGTTGGATAAGCAATTGCTTCTTGCTGCTTCCTACTCAGTAAACGTCTCTCCTGCAAAATTCCTGCTGCTTTTCCAAAGCAGCGACTTAAAGTATAATAGTGGTGAATGGCTGAGGGCACTGAAAAGATAGCCAAAGAAAGGCACGAGTGTGTTGCGTTGATACAAGGGAGTAGTATTGAAGGATTAAAAACAGACATTTCTCTTTCTGTATGCGAAGTTGTGTTTGTTTAAGTATCTTTTCTGACAGAAGGGATATTTCTTGCGAACTTCCAGTCATCTGTATGATAGGTGCAATTTGTTTAGTTGTACTTCTTGAGGATCCCCTTTGACTTATTCAAAAATCATTAAGTATACAGATAAGCCTTCTTCATTTCCTAATAAATGAATCAAAACATAAAAAACCCTCAGTGTGATTTATTTACTTGTGTTTCTGTCAGGACTCATAATATCTTTTTTTTATTATTCTTAGAATTGCCCCTAAAATTTGTTCTGTGTACTGTTACTTGATTTAGGTGGTCTTGAGTGAAAATATTTTTCCTTCCAACGCAGGCCAAAATATGCGTAAACTGACTTTGATGAAGCATGTTTTTCCTTAAAATTGTAAAGGTCAAATTTTCTTTTTAATTCTAAGTACTTCAGAGATCCAATTCTTTTCTTCAAGGATTCTTCAGTTCTTCAATTCTGTTCTTCAAGGATGCTGTTCTATCACAGAGGGTTACAGGGTCAGTGCTATTAAAACAAAATTTTATGTCAGTCTGGGTAAGTGCCAGCCCTCGCAAAAGAATCCACCTTTCCGTAGATCCTACCAGATGGTTATGAAAAACTTATTTTTTTATTTTATTTATGATTTTAAGTTTTTATTTCCTGAAGATTATTTTGGTCGCTTAGGAAGGAGGAATCCTGTTTGTTTGGTGTTGGCTGTGACTTTTTGTTGTTATGAGGGAATTAAGTTGCTTTTTTAGATTAAATGTGTTATGTTTTCCTCTAACCCAGAGTTCCTTATCATGTTCTCTAAAGCCCTCTTATGTTGCATTTAAGGGCTATAAAATCTTACCATGTGTATCTCAATGTGTTAGTACACACAATCCTACAGACACCTTCCCTAACTGGCATACAATTATGGGTCTCTGAAAGCTGGCTAGTACTGAAGCAAGCAGTCAGTTTTCTTTCTCAGGGACAGTGATGCAAATTCGCAGTAGCTATGTAAACACACGCTTTATGCAATTGTCCAAGCTTGCATGAAAAGCAGGAGGGAAGGCAGTAGGGCAACCAAAATGTGTTACCTGCTAAATTATTAAATTATTTACTTTATGCTACAGGTTTCTTACTATAGTCAGTTCTTGGAGGATACTGCAGCTGCACCTAATGGGGTTTCTAGTGGCATGTCAGGAGGGGGACAAAATCCAAAGAGCTCTGATAACCACTGTGAGAAAGAGGAGACCGAAGCACCCATCTATAGCCAGTGAGGACCTGCACATAATGGGCATGGCTTTGTTTGCTCCAATGCAGTTTTGATTTTTAAGAACAGAGAAGTGGAAGGGACTGCTCAGGCTTCTTTAACTTAATCCCCCATGATTATAGGCAAACATAAAATAGAGGATTTTCCCCCCCTGCCATCCTATAATAGACAAGGATTAAAAGACAGTAAAGTTTTTCCCCTGCTGGGTAGGAAATCTTGATGGTAAACTTCTGCTGTCCTTGAGCTGATGAATTGTAATAGCACAATGGATTTGTCTTCCAAGAATTGGTCTGATTGCTTGCATTTTTTTAAGACCCACGTGGATTATTGATATCCACAATATACGGTGATACTAAGTTCTACAGCATAACTATTCACTATGGGAATAAGTGCTTCCCTTTATTTTAAACCTATCATCTGCTAATTCATTTCATCCCCCATCATTCTTTTACGAGAAGAAACAGGGAACAATTGTTTCCTTTTTACCTTTTCTTGCCACCCATAATTTTAAGATCAAATATTTCCATCAGTCATATCCTTTGCAGGCTTGACAAGTCCTAATATTTTCAGTTGTTCCTGTTGTTGAAACCATTTCATACCTTTAAATATCCTTACAGCCCTCCTCTGTACATTTTTTTCTATTGCCATCTTTGTTCAAGAAGGCCAGTGCTGCATTCAAAAATGTGGTTTCAGCGTAGGTTTAAACAATAGCTTTTTATCATTTAATCAGTAATTTATCCAGAAGAGGACACTTTCCTTTATCCCATGGCATCTTAGTATCTCTAAGAGCCTTCCGTGAGGGACGTGGTTGAATGACTTTTGTAAATCCAGGTAAATTCTCTCTTTTGATGTGGTCTATAATGGCTGGATATCACAGATATTATTAGATCTCCAATGTAATTTTTCTACATGTCTTCTAGTCTTTGATTACAGTATCTACCAACGATCCCATATCGATGTCAGTCTGATGTCCCTTAGAGAATTCTGTTCAGTGGAATGTGCGTGGGAGGACAGACGAGATGGGTAGTTTCTGCACTAGAAGTGTGTACTCACCACTGTAAGGAAAGCCTGGGCACATCGCGCTGCTTCTGTCAGCTGAAGAACAGATTGAAAGCAGTTTAAAAGCAGGGAAAATTACCATGCTAACACATTCAAAAGTTTACACTTGGTTATGTTTAACTTGCCTCACCAGGCATTGTTCTGGGTACAAAAATATTTTCAGTATAAAAATAACTCACCTTCGCAAGGTTCTTGTGAACTCTCTACGTCCAGGCAAGGACTACTCAAAATGGCAACAAAATGAATCTTAATTGAAATCAGTTTGTTATTCTCAAGATCTTGTTATGGGCAAAAATGGAGGCATACCTTATATGCAAAGCCGAGAATTTATTGTTGGTCTAATTGAAATCTTAGTAGACTTAAATAAAATGCAATAAACAGTTACTACAGTTACTTCAGTTACTAAATTTCACAGTCCCAGTTATCTAATTAAATAAATACTTCTCACTGTTTAAAAAAAAAAAAAAAACCAGTTTAAGTTGTTTCAGAGAAACACACACGAGCACACACACTGCGTGGAGTGTAATGTTGATGGTTGGGTTTCCTCCTCTTTGTCAGGAGGAATATGATGTTGGCAGCTTCTTCATCACTCTAGGCTCCACGTGGGGCTGTTTTCTGTTTGCCGACACACTCATACACCTTGTTCTTTCGTCACTGCAAGTATATTACATCTGCTTTTACACTATACAGTGCATTTTACATGTGTTGGATACTTGGGTTTTGTTCTCTTTTACTCCTAACACTGGTTTTGCCCAGCTGCAAATTGTGTGTATCTTTAATTGGCCATGGGTGAGTACTTGCATCCTTAGTGTTATCCTGACCCCCCTCTTATAGGTTTGGTTTGGGTTGGGAGGGACCTTTGAAGGCCATCTAGTCCAACCCCCTGCAATGAGCAGGGACATCTTCAACTAGATGAGGTTGCTCAGAGCCCCGTCCAACCTGACCTTGAATGTTTCCAGGGATGGGGCATCTACCACCTCTCTGGGCAACCTGTGCCACTGTCTCACCACCCTCATTGTAAAAAATGTTTTCCTTATGTCTAGTCTAAATCTTCCCTCTTTTAGTTTAAAGCCATTACCCCTTGTCCTATTGCAACAGGCCCACTAAAAAGTTTGTCCCCATCTTTCCTGTAGGCCCTCTTTAAGTACCGGAAGGCTGCTATAAGGTCTCATCAGAGCCTTCTCTTCTCCGGGCTGAATAACTCCAACTCTGTCAACCTGTCCTCATAGGAGAGGTGCTCCAGCCCTTATCAGCCCAGGCCTGTATTGGTCTAAACTGCATCCAGTGTCCCCACTTCGGAGGCCTTTGTTGTCATATCTTGCCTCTATTCCAATGTAATTACACCAGTCACTGTATGTTTGAGTCCTAGATACTTCTTTCTATGTAGAATAACCAACTGCCACTACTATCTGTATAAAAATTATTATATCACATGATTAAAATAAGCAAAAGGAGACAGGCTGGGTAGTAGTGTCTGATCACTAGGAAAAAAAGATTTGCTACAAGAGAACAAGCTAAACCAAGGTTTCCAGTCAGGCTGAGACAAGTTCAGCCAAAGCCTGCCGAACCTCAGCCGTGACACCATGCAGGTTTGCTCCAAAACCTGTGGACTGTGCTTAGGAACCTGGCTACAGCCTGTTTGCTTCGCTGCAGCCTTGGGTGGAAACTGGCAAGCCGTTGTTGGTTTAGCCATCTGAAAACGAAGAATTGTTTAAGTTAATGAAAACTTCTGTAAAGGTAGCGAAAAGAAAGTTAAATAATCCTTACCGGAAAGATGGAAAAAATACAAAAAAAAAAAAAAAAAAAAAAACAAAACCAAAACACCCAGGAACCGTGTGAGCGGTAAACAAAGTGGTCTCAAAAAAAAAAAAAAAAAAGCAGAAGAAAAGTCTAGAAAATGTATCCAAAATGCCCAAGGTCGTTTTTTTTTCCTGTCACAGAAAAAGTTTTGTGCCACGAAAACTGGAATGTGGATGTGAAGAATATAAGAATGCTCAGAAAAACAAAGTACACATGAATTGTGTTAAGGAGGTGATATCTTCCAGGGAATCAGAAATCTTCTTTAACACTCTCAGTTGCTCTTCAAAAACACTTGAAGACCTGAGAGGTCCTGGGAAGTTGTATTTATGTCCATCTCTGATGTTAACAGGAATAAGTAAGGGGAGAACCAGGTGACTACTCCAATAAGTCAAACATCAGATTAAAGAGACATCATTTACAACAAAAAATATTAGCCAAAAAATCATAGTTTTCTATAGATAGCTGTAGATCCTCTGTAGGTTCTTGCAAGGCATCGCCAAGTTAAAGCAGGAGAAAGCTGTGTATGCTTACATATGCTGTGGGTGCTCTCTCAATCTTAACAAGTAACATGATGCAAAATGAGCAGATCCATTGAACTGAGTTGATGCTGGGAATCTGCATGGGTATTGCTAGGGAAGGGATTGCTTTGGGCTTGCTCTAATGTGGCCTCAGAAACTGACTGCTGACAGAAGTCAGAATTTGTTACCTGTGCCCCTGAAGATCACCTGGTTTAGTTTCCTCTAGAAGAAATCCACTTCATTTTCTCGAACGCAATTTTGCAATGTCAACTGAAGTGCAGTTAGAAGGGATGATTCTGATCTGAATTAAAATGCTAATGTAGGCATGTCTTGTATGGGATCAGAACTGTGGTGATTAAAGCTCCTAAGTGGCATTCTTTATTTACGGGGGGGAGCATCTTCCAGTAGTGAAGGAAAAAAGTAAGAAGTTAGGACTGGAGCCAGGAAACTAAACAAAACAAGTTAAATGTTTAAAGAGGAATACGAGGTTGCATAATAAATACATTCAACCAACCAGTGAGATATTTCTGCAAGGGCCATGTTGAGATATGAAATGTAGCTGTAAGAGACCAGGGTCATCTACACTTAAATTAGCTAAAGCTGAAAAAATGCAAAATCTCTGTCCACAAGCCTGGAAAAGCATACACTTATGGTTCAATGGGAGGAAAAAAAATGCAAAGTAAGAACATTGAAAGACAAGTGCACTTCAAACTGAATCTCCTTCTGCTAACTCTGGTCCTTATTTGTAATGTCTTGATCTCTTTCGCTGCAGTTGGGGCAAGGGATACTAGGCTGTATAAAATGCCACCTAACATCTTGAATTACAAAAGGCAGGAAGAAAAACAAGATTTGATTTTGCAGCGAAACCATCCACTCGGAAAATGCTTTTCAATGCAAAAGTAATAACTGCATGCTATTAACTGTAAACCTAAGCTCATATAATATTGTGTTTATTCCCACTGAGTGGGTTCCTGTGATTCTGCTCTTTTGCATCTCCTTAATCCCTGCACATGCTACTTTGTGCATTTTCCTTTCTAATACTCCGCTTTGCTACCTGCTTTCTGTGTGCCACATGCAATTTTTGTGAGCATGCAGGATTATCTTTTTAGCAGTAGCTAGCATCCGCTGGCATTTGCATGCTACTCTTATTGAATTCAATTACCCACTGTCCACAGGGCAGTAATTGCAGTTTCAGGAAGCTAAGGTTAATGAGTAAATCGAGTTTTATGTCTTCCTGGGTCATAAGATACTGACGGGTAAAATGTATTTGGATAGCATAAATTTAAATCATTGCAGTTTTGCTGGGCTGTGCTAGCAGCTCATAAAGAAAGTTTAGGTGCCTGCTGAAATGCAAAATGTTGTCAATGATGGAACACAAAGGAGGATGGAGGAGAGCTATCCTGACCAGTTCCACTTCTCTTTTCCCAGTAAATGGCAACAGCATGTAATTAGGTGAGTGAGAAAAAGAGAATTTCAGATTTTCTGCAATAAAAGCAACTTTTGCTATGCATTGCACAACTCTAATCGAGCATCATAAGTAAATACCAGTGTTGGGGAGACAAAAGGCTTAAAGGAGGGGTTTGTCTCTTTGTAGGGGTCCAAATGAAAATTAGACATTTGCCTCCAGGTGCCTGCCTATCTTTGAAGGGGTCAGAAAGCAGTCTCTGGAGAACATCAGTTATCAGCTTGATCAACAGGCATCAGAGTTGATTAGTTGAATCAGCCATCCAATTCTAATCTGCCACCTGAATTCCTACCAAATTAATATGGGGCTTTTTTGTATGTTTCAGTTATTTGAAAACTTCAGCAAGTCAGTGGTTCCAGAGAAAGTTTAACTTGTCCCAGCTCTGCCATGAAAAGAGAAAGAGGAGGGGATTATGCTGCTGTAATGGCGTTCTGAAAGTGGTATACCTTTTAAAAAACGCATTGAGGTTCACATTTTCCTATATGGCAAAAGATAAGACTAACTAAAATGAATAGGAGAGAGAACGTGAATGTCAGTAGGGATGTGGAACAGTCAAACCTCGCACCTTAAATGTTGCACGCCAAGTAGTAATTCAGCAAAGTCAAACCTGCCCTGTGTCGCTTGGGGCACTCGGTGCCTTGTGCTCTCCGTCTTTCTTTGCATCCCCTCAGCTTCCTGTGAGGGGCTTCAGCGAAGGCTGACCAGAGGGGGCTGGACCTCTTTCCTTCCTCCTCTGGCACACTGCAACCTCAGCACAGCTGGGCAGCCTCATCTTTGATCTCCCTTAAAAGGTCTTCATTAGAAAGTATGTCTCAGCCTTGGCTAGCTAGCGCCTTGACCTCTCTCCCAAGCACATGACCCATTGCCTCCCCTTCTTTCTCATTTAACTCCGTACAAGGCTGTGTTAGTGAGGGCTCGGAAACTCAGTAACCACTTATCTGCGCTTTAACTGCTCGGTGCGCTTGGCCACTGTTGCTGTAGGCAAGAGAATTAGAGGAGTGTTTGAGGAGAAAACAAAGAAAAATGGGGAATGGATGGGAGTATATCACAGGTAGATTGAATTTAGGTGAGGGATGAGAAGTGGGGAAGCAGAGGAAGAAGGCATGAGACTAATCAAGCAAATTTTAATGAGGTACTGGAAGAAGAAATTGTGCTTGTTAGTATTAAACGTATGTTGTGAGCCTGTCAGAGTTAGCGGGGGAGTTGCCTACCTTGTCAGCACTAGCTGAGCTGAGCCGAGCTCCTGGTGTGCCCAGATGAACCATCAAAGCAGCTTCTGGCCCGTCAGAAAGCGGGTAGCTGAGCATCGTCCAGGCTGCACACAGGCGCTCCCCAGGCAGCCCCGGTGAGCGAGCAGGGCTCAGATCCTCGGGCCAGGATCCAAGGAGCCACGGCATGGAAGTCTCGTGCACATTTCATACCTACAGGACGGGATTGACAGGAGCCTCCAGAGCGCGATTGCAATGGGAGCAGGAGAATTAGAAGAGCTGGAGAAGAAGGAAGAAAGAAGCAGACATACTGAAATGGAAGAGAGAAACTGGAACAAATGTTGATAACATTAAAAGTACAGTCTAGATCTTGTCAACAAAACTGTTAGCATGTGAGTGGAAGCATCTTTCAACCGGAATCTAACTGTATGTACTTTGGTTGTTTCTAAAATATATATGTAGGGCTACTTTTGTGGTGGCATAGGAAACTAGCCCTCTGCTTGTGTTAAAACTGTGTCAATAACAGCAGCAAATCCTCTTTTTCTAGCATTGCAATATTTAACTTGACATCTCATCTGATGCACAAGACAGCAGAACCAAAAGGGAGATGGATTAATGCAGGTAAGTATTTTCTGCCTTGGATAAATCTACTCAATGCCATTGCATTATACCTTCTTATTTCTGCCCTGTGGGTTCACAAGCACCTAAGCATATGTCAAATAATTTGAAAATGTTGCTGGCAATCAGAAGGGCAGTGTTCTTGACCAGGCACCTGTGACAGAGCCATAATTAAGGAACTCCTCAAATTCTGAATTGGAATAATGACTGCATTTTATTCCATTTATTTATATTTTATTGTAATGCAACATAACAAAGTTCTATCTTGGCCTTTCTTTGCCCTCACACCCTTTTTTTAAAAATTTCAGATAATATTGCCTATATTCCACGGTTCTTCTCTTAGCATATTGTCTGATGAGAGTGCACTCTCCTAATGACTATTAGATATTTTCTAATAATACTAGTATTTCCATAACCAAGATGGATGTTTCTAAGGGAATGACTACATGAGTACTTGCAGCTGTGTTCAAAACATAGTACAGCCAAAGACTGTCATGAGTGTATGTTACACACCCAAAATTCAGTTCCAAACAATGCTGGGGCTGCACTTTAAGAGCTCCTTTTAGTTCTTAGGCCTCTCCATGAAAATCAAAATTCTTGACGTTGCAGGATTAGTCGATGGCGAAACCCAGCTGGAAGATGACTTTTTCTCCCACTAAAACTGTGGGTGGAGATCTGGGTTCGCATCCTTACTCTCTAACTATTCTCTGCTCCTGGCCAAAGCAGGATGGGTTGGGATTGTGATGCTGAGCCTGTTTAAATAACCCTTTAATAAGGGTTCTGGTTTTCTCATTATAGACATAAGTTTCAGATCTGGGGTTCTGGTGTCTCCATAGCTCTTTCCTAGGCTCTATGTGATTATATTAGCTCATGGCTCTAGTGCTGAAGAGAGTGTAATTTCATCCTCACATTTCAAAAGGTTAATCTCTTCTTATTAGCAATACGGGGTCACATCACGTGGCTAAAAAAAATAGTAACATACATCTGAATTTCCTACCCATGTGAGCAGTGGAAAAATGAACAGGAGTGGGAAGGAGTCATCACATCATATACTTAACTCATCTAAATCTGGATGCTTAAATTAGGTTCCTCCACCAAGTGGAATCAGGAGGAGTCATCTCTTTCACTGTTAGGAAAATCAAGAGAGATTAGGCTCCTAATTTATGTAACAAAATATTTGATTGTATTTGATTATGTATCAAATACCTTAAAAAAGTGCTGTGAATATGTCACCTTCTTCCCAGCCTCTCAACATCCTAAGCTGCTAACTTACTGATCCTGCTAAACTTTCAGAAGTACACCAGAACGTCTACTCTTGGGCTCTAGACCAACAAGAAACAACAAAGAAGCTTGAAGAAAGCCAAGAAGGAAAAATTTTCGGAAAAAAATCCAAAGCTCAAGAGGAGGAGCTGCAGATGTGTGTTGCAGCCCCAACAGTAGCTGCTGTGCTTGGAGCTATACTCTCAGCCCGCACGAACTGCGAGAGCTTAATGAGCAGAACTGGCCATGCCCTTAATAAGTATTTGGGCTGAAGGACTGAAGAAGGTCATGTTTTGAAGACTTAACTCCAGGCAATCTGATTGTGATGGGCGTAACAAGGTATTTCTAGGAGGCAAAGGTGTGACTCCAGCAGAGCCAGGTAGGCAGGAGCTGTCTTGGCCAGGGCCACCAAGCCCATGGCCCTCACAAGCGCTTGCCCAGCGTTCCTTGTAGGGCTGTGAGGGGCTGTCCCTGCCATTGGCTTCAGCAGCCCAAAGGTTGCAGAAACCTTTAATCTGAATACAGCTAGATGAAAGCCACTGCAAGTATACCTAGCCATGCCATAATGGCAACTTTGATTACAATGTAGGTATCTTCAGAAATAGATGATCTTGAGAACCAGGGTCAGGATGTGATTATAAGAATTACAGGCTTTTCTAAAAGCACTGAGGAAAACAAAACCAAAAGCAAACTGAAAACCCCATTGATTCTTCTATTTTAACCCTGGTGACCAGCTACCTCAAAATGATCTGCCGGGAGCCATCACAGCCAAAGCCACAATAAAGGAAACACTGGGTGGATCGGCAACAGACATCAGAAACCTTCCCAGAGGAGAGAAGAGGTAAGGAATGTAGAACTGGCCTTGTCACTTCTCCTTTAGCAGATGACTAGCTCTCAAAAACTCTAATTAAGCTTCTGTCTTTAAAATGTTATTTCCATTTTCTCCCTAAGGTTTAAAAATAGTGAAAAGATTTCAGCAATTGATGACGCTCTCAGTTGTGCTGAATTAGAGCGCAGAGGAATTAGAAGTTGCTGCTGTTGGTTTCACATAGTGATGGTCTCTCCCTTTCTTCTCACCCTTGCACCAGGACGCTGTTCCCCACCACCACCCTCCCGGGCAGCAGCCACGTGCCAGAGAGGCACATCACCCGCCAATGGTGCTCAGTGGTCAGAGTAAGTTTTCTATCACTTTCAGATTCACGTAGCCTTTGGAGCCCTTCATTCAGATGTACCCGCAAGTGTGCACCTCTAGTCTTTCCTCACGTACCCAGTGTTGTGAAAGTGGGAACAATATTGCTTTTATGAGAGTTTTTTCACAACAGCTTAACTTTACTGGCTGCGATGGAAATCCTCTAGATTTGCACTGCTGTGAACTAACTGAGGCTCAGGGGATCCATGTGTGTGGGTTATAGACTGCTTAATTGCGTGTGGGCAATGTTGTCCTCTGACTCAGAAATATCTTTGCCTTGGGAAAAAATAATATCCCCCCCCAAAATCTTGTCTTTCTCCATTCATAGGTATCATCTCTTTAATGTTGCCCTACATTTGTCTTAATACAATTTATTGGATAAATGGCAAAAAAAGACTATTAGTTGTTTCCACTGGAGGCTGTGAATTATAGACACATATATTTTACCTGTGCAGTAATTGGGCATGTTTGTGATTAAATACTCCCGAATTCAAAAGCATCTCACCTGCTCTCGATATGACGGCAATAAAAACATAGCTATGTGCTGTGTTTCTGGCATAGTTTCAGCTCTTCCACAGAACTTAAATCGTGACCATATATTCCAGTTAGCTGAGGCTTCAGGCTTTAAAAGCTCGATGCAAGTAATGAAGAGAAAGCAATCTGATTAGCTGGTGGACCTGACTGAAAGGCACCTTCATTACAAAGGAGGTTAAAAAAGGAATAAAACTATACATAATGGATTAAAGGTAGTATAATAATAATAGTACCAAACAGCATAACAAAGAAAAATTTCTGCATTCAACAGAAATTAATATTTAATAGATGGCACAGTGATGTCCATGACTTTATTCTTCTGTTTTAATGATCTTTACCACAGCTTGAGGTCCTTTGTCTTGTCCCCTTCTACTGACATCAGCTGGAAGGAACACAGATTAAAAAAAGGATAATTTCCCCATGGTCATTGCTTGGCACTATTTCTGCTTTGCTCAGCCATGAACTGAAGTTTAAAGGATGAAGTACTGTCACTCAAACTGATTTCTCCCTCCACCCTTTCTTACCAGGGTTAACCACTCAGCCAGTCACCAAGGAAACGTGTGGCTCCGGTGCCCATCCTACTGCCACCATGCAGCCTCATATTGGGAACATCACCGTAATCTCATTAGGAGGTTGAATTTGCTATTGAAGCTTGAATTCCCTTAGCAGGAGGGGAGTGGACTAATGCAATTAAGCAAATTAGCGTTTTGAGCCATTGCATGATATGTGTCTAACACCATGACCAAAGACAAGATAGTTTTCTTCCTCTGTTAAAAAAAAAATCAACAAAACCAACACCCCAGTCCTCTCCCCATGTTATGTTCAGAGAAATACTTTAGTCCTCTCTCAGCTGTAAAGGTCTTTACAAATGGGAAGATAATTGTTCACTTCACCAGAAACCTGAATTGCTTCCACCTCTTTTTCCTAATACTCCCATTCCAGTGGTTCTGATTATTTTTATCTGTGTGACATATATGCGTCTAAAGGTAAAGTAGATAAAAACAGAACTTCAGGGATATTAAATAACTAAATTCTCCTAATCCGGTATCCTGGTGTCAACATTTTGTTTTGCTCCTATTTTATGGTATGTGACAGTGGTTACCAGATCAGAACAAAAATCCTGTTGGTTTCAAATCTGTTTTGATGTGAAGTGTTTCTTAAGTGCTATGAATAACTGTTTTAAAATACACCAAATTTTCTGGAGTTAATTCCAGCATGTTCAGTAATTCTCTAGAAATGCAAATTATTAAACATGTAAGGCAGAGCTTTTCTGCCTTTTGTTGCGGGATTCGGAGGCTAATCCAGTTCCCTCCTCCCTCCCTCACCCTGCCAAGTAAACAAAGCAACAAGAGCGAACTGTAGTGAGAATCAGGAACCGTAAATCTTTGAATAATATCCTGGCACGTGAGTTTCAAAGGCAGCCTATTTCTATGGGAGCCCAGGGGAAAGAGGGAGAGAGAGAGAGGGAGGGAGAGAGGGGAGCAGTGGTACCCTCCCACGGATAATGCAGTCGTCTCCGTCACAGTGTTTCGTACTTGGGAGGTGGAAGATGGAACGACACGGAAGGGATCTGGGAGCCTCTTATGTTTATTGATTACCAAGGAGGTTATGCCGCTGGCTGCTGGCTGTTTTCAACTTTAAATGAGAAAGGCAGGAATAACAAGTGTGTTTTAGTAGATGTTATTGTGCTGTCACTCGTCTTCTCCCAAATAAATCCCAGCCTGCCACCGGGCACTACAGTCAGAAGGAGTGAGAACATGGGTTATTACTAAATAAGGGCATTGGTTTATACGCCCCGCTTTATATAATACACGGTCGCTATCCTAAGCTGCTTACAAAATAGACATATATTATGTAGGCAGTATACATAGTCCCAAAGGATAGTGTAATCTTAGCATTTTTGCCTGAAAACGCAAGTAGCTTCAAGACTGAGTCAGTACTGAGAATATCTGTCACAAACTTGAAAATAGAATAGAGTACAGATAATTCTGTGGTTCTCTGAAAAGTGAAAAGTATTTCAGTGGTCACAAACTCCCAAAATGTCAGAGCTGAGTGGGTACTGAAGAGAAATCGAAGTGTGCTGAAACAGAAAATACAGGACTGAGGCTCACAAACAAAATGAGCTCTGCACTGTGATGGCAATAGCCATACAGTTTGGATTAAAGTATTTTAGTATTTATGGTATCAGATTAGATAAGTACAAAAAAAATAAATTAATGTTTTAAAATGTCTTTTTTTGCTCCTGATACCATTACAAGATAGGACCAGGGGATGAATTATTTCACCATGTAAGTTCTTACATAACATTGCTATGAAGTAGTGATGTTTTGCCTATTTGTTTTTTTCCTTTTATCATGTTTGGATTTAAATGTATCCTTAATCCTACATATCCTGCTTTGAAAAGCTTAAATCTGTAATGTATTGTATAGTATTCTTTAAAAGGCTTTGCTCTGTAATGTGTGGTAGCCTTGAGTTAACAGTATAGATTTCAATTCTAAATCTTACACTTGATAGTTTTGCTTGGATAATATTCTTCATTTAATACAATGTACAATCTCAAATATGCACACTAATTGAGACCCCAAAAAAAACCAACAGAAAGAATACCATTATTTAATATCACTTATTAGATAAAACGTGCAGTAGCAACACAGATTTGTGGGAAAACTCACCAAGATACCAAAGAATACAAAACAAAGCACAGCATCTAGTAATGCTGAGTTTACAGCTTGTATTTTCCTATGAAATTTTCTCAACAACTTATATTTTCCTATGACTTTTTTCCTGTATTCAGAAGAACATTACCAAGCAATTGATACACAGCCTGTGAATCTGGCCTCTAGCTTTAGAGCTGATCTCTGAAGTTGCAGGACTGTTATAGTGAGACCAATATTACATGAAGTGAGAGCAGCAGAGCTTGAGTCTGAGCCTTCGTGGTTGTAGCTCGGAAGTAGGGAAGCGAGTAGCTGCTGTATCTCTCATTGCACAGTGACCACTGACGAGTTACCTGCACTCTTGTCCTGAACCTGCCCATAGGCTGTATAATCACAGTGATTTAATAACTTAGCAGAACTGTGACCTAGTTTCTCCCATTATATCCTATGCATGATACAAGAATGGATGCATATGCCATCATTCCTAGTCTTTAGCTAATGTTGCATCAAGCTAATCAGTACATATTCTTGAAAATTCTTGAAGGGCAATGTTGTGGTTTAACCCCAGCCGGCAACTAGGACCATGCAGCTGCTCGCTCACTTCTCCCCCTTCCCAGTGGGATGGGGAGAAGAATCAGAAAAATAAGGAAAACTCATGAGTTGAGATAAAGACAGTTTAATAAGTAAAGCAAAAGCTGTGCATGCAAGCAAAGCTAAACAAGGAATTCATTCACTGTTTGCCATGGGCAGGCAGGTGTTCAGCCATCTCCAGGAAAGCAGGGCTCCATCACGCATAATGGTTCCTTGGGAAGACAAACACCATCGCTCCAAACATCCCCCCCTTCCTTCTTCTTCCCCCAGCTTCAGGTACTGAGCATGACATCATGTGGTATGGAATATCCCTTTGGTCGGTTGGGGTCAGCTGTCCCGGTGGTGTCTCCTCCCAGCTACTCGCTGGCAGGGCGGTGTGAGGAGCAGAAAAGCCCTTGACTGCTTAGTGACAACTAAAACCATTAGTGTATTATCAACGCTATTCTCATCCTATATCCAAAACATAGCACTGTACCTGCTAGTAAGACAGTTAACTCTATCCCAGCCGAAACCAGGACAGGCAAGCACCATAAATGTGGCATTTTTGGCACAAAAGAAGAGACTGAAGCCATATTTTGTATTCACCATGAAATGCAACTTTATTTGGAGGGCTGTGACTGCTGTCCCCGCAGTGGATGGATGTTACTTGCGCCAGAGGAGGTAAGGTAGGAGAGCACAGTCAAGCACCCGTGGATCAGGTTTTCCTGGTCACCTTGTTTCATCTGACAGTGAGGTAATGAGTTCACTGAACAGCAGTTATCCTTTCCCCTATCCTTCCCCATTCTCTTTTTGATGGTATATTTCGTGGCGCTGTGATTTTCCATCACAAAAAAGTTTCAACAGGTAGTTTACACAGCTCACCTCTACTACAGATCAGGCATAAATGCATACCAAAATGCAGCTTCGCAGCTGCATCTCTGCCTTGACCCACTGCCAGACTTAAATGTAATGGTTTCAAACTCTGCAGGCCTACGGCATCTTTCTTACCCCTAATCGTGTTTTATGCTTGGAAAGAAGCAGGAAGCGTGGGTAAACCCACGAAGATGGGAGGATAAGACCTTAAAAATTACACTGCAGGCAAAAAAGATTTGAAGAGAGGAGTCATGTGTCCCATAGGGCAAAAGTGATTTTGATACTGTGAGTGGGCAGGAGTTAGACGAGAAGAGAAAGCAGGAGATGGAGGTAAAC
Source organism: Pluvialis apricaria (assembly GCA_017639485.1). Taxonomy (NCBI): domain Eukaryota; kingdom Metazoa; phylum Chordata; class Aves; order Charadriiformes; family Charadriidae; genus Pluvialis; species Pluvialis apricaria. The sequence goes on along the minus strand of CM030008.1, from coordinate 113,825,822 downwards.
AAAGACACGGGCATGCTTCAGGGAAAGAGTAGTAAAGGAAGAGAGACTTAATGCCAAAAGTAAACCTGCGTTTTTGTATTCCGGGTATTGATTTCTTTCATGCAGTCACATCAACACAATAGGTGTTCACCTAGACCGCGGGATCCATTCATACCTTTTTCATCTCCTCTGGAGATGTTAAAATAGTTCATGGCTTTGCCTCCTGAGATGGTGAACTCTTTTCTTGAATGGAAAAATTATGGTGTACAGGATCCAAAAGTAAAGCAACTAAAGAGAGCTTTAAAGTTACAAATGATGATAAGCTTAAGAATAAATAGTGACAAATGCTGATTTAATAGATGTAAAAGATCTTCCTTGAGCTTCATTAGAGAACAGAAGTGTTATAAAAATTGCTGCACCTCTCTGGAGTGTGGCAATGCAGGTTCTTAGTACACAAGTCCAAAAGGCATGAGGATGCAACCTGTTGTGTGGCATGCAGAGGCACTGCCGGATCCGAATTCTTTACTGTTGGCAAACAGTAAGAAGGATGAGTCAGGTGTGTATTCTTCTTCTTCATTCAAGTGATGGCTGTCCTACCATAATGCTTTACGTTATTGTTCACTGTTTAGTGCTGAGGGGAAGTGCCCCAGTTTTAATATTAACACTTTGCCTGAATAAATCCCACATGCCTGTTTTGGGGGAGAAACAATATTGATTCATGTAGAAAAGGTGACTTAACAGCAAAGCAGAAGTGGGGGGATGATAAAGATAATGGACCCTTAGTATTCCTTTTGCAGGAAAAGCTCTATTTATGATGCTAGTTATATAAAATTAATGCATCCATGACAGTGAATTAAAAATGAGAGGTGGCATAAACATAAACTTACTGTTGTTAAAATGAAACTGCACTGCTGTGCCCCTCATGAACCGCCGCGTTTGGCTGGCACTCTTCGGAGCAAAGCTCCTTACCCTCGGAGGGGTGAACGGCTTCTGCACCAGTGAACACAGAAAGCAGAGGGACATCCTCGTGTGACGATGGCCCATGATGTGTGGGGTGGATTTGTTAGAGGGAGGCACTGTCAGCAGGTGTTGTGCGTGGCCGTGGTGGGGCCTCCATCAGCCCCTTCCTCCTCCCTGCCCTCCATTGCCTGGAGTAATTTCCATCACTTGGAAAGGGCGTGTGAGGGATGGGAAGAGAGGAAGGTCCAAGGCATTGTCAGGCTGCACTGGGGTAGTTTTCCAAATATACTGCAATGGGAATTATGTCCTAGACCTAGAGGTATTATATTAATTGTTGAAAGGTAATTTGATTTGTAAGCTTGCTTCTCTCTTTCTCCTCATCCAGATTCTTTCCCCTTCTCTCCCAAATTCTCCACTTTGCTGTGTGATGGTAGATTTACAGAAAACTAGGTGTGCAATATGACTTCTAATCCTATGCTGTTATCTGTAATGTGTGCTAAAACAGGCTCAGTACAGCTGTTTATAAAATTATGAAAGGTCAATCCAGTTCTCATCTCCAAGTTGTTCTCAAGACACACAGTTATGATGCCCATTAGCGGGGGTTTTAGGTGCTGTTGACCAGCATAGTTTGTTACTTTTAACCCACAGAGTAGTTCCTTTTCAAAGCAAACTCATGTTCTTAACTATTGAAATCTTTCTTGACCATCCTGATGAAATGGCAACACTAAAGAGGTTTCTGTGGTAATGGACTGATCGTTTTGGGTCCTGCAAACTCTCTGAGCTTCTCTATGATCTTTCTATGGTTTTCCTTCAAAAATACCATTTTTACTAGGATTAATTCTTCTTCATTCCTTATTTATTCCTGTAATTTTTCTAAACTTCATTTTATATTTTTTAGCGTAGTTTTTCCTGTTGGTGCTAAGCTGTGATGCAGACTATATGTTTTAGCTTATATTTTTCAAATTGTATAGAGAGTTCCCTCTTGTATAAAACAGGCGAGAAAACCTGATCCGTGTTCTGTGTCTTACCATTAAATTTTCTACTCTATCATACATTTCTCTTCCACTTCCCTTAATTTAGCTAATTCTAAACTTCTGGAAATCTCTATTTGTCATATTCAATTAATGCATAAATGAAGGATGCTCTGGGGTTAAAAGCACAGAATTCAGTTTGCATTGCTGTTTTCAGATACCACCAACCTGGAATCAGGAGTCAGGGCATGTGTTTTAAGGTCCTACCTAATGAAACGGCCAAAACTTGCCATAAACAATTTATGAATTGAGAATTATTCATAACAATTACGTTGGAAATAACTGAAACAAGTAATGAATTATGGAAAAGCATGAATGGATCTTTAGCATTTTGCAAACTTATACAAAAGCTAAATATGCTGAATACATTTTAGAAATAATTATTCACCCATCTCTAGTCCCCAGTCTTGCATGGGTCTAAATTTAATTTACCACAACATTGTCTATTACCTAATTTCATTAAGTTTTCCTAGAGTCTGTCACAGTCTTGAGCCACCAGAATAAAATTTTGCTACCAGCAAATTTGGTGAATGAGGACATTCACTTCCTCATCTAAGTTACAAATAAATAGACTGAAAATGCCAATTGTATTGTGGTATTCCTTGACAAATCCAATGATTGATGGCTTTCCATTTTTGCCAGTTATCCCTATGTACTTCCCGCTTTGCAGTAAGTTTTCAGCTCATTACAAGATGAATTGTCAACAACCTCCAAAGACAGATTTTATCAAAACCCTTCAGAAAGTTTGAAATAAACAGCAGCTGCTGTTTATTGTACATTTCGTAAACACTTGGTAGTTAGAAGAACATTAGTTGTTCTATGAAAGTCTCAATGGTTTCATTTTATTATTTTTAATTAACTACACTACGCCCAATGCTGAGTCTTCTTCAGCACTCTCCCAGTGCGGTAGCTAGCTTGTGATTTCACCTCTGTGCCGATATCCTCTCTTGGTACGCGAGATCTTCCTCCTCTTTTTTTCACAAATCACAGAATCTCCTAGATTGGAAAAGACCTGTAAGATCATCTAGTCCAATCATTAACCCAACGCTGACAAGCCCACCACTAAACCATGTCCCTGAGCACTATATCTACATGACCCTTAAATACCTCCAGGGATGGGGACTCCACCACTGCCCTGGGTAACGCATTCCAGTGCCTGATGACCCTTTCAGTAAAGAAATTCTTCCTAATAGCCAATCTAAACTTCCCTTGGCACAACTTGAAGCCATTGCCTCTTGTTCTATCACCTGTTACTTGACAGAACAGGTCACCTCCCACCTCTCTGCAACCTCCTTTCAGATAGGTGTAGAGAGCGATAAGGTCTCCCCTCAGCCTCCTTTTCTCCAGGCTAAACAACCCCAGTTCCCTCAGCTGCTCCTCATCAGACATGTGCTCCAGACCCCTCACAAGTTTTGTTGCCCTTCTTTGCACACACTCCAGCGCCTCAATGTCCTTCTTGTGGTGAAGGGCCCAAAACTGAACACAGTACTCAAGATGCAGCCTCACCAGTGCCGAGTACAGGGGTAAAATCACCTCCCTGGTCCTACTGGCTACACCGTTCCTGATACATGCCAGGATGCCCTTGGCCTTCTTGGCCACCTGGGCACACTGCTGGCTTATATTCAGCCTGCTGTCCACCAACACCCCCAGGTCCCTCTCTGCTGAGCAGCTTTCCAGCCACTCCTCCCCAAGCCTGTAGGATTGGCAGGGGTTGTTGTGGCCAAAGTGTAAGACCTGGCATTGGGCCTTATTGAAACTCACACTGTTTGCCTTGGCCCATCGATCCAGTCTGTCTAAATCCCTCTGCAGGGCCTCCCTACCCTCAGGCAGATCAACACTTCCACCCAGCTTGGTGTCATCTGCAAACTTACCAAGGGTGCATTCGATTCCCTCATCCAGATCATTGATAAAGACGTTAAACAGGACTGGCCCCAATACTGAGCCCTGGGGGACACCACTCATGACCGGCCGCCAACTGGATTTAACTCCATTCACCACCACTCTCTGGGCCCAGCCTTCCAGCCAGTTTTTTACCCAGCAAAGCGTATGCCCATCCAAGCCCTGAGCAGCCAGTTTCTCCAGGAGAATGCTGTGGGAAACGGTGTAAAAGTGTCGAAGTCCAGACAGACAACATCTACAGCTTTTCCCTCATCCACTAAGCAGGTGACCATGTTGTAGAAGGAGATCAGGTTAGTCAAGCAGGACCTGCCTTTCATAAACCCAGTTGACTGGCCCAGATCATCCAAGTGTCCTGTGCGTACTCCGTGATGGTACTCAGGATGATCTGCTCCATCAGCTTCCCCGGCACCGAAGTCAAACTGATAGGCCTGTAGTTCCCCAGATCCTCCTTCCAGCCCTTCTTGTAGATGGGTGTCACATTGGCTAGTTTCCAATCTGCTGGGACTTCCCCAATCAGCCAGGACTGTTGGAAAATGGTGGGAAGTGGCTTGGTGAACACCTCCACCAGCTCTCTCAGAACTCTGCTTAATCTAGAACTCTGGGCTTAATCTAGTCTTCTCCAAGCAGTGCCACCATACTCAATAGATTTAACTTTCTGCATGGACATGAGCAGCAGAGCCAGGGTTCCAGCTCACACCCCAGCCTGCTCTCCCGAATCATCCATACTGCCCAGCTAGGTATATGTGAGCAAACCATCCAGCTCACCAGTCCCTCCTTGGGGCAGGGGCGGGGGGAGAGTAACACAAAACCTTGGGGCAGAGAGCCAAGCCCGTGGCAGCGGGGATGGGAGAAAGGGTGGAAAGCTGAACCTTGGTCCTGTCTCCTCCCAGCTCAGGGCTGAGGGGTTTGTGCTGGGGCAAGCACCTCTGCCAGCAGACGCAGAGCAGCATTGCCTGCACCCCGCAGCAGAGATGCACCCCGCTGCGAAGGGGGCTGGTTCTCACTCCTGCCTCAGCAGTAGCGCTCCCAAAGCACCCACTGCCATAGCATCCCTCAGGCAAGTGCCTGTTCTTACTGAGGGTTAGGACAAATTAATTTAGGAAATTGCAGCATCAGTGTAAGAAATACAGCAGCAGGAACTTGTAGTCACTCCCAGACCAAGATATCCAAGAAACTGAGGTTTTGTTTTGTCTTTAATGGAAAAAGATCTTCATATGAATATTGGACTAACTATGCACAGGTAAGGCATTCATATACATTTAACATCTTAAGTCCGGTCAGTGCTAGCACTGTGCTGTCACCTCACAATTTTAAATAGAGAATATTAGAGCTTTAATTCTATTGCCAGGCAAGAAATTGAACAAAAAGATATTTCTTCCTTCAGAAGCTGGAGAACAGACTCCAAGCAGTCTTACAAGATAAGGTAACTAGAAAACTCTTCTTCCTTCCCATTTTTCCTCCCCTGGCAGGGCACTTCAGCATAGTTCTGAGCTCGACCCTACAAACTGAAATGCAGTGAATCAATTAGTTATCAGAATGTATCTTACTCTTTATAAAATACAGGCATTTCCAGTACTAAATGACATAAAGAACTGCTTCAAACTAGCCTCAAAAAAGAAGAGCCCCAAAGAGTTGTAAAGATATAACTGGTGTCTAATTTCTAAGCCTTTTTTGGAATACTAATAATTCAGTGCTAAGGACACTTCTTGGATGTGCTACAGGCGTCTGCTGATCTGAAAATACTTCTAGTGAATATTAACTCCTTGTTTTAGTGAAAAACTTTATGGTTGAACCATTTGTTACAGGTGCAGAGAAACAAGGCTGTCAGTTCTGCTACTGATCAGAAACAAACTGTAATGCACTATGAGACAAGTTAAGAGAGCAAGCAAAGCTTATTCTTCGACTTCTGAACAGGAGGTGGTATTTGTTTAAATTCACGAACTAAAGTCAGTGACTTATTTACTGAAAGAGCATGGAACCTTGATCATACCACTAATACTATTTTTTGGTGACTTATATTATGCTTAGATTGTATTTATATTGTGCCTCCATCTTCCCCTGCAATCAATGGTCCATCTTCCAAACATCCCTCTGATGTAAGGAAATCAATCTTACTTGCTTATACTTCTCTTTATGTCAGCATAATACATTCCCGCTCATTAGCTTCTGCTTCTTCCAGGCCTTTATTTTTTGGTACTTAAACACTGATGGGCAAGAGTTTGCATGTTCCTCAAAAATCATTGATTTCTCAACTGATTGCGGAGCCTTCTCAGATGAGTCTGAACTGCAGGAGGTAACTGTGGGCTTGCCTCAAAGGTGCTGCATAATCGAGAGCTTGACTGTCACACGGCGATGCAATGATGTGCCCCAAATTTGGATGGAAGAGTTGGAGAGGAAACTCCATGCGAAAGCACATGCCAGGAAGCAGACTTCAGTAATCAGCTTTCCTGAGCCCTAATGGAACAGCAGATGCACCGAGGACAAAGCAAGTCCTAAACCATCACAGTCAGAGTATTTGTAAGACGCAATTGTTTGGGATTTTCAGAGGCAGAAAGAAAAAAACTAGGGAACAGCTGTCTCAAAACCCAGAGTTAAATCAAAACCAGCTACAGCTTTGAAGGGAACTGGCACTAAAGCCAGCGGTCCTAAAGGTTTAGTATCAATTGGAGGTAGATTAATTGACGTTACTGAAAAGAGACACAATAAAGAATACAGTGCGTCTGCCTACAGCATCTTAGGAGGAATTGAAGTGGGAATGAAAAAAAGTTGAGATTTAGTTTCTGCTGGAAACATCCTCCTTAATCATGGTCAGAAAAGAAATAGTTGAAGAGGTGCTAGGAGTAGGAGGAAATAATACAGTGGGAATGAAGCACTGTGGAAAAATACTGACTCTTTAATTGCTAAATTTGGCACAGATAGATCTAGGAAGTTAATCCTACTGAATGTTTGCTATATTGGGGTATTGGTTAGTTATCAGAGGTATGTGTATGTGTGCAGAATATGATATTTTCTGCAGCTTTCTTCAGCCAACTGGACCATTAGAAATGGATAATTTATAATATTATATATAATGATGTTTTGCTCAGTGTAAGGTGACACTTTCTATGCAGAATATCCAAACTAATAACACTGCCAACCAGCAGTCATCTTATTAGTCTGCCTCCTCAGCTTTTAAAATATGTTTCATAATTCTGTGAAATATTTCTGGTGCTGAGGTAATATCAAACTATATCTTACAAGCTGTATATCCAGTAATACGTATCAGTTTCAAGAACCAGAACCTGTGAAAGCATCTGTCTTCAGTAAGTAACAAGCATGTGACCCATCTTTCTTCTTCCTCATTGAATGGCTGATAAATTAATGCTGCTTTTTTGTGCCAGCTCTCTACTCTCTGTGAAGGAAGACCTAAAATGTACTGTTCCTCTTTTGGTCCCTCTGACTAGATCCAGCCTTTGATTGGCAATGATTCTTGACTTATTTGGTCTCTTCCTTTTGAATGTCATGGAATTTCCAGGACTTCAAGACAAGCAAATATTTTATGGCTTTGGAAGCCTTGATTTAGTATAGTTACCCTACCAAAAAAGCCAAATAATCTGAAAACAAACAGTAATGATCAGCTGGGTTGAGCTACACCAGTAGCATGTAATGGTTAACCAGAAACAGAAGAAGCTGTAGCAAGTCTGCTTCAAAAGAGAGACTTCTTGGAATGCAATAAATGATCCCTTGAAAGTTAGGGAGCTGGAAAATGAGTGGTATGTAGTGCTATGCTACAGACAATACCAGATCCTAGATACTTGTGTGTACAATGGTGAGTGGATGATATATTTTAAAGTGTGCATGTGCGTGTTTGTGTTTATTGAGGTCGCAGGTGGTTTGTGAGAAGGAAAAGTACATCTTCATTAATATTGGAAACTGCATGTTTGACTTGTTTAGTTCTGAAATAGGCAATAACTCTAATAGCATGGTATGTGCTCCTTGGTATTTGAGGTTCATAGATGCCCCTTGGTATGATAGCACGATATATTAATTTTGGAGGTTTTTTTCCCATTGGACATTACGTTTGGCTGTAGTATGCAGAGATGGAAGAGTGGGTAACAGACCAAGTCAAGCCTCAGCATGAACTTTTGTGACTCTCAAGCTGACACCAGACTGGAAAAACCCTGCCTTGTAATGCTGGATATATAGGACTTTACATTCTGGCTCTTTGGCGTTTCCTTGGACATTGAAGGAAGAACCATGCACACTTGGGAATGCACGCCCGTAACACGGTCGCACATTTCAGCCCAGGCAGGGGTGACTAACGCAGAGCTGGAGGAACAGGGAGAGGGGGTGGAGGGCTTCACCCATGGGAAGCACTTGCTGCTTGCACTGGGAGGCCTGAGGACTCTCCCCAGCAAGAAGGGCGCAAGAGCCGTGTTTGCTTCCCGACCATGATCCCAGGAGGTTTCACACACACACACATGAAGGCTCAGCACCACCAGGGACGACTGATAGCAGTCAGCGAGTCTCACCAGCCCCTTAGTAGGTGGGGGTTTGGTCTTTAATCCCTGCAGCCTGGGAAAGGCTTTGAAGCCCAATATCCCACTTGCTGGCCCGCCACATGGCCACCGGGCCCACTGTAAGAGGTGGGGTGCTGCTGTTTTCTCAACAGAGCTGATTGCTGCTGTGTTTTGCGGGGACCCCAACCCCTACCAGAAAGCATTATCAATGACTGCATGATGCCCAGGGGCTCCATTGCTGGCTCTGACTGAGCTGGCATGGACATATACAAGGGAAAAGCTCTGGTCGCCCATGGAGCTTTATGGCCAAAATTAAGATGCCCAACAGAGCTGCGTGTGTGGGGTTGGGTGATGGGCTTTGGGAGATCACACTTTTGGGTGAAGATGCCTAAAGTCTCCCTAAGCCCTTCTTCTAGCACTGAAGTCTTTTCGGACTAGGAGCTAGTTCATGCACTTATTTCCATTCCCTGATTGAATTATAGCAATCGGTAATGTTGTTACTGTAGGACAGAGGCTCTGGTAAAGAACTGAGACCTTTAACAGTAGACTTTTGTACAAATAAGGAGCAAGCAGTCACAATCTAGATATAACTCCTGGGACCAGAAAAAAAGCTTTTAAAAAGGTCTTCGGGGCTTTGAACCCCCCAAGGAGAGACAGCAGCTGAGGGAGAGACTGAAAAAAAAGTAGGATCTGTGAACTTGAAAATGTGACACATTTTTCTGTTGAAGCTATGCCTTGTTGCTGTTGTTAACGTGTTACTGTAACACCTGCTGGCCCTGATTAGGATTCCTCCAGGATGGTATAATCACAGAGCACAATGTGGCCACAAAGAAATTGTAACTCATGATCTGCAGCATATGAAGGGGGAATAATGATAGACTCAACCGGATATATGTTGTTTTATCCATACGTATGGCCTGTACGGATGCATTGGTGTCTTTATTTACTGTTTTGTTTTAGCTCCATAAACATCAGTGCTCCCTTATAACTCTGAGCCCAGCCATCATAAGTTGGTTGCTCTTAGGGTGTCATTGAAGTAGATCTCAAATAGGGATTTGAAATAGGAGAAAATAACAGCTTAGGCTTAGGCTACTGTAAGCTGGGCCGGCTAAGGGACAAATTTACATTTAGATTGAGCCTCTTCACATCTTCTCTAAGTAATTGTAAACTCTGTCATGCCTCAGCCCTAGAAAAGAATTTAGGCAGCCCTGCCACTGCCAAAAACTGTGCCTTATGCTTTGTGAGATGTGTGATAGCTAATCTAAGCAGTCAGGCTTAGCATCGACTTTTCATAATTATTTGTGCAAATACAACTCAGTTATCAAATGTCTGCATTAATCAGACAAAGGATATCAGCATTGCCAAAATAAATTTGTTGTAAAAGTGTTATGTCTGATTATTTGTATTATTCAACCAACACCCAGACGTCCTATTATGTTAAGAGCTACACAAGCATATAAGAAACCATTCCACCACCAGGGAGTGTATGACTAATTTACGATAACAGAAAACAATTGGACATTACAAGCAAATAAAAAGAAAGGGAGAGGAGAATTAGGGTAAGCGTAGTAGTCTGTGCCTGCATGTTCCTGTGAGAACCATTAGTGAGTTTTAAGTAAAGGAAGAAATGGTTTGATATAAATAAATAAGAAATATGATACCAGTAATCCTTACTGGGCATTTGCCTAGCCCAATGGAGATTTCTGTGGTATGTACTTAGCTTTCATATTAGGGTCTTATTCTCATTCACGCCATGCCTATTTACACCGCTTTCACAGGGATCTCCAAATGGCATCGCACAGACAGCAGAGGACAGAGGAACACAGCCAAAATACTACAGCTGGCTTCATACCACACAAATCTGCCATCTGCACCCAGCCAGGCACGTGCCCAGCGAGGGTTAAGGAGACTGCATTTCTTTGTTATTAAATGCTTTATACTGCCAGCACAATGTAAAGGGATCTTAGTGTGACTGAGCATTCGTCTCAGTCTAACGTGTTTTGCCGCTGCGTGTTTTCAGTTCCACAGCTATTTTGCTTGAGCATCAATCTAAATAAATCACTTTATTAAGATACCTAGTTGAACCAGTGCTGCCTCTGAATGCAAAGAATAATGAACCTTACTGTGTGTTTTAATGAGAGGAAGACGCACAGAGTACAAGGATACATGTTTACAAAGGTATCTGTTCTCCAGTCCCCTTTCTGATCTGAGGTCACCCTGCCACATCGTGGGCCTTTAATTATTCTGAGGCTCTATTTATCGAGGGCACCTCCTCAGAAGTCAGGCTGGGTTTCGGTCCTTTTTGCCTTTAGGAGCTTGTGGTCAGTGATGCACAGCAATATAACAAGATCTCTTAAAAATAAAGCATTTAGCAGTTGAAACAAAGCATTTAGTGGGAAAAAAATACCCATAAGATAGCAAAAAAATATATTTATTCATGTATTTGCAATGTGAAATTGCAATGTAAAAAACAAGGTAACCACAGGAAACCGGACTCTCTGTCAGGCACTCAAGTGTCTCAGATTAATTCTCCCAGACAATTCCCAGCCTTTTGTGAATGTGCTCCTTTTTTTCACCTCCCTAATTCTTTTCCCCTCCAGTGCAAAGAAGCCTGGCACTGTCTCTCAGCTATTGTTTGTAGAAAAGTGGCTTATCTTAAGACATACTTTTTCCTTTCATTTTCCTTTTGAATTGAACTGTTCTGTTCATGGGGCAAAGGCAAAACAGGGTACTCATAAATTATTACAGAGCAGTTCCCCTTTCATCACAGGAATAGAACACATTGCAAATCTAATAAGTAAAGCTGGAATTCCCGTCTATTCTTGAAAGTTATAACCAAAACTAAGTGAGAGTGGCAATATAGTAGAGCAAAACAACTTTTCTGATACCTCTCATCTAGGGCAGCATCCATAATATGTAGTATTTCCATAATAATCATTATTTCTCAGGATGAAATACAGCAACTACCATCTCTTTCACTTTCAAGCATTCTTGAGGAGGATTGCTTGAACTGACCAGCAGCATGTTGCCAAAAAAAGCACCCCATCTAAGAGCACAGCAGCTTGGCAGGAAACTCTGATAATGTGTGATGGCCTGACAAATGCTATGTCATTAAAATGTAACAATAGTTTATACTTCATAAGTCGTTCCTCTAGATCAAATTCTACCTGAGCCACTTCATATTGCTTCTATAGACTGGTTATTTATCTCACCCAACTAAGTAAATTACTAATGTTGTACACGGAGGGAGGATGAGGGGGCTTACACCCGCGAGTGATCTTGCTGTGTTTTCCTTTCCTCGGAGTACTTTGCAGAAATTTTAAAGGACTTGGCCCATCGAAGTATTCCCAGCAGCTCTACTAGATGTACAGACAGGCAGCAGCAAGTGCAATTTTTGTCACAAAAGGTGCTTTGCCGTGTGACCTGAAAGGCATATCTGGATGCGGGAACCGAGCCGCCTGGCAGCGATGCCAACGGGGGCAAACTGTGAGCACTAACAGACGCTGAATTTGCCAAAAGATTAAAATAAAACAAAACCCACCCAACAACAGCAACAAATCGCCCGGTGGGTGCCGTGGAGCAGGGCTTTCATCTCTTGCCCCACTCGCGGAAGGACCGCACCGTCCTGCCCTGCCGGGGAGGTCTGTCTGTCCCACCGGCCGGGGACGGGGAAGTCTGTCCCACCCGCCGGGGACGGGGAGGGACCCCGGCCGCCGCCCCCGCCGCCGGCCCTGAGCCCCGGCTTTCTCCGGGCTGCCGGAGCCGCCGCAGGCCCGGCCCCGCCGCCAGCCCGCCCATCACCGCTGCCCACGCCGGCTGCCCGGGGCGGCGCCGGGGAGCTGCTCCCAGTTCCTGGAGCCCTGTAAATACAGCTCTGATTTGAATATTTTATTATTTTTTTTTCTTTTCCACCTCTGCAGCCTTTGCAAAATAAGGACTACCTGTTGCGTACTCATGCGGCAGGGGAGGTGTCGCTCTTCAGCAGGGGAAATCAGTTTTCCCCTCGTTTACCGGGACAAGGCTCAGTCCCGGGATGCCAGGGCGGCCCCAGCCCTCCCCCGGGCGGCCCGGCCCGGGCGGCTTCGGGTGCCCCACGTCGTCGGGCACCGGAGCGGGAGCGGGGCCGCCGGAGCCTGATCTTACCTCGGCCACCCTGACTGCTGCTGTGATGGTGCCCGGTGCCCTCGGGCTCCAGCTGTCCCTGCGGCTTTTGCCTTTCGGGGTAACACCTTGCGCTCAGATGAGCGGAGCGGGGGACCCGAAGAGCCGCGGTGTGCTGCCCCCCACCCGAACCCCCGGGACTGCCCTTCCCCGGGGCGCGCTACAGCCGCTGCCGTTCAGACGCGGATGACTTGAGCCTCCCAAGGTCTGCGTGAGCTAAGCACGCTTTTGCCACCTCCGTGGGACAGAGAAGGCAGCCCCCGCGGCTTCTCCAAAGTCCCGCTGTGTCCGAGCGGAGGAGTCAGAAGCATCCTGGCCGCTGCTGCTCTGCTCTACCCATTAGGCTGCGCCTCTTTCCCACGCTTGAGCCTCTCCTCCCTTTCATTTACTCTCCGGGTGCTTTGCAAATGTAAGGGCTGGAATTTTACATCCCCGCGCTCCGAGAGGATGGGTCCGTGCCTTTTGGAGTTTAGCCGTAGCCAGGAACTGGCCGATTCCCTCCGACACCGAGCCCTGCCTCCGGGTGAACCTGTGTCTGCCTCGAGCAAAGCGACAATGCGGCGGCTGTTGTTTTGCTGCCGCCGATCTCTGGAGAGAGGGTTTTCATGAAGTCTTAGCTCGGGGGTGAAAAAAAAAAAAAAAAAAAAAGAAAAAAAGAATACAAGGGCAGCTCTATCCAGCTCATGGCTGGGAAATTAAAATTTCTCCCCAAATGAGGCTTTCTGATAGGAAGCGGCTGGCAGAGGCGCCCCTATAATAAAGCGTGCGAGGAAAGTAGTTTGCGGGGAGAGCAGCCTGGCGGGCTGACAGAGGGGGCGGATCCTGCGCACAGGCGGGCAGCGCCGCGCCGAGCGGCCCCGGCAGCAGCGGGGCTATTTCAGGAGCCGGGCGGAGGCGGCCGCGGCGGCCGGAGCCCGGGCCGGGGGTAGCGGGGAGCCATGGGGTTAGCGGCGCCGGTGGGCTGAGGGGGGCGGGGGGGGGCTTGCCAGCGGAGGCGAAGGCAGCCGGGAAACACGCCTTAGCCTGGGATTGAAGGGAAAAGGAGGTTTTTTTGGGGCTGCATCACAACTTGAGCTGCATCGAGCTAAGCCAGACAGAGAGAGGAGCGGGAGGAGAAGGAGAGGGAGGAGGAGGAGGAGGAGACGGCTGCCACTGGGGGATTTGGGCTCGTTTTATTGAGACAAATCAGTGCTCGGGAGAGAGCGGCGAGGAGGAGGAGGAGAAGGAGGAGGAGGAGGAGGTGGGGGGGCAGGAAGAGGGGGATCGAGGAAGAAAAGTGTGAGGGCTGTGGCTGGGAGAAGCAGAAGTGATGAGAGAGCGAGCAGGGAGGCTGGAGGAGGCTGCCCGTCCTGCTGCCGCGCCCCGCGGGGACCGCCGCTCCTGCCGCCGCCGGGCGCCCCCGCGGCCGCCGCTGCCGCCCCGCCGCCCCCGGCCCGCGCCATGGAAGCGATGAACGGCCCCGGCCCCGGCCCGGGGCCCGGCGATACGCTGCGGCCGCCGCCGCCTTCGCCCGGCCACCACCACCCGCACGCCGAGAAGAAGAGGCTGCACCGCGCCCCGTCGCCCGCCAGACCCTTCCTCAAGGACCTCCACGCCCGCGCTGCCGCCGCCGCTGCCGCCAAGCCGCCGCCCGCCCCCCCCAAATCCCCCGGCCTGCCCGGCCGGGCACCCCCGTCGCCGCACCCGGGCGCCCACCCGCCGGCCGCGGGGCTGCTGCCGGCGCCGGGCCGCCTCTCCCGCCGCCCCGCCGCCCCGGGGGGCAAGGCCGCCGGCAGCACCGCCGCCAGCGCCGCCGGCAGGGCGGGCGCCAAGGCCGCCCCCTGCGCCAAGCGGGCGGCCCGCGGTCCGGAGCCGGGCCCCGGCGGCCGGGGCGGGGGGCGGCAGCCCGGCGGCGAGGCGGCCCCGCCGGCCGGCAAGGGCAGGAAGGGGAAGCGGGGGGCCGCGGCGGGCAGCGGCCATGCGGCGGCGGCTCTGGCCCGCGTCGGCCACACGGACAGCAGCTCCGACCTCTCCGACTGCCCCTCCGAGCCGCTCTCCGACGAGCAGCGCCTGGCCCCGGCCGCCAGCAGCGACGCCGAGTCCGGCACCGGCTCCAGCGACCGCGAGCCGCCCGCCGCCCAGACCGCCGCCGCCGCCGAGGCGAACCGCACCGGCACCGGCCCCGGCCCCGGGCGCGGAGCCCCGCCGCCCCTCGGCCCCCGCGGGGATGCGCTGCCCGTTCCGCCGGGCGGGGGGCGAGCCCCGAGCCGCGGGGAACCGCCGGCGGCGGCCCCGGAGGAGCTGCAGCGGGAGGTGGAGGAGCTGCGCTCGGAGAACGAGTACCTCAAGGTGAGCATCGCCCGCGCAGCCCGGCCTCGGCGGGTCCCCCCGCCCGGGGAAGGGAAGGGAAGGGGGAGGCGGCGGCGGAGGGGCAGCCCGCTCCTGCCCGGGGCTGCGGGGTGACCGCGCTGGGGGTGGCGAGTGGATTCGTGCGGTCTCAAGTCACCTCCCGTGGGACACCCCCACCCCCGCCGGGCCAAATGCCCAGTTTGACCTGCGGGAGAGAAACAGGGGCAGGGAGAGCCAGCCGGGCGCCTCGGCGCTCCCCCGCAAAGCGGGGCCGTGGCGCGGCTTAAGGGCAGATAAGGGATTTAAGCGTGTGATCCCGGCTCCCGGCAAAAGCCCGATTTGCGGGGGCTGGATGAACGTGAAGTCCGGTGCAACGTGTACTGTGGCAGTGTTACGTTTGGTTGGCGTGGTGGTAGCTCGGCAAACCCCAACTCTTTCCAGAGCACCACAGACACCGTACTGGTTAGCCAGACCTTGCTTTCCAGGAACTGTTTTCCTCGGTATCACCCGTTAAGAAAAGCCAAAGAAACCGGTTCCCTCATTTGATGTGGAAAGGATGACAGCATTGTGTTGCCTGTTCGTTGTGTTACTGTATCACCGGAAAGTGAAGCCACTCGTTGTCAAGTGCTGATAGAATAACAAGAGCAGCAACAAAAAGTGTCGTTGCATCCTTGTACGGGTGGAAAAGTACATCAATGTGCATTCATCCTCGGAGAAGTAGAAAAGCTAAATTCAGGCGTGCTCGGAGCTGGGTTGACCTGCGGGAACCTTTAGTTGGACTTGCACTTACAATCTGATCTTTTGGCACAGCAAGGAGGCTGCACCCATAAAGATCTATAAATAAGATAAACTGAGATAATCGTGTCACCGCAGCTACTGTACCATTTGACTCCGCTGCTGGTGAGAACAATCTTTGTTCCCTGATTTTGGAAACACCCTGTTGTCAAGCAAAATGACTGCGGAGGACTCCCATGGGAGTTTTGCTCGGATAAGGACTGGAGTTGGGTATAACCTTGGGAGAGGAACATGGTAAAGATACTGACTGGGCTTGTTAGGGGGTTTTGGCTAAGGGACAAGAAAGGATGTTCAGCACAGCAAAAGGTTAACAGCAGGGGTGCTGCAAGTTTCTTTGCTGGGTCTGGTGCTGCTTAATGAACTGGAAAAAGGAATGAGCAGTGATACAGCAAAATTTTCAGATGACATTAAGGTTTTTTTATCTTAAGTCAAGCCCAGCAAAGACCAGACAGAACTTAATCTGAGACTTAACCCCCGAGGAATGAGTGAAAAATGAAGGCAGAGGATAGGAAATAAATCTCAATATTGAAAATCTGAAGCACTTGGAGAGAAGAAGGACTGAGTATGCACTTTTCTGGGTTTTAAATGTGTTAACTCAGGAGCATCATGAGAGAAGAAGCAGTGAAAATCTCTGCTCAGTGTGAAAATGCAGGCAAAAATTATGCTAGGTTTCAGTGGGAAGTGAACAGAGAATAACAAAGAAAATATTAAAATGCTTTATAGATGTGTAGCTGTTACACAGATCAGTGGGTGTACCTGAAATACTGTGGGCACTGCTGGTCATCTAGAAAAGGATAATACAGAACTAGACCAATAAAAATTATTGGCGCATAGCAAAGCTTTTATAGCACTCACTGGATGGAAAACTCTGGAGTGTGTTAGGGAAATGTAATAGTCTATAAAATGATGAGCAGCATAGAGAATGTTTATCAGAAGCTTCTGTTTTACTTGACAGCCCAGAAACAAGAAGAGATGTAATGAGATCAGAATTGATAATAGGGATTGCTTTAGGAGTAAGTAAACTGGCACTGCCATTAGAAGTCATGGAGGCCAAAAGCCCAGGAGCATCTCTTTGCATTACAGGATTTGCACAATTATAGTACTTAAACTTTAACCCATTATGAAGAATGTGTTAAGCCTCTTGTTTCATATTGAAAGTAATTTTTAACTATGGGAAACTGAAAAAAAAAAAAGGTTTGTCTGAATTGTCTAGGACCGACCACTAGTTAGGGTGTCCCACCTGAGGGACTTCCTGATCACGTGACCTGATTGACATTGTCAAGTCCGAAGTAAAGAACTTTACATAATTTCAAATTTCTCGCCCTGTGCAACAGTGTCCTCAGGTCTTTCGCCTTGATGTCTTTATCCATCTTTAGCAATTGTGTCCTAACTCTTCTTTGATTTGGACTATGTCTTTTTCAGGCTACAAGTATTTCTGAGGTCAGTAGGATAATGCAGACAGACTGGTATCATGGGGCTCTGTGTCTCAGTTGACTTCCAGTGGGCATGTCCTGCTGCCTGGAAAGGCAGGAGCTCACATTGTCACCAATTCTGAGGGCAATGAGTACATGGTCAGTCTGCTCTCCTTGGCCACCTGGGTGCGTGAAGTCTTAACGGTTCTGCTCCTCTCTTGAAATGGTTGGAAACAGCCTAGTGGCACAAAAGTTATCAGAATTCCCAAACTTCATTTTCCTTTCCTAGGGAAACCTATAAAAACCTTCTGCAAATTAAAACCACAGCATTGCCCAAGTTGTTTACTTGTGGGTTTGTTTCTCACGTTTTTTACAATGCAGTTCTCTTAGTTGGTATCGGAGCGAGCTGTGTTTCTCCTTTAATTGGAGGGGCTTAAGGGATAACAAGGAAGCTGTCAACTGTAAATAGACAAATGATTAGACAAATCCCAGAAAAAAACTGTTAATTTGCTGAGCATGGCCATATGCTGAGTTTTGTAGTTTTCACTCCTCCTTATCCCTCCCTGCAGCTGGAGTGCAACAGAAAGTGTGCATAATTTTAAAGCCTGTTTCAGGGAAATTTATCTTTCACATAGAAAGGTCTTTCATGTGTCTGGAACATAGGTTATAGAGCATAGTGTATATATGTGTGTATATATATACATAGACTTAGTGCTAAAGATTACTGGAGATTAAAGGGCTACCAGAAAAACAAAACAAAACAAAAACAATCATTTGTTTTTATTTCTATTCAAGAAGTGCTAGAAAGTCTCCCAGAGTGCTCCATGGAAACCTTTGCAGAGCAAACTGTTGGTGCCGCAAATGTCTCAGACTTCATATACGGTGAGGCAGATCTCAACCTGATATCAAGTTACCACCTTGTATATTTCCAGGGACTGTGATTTTTACCCTGGATGAGATTTTGGCTCCAACAGTGGCCAACTATTTGTGAAGTTAAGCCTGTAGGTGAAGTGGCTGAGGAGAAGTGTTTACATTGGGAAGTCTCTCTTCTAGTACCTCTGTGAAATTTCATCATTGCTTTCAGTTTCATGTATTTATTGTGTAACCTTATTTCAGCTACCTGTGGGGGAAGACTGTAATACTACAGCGGCATTCAAAAGGTATCACTTATTTGTTGATGTGTAAGAGAGAAATTATGTTGTGGTGACTGACTCTGTGGAGCCAGGAGGTCATCGGTCAGTGCTAGTGGAAGGTAAAGTTTTATCTATTGCTAGCCAGTCCTGTTAGTAATAGCAAAATACTGCCCACGCAAGTGGTTGTTTTTCAGGATTGCTTTAAAGTGTCCAGAACGTGGAGAAGCATCATGCACTATGTGAGTCCTTGGGAAACTTTGAAAGAAGCTCTTTGTGGTGTAGACCCCTCTAAAGGATGAGAGATCCTAAGGAAGAGGGCTCAAATTTTAGCAATTAAAAATGTTCTTGCTTTGTCCCGGCCAAAGTTTAATTCAGACTTTTTTAATTAAATAAACGTGCGAACAGAAACAGCAGTGGTCTTTTAGTCGTGACACAAGCCCCTTTTCACTTTGCGCCCTTCATGGCCACAATGTGAAAGCCGCCTCCTACGTCAGGCATAACGCTTCGTACAGCCCTCAAAACAGAACTGGTGCTTGCTCTGCTTTGCTTTACCGGGCCTCCTCCTTGTGCGTGTGTTGGTGTAAGTTCAGCATGCCAGAAATGCTGCTACAGTGCGGACTAGCACAAAAACATCTCCTAAACTATCTTGGATTTATTAGATAATCATCTTGTTTACCTTGCTTTTTGTTTATTCTTTCTATATTCATTTTTATCTGAGACATATGCTGGATATAAATTGAATAAGGGGCCACTCCAGGTCCTTTATTCCAATCTGATACGTCTAAAGGATGTTCATTTTGTTGAAAATCACAGTGTGCGTCATATGAGGTTACATTGTATTTCTCAGCTCCCTTGAAACTGTAGATCTTCAAGTTTGTAGGCTTGAGATGAACTCAGGAGGAGTAATATCACCGTTTCTTTTATTAACCTGCAGGGAGTTGTGTATGTCAAAGGGTTTTGCAGAGCAAAAATGATGCGGTTATCAGGGTTAGCGAAACAAAGCTCATCCCCCATCTCTGCTTCACATGCTGCTTTTCCTGCCTGGTGACTGGTGGTCCCAAAGAGAAGAGGGGTGATAACCCTGCCTGGGGCACAAAACCCGCGTGGCTGGGCTCGGCCAGAGGGACGGTCAGCTGTCAGAGGGAGATGTCACTTTGGGGAAGAGCAGCAAGGCCGTGTGCCTTGTTAGCCCCAGCTGTGTCCCCGTCAACCCCTGTGCTGCCTGGAGGGGATTAGCTGCGTAGTGCATTGGGCAATAGTTTCCCGTGGTGGCCCTCAATAGCTGATATCAGTGTTGCACCAGCCAGGTGACTGCTCGAACGGCTTCAACCGTCCCAGTCGAGAAGGTGTGTTGAAACAATACTGGGGCTAACGCTTGAATGAAGCAGAAAAGCTGCCAGACGCTGCTCTCGCCCTCAGATCCTGCAAACTTAAACCAGCCCTGAAGCCAGTAGGTGCTCACGGTCCTACAGTTTTTCAGTTCTCATCTTGTTTTGTGCGCAAACCTCAAACAACGTCGGATCGGTGCACGACTTGTAGTTTGGTTTGAGAGCTAAACAATAATATCGGGGCCCCAGGGACTTTAGGTTCATTAACATGTTTTGCAGGAGGCAAAAATAATGGTTGTTGCTTTCTTCCCAACTTTTATGCCTTTTGGAGCATATTTATCCCTACTGCAGTTCTGCTGTAAAGTGATATGGGGGATGTGTTTATTCCTTAGCAGCAGCAGCATCTCCTACATGCAGACTGTTTGAGATATTTTGAAAATGAAAACAAAGATTATGTAAAATCACAGTTCATGAATCCTGGATTTATCAAGGACTTTCTAGAAGTTCTGGATTCACCAGCATAATGGCAGCTACCCACTGTAATTTTGGCCCCTCCTCCATTCCTCACTCTCCCCTTATTTGATTTAATGTGTATTAAATAACCTTCTATTTAGAAAATTGTACTGGCATAATCTATAATATGACTTTTGGCTAAATCAATAAATACTTACATTTTTTACAGAGACAATTGAGTTTCGTCCTTCAATTGCACTTTCTTAAATACTGTACAGTTTGTTGGTTTTGTACGTTTTTGTCTTCCTAGTTTGCAGATGTTTCCAAGTTAATATAGAACTTCTGGACACTGACATGTTCTAATTCACCGGAGTCTAACGCCTTTCACTTTGCTAATATATGTAACTGTAAATGCATAGTAATGAATTCAGCATCCATATATATTTTATGCTATTTTCTGCATGTAATTTCTCCCTGATAGTAGTTTCCAAAATTCCTTTTTCTTTTTTTTTTTTTGACTTGTGGTTGGGTTCCAGTTCTTAGTCTCTATTCGTGCTCTGAGCTAAGAGCTTTTTCTATTTTAGCCAGTAATTCAGCTCAGTAAGGGTATAACAGCAGGCTGACCTAGATGCAGCTGGTGCCGATGCCCCTACATCTGCCTTTATATGCAGTTTAAGGGTATTACTTTGGACTGTATTTTGTCTGGCCCCTTGAATGAAACATCCCCATTGCGCACATGTTTTATAGTTGTCCAGAGGACTCAAGTGTAATGGAGCACATTTGGTGCAGCCTTGGAGTGTAGGTTTATTTTACTTCAGAAGGAATCCGGTTCTTGTGCGCTCTGCGGGCTGAATGAGGGCGCAGTTGGTGGGGATGACTGGAAAATTTACTTTCAAACCTCATTACGGATCTCAACCAGACTGGCTGGGTAGACACAGCCCGTCAGTTGCGCAAGTATTCCTGGTCGCTTCAGTGGGAATGACTCATGAGTATGGGTTACTTAGTGTAATAGCTGCATGGCCTGACTCTTTTTCTCTCTTCCCCCCTGCTTTTTTTTTTTTTTTTTTCCAAGAATCCTAAACAGGGCATATTCCTATAATTTACCCTTAATTATGCTTCATTGTAAATTAAATCAATAATAAACAAGCATGACATCAGTAAAGGTATTAATGAGATAATGGCTTCTCTTCTGACAGGCAAGCCTTCAATTTGCACAGTACAGATGTGAAATGACAGCATCAGTATGTATTTGGGCTACGCAGCGATGTAAACTGCACATAGGCTTTCCCCTTTCGGCCAGTTTGCCTTGGCTTGGTAGGCTGACAGGGAAACGGTGAATCCTGATTCACTTGCTTTTGCGCTGGAGTCTCGGGGAATCCTGCAAATGGAGCAGCTACTTAAGTGTGGCCCTATGTTCATGCAGCCACCCTGTGAATCTCAGGTGTGCAATCCCTATTAGACCCCAAATAGTTGGCCTTTAGGAAGTCATTTGGGCCAAGTACCTGAAACCATAAACGGTTAGACTCAGAAGCAGGAGCGACTTGAATTTCTAGCTGCCAGTTAGAAGGTTATTTTCTTTCCCATACTTCCATTTGTTCTTTTTGATGACCAGGGTCACATCTGGAAAGAAAAGCAGTTTAACTTTTTCCTAAACAGTATTCTTTCTTTCAGGACTCTCTGCCTGGTGCTGTTCTTACTGGAAGTAATAACGTAATTACCATCAAATTAAAAGGGATCAAGAGGAGGCTCTCATCCCCTACAGGAATGTACAGCAAAGTGAAGCTTCTTATGCCAGCACTTAACCTCCCAATTTCAATTGCCACTTTGGGGTGCTGGAGCAGGTCCTCCCTGTTTAAGGAAGGGAGCAGGCTCTTCATTTTTTAGATGTACAAAGAGGCATGGCCGCTTTCTTACTCATTTGTTTTAATTACTTTTAAGTGCCTATTCTGATCTCTTTCTTCAGTTTTACAATATTAAAGTCCACGGTATGAAGTTGAATACCTCCTGAGAGAAAGAGCTTTAATTCTCACTCACAATAATAATAGTAATAAGAACAATACATTTTAATGAAGCCAGGGATTGAGTTTATCTAGTATTTCCAACTGCCTTGCAGCCAAAGCGTCTTTTTTTTGTGCACTACTGAGTTTGGGATTTTTAAGGTTCTGACTTTGCTGCATTTACCTTTGATTTCACTAATGATTGACATGTTTTCCTCCGAAGTGGTAGGATTTGCAGTTTAGTGTAAGTAGGAACATCATAGTTTCAATTGTAATTTCCACTTCCCTGGGTCTTTAACTTAGCTTCCTCTGTTTTGTGTGCATGCATCGCTTTAGAAGAGGTGTCTGAGCTGTCCTGGTTTGGTAGGTGTGATCGTAGCAGCTCTGATTTAGGAAAAGACGCTAACACGAGGTTTCAGCATCTACGGCAGAATTGCAAGTACCTACCAAGGAGAATAAGCTATTATGAACTGGAAGTATCTACAGCTTTGCCACTGGTTTTGTGGCCTGTATCAAGAGCAAGATTATGTCTTTATTGTAGCTAGTAAAAGATTATCCCAACATCCATAATTGTGTGCTGTCATCCAAAAATCTGAACCACGTGTCATATTCCTATATTTTGACATTTCAGAGGTGACATGCTCCTGTAGATATATTTTTAACATATAAAAATAGGACTGTCCCTTGCTACTGAAAAAGATGTAATCTGTCCCATTTGGGTTTTTTCCTCCCTCGGCTGGACAGACTACGTAGGTCCAAGCCCCAGGCACTGCAGTAATGCAGCAGAAAGTGGGCTGGCGCTGCGTGCTGTGGTGAGGTTTCTGCTCCTTATACGGTCAAAATTGTTTGTGCCCTCATTGTGTTTGCATGCGTACTGCCATGTTTTAAAGCTCATCCAAAGGATGCTGTATTCCTAAGTACAAGGGGTCCAAACACGTTCTGATTTCTATACAAAAGTTTTGGGACTAGAAAAAAAGTTAAGCGTGGAAAAGAAGCTCAATTCAGGAAAAAAACCTCTGAGACATTTTAAAGTACAGCTTTCTTGATAGTATCCTACATATTAGTTTATCTGCAAAATTACACTAGAGAAAAGCAAACTCTGTATTTATAGCCAAAATCAGAGGCAAGGAAAAGAAAAAAAATAAAAATCACAGACTTACAAGGTCAGAGTTGTGCTGTTAAGGGAGATGTAGAAAACTTCCGTTTTCCTGGAGGTAAAATACAGGTCTATCTACTGAAATATAGCTCATGCCAACACTTGCAGCTCTTTGGGGGGACTTCTTTATTGGGAGGAATGACATTGGATTCAAGTCTCCAAGTGAGACAGAGTGACTCTTAAGGCTGGGAGAGCTCCCATGCCCACTGGGAAGGTTTGGGAATATTCAGTTTCAATGGGATGATTGTTTCAGGGATTGGGTTGTTTAAAATGATGCGAGTTTCACTTTCTACATTTGGTTGTAATAGATACTTTCAAGTCAAGTATTGTGGATTATTTGTCTTTAGAAACCAACCGGATTTACTAATTCCAAAACCTGATATAGATAAGAATAAAGTTTGAGATGAGCAATAACATTATAATGGCTCTTTGCAGGCCACTTAGTACACAAAAGCCATTGCTTAGTTCTTGAAGTATAAACATCAGATTATAAACTAGATCCCATTCATTTGGTGATGACAGATGTTTTCCTTTATTGTGGATTTGTGTTTCAAAATTCTCAATTTGCAACCAAATTATTAATCTAATCTAACATTAGCATTCTGAAGATGATATTAAAAAGTTAATTGAGCTTAGATCTAGTTGAGGTAGATTCAACTCCTGAGTCTACAGACACCCCTAAGCAATGACTCTGGTCCTGTTCGTCCCAGAGGGCTGTATTAACTCTGACAGGTAAAGACTGTACTTCTGGTATGATTAGCTTAGCCAAAATACCTAGTTAATATACTGATAACATGAAAGTATACTCCTTTTCTTAGGTTCAAAAGCCACTGCTACTCTCTAAGCAGTTTCTAAAACCTTGACATTTTCTTCTGCATCTCCATCTTTGCTGGGTAAACTTTTACTTTACCTCTTGAAAGTGTTTATAAATGTGAAACATAGTGTACATTATAAAGAAAAACAGGTCTCCTACCCAATTCACTCAAGCATATGTTGTTATGTTTTCCTTTTTTAAAACACCAATCATTTACCAAAACTTCACCAGGATGTTGGCCGTAAACTGGCCTGGCCTGAGTATTTGGCCATGCCCTGAGGGGGTGTAGGTAGGGCCGGGACCGTAAGTTATTTTGAAAGAATTCTGCTGGGTGTGGTCTGCAGAGCTTGTTTGCTTTGTCTCAGTCTTCTGGTTTTGGTTAATTAATGTATTTGCAACTTCTGAGGATGTCATTGCTGCAAGGGTAACTTCTGTTACTGTGCTGACTCTATTCCTTTTCAGAGAGTGTATAGCTCGAGTGCGATCCAGCTCACTGGGCAGTAACCTTTGAGCTTCTCCATCCACACAAATATCCTACTCCTGCAGCTATCCCAAGGAGATTGCGGGGCTGGATGCCCCTATAGCAGAAATCTGAATATATTGAGAATGTATAGCGATATAGTGGAGTTGTGAGAAAACCTGTCTGCCCCTGTCTGCTCGGCATCTAGGGAGAACTGTGTAGAGCCCTGTGTACTGGTGGAGCAAGGCCTCGCTGCTGAGCCCAGAGTGGTTGTTTTAGAAATAACAAGAGTTGCGCTTACCTAAAATTTGACTTACGCTGGTTCAGCTACCTGAAGTTAAAACATCACTGTCTAAATACTGTATTTTTTATACATGGATGGGATTTAGGAGTAACACTATAATTGTAACATAACTATGCTAATGAGGCTAAAGAAGTTTGACACGTCTTCCTTTGGTCAGGACTGTGCTCAGAGGCAAGACCTGTTCCTCAGCCTGGAGAAGAGAAGGCTCTGGGGAGACCTTATTGTGGCCTTCCAGTACCTAAAGGGGGCCTACAGGAGAGCTGGGGAAGTACTTTTTATGAGGGCATGTAGTGATAGGATGAGGGGGAATAACTTCAATCGGGAAGAGGGTAGGTTTAGATTAAATATTAGGAAAAACTTTTCACTTTGAGGGTGGTGAGGCACTGGAACAGGTTGCCCAGAGACCCTGTGGATGCCCCATCCTTGGAGGTGTTCAAGGCCAGGCTGGATGGGGCTTTGAGCAACCTGGTCTAGAGGGAGGTGTCCCTACCTATGGCAGGGGGGTTGGAACTCTATGATCTTCAAGGTCGCTTCCAACCTAAACCATTCTATAAGTCTATTATTTGTGACTAAAGCTCAAGTGGAGCAAGATGAGTACGGGGAGAAAGATGACTGTCCATCCAGTTAGACCATGGGAAGGGGGAATGGTTGAGAGGACTACCAGGAGGGATGTAGGTGGACATGTTCATGGAGGGACTGGACAGGGATGGTCCAGCCCAGGAGTGGCTTTGTCATGGGACCTGACCTGACTTTGTATTGGGTCTTCTCCACCCGATACAAATGTGAAATACCCTCCAGCCATCCTTGGTATTTCAAGTGTCAGTTACAAATCAGAAGTGAGGTGACAGTGCAGCTAACCCCAGTGCAAGTTCTGCTTGAATCTTATTTAAGTTATGTTTTCCACAGAAAATTTGGTCTTTATAATATCAAATGCAATTTTAAAGAGAACAATTTAAAAATTAATAGTTCATTTAAAATATTCTCCTCCTGGCTCTTTTTCTTGATTCTTTTTTTCCAACTTTGTTCAGAGTTAGTAGAGTCATAGTTTTCCTCTCACACAGTAGTTTAATCGCTCGTATCCCTGAGCTTGGAAGACCTTTATAAGAGTTTTAGCTCTGGAGCTTCAGTCATGCACAGATTAAACAAATGGGAATGATAGAGCTTATCCTGTTCAGCCGTAAATCTTTAAATCTGACTTTAGAGAGCACGTGGTGCTCATGCTATAATGTGGAATTGGGACAGTTCATGATGCCCAGAGAAGAATGACCAGGTTATTCCCACGGGCACAGGTCTTATTTTGTCCCTGTGGTCCTGTCATTGAAATGTGTGTGCACACAACCAAACCCTACTTTCTCCTGCACCCAACCCATTTGTCATTAAGCATGAGCATGGTGCTAGGCTCGCATGGGACACCATTTTCATATGGAGCGGTTTCGTATTTGGCATAAAGATTCATTAAGGTTTTGAAGGGACAATTTCATTTTTAGGAAGTGCTGGTTGTGAAAAAGGCACATCACACAGAGGTGTTGAGGTTCCTGGCTAAGGAGGTTTACTGTCTAAATAAAGCAAGGAATCAGTTCAGATAGTGGCAAAGTATTATGCAGTTTTTGTTTTAATTAGGGATGGTAAAATGAAAGTGTTAACCAATCTCATGAAACAGATAAGCATCTGGTCTGTTTTAATGATTAAAGCAACTGTAAGAAATATAACAAATATTCATTAATTTAGTTCAGCATAATTAGTCAATGTTGGGGTAAAACTTCTGTTCCCGTGACTTCTGGAGCTGCATGTTGCAATCTGTATCACTTCATTAATATGGTATCCTAGTGAGCATGTTTCCTATTTGCTCCCATGGGTGAGATTTAGAGGTATGATGGAGCACTGTTTTGACTTCTCACAGGATGAGCTGGATGAACTTCGGGCTGAAATGGAAGAAATGCGTGACAGCTATTTAGAGGAAGATGTTTACCAGCTGCAGGAGCTCCGGCGAGAGCTGGACCGGGCAAACAAGAATTGCCGCATTCTGCAGTATCGTCTCAGGAAAGCCGAACAGAAAAGCTTGAAAGTTGCACAAACAGGCCATGTGGATGGAGAGCTCATTAGGAGCCTGGAACAAGATTTAAAGGTGGGTGAGAGATTCATATTCACAGCAAAAGACAGCAGACCGGGATTTGGCGCCCTGCAATGGAAGGGAGGGTGACTTATGAAACAGGCAGTAGTTCTCCAAATGTCAGGACCAATTTCCTTCTTCTGCGGTGGAGAACAAATATGCAGCTTATCATCATAAAAAGATGTGTTAGTGAGTAAAAAAATATGTGCTTAGATTCAAAATGAAAGAAATGCAGTCAAGTTACATTTGTGCATTTGAAAGATTTAAAGGGGTTTGTTTTGCTGGTTTTACTGAAAACCTTAGCTTTGCAAAACTGTATAAACAAAATCTGATATGCTTTTCCCAATTCATGCCATTTCCTTCCTTTTCTCTTCTTGCTTATGCCAAATAACTGAAAAAAAACTAGTCAAAGTTACATTTCTTAGCGCCTAATGAGTTACTCATAACAGGAACAGACTGTTATAATATTTTAGCAAGGCAGATAGAGAATCAAAATGCTGTTCCTGTAAAAACACAAATTCCTGTAAAAATTATGTTCATAGTGAAACAGTTTTTATATTTTTCAGAAATCTTTCCATCAAGGCTAAGCTTTGTATAGGCACGATGCTTATCTAGCTTTACTCGTCTTTCTTAATATTGCTCTCTTGTAGCCGTTTTGAAAATATCTTCTGTGGAGAGGGACTGCTTACCACTAGAATTGTTAAGCATTTTGAACTTAAAAATGGAAAACATAACACCTACTGAAACTGGAATGATTGGTTCCCAGCAATGGGAATGAAAGTGACATATCAAGTCATCAAACTTTTCAAAATGTCAGACCTAATTTTCTCTTTTATGATAGAAAACAAATGATAACCTTATCATAATAGTAATGATGCTCAGTAAAAATCTTGTACATAGATTTGAGTGAAAGAGATACTGAGGTTTTTTACTTTGCTTGCTTTGTTTTTGCTGACTTGTTGTAATTCAGTAATTCATCATTTTGGGTGATGAATCACCTTTCCTAATGCTTTTGGAGTAAATATTTATTCTTGTTAGGCTGGACTCAGAAAACCTAAGCTAGCATATATTTCTATGCTTTCATATCACTCTTGCCTAGTTGTGATTGCTGCCAGAGCAGCAAATTTGCGTGGATAAGACTGCTGCGTGGATGCAGCTTTGATTGATGACCTGTCAACTTTACAGCACAATTCCTCATCTTTTGTTTTATCGATGTGATATGCTGGGACTTTGATGTGCAGGTTTGGTATCTGCTTGTTTCCTCTTGCTGTTCATGACATCGCTTTAGCACAATGTGGAGAGGGAGCTGGAGATGGGTAATCAAATATATTTTCATCTTGGATTTCTTTATTAGAAATTAATATTCATTTTGGTACTTGGAAGGCTTGGAGTCTTTCACCGACAGTCTTATAATTGAATTAAAAATTTCTTGGCTGTCTAGGGTTGTAATATGCTTCCTACTGTAGGAGACACACTGTAGCTGTTGCTCCTCATGGATCCCCTTCATGCATTTGTGCTCTTCTGACTAGGTAGCCAAAGATGTTTCTGTCAGACTGCACCATGAGCTGGAAAGTGTGGAGGAGAAACGTGTTAAAGCAGAAGATGAAAATGAAATCCTTCGGCAGCAAATTATTGAGGTGGAAGTATCCAAGCAGACACTGCAAAATGAGCTGGACAAGTTAAAAGAGGTAAGCAATAGTCAGGAAAGCCATGCAGAGCGGTGTTGCTGGGTCAGATGGGAAATTTGACATGCAAGCATCTTCAACTAACTCTTACATGAAATGCCTACTGATACTGCTTGTACAATTGCCCAGAAGGTCTCCTCACCTTTGTTGTATGTCCCAAATGTGCTAGTAATTTAGAAAAAATAGAGAGGTAGAGGAGTGATGCTGGGGCTTTTGTCTGGGGCTTCTCACAGGGCTTCTGTCCCATTTTAAACTGGCTCCTCAAAGCCTCTCTTCCAACTGGAGCAAAACTATCTTTGATTTGACTCCAGCTAGCTCTGACTCTCCTTTACACAGGCTGGGACTTCCACCTATTTGAGAGTCAAATGAGGGGTGCGTGACTCGTCTCTGAGAGGATCCTTCAGATAGGCAAGCCGCCGCTTTGGCTGGTGCTCTTCAGTGGTGACAGTGGGAGCCACCAGCATGAGATAGGCAGCAGGAATGTGGTCTGTAATGTATAAATAACATTGCACTTCAGGCACAGAAATGCTGCCTGTTGAGAAAAGGGATCATTTCAATTGGAGCTGACACATAGTCATACTGGGTGAAGTGACAATCCTTGGAAGCAAGTGAGCTGAGGAGCAGGGAACAGTAAAGGAAAGCCAAATACTAAGCGTGGCTCTTTGCTGGAGCCCACATCCCGGTCAGCAGCGGTATTTCTGTTCTCTTAACAGTACAGCAGATTGGCAGCTCATAGCCTCTGCTCTGTTTTAAACCAGATTGAGATAGAGCATTTAAACATAATGAGGTAAGGCATTTATCCTTTGAGCCCTGGTCAGATTTAGAGAGCTGGTGCAATTATGTGTTATTTTAATCTTTTGAACAATGCTTGTGAGTCAACTGGCACAAAGCCTGACTCAGTTTTATAAGGACAACCCCTATTTAATTTCCCTGTGCGCTTGGGTTATGAGGAGTCCAGTGGAAGAGTTTTGGAGCAATCTGTACCTAACAGAACTGATCATCAGCCAGTGTAAATATCAGTGTTGCTTAGATTACTTAGAAGCCTAGCACAAAAGATAAAGTCTGCAGGATGTTTTAGCTATTCTTTCTCATTCTCAATGTTATTTGTGAATGGTGTGCCTAATGGACATGATACCATGTTACAGGGTCCGCAGTCTATATTCCATACAAAAATACCGTGCTAGCCACAGGAGAATCATAGAATGGTTTGGGTTGGAAGGGACCTTAAAGATCATCTTGTTCCAACCCCCCAGCCACGGGCCGGGACACCTCCCACTATACCAGGTTGCTGAGAGCCCCATCCAACCTGGCCTTGAACACTTCCAGGGATGGGCATCCACAACTTCTCTGAATGTTGTACTGAATGTACTGCTTGTTGTTGATTAACACACAGGTCCACTAGATACTTTTGATGGTCTTTGGGATTAAAGCAGTTTGAGAAACTGAATTGTGGGTGAGCAATGGGAAAGAAACTGGTCCAGCAGTGCTGGAGTCTCAAGCTTGCTCTAACCAGGCTGAATTTACTGTGCTGCTTAGATTGCTGCAGCCCAGCAGGGCAGGGGAGATCAACTAACTCAACTGTCTCTGCTGCACTGCAAGTTGAAGTGAATGTACCCTTACTTTGGAAGCAGGCTTTGCCCTGTAAGGGGCAAAGGCTGGAGGGGAGCTAGGGAAAGGAGGAGATGGCAGGTAGAATGATGGGATGCATTCGTGCTGATCTGGAAGGCACAGCAGGGTATAAGATGTAGTAGTTGTAGTAGTAGTAGTAGTAGCAGTAGTAGTAGTAGTAGAGATAGTCTGTTTTTCATACCATGAGTGGCGGTTTCTCTGGGAGTCAGAATTTCACAAGGTCACAGCAGATGAGAAGGCAGAGGTTTAGGTCCTTGGCAGGTCACTCAAGGACAGATGAGCCAAAAGTTGGAGAAACACAGTGATATATGTGCCAGGTAAATAAGTGTTTGCAATGTTGTTGACATTGCTGAAAAATAAAATTTAAAAAAATATTCTTGCCTGAAGATGTGTTCAAATAACCACCAGAAGCAATGCCTCTTAAGGAACGTTTAATGCGTACAAAGCTCTAAAGGAATGTATTATAGACATGCCAGAGGGAAAACTAGTGCTTTATATATCAAGAGAAAAGTGACCCAAAGGCCATCCAGTTTCTTCCCAATCTACCCTGACTATGCATCTTGTCTATCTAAAGGCTGACACTTAGGAGTGTCTTTGCTATCCAGTCCTGGAGTGTTGCCCGAGACCCAGTTAGACAGTATCGCCCTCTCATATAACTCACTGTCACCATAAGCTTGTTTTCTGTAACATCCTTGACTATTCTCAGCCCTTTCCCTCTATCATCCTCTGATCAACAAAAAGGTTTTCTCACATCCGTGTTCGTGTTTATTGCTTAATTCAGTGCTAACTTCTGCTTTGTCCTGCCCTACAATTCACTCGGGTCCAGTTTCTCACTGCAGTGGATGGCATATATGTTGATTACCTTCAATGTATTTTGCATACTGAAATATCTTTAGGAATTCTACACATCTCTGCAAGCACTCTTTCTTTAAAGCCACCTTAATTTTTTATCATGATCTTTTGAAGAATTCGTAACATTTACGATGTTTAGTGCTGTTATGTATTCTTTCACTCCAGTACCTGTTTCAATCTCCTGTGATACTTTCAACAGGATTTTTTTGGTGTGAAATATGCACAGGCTTGCTCTGTCGAAATAAAATTCCTGTTTCCTTCAAAAAAGCCTTGCAGTTTTAACTGGGAAATTAATTTTTGCCTCCTCCTGACCATGTAATTTCAAGTTGTTGTATTAAGTAGATATGAGATAGGCTTTCCTATTTTCTCACTAAATAACATTTCTCAGTGTGTCTCAGTGTTGCAAATAATAGAAGCTAAATTACAAGAAAGAGGAAGGGTGACAAGTCACCTGCCCTGTCCTTCACAGTGCTCTTATCTCCTCTTCTACCGCTGTGTTGTAGCTAATGCACTTCCCTCCTCAGTCCCAGATGCTTCTGAATTCCCATTTCATGACATGCTTTCAGAAGCTTTTGCATAATCTATCAAAACCACATCTAGACTCTTGTTCTGGTATCTGCCAGTTACTCTCCATCATGAAAATACTCTGTTTTTCACTGATTGTTTCAATAAAGAACTCTCACATCATCAGTGAGTCACTTACAGGTTTCTAGGATAATGCCACCTCTTTCCCCCCCCCCTTTTTTTTTTTCTTTTTCCATAAGCGTGGCCCATCCCTCCAGCCTTTTGCAGCATTTCCTATAGATATATTTTGAGCTAAGATATGGATCGGTAAGGATTTTTAACCAATGCTTGTGGATTTCATTGACTTCTGATGTCTTCCGCTTAGACACCATTCTTCTCTGAATGTCTTCATCAGCACCCTGGTATTCACTTTGCTTAATCATGCCACTCTACTTCCTTTTTTTTCAGTACTCTTAGCCAAAAGATAATACGGTGCTTTCCTTTCCCATAATGCTTCATAATTTTTTTTCAGATTTTGTTTGTTTATCGCTGTGTAGCTTCATCACTCTGCTACTCTTGCCTGAAATACTTCCACTGATTCTTTTGAAGATACTTCTTTTACTGGGTAATAATGTTTTTTCTCTGAATATTTTTTAACTTTGCTGACTGCACCAAGTTTTTCTGCCTCAGTCTTTTCTAACTGCTGCATCACTGTGGTTCATTGAATTTTTTTCCACGATTACATTCACCTACTTTTTCAGTTTCCCTTTTTCAACTCCTCTCTCTCTTTTTTTTTTTTTTTTTTACTGTGAACTTTTCAACTGGTTTTGGACCTCCCTCTGAGGCCTTTTTTGTGGCATTCTCCATCAGAGCTTCAGAGTTTTCCTACCACTGTGAACACTTCTTTGTAGCACATCCTTGCAAAACTGGGATGTCTCTAAGAACTGTCCCTTCTAGGAATGTGCTAGGATTTTCTGTGACTTACCAAAGCTGCCTCTGCCTTATAACTTTGGAAGCAAAGGCAGTGTACTCTCACAGATTCGATAAGTACACATATCACTGCCAAGACTTGCTTGCTTTTTTCTCTTGTTGTCTAGGTTATTAACATTGCCATTTTAGTCAGTAGGCTGCCAGGAGAGAAAAAAATTACTCCGTCACTAACAGGTTACCCCTGCCACTGTCATTTTCCCCTTTCTAATACCCTAATTCAGCTCATGAGAAATACTGATGTATATTGAGAATTTAACTTGGTCAATCAGCAAGCATTCAGAAAACTTTCCAAAGTTTCCTTTCTTTGCACCAATGCAAAGCCCTTAGCAATTGTCTCCTGAGCATCTACAAACCATATCTTTTCTTGAAAGCCTGACAACAGCAAGTGGATTTTCTTTGAGGTTTGAACATCTTCCACTCAACATTTAACCCATCCCAAACATCATTTCCTTGGAGCCACCAGTGCATCTTTAGGAAAATGTCTTTCTTATATTTTCTCAGCAATGATATTTTGCAACTAGACGATCTATCTTTAGTGTAAGTTTAAACGAGTGTGAAATCATGCTTGGCAAGTGTTGGATGCCTTAATTCCCCTGCAAGTAAGACCTCTCAGAGTAATCCTCTCTTAAAAACTCCGTACCTGGGGAAGAATAAACCATTTTTGCTACGTATTGTAGAAACGCACTGAGGTGGCACAGGACCCAGTCCTGTTCCCTGTGGAGAGAATGAGTCGGTCACTTGTTTGCAGCTGCTAAACATGTATTTTCTCATGTTCTTTGTCTGGGTTTGGCGTTGTGAGGCAGGGAAGAGAAAGAGTCACAGCCATGGCAGCGCTGATGCTGCTGGGGAAGCACAGCCCTGCTGGACCAGACAAAGAGAGGGGAGGATTAGGGACAGGGGTAGCAGCTGCCGAAAGATTTGACATGAGTGCTATGAAATGGTTTAGCAAGAAATGAATGACAATTGTGTAACTGGGAAGAAAGGGGTATTTATTGCTTGTGGGATGGCCGTACTGAGCAGGTGACGGTCTTTCTTTGTTGCTACTGAAAGCAGAAGGATCGGGGCGGGGAGAAACCGGAGGTGTTGCTTTCTCTCTCGCAAGGACCTCTGGCATAGTGGCAACCTCCTCTGCGATACTGAGGTTTTCTTCGCCAGCTCCTAACTTCAGTTGAAATCATTTGTGCTTCGAGCCCGCCGGGTTGTTGGGACCATTAGAGGCACAAGTGCCATTCTCCGGGCACGTTCACTCAGGAAATCACTTCCAGTGGTTGGAGAACCATGACAGCAGCTTGTGTTTGCTGGTGTTTTTACAAAAGAAGGCAGAGGCAAAATGAGAAGGCAAGAAATACTGTTTCCATTCATTTCTGCATGAGAGGAGAGAAGTGCAAGTCCACTAGCCGTTAATAATGTCTCCAACACGTCTCTCTAGGACACAGACTGAGATGAAAACCAGTACATACTGTAAATGGGATTTCCCAGGTTACTTGTGGGCTTTTTAGGGCAGTGGCTTCTCTCAAGGCTCTTTCACCCAAGGCTCGCTTGCTAATGGTGATGCTGCCATGCCTGACCTTACACTCTCCTTCTCCCCTGCAGCACCTGATTTTTGAGGCACAGTTCAAGAGCTGCTGCTTTTAACTGTTTTTCTGTTGAAATATCTGTTCCTTTTAACAGAGGGAAAAGCTGCATTCAGATTCTTATAAAAATGATAGAAATATACGAGATGAGATGGAATATTTTTCAGGCATATTATTTAGAGACAAATTTTGCTCCAAAGCACGTGTGTACTACTCTGTTTAACATCACTAGAGGTGGAGAGCATTTTGCTGATAGAAGAATTTAGGTCTATAAACATAATATAGCAAAATGAAATTTGGAGGCTACTTCTTAGAGCTGAGCATGACAGTCAGATTTTCATTGTCTTGAACCTTTTAAGTAGGGCATAATACAGGCAGCATGTGTGTAAAGTGTGATTATTCCAATCTGAAATCACTTTTCCCTCTTTTCTCGCTGATACAAATACGGAGATATGGTGTGAAGTAATACGCAAATGGTGAAGAAATTCTTCTTGGTGAAAACACGCTTGTTTGTAGAAAATCTTGCCCATGTTTCATTAGCTAGGACTCCATACATGTTTATTAAGGTAACACATAATGTTCTTCAGTCATTTCTCAAATGAAATTTACTCACTGGGGTGAAGTGGGGCTATGCTGTGAAAAATCTTTGATTGCAGTAATGTATGACTTTTCTTAGTTATCAATGAGTTTAAATGATGGGAATTTGCTGAGGAACAGGGCGAAGAGAAGACTTGTAAGCTACAGATTCAAACAACATTAAAATGGCTAAGCAAGATCACCATGTTGACATCGTAACCCTGCTTGGAAGTTACTGCTCGTGACAGTTATAAGTAATGAAGTCTTCTGCAATAATCATAACTAAACCCATTAACTGCATGAAAGTTTTACTGCAGCACCATTTTTTCTCCGGTATCTTTTTTTCACTGTGATAAATAATGAATTGCTACCTAAACCACAGTTAATCATTTATAATCATTATGGCATTTCAGGAACCATAGAGATAGTGAAATAGTCTGCTCAGTGTTGATACCAACAAAGAGGGTGGAGGGAAGGCGTGGGAATGGGTCTGGCTTGGCTCAAAATGTATAGCAGTTAAGAGGCAAAGCCAGAAACAGATTTATTTTTTTTTCCGAGGAATTATACTATACATTTTCTAATGCACTGTCTATGTATATTTTTAGAAATTAAAAAAAAAAATATTTAAACAAGAAAAGAAACCAAGATTTTCTAATGTTTTGTGTCAGTGTCATATGCTTATAAATATCCTCTCCCCACCTCTGAACAGTATCTGCATCTGAATTTATGATTTATCAATTAAATTGCCACCAAGCTTTGGCTAGCTTTTATTTTCTAGGCTTTTGTTATTTGTCCGCACTTGCCAGCAATCATCTGACACTGCTTCCAAATCCTACTATAATGCTGGAAGTGAGTTTTTTTGAGACAAAGTAGTAGTAACTCTGCTGATCAGATCCAGAGTTTTATATCATGCAAAGGCCCCTTCTCTCCTGGTAGTCAGGCTGAGCACAGCTTCTGCCCCCAGACGTGGACTTCTTCTAACTCATCGCCTTCACGGCCTCACTCCCAAATGCTTTGGTGAACTTCAATTGGCCTTTGCACATGGAGAAATGACATTTAAGTGATGGCATTTACAGCAGGAGCGATCATCTACTGTAGCTGCGTGATTGTCCAGGTACTGGTTAGTTATAAGGAAACTTTCGTAGAGTAACTGAAATTCTTCTATGCCCCATTCATCATGTATTTTTCTTGCTGTATAGCAGAAGTCTTTCAGTAACTAAGAGGCTGGTCCTCTTTCAATAACAGAAACTGGCATGGCGATAACCTCCACGAAGCTCAAACTGTGTATCAGTCTCCCCATCCTCCACCCAGTTACCAAAAATAATCCTGCTGTCTGTCACATGGTCTTCAGCAGTGACAGTGCAAACAAACTGTAGCCTCTGTGACATCTATATAGAACTTTCATGAGGAAAAAAATGGGCTTATTTTTGATTCCTTCACTTAATCTATCCACACCATAATTAAAGGTTTTCTTCAGCAAGCCCTTGTAAAAAAAATTGGTAGCAAAGTCTTCAAGTGCAGTTCTGGGGGGTAAAATTAGGGCATGCTCTCTGATTTCTAAATAACATTTCAATTGGGGCATAAGTCCTCAGTGAAGACAACGCCCTTTGCTTTCCTTGCCAAGGTGTGGGCAAGCCTTTGTCCCAGGGCAAGGAAGTTTTCTCTGCATGCTGCTGTTCTGTGGGCAGAAGCTGGGATGTAAAGCTGGAATATCCACAACTGACCATACACTGGAGTTAATTAGGAATATTCCTCATCTTTCCAAACTCTGGTGAAATTCAGATCAGCCACCATCTGGCAAATGTTCACAGGGGAAATGTCATACAGTGTTTGGGGTGGAGATGGGTACCCAGAGCATCATGGTTACGGAGATGTCTCACACCCTGTCCTTGCCGCTTTCCTCCAAGGGCTCAGAGGAGCCAGCGCAGATCCTAAGTGAATCTGGCCTCGAGCATATCAGGGAGCTCCAGCTGAAGGAGAAAGGGTATATAACCCTGCAAAAAAAATCACCCTTCATTTGGCGCTTGGTGCAAGCTGGCATCGCTGGCAAACTCGGTGGCACCGCTCCTGCGAGGTGCAGCTTTCCTGCCGCGCTTTGGCTGGCTCACGGCGAGCAGGCGCCAACTGTTTTCATCTCACATCGCCGGTAATTTCATCCCAGCGTCTGGAGCTCTGGGTAGCGGGATGGAAGAGAGGAAGAGACAGTCTGTCAGGGTGAGAAGAGGAGCTTTGTGAGATGTGTAGTTTCTTACCAAATTTCCCAGATTGCCTTGTGGTTTTTGTTGTGGTGATGCTGCATGTAGGAATACATGTCGCATCAGAGTGTTGGCAGCTGCAGGGCCGGCACTGTCCAGAAATGCTTAGGCAGGTGAAAAAAAAGTCAAGGCTATTGATTTTTGTCCTTCTTTGAAAGGGTGAATTGGTTATTTCTCTCCTCAAATTAATTATTTACGCTTGCTTCTCTAGCTCTATTTTTAAAAGGAGAATGTAACTTATTGCACAGATAACTTCTGAATTATTAACATGGCACTACTCAGGCTGTCAGAGGATGAATGAGGGGGGAAAGATTTGACTGTCTTGGCAAGTTTTGCATTGCCACATTCTACGGCACTGGGCTTTCCCCCTTCTCTCTGCCTGGCACTGTGCTGGTAAGCCTGGCTCCACAGCCCAAAGCCTTGCTGGCCATCAGGCAGCCCAGCTTGGCAGTACATCACACATTGCCTGGATCCATCAAGAAGTTCTCCATTCCCTTGGAATAGAAAAATGGAGTCGGTTTGGTGCAAGTAGGTCAGGAAAAAAGTTTAAGTGGCAAAGAGGTGGAATTGAGCAGTTGGGAGGCTTCAAGCAACCTCTAATCAGCACATTTTGCTGCTTTCTGTAAATAACCTTTCCTTTGTGCCACAGATGAGGATACTTTCACCCATCTCTCTCTTTTTGCAAACCTAGTTCATGCCAAAGCGGTGGCATGTGCAGTACTTCAGCCCCTTTCTCGTCCCCATAGGAGTGATCTCCACACCCCACACATCCCCATGGGTTTTGCCAGCAGTTATATCACCAGGGAGCTCGCTGCAAGGCTGGCATGTTTACGATTTTCACCCCGTTCCTACACTCAGCCTGCTGAGAAATGCCTGGGAAGGAGACAGTTTCTGTTCTGTGGGAGGAGGCACAGTGTAGCCTTTGCTTGATCGTGCTTGATCGCTCTCTACAACTATCGGCAAGGAGGTTGCAGAGAGGTGGGAGTCAACCTGTTCTGTCAAGTACCAGGTGATAGAACAAGAGGAAATGGCTTCAAGTTGCACCAAGGGAAGTTTAGATTGGATATTAGGAAGAATTTCTTTACTGAAAGGGTCATCAGGCATTGGAATGCATTACCCAGGGCAGTGGTGGAGTCCCCATCCCTGGAGGTATTTAAGGGTTGTGTAGATATAGTGCTTAGGGACATGGTTTAGTGGTGGGCTTGTCAGCGTTGGGTTAATGATTGGACTAGATGATCTTACAGGTCTTTTCCAATCTAGGAGATTCTGTGATTCTGTGATTTGGGTTTGTGCCTTGATGTGAGAAAGCCTGATGTTTCTTTTAGTACCCATAATGGTGGTTCATTCAATTTAGGAAAATCGCTATCTGCCCCTAATGGGTACATTACCTCTGATTTCTGTGTTTTCTTTTTACTGTATATTTTGTTGCGAGATGAAAGCTCAAGCCCAAATGGATACAAGCATTGCAAGATACTTTTACAGGAATATGAAAATTTTAGGTCTTGCTGCAGTGATAGTAGCTGGAGCTGGGGAAGGTAAATTGTGTTGATATTTAGGGACGTCAGCATAATGTCTGTGTGGGCAGAAGGAGCACAATGATCCATCTGAGATTGCCAGATACACGTATTGGTCTATTTAAGGCCTCTTTCTCAGGGATCACTCCAAAATAGTTACAGTCCAATCTCATCAGCGTGCTCTTGCTGCAGTCAGCTGTGCTGAGAGAAACTGGGTCTTCTGCAGAGATTGGTGAAGGCAGCTCTCCTCACCATCACTGTGTGCAGAGTTCAGGATAAGTTCCCACTCCTGAGTTCAGTGGTGTCAAAATGGTAAATTTTGAAGTAATGAAGGAGGGAATAAAGTAATTAAATGATGTGATAAACAGTTCTAAGGCAGATTTAAATCCAAAAGCCTTTAAGTTGCTTTTCTTTTTAATGTTTTTCATCATATATAATATATTTTTTTATCAAAAATAATTGAGGATTGTTTGTTCATCTCCCCTGTCAGTTTTCAAGAGTCTGGTCCTTCATAGAATCACAGAATGGTTTGGGTTGGAAGAGACCTTTAAAGGTCATCTAGTCCAGTCCCCTTGCAATGAGCAGGGACATCTTCGACTAGATCAGGTAGCTCAGAGCCCTGTCCAACCTGACCTTGAATGTTTCCAGGGATGGGACATCTACCACCTCTCCGGGTAACCTGTTCCAGTGTTTCACCACCCTCATCATAAAAAATTTCTTCCTTATGTCCAGTCTAAATCTACCTTTTTTTGGTTTAAAGCCATTACCCCTTGTCCTATCACAACAGGCCCTACTAAAAACTCCGTACCCATCTTTCTTATAAGCCCCTTTAAGTATTGAAAGGCTGCTATAAGGTCTCCCCAGAGCCTTCTCTTCTCCAGGCTGAACCAACCCCAACTCTCTCAATCTGTCCTCATAGGAGAGGTGTTCCATCCTTCTGATCATTTTTTGTGGCCCTCCTCTGGACATACTCAAACAGGTCCATGTCTTTCCTGTGCTGAGGGCTTCAGAGCTGGAT
Organism: Pluvialis apricaria; assembly: GCA_017639485.1. NCBI lineage: Eukaryota > Metazoa > Chordata > Aves > Charadriiformes > Charadriidae > Pluvialis > Pluvialis apricaria. The sequence continues at coordinate 113,786,406 of CM030008.1, read as the reverse complement.
GCAGTACTCCAAGTGGGGTCTCACAAGAGCGGAGTAGAGGGGCAGAATCACCTCTCTCGACCTGCTGGCCACGCTTCTTTTGATACGGCCCAGGATGTGGTTGACTTTCTGGGCCGTGAGCGCACATTTCTGGCTCATGTCCAGCTTTTCATCCACCAGTACCCCTGAGTCCTTCTCCACAGAGCTGCTCTCAATCCCTTCATCCCCCTGCCTCTACTGATACCAGCATACTCTGACCCACGTGCAGGACCCTGCATTTGGCCTTCTTGAACCTCATGATGTTCACAAGGGCCCACTTCTCGAGCTTGTCCACGTCCCGCTGGGTGGCATTCCGTCCCTCAGGCACGTCAACCTCACCACTCAGCTTGGTGTCATCTGCAAACTTGCTGAGGGTGCACTCAATCCCACTGTCTATGTCATTGATTAAGACATTAAACAGTACTGGTTCCAATATGGACCCCTGAGGAACACCACTTGTCACTGATCTCTGGACATTGAGCCGTTGACCACTACCCTCTGGGTGCGACCATCCAACCAGTTCCTCATCCACCAAACAGTCCACCCATCAAATCCGTATCTCTCCAATTTAGAGAGAAGAATGTTGTGGGGGACTGTGTACAAGGCCTTACAGAGGTCCAGATAGATGACATCCATAGCTCTTCCCTTGTCCACTGATGTGGTCACTCCATCATAGAAGGTCCTGAGGTTGGTCAGGCAGGACTTGCCTCTGGTGAACCCATGCTGGCTGTCCCAAAACACCTCCCTGTCCTCCATGTGCCTTAGCATAGCTTATAGGGGGATCTGTTCCATGTTCTTCCCAGGCACAGAGGTGTGGCTGACAGATCGGTAATTCGCAGGGTCCTCCTTTCTAAAGGAGTCCTTCCGGTTTTCCATTGCCATGGTCATGTGCCTTTTATGATGACTTTATTAATTTGTTGATGATTCCCAAACCAGAAGACATATCAAGAACTGTGGGCAGTTATAGGAGAAGGTTCTCATATTAGTCTGGGGAGGGACTGAAACACAGATCCTACATTACTTATTAGGATGTGAAATGGTCGAAATCACTTGTGGGAAGGAGGTTACTGTTGTACGTTGATCATCATGCATCAAAATTGTGGAAGGATAGCTCTTAAGTTCTCCGTTGTTGTAGTCAGCTGTCAGGGTATGTGACTATAGTTTCTGGATTACTTTCACAAGGGAAAGGGAAAATAAATTAAAGTTAGTTTCCTTAAAATAAAAAAAAAAAAAGGTAAAAAAATTGGAGTGCATCTTTGAAATGCCCAGCACACCAGTCCTCCCTTTTGGTGTCCTCCATCTGCTCAGACAGCCAAATGTATCAGCTTGCCTCTCTCCCCTTCTACTGGTCCCTCCTTGGTGGGATTCTCGCATCTTTTGTTCCTTCCCTCTCTTCTTCATTGTAGGCTTTTCCTCTGCATATTGCAGTTGCTAAGTCAAACCCACAATTCTCCAGTATATGCAAACCAGCCCTTGAGGTTAGGGGCAGCTGTGATGGGCAGGACTTCAGGCACACCTCGGGACAGCAGTCTGTAGTGCTGGGCACTGAGCTACGCCGCTTGCAAAGTTACTTTACAGCTACTGCCAGAAGTTTTTGCTCCCCTGGGTCAGGGCTTCAGGCAAGCACAAAAATCTTTAAACAGGAAGTTTTTTTCTGTGCTATTTCTGGTTCCACCTGCTCTCAATTTCGCTGGAAATACTGTGAGAACATTCCCTTGTTGGGATAATTTGTCACTTCCATTCTGGTCCTGACTGTAATAAGTGCAAAGACCAAACAAAATGAAAAACAGTATGTTAGTGAATATTAAAGTCAGGGTGTCTTTGATCCTAAGGTGTTGATTTCACTCTTGGGTAAAGTTTTGCATCTGTTCAGTTTTGTTTGAGTGGATAGTCCATCAGTTCACACAGCCATAGAGGAGACAGTAATTCGGGTAGCACAAATTCAGAGATACCCTTTGTTTCTCTTGGCCACAATTGTTGTAAGAGTAACCATGTGTAACAATTTGTGTATTCTTTGGGGGGAAATGTAGAAAATAGACAGACTTTCTGTGGTTTTGCACAGGAAGATTAGGCATCGGCACTCCTGCAGCTGTCTTTCATTGAACGTGGTTTTGTGGTATTGGGTTGTTGGAAGAAACAGGTACATTGCATGAACTGCTGTCCTTCTGAGTTGTTATGAATAAGCACTGTGGAGAACTGCAACATTGTTATTTCTTTGCTACAAGATGATTAGGAGAAAATTTGGCACTAATTTTCTTAGTCAAAAGGAAGGAAGAGGAGCTTTATGGGGATGAGCGTTGCTGGCATGGACATTTCACACATGCTTCATGTCTTCACGAATGCTTTCCTTAGAAGCAAAAGCAGTAGAAAGGCTGTGGATATGATACCCCACAGGTGTCCACAAGTGATACTCCACAAGCATCCACAACATAATAGTCCAGAAGCAGTACAATACCTCTAAAGAATCTGGTATTAACAGAAAGATCTCCATAACATTACTACGTGATTTTTTCATAGTGAACACAAACACAGAGAGAGGGAAAAAAGCCTTTCTGTACATTATCTTCAGTTTCCCAAACCAACCAGCATTTAATTCTCAGCGTATAAAGACTGACAGTGCTTTCCAGGATTCACTGAGACTGGTTACTAATAAAGGCATTTTCACAACTGAACCTGACAGTCTGTTAACTTGTTTCAAATGTGGGGGTTGATTGGATCCTGGCACCTTTATTCCAGGTCATCAGCTGACATAATTGAAGGGGACGGGAGCACTAATTAGAATGCAAAACGTTGTCATTCTTATCATATTACAATCTGGTCTTAAAAATTGAAGCTGTCTTTTCATCCCTTTCCTGGTCTGCAACTGATTTGGTTCCTCACTTGGTCACTAGCTCTTGCTCTGAGGTCCTGGAGTTGAGTTTTGCTTGGCATCTCAAAAAGGAGAAGTGGGAGAATATGAGATTTCCGCTTGGGCAATCGGGAGAGGAAATAGTTCAGATAAATCGCCCACCACCAAAGGCTTATTTTACTCCTGTCTCAGAAGTGGGAACTGCTGGGCGAGGAGGACGTGGCAGTAACTACTTGAAGACTTGTGATGAGGGATGAGGAATAGAAAGTCTTGGAATATTTCTGATTTAGCTTTAATTTTCTTTTCAGGGGCTTCTTGTGTTGCAACTGTTCGTAGCTGATTATCTATAATCAAGACATTTCAAACAAAGCCATTAACAGTAATGTTTCTACTCTTCCTCTGCAATTCTTCATAAAGGTTTGAAACCTTAAACCAGATTGGCAGGTTGACATTCACAGGAAGAATTGTTTTTACCATGTAAAACTGCTAGCATAAAAGAGACTAGGCATCATTAAGGATTTATTGAGTTTCTATTTTCTCCATTAAAGTACCGACTATTATTTTCAAATGACAGATTTACCATAATGAAATCATTAGCGACTGTGCATTTAGGGTACTTTTTTTTTGACAGCACTCCTAGCTATTATAGCCAGGCAGTCAGACTCTGCCTCTATAGCATGCATAGCAGTGACAACTTACCTTTTCCTCTTTGATAGGAGATGGAGAATTTGACCAGAAGTGAACAGATGTCACAATGATCATAGCTACCTGCAGTTCTTTTTTTTTAAGCTCATGGTGTAATAGCTCTTTGGCTTTTTACTTTTTTTTCTTTCTTTAATTGCAGACCTAGTTTTTTTCATGACTGAGCGTGCGTTACAAAGGCAGCCTTGGGGAGTGATGTGATGAAGAAATGCAAAGTGAAATATCACATTACTGCCCAGGTAGGGAAAAATCATGAAATATGGGAGAAACTGATGACAGTACTTATATATTTACAAGGGATTGGAGGTAGGGGAATTGGATCCCTGGAGGTGTCAAAGGTCTGATTGCTGTCATCTGCAGTTTTTTAAGAGAAGCTGGCTATGCGGCGAGGGCAAGTCAAGTCATCCCAGGTAACAGTGACAGTCTCTGGAGGCAGACTGCCCAATGAAAAGATATTTTTCTGTCTCAAAACATTGATTATTCTTATAGACCTAATGAATCCTTCAGACTGATAGAAATGCATCAAAGCACCTATTATTTTGGTTTGACATTCAATAGCAAACAAGTGCATGAGGTTTGATAAAGTAATTTGATTACAGCCAAATAAAATATCAAGGTTTCAGTGTTTTGCAGTTGTGGATACACTCATTAGTTGGCTTTAAAAACCTCTGATTAGCGTCTTCCAATGGAGTGCCTACTCCTGCCCACACTATGTGGGATCCAGCAACCACGCAGTCCCTTTTCCCCATCTGCAGTACCGTTTTGCCAACTCCAGACTGTCAATTCAGCGCTGCAGCAACAGGTCATGAACTAAAATCTGGATTAGGTGAAGTTGAGTGTGCTACTTTAAAAAGGTATTTCTGTTCTTGAAACTGGTATGTAAAGGAGCGTCTGGGGCTCGTTGTTTGATCAAGTAGGCCTTTAAAGTACATCTGTTTAGTGTACTTTTTGATTACCAGTCCCAAAATCTCAGCACGGGATGAGGTTTGTTCATAACCAACAGTAAAAAAACGTTCTGCTGAACAGCCTGTATTCCTTGGCACAGACCAACTGCTCTCTGCTATCATCAGCGGGGGTAGCCTCTTCTTGCAATAACACATCTGAGGGCACTGGCCAACCCACCAGCTTCTGCCTTCGGTAGCGGATGCTGATTCATTTGTCTGCCAGGTGGAATGGAAGAGTATACGTCTACTTTCGTTTCTTTGCTGAGCATCGGGGGAAACTACATGTACAAATGCTCCTCTTGCAGAACTGTCACCTAATCTGCTGTGCAACCGGTGCCTGGGGCCGTTCCATGGTGTTTACCTACTTACCGATATATCAGCTGCAGGTTGCTGCCTCTCTTCTGCTGCCTGCTTCTGCTCTTTGGTGGGTTTGGAGCATTTGCTAGGTAAGGGACACTGGAGCCAAAAGCTCAAAGGGAAAATTCAGCTGTGATGGTGAAAGTATGTCTTAATTCTCAGAAGGTTGAACAGATACCTGGGATTGTGCACGTCCTCTGTGTTTTGTCTCACAATTGTCTGCAGAGTCTTCATGAAAGGGAACCTGGAGGGGCAAGAAGGTTATATAATGCCCAGATTTTGAGAAAGGGATGGTACAAAGGGTGGGATTGTGGAAACAGAACAGCTCTTCCAGATATAAAACATGATAAATTGCATCAGCATAATGATGCTCAGCAGAAGCAAGTGAGTAGCAGAAAAGGAATGTAATTTCAGTTATGCCATAAATTCACTTTCAGCTGGCACAGACAGCTATCAGAAGGCAGACAGAATTTCCTTCCTAACCTCAATGAAATACAAGCACTCTGGTTTTAATTTGCATTTGGCATTTCTTCTTTGGTGCAGCAGAGGTTGGAAGACACCTTCCCCCTTTTTTGGGGTACGAAGTTTATTTGCCTGGAAGCATTCGTCTGTTTGTATTATTCATTCCCTGCTTTTTTACGATGTGAATTTCCTGTGGTGATCTCATGATGTTTACAGCATTCCTTGCAATGGCATAAACAGAGATTGATGCCTTGTTTTCATCTTTGGGTGTGGTAGGGAATAGCCACATGCAAACTGCTGCTCAGCCACAATCAGGGAGCCATGTCTAATGTCAGCTTGAGACTCGTTTCAGGTGCAAGGTAGATCCTCTGCTAACTCCATCAAGCTTGAGTCTCCACTGAGCTTGCTGTTTCTACTGAGTTCCAGGGGGATTTAAACAGTAGCAGGAAAAGATAAATTCATAAAGAAGAAAGAGCAAGCTGAAAATAAACTACTATTGATTACTATTACAGTAATCAGTATTATAGTACAGTATTACTACAAAGAAAACAGTCATTGGGGAAAAAAAACCCAGCAATGTGCAGAGCTGTTGTGTATGCAAGAATTTCAAGTAATCTTAAACATATTTTAGCCAATATAACTACTTAAAGTACGAGTACCTCTTTCATGCTCACAAAAATGAAAAGAAGGTGTTTCAGAGTGTTTACTGACATTTAGTAATGTATTTGAGGCTATCAAAATGTTTTCAGTTGGAGACCCTCACTGTAATTCACAAAAGTTAATAAATTACATCATGGAGTTCTCTGTGTGATTTGCCCCAGGCTTACTGATGGGGAAAAAAGAGGCACAGGATTATTTAAAACTTATACTACTCTTTTTGTTGTTGTTCCTGATCTCTTGAGTAGAGATAGCCGTTGGGCTTTGAGGCCCAACAACTATGCAATGAATTCTTATCCTGTAAGTCCAACTACAGTAGTTTGTCTAGGGATATGTTTGAAAGCAGCTTTATATTTTATTTTGTTTTTCAGATTAGAATCGTAATGAATGTGTGTGGCTAAAGAGTTTCTGCCCGGTTCGGGTATCCTTTTCTTGACAGCACTCCAAAACACAGCTTTTAACAGCAGTCTTTAAACCCCCATCATTTATCCTTGGTGTTTACTGCAGGAAAAGCGTTTCTGCTGCTGCTTACTTTGCTCCCCCAGTCCAAGACAAAGTGACTTTTATACTGGCACAGAGGGTTGCCGGAGGCAGAAGCTATTACGGAAAGGGTAGAAAGCTATTACTTGTTGGGTAGACAGCGTAAACAAGTCACCAGTCTGCAAAACTCACTGCTACATGATTATTACTAAAGGGCACGGATTTAGGGAGACTCAAAGGAGGCTAGGCATGCATCTGTATGAAGTGAGCAACCAGACCTGTCATACAAGTGCAAATATTACCACAAGTTTTAGGAATGAAGACAGCACTGGAATTAGGATTTAAGTGCACATCGCATTTGGAGATTTACCTGGGGTCCCATTAGCTTGAAGGGATTTCCTACAGAAGCTTCTCTTTTTGGGCACCGTCAGTGATCACCCCAGCTTGCTTCCCAATGGGAACATGCAGATGTCTCTCAGTCTGATATGCATAACCTTGCTAAAAACATGCTTATTGAAGCTGAGAAGCTTCACAGCCCCAAATCCCTAACAGAAGGGATTACATCTGAATTGGCCACAGATTGAAGCTCCAGTTTCATATTCTTCCTTCATCTGAGCTATTAGAAATCCTCATTCAGATGTCAAAAGTCCATTTCTGTAACATGTTTTGGCATCTCATTTTTTTTATTCTCCATACAGCTTCCAGACATGGCTGGCTTTTCTTAGTTGATGCTTATCTTCTCCTCAGGAACTTTAATTAAAAATAGTACATCCTAATATCGCAGTTGCTTGTGTAATTTTTCTCTGGCAAAATAAATTAAATTTAAGTAGGCTGGATCATCTTGCTGCTTATTGATGGATTGATTTTTTTTTTTAATGAAAACTGCTAGATGAACCTCTAATCAGTAATTCAACTGAACCAAGGTCTTTATTTTTAATAGTTTTCCCAACGGCCAATGAAGGCAAGATAACGTTGCAGAATTTCTAGGAAGTCTGAGAGTCCAGTTTTTAGCTGGTGCATGGCTTTTTAGCAAGTTTTAGACTGTCATCATGGATGTGTAAGCTTAATCCTGACTGTAGTAAGATAGGATTTAGTGCTGCTCTGTACCTTCCCAGCAGAGTTGGAGTAAACAGGATTTGTGTGGGTAGGTATCTGAGAGGAACAGATGCATAACAGATCTACAGTCACTTGTGGAGCTTGTGGGCTGCAGCATCACAGGGGGATTTGGGCTCTGGGTTTGTGCAGGGGAAGAGCTGCCGCTCAGTGCCAGGGTCAGGCCAGCTTCCTCCTCCAGGACATGAAGGGATGGATGTGGTGTGGCAGAGCTCAGCACAGCCCAGTGGGCACCGCTTTTTGTGCCAGGATTGGAGAAACCGAATTGAGCGAGGGGTCAAGCTCCACACAGAAATACGTGTAGTCCTTTTCCTTGATCACTGAAACGTGTTAAAAAGAGTCCTCCAAGTTTTTAAATCCTTTGGACAGGGGTTATGTAAAATCTATTGGTCCCTTCTTCACGTTCATGAGACCTAATGTAGAAAAAACAGGAGTAGTAAGTATGACCAAGGCATAGGAAGTGTTCTCACACAGGTGGGGAGTGGAAGGGAGGCATTAGACAGACCGAGTGCTGGCTGTACAGGTTGGTGGCACTGCTGAGGAAGTGAGAAGAGGACAAGAACTAATCCCATGCCACCTCAGCACTGCTTGGAAAATTCAACCCAGAAGATTTCGGGATTTTATTACATCTTTATTAATTATGCTGAATTTCATAGTGTCCTGAGTCACCTGGGGAAGGAACCAGTGAGGGTTTTTCATATCTTCTGTAGGCTAGAACTGATGGGCGGGTAGGATTAAAAGATTTTTATATGAGTTCAATAAATAAAGCAGGACTTAACTGCTTCCCACAAACTGCTGATCTCCAGGCAGACGTTCACAGCAAACTCACCTTGCCTGACTTATTCCTCTCCCCAGAAATAGGTAACTTCATCGGTTGGTCCCTTGGATTGCCTGTCATTTTAATGTGTGTGGTTAATTTAAATACTCATGTGTATTTTACTACAATTTTAGAGTGCTGCTTTGTCAAAGAAGCTGTGCCATTGGAACCTGGGCTCCCTTTATGGTTGTTTCATTTGCAGACGTACACTTACATCATCCTGCTAGTGTGCAGGAGATGCGAGTGACCTACTTGCCCACTTGTCAGTGCATGGACACACGCTCCTGCTCCCGCTGGCTGCTGGAATCACTTGCCTGAGCTCACTGGGATGGTGTCTGCATGAGACCGCATGCCTGGTGGTTTGGTGCTGGCAGGGCCAGGGCTGCAGCATGGTAAATCCCTGGGAATGGGGAGTCACTCTGTGGCTCAAAGCCACCCCTGCACCTACAGCCAAACCCAAACCGTGCGGGAGCCCTGGGAAGCAGCCATACGCCCATCCCTACAAAGGCGGCATCCAACGTGTCCTTCTCCTGATGCTGCCCTCCCTGAAGGATTGCACAGTTAGGAGAGGGCTGCCCAACGGCAGCTTCTTCCCTCACCCCACATCTATCACACAGGAAAATGGACTGGCATTGCTGTTTGCACCCAAAATGGCCCCAAGCCCAGGCAGGAACCACTTTTCTTTACGCTAGCTGGGAACTTGGAAATGGAGACAGTCTTGTAATGGGTCTTATGGCCCTTTTTGTGGGTAGGATTGATTTAGAAGTCCTTGCACATGTAGGCAATGGCATGGAGGATTTGGGAGTTGAAGGCTACCTGAGAAGGAAGTATGTGCTTTCTATCACACCCTTCCCTTTGAATCAAGTCAAACAAAGGGGAATTAATCACTGACTTGCAAAGAGTCTTATTCATCAGGTTAGCGGTAAGACGCAATCTTGTTCTTCTTCAGGAATTTGGTATGCTTCATGTATCTACTTCTGACTCAATGTTCTTTGTGTTCAGTGGGAATTCAAGTGGCAGATGGAAAAGGTGGTAAGGGGAGGTCTTTACCAAAAAGTTGAAAAAGGCAGAAAAAATGAAGGTTTGAACTGTCTTGGAGGCTATTCCTTTGAGCCAATATTCAAGGATATGGAATAGCTGGGAATTGCCAATATCAATCCCAAGGCTCTTTTGACCTACAGCACAGGTTTTAGCTCTGTGTGGAGAAATTGCATGTGGTCTTCTCTAGGTGAATACTGAGATGTGTATTAGAGGTACACAGAAACTCCAGCGAGAACTGTCTGGAGCTATTAACAAACTTTGCTTTCTGGCATGCCCATCCCTTAGACCTTTGCAAACACATAGAGTATTCATCTGAGGATGCAGACATGTGTATTCCAGCAAATCTGTTATAGTATGCAGTAGATGCTAAACAAGATATTCTTGAACAACTGGAGGTGGGAGGTCTTCAGCATTTTCCATCGTAAATGTTAATGTATGTAGCAGACAGTAGGAGTATTATATAAAAAGTTAAGGCTTTCAGATTTTTCTGGTGCTGACCTATGGCAAGGAAGCTAGTATTTGCATTATTTCCATGGTCTTTTTTTCGTAAGGGAGGGGTGAAAGCAAAGAATAAAGAGATTTCAACTTGGAGCCATTTGTTCCTGTGAAATTATGATTTAAAGTGAAAACCTGTTTAAAAGTAGAAAGGGATAAAATCAAGATCTGGCAAGGTAGAAACATTTTTTGATTATAAATAAAACTTCCAGTTGGAGATAGGTATGCCCAAAGTTTTCTGGAACACTTTTTCTATCAGAGAGACCATTACAAAATACTAGGTTTTGCTGTCTTGATTGCGAGGGTATTATTGTCACTTCATGTGGCCCCAAAATACCCCAAATACTTCACAGAGAAGGCAGAAGACATAAAGACTCTACAGTTTAAAAGTGAGGCTTACATTAATTGCTTTAACAGCTAACAAATAATTTTCTAAACCGTTGGCTGTAAGTATATCTGAAATTTTAGCAATGATAAACCCTCTAATGTTTTCCTGAGACATGCAGTGGAGCATAAATACAACATAAAAGAAGATATATGCCGAGAAGACAAACTTGTTTATGGGTATGCACTGAACAAGATTGTAATAAAATCTTACTCAAAGCTCCTACATAGACTCAGTCTGTGGGCAGGTCTCCTACGTACGCGTGAGTCAGGGGAATATATTGCCAACTGTGAAAAGGCAAGCAATGTTTGCAATCTCTCTCTTCCAATTTTCCCTGTAATGTGGCTGCAGCATTGTTCTCCCTCACAGACTCTCTTTCTTAATTTAGCGATATAAAGTACCTCTGTAAAACAAGAAGTTTCATGCTGCCCTCCTGCACAGTGGCAATGACATCTAAAAAAACCCAGTTTCTGTCTTCGAATCAGTGGCTTTTTACATTCTGGTAGGGGTTGTTCCAGCCATTTTCCAGAAAGCAGTGCATATTTCAAATATGTTAGGATCGGCAGCTGCCGATAACGTTAGATAAAGTTATGCTGTTATCCAAAATTCATGGCTGTCTCAAGGAGGCCCTTGAGTCCCAAAAGAGCAGAAACAAACAAATCCAAGTCAGAAGCATGTACAGTGTTTGCGAAAGCAGAAGGTGCATTCTGCTTCGGCCAGCTGAGTAATATGGCATGGAACATCACAGTGCCGCCCTTCCTTGTGTGCCACAAGACATCACGCTCCCTCGGATGGAAAGACCCATTATATGCTCCTGACTGGCATAGACTCTCACTTGCCTTCAGAAGTCTCTCAGCTACTTGAGACAGGGGGTTATCAAGGTGTGATCCTATCTTTGTTCATCAACTCTGTTATTTTAAGTCTGCTTCGCTTGATCCTTGATGGTTTGTATTTTTTATGTGGATACAGTGCTTAAAAATGAGGGTGCTCTGAAGTCGTAACTGCAGTTCTACATATGTCCAGTGAAGTGTGCTCCTGAGGGGTGTATGTGCTGCTAATGGCCAGTCTTAGGGCACCTTTTGATAGCAGGGATACCTCTGAGGAGCAATCAGGGGTAAGTCACCCTTACTTAGTCACTGTACACAGAGGCAGAGAAAGATTACGTCTGCATTCACACTGGGTGCTCTGTATTGAAAGCTTAAATTCAAACCAAAATGGGTCAAGTCCTTGTGATTCCCCATGTTCTGACCATATTGGTGAATTAAGTGAAGAGGGATTCAGTTAGTCCTTTGAAGTTGCATATCTTCTTAACCCAGTGGAACAATTCTTGATTCACAGTCCCTCTGTAAGCTGGAGTTCATAACTTGAGGTAATCTTAGGAGATTGTGTTGGGTTCCTGTCCAGAACATCAGAAACTTCAGAATGGGTTTTCCAGTTTTGGAAACAGGCATGTGATTGCCATTCATCATATGCAATAGTGGCCTCAATCGTTTTTCTTTGAATGAATTTTCATTCCTGGAAACTTACATGATGAGGTCTTTTGCTCAGTGTGAGCACAGAACAGGTGAGCCTGACTACAGGCCATTAATGTCAAAATGAGATGCTTAAGTGAAATTGAACACAGCTGGTAAAAACTGTAATGGAGAAATAAAAGTACCTATGCTGTCTTATTCAGCCCTGTAAATAAAATATGCAGATGTAGGGCATGTAGAACATACAGCCATAGTGCACTTTATGACTTTGTGGGCACATCTGTGGAGATGCATATGCAATGCCAAGTAGAAAAAGAAAATACATGTAAGGGTAGTCTGGTGGCACCGTCTCTCTCCCTAAACTTATTTTTCTGCCCAATTTAAGCAGGTGGATCTGCTATATATGGTATTTCATCTTCTTAAAGTGACAAACTGCCAACTGGATAGGTTTTACACCATCTCCAAATTTGCTTCCCGTGCATCCCATAATAAGCTCTATGCCCCTTTAGGCAGTAACCACCATATTTTGCATGGCAGTCCAGGAAGAAAGTTTCTTCCCCTCAGCTCTTCATGGGTTTCACTCCAGGGACAGCATCTTAAGCTTCTCCTTTGATGGAGCATTTATCGTGCTCTGATTTTACTGATTAGGTTACTTGGGTTCCTCCACCTATCATCATTCCTCTGATCCTCTCCAGGTCTTTATGCTTATTGTGATAAAGCCTTTAGTCAGATAACCTTACACCCTCATTTTTTGTTCTTTAATTTTTTCCATTTTCTGAGGTGTAGCTTTTTTATAATGACAGCCTTGGTATTCATGGGTCAGTCACTCTCAGACCAAATAAAATTAGCAATCTGGTGGTGGATGCCAGTGGGTAACTAGGCTGTCTTGAGTCCATCTCCCTCCCGGGTCACATTGCCTTCAATACCACTTGGGCTCATCATCTAATGAAAAAAAAATTAAATTGTCACTTTGTTTAACGTTCCCAGAAGGAACAGCTTAGAATAGAGCTGCCAAGACATACTCTGGCTTATTGAGAAGGTTTTAGGCCTTTACCTTCTTCTGCTAGATTGTAAAACCAGAAATGTATGTCCTGTCGTTTGATGAACACATGCCCCCGGAGTACTTGCTTGTCTTAGAGGAGCAGGAAAATCTGCTCTATCAGTTCGCTCTTGAAACTCCCCCTTTTGGGAAAAGTGTAGCACCAAGCTCTGGTTATTCCAGCATCGCTACGGCATAAGCAGCATATTTGTAGCTTCCAGTATTGCAGCTGGTCACGCCTTCAGCTGCATTTTCAGTACTTAGAGAGACAATAATGAGGAAAAAATGTCTGTGTAGGAAGTACATTTTTCCAGATCTGTTCAGACATAGTATTCAGCTGGAGTAATGAGGAACAGATGAACGCTAACAACATGTTTTTTGAAGTCCACTTTTTTAGTGAAGCAGCTTTGCTTGGAGCCATTGTCCACAGTGCCTCTAGAGACAAGTGGACATACTCAAAGTGCTTTAGATAAACCACCAGATAAGCAAGAGTCACTTAGGCTTTACTCACCATCAGAAGAGAAGTTTGTGCCAGTTTTGTTGCTTTTAGCAGTTCCTGTTTAGGTGTCTTCTGTTGCTTGATCAAAATAAAATTTTGGTTACTGTTGACCTTATGCAGTGCTTTAGCACACTGTTTAGCACACTGGGTAGCACACTATACAAACCAGGGGTGACCAGCTTCTTCCTCTTGATACAGGGGTCTGATCCAGCTTCCTGGTATGCGGGACTGTGCTCATTAAACATAGGCTATTAAAAGAGATGTAGCTCTTGTACCACTTTGATTTGTACATTTTGTTGTTATTTAGTGCTGCTGTTGGTCCCTGATAGCTGCTTTGCATCCCAAAGATGTTAGCTAGTACTAGCTCAATGCTCATTATGGTTTTTTCATTGCGACACAGATATCTCGAAGGCTGATGGGGAAGGCCCCAGGCTGAAGAAAGAGGGGCCACACATGGTTATGAGCTGTATATTCTTGTGAGACCTTCATGGCAGCAGGATATGTCAGTCCTTTCTCCATAAACCTCCCCTTTCAGTCCATAAGTTTGGCAAACTGAACTTCAGTTTAAGCATCAGAAAATGCTGCTGCTGACAAAGCTCCTTAGCAAAGTGTACATTTGGGGTAAATGCTTGCCTCACCAAAGTCCGAATATGAGTCCAAATGCAGCGTTCTTCATTTACTACCTGGCATAAAATCATTCACAAAGAAGTACAGTCTCAGCTGAAATTAAAATGAATATCAGAAGGTGGATGGAGAGATACTATCAAGTTCTATCTTCCCATCCAAAGAAACAGCCTTCCCTGACTTTACTTCTGAGGTCTGAGTTGGCCCTTGCTTGCTGATTTGAGACAAGAGATCAATGGGATTGTGGATGCAAAAATAACCACTTGTGTACTCAGACCTCACTTTGCAATTCAGTATGCTCAGGATTTTTATGTTTTAGAATATTCTCGTTTGCTAGAAGTGCATAGGCATTGCCTAGCTGCTCAGATTTAGGTTTGTAATGGCACTGCTTGAAAACAGGCCAAAAAAAAATCTGAAGGAAAGTCCTTGAAAGGGCCACAAAACTTCATATTTGAGGTCTGAAACTAGTCTATAGCTGGTAGGAATAAGGAGGAGGCTTCCTGGCTGGGCAGATTCTCCCTATTATCTTACCATCAGGCTTCTTACCCATTTCTCTGAAGCAGCTGGTGGTGTCTGTAGCAGAGACGTGATACCGGAAGATGGATGGACAACTTGATTAGTCTCTGTATCCTCTTCTTACATTTCTGCTAAAATGGTGTTCACATTTACAGGCATTCAAGGACAGTCTGCTGTCCTGAAATGGACCCATTTCTGTGAGAGACATAAATTGGGTAAGGCAGACCAGGGAGAGTCCATCCCAGTTTATGTATTTATGATAAGCTTTTGCCGACAGTGAGACTTTCCTTTGTTTTTTCTAATTTGTATTCAGTGTCTTTTTTCATTTGTGATGGAATAATGATCCCATATGAAGAATTCAGTATTGGTCACTCATTTCACAGCTGTGACCGTGGTTTTCTTTTTTAATAATGAGTGTAATTATCACCAGCTAGGCTTGTTTGTGGTGGGACTTCACAGCTTGGATAGATTGCACCTTTTCTACCTCATGGGCATGGTACATTTTTATTTTTCCATTTGCTAAGATAGCTACAGTTATCTTTATTTCTTTAAAAAAAAATTTGACAAGTACTAGCATTAAAATTAGATTACATTACTTTAAAATAATAAGGTCATCAGCAGAAAAACTGTTTGGGGAAAAGGAAATGTCAGAATAAATAGCCAATTTTCACAAAGAAGACAGACAGATGGTTCGCTCATTAGCAATAGACTCCTGAAATGCCCTCTCCTGCTTTTCCTTTATTCTTGTAGCTGAGCACCCTACTGTTTGGGAGATCAGTGTCTGAGGAGCCAATTGTTGGTCCTTAGGAACTTTAAATTGAATCCTATGATTGCATAGTATTCAGGGGAGCACAGAGTGTGCTGGAGTCCTTCTGTTAGATGGGTGGGGATTAATCAATCATCTTTCAGGCAGAAAAAACCCTGGGAATCCAGCAAGAGCTTCGAGGGCCCAGGCCAGTGTGAGACTGATGTCAGACTTTGGTCCACAGATAAGAGGGAAGAGTGTTTTGCTATTCTTGTGATGTGGAGATTACAGACGTTTTCAGAGAGCAGGGACTGAGCATTTACCTACCAAATGATGTGATTGAATAACATGCTCTCTTGCTTTTCCAGAAGTGGCTTGGAAGAACTGGTCAGGTATGGAAGAGCGGGTTTAGTCATGGACCAGATCAGCAGCAGCTGGGGCGGACTTCAGAGTAGCCTCATTAATTGTTGGTCAGAGAGTTACTTCCAAGTATAAATCTGATTTAAGTGTTTATTGTCTCTTACTACCAGATAGCTCTCACTGCTGTTATGCTGTTTTCGCCACTTACACAAGTCTCTGGTTGCTGTTGGTTTTGTCACTACATTGACCTTACAACTTATCTCTTCTTGGGGTCTTCCCTAATGTGGGTTTCCAGACCATAGACCTTTTCTTTCCTGAGCTAGACCTTTCTTTTGTATCCATTTCCAGATGAAGGAAAGAATCCTTTTTCAGGGGGGGTTGTCCTTACCATTGCAGCCTGTCCCACTGGGGTTCAGGCCCTACAAGCTCTCGTGAAGCCACTGGTAGCAACTAAGAGAAGTGACGTGAAAAAAAATTCCTCTGCCCGAAGCAGCCTTTATGGTCTCATGTCCAGAAATGGAGGTCACCAGGGACGCACAGCGTTCCTGGGGGAACATGCTCCTGTCCCCCTGATGGCATGCCTGTTTCTCTGCATGACCCTTCATACCAGTGGCAGCCTCTTCTACTGAACTCAACACGCTTCTCTTTTTGAAGGTCCTTGTCTTTTTTTAGAGTTTACAACAGAGAGATCTGAATGGCTCCAACTGCAGGACTGCAGCTGAGAAGTATCTCCTCAGAGCTATAAACCTAACCATTGTGTTTTGTGGGGAACTTCTTATCTACACTGCATTTTTTACTTTTTCTCTTCTCTTTGATTTAATGCTTCGCATTAAACAAGACAGCAGTATAGAATTACATAGGGGAGCAGAACTGCGCACACTGACCATAAAGGTGTAAAACTGGCACGTTCCTGATTTGACAGAGCTTTGAACCAACTTCATCTCTGTTAGCAGCAGCTGTATTGTGGCTGGTTTATGCCAGGTTGCACCTTTTAACACCGATGCTGAATTTGGCTCATTTCCAGGATAGCTGCCATAATGTGAAATGACGTATGTGTTTTCAGTGTAGGGAAACATCAAAGGGAATCAAAGAATAAATTATGACTGCTATTTGTGTAACTGTGAAATCATCTGAGGTATATTTATTTGCAATACCTGTCTGCTTTTTAAATTATGCCAAATTATGCACAGATTTTATCCCAGGATAACAGAGAAAGTTTTTCTAAATGCAATGTAAGATAATTGCACAATAGCTATCAGCTGATCTTTTAATTTCTATTGCCTGGAGAGTAATCAAGTGACCTTAACTGTAGCTGTTATTCTACATATAATATGCAGATCTTTTCAAAACCCAGATTTAAAGATTAATCCTTGCAAAGATTTAATCCTTGCAACAATCCTGTGAGGTACATACGTGAGCAAACTGCAGTCCAGAAATTAGGTGATACAAAAATTGGTGTTAAACTAGAACTCAGCATTCTTCTTTACCACATCCTCGCTCGCATCTGCTGCTTCAGTTGTCTATGGGGGGGGGGGGGGGGGGGGGGGTTAGAAAGAGAGCTGTAGAGAAATTAACAACATGACCTCTCTTGCAGAATAATCTGCTTATTCTGCTCCAAAGTGGGGGTAGTCTCAGGACATTTTTCTTCCTTTTTCTATGTGTCTGCCTGACCTTTGCAGCTGGACTTTTGGACTCTGCTGACTGTGCAGCCTCTTCAAGGCTCTGCAAGAAAGTCTACATATTTTAGGGTTTTTTTGCATCATAAATATCCAATTGTAGAAAAGAAGAGGAAAATCAATATTTCTTTTCTTCATTTAGCAGCTTTTTACAACTGTGCACAAAGGTCCAGGCGCATACGCACAAACATCCAAGAGTAATGAGGTTTAAAACTCATGGTCTGGAGAAATTTGCATCAGCAGTGTGGGCGCTGGGCCACTCTGTTGCCAGTTATCCCTTTTTGTTTGGGGTACTGCAATGTGCAGCTAATGCACCATGTGGGAGAGGACAAAGAGACTTCAATGGAGTCTGAAATTTCAGCTAATCTGTCTGTGGTGACACACTGACAGATAGGAAAGCAACAGTAGGATCATAAGAAAACAAAACTGCAAAATTAAAATATTGCCAGAAAAACTGAAAATACCAGCCTATCTCTAATCTGGGAGCAGCCATTTGACAGCATACTACCAAGCTAGTATCCTAAGAAATATCTCAAAACTGCAGGATTTTCTACATTAAGGTTATTCCTTTTTCATTTAAAAAAGACTGAAATAGCCAAGTAAAAATGTAAGAGCTAGCAATGATGTGAAAAACTGTAACCCCTTAGGTGACATTATTGCACCATTATACCCAGAATATTGATTCAGAAAAGGATTGGTTGGTTTTTACGTTCTGTTTTCATGATCACTGGTTGAGAAAAAAGGGCTTTTGAATAAAAAGATTTGAATAGAAACATTCAGACTATGAAAGCGTATATGCATTTGCATTCATTGTTAAAATCCAGCCGAAAGGAAAATATTGCTTCTGCAGATTATTCCCGCATTACACCCCACGTAGTTTCTTGCTGTGAAATATATCCAGAAGTGCTGTTCTGCACTGGGAATGTGTTAATGCAACGGCAGCACTGGGGACACCGCTCCCTCCACTCAGCACGCAGGGACACCTGGCATTGCATCCAATCTCCAATGCTTTCGATATTAAAGAATTATTATTCTTAGGAAAATCAGAGTCCCCTAGCTTCTACAGAGAATACTATTTCCAGAAAAATTTGGGAGGAAGAGCAGTCAGTTCAGAGAAAAGCCTGTGAAATCTGTTTTTTCAAACATCTAGTAGAAGTACGATCAGCTGGTACCCTGGAGTATTTTCAGCAGACTATTTGCAGACAGTAATTGCGAAGTTTTAAAAGCCTCTTCCATTCCCTCAGCTCTTACCCTGGGCTCAGCTCTTTAGCGTTGGCCAGCGAGCATCCTTCCACTGCAAGTTTATTGTGTGACTGAATATTTCCACCCGGGGTCTTAATGAATATGTCTAGCATTCCTTGTGAGAACCGTACAATCCCACATGTGAGTTTACAGGGAGGCTTGCTGGTTAAATTCACACCTATTATGAAAAGCCACATAGAAGTTAGAGGGCAGAGGAAAGAAAGAAGCGCCTAAAGAGCAGAAAAGCAGGGCCAGAGGAGAGCATGTCATTCAGAGGAGCCCTGTGAAATCTGACAAGTGTGCATAAATATTGGGCCTGCCCATAATAGGGCTGTGACTCTGCAGTTCGTACTGAAGTGAGGTCAGTGGGATGCTTTGTATGACTAATAATGAACCACTCACATCAGTACGTGCAGCACAACTTTGGAGCCTAAATAGCTGTGAATACTATAGAGTCACTTTGCTCTGTAGAAATATAAATGGTTATTGAATTTTGGTTGTGGGTTGGGGTTTGTTTTTTTTTTTTTACTTTATTATTATTATTATTATTATTATTATTATTATTATTATTATTATTATTATTATTGTCTTATTTGGGAGTAGAGAATTTTTTATTTTATGCCTCAGTAGCGCTGAATGGTGTTAAAAAAATTTTATTTTTAAAGAGAATCCCTGCTGAATCATTTGGAAGGAACGTAGAGCCACTTATTTCGTCTTGCAGTATCTGCAAGTCACTGCTGGAATCATAGCAACAAGTGATACAGAGCGTACATAATGCTGTACGGGAGCCCAGTGGCAGAAAGCGAGGTTAAAAAAAAAGAAGTATCTTCTTTAAGCACCAGTCAGAATCAACCATTTGCTATCCCTAAAATGTAGGTAGTTTTATTATCTGAAAAGTGGAAGGAGATTTCAGGTAAGTATAAGCCTTTTAATAAAATTGATAATTTATGCCTCTTACAATTTAAGGTTGCAACAAACTTTCACTTTAGTTTTTGTTATAAAGGTAAACTATTTGGCTAAACCCTGCCATTTTTATGTTGACAGTTAGGGAAATGAATAGGCAAAGTCTGAAGAGGATTCATCCAAATGAGTTTCATTTCCAAGTCATTAAAAATAATTATCCCAGAGTTTGATTTTGCTTAAGTCTGATCTGCTTTTGCTTCAAGTTTCTTTGTCTCCTTCTGGGGCACAAACAGCTTTCTCCAGTTTTCCCATGTAAATGAAAATGTGTTAGAAATTCATGCTTCAGTTACATGCAAAATAACGAGAAAATAGCGAAGTGATTAGGAAACTAGGTGTCATTCAGGGTGGTCAGGAGGAGCTTTTCTGTCATTGAGACTGGTGAGCCAAGTAGGATGGGGACGTGTGTGTGTGTATGGGACAGGGGTAGCGCCGTGTGCCCGGCTGCCATGGTGCTGGCTGATGGAGAAATAGTATGGAAAGGTGCGTGCTCATGTGTATGTGCGCATCTGTGTGAGAGAGCACACGAGCACATGGGGTGAAGGTTCCTAAGTTTCACCGAGCTCGTTTTTTGTTTTAGAGTTTTTATAACTTCATGCCCCTTTAGTGAATTTGCAGACATGCAAGTGTTGAACAGTCAATATGTTTCAGGCTATTTGTGTACGCTGCAAACTTTTGTCTCATTTTTTTCCTGTCTTTTTTTTCTTTTTCTTTTTTTTGGGGGGCGATCTTTTTCAAAGAGATGCTGTGCATCTCTGAGGGCTTTCACTCCTTGCTCACCCGTCCCAGCATATGGGGTCCAGCCTCCCTGTGATGCACTGTGTGTACTAACTTGTGCCAAATGGACACCACAAGGGTCTCTTAAAAAAAAAAAAAGGCCTCAATATACATATGTGAGGCTCCTTCAGTTGTAAGGACACAAGCACTGCATCTCCTGCTTTGCATTTAGAGGCAAAACACTGCAAAAGGTGGAGGAGAATCAGTGTCTGGAGAGGGAGACCTGAGCTTTGCCACGCTTTAGAGATTTCTTGGGAGGAAAAGTGGGTGCTTCTCCATTTCTGTTTATCCAGAGCCTGCCTCAGAGCTCCCTTCAGGGCTCCTGGGAGCCTGGCAAGGTAGATCAGGGAGGAAAGGAAATGCAAAGCAAGGGCTGGAAGTGATGTCTTGGTTGAGACTGGCTGCTAATTGCTTGTGGTTTTATTCACTCTCTCTCTACCTCCCAATGTTTTAGGTGTCAAGACTGCCAGGATCTTAGGAAATAGCTGCCAAAAGGGTGTGGGGACTTCAGGCTTTTCAAACAAACCAAAGAAAAAGCACACCGAGATTTCTAAGAACAGAGTAGAAATGCATATTTTGTCAAGAACCTTCATAAAAACTGTGATCACATGCATTTTTCATTGCTAATCATCAGCTGCATTGGAAGATGAGTCCCATAAGCAGTTTGATTCCCCTTCTTCATCGGTCAGTGGGCAGAGCGTTGCATGCATGTAGTGACCACAGCATGCCTTCTTCAGGACCACTGGGAATTCAAATTATGCAGTTTTTTCACTGTGGGAATCCTTAAGGCAGCTATTCGTGCCCTTACTTTAGGCACTGACACCGCAGCACCCTTTGAGATAGGGTGGGCCCTCAGCTAAGAAACGGTTTACCTGTGAGGAGCTGCTTTTTCCAGGTGGCTGAGGACGCAGAAAGAAAGAGTGACCAATGAATTAAGTGGTGGAGAGAAACAGTTTTCATGCTTTAATTAGAAAAATGAAAACTGCATGAATTTCCTCACTGTAATAGTTTCTGTCATCTGAGAAATAATGATCTAAAAAAATTGCGGGTCTCTGGCAGTCCTTCCACTGGGCTGTCATTATTCACTCTAATGCGTACGTATTATTCATAGTCATTAATCTTCTGCACCCAGGCTGGGATAAAGCCTATTCTGCTGTTAGTTGCCATGTTTGAGGTCAAAAGCTCATCCACTGATGTAGCTCAGACATTTCCATTTTGTTATTTCCAGGAGAGTAACGGCCTTTTGGGAACTCTTGTCCTGACCAGTGGTAGAGGAAGAATATTTCACTAGATGCTTTGAGGTTTTTCCTTTTTCTTTCCCCTTTTTGTTTTGCTTTGGTAGTCAGATAAAAAACCCGAAGGCTTATCAAGTCCCCTAACAAATCTGCAGTTGCTGTTTCTTCAGGCTTCACAAAATAATCCTAGATTTATGTTCTCGCCCGTCAGACTCGGTATGGCTTCAGGACGTGACCTGATCACATTCTTTCATCAGGCATCTCTGCTGCCTTATTTTTAATCACAGGAGAACAACAGTAGTCGTGGATTAGTGACCATTAATTACCTCTCTGCAGCAACTGCTGTATGCTCTCCAGTCTCCTCAAAACTTCAGAGAAGACAATGAGAACCTTACACTGCCTGAGGCCCTAGTCCAAGCCTCACTGAAGTTCATGAAAATGAAAGGAGATTTTTTGAAAAAATCATTGAAAAGTGGAAATTGGTGTGATTTTGGCACAGAATTATATTCCACGGTGGTATATGGTATTTAGACATTTGTATATGGTTAAATCCCTGTACTTCATATGCTGATCTGTAATAAAAAAAAGTGCCTCCTTTTCTTTTTGGTCAAGAAGTATATTAAAAAGGTACTTCCCCAGAATATTTTCCCAACCTGCAGTGCCCAGCAGGAGCATGCCATTGCTGCTTTGCTCTTCCTGAGTGCTTTACAAAGATTTCCACATATGAAAAGGTTCTTTGGAGTAGGCAAATCAAATCCACAACACATGAGGATGGTCCTGCTCTGAGGTACTTTGGCATGAGAAGTACCCAGAGATTAGAAGGACTTTGGGATTACTGTCTAAAAATGATTTCTTAGAAGCTGATTCTCAAATCATCTTCAGACACCTCTTTTACGAGCATCAACAAACTTTGCAAATGGGATCAGTAAGCTCTTCCCTGTAATTTATGTGTTTTGATGCATGGTTACAACCAAGGACACGCTGACTGGCATCAGCTTTCAGGGACTTGTAAAGTCCACAGTGCTTCTCACCTTTTTTGTATTTCGTTTTGTATTTGAGATTGGATGTGCAGCAACAGAATCCAGATAGCTGGAGTGGGATTTTGCCACTTCATTGATGAACTGTATATGTTCTCAGCAAAAGGCTGAGATTTTACATTTTACAGCAGCATTTTACAGAGAAAAGGGCATAATTTTATAGCCTTTGAGAGAAAGCCATCAAAACTAAGTGCTGATAGACATCATTTGTTATCATAACAATTATCATAATAAAAATACTGCATACAGCGTGACTGGGGTTACAAATTCAGTCACTCAAAAGGTTAGGAAATGGTAGAAGAGAAGTTTTCCCAAGCAGCCCAATGCATTGTATTTTTTTAAAAAAAATGTGCGTCTGTGTTGCCATTTTAGTCTTCTACAAGTACCTATAACTACCTGAAAGGAAGTTGTAGCAAAGTGGGGGTCAGTCTCTTCTCCCAAGTAGCAAGTGATAGGACAAGAGGAAACGGCCTCAAGTTGCACCAAGGGAGGTTTAGATTGGATATAAGGAAAAATTTCATCACCGAAAATGCTGTCAAACATTGAAACAGGCTGCCCAGGGAAGTGCTTGAATCACCATCCCTGGAAGTATTTAAAAGACATGTAGATGTGGCGCTTAGGGACATGGTTTAGTGGTGGACTTGACAGTGTTAGGTTTACGGTTGGGCTCGATGATCTTAAGGGTCGATTTTCCAACCTAAGGGTTGGAGTTTCCAACCTAAATGGTTCTATGATTCTTGTGCTTGGTTAGATTTTAGCAAGAGAGGCAGAGAGGAGGAGAGGGGTGTAAGTTCTCAGAGATGATTCCCTGTCAGGAATACTTAAAGCATAGACTAAATTGTCAAGAGGAGTGATGAAAGTTGGAAGTTATGAATTAGACTAAACAAAAATGCAGGAATAATATACAGCGAGGAAAAAAAAGCATGCATCTGAGCAAAGATGTCCTAATCCATTTTTGAAACGTTTAATTCATATCACAACTTAATGTAAGAGGTGATGATCCAAGTGCCTTAGTCTTGTACCCTAAAATCAATACATTGCTTGAATACAGATTTTTGCCTTGAGTTATGGCTATTTGAGTGGTCTGCACTGGTGAAACTCATCTTTTTGCTGTTTTAAGGGAATATAAATCGGTTGTCCTCTTTATGTCTTTTGTTTTGGGAAAACAGGTAAAACATTGTGTTTCATAAGCAAATCTGTATCCAAGCAAAGAGCAGCGTTTAGGCCCCAAACAGGATGTGTGTAGAGAGGGGTGAATATCACAAAGTTGAAGCCATGAATTCCTCCTTTGGGCAGGTGCTGAGAGCCATTGGCTCCCCAGAAATCAGCGCCCCAAAGCTCTGAGCCACTGCAGTGGGGAAGCTCGGGGCAGTCAGCTCCTGCGCCGAGGGATGGTAAAGCCATCCGTCCTTCCCAGGAGCTACAGAGCAGACCAAGAAGTGTTATCTCACCCCGTGCCTTCACCCATTTCCCCGGGAGCTGCTCTCAGACGTCTAAGAGCATGAAGACCCTCTCCTAGGACTCCCTTCCCCACATAAGACCTAGTAATGCGCAATATGCCTTTCATCTTGTGCTTTGGACCTCAGGGTGGGAGTATCCCTCTGTATCCAGAGGCAGGGACCATGAAGCCCAGCAAGGAGCCAAGGCAGCTCGTCTAGGCTTCAAAGCCGCAGTAGCACAGGAGAGCACAGCCCCTGCATACCTACAGAGTCACCCCAGCTCCCCGCAAGCAACAGGAACGGGTTCCCAGGCAATCACAGCCCAGCCCCAGGAGCAGACAAAATGGTTACGGATAACCCAAATGCCTGCCCAGATCAGGGTATCCTCAGAAATATGCTTCACACTGGAATAATTTGCTGTTAATGTTCATGGCCACCTATATAATTTTTCTGTGCATTTTGAATTTTAGTGTTTAAAGCACTATGTTCCCACTTGGGCTTGTCATACTCCTTTCCAAGCACATCTTTGTGGAGCTATGTCCATCATGTAGAGTTTTTCATTTGGTATTTACACGGTTGTTGCCAACACATCTTTATAGACTGGTTTTACTAAGGAAATGCAGCCTTTGCAATTATACTCTCTCCGAAAAATTTCTTTCCCTCCTGGCCATTTCCAGCTGCAATTGGGCTTGTAGGTACCTTAGCACTTTTCTCCCATGAGGGTAACTCTTGCCCCACAGAATGTGTTGGGAGAGCAGGTGGATGTCACGCTGCTGCTCCTGGAGCATCGTGTGCTACAGCTCACCAGCGGGCTGGAGTGTTAACAGGAGCTCCGTCCCTTTCTCATCACCTGCACCTGTCCTGGCCCGCGCTCCACCGTTTCTTAATTACAAGTGCTACACTCTGGCTTTAATTTCATTCCTACAATTGATGGCTTTGTTCATTGTAGCAGAACTAACTTTATTTGTGCTTCAACTGTGACTCCTATGGCTTGCTGAATATGGATGTCTTGGGGCTGACCCATCACCCATCAGTAGATGGTTGTGTGTGTTGAATGATGTGTCACAGGTGGCAGCTATCTGAGGTTCAAAAATGTCACCAGCTACCAAAGTGTGAATTTGCTGTCTTTTTGCTCTATTTTTATAAACCCCTTTTTCAGAGTGCAGTGTCCTTAAAATTGTGAAATAATAGACAGGCAACTGAGGATTACAAAGACTATGTGGGACATGTTCATTGGGGATCATTGCAGTTGGCCTTTAATCTCTCTGCTTCTTTAGAATTTCATTTAATACTTTATAGAAAGAGTAAGTTGCTCTAATCCAGGGGAGATTGAATATGCATTTACAGTTCTCTGCTCAAGGAAAATTTTTCTTTCTATCTCCTATGTGAAAAAACAATCCTGTGGCTGTTGGTCTATTAGTAGGAAAAGAGCAGATGTTGCGCAGCTCTGAATATCTTTCTTTGCAAAAAGACTTCCAAAAATATTCTTTTTTTTTTTTTAGATTCTATGAGATTTTCTCTTTACACCTATACCTTGAACACTACAGGGATTGCAGAGCCATGTGTTTTCTCCCTCTCCCACTGCCGTAAATTGCTGCAGTAACCTCCTGATCGAGCCTGGGGCTTCGCTCAGCTCCCCTGCTCTCCTTTACCGGCACTGTCCAAATCACGTCTAGCTCTGCTTCATCCCATCGCTGTCAAACTTTCCAGTCTGTTTCTCCAGTGTGCTGAAGGCTGTCCCGATACTGAGACCACCAGCTACGTAGCTCTGCTTGGTGGCAAGGAATGAGCAGGCTCTGTCTCTGCAGTTGGAGAGCAGGTATCTAGCCCTGTGTGCATGTACTGCCTCCTTAGTCTTTTTTAAAAAAATAACAAACCCAAAATGTTTATGCCTATAATAGATCGCCTGTGCTACAGGAAATGCCAGGCTGGGTGTACGCTGATCAGCACTAAATGCTCTCATATTGTCTTCCTTCGGGAATGTAAACTCCGAATCCCCTCCCTGAGCACTACCTGGTCTGCAGTCCAGTTTTGTAAAGCCATCCCCGGGCGGCTGAAAGGTGACAGTCACCTCCCGCCTGAAAGGTGACATGACAGCAGGAGACTTGCTGCAGTCCCTCAGAAAAGACTGGGGTTTTAAAACATGTTTTCAGGGAGAAGAGGAGGGGAGGGCAGTTCCCCTCTGTTTTCGGGCAGTGTGCATTTAGGGTTGGGCGATACGGGCGATGCCGAGCGGTGCGAGGGGGCGGGTGGACGGCAGAACAGGTATGGCGGGGGCTGTTTCCAAGGGTTTGCTTTCTCTAGCAGTTGTCTAGTTTGCTCAGGCTGCTGTGGTAAGTGTCATCAGGGGAGCAAAAAACAGAGGCTTTAACAAGTTGTACAAGTTGTTTCACCTTCTCTGGGAGTTTTGCAACCCCTGTTTTGTCCAGAGAGGCAGAGAAGAGAGCCTGAGCTGGCACGGCTGGGATGGACACCATTTCTCTCTTGGCGTGCTGGAGCGCGTCCTGGGCTACGGGCACCAGGCGTGTATCATTACGTAGGGTTTTGTGGCCGAGGACGAGTACTATTCCCGTCGGGGAGCCGCTTCAGGACAGGTCTGTTTCTGTGTGTACATAGTGCCTGGCACATTTTTCACGGGCTGTCTGCTACGATATAACACTAACGAGGTAATTACAGGGCTCAGGCGGTGTCAGCGCAGCACATACCTCTTGGATTAGGCTCGGATCTTGAACACACTCTTTCCAAAAGGGGTGCAAGCTGACGTGGCTCACGGCCCGTTTGCAGGGACCAGGAGCCGAGCTGGTGCTCGGTTGCTGCAGCTCAGCTGATGCAGGGGAATTTGGGATGCTGCTCCTGCCTCCTGTGCCGGCGGGGAAGGAAGGATGGGAAGGCCGTGCCAGCTAGCACACGTTACCATGGGCATTACAGATGTAATATGGTGGGAGACGGAGAAGTGGAGGGCTGGCAGCGACCCCCTGGTAGATGCTGCCGGTCAGTGCTGTTGCCGCTCCCGCCTGGCAGGATTGCCTGGGATGTGCGGCTGTGGTTTCCTCCTCCGGCGCATGGGCTGGAAGCCAAGTGGTACCATGGCAGAGGATTAGATGCGGGAGTTAAGGGACGGGGGCAATGTGGGGAACTCAGATTGAACAGCTGCACAAGCAAGGAGGTGACAAGGCTTGGAGGGACGTGTTTGCTCCTGGCACATCAGCATCACAGCACTTGGTGTAGCAGGAGGGGGAGAACCAGTGCCATCTGCAGCAACCTACCTGGCTTCTTTCTGGTTTTCTTCACCTGGAATAGGACCCCCTCCAAAAAAAAAAAAAAGAAAGTCTGGTCTCAGTGTGTTATAATTTTCTTTCTATATTGCGGCACACATGATATAACCTGGATATTTTATGTCTTAACAAAATGGGACAGACAGGGACTTTTAAAATACATTTTAATGAATTTAAGAAGTTATTAAGAAAAGTGTTTGGGCAGAAGCAGTGCATAAGACAGTGATACACCTGTTAGAGTTTAGGATCTCAGCTGTCTGTTGCAGGATTTCACTTATTATATTAATAACAACTATTAGGTCACTGGGCTATAATTTTTTACCATTTATGACTATAATTATTAAGTAATTATCATGTTAATAAGGATTATCGTACGGGTTTCAGGCCCCCTTCTCATCCTCAACTGACCAGCTATTAAGTGAAATGGTTTGTTGTGAGCTGAATGCTGAGCTGGCCCAGCCATCTCCCGTCCGCCCGAGGGATGCCGTCTCACCTTCCAGGGCTTCAGACAGCGGGTGCAACCCTGCTGCTTCCCAGCACGCTCCCAGACCTGTCACACCAAATTATTTGTAAACACCAAGCCAGCTAATATCACGACGGTATCAGTCCGCATGCAAAGGGAGCCGGGAAGCCGTGAGAGACAGCCGGTGCCGTGTGTTAGTAGTAAGAGGCAAAAGAAAGAGGCTCCTCCAAAGCCCCTATTCATAAGCTCAGCACAATAGAGTAATGCAGCGTTAGGGAAATTTAAGCTGGTGCTGAAAGCTAGTGTGCTTTGGTGCTTTTTTACTCAAGGGATGGCTTTTATCCTGAACTGTAATGCTTATGATATTTCAGACATGGCTTGCTTTGCTAGGTCATGTGAATGATTAATATCGCAGTATTTAGAGGTTTCTAGTAAATGAAACACACATGGGAATGAATGCAGATATAGATCACTTGCGTCAAACCCAGCTTTATCAGGGCTTGGTGAGATATCTTTTTCAAGGGCTTACAGCAATTGAAAAGCAATTAGAATTTCATTGTATTTTCCAGTTGCATTAACCATCCCGTAGATATGTATGAGAGTCCACATGCAAAAAGCCGCCACCGTACTTTCACTGTGCAGCCATTGTAATCCAGATGCATGGGATGGCAGCAAAGCAAAAACTTCAGTTGGATGCTTGGAATTTAGAGACACTTTAGGCCTTAAGAAAGTGAATTATAGAACAGAAAGAATGGAAAGCCATTCTATCCTACCGTTAAAAAAAAGGGATGTTGCTACAGAAATGGGAAATGCCTCCTTTTCACCAAATGGGCAGATAACAGAATGGGGAAGATTTCAGAAAGCTGCAGGGTGATGGCTGGAGGCTGTATGCTTATCCCTTTCCCATCCTAAAGAAACAGGTCTGGGTCACGTTCTTTCAGTGGTGCATTTGTTAAAAGGGTTTATTCATTAGTGATTTGAGAGTGACAGAGCTCTGCACAAAGGGTTTGTCTTTATCTATCAGACTGGGGATGCGGGGGTAGCTCTGAAGCAGTGAGATGAAGGGGAATGTTGCACCCCCTCAATGTAAGGGTCTGGCAAGTCCAAACCTGCAAAAAGTTGAGGGGGAAAATGCCTGCAGTGGCCAGCAGAGCTGGATTTGTGTGGAGAGGATTTGCCAGAGGAGGAGCACAGAGATCCCCTGCTTTTTTCATCCTCTGCCACAGTCTTCCCATGCGGTCCTGCACGGTGCCTGGAAAATGCTTGCAGTGGGGCGTTCCTGAGCAGTGATTAGTGATGCAGTTAACGAACACTGGTTTACATCACTTGGGGATAAATCCACCTTCTGACCATCTGTTACAAGTGGATCTGGTTTTCTTCTGATTCACGTTCATGCCAAGCAGAATTACCTTCATTTAAATCACTGGTGTTTCTTGGAGAGTAACTGCGATGAAAGAGTTGGTCCATTGGCAAGATCTCCCAGTGAGTCATGTCCTGTGGGGCAGAGATTATGTCTCTCTGGATGTTTTGTTCATTCTTGAACAAGAGGAGGCTCAACAGCTAGCAAGAAGTTAGCTCTTGTTATGAAATGCCAATGGGCCACTCTGAAGCTGTTAGCCTTGCAGATACCAGTAACCTGAAAGCAGTCTGATTCACCTACTGTTGTATTTAAAGCAAGTGGATTTGGTCACTCGTGCCTTTTTTTTTTTTTTTTTAAGTACTGTCAGATCTCTCACAGGCAGTATTTTCTAATGAATGCAAATGAAAATTTTGATTATCCATTTCAAAGCAATCGGTAGCAAGCCATCGTTGCGCAGAGAACATTATTTATACAGCTCATAAACCCCAGTGATGCTCGTGCATAATTCCTCACACATCACAGTGATAGAAATTGCCTTCAGGGCCGGACTTTCCAAGCCAGCCTCTCTGTTTTTAAGTTGCAGACATTGTCACTTCAATGGATGACTACTTGATTTTGCAGGTTCAGTTTGATGCACATATGATAGCAAGCCCACGCTTGCCTGCAGATGCCAGACTGCACCCAAAATGACTTGCTCCTCTTAATAGCAGTGAATAAAGTGACAGGCTGGCAGCTCTTAGGGACTCTTGGTTCTCTCTTCTTATTTTCCAAGTCCTTCTCTACTGCCGCCTGTTTGCAGCTCTATTCTCATCCTACTCAGCGTTTGCCTCAATATGAAAACTTGGGGCATATCATGTGTTTATGTGTATGATTGCTCTTAACTCAAAATTTATTTCTGTGCCTTGCTCAACCTCTAATTCCAGTGCATTGACTCCTGCTTGCTGTTCTCCACGTGGGTAGTCTCGCTCTCACTGCTCAGTTTGCAGGACTCTTCTCGGACCTGTTAAAAATGGAATTCACCAAAAGACACAAATTATCTCTTCCTGTCCATGGTAGGCTCCTAGGGAAAGTGAAAAAAATTGTGTCTCTTCCTGCTGTTAATACTGTAGTCGCTACATCCAATAATCTTTTGGGAAGTTTAACTTTTAAAACACTGGGTAATTTATTACCCCTGTATATTAGCTCTCCTTGGTAGCTGAGAGGTGTGGCAACAATCAAACTGCAGTGAAACTGTGAAGGTAGAAAATGTCCGGCTAGTAGCCTCTTTCTGTAAAGACTGTGTTAACCAAAGGACTAATAAAATCTTGTTTAACTGTCACTGAAAGACTTTTTGGTAGACAGCCAACCCTGGTTGGTCTCTTGAGTACAAAAAGTAGTATAGAAATGTTCCTTCTGGCATTAATTCATATCAGCTTCTGATGCTGATCTCCTGTATGTCAAAGAGAAATGCTCCTTTATTGCACCATTTTACATTTTAAATCATTTATTCTTGTTGCGCGTTCCACCTACTTCTTCTTGCAGCGGCACCCTCTGCCTTTAGTCCAACTGAAATATCAGCTATATCGGTTGGTGTTCCACACACACGTGCAGCCTGGTCCCACAGTGGTGAAGTGGACATCTTTCCTTGCTCTCATATAGGGCTTAGGGGGTTTTGGTCAGGCAGTCCCTTGTTGCCATGCCTGTGTTTCTGGTCCTCCACTGATACGTGGGAGGGAAGCTTCTCCCTGTAGTCCACTGGTAGCCCCTAGAGGTAAATATCCCACTCTTTTTCTTTCACCGAGGACAGACTCAGCCTAAGGTTGAGTCTCAGCGTTATGGAAATCTCGCAGCCGAGCACTGATCAGAAGGTTGTTCTTACGCAAACCAAACAGGACAGTGTGAAAGTGCTTAAAGCAAGGCCCCATCTAGGGCAGCATGTTACAAACTTGTTAGTCTGGATCTGTGAAACCCATTTTTTCAGTGAGGAGTGGAGCTTATAGCTTCCAAAGCTAGATCACTACCTGCGTGTTTCTCAGCCTGTGATCCATGTCTCATACCTAAATTTTAATTCCCTTCCCCTTATTTTCCAAGTATTATCCTGTACAACAGAGCAAAGGCTTTATTACTGTCCCTTGCACACCGTGGCCCATGTGTGGATGGGCTCCTCAAGTTGGATGTGCCTTAAGTGTAACCTTTTGCCTATAGGTAAGAGCAAGATGTTTTTAGGATTTGACACAAGGTTTTACATTTCTAGCATGACCGGTAGCTGTTTGCTGCAGTTGTGCGTTGAGGCCTCTACAGAAATTGGTAGACTCATCCCTGACTCTAAGGGCTTACAAATTAAATGCAGTAACCAGACAACCTCCTCTTGCTCAAACTACTCTTGCTTGAAGTCACACGGAAAAGCAGTGAGTGTGAGGACCAGGGCTATACCCCAGATCTCTTCAACCACAGTGACCTGTCTCGCACGCCGGGGCATGATGCTGCTGACTGGCGACTGCTTTCAGTTACATGTCTGTTTCCAGAATAACACCACATATAAAAAAAAAGAGAAAACAGTAACTGTTTATCCTGGCTAAGCTTGTGTAACAGGTTTTCATATGATGTTTTTAGTGTTTAAAGTCTTTTTTCATTAAACTGTTTCAGTATCCAGAAAAAAAACATTTCTCTTACTCAGCTTCATTAGTTATAGGAAATCGCTGGATTAAAGTAGAGAGCAGATTAGCAAAAATAAACTGTAGTATGTCTTGGGCATATGGTGCCGCGTATGAATGGGTTTTAACTACTTAACTGCGTATAACAAAGAGCAGAAGGAGAGATTTGTCCTAGCGTGCAATAATTATAATTTGCAGTAGCTGCATAGCTTAACTGTCAGAAACCACAAAGCCACGGAAAGCTTTCAGTTAGGATTTGCGTGGGGTGTGTGTGCCTGTCCCCGATCTCACGTCGCATTTTCTGCCAGCTGACGGCCAGGCAGGAGACTGGACTTAACTAATTAACAGGATGCCTCTCCCTCCTTTCCCTTCCTCTTCGCTAGGCCCATGGTTTGCAGCGCTGGGTTAGTGTGGGTCACAGACACCGGGATTTAACCCGTCAGACGTGGGAGCAAGTGCTGGTCCAGGCACGCTGCTCCATCGCATGGGGCCAGAGGAGAAGCACGCCATGGGCAGGCCCATGACAGCCCGGGCTTCGCCTCCGCTGGAAATTGTCCCCCGCAGAGCTAATACAAACAGAAGTCGTAAATGAAAGAGTCCACAATGTCAGGGTTGTTGCTGGGGAATATCAGCCTTCAGGCTCTGGGCACAGACAACGCAGTATGACCAGCTTTGAACGCAAACGACTGTAGTTTTTAGCTTCCCGCTTTTTTTCACCAGTGTCTATCATTCCCCTCTGATACTTCAACCTACAAAAGTCAAATTTATGCCTTTTCTAAAGAGACCCAGCTCAAACCAGTTTGAACTTGGTCCTGCGACACGAGTCAGTGCAAGCACTGGTAACACCCTGACGGTGCTCCATCCCCTGCTTCTCAGGAAAACAGTGCTTTTCCATTTGGGTGCTGGTGTCACCAAGCAGTGGTGGTGACATCATTTCCATGTCTTTAAAAAAACTGCTTATAAAGATTCACAAAACCAATCAAATCTAATTTATAAAGTGAATTCGGAAATACCTGGGGAATTACCTGGTCTTTATCTGGGCTCCTCAGTACATTTGATAGCAAGGCTTAACCAATAATGTTACACTACATAGCTTAAACATGCACGTCCTTCCCTTTTTTTGGGGTTGCTTTCTTCTGAGGTTTCCACAATGTGTTTCACATCCACTGTGAGTAACACTCTTGGACTTCTGTCCTGGATTAATCAAACATAAATCATTGCCCCATGCAAAAAGAAAGTTTTGCCAGAAATTGTGGTGGCCCGGAGGAGAATAAAAGAGATTTTTTTTTTGCTCTGTGAACTTTTAACTGATTTTATTCCTTTTTTTTTTTTCAATGCACAACTGTGTGCATTGAAAAATTCACTGACAAGGCCCTGATCATCTTGGGTTTTTAGTGATTAATACAAAAAATAAAATCCCCAGCCGCTCAAGACAATTTTCTTGCTTTTTCCTCAATTAGTTTTATGGTGGTGAGCCCTGCCAAACTTGCAGGCTTTCCGTTTAGCTTATCAATAACTCGGCATTTCTTCTATTGCAGAGTTCCCTGAAGAGAAGAGGCAGCAGAGAAATGCACAAAGAAAAAAAGGCATTTACCCAGGTATGGTTTTCAAGAACATGGAATTTTGAGCAAAAGCACATGATAAAACTCCAAATTTCTTTTTACGGGTGTTGACAGGGACATCAGGCACATTAACAGGAGTGCAATTAGGCCTTAATCCACTGAGACCTCCCAGAGATAATGTAGAAGCGATTTAGGACACAAGTGTGATCTCTAAACCATGCAGCTTCTTGGGCTCGTTGGCTCATTGTGCGTGTATCTGTAGATTCAGGCTGCAGGTTTTTTACAAGAAGTGAAAAATCACCTTGCCTCACAAAGTAATTGGATCGCAGCTTAGGGACTAACTAAATTTATACGCGATGCCAAAGATTTTGTGCTAATGAGCATCTTGGCAGGGAATGCGGTTGACACGCTGCAACGACACCTCGCGAGCTCTCGTGTCGCAGCCCCAGGTTTGATCGCTTTCTGGTGTTGAGGGGGGGGGAGCACATGAACTTGTGCTCCCCCAGGCTGAGATGCAGCACGGATCCTGAGCTACCCACTCAGTCTCCCTTTGGACACCGGTTTTATTGAAATCCTGTCGGCTGATCCTTCTCAGGGAAGCTGTCTGCCCGGTTTCCTCTGCTTTTTGTGCTGACTGTAGGAGTTAAAGCTTTTCCCAGCACCCGTGTGGTTACTGTTTATAGCCAGAGAGATGGGGATAGTGTTTCACCTCGCTGCAAAAGGAGCCAAGAGCGACATCGTGCCTTCATTAGAGAAAGGTTGCACCTCCCCTGCTGCCCTCTCGGCAAGCTCAGTGTATGCAATCGAGACCCTACGGGTTTGCTCTGAGTCGATGGAGTCTTAAAATCCATTGTTTTGTAATAATAACCATAATAAATCATTGCAACATGTTGCACTTGAGTGGGTAGGGCGGTCAGCTGAGTGGGTAGGGTGGGCAGACCAGGGGCTCGTGGTGGCCGAGGGCTGCAGCCTGCTTTCCCGAGACACAGCAGAACGAGCGTTCCCGCCGAGCTGGTACAAGCACAGCGTAATCAGACCTTAAAATGGGGCACTGGGCTTCCTGCCTGCAGTGCCTGCTGCGGATAATTATTTAAGCCATCGGTCAGGTCAGAGAGTTTCCTTTTCTGCAAGTCTGTAACATACATGGATGAAATATATATATGCCCACACACATGCAAATCACAGATGAAGCTATGTGAAGGCAGGGTTGTGTCCACCGGGGTTTGTGGGCGGCACTGTCCTTCCTTTCCCCGTTCCTGGAAATACAGAGCTGTGAGGAGGGAATGGATTCCTTGTGCCTGGTTCCTCCACCCAAATCCAGGCATTAACAGCAGCTGTAGTATGCCTTGGAAAGCCTTAAAAAGGACTTCACAAAATTATCTGAGTAACCCCGGGTCAGCTCCGCTCCACTCACAACATGGGGAAGTGATCCCAGAAACCACCCGGGAAAAAAAAAACCTTCATGCTGTACACACACGTTGTAACTTGTGCAAGCAATGGATTTTGGCTTGAAAATGAAAACTATTGCGATACCACTGCGCAAGGTGGCTGTTCAGCTTTCTTCAGCAATTCTTTAGGG
Organism: Pluvialis apricaria; assembly: GCA_017639485.1. NCBI lineage: Eukaryota > Metazoa > Chordata > Aves > Charadriiformes > Charadriidae > Pluvialis > Pluvialis apricaria. Next base: position 113,751,594 of record CM030008.1, on the reverse strand, counting down.
TAGGAAACACTGAGAAACAATCTTACATTGACATTAACATTGACATGGCCCAGCCTGTAGGTGCCTGTCCTAGTTATCTTCCAACTCTAGGCTGTTGCCCAGAGCTGCTTCCAAACCCGGGTATCCCTTCAGAGGTATGTGCTGGTTGAGACCTGAGCACACCACAGCAAGTGCCCAACCTGGTCAAACAGCCACCGGGTCCTGGGGCACGGCCCAAAGGGATTAGTACAGACACAGCCCAGGAGGTTCAAAACACTGGTCTTCAGGGACAGCCGCCCTAAATATCTAAAATAAGTTCAAATAACCATTACACGTTTTGTGAAAAGCAACCACAAACTTAGATTCTGTGCATCTGCATGCCTACAGATATGTATAGCATATGGCAAGACTGTGTTTTTTTACTTACTGGGAGCTCATCATGAAAATTAGTTGGAACATCGCACCCACCACAGGGCACACGAAGTAAATAATACCTGTGAAACTGATTGTCTTGAAGTCATGTAAAAGCAGAATTCATAGGAACGCTTACCCGCCTCTAGCAGTATTGAAGAAAAAAAGTTTTTATTCAGCAGAATTGCAAAACGGAGCTTCTTGGAAAATACCAGGCACCAGGCAAAACACAAAGAAAAGTGGTTCTCCAGCGCAAGGTAGGAGTGCTGGTACTCAGCCAGATGCTTGGGTGCTGGTTGTACTGCCCTGTCGTCAGACTTGCAACCCTGAAACCGCTTACCCATCTTCTGCCTGGCAGTTCCCCTGAGCCGGTGGTGGTGGTAGAGGAGATGGCGTTGGTTTCTATCTGTCTTTGTGTCTTCTTGCCGGAAAAGAAATATCGTATTTGCAAATTTTTGATCAGCTCTTCATTCTCCTCGCATCGCTTACATTGCATAATGAATTTAAGTTCATTTCTTTCCTTTAAGTTTCATTTCTTTATCTCCACGTTCTACATTTGTCTAAATTAGACTGCACACTCTGCAGGGAAGGATCTGGGTTTTTTCTTTCTGCTTTTTTTTTTTTTTCCATTAACATCCCTCTGAAGTGCCATGCAGAGCTGGGATGCTATTGCATGCAAATAATCACTATCAGTAATCATTGATTCCCATTTATCCTTAATGATCTCTTAAAGTCCGTGACTACCACCAAGACTGAGAACATTTTTGCATTTGTCGTTCCGTCTTTTCTTTCTGTACAGCCTGCCCTATGTACACCTTTTAGGAAAGCGTCCAAATAGTGGATGTGAAATACAGCCAGGCTGTGCCATAGCCCAGCTTTCACCCCTGGCATTCGAGCCTCTTGTTCCTCCAAAACAGTGGAAAGATTGTATTGTCCTTCCCCCCACCCCCAGCCTTTCTTTTCATTTGCGATTTAACTAATATTGAACTAGTCTTAATTTCAGTGATGTGGCCTCTCCTTAGTTTGCCTTGTATGTCAAAACTCTACTTGCCTGTGTGGGTGTCTCGCCCTCTTGCCGTTTCTACCTGATTTCAACTGATCAAGAAATCACTGATATTTCTGTACACAAAGTTTCAGGGGGACAGGTGCATGAAGGTTGGAGTCCTACCCTTCTGGCATGCTTAGATCTGGCTGAGAAATCTCTACTGACCATTCTTTTTCTTTGGAAAAAAAAGCTGTCCGGGGAATGGGATTTTCAGTAGTCATGTTCCCTGGCAGAGAAGCAGGGAACATCTAGAGCTTTCTCACCTTTCCAGATGGGATCCATATTTAGTAGGCGAGATTAACATCCATCAGCTCTGTTGTTTTGTATGAGGCTTGTGTTTGTTTAACAAAAAAAAAAAGAACTTGTTTGTTTCAGCTCTTGCAAAAACCAGAACTTACAAATGCGATCCTTTTTTTTTTCCTAGACAAGACCTAGCAATAAAGTAATTCCGTTGTAAGAAGTTAAGGGCAGTTTTGTCCCGCTGTTTGTACTAATGCGCTAACTCTGCAGACGCATCGAGTCGTGCAGTGATGCCGAGCAAAAACACGGAGGCCCTGACCCCCAAACCCATTGAAGCCCTTCCCTCTTCTTCAAAATCCGACTCGGTGACTGTTATTTATATTGCTTGGAACACAGTGGGGGGGGGTCAGGCTGGAGCCCCCCTCTGGCCCCCGGGGAGGAGCTGGCCCCTCGTGCTCCCAGCTGGGGCAGAGGGGTGCGGGCAGCCCGGCCCTTGCCCACCTCCATCAGCCAGGGAGGTGCAAGGTGCCAGCTAGTGCCGCTGATGACTGGGCTCCTGTGGCCAAAGGCAGACAAGAAGCACGGGGAAGAAAGCTGGATTACAAAGACAGAATAAGGAAAATGTCAGATGTCATTCTTTCCAAGCTATTAACAGATAAATAAATAAAGTGGAGTAATCACCCTACCTGTGAGCTCAGACATGCAGCACTGGTCTGGATGTAACCTTCCTTGTGATTTTTGTCTTTCCCTGAAAGCAAAGACTACAGCTGCAGGGATAAACTGATTCTCGATGAGAGGAAAAACAGAGGTAATGTATTGTGCAGCCCTGACCAAACACGACGCTTTAATCATACAGCTGTATCCAGCCAGAGCAACCAAAATTCAGAGCGACTCCAGTGGAGGCTGCGTGGAGTTTTGCCAGGTTTAAATCTGATACTGAATTTGCAGTTTTGAGTTACAAAGAGAAAAGCAATTTGCAAATACATGTGTGAAAAAGAGGCGTGTGTATACGAGGAGATGATAGAGAGGAAAAGAAGCCGATCTTCTAGAGACTCTGCTTCTAATCAATTATATGCAGCTTGGTTGCATTCATAGAAAACTCATGTTCCTGGTGCCAGAAACACAATGACCAGAGTTTTAGTCAGTCAGCTGATCAACTTATTGCAGTTGTGTTTGGCTCCTGGTTGTCACTGAAAACCACATATTAACAGAAACTTTGGCTATTGTTTACCTCTATCATGTTATTAACATTTAAGATAACTTCTTTACTATTTAGGATTTTAAAGTTCCAACCTGCGCCAAGCAGAGTCAGTAAGAAAGCTGACTGAGTTCAGTAGTGTACAACCAATTACTTTTGTGGCTGTTTAGGCATTAATAGCTGAAATTAAGACATAATTAGTGTCTATCTAAATAGAATGGGGCAAAATTAATCTAGGTAACATAAAAGACACCATTACCAATGGGCAAGGATATGTGCTTTAGAAATTAAATCATTTCCTCAGATTGCTGAGCCATAATTAGTTTTGTAAATCTTTTTATTTTTTTAATAACCTAATCTGGGTGAACAATTAAAGTCAGTCATGTTTTCTTCTGGATTTGGTTGCTTTTGTTAGGAATTATAACAAAATGGTGCTTGTGAATGATAACAGTGCTCCGGAGACTGAAATGAAGTTTCCATAGATAATTGCACATATGTCCACATTGCCTACCAACAATGATGAAATCTGCTGTCTCAAGAGATCATCTTTCAAAGCCTGCCTTCCATTATACTGCTAATGCTGATAAATGTGTCTCTTACGAGGCCAAGTGCCTGTATCTCCATGACAATTCCTGAAAGTGATTCATGCAAAGAAATTGTTCATCGGCTTAGAATTTACTTAACCTTGTCTCTTATTTCAGCACAATACACACTGGAGTTTTCATTTGAGTTGAAATGCAGTGCTTTAAAATGCCCAACACACACCAAAAAATCAAACTCTCATTTAATACCCTGCTGCTTCCTGAAAAACACAGGTTTTCACATGGGATGGATTTGGATGTCACTGCGGTTTAATGAATTTTTCTTTCCTTTTTCACAAGTTTTCACCAGTCTCCCTTGTGAACAGTTGTCCATCCCAGAAACAGTGATCACAATCTGGTCCATCCTAATAATAACACCAGCAGAGACAACAGTAGTGCTTTCTATTTGGAAAGCGAGTTAGGCACTCTGGCTTGTTCACAGCATTGTGAGATCCAGTAATTAAAATCTTCACTCTGCAAGGCAACCATTCATCCTAGCACACTTCTTAGTGCTTTCTAGCTGAAGAAGCCTCAGATTTGGGATTACGATGAGCAAATTTATCTGAGTAGTCTTTGTTTCATGGTGCCAAAAGGGAGCAAATATATCATTAAACATAAATGGAATAGAAGGTGCCAACAAATCATGGCACCTTTTCATTTGAGTCATTCTTATTTTCCACAAAATTTTCTCAGTATTTGAGAAAAACTTAGCATTGTGCTGGCACTCTTGCATCACTGAATGCTTGCACTGGCACACTGATTTTTCCCCCTCCCCCCTCTTTAACTCTGGTCAAGCTGCTTTGCCAATTTAACCAGGACCAAGCCGTGAAATGTGTCAAGTGTGTGGTTTGCGCAGCTCTGTCTGTGTATTGTTTGCAAGGGTGGGAAGGTGGAGATTTTGGAAGGTGTGCAACTGATTGTGCTTCTAATATAATCTTGGGGGGGGGTGTGATTATTCTTGGCAGGAGGACAGTGCTGATTTGAAGTGCCAGCTCCAGTTTGCCAAAGAGGAGGCAGCACTGATGCGTAAGAAGATGGCCAAACTAGGGAGGGAGAAGGATGAACTGGAGCAGGAGCTCCAGAAGTATAAGTCCATCTATGGAGACGTGGACAGTCCCCTTCCTACAGGGGAGGCAGGGGGCCCACCCAGCACCAGGGAGGCCGAGCTGAAGCTTCGTTTGAAGCTGGTGGAAGAGGAAGCGAACATACTGGGCAGAAAAATAGTGGAACTGGAGGTGGAAAACAGGGGGATTAAAGCTGAGATGGAGGATATGAGGTGCCAGTACGAAAAAGAGTGTCTCAGCAGGGACCACATTTCAAGCATTCCTACCTCGCCCTATGGTGACTCCGTGGAGTCAGCCACGGAGCTGCGCCGGCACTTGCAGTTCGTGGAAGAGGAAGCAGAACTGCTGAGGCGGTCAATCTCCGAAATCGAGGATCACAACAAGCAGCTAACGAACGAGCTGAACAAATTCAAGTTTGAGCCAGGCCAGGAGCCAAGCTGGTTAGATGACACGGCGTCCAAGTGCGGCGGCACCTTGCAAGAGGAGCTGAAGTCGGCCAGGTGTCAAATCAACGAGCTGAGTGGGAAAGTCATGAAGCTCCAGTATGAGAACAGGGTCCTGATGTCCAATGTCCAGCGTTATGACCTTGCCTCTCACCTGGGCCTGCGCACTTCCAGCCCCAGGGACAGTGATGCTGACAGTGATGCCGGGAAGAAGGAGAGTGACAGTGAAGAGGGTCGCCCACCCCAGCCAAAGAGAGAGGGTCCCATCGGGGGCGAGAGTGACTCTGAAGAAGTTTATGAGAAGACGTCAGGTTTTGGGAGCGGGAAGCCATCGGAAGTCAGCGACCTGTGCTCCACCGAGCTCATGAGAGTGAAAGAGGACACCGAATCTTTAATTAACATCAAACGTGAGGCTGAGCGGCTTGAAAGGACTGTAGACCGCCTTATCACTGACACAGACAGCTTGATTTATGACGCAAAGGTGCATGTAACCAGCAGCCCATCCACTGAGCAGGATTTCAAAGGTGGTGAGGAAAGGGGAGAAGATAAGCACCAACCAGAGCTTCTGGACACCATCAACTCCAGGATGAAAGCTTTCCGGAAGGAGCTGCAGACTTTCCTAGAGAAGGTTGATCACATTGGGGAGGGCCTTAAAGAGCAGATGGAGGACCTCTCCCCTCTTCCCCATCTCACAGAGTCTTCCAGTTTTCTGTCCACAATGACGTCCATGTCTCGAGACTCCCCCATTGGTAACCTGGGGAAGGAGTTAATCACCGACTTCCAGGTAGGCCGGCCCCTTGTTTGCCTTCTTTCTGTTTATAGTTTCTTTTTCTTGCTGCCATCGCTACCCTAGAGCTAATTTTCCTCGCAGCTGCTTTGTTATGATTTCAGACCTGCGATGTGTTAAAGTGTGTAACGTTAAACAAACACTTTATAGGTTTTTTCTTTTGTTTGTTTGCACAACTCCTTTGATTCAGAGGCGGTTCCTCGTGGCAAAAAGGCTAATCCACTGGTGCTATAGAGATCTGTCGTCTTTTTGTCTGTAACAGCAGTGTTTCCCAGGAAAGAGGAGATTAATTAAAAAAAAAATAAAATTCTGATGAATGTAAATTAGCATCCTTGCTAAGAAATGTGAGGAGGTCTTTATTATGCTCTCTTGTAAAAGGGTCAGGCGTGTTCTCAAAAGCCTTGCCAAAAGAACCCAACTAAACTCAGTTTTCTAAGTGATGTGTTTTGAAAAGCCTGCTTACAGCTCACTCCCCTAACCGAGCAGCGAGTGAGAAGCTCTGTAGCCAGCGAAGGACTGCCTTGCCTAAAGCGTTGCCCATGGGCGCATGTCTAAACTGCCACAACTGCCACACTGGATATGGCTTTTCTGCACAGCACAAGTAAGGAAGGAAGAGCCTTGTGTCCTGTATCCTTCATGACTTGTATGCTTGCTGTTGGTTTGACTCATGCATCCTCATTGCATGCGCCTCATAACCAGTGTTTGCGTTCTTTTTTCCTCTCTTTCTCTTTTTTGCTTTTCAGATGTTTCAGCCCATCATTTTGCTCATCCTCATTTTGGTTTTGTTCTCTTCACTTTCTTATGCCACTGTATTTAAGTTGGTTTTTCTGTTCACGCTTTTCTTTGTCTTGTAGTTTTTCAGTCGTCTACCTTACCCATTTTTGTTTTCTTTATTCCCTCCTGTCCTTTTGTTTTTTTGTTATAAACCGCCCATGCACCTAACAGTCCAAACTGAGGGATCAGATGGAGTGGCAGCTCAAACAAGATCGTGGAGAGGAGCGAGAGATTCACCACCAGCGAGCCACCACCGACCCACACCGCAGAGCTGATGGAGACATTAAACTCTACAGGCCAGGAGACAAGGGCTGTTTCAGTCTAGAGGTCAGCAAAGCAGCCCGTCTTACTCACTGCCTCCTGCTGCCTTAGCCAGGAGATGAGTAACAGAAGCCAGGGGTTGGGGGAGTGAATTGGACCAAACACAGCACCCCTGTTGTGAAATTTGTAGTAGACCTCTTTTCCCCCTTGCAGTTTCAGCAAAGCAAATTGGTCTTGACTTTGGACTCATCACCCTACTCCCAGTAGCTTTGCTAAGTGGGAAAATATGGCTCAGGGACCCACTACAATTGAGTATAGTAATGAAAGATCTCTGGAAGAGTTTGTAACCCCTGATGTGAGATCATGCTTCCAGGTTCACCTTGTTGGATGTTTTAAATCTGGAAATTCTACAGATAGAAACTGCTTTGCATTTTGCCTGGCAGTAGTCTGCACAGGAGAGGGTTTGATGCTGGTGTGCGTGGTGATTCTCAACAGGGAACACAGCACCCTGCAGCTTCCAAAAAAAAAGCTTATTTAAAGCAGAATTCTCCATTGTTTGGGTTGTTGAGTACTTTTCCATTCGTCAAAAACATCGATCAGTTTTTATTTAAATCTTCATCCATGCAGAGGCCATATCAGCCTCGATAAACATCTCCTTAGCTGCTTTCTCATGAACATAGGTTGTCCAGACACTGCAACTGGTCCTGAAGAAAACAATTTCTGATCTGTCTCCAAAAAGGCAAGTTTGGAGCTTCGAAAAACTTTTCTGCTGGCCACGGGAAAGCCAAATCCACCTTGAAACTGTGGTGATTAGAGTAGCTTCTAGTGAGGGATGAGTTTTAATATGCTTTTAATTCTAAAGACACATGCAGAAGCCTTATTATATCTGAAACCCCTAGCTGAGTCTGGGAAACGGAGAATGCTGTCTCGGACAGGTGGGTTTGTGAGTAAGCAATAACAAGCATGAGAAAGCAGGGGCAGGAAGAGAAAGCTTCAGGGTGGCTGGTAGCCATGCTGTATTGAGTATCAAAGGGAGAGTGGCCCTTCATCTTAACACAGGTAATTCTTTGCTGATTTTGTTGTGTCTGTTTTAAACTATCCTGACAGTGCAGAGTTTTGGTAGTAGTAGAATAGTGAATGTGTTTGGGAGCTTCTCTTCCGACTTTTCACTTTTACCAGTGATAATAAACGTCAGGAAGGATATCTGATAAACCCAGGACACCGTAAGTCTCTCACTGAAAGGTAAAGTCTTTCTTCCACAGCTGTGAACAGACGATGAGGTAGAGAAACCTTGCTGTTAAGCATGGATCCTTTTGCAATTGTATTGGTCAATAGTTATGGTAGATTAGGTCAGAAAATGACCACAGCAAATGTTTACAATATTTCTGTTTAAATTCTGTCATCTTTATTAATTCCCTTATTATATTGACTCTTGGATATGTGAGCCCTCTTGAGATTAGGGATTTGGGTAATTTTGGCACAACATCTTTTTTATCTCTCCCAGGATAGGATAGTGTGTAAACTGTGTCCAGCAAACTATGTTTAAACAGAGGATGGATAGTTTTCACACCAACGCTTGACAAGGAACGAGCCAGTACTTATAATCAAAGGTAGAGAATATCCAGCTGAGGTCTAGATGTGCTCAAAAGATGAGCAAGGCTGAGGCTTAAATGGCCCAACCTGAGAAAATGTTGAAGACTACGGTGTTTGTTTCAGTCAAGTTTACTTAAGCAACAAAGAATATTACACTGCTTTACACTGAAACTTTTCAGTGGGTGGGCAGGCCAATTGAAATCTTTTAATTTGTAATAGTCAAACGCAAGTGAAGCAGAAGATTCCTCCAAATAATTTTGTATGGTATCATTTTTAATCCTTTCTTTTTTCATTTCATACACTGCACTAGCAAAAACCACCTTTTTGTGTGTGTGTGCCAGATGAATAAGCAGAAAAAAATATTGTCCAACCACCAGAAAGGTTTTTTAATACCACAGAAATTTCACATGGAGACTCAAACTTTTTAATGCCCACAGAAGAGATGGCTACACATAAGCCGTTATCTGCTTTAACTTATGAAGTGAAAATATACACACTGGCCAGTGGATAACATTGATTGATTATCTTCTTACTGTGTATGGACTTCAGCATAAGAAGAACACATTGCATTTCAGTGAGGCAAATGTTTTCCTTTTAAGCAAGAAAACTCATTTTTCTAAATTCATTTTTTCCAGGCTGAATTTTAAATAAAAAATTTCCCAAGCAATGCTGAGCAGCTTCCATTTAGCTATTTCTCCTATCTTTAAAAATGAGCATCGTGGGAGCCTAATTGTTTGATTAAATACAATAAATGCAGACTGACTTGTGCTTGAAACTACCCCGTAGCCTAACTGTAAACATCTGCCTTTGTTTGGGCTCTGCACTGCAGTTGTTAGTGCAACAGTATTATTAGAATGTATTTGCATGTTAAAGAGGTGGGTTAGAGTCACAGTCCAAGGGAAATTATATCTTGAAATTGCCTTAAGAGCAGGGCTTTGTTTTCTTGCTGAAACAAACCATTCAGCTGCTGTTGTGGGAGGTTGGAGCCTATTGAGGTGGATGTTCGATCCATTATTCATGATTTTAGCAGAGCTGGGTTATGGTGGGAGGGGGAAATCATTCTTTACCATCCAAAGAAAAAGCGAGTGAACAAGTGAGAATTGCCCTGAGTAAAAGACACGGAGGAACTAAAAAAGGTAACATAATGCTTCGTGGAGCAAACGGCTGGTACAAATCAAAGGATTACTATGGCAACAAATGGAAACCAGTGGGAAAAATGGTAAATAATTTTTCATCTGGTGAATTTTACCCTTTTTACCAATGGAATACCCATAAACCAAAGGCAGCTTTCTTAAGCAGTCTCCTTCTGTTCAATCAGAAACAAGAAGATATTCTAGAGAAGAAAAAATTCATTCTTTCAAATGACCAAATATAGTTTGTTGCAGTATTTGATACCGGGTGCTCTAAAATGGAGCTGTATCTTGTAGCTCTGATTGTTCCTTCAAAGGGTATCAGTTCTGCCCTTGCCTGAGTAAATATATATCACCAGAGGCAAAAGCACTCACCTTTGCACTTCAGATTTGGTTACTGTGTTTATTTTCATACATGGCTTTTAAAAACTTACACATTCCTTTCTGTGTAGAAAAATGCCACAAAATCTCTGACACTCATGGGTTATGGAAAAAGAATCGCTGAGATGAACTAACTTAAAAGGGACAAGTTGTCACCAGAGAATTAAAATAAAAGCAAATAGGCTAGAGAAGATGAGACCATGTCTTAAAAAGCAAGTTTTCACAAGGTCTAGTAATGCGTAGGAAGAGATCACAGTGAGGAATAGTTTCTTCTAGGCGATTCTTAATCTGTTTAACTATTTTTCTTACTTATAATGCCCGTAAGAAATATAAAACATCTCTATTACTGTAAAGTAATGCCTGGGTTAAGTGTGGACCAACCAGATACAGTGATGTGCAAGTTAGGTAAGTCACTTTACCACCTGCTTAGAATCAAAACTGCTGTATGGATCCCTTTTGGACATAAGAGGAGAATCTCAGTCTGTATTTTGAATTTTCTATTTTTAGCTGGTTTTGGTGTGTTTGTGCTCCTTTTGTGCAATTTTCATAATCCCACGTGAGAGCTTTCCAGCTGGATGGCTTTTGCAGGAGCTCCCATCCATGTGCTGAAAATTTGCACATCTTTTTCTCTTGCCCTGATTTAAGATTTTGTTTTCCCAGAAAGGAAACAGTGAATGTTTTATACATTGTGACTTTTCTTTCTTCTGAAAAAAAATTCAACAATTGTGGACCGCATAGAAAGTTATATCTCTTAATGTCCACTATTCCTCCAATGCAAAGTTGTGCGAAGAAGAAAGACAAATTGGTGCTGACAGTATTCCTTCCCACCAAGATTAGGGGGCAGCAAGAATAGTTTACTTTGATGAATTGTAGTCTTTCTTGCTATGCAAGATTCTGTAAAGGTTGACAATATAATGGCTTAAAAGACCCTTTATGATGTAAATCTGGATATCCCAGTCCTAACAGAACTCGGTGAGACTTTGTATACTATCCATACAATGAGATGGATTTTTAAAGGCTTGGAGCAGTTTTCTGTGTTTTCCCAAAATCGGAGACTCTCTGTATAAGCACAGACAAATAACCACACAACTGCCTATTGTACCCTAGCAAATGGAACATACATCATTTATTTTTAAGGGGGAGAAGAGTAGAGGACATCTTCAGAAGCAGCCTCTGAGAATTCAATTAGATGTGTATTGCATGTTAAAAGTAATGCAAAAGACACTGGAGGTTCCTCTCTGGTCTGTTTGCTTGTATGCATGCAATGGTCAGCCGTCACGTGTGAAAAAGTAGCAGTTATTAAACTGTGTGGTCAAATGTAAGGTCCAAATATCAAAGCATTAGATGAGCAGCATAAAATGTTCATCTTTTGGCTTCCTTGGAATTGCATACAAATTCTGAAGAGCATCTTTCTATCCTGTCTCCTCAGGCCTTATTTTATTCCATCCCTCCTGAAAGAAAAGTAGGCTAAAAGGAAAGACTCCATGAAATTTGATGTTCACGGTTGTTGCATATAAACAGATCAAGTTTGCAGGCAAATTGAGGTTGCAATTAGCTATGGTAAAATGGAGAAAACAGACAAGTAAAACCCAGCACCATGCACCCTCATGGTGCATGGCAATCATGTGAAAACAAATCATGGCAGAAATGCAGGATTGTGTGGGCTGGAAAGTAACCTGAAAAGCCTTCAATGTGCTGAGAGGGGCAGAAAGGGGTTGGTGCAATGGGGGAGCGGTGGTGAAGCCCTCAAAATGTGGATGACTTTTCTCTGCATATCCTCTTGAGGTAAAGACATCAGCGTGGATTAGCTTGTTCTGGAGTGATAACAGGTGAGAGAAAAGGATTCAGCAGAAGGATTTGGCACTGCCTATCCAAGAGGGCAGAGGTGGAAATGGATCTGGAAATGCAATAATTGGGATTTGTAGAAAAATGTCAGTGTCGAGCTGCAGATGAAGTGTAGCTGCTTCTGTGGTAGTGTGACGGAGTAGCACTAGCTCGTAGTTCCCGTCATAGTGTGTTTGTCTTGTTGTAGTGAGTTTGTGTCTGTTTCTGTGGTGTCGGTCTGTTGTGTGGTGGCTGTCACACTCGGGGTGTTTTCCGTTCCTCATGTAGCGTGTTTGTTAATGAGAACAAAGGAAACAAAGAATGGAAGCTAACAAGTTATCAACTTTTGTGTCCACCTTGTAGCAGTGTTGTTTTACAAAACAAAACAAAACCACAGTTGTGCCGCAGCCCACACCCTGCCAATTATATGCTAGGGGTCTGATTTCCACATATAAACATATAGATGTCCATCAGTGCAATATCAGGTACCTGAACTGCATATACAAATATCACGATACATTTCTACATATTCTTCATTCACGATTCAGATGTTTAGCATCAATCTATTAGGTACTTAAGCAGCCTTATCTCCCTTGATTTGAGCAGTACGAATCCCAATGCTTCTGCTAGAACTGACATTGTATGAAATTATTGACTATGAAGAGCCCTCAGGTTGCACTGGAAGGAAAAAGAAGTGCAGCTCTGCATTCAGGCATTAACTGCTTTGCAACACGTTTACTGCTTATAAAAATCTATCACCCTTAAAGGGGCAAAGCAATTGTAAAAAGATTTGCACTGTCTGGTGTGCATGTAATAGTCCATCTGCCTTTATGATGTACTTAATCTCTCGTTAGTAATTCCAATGGTTATCACATAATCCCAGCATCCGAGTTTCCTGAAACTTGGCTTTGCATGGGCTACATGTTTATCAAAAAATTGCATGAGTTAATGATTTTCTTGCCCTAATTTAGCAGACATAAGGTGTTGTCAGTATATACGTAACTATGTGATTTCAATTAATACTAGTGTGAAGTAGAATAAATTACCTTTAGCAAATCATTGTTCATTGGAAAATGCAAGCATGAAGTGAATAGTGAAAAATTCAAACCTTACCTTCATGGTAAATATTACTGCTCTGATTCAGCTTCCAGGTTCAGGAATCCCAAGACCAATAATATTTCTAACTATCTAAATGTGTAATTGTATGATTGTAAGGAGAGGCATATTAAGACCAGTGATTATTGCAAACAGAAGAGCATTGCGATGTTGTATCTGTTTTCACCAGATCAACTATGCATGATTTTCACTGATTTTGAATTCATAAAAAGAAGGAACACATTTTTTTAAATTACACCTGAATTAACTAGGTACATTGGTTCTTATTTGCCATATTCCTAAAGAAGACTGATCAGAATAAAATAATGCAGGAATTTCTGATGAAAGTAGTTTTTCTTTTATTGGATGAGAAAATTTAACTGATGATTTACAAACGATTGTGCAAAACTGGCAAATACTATCGCAAGCAGTTCTTTCCAAATTATTTGTGAGACTGAACGTCTGCAGACACGTTAAGGCGTAAGATGAAATCAATAAGGCAGATAATGTTCTCTTGGTCACTTTATGTGTACCTTTCAGAGGGCTGGAAGTGTCTTTTCCTCAGGTACAAAACAGACATGCACAAGTCAACACGAGAATCAAGTAAAGAAGGAACTGATAGGCCCTAGAAAGTATATGTAGGGTGACTTTCGTTTTTCAGCAGAGTATGGTTCTGTGGGTGGTTTATGGAGTACTTCCCTCTGCCGTATCTTTTTTTTTCCCTAGAGGAGGAGAGGAGCATCTGTTCCAGTGACAAATACTTTTTGAATAACCCAAAGTGTCCCAGCAAGGGCTGCTGCAGCCCAAACAGTGGCAGCAGCTGGTTTTGCCCTCAGGAAGTGGGAGGAGTGTTCGGGGAGAGGAGGTGGGTGCCGGGGCTGATGCCGGAGGGGAAACGGCAACGCAGCCCCTGAGAGCGGTCCCACGACCTGCATTACGTCCTTGCAGCTGCTGAGGTTGGAGCACGCTGGATGTCGGCCAGCAGAGAATTTGGGATTACACTTCGAAGCCTGAAACAATCCCTTCTTTAAATGCATCTTTACTCTGGGAAGGAGGAGTTTGGTGCCATAGTGTTTTCCGTGGTCACACATGTGAAGAGGGTGGCATCTGGCCGAGCATCACCTTTGTACAGACAAATCATTTTTAGCTCCAATGTGAGAGGCACAAAATGAAAGGCATAGGAAGTTCTGATCAGAAATATAAGTGCCACAAGATTAATTAACATAGTATAAATAATGAGGTCTGACTCTGCCTTCTTGGGTCTTTATTTTTGAATTAAGTAACTTTCAGAAGGAAAGTGGATGGGTTGCCAAACTTAATGAGAACATAAAATTGAAAGTATTGAGATTAAAATAGTGTTGGACCTGAAAGGGGAGATATTTAAGCATTTTAGTCAGAACTCAGACTCACACAGCTTATCACTGCAGTATTTGTGGAGTAATTATTTTGAGTAGAAATCACAGAATGAAGCCAACTTGTGTAGAGAGCTGTCCTGTATCTGAAGAAAGGGACCTTATATGCTTAGTTGGTTTAATAAATGCTATCCCATTAACTGCCTAATCAGAAGTGTTGCAAATGAATAAATAATTAGGTTCAATATTTGTGCATTAGATGAATCTTCTGCAGAGATGTTAAAATTTTATAGCTTTGATTATCATTGTCCTGGTTTGAGGTAAATACGCCACCAAATATGGAATCCTGTAAGTAGGAGCTCATCTGGCAAATGTCATTGATGGTGCACTGTCTCAGCTACTCGAGTGCAAACCCAGAGCAAAGTCCTGAAGGGAATATCCAACATGTAAAATCAGCATCCCAGCTTTAGTTTTCAGAAGAAGCCACACGGGAAATTCCCACACATATTTAGGACATTGCTATTTATTTGCACACTGTGCTTTGGTTTTAACTATTGATAACCGTGAGTTGTGCAGATGTCTGTCCTGCAGTACTTTTCTTTTTTCCTTTTTTTTTTACACCCCGGAGACACGTTTTCTGCTAAACCTATCCCTTTGTCCTGCTGATCAGCTCAGGGATTCCCATGTTTTACCTGTACAGAATGTATCGATACAGGAGCTTCAGGCTCAGCTTGAGCAGGAGACGAGACTTCACCGAGAGGAGCAAGAAAAGTTTGCAGAGAGGATCATCCAGGTAAATACGAAACCTGCCTGCTGGGAGAGACGCATGACCATGACATGTGGCGTGGACCTTGTTTGTTAGGACCATGGGAACTTATGTCCTGATGGCTGTGCCTGTTTGACCTCATCTGAGTATATGAAGAATCTGGAACTTGGGGAAATGTAAACTCAAGCCTATTTTACCACTTTGAATCTGGCTTCTCTGCTTGGTGAAGAGAAGTTTTGTCCTCCCCTGTGCGGGGGAAGTTGAGGTAGAGACATGAAATACTGCATGGGGAATTATATCAGCCCCTTCAGCTCTCCATGAGCTGGGGAAGGGTGCGTTTGATCTCTAGGAGCACAGTTTGGCTTTATGCCTTATTGTGAGCTCTCCTAGCCCAAAGCAAATCCAATACTTCTCTGAAGTTGGAGGAGTTGTTACATGCTCATAACTGAGACACAAATCAGGACTTTTTGTATTTCTCAGTACCCCATGCTTCCAACCCTCTTATTCATAACTGGTGAATAAATCATATTTTGTTACATGGGCTCCCCCTGCTCTTTTGAAGGCTGGAACAGATTAGTCAATCGTTTTGTGATCTCTAGCTCCTAGAGCGAAAAAAATCTGTTGCTAATTTTTGCAGGCTGTTTGGCTCTTAACTGAAGTTTTCTTTTTAAATTTACTTCGTAGACTAAATTCAGCATAATTGTTGCATAGTGTAAAGCATTTTTCTTTGTGCCAGCTAATCTCATTATGACCAAGTGGTATCTCTCCATTTTTTCATAAGTAACTTTAATTTCCAGTTGATCTCCATAGGAGCTTTCTTACGGATGTTTTTGAAGGCAACCAGTAAATTGATTTCCTTCCTAGTTGCCTTGGCCATGAAAGCTTTTTGGAAGCTATGCCTGCCTCTCAAAGTTCTTTTCTTTTGCAATAGCTATCCATGGAAAAAGCATAATACTCTATGAAGCTACCTCCACCAGGGTCTTCTGCAAGAATTTGTGACCATGGGGACTTAGATCATAACAGCTTGTAAAAACAATGAAAAATGCAGCAAAATCAAAGCTAGCTATTCATGTTGACAGCCAGTAGAAATAGAAGAATAAAAGCATCTTCTGGATTCTTCATTTTTTCCAGATTATGCCCATCCTGTTGATATTGTTCCTTTTTTATCATCTTCCAGGATTTCTGGTGGAAATGACTCAGATCTTTGCTGTATTTAACCATAACTTCATTTGGTGGAAGAACCTGCATCAACACAAAATCTATTTGTTTCTTCCTGTAAAAAATCAATTTAAAATAAGCCCCTTTTTTACTATTTCATTTTTAGCAATGTTTAATGACATAAAATTGATGTGTGCTAGCAGCGTACAATCTCCATGAGGGTTACTAGGGGTTGCATGTATGTTTCTTGGGTCATTATAACTAATTTTGTTCTAGATTACTTTTAAGTTGCATTTTAAACCCATTTAAGCTAGCAAATACTGTAAATAGTCTTAATTTAATCAGGAACTCTTTAAGGCGTAGTAGCGTAGATGCTGAAAATTTGCATTAAGCCGGAGCATATAATTTAAAGGGCAGGAAGGTCCTTAGTAAACCACCTAGTATGGGCCTGTGTCAGAAGCATCTGAACGTTGCCATGAAAATCGAACATATATTTCTTAGCAGTATTAATTGCTAGGGGTCCATGCTCCTGACAAAGAATCTCTGAAGTGTTCTTCATTCCTGTGTGAATGTTGTTTGTTGCAGGGTATGTTCTTAGGGTTGAAATGATTGTGGTCATTAGTGTACTGTGGCTTTCATAGATTTCATCTATGGAGCTGGTCAGCAAAGGGAGATGCTGTTGTTCTGCAGAATGGAAAATAGTAGAAACTGGCATCTGTAAGCAGTGGCTCCGTACTCATTTTCCATCTGCCTTTTCTTGATCAATGTGAACCACGGCTTGGTTGAAGTGGAAACACTGTCTCATCCATGCAGAATATGAGACGTTGTACAACCAACTTGTGCAAGTGCTGTTTGGCGCAGGTCATGCCATGGTTTGATTTTGACATATTGAGGGAGAAGTCATGTTTAAAGAATAATGTTTCAGGTGGCCTTGTGTTAAAAGAGATGTATTTATACGTGTCCTCCAAAGAATGAGCTTTTCTTGGTGCTTCTAGTACTGAAACTGAGACACGTTGAATGCTAAGTTGCAATTTATTCCTGTCTTTTCAGTTCCTCCATGTATCCCTGGTCTAGTTATATCAGAATGAGAAACTGTTTACTGTGAGTTGTTCAGATGCCTCCAAGTATGAACTGTGAGAAGTGAGGGACCAGTGGTTGTATCTGAGGTACTGGATGTGGTTCCTTCAGAGGCCCTT
This sequence comes from Pluvialis apricaria, assembly GCA_017639485.1. NCBI lineage: Eukaryota > Metazoa > Chordata > Aves > Charadriiformes > Charadriidae > Pluvialis > Pluvialis apricaria. The sequence continues at coordinate 113,734,316 of CM030008.1, read as the reverse complement.
CCAGAAGCAGAGGGAGGCATAGCCACAGAGGAAAGGATGAGCCTGTGGCTGGGGAGGGAAGAGGCAAGGATAATATTCCAGGTTTTCTGAAGGGCAACTGTGGTCCCACCTTGTAGGAATGGCTGCAAATGCATTTAGCAGGTGTGATATGTGCAGCAGTGTGGGGTGGTGTCTATGCTGGGAAAATACTGCACGGATACAATCGAGAGAGGGAGGAAAATATGAGTAGTGTAAGATGTTTAAGCAGCAGCAGAGGTCTCATGCATCTTTAAAGTAAATGTCCACTTCCACAGCAGGTTACTTGGATATGGTTATCTAAGCAAAGCTTATCAGCTGCTGTCTTCTAATTTCCTCAACAGTCATAACTGCTGAGGAACTTATTGAGTCAAACTCAGTAGCTACTCACTACTGATGAAAATTAGAGAATTCAGTTTCTCTCACCCAACAAAGTACAAGTCCTGGAGACCACCCCAGGACACCATCCCATTGACATGGTGTCTGTTGTTCCATTAAAGCTGGAGGAGGAGCATATGCAGACCCTGCGGAGGAAAGACTTGGAAGTGCAGAGCTTAACTTTGCAGAACAAACTGGAAGAGAAGACCTGGAGCCAGGAGAAAAGTCTGCTGCAGCAAGAACTCAGGCATTTCAAGCAGGACACCTTTCTCTTGTATGTCAAACTGAAGTGGTTGCTGAAACATTGGCGGCAAGGCAAGCGAATGGAAGAGGAAGGGGAAGACATGTTAGAGGTAATTGTCCCACCTTATTAACTCAATACAGTTGCAAGCAGTGGGGCACTGGGACGTTCCTTCTTTAATTGTAGACTTTAGCTATGATGTGGCATCAGCAACTTTATAATTACACATAGATTTAAGGGGGATTCATATTAAACGTGAAGCCTTTTCTTAAGTTAGCTTGTGCTAAAGTATATTCTGCATGATATGTTATACATCACCCATCTTTAAATCTAAACCCTTAACTAGTACAAACATCTGGTCCTGAAAAACTCTCTCATAGTAAATGAAAATTTAATTAGTTCTCAATGACTCCTGAATAATTTTCGGAAAGAAAAAAGATGTTAGTGAGCTGGTGGAGTCAAATCTGTTTAGAAGGGTTGAGTGCTGTCGGTTTTTCTCATCGTGTGCACAGTGTGTTCCTTACAAAGCCTTCAGCAATACAGATGGAGGGAAGCACTGTTTTCATGTTGGCAGGAGAATTATACAGCTTCTTGTGGGAACTTACAGTGAATCATTCTTGTTTGTTCCTCTTCCCCATACACATGTCTATCACCATCAGCAGCAGTACACCAGTAGTCATCATGGTGATTTTACAAGTAGCGACTAAATTAAGATCAGGAATTTCAGAAGTACATAATAACCTGGAATCCTCAAGCTGACACATCTCAGCAGGGTTGTGATTGCCAGTCAACATGCACTGTGAAGAAGGGTGCTGCTAAATTGTGTTGAGTTGCACATCCAGAGTTACCATTTGCTTTGGAAATCTTACCTAAAGAAAAAAAAATAAGTTAAAAAAAAGTGTTTACCCATTCTGACATTTTATACAAAATTCTTGAGAAGAATGGATTTCTTTTGCAGGTTCGTGCAATTCTGAAACCATTTGCTACGGCAACTAAGTAATTTTTCTCAGTATTTCTGGTACTTATGTGCCTAGTGTTTTTCAGTGTTTGCTGCATTTGGCAGTACAAGTAACCTTTCAAGTCTGGTAGGAGTATGCTTAAGTTGAATACTCCAATGTTTTGTATTCTTCGATAAAGGGTGGATGAACATCTTTACCTTCATCTGCTGTGGTAATATGAGTCAGAAACGAGATGAGTAACTATTTAGAAATAATTTGCTTCTACTTTACTTCAGCAGTACTAATTTGCTTCTATGTAAACTAGCTCATCTTCTAATATCAAAATGGCTTTCATTTTTTCACTGTTTGGATTGTTTGACTGGTTAATTTATAATCAATCCACCTCCAGTCATTATTGTGTTTTGCTAACGCATTAGAGAGAATAAAGTGCTAGATTTGGGTATTTCCTGATCTCTGTATCTTCATCAGACAATACACCAGTGTCTTGTATAGTTTTTCATTAGTGCGTGATGGATTATATCCATCATGCTACATTACACCCATCTTCTCAGCTGCATAAGTCTCCTGTTTTGTAGGCCTGCACAGTATTGTGTTCATATACGCAACATGTCATATATCACTCCAAGATCATTTCCTGGAGCCTACAGAATAGGAGTCAATATATCCCACCACAGAGATGCATGGGAAGATAGTCCCTTCCTTTAGCCCTTGGATAGATTTCTGTCCCCTGAAGTAAATGGCAAAAGAGTGTTCATGTGTCCCATCTTTTGCATTTTAGGTTGAGCACCCCGAGTCCCTCCCAGACTTTGGCATTCAGTCTGAGCAGAAGGGGGATGATGCAGAGCGCGAGGAGGAGGAAGAGGATGTTGTGTTTGCACTGACAGATTTTTCCCAGCGTCCCACCACGGAGAGCACTGATCACGGACCACAGCTGCAGACTGCAGAATTACTGCAGCAGCAGAAGCAGGTACTATACCATTTGTATATCTTGCCCTGGAAATGGAAACTGTGGATTTTCCAAGCGAGCTCATTTTTTTCTGCTGCTGGGTTAAATCACGTAGAATCATACTTGTAAAAATACTTCTAGCTACACAGCAATTACAGTGGATTTCATCCATTATATTTATATTTAATCAGGAGCCACGTGATTACTGTTCTTCTGTTGGCAGATGCTATCAGTGAAAAATCCTATTTCCTCTTGTGGCTGCTTGCCCAGAAACATCTATCAGTATGTGATGGTTTGCAGAATTTACATGCTTCTCTTGCCTGAGCACATCTATTGTATTCTACTTTCAAGCTTTTAGCAAGAAGAGGTGATTTTATTTCCTTTAAATAATGTAAGAAACTAGACCATGTATTTAATGTTTCCCTTAGAGATGATGGGAAAACAATGCAAAAGTTCCTTCCTGTCACTGGGCTTGTTTTTAAATGCCTAAAAGCAAATAGTGCTAACTTTTCCCTGACATCTCCTGTGCCCTGCCTGTGTGTGTGTGTCAGAGCACTGCCATATATCCTAGCTTTCTCGTTTGTGCACTTAGCATACCAGCAGTCCTAACAATAATAGCAAACATTCAAAGGGGGCAGACTTAAGGCTTCCAACAGTTCTTCAGGAGCATCTTCTTATATTTTTAAAATGGAAAACGTTCAGATGAGAGCATCCTGTTACACGGAATTATTTGCAATCATAAGTAGAATGGAGAAAGAATTCTGTGTACAACATATTCAGTGAAAAAGGTCTTGAAGCTTTATGCCTCATGCCCCATTTCTATCCGAGTCCTCGACTTGGGAGCCCGCTCCACAGCGAGAGCTCTCAGACAAATCTCTCTATGACCACATTACTCTACTGGACTCGCTGCAGGCTCTTGGGATTGTGTGTGTCATTGCATTTCAGTTCTTCACCTTGAATTCCCAGACCCTCACAACTATGTACAACCTGTTTGCTTATTATCTATATGGTCTAATAGATATGCAGCAGGCAACAGTAACTCTCTACCCTAGAATAAGGTTAGCCTGGTGCTGGCAGATGCACGGACTATCTTGCAACCTACCTCTCTAGGTCAAGGTGTAATTTCAGTTAGAATTTCTGTTTGAATAAAAATAGCAGAGATCTGTGGTCTTTATGCTACTTTATACTCTGCTTTATGTTTATAGACAATTTTGCTTTCTGTTTTCATAGTGCTAGCTGACAACTCCATTCTCTAGCTATTATTTTCTGTGAAGTGTGCTGCCAAGGTAGTATTCATTTGATTAGTTTGGCATTTGGAAAGGTTCTGCCTTGCTAGTCACCCAGCCCCATCACCGTCATCCTCTCAGCAAGCTCTTATCTGGTACAGGCTGAAAAAGACCATGGAAGAGATGCTCCTGAGCACATCATTCAACTGCATTCCATCTGTAGATTGATTTAATCTAGAAGGAGGAAAAGAAATATAAACCAACATGCTACCTCAGTACAAACTCTGTCATATACTAACTTTCCATATAGATATCTTAAAATGACCAAGAACATTCAAATAAATTATGGTCTCTTTGAAATAATTATTGCTTAGGCATTAATCTCAATTAAGGTGGCAGAAATGGGAAGTAGGATTGCTTATAATTCATTTTTATATACATTGCAAGGTGTTCTAATGCAGCAGTTCCAGCTAATCTTGCTTAAAGAAATGATCCATAGGAACAGACCACATCTCAGTACCTCTCTTGATAGTGAATAGTGCATGACATCCAAATGGACTGGTGAAGGTAATAGGTTTCTTGCCTTCCAATCAGGAAAAAAGTGTTATTTCAAAACTGCAAGAATGAGTGAGTTTGCTAAATATGTCTCATTTTAAGCACTATTACTTGTTTTGCCCGCTCACGCTAGTGAATCTTATAACAAGCACTGTGTTTATTGACAGGCATGTAAAAAGGGTTTTCAGTGCTACAGGGCTTGTATTTGCCAATGGCAAGAAAGGATCATAGTTATCCTCTGGCACAGAAATAGGAAGCCCTAGCACAGGTTAATTCTGATGCTGTCATAGATTCAGCGCATCAGAAGTGTCTTCTGGAGGACCGTGACAGAGTAGCTGGCTGCATCCTCAAGGCTCTGCCAGATCCTTCCTCTGCCCTCACACACCTTAGTATCAGTTGGGCCTGAATTGTCCATCTCACTCTGGCGGACAGCTCGGCCCTGCAGACCTCCTGCATGCCGGACCTTCGCTGTGCTCACCAACCTCACAGACCCTGGTCCTTGCTCTGTACACATTACAGACTTTCACCCATAAACATCAGCTCCACTTAATTCATATATGATCCCAAAACACATTAGCTAAACAAAAAGAGAGCAAGAAAACACTTTGCCTGTGTTGTCCCAGTTTTAAAAGCTCTGAGAGTATCAGCAGACCCAGAGCATGTCCTTCCTGAAGGGGTGGATCTCAGCAGTGCTCATCTCCCGCTATACCACTGACTAGTCGGGCTGCACTGAAAAACACCCAGGGTTTTGGGGGTCTTCTGCAGGTTCCTTAAGCCCGCAGCAGGAAAAAAGCACTGTTTCCACGGGGAATTTGGGGTGAGCAGTGAAGCTGGCAGTCTCCAGGGTTTTCAGCCGCCTAGGAGAGCCCTAAGTTGCTGGTTCTGCCTGGCAAGCTCCAAGATGAAAAGCAGCAGCACTTATTTCACATTAGGAAGGAAATTTTGTGATAGTGTAGGAGTGGCTGAGATAACTAGGTCAGAAAAAAGAAAGGGCTTACAGTAACTTGAAGTAACCCATATTTATTTTTAACATTTAATGTTAATATTTAATGGCTTGTATTTTCAGCCTGCACTCTCACTACTGACTTCCTCACCCTGCCTGGAAAGTGGAATTGTTTTGAGAAAAACGGTAAACGCTGACGCCTTCATATCAACAAGCATCCTTTAATTTTATATTATCATGATTTGACTTGGTAGAAAGTACATGTCTCACTTGTCTGGGTTTTTTATGTGGCTAGTGTGTGGAGGGATGAAGGCATAGCCGAGGGGAAAGGGGAGGAAAAAAGCTAGCTGATGAGAGGCAGAGTAGATGGGGACTCTGAGAAGGACTTTCTTTCTCTTCATGGCATTGTCCCATGGCTGGTAGCTGGGGCACACTGCAGAAAGGGTCAGGCAAGGAACTGGGAAGGCTCAAGAGCCAAGCGGGAGGTCTGGTCACGGGCAGGAGATAAGCAGGCAAGTTGGGCTGGTGGCACAGTAGAGGAGGGCTTGCTGTAAGTCAGCGTTTCCATGTGTGTAGTAAGAGATCAGGGAGAATAGCCTGTGGAAAACGGAGGAGCTTTGGTTCAGTTGAGTAGAAAGGGTGACATATCTTTTGGATGGTGTTAAGATCAGGGGAGTAAGAAGAAAAGATTTTACGCATCTGTGGTTCAATGGAAAAAGCATTATAAACAAGTCACTCATGTTGTTGCTTGTAGGGGGGATGGTGTCAAGAAAATCCCTAATTAGATCTTTATTTGCTCATACAATATTTGTTTTCAAAACTTACCTAAGAGAAAAGCCCACAGGAATAGTAATTAAGACTTAAATATACTAAAATGATTTGTACCAAGATCCAGCTTCACTTTTGCAGAGATCTGCAATTAGACAGATAAAATGTACAGTTCTTGTTCGCTGTTTAGGCTCCTGACCTTGTATTTTTCAGTGACTGCTCTACTAAACTGCTTGTAATACCAGACTGTGGCTAAATTCTTAAGTGAAATTCTCGGAGAAAAAATAATTGTGATTAAAAGCAGAATCAAGCTTCAAACAACTGCTCTGGTCCCAAATTTTTCTAGAGCTGGAGGCTTCCATCTCTCAGGTTCACTCAACTTAGTAAAGTCCTGGAATTGAATTGAGGTTTACTACATTGTTTTTACTTATTGTCAGCTGCTGTTTCCTTTACCTATAAATCCTGAGCTGTGAATAGAACAAGACTTTAAACCGCTTTTGTAACTCTCTCATCTTAGATCAGTTGTGAATCCGTCAGATTCCTTCATGCTCTAAATTTTGGTAACTATTAAGGTACTAAAGAGCCAGCTTCTTGCATGGGAGACTGTTCAGGGAATCACAGCCATGTCTCATCTCTTCTGCCTGTACAACACCCCTCGGAGGAGGGGGAAGACCATAACAATCCTGATGTATCTATGGGACTTATTCTTGTGCAGAAGCTGTTTGGCAGTTTTACCAACAGAAATCTAAAACATGTCTAGATGTAAATGTTGTATTTCAGAGCACATTGTCTCAAAAGTACTTTGTCTGTTCTCCAAAAACACTCCAGTTTGGCAAAACAGGAAACATAATCTCACAGACCTCTCCAACTTCAGACTGTAAACACAAAGTCATGCAAAAGAGACTTCTCTGCAGGAATTAAAAGTATGTAACCAAAATTGGATTTATATTGGCAAATGAATTAAAATACCAGCAAGGCCAGTGGCACCTGGGGTACTTGTCTCATAATGGCGACATTGATGTAATGCCTCCAGAAATAAGATATGCCCTCATCTCAGTAGGCTACAAACCTGCAATGAGGCTCTTTTGGCTCCTCTCTGTACTAGTCCATCACTTCGTTCTTTGCAAGCCTGCTTTTACAGGACTCTAAATATATGCACAGGAATGAGGGATGTAGCTTGCTTTAGTGTTTTTGGGGTTTGTTTTTCTTCTGCTTCATTTCCCTTGTGGAGCCTCTAGAGTACTTTGCCAGAGAAAGGTTTATGCAGCATACCCAAAAACACAGAACGTGGCTCTTGAATGAAAGCACTTCATAGACATTTGGGGTCAGGGTTTTCAAAGAGGATGAGGCCAGATTTTGACACACTCAATACCCAGCAGCTCCTGTTGTGACACCAAGGACAAATCTTCAAAAGATCTCTTATTCTGATTACTACACAAGGGGCTTGAGATGTTTGGAGAATTTAGCCTTAATTGGGTATCAGAACGAAAATTAATGGTGGAAACACAAAATCTCATTACATATTGAAAAGTAGGTGATCTTATATGCATGATGGAGACTGCTGCTGTATAGTAGGAAACTGCTAATTGGCATTAAATGTTAATGGAATTAATTCTGCTTCTGTGGGTGCGTTTCTTATAAAACCCCATGTTGTACACCATCACGTTTCATTAGCCCAAACAGATTATAGGTCAGTCAATGAGCACCTGCAGTCATTTCTCTGCATCTAGCATATTTTTGCTGATGAATCAAATGGCTTGGAAAAAGTAGACCACATTTGCTTGTTTTTTTAAAGAAAAAAGGCACCGTGGTATGTCTGATTAGTGATTACAAAAGTGGGTAAGGTGGGTTCAGTGATGCTAAAAATCTGATGAGCATATGAAATCAGCTTAGTTGTCTGCAGAAAATTTTATATGTATTGTCATTGAAAAAAGCACATGAAAATTATTTAGATTTTTGTATACATCTGTTTACTTGACTTGTCTACAAAGAATCCCCATGTAGGTACTTCATGAAACACCAGATAAGAGGAGTTGCAGGAAGCCTTCACTTGGGAAAATGAATAAAAAATAAAATCAATTACACTGTCATGCAAAAATCGAGACAGCTAATTTCAGTTAAGCCTTCCCAAGGAAGGTAAGGCATTCATGAGAACCAGGTGATTAAATGCTGAATTTACTGAGTAAGCCTTCCCATTTTTCTGCTCATGCTGTGTCTGCTAATCAAGTATCATTTTCTTAAAAGTCTTTTCTATTCAGAACAACTTGTCAGATAAAATCTCTGGCTACTCCCTGGTCTTTGAGAGGCTCATTGGGAATATTTGATTTAAATTTTGGATAAATAAATCATGTTACACATTTCTGGTTTCTAATTCAATGACTGCAAAAAATGATGGGATACCTTTTGTTTTACTGATCCAGAGTGAATCTTTAAAAATTGTTTTTCAATATTTAACATAAAAATGACAGGTTTTGCAAGTCTCCAGAGAATTTGCAGAAAGTAAATGCCAAAACTAAGTAAAAAAAAAAATTGATATTTGAATAAGTGTACATGCGGTCTTTCAGTACTTGCCAAGATCACATGTCAGCTCTGGACTAGGCTTCTAATTTAACTCCATTCTTGGCTCCTGGCTAGCACAAGAGCACAGACAACATTTTCAATACGACGATGACATTCTCAACAAGACATGGACAGGGGTTTGCTCTTTGATCCCATCTGCAAGAGGGAAGGTGGCCTACCTGGCATTCGTGCCTTTGGTACCAAACAGGGTGCTGCTGCAAAGCTAACCAGTGTGCAGCTGCCTGGGACTGAGCAGAAACGTGAAGTACAGCCTAGTGAAACACCTTAGCAGAGATACTCAGCTCAAAACCCCACTTATTTTTCCAAAGTAATTTTATCTGATAATACAAAAGCATTGAAAATTAATCCCTTTTCTTTATGTGTAGTTTACAAATATTTGAGGTTTGATGCTGAGCAATGACTGTATGTATGAGACGCCCAGCTACCCAACAAACCTCAGGAATGATACTCTAGCTTTGGTTTACAGTATTAAAAAAAAAGTTATTACAGATGTCCTCAATCCAGAAAGATGCTTAGCGCCTTTTTCAGGGTGACTTAAGTATCTTTGGCTTTCATGGGTGCTTCAGGACTAGGGCTAACAAGAAGTAGAATCATAGAATCGCAGAATCATAGAATCATTCAGGTTTGGAAAAGACCCTTAAGATCATCGAGTGCAGCCATTAACCTAACACTGCCAATTCCACCACTAAACCATGTCGCTAAGTGTCATGTCTTCACGTCTTTTAAATACCTTCAGGGATAGTGACTCAACCACTCCCCTGGGCAGGCTGTAGACAGAGAAGGCATTGCTATTCTTAGTTTTCTCATGCAAAAGTTAGCTCAGGCACTTTCCCTTCCATGCAGTGGACATGCAGGCATCTTTCCTCCTAAAAATGAAACTGGAGGCTAAAGCTGTCCAATGACAGCATTTTGTTTGCTTTGTTACGGCAGGCAAGTGAAAATCGGAAGCTCCTGAACGCTCTGAAGGGTCTGCTGGATGACTTCCGCTCGGAGTTGCGGGACGAGGAGCGTGAGCGCCAGGGGCTCCAGCAGCAGTACGCCCTGCATAAGGCAGCCTGGGAGGTGGAAATCACTGAACTGAAGTGTCACCTCGAACAGGTAACGTCCCCCATGTCCAACAGCGGTAAAGAATGGCTGAGATGCTTAATGAAATGGGAAATCTGTGACAGCCAGGAAAGGGACTATATTTATTCATTTTACCCTGGTGCCTGGAAGCCCTCCTGAAGCCTGAGCAAAGATTTGTCTCTTGAGTTGCCTCTTGGATTCCAGTTGTCCCAGTACAAGTGCTCATGTAGTAGGTACTGTGTAACATAGGTAAGGACAAAGGAGCCGAACCTCTTCTTGCTGCATTTTCTCAGAAGAGTTGGCTGGTAATGTATCAACTGCAGTAATGAGACATGCGGGTGTCTGTATTTATTGGCATTTGTAGGAGAGAAAAATGTCTTGATGTTGGCGTGCTCACAATTAGCTCGTCACTGTGCCTTGGTACATAACAACTGCGGTACTTGATGCATAGGAGAGAAAAGAGTGATTTAGTAATACTGAAGTGATAGATCAATATGTTAATATTAAACCAGCTATTCAAGGCTAGTGGGTAGCGATGGACGGTACCCTACTGGAGAGCTCTAGCTACCCACCACAGGATACCGTGAGAAGTATGTATATAAAATCTGGTGCCAGGTGCTTCAGTGTCATGTACGGCTGTTCACTGAAGATGTACTGTTCCTGAAGCAATATGAAAACAAATCAGCAAAAAACCCACAAGGATTCATTTCCAAAGCTGGTGGCATAAAAGCTCTAATTTTCCGCATTGAAGAGGGGAGGTGTGGGAGAATTAGTACGTTCAGGTCTTGAGAAAAAGATTTGTAATTGTAGAGCTTCTCTGCAGAAGACAAATACAATAAAAATATTCACTGCCAGGAGGGTGGTACATTTAGGAGGATTTACTGATCATCAGAGACTCATTCTGATGCACAGAGCTGAGATGTGAGCTCTCCTTTTCCTGCCCAGGTACTGTAGGCTGCTTTCCCAGAATGAAGGAAGAAGCTTTCATTTTAGCAGAGTTTTCTCTCAACGGGTTCAGATTCTCAGTTCAGTTGCTGCTTAGTGCACACACATTTCCAGACAATGGATCACTTGAAAAAGGAAACCAAATCAATTCCCATTTTCGTTCCTCCCAAAATAAAACCTCGGTGACAGATTTACCTTAAACTCGAGATGGCAACAAAGAACAAAACTTAGAGAAAGTTAGTCTGATGACAAACTGCCAATGTAGAGCTTGCATGCTTTGCCTTTGCATGGGTGATAAACTCACAGGCTGGTGTTTGGCACCAGGACGGTGCTGCCAGTCCTGCCCAGGGAGAAGAAAGATTTACTCTTCCTTCTGGGGGCCTTATCAGGTTCTTTTCTACCTCCACGGCTCCACTGGTAATAATATATAACTTATGGTAATTCCTGAGCCATGGGTGTTACTTTTTATGTTTTTTCAAGCAAATGAAAAGAATGAAACCAGTCAATACTTAAGACATAAAACACAACATTTCTATGTCACAGCAAAAACAGGTCCCTAGTGCAGTAGCAAAAAGATAGCACATCAGTCATTAGGATGTCAATTAGGGTAGGGCAAACAATGTAAGTGTCCCACTGAGGTCTGGTGCATGTGCTCACAATTACAAGGAGGGAATCAAAAAATGAAATATAAAAATAATACTATAATAAGCCTGAAATTGAAATAACATCAATGTACATTTAACTCAAAGTAATGTTAAAGATTCAAAATATGGCGTCTTTTCACTATAGGTTCAATTTCAGGATCAAAATGGGAGGAGCTAGTGAACAACATGTAAAATATCAGCATTACATATAGTCATGTTAACATCCTTTGCTATTCTATGCCCAACATGTGGCATAACAACAACTTTAAGTAAATAGCCAAGTCTGCCAGGTTCGTATGGGTAGGAGGACCTCTCATGATGTCATGGTGTTGTTTTGATGGGTAGTGATGAAGCAGTGGGCTGTATGGCGCTCCCACCATAGGTATTGTATGGAGCTGCCAATCCCCTGACAAGTCCACAGGGAATCAAGGCCTTTCTGGTCTCCACTGTTGTCTTCACTGCTGCTGTTTCCCACTTTTTTTGTGAAGTGGTAGGTCAATTAACAAGAGCATTTTCCGCAAGAGAGTCAACTCCTAATTGTCACTGGCAATGGTTTTGCATTTTGATGCTTCAACTCTCTGTATAGGAAAGAAAGAAAAAAAAGGAAAGAAAACTCTTTTGATACAAAAGCACTGCATATCAGAGGTGACAATGTACTGTTGCCTGCTGGTTTGGAGCTTTAGCACTGCATATATCATTAAAAATAAAAGTCTTGGCATGTCAGAAATGCATGCACATCATATTTGGCAGAAGGATCCTTAGGCATTGTTTTTAAGATAAGAAATAATGAGATTGCTCCCAAGTACGGGATTGTGATAATGCTGAGCCAATGAGGAGTCCCAGTAATTCTCAGCCTCCAGCTGGGCAAGTGAAAAGTCCTGGTATTCTGGGAACTAGGAACTGAGAAAACTTTGGAACGAGGAGGGAGTTAATATGAGGGGCCAAACCCTGCATATGCTTTGAGAACTTGCATGTAAGGACACGGACCCTCACTAGGACTCTGAACAATGGTCCAGCTTCAGGAGGCCTGGGGAGAATATAATCTGTGGTACACATGAAGAGGCATCTGACCACCCTTGGCAGTTAGCAGGTTTAGGAAAGTCACATCTAGACTTTCATACTAGGGGGCCACCAACAGACCTTTCCTCCATGATTGGAGCTGCTTCATCAAAACAGAGGCAGAAGGACTCCTTCCATGCAAGAGCATTGTTCTGCCTTCTGTAGAATCATAGAATGGTTTAGGTTGGAAGGGACCTTAAAGATCATCGAGTTCCAACCCCCCTGCCCTGGGTGGGAACACCTTCCACTAGACCAGGTTGCTCAAAGCCCCATCCAACCTGGCCTTAAACACCTCCAGGGATGGGGCACCCGCAGCTTCTCTGAGGCACCAAGAACTGTCTTCTGAGTCTAAAGACACCGCCTCTGACTGTAGGCTTTAGGTCCCAAATCAATGAACACCAGGAAATTATTCTGAAGGTGTATGACTGTATACTTGCCTTGGTTTTGAACTCATCTTTGTACTTATAGACTTCCTATATTCTCTCAAATGGGGCAAAAGCCAGGCCTCCAGTCTGGGTGAACCCATGGTCCTGCACAGGGTGACTTATTGTATTTTGGCAGCTTGGGCACAGCACTCTAACAGCAGCCATACGTGCTTGGGATATCACTCTTCTGGAGCATGCTCTTACTCCCCACTGCCTTTCTCAGCTTTCCTGCCCTTCACAGGCACGACCGCCTGTCTTATTTGCTAATTGAAAGGCTGAGAATTTGCCCAGTGGTGGTGAAGAACCCAGTGGTGTAAGGGGACAGAGAGAATGAGACTTGTTGAGGTTCAACATTTTGCAATTTTTTGAGATTCAAAAAAATGGAAGAAGGAATTTGCATTATAGGATAACCATACAAGCTGTATTTGTAGCAACTGAGCATTTGTTTGCATTATAGCTTGTTTTGAGCATTTTCATGCTTCATAACAGCTAAAGAATTTATCGCAGGCATTGGTGTGGCTTTGCAACTTAGCATGTTAGCCATGGCTACCATGAGGCATTATTCCCCAGGAGGCAGCAGAGTTGTAAGGTTGAGTCTGCACTCCAGCCTCATTGGATTTACCCCAGACACTCCAGCAACCTCCCCTAAGAGCTCCTATTGCAAGAAGAGAAGTCTGGGGAGGCATCAAAGGTCCTTGAAAGATGACTTACATATATCACAAAGAACAAGTCCTAAATAAGCCCTTCGTCAGGCTTAGGTGTAAGGAAACTGTATAGAGTTTACTTCATTAGTCCCTTATTATTTTGGCTGATCTGAGCTCTGCAGTGATGCTCCTGAAATTCATGATTATTTAGCATCACAGCTATTTAGTAAACCCAGCAGGAACTTGCAAGAGTGACCCGGGTGGTTGGAGTTTATCTCCACATTTCCTTCATTGCTGGTACCCACACTCCCATCAGAAAGCTCATAACTAACGCCTTAATAGCATGAGCTGGTAGAGCTTGAGAAATTATTCACTGTGGTTTTCACTGTCTTGATTTTAAAACTTTTTTCAAGTTGAACATATTTAATCATTTATTGAGGTCCTAAGATCTAAGAATTGCTATAATTTTGCCATTAGCTTTGTGGAGTTAAGCCTTTAACTCAAATTCGTTGTCAGACACAGGTTTTTACCACAGAAAGTTTAATGTCCTAGTAATGTTTTACTTTAATGCCAGCTGGAAGGAAAGAGTGAGAACACCTCAGGAGAAACAGGCCTCGCGTCTGATGCAAAGGGAGCTTTTAAAAGGGAAAGAGAGGAGCACAAGAAGCTTCTGGCTGAGAGTCATGGTGTGGTGATGGACCTCCGCTGGCAAATCCAGCACAGTGAGAAGAACTGGAACCGAGAAAAGGTGGAGCTCCTGGACAGGCTTGATAGAGACCGGCGAGAATGGGAGCGTCAAAAGAAGGAGCTGCTCAGGCGGATAGAGCAGGTAAGGAGTCATCTTGGGGTGAGCAATGGCTGGCTGCAAGCATGAGGCATTGCACAATTACTACACTCAGGCCAACGTCAAAAGACTGTATAAGAAGCAGCACAGGAACAATTTTGGTTCTCTGGCTACATCAGTGTTTCTCATGCTACAAAACAATCTACATACACAAGGGAGTAAAAGGAAAATGTTCATAATCCCTATAAAAGACCACTTACGAGAAATCAGCTCCAGGTTAAAGGCCATTTCCTGCCTTATTTCAATTACCCCGGACAGGCATGGTCACATCGATTCATTCTGTTTGAAAGCTTTTGTGCATCTCCTCATGCTAAAACCATCAATCCCACATGCAGGGTTATTCAAGGTTTTATATACAGCTTCCTGCCAAAAAAGTCTGTTCATCTGTGAATTAGCCACCAAAGATGCAGCTGCTGTGACTATTCAGTCTCAACTTATTTTTTTTCTCTAGTAAAAGGAACCCAGGGGTTAACATGAGGAGCCCTGGCTGATAACAAATAAACAGCTATCAATACTAAATATTCAGAACACACTTATGACCTTGGTCACATGAATTTTGTGCACACCTCTGCTATCATCTGCAAATCTGGTAACTGCATACCTGTCCCCTTGTTTTTCGTGCCTATCCGTACTTTCATCTGCTTGGTAGTAGAGACAAATTAGGCCTAATGAATTTATTATCTGGCTGGAAGCCACACAAAAAATAAAAAGCTTAATGAGGGAGAGTTAATACACCGTTTTGACTGAACATTGTTTAGCTCTGAGTCATGCATTCCAGGAAAAGTAAGAAAAACAACTGAGATTGTGGGTCCTCAATTAACTGAATACTTTCTATCCTTAGAACATCAGAAATGGAACAGCACCAGATTTGTGCATGCTCTCTAGGGAGCACTATGCCTGAATGAAGCACAAAGTAGCTTCACAGGTTAAGTTGATGAAAGCCTGGTGTAACTTTATGACCAGTTTTTAAAAAGGGTTCACTATGTGTGTCTCATGTTCCCATGCCTGAGTTGCAACAAGAAACTAAAGAAGGGACACCAGGCTGTACAAGACTTAAGCTATGGCTGTCAAACCCAGAGAGAAGCACTTAGGAAAACCCTGTATTCTACAGATATTTCTAAAATCACCGCTAAAAGTGTAGGTCTGAGAGGGTGGTGACCAATATGAAGGTTTTACAGACCAATAAAGGTGATTTTTGAGCTTCTAAGTTTAAAAATAACAATAAATGATAATCTGGATTTTTTAATCTCCTGTTTATTAGAGGGTTTTTGTGTATATTTCATGCAGCTTGTTGAGCTAGCCCTCATAATGCAGCCCAATAGTATGTCTCCTAAGACAGAAAAATCAACACCTATGAGGTAAGAAGGCTTGTCACAGAGCTATTCATCCAAATTACCTGGTTTCCAGGGTTCAGTGGCAGAAGGTGCCAAATTCTCCTTGGCTTGACTGGGCTGGTATCTAACTGTTGAGTTTCAGTGGCCAAACCGCCTCCTGTGGATTCTTCATGAGCAATGGGAATTAAATAACCCTCAGAAAATTTCCCAATGTACTAAGGATGTGGACACACACTTTTCTTTGGAGAGTCACTGGTACCTCTTTGGATGTTTATGCTGCTGTCCCTATGAACTGTATTTTTTAGTATTATCTCTTCAGTGTATCCTCAATAGCTTGAGGGACTTAACCTGGTTAAAGACTGCTTTTTCTATTCCCTGGGAATGGGCCACATTGAAGGAAGCAACAGAGAAATCCCTGTTAATTCACTTTAATTCTCTTTAAACCTGACATAACCTCTCAGTGTCATCTTGGGAGAGCCTACAGAATAGCTCTTAACTAGTCCTGGAGCTGATTTCTTTTGTTACTATTCTGAAACCTCTAAGCTTCGATATATTTACTGTACAGCAGAGTTGTACAAAAAATTAGCAATAGATAGGGGAAATAAAAAATATTGTATCAAGCTAATTTCAGAGGACTAGATGATCAGAAATAACATTTGAAATCTTGGCTACCTGCCTGCAAAACTTTATAACTCCGTCTTTGCTTATAATCAAACATTTCCCTATGTGACAGGAAGCTTCCAAATATTTGCAGACTTTTAGTTGAATATCCTCTCAGATTGCAGTCATGCCCCGCTTTATATGGAAACAATTAGTATATCTCTGAAGTCCTTCTCCCCAGGGTTTTTCTGTGTGTATTCCATGTATGGCAATATGTAGAGGATGAGGAGACTACACCAGTGTGTATGTTTGAAAAACAGAGTTTAAGAGATAGCAGAAGTGTGTGTGCCGAATTTTATACTAATGCTTTATGCCTGTCTCCTTTCACACAGCTCCTGAATAATACATGTATGATAAGGGGGAAGCTCACACCAATGCATAAAATATATAAAATACTTTACTCTGGATGGTTATGGGAATACTGCTCACATATAAAAAACATGATGACCTACTTTTTTTCAGAGCTCAAACTCATGGTTTTTTTCTATTTAAGTGCACTGCCACTTTGTTTTCCCTTAGAGAATCTCCCTCCACTGTACTCCTAAAGCTAATTGTGCACAGAGTGCACTGGTGAATATTTAAACCCATAAAGTGACCTGTATGAAAAGTTGTGTGTTTAAAGGTATAAACACACAGGGACTCAAAATCATTAGTCACTCTTGAAAATTTAGGTCAGTATTTCTCACTTTAATTCTCCTGTCAACTGTCTGAGATTCGGAGAGTGAGCCAGTATCTGTACTGTTTTCTCATAAAGGTTCCCAGATCATTATCCTTATATGATCTCTGAAAATCTGGAACGGGTTGCAATTGGAACTATGTGTACAGAAAACCTGTGATTGCCATTTCTCCTTGCTTTGGGTCTTGCTTATATGCCGGGGGACGGACTCCAGGATCTCAAGGTGTACCTTCCAGCCCCTACCTTTATAGGATACCTTAAGTTAGCTCCTTTTAATAAAACTGTTTCAGATTTTGTGTATCATGAGCAAAACACTGAAGATGCATTCCCTTTTTTGTAGACCTGAATCAAGCAAAAATCTCAATGATTTCAGCCCAAGTGCAAATTTAATCATCTGGGACCTAAAATGTTTTGATCTACATTAGTCAACACAATGTCTGTTTATTTTTCCAAACATATGCAACAAGATTAAAATAATATGTTTTGTAGATCCTCAGTCTCCAGGGTCCTAGGGAATGACTTGCATTTGCAGGTCGTTGTCAGTAATCTTAGCACTCTGCTCTATCAAAACGTCAGAGCTACTTATCAGATTGCTGCTGTCATTCATCATGTTTGAAAATATCACTTACTTCATCTATCCTGTTGTATTTGCAATTAAAGGAGAAGTTGATCACATGACCTAATTTTAAGATTGGCAATTTCACTAGTGGTCCACCCTCTGTTCACCCAGCTTTTGCAAAGTGTAGAGCTTCGATCGCCCTTCTATAAATATGCATTTTCTTCAAACATGCTTTGCATGCCTGATTCATCCCTTTCACAATGCTGCTCTGTACAAATAGTCAACTTTCTAGCCATGCATTAGGGTTAGACCATCTATAAAACAAAGCTTTTGTCTTTTGTTAAGAGGAATTTTCCACCGCTGGAAACAAGTGGTGTATATAAAAGTGCGACCTTTGTATTGCTGACCAGACGAAAAATGTATTTGTTTTGATAAGACTCCAAGTCACTCGCCCTTCCTCGAGCTTCTACTTGTTTTGCTTTAGGATCTTATATCAAGATTTCTTTCAAATAACAGTTAGTGTTGATTAGTTTCCTTAAAAATCAGATTACAGACTGATGCATTGTTTTGTGTATATATAGACACACTGTGTATATATACACATATATATGAAAACAAGCAAAACTGTACATATGCATATTTCATCACTCAAAATCCCATGAGTAGCATCAAAGTCCTAGGGACATCTCCCTTTGCAGAAGGACCAGTACAGCAAAGCCAGCATCCCTGGAGCCAGGTGGTGATCTTGTGGTGCCTCCTCAGGGCATGGGTGCCTTGCTCCTGGGGAAGTATGAGTTCCACAGAATGCCATACAGTATGTAAGTAATTGCTGTTCCTTTTCATTTGCCTTGTCTCCAGCTTCAGAAAGAAGTGAGCCCGCGAAGAGGAGGTGGTTTTCTGTGTGACCAGAAGGAGAGTAACCTTCGTCCATTTACGACCCAGGGGAACCTTCACGTGCCTCGTCCGATGGGGTCAAGATCCTACTCTGATTCAGACGCCATTCAGTTTGACGATCGGTCACTGTCTAAGCTGAAAGAGAGCGATCGGTGCAGCGCCACAGAAAACCTCTTTCTGGAGTCACTGTCTCTTGATTCCCCTGATGAGTCTGATGAGCACCGGTCTCGGCAGATGGAGCGGGAGAAATTCTTGACTGGATTAACAGAAGTATGCACTTTTCTGCCTTTCACCAAGCCAGCATGTTGTCTCTCATGTCAGAATTGGTACAGCATCCCTGCTGTAGGAAAGGAGATATTGTGTCACAGGCATTGCTTACATTACTTAGTGGTGAATTTGGTATGGACAAGATTTCGTTCTGTGTTACGAGCTGATTAGACCAGTGTCAGTCACCTGAGAAACTGGGAGCGAGCCTAAAGGCCCAAAGATTACCTCCCCTTGTGGCCATTCATATTATGTATGATAACTATATCTAACACAACATACAGGTTTAGAAGGTCTTAAGTCTCTGCCAGTTCTAAGTAGATATATATATATGGAGAAACATGAGCTATATTTTGTTAGTAATGCAGTAAGTGCTATAGAGAGGCACTTCTGGTTGTTCTGTTTTGGTTGCCTTCTAAATAGATCAGCATAAGTAAGTGAGATGAGATGCTATAAAAATAAAGTTATTCTTCATCAGCAAAGTACCTAGCCTGAGGTCACCCCATAAAGATGTAAAACGCAGTGCTAAGTGATGCCATTGGGCCATAGTGAATGTAGTCTGTGTCCTGCTAGAACCTGCACCACCCGCTGGCTGACTTTCACCAATTCCACGTCTTCACAGTTTTGTTTGTGTTGTTGCTGAATGAAACCCAGGGTCCCCATCCTCATACGCTGGTACAAAGTAGCCTGTGAACTGGCATACAATATTAGTGGTACTGAGAATGTTCACACTAACCACAACTATACATTTTAATGGTTCCTGTGAAATTAGAAACACGTTACAACTTCAAAACACTAGTATCTCCTTTATTTCGTATTGTTCCTTGAAAGTTAGAGGCTGTTACAGAACAAGAAGCATGCGGAGACTGCCAGAAGTTAAAGTTATCAAGCAGGCAGCACATTGCTTGATGCAAGTTTTAAGTACTTTCTTCTTGCTTGAAAATTCAGATTTGTGCACATGGGTTGGGCATTCAGCTTGTGCTCTGAGCACGTAAATACCCATTGGGTATACATATTATAGCAAATAGGGAAGCAGAAGCTTCCCAGTCAAAGATGTATCTGTGCACTCTGGCTTGAAAATTTGACCACTCTGGAAAAGAGTTTGTCAACAGGTCCGATCTCAAGCTCCCTGCGGGACCAGGTTCACTGGTGTGCCTTGATTTGAATGTGCGTGCCTGTGAGAATTAGACCCAAGCATTTCTTTGAGATGTACAGCATTGTTACTCAGCTAACGGATTGGGAAATCAAGTTCTTTGAGAGGAAGAAGAGAAAAAAAGATAAAGAGAGGCAAGAAATGTGACCACCCGTCTTACATTTTAAGTAGCTGTAGGTACCTGTGTGTTCCAGTTAGATTTTCCTCCCTTGGTGCCATAAACGTACAGCTGGCAGTGTGGGTAGATCAGATTTACTCTGCAGTAACTCCGCTGAAGCCACCAACTTTATTCTAGACTTACACCAGACTGAATGCAAGGAGGATCAGTTTGCTGCATTTTTTTCCCCTGACTCCAGTTAAATATCAGAAAGGTATTTGCTGAGATAAGTGGTGCTCTTTTTGAGTAGTCACAATTTGAAATACACTTCTGTGTTGGTAATGCTGTTGATTTCATGAGGTCGAATAAAAGTAATAAGTATTAATACTCTTTTTTTCTTGATCATATTTGGTATTCCCTATAGTTTGTTAGAAATATAAGCAAACCGTTAAAATAATAACTGTAGAGCAATTGCTTCAGAAGTATCTATTTAAAAAACTAACTCATCATGGGAATTGTCACAGGGAAATAATTGCCATAAAACCATCTTAATGCCGTTAGCAAGCTGTAGGTATTCCCCCTACGAAACAAATAATAGTCTTCCCACACATTTAATATAGCTAGCTTAATGAGTTTCAACTGGTGCCATTTGTTGGTTCCTAGAGAACATGTAATGAAATCTTATGTCAAAGGACCCCAGTTTGTCTCTTACTTCAGCACAGTTAGGGCTCTGGCATCAAGCAGATTACCTCCACAGAACAAATTTACTCACAAATATATGGTCCAAACCAATATACTAAAGCCATTTGCAGCTTCCTTCCATTTATGATTGCACAGGACTATAAAAATTCAAGGCTGCTGTAGATTTGGCATGTGGGCTTTTGCTGCGCAGTCTGTTGTCCTGAGGGGATTGCCCATTCTGCTGCCTCTGTACCAAGGGAAATTATATTCCCACTGGCAATTTAAGATTCCTTATCAGAGGGAAAATCAGCCACTTGTTAGAGACAAACATACCTGGTGCAACTAACGGGAAGTGAATGACAAAATGCTTACAAGCTAATATCACCAACAGGTTCAGAAATAACTTATCCTCTTTGTTTCTGTTTTTCTTCAGGAGGAAGAAACACACAAAGGAAATCTTCAAAGGTGAGTAAAACTTGCAGGGCAAACCCGGCAAATATTCAGCTGCCAGAGCCTATAGCTCTCTGGCGCCCAGATCACAGACCCGGGGCATGGCCATGCCACCTCCTAAGCAGCCTGCGAGCCAGATTAATGGATTTACCCAGGGATTAATTTGTCTCAATATGCTTGTGTTCTACTCTAATCAGAGTAGAAGTTAATCAACTTGGGCCACATCCAGCTGTGGTGCACAAAGAGCAAACTGTATGAAAGTGCATGAAGCTGCAGCTTACGCTGAAGGCTACGCCTGCCTTAGCAAGTACTGCGGACCTATAGTCATCAACATATAGAGGAAAATAGTTGGTGCTAAGGACCTGACATGCCCCTGCACGTCAGGAGTATTTTGGTTTGGACTGGTTCTGGTCAGATGCCATGAGCTGAATACCCACCTAATCCTAGAGTGCATTAGTTGTGCTTCTGGAGAGCATCTTCCAGCTCACTTTCATCCCAAAGGAACCCAGCCCATGCTCTCCGAGAGTGCCCCCTGTTGCAAACCAGAACATCTGAATAGGAGATCCGCTTCAAAACCACCCTCTTGATCTCACCTAACTCCCTAACATAGATGCACCCTAACTGCAGCTGATGCTCTTGATTAAAAACTCGCAGTGCGATTTTACTGTATGCTCCAGATTACTGATCTATAAAACACACTGTTTGTTGAATCCTCACCCAGCTTGAGTTGCCTCATTAAGCCAACTCTGATAACTACGCTCATTTGCATTTTTAAGTAGTCTCATTCAGAAAGCTTCTTTTTTTTGTTTGATTTTTTCTTAAAATGAAGCAGCAGGACAACTCAGCTGAATGCTTGTGATTTGTACAAAGCAGCGAAATGCGGGAAAGCCAAGAATCCAGCCTTATCACATAGCGATTCCCTTTGGTTGAATTTTAGCATGAGCTCAACTCACCAAGCCAGTTCACTGTAACAGCATCTAGGCTGGATGTCCCACATCGCTACACACCAGCTGTGCAGCCTGGGCAAGCTCAGGAGTAGGGGTGGACTTGCTGATTTCCCAGCAAGTCAGAAATACTCCCCACTTGCTTTGAAAAGTGTGCCTCGCATTGTCGCAAACACTCGTTTTCTGTGAATGGTGTATTTCTGAAATGCATCCTACTGCTCCGTATTTCAGACATTTGCCAAGCAGTAATCCATGAGAAAGAAGTAAAAAGCCATTGATAAACCTCTTGGTACCTTACACATCAGGAATGCTTGAGTTTCACAGCTATTTTAAAGATAATAAAAGGGAACTTTAACGAAAGGGAGGGCTGAAAGTGCTTTTATATATAAACAGGTAGTTGGGTTTCCTGAGTTAGTTTGCTGCTGAAAATAAGTCACTTTGTAGGAGTTTCCAAGCCTATGTGTGACTCTCCTGTGTTCCTCTCTCCAGGGCAATGTCCGTTTCTTCCATGTCAGAATTTCAGCGCCTGATGGATATTTCTCCATTTCTACCAGAAAAAAACTTGCCTTTATCCAGCAGCAAAGACGACATAACCCCTCCCCTGTCTCCAGATGATCTGAAATACATCGAGGAGTTCAACAAAAACTGGGATTACAGTAACACTAGGAACCATGGTGGGGCCACCGAGAAGTCTGCAGAAGGCTGGGCAGAAAGGACAGAAATCGGGAAAGCTGGGAATGATCCTGCTTCAGATCCCTTCCAGGCATCATCATGGTACCTCACCACCAGTGTCACTATGACAACTAACACCATGACCAGCCCAGAGCACTGCCAGAAGCAGCCAACGAGGAGTCACAGTGTAACTGAAAAAATGGGAGTTCGGGTCTTTCACAGCCCACCGGTTGTCCGTAGGTTTGATAACTCAGTGATAGCTGGCAGCGAAGGGAAAAACCAAGTTGAGCCAGACTTCCTGTTTTCTGTGACCAAAGCTATGGGGAATGTCGCTGAGACAAAAGGTGCTTCCTCGGATATGTTTGGAAGATGGTCTTGTGACCTGGCCAAACATCATAAGGATTTTCTGGACAGTGGTCTTCATCCCATTGAGCGTCCTATTTGCACTACTGTGGGCTTTGCCTCACCCTTGCACAGCTTGGAGATGTCCAAAAACATGAGTGATGATATGAAGGAGGTTGCTTTCTCTGTCCGAAACGCAATACGCTCTAACTCTAATTCGACAGAGCCCCAGTTTAAGGACACCGCATGTCAAACCAATGGTATGAGAACGACAGGGACGCAGACCACCCAGACGATCAGTGTTGGCTTGCAGACGGAAACCCTGCGCAATATCACCAGCAGTCCACACAAGTGTCTGACACCAAAGGGGGGGTCCACGCCTGTCTCTTCACCATCCAGAAGCCTAAGAAGCAGGCAAGTGACCCCCGTCATTGAAAAGGTCCAGGCTAAGTTTGAACGCACATGCTGCTCCCCCAAATATGGCTCTCCAAAGTTGCAAAGAAAAATCCTTCCCAAATCAGACCAGCCAAATAACCGGACTTTGCCTGGCACACCTCAGAAAGGATTCAGTGAGTCTGCTTGGGCTAGATCAACTACTACACGGGAGAGTCCTGTCCACACCACCATCAACGATGGCCTCTCCAGTTTGTTCAACATTATTGACCATAGCCCCATCTTTCATGAGACCTTCCAAAAATGCCCCAGGTCTAGCAGCCGGTCCAGGTCAGCAGAACCCAGACCAGAACTGGGTCCAGTGCAGGAGCCATGTACAAATGCCCGTGGCAGATCACCCAGTCCTCTCCGGTTGGGGACAGAGTCGCAAAAGGAAGAAGGGACTGAGGTGACAAGTATCAGGCAGGACTTATCTGCTCCTCCAGGGTATACACTTACAGAAAATGCTGCCAGGATCTTGAATAAGAAACTTTTGGAGCATGCCTTAAAGGAAGAGAGAAGGCTGCCTTCACACAGCCCACCAAATCTTAGCAATGACAACAGCACAGGAGAAATTGTCAAAGTAGATCCAGGGTCCATAGAGGTAATGAGTTTGTTTGTTTTTCCTCCTATAGCTAAATGCACTCTTCTTTGAACAAATGTGTTATGAGATCTCTTGCAGTCCTAGTGAGTATTTACAATGAATATCCTAGTTCTGTCATGGTATCGCCAGTGAGTCCCACTCATGAAACCGTTGGATTAGTCACTGAAGAACTTGTTAAAGAATTGAGTTTCTATCCTGACAGCTTATCGGGCTTGAAAGCATCAGAAGAGCTTTATCCTTTACAGGATAAAGATGCCTTTACAGGATAAAAATGGTTCTCCCCGGAAAGACTGGGATAAGGGTTTTCTACCACAAAACACACAACACCTTACAGATGCTCTAGGGACTGTAGGTTTGAGTTCTCTTTTAGGCTGGGTGGAAAGGTAGACTCTTTCTCCTACACAAGAATGGGTGTTAACAAGTTTGTGTGAAAAACACCCTGAACGAGCACTTCAGGGCCTTCAGTATACCTTTTCTGGATGTATCTGATTAAGTTTGGCTTGGGTCTGTTAATATGATTAAATGGCATGACATTTAGTACTGACTGTTGTGGCCTCACAAAAAAAAAAGAGAAAGAAAAAGAAAAAAAAAAGAGAGAATCAACTAGTCTAAGCACATACATACTTAGTGTTTAAGAACTCTTTATTGATATTTTGCTGTCAACAGTGTAAGTCATCATCTGTCTCAGCAGGTATGCCCAAGTATTGGGGGTCAGATTCTCAGGTACAGTAATGTGCTACAGCAATCAACAAAAAAGAGGGTGTAATGATGGACAAAATCTTTCAGTTATCAGTGTCTTAAGCCTCCTGTTTCTGGTGAACCTTTGTGCACACAAGAGTGTTGCCCTGAGGAGGCCTGGAGAAGCTGAATTATGCCCAGCACACGTCATCTTTCTGGTACAGCACTGAAATGGCATGTGCCCTGCTAGTTGTTCATACTTCCCAGGGCAGGAGCTCCTCATCCTTTAGCATCCTGATGTTTCGGTGGCCACAGGGCAGCTGCTCCTCCTTGACCCCTACACACTCCAGACATCCCACCTTGGCCTTGCTGGGCTGACTCCTATCACTCCTGCCTCAGATAGCCTCAAGGGAAGGTTGAACACCCATTTTCTAAGTCAACATTTGGCTTGAAGGATTTGCGGAAACCTGAAAGCTGGGACTTTTGGTTTGCAGTTTGCCTTGCACTAACGGGTGGTTCTCAATGGACAATCGGTTCCTCTTTTGTAGGTATTGCTCACAGGACATGATATTTTTTGCCTAGCAGAGGATCCAAAGCTGAGGGTATATTCCTTACATGCAGTTTAAACAAATATAAATAGGGAAGTTTGTACGTATAAAAAATAAAACACATGCACATTATAAGTAACAGTGAATGAAAATGGGCTTTGTGCACAAACCTCATAGTGAATAAAAGTGGAAAGCGGCCTCATTTATTTGACTCTTTCTAGCTATCTCTGTATTTTGCCCGTAGTTTAAAATACTGGGAATGCACTACCAGTCCATATTAGAAAGTTACTAACACACTCTTACAGGTTCAACTCAGCTTTGCCTTCAAGGCATCCCTGGAAACTCTTGATTTCCTGCTGCATCTTTTAAATGTCTGAGCAGATTTCAAGTATAAGTAAACGGATGTCATCCCACATCATCACAAATTGCTGTTGGCAAAATACAACTAGTGTCAGTACCTGAGTTTGATGCATGGAGAGATTTGGGTCAGTGCTGTTTAGCAAAAACTCATTGACCATCAACCTGGCAGAAAATTGCTCCTTTTTGTGAATTCTCAGTATCTTTTGCCTAATATTTTGAGTTCCGAGCCTCAGAGCTAAGACTTGTTTTTCCTTGCAACTCTTACTCAGTTGTTATGACTGTTGTCTAGATGCACAGGTTATGATCTTCAGGTGATCCTGCCATTTCTCAGGAATGTGCATTGAAAAGGAAGGTGGTGGGCGTTCACACGATGAGCTTAGCTTTTCCTACGTGAGATGATGCTCTACAAGATGTACTTAATGGAGCATGGATTTGCTGCTGAAAACAAAACCACAAAATAAGTTTAGACTCTGCAGATGCCTTGGGTTATTTATGGATTATACTGACCACACAAATTACACTTTGTACATATTCCACTTAGCATATTTTGTACAAAGCCAGATGCAGCAGTTCAGCAAATGATCATCCTGGAGGAGGCAGGCTGTGCTTGGGCAGCAGCATGTCAGCACTGCCCCTGCCACCCTCCTGTAGATCCCTGCTCTGCTTCCCCTTCACCTGTTGGTTTCTGGCCAAGACAAGTGACCTTCTTACCACCGAAGGCCTTCTTGTTTCTGCAGTCATGGCGTGGTATATTAATGACTATTAGACTTGCATGGAGCACCTGTTGGTGCTTTTCTTTAATTTCAGCTTCTGAGTGGTTTAGTTACATAATTTCCTTTTATATTCCTGCTGCAAATATGAAATCTAGTTCATATATATATTTATATATTTACATACATATGTATGTGTGCATGTGAGTGTATATGCATACAGAATAGTAATAACTTTGTATTTTCTGACTTGCCCAGAGCTGCTTACAAGCAAATTCATATCCACCCAGTGCAGCCTACTAGTGTCTTATCCTGCTAACTCACCAAACCACTATCTTACTTGCATATCATGGGATTTATAAATATTACTATTAAAAATGCAGATTAGCATTACCTAACTAACAACATAAGAGCTTTATGAACATTTTTCTTCTATAACTAGCAAGGGTGTAAATCACAGAGGTTACACAACAGTCCTGGACTGGGGTTCAGACCCATTTCTGGAGACAGCAGTGTGAAAAGACCATCCACATGGACCCATGGAGGACAGGGCAGCTGCTGTGTCCTCTGCTTGCCGGGGCAGAGCAATTGCTGCACAGTTGCCACTGAACCGTTCAGCATGGGATGGGGATTGTTAAAAAGAAGGGAAGGTGGTGTCAGAATTAAAGGGCTTTTGCTTTAGTTTGGGTCTCCCATCCAGCATAGCTGTTAAATAGGAACAAGGGAGAAGGGTGAGGCAAAGGGCTTTCATGAAACCTGAGCAGCGTAAGCATGAGCAACATGAGAAACATGAGCAACACAAAATATCAGTCACTTTTTTGCTTGTTAAATATTTCCTAAGCAGAAATTCTCTCTTGAAATCAAACAAAGGAAAAAAAGTACAGCTTTATTCCTCTTCCATAGTAATGTGGTTTTTCCTTAGCCCTAATCAAGGTTGGCAAAGGATAACAGATGTCTTTCTCTGATGAGTAGAAATGTTTGGTTTGTTTAATGCTATGCCCACTTCTGAGACTGTGCTAGGATTGTAAAAGGTTGGTTTGTTTGCTTTCTTCCTTTCTAAATCTTTTTCTGCTAGTGGCTTATCTTTTATTTTTGATTATTAGTTTCCCTGTGATAAGAGCGGTAACATGATCTGAATGGGTAGTAACATCTGGAGACTTCTTCCTTGCTGACATGAAATCTTCACTTTAAAAAAAATAATTGATTAAAACAGTTCTTTCCAACCTACTTGCTTTCTTTTTCTTTTCTGTCTGTTCTGTCTAGAACCAAACTGTCTTATTAACTGCCCCCTGGGGACTCTAACCCTGCCTGCCTCACTGCTGTAAGTCCTTTCTACCTTGTTTCCAGAGCTTTCCGAAAGCAGTCATTTTTGAACGTGTGGGTTAACGAAGGAAAATAAATGACCACAGCTTCAGAGGTATCGCCACGCATCCGACATCCTTGTGGGATCCTTCGTATGCAACCATCAGGAAGCACTCAGGATAGGAGCCCATCTGCCGTCTTTTGTGGCACCATGGGCTATGAAGAGGTCACACTTTAGTCAAAATTTGTGCTGTTGGGGCTTTTTGTTAAACTTCAAAAAATTGGCAAAATTTAAGACCAACATAAAAGTATACAATAATGTTGGGGAGGGATTCAGATTTATAAAAAACATTTTTTCTTTTTTTACAAACACACAGCCCTGTGCAGGGCGGGCTTCTGGCTGCCCTGGGGTGCATTCCCTCCAGCCCTGGCAGCGGGAGGAGAGGGCTGAGGAGGGGGCCTTCA
The DNA here is from genome assembly GCA_017639485.1 of Pluvialis apricaria. Classification (NCBI taxonomy): domain Eukaryota; kingdom Metazoa; phylum Chordata; class Aves; order Charadriiformes; family Charadriidae; genus Pluvialis; species Pluvialis apricaria. Next base: position 113,706,254 of record CM030008.1, on the reverse strand, counting down.
GCAGCAGCCCGTGGCTGACGGTCGCCATACTTACTACGCTGTTCCCAGCCCAGTCTTGGCCAGTGGCTGGCGTTGCCGCAGCGGAGGAAGGGAAGAAGCTGTGCAGACATGAGCTGTGAGCACCCACTCTGCCTCAGAGCCAGAAAACTGTTTTATTTATTTAGTAATATAGGCATAGCCACGGTGGCTGAGAGCCCAGCTTAGGAAATAGCTAGAAACTAAAGCTGAAATCATCTTTCCCATTTTCAATGTCTGGGCTAAGAAGTGCTGCCCCTCCACGCCCACCCCCAATATTTTTTTTTGGTAGACATTTCCAGCTATGATGACTACCTGTGGTAAATGAGGAGGGGATTTCACAAACTGTTCTGGACAGTTTTCTTGTCATGGCTGGATTTCCTTAGCGCACGCCAAGGAAGCCACGCTGCGGGGGGGGGGTGTGACTGACTCAGCAGCCAGCACTGATTAAGTTTATGCTGCCCGTCACTTGTTGGCCCTGGAGCAACATCCATCGCCAGCACAGCCCTGCCTTGTGCTGGGCATGTGTACATCACAGATAAGATGAGCTTAACCCTGCCGTTCAGTAAAGGCTGACCACCATCTGCAGGCGTGCTGGAGAGAGGCTTTTGAACTGGGAGGCAGCAGTGGAAATAAATTTTGTTATCGTCGTGCTGACTCTCATTTGAAATGAAACTAGGGTAAAGCAGCCAGAAGCAAGCAGCACTATAGCGATATCATTTTAAGCCGCTGTTTAGAAAGAGGCCGAGACAAAACCCGCAAATCTCAAAGCCTCAATCCACCGTGTTGCGCCGCCTGTGAGCGTTGCTGTGCATGTGGATTTCTCTTAACAAATCTGAGTCTAGTGGCAGCTTTCACAGACCATATGTTGCCCCAGACGCAATGGCATAAGGTGAAGTAAGGACACGTAGTCAATCTTCTGGTTAGCACGGATTTATATTTCAGCCTTTACTGTTGTTTTAGCAAGGGCCGGTGTGAAGTTTAGGGCGCAGAGATGGGGTGGGGGGGCGAGGATGCAGAGAGGCAGGGGTGCAGGCCGAGGCTCCACAGCCCCCTGACCAGCTCCTGCGACGGCTCGCTGGCCTCGCTCTCTGCGAGTGCCGAGGGCAGATGAGCACAGCTCTGCCTTGAGCGGTCATATGCGACTGTAGGTCACCCTGTTGGCTGCGTATTGCCCAAAGGCACCGAGGTTTGCCCTTTGCAAAGGCTTCCCCAAGTCTGATGACGCACTCACCCTGAAACAGGCGCCTGCACAACCTCCATTTCCCATACCTCAGCTCTGTGTCTTCAAAATAGATCTTTCTGTCATGTAACATTCATGTTTGGTCCTCCCACTGCAACGGAGAGGTTCAATGGCATATCACCTTGTTTACTCACTGCCAATCACGTCATGTTACCTACTCTGGTGTTCACCATCCCTAGTCACGTTTCTCCTTTCTCCTCTGCTTCCTGCTGCATCGTTCTACTACTGCTTTGGTTTCCCTGTGCCTTACCATGCCAGAGCTTTTCCGTAGCACTGTGTTGTTTCTGGTCTCTCTCTTCATTTATCACCAGTTTGCATTTTGATTTTGAGACTGATTTTTATTGAACTTTCCTGTCCTCTCCAGTGACTGCTCCTCTGCGTACACATTTCTACAGGTTGACAAACTCTTCTGATTTGCTTTTATAAATTACAAAGTATGCAATGAAATTCAGAAGTTTGGCTTTGGCATACGAGACTTGCTCGTACAATCACTCATCTTGATGTAAGGAGCGTTTAGAGCGAGGCAGGAAACCTTGCTGTGCTATCAGCAAAGTCCATAAATATTAGAAGCAATTACCAACTTAGTGCCAGGGTAAAAAATCACAGCTGCACATTGTTTCTAATCGCAAAGGCAGGCTACCAAGCCTGAACAGTGGAAAGCTGGTAGAGAAATAAAATTTCAGGTTTTTTTTCATTTCTGTGAATATCAACTTTAACGTACAATACCACTGAATCCTGTCATTCAGGCTTCAGGAGCTGGCAGTAAGGAGTGACATTGCAGAGGATGAAATCTGTAGGTGAGCCTCATCTTCAATCCAGCTGGAGATCATAACTACTCCTGTAGTCATTATTCTGCAGCTAAGAAGTCTTTCCTGCATGTCAGTCTGAACTCCGAAGCAGACAAAAGGAGTCAGTGGTTGATTTTCACCGCACTTGCAAATGCCAAAGCTGGCCCTTTTATGCCAGGTCAGCACTTAGAGCAACGTGATGAATAGTGGATTTTCCTGAATTATCATGCAAATGTACTTTTCAGCTCTTCTCTTTCTAGCACAAGGAGAATTAGCAAATGGAAGTTTGTCAGCTACTCCAGCTCATCCCAGACCTTTCTTTCATTCTCTCCTTACCTGCTCCATAAATCATGGGCATACATGCAGATACCTGGAGCCCACACACAGCCAGATGTTCGCTGCTTGCTTTTGTCCGGCGACATGACAGATGCTTAGCTTTAGTTTGAATTTTATGTTTCTTAATTCTTTGCGCATCCAGACGGCCTCTAATGCAAGTCACTAACCGCTGTTTTGCTCTCTTGGCTGCCAAGGAACTACCTTGTTCTGCACTAGCCCCGTCCCTCCAACCCTGCTTCTCCCGGCCAGAGAGACCAGCGAACCGGCGCCCACCATCACGATGGGCTTCACATTCCCCTACTGCCTCACAGTCGCAGTCCACCGGAGACCTGACTTCCTCAGAGGAGAGTGGAAGCAAGGAACCGCTGGCAGAGACCCCCAGCCAGGGAGGTGAGCTGGCCTGACCCCGCACGGGAACGGGGGGGCTGTGACTCGCCTCCGCCAGGTCGCCCGCCAGCCGTCTCTGCCGCGAAGGAGAGAGGTCTGCTTGGAGAGGTCAAAGAATGTTCTCAGACGCAGCTGCTGAATGTCCGACCTGGGAAACTGAGGTGTTTCTAGAATGAAACAGTTAATGTGCCTGTAATAACTTAATTTTTTTCATAGCTGAGAAAACTATTTTTGTCTCCATCTTTTCTACATACAGTATATTAACAAAAAAAAAAACCAACAAAAAAATGGTAAAAATGATATAAAGTAAGATTTAAAATAAAATGTAAATTAAGTTTTAAGGGAATTTGAATACGTGCTCGCGCTCTCTCCAAATACTGACTGCCTTTTCGTTATATTTGCACTGTTATGTTTTTGATTTTGGTTTTGGGTTTTTTGGGTTGGTTTTTTTTTTTTATTTCATGTAAAACTAGGGTCTTAAGTTAATTTTATTCTATTTTAATGTCAGTGTTATTGGTTTTTAAAAGTAAGGTTCTTAAAGATGCTTCAACTGTCTGAAGCGATACCTTTTAAGTAGTAAGGAAAGCCATTAAGCTAGTTCACTAGACTTGTATTAATTGAGATGGAGGGGAATACAGGTAAACACAAGAAAAAGAGTAAAAAAAAAAAAAAGAATGCCTCAGAAAGTCTTATGGAGTTAGCTGTAAAATACACCTACAATACTTGACTTGCATGCCTCTGGGTCCTCGCACTTTAGTGCATGTACATACTGCTACTGTACTTCTACCATCACATAAATGTGAGTCAACCTGTTTCACTGTAACATTGTTGTGAATTTACCTGTACTGTACTTTTATTGTTGGTATTCTTGCATTGACTATACAAAAAGAGTTTTTAAATTATTGTTAGCAGTTCAACTGGCTACGTACAGTGTTTACCGAGAACTTCCTTTGTTTTGGGAAAACCATGGAGATCTCTGGGCATACTAAACTGTAACTGGTCTTGTTTAAGAGCCTGTTGGAGACCATGTGAAGTGGAAATAAAACCCTCAGTATTTACAAGCTGCTCGAGTGCTTCATGATTTTTTTTTTCTGATGGTACTTCCCAGGTTAATTTAAATGCGGGGCAGGAAAAAGCCCCCGAACTCCTTTATTCATAAGGGAAGAAGAATGCTTCTTTATATGAAATCATGGCAAAGCCAAACATTATGCTGTGCGCCACAGACTCCTGTGAGCACTGGATCAGGCCATGGGAAGGTTTCTAAACTCCCTCGCTTAACTCTGCTAAACAGCTGTTCACACAGGTACTGGGACCCGTGTTCTCAGTTCCTCTGAGGCTGTATGGCTTGCTGCTTTCAGTCGTTCATGGGAGTGAAAACCAGCCAGCTGAACATAATACCAAAAATATGACATGTCCTGTGTTAATCCAAACTTATGTCTTGTCTGCATTACACACAGAGACTAATAAAAACAGGGCTTTTGTAAAACTGGTGGCTAACACTGAGAAGTAAACGCAGCCGAGAATTCGCGTGCTTCCAAGAGGTGGAAGCCTCTCGAGCTACTTTGCCTGGGACCATCTGTTTGGCCACATGCTTTCTCTGGGAGCCCCAGAACTGCTCTGACTAGTTATCCCATCACTGAACTGGCTCATTCCTGTCCAATTTCCTTTGCCGAGGCTTTCTCAGGCTTGCTTGTTGAAGAGCACCATCTGGGATCCCTAGAAGCCTTCCTGGTTAGCTCTGCCGAGTGATAAGCCCCTCACATCCCATCCTGCTGTGTGACGGCCAGCTTTCTAGGAAGTTTAATTCAGCTGCTGGATGACAACAAGCTCCCTAGCCGTTGGATCAGCTCCCAAATACCAGCCGGTTGAGGCTTGATTTTTCCCACATCTGTTAAGACCGTGGCTATTAATCGTGTCAGAATGTCCACCTGTGGGTCATCATTATGAAAATTGCCACTTACCAAGATAGGCAGTGACTGAAAAGTACTACTGCACCAGCCAAAGCAACTGGTATCCAATGCTGCTCCTCATAATCGTATTAGGTGCTAATTGCCTTCGCAGTTGCCTCAAAGCCTCGCTGCTAGCATTTTTTGTGAGCGCTAAGTTGACCGTCCCCCCCCCCAAGTCTGAATGCTTAAAATTGTCCATGATGGCCACCCTACTTGCTTGAAAATCTTCTTGCTGCAACACTTCGCAGAATTGTTGCAATGATTTCAGTTTGGGAGTGGAAGGGGGCACATGCAAGGAGTGGTTAGAAGGTCAAAAAAGAGTCACAATGATTATTGAAGAAGACTTAAGCCACAACTGAAAGATCCTTGTTTGTTTTCAAAATCTTAATTTTCAGGAGCAGCTTTGCAGTGAGAGGGGGAGGGGTTGCTGCTTCTTAAAAGCTCTTTCTCCTAGATGAAGTTAAAGTTGCAAATGAATGAGCAATGTTGAGTATCAGCAAGTAAAAATGCTCTTCTGTTTCTTGTGACAGCTGTAATTTTTTTTTTTAATGATGCAGAAGGAAATTCAAGTGACTGATTTGTAGCTTTGATACCAGGAAATGGTATTTGCCTTTCAAATCAAGAACATACCAGCCTGCAGAATTAGCTGCTGGCCATCCTGAAATAGGAAGGTCTGTGAGGATAAGCAGCTGCCTGTGGCTTGACAGGTGAAGTGCTTATGAAACACCAGGAATCTCTGAAACAAAAGCAAGACAGCAAGCAATAGCAAGGAGAAGGTTAAGCACAAATAGAAATTCTGTGGACGATCTTAAAAAATAATCGCATTAATTAAACATAAGCTCCTTTCTAGTCTAATTATCAAATACAGCGACATCGAGAAATACCACGTTTCGACTGGCTCTTTGGAAACACCAGAGCTTTTATCTTCCAATATTCCTGCTGGTGGGGCTGGGGGACTTACCCCACCACCACCACCATTATTCCAGCATGTTCCATAATTACTTAAATAAATCGAAAAATAAATGATGGGTCTGTAGTCCCTGTAAGGTTATTTTAAAAGCTTCTAAGATAAAATGAAAAGCCTTTTTAGAAGGTCTGCAGCTCACTTGGCATCTGTGGGGTACCTGAATTATTGCTTCATGGATAATCAGGGCAGGAGAAGCCTCGCAGATTGCCACACAAATTAGTGTAAGGGGATGTGAATACATCTGTCACAGCTTCGCCTGATGAGGCTGCAATAGACAGCTGGATTTCACTCAGGGGTTTGTGGTGCCTGAGATGATGGCCTTGGGACATCACCTGGTCCTGCAACACAGCAGGGATCGGGATCAGGACTGTGATCTGTGGCATCCCTCCGAGTCCAGCCAGCTTTCAGGGGGGTGTGCAGCACCCCAGGGTGTTGGGGTGTCCCTCCTGCCACAACACTACAGTGTCCATGTGGGCACCATGAGGGGGAAAAGCCACCCCTTTCTCCCGCTTTCCTTCATGCCTCTCCACAGTCAGCCACCCTCCACACACTGCTCTCCCCTTTACACACCAGGCAGACATGGACACATACCACTGGTAATGGTGTACGGCCTCTTAACCCACCTACCCAAGCCCACAAGGAAAGACCCAAAATAGGACAACATGGCAACACCACATCTGTGTTGTGCCTCAGTGCCTGGACAAGGATCGGGCTTGGACCATCCTTCCCCACCACCCCCTTCCCCTCACGTCCCCCTCTGCACAGAGGAAATCTCTGCGCACATTGAGTACCCCAAGGCATGCGTCTTCCCCCCTCCCACTTCCTTCCCTGAGTACCTGGAGCCCTCAAGCTCCCCCATCCTCTCTTTGGAGGTACCACGTCTCTTGCTTGCTCCCTGTTCCCCTGTTTTGGCTTACTTTTATGTAAATCACTGCAACCTGCTAGAGTATTATTAAGCTGCTGAGTACATATAATTTTCATACGAAATGACAGCTAATGTCTTCAGTCTCCACATAGCCCAGCCTGCTTTCTCGAGAGGCTTAATGGCTTTAAGCAAAGTCTGCTTCCCTTCCCTGTTTATTATCTTCTTATCCATCTTGCAGGTGTATGAGACATTCTGTCTTCAGGTTTGGGTAAGAGAGATTACTGCCCTGCTATAGATGTCTCTAAAATAAAAAAACAACTTCTATTGCTAAAAAACACCATTTTTTTTTCCAGCAGAGCAGATTTGGGTCTCCTCCTCTTGTTATTCATTCTTTTTTTTTGGTGTACAAATATCTTATGAAGGTCAATCTCAGCACCCTCTGAAAAAAAATGTGAGAAACCCCGAGAGCACTTGGGGGGTCCGGGCAGGATTTTGCAGCTGAGTTTAAGGGGCTGCTCAGCAAAGCTGGTGCAGCCTCTCATCCTGGAGCTGGCCCGAAGAAAGGCAGTGCTCCCCACTGAGCAACTGTTTGGAGGCAAAGGTGGGGCTGGGGCTGCACAGATCCAACGCAGATCCTCAGCAGTCCCTGGTTTGGCAGCCATCGGTTACAGGTTAGAACTGCAGGAGGTCAACACGCGGGTGGCAGAAACTCTCCTCTGCCCAGGACAGGGCACTCACGTGCCTGGGTTAGTCTTGCCCAAGGTGATGGGCTAAGATCTGAGGAGACAAGGTCATAGAAAAAAAAAATAAAAAACAGCGTACATGGCAGCTGCACGTAGACGGATAGCTGAATGGGAAGAAGAAAGCAGATAGTTTGGATATTGAGTTTTGCATGTCTCTCGATGGCAACAAGCCTGGCTGAGCAGTGTAAGCGGATACTGCACTAAAAGGGAAGAGTGCTGCTAGGCTGTGCAATGTGAATCTTATTAAAGGCCAAGCAAATTTTGTTTTGTCCTGTTAAATCCCTAGATTATTAATTTTTTTAATACCTTAATTGGTTTCTTTAATCCCGACAGTAAAACTTTAGAATAGGTTTACACAGAAAAATGCCACGGACCCAGGCGCTCTCCTCATCCTCCTCCCGCTGCTCTCCCCCGCTGTGGTGCCTCAGGATGAGGCTGCAGAAGAGAGAGCTGAGTGCAAGTGGACAGGCTCGTCCCAAGGGCAGCGCTCAGCAAGCACCTCGTTCTCACTGAGCCGGATGGACGCAAACCGGCTCCAAAACACTAAGCCCTGCAGTAACAGCCAATGGGGCACAACTTTGGGGTGCCGAAAAAGTTGCCACTTTACATAGGAGTCGTCCGTATATTTTAGCTGCTAAGAATGGCAATGTTAAGTGCTTAGGCAATTAAGAACATAAATCTCATTGATTTTCTGCCCAGAGAAGAGACTTAAGTAACTTAGACACTTTGAGAACTTTTATCACAAGTCTCTGACTACAGCTTCAGCATGTTCTTCTTTAAAGTATGGCCTCGATTCCTGATATTGTCTGAGAGAAGACATGTATTGTGTTGTTCCTTGCTCGATTTTCTGCACGGTGCATCGGCAGGACAGAAAAAAAGAATCCACTTTGCATATATGACTGAGAGGAAGAACAATAAAGGCCATGATTTTGTCACAGCTATTTCCATGACAAAACCAAAGACTTTTGAGAGGGTATTTTCTTAGTACAATGTCACTGTGGTTTGTCATGGAAATCACATCTTAGACAAAAATCAAAGCCCTGGCTTCACAAATTATCTGTGTTCCCCTCAGTCTGTGATGCCTCTGACAACACCACATCTTCACTACGTGCACATAAAATGCAAGTTAAATATATTGTACAGGCATCTTAAATGTTTTACAAGTAGAAATTGATGTGTAGTCATATTTTAAAAAGCACATTAAATGTATTTTTTTTTATAAAGTAGTAGGACCATGAAACAGTTGGGAGGAAAAGAGCAATAAGAAGTAAGGAAATACAGAATTAGCCCCTGGAAACCAACACCCTCAACTGTTTGGTAAATAACAGGCCTGATTCTGATTTCCCTGAGAGCAGCCCTGGACCCGTGGTTTGGCTGTAGCAAACCTTGAGTTGTGCTACTGCATGGGAGGCCACCCAAGGTTTCAGACCTTGCCTGTCTGTAACACTGACAGCGTCTGTCAACATCAGCCTGCATTTGACTGACAGCGAAACCCAGAGCTGATGGAGCTGTTCTGTGCTGCGTTTGTCCAACGAGCCCTCGAGTTTTCAGCAGGATAGACCGACCTGCCAAGAGGTGATGTCCTGAAGAACACAGTGACACCCAATGGAGGAGAAATAATGGAACGCTATTCCCCGAATTATACAACCCTTTTCACATCAAGAACAGAAGCAAAATTATTTATTCAGAAACCACAACACTATGGTATAACAACTCCTCATGCACGTGGATTCCTTTTACTCAGCAAACAATTAGCTCCTCTTGCTAGCACAGAGCTAAATAATTTCATAGAACATTTCCCTGCTTAGAAGAATCTGCCTGAGCTTTTGGTTGGCAGGTCTGGGTTAGGTGACCAGCAGCTCTCCTGATTCACATCAAAACTTCCCAAAGAAACAGAAGGACCTCCATTCGCTGCAGACCCTGTCCCATAAGCACTGCTCAGCCACCACTGGCTCCCAGATCCAGAACTGGTTTATTCAGCCAGCCCCACTACCAGGGTTTCTGGTTCCTCCCACTGGGAGTGAGTTACCCTGAAATCACTCCAATGCCAACGCAGAAGATCCCTCCAGTGCTGGTTCTTCAGGTTAGGCAGAGGCAACTCTGAAACCCAAATGGAGCCAGGATGGGGAACAGAGTAAGGAACTATCCCACTGTTACCTGAGGTCACTCCTGACCTGAATGGAAAAAAAAAAAACAACCACCCTACACCAAAATTAAATTATCATTTGAGCTACTTAGCAAGTTAACTAAATTTACCGTGACCTACATACCAGAAAGCTTTGGATATGTGGAAATAAGTCTTTCTGTGGGAGTCAGGTCACTCAGTAAAATCTAGTTTAAAAATTCACACACACACTTTTCTGAAGCCTCCATCGGTCTTACAGCAGAGAACGGCCAATCAGAAGCAGCAGTGAAACATTTTTAACCTTGACATCTATTAGGTCAGGCGTGCAATCATTTTAGTCTCTTGTCAGGGTAGCAGACAATGCTGACAGATGAACTGATTAGGCTTGGTGCATATTGCAGTGCAGACACAGTAATTACAGCCTAGAAACAATCATTTAAACAGAAAATAATGCATTACATGCAGAAAGTTCATTGCCAGCTGCCTAGAGGCAGCACCTTCATGGCTGCTACTCTGAAATAAAACACATCAGGCAACACATTGGGCATTAAATCTTTCTACAAGTACATCAGCTAATGAGCAACCCCTTATAGACAGCGGATATAGTCACAGAAGATAACACAATTAAATGTATTGAAAACAGTCTCCTAAAGAAAGAGAAAGATGCATCTGTCTGTCTATCTGTCTATCTATCTATCTATCTACCTACCTATCTTTAAAACAGAAAGTCTATTTTATCTTTTTACATCTAGTTATGTCTGTGTATATATATACACGGGTAAAACCAGACCCCTAATAACAGATACCTTGCAAGGTCTATAAAATGACCTTTTCCAAAACAGGGTGGAGGAGAGGTCCTTCAGACCAGCACTGAAGCTGACCAGCTGGACTTTTCTACACCCCTTAGCACCGTGCTCTATCCCATATCAGCATCACTCAACTTTTAACTGCAGACTGCTGCAAAGCTGGTCCTTGGAAATAAAAGAGCTGAGTCACCACGTAGTATTTGCTCTGCTGTTTAAAAACAGTATTTCTATATAAAAGCTCAGCTCAGATTAAGAAGATAAATACAATACAGAGCTTTAAAGATAAGTTAAATGGACAGTGAAAATTGGCCTTTAATCTACTTAGGAAGTCTTTGTGATTAAAGTCTCGCTTTTTTTTTTCTGTGCTAATGAAGGACTAGGCAAGATGGTGACTGAAGAACTCTCTGGGGAATAGCGTATAAGCCATGGCTGGTTTTGTTGTTGTCATCGTCACTTTTCTTTCTAAATCATTTACACAGATAAATTTTTATTTCTTTTCCATATCAGTGTGATCAGATGAAGCATACAGACACTATCAAAAGATGTGTACATTGGCTTTCAACCTCCATCACAGTGAGTTTCCTTTTTCCAGCAGGCATCTGAGTGTGCTACCACATACGTAAATCTCCTTTTGATGCATGTTTTATGCAAATAAGCCTTCGCTTTAGGGAGCAGCAGGCCACGGGCTGGCACATACATCAAACAGCATGCAAATCCTTCCCCGCCGAAGACGTGGTTTATAGCGTGCCACTGGATTGTAAAAATGTAAAACATCTGTCAAATACTGTAGAGCTATGGCATGATGGCTGCTACAAACAGCCATGCATTGCATTAACAGAGCATATGTTTTGCAAAACCTTCTCTGAGACACCTATACCCTCAGCTGTATATTCAAAAGCCATAAGAAACAGCAATTAGTCCTCCTGATGCTTTACACTGAATTCAAAAGCAGAGGAAACAGGCACGGATCTCAGTTTAAACCAAGTTAACCAGAGTTTAGTTTATTGCCTGGGTTTGCCAGCAATTGGTTTTAGCAGCAAGATAAAAATAATATCAAAAAGGCACTAGTGTTCACTGAGAGATTTTGGAAAGCCCATGGGCAACCTGATTGAAACAACAGCATTGCACAGGTAGGTATCACTTCAGGTAGGGCTGCCCTCAGTTAACCCAGTATTTTCCAAATGAGGAAGGGAAATGAAATCCTATGTCCCAAATGAAATCAAAAGGCTTTGTGTGCTCACCCCCTCTGAAAATGTGGTTATAAGAAAAAGACACCTAAAAATAATTTTCTCTCTCCTATTCAGTCCTGCCACATTTACCACTTCAGTATTTGAACACTACCATCCCATGGTTTAATAAGCAGCATGACTAACATCTGTCCCATAATTTATTTACTCATCCTCTCCCTCAGGAAAGACCCATGTGCAGTGGAGACTGTTTTTATTATGTATACACACACAAAAAACCCAACCCTAATTACACAAGCACACACACGTCCATATAAGTTTGTCAGAGAGGGCAAGATGAAAGCAAAGGTGCCTCACACCTAGAGCAGGGAGTGCTGAGGTTTGTGCTGTGGGAACGGGGGTGTCGGGGCTAGAAGGGCCCCCAGAAGGTGCTGCCCAGACACACCTCACCCTTCTCCTGGAGAAAGCACTGTTCCACTGGGAAGGTGTTTGCTCTTGCCGTAGCACTGCTGCCGCACGTCGTCTTTAGCAGCGTAAATGACCAGACACTCCTGGTGATCGGTGTGACCGAGTGGTTACGGAAACATTGGAGTCTCTTCCATGAGTTTAGCTGTAGCGGCTACATGCAGTGCCTGGTACCATAGGGCCAAAGAGCTTGACCAGTAATGATATACCAGGATTTCTTCAGAGAGTTTTAAAAAGCTTTCTCTGTGTTATAGCACTGTATTTCACCAGGAACTTGTTTTTGTATTAGTGACAGGATCTCTGTGCCATACTGTTGTGCTGGAGTGACCTGCAGAAGCAGAAACTATTTCCTTAGCACAGGAAGAAATTGTGATACTAATTAAATATGAGCAAGTAGAGGCAGGAGAAAGGAATTTCTTTGTTTCTCTGTTTCTGGCAGTGAGAGAAACAGATTTACAAGGAGTTTTTTGGAACTTGGCCTCTTTGAATAGGGAAAATCCATACCCATTCAGGAAATACATTAATGCAGTAGTGGTGCTACGCAAGAAAAGATCCACTTCTAGTTATTTTCATAATGCAGGCTGGATTTAAGCCCTTTAGTTGGCTGTGTCGTGTGACTGAGGACAGGAGTGCTCTTGCCCGGTTTTCTAGAGGTGTGTGCTCTCTGTGAAGATGTATTTGTATTTTTTTAACTTGGATGGAAAATCCAACTGTGGAAAAGTTACTAATCCAGACAGCTCGGCATGTTCAATCAGAAGAGGTCCAGGCAGCATCACAGCAAGAATAAGTGACAGCTAACATAAGAAACTACGACTACCCATCCCATTTCCAGGAGGCAAGATGAAGGATGCAAGCTGCCAGCACCCAGCAGGACTGTGTCTGACTTTCAGCCTCTTTTCTAAGTACCTGTCTGAATTTTGATACTGTTTTCCCTGTTCAAGATCCTATATGAGTCCAGACAATGCTTACACAGCCGTTTGCTTCTTGGGAACATATGGCAGTTTGCTTTCTCTCCTGTGATGGTTGCTGTTTTGCCAGCTGGGAAACTGAGGCATTTGGAAGTTAAATGATTTATTTAATGAGCTGCAGCAGGTCTCGGAAAAAAAAAAAACATTCCTCCTCCTTCCTAGGCTGTGTTGAGTTCAGTAGGCTGCCTTTGCATTTACAGCAGATCAATGGCAAGGTTTAATAAAAGCTTCCAGATCCTACGCATTTTTCCATGAAACAAGAAGGGCCATAAAGCCAAATAAGGCAAGACTGCAGGAGGAGAGCATCCCTCTGGTGTTAAGGAGCAGGTCTCTTAGTATTGCCAAGCATTTTAGTTGATAAATGCCTTAAGAAATTTACTGAGCCACGTCTTATACTGCCTAATGCTTCACCAGAGAGACTTGACAAGGCATTACGGCCACTGGCACGATCTCCAGCCACTGTAAAGGGACTCTAGCCCTGGAATGAATTCCTCTGAGCTGCACCATCCTGGTCAAGGAGAAACTGCCCAAACAGAGACCAGCTCTGGGTGCTGTTGGGCACCCCCCATGAAGAAAGCAGCTCCGGCTGCAAGGATCCTGGCCATGGGCTTTCAGTTGCTGCCTCACTCGTAGCTGCCTGGAGCTCAGAGGAGGACCTGCTTCCCACCAGGCTGCTGCGCCGCGTGGTCGGCACGCAAGGGAGAGCAGAGCAAGATGAGCAGGGCAGGTGGAGTGGGAGTATTCACGGATCTGCCTGCATTTATATCTGCTGCTTTTTCCAAGAATGTCAGCATCAAACAACAGTTACATAAATGCCGCATTTCAGCCGATTTCCAGCCTGAGAGTGTGAAACGTGCATGTGCGTTAACTGCTACTGTGGAAAACACCTTCCAGTTCAAGCCAGTATCTTTGAGGATTTCCTGGGAGTTGCAGGTGGCACGCTGCCATATATAGGGATTTTAACACAAATAAAACCTGGTCTCAGTGGTGAATGAGGAGCATGGATCCTTATGAAAATCTGTTGCTTGTGGGCATGTCAGAGACTGGGGGTGACATCAGTCTCAAAGGTGGTGCTGGCCTCCTGCCATCGCCCAGCACAATTAAAGGCCAGCCTGGCAAGCCACGGGGACATTGTGTGGAGCTGTTTGTACAGCAAGTCTGGTGCTGCAGATTGGGACAATGAAATCTAGTACCACCTCGATCCATTTCCTTATGCTTCCTGCACGGAGGGTGGGAGTAGGCCTGAGCTTAAAATAAAAAGGAGGAAGAAAAGGAAAAGGTCAGTTGTGTTTAATGTCACATTCAGCTCCGTCGATGGCACCAAGTTTTGGTCTGTGCCTGCTCGTCTCTGCCCAGAACCTGTGTATGTATTCTTTTGTGATGTGGAACCAGTATAGCAAAGCAGCTGGGACAGGCTTTTTATTGTGGTGCAGAAAGAGACCCCAGCACCTGCAGAGCACTCATTCTTCTCAGTCCCATCCTTACTCAGCTCACTGGGGCCTGGCATGGAAAAGGAGGATTCATGTAGTGCCTGTCGTCTGCTGAACACTGTGAAACCACTCCAGCGCTGACTGTCTGCACACTGGATTCCTCTACAGGGAAATGGTGGCAAAACCGTTCTTGGAAATCTAGTGCTGTTCTAGGAAATGAAGAAAGTTTGCTGTAGCAATATCAAAGCATTAAATGATTTCTTCACACATTCTCAATAAGGTCAGGTTTCAAAGTCAGGGCACAACTTTAATTTTAAAAGACAAAGCTTTCTAAATAATCCTGATATGTTTATGACTGAGCAGCTATGCCATTGCAACCATATTCCCCTTTAGCATCAAAAACAGGAGCCTGCATTCTGCCTTGAAGGATAAGGAGGGCAGAAAGGTCACGGTTTTAGAGCCGTGTTCATTATTATATCTAGTTTTGTTCACTTTATTAATAATTGATTTTTCCCCAGTCCTCTCAAATGTCACCCTCATGTTTCTTTATAATTCTCCATTGAAGTTTTAAACATTCAAGTTATAGATAGAAAGAAAGGCAGACACGGAGTACTACAGACTGCCTCTTCCTCTCCTTGTGTGATTCAGTAACTTTGGCCAATTACACTGTTTGGGCTGTAGAAGTACTGGGAACTCTGTAATTCCTTTACAGAAGTAGGTTTCCCTATATTCCCTGGTCTTGAGCCCTGATTCTCCATCCCACGTGTACCTAGAGCAGCCGAGGGATTTAGCAAGGAAGAGAATACAGGACCAGGCCCTGGTGGTTTGCAGAGGATAAAGAAGTCCGCTCCTTCTGGGTCCCCAGCTGGCAGCATTTACGGCCGCTCTCCGGCTCTCGCAGCAAATTGATGGCTGTACCAGAGTCCAGAAACAGAACCAACTCACTGCTCCAACGAGCAGCAGTGCAAGGGCAGGACACAAAGCTGCTCAGGCATGAAGGACGGCACTTCAGGGTGCCTTTGAGATTTGCATCCAGACTACTCATCAAAGGTGTCATACTTCATTTTAAATTACATTTGAAACGAAGAAAGACTATATAAACCCTGCTAAGTTTCCAGATAAAAAAGAAACTTAACGGTCCTGTGCGTGGGTGCATCTGAATCACAGAATCACAGAACGGTCAGGGTTGGAAGGGAACTCTGGAGATCATCTAGTCCAACCTCCCTGCCACAGCAGGGCCACCTACAGCAGGTAAGCTGTGAAGCCTGTAGCTTAACTGGCATTATGTGGTAAGGATGAGCAGCATAGGGAACACACTGCTGGAGGATTAACTTTGCCTTCGGAGGCTGTGCAGACAGCTGTTGAAGCTAAGAGCTCAGCAGATCTGTGCCTGTTCTTCCCGGCAGATGCCATCCTCTGTGCATCCATGGGCGCATCCATTTCTGGCAAAAGATCCACGACTTTCATCCTAAGCAGTTTCTTATTTCCAGCCAAAGTTTCAGCTGTTGCTCTAGTTCTAGGAGAACCTGCATCAGCACCCAAAATCCTGTGTCCTACCCTTTGTGCTAACCCAGGACAAGGGGGTACCCACTATTAACTGCCATCGTACCTGTAAATCAGTAACACAAAGCCCCAGCGTGAGGGCCAGCACTGTCATTTTCAGAGTCCACACTTAGCATTAGGTCTATGTTTAAACTTAGCTTTAATTTTGTTGTAAGCCCAGGCCAGAAACTCAGGCTTACACACAGTCAAAGTCAAATGCTCGTCCACACCCCATTTTTTACCAGAACACAAATCTTTTGGATCCAGACCAAGATGCTGGCTCATGCCAGACAATTTTATTGATTTTAAAACTTTGGCAAACAAATATATTGCAAGGCTTGATCCTCCTGGCAACTTCTGAAGCCATTTACATCTATGTAAAAAGCCCGTGGGCGAAATTATTTACAGAAATTACTCTGCTAGTTCCACTGAGAATCACTGAAGTGACTCGGGCAGAGAGTCCAGCCCAGATACTCCGGCTCGGTACCATTGCTGCGCTCCCCATGCATGGGGGAAACGAAGGCGCAGAGATCAGTGCACTGCCAGC
Organism: Pluvialis apricaria; assembly: GCA_017639485.1. NCBI lineage: Eukaryota > Metazoa > Chordata > Aves > Charadriiformes > Charadriidae > Pluvialis > Pluvialis apricaria. The sequence continues at coordinate 113,689,891 of CM030008.1, read as the reverse complement.
CACGTCTGCACGAACCCCCTTACAGACGGAGAGCTGGAGTTGTCCAAGGGTCTCTTCCCTTCCACTCCATTTCAAAACACACCCAGACGTACAATTCTTGCCCTTATTTTCATCATATTTAAAATGCTAGATTTTGGTAAGAGGTATTTTAGAGTCAGAGACAAGCTTTATCTGACTTAAGGCTTTTTGTTCCAGGAACTGTGTACTAGGCTGTTCGCTGCCTAGCAGCCTTGCACTATTTCAGCCCTGTTATACTAACGATAAAAATAAAGATAAAGATAAAGATATATGATAATACAGCATGACAACAACTGTTTTTCTATGGTTGGGCCATTAGCCCAATAAACATTTGGTGCCTTGGGTATGGAAGGTATTCTGTCAGGGATACAATTTTCTTTTTTTTATAGTAAAAAGGGTGATGAATTCTAATTTCCACTCGGAAAAAAAAAAAAAAAAGGTGATTCGAACTGTTCCTTGCTGTCAAGAAAAGTCCAGAAAATGCTTTGAAGAGCAATATAGGATCTAAACCTCCTAAACGGTGGTAAAGAGCAATCCAGGTTTTGCAATCAGCTTTTCCAAGTTAAGGGCTTTCATGGGCACCCACTCATACTGATCCTGTTACAGCACTGTAGTTTCAAAGCAGGAGAAATGGAGCAGAATTACAGGAGGAAATACTGTTAAAAACAAAAATGCTTTGATTTTTGCTAAGGCTTGCTAAGAGTCAATACACTATCAGTTTTCTGCTGCAAACAGAACAGATTTCTTAAATATTAAGATGTCACAGAGGCTCCATGTGCTGAGAATATCAAACCCATAAATTAGCATCATATCAAAAATAATACATTTAGCTATCAAAGGAGCTTTCCCCTGTGAACCAGAGAGAGGAGAGTGCTTCATCCCACAGAGGTTAACATCTGGGAAAACATTCAACTAGAGAATCCACAAATGACTGGCAGCCCACATTAAATTTGTTGTCTTGAATCAATTGAGAGTGGTGTGGGGGATTCCACAAGGGATATTATCCTGTTTGGCCTTAAGCCACTCACTGGAAAATATGCATATTGGAGGTGAAATTGAATTGCATAGATTTGTCTTCTAAATATTCACCATATGCTCTCATAAAAGTAAGTGCCAACCCCATCTATAAAATGAATTGTTTATTGTGTAGCTGTTTTCTTTAGGCTTTGCTTCAAATCCTTAGTACACAACATGAGATCTGTAAATATTTGAGTCATATACGACATGTTAAATGAGTTTATTGCAAATTTTTAGAAAGGAAGCCTTGACAGCCTGAATATTTGTTTACACGTCGATTGCTCTGCTTTATGTAATTACAATCATGCTCCAGTCCCTCAGCAGTTTCAGTTTATTTCTTTCAATCCTAAAACAATTTTTACTGTGTCAACTATTGTGGAAAAGGTAGGTATCATCCCAGAAGGGACCTCATCTCAGTCATCATTGATAAACTTGTAACACAGAAAAGTAACACAACCCATGCTGTAGTTGATAACATCTTGTGTGGTCTATAGAAAGCTGGAAAAAAACCAGCTGAGAATTAGAGCTGTACAGAATACATGTACAACTGTTATCTAGTAAAATAATAGGAATGTTTTAGTAGCTCCAGCTGGACTAAGTAGCAATACAAGGAAACAACTGTAAAGATTGTGACACCTTGGCTATACAAAGCTAAAAGATGCCGTAGGGCTTCTGGGTGAGAGACATCAAAGCAGGTAGAAAGGATCTCTGTTGTGAATAGGCTTGGATTATGTCTAACACTGATTTAACTTGTAACCTGGTCTCCAGGTCTTGTTAAATTAAGTTTTGCTTTGTTTGCAGAGGAAGTCTGGTGTGAGGTGAATGAGAAGGAAACTCAGTGGACTTACAGTTCAGTGCCTTCCCGAAGGAGCCACCCACTGTGCTGCAGGATGTCCGGGCAGCGGGAAGGAATTGGCATCCCAGGACATGCACAAGGATGACAGAGGCTGGACAGAAAAGGCTGGGGGGGGGCGGGGGGGGCTTGTGCTGCCAGGCAAGAGGTATTCATGTGAACAAACAGGTACCACAGCCATTCTTGCAAGTAACAGCTGGTAGAGATACTTTACAGCTCTGTGCAGAATCCCAGAATGCCAAAGCTTTCCCTTCTGAAGCACTTCTAAAAGACATCATCTACGAAGACTGGTGAGACACTGAATCCAAAATATTGGCTCCAGTGAAAATGAAAGGCAAATTTGTCCATTAGATGACAAACCACTCTGTATGACCTCTGCAGTCTCCGAGCTGTCTTAATGTAAAGGGGGTTGGCACTCTCTGAAGATAGCCCTCACTGGACCCTGAGGATGGCTTCTTCCAAGTTAGCTGAGGTAAAACATGGGCAAGAGCCATGGCTGTGCGAGAGAAACACTGATCCTTCCCTATCACCTTCTGCCTTAAGTATAAGTAACAAAGACATCACAAGTCCCTCTGCAGGAGCTTAGTGTGGGGACGCTTCCATACTTGGTGAGGAACCTTTCGTTCATAGGACTTGTAGCCAATCTCTCAGCCAAGTTTACTTCTCAGGCCAAACGCCTGATAGCAATATATTGTACCTTGAGGTTGGCAATTTTTGCTGTTGTGATGCTGGACTTCTTGTACGGCATGACTTCAGGCTCTGTTCTTGTGATGCATTTCTCCTCCAAGAACAAATAAGAGTTCATAAGCAGAGGAAAGGTATTTTTAGATAAAGGATTTTTTTACCCCTTAGAGGCACATTTTGCCTTCTTGCGTGAACACTCACTCTGCAACCTGTTTGTTGATATTTTTCTTCTCTTGTTCACAACATTGCTGAGAAAGATCGTAGAAAAAACAACATGAGGCTCACTAAAAATGATGGCTTGTTGGGAACATTATCTCAAGAAGCAAATTATTTGCCTACATTTCTGCTGCTTTCTTTAGCAGAGCTCAAGAGTTTCAGAGCACCACAAATTCTTTCTTTTTCTTTCCTGTACAGTATTTTTAGATTTCCATGATGAATGCACACAACTCCACCAGGACTCACACTCTTCCTCCTTCCCATAATGTGTTCGTCATATGAACTCTGAGTGGCCTGAGGCCACATAGCTTGCAAGCAATGAAGGTGAAGTTCCTTCTTCCAACTCTCAAAAAGAATCACGACCTTTTTTGGTGTTTGATTGAAGAATAAATGTTGTTATACTACCCACCTCAAATATAGTTTTGTTCTTTCTCTGACATAAAAGATATTGTTGATCTCACTTTATATGGATAGGAACCACATATTAGTTTTTGGCATATTGTTGCTTTAATATGTTTTACTCAGTAATCTCCTGAGAAACTAGCCCCCAAGAACTTACGTCTTTATAATAGTTTAAAAAAAAAAACCCAAACTAAAGCAACTTTGATTGCAGGGTAACATTTTCAGTAGACATGAGATGATTTACTTTGGGAAAACTTATTTCTGCTATTTTCTAGGGAAAAACTCTCTTAATAGTGCAGACATGCACTCTTCATTAGTGTCCACATCATACAGAGAATTCATAACTTACCACAAACCTAAAAGCAAAGACCTGAAATAAAAAGAACTGTATTCATATGGCCTACATCCATTTCAAATTACATAATTCAAGGCTTTTTAAGTAGAAGAGAAAAAGAGGTCCCAGCTCACCAGGCAGATATCGACTCTGTGCAGCTGTTAATTAACCATGTCTGGACCCTTGCCTTGCAGTTCAGGGTTTTCGAGTTGCTTAGGAGCATTTTTGTTTTGATTACTGGATTACACCTGCACTGTCCACTGAGATATTCCTGCAAATTCTTTCCCAGAATGTGTTTTTAATGGCTTCCTCCTTGCAGCTAGAACAGAAGAAGCTGGTGCTTTTTATGGAGTTTAGTAGGACCTTCCTAATGTCCCTTTTTCAACAGACAGGCAGCTAGAACCAAAGAAAATGATGCTATACTTCCAGAAGACATGAGCAGGTGGTATATATGTAGAAGACAGATATATAATATATTTGTAAGTCCTACTTCTAAAGAAGTCTATCATGTTCCCTCTGCCATGCTCTCTTCAGGCCCAGGAATCTGCACAAGGAAACCTGCCACTGTTTGATTTTTCACTTCAAGTCCCTCTCTTCTGATTCTCTTCTCAAGATTCATCACAAAGAGTAAGATCCAGCATTCCCTATGGTGCAATTATCAAAGGCTCTGATATAGTCAGTACTTACTGATCATCTGAGATCCCTTTTTTTCATTGTATGGCTGGGAGAACGAGTGGAGAAAACAATAAAAATACAAGAGCTGCATGGATATCAAAGTACCCTGTGAAAACAAATTCTCCAGAGTGAAGGCTCATTTAGCAAAAATAAAAATCAAAATCTTGGGCAGAAAGCCAAGAAGCAGCAGTCAAGTAAATTTATGAAGCTGCTCCATGGACTTCAAGACATGCTTTTTCAAGCCTTAGCCTGTGTGTTAAGCAGAAGTTTGTCTCCAAAAGGTGCTATGTAGGGTCACTTGTTTTCCCAGGTTAGTCATCCCTGTCGAGCCCCAAAATATTGTTACGTCAGTCAGATTAAATGTTATTTGCAGAGATGTTGAGACCTGGTGACAGCCAGAAAGGATAAATTTGGCTTCTGGAAATCATCTCAGCTTACCACCTCCATCGCTTGCTGCTTCTCACAACTGAGCCGAATATCCAACATTACTGAAAAATGAATGGATCCTGTAAGCTGCCTCAAAGACTGTGTGATAAAAATAGCTCTAACATAGTTGCAATGATAAAATCCATCCCTGGGTGGGTAAGGCATTCATTTTCTGGCCTTGGAAACTGTTTCTATTTTGGACACAGGTTAGAAAGCTAGGATCTTCTGGAGCTGCAAGGGAAATAAGAAATTATTCATTGTTCAAGATGGGGGTAGGAGAGCTTATAGTGACCACGTCAGATAGAGGTCATCTCCTGAGGAAAGTGTTGGAAACTGGATGATGCGGAAGTCCTGAGAATTTCAAGTCCCTGACTTGGGAAACTGAAGGAAAGAAATGGAGGAAGGATGAATCCAACCCTAGAAGGAGGTACCTCGATGAGTTGTAAAGAGCTGAAAAAAATGTTTACTTGATCTTCTTATTTCCTGCAGAATGAGAACAGGTGGTCTTTATGATTTGACCAGGAACGCAAGAATTATTCAATGTGCCAAATTTCTCTCATGCGAGACTGAAAGCAAAATCTCTGGAAAAGGGAGAAGGAAAGATCAGGAAGAAATGTAGACTGGCACACAGAGCAAAGAAATCACCTCAAAAGACTAGCAAATGTGTGTGCAACTATATTTATTTTCAATTAAACCTCATTTGGGGTTCACTCTGTTTTACTTTGTTGAAAGAAGAAAAAAATCCCCAGCTCTGTACCAGACCTGGGACCTGCTTGTTTCTGGAAATATCCCAAGAGGTGAATGTTATGTGGTGAAATGTTCTCGGCAATGGTGCTGCCTATGTAACAGAAGGTGCATAGGGACTGCTCTAGCAAATTATTCATGGACAATAAATAATGTATAATGTGTCTCAGAGGCTAGGGAAGTGCACCTCTCTGCAGTGCACACAACATTTCTATTCCAGAAGGCATTTTTAGTTTTCCTCGGGTTAGTTTTTTCTCAACATTAGCTCTGTGGGCAAGCATGACCTTGCATAAGCCTGGGTTATTTTTCTCACATCATGTGACCATTCTCCCATCTAATATACAAGCTAAAAGGAAATAAATGTTCTTCTTGATCCTGTTTTAATTAGGATTTATTATTAAGTTCATATATAACCAGGCTAATTTGTTAGCTCTATATCTACATACATTTTCCTGGGGGTAATATCATCTCCGAACCATATTATTCTGTTGGGTTTCGTGATAGTAACAGTGTTTACAATGTCAGTTATAGAGCAGGTTCTGTAGCAGTAAGTACTGCATAAGCCTCCTGTAAAATATGCTCTCTGTCCTTGGGAGCTCATAAACTAGGTTATGATAAGTTGCAGCTGGCTGATGAGGTAACAAGCGAGCAAGATATCATGTCCTAATTAAAGGAGTTGGCTTGCTTTCCACTTGGCTACTGTAGTAAAGGGAGTTACTTGGAAAGCTGCTTGTCTTCCTACCTCATGTCTGAATAATGTTAGTTAATCATCACTGATTTCTCAGTGTCCTTCTCCCTTGTGAGAAACAGGGGAGGATCTTTCTCTTTCCCTTTCACTATGTGGTTTGCAGCCTGGATGACTCAGGGTAAGCTGTGCTACTTCTCCTCCTTTCATTTCAGGTGATGTGTTTACCACACTCTGGACTGGTCTGCAGAACAGCCTAATCTTCCCCATTAACTATTTAGAAACAAGCAAGACTGAACTAATGGGTACTTTTGCCTAAGGGTCCCAAGAGCTATTTCACTCTTAAGATCTCTTGGGCAAAAGTACTTGGGAAATGCGGTAACGTACGTTCTTTCAGAGGGACAAGCAAACTTACTTTGAAGCAACTGTCCTGTAAAGGTTTATTTCCAGGAGAAAGTCTCCAGGGTAGTTACAGTCCAATTTCCCATCTCTTTTAGGCTCTCCTCAAATATATCCTTTTCAAAGTCAGGGTTTGTTTTCCTTTTCTTTTTATTTAGTACAACTCGGTAAAGAAGTGGGAGGGGAAAAGTTATACTTTTTTTTTTTTTTTTTACTTACATTTTTGAGTGTCTTCTCTTGTACAAGAATCTTGATGTCTTGCAAGCCTGGGCACAAATACTTGAACAGTGTCTGTCTACTCTCTGGAATTAAAATGGTAACCATTAACAGAGTGGATTTATAATTATGAATTCTAAACTACGCTTAATCCAAAATTCATAGATGCCAGTGATTCACCTAGTGAAGACGTAGCCGCAATAATATATGAGCAGTAGAACTGAACAAACACAGTATGCACTTTCAGTTTGAGAGTTAATCATTTGAATGATTCCATTTAAACATTAGGTAGGTAGAATTTACAGATAATTCAATAAATCTTCAGTGTAAATGCACTGAAAAGGAAAATTTCTTTAGCAAAAAGACAAAGTGACTTGGTTGGATTAAATAATGAATTATTTGCTAATATTGAGTCACCAGATTGCAGCTGTACACATCTGAGGTGTTTTCAAGTTTTCAAATTTGTCTTATTTTGAGTGCTTTAAAGTCTCGTCTCTTGCTGAAGGGCACACATGCAATTAATGAGCCTATCATATTCTCATGCTATCATTACAAACTGTTTTCCAAACTACTCTCAAATTGACCTACTTTACTCTTCAAACCCATTCCTTAAGAAAGGACAGAGGTAATCGGTATGACTGGCAAATACCCAATTTAGTTGAAGATAAGAGCACACGAAACGGTGAAAAGAAAGGTGCTGCTTGCACTGGAATGAAGAAGTACTTGAAGTACTTTGGTGGAATTATGCTAGGAGAGAATGAACTCTGGGACAGCTAGAAGGAAAAAAATGAATAGATAATTATAAAATATCAACTGGAAATCAGATGGTGACCAGTAAAGATATGTTATGCCATGTTTCTCTTTGCTTAAGAAGATCTACTCCTCTCCAAATCCACATAAAAGTATGTATTTCCTCCTTTGTTAGTTCTCTCTGGTAGGTTAGCAGGTGGCAAAACAACATTCACAGTATTCAGAGATAGCTCCTTCTAAGACTGCATTACAGCAATCTACTCCGAAGATGGCCAAAGCAAGAATTGTGATAAGGATCCAATTTGGTCAAGCATAGATACCACTAAGAACAATTTCATTTCCACCGTATGTCTAAGCATTCACCAAGGACAGACATTCCAGCAAAACTTCTAAACTGCAAAAGACACTGAGCAAGTTTATTTAGTGAAAGGAGCGGAGAAAATTTCCTTACTTCCCTGCATCCTACTCATTTTCATGTTAGCCGTTGACCCAGTTGGCCCCAAGTTCATTCCTACTCTCCTGACTCGATGAAAAGAAGACCAAAGTAGCTGCCTCAGTAGCTCATCAAACTGTTGGTTCACTGAACAGAAATAGTGGAAAGGCTAAAGGTGAGGACATTGCACACACAAATATTAAGAACAGACAGACCTTGGCCTCGTTATAGCTTCCCATTCTCTGCGTAGAAGAAAGCCCTTGGCATGGCAGAAATGAAACCTACTAACTCATTCTCCCAATTGTTTTTTCTTTCTCCCCTTGGACTCATTGTTGTGGTTTTGAATTCTTGCTGTACCTTCAAGCTCTCACATCACACCTACTCATTAAAAAGAGCAGTCATCTTAAAATCATCTTCTGCAGATGGTGAAGGCTGACTAAACAACCTCTCATTTGGTTTAGAATTCGCATCTTTTGAGTGACTTGGCAGTGCTATAAGGAACTGCTGCTGTAAGCCCTCGACCAAACAATCTAAAAATACTCATATGCCTCAGTATTGTTGATTTTGTCCTTCCTGGTTTCTTCCATGGAGAGCTGTCATAACACCGCCGCTATACCAAACTCATCTGGAAGATTTAACATACTGCATGATAAACAAGCAGCAACCAGCAAAAAATGTGAAACTGGGAAGCCTTTTCTCACAATGGTGAGCAGCTCTTCAACAGCTGAAATCACTGGGATGATTCACGCGAGTCAGTCACTGCTCAGCAATGCCAGTAAAGACCTCACAGTTTCATCAGATCCCATGGAGACCACTGCCTTATAGAAGACTTCCAACCCCTGGCGCATGAGGTCTGGGATGTTGTTAGAGAGCTGACGTATGTGCTGCAGAGAGAATGGCTGGTCACAAACAGATAAACCATCTTATCCGATGGAACAAAACCTGCATTCCCAAGTACTCTTCAGCAATTGCCAGATGTTGTCAGTTCTCTCTTCAGAAGATGAAAAGGCTAGGAAGACATGCAAATTGTAGACGATAAAAGGATGTGACTATGACCCTCAGGGCTGACAGTTGATATCAGGCTGTTCCTGTGCCACTGCTATCCCCAGTACATTGCTCTCCACAGGGCCTAATGACACATCCTCTAAGTTTTCACACTCACACAGCAAATTCAACTTGGCATGCAATTTACAGAGAAGTAACGTACTAGTACAAAAACATGCTTGTACCTAAAGAGCATCCAGATTTTAAACCAAATCGGTTTTTTTCTAGATGCCATTGAGTTTTGCAGCAGTCAGGAGTACAGATCTATCTGTTGAACATCAAGGGAAGTAAAGTACTAGCAGGACATGGCATCCCATCATAGGTTTCATCATATGCTCAGTCAGGTAAAAGCATAGAAACAAATCACTCCCCTTATGGGAGAGAGTGAACACACAAAAAACTGTCTTGACTGGAAGACATTTCTCTGCCCTTAGACTGTTTGCACGTGCATAACCAGCTCTGTACGTTTATTTTATGTCCATGTATGAGCTCAAACACAGTATACAGCTGCAGAAAAACAAGCCATGAGTTTCCTAGAGTTCTTCCTGTTGTACTGACAGTTGTTGATTTGAAAGTTGAATCATTAAGTTTATGAATCTAAGCTATTTGAATGCTGATTCTCCTCAAGATAGGCAGTTGGAATATACTAGGGTCTGGTTCCTCCTAAAATGTGATGGCCAAAGAATGGCTTCATTTCTCATTCTTAGAACTATGCTGGTCCTCTACTTTGTACTACCTAGGGTAAAATATATTAAATAAAATTCATCTGAATTTCACTGAAAGTACTTCTTGTTCTGTTCGGCATAAAGAGGTGGGGCCATCAGACCATGGTACTGATCCTACACTGCTCTTGAGGATTCTCAGTAGGGTAAATGAAAGCACCTCATCTGCCTTCCTCTGACTAAGCTTTACCTGTTTTTACGAAGTAATTAACACTTCCATCATGTGCCCCACCTAAAAGTTTATTATGTACTACTAACATAAGTTAATATCCCTATAATTCCAGAAATAATAATTGTTGGTTTATTGGAGATTAAGATTCAAAATTCACACTGAACTCCCTTTTGTGCACTTTACATAGTGGCTGTAGGCAAGGGTATTTGTATGAAATATGTATTTCTATATAAATATAGAAATTCTATATAAATATAGAAAATCATTCTAAAAGATTAAATCTATTTCTCCTGCAAGGTCTGACAGAATATTGGAAATCCTGGACATCATTTCAAACCCTGCTGCAAACTGTGATCAAAGGAGTGTTCTTCCTGAACGTTTCCTTGCTCCTTTCCATCCCATTTAATCTGTCCTTGTAATTCTTCAGAAAAAAATGACCCTAAAACTAAAAGCCCATTATTTCATTTCTAAAATGAAATGCACGAACATAATGATACTACTGCAGTTCCGCTGTCCAGTGTTTCTCATTGCCTGAGTACTAGGTGATCTTATTTTCTATTTGTAAGCCAGTAAACCCACTTAGGCAGATATGACATATGCAAATCCCTTTCGTATACAGCATTCTTTTTTTTTAACTTTTTTAATCTCTGTTTTACAAAGGAAATCAGTGTATGTTATGTATGGAAAACATCTCTATATGCCACTCCCTTTACAGAAAGGGACAAACTGGAATTTCAAGAGAACTTGACTACATTTGCATTTTAAAACAAACTTTGGATTTAATTTACTGAGTTTCCTTTTTTCTTTTGTGTACCAGACATCTGAAGCATGTTGGCCTCCCATCATTCAGTTACAACACTATGTCATCAAACAGTTCAGCTATTGTCTATGAATTTTAAACATAGCTTTCCTGGTTACTCAGAGGTAGGGTTCTCCTAATATGTACGCAAACCAAAACTCTTAACTCAGCAACTCTTAACTTAGTCCTCAAATGTTTGGCACAAACAAATTTTCTCTGCAAAACTAAAGAGAGGTGGGAGGATTCTCTTCAGTTCCTCCCCTCGGCAAGGATTGTGTCGGGAGCATAGTGAGAACAGCAGATCCGATCTAAAACAGAGCATCTCAAGGAGACAGGAGTTGCTGTGCTTCATTTTCCAAGCACAGAGTGAGGGAGACAAGGACAGTACCTAACCCAGTTCCCAAGGGGCTATGACGGGAGAATGGACTCTGCCCTTCATTTGTATTTCCTGCTGTAACATGGAGGGTAACACCACATCTTATGGTGTGAGTGACTGAGATGCATCAGTGTTGAATATGCTCGTACCTGAGGATGTGAATGAGACTTGGTGGAATTACACACCATGCAACACTTGATGTTAGGCCAAAAAATAAAACACCTGGCACTCAAGGTGTCCAGAGTGCCAAGGTGCTGTCTCTGAACCAATAGAGTAGCCCAAAATCAAGGCTTTCTAATTCCTGCATACATCAGTTATTTTTGTTCTATAAAACAGAGATACATTTTGCAAATGAGTCAAGAAAGCGAGCATTCTTCATGCAACAAAATCTTTTCTTTCCAGGACAAAGTGAACAAGGAATCTATCCTATGCCAGGGAAACAGGAACCGGTACGGCTCAAATGTTGACAAAGCCACCTTAGTTCCCTGAAATCTGAAACAAAGACAAGAAAGAAATCAAAGGGATAAAAGCTGCACTTCAACAGTTTTCAGTCTGCACTTTGTGTGTCATGCTGAGGTCACAGAAGCAGCATACACTTATCCTTGAGATGACAAATGAAGATTAAATGAGAGTATTCACTTGGCAATTCCACTTGTGTTCTGAGCACATGAAACGCTGCTCCAAAATGTGCGCTGACCATTTTGGAAGCTGGACTAGCATTCCTGGCCCACAGAAAACAAAGCCTGCAACTTCTGAGGTCTGGAGGACGTACAGAGGCTGCTGCAACCTGACTGCAGGCAGTCTTTCCATGGCAGCGTCAAGGAGCAAAAATGCTAAGCCTGAAACATCCTCATTTTCAAACGTATGCTTCAAGCCTGGATATAGTCTTGTCCCTGTACTGACTTCTGTGCCAGCCCTGGAGAACGGCACGCACAACACTCTGGTTTTTAGCATGGGAAGTGACTGAGCTGCAATCTCCCAGTGGATTCTGAGACTCTTGGACTTCCTGGCACTTTTGAAGCACATTGAGCTATGCCAATTTTCACAAGCATGAAACTACTGTTTTAATAAAAAATACTACCAGTATGTTTTACCTTTGTTGTCAGATATTGATTGTAGCAAGGCATGCTTTTTGTTTTTGAGAGAAAGTAGACCTACACCCTACAGGGGCACAAGTCAGTCTGTTGCATCTTGTCCCCTTAATACCCGCCATGGCGGTTCTTAGCATGTGAAAAGTGCTAAGTATTTTGCTTTTAGGAGAATCCATGAATTCACACTGTATTATTGGCAGTTACAGAAACCATTTCTTCCAGGGCCAGGCTTGAAGGTAGTGTCAGCGTTTGCCCCAGCAGTTCTAGCTGCTGCTTGAAAGCTCTCTTGAAAACATTGCGAGAGGTTTAGTGTCTAGTTGAAAATGAAATGAATTAAATAACTCATAACTAAAGTTATTTTTAAAATATTTTATGGCTGAAAGACTAGGTGGGAGGGGATGGGGGTGGAAATGAAGTCCAAGGAACCACACCAAATTAAATCACTGCTTCTTATAGGCCTAGTTTGTGGAAATCCTGGAAGATCCTCTAGCCCATTAATAAGGCATTGACAATATTCAATCTCTTCCAAAAGAATTATTCTTAACAGTTATGACCTTATGTTTATTTTCTCAGACTCATATATGTGTGTGTTTACCTCAGAGCAAGCTCCCACTTCTCAGCAGCATGGTCAAAACTGAGTTTCACCATACCATGAACAAGGAACTACATAATCTATGTTGTCCTCATTGTTTGCAACAGAACAAGCTCTAAGGGTGAGCTGGGAAGAGGCTCACAGGGTAAGAGGGAAGGAAGTAGTTGAGTTAAGAGGGTTAATACAACACAAGGGGTAGGGACTTTTCTTCCCTCCCCCACCTCCAAAAGCTGGCGTTACCTTGTCACAGGCCTAAGCCTCTTGCTGGAGGACTTCACAATGATGGTGCCAAAACACATGCCTGGGGCAAAGACATCCCTGCTCTGCCACCTAAGCGATGGATAAAGTGCTTGCTCCCTTTGCAGTCCAGGCCCATTGCTACCCATTCTGTGAGTCTGTCCAAAACAGACTGTCTTCTCCCAACTAGTCCCCAGTCCCACCTTCTCCCCAGTAGTTTAGGGAGCCCTGCAAACCATCTTCCTTCTCACCAACACCCGTGGTAGTCTCTCAATCCACTTCCTCCTTGGCCCTTTTCAACCATCTCCTCTCCTCTCCTCTCCTCTCCTCTCCTCTCCTCTCCTCTCCTCTCCTCTCCTCTCCTCTCCTCTCCTCTCCTCTCCTCTCCTCTCCTCTCCTCTCCTCTCCTCTCCTCTCCTCTCCTCTCCTCTCCTCTTCCACATCCCCATTTCGCTCCTTATCTGAGATGTACAGACATGGGCTTACCCCACCTGTGTGGTGTACCCCAGCCTTGCTGCCTCCTCTTCCCTTCCCCTTCCATTTGTCCCCCGACCTTCCCCAGCTCCAACCCACCCCTCCCTCCTGGCAGTGCACAGGGACTGGAAGTGGGCTCCTTTGCTACCTTCAACCTTTTCATTAATCCAGGCTATGTGTATGTCTGTGTGACTGTGACTAAGTCTAGACAGCTGCAACTTGGCTGTAAGATCTCCATGGAGTAAAGTTTGTTAGCTGTTGGACCTTACTATCCAACTCCACTCCATTCGTATTTCAGGAAACAGAAATTTGACCTCAGTAAGTAATACAAATGTAGTATTAATTTCTGAAAGTAAATATTATCCTGCTTTTTTCTCAATATCCTTTTTTAATGGGTACATTTTCTGTGCCACACACATAAACATGCCATATTCATTATCTTTTAAAATCTCATTTCGTCAAAAGATTGTTTTTGGCCTAGCAGATAGGGCCAACTAGGTCACATTTTAATAGATGATGAATCTTATTTCTCTGTTCTGTCTGCATTTACGCTGTCTGTCTGCTTGTGTCCTTAATTCCTCACAGGTTTTCTAGGATAGCTCTCATTGTTTCTTTCTGGACAAGAGATTTTGATCCCTGACATAAACCCAGACCAACTCTCCATTTAATGCTGCTACATAAATGTACAATGAAATTACAATTTTTCCTATACACATACCCATTACACATAAATAAGGTACCACAGAAATCATAAATGGCACACTGAGTTGAGCTATTTCTAGGACAAAGAGCAGACATTAACAACAGAAGTGATTTGTGCAGATTTGTGGAGCTATGTTTTTCGTTTTGTTAAGGAGAAGCAGCCAGGAAAATGTGTCACATTTTCCAGCAATTCACATGAAACCCCAGCACACTATCTGAACCGTGGTATCCCTGATTCTTCTTATCCATAAGCTTCAGCAATTCGGAGAGCCCTCAGCATGTGCCAGCAGCCTGAAAGAAAACAAGGATGAGGGAATGACACTTCTTTGCATGCGGGAGTTGGCCGTGCCTCCCCAAACACAAACCCAATTCATCATCTTCCAGACACTATTTCATACCAACAATTTTGCTGTCTCTTTAATGCATCTGTCTGTTTATCTATTCTCAAGTACCATCTGCTTGTCCTGCTCTCTCGCACCGCACATGTTCACAGTGACTACACCTCCAAGGTGACAAATGAGCAGTCGAGCTAATTTCATTGGGATAAACAAGAAAGCAAGAGCCAGATGGAAAGCCATGGAGAGAGCCAATGTCATTTGAGGGGAGGAGAGAGTGTTTGGAGGAAGAATCACCATAACAACGGCAAGTGCAAAGAAGAGGTTTCTATTCTGTCTATACCACTAATTACTATGAATATTTTATTCTTGCGTCGTGGTTTATCCATGTCTAGATCAATGATTTACTGGCAGATGGCTTATTTTGTTTGGTTTTTTTTTTCTATAAATTTTGATTGTTTTTATTTTCATGAGGTTTGTGGTTTAGATTTTTTAATTCTGTTTTAGGAGTTTGGATTGTTTTTATCAGACACTCCTAGGGAAGCAGTGCTTGGAGGAGTTCAATGACTTTGTGAATTTCAAAAAGAGACCACCATCCTATTACAGATTTTAATTACTGTAAAGACGCAACTTGCTCATTGATAATGTTCATTCAGATCCTTCTTTCAGTTTACAGATAGGCTTTTGAGACCGTAACTTCTTTTCTCTATGTGCCACTTCCCAGCACTGGCACGGCATAAAGATCTTACAAATAATCCTGACTACGCTGGCAAAGGTCCAGCTGACTTCAAAGCAGTGGGATCTCTCTGCCTGTCAAAACACAAAGATTGTACTAATTTAACTAGATTGATTTAAAAAACACTTTAGGTAAACCATTGCAAACCTTAATGCATACGTGTGTGTGTGTGCGTATGTAGCTTTAAAACTATTTCATACTGCCTTAGCTTGCCTCAGCAAGACGCCTATCCTAAAGCAAGAGAAGACAGCTTAGGCTGAACTAAATAAGCCTACACAGACCTTAATATGAAAAGGATTTTTAAAACGCGATTCTAGTTCAGTGCAGCTTTGCTTGACGTATGTTTACATAGCACAAGGCAGTGCAATGCAGATATGCCTTAGCTATTGCGTGGGGAGCAAGCTTAAAGCTGGAAGCAAAACTTTTTGTCCAGGCTCATAAGCACCGACCTCCTTCAGAAATGGCACAGAGCAGTGTTTTGCAGAGATACCTCTGCCAGGTGGGTACTCCCACACAGGAAAAGCCAGTGACCTTACTGCAAAGGAGAATCTGGCTTGTAATTTCTAGTGGCACACAAATACATAGCTAAGCCAGTGGGCTGGGAAGCCTCTCAAATTCATTGTCATTGCATCCAATAATGGCTTGTTAAATTTAACAATACAAGCTCAGTAAACACTTTATTTCACTAATATGAACAGACAAGGCTCTTTAAAATCTGTCTGCTTTTTTTTTTTTTCACATTATTGGTATAATTCAGGGAATTGGTTCCTACATCTCAGCATGTAATATTCAAAGAAAAATAACATGTGAAAGTAACGTGATCTAACTAAAAAATTGCCTCAGCTTCCCAAAATCCAATTTTGTTGCTGTGTACATTCAGGGATTGCTGCAAAGACTAATCTATCTGCATCAGAAACTCTTATTTCACACTTTTCAGTGAAATGCCTGTCAGAAAAAATTTGCTCCATTCCCCAGTGGAATATAAACATTCACTTTGAAGATACATTTTCAAACAATCTCCCTTACGCCTCTTCCATAAGAAAAGAATCATTCTTGACGTAATACAAGCATTTATTATAAGCATTCCCTTTTAAAAGCAGTTTTAGACTCTGTAAAGTAGGAGGTACTCCATTTTCATCAAACTGGAGCTGAATGGGACAGCATCACGCCATGTGCTGGAAGACTTCTCTCTTTGTCTCCCTTCTCTTACTAAACACATGGTTCTCCATTAGCTTACTCAACCAGTTTGCTTTTGTTATGTTAAACACTCATGGAAAGATTAAGGCGCAGATCTGTCCTGTACTCCTGTGCGTTCCAACTGCATTCAATGCTATTTGCATGAGAAGCAATGTTATGACTGTTTGATTAAATTTTGGGTATGGTATTCTGTGACACGGCTGCACATTAAAGTGGGGGCCTAGGCTTAAAAAACAGAAGGGTCATTCCTCTTCTGCAGCTTAAGTTCCTAAGGGAAAGGACCACTCACAGGAAAAAAGGTTCTCAATAAAAAGCCTGTAAATGATGAAATTTGATCCTTAAAATTAAAATCTTAAAAAAGACTTTTCTGTAAGTCATGTTGTACTCCATGGAAGACAATGCCACAGTAAATCTCACTGTGTGTTCTTCTACCTGTAAATAAACAAAACAAATGGTATACCTGTAGAACATACCCAAAACCTTACAAATAACGACTTTTAGGACTAAGAATGCTGTGTATCTCTAAGTGTCAGTTAAAGAAATTTACACAGTTTGCAGAGAGAACCAAATAGAAAAAACTCAACATTAGCGTAGCTCTACCACATGAGTGTCTGCTGGTGGACTGGTATTGTAAGAAAGAAGCTCAGGTTCCACCTTTTTAAGAAGTATAAATAATCTCCATAGCCAGCCAGTTTCAAGAGAACAGGCACACTTGCCTAGGCACAGATGTTTGCAAAACTTTTCCCCCTTCTCAGCAGGGAGGAGATGCCCAAAGTGGAGACGAGAGTCCCATGAGATGCCCAAAGCCTAAAAAAAATGGAAGACCTTGAAGTACGTCAGAACCTTTCCTGAACAAACATCAGGAATTCTGGAAGACAACTTCAGCCAGGGCCTCCCTGACGGGCCTCCTATAGTCTGCCAGGACAACAGAACAAGAGGAAAATGTTTGGTTATCTCAAACACAGGAGACACACTCTATTTTCAGTAGGACTCCCTCCAGGCTCCTGCCTGCAGCACAAATGTCCAGGTGCTTCTGAGGATCAGGTTTGGCCCAGGCAGCCTTGTGTATGCTTATAACCCTTTGACCTTTTCTTCTTCCTCTTATAAGCTCTGTTATCTCTACTTCAAACACTCTCCTTCTCCATCCGAGGATGGATAGATGGATGGATCTGCAACTGGTGACCTTCTGTTCATTGCCAAGGTGGAAAATGTCAATGGACTCAGTTAGCAGTAGAAATTTGCCCACCAGCTTCGCTTGCAATAATCGGCACATACCCTGGATGAAATCACCATAGTCCTCATTCTCCCTCTGAATGCACAAAGCATTTGGATGAGTAAGCAGCACCCTGAAATCAGTGAACAGCTGCATAATGTGCAGGTGCTCTGGAGAGAATGAGCTCTTCCCAGTGCTATCAGGATTGCCTGATATTTAAAAAATTCCACAGAAAAAGCTGTATGTAGCTTTAAAAAAAAAAAAAAAGCCTCTCCATCTATCCCCGTGTTAATCTTTTCTTAACATTAACTGCACTTTGTTGAGGATCTCACCCCCATTGAACCTGAAATAAGAGATAATAAGTCTTCTGGCAAGATCAAAGATGAAAATTTATAGCAGGACAAGAACCTATGAAAACTCTTGAAGAAAATCTATTTCCAATATAAAAATTCAAGTTGTATAGCTTTTGTTTAATCTTTTCAGAATGCTTATTTGACTAAGAATTACATGAACACACATTACTTCAAAACCATACAGCTCGCAATCCAAAGTACAGTCTTAATAATCAGTTTTGTTGTATCTCCGGTGATGGATCCTAGAAAACCTGCTGCTGCATTTACCAGGTACTGAAAATGGATCATACACATGATAGAGGGAGGAAAAAAAACAAGCAAAATTCTGCAGTGAAGCTGTGACCCAGAAAAAGACACCTGCTCCTGCACACATACCACCTCAAGCCACCTTTATTAGAGCTCTCTGTACAAACATTATCATCCTCTATCCTGCAAAGCTGTGTGTCAGGGGAAGAAGTTCTGGATTGGAACTGCCAAGTGAAAGATGGTTACTCTTCTGGTGGGTTCAGTCCCAGGACTAAAAGCTTTAACTTCACTACTCCTATTTTAAAACCTTTTGGACTTCTCAGCTCTGATACCTCCATCTAGAAATGCTCTTCAGAAATACTGCCCTTCCTCACAGCAGCTTTGTAGGGCTTAGCAACTTGACACATGTAGAGCATTTTAAGATGTACATTACACTCATCTTTATTATTAAAGAGCTGGATGTTCACTTTTCCTAAGAAAGGGTACCAGGTCTCCTAAATAAAATACTTGTAGGCACTTCATGGAAATAAAATATTAAAAATAGGACACTAAAGACCTACTTTGGACTCTCTCTTATCTCTGCATGTACACAACAGTCAAGTGCAGCTTCATTTAATTCTGCATTAGCCTAATTGCTGGGTACCTAGCATGTCCATCTGTGTGCATCATAGTGAATACGTGCACTGAGGGCTTAATGAGTCAGACACCTGCTCAGATGAACAAATGGCCTGGAATTATCACTGGTAATATCATCCATACATTTAAGCTGCTCTTAATTTAAAAGGAGTGCCAGTGCACCAAAATAAATGGAGATGCGTACTAGAACTGATTAGATTACTCCAGCCAGGCTGCATCTGCAGTAATAGTGAAATGTCCCTGGGAGCATCCTCTGGCAATGCAACTGGAAAGGTTGCACCCACACAGCTGAAGAGTGAGAGCCCTCAAAGCAGGGCAGTCCTGTTGGGAATGTTCCTGCCAAAGACACCTGAGAATCTAGGGGGGAAATGCTAGCTGACCCAGACCACAGCTGTGATGGGGACTGCTTTAAATGTGTAATAGCATAAAAGACCAAATCTCACTGCCAAGAAATGTTCTCTGGCACTGTTTAATTTACCATGATTTAACCACTAGTGAGCCCAGAACAGCAAAAGTGTCTGTCTGAAGAGCTACAGTGCACAGAGCGGGGGAAGCCATTTCAACTCAGCTCTTGTTACACAAAAATACCATCTTCGTGTTTCCATACCATTAACACAATTCTCATGCAATTTTCTGTTCTCAGAAAGATTTGACTATTAAGCAGTATATTCTGAGTAACTATAGATACTCCCGAGGCAAACATCCCAAACAGCCTCCTATGGCCAGAAGAGTTGTTATGGTTGTGTTTATGGTGACAGTTCAGAAAAATAATGCAGGGGAATAATGAACAAAAGCATATATACAACAGGATCATAAAAGCCTACTTCATACTCAGTACATAAAGTGGCATTCCCAACCTCCTTTTCATTTATGTTACTTGAAGTATTTAGCTGACGTTTCTCTCAAGGGTTTTTTCCAAGGCCTGAAGGAACACAACTTCCAATATAGGCCTTTTTCAAAGCAGATTTTGTGACACTCAATTAATATTGTGTTCTTACCAGTGTGGTATGCCTGATTGCCTTCATTACCCTAAGGCACCAAGACTGTGAACTGGCATTCTTTAATTCTGGCTCAGCTCTTGTACTACATAGTAAGTATACCAAGTTTTCTTCTTCCTCCATGTTGTCTTTTTCTTCCAGAAGAGCCCAACCTTCTGTCTATGTTTGCACAGGTAGGAAAGTCTCAGCTGTGAGCTTTAGCTCACTTCTTGAATATTTCATCCTCTTTTTCACCCTTTTCAGTTCACTCCAACTTTGAATGCCATGTCTCTGGGTTCTGCCATTTCAGCACTCTCTTGTCCTGTGGCACCAAATCCAAATCTCTCTTCCTTGTAAATCCTACTCACCCCACTTCTGCCCTGCTTGAGAGACATACCTTTATATTTGCTGAATCACCCTCCCAGCTCCCTTCACTTTTTCACTTACACCAGTCTTATCACTGATTGCTAATGGGAAAAATGATCATGCCTTTCCCATTAATACTTCGACATGTTCTTCTACAACTACCATGCATTAATGTACTTCCACCAGAAAAGTCCTCAACTAATTAATACTAGGATAAGAACTAAGAGGTTGGAAGGTTTTTTTATATAAAAACATGAGGGTGCTATTGAATTCTTGCTGGTATAGGCTCAAATGTGTGGGATGCATATATGTGTGTGCATTTGTACACATATATGTATATATATAAAGACATATTCTTACTACTTTTCCCTTTTCCACCCATTATATATTGCATTCCATTTTTGCATATTGTAATGCTTCTTTCTTTTATAATCAGAAACAGCATCTGTCTCAATATTACTGGAGGGGCTCTTAGATGATACATCATCACAGACATTTTGTTTCAAATCTGTCTGTAGTAACGGCTTGCCATAAGATAACATGGGGAAATGGAACATGTCCAAGCAATGTGGCTGTTCCTTAATTTCATCCAGTAAGGGTAACGAAAGTTTCTTTCACCATTAGATAAGACATCACTACCATGACAAAGTATTTCAGGAATACTGGTATCAATAATATCTCATCGAAAGGTCAAAAGTTAAAAAACATGCAAATTCCCCACTGTATTTATTACAGGGTTTCCAAGAGAAAATATTTTGGGACAGCAAAAACACTCTGAAAAGCAACTCTGCACGCTGAAATTTAACAAGTGAAAGTACTGACAGCTAGTCAAAGACTAGCAATTTCCTAGGTTTCCATAAAGAAGTCACTCACCTATACTTCTGACTTACTATATATTAAATAATTCAGTCCTCTGCTTTAATGAGCGATTTGGTTTAGAGAATGAATTTCCAACTATTTGTTATACGCCTTTCATTGGCTTTTACACAGCTATAAAACCATGACATAAACCAGAACACAATCCATCATGCAACATAACCTTCTGTAAATACTGTAAGAGACTATACTTCAAATACAAAACTAGTTTACAAGCGCTAAGTTGGAATGTCTATGCCATGCAACTCTTCTGTGGTAGTAGAAATAAAAAAAACTTTTAAGCAAAATTGAATGGGATGACTATGTTGGCATTGTTGTTCCAGATGTTATAGTACATGCGTTGCTGGTAAGCCAGAAAGAAAATCAATTTTAGGCTCTTAACCATGAAGTATCATTCCAACAAGCCTTTGATTCTTGGCAGTCTTCACATGCGTAGGAATCCAACACTGCATGGACATTGGAAATGGTTTGACATTAGAAACTGCAAAGGACACAAGATCAAGAGAAAGACTCATGCCAGACCAAGGTCCAATTTTACTTAAAAGACCACCACATCTGCCCACACTGGTTACAGCAGCAGCACCTCTCTGCTTCCTACTGAGCAGGTACTGCCCAATAGTCTTTTTGACACAACAATTTTGCAATGAACGAGAACAGGCCATGAAAGACCCAATATACTACCCCCACGCTGTAATCACTTTCATATCATACCACAGAAATACAAGCCTACTTCTAAGCTTTGTAATGTCTTCAGAACACACTATACAGTACATCGCTTTGCCAGTGATCTGCTGCTTTTCAGTGCCTTTCCAGAGTGGATGTGTCACCAGTCTCTGTTCCTTCAGACGTCAATATTTTGCCAATGCCCCAGTGACTCCCACCACAGGCATGGAAAGGTTTAGAGATCCTGTAGCCTTCCTGTTCATGGATATGCAGTGATGCAAGGGTGAGAGTAACACATTCAGGGCTGCTGTATGCCAAAGGAGAAGGGGACACATCACGGAATCACGGAATCATGGAATTTTCAGAGTTGGAAGGGACCTCTAGGGATCATCTAGTTCAACTCCCCTGCCAAAGCAGGATAGCCTGGAGCACATTACTCAGGACTGCATCCAGGCAGGTCTTGAAAATCTCCAGAGAAGGGGACTCCACAACCTCCCTGGGCAGCCTGTGCCAGTGCTCTGTCACCCGAACCGTAAAGAAGTTTTTCCATGTTGTTAGCATTCAGCAAAGGTCTGGTCTGGAAAGGATTAGTTTTATTCAGCCAAGTCCAACTGGGTGTAACAGAATTTGGTAAATAAGAGATTTCCTCTACTCGTTTCTATTTGCATGTTTATTTGGGATTTTATAACATATATATAAAATATATATATATTTATAATATATATATGTTATAATACTCCACCGTAGCTCACACCCTTGAAAAGAGTGAGGGAACCAACAGTATTTCAAGGTTGAACAAAGACGACGATCAGCAGTCTTCCTCCATCCCTAATGGCTCAAGGGAAAGTAACCTGTCACGGTTTAACCCAGCCGGCAACTAGGACCAGGCAGCCATTCACTCACTGCCCGCGCCCCCGCCAGTAGGGTAGGGAGAAGAGGGAGAAAAAGGAAAAAAACTTGTGGGTTGAGATAAAGACAGTTTAATAGAACAGTAACAGAAGAGAAAATAATAATAACGGTAAAAGAATATACAAAAGGAGTGATGTGATACAATTGCTCACCACCCAATGATCGATAGAGGGACATCACTAAGAGACTCCCTAGCCTGGTGCAGCCCTCGGACTACTATCCGTTGCTCCTGTTTCATGTGGGGGGCGATGAATGTGCAGAAAGGAGTGCAAGGATGATTAAAAGGGATATCAGGGCTCTGGGACAGTCACTACAGGGATCTGGAGCACAGGTGATTTTCTCATCCCTACTTCCTGTTGCGGGCAATGACATTGAAAGGAACAGACGAGCTCAATCTGTTAACATGTGGCTCCGTGGATGGTGTCAACAACACAACTTTGGGTTTTTTAACAATGGAATGACCTTTGCGGCATCAGGCCTGCTGGCATCAGATGGGGGCTGGCTCACTCAAAGAGGGAGAAGGGGTTTTGCCCAAAAATTGGCAGGGCTCATTAACAGGGCTTTAAACTAAATTCGACGGGGGAAGGGGGTATTATCAGGGTTGCCCATGAACAGCCAAGGGATGTTACATCAAGGAAAGGGGAACAGGGCGCTGGTGAGGGCCTGCAGCCATTAGCTCCAAGATGTGCCAGCTACGCTGCAGTATGCCCAAACCTGCACGTAGATGAGCTAGGAGCTCCTGGACCAACGGGAGTCAATCGGGAGGCACTGTTAGTACAGGACAAAGGAATTACAGCTGCTCCAACCAAATCGGCCGCAACGAAGACACGGCTGAAGTGCCTCTTCGCAAATGCGCGGAGCATGGGGAACAAGCAGGAGGAATTAGAGACGTGTACACGCCTCCAAGCCTACGATCTCATTGGCATCGTAGAAACTTGGTGGGACGACTCCTATGACTGGAGCATCGGCATGAAAGGGTACAGGCTCTTCAGGAGAGCCAGGCAAGGGAAACGAGGAGGCGGTGTTGCCTTATATGTTGATGAGCAGCTGGAATGTATGGAGCTCAACCTGGGGGAGGATACCGAGCCAACTGAGAGCCTATGGGTCAAGATTACAGGGAAATCGGGAGCAGGGGACGTTACAGTGGGGGTATGCTACAGGCCACCCGACCAGGAAGACCAAGTGGATGAAGCCCTCTACAGACAGATAAGGGCGGCATCACGTTCACAGACCTTGGTTCTCATGGGTGACTTCAACCACCCTGACATCAGTTGGAAGGATAACACAGCCAGGCACAGGCAATCCAGGAGGTTCCTGGATTGCATTGAGGACAACTTCCTTCTCCAAGTGGTTGAGGAGCCGACGAGGAGAGGAGCCATGCTGGACCTTGTTCTTACCAACAAGGAGGGGCTGGTTGACAGGGTCAAACTCAAGGGTAGCCTGGGCTGCAGTGACCACGAAATGGTTGAGTTTGAAATCCTCAAGGCAATGAAGAAGGTGCGCAGCAGGCTGATGACCCTGGACTTCAGGAGAGCCGACTTTGGCCTCTTGAAGAATCTGCTTGGTATGGTGCCGTGGGATGAAGCGCTGGAAGGAAGAGGGGTCCAAGAAAGTTGGTTAATATTCAAGGACCACCTCCTCCAAGCACAGCAGCAATGCATTCCTACAAAGAGGAAGGCAGGCAGAAAAGCCAGGAGGCCTGCGTGGATGAACAAGGAGCTCCTGGAACTGACCAAAAGAAAAAAGGAGGCCTACAGGGAGTGGAGACAGGGGCGGGTAGCCTGGAAGGATTACAGAGGAATCGTTCGAGCAGCTAGAGAGCGAGTTAGACAAGCTAAAGCCCAGCTAGAACTAAATCTGGCCAGGGACATTAAGACAAACAAAAAATCCTTCTATAGGTATATCAGCGAGAAAAGAAAGACTAGGGAAAATGTAGGCCCTCTCCGGAAGGATACGCAAGAACTGGTCACCCGGGACAGCGACAGAGCTGAGGTACTCAATGACTTTTTTGCCTCAGTCTTCACGGACAAGGACAGCAGCCGCACTGCCCAAGACGCAGATTGCAAAGGAGAGGATTGGGAAAACGGAGCACCGCCCACTGTAGATGAAGATAAAGTGAGAGACCACCTGAGGAACCTGAAGGTGCACAAGTCCATGGGACCTGATGAGATACATCCGCGGGTCCTGAGGGAACTGGCAGATCAAGTCGCGAAGCCACTAGCCATCATATTTGAGAAGTCGTGGCAGTCTGGCGAGGTTCCTGCCGACTGGAAAAGGGGAAACATAACCCCTATTTTCAAAAAGGGAAACAAGGAAGACCCGGGGAACTACAGGCCAGTCAGTCTCACCTCTGTGCCTGGCAAGATCATGGAGCAGATCCTCCTGGAAACTCTGCTGAGGCACACAGAAAACAAGGAGGTGATTGGCGAGAGCCAACATGGCTTCACCAAGGGCAAGTCATGCCTGACAAATTTGGTGGCCTTCTATGAAGGGGTTACAGTGGCAGTGGACAAGGGAAGATCTGCTGATGTCATCTACCTGGACTTGTGCAAAGCGTTTGACACTGTCCCACACGATATCCTGGTCTCTAAATTGAAGAGACATGGATTCGATAAATGGACCACTCGGTGGATAAAGAACTGGCTGGATGGTCGCACTCAAAGGGTTGCGGTCAACGGCTCGGTGTCCAAGTGGAAAGCAGTGACGAGTGGCGTTCCTCAGGGGTCGGTACTGGGACCCGTACTGTTCAACATCTTTGTTAGCGACATGGACAGTGGGGTAGAGTGCACCCTCAGCAAGTTTGCTGATGATACCAAGCTGTTTGGCGAGGCGGACACGCTGGAGGGGAGGGATGCCATCCAGAGGGACCTGGACAGGCTGGAGAGGTGGGCCCAAGCCAACCTCATGCAGTTCAACAAGGCCAAGTGCAAGGTCCTACATCTGGGTCGGGGCAATCCCAAGCACAAATACAGGCTCGGCGGAGAATGGCTGGAGAGCAGCCCTGTGGAGAAGGACCTGGGGGTTGGAACTCGATGATCTTCAAGGTCCCTTCCAACCTAAACCATTCTATGATTCTATGATTCTATGATTCTATGATTGCCCAGCCCGTTCCGAGCAGTGTTCGCGGATTCTTCCCCCCCCCCAGCCAAGCCCCATTTATACACTGAGCATGATGTCTGTGGTACGGAATATACCTTTGGCCAGCTTGTCCTGTCTATGCTCCTCCAAGATGTGGATCTCTTCACAACTGTCCATGCCACCAAGGGACCCAAGAAGCTTAATGGGGAGCAGAATACGGTCACCCTTTAATACAGTAGCCCTTCTAAGTGCTACACTTTGAAATGCTGCCTAGTCTGAAAACTGGTTAATTGGAATAAAAAGACTTTTTCTGTTGCCACAGTTGAAAACAGCAGAAACATCTGGGATTCAGAGTCCAGAATTCAGTTTTATCCTGTCCTATGAGGAGCATTTTTTAACTGAAGACTACAGAACTTGCTGCAAAGAGTTTAAGAAGTTTTATGTCTTACTTCAAGGATATTAAATAAGTTGAGCTTAGCACAAATGTGATTTTACTTCCAAATCAAACAAGTCTGGCCTAATTAGAAACCTTAAAAATAGGCACATTTTTACAGAAAGTGAAACTTCTTATAGGACGTGGATGCAACATCTTTTTAGCACATTTTACATGCTCAGCTATACTGTTATAGATGGTATATAATATTTGCTGTACGCTCCAGAAACTGCCAAATGTTTTCCATAACCCCTCTTTTTATTAAAATATTCCAGATACATCTGTACTGCACTAAATCCTATGCTGCTATTTGGCATGAACTGTATCTTCAGACTGTTCTGCAGAGTTAAACTGTGCCAAGACTGAAGTATTGATTGCTACTTATTGTACACTGCATACTAATAAATCCTATCTGTGTGTCCTGGCCAGCCATATATATACAGCCCCCGAGAAATCACTTCTGCATTTTAATAGTCCTGTCCTAATGGAACAAGGCACTAACAAGTACCTTTCATAATTTTGTGAGATGGAGAAATTGATCCAGCTGAGCCATTAGCATATATACAGTAAGCAAAAGCAACTGGCTGCCACGTCTTCAGTTTAGCTCATGGCACTGGAACGGGGGTGTCTCCACCTGGGCTAGAGGCTACAACCAAGAGAAAGAGAGAAGCTGAAACAGGCAGAGGCTAAAACTTCTCCGTGGTCCTATATGAAGGACTGACTTTATATTGCAGTCTTCATGCTACATTTTCATGTAATTTTTTATCCTATACTTCAGGATACACTGACTCCTTTTTTCGAGATAGTTATCATTCTAACTGAGCAAGCTTTCGGGGACAATTCAAAAGAACAGTTATTGCACACTAAATTCTAAAATTATACATATGTGCTTATGGGAAGACTGACTCATGAATCTGGAAATAAAGAGACCTTACTGTTAGATCACCCTGTCCTATTAAGTTTAAGACTAGAAGTTATCTCAGTTTAATTTCACCCTGAACATTAATGTTCCCCATCTAGTTGTCTGGAGACACATCCATTTTGGAGACACTATTGACATACGCATATTTTCTTAGAAGTCTGAGGGAGAAAAGTTGTTAAGTTGGAGTGTGGAAAAACTGTGGAACGATAGAGGGATCCTTTTCAAGTTTGTCACTGCAAATTGACTACGTTTTTGAAGCAGCTCACAGTGACTTGTAGAGTCAGTTGCTTTTCTTCACTAGCTAATTACCACGCAATGATACATTTGGGTAGCTCAAATGTTCATTTTCATTGCTCACTACCGTTTTTAGCTTAGAAATGAAGCCTATTCTGCAGCATTTGGATGTCTATCTGTTTGTCCATTCCAGTAATACTTGGCTGACTTCCAACAAATCTGACACTTCGTAGAGGCTTTAATAGATAACAGGAGACAATTCAATTGCTCAGACAAGCATCTAGAGTTATTTTAGATGTCCACATGCCTCCTCCACCAGCTCCAGAGAGGTACAGGTCTTCAATACATTTTGTGTCGTAGCTCCAGTCCCACGTGGAAGTCTGTAGGGCAGCATGCCAGCTTTAAGCAATGACATAAATGTCTACACACCTGAATCCTGCCTTAAATTCCAGTGGATTTTGTGAAACTCCGTTGCCTGCTGAGTTAATGGCCATAGCTTAAAGTTTAACATTTACCCGTCATCTGTAAAGCGCCTGTTGGCAGCGTACGTGCAGCTCAGAGCTAGCCACAGACAGGTACTGCCTCTTTCAGACTGGTAGGTGTGGGTGTGGAAGGGCCTGGAGATACTGTGAAGAGGCTTAAGATTAAGTAGAGAGGGAACTGCAGGAATGACAGGGCTCTCACGAAAGACAAGCCGGAGAGGCTGCAATTATTGCAGTTAGGTAAACGCTGAAAATCAGACATGGACTTAAAGAAAACCAGACTTCCTTATTTCCACTGTTTCCCCGTTTATTGTATCATAAACTGCTTATATCGCTGCTCACTAATCTCTCCAGGCACAAACAATGCAAATGGCCCTGATTCATTTGCAGACTTGGCTAATCATCGTCCCTCGCAGCTCACCAGCAATGGTACTCCTAAGGCAGACCCAAGGCACAGCTGCAGAAGCCGCCCCTGCAGGGGTATTCCTGGCCCCTGGACTTCGGCCAGGGCTGTTGCCTGTTGTACACAGACCCATTTCTGAGGAAGGCATCTCTCTCTCAGGTGTTTACGGTAATGCTGTAGTATTTTTGTCAAATCTCGGCCGAATTGGTATTCAATGACAAATTTAACCTGTTGTTCTGACTGTCTGGTTCTAATAATGCATAGTTAATTCCTAGCCAGTAAAATAACTAAAGTGCATTTTTAAATCCCATTGCAATCAATCAGCTATACCCCAAGATAAACAGACCTTAGAGCTTCATTGAATACTTCTGGCCTGAGTGTTGAATACTTCTGAGTAAGGAAAGGTCCAGGTTTAGCCTACATTAAGCATCTCATTTGTACATTATTGTCAGCCATATGCACTGCGATAAATTTGTCTACAGAATTTACTGTCCCTAAAGCTTGCTAAAAGCTCTAACTTTTATTTTTAAATTAGAAGATTCATCAGAGAATCGGTGAGACTGAACAGCTTTGTAAGCAACCCTGATAAAAAGGGTGGAAATAAGGACAGGAACCATCAGAACGATCACTCTAAGAGAAACGGGACAAAAGCATAACCTATGATCCTGTTCCACCCTGAAGTCTTATACCAGCTCCCCTTGAAATAATGACAGCATCCTATCTGAATCTGGGGCATAACATAGGGCTCCAAGTGACTGCAATTTATCATGGGAACAATCAAGGACTTAGACTATATGAGACCTTCCTATCTTGCTGCTTGACCCTCTTGCTGCTTCTTCACAACACCTCAGAGCAGGAGAATCGCTGGTGCATTAACACACCACTATTTTAACACATGGGATCTCGGAGCTCCCATTTGGGCTCCATGGGCAGGTATCGCTCAGCAGTATTTTGCTTCCAGTCACCTGCCAGCCATGGAGGGGCAGGCAGGGGCAGGGCTGTGGGTCCTAATCACCTAAGACACTGCAGAAAGGTCCCAGAGGTTATTTGTGAAAGCAGAGACAGTTAAGTGCCTTCTGCATGTTCGGATGATCCACTGGCAACAGATGTAGAAGCACCGTATTATCCTTATTACCTGGTGTTTACACCACTGGTAAGTGAAATAAAATCATAACAATCTACTCATGTTCTTTTTGCATTTGAAAAACTTTGAATGCTTTCCTACATGTGGCTGCTTAAAATTGCAAATTTATAAAATTGTTTGTCATGGTATATTTGACTAATAAGAAAAAAAAATACAAAGCCTGGCAACTTGTGTAACATAAATGCTTTCAATGGTTCTTGCTATCTGCAGTTTGCAGTTCTCTCTGGCATTACTGATGTCTAGTCCATCTCTTTCAAAGCCCCAGTGCATTAAATCATTTTGGAAATTAAAAGAAATGTGCTATCTCCAGCAGGCAAAGAGCGGATAGGAGATCTTCCAGGCTGACACCAAGCCTTCAAAAAGCTTTTGAAACCTCATTACTCAAGTATCTAATGGACAGAGTAACAGTTGCTGCATGGTCTTTTCTCTTTACTACGCATTGCGTATAACTGACATACATCAGCACTCACTATGTTGTTAAATGGGTTGAATAATCTGCCAGCTTTGATTCCCCTCAATGCAATTTTCCATAAATGTAGGAAATTAATGTTTACATATTATAAAAAAAAATTTAAAAAATGTTTGAGGAATGTCATACTGTATATCATAGTATATTTAAAGAGTGACCAGAAATCCTCATCACAACCACTTCACTTTATCCATTACCTAAAGTAACATAAAATAAGTTTATAGCAATCCCAACTTTCCCTCATGTCCAAAGCCATTTAAGCACGACCAAGGTTTGGATTCTTTTATGTCTAGTGAAGTACAAATTCCATTTGTAGCATTATGCAAATCAGGGTTCTGATAATCACTTTCTCCCTCACTCTTCCTTCCTCCTTCACTTCCTTGCTCTCCCCAAATGAGGTCTGAATTCACATTGATCTGTTCTTGACTGTGGACACTGATACAGTCTTTCTCCCCTACAAACCCCCCAATCCTAAAGAAAAAAATCCAGAACTTAAGGCTACCTTACATAAGCTTTGACTTAGATTATATACAGATTCAAATACTACAGCACATACACAATTATGACCTCCTAAGTTACATCTTCTTACCAAGTCAGGTTAAAAAAAGCCTGTCCATTGCTGAATTAACACAGCAACATTTAGCAAAACATACTTGCCAAGGCAAAACTGCAAATTCCATATATGTCTAGACATGGACATCCTAGAGAGAGCAATGAAAGTATTTTCAAAAGTACACTACACTCATCTAACAACTCCCACCAAGCCAGTGGTAGCTTGACAAATGATCCCAACAGGACAAAGAGCATTGTTGAGCTCTCCCAACTGTCTTCTGATTCTCCTCTGACGGCAGAATTTTGTTTGAATCATTGCCAAAACCACCCAAAACCTGAACATGGAGATGCCTGGCCCTGCAACAACTTCATCTCAATCCCTTTCCTTTTATTTGTGTTTTATTTGTCTTGGGAAGAGTGTGCAAAAGCCTGCTCTCTGCTCTGCTCCCATCCCGCCTCAAAAAGCCACACAACCCAGCGCTCAGGGCTGCCTGTTGACAGTCAGGCTCGGGGAAAGGAAGCTGTGCGCCTACGTGAAGAGGTGCGTTTCAGACCCAGAGACCTTTTATACAGAGCAGATGGGATCAGCATGGGATGAGTAAACTAACTTCAGGCCATGACTGTAGGGAACTACTAAAAGATGCAAATTTTGGCTCAGCTCTGAAAGTAGAACCAATGCATCCATTCGCTTTCTCTGTTTAGTGTGAAGGGGCTCTCTCTGTGTAAGAATACACAATACAACAACAATAATTGTTGGACATTTAATTTAAAAATTCTTATTCATAAAACTCGTAACACTTTGTGGAGTTGCTTTCCATCAGGACTTTTGCTGACTCAAATTCAAGTTTCTATTGGGAAGTTGCCTTGTGAGCTGGTCACGGCTCTCGGGGGGAGATCTCTGCAGCACATGGTACCCAGGGCAGGACTGCTCCACCAGCACTTCCAGATTTTCTGTCCTGGAAGCAGAAACCCGAGAGCCTCAAAAGTCTTCAATGCCCAAATTCAAGCTGGGATGAACTTTTGGATCCATGGAAGACTTCCTTCTCAGACCACACCAAGTCTGGAGCACCATCATCTCCACATTTCTTTGGCAAATGGCTTTGCATGCCTACTTCTTGAGGAGGCCTATTCCACTGCAAAAAAATACCATGTTGATGGTATTTGCTGTGTAATTTTATTCTTCTTAGAGAACTTCTTCTAGAAATTTTGACAAATTGAATTTCATTTCAAACTGGAACAAAACCAAATGTCAAAATAATGATGCACACTTTCCTGCGTTTGGCCAGCTCTGATTAAGGTGACCTAAGAATGAATGTCCTCAAACTGTATGTCCATCATGTATCCTCCAACAAGGCATCAGCCTGTTCCAAAAGTCCCAAATACATGTGCCGAGCAACTCAAGTTGCCTGAACAAAGAGATGAATGAAGCACTGAACAAAATGCGTACACGGGAGTGGGCACAGCATGGTGACTTGTGAGCTGTATTATCCCGCAGTCACAATGTGACAAGCAGGTCCTGAGGTCAGATCGCACTTTAGTTTGGTGAGTAGTTTGCACAGGCTGGTTTGCATCTTTCTTTGGGACTAACCAAAAGAAGATGGAGAACAGCCTTTGAAAGGCAGATACATTGATTTGTCATACCATTCGGGTGTCAGATTTCTAGTTCAACAGGGGGTTTAATTGACTTTAAAAATCCAAAGATTAATTCCCTTTGTTTACTCCCTCCTTCACATCCAGTTCTTGCAACACTTTGTTCTCACATGTTTTTGAAATTTATATGCATTCTTACTGGGAACAAGAATGATCTTAAATTCCTGAGTGACTGGGTGGCTCACCAGGATTTCTTTATGACTAATGGATTTTTCTCACTCCCTCAAAGCTTCATCATGAAGAACATTGTTTCCCCAAGGATATGTCCTTGTGCATTCAAAAATTGCATGCGATTCTTTCCATGTATTTCGTGGCAGATGCAGCTGAGTTCCAAACACTCACGGTGGCTCAGCCACTTTGTGACTTGGTATCAGCCATCAATTGGTAAGCTCCTGTGCAGTTCTAAGGATAACTTTTGCTCACATAACTCCACTGTTATTCCTCCTCCTTTTGCTCCTGTTCTCATTCTACAAAGTTTATGGCAAAGTTATATTATTTCAAAAAAAATCCACCTATGATTTGCTCTCCACTGGAGAATCATTAGATACATGATGGGATATGCCAGTGAAACTGCAGATTGTGACAAAATGGGATTTCTGGATCTTTTTCTCACCCTTTGGCTGCTCAGCTGTCTCTAACTTGTCTCTGTAGCCTCACCTTTCCCACATATTTTAATGGAACAAAGGAATGACCACCTTAATCACAAAGGTAAAAGCAATCTTTTCTTCTCTATTCTTTCCATAAAGTCTGTTTGCTCTCCACACAAAAAGTTTTCCGTTTACAAATTTGTGAGGGTGAAGAGGTCAGTAGATATTCAGGTTCTTGCAAGTCTTGAGTGATGGTAAGTGAGAACAAATATTTTTCTTCTGAATTTACTTGAACTTCAGTAAAGAGAGAACGAAGTCCTTTCCTCTATAAAAACAATTAGCTGTTTGATGAGATGGTGGCACTAAGTGATAACATGACATCTCTTTGACCTTTTTATGTCATAAAATTAAGTAATAGTTATAAAAGAATTTTAAAAGTGCCAGAAGAGGAGCTATTATCCATTTCCCATGTATTTAGTTGTTACACCAGCTTCTCACACCATCTAGCACCCTGCGGCTGTTATTGGTTGTTTTTAGCAAGCGTGCTTTATGCCTCCTCCCTTCCTAATGCAGGTTTTTCCCTTCCTTCAGCCAACAAACCTTCAGGCTTGTACAGCTTCACAACCTGACATAAGTGGCCAGGGCCTGGCTCAAAGAAGTCTCTTTCTTCTGTATGCAGCACCCCAGGTGAGTCCTATTAGAGCAGCCAGGAGGAACTGATCAGCCTCTCTCCGCTTCAGGGACCTCCTGCCCACCCAAACACCGCTCCCTTCCCACAAACGCAGCTCTGCCTCGTTGGTTTCTCTGACTCCTGCCCTCCAGATGACGTTCTTGGCACAAACACACCTGAGAACTGAACCAAAATTTCCTTTGGGCCTTTTTGCTCTCAGCACACGTTTCTGCAAGCCCATCCTCTGCCAGGCAAACAGGAGATGTGGCTGACCCCAGGACAAAACCGATTGTTGCCAGGGCTCAGAAAGACTGTTTCTGACCTCAGCCTATTTTTATTTTTTTTTTTTTTTTTTTTTGCAGGGGTGGGAAGGTATTTTACTGTCTTTGGTCTGCTGTTAATCATTAGTGATAAGGGATCAATGGTGTCCTTTCTCAGGGAATAGAAACATGAAGTCTGTTTTATCTGAGGAGCTTGCAGGGTAAGATGCTGGTTGATAGCTGAAAGACTTCTTTCAAGGCACAAAAGGGAGTGTAAAATGACTGGAGTTTGTGTGGGTTTGGGAGTGGACAGAGAAGAAAGAAGCTTTGTCAGCCTTTATTCCTCATTCTTTCTTCTCATTATTGACCCAACTCTCTAACTACACACAAACATGCGCAGCTTATTACACACAGCTGCTGTTTGTGTTTTCAGTGTGGTGGTTGGTACCAGCCTTGATCTTAGCTTCTAGGAACTGTATATGTAACCCGGGTCTATAGAGCACCAGTGACACTACAAAGGATTTTTTGTGGAAGTCAAGGGCAAAATTAGCCAAGTCCCCTTCAAGTCACTGAGAGGATAATGAATGTCAGAATCATACCCTGGCTGTTCACAAATTGGTGCCATTAGCAGGAGAAAGTGCATACTAATCAATAAGTGTTGGCACTTAATGGCCCGAAGTATTGGTGGGCTGGCAATTTATATCTGCTCACAGCACTGTACCTTGTCACAACAATTTACTGTCTTCTTTCCTGTTGAAATCCACCGATATAAATTGTCAGGCAGGTACTAGATAATTCTTCCTTCCAATCTCATAAATTACTCTTACAAAGGTCTGTTTAGAAATCAATAACTCTTATACAAGGAATGGGTAAGGAGGCAAGGTGGTGTTTAATTAACAGGTAGCTGTCATAAGGTAACATCATGTTTTACCCATCAGATTTCTTTGGTGCAACTCTTTAGATTTCCTCAGAAGACTGCTCACGGTACAGGCACGCCCTTCTGAACTTGCAGAGATCCGTTTTCAGCGTATTCAGTCCCACCTGAGGTGTTTGTGTTCCTCAGGTCTCCTGGGATCAAGTTGCCTTCCCCTTGCTCAGACCTGCTCAACTCAAAGGGCCCCATAACCTACCGCAATTGCAGCCTGGGAGCCCGGCCCCGGGCGGCTCACCCCCTGCCCCGTGCTCGCAAAGGGAAAAGCAGACGCCCCCTCACCAGGGGACGGGCTCTGCGCTGCAGATCGCATTGGTGTCGAGTCGCCGAGGAGAGCAGCTCCGGTGCAGGTACGGCCGCACTGGGGAAGGGGATCGCGGCGGGTAAGGCCGGCAAAGGGATCTTTTTTTGGGCGCTTCCGCAGCCGGGAAAAGCGTCTGGGGCGTGCCGGGGGCGGCAGCTGAGGCGCGGCAGGGGCGGAGACAGCGCCCCGCGGCAGTTCTAAACGGGCGGTCCCGGAGCGCGCGTTCCGCTGCGCAGCCTGCACGCGGGCAGCCCGGGGGCGTCACCCAGGGCGTCGCCGCGGCGTACCCTGCACGCGGGCAGCCCGGGGGCGTCACCCAGGGCGTCGCCGCGGCGCAGCCTGCACGCGGGCAGCCCGGGGGCGTCACCCAGGGCGTCACCGCGGCGCAGCCTGCACGCGGGCAGCCCGGGGGCGTCACCCAGGGCGTCGCCGCGGCGCAGCCTGCACGCGGGCAGCCCGGGGGCGTCACCCAGGGCGTCGCCGCGGCGGGAGCCGGTGAACGGGGCGCAGCATCTCGCACGGCGGTCACCGAAAGCTTTGCGTCGGAGCTGAGCCCAAGCTGGGCTGGAGCGAGCAGAGGAACATCCGAGTGCCAGGGCGCGGGCTCAGAGCGCGCGGGAAGCTGACAGCGGAGATTCGTCACCTCCCGGCACAGGAGAAGAACGTGGCCGCACAACGGTCAGAAGCCGCTGCAAGAAACACTGTGGGAACTCCGACTGAGCTCCCGCACAGGCGTGTGGCTGTGCAGGTCTCGGGCTGCAGCGAATGCCTGAGCCTGGCGCTGCTCTCACAGGGAGCCACAGACACCGCCTGTGTACGGGCGATCAGGTAAATGATCTGCTCAGGCAGGTGGCTGAACTGAAGGAAGAGGTAGAAAGGCTGAGAAGTATTAGAGACTGAAAATGAAATAGGTTGGTGGAGCCATACCCTGAGGAAAAGGCAGCGGGAAGAGGCCCTATCAGAAGTGGATGATCCCCTTCCCTCCTGTCACCAGGCAGAAGGAGGGGACTTAAGGGATAAGGGGGAGTGGAGTCAGATCCCTCCTCGGAGAGGAAAGCAAAACCCCTCACGGCCCCCCTCACCATCCCAATTGCCCTGGCATGATAGGTATGGGGCTTTGGAAATCGAGGACCAGGTGATTGAGGATGGAGAGGATGATCCATCCAGTGAGTTGCCCAGGGCTCGTCATTCACCCCCACGCCTTACGACTTCCTCAACCAAGAAAAAAAGAAAGGTAATTGAGTAGGTGACTCCCTTCTGAGGGGAACAGAGGGCCCTATTTGTAGACCGGACCCATCCCACAGGGAAGTCACCTGCCTCCCTGGGGCCAGAATTAAGGATATATGGAGAAAACTACCTTCTGTTGTTCAGATGTCAGGTTACTACCCGCTACTGGTATTTCAGGTAGGTGGTGATGAGGTGGGTACCAGAAGTCTAAGGGCGATGAAGAAAGACTTCAGGGCCCTGGGACGGCTGCTTAGGGGATCAGGAGCACAGGTAGTTTTTGCTTCTATCCCAACACTTACTAAGTACAATGAGAAGATTAACAGGAAGTGCCAGCTGATCAATGCCTGGCTCAGGGAGTGGTGTCATTGGCAGGACTTTGGGTTCTTTGATCATGGGCTGCTTTTCAGGACACCAGGCCTGCTAGCAGCAGACGGCAAATGCCTGTCTCAGAGGGGGAAAAGGGTTTTAGGGCAGGAGTTGGCGGGGCTCATTGACAGGGCGTTAAACTAGATTTGAAGGGGGTCGGGGATGGATCCGAACTTGCTAGCAAAAAGCCTGAAAGCGGCATGCTGGCGCTAGACCTGGAAAAGAGGGGGTGTAACCGGGCTCCTTAGGAATAAGTCCGGCGGTGGCAGAAATTCGGCTCCCTCCAGCAAAAAGGAGAAAGGACCAATAGCCCAGCTGAAGTGCTTATACACTAATGCACGTAGCATGGGCAACAAACAGGAGGAGCTGGAAGCCATTGTGCAGCAGGATAACGATGATGTAGTCGCCATCACAGAAACGTGGTGGGATGACTCACATAGCTATAGTGCTGCCACGGGTGGCTATAGGCTCTTCAGGAAGGACAGGCAAGCAAGGAGAGGCAGGGGTGTGTGGCCCTGTATGTCAGGGAGTGTCACGAATGCTTTGAACTAAATGATGGAGATAATGGGGTTGAGTGTTTATGGGTAAGAATCAGGGGGAGAGCTAACAGGGCAGACATCATAGTAGGAGTCTGTTATAGACCGCCCAACCAGGATGAGGAGGCAGATGAAATAGTCTATAAGTGGCTGGGAGAAGTCTCAAGATCGTGAGCTCTTGTCCTCGTGGGGGACTTCAATTTGCCGGACATCTGCTGGGAATACAATACAGCAGGGAGGGAACAGTCTAGAAGGTTCCTGGAATGTACTGGGGGTAACTTCCTGACACAGCTGGTGAGGGAGCCAACTAGGGAAGGTGCCCTGCTGGATCTGTTGTTTGTAAACAGGGAAGGTCTTGTGGGGGATGTGATGGTTGGAGGCTGTCTGGGGAACAGTGATCATGAAATGATAGAGTTTTCGATTCTGGGAGAAGCAAGTAGGGAGGTCAGCAGAACTGCTACCTTGGGCTTCCAGAGGGCGGACTTTGGGCTTTTCAGGAGCCTGGTTGACAAAGTCCCCTGGGAGGCAGTCCTCCAGGGCAAAGGAGCCCAGGAAGCCTGGATGTTTTTCAAGAAGGAAGTCTTAAAGGTGCAGGAGCAGGCTGTCCCCATGTGCCGGAAGACAAGCCGTCAGGGAAAAAGACCGGCCTGGCTAAGCAGGGAGCTAGTGTTGCAACTTAGGGGAAAAAAGAGGATTTATGGCCTTTGGAAGGAAGGGCAGGCCACGCAAGAGGACTACAAAGAGGTAATAAAGCTATGTAGGGAAAAAATCAGGAGGGCCAAAGCTCAGCTAGAACTAAACCTGGCTTCTGTTGTCAAAGACAACAAAAAAAGTTTCTATAAATATTGGAGGACAAATCTTATGAGGAACTACTGAGGGAACTGGGGTTGTTTAGCCTGGAGAAGAGGAGGCTGAGGGGAGACCTTATCACCCTCTACAACTACCTGAAAGGAGGTTGTAGAGAGATGGGGGCTGATCTCCTGGGTGACAAGTGAAAGGACAAGAGGAAATGGGTTTAAATTATGTCAGGGGAGGTTTAGACTGGATATTAGGAAACATTTTTTCACTGAAAGGGTTATTAAACATTGGAATGGGCTGCCCAGGGAGGTGGTGGATTCGCCATCTCTGGAGGTGTTTAAAAAAAGGGTAGACGTGGTACTTAGGGACATGATTTAGTGGTGGTTTTGTCAGGGTAGGTTAATGGTTGGACTTGATGATCTTAAAGGTCCCTTCCAACCTCAGCAATTCTATGATTCTATGGTGGCCTTACTTAGATGCAACATCCACCGGTGGCAGCTTCCAACTTCTCCCACTGAAGTTTTCACTCATGAGCTCCAGCTAGCTCACTTCCAGGAAGACGTAATTGTGGAACTACGCTGCTATAATGGAAACTTCTCAGAGAAAGAGCATTTCACAGAGCTTTCCCAGAAATTATCACCATTTCTCCCCCAGTTGCCAAGGAAACCAGCAATGGACCCTTGGCAATGTAGAGAGCAGCAAAGAGAAAGATTTGCACACACCTGAAAGAGCACGAACAATCTTCTCTAAGAAAACTTTCAAGATTAGTGACATGGGCTACTTATACAAAAAAAACCTCACAGGAAGGTTCACTGAGTCCCTTACTGATCTGAGACAATATAAGGGATATGTCCACTCACACTTCCCAGCAACATGGAAATGGGGGTATCACAACATCATTTAAAAATTTAATGTTTGACACTATACCTTCTCTTTCCCACCGTTTTTTAAAATCATAAAAACACCTTAAAAAGAGTATTTTATTGTATTTTTGTTTTCTTAAAACAATACCTGAGATTTTGTCCCTGAGATACGTTTATTCATTTTTGATAGCCTGTTCCGCAATGAGTTTAGTTTGATCTGGCTTTTGGACAAAGCACAATTATCGAGATGACCGCCAATTACATGAGTAGTTACAGCCAGCAGAACTAAATCTCAGTTTCTCTTGGGATTCTCCTTTATCAGCATATTAGACCACTGGCTCAGTTACGTGATGTGGGAGAGGGAATTATAGATGAAATGAGAAGTAGCCTGAGAGCTGGAGAAGACCCATGGCACACCAACAATGGGGAACGAGACAGGAGAAATTTATTGAATCTCCTTCTTCACAACTGAGCTTCAAGAAGCCTGAAATTGTATCCCACGGTCCCTTTATTACAATAATTAATATCTGGCACAGAGAATGATCTCCAAGTCCACTCACGAGACTGGAAGTTACAATACATGGTTGTCATCAAGCAGTTCACTTAATCTCCCTGTTCCTAAACACCATGTAGAATGAAGATGGTAGCAGTGTACTCAGAGGCATTTTGTAAACAGCTCAGAAGCTATACTGTTGAAGACGAATTAAGTTTATTAACAGAATTTATACAAGTGACACACATGTTCTGCAGATTCATTTTCACCCATTTTATTCAGTGCTTCTCTTTCATCATAGAAGTAATGAGCAACTGAATGAACATAGAACACCACATCATAGTTATGTTGTGGCCTAGATTCTCAGCTGGCCTTAACTCTTCTCTCTCCACTGATTTCAGCTGCAACAAATCTAAGGCACCCTGGAGGCCCCTTGATGTTTCAGATACTTGCAGATATCACAGATCACATATATACGGGCAGATAAAACAGCTGAAGATAAACCAGCTTCTTGTGTTTGGCCCACCTGAACAGTTGTGGATGCCCAGATGAAAAACTAGAAGTGATCAGGCCAGAAGTATGAAAGCTCTGGAAACCTCTTGGAAGTGCCTGAACGTGGGTACTGAGCAGAGACAGGCACTTGGGCACGGGGCAAGGAAGTCAGTAACCCAGAAAGCGCACCCAGCTATGGAACAGCTCTCAAATGCTCTGCTCTCTCATAGAGAGAAATCTGCTGTGTCCCAGCCAGGCTGAGCTGGAGTCCCACTCCAAAAAACACTTAGCCTGAGGCTTCTGGAAGAAGAAGAAAACCAAAAGTGGGCTATTTGCACCAACAAATTACCAGTTACAGGTGAGACTGCAGAGGGACAGTATCTTTAGATAGCTGGAGATTTGCCTACAAGCTTCTGCTTTCGAGGTCTCTCTTGTTGTGGAAGCCAGGATGGAAAACTGCCTCACTAGGTGTGAGATACAGAGAGAGAGGGCACAGTGTCAGGGAAGCTCTTCTGCATTCAGACAGCTCAGCATCACCGTCCTACACAAAAGCATCACTCAGGTCTGGGGGATTTTTTAAAATGGGAACCAACCCGTATTCAACCAGCTCCAGTATGGTCTTGCGTAAAAAAAACAGGTTTACCCCTGACTGCCTCTGCAAATGGGCACCTGGTATGGTTGCAAGAACACGATCATCCTCAGTAACAACTGCGTTTGTTTGCTGTCTTGTCTCTGAAAGTCATCTTTAGCATAAACAACACAAGAAGTAAGGCACCTCACAGAGCAATACACCTGTATATGCCTAGAGCAGGCTTTGACTATTTACATTTATTTAAGATAAGATCTGAATTCTTGTCACAGAGTTTAACATCTTGTATTTGGGCTTTTCCCCAGGCTCTCTTGCTTTCTCATCCATAACCTACTTTTTTTTTTTTTTTATTAGGGTTGTCCTTTAGTGTAAATAAAACATTTATTTTAAAATAAATTCATAGATGTCAATAAATGCATTAACCAAATAAATAAACCTTGGCCTAAAATACAACATTGATTTGAAGATGGTCGAATTATTTGAGGTCTTCAGATATTAGAGGTCACCGGACTGTGAAGTGATGTAGTCACCGGGTGGCACAGCGCAGCACGCACCACAAATCTGGCACAGCTCTAGCAGCTGCTCCCTAGGGCAGGCACAGAGGCGCTGGGGCTGGAGGAGTGGATGTTTGTGCTGCCTCTTGGCATGAAGCATTCGGTGACTTGAGCAACCTGCACGTGAGGGATGCATACACTAAGTCACCGTGTCCTACAGAAACCACCATGAGAAAATGCTCAGTGCTGTCAATCATTTGTTTTATTTCCCTCTCTCTGTTCAAATTTAGTCTATTAGCCCACTAATAAACGCCGTTTGTCAACTGCACCCCAAGTGTATTCTCAGTGAATCAAGTAAGGTGCACCAGAGATACATTTAATGTTCAGATTCACTGGTTTAATTTTAGCAAGTTGCCACTACTGCCTCATACTTCATCCTACTAACAGATTTATGTCTAGGTTTTTTGTTCATCCATTATTCCTCACACTGTTCAGCGGTTTGCCTTTCTTGCCCTTATTCTTAGCAGACGGGTGATGCACACAGATCTCTCTCTGGGGCCAAAGACACTTTCAATTCTTTCTCCTACATTAATAACACATACAGCCAACTTGTCTTCTGAGGGTTTTTTACTGTATTTTGTTTCTACAAAAAAGATATACTGCTATGAAAAGACTCATTGTAGTTGCTTTCTCCTACCTTTATCCTCAGGGTACTGTCATTGTTATCTATTAGCTACAGAACAGCCTAAGTTTTTCATGTTCCTTAATAGCCTTGTTTATTATTTACTCTTCCTTTCACAAGAATATCAGCTCATCTCTGTTCTCTGCTATGTATAGCACTTTAACCATTATGATTTTGCCCTGGTGTTTCACCATCTTCTATAAAAGCACTCAGAGGGGGCAGAGCCCATTCGTTCCTATGGCTATGGAAAATGTAACCGGGGCTCGTACCAAGAGTGACTTTTCAGCATCAGACGGAGCATCTTTATCAGGATTTTTCATAAACACCTAGGTTCACAGGGGTTTGCCTTTTTAAGTCTTTTGCTTTACTTGAGGCTGCCCTCCTTTGACAATGTAGTGAAAGTCTTTGATGATGCCTTGAAAGAATACACCGAGGTCTTTATTTCCTGTTTTTGCCTGTGACTGAAACAGGAGCTCTTGGGGGGAGAGGGCTGAAAAGAGGGCTGCGTGATGATACATCAGAGACAAGGCTCTGTATGAAATCCTGCTTCATTCACTGTCTATATTCTTGTTGACCGTGTTGTTTAGCATAATTCTGCACCGTGTAACTAGATCCACCTGCCTTTTGCCAGACCTTTAAAGGTGTGGGTCTCTACATATTCCTTTTCCAGCAAAGTATAATAATAACTAATAAAAAAATTACTGTTAGGCAAGTTACAACATGTACAAGTAGCCTGTTAATGAAAATAACTTGCTGGGCTGAAAAAAACCTCTTAAGGGCTCTCTTTAAAGGACTATTAAGTTTCTTGTAGGGTTTTCTCCTCACCAGGAGCCTAGCAGTCACAAACAAACAACGTGAGTTTTTTGTTGTGGTGATGCTTTGTTCTGCTTTGTCAGTCTGACTGACATAATCCAGCTCTGGACATCGCTCCACCCTTGCCAAATGAGAACATATCTGCAGCTACCACAGCTCCTCCAGCTTTGGCGCCAGTTTGGAGATCTGCATAGCTGAATGTGATATTTTTGTACTCAGGGAAGGGTAGGGAAGAAAAGAACATTATTATCAGCCATCTTTTTCTGGAAATGGTGATAAACTGCTTATGGCCAATTTCAGCTAATGCTGGCCTTTCCCCACCAAAATATCGCATTTCTTTGCATCTCCAGACTACATCCAAATTCCCGTTCTCTGATTTTGCTGGCACAGGGTCTTTAGGACAACAGCGTCAACGAGGCCATTATCAGAGCAGTGCACATCCGTGGAGTCATCGGTGAGGATATTTATACACGTCCTGCCCCAGCGCCCAGCTCCCGGTGCCAGGCATGGCTGGGCAGTGACTCAGCAGCAGGAAACCTGATGTCGATGCTCCTCGGCTGGCATCCAGGCCATCGCTGCTCCCGGCTTCCTAACAGTCACCACAAAATCCTTCTCGTAGAGACACAGTCCCCTTCCTACTGCACCAACTACCCCCATACCCCCCCTTTGCCCATACTTCATCCCTGCATTATACAGCCCCTTTCTTTTTCACGCCTTCCCTCCCTCCATAGAGGTAAGAGTTGAGATTTTGGAGAAGCACAGACTGGACAGCAAACTTCACCGAGTTTTTACCTAACCCGGCTACGAAAAGCAAACTCGTCGGGGAAGCTCAGAGGTTTATTCTGGGCGCTCCTTGTTTTTCGCTTCCAGCAAAAGGTTTTGTTAGGCCTTACTGTTCGAAGGCACAGAAGCGTACGAAGGTGAGGGCTCATATAAAAAGAGCATAGTCTTTTTTCCCCCCCCTGCATTTAAATCTCAGTAATGTCCCTAGACTACATTACACACATATATATAGGTACTATGCACATGTAACACTGGATGGCTTCTTGACCTGCTGCAGTCCAGCGAGCGCGTTTCAGCTAAAATGGCTCTGTGCCACCTTTTCACCTTGCTTTCTCTCACTCCCCAGGCGAGTCCCAAGAGGACAGGCGGGTAACCCACCGACATTCACAGCACAAAACTCCCACAGCTTCTCCAAGCCCAGGCCCCCATCAAAATTCCCCCCTGAGGGGGGTGGGGGGAACCAAAAACGTGGCCCTTTTCTTTTTGCAAGCTTCACTCCCCAGTCCCTGACGAGCCCCCGGAGCTGGCGGCCTCAGCCCCTGTGTGAGCCACCTGCGAGGGGAGCAGCCAAGAGGCGCAGATGGAAACCCAGCGGAGGACACCCATGCGCCTGCACCCTGACCGTCACCCGAAGGTGGGCATATCTGTGTCGGCTGGCCTTCGCCTCCCTCCCTCCACGAGTGGCCACAGCGCTCGGCCTGGGTTTTGGAAGTCAGGCCGCCATTTCCCCAGCTTGGTGCCACAGCCGCGCCCGCCGTTAT
This sequence comes from Pluvialis apricaria, assembly GCA_017639485.1. Lineage (NCBI taxonomy): Eukaryota > Metazoa > Chordata > Aves > Charadriiformes > Charadriidae > Pluvialis > Pluvialis apricaria. The sequence goes on along the minus strand of CM030008.1, from coordinate 113,646,307 downwards.
GGCTACACACGCCGGAAAAAAAAAAAAAAAAAAAAAAGCCAACGCGTGAATTTGTGTGGCGTTTGTAATTCGGCCTCCTCAGGCGATCCCCTGAGGGCTGGTCGGGCCCGACCCGTGACCCCGGCGGCGGCGGGCCGTGGCACCGCCGCCGCCTGTCAGCTACCGGCCGGCGGCACTGCGGGGGCTGCGGCGCCATCTTGTGTCGGCGGCGGGACAGGGAGACGGGGACGGGGCAGCGCAGGGCGGTGGGGAGAGTGGGCGAGCGGGGGGCCGGAGCAGAGCGGTGAGGGGGAAGCGAGCCGCCCGGCTGCACAGCGAGACCGCTGCCTGCAGCGGGACGGGCAGAGCTGGATGAGCTGCCCGGCCCCCCTCCGCCCAGCCGCCCTCCGGCCGGCGGGACGGCCCGGGCTGAGGGGCCTCAAGCGACAGGCAGGCTGCCCCCCATCAAAATGCCTTGGGTTTGTTTGGGTTTTGTTTTTTTTTTTTTTTTCCTAGGCTCAGATGATGCATATGCCCCATTTCTCAAAGGCCTGGCCAAAGAGAGGAGCGTGACTAAACCACTTGACTGAAGGGGCAGTGGGGGGGCAGTGGTGGGGACAGGGACGGCGTCTTTGCTGTGAGGAGGGAGTAGTTTTGAGAAAACTGGTCCATTTTTTTATCACTCAGCCCTAAATCACCTCAGCCTCCTGAGCCCCAACAGCCATGCCTGGCTCCCCATAGCCACTCCTGGGGCCCAAGAGATGGGCAGGTGTGCAGGTACCCCGTGGAGGTCACGGCTGCTGTGGTCTCCAGCAGGTGTATGGATGCTCCTTCAGGAGAGCTCTGTGGCACTTCTGCAGTATCCAGTGTCATCTGCAGGATCCAGTATCATCTGCAGTATCCAGTATCCAGGAAGCTCTTAAGTGCAGCAATCCCAAAACCCAAGTATAAGGAAAGATAGTTTCACTGGAGGGCATTTCTTTGCACCACTTGCACCTAACAGCAGTTTTCATTCGTTGTGAAACGGTTGTGCCAGAGCATAAGCATCTGCACAAGATTCAAGGTAGTGATGAACTGAGCTCCTTAGTGCCAGTACAATGAGGACAGCAAGAACTGGAGAAGTGGCATAGCAGGGAAGAGGCAAAAGCTATACAAGAGACTAATCGTCCTCCAATCTACACTCCTCAGCATTTCAGCTCAGTACACTAAAAAGCGCTTGGGGGGAAAAAAAAGGCAGCACAGAGAAGCAACTGATATATTGTTAATTGATCCACATGGACTTCTGGTGCTAAATAACTGAGGAAAAGACGCTCAGAGACAAGTGAAATGAGAATCTTAAGAAGTCCAGTAAAGTGGAGAAACATTGTAGGGGGAAAAATGAACCAAAGGAAATAAGAAACTCAAGAGCTCGGAAATATCTATAAAAGGAAAGCATTCAAAAGGATGGGGTAAATGGATGCCCTACAGAAAAAGCGAAGATTTATTTTAACATCTGAAGTATTTTTATTTAGTTTCTTCCCTTCCTAATCAACAGCCATGTGGCTGACAACTGGAAATACAGTATGATTGTGGTATCATTCTCTCTATTTTACAGGTTATCTCAAAACCCACTTCTCTACTGTCACTAACCTTCGGAGATGTTTGCCTCCTACATTCCTCCAAGGGAGGGCCAAAGAAGGCTTGGGAAAGGATGAACAAAAATATACAGAAGGCAAAAAAAGCATAAACAAACTGATTCTGAACATCTAATTCCCATGCATTTAATGCTTTCTTTTTATGTTATTTTTAAACGTGTATAACATGAAACATTTTGTCAAAGACCAATTAGTAAGAACTCTGTGAGAGAATTTGGGGAATTTATTACTTAGAAAAATAATATCCTATACTTATTTGTACAAAGTATATATAAAAAATGTAAGCCTTTTTATAATGTACCAAAATTCTTGTTTGCAATCCAGAAATGCTTGCTTACCTCCAGCTGAACTAATGCCTATCAAATATAAAGGTCACTGTAGGAGAGGGTTTCTCCTTTCATGATGTTAATGGCTGAGAATATGGAACAATAAATCCACATTCCTCAATAAGTGAATGTGCATTTAGCCTTGTCCCAATTCGAAATGACCGTACATAATTTCCACTATTATGTGATACCCTGGTTATGATTATCATGAGTTTCTACTTAAAAAGATATCAAATGTACGTCATTGATTCTGTGTTCGGAAAGAAGGAAAAAAGGCTGCTGGTACGAGTTGAGAAGCCCAGCCGGGTCTTTTACCTGATGCTCCCCTCACAAGCCAGCATCCCTACCCTATCGCAGAATGACACCAGCCAGACAAATCCCTAAGGCCTCAGTCGTGAACCCAGACATGCTGACCATATATGTGATTGGATCACTTATATTTAAAGCATGTAAACAGGGATTCGGGTATCGAATCTTAGGGATGATGTCTTGGAAATTCTAGCTCTGGCCAGTTCCTTGCATGAAGATAGATGAAAGGGCTCATGCTTTTCCTTCAATCTGGCAGGTGAACGGATTACGCCTTGGTACATTGTACTAGGCTGCAGTGGCCCATAGGAGTGTTGGATGAAATGGGTTCTGAGCTCATCCGTGAGTGCAGAAACTATGTTTGCAGTCATAAATCTGTAACTACTTATTGGTGCAATCAGTGCAGTCACTGTGAACTCCTTACAACTTTATATGGTGTGATATAAACTTATATTTTATTACAGCCTTTCAGGAGACTGTATTTTCTTCTTGGGGACATTGGCGATAAATCTCCATGGAGATGAACTGCATTGTGCTGCTAAAAGTAGGGAGGGGTAGTAGCTCTGGCTTAGCTCCACCATCAGCTCTGCATAATTAATTAACATTTTTATTTGCTCTTTTCACTCCGTACTGTGGCAATTTTGAGCAAGCAGATCCAAACATGTGCTTTTAATGCATACATTAGGGAAAGAGTGAGGAGGCAACTCAGTCATAACTCAAGGGAATGTTTGTCACCTATAAAATCTATGTCAGAAAGTAAAAATAGAAAGAGTAATAAAATAAATGAAATATATAATAATGGATGTCAGCATTGCAGACAAAACAATGAAGGCACTGCTTTGCCATAAATCTACAGTGTGAAGCAAAGATCGTGAAGGTTGGCTGTGGATTCTGAACAGCACTCTAAGTATGAGGCATAGAGAAAGTGACTGAATAGGTTAGCACTGAAGTCAACAATAACTTACTTATTTATTCCTTGATTTTTCAAGCAGGTGAATCATTAGATGATCGTTTGGAATGTTTGCATATCCCTGAAGCCTTTTATAATGTTTCCATCAGCTTTTTACTTGGAAATCCCAAATTTATGGATCATATCACCTTACAAGAGTGTAACAAGTTTACAATGTCTGACTTTTCCCCTTTCCAACTTTTCTGCATGCCGAATGGAACAATAAACAGAAAGAAGCTCCAGTGTTGATTCACTTGTTATCAAAATACGCTGTCAGCTACTTGGGGGCTCAGGAATGTTTTTGCTTTGCATCCTAAAGTCTGTAGAGCCCTATGTGCTATCTGTTTTTTGAGGGTATTTTAGAGACTTCCAGAGGGGACACTGTCTTTACGAGGTAAGTGCTGCAGGAACTAGCCTACAGCATGCTCAGGAGTGAGCTGGCTTGCTGAAGTCCCCTGCCAGCTCAGTCTGTGACAGCTCAGGTAGAGCTCTGTGTGCGCCTTCCTCTGTGTGTATGTGTACATGCATAAGATGTGCTCATAAACGTGTTCTAACTGTTAGAGAAAACAAAATGATAGCAGCTGGTAGGAGATGGCATTTTTATAACCGCTTGCTAATTTTTCCGTAGCTTATTACCGAGCATTTTAGAGCAGTGATCTTGCCAGTAAGTGCCAGTTCTTTCCGTTCAGTTCAGTTTAATAGCTTAATAACGCATAATTGGAGTTCTTGGGTACTGGTAGTGAAAGGACACTACGCTCCATTAAGTCCAGGATATTTATTTTGAGAAAATGAGTGAGTGCACAATTTTCTGGGAGCACTAATAGACTTAAATGGATTTCAAAAAGCCTTTTACCATTAAAGAATAAGACTCAACTATGGGTCACATGCTTCACTCCTGGGATGAGCCCAGGATGCAATCTGTCAGTCACTCGTTCTTCGTTAAAGAAATTCTGTGGATCCTGCTGGGAGTGTTCTTGATTCATTGAGCTGTGAATGGGATCAGACTCCGGCCTCTGATGTTTAGAACAGGCAGCACTCTTTATATAAAAGATATATGGTTTTGAAGCAAGTTAATTCAGCATTATATTGATGATTTGTAAGGCTACCCACTAGAAGTATCCCCTAGAAATTCTGTTATTGTCTGATACATCCATGCAGAGGGATGTTGGTCTCAGGTTCTCTTTACAGTTCTTTTTCATTGACTGGCGGGTCCTGTGTTCAAACTTCCTGCACCCTCTCTTCCAGATGGACTGTAATGTAATCTAATACCCCTTCTGCTGCTTCCTCTGGTGATTAGGTGGCTACTGGGCTATAGAGGTACTTACATGGAATGATGGACATTTGGAGCTTGTTCAGCATTTTCTATGTCTGTGGAGCACCACACCCTTCCCACACTTAAGACTTCTTAGTTCCTGAGTCTTCAATACAAATACCTGTTCAGCAGTGTACAGTACAGAAGATGTTCTTCCCTAACTTCTGATTTCTGATTAATGTTTATTTTATGGGTGTAACGTCTCAAGCCTGTCAGACTAGCTTTCAACTTTGGTGTTAGAAAACAAAATTGCTAAGAATAGAAAAAGCAAATCTGATCAAAGAGATTTGACACAGGCAATACATCCAGTGTGGTGCGGCACAAGGCTTGCCTGTGTTTTCTTCACATCACTGGAGGGAAAGGGAGGTTGGGATATTTTCTAGTGCTCAAGCATAGGAACTTTATTCCCTTTTGATCAGGTTGGCTCATCACTTCTCAACATCCCTCGGTTAGTCTTGTTAGATATTTTGATCATCTCTTATTCACCTTCCCACTTGCTAAACATAATGTACCCTCTGTTGAGGAGATGGGAATATTTTTTTTCCAAATGTCTGGGATAAATGCCCACATCTATTCCAGACTATGTGTCTTGCTTCAGCCTAAACTTGTTTCTGCATTGCTACTAGCACTAGTAAATGTTCTTTGGAAAAATCTACCTATTTTGTACCCGTGCCACTCTTCTCATGGCTAAATAAGAAACAGAAAAAAATTATGAGCCAACAGGCCGAGCTGATGCTTGGCATATAAACCATGAAACCATAAAACATATAAACAATAGTAGAAAGAACTAAAAGACTTCACATTTCACTTTTTATCACATTTTATTTTCTCCTGTTGCATGCATTTGGAAAACTGTCCAGCAACAATATTTTCATTTTCAATTTAATTTTTATTGACTGCTTTTTTTTTTCAGTCCCACTCACATAAATATGGCAATATGAGTTATCTATGGATGATTCATTTATCTTGCTGACAGCTAGTCTATCCAATGAATTAGAAACAATCACAGCTCCATGACATCTAATTATACTTTCCTTCTCTTTTTTTCTATGTTTTAGAGGAAAACAAGGTCTTAATCAGCAATGATGCATATAAAAAATGGTTTAAATATATTTGAGGGTTTTCATTTGAGTTGAAATATTTTTTCTTTTCATTTTGTAACTGTGCTGAAGATACACAGTTTTCTGCAGAGAAACATCAGAGTGATGACATAGTTTAAATATTAAATTTTTCATTTCTGGTTATTTCTGTCTCTAGCTGCACTTTCTCCATATGTGATAATGCTTATATTTGAGCATCAACAATTACCTTGCCCATATAAGGATTCACTCCGTACACCTGCTTTCCCCTTCATGGAGCATGGTTTGCGTCATCCTCCACTCAGGAGCTTTGAACCCCCTCAGCTCTCGGGACTGTTGACCTGGAGTCAACCTCTGTCATACCCCTCTCTGATGATTTTACAGGTAGTGGTGCTATAGAGAGTTTCCTAAGCACAGTTCCTGAGGACAGATGGAAAGCAGCATTTGAATCTGTATTCCATAACACTTCCAACAGCAGGGAAAGTCCTAAATAGCTTCTTTCATCACCAGCTATACTGGGGATAGGGATGTGACTCCTTGTTCACGAGTATGCTTCTGTTGTGAGAACCCTTACATATTCAAGGGCTACCTCTGCGAAACAGGATTTCCAAGTTTGGATCTGCAGTTTCTATATGAAGATAATCGGTAGAAACAAGACATGTTTCCGAACTTGAGTGCGAAAGAGATGGATCTGCTTCTCACAAGCTCATACTTCACCAGGAGGTGACCCACACAGAGCAACACTTCTCTAATTTGATGAGTACTCGCTAAAGGAGAGGGTTCAGACATCCCCATGAATTTTATTACATTTACCTCCTACTACAACTTTTTGCACTAATTAAACATGTTGGCCCTGCTCTAGCTGAGACCCAGGAAGAGTATCATTTTGCTTTGTTTAGTTCCACATTCATCCATATGGATTAAGTCCTACAAAAGCTTACATTTGCCAGCTGGCCAAAAGCCATAAAACTTATTGTTTTACCGTGCCTCCAGTCTTTGGTGAACACTATCGTTGACACCAAGGTCATTGTGCCCTTGTACGTACCATTGTCATTTTTGCCAACAGGCAATGATGAGCCTGCGGGGTGCCTGACAGCCAGCCGTCGCAAGGCGATATGGTGGATCTGACTCCGAATTTTAAAGTGGAGAGAAACAGTAGGCAGACAATGGCGCTGAGTCCTGCTCCCTATAAGTAAAAGGTGTTGAGCTTTGGAAGAGGTATAAAAATTATTAGTAAAAAGGCACTTAAAAGCTCCCGCTTTTTTTCTTGTGTGCAGCTATTTTTTCCCAGTGTCAACTTCATACAGAGTTCTCTGCAGCTGGTTTTCATTCAGGTCACTAACACAAAAAATTTCACCCACCGGTGGGCAAAGTAACACAAATGGTACGATAATCCAATTAAAGGAAATCAGGAGGAAAATCAGAAGATTGTCTCAAATCTGCATATGCTTTAAACTTAGTAAAGCACCAAGTGTCAACTAAATGCCTTGTGGTTGCTAACAGCTCAGAAATAGAAGGCTAAGAGCCATGAAATTATCAAGATTCACAGTTATGTTTTACATAGCTGCTAAACCTCAAAATAATTAGTATTGACTATCTCTGCTAATCAATCTAAAGCAGATGTTGGAAATTAGAGGCTAAATCATGTAATCCTGGATGCCAAAAGTTTATCCAAAAGTCCTATTTATGGGACACCATTGTTTTGTTATGTTTTTCACTTCAGTAATAATTGAAAGATGTGGTTTAGAACCACAACTGACAAAAACACATTTTAATAACTGTTCTGGGTTTATCTCAACATACATATGAGCATGCCTATTTGGAGGACTTCTGGCTCTTATATACATGTTTCATAACTTGCGGATTTTGGCAAACAGCCACTTAAAGGCAAATATAAAATTTAACTGCAAGTGTCTCATAATTAGTCACTTTATAACTTACACTGTAGCATGCTCTCAGAGCATGTTTGTTTGTGGGGTTATGGGATACAGTCACAGAACGAGCCCTAAAAGGGATTTGATTAAGGGAGAACAGGCCCTGCTCTGGGAAAGCATTTGTTCACTTGCTTCAGTCTGTCTCTAGTCACGATGGTCCTTACATATATTCTTAGAGGATCATTTCCAAAATGTGGGCTGAACAAGTTAAGGAAAGAATTTCAGTCGCCTTGTTGGCTTTTGAAACTTGTCATAGCTTTTAAAGACAGCTACAGCCCAATTAAAATAAGTATCTTGAAAGGTCGTGGAGAACAGGAGAGGTGCCCGAGGACTGGAGGAAAGCCAATGTCACACAAGTCTTCAAAAAGGGCAAGGAGGAGGTCCTGGGAAACTACAGGCCAGGCAACCTCACCTCCATCCCTTTCCAGGGATGGAACAGCTTATTCTGAATGTCATCTCTAAGCATGTGGAGGAAGAGAAGGTTCTCAGGAGTGGTCAACATGGATTCACCAAGGGGAATGGTTGACCAACCTGATAGCCTTCTATAATGGCATGACTGGCTGGGGAGATGAGGGGAGAGCAGTGGACCTTGTCTTCCTCGAATTCAGCAAGGCTTTTGACACTGTCTCCCATAACATCCTCATAGGCAAGCTTAGGAAGTGTGGGTTAGCTGAGTGGACAGTGAGGTGGATTGAGAACTGGCTGAATGGCAGAGCTCGGAGGGTTGTGATCAGTGGCGCAGAGTCCAGTTGGAGGCCTGTAACTGGCGGTGTTCCCCAGGGGTCAGTACTGGGCCCAGTCTTGTTCAACATCAACGACCTGGATGAGGGGACAGAGTGTACCCTCAGCAAGTTTGCTGATGACGCAAAACTGGGAGGAGTGGCTGACACACCAGAAGGCTGTGCTGCCATTCAGCAAGACCCGGATAGGCTAGAGAGTTGGGCAGGGAGGAACCTAATGAAGTTCAACAAGGGTAAGTGTAGCGTCCTGCACACAGGGAGGAATAACTCCATGCACCAGTACAGGTTAGGGGCTGACCTGCTGGAAAGCAGCTCTGCAGAGAGGGACCTGGGAGTCCCGGTGGACAACAGGTTGACCATGAGCCAGCAATGTGCCCTTGTGGCCAAAAAGGCTAGTGGTATCCTGGGGTGCATTATAAAGAGTGTGGCCAGCAGGTCGAGGGAGATCATCCTCCCCCTATACTCTGCCTTGGTGAGGCCAAATCTGGAGTACTGTGTCCAGTTCTGGGGTCCCCAGTTCAAGAAAGGCAGGGAACTACTGGAGAGAGTCCAGTGGAGGGCCAGGAAGATGATGGAGGGACTGGAGTATCTCTCTTACGAGGAAAGGCTGAGATACCTGGTTCTGTTTAGCCTGGAGAAGAGAAGACTGAGAGGGAATCTCATCAATGCTTATAAATGTCTAAAGGGCCAGGTGCCATGAGGATGGGACCAGACTCTTTGCAGTGGTGCCCAGCAACAGGACAAGGGGCAACAAGCACAAACTGGAACACAGGAAATTCCATCTCAACATGAGGAAAAAATTCTTTACTTTGAGGGTGACAAAGCACTGGAACAGGCTGCCCAGAGAGGTTGTGGAGTTTCCTTCTCTGGAGATATTCAAAACCCACCTGGATGCGTTCCTGTGCAACCTGCTGTAGGTGAACCTGCTTTTGGCAGGGGGGTTGGACTAGATGATCTCCGAAGGTCCCTTCCAACCCCTACCATTCTCTGATTCTGTGAGTTCTTCAAGGTCTAATGGAGTACACTGTCATTTAAATGGGACTTGCAAGTAGTACCTACAAAAACACCATCTGGCAATTCTCACAATATTAATGTGGCTGAGCCTTCATGGAACTTGGAAGAAAAAGATGGAAGTGAAATCCTACCATAAAGTAAAGAGCATAGAAATATATAGAAAACTGCATTTCTTTGCAAGGTTTCATGAAGCAACAAACAGGCTTCATTTAACAATAGGGCAAACAAGTTCTATTGACAATAACTTAGTAAATATCCTCTTAAAAATAATTCAAATTTTAAAAGAGTTCATTAGCAATAACGAGTAAATCCCAGCCCCTTCTATCTGTCTGTCTGTCTTACAAATCAGAAGTTGATTTGAGAGGGAAAAGCTTGAGTTATTAACTCAAATCATTTGTTTGTGCTGAAATTCCTGGAGCCTCAAATGCAGGTCCTGAATTGTTGTCAAAGCTGACCTCCATGATTTGTTCTACCTCAGCATAAATGAAAATACACAAAGAGGGGAAAAATCCAGTTGCCTCTAGTTTCTTTGCTGTGTGATTCTTTTTAGCAGCCCAATTGAAAACCTATGTGAGTTTCCTGAAGTTTTATAGAAAAATCGCACAGAGAAAATGTAACCCTGTCTTCCCACACCTCGGGCTTCCTGATGCCACAAGCTGTGTAACAAAACCATCATGTAGACAGGAGTCATGTCCTCCTTTCAGCTCACTTTTTTGGTCTCCTCATCCCACAGCCTAACCCCTGTGCCTCCCAGCTGTACCCCAGCTCTCTGCCGTCAGGCAGAAGTGGCAGCGTTTGTGCAGAGGGAGCCCAAAACTGCTCTCTGGGGAGTCAGCAGTACCTGGACCTTGTCACTGCTCTCTTTATTGCTGTCCCCATTGCTCTCCATGGTGGACTGCTGCCGCACTCCAGCCACCTGTCCAAAAATTCTGGGAATTTACTGAGGGTACCAATTTACCAGCACGTCATGTCAGGAAATGTATACAGCTTCCCTCTTCAGCTCTGAATCTGACCCACCATATTAACCTAGATATTTTTATATTTGCATGACAACAAGCAGTTCTGCTCAAAAAAATCACGCCAACAAAAAAATCTGTGTAGAAAGCTGAGAAAGGATGAGAATAACTGGAGGTGTGAAGGCTACGGTGTGAAGAATATGGCTCTTCTCCTGTAAGGCTGCATCACAGACACAGCTGAGAAACACGTGAGGTCGGGGGAAATTGCAAGGATTTCGAAAGTTTTGAGAAATAGTTAGATGACCCCAGCACAGATACAGCAGGTTACACACACCATGGAATTCACAAGGTTTTGTTTTGGTGGGTTTTTTTCCTTTTTTTTCTATTCAAAAGGAGGAAACTGCTGATTTTTTTCAGCACATTCACTATATTTGATACTAAATGGCAATTCCAAACCCTTGCAAGTTGTATGTCCTAGATAAATGAGCTCCCAGATAACTCTGTTTGCTTAGAAAATATTTTTTACAATGTTAATCACTTCATAAGGGTTTTTTTTTAAGTTTTGAAAAAATTAATTGAACATGAAACTTTCAGGATTGCGCTTTCACATAAATCATTTGACTTTGTATGCTAAATCAGCACAGCAGCTGAAGAAGTTGTTATGTAAGTATTAACAAGACAGCTGCAGGTTATCCTTTTTTCATACTATTCAGATAAGCTCATTTGTTGTTCAGAAATCACTCAGAGGCCAAGAGCTGATAAAAATCCTCCAAAATCTGTGTTTGAACCAAGTCCAGCAGGATTCTGTAACACAGTCATCTGCACAACACAACAAGTAGTTCCAAATATCTCTTGTGAAATCCTTTTAAAAATAGAGTTTCCCACAAACATATTGCTGGCTGAGTATACAGAGTCTGACTGGGCTTTTAGTTTAACTGGAAATAATTCCAGCCCCATCTACTGAGTCATTCTAAATTTGCAACAGATCATCTATTTAGAGAAAATACACATAAAATATACAACACTTGTCTTCTTCACCTATGTAAACTGTAAGTTGTTCAGAGAAGAGACGTTTTCTTTCTATATGCTTTTACAATAAAAAGAACCTCACCAGCAGTTATAGTCTTAAAGCAGTATAAGGGTGTTAATAAGTAGAAATAATTAATGAACAAATGTGCAGAAGTTCTAAGGCTCACTGAGCCAGAAGTCTTTTGTGTTTCTCCAGGCCTACTGGGATGTCCACAGCAGGGTGACAGAAACTTTATAGGACATGATCGTTTGCATTTTTTTCTTGTCATTTTCTAATCAATTTAAGAACAGAATTCCAATAAATTTACATTACTTTAAACAGTTGTAACAGACACATGCCAGCGTTCAGTGAACAGCAACAGGGACAAAATCAGTGTGCCTTTTCCAGAACTCACTCCAGAAATTTCAGCTGCAACGAATTCTGGGTTTATATGAAGTTCACACATCTTGTCAGTGTACATTTGTGATCTCTTATCTTTGAGGAATACTTTAGAACACTGAAAGGGGGTGGAGATACAGGTAATACAGGTTAGGGACAGAATAGATATGCTATTCACTGGGGAAACATTATGGACAAGTCAACAGAAAGGACTAGATCCTGGCCCACAGCAAGGCTTTGCACTGCTCCCTTCATCATCACAAAGCTGCCCTAAGGCTTTAACTGATCACCTTAACTTGCCACTGCAGAGCTCATCTTACAACTTTGGATGGTTGACAGTTCCTGCTCCACTACCTCTGCTGTCTGGAGGTGGGGAGCATGGTACCAGATACCCACCACCAAAGCCATTCCTGGGAGTCAGAGTAGCTTTTGGGAGTGTCAGACCAGCTGGCAGAGACTGCAGCTGTGTTGGTGCAGTGTTGGTGACCCAACACTGGAGGGTGACACAAAGCTAGGGGAGCAGCTCCAATGAGACACCTTGCTGGACCAAGTCCTCCTGCCCACTGCTGAAGCTAATTAGATCGACTAACTTGTTTCTTCCGCTCTGAGAAGTAGTTGGGTTAGTAACCCACCCTGCTGTATTAGGAGGGCCTAGATACCCCCACAGCACAGGGCCCAGGTCTGAGTCGTTCCTGTATACTTGGGCAGTCCTGCGTGCAGCCACACCTGATCATGTGGTGTTGAGGCAATGGCAGTATTTAATCATTCCTTTCTCTACCAGGTTGTTTTTCTGCTAGTTGGAGTCCGCTATGAAAGCTAAAGCTCCCTATAGTCCAGAGAGTGTTTATGGGACTTTCCCCTCAAGCTGTGGCAGGTCAGTTCTTGGTGCCTCAACAAGTGCCCTTTCCAGCCACAAGAGAGATGAGTCCCTCCAGAAGAAGAAATAAAAGTTCTGGGAAGCACCACTTACAGCTTTAAATTGAAATATAGCATCACAACCACATTAATGAGAGCAGCTGGAAGATTCAATGTGTGACTGTCCAACAGATTTCTAGGGAAGGAAGCACAGCATGCCAGGTTGGGTAAATCCTTCTGTCACACCTGAATAATAACACCTACCTTCAAAACACTTTCTAAAAGTTAGAAGAAACTTACGTAACAGCTCATATCTCAACACAGTATTGCACCGCAAGTTAGCTATATACAGCTCTTCCTATTCATTTGTTTCGTGAACTGTGTGGGACAATACCAGGAAAAGGCAGGGCTTTTTAAACCAAAATAACTATTTCCTGAATTTCTTTGATTGCAGCTAGTTTTCCAGTCACGGACTCACAGACTGGCTCTTGGATTCTCTTCCAAACTCTTTTACCCCGTGTGCCTACGTACAGATCCCACGCAGACTGCCGGACTAATGAGATAAACTGGAGCTCCATATGGTTTATGTAACATTGGTACTGTACAGATACTAAAACTGAGGCGCAGTGAAGAGCTCTAACTAAAGAAGGCAGCATTAGGGATGGGATTAGCATCCATTTATAAGACGTGATTCAGTCACCTAAATTTAGGTGTAGGGGTCTATGATGAGGCAGCTGCCTATGGCACCATTATCATAAAGGAGGTTGAAGGGACAGTTGACTTCCTAAATCATAGGTGTCCTGTGCTATTTGAAACTCCTAAGGGCAGCTGTTACACAGACCTCACAGGCAATTTATGTCTTCCTGCAGGGCAAAGATCCTGCTAGATGCCGGGAAGAATGTTCTTGGGCTAGGGACTCCATTTACACACATGGGCGTCTATTACCATTTGAGATGCTCTTGGAAATCCAAAGTGTGTACAAGGCTGGAAGACATGGAACAGGACCTCAGTGAGACATCTGCCCTTCTGAAATGCCAGAAAAACATGCTTGTTGAGGCAAGGCACCCTGGCCACCTCAACAAGCACTAGATAAATACATGAGGATGACTGAATAGTTGTGCAGGTGTCCTTGTCTAGGCAACTAAATCACATCCTTAGTCAATGCAGTTGGGAATGCAGACACTGACATCAGTTCAATAATCCTCTGGACTCATCCACTGCAAGGGCAGGTTCCCCAGGAGACATGGGCAGGATTCATAGACACTGAAGCTACCATCTCCACTAGAAGTATCTTCTCTTGCTTAGTGTTTAGTTGCTGTCCCAGAAGTGTAAATTTCCCATGTGGGTCCTGTGTCATACACACAGTCTTTCAGGGATGTCCCAGAGGTGAGGAGGCATCTTAGACAGTGCCAGGAGCCCATTTTTAGGCAACTGAATCCTACAGTAACTCACCATTAGTTATAATGGCACCCTCACCACTGAGCTCACACATAGGCACTCACGCTGTAGATGCCTCATTGTACAAGCCTGAACTGAGATCTTCACCTCTAGCTCTGCTCAGAGACTTCCATGCTGTAACATTTCAGACTATAGTCCGTTCCCTCACTTTCTGGCTACCACCGTGGGCCCCTGATTGCAGCTCCTTCTCACAGTTGTGCTGAAATACAATCACTGAATCATAGAATTGAATCACAGAATATACCGAGAAGACATCCATGGAGATCTTCAAGTCCAACTCCTGACTCCACACAGGGAAACCTAGAAGTTAAACCATATATCTAAGAGCATTGTCCAAATGCTTCTCGAACACCAGTGAGCTTGGAGCCATGACCACTTCCCTGGGGCGCTTGTTCCAGTGCTTGACCATCCTCTCAGTGAAGAACCTTTCCCTAATGTCCAATCTGAACTTCCCCTGATGCAGCTTTAAGCTATTCCCATGCATCCTATCACCAGGCACCAGAGAGGAGGGCTCAACACCTCCCTTTCCACTCCCTCTGATGAGGAAGTTGTAAACAGCAATGAGGTCACCCCTCAGTCTCCTCTAAGCTGAACAAACCTTGTATCCTCAGCCACTCCTCATAAATCACGCTCTCTACTCCTTTCACCATCTTTGTTGCTCTCCTTTGGACACACTTTAATATTTTTATATCCTTCTTATATTGTAGAGCCCAAAGCTGCACACAGTACCCAAGGTGAGGCCACACCAATGCTGAGTATAGTGGGACAATCACTTATTTTTACTGGTTAGCTGTGCTGTACCTAATACACCCCAGGATAAGGTTGGCCCTTTTGGCTACCAAGGCACGTTGTTGACTCACATTGAGCTCACCATCAACCAAAACCCAGATCCCTCTCTGCAGGGGGCACTCCAGACTCTTGCCCCCCCAATCTACGTGTACATCAGGATTACACCATCCCATGTGCAGAATATCCTCCCAGGTGCAGAATTACAGGTTACAATTACTTTAGTTACAAGTAGTAACTAAAACATACGTCACAATTGAGAGAATCACAAACCCATTTCCGTGATGCTGGGGAAATCTACCCTCAGAGAAAATGCCTATGAGCAAATTTCCATTTGCTATTTCAAGTTCCCTGCAATACCCAGGTTCACAGAGCCATAGGAAAAAGGAACCCTTAACTTTTTCTCCCACTCCCACCTCTTGAATAACTTCCAAATATCTTCAAGAACACATTTAAGCCTCCCGAGATGCTGAGCTCCCAAGTTTTTCCTGCCTTACTGATTCAACCAAATCTACCTGAAAATGGACAAAAGGTGGTGAATACCTGGTTCATCAGGTACGGGTTTCAGAGTGTTGTTCTCTGCTGTGTAGAGAGAGTATCCTCAGATGGGGTCCTCCAAGTGTCATTTATTCTGCGTCTGCTCAGTATGCCCATGGTATCATCTGATTTTTTATTTTTGTACAATTTCTAACATATCTCATTATTACCTTGGCACCTGGGGACTGTGATTTGCAGGAAGGATTCTGTTCCAGGCCAGGCTGAATTATATTACAGTTCCAAGGCATGTTTGGCAATGGCTAATAGTGGCTGGTTATTTTTAGATTTTTTTTTTCTGTTCTTCTCTCAGTTCAGATCTGTCCTATTTAAACTCTGTTTTCAAAAAACAAGAGATTTTAGACCATCAATAGTTTTCACTCAAATTTTGGGCTATATTTTTACTGGTTATGAAAAGAGTTTTCAATTAGATTGCTTCCACTTTGATTTTTCTAAAGCTGCAGTATAATTATTTTGGACCTAAAACTGTATCTCTTTTCCATGATGTGACAGTATCTCTCATCAAGAGGACTGAATTCCCATCTAAACCCTTTGTTCACAGGGGATTTTTTTCACGTATCCAGTAATACCTATTTCTGATGTCTGAATATGAGCAGTTGAGCAGGTATCAGTCTTTCTGAGGGCTCTGCTACTCAGTGTTTGCTATTTATTTGTGTGCGTCAAGATTTGCACTGTTCTAATTCACAAAGCCAAATTCAGTGACCCTCAATGCCTGAAAATGTCTGGGGCCACTTGCTGAGCTAAGAGTAGCAGAGGTAGTAGAATTTGGCACCTTCAGTACCAGTAGCATTAAGCAGAAAAAAAAACCCTGCTTTCTTGGTATTATCTCACCTGAACCTACACGGGCTATTGCTCTCTGTGGAGGTAATTTTGTCTGAAACCCATGGTTTTTAAAAATGAAAGGGAGGGGGGGAGATAACTGGGGAAAAAATGTGCAGTAGATTTTCCAAGGCAGCTGCCAGAATTGTCACACATGCATACACACAGGGGAAAAAATAGTGCAGCAGTGATGCTAGATCCTCTCTCAAGCCATTTTTAGCATCTCGCTAAGTGATGACATTCCCAAAGGAAGGGGGAGTACTCCGTAGTATCTATTAAGTGTACCAGCAAAGTATGAAATATATTAATACGCCACGCAAAATTCACTTGGCAAAGCCAAAAACAAAGTTCTTGTTTACTGTCCATTTCACAGGTATCTCTGGTGCAAGCACGGTTATTATTCCGGTTTTGGTTACTGCTACAAGCTTATGGTAGCACTGGGGCCATGCAGGCAGACACTTCACAGGGTGATACATAACAAAGGAGCCATCTGCATCCTGCAGTGCTATCATAAATACCAAAGTAATGTCTTCACAAAATATTTTCCCCAGAACATTTTAAAATCTCCTTGGATTTTGACTGTCAGAAATATCTGGGGTTTGCTGCTAGATTTCTTTGGAGGGTTGCTGTGCGATGAAGCATGGCAGCTGATGAAAAATCTGACCTGCTTAATGGAGGGGTTAGGGGTTGCACATCAGAAAAGGGAACAAGCTTTTTTTTTTTTTACTCGGTAACCCACTATTAGAAGCTTCCTCAACGCCACGCAACCACTCACAAGGACTAATATTGCAAGTGCTGCAGGTAAATTTACAGACAGGGAATGAGAAAGCTAGAATGGCAACTTTAATAAAAAGGCCTCCAGCTGGAAATGTGGGGTTTGATTCTTGTCTCTCTTGTTCTTGTATAAATTAGGATTAACTTAAATTTAAAAAGAAAGAACTTACCCTGTTACAAATTTGTGAGATCAGACTGTGGCTCCAGGTCTGGATGGGTGTAAAAGATCTAGTCAAAAAAAGGAACAACTATTATTAGTCTATATTTATAAATATTTATAAAGTGCATGGGTATCTTAGCTTGAGTACATTTGTCTTGCAATAAAATCAGAAATTCCCTACAAGAGAAAGGATTGTCATTTCAGTTGTGTTACACATCCCCGGTAACTCAAGCAGTCCACTTTTATCTTATGCATGAGAGTGCCCTGTATAGGGCACAAAAGCATGTGTAGGTAATGTTGAGCATTTGGAGAGCCCAAACGCTGTCAAATCAGGAGTATATGAGGGACAATATTAGAGGAAATCCCCATCCCAGTTTTGGCTTTACCTACTAATCTTGCTTTCCAGCCACATGCTGTACTGTTTCTTGTAAGATACACCTCTGGCAAGACAGGCGCTGTATTTCTGCTGAGTTTTCAAATAAGTGGGAGCAAGTGAGCCCATAGCTTGCAGCCAGGTATGCAAATAGCCCTTCTGCTTCATGTTTCAAATATTAGAATGTACTGATGCAGAAACTTTGCAAATGCTGCAGCTCCGTATTTGTGGGTTTTGCAGGCTGATTTCCTACTTCGTTCAGGAGATCTTCTGAGAAATTTCAACTATCTAGCAGGGCTCGAAAATTTTGCCTCATGTACCATGAAATAGGATGAGTTTGTGTCCTGATGGTGTTTTGCTAGTAAAAGAAAAGAAAAATGGTAAGTTATTTATGTGGCTGACACATCACAGATGGTTGCAGCCATTTCACAGCTATATGCCTGACTTACTTTTTCCAAAATTAGCACTAATCATAACTCAGTCTCGTGAGAACTGCCTCAAGAGCATGGTAAGAATTGCTATCTGATGGCCTGGAGAGAAGGAGCCCAGGTGCTGGAAACTCAACACAAAGTGCCACTCACGGCTATAACAGCCATCTTCAAAGGGATTAAAACTACTAAAAAGCGTATCTGGGCCATTGAAAAAGGCACACAAGATGTTTGCTATCATACCAAGGCTAATGCAAGAACACGGTCATCCTTTTTTCCATTTTTCTTTTTTTAGTTATACTCTATCTTCTTCGAGATCAGGGAACCAAAACCTCACACGCTATTCCTGGATTTATGCTGGAGCATAATGTCGCTTCCTGTTTTGCTCGTTCTTCCTTACTTAATAATTCCTGTCCTTTGATTTGCCTTTTGCTTTCCACTGACGTTTTCAAAGAGCTAAATGCAGAGACTGCAGGATCTCTTTCCCCACTGGTAATAGGTAATTAAAAACCCATCGTTGCGCAAGTATAGGTAGGGTTCTTTTTCTCCAAAGCATTAGTTTGCATTCCTTAGTGTAATCTAATTTGAACTCATTACAGGGCTTCTTTCTCAGCTCATAGCTCCTGCTTCTGACGTGCACATCTGTCTTCCTCTCCTTCTCCAGACACAACTGAATAATGTTGGCTTTGACACAAGTTCCTCACATGGATGTTTAAAATATAGGTCTCGTTCCAACAAAGCCAAAGCTTCAGCTGCTACAAATTGCCTTGCCAAACTTCTGCCCTGCGCGACTGACAATAGCTTTAGGGACTGGAGTGGGGTCCCTGTGAAGAGTGACATCATGGAAAGGATCTTGTTCAGTTCCTGCTTGCACCAGGTGATCCTGTTCGGCTGCCTCGGTCAGCTTCATTTATTGAAGGGTCCCTCAGTGCAGTATTGCTACTCAGAAAGATGGTGCAAGGCTAAAA
Organism: Pluvialis apricaria; assembly: GCA_017639485.1. Taxonomy (NCBI): domain Eukaryota; kingdom Metazoa; phylum Chordata; class Aves; order Charadriiformes; family Charadriidae; genus Pluvialis; species Pluvialis apricaria. The sequence goes on along the minus strand of CM030008.1, from coordinate 113,627,494 downwards.
CTGCTGCATTACAGCCCTCACCGTCAGGGAGCAGCAGTGGCTTGCTCCACTCGGGGAGGGAAACTGGAAGCCAAGAGTACTCAAACACGAAGAGCAGAACAAGTTCAATGACATTAACCCAAGTCAGCCGAGATTGGCAGAGACGTCTGTAGTGACAAGGCAGGTTTGAGGTCAGGCTGGGAAGCCAAGTAAGCAAGGCAGGGTCCAAATCGGCAAGGTACATGTCCAGGCACAGACGTACCTGCAACATAGCTCAGGCAACAACCAAGGGTGAGTGCCTGAACTTTAATGCAGCTCCCAAGCCAAAAAGGGGAAAGGCCCTTGGCAAGGCTTCTCACAGCTTTCCCACACAGCTCTTTTCACAGCAGCCTTGTCCCAGGATGCACAGCTACACCATATCAGGGCTGGCCTTCAATACACGGGCCACCAAACCCTTGGGGTGAGGAGGGAAGGAGCTGCAGAGCCTCTTAGTGCAATCAGGACCCCGATACTCATATCTTCATCCTTTTCTTCCGAAAGAGGCTCCAGATCACCTGTGCTCCAGAAGTGGTACTTGAATATTATCAAATTGCTAATGAAAGGTGGAAGTGCTTAGCGGGGTCATCAGGTTAGCACTGGAACGAGTACCACCAAGCTCCTGGGAAAGCATAGTCCTTGAATCCTCTGGGTCTCCTCTGAGGAACTGATGCAGATTTCTAGCTGCTTTACCTAGTTCATTGGTCTGGACAACTATAACGGATTTCTCATTCCCTCCTGAAAACTCAGTATAAAAAGAGATTCCTGGTCTCTTGCCAATATTTGTGTCATTATCAAAAGTAACAAAAAACTCTGTGTTCCTCGGTGAATGGTCATAAGCCAGTCATCTGGGGAGATAATCTAAGGTAGAAATTCATTGTAACAGTCATAGCCACAAAATTCTATATTCTTTCATTTGGGAATAACTTAAATAATACAGAAACTACAAGAAACAGAGAATTTTCAACCTTTGTTATCAAGGATCAGTTCAACTAGTACAATTTTCTAAACAGAAGGCTCTGAGCTTGCACAGAGAAAAAGGTGCAGAGTATTATTCTTATGAGTAAACCATTGATTGAACCAAGCAGTTCACTGGGAATAAGGTTAAATCTGTCTTTTATGTGCTTGGTGCCAGGTCCTTGGATTACATATTTTGTATTAATTTGCTACATTCTCCCCATTTTAGACACAATTCCTTTTTAATGTCGTAAACAAGCCTTTTGAAGCCAGTGTGAAAAGGCACTTGGAAGTAAGCTGTCCCTGTCTCAGAGGGGGCTGTCCTTGGAAGTCTAAATCATTATTTTTGTGGTAATAGCCTAATTCTTAATAGCTTAACTCTCAGGCAGAGTTCAGAGAGGGCTGAGTTTGGAATGTGTAGAGGTAATCTAACTACTTACATGGAAGCGGATCTAATGAGAGCTCAATACCTTTAAAACGGCTAAATTATGCATGGTGTTGGGATAGGTTGTGCCGACTGAAAATCAACACTGGCATTCCTGGTGGAAAATAATTATTACTCTGTTTAGTTTGTATATTTGCTGTGCTCTCACAGTGGGAAAGACTGCGTTGCTGCTTGTGAAGCTGTACGGAAGGAATGCAGATGCAGGGTGTTGTATTTTTTTCGGCCAAGCTTGTGTCATTAAATTCCAAAGTAAGGTCACAGCAAATTTTCTGCATCCAAGTATGAGCTGCTTTTTGGGTTTTTTTGCTGCTGCAGTTGCCAGAAATGCGAGCAATTGTATATTTCCACACAAAGCTGAATCCAAAAAGGATAGTGCAGATTTTCCATAGCACCTGTCAGGCAAGTAGTCACATCCACTGATTTCAACAGACGAAAAGCTGTAACACCAAGTGCTTTAGCTATTGACTCTGGTAAGAACAGCAATAAGCCAAGTTTGAGAGTTTTTGACAGTCTCATTTAGAAACGATAAAAATACCAAGGGAAGACGAGCTGTTTGGAAAGTACTTAAAAACACACTGGAGAAGAAATCTTTAAATGGTATAGAAGGAAAAACATCCATTTTTATCACACGAAAATTATAAAGCAATAATGCATTCTCTAAAAGTGTTCAGATTATGGTGAAAGCCCATTGCCTGAGATGCTTAAGGTGAAATTAGTGCAGCTGGGGGTACACCACAGGGAACACCTTATGCTAGCAGACCAAAAGTCACCATAGCTTTACTGTCTAGCCTATTCATCCCTGGGCATAGACTCTGAAAACTATATTTTGATTTTTAGGTGTTCCCTCCAATGAAGCTGTGTTTTAACATGGAAAAATTACGCTCAGTGGTTACATTATTTTTTATTTTTGTTGGCTTAGTTTACAGCCATAACCTTTCAGTGAAATAAGGGCAGAAAGAAGATACAAGGGGTCATATTTTCTCAAGGTTGCCCTCTCTCAAGTGACCTAATCTGTTTTTAATTCTCTCTTTATATTTCTCCCTCTTGCTAAATGATGAGACTAACAAGCCTCTTGATTGTTTTTTAAAGGCATGATATATTTTTATGTCCATATTTTTATAGTAAGCACCTGGCTTTATTCCCAATTGGTCAAGCTAACACATGTTAAAATTTCTTCAGTATTGCTTCATTTGACACACTTGATTTTGAGAATATTTCAGCTGGAGATCTTTTTTAAAAACTACAGGAATAAGACAGTGACAAAATCCTGAATAAAATATTTTATACCATCACTGCTTAAGACTTTGTTATCTTCTTTTCTGTCATTTCACTTTTTGAGACAGTGTAATGCAGTTACCAGATATGAAAAGTAAAAGGAGCTACCTTCACAGTTTCCAACAGAGCATAGATTTTGCTGGAATATTTGATTTAAACATACTCAAGAAATAGTAAAACAAACTCAGAAAATTACTGTTTTCTGTGTAAGAAAAAATTACAGTTTTGGTTTGATGCTCCTGCTGTCTGAAAACTATGAAGATTTTTTATTACTCATTCAGAAGCATATCTGAGTTGGGAATAAATCCCAAATTTAAAAAGTAATTAATTTAATCAGAAGCTGATTCAAAACTGATGGATATGTGAAGATCAGGTTCAAGACCACCTGTGGAACCTGAACATGCGTAAGTCCATGGGACCCAATGACACGCATCCCAGGGTCCTGAGAGAACTGGCTGATGTACTTGCTAAACCACTCTCCGTCATATTTGAAAAGTCACGGTAGTCAGGTGAAGTCCCCAGTGACTGAAAAAAGGGAAATATCACGTCCATTTTTAAAAAGGGTAAAAAGGAGGAACCTGGGAGCTACCAACCACTCAGCCTCACCTCTGTGAGTAATATAATGGACCAGATCCTCCTGGAAGATACGTCAAATATATGAAAGACAGGGAGGTAATTAGAGACAGCCAACATGGTTTCACCACGGGCAAATCATGCCTGACTAATCTAGTGGCCTTCTGCAGTGGACTGACTGGATCAATGAGCAAGGGAAGAGCTACTGATGTCATATACTTGGACTTCTGTAAGGACTTTGATACGGTTCCCCTCACTTCTAAATTGGACATAAATGGGGTTGATGGATGGACTGTTACATGGATAAGGAACTGGATGGATGGCTGCATCCAGAGAGTTATGGTCAACGGCTCAATGTCCAAGTGGAAACCAGTAATGAGTGATGTTCCTCAAGGGTCCATACTAGGACCAACACTATTTAATATCTTCATCAGTGACATGGACAGTGGGATTGAGCACACCCTCAGGAAGTTTGCAGATCACAGAATCATAGAATCATAGAATGGTTAGAGTTGGAAGTGACCTTAAAGATCACCTAGTTCCAGCCCCCTGCCCTGGCCGGGAATGTCTTTCACTAGATCAGGTTCCTCAAAGCCCCGTCAACCTGGCCTTGAACACTTTCAGGGATGGGGCAGCCACAACTTCTCTGGGCAACTTGTTCCAGTGTCTCATCACCCTCACAGTAAATAATTTCTCCCCAATGTCTATTCTAAATCTGCACTCTTTCAGTTTAAAACCATTACCCCTTCTCCTATTACTACATGCCCTTGTAAAATGTCCCTTTCCTGGAGGCCCCCTTTAAGTACTGAAAGACTGCTATAAGGTCTCCCTGGAGCCTTCTCCTCTCCAGGCTGAACAACCCCAACTTTCTCAGCCTGTCTTCATGGGAGAGGTGCTCCAGGCCTCTGATCATCTTTGTGGCACTCCTCTGGACTTGCTTCAACAGGTCTGTGTCCTTCTTATGGTGGGGGTCCCAGAGCTGAATGCAGTACTCCAGATGGGGTCTCACAAGAGCAGAGTAGAGGGGGAGAATCACCTCCCTCAACCTGCTGGCCACGCTTCTTTTGATGCAGCCCAGGATACGGTTGGCTTTCTGGGCTGCGAGCAGACATTGCCAGCTCATGTTTTGCGTCTCATCAACCAACACTCCCAGGTCCTTCTTCCCAGGGCTGCTCTCAATCCATTCTCTGCCCAGCCTGTATTTGTGCTTGGGATTGCCCCGACACCAAGCTGAGTGGTGAGGTTGATACACTTGAGAGAAGGGATGCCATCCAAAGGGACCTTGACACGCTTGAGGAGTGGGCCCACTTTTTACCCAGGCCTGTAGTGACAGGACAAGGGGCAACGGTTTTAAACTGAAAGAAGGTAGATTTACATTGGACATAAGGAATACATTTTTTACTCTGAGAGTGGTGAGACACTGGAACAGGCTGCCCAGAGACATTGTGGCTGCCCCATCCCTGGTAGTGTTCAAGGTCAGGTTCGATGGGACTTTAAGCAACATGATCTAGTGGATGATGTCCCTGCTCATTGCAGAGGGGTTGGACTAGATGATCTTTAAAGGTCCCTTCCAAGCCAAACTATTCTATGATTCTATGGTTCTGTATTAAGGGAAAATGCTCACTCTTTTTTGGTGGTCATAGATTGGGATCTTTGATTATCTTTTTCCTTTTCTCTAACTTTCTTGTATAATTTCGTAATTTCTACCTTTTTGCTGATGCACTACAAATGGCAGATGATAAATTGTAGTAGAGATACTGTAAACAAGAGATAATATAGTTACATTATTATAAAACCCAATAGTTGGGCTCCTTATTATTCCAGTAAACAGGCCAAGAATCCAAAGGGCATGGAAATAAACTGTTCTCTGATTTCTGAAGGGGATCCATCTAGCTCGAGGGAAAAAAGTAATAGACAGAGCAATTGTGGACATTTGACTTGTACTACCTTTGTCTCAGTAGACAGGATTTCAAAGTGCAGGAGTATGACTGACCATTAACAAATGTGACTATTAGTAGACGCCAAGTTCTTCCCTAAGAACTGCTTTTAAAATGAAAAAGTGACCTGAAGGCTGAGATGTAATGGCAAGCTAGCGTGTGATCACTTCTACACATGGAACAGACAAGACCGCATGTAGTGATGTCTGCCACATTTTTGTGATGCCGCAAAAGCCCAACAGAGCATCCAGAATAAGGAAGGATTGATGCCAGCTACCTGATTTTTCATGGATGCCTCCTAGAAACTTGGGAGGAAGGATCCATGAAAAATCAGGTAAAGTCTTTATGTGGAGATCAAGCTCAAGTCAAATCAAGAACTGAAAACAAAGGTGTTCCTTTGCCTAAATTCTTTGAAGGGCTCAGTGTGTAAGGCATCAGAGTATGGCTAACACCTATCATACCATGCCTGCTGCAGGAGGAGGTGTAGACTAGCTTAAAAACGGATCATAGCCTGCTATCAGCACAGCAAGCTATAGAGAGAATAGCCATCCGTCACCCTTCTCTCCAGGACTTCATTAACTCCCAGTGCCCTTTAGCATTCCTGCTCCTCCTCTTTCCTCATAGTGAGACAAGTTTGACACTAAGGTACATTTATGCTTTTTCAGTGAGGTAAATGAGGTCACACAGATGAAACTGAGAGCAAGATTTCATCCATTACGCTCAGTTCGTCTTTTCACCTTTATATTACCATAAGCAGTGTTGCTTCTTGATAATAGTAGGTTCAAGTCAAGTCTAGGATGTTAGGTATTTTACTTAAGTTTCAAAGGGCTCAGAAAGCATGCTGGATATCTCTGAGTCCAGGATTCTTGCTCAGATAACTTCCAAACTAATTACTGAATGCAGCAGCAAAGGAAGCAAAAGGAGATTAAGAGGATCTGGGGCAGCACTGAGTTCTGTAGCAGTCCTGTGAGAATTGTGCACCTCCGGTCAAAGAAAACTATTTTCAAATGCGTTAGGAAAATCAGTTGTAAGAGCCAGGGAGGCAACTCAGCGCCTTGGTCACAATGACATCCATGTACCTATTTCCGAGGTGAGCCAGAACACTTCATTTTTGTTTTGCACACTTACATCCTTAACTTTTCCTCTCATATATATGCATTTTACACCTGTGTCATTTGGTAGAGTCTTTTACCATCATAGCAGAAAAAATAGGTGGCTAATCAGACATTTCTGTCTGAGATTACCATACCTGACCAAGGCATTAGCTGGGCGGCTACCCTGTGGGTTAATAACTCAAGGAGAGGAACTATTGCAGCTCCTAGCCTTGCTTTGGGACGGCATTTCAAATCTTGCCTTGCACATTAGTCTTAATTGTCCAGGCAGAAGGAGTAATCAGTTCTTATGTTCCCTGCACACTGGCAGCCTGAATTGTAATCTGCAGCCCAAGGGTAAAGATCTCATCTGAGTCACCTTTATTCAAGATGAAAACCCAAGGAATTTTGCTTTAAAGCCTTCTAGGTGAATTAAGCTAATGCCTCACAGGACGGCATGCTTGTTCAACCACTTTTGCTTATTTCTCAGCACTAACAACTACCATCAAATACACGTTCCACATTTAAAACCCCTTTAGGAGAAAAGCAGTGAAGAGGTTGGCGGGGGAGGGTGGGGATCCCATTTATACCCCCAAACAAGGACAACACCTGCCCTCTTCCTCCCCTGCCGGCTCTCTCATTCCCAGTCCTGTCTCATGTTGTGACGATGGTTGTTCAGGCTGCAGGACCATAAACTCTTGGAGCTGTAGCTTACAGCTACATTTGCTGGTCTCTCAGGGGCCCATTCTGTCCTTGCTTCAAATCGTGCGGAACGCAGGCTTCTCTCTTTCTGGGCTGCAGGTGATAAATGAGTATGGCCACCTCTTCTCCAGAGAACTCGGGATATTTCTGCTTGTCTCCACATATGCTTGGGAAGAATTAAACATCTCTATGGAGTGACAAGCTCTTGAATGCATTTAAAAACACACTGATGACTTTCTGAAAAAAAAATGCAGATTTAATTAATAGTTGTTTTAATCAACAGTGTTATGCAGGGGCTTCAAAATGTCAACGACAGCCTAAGAAGTGACTAAAAACAACAGACTGATGTTCTGCATTAGTTACTCTTCGGTAAGGTCTACATTTACTCTGATTAACAAAGCAAAATAAGATTGCTCTCCCTCCCTTTCCCCAAGTGTCAGTTATTTGTCTCAATATTTCAGAGGTTATTAAAGCAGGTAGGTTAGTAGGCTTTACAAAGGATTACTCATTTATTGATACAACTTGCAGTTATATGAGCAGAACAAAAATTAAAAGGACTACAGATCCTCTTCTCCAGACCATCAGCCTCTCGCTGTGGATTTCCTACAGCTGATAAGCTAAGCAATTGTAGAGTGTGACAGTCAGATAAGAATTGTCCCAGTGGTTAAAATTCATACCTGACCAAGCTGCAGTTCCTTACCACGGACTCCCTCTATGACCTTCAAGAAATCACACCAGGCCAGGACCTTGGGGTGTTCAGGTGCCTCGTTCAGACTCACTGCAAGATGCTAGCACTTCAGGAGGTCGTGGCTGCACCCAACAGCATGGTGCCCGGTTCTGGGAGCAGACTCCACAGTCTGAATGTGCATGTTTCCCTCTGTCTCCCTCGCCTGTACACCTGTACGTCCAAACCATTAAGAAATGTAGTCTACCTCCCTAGACCAGGCTGAGGAAAATGAAGAAGCGCTGTTTCTGAGATGTGACTTGGAAGAAGGCAGGCAGTGGGCTGGACAAAACCTCTGTGAGCCAGGAGTTGGAAATGAGATTGAAAATAGTAAGATCTAGAATGTGAAATCACTTTTAGTGAGGTGAAAGAAGATGGGGAAGGGGCTGGAGAAACAAAGTCAAAAGAGTAAACCATGATTCTGTTGCAAGGGAGGAAAGCCAGACTGAACCAAAAAGTAGTGAGAAGGGTAATAAAGCCTGAGTTCAGGTGGAAAACACTCAAAACCAGGGAGCTGTATGGTTTTCACATGCATATAAGAAAAATGCTCAGTCAAAAGATCATTCTGGATTCCTAATGTGTATGCTGCACGTGATAAATTAATCATACTCTAAGCATTGTTCTCTTTTGCTCTCATTTGCCAAAGCTAATTTGGTCATTAAGTCCTTAACAAATCTGTGGACTTCCCTCAGTTTTACCTCAGAACAAGGAAAGTGCTTGCTGTTTTTAAGCTGAATTCTTTCTCTTCAGAGGAAGCCAATACCTGCTGCTAATTCAGATGCCAGATGGCACATTTGGCTTTAGTTAGACATGATCCACTTCACAGGAGGGAGCGTTGCCCGTAGAAGATGATACCTATACCCCGTGGGTTTGCATGAGGGACCAAACTTCAGCAGGCTGATAAGGCTGAATGCCAAGTGATGCTGAGCCCAGCACTGTATACTGCAGGTGATTCATCGCATTAGAAGCTCAGCTGGATGCATCAGGAATCTAAATGCCTTCAAACTGGCAGCTTTTTTCCACATTAGGAACTAATAGTTCTTGCAAATTAATAAACTGCAGAAGTATCTTTCTGGACTGGATTAGGGAAGAAAAGAGTGCAGAGCCAGAGTGGAAAAAAGAAGTTTGTATTTCGTTTCATCCACATTTCTATCTTCAGCCTTTCAGAGTGATATTTTGCACTCCATTTTGCTCTCCAGCAGTATAAGAACATCTGCTATGAGTCTTCAGAAGGCGACTGTTGCTAATCTGCCTAAAAAAGACACTGTAGAGACTGACTTTAAAACTTCCTGGCATCATTTCTTAGTTAGCCAAAGGAGTGGGGAATGAGCTGGTCTTCTCTTCCAAAGAAGATTAAGATGGTATGTACTCTTTCATGCACAGCAGGAATCCATCCCACATCTCATATGTAGCTGCACGGAAAGATGTCTTTGCAGAATTGAGCTGACTTAGAGGCATGTATTTGTTTATTCACAGCAATAAAACACAAATAATGACTCATAATGTCCATAAGGGCATTCACATTTCTCAAGCAATGCAATTCTCTGGAGTCTGCTCACTTATAGGTGTTCAGTAAGGTGACAGCGTCTTACTGCAGTTGTTTTTCACCTACAACACTTCAAAGATCTCCTTGGGAAACAATTACAGGATTGACATGTCACATTTAGATCAAAATGACTGACTACCAGGACATAAATGTCAGAGGTAAAATCCTGAGCTTACAATGTCCTCAAAGTCGTTCATTACCTGCTTCATTTTGCACTCACCTGATTTAGGATGTCATGACCTAGAGGGTCTCCAGTGAGTGTTTCTAAATCCTGTTTCAACACCCTTATACTTCGGACTCAATGGCATTGAGTTTAATGATTTAATCATGCACCCTATGGAAAAAAGAACTTGCTTTTGTGTGCTCTTAAACCTGATACCAAATAATTTCACTGAGTATTCTGTAGCTTTCATACTGTGAGGAATAATGAACAGCCACTCCTTCATCACCTTCTCTGTACCACTCGTGGTATTATAACATTTATCACATCCCCCCCCCTTTTCCCTCCCACAGTTTGTTTTCCAAGTTGAAGGGCTCTAGATTACTTACTCTTTTTCTGTGGAAGTCACTCCATTTTGCAAACCAATGTTGCCATTCTTCTCGGCATCCTTCCCAGCTCAAGTACAACGCAACAACCCTTTCGAGATGGATGGCAAGAATTTAATGAAATGTGAAATATATTTGTGAAAACAGAACATTAACTCTTAGCATTTGTTTCCCATTTTTCAATACAATATTAATCCCTGAGAGATATTCTGTCTTGGGTTATGACAGCTTTACATGCCCTTGGTAAGGAATCTTTTCTAAAGATTTTTGAAAATCCATATGTATGAACAACTGTAATCAACTGCTCATTGACATCTTCAAAAGACTGTAATAAACTTGCAAATAAAAAGAAATCTGTGCTGATTTTCCCCCTAAATCTCATATTTACACTCTACCCACTGACTGATTTTTATTCTCTCTTATAGTTTCTACGGATTTGCTTGGTACAGAAGTCAGATCCTCAGAACAAACTCTGTAGCTCTTTTAAAGATTATGCAGCATCTGCTTTTATTTTTAACGTATAAAAAGGCCTTCAATACTCTGGTTGCAACTGTCTCAAGCTTTGTATTCATTTAAATAAATGTTTAGATTTAAGATATAAAAAATTAATTAACCAGTAAGATACTATATACTGCATTTCTGGAAAAAAGTTTCAGATAGACCCTTTCCAAGCAATGATTTTCAGTCATCTGTCCGTTCTTCTTCCACTTTCACTTATTTCCCTTTCTCTTAGACCTCAGAACTTGTACTTGATGGAAAAATACTATCTCCAGAGCAATAATTCAATAAAGTCTGCATATGGAGATTTCTTTTCCCTTTACCTTGAGTAATTCTAGCCACCAATTCCTTTCCACCAGAACCTGAAGGTAAATGCCATTTTTCTCTTATAGATACTGACAGGAATAACGTGCAGTGCAGTCTTAATGTGAACATACTGAGGTGCTCATGTCTTCATCACTGCATTTACAAAAACCTGCCAAGTCCTGGCAATAAAATTCATTATAAAAAGGAGAAAACCTCCAAATGTATACTAAAATCTCATTCTAAAAGTAAAGCATCTGGTGGCGTATTGATTGAGAAATTGAGAGATGCTTCCAGGCTACTCATAAGTATGTACAATTTATTTATTGCTACCCTGTAGTCCTCATTCAGAGAAAAACATACATAGGAGTCTCTAAGCTTAAGATCTCCTCACAGAATTTTCTATACATTATTTTGAAAGTCTATTCATCTGCACTGTGCTATGCTTTGCCTCTAGTCAAAGCTCTCGTATCTCAGACAATATCTTGAGAAATCTGTCAAAAGTGAGACTTTTTCACACAGAAGCCCTCAGATTTTGTACTCGGAGTGGGCAGAGGAAAGCCTAGAGCTCGCAGTGGTAACTCATACAGTCCACCAAGCAAAACTAATCAACTGGCTGCAAATGACTTGCTGAAGTTGCAGGGAATTCGGCATGACAAGAAAGTGATGTAGCTCTGCTGGTTTCCTTGTGAAGTGGAAGGACAGCACAGCAGCACCCAGCTGCAGGCTTTGGACAGAGCAGCCTTGTGCTATGGCACTAAACGGGAAACTGAGAAACCAGGGAACAGTTTTCCTGCCCGCGGGTCTCTGTGACCATGCAGAAATCTCTTTCAATCCCCATCTGTGAATTCCTTGTTGCAGGAAACAGGTTAACAGTGTGGCAAGCTGGAAAAAAAAGAGAAGGGCTATTTTTTCTTGGCTAAGCCAACATGCATACATGTATGTCACAAGTATCAATGTCACGCTTTGCAGAAATATTTCAGATGCTGGCAAGCAAGATCCACAGGTTTAAAAGAGCTTTTAATTAACATCCTGCCTGCTAGGGATGGTGAGAGGATGAATACACTGAACATGCAAGGTGCTCTTCTAGTAGTAGGACTCACGTAAGCATAAATAAAACCCAGTTCGGTTTTTATAGAATATTCTACCATCTGACTGATTGAAATAAAAATATCATATAGTCCCTGAGATCATCAGCTGCAGACTTATGTAACAGTAGAAACTGTTTTTCAGGAAAAATATTAATTGCAGCCTATTATTAGCCATGAAAACATTCCTCAGTGTTATGAGTCATGGTTCTTGTCATCAAGCTAAATGCTGTGAAACGTATTTCCTCAAAGCAATACCCTTAACTTTACTCAACGCAGCGGTTGTGTTCGTGTGGTTAAATGCTGGCTCTCTGAGGTTTTATTATGAAATAAAATAGGCACATGTGAAAGGACTTGAATGGTATCACATGTAGTTGGACTTCTGCAGTGGAGGGCTGGTGCTGCCATAGCAACAAAATCTCTGGATTTGAATTTGAAACCACCACAGTTAAACTCCCTGTTGTGATAGGAAACAGCTGTATTGCTAGCCTGCAGTCACCGTAATTTTTGCAAGTACAATTGTCTGCAGTATGATCCATGTTTATGTTATTAGGGGCTGTATTTCCTTAGGATTTTACATGCAGACTGATGCTTCTGTGCTCCTTCCTCCCACCTGACCAAGAATTTTGTCAACACCAGATTTTCAGAAGATAGAGGTCTATGTACGTGTCTGTATTTACACACAACAATACCAAAGCTGTGAGTGAAGTTGGATATTTCAATACCAATATTGTCTTGATGTTGCTATTGTTTGATTGTAAAGTATAATTACTGCACTTATAAATAAACGTGCACACGTTTTTACATCTTATGCATTTATATGTCAATATTGCACCCTCAATCACAAACTAGGGGCAGTAAAATAAGCCTTTTGCCAGACTTATACTTCTGATACTTCTTTTCTTCCTGGGCTTAGCAGAGATCTGGTGTAGGAGATTGCCTCTCTGCTCAGAAATTGTAGTGCCTGAAAGTTTATAGATGAGATATTTTAAATTTCTGCCCTTTTCAGAATTAAACTAGTTTTTGCAATATCGCACTTCAGATGCTCGGTTTTTTTTCATGCTTCTTAAAGCACTAATTATCTTTTTCAAACACTGATCTTTTTCATATGCTTAATCTTTACAGCAATTGCAGTTACCATTTTCACGAACAAACACTATTACAACAATATGAGGAATAGATACCAATTTTGAATCCTTTAAATGTATTGAGTACAGGTCCTCGTTTACATCTTTTCATTTCTCAACTGGTAGTATTTTCCTAAGTAATACCACATTTTCTCTATTTATCTACAGCCCTTGCTGCTCTAAATTTGGCTCTTCCTTCTCTCAGGCCACTTCTGTCACTCTGGTGACTACCTGTCTAAAGGTAGATTATATTTTCATCTATTTTCAGGTTTTTTATATACAGAAATTGGGATTGGGTACCTTCAAGTTGAAAGATAATCAGGTGTTCTAGAGTATTTTCCAGCCCCTCTGTAATTTGCAATAGTGCACAGTCAGAAATGGTGTATTATGAAAGAGCTGCTGTCTATTAAAATATTTCTTGTGGGAATCCATTAGTGAAAATTTATGTTCCATTAGTGAAATTTCCATTAGTGAAATTAGTTATATAGCCAACATAACTATCTACTAAGTGTTGGATCAACATTCTCCTCTCTCCCTGCCTCGTAACTGGCTCAAAAGTCATAGCAGAGCTTCCGACCACTGCTACCCCAGGGAAATAAAATGGGAGTATTTTTGGATATAGTCTCTGCTACAAAGCAGAAACTTGCCTGTGAAGGGAAATTATCCATACAGCTACAGAAAAATAGTTACACTGCTACTACTGAGACAGTGCAACAGCTTCTGTAGGTAGTTTCTCTCAGGATTTGAAATGTCTCTTTTCAGTTTAACATATGTCTCTTCAAAAGCACTTTAAGCCAAAATGAAAACAAGCTTCAAATCACAGAGATGTTCACAAGGGGACTAAAATTAACATACTCTCAGTGATATAATTAAACCAATAAAGATTATAAACTTCCCCAGAGAAAAACATCCTTAAATAGGCTCTTCAGTTCTGGGTTAGAGGTTCTTTCCCCCTCATTAATAAAAAAGTGTGTAAAACACAAACTCACTATCACGCGAGCTGCTCTATCTCATGGTAACCCACAGAACGAGATGGTTAGATAGGGGATGTTGCATCTACGTGTGTTATCACGACAATCCTGAATACAGGCATCTCGGAGGAAGAGTTACCCCCTAGCTCACCTTACTGGGGATTTGTATTTTGGTTCTGAGACCCTGTTGGTGTTCGGGGAGCACTGGGCATCCAGGCTGCTGTGTTTTCCCTGTCTAGCACCAAAGGTTTCTTGACCTCAGTGCAATAGTGTGGAAAATAGATTGTGAAGCTCAATACTCACTCAGGTTTTTGAATATAAACACCTTTATATCTTGTGACTGGAGGCTAGCACAGGCTGTTCTATTGCTCTCGATAAATTTCCATTGCCTCTAAAGATTAACCAGCTTGGGAGCTTTTAATATATCATCATCATTACATTTGCCTTTAGTAAATTTACCTAAAATATCTTTCCAGAGGAATAAATTGGAACGTAGCAAGGGAGATGAGAAATTGCTATTCACAAGCTACTGCCTTCCAAAGGTTAGCTTATAAAAATGGGTGCTGACTTAGGCAGAATTCTTCATTGCCATTTTGGGGATGAAGATTTGGTTATATTAAGGTTTCTTACACATTCAGGAGTGTCCTCACACTTATATAAATAAGAGGAACTGCCAAGATCTGAAAATAAATCACTTAACTTTGCTTGTAGATTTTTAGGAAACTCTAAGGGCTGTGAAGATAGGAAAGGAGATTAAAATACTTCCATTTGTTTTAAGAAAAGCCAGTTTCCAGTGGGCAGTGGCATACACAGACAGTACTTCATCAGAGGCACATTCCAAGGATAGTCAGGACACAGCACTGAAGAAATGAGTCCAGTGCCGGTTCTTGGTTGACAGACTCAAGGTACTTTGGAAAAATCAGGTAGCCAACATCTGTGTAGAGAGCTTGGCCTGTCGATGGCTGTTCTTCCTTGGAGTAAGAATGACAAGGGATCATGGTAGCAGGGAAACAGAGTTTCATGAGCCTGGCAAGTAAAAGCAGTGCTGGAGCTCAGTACTCAACCTCTGACATTATGCATCCAATCGCTTACCTACAGAATAGAAGAAGGATAAGCAAGCTGAGAAGACATAATGTTGAGGTCCTCACGCAGCCAGGTTTTAAAGCTTTCTGACAACACTTTAGTTTTCAAAACATAAAAAACATGTAGAAAAGAACATTTATAAATTACTAGGTGGTCTGAAGTCTTATGGATGCATTCAGATGTTATGGGAGTTATTAACATGTTACAAGAATAAAGAAAATATCTAGGAGTTCTTTTGGTGATAGGAGACTTAAAAAAGATGGCAGTATGTTCCTATTATTTAGTTTGTTTCAAAATTTTATTATGTGGAGCTGCACATCCCTAGAATTTTACATGCAAATAGGTGCCTCTTAATTCTTCCTCCCATATGAACCAAAGCATTAACTGGGCCACATTTTCAATAAGTGTAGCTCCATATGCGTACATCTGTGCTTACATGTGCAAATCCCAAAGCTGTGCTTGCAGCTGAATGTTTTGATATCTGTTATTTGCATGAAAAATGTTGTCACTAAGGGTGAAAGCATAAGTATGTTTTGTATCAAATTATAGGCCTCAGTTTCCTGAAAAGGTTTGAGCATATGAATTAATATAAATATGAATAATGTATCTACTGATATGTTATCTCCTTTTGGGCTCATTCAAGTGGGAGAAATTGGCTCCATATTTGGCAAACTGCTTATCATTTTGATGGTAAGACACCCAAACATCATATGCTGGCCCAAAACATTGTGGTGTCATTGTGCTCCCTGAATCACCAAAGGCATGTTGGATTGTCTCAGGCAGCATTTGTTGCAGGGACCCCCCAGCTAAAGTGGAATCGTCCCATAAATTCTCAGACAGCCATTATTGTTGGCAGAGCAGTGTAAAGAAGTGCACATTCATCTCAAAGAACTGCTGTGAATTATCTTCCTGGTCACAAGGCAGCAAGAAGAAAAGAATATGCTTTGCAAATAGGCATATATTTGAAGCACAGCACTTCCTTAAGTGGACAAGTTTATATACCAGCTTTCACTTTGCTCAAAGTTCTTCCTGAGCATGAAATCTCTCACCAGAATTCCGCAGGGTCAGAGTAACGTGCACACATTTTTCTTTAAAGTTAGGAAGTTCTGTCATAATAGTCAGTGATATACTTAGCTCTTTCCTAGGGCACTAATTTCCCAGAACTTCTTTTATAGTCAGTTCCTTTACACAATATTTCAGCTGTTCTGGATTGTAGAAAAAGTTATCTCATCTCATTGGCTATAGGATAAGCAAAAGGATGTTAATTTCCCTGGCTAAATCTAATCTGTGTGAATAGCCCTTAATTTTTACAGTAGTTTTTTCTAACATTTTTCATTAAAGAAACCATTCAAAATAATGCAAATTATTCTGATAAAAAAAGAGAGCCACAGGACCAGGTGAAGAGTATCTGGTGCCTGCTCCATTTTATGTTGCATATTGTCATCAGAAGATAATTTTATCAGCACGTTATCTCCCTAGTCTCCATTCTCTTTCTGTCTTATGCTTCTGTGGCTTGGAAATATGCCACATTTTCTACTGCAGGTATGTGTTCCCACCTTTTGCCGGTCTTTCTTAAAAGCAGAGGAACGGACAGTCTTAGCCAGCTGAAAGGAGGCCCTTCTCAGAGCACCTCTGCGAGCAGGAGAGCCCCCTGCCACCTATCGATTGGGTGCTAAAGCAATGTCTCCCTTCTGACATTTAAAATGCTTTGGAGTTTGGGAGTTGAAGTGCCTTCTTCAGAACACCGGCCTTGTTCACAAGTTTGTGTTTTGGTAAGTTTCATGCTTTGGTGACATATTCTTGACAAGGAAAAGACGTAACTCCCCACAGCTCAAAAGAGTGATCCTTTTGGTTGTTAAGCATTGTGATCTAGAACATGGAGCAGTTAAGAAAAAAGGGCCTTTCAGTGCTGTCTTGCTAATGTTTGATTTAGGTTCTTTCTGGTATTTAACTTAGTAGCTATCTAATGAAAATACAGATGTATATAATAAACAGCATACTACACAATGGAATTATCTACTCCACCATATTTTATTTAATAAGAATATACAAACAATAACTCTTAGACATCTCTGGAGACTTTATACTACCATGGTTAAAGTGGAAATACTTTATTACCAATAATTTAAAATGGGTGCATCCAATGCCATGATGAACCCAAAAGTAGAAATCACTGAAGAAAAACATAGACTGAATACAAACAGAATTTTTCCATAGTACCAGCTACCAGACACTCTGTTTAGTATATTTCAGATTAAAATAAGTAGCCCTCAGTTGTTTAACTGGGACATTTACAAATTTATAGAAACCAGATTTTCTTCTGATAGTATATATATACACATACATAATAGAATAGCACAAGAATACCATGACATTCATTTATGGTGGAGGGTGTAATTCACACACTTACTTTGAGTAAAGTAGTCTTCTCAACTTCATGTCGATGAACCCTTTGACTAGTACTTCATGCTGCTGTTTATTTCATAAAATTTTGCATGCTTATATAACAAACCTGGTGGTGCCTGCCACCTGATTACCAGCCTCATGAAAAATGCAACTACCCAAATGTCACTGAAGTCATAGAATTATAGAATCATAGAATCATTTTGGTTGGAAAAGACCTTTAAGATCATCAGGTCCAACTGTTAACCTACCATTGCCAAGTTACCACTAAACCATGTCCCTCAGCACCACATCTACCCGTCTTTTAAATACCTCCAGGGATGGTGACGCAACCAGATCCCCGGGCAGCCTGCTCCAGTGTTTGACAACCCTTTCAGTGAAGAAATTTTTCCTAATATCCAGTCTAAACCTCCCCTGGCACAACTTGAGGCCATTTCCTCTGGTCCTATTGCCTGTTACTTGGGAGAAGAGACCGAACCCATCTGGCTATAACCTCCTTTCAGGTAGTTTTAGAGAGTGATAAGGTCTCCCCTCAGCCTCCCTTTCTCCAGACTAAACCCCAGTTCCCTCTGCTACTCCTCATAAGACTTGTTCCCCAGACTCCTCACCAGCTTTGTTGCCCTTCTTTGGATGTGCTTCAGCACCTCAATGTCTGAACACAGTATTCGAGGTGCAGCCTCACCAGAGTGCCGAGTACAGAGGGATGATCACTTCCCTACTCCTGCTGGCCACATCATTCCTGATGCAGGCCAGGATGCTGTTGGCCTTCTTGGCCACCTGGGCACACTGCTGGCTCACATTCAGCCAGCTGTTGACCAACACCCCCAGGTCCTTTTCCGCTGGGCAGCTTTCCAGCCACTCTTCCCCAAGCCTGTAGCGCTGCATGGGGTTGTTGTGACCCAAGTGCAGGACCCGGCACTTGGCCTTGCTGAACCTCATACCATTGGCCTCAGCCATCGATCCGCCTGTCCACATCCCTCTGTAGAGCCTTCCTGCCCTCAGGCCGATCAACACTCCCACCCAACTTGATGTCGTCTGCAAACTTAGTGAGGGTGCCCTCGATCCCCTCGTTCAGATCATTGATAAAGGTATTAAAGAGTCTGCTCTACCAACCCAGTATGTTTTGATTCTATAGGTGTTTATATAGGGCTGGTTCTTTCTCTGCACCTCTGAAGCATAAAGGCTCACATTTACTTAGAAAAGAGCAGTAGCTGGAGAAGTTGTTACCCCATAGCTAAATAAAACTGGTGGCCGTTCCTCACCTTCGGTACACAGTGCAATAGCTCCGGTTAAACTAATGCCGAAGACGGGTTTCAGCTAAAGCACCAGCTCAGATCTTGGCTGGTCTGTTCGAATGTGGCATCTTGTCCAGCAAACCACAGACCTGAGCAAGGGGCATCAACGTCCACTGGGTGGCACTAAACAACCAGGCTGTGGAGCGGTGTTTCCATCAGCCCTGGCTCGGCAGTGTCACCAGCGGTGTTCAAAGGTGACAGGATGCTGCTGGCATAGTTGTGCATATTCCTCGGAATATTCTGAATTTTAGCTGTGTGTTTTCTATCAAGTTGGCCTTTAACATTCACAAGTGCAGCTCTGTACTTCTTTTGTTGCAATGCAAAAGCATCACCGGAGGGAGACGGAAGCTGTGACAAAACAAGGTATTGCCTCTAGCAGAAATTAGCAGTTTGCTCAGAGTGACTGTTCATCTCTTAGGTTAAAGCCTGCCCTTTACTTCATCCTTTTGTTTCATGACAACAAGTCAGACTAAATCAATCAGCCAAACCTTCGTGAAGAAGCTCTAATGTAGCTGTTGGTTAAAACCGTATTTTAAATGCAGTGTTCACCATAAAGAAACAAAGAAAGGCAAGGCTGGTAAGAGTATCATCTGTTAGCAGATTATAGTGCAGTCTCACAAATGCCAGGCTTTCAAGCATAGGCACATTCTTCAGGACTTAAACCTAGTCTTTTAACAAACACTAACCTTAAGGCTTTAAAAAGTTTCCCTCCTGTGTTGTTTGAAGTGAACTGAACATCTGAAAAAAATCCTCACCGGGACTTAGTGTTTATGATTTTGCCTCCTAAAACATGGTATCGGCGGAGGCCTCTGTTTTGCACTTGTATGTTCAAAAAATGTAATATATGACTATGGAAATGGCTGCAGGAGGTCACACTGAAGATCCATTCATCCAGCAGTGGCCAATAGTAGAGCACGGGGCACATTGTAATAGGGCAAACAAATACTGATGGCAAACTCTTCCAGTTCCTAACAGCCTGAAGCTCAGGCACTTGCCAGCCCAGAGGTGATATTTGTGCTTGATAGCCTTTGGTGTCGTTTTGGTTTTGTTTTTTTTAAATGGATTTGCCTTACTTGCCTTTTCTCGACGTGCGTACGGTTTGGAATTGATTGCTCTGCATGGCAGTTAAGTTCCACATTTAAGTATGCATTGCTTGGAAAGGTATCTCTTTTTGTTTGTTTTGAACCAAAAGGGTATTGCTGGGTGTTTATTTTGAACCAAGAGTATTGCTGGATGCAAGCATGATGCTGCAGTAATACACACAAGGGGAAAAGTTTTACACTTTTAAATCAGATAGGAGGGCTGCCTAACCAGGCTTACATATGCTATTTGCACCATATATGATAAAAGCAACTTAAATTATATTTTATATCTTCTCTGAAATCAGGCTATTACAGTAGCTATAAGGCTCAGCTATAAAGGCTAAGACCTTTAGAACCAAACTAGCATAATGTTTATCCAGGCATAAAAATACCGAAGATAAACCTTGTTATCTCAGGCCTTTCCAGATTGAGGAAGAAGTGTTATATTCATCGTGACATATGGGAAGAACAGTGATATAAAGCACCGAGGTGAGATTCTGTGCTTGAATCATCCTACGAGATGTTTAGATGTTAAGATAGTTTTACACCTACCCAGTTCTGAGGGTGTCTGCGACTGAGGAGCTCTGCCTGTAACTTACGCTGTTTAAATCTCTCCGGGGAACTCAGGGGGTCACAACACTGCTTCGTGTCACCTTCTTCTGCTAAAACCTTTTCTATGACACGAAATAGATGTCATATATTTAAAGACAGCAAAAGGTTCAGTCTCTTTAAATCGACTGTAAATTAAATCCATCAAGAAGATCTGTGGATTCTCCTTTCAACAGTTTAGATCTTCGTGTATTGCTTCCTCTAGAAGTCAGACCAGGGCAATTATGGGGAAACCTGCTCTCTTAAAAGGATGGGAGAAAGAATTTTTCCTTGGAAAACGGTTTAAAGATTGATGGTTAAAAGATTTTATACAAAAAAATACAACAAAAATCTCAAGATAAGGAGCTGGAAGTTTCCTACAGTTATTCATAAGTGGCATTTTTCACAAGCAAAAAACGGGCCTTGGCATTTTCGAGTCCTAAGGTCAGCCAGAAAGCTAGGTGCAGACCTAGAGTTTAAAAGCATTTCCTAATTTTGAATAAATCTGTAAACAAAACTAACTGGAACAAATTCCTTCTAGCCAAACCTAAGTGAAGCCTGTTGAATTATGTCAACAGGAAAAAATTTGACCTATCTTGTTTGTAAAATGTTGCGCAAATATAACAAATAAATTGAGTAAACAGTTCCAGAAAGAGTGCAGCATCATCATTCAAAATATGTTCTAGGAGACATAAGGGTAGATAGTGAGCCGAAGACTTGCATCATGGAAAAAAAGCTAAATAAGGATTCAAATCTGCTCTAACACATTTAGCCTTGCTGCTCTTATTTCTTTCTCTAGTTTATTTAGGACAGAAGCAAAATCTACTTATCAATCAGACAGGACCAAATTCACCTCTGGTGTAATTTAGCTGGATTTAAGACCAAGACTGAATCAGTATTTTGATTGCCAGAGGATGACAGACAGTGGACATGGATACAGTGCGGGATACAATTCTATCTATATACATTGAATATCCAAAACCAATAAGAATACTTAGTGTCCAATGCATGGATTAAAAGTACTCCCGTCTCTACATGCAGAGTAGACCTGGCCCATTGGATTCACAGATATCCTGTTCCTCTCCTCAGCTTCTGTGCAGTATTACTCCTCCCAGCAGGAGTTTCCTTTCAGGCCCTGCAGAGCCTGGTAAAGTGCTGTGGGCAGCAGAAACTGCTTTTCACCAAGTGTTATGGCTGGGACCTAGGAACCACCATAATGGGAGAGTTCGGAGAGGATGAGCCAGTCAATAATTCAAGAAGGGATCTATTTATGCTCAGCTTTTAGGCAATCCATCTCTCAACAACCAAAAATCAATCATTCATTAAGCATACAGACCTAAACATGAAGCTTTTTGTCTACAATACTGTGAGACTGATGCTGCATTGTGGTTTCTGATGGCTACATCATTTGATGATTCTTAGCCTCCAAGGCTGCAGTGGCTGAGTTTGAGACCTCTCTGGCAGGGGAAGCCACAACCAAAGGGGGCATATTCTCCCTTCCACAAGCTACGCTGTGTATCACTGATTTACGTACAGCTTTCCCGTGGATCAAGACCAGTCTGGTCCAAAGTTTTACTTTGTCTTTCCCAAGGTCAGAACCAGCCTGTTCCGGCTTGTCAGATGTTACACTCTTCTGCGCTCAGGTCCAGTCCAGCCTCTCCGGGTGGGTGCTACGTGTTTGCAGACTGCATGCCGGCAGTCTGATTCCTTCAAGTTTTTGCAGACTGGGTACAGTTATCTTAGCTCTACTATTTTTGTGCAACTATGCCAAGCAAAGAGATATTACACAATATTTCACTTCCTACCCTAAATCAAACAGTCTTGTGGTATGTCTGGGTGCAAGGCAAACAGGATGCCTCATGTTCCTGCTTTAACTCAAGCAGGCTTGTAGTATATCTGGGTACAGTGCAAACAAATATTTCACAAATAGATCTTCTCACTGCACAACTATCCCTGCTGACTTTTGCTTCCTGCCATTCCGGAGGCAAACTAGCTGGTCCCACAACTGAGTACAGCACGATTTTCCTTCTTTTGTCAAATCCCCTTTAACACAGCCTGGAGTGAGAGTCACTGACTCACCTGAGAACAGCCTCCACTCCTCCTCTACCTGAGCCACTAAAAGCTGCCTTCTCACCATCAGGTAGAAGCAAAAGATAAATGTCTATTTAAATGTTGTTTCTTTTTTATAAAGGGTCATTCATGTGCTTAAATGTAAGATTATAATTGTACGCTTCTCTGACTTACAACTCGGTAGCAGTAACGAATACTTGTTTAATGAGGGCTGGATATAAATACTAGACAGAATTTATAATCTCTTATTCTTCAGCTGTGAACCACAGCAGATGGTTTCAGTCTATGCAGATTAAGAACAAAGTAACACGTTTTGTATTTCCAGAATAAATAGGAATAACTTAACACCAATTACAGTCAGATCATGCAAAATAGGAAAGACAGCATTCTAAGCACTGAACATCTACTGATTTGAGTGGATTTTGAGATTATAAATATTACATTTTTCAGTTTAGAATCATCCACACCACAAATGGATGAGAAACTGAGAGAGAGAAGAATGAATCTGCAATAGGACTGGGATTTGGTTCCCTTTCCTTTACATCACTCTTCTGCTCAAGTCTTTAGAGTAATTTCCAATATAGCTCTTTTTCTGCAAGGACCCATGTTAGAACTAGTTTTGTCACTGGAACAGTTCCTCTGAGTAAAGCCCCTCTTACATCCTATCCTTGTCTCCAGGAGGTTAAATCAAAGCATTAAACAGGGGAGGACAGAAGTACTTATGGGACAGATGGGGAAACACAAGGAAACAACACAACAGTATTCATCAGCATGACTAGTGTCAGTTCCAGCACTCTTAACTGTTGTCATAGGTTTTTTAGATATCAAACCAAAGAAGAACTTTAACAAGGAATTGAAATGTTATTTTAGATATTCATACATATAGGAAATTTCTGCCCAGTGGGCAGCACAGGGAAAGCAGGAAACAAGTAGGCAGTGCAGATTAGCACCATAGTGTAATAGAAAAGGAGATTTTTCCATAGAACCACCACCTTGATGACACCAGACCTGCACAAGGGCCTGTCCAGGAGCTCCCACCTATTTGGTTTTGGTGTATAGCTCATCACACTGCAGCCCAGATGACTGAATTCATGCCAACCATGAGCTGGCAATTCCAAGCCAAGCAACTTCTTGTCACTCTGTATGAGGACAATGTCCAGGATGGAGAGAGCATTCTTCTGTACGACAGCACCTGCAGTGGAGACAGACATTTCTGTTGATCAGTTAGTGCCAAGGTATGTCCTTGTCTACCTTTGAGGAGTGACAGCAGTGTAGTGCAGATCGGACCACGGATTTTGTCAGGCAGGGTCTATGCTGCAAGATGATACCTGGTGTGTTTGTTGGTCCCATAGTTCCTGTCGTCACCCAGTTTCTGACACAGAAATAGCTGTTTTACAGTTGAATCAAAATAATTATGGGGATTGAATAGAAGAAATAAAAAATGTTCCTGATGCAGCTTTACAAGGAGGGAGACGCCTTGACAGTGAAAACAAGCCCTTGGAGAATAAACGAAAGTCAGAACTTTCAACAAATTTGGGGAAACAGTATTTGCAGCAATGTCCTGAATGGCTGTGAATAGGGAAAGATTGAAATCACTAGGACATTTACTCAGGAGACAGAAAAGAACGTGACAGCTACTGAAATAAATGATAGACGTGGGTGTCAGCAAAGTACAAGGGCAGAAGCTGCATTAAAGTGGGTTTTTTGATGAAACCCCAGACAGCAATTGTAAACTGTTTGTTAAGTGTGCTGAGAGATGAAAAGAGAAAGGCTGATGAGGCAATAAACAGGAAAGGCAGGTGAGTTCAAGGGCATTATTTTGATTGAGATGGGAGAGGTTAAATCATGCCTGGATCTGTGAAGAGGATAAACCAAAGAAGAATGAGGAGAAGACTGAAGATGATTAAAGATAGTGCGATGAGAGGGCATCAGAAACTAAGAGAGGATGAGATTAAGTCCTTAGGAATATAGTCAGAAGAGGAAAACAAATGAGAAATCTGAAACCTCAGAGTCTACGGTGGCAGGAATAGCAAGTTATGGATGGGTAAGGGCATATATGTTTTTGGGCCTGGTAAACAGCTCCTCTGTCTCCTGTTCCAGTGTGGTGATCATGAATCCTTGTGTCAGCTTTGGTGGTGAAAGACTGGCCCAGACTCCGGCGCAGTCACGCTGTTGGCACCCAGCCTTGGTGCTGGGTCCCGGAAAGGTGTGAGCGTGCAGGGGACACAGCCGTGGGAGAGCTGTGCACCAGGATGCTCCTGTCAACCAGGCAGCAATTTGTTTCACCACGGGTATCAAAGTGTGGAACAGCTGGATCCTAATAATCCACAAAGGTATCAAGTCAACCTGTCTGTTCCCAACAAACTTAATTACTCTCAAAGCTTTGGATGTAAGACAAATGTAATTCCTGTGCTTATAATTATTATGTGCAGACCTGTGGAGGTAGCTCTGATAAAGTCTGTGTGTTTTGATTTACATCAGGTAACACAGACTCCTTCCCTGGGGACCCACTTTGATGCAAGGGAAAGGCTGATACGACCTGGTGCTAGCGACAGCTATGCCAACAGAAGCATTAAGTCCTGGAAGGACCATGCAAGGTGTAGAGAACAAAGATTAAAGGAAAAATAAAAAACAGCTTCTGGTCATCCAGGATGGTGTCTATGTAACAGTTGGGAGGAAGAAGGGTTAAAAAAAAAAAAGTTAACTGAAATACAGTATAACTGTTAAAATAAACAGGATAATAGACAAGGACAACTTCTTTGTGCCCTAGGATACCTGACAGGGTGAAAAGCATTTGTTTTCAGACAAGATACTAACACATTAGAAAGTCAGTGCCCTAAAAGTCTTACTAGGCAAAGTAAAAATATCTCTTTAAACTGCGTAAAAATAACAACTGCATAACAGTAATTTGACCAGAAGTCAAATTCATTCCTGGTAGAATTTTGTTGCCTCTAGGGAAGAAATTAAGACGTTGTCTCTTTTCATGCACACATTTATTGTGTTGCTTTTTTTGTTACTATTTTTTGTGACCTCAACCCCAAGAGGTTTAATGCATTTTAATTTCCTTTTAAGTAGGTCACTGGTTTTCCTTTTCTGCACTGCCCTCCTTCTAAAACAACTTGTAGTCTAAATCTTTATTTATTCTCTTTAGAATGGGGGAGGGGAAGCTCTGCAGAAATTTCAAATCTACTTTAGCAATGCTACTCTATTCCACTTTAACCTCACCCACTCAATACCCACCAGGCTGTTCTCAAGTTCTTGCCTTTCCATCTGCTAGTCCTTCACAGATAAGGATTTGGGGAGGAAGGCATCCCAGAAAGATGAAAGCTACATACTGCAGAAAAGAGGAAACTTGTTCTTAAAGAGTATGACAAGGCAATGCAACTTGTTACTAAAGCTGTCACCACTCTGGTCATGCACAATCTCTGGAAAAAAAACAGTAACACACTGACCATCAGGAGCTTAAAAGAAAACAGCCTAAAACTCCATCCCATGATGTCCTTCCTACATTTATCTCCATTGAAAATTACAGTTACCTCTCCTCCCACCCCCCAGAAGACCTGCGGAACTTGGTAATACAATAACCCACAAAATGTCAAAAAAATAATTTGCCCAGCATGAGGTACCTCACTGCAGTGACAGAGTGACAAGAATTATGATACATGCGGGTAGTAACTGTGTACAGGGGAGTTCATCTCTGGTTGCTTGCCTGAAAGGTGGAGAGAGTGCATTTGGTATATTTTTTGCTTGGGATGCTAGAGGCTGCGACATCACTGGTTGCATTTGGTCAGCACCCCGAAGCCCAGCTTACGAATCAAGGGCCATACCACAGGGACTGCTGTGTTACTTGGAGCTTGTGAAAGCAAGCAGAGCAACATTCAGACTCCCATCTCTGCCAGCACAAGATGCGAGGTTCACAGGCACTGTGGGAGGAAGACATAAATAATAAATGAACTAGATAACGAAGACTAGCTATACCTAATTATAGTTCTAACTGCCCTTTTGAATAAAGAAAGTTCAAAGCTGCTGCAAAGAGATGCTGATCCCTTTTCTGAATGGTGTTTGAACTTCACAGGTGATTAACATGAGAAAGTCAGGAGATGCCAATGGAAGTCACACCAGCCTTTCATAGCCTTGTTGAAGAGAGCAGCAGTGTCTCTTACAGCAGTTTATTTACACATCAAAACTTTATTAAGCTTAAATTAATATTTAGCCTGAATACAGAAGCAATGTAAGAGGTAAAATTAAATTGTGTAGAGTATTTGGAAGCTGTTCTTCCTTACAGCTTTTGGTACCTGACTTAGGAGACTAACTTAGGAAAGCAGCTCTTCAGGCTCTGTACAGAGTCAGGAGAGAGTTAACTGCAGAAGCGGTGCAAGTTCCTAGCCTGGGCATTCATGTGTCTAATGCTAAGTGTGTGAATGCATTTACCTCCTCATCCCTCTCTATTAACAGTTTAATTGAGAGGAATTTGTTCCTAGCGCCCTTCCCATGCTGCAAACCAGGGGTTATGAATGCCTCATCACTGGGAACTGAATTTCTTTCAGACTAGGCAAAAAACAGGGTCCACAGAATAGGATGCCAGGTTATAGGTTGGTGGACTTGTGTTCTTTTCCAGCTCTCGGTGACTTCTTGTGCCTGATCGGGGGTCAGTACACATTTGCCTCACATTCTCCCATCTGTAAAATAAATATAATAATTCCTAATCACAAAAAAAAAAGAGGCCTTCATCTTTGGTAACAAAGTCCTAATTATATACCAACTATGATTATTTCATTCCCAGCACAAAAATCTATCCATATAGGCACAGTTAAGTTATTGTTACATATTTCTAAGTAATGTGAATAGTAGAAATAAAGGACAGTTTAAATTAAGATTCTTTCTAAACTTTAAGTGCATTTCCACTTTCACACACAATAAGAAATGTACTTCCGCATAAAGGTGAAATTTAAACTGCTACAGCATATTGAAACAACTGCATTTGTAGAAAGTACAAATTTAATCAAGGGACTTACAAAATTGTACAATGCCTTTGTGCAAATAGTAAACACCATTAAGATGTTTTTCATCCCTTATTCTATCAGTGGAAGAATGTTTCGTATTACTCTATAGGCTTCCTTGTCAGAGCTTAGTAACAGCAAAGCAACATCTAGGAATATAAGCAATGTGTAGGCATGTTGAATAAAGTGCCGTGTGTTGTAAAAGAGGTACTTTCTAAAGAAAAAACACATCATGTGTTGCTAATCTGTAATGCCATCTGTATACAGAACAAACTATATCATGAAGCAATGCCAAGAAGCCATCTTTGAATTTAAGCACAGATTACTTTTATATTTAAATATATATCAGACTTCATGATATAAAACCACATAACTGGCTAAACCATGTATAAATACTTTACTGAGTTCACGTCTCCGCAGCTAATGCAACACTTCCTCTTATTCATTCAGTGGGTGTTGTATAAAGGATGTCGAGGGTACAAGCATTTTATCTGCATTAGGTACACAATACAGCTTGAGCCTATTCTCAGTGTCATTCTCCATCCTTTACTGGTACTGCTGCCATTTGCTTCAAGCAAGCTGTAGAACAGAGATGAAAATTTATCGTCTCTAATACTCAAGCTGTAGAGGCAAAGTGATCATCAACAAAAGAACTGAAATATATTTGTTGTATACAATGGGCTGTGAAAGCTCGTATCTCACAAACCAGTGGATCTGGTCCTCAGATGAGGAAAACCAGTTCAGTTCTCTCTCCTTCGGTGGAGCTACACCACATTCCAGCAGCACAGAAGATATGGCCAGTACCTGTGGCAGTGTCAGGCTCCTTCTTTAGAAGTATGTTTTCAGATGCCGTAACACCCACTACACCTTCCAGCTTTCCCTGCTATAGTAAGGACTATTGTCATCCCAGTCAGCCTCCTCCTACAGCAGTATTCCCTGGTGTTCACTTCCAGTTTGGTTCTCAATTGTTATTCAGTGCTGTGGCTAAATAATTGTGGGTTCTTTTTTTTTTTTTCCATGTTCCATATGCCTTCTCATTTTCTTTCCAGTCTCCATCCTTCCACAGTTATTTCCCTGAAGGAAAACATTCTGCAGAAGTGGTTCCATGTACAACCTCAACACTACCCATACAGTCATCTTTTGTTGGAAGAGTTCCTTCTATGATGCTAATAAATATCCATTCTAATATTTACAGATCTCAGGCGAGTGTGTTAAAGAAGCTGGCAGTTCATTGCCTGTTTTGTCTCTACTTTGCTTACAGAAATGGGTCTCGGAACACACTTTACACTAATTCCGCTCTGTAGTACATATAAATTATTGATGAATCGAATCTCATCTATCACAAGGAGAGCAACATTTTTTCATCTGAAACACTCCGGGGTATATAAGCCAGTTTTTTGCACAATGCGAAGATTGCAACTGAGAATTTTTTGTTTTCCAATGGTTTCAGGTCTTAATTATTTAATATGATCTCTTCTGTTTGCTCTCTGTTTTTTCATACTTCCTAAATAGATCACTGTACTGGTTAAATATGAACATACCAATGTATAACGCTGAGGTTTCAGAAAGATCTTAATAGCCTTTTCTCTTTTTTTTTAATAGTTGCAGCAGGGCTGATTTAAGGTGTTCCACTGTGATAAAAAGCCTGTGATACCTTTTGACAGTATTTATGTTCTCTCCAGATTACCTGTTTTCAGAAGAATCTCTTCAAATGGCTTGCCAACATTCACAGTCCCTACACTGCAAATTACTATTTATATTACTTAATGTTAGAACATGTATCATAAAATAAGTAAAATTCAATGTTTTCAGGTATGATTGGTTAATACTACTTGTACTGCTATGACTGGAAGTATTACTTTTGAATGTCAGAACATATACAGCGAATGCTTGTACATGAATAATGGGTTGAAGATTAATGAAATTTGATTTATTTTTATACTTCAAGATGGAGAGTAATGTAACAGTCATTAAATATCCTAATACGCATGCTTCCATTTCAAACAAAAGCCTGAAAGCAATTATTTGGCATAATGCATGCTAATAAAGAAATCCAATGACACAATAAGTAATTACTTGGTTGCAAGAATAATTCTCTAGCCTACATTTGCCGAAATACTATTCTCCGTCCCTCCCTTAGTAGCCCATGCAATGAGAGCTTGTGAGGCTGCTGAGGACAGGGTGCGGGGTTACAGAAAGAGGTGGTCTGGCAGTTTCTCACCTGTCCTTGCACACCTGCCCTGTTGGAGACACAGGCACAAGCACACCACCTGCTGCATTTCCAGACCCTTGTCAAAAGAGTAAGCACAGGGAGGCTTGCTCTCCGTAACGCAGCTTCCCTTATGGATGGGTCACACTGGAAAGGGAGTTGTCTGAAATCACTGTGGTCCATAAAAGACCCTCTTAGTTGGTTTGAGCAGGTGTGTGCACATGCTTTGCGGTGCTGCGCCAGCCCCTGCGTGGGCAGGACTTTGGCACTTCACTTCAGCGCGTGCAGAAGGCAGAACGCACCGAGCAATGGGCAAGCCTGCAGATCACTGCAGATACCGAACTCCCATTCAAGGCCACGTTGTTTACAATTTATTTTTTTAGTATTGTCATCTGATAAATAAACTAAGTTTAAATTACAACTGATTCCAAATGCTTTTTTTCCCCCTTGGCTAGTCACAAATTTATGAAGTCCAACTGAAAAATGCATATTGAGCTAACTTACGTAATTAACGAATTACTGTGATTATATGTTTTATAGTAGACAAATGAATGTTTATGAATTTATCTGCACAGGAACAGTTCCTAAGTCTAATCATACATGGCCTTTGCTATTCTTAGACTGTAAGCCTAGGGCAGATTCTCAACAGGATATAAAAAATTGGCTCAGCAACCGAATCTGTAATCCATGCTTGAACATCACTGCACCATCATACTTGCGCTGTTTTAGGCACTTTTAAGTGTTTTAAAAATTCATCTCAGTGTAGTTTACAAATACAGAAATGAGGTTTATAAGCGGCTAAATAATTAGTGAAAACAATTCAATGAAAATATCAAATACTGGTGGCAGCACTAAAATTACAAATGCTCTCCGCATTGAGGAAATGAAGAATAAGGAGCAGGAAGACAACCACTGGCTTCAGTAAACTCCAACGTAAAAGGCAGCGGTCTAACTAGGGAGCTAGCACCACATTCTACCTGATCTGTGCAAATGAAATGTATTCTAGTAAAAGGATAGTAATTACAGTAAGTTGCCAAATATATATGTGCACATGTATACATATATGTGTATGTCTGTGTGTATATATGCAATTATCTGAAAGAGTAGTAAGTATCTTAAATTGTTCTAGTATGTGCATTGCTTAGTGTTTTGGGCTTTGCGTAGAGCTATCTGTTGAGATGTACTGGGGCTCTTGTCCCACCATACACACAGGTTTCTTTACAGGAGCTCTCCAGGTACAACTACATAGGCACAACCACTGTGGTTCTGTCTAAGCCGGGCTGTTGTCCCAACAAGTGCCCTGATGGATCATTTTATCAGTACAAATCCATAATGTAGTCATGAAACCTTTAAAAAAAAAAATCAGTTTGCTTTAGTGTAGCTTTCCCTGCCTTTTATGAATGTTTGCATGAAGTTTAAAAGGGTCGTCCAAAATAAGTAAGCGGTTGAAAAATAAGTTAACACTTTGGACGAAGGAAAACACTGTAAGGAACGCTGAATTTTTGTTTTATTTATTTACTGAAAGCGCTTGATGCTTATATTGTCAACTAGCAGATCACCACAATTTTTGCAAAAATAAAATATATGTGGATAGATTGGCACTGCACACTGCTTGAATTTAGTAAGGCTGCATCGCTGAGAGCCAGGGTAGACGAGAGGGTGGGCAGTGCAGGGGAGATTCCTCCTCAGAGGGAAGGAGGATGTGGTAAGGCATGTTGGAACATCAGCTGATGCTTTGCAAATCTGCAATGCTGAGTGCCCATTGGTATAAAATACTTCCTTCTTAGCTGTTATTTGAAAAATGTGAATTTATTGTACAGTGGAAAAAAATACATTTGCATTCCTCATCACAAGACCTGAACAGTAACAGGTACGGACAAGGATGGACCTGTGAGCAAAGTTTCTAGGACTGATGCTTCTAGGACCGATGCTTCTAGGACCCACGTCTCTAGGACTGGTGTAAGGACCGGTGTTGTGTCCAAGGAAGAGCCTGTCACTTACATATTCTTCAGTTCCAATATTTGTAGTGTATTGACCGAATTATACTGTAGAATGGGAACGTTTATCAAAGGCCAAGACGACAAACAGATGTTTAGCCTTGTTTTTTCTAATCATGGGAGGTCAAAACATCGACTTGAGCAGTTCAAACATGAAATACCCCGGTCAACAAACCTGTGGAGAAGAGAGGAAAACAGAGGACCAAATAAAAATCACCAGCTTCTGCAATTTTCCCCTATTTATTACAGACACTTGCTTCCAAAGGAATTTTTTTTTTCCCCCCACACTGATGTATGGCACAAAAATGAAAATTCTTAGACAGATCCTGTGGTTTGCTTCCGCTATTTGACACAAACCGTGCAGGTCTGACAGGACCGGCATTCACCGGCCGCTGGAGGGGACGGTCTGGATAACGCTTCCTCCCAGCGCAGGCGGTCCCGCCAGCCGCCAGCCCAGCGACGTGAGCGCTGCCCCACTCCCCCCGGCCGAGCGGCCGCCACAGGGGAAGGCGCGAACCGCCACCGGCTAACGGCCAACCGCCAACGGCCTGCGCGCGCCGGCGCGCTCCCGTCGCGGCGGCCGGCTCGCGGGGGCGAGCGCGCAGCCGGGCGTCGCCGGCGCATGCGCGGGACGCGTCTCCTTGCCGCTGCGCGGAGGGCGAGCCCAGGCCTCAAGGAGAGGAGAGGGGCGGGGGGAAGGCCCGGGGTCGTCGCTTCTGCCGCCGCCATGTTCCTGTGCGCTCCCCTGCGGGCCGCGGCCGCACGCTCGGTAAGGGGGAGGCTGCTGCGGCGGTCATACGTCCTGTTCCCCCGTCGGCCCGGGCAGGGCGCCCCGCTCGGCTGGAGGAGGCCGGGGGGGAAGAGGAGGGAGGCCGCGGCGGGGCGGGAGGTCGGCGCTGCCCTCGCAGTGGCCGAGCGGCGGGGGCCCGCGGCGGGGTAGGGCCTCGGGGAAGGAGGGCCCGGTACAGTGGGTGGAAAGGCGTCGCTGCCGGGTGTCTCGCTCGCCCTCGGGGCCTGCCGGAGTTACCTGACCGGCGCTCGAGTAGCGCTGCCCGCATCGAGCGAAAAAGGCTCCAGCAGTAACTGCTTGCTGCTTGTTGGAGGTTATTGGGAAGCGTCCCAAGTGGAAATAATGTTTCCGACTTGCCCGTGTATGTAAGACTAACCATGGGGGAGGAAGCCCCTTAGTTTGTTTTTTTAATCATGAGTCAACTCTTCGCACTAATTGAGATTCTGTAGGGTGGCGTAAAAAACGGGGTCTCGTCCTATTTCTTCTTAAAGTCTGAAATTTATAGGTTTTGGTTCTTGGAAACAGTATGCAATTTTTTGATAGAATAAAGGGTTTTAATCTGAAGTGCTGCTTTTGGTAGGAGGCTGCCTCTTACAGTTAGAAGCCTGAAGCTTACAATGTGGTGGTGGTCCCTTCAAAGCCAAAACTGCACATATGCTATATGTACTTAGCGTTTAGTGGGATTTATACCAGAGCATCGCATCCTCATTCATATGCTCCTTTCAGCATTGTCTGCAGAATTTCAGTTGCATTTGCATGCTCTATTTACACTTTTTAGTCTTTTGTCTGAATTTTACGTCTTGTCTGGTTCACAGAGGGTACTCAAATTGGCATGCCAGTGCAGTTCATTTGGTGTGCTTCATGTCAGTTGATAAAGACGATAGACTGAGTCTCCTGGAAGAGGTGGCACTCAGGAAGGATCTGCAGTCCACAGAGTTATCCGTGTATCCCAGAGTTGATTTTGGCCTCTGACACAGAGTGGCAGATGAATTGCTGTCCTGGCTGCTGCTTTCAGATGAGCCAGAGGTGGAGAGCAAAGAGGAAATGGGTGCATACTACATAATACGCATAACTGCATAGTAAATCCAGTGCTTCCTGGAAGGACTGATCATATGACAGGGAAAGACTGCAGCCATCATGTGAAAGAACACTGCAGGTGAAACTACATGATCTGCTGCTGAAAAGATTGAGCTGATAAGGTTGCTCTTACAGAAAAGCGGGGAGTGTAGTTCCCTGGTACTTAGGCTTGGATTTCAGATCTGACCTCATGCCTGTACTTTTGCTAGTTTGATGTTGATCCACTTGAAACCCCACAATTTTTATATAGTAACAGAAATTAAGTAGTTAAGGAGGGGATTTTGTTTTTTAAATATGCTATACTTCTGTTACTTCAAGAATTCTCAAAATTGGTCTAGAGTTCAATGTAAAAATTAATATTAAAATGATACAAACTTAATTTTATAGAATGTTTGCTTATGACAAGATAATTTCATCAGATGATTTTAGTAAGAAAGGCCAGAATCTAGCAGTTCTGATGTGTTTTGGCATCATGGATCCAGACAGATACTATAGAGGATAGCTGAATACAACTTGCAAATGGCTCTTGTGTCCTATTGATACTTCATGTTCTTAACTTTGTTCTTTTATGCCCGATCTCACTGTTTAGTTAGATAAAAGCTGAAGAAGCATGTAAATGCTTCCTAGAGAAGAACCTCAATAAAGGTAGTTTCTGCAAGCTTTTTAAAGGACATGATATACCAAGTAACAAATTGCAAAATTCTTCATGAAATGTTTGATAATTAGTATTCAAGGCATTTAGATTAAGCTGCGGCAGAGTATTAGCTGTTTGCAGTTAAATCCTTTAACGTCTACGTTGTCTGAAATGGTCAAGGTGAGTTAAGAGATTTGATCTCCTAATAGCATAGGAGATGCCCTTAATGTTATCTTCTTGGCTTAATTTAATTTAAATTATTAGTGATGATAGTAGAATTAATGGCTTACAATTAGAATAGAAATCAAGCTGGTTCTGAAAGCAGTCTCTAGCTCCAGGGAAATTATAAACTATTAATACTATCTACTTTATTTTTTTTTGTAGATAAGACAAATCCGATACTTACATAGAACAGCAGTGTGCAATGCCAGTGGAGGAGCCTTATTTGTGGTAAGTAATTTTCTACCTTACTGGAAGGGGGATGTGTAAGAAGAGTTTGGCACATGCTTTTTTAATCTGCCTAAAAGCTTCTGATGGGCAGAACTTGCTATAGAAGTTGCCTGCTGGAATTTACAAAGAAGCATTTTTCCAGCAGAACATTTTATTAAGAGTTGCAATGGGAGTATCAAAAGGCTTTACTTTAGTTTTTGGCCTTGTTTTCTTTCCCTATATATTAATAAACAGGAGTTTTCACTAGCAATGGTGATATTAGCAGCATTTGTGATTACAGATAAGATGTTGTTTATACTTATTTCATTTTAAAACAGTTTTTGTTTCCTATTTTAACTGAAGTTAATTGAGTTTATAATTGAAGCTCATAAGACTTTTTGCAGGCCCAATTTCTTGATGTCTAAAACTTGCAGCAGAATTACCTTTAGGTCCAGGTCTAGCCCTGTTCATGAGCAGTTGAAACATGCAGTTCTTGTTCATATTGTATGTCATTTAGCATGTTGCATAATGATTCATAATTGAGACCATTAGGCATTATCATAATATGTATAAATAGTAATAGTGATTGAAAAAAAAAAAAAAAGGCTTCAAATTCAAATGTGTGAAGCAGACACGTTGCCTGTCTACCTCCAAAGAGAACCTGAAGCATCTGTGAGGTGTCTCCTGTCCCATTCTGCTCTGTCCAGAGCTTTATCTAGTCTGCAATGCAACAGCTGAACAATTTGGCATTTTTCCAACATTTGGTGGAAATCAACACTTTACTAGAGAATTGACCATTTTGTTGAAAGCAGGTGCTTAGCATTTTTGAACAGATTTTTGTTGTTGTTGTTGCCTTTCTGCAGCTGTTTCTACAGCTTTTCTCATAAGATGAAGTTAATGGGATTACAGTACATGCTTCATATACTTTTCCAGAAACCTGAGCGGTCACTGATGATTTATGGAGTGAGAGCTGGTCTTCAAAGAATATCGGAAACAGTTAGAATAGAGAAACAGACAACTTAGGAAACTTTAAGCGTAGTTTGAGGTTGGTAAAGGCAGATAAAAGGTGTCCTTGGCACCTTCATGGATGTAGGTGCCTGTCATATGAAGCTAGACAGCTTTGTAAATTCTGCAGGCGTTTTTCAAGATTTATGTAACTGTGTAAATTATTTGCTGGAGGGAGGAGCCTGAAAATAGAGAAGGGGAAATAGGAAAGTAAAGTTGTGTGGTTTAGTTAGCTACTTGTGATATCCAGCTGTTTTATTTAATAGCATCATACACTCATTTTTATTCCACAACAGGATTTTTGCTAGAAGAGCATACGAAACTCTGTGGGGGGTTGTTTTATGTCTGTGGGGGTTGGTTTGTTTTTTTAATAGCTAGTATTTGTTTTTCTATGAAGTAAAAGGCTATGGGAAGAAGATAGTTGAATGTCACTGTGCGCGTGTCTAATTGTTTGCTCTAACTTCAACTAAAATCCTTCAGAGCAAATTTCAGAAGTTACTTCACATAGCAAATTTCAAGGGGAACTCCTCCTGCTGAGTGCACTGCAGGCATTATTTTAATCAACACTAGGTGTTTGCATACAATCAGATAATGGGACCTTTTCCCCCCGATTTCTCTAGGAGGAGAGTCCCTGACATCCCGTTTTCCTGGAAATATTACAAGCAGATGGAGTGTTGAAGGTTGTTTAAACCTGCTTGTGGAGGAATAGTAGGCTTACCTGGGAGTAACTCTAACCTGTTGTGGTAGTCCTCCTTGTATGTCAGTTTACACACCAGTGTCTTGTTTTTATTTTGCCTGGCAGGGGACCTGGTTGTCTTAAAATCTAGTATTAAAACACAGTGCTGATTTGCATGCCCTTTTATCCCTTTGCAAACTTTTTTTCATGCAAGTTTTTTCCTTACGTTATCAGAAACATACAGAAATAACAAAACTTCTACTGAAACTCATTTTTATTGTGAAACAGCCAAGAAGAGACTTTCTTAACCATTAAACTCAGTCTGGTGCAATCACAGGCAGCTAGATCAGACTTCCAGAAAGAGTATATCAAGTTTAAAAGTAGGTAGATTGTTTGTGTGTAGTAACCTAAGAGACCTGCTCCAAATCTATCCTATTTCTGATGGCTAGGGAAGACCTCATTTCAAAGATGCTTTTATTTACAATAGTTACATTTCTTTCTTTAAACATGCCTTCCCTATCTTTGCCTTTTACCTGTCTGTAGCCTCCTTAACAAGCTAAAACTTAACCCTTCTACTTTGTGGTGTTCAACACATGGACTGAGTTTTCCTTAACGCATTAACTGCCCTGATGTGGGCTTTGTCATAGGGCTGCACAGGAGTTTAGTACAGAAGGTTAGAGAATTGCTAGATTATAGTTTTAGTTACTTGTGAAGATGGTGAGTGAGATACTTGGGTCTGAGAGCACTTCCACCATTCTTAAATTAAGAGAGATTTATATCTTGAGTTCTGCTGGAATAGTCAATGCAGGGTACTTTTCCCTTGGTGAAAAAGTAATAAATTTCATTGCTGATTTGATATGGACTCTTAACAGGTTGTTGCCCTAAACATTTTTTCTCGTACAGACCATACAGTTCTCTCATTCTGGTTTACTGTGTTTTGGACTGGTGTTTACCACAGGGCATAGGTCAAGTTTCAGGCCAACTTTTTTGCAGTATGCATAAAAGCTAAATTGTTGTAGTTATTCTATTGTAATTCTTGAGCATTCTTTAATAATTCTCTGTGTCAAGGAAGACAGGTGATTAGATCACTGAAAAAGAATAATAAAATGGCCCAGGTTGGTATAGCAAAATGAATATCAGATGAACATTCAGCAGCCTTAGTACCTTCCATGGGAGAGAGAGTACCATCATCTGTGGGGACAGTGTGGCTTGGGTAGGCCTTCACAGTGCAGTTGTTCACACCTTTTGTGTTGCAGAATTCAGATTAACCTACTTAATGTGATACAGTCAAGCTATCATGGAATGAAAATGTATTGTGTAAGAAGGAATTTGGGGGGCATGAGAAGGGAATCAGAAAAAGTGTCTGGGTAGAGTTTGACGTTGCTTTTCAACACATTGCTGTAGTTGGTACAGACATAATTGTTTGTACTTAAGTTTGTGCACGGAGAAAGCCTTAATATATTGGCTTCTTGTTATGAGCATCTCTTATATGAGGAAAGGCTGAGAGGACTGGGACAGTTAGAGAAGAGAAGGCTGGAGGAGGGGGGATCTTATCAACATCTAGAAGTACCTGAAGGGAGGGTGCAAAGAGGACAGAGCCAGGCTCTTTTCAGTGGTGCCCAGTGACAGGACCAGAGGGAATGGCCTCAGAGAACATCAGGAAACACTTTTTCACTGTGAGGGTGACCAAGCACTGGCACAGGTTCCCCAGAGGGGTTGTAGAGTCTCCCACCTTAGAGATATTCAGAAGAAGCCATCTGGACGTGGTCCTGGGCAACCAGCTCTGGGTGGCTCTGTTTGAGCAATGGGGTGTGGCCCAGGTGACCTCCAGAGGTCCCTTCCAACCTCAACCACTCTGGGATTTAACATAGTATTCCTTCCAATGCCGTGTCCTTAATTCCGATCTTGTTCTGCAGAATCTGTATCCTAAAAAAAGGCAGAAACGCACCAATACCATTTAGGAGCAAATCAGCTCATTTAAGTCTCAGATAACTGGTGCATTGTCAGACAAATGGAATACTAGGGAACATGTGATTGACAAATTCCTAACAGCATTAGTAGGCCTAAGAACTCTGTAAGCTCTCGATGAAAACTATCAAAACTCTTCACAGCACAGAATTAGATGAAGTCCATTTAAGAAAATGGAAAACAACAAAAAAAAAAGGTGACGTGATCTTACTTGGTGTTCACCTGTGCTGTAGCCTTTACAACGTGTCTTGGATTTTTGCTGCACAGAACTGACCGTGTGGCAAACTGTAGCTTCAGATAGAAAGTCTTTACGCTGCTTCTTCACATGTAGGGTATTTAAGGGTATCAGTTTAGAGATGATACAAGAATACAAAGAACAGCTGTTCTAGACAAAGAGGGAGATTTTAATTAAATCAAATATACTTATTTGCAGAAGAAATGGAGATCAAGTACAATTGTAACTGTATCAGATAGCTGTGGAAGGCAAAATAGCACCTGAAACAAAACAGGTGTGCAGATTTGAGAAGGAAAAGTTAAGTTCTGGAAAATACTTACTATGAATCATGGATTTGATCTGTGCAGCTAAGACATAGAACAGGTCTGTAAGGGAAAAAAAATTAAAAGTTGCACAGTATTTCCTATCAATTTTTCCTCCATCAGCCCTCTTTTTAGAAATTTCATTAAAATTGGCAGGAAAACCCTCACCAGCACTACATATGGGGATTCAAATCCTTTATCTGGGTCAGTCTAAAATAGTGGCAATTGTGTCCCTAAAAGCTGTTTTATGTTTATTCTTGTAGACCACACAATAAGCAATAAAATTCATAACTGAATTAAATATTCATGTGT
Source organism: Pluvialis apricaria (assembly GCA_017639485.1). Lineage (NCBI taxonomy): Eukaryota > Metazoa > Chordata > Aves > Charadriiformes > Charadriidae > Pluvialis > Pluvialis apricaria. Next base: position 113,588,541 of record CM030008.1, on the reverse strand, counting down.
TCAAAGGAATTGGATATCTTTCTGTAATTCCTGTTATTAGGAGAAAGTCATCCTTGGTGGGAGAAGCAGATGTTGACTGTACTTTTATATTTGACTTGGAACTGTGGCAGGGATATGTGCTCCTCAAATTGATGGTGGCAGTAGTACTGTCTGCTCCAGGATATTGACAGGATAAGCATAAAGGTATCTCCTGCTATAGACCAACAGATGTAGTTTAATATTAAGTATTTGGCCTTTGATATTTCCATGTTAGAATTTCCTAAATCACGTATGGACCCATACGTGTTTTAAGTTCCGCACCAGTAACCATTATTTCAGTATGTAGGTAATCTTCCAGTGTTAAGTGCTTCACTGCTTAATATGCAGTGTGGAAACTACAAAATCACACTAGGTTACTTGAGAAAATTATTAAGTGAAAGTCAGTGGAGTGGGTTTCTTTTTATTAAATACACTTTTAAAGGCTTTATTATTAGCTAGTAGAGGATTACTTTTAACATCAAGCCTCATGTATAGCTTGAAATTCTTCCCCAAAACCTTCATGTAACTTGATGCTTTCTCAATTTGAAAAACTGTATGAAGTTTGGAATTAAACTTATCCTTGAAATACTCATAGCTACCATAATGAGCTGCTTAGAGATACTGAAAATTTTGCGCAGGAGGTTTTTGCTGGTGGGTAAGGACTTTTCATCAGAACCAAGATTTTATTATAGGAAAATGTCACTTTCTTCAAGACTTCAAATTTTATCTATTCCTGAAAACAGAAGAACTAATTTCAATTTGATGTTTCCCTAGAAGACCACCTTTAAAAATAATATGATAGAATATCTTATTTTGGTAAATACTGATTCAAAATTCTGCTTCTTCACTCCAGTTCAGAATTGTATCATAAATGTTGAAATCCATGCAATCAAAAGAGTATGTTAAAATGGGTTAATAATGTGTGTTTGAATGTGCAAACATTTTAGCTTCCTGATGAATTTTGAAGTTTTTGTAGTTAATATATCATGGGAAAAGAAAAAAAAAAAAAAAGGGCTGTTGTTTTAGTCCCTTGCTGTTTATTAAGGTATTAACCAGAGGATTCTTAATCTACCTGCGATGAGTTTGAACGTAATTGCCAAACTGTATTAATAGTGTTTAAAAATGTGTATTTTGATAACACCACCATATTCCTCAAGAAATAATTTTTTGAAAAGAAAATAACAGGAATAAGTCATCATTTTAAAGAGTGATGAAATAACTGCCAACACTTTTTATAACTTTCCCAGAGATATTTTATCATTTATGCTTGAGTACTATGAAATTTTTACCTGGAATATATCAGTTTTATTCAAGCAACTCAACTGTAACTGTCTAACGAGAAGATATTTTACAACAGTAAATTTGTCCTGAAAAATTTCTTGACGACCTTATTACTGTTTTCTTTTTCTTTCCCTGAAGCACAGAGATAGTCCTGAAAATAATCCAGATACTCCATTTGAGTTCACACCTGAAAACCAAAAGGTATGCAGCCAAAAAAAAGTTACATACACAGACTTTGTCTTGTATATCAGTACTGATTTTTTTCCCCTCTTTCCCTTTAAAAAGCGAATAGAAGCAATCATAAACAACTACCCAGGGGGACACAAGTCTGCAGCTGTCATGGCAGTACTAGATCTGGCCCAAAGACAGCATGGATGGTTGCCCATATCGGCTATGAACAAGGTATTTAGTACTTAATTTTATCTTTCAAGCATAATTTTACTGTTTTCTTTAAGTATCTTATTAGAATATTAGCATTTATGTATCAAAGCATACATGTAGCACAGAATTACAAGAATTCCTTATGAGACTACATCTTGAAAAATAAAAGGGAAGACTAACCCAGCGAACTCTGGGCTCTGTTGTTTACATAAGGTTAGTCCATTGCTAGAAACTACAGACAGAACAAAACAAAAATTACATGATTCTTATTTAGGTAGGCTCTTTTCCCAGAATCATCCTAGAAGTAGAAACAGAAACTTGAAACATTTTGTTCACTGCTGAATTTGGGGAAAGCAAAAGATAATGATGGTGGGGTTTTTTCTCCTCTCAGATTAGTGGCACTACACACATTCCCAGGATTGTACTTAATCTCTCGACCTGTAAAGATTTCCGCAAAGCAGCGTTAGTGTACTATGTGTCAAGAGTGTTTTATAACTCATCACAGCAAGTGAAGATTTATCAAATGGTTTATTAAAGTTGTTTCAAAATAAGCAAGCAAGTACACTGCTCCAAAGTGATAGGTTGCGTTTATTTCTTGGTATTTGATTACTGTCAGGCAATTTGACAGTAATCAAATACCAAGAAATAAAAAATTCTGGTTTATATTCATATGAATAAATCTATCATATTTTGTGTTACAATCTGGCATATCATCAGTTTTAACGTGAAAAGTTTTAAATTCAACCAAGATATGCTAAGTGAGGATTTTGAATGTTACAGAAATCACTGAAGGAGTTAAGTGCACATTTAGAGAAGGGCACGTTTTCTCTGCTACCGTTTTTACAGTGTAGCATAAAGCCTCAAATCTCCATTAATACTGAATGGGAAAAGTATTTTTGTTTATTTACTCAATGTTTCAGATTGATACTATGTTTAAAAAGATCTTAAGATTTTTAAGTGATCAAATATTTTCCGTGGTTTGTTATTTGCCTGCTATAGAGACTGGAACATAAAACAGTTACGCTTTTGAAAACAGTGAGTTCTTAACTTGGAGCAGTTTGCCAGGGTTCCAGGTTAATGAGGTCAGGGACACTTATACCAGAACTGGCTCCATGGAGACCATGCTTCACTCCCTATTTATTAGCTGTGACGCCAATCTGCAGATGTAGCAGTGGCATTTCTAAGGCCAGCCCTGGTGTGTCAAAGAACCTGAGACAGACCTGCTGTACCTAAATTAGGTGAGCGCAGTACCAGCCTGTAAGTATTCCCTTACCAAAAGGCTTACGTGGGAAGGTGTGGGCAGATGTGTACAAGTTCACTCTCTCACTCATACAGCAAAAGAGCAGAACTGCAGCATGAGCTGGAGCAGACGATGAAAGGTGGAACCCAGCTAATGCCTCACGTCTAGCTTGTGTATGACGTTAGATGCTGGAGGGAATTGACTTGACCTCCTTGCTGTGCTAATCCATGGCTTAGCGGAGGTTGTGCTCGAGCAGGGGGACTCCAGTCAGAGTAACTCGGGTGTCTTTTTCTTGGCACATGAATACAGCTGTGCTTTGATACCCATCCCCTCCCTCTTATTTATCCATTACTGCAGACAGAGGACAGGTGCCTTTATTGAAATGGTTTGTTAAATGCCTTTACTGATGTGCTGTGAGAATTCAATGTAGTGTCTGTGTTCCCCTTGTTACAGGTTGCTGAAATTTTAGAAATGCCTCCCATGAGAGTGTATGAAGTAGCAACCTTCTATACAATGTATAATCGCAAACCTGTTGGGAAATACCACATTCAGGTCTGCACTACCACACCTTGCATGCTGCGAGACTCTGATAGTATTTTAGAAGCCATTAAGAAGAAACTTGGTATGACATAAATTTGTAAAATACTTTTTGTAATTTTTTTACCTTTGTTTAATGATACTGAAGTAAAATTTCTCATATGGTGGGGATAGAGCGATAGTATTGTAATACTGTAATACAGTGAAGTCATTGGAGAATAGGCACTAAATACTTCAGATTTCAGATCTGGCATTTATTCTTTAAAGATTTCAGTACAGTAGAGCAGAAAAGGCAATCGTCTGGAGTGCGATTTAGTGGTCTTAAAGTGGTTTTAAAGGCAATTTGCCAGGAAATGCATTATTGTAATATGACACTTGGACTGAGAAAGTAAGCCCTATCCCATATGTAGAAGAGGACTCTGAATGCTATGGCACTTTTTTATATGCAAAGTAAGATTATTTTTTTTTTAAAGGTATATGCTATATGAAAGTTGTTTGTAAGGGTTTTTTTACTTCAGTAAGATGGTAGAATCATAGAATCATTTGGGTCGGAAGGAACATTAAAGATCATCTAGTTTCAACCCCCATGGCTTGGGCAGGGACACCTTCCGCCAGACCACGTTGCTCAAAGCCCCATCCAGCCTGGCCTTCAGCCATCACTTCCAGGGATAGGGCATCATCCACAGCTTCTCGGGGCGATCTGTCCCACTGTCTCATTGCCCTCACAGTAAAGAATTTCTTCCTTATATCTAAACTAAATCTCCCCTCTTTCAGTTTAAAACTGTTACCTCTCGTCCTATCACTACACTCCCTGATAAAGAGTCCATCCCCATCTTTCCTGTAGGCTCCCTTTAGGTACTGGAAGGCTGCAATAAGGTCTCCCTGGAGCCTTCTCTTCTCCAGGCTGAACAACCCCAAGTCTCTTAGCCTGTCCTTATAGGCGAAGCACTCCAGCCCCCAATCATCTTCATGGCCCTCCTCTGGACCTGCTACAGCAGGTCTGTGTCCTTCTTACGCTTGGGGCTCCACAGCTGGACACAGTATTGCAGGTGGGGTCTCATGAGAGCGGAGTAGAGGGGCAGAATCACCTCCCTCAACATGCTGGCCGTGCTGCTTTTGATGCAGCCCAGGATGCAATTGGCTTTCTGGGCTGTGAGCGCACATTGCTGGCTCATACTCAGTTTTTCATCCACTGATACCCCCAAGTCCTTCTCTGCAGGGTTGCTCTCACTCATTGCCCAGCCCGTATCCATGTTGGGGATGGCCGTGACTCACATACGGGACCTTGCACTTGGCCTTGTTGAACTTCATGAATTTGCGCGGGCCCACCTCCCTAGCCTGTCAAGGTCCCTCTGGACAGCAAACATGATGTTAACAGAACTTTTGAATTCTCCATGGAGAAAGTCAATTGAGAGTGCTGCATCATATGAGATATAAGGAGAACCCATGGGTTTTGTTTGTGGGTTGGGGTTCTTTTCCTCCTAGTTGGGTGGTTATGAAGGGAAGAGGGGATAAGATCAGCAACTAACAACTCTTCCCCTTCTATGAAGCAGCAAGCTGTGGTAACATTTCCTAAGAACCACTGTGATAAGAGCTGCAGAACAGCTGCTTATTATCTTGCATTTTGTATATTCTGTTATGTGGAATAGGCCTATTTAGATGAAATTTCTCTTGGTTTGTTACTGCAAAGACAGCTTAATTTTAACTGAAACTATTAGCTTGAGAAGTCAAAGCATTAAGGACAATTGTGTAGCTCTTACTAAAACACAGGCCTTAGACTGTTAGTAATTCCCCCCTTCCCCGCTCCTCTCCCCCCCCCCCCCCCCCCCCCCCCCCCCCACCCCCCCCCCCCCCCCCCCCCCCCCCCCCCCCCCCCCCCCCCCCTTCTAATAATTATGGAGGAAAACTGCTTTTCAGCATTATTCCTTCCATGGAGAATTTTGTCAAGATCAGACTCTGAGATGTTGTTTTGGCTAACCTGCCCTCTGGGAAAGGTCTGTATCTCTATCAGTAGAACAATAATGCATCGTGGAAGCTAAGTATGTGTAGAGAGTTGTTCAGGAAATAAGCCTTTGTGTAAAAATCTGGAAAGTGTTTATGAATTTGTAGCTAAGGATGTTAATGCTTGGATCTTTGTTAATTTGGGAATTTGGTCCCAACACAGTATATTAATGCATTTCATACCAGCACATGAAAGCTACATTTTCCCTATTTTTCCATTCTATTGTATTGATTACTAAAAGTGTTCCTGAGTAGAGCTGTTCTGTTTCTTAGGGCTGTCATTTCATGGTTTTTTTTTCAATGAATCATGACTGTAAACCTGTAAATGAGGTCTCAAAAATGTATCCAAAGACTGACTTCACAGTCTGTTAGGATCTTTTGTTTAATGGAAACACTTTGGACTTACTTAAGAGGATTTAACTATGCAAATGTTTTTAAGGCCAATATACAAATAAATGAGAAGCCTATGGAGTACTTAGACTCATGTTTTATTAATCTTGTTTAGTAACCATTGCTGAACCTAATATTCTTTATTGGTTTAGGTATAAAAGTTGGGGAAACAACACCGGATAAACTCTTCACGCTGATAGAAGTGGAATGTTTAGGAGCTTGTGTAAATGCACCAATGGTACAAATAAATGACAATTACTATGTAAGTATTACATTCCCTTTTAAAAGATTAAACTTCTTTGCTGGGTTACTTGTGTTTTCACTTGTTTCAGATTCTGAAGTTTTGGTCAGTTACTTCAAATTCCTATTGGCAGGGACAACTTAGAATCTAGAGCATCTTCTAGTTTCTTGGCATCTTCCTAGAATGCTTCATCTGCATCACAGTGTATCGTGTATTTTTCCTTTCAGTTGCTGTCTTGCTTTATGCAAGTGGGGTGATGTGTTTTTGTGATAGTGGTCTGCCCATAAACCTGGAATTTTTAAATAGGTATTTGATAAGCTGTTAAAAGCACTTTAAAGCAGTCTGTTGGAAAGTGTGGACTGGTTTAACACTATTTTTGAGCTTCTGAATTATGGCTCACTTGGATGCCATCAGACCAAAGGAATTTATACATTGACTGAATCCAGCTTTCTAAAAAACATTTAAAAAATATTTTATTTTGTTATCACAGTCTGATTAATTTTTTAAGAACTGTTCTCTTGAACTGTACCCACCATTTTTTTTGTCATAACTGACACCATTTTGCAGTGCATGCAATGGCATGTGTATCGTGGGTAAGCACAGACCCAGCTCACTAATATACCAAGGAAGCTGAAAACACAAACCCGTGTTATAGATGACCCACATCAACATTTAGTTTTAACATAGTTTCTGCAACTATATGTGAAATAAAAAAATAAAAAGCCTTCTGTCATTTTAATTTTACAATTTTCCTAACTCTTTGAACCAGTATGTGTGTTAATGGACAGGATCAAAATTACCTATGCTAGGATCACACCTAAGAGAGCCACTGTCCAATGAATTTTGAATGCTGCAATTATACTAATTGCTGAATCTCTCTGCTTTGTCAGTGATCTGATTTTTTTTTTTTTTTTACAGGAAGATTTGACACCTAAAGATATTGAAGACATAATTGATGAGCTAAAAGCTGGCAAAGTTCCCAAACCTGGGCCAAGGTATGCTGTATTTGCATAATAATGGCCAACTACTTGAAGGCTGATCCTTTACAGAAACTAAATTCTTGTTCCAGTGATCTGAGTTCATAACCTACAGCTAAAAAGCATTAATTAATTTGCTGAATAGAATGGCATGCATTCAGTGGCTTTCTACATATTCAAAGCCAAAAAGAACTGGAAAGAATTAAGAAGAGAATTTACATTCTTGCTGACTGGCTAGAGGAGCATAAAATATGAAAATGTCTGTTCTGATCTGGCTTAGGACCTAACAGGGGAATGATTATCACCTGTTGGATTTTTTGGTCTAGATCACATAAACCAACAAATACCTGTTGGTTTTTTTGTGGGTTGTGTTTTTTTTAAAAAATTTCTGTCAAAAGCCAGAAAGAGCGCAAGTTTGTGAAAGGGTTATTATTTATGAGCTTTTCTTATCCATTTCCCATTGTTCTTTCTTGGCCTAACTACACAAATGTTTGTGTGAATGGAGGAATTAATTTGACTCGGGTGTGCTACCTATTCCTATTGTTTCTATAATGATTTTTTTGAATACAAGAACAACAATCTTAAAACAGTTTCCAAACACAGGGAAGCATCGTTAATAAAAATATGACTGGTACAATTGGACTTTGGTACTATGGGGATCAACATCACTTTTGTCTAGCCAAACTATAAATAAATAAAAGCAAAACTAGTGGTCCTGTCTTGCATTTCAGTTCTGAAACTATTTGTCACTACCTGAATTTGGAATCCTTTTGATTTAAGAGTAGTATCACATTTTTGAAGGATGAATAGGAAGAATGAAAGAAAAAAAAAACAAAACAGTGGCTTCAGCCTTAAGTCAGATTTGTAACTGTCTTCTATCCAGTGATTAAATGGTATCTGAGGTTATAACAATACCAACAATGAATAAAACTGCTTTCATTTTTCAGGAGTGGACGTTTTTCTTGTGAGCCAGCTGGTGGCCTTACTTCTCTGACTGAACCACCCAAAGGACCAGGTTTTGGAGTTCGAGCTGACCTCTAAGGATTTTTGTAATACACAATGAACTGTCTGAAAACAATAAAGTAACTTAATAGTCAGTAAAATTATGTATGTTGTAGTACTTTTTAAAAAAATGAAGTAAAGCGAACAGCAATTAGAGTATCTAATACCATGGTTTTAACTACTGCAAAGGCATGATCATAATTCTAGATTTTAAGAAAATTAGTTCTGTAGACTTGAAGTGACTCACTGAAAGAGGTGCTGTTGTGATCACTGAGAGATCAAAGTTGCATCTTTTGATCTGTCATTGAAAAGTCTTTCAACTTTATCTAAGGTTCTTTGACTAAGTTTACAAGTCCGCGGCAAATGTGAAAATTATCTTTTTATCATGTTACAACCCCCAACCCACCACCCCCCCAAATAACCAGTAGTAACTCTACTAAAAGAATGAACAGCAACAAGAAACCACTTCCTGTACAAATTTATTCATACAGCCAAGGTATGCAGCTGGAGGAAGACAGAATATATGAGAACAGTTTAATACATGGCTAAGTGTAATATATGAAACTAGTTATTTGACTCTCAGAGCCTTCTTTGACCTTACTGCTGTGCATCAGCTACTTTTAAGATCTACTAATTTAAAACTTGACTGTATATTGACACCTGATACATATGCTTGTAAAATCTAGCAAATTATTTATATATGCACACATATATACATTTCAATGTAAACTAGGAAATGTGAATGTCAGTCACCTGACACCATATTGTGTCTGCATCTTCTAAAATCTGCTGTGTAATTTACATTCTTATTACAATTAATGTGATAGATGCAGCTTAATTGTATTGTTTATATTTTATTCTATATTTAATTTGGTTTGATATTCTGATTAACAGTACTTCCCTCTTCTGAGTCAAATTTTGTATCCATGGATTTCCCTGCATCATGATTATCTCACATGGTCTCTTCATGCCCCACCTTTATTTCAACAGGCTCTTCGAAGTTCCTTGATGTATTATTGTTAAACGAGTAGTGTTACTGTTGGTAGTTCGGAGAGCATAATATGTATCACTTATATGAAAAACCTTACTATCCCTTCTACATTACTAAATTTTACAAAATTAAATCATTGAATTGCATACAAATGAAAAAGTAAATTTGATAAATAAATACAAGTCATCAGTGGAAGCAGTCACCCAATAGTAACAAGTGGATAGAACACTGCGCATATAAGAAAAATAGTACATGGATTGAAATATTATCTGTAATTTAAACTTGCTGAAAGCTCTTCTGAAAGGTCACTCCAGTGTTTGTAGTAGCCACACTCCTTGTAGTAGGCACTATGTGACACTTCTCTAGAGACATAAAGTGAGATAGCACGCTACGTTTTGATGCAAAGACAGACTCACGGTGGAATTAAGCTATTCACTCAACTAACAAAGCTGTATTGTAGTTCATACAGGATTACCTTCTTCTAACCTAGTATGAAAGCAGACCACTGTTTTTAAAGGATGCGTTGAATATAAATGAGGATTTTGCATGTGTTATGGAACTATCATGTGCTACAATTATGCGTGGTTTTTAACTGTGAAACATCATTGTGTTGAGGGGAAACATAGTTTTAGACCTGCCAAGTTTGGAACTTCCAAGTATGGCAAAAACAAAGCCCCTACAGATGCCAGACTCGTCCCATGGTAAAGCTGGACAGGAGAGTTTATTGCCTTGTCCTACTTTTTTCCCTGTTCATTCCATCTGTACATGCAAATCTTGGATGTCTGTCTCATAAGCAGAACATGGACCTCAACAGTTTCCCACTTGTTGGAGATCACAGTAGTGATGTTCCATAGACAAGTATGTCAGTCGTTTTGATGCAACACCTCACAGTCTGCCAATCACTTGACTAGAAAAGGATAATTCGCACTATCCTTATTGTGTGGTACAAATCTGGTACACCACTGTTTTAAAATTAAATTCAGTACTGTAGGGCAGCTGTAGAACTGTGAAATATTTGAAGAGAAATATGCAAATAACCACTACTCTTCTTTCTCATCCACTTAATTCATTAATCACATGAGGCTTTATGGTCCTGGCTTCTACATCTAAAGAGTTTGGCAATCATTGTATTAAGATAAATGATTAAAGAAAAAATTCACATCTTGTGTTATTTCAGGTTTTGTTGAAATTTGAACATTTCAGACTTCAAACATTTCAACTAGAAATAGAGATTCTGTAATATTTGTTACATGTAGTTACTATATACAAAATTATTTTCCCAATGATAACACATGCAGAACTGTTATGAGGAATAACAAGGTGATCATTATGGAAGAGTTATAGAATCGTACAGGAATTAATATATCCAAGTTCTCTTTTGTGTTCTCGAATAGCTGAAGGGGTATTATCTATATCCCATGCTTGCTTTTACTAGTAGTATTGAATATTTTAGATATCAAATGTTAACAGGACATAATTTCCATTATTCTCAATCCTCAATAGCAGAGGGTTATTCTGGGCAGCTGACACTAACTTGTCAAATAATTAAACACTTAATTCTGCAGTTTTGATCTACCAGTTAGTATCTTGGACTGTGCAAGTACTGGGTGGGGAGTTACATGAAAAACGAGTTAACTACAGCAACAGCAAATACATTCCTTAAAGTGGTAATGCAGCAGTAATGGAACCGATTGTGTGTTTTCTGTGGTCCTGTTTGCCCCTCTCCTTGAACGAGGGAAAAATGAAAGTATTTACATGCTGTATTAATTCTCCAAATGTAAAAGTGGGAGAGAGGAAAAAAAAAGGTAAAAGAAAGCCCTTTAACTGGGGAGGAAAAAAAGACTACCTAGAGAAGATTTTAAGAAAAGCAGGTACAGACTTGGGAAAGGAAATGAGATTCAGAACATGGAAGCAGAAGACATGCAAAGAATGCACTGGACTGAGAGTGGGTGGTGGTTGTTCTTTCCTTTGATAAAGGTGGAAGAAAAGTTCAGAGTAATAGGGAACTCCACTAGATACCCAATGATGTATTCAGTGTTGGATAACAGAAACGATTTCCATGACCTCCACACACAGCTAAAATAGGTTATCTGAACTGTGTTCTGTCATGAAATAGGAAGAAGCAATGAAATTCAGTTCCACCTGTACAGTACGTTAGCTGGGCTCACTGGCTGACCAGCCAGTTACCTACCCAAAGCGTGTGCGTGTGCTTTCACCAGTGTGACATTTTGCAAGTCCTTAGGCTAAAGTTCTTATTTTCGATTGTACTGTGCTGCAGTCTGAGAATTTCAGTCATTCAATTACTAGACTGATTTCAGCAATGACACAGTTCAACCACTGCGCACGTTTTTCTTGATTAAGACTAGTAGTTCGCACAGCTGGGAACACACAGGATGTTTCACTAGGGAGGGCAGATCAAGGGAAGTACTACGCACACTGACAGAGTGCAGCTACAAAGGCATTTTGGAGCTGTGCTATGTCAAAGGGAGGGGCTTCTGGAGACAAGGAGAAGAAACTGATGTATGGGGTAGCAATTAGCAATTAACTGACTCATGCTTTTTGTTAGTCCAAACAGTAGTTCTTATAAAAGGGTTAAGGAACCATATTTTTTAGTTACTGATAGATATTATTATCAAATCTTAACATCTGCTGCAGATGATGTTGCTCATGAGACTCCCTCCCCGTTATCTCAGCTGCTGGCTGTGAACACCTACCAACACCACACTGAAATCCTGGAACTGCACGCTACTGGTGCTGATGCACAAGGATCAGAATGCAGTATTACACCACCGCCCTACACCTGTAATCTGTCATGTTTTAGAAGGTCAATCATCAGCATCATCCCTATACAGTACTGTGAGAAGAACAAGTATTCAGCCTTGGGAAACTGTTCTTACTCCACTTGCAGTGGCAGTGGGTAGCCTGTCTGCTTTTCAATCTGCTTGCCACCTCAAGTGACGACCTCTGTAATAAACTTGACATGAAAGTAGTGAATGCAACTCCCTTTGTTACGCGATCACGGGTGCCACCATACCTGCTGCTCTTGGTCAGCTCACAGTACTCAACGTACGCTAACAGAATCAAGTGAAAATGAAGGCAGTTGCTTTACAACACAAATGATCCGTACCAGTGCTTGTACAGTAAGATTTTGAAAGCGAATGAAAGAAGTTTGCCTGAACAGTAAGATGTCATGCAGCATGGCGATAGTTGAGATTTGTGATGCCATTCTCCACCCATGCTGCAACATAACAGGTGCAGATCAGAATACAGGGGAAGTCCACACAATAGGTGGCCTTAATCAAAGTGATCTTTTAATTCTGAAAAATTCGCGTTTCTGACTTGCATAGTAAATATTAAGAAATTCTTGCTCTCTACACGGTAACAGACGAAACTCATCCAAAAGCAGGACTGAGCATGGGCGATTAAGACTGTATCAAATGGAAGGGGCTTTGTTTAGCTGCCTTCTCAAAATACTGCACCTGACAGCCCACCTCATCTTCAGCACCTTCCACAAGCCAGCTGTATTATTCGCGAACCCACGAGGCACAAAACCACACAGGATTCTTAGTATCTCACCACATACTATTTTTAATAAGTAGAAAATTTTTCACAAGTGCAGACGAATGACCAGTTTTTAACGCTGCAACCAGGCCTAACGTCAGTCTAGTTCTGTAACCCCTTTTGAGGCATTTACATGACGTCTGGCTTATTGGCGTTAAAGTTTGTCACTTCTGGGTTTGTTTTTTTCTCTTTAAAAACTGGAAGCGGGCGCAAGCTTCAAAGCGCAGGCTGTGCCCGCCCGCGGGGCCGCGGGCCGCACGCCCCCTCACGCAAAGTCCTGAAGCTCTTCGCCCGCACCCGCCGCCATGTGAAGCGCCGGGCGGCACTCTGCCTCCGGACAACGCGAAGCGCGGGAGGAGGCACCGAGCAGGCCACCGGGCGCGGCGGGCGGCTCCTCCTCCCACAGCCTCTCAACGCGGGTGCCCCGACGGCGATCGCTTCGCCCTTCCTCTTCCCCCAGCACCGCGCCACACGCACCTGCGTCCAGGGCCTTCTCCCAAAACCTGCGGGCCTTTAAACTGCAGCCTGCCGGCACGCAGCGCTCCTCTGTGCCCCTCTGCCCGCAGCGGACACCGGGGAGGTCACCGGCCCCCCCCTCGGTACTCGCCGCACCCGCCTCATGTGGAGGCGCCGCTGCCACCGGGCTGCACCCCCCGCCGCGCACGCGCACTGCGCCGGTTGCTAAAACTCACTGGCGCCATCGCCGCCGGAAAACCCCTCCCCGGGGAGGGGAGCGGCCGCCAACCGGCGCGGCGGTGGGTCGCGCCGGATGGCCGTAGGTGGGCTGCGGCGTCCCGCGGGGATTCGAAGGCTCTCGTCCCCTCGCCCCGTCCCTGCCCGGGCGATCAGGCGCGCCGCAGCCGGGGCCACCGCCATTTCCAGAAAGTTCCAGCGGCCGCCGCCAAAAGGGAGCGCGGCCGCCCCGGCGCGTGCGCACTGCCCGCGCCCTCCCGCCGCCACCCTCTTCCTTCACGCCCCTCCGCCCCGGGCACCCTGCGCGCCCGGTATTCCCCGTCGCCTGCGCGCGCGGGGCGGGGGGACGGGACAACGAGGCAGCCACGAGCCCGGCGGGGGCGTCCGTGCCCGCCTCTCCCGGGACGCGGAACGGAGCGCTGCCGTCACGCCGCCCCCCCACCCCCAGCCTTTTCCTCCCCAACCGCCGCCCGAGCGGTGTAACGTTCGCGGCGGCGCCTGCCCCGCCCGCCCCTGTGTGAGGGCCACGTGGGCGGGGCGCGGCCAATGGGAGCCTCGCGGAGCGCTACTCCAGCGGCGACGTTGGGGAAGCGGGGGGGGGAGCGGCAACGGCAGCGCGGGGTGAGGGAGGGAGACAGGGCGGGCGGGGGAGGAGAAGGAGGAGGAGGGGTGTTTTCAAACCCGACAGCCACAGCGGCCGGAGCCGGGGCTGAGCCTGAGCCCCTGGGCACCGCCGGTGGCAGCGGGCGGCACCCGGTCCTCTGTCGGATCCCCGCGCCGCTGCGGAGAGAGGAGGGGAGGGAAGCGGCAGGAGGAGGAGGAGGACGCGTCCCGCCGCCGGCTCCCGGGAGAAGGTAAGGACCGGAGCGCACCTCCCCACCCCTTCCCGCTGCGCGGCGGGGACCACCGGTCCCACCCGCCGCCGCGGTACCCGCGCCCGCGGGGTGCCGCCCCCCTGTCTCTGAACGGCGGGGCGTCCGGGGAGCCCTCACCCGGTGCCCGCCTGGGGCAGAGAGGGGGGGGGGGGTGTAACCGCTGCTCTGCCCTCCTCGGCGGCGGGCACCGCGCCTCTCCCGCCCAGCCCGGTGGGGCGGCGGGCCTGTCCCCGTGCTGCCCAGCGCCGGGGCGGGGGGGCACGGCGGCGGGCAGCGGCTTTCCGCTCTCAGCCTGTCAGCGCCGCGGCGGGAGCCATGGCCGCCGCTGTCACCGTCTGACGGCCGCGCCTCTCGCACGCCGAGCCCAGCCCCTGCCCCGCCGTCCGGAGCGGGGCCCGCTTGCTGCCGCGATGGGGGGGGGAGCCGGCGACCGGGTACCGGGGGCGGGAGCGGCGGTTGCGGAGGGAGTCAGGGCTGGGGCTGCGGGGAGGGAGGCGGCGGGGGCTGGACGGGCGGCCGGGGCGCGGGTGCCGAGCGCGGCATGGCGGTGTACACATACATACGCACAGAGACAGACAGACACACGCCGCCGCCCCGCCTCCGTTTCGGGAATTTCGGTAGCTGCCTGTAGCCTCGGGACTCGCTGCGCCGATTTCGGCCGTGCCGTGCCGTGCCGCCCCGGCGGGGGTAGCCTGCCCTCGCCACAGCGAGACCCGGGGTGAGCGGGTGAGGCGTTTCTGGCGCCTTCCGTTACACGCCGAAGGGTGCCCGGTTGTTTTGCAGAATAATACGTTCAGCAGCCTGGTCTGCCGGTGCAAGGCAGCCGCCGCCGAGGTGGAGCACGGTACCTCGCACAGCACAGGTGACACCAGGCAACAAAGGAAGGACAAGAAATGAGAGAATGCCAGGCTCAGTTGCACAGTTGTTCATTCTAGCTCTAGCCTGACTCTCTAGGTACTGATATTGTCTTTTGTGTTTGGTTGGGTTTTTTTGTTGTTTTTTTTTTTTTTTTTAAAGCGCTGGGTAGCTAATAAATGAAAGGATCGTGTTTTTTTTTTTTTTTTAAATTTAAACTCCCAAATAAAATGAGTAGTTTGGTGTTATCATCTATAGGTTTTGTGGAAATTGCCTGGATGCTGGTCACTGTGTTCTACGCCTTTCTTCTGCGTGCCGTGTGATGCGTAGGAAAATCTGAATTTTATACCTCTGAATTGCAAGGTAGTTTAAAGGATAAAACAGTGCTTTAATGACGACAAGTGAGTAAGTTGTGATGCTTGTAGGAACAAAAAGCTATCAGACAGATGTGGAACAGTCCAAATATGCTTATGTTCCAGGAAAGAAATGTTTAACCTTGGAACGCTAGGAAAGGGTGAGATCATCATGTCTATAAGAAATCATTAACTTTTTAATAAAATAATTCAATGTTATTGACATGTCATGATTTGGAGTTAGGGTTTGCTTCTACTCTCTAGTTTTGCAGCAGCAAAGTTTTGGGTGTTTTCCAGTATGCAGCTTGGTGGCAGTTTGGTTGTCCTCACATCTTAGTTACTCTAGGTCCTCACACCTAGGTTACTCTAGGGACATGGTGAGCTATCCACAGGTGGTGTGCAGCTGCAAAGAGCTAAGCATCCTGTGCTTTCTCTCCTTCTTCCACTGTAAGCTTCTGCTGTAGTTCAGTGGGTAAGAGTCCCCAGAGTAACAGATCTTCAGAATGATGTGAGACATTAGGGCATTTCACCTGTTCTTATTATTTGAGGCTTGTGCAGATGTTGGGTGTCACTCGGTTTTGTTCATGCTTTAGGTGGAAACTCAGGCTGTCAGTTAACTTTGTGACTTGATGAGCTGGGGACCTTAATCTCACTCTATGTGAATTCAGTAGGTTTCTTTGCAAGCTTGAGAAGCTGTCTGTTCAAATAAAATTGCAGGGCTTGAGGTATAGCAGAATACTTCATTGGGAAGGTAATGGTAGACCCGCTGACTATCTATCTGTTTGGGTTTTTTTTATTTATTTTATTTTATTTATTTATTTTTCCTTCCCTCTTTAATACTTCTACTTTCCCATATGTGTCTTGTAAGCTAAAATGTCAAGGAGTGCCAATGTTTTTCTTGGTACCCAGGGGACTATGGTAGCATTCTTGTGGTGATGTCAATTTTTTGGTGTACAATATGAGTCCCTTTTCTGATTTCCTGGCTTCTTTGTGGTAATCACTAAGTGCAGACAGTTGATCAGAGAGCCCCTAGTTTTTTTGCAAAGATGACAGCTCAATCTTTCAGATATAAGGCTTTCTGCCTTTCCATTGCCATCTCTTTGTGTGTTCTCCGGCCCAGAGGATTAGTCAAAATTATTTGTGAACTCTGAATACTACAGACAGCAAAGCTTAGGACAGATGTTGTGTAAGAAAGCAAGCTCTGTGCAACTTAAGTTCATTTATGGTTTGTTCCAGCAGGCTTGCACAATAGGTAACTTCTTTGAGGAAAAGGTCTTTTAATAAGCAGGCTGAATGAGTGCTTGTATGAAGCTTCAGTTTGTTTGGCATCAGTTGCAGGGGCTACTACTATGTCACCACTTACCTTAGGATTAAAAGCACAAACTGAAAATTGCATACCTGGGTTTATTAAATCCTATGTTTATTAAATTAGAGGTTATCAATCATAGTCTCAAGCAGCAGCTTCTCTGCACCATTAGGTGTCTGTATAAATTGCTACAAAACCCATAAACTGCTGCAGCTTTAACTTAGTTAGATGGAAAAGTCCTGGATATCCTTTTAGCGGAAATATTGGCACCTAGAAATGTCTGAGCTAGAACTTCTTCCTCAATATTGGGCATACAGGTATATGAAAACAAATTCTATTTGTTGAACTGATTTACCATGTTTAGACGATCTTAGGCTGATGAAATCGTCTGGAAGACTAGCACAGTTGGTCCTTTTTTAAACTGGAAAAAACTATTGATCACAAAATATGTAATGATTAACCTGCTACCACACTGTTAATGTGCACACTCAGAACAACTTACTTTTGACAAATTTGATCTTACGAAGAGGTGGGCTGAGGATGAACGTTTGGTGTTTCTTCTCTTCCATGTTCTATTGCAGATGGAGTAGTGTAAATGTTGATTGGTCATTTAGTCTCCAGATCAGACTATATTTTTTTTAAACTACATCATTAGACTGTACTTAGACTCTAGCAACAGATGGTATGAAATAAATATTAGCACAAACTCTATCTTGCATTTTGTGTTATGACACTGAATAGTTTTATTAACAGAATAACAGAAGTCAGAGCCCTGCTAACATCTTTAGTTTTTTTCTTACAAGTTCATTATTCCAGAACCTAGAGAAGTCTTAGAAAGTTCCTCCATAAGCTGTACTTTGTATCTTACCTGTTGAGTTGAGGAACTTTATTGCCACCTTGCATAAACCTAAATATTCATTTAAAGAGAGACTTGAAGCCCTTAAGAGTATGACTTTTCCTTGGCTTATTTTGGATTATCTCCCTGGATCTGACGAAGTGTCCTTGTATCTGCTTTTATCTTTAGCAAGCAACAAGTGAATAAACACTCCTCAGTTTCATGGCTGCTACTGAGAGTGCTCTAGGTAGTGATAAAGTCACAAGAGGATTGTTTTCACACTGGTTTATGTTAAGAAAAGCCATTAGCAATGTTAGAGACACAATTATGATCTGTATTAGAAGCAAAAAGTAAAAATGCAAGCTGATAAGGAAGACTTAAGATACCTTCTTCCCTGCCCCTGTCATGTGCTTTCTGCTTACCAGTAGCCTGGTGGAGATAGAGAGTATTGCAATGACTTTCTTGTTCTACGTCTTGCATTAACGAGGCTGGAAAACATCAGAGGTAGAAAGCGCTTTTTTCCCCTGTCTGAGCTTCAGAATTCATTAAAGGCAGCAGAAACCAAATAACACTGCATTTCCAGGAGTATTGTTGTGGTAGAAATCTTAGAAAGTTCCAGTCCTCCATGGTGGCAGAAATGAACTTACTTACATTAAGACATTTCCTATAGTTTCCCATCTCTTTCAAAGCTTTTTGTATTAGTCCTACTTAATAGCTGTCTGGCTTTTCAAACCTTTCGAGCTCTGATAGATAGTTTCCTTAGCTGATTCATGGAAATATCTTCCTTTTGTTTATGTTCACTTCAAGATTGTGTGCAACAAAGAACACTGAGAGGAATCAGCTTTCTGTGGTGCTCTACGCTGTTCAGCAACCTGCTAATCTGATTTTGTACTACAAGTTTACTGGTAAAGGGAAAATTGAAAGATGATTTAGTGATACTCTCTTTCTAGAGGGAGCAATGCTAATCCATTTGTCTCCTGACTTCAGGAAGGGATAGGTTACTTGACAACTGTGTTATGTTTTTTAAATAAATTAAAATACTATCTTTTGTCTTGAAAATAACTGGTTCTTTGCTTTCCAGTCCCTTGAATTCTCCAGATGACATAGTAAAACATTAATGAAGGTTAATTGCAGTACTTACTGCAGTTTTACAGCTCTAAATAGTTATACTTGTATGCAAACAGTATTGGGTTATTCTCTCTTCTCTGTTTCCACTCCATCTGTTACCTAACTATCTCTTTTCCCCCAAAGAAAAAATATTTCCGTAAAGAAACTGGCATACGATTTTGCACTGTTACTTTTGTGATATGTTACGATGGCCAAGAGGTGGCAATAAAGACCGTTGAATATTTTGCATGTCTTCACAATTTAGCCAGGACAAAAACCTCAGTTATCCAGTTGGGGACCTGTAAGTAAGCATAGTCAGAGTCAGAAGCTTTTTTTTTTGTTTCTTGTGCATCTACGGTTTTGGGTCTTACTCATGAACGGTAGCACTGAAACACACTGTTTTACCCATGATAAATCATGCTGAAGTTGAAGGACTGTGAGTAGGTGTTGGTAGTTCATCTGCTTTTAGCCTGTGAAGGGCCTTTGCATGTTTTTAGGTTATATTCCTTCTGGCAGTGCTGTAGATAAGTTGTGGGTTTTCTTGGTGTTAGGTTGGCAAATTATCATTAACATATGAAGATTTAAATAGAAATTACCGAGTTTCTATTAATAATGTATAGAGTAGATTTGAAATCTCTTGTCTTGGAGACCTTTAAAAGGTTTCCAGAGGGGATGTAGATTCCTGTAGGAGGAATTTAAACTTAATTGGCAATAGGGTTGCTTATCTTAAATTTGGCAAAATGCTGATAGAAAAGCTTTTAATTTTTTCTTTGGTAGGCACTATGCTAATGGAATAGTCTTTCTTAGTTGACAGAGATCTACCTAGTTACATCTTTAAGGAATAACCAGTAGATCAAAACTGAAGCTTACAATTCCACTTCTCCATTTAGCTTAATGGGAGTATCATATTATGCTAAACATCTGTGCAGGTGCTTCCTTTGAACCCATAGCTCATCCTAAAAAAGACTCAAGAGGAAGCACCTGTGAACATACAAGTTTTTTAGACTTGCAGATTAAAAGGGAGGACTAATGGATTTTGCAATAAGTGTCTCTGACTCCTGAGAGCCAGAGTTCTTGGGCAGGCATGACGTTTTCTTGATCCTATAAAGAGGAAACCTATTCTGTGAAATAAAAGGATCTCCTTTATTTTGAGAGGCTATCCAGAATAAAGGAAGATCCCTTCAGGCACTTTGGACTCTTATGTATGTCTGATTCTCAAGAGTAAAGAGGTGAGATTGTTTTTCCAATTTTATTTTGACAGCTAGGTATGTTCCTCAGTAGGAATATGATGTTTGTATTCTACGCAGCTGTCTTAATGATATGATTTACCTTGAATATGACATCTGTACTCACAAGCTACACAGGTTCTTCTAGCCACCTGTGTTAAGTCTTTGTTGGAATAAATGCTGTCCTGACTACATAACATAAGTTGCTGGAGAATATAGAAGACTTAAACCTTTTTGTATGTTGAACGTATCAGCAGGAGGAGAGAACTGCCAGTAGGCATGCTGCCGCTGAGGTAAAGAACATCTGCATTTTTAATATATGGAACAGAATTACAGACTAGTTGATGTTAGAAAGCACCTCTGGAGGTCATCTAGTCCATGCCCCTGCTGAGAGCAGGGTCAGCTAGAGCAGATTGCTTATAGGCATTACCAGCTGAACCTGGAATTCACCCCAGCAGTGTGAGTAAAATGTTACAAAGTTCTGATTTTCCTTAGTCGGTTTGGATTCCATGTTGCTGAAGGCTTGGTAAATTGTAAAACTGTCAAATTTTTTCTTTTGTCTCCAATGTAGAAAAGAAATGTTTTTCAGCTGTTGTTCGTAATGTTTTTTTCCTGACTAATTTCATTTTTAATAGTCAAAGAATGCATTCTTCTTGTACTGCCTGTGTGTGGTAGTCTTGTAAAGCTGTGGTGCGTTCTATTAAGCTCTGCTATACAGATTCTTAATGAAGTTTTTCTGTTGTTTTTTTTTATTTAAATGACTAATTAACTGGTTACATAAATAAGACTTCTTTGCACTTCATCTCGCTTATTAAAGATGCAGTTTCTTATATTTATTTTTAAGAAAGAAAAGACAAATACATGAATGTCTTTTCTATGTTGTTTGTACTGGAACTTGGGTAAAGAAAGTCTTTTCCAGTGCCTGCAACTCAGAATAAGCTTGTTGAGTGAGAAACTGAAAGTGAAACGACCTTATTTTCTACTGCTGAAGGAGAAATATGAAAAGTAGCTAAAGCATGTATATTAATAAGAGCATTTCCTCAGAAATTATTATTTGAGTATTGATAACATCTGAAAAGAAACTTATGATATTTTTGATCTTGCAGAATTTATTTCAAAGAGAAAAACAATTATTTATTCAACCGATTGTATTTGTACTCTCATCATTCTGTTTGTTTTTTTCTGGTGTTTCCTTGCAGACCAGCCAGCCGTATGTAAAAACAATAACGCTACTGTCTTCCATGAAAAGATAAAGGGTTAATTTAAGAGTAGAGAAATGCACTTGAGAATAAGACAATACTGACAAACATCCTTCAGATTCGCCTTGAATTCTGTCACCAGTTGCAGTTCCTTGCTGGTCCACGTGGAGGAATGCTCTAGAAATGGTATATGTGGCTCAGAAGGAATGATGCCTCTTGTCACAATGGGAGCCATTCCTGCCCAGATCAAATGGGAGTCAATGTCTGACTTCTGGAAGGCAGGCTTGTCTCCATTTTGGGGAGAGGGAATGCTTTTTTTTTGTTTGTTTCTGTTTGTGGTTAATGCCAGAGTTAACCCTATTCTTAAATGTACATTTCTTACATCTTGTCCCTCCCAATTTGTGGCAGGGGATATGTACCTATACGCACAAAAAGAATCTTCAACAGAAGAGGAGAGAACTTTCTGCTTTTAAATAATTCCTAACCGTTCCCTGGTAAAAATGTCGTCTGGTTGATGTTATGCAAGTTCCACAAACTTCCAGCTTTGGTATTTTAAGCTGTTCCATTTAAAATTAGTTTTGTCACAAAATATTAATTTAGATGCTTTGAATGCAGCACTTTTCTTGGGTATTAAGAGGAAATTATATGAGAAAAAGTTGTAATAGAACGATTTGCCTTTTTTTAACAGCAAGATAGTAGTGGCTTATTGATGAAGATTCTGCCATTCTTGAGCAATCTGGTATGCCATTATGATATCAAATGCGCTACTGCTTTATGCTTTTCTAGTAAAACTGTCATTTTTCCAATTCGGTTGTGAAAATTATTGATTACTTAAGACACTGGTTTTGCAAGTTCATTTGTAACATATGTATCCAGTCCACATGCTTCACTATTAAGCAAGCCCACAGCCCCTCAAATGCTTCTCTGAAATAATGGATAATTCTGTAATCTTAAATTGGTAGGAATTCTGTTCTGAAAGTTTATCCTGGATATAAATATTTGCATGATTGAGGTGTAAATCAGAGAATATCTATTGTGAAGACAGTCCCTTGGCCTTGTGTATTTCTCTTACTAAGCAACTAATATTTAGGATTTCAGACTTGAAAAGCTATTTCTGTTAGAAAACCAAAAAATCATAGTATTTGATCTTACTTTTTGTTTCTTCAGGTGCCTTCTCATTCAGTACTTCCCTATATCAGCTCTTTGTTTATATCAGATCTTCTTTTGGGATCCCTGTTGCAAAGCACCATTTTCCCCACTCACCTGTTTTCAGGGTTATACCACCCTGTCAGTTTAGGCCATGTTTGTCAATGTTGTTTTTCACCCTAAATGACATTATGTAAACAAAGTAATTCCCATAGATTTTTTTTTTTTTTTTTTAAGTCAGAAAGGTGTTCAGTGACATTCAGGAGTCAATGGGGAAAGAACTCATCCCCTCCCTACTTGTTTTGTTTCATAACCTTTCTCAGCACCTTACAGGGTCTTTGGCAGCAGTCTTTTCATGTCTTCTTTTGGATGGGGCTTGATGCAGATGGATTTGCCTAGGTTTTGGGTCCATGAATTTTCCTTTGAAAATGACACCTTTTCAGATACTTGGACTTCAATATTTAGTATAGTACTGTGAGGTGTTAAAGTAGAAGGAAGTAGAGGTTAGCACACTCATTTTCTTTAGTTCTTCCATATTCCGTTATCTATGTGGAAGATCATTACAGTTCATTTATTGATAGCTGGGACCCTTTTGTTTCTTTTTCTCTGTCATATTCTGTTAATAATTTTTAGCTCTTGTATGCCAAGCAAGACTAGATTGTTTCATGTAGCATCTGCAAGGATATTTTGTCAAAATGTTAGTTTTTATGGTTTTTCAGTGCCTTGCGAAGACATAAACAGTAATTAATTCCATATAAGTTTAGAAGTCTGATATCAACAAGCTGTTTTTATTTTATCAGAATCGTGATGTGTGGAGTGACACTTGCAGTGGGAGGATCTCAGAATCTATTTGAGACTGGAAACTTTAGAGGAAGTAAAGGAAGGAAATGGGAGCGTGTTGCAAAAGAAGTGCAGCAAGTTCTTCATGTCTGTATTTGCACATCTTCTTGCTATATACTACAATGTCATGAACCTTTTATGTTCTGCTTTGTCAGAAATGCTGTCTGCCATATATTAGAATAGCATTGCTCGTTTGCCCTTCTGCAGATAGAAGAATGGGATCATGAGTTGATCATCTTTGCTTGGGACTCCGCTTTAAATAATGAATGGGATGGATCTGTGGGGATAAATTGCAGCTGTGCAGTCCAGGATACTGCTCCAAGAGAAGTCCTGTTGCAGAAGTTGGGATCAGCTCTCTAACTTAGGAGGAGGTTGCAGGAAGAGAAAAGAGGGTCCCATGTTGAAGAAAGTTGTATGCTGACCCTGAAAATTACCAATTTTCAGTCTCTTTTGGAATTTGGGTAAGATACAGGCTTTTTATTAGCATTTGCCAAGTGTTTTCCTCACTTGTGGATAGCTGCTTTAAGACTGTTTTACCTTTTTCTTTCTGCAGTGGTGAGGAAGAACAGTTGCTTGCAGAAGGTGAAACTGAAGTCACTAGTAGCTATGGTCTTGCCAAGCATGAAGTACTATCTAACATGAAATAATCTGAGAAATAGAATCCGTAATGTATTATGGATATGGCAAATTGCTCAAACCCTTGACCTCCTCATTTCTGTGAACTTAAGTTGCCATCTTTAAAATGAAGGGAATAATGAATTCTCATCTTTCAGTGATATTGTGAAAATAAATTAGTATCTGAAAGGAGGGGGAGCCTAACCCTTCTTATTCCCAGTTTTGATTTATGGATAGTAACTTCTATGCTGTCCAGGATAGGTCCTCCTTTTTATTTAGGCTGGGGTTTTTTTTAAATTAAAAAAGAGTGCTGTATACTTTTCAGTCTCTTTAAGAAGGTGGAAATCAAGGCAAGCTGAAATAGCAGGGGATTGTGGTATGAGTGACAAATAGATTCTCTTTCTCTGTAAGCAAGTGAAGCCACTTGCTACATGTGTTTCTGGTTAGTGGTTCCTCAGAACTTCACCAGGTTGTCAAAAATTTTCACACAGCAACAAAAGCGAGTTTCTTCAATTGCTGTGGGAATTTGCCTTTGCCAGTAGTAAGAATTATCACAGAGAGCTGAAGTCCACTTCTTGTCTTGAGTGCTAGTTAAACATTTCAGTAGGAGCATTAAGGGCTAAACTAGCTTAAAAGGTGTGTTCAGCCAATGAATATGTTGCTTGATCATGTTCAAAGAAATATAAATAAGATCAGAGTTGTAGGATGCCCTAAAAATCTTGTTTGTTTTGTCTTGTTTTTACTTTCAGAAGCAAATCAGTGCCAGTGTGTTGGTTTCATTCTGACAGTTAGACCTTGGAGTTTTAGTTAAAAGTGTGTGAGGCATTATGTCCAAAGCTAGTCCAATAGGAGCTTCAGTCGTTAATTGGTTGACATTTATTATAAGTGTAGCTGCAAGAAAACATTACAGAAAGAAGTGCAGGTGTGTTTCTAATGATAAGCTGTGACATAAAGAGGAGCAATCTCTTGCTCAGGTACAGCTGTTACTTAAACATGGTCTGTCTGTAATTTGTAAACCAGTAATACCTTTAAAATTCAAGTCAATCCATGCAACAAATCTCAAAGGCATATTGGGTGTGGTATTTTCAATCAGTGAATCAGACTTCGTAAGTTAAATTTTGGGTCAAAGTTTTTTTTCTTATTCCACAGTGTGCTGCTTGTAAAACTCTGCTGTGTGATTTATAGGTGCCTACAGTTAGTCAAGAGTAGGAAGGTTTGTATTTTCCATGGTTTCTTTTACCATTTTTTTCCTGCTCGAGTAACAAACTCAACTTGGTCTATGTAAGGTACAATGACAGCTGAAAATGTCTCACTAGATAACTGAGGGACTTAGATGACCTCCAGATGTCCCTCAACGATTCTTTAATTCTATAAGCAGTGAAGTTCCTTTGGTAAGCATGTGTTTAGTTTAAACAAACAAAAAAAAAAAACCAAAAAAAAAACCACAAAAAACCAACAAAACCAAACAAACAAACAAAAACCCCAACAAACAAGAAAAAACACCACCTTACTAAATCTTAATCAGAAAACTCCAGGTTCAGTCATGTTCTTGAATAGAGTATATTTATTAGAAAGAGGTTGACGAGTCTAGGTGCTACTATTAGCACGGAAAATAAATTGAAGAGTATTGTGAAATCTGTGGAACTTGACACTTGAAACCAAGTGCAGGTAAACTCAGGCTCTTAAAATGTGGATTTGAAGGTGTTCTGGGTAGGAGCCCAAGGTCATATATCGGCAAGTGCAACAAAACCCCGCAAAGAGTCTTGCTTGTTTTCTGCATAGGAAAGAGTTGTATATCCTCTCATTTTTTGCTTTTCCTAATAGAAATTCCTAGACTATGAGATACGCTCTTTATTTTGGTAGGAAGTAGTGGTGAGTTCCAGCTGAAGTATTGGAAAATCTTTCTTGCTGCGTGTGTCGGCTGTTTTTTAGAGACTTCGTCCTAGCCCTGCGTAGTGTAGTCTGGCATGTGATGAGTAGGTACTTCAGAGTATATTAAAAGCTGTTCTGGAGTTTGAGTAGTCTTACTTCACTATTCAAGGACACCTTTATAAAATGGGGTTGAAATACTATTTTTTCTTAGTACAGAAAGATTTGTGTAATCTGGATCTCAAGTATCTAAACATTTCAAATTAAAATGTAGAAATACTCTCTGATAGGACAGAGAGTCTAACAGTCCATTCCATATATTAGCTAGGATCTGAGGGGTCTCCAAAATACACATATCCAAGTTATCTCCTGGCATGTATTTCTGAAAAGTGTGTTTATGTTAGGCTGTTGTTTTGTTTTCTTTGATATTTAGGGTATCATCTAGAACCTGGTACGGAGAATTACTGCAGGGGAGAGGTAAGGCATTTTTTCTGAGGTTGCACAATAGGTATAGCAAAGAAGGGAGTAGAACTGATCTCAGCATTGCATGTTCAAGCCACAAAGTCATCTCAAGTATTGTGCAAATCTTAAAGGAAAATTGTGATGAAAAAGAATTCCTCACTTCTGGACCAGAAGTGTTTTGTCATATTTTATCATCAAATGCTGTAAAATCTGCCAAATTTGTGACTCATGTCCATGCTGGGTACTGCGTTTGCACTTAATACTGCAACAGACTGTTGCCTTAGGCACCATTAGTTTGAGACTGTGTTGGAGCTTAGTTCTTTCATCGTAACTCTGACACTGGAATCCGCATGGACTGAACTGTTGCAGTCATGTGTGAAAAGAACTTGTGAATATTTTCCAAATAAAAATGTTCTTGTTACCTGTCATCTGTAAAAGCCACTGCATGTATCATTCAGACGCTGTTCTCTCCAACGTACTAAACTGATATGCTGCCTAAAGCCAGTAGTATTTAGTAATTTGTTTGCTGTTTAATGCTGGAGAACTGAATTGCAAATATGAGACCATGGATTGCAGGTCAAAAAGTGCCTGGTAAATTGTTCCGTTCATTATATTTGATGATATTTTAGTGCATACCACATACAGGAAGTGGTGATGGTAAAAATTTAGTCTTAAAGAATATAACATATGCAAATAGCCTCTTATTTAATCTTTTCTTATGCAAAATGTGTTTTCCTTTAAGCGTGTAAAGGGCAATATGCTTCTAGCCTGCAGCAGGAGGCAGGCTTGCCAGTAGGTATGTACTGCAGTGTATGTTTAGTCCATTATAGCTGCATATGTCTAATGTATTATCAACTTTTGGAAAAAATGTTTTACTGTGCAGATCTCGTATCTACTCAACTTCAACTTTAGCACGCTGGGAGTTAAGTTGTTCAGTTACTTAGCAGTAACTGCTGGACTCCAGCAGCACCCTTGGTTGCTAAATGATTGGGAGGAAGTCTTTTTTTGGGGATCCATGTAACACTGTTTTCGTAGGACTCTGCATTAGAAACCTAAAACTATTTTTGCTCAAATGAAGCCTTTAATAGCCCTTTCGTTGTCCTCATTGTAAAGATCAAATAAACTGCTGCAATTACTATAAATAGCTGTGCTTATATAGTCCTCTGCAATGAAGACCTTGGTACAGACTATTTTTGTGGCTACAGTCACTCTGAAATTTTGAAATTTCAGAACAGTATTTTGTATAATGTTCTAATGAGATTAAGTGCATGCCCTGGGCAATGTCCCATCCTTTACCACCATTTTGGCATTCTCATGAGACATCAGCAGTGTTTAAGACTTTGTTTCTACAAGTATGCCTCTCCAAGGAGGCAATGGAAAATTCACCACTGTAGCAAGCTTGTCATTCTCCATTAAAATTAAAAGGAGGTGGAACGCTTCTGCTTTTTTACAGGGCCACAGGAGTGGCAAGACTAAAGAATTTTGGTTTGTGTTCCATGTTCTCAGGAAAAAATTCTTCTTTGTTGATTATGGAGTCTCCTGTACTTTCATCCCAAGCACAATCCCTTCTTACCTGTCCTCTCAAGTTTCTCTCTCTGCTACTTCCTCATCACAGTCACATTCTCTCATTTAGCTAATCTGATGCTTTATTCCTCACAGGCATACTTCTGTGTGGAAAATATCAGGTAAAAATATGGATGTTCTTTTCATACAAATAGTGTTTAAATTCCCAAACCAGAAAAGCTCAGCTAAGATACTACTGGATTTTAAGACCTTCCTACTGTGTGTTGTACCTGAATGGTTTCTTTCCCCACTGTCCCACATTCGTGGTCTTGTGCCTTTCAGCATGTACCCAGTCTCTAACCAAAATATCCCAAATAATCTATTGTTTCATTTTGGGCCCTTTTTTTCTTATTGGACACTGTAGGTGAAAAGGTAGATGCTCATCTGATAGCACATGTGTTGCAGTCTGACTGGGAGCTGTTTCATTGTCTAGCAGTAGATGAGTAACTGTATAGAAGCACTGAGTTCTGTAAGAAGAAAAAGAATTGACAATGCTGCTACATCTCCCATCACAATGTTTCATGTAGCACTAGTAATGCTGGAGTTTGTTAACCTCTCTTTTGGAAAGAAATCGCTTCTCTGAGTTGTTTGCTGAAGGATGCTCTTACTGTGAAATAAAATACTGAAGTCGTTTGCACTTTCCTGATAAGAAGAAAAAAGAACCCAAAGAGTGTTAAGCTTAGTTAAATTAGCATCTTTTTGCTAATATCTTTTTACTTAAACTCTGCTCCTTACAGTATTTAAAAAGCTCATTTTTCTGTGGATTTTGGTCCTCTGTGCTATACCTATTCCCTTTCTTCCATTGCATTAACCTCAGCTGCCTTTGACACTCCCACCAGAATACAGATAACATTTGGCATGGCTAGGCAGGAGCTACCTACATACTTCTTAACAAGCCAGTATGTACATACGGGTTGGCCAGCTGGCTTTCTCTGAACAGAATATGTAATGTTGGCTTTTGCCTGCCTTTCCCTCAGTTCAGCTGTTCTTAGAGGTCTCTCTCATATTCATCGACCAACTTTTTTTTCCTTTCCGTAATAGTGTCTCAATAGCTTTGAGTTCTAGATCATACCAGTCATTTCTAAATAAACTTGGAAGAGAGAAAGTCTTGGGATGGGGTAGAGGAGATCGCTAAGAGGAAATCTATGTCAGTAGCTCAGTTTGCATCGGGAATACATCTTTAGAGTGACTACCCTTATCTCTCCTCACTGTAGTTTAGCTTGCTCTATGCAGTGGCTTCAGAGCTTGATTCCTCCTGTTTTAAACCGAGAGATATGTTCAGGAACGTGCTGAATGTGCTCCAACCTTTAATGTGCGTTTGGTACATGGGACTGCACTGGAACTACTCCAGAACACAACTGCTAAATGTGACTAGTGTAAATTCTGAATTTTTGTTACCAGCTGTTCCACTCTACAGATCCGCTCTTCATAATTCTGTACTTCTTGCTAATGTAGATCTAGCCTTAGTTGTCATTTTCATAAGTTTAATTTTAGCAAAACATTCTGAAGCACTCCTGTCAAATATTTATAGCTGAAATTATGTACAGTTGATTCGCTGTTTCCCAGTCTGGAGTAAATCCCTGTTGAAAAAGAGGGATGTTTTTCTTCATTTTTTTTTTTTCTTCTTCCTCTGCAGATGAAATAAGATATGGGAAATGTAGAAGAACAGAGGTAGTTGAGAAGATTGCGTTATGCTAGATCCCCTGCTTTTTAAATGCAAATGCATTCTAGAGCTCAAGGATAAATGCAATATCTTGGAAATTAACCTATCTACTCCTAATATGCTCACAGAATTTCAGTCTTGTGCCCCATTGATTTGCTATAATAGCAGTCAGCTCACTCGTATGTATATACTGACTAATTAAGAAGTGCGTAAGTAGCTCCCATCATTTTTTTTTTTAATGAGATAATCCTAGCTTTTTATATCTCTGCCTGTAGATCTGTCAAAATGCTTACCCTTTTTACTTTAAGGAGAAAACTTTTTAGTTTCTTCAGGTGAAAAATGATTGAGGGAAGTTTTAACAGTACTGCAAATACTCAAACATTGGAACAGGCTGCCCAGGGAAGTGGTTGAATCACCATCCCTGGAGGAATTTAAGAGGTGGGTAGATGTGGTGCTGAGGGACATGGTTTAGTGGTGGACTTGGCAGTGTTAGGTTAATGGTTGGACTTGCATCTTAAAAGTCCCTTCCAACCTAGACGATTCTATGACATTGATAGCTGATAATGAATGTACAGGAACGACGTCCAAACATAAAGACATACAAACATAAAACCAGAATATCTGATTTTGTTATATGCAGATAAGTTTCTTTAGTAGGAAGCAGATTCTATGATTTATTGAAAAGCATGAAATAGATCAGTTTGTTAGAGAAAAAGCACAGCTGTGCCTGTTTGTCAGATGAAAGTGATGGCGCTGCTTGTTGTGACAGAGGAGAATAATTTGAATGTAAAGAGTTTAACTTTTAATTTAGGGTTCTGGTGATATGAAATACGCCATCAAGACTGCCTGATAAACCAGTAATTGCATTAAGAAAAAGCCCTGAAGGAAACTCAAAACAGACAGATCTAGGTTTCTCTGGAAGAACCTGCTAATGTTCTACACTTTCACTTTGAATGCAAATGTTTGTTGACTGTGTTCAGGACATGAGTTGAAATGGCACTGAACTGCGGGCAAATGGAAATGAAGTTAAAATGTAGGTAAAATCACTTCTTCAGGTCAGAACCCCTGTGATTGTGGGTTGAATAGTTTGCTTGCATTTCTGGACCATAGTGATATCTTATGAAATAAAAAAAATCTACCCTTTATGAAAAGTATTTTTTTTTCCTCAAATATTTAAAGCATTTATGTCTGTTTGAAAAGTATTTCGCGCAGGGATTGTGAAATAGTAAGCTGGCATGTAGAATGTAATGGAAATACTGCTGTGTGTCAGTGTCATAATTGGAATGGTTCTGCTTTAATAATCCAGTATGTTATACTCAGTTTTAGTGACCTTCCAAAGCAGTTTTCTTTTCAAGACATAATTGGCTTGGGGTCAAGAATTGAGTGAATTCACACTTAATTTTGATCA
This sequence comes from Pluvialis apricaria, assembly GCA_017639485.1. NCBI lineage: Eukaryota > Metazoa > Chordata > Aves > Charadriiformes > Charadriidae > Pluvialis > Pluvialis apricaria. The sequence goes on along the minus strand of CM030008.1, from coordinate 113,557,906 downwards.
TGTGGTGAAGAAAACGGAAACATCCTATGCTTTTTGTTTTCATTTACTTGTATTTGTGTATTATTTGTGCTGTGTTATTTAAAAATACCTTTAATTTAATTTTTTTTAAAAGTTCTTATCCTCTTGCCACTGTACAATACCTGTAGCTTGAATTTTTTTTGATCTGTCATTTTGAAAATAAACTATTTCTGTTCGGTAAGAATTTCTTTTGTGAAGGAGGAACACTTGTTCAGTTAATGTAGTTTAGCCCTTACTAGTGATGCAAATAAGAGGAATGGACTCAAGCCTAAACTAATAAATTTTACTAAGCTCATGAAGTTGGGCTCCTTACTGTCAGTATCAGAAGAGTATAGGGACTGGCATACAGAACCAGGAATGGAAGAGAAGCAAAGCAGGAATGGCGATAGTTTCAGGAAGTCAAGTAGCAGGAAAAAAAAAAAGGAAGGAAAGAAAACAGCAGCAAATGCAATGAAAAATATTTTGATTAAAATAATAAAGATAACTTTCACATGTTGATCTGTTTTAAAGTAGTTGTAATCATGATGATATATACAATTGGACTTGTTGCAAATGAAACTTAGAGAGGATTTGAGAGGCTAACTTAGCAAAAGCAGATTTATGACTTGTGGTTTTTTAAACCCATGAAAACAGAGATATTTGCTGCTATGGCAATACTGTATGTATGGTGTAATCAGCACAGTAGTTGCTGTCTGTGAAGATACTAAACCGTTGCTTCTTTTAGGATTTAGAAATATTTTTGTAAACTACGAGTACTCTCCATTGCACCAATAACCTTTTTTCTTTCTGCAACTGTTGCGAAAAGCAAATAAAAAGAAAAGACAAATAAATAACCATGTGCTTTGTCCATTAAAGAGGAACAATTACTTTCCTTATCAGTAGGGCTGCATAAATCCTATTGATACTACATAAATGAAGGGAATACACTAACGTTTCTTTTGTGTTGGGTAAGAGTAGAACAGTAGGAATTTTGCAATATTGTATCTTGTATCATAGTGGAGACAAGATTCGGGTTATTGTTTGTGAGACAGTTTCTAATTAATATCTTCCTTGTGGTTAATGTTAAAAAAAATAATTCAGATGTGAGGGAAAGTGAGGAAAAAAGCAGGCCTTAGTGCAGCATTTCTGACCTGCCTGGACGCCGTCCTGTGCAACCTGCTGTAGGTGACCCTGCTGTGGCGGGGGGTTGGACTAGATGATCTCCAGAGGTCCCTTCCAACCCCCACCATTCTGTGATTCTGTGAATTTTCTGACTTCAGAATTGAGCATTTTGAACTTTGCTTTCCCCTCTTGTTCTTCCCTTCCGGTTCTGGAAGAATAGGAAAGTAAGATGTTACTTTGTTGTATAGAATGGTATTAGTTTTAGTCAAGTATTCTGTAAGGGAACTTCCCATTGTTTAGGTCTTGTGGGGGGATGGATGGGTGGGTGGGGTGGTGAGTAGAAATTTGCTTAAATATGGAAGTTTTGTATCAGGTCTAGTGTGCAAAACAGTTTTCTTAAAAGTCATCTGCCAAAGAGAAAATACCGATCTCTCTTGTCAGTTACCTGTCTCAAACCAAAATAGTGACCCTGGTCCTAGAACAGCAACAAATTCGCTACATGATGATCCCAAAACCTTAACTGTAAAACAACAATAGAAAAGTCACACCTGAAACGATGTCTAGCTGTGGTATAAAATTATTACAGGACTCACTAAGACTGTGATCACATCAGTTCAAAAAGACCCATAAAATGTCACCAGCTTTAAAGTGATGTCAAATGCAATTGTACTTTTCACGTGACCTCTTAGGCCGCTCTTCTTGTAACAGTGGCTCTTTATTCTGTGGAAGAGGCAAGTCTAACGCGTTCAGCAAATGACTTTGTTGGAGTTTTTGGTTATGACACTGCTCCTGCCATGTTTTTGTGTTAGATTTCTCGGTTTTCACTCTCAGCTGGAATTGGCTTCTGAGTCATGGCTAAGCCACAAATCTCTTAATATGTTTTGGAATTTATGAGGAGTGGTATGATGGCCTGACACATTTGTTAATATGCCTGAGCAGAGTAAATGAAAATCTCCAGTGTGCCTTTGGAGACATGAGGATGATGTCTCACAAGCTTCTCCAAGTCAAATGAGAATTCTCGGTACAAATTTCTTGGAGTTAGCTTTCTAATATTATCTGTCATGTTTTCTTCTGTGTTCTTTTACTTATGCACTGTAGTGAGCTGAGTTTGCCCTGCTGATTCCCACCTCATTTTAGCTCCTGTCTTGGCAGTTGCCTAAACCATAGAATATGGGGGCAAGTGTTAGTTCTGTGTTCCTTGTTTGTTATTCAGAAATGATAGTTTGCACTCTTTTGTTGCTAAACTCACTTACAGTAGTATTTAATGGTTTGTGTAGTAAAAATTCTGGTGTGCTGGCAAGATACTTTGGCTTATTTGTTTACTACAAAGAAAAAAAAGTTATAATAAGAACTTTGTAGTTCTTAACAAGGTGCTAAATAAATAACATTAAAAAGCACTAGACTGTATTGCTGGTAGTGTTGAAAGTGTAGCGCAGTCTACTGCTGTCCTCCTGACATAAGTTTTTAGGACAACCTAACTTTCCTTGGTAGGTATTGGAGTTGGACTTGATGAGCTTAAAGGTCTTTTCCAGCCTAAATGATTTTCTGTATTAAAAATATTTTGCTTCTCTTGAAGTGGAAAAGTGGAATCAAAACTAACACGGAAAAATCAAAATTCCATTATATGAATCTGTAATGACACTTACTTGGTGTACCCTGGAGATGAAACACCACAGAGCTCTTACAGCTTTATACACGCATATATATATATATAGCAGTGGTTTATGTAATTAATTTGCTAGACAGTGGAAACTAAGGTTTCTAGTTCCAGGTCCAAGCTTTAGAAGATTTTTCTTCTAACGTATATATCTTGTTCCAACAAATAGGATAGCAAATCACCAAGATTCAACCTTCTTTACATAGTATTTTGGGTAGACAATATTGCAGTTTCCTAGCCTAAAAAGCTCAATTTCTCTTCACAGTGTTGGTAGAAATGATCTTGTGCTTCCTCCCAGTCTTACTACCTATAAAATTACATGAGATACTGAACAAATAATCCATCAAATACCCAAAAGTGTTAAGTCTACCAAAGAGGTAAGTTAGACAGATGAGGCAGTTCAGTAACTGACTTGGTGGTTTTCTGATGACGCTGTTCCCGGTAGTATCTGTGTTAGACCTTTTGGGTTTTCACCCCAAGGTTTGAGCTGCCGATGAGTGGGATGCTTGAAGTCAGGTGTCAATGTTATTCGTCCTTGTAGGGGTACTATTCAACTCTGCTACCATCTGCAGTAGCAATGTTTGTCCTGAAATGACACTGTAGTGTATATATTTATATAATGTTGGTTGTTTGTTTTTCAGACACACAATGACCCCACAGATAGAAGATACAGCTAGCTAAACAGCTATAAAATGCCCAAATTTGGGTCTACAAAAGCAGTTCAAGTTGAAAATTCTGACAGTGATAGCACCATGGTGGAGAAACCAACTGCAAGAAAGGTAACAATTATATTCATGTCCATTTAATTTCAGTGAAATGAAGAGCATGTGTTCTATCATGATTTTTGTTACAGTAATGCGAACAAATAAATATGAATCTGTGTTCTGATATCTTGAGTGCAGAAAAAATAGTAAGTTTTTACATGACTTTAATTGTAAATTAAACTAGGGAACAGAATGCCTTTTATTGTAACTTGCAACTTAATTCAAAAGAAAGCTGGATGGGTTGGGTTTATTTGATGTAAGTTAGTACATAGTTTCCATATCTTACATCATATGAAGCTTTTATACACTCACAAGAACAATGATTCATATTTTACTTAATTTTACAGTGTCTTACTCTCTGTAACAAACACATGAAACATTTCTGAAGGCCTGTGGCAGAGCACAGACCACTGAACAAACATAAGTTTCTTACAGTCCTTTGTAATACAGGGACTTGTTCCCTCTGTTAGGAGGACTTGAAAGCCAAATGCTGCAGAAGGGTTAAGAGTAACCTCTGTAGAGGGGAGTGCACTTTAAAACCTGTACAATCCATTTTTGAGAGTCGGCGAATGAAGGAGTATGTAAGCTTTGCTAATAATGAAGGGTGGTTTGTTGTTTATAAATGTGAAGTATCCCATTATTTTAAAACTTCTGGACCCAAGTTGCAAATAACTCAGTTCTCCGTTTTGTCTGCCTAGTACACTTGTACAGATGAGTTTATTTGTAATACTAATGAATAACAAAAGATAGAATAATATTCTGTATTGTGGATGATGAGTTGTATATTGCCCTAAGGGGAGAGAATCCATCTATCTCCATAATGATGTTTAAAACTTTTCTCTGGAAAAGGAGGTTGTGTGTGTGTGGTCATACTTAGTGTTACTATGGTATTGAAGTCTGTATTCTCTGTGAGACCACTCAATGAATGGATGTAAGACAGGGAGAGATGAAAAAGTAGGAAAAGATGAGAACATCCAGCATCTGCTTCAAACTGTTTGTCTTCGGAAAACATTCATAGAAAACATTAGAGTTTTAGTCTCTTCCTGGTTTGTTTTATGGATCCCAGTAAAGTGAGGCAAGGTAGTTGTTTCTGCTAGCTGTGTTGAAATACTTTGGTAAGAAGAAGATAACAGAGTAAAATGGGGAAAGGAAATTGGGTTAGTAGTAAGGGGATGAAAAAAAGTTGGGGTTGTTTTTGTTTTTTTTCTGGTCCTTGTTTGCAATTTTGTCAAGTTTAATTGAAGTGTCACTCAACACTGGGAATAAGGCGGGGAAACTCGGGGGCCTACAAGGAGCAAGAATAGGAGGACTATTGCAATGAAATTTAGTGGTATTCAGTACTGACTTTTTATTCATACACTTATAAACTATATTTTTTTAAGATTTTATGCTATTTATTTAACTAAAAATATTTTCTGGTTTTATTAACTCTTGTTATCTTGACACACAAAGTGTTAAAGAAACACTGTCAAAGAAAGCTTTTGACAGGAAAATATTGAAGACAATCAACAGCTGTTCATGCTACAAAAACTGACTTAGGTCACTTTCAAGCTTTATTTGTGTTTTTTTAATTTAAAAAATGAATTTTCATCTGTTGTTTACTTTCATTGAAGCAAAAATAGTGGGTTTGCTGGAATGTGTCACTTAAGTTTTCCTTTTCCCTGTTTCTCTGCTAGAAGTATGGCTTGAAATGCTTGGAATGCATTTGTCTGTGGGTTTGAACGTACAGAAATAGATTATCATATTTTTATATTGCAGATTACTTTCTTCCTTCATAGGCTTTGAATTTTACATACAAATTGCTTTGCAATCTGAGTTTTAAAATAATAAATCAATCAAAATAAAGAATTTACTTCTAAGGCCCCTTTCCCTCCTCCACTCTCCCCTTCTGACTCCCCCTCACCTCCTCTCCCTGTTGCTTGCTGCCGTAGTAGAAAAATGGTGCTAGTTTCCAGAGCAGGTGTTGAATCTGCAGCCGCTGCCAAAGGAACTGCCTTAGCAGTGATCCTGCTGCCCAGTTCAGTGTTTGCTGGCTGTCTTGACACCTTCCTTTCCAGTAATCTCCTGCCTCTGATCTACTAAAAACAGTAGCAGTTACATCTGCTGAGCCATTTAACCCCCCTACCCCTCCAGTCTCTGCAAAGTTAGGTAGTCTTCTGAAACCAATACAAGTAGCTCTCTTTCACCAGGAGAAGATATGAATCCATATGAAAATGTGAATAACTCTTTCCAGGGAACAAAACAGTGAGCATGGTGTTATTTATTTAACCACCAGGAAAGGAGTAAATTAACATTTCTATTTTTAATGGTTGCATAAAACCCTTCCATTGTTGTATTGGCTTAGGTGAAGGTTTGTCCTTATCTGGCTGCTCTAACAAGGAAATGCTTGTTGTTGAAAGTGATCACCAGTACAAGAATTAAGTACCGACAAATGTGCTAGGTTCAGATTCTACCTTGCCTGGTGTTTGAGATTAAGATGCCAATGAAAGCAGGATTACATAGAAAATTAAAGTCTGGAAAAAATGGAAGTTTGACCAAGGACATATGTATGGAAACACGAAGGTGGACTAATTAGATTGATACCAAACAGTAAACTGATAAACTGCTTGCACTGTTATGTTCAGTCTTGCTCACTATTCACCTTGGTACAATATATATAGTGTGAGGTTAGAATAATGTAGGATTTGGTTTGGGAATTGTGTGGTATAAATTGATATAAGTAACATTGAAAATGTGAGATCCTTAATAAAATTACAGAATTATTTAGTTGTTGCAGTTAATATTCCTGCATTTAGGTTTTTAGCATAGTAAATACAGTTTGGTTGCTTTTGTCATGTTTTGAGAAAATGGAATACATGGTTAAGATGTTAAATAGTCACTTAAACAGTCACACAAACTGTTCTCTAACACAGGGACAAGCACTTGTCAGCAGTGTTTAGCTGGCCCTTGAATAATCTGCAGTCTTTTCCCCTGTATTAGAAAAAATAGACAAAGTATTGCCAAAATGTAATCATTTTAATTCAGCCTGGAAAATTATTTGAAATTCAGCAGACAATATGGTAAGAGTAAAATTTGAGTTTGAACAACATAAAATCATGAAGGCAAATCTGTGTTACACACACAGACATAGAACTCTGAAGTGAAGATTGACCAAGCCAAATCAACAGTGATAATTTTAAATGACATATTTTTGGGAAGTAGTGGAAATTTCTGTAAAGCAAATAAGGATCTTTCTCAATATGTAAATATTTTCAACCGTGAATTTAAAAACAATAGTGTTTGAAGCATTAGAACTTCCTATGAGAAAGTTATGGATTTGTTAACCTAATGTAATTGATACAAGGAAGTACTGATGCTGCAGGTGAAAGGGATAATACAGGAAAATTTTTGCTTTAGTGGCATTTTGATATGCAAGTGTCTTAATTAATCTGGAAAATACCTCTTGTTCACACACTTTTCTCAGTATTGTGTGACAAATGAATGACCATTCACTGTGCCATCAGAGATGCCTGTGTCTTTTAGTAGAATGAAAAGACCCCGAGGTTGTCAACATTCAGATAATAGCAGGGGTCCTTAGTACAAAAAAATGCATTCTAATTGTATTTTCTCATAGTTTTGGCTTTTTATTTTTTCTGTAGAATAGTACAGTCAAACCACTTCTGCACTTTGCTATGTAAACTTACTCCTACTTGCTCCTGTGTCCACTTTGTTATTGAAGCAGAAATGTCTTTGAACTACTCATGGAGCTTAATCTCTACGATTGTAAATGAACTGAAGATAGGTAGTTTAGTTATTGGTGTTCCCTTACATGTTCATAGATGCATTGTAGGCAGAGGAGGCCTAGATTGAAATAATGTTCGTGCAAAACAGTGCATTTACAAATGAACGGTAATGTTAAAGGACACCACTCCTTAAAAATAATCTCCTAATTCTTCTCAAAATAAAAACTATAATGTATGTTGTAAGACTATTCCAATGGTTAATACATTAAGAAAAAACACTTGCAGGATTTTTTTCCTAGTTGGTAACAATATTTAGCTCTTACTGATTGTGCACTCTTAGCTGTTGACTGAGGAATGTAGTAGTTACTGTTGTTACGAGACTTAATCTTTCTTATTTGTCCAGTGGAAGTTTATGCTTATTATGCTGTTCTAGGAACGAGTAAATAGCTGTGTGAATCAGCTATGTGTTCAGGTCTTCTGAGAGCTCAAAAAAAAAAAATCATTAGGAACAACATTTGTGTTAATAAGCTGAGTTTATATCATATATGCTTTAGGGTACATGTATTTTTATTTCTGTTGCTCATCTTGGGAGCATAAAATAAATAAAAATTGTAAGAGTGTGTACAACGGATAGACCATTTAGTGCTTGCATGAGATATTTGATAAAGATAAGAACATAATGAAATTTTAATGTATCTGAATTTATACTTTAGAACTTACATGGCCAAAACTCAGGAAGTAAATGACAGATATGTGGTCCAAAGGAGAAACACATTTGGGGTTTGTAAGAATTAACCCTCTTCTTAGAGTCCAACAATAGTGCCCAAAGCCATTTTAATACTCTGTAGAACACACTTCAGTATGTAATTATCTTTGATAGGCAGAAAAAGAATGCTTATTCTCCCAGGGCTTAGTACATCTGCTAGATTATATGGCAGTCTTGTCTCCTTTTGTGTGTTGTCATCGATTGTAGTGGTACCAGACAATAGAGCTGGAAGGGGATATCAAGAGATTGTCCAGACTGCTGTTTGTTAGCCTTCTGGGACAGTTTCTGTTGAACCAATTAAAAAATGTGTTCCTCATCATGGCACACTAGTATGGTTTTGTTGACAGAGAAAAATCTTCCTTGTTACTACATCCTCCAGCGAGGCATGCATTAAATGTTGAGACATGCAGATCCAGTTCATCCATTTGCCCCAGAGTAGAATAAGCTGTACTCGGTTCTTGACAGATGTTTGCCAGACCTTTTCTTTAAAGCCTTGACTGATGGAAATTCCGGTCTCCTTGGGCAGTTTATTCTGATACTTAATTATGCTGACTGGCATAGAGTTAGATACTTAGTAGAAGGATAAATAACCTTTGCTTGTCTCCTGTTGCAGTCTAAAGCCATTAAATGTTCTCTAACTGTAGTGGATGTGGAGAGCATGTGATGCCTTTCTCTTTGCAGCAATGGTTTACGTATCTGAACATTATCACATGTCTTCAGTGTTTTATTTAATTAGCAGTTTTCACTTGAGATTAATGAACCTCTTTAGAAAGTCCACAGATATTCTAAACTACAGGTTGCTTTATAATAGAACTCAACTTCATTTTGGATTGCTTCCATGGATCACATTAAACTGATACATAGACCCATTCACGCTGAATTTTGAACCTTGCTTTGGACCCTGAAAAAGAGATGTCCATGCTGTTGCAGTGACCAGGAGTAGTTGGAACAGTGAATGCTCACTCTTTAAATCAAAATGCCTGTTCTAACCTGTAGGGCTCACTACCTCCTCTTGCCTTCCTTTACTTGAGGTTGAATCCAGGAGGCTGTTAAAGAGTTTTGTAGCTTTTAATGTGGGGTCTTGTGATTGCACAGTTAATAATTTTTATCAGTTTGTAGAAGCTTGGTTTTATCCTGGCTCTTCACGTTTTGTTTTGTATTTGGACTGTTTTTTCAAATTTGCTAGTAATTTTATTTTCCCTTTGCCAGTGCTCTTTGCTTCTCCCTCTCTCCTGGTTGTGATGGTGTCTGCATATCTAATTGCATCTCTATTTCAGCATTGCAACTGAAAATACTAAACAGCATTAAATTTGTACAGACTTCTCATACAGCCTGCTCATTGCATCTTTTTGGGTTGGAAAGTCCACGACTGGTGGTAGCTAAATGTTTATTTCTACAATAGCTAAGGAACAAAATACTCATAATTTTCAGTTTCTGTTTTCTGTGTATAGCCTGTTCTTTTATTTTCAATTTGTCTTTATTTATCTGAAAGTATGCATTTTGAATTGTCTCTCCTCCTAATTAGATAATCGCAAAATTAATATTAGTTAATTACCAAAAAAGTAGTGCATCAGTCATAATGCACACATACAATTTAAGAGTACGAATAAATGTAAAGCTATCAAATTATTTAAGCAGCTTGTGTCTCTTTGTGAGCACCTACCAATGTATTTTACTGATTAGTACAAAAAAAAATCGATTCTTTTTAAGGACTACCAACTGCAAAATGGTTGTTGTTTTTCTACAGAACAAGTCCAAACAATGTTTCTTGCTTAGGAATTCTAAATTATTTTCAATTGATCTGTTCTACTGCATAGTACCTAACATAATATTCTAGAGAAAGCAATAAGATTTTAATGCCACTTTATCATATTGTGGGAAATTTACATATGTACGTATGAGAAATAATTGGATTGTTTGGAACAAGGGATGAGACAGCTCTTGGTGAGATTGGGCTGAAGTGTGAAAACTCTTTATGTGTAGTGGAAGAGATTAGAATACGCTTAATGGAGTTTGGATCTGCTCCTGTCAACTTTTAGATGCGTTTGCAAATGATCAGTTGTGTTAGAATTATTAGCTTCTCTCAAAAGTATCACAGTATCGTCAGGGTTGGAAGGGACCTCTGGAGATCATCTAAGTCCAACCCCCTGCCACAGCAGAGACACCTACAGCACATTGCACAGGATGGTGTCCAGGCGGGTTTTGAATGTCTCCAGTGTGGGAGACTCCACAACCTCTCTGGGCAGCCTGTGCCAGTGCTCTGCCACCCTCAGAGTAAAGAAGTTCCTCCTCATGTTAAGATGGAACTTCCTGTGCTCCAGTTTGTGCCCGTTACCTCTAGTCCTGTCACTGGGCACAACTGAAAAAAAGACTGTTCCCATCTACCTGGCACTCTCCCCTTAAGTATTTATAAGTATTGATAAGATCCCCCCTGAGTCTTCTTTTTTTCTAGACTAAAAAGCCCCAAGTCCCTGAGCCTTTCCTCATAAGAAAGATGCTCCAGTCCCCTAATCATCTTTGTAGCTCTTTGCTGGACCCTCTCCAGCAGTTCCCTGTCCTTCTTGAACCGGGGAGCCCAGAACTGGACACAGTACTCCAGATGCGGCCTCACCAGGGCAGAGTAGAGAGGGAGGATGACCTCCCTCGACCTGCTGGCCACACTCTTCTTGATGCACCCCAGGATGCCATTGGCCTTCTTGGTCACCAGGGCACATTGCTGGCTCATGGTCATCCTGTTGTCCACCAGGACTCCCAGGTCCCTTTCCACAAAGCTGCTCTCCAGGAGGTCAGCCCCAACCTGTACTGATGCATGGGGTTATTCCTCCCCAGATGCAGTACAAAAAAGTAATAGCACAGATGCTTTATCTCCCAAGGGTTTAGAGAAGTCTTAACGGGCTTTGGATTTTTAGATTTTCTTGTTCTCACATGTAAGAAAAAGGCTGGGGGGGTGTTTGTTGTTTCCTTTAGGGTTTTGGAGGAGGGCTGGTTTTGGTTTTGGTGTGTGGGTTTTATTCTGCGTTTTGGTTTGTTTGGGGGTTTGGTATTTTGGGGGATGTTTCTGTTTGCAGTTTTGTTGTCGTCATGTCGTTCCCCCCCCCCCCCCCCCCCCCCGGTTTTCAAACTCAGAGTGAAGATAGGTTTTCTCTAGGGGCATCAACTTTTTACTTCAGGAATTCTCCTGACGTATACTGATCCCTTCTAGACATTTGTCCTCTGAAAATTGTAGAGTTTGTTTGCATGTTCTTTTTGTAATCTCTTTGGCAACAGTTTAAACTCAGTGTGTCAGATGATATAATCAAACTACTCTTCTTACTCATGTTTGTTTTTAAATAAAGGAAGGGTGCTCTTGAGAGTAGTACCTTTACTTCAAGCTATTTCCTAGCTTTCCTCTAATCAGAATAAATATTTTAACTTCTGGCTTCAAAAGTACCAAGGAGCAGCCTTTTGTTTTTCTGACTGTCAAGTAAGTGCATGTGCCTCTCCTACCTTTAGAAAATGAATCTGGTAGTGGTTTCATCCAATCATCTGTTAAGAATGGCATAAAGCTGTGGAGTTGCGACAGCTGATGTAGCCAGATAATGTGTTTCTGCAGCATGCAATGAACAGAAGATGTTATGTCTCTACATTGCATCTTGATTGGTAGGCCAAAATGTTGGGGTCTGCAGAGCGTTCTCTCAAGCAGTCATCTCACTAACCTGCTCTCTCTTACATACTTTGACCTCCTATATTATCAAAGTAATCAAATGTAAGTTAATATTGTGCCGTTTGGGGTTTTTTCCGTTTATCTTGAAATACATTTTACAAGGCAAAAATCCCAGGTTTATGCAACTAAAAATTCCAAATAGCTTGTACCTATTTTTTTCTAAATTTGATACCAGTTAGAAAAGTTTCTTCATAGATTTTGTAAGTTATTAGTAAATCTTTAGAAAATGAAACATCACACTATTATTCTTGTTGAAATAGAAAGGGAGTTCTGTATGGATGGATTATGGGGTGGGGGTGGAGGCAGGGGAGGGTTGTTAGAGGTTTTTGTTCTTGTTACTGTGTTACTATTTACAGTCTGAATTGCAGTGTGGGCTTTTACTGTGCTTTTAATGTGATTATGTTATGATCAGGGACGGAAGTTGGGATGATCATTAAGACTTAGCAAATTCTTGTCCAGTTTGTGTTGTTCCTTTGCTTATTAATCATGGCTCTAATAGTGAACAGCAGTTCTACAGTGATGTATCTGGAAGTAGAAATAACATGGAAAATACTAATTTTAAAAAGAAAGAAATGCCATTGATTATTTATAGTAAGGTTATTTATAGTAAGTTTTTGAATAAACTATTTAATACACATACGTACACGCATGCACATATATTCTCACATAGCAGTCTTTTCAGTCTGTATACGTTATAAGACTATTCTGCTTTATGCAAAAATTACTTAGTATACTTTTTATTTATATTAGAGCAAGGACAAGATTGCATCCTACAGCAAAACTCCAAAAGTGGATAGGAGTGATGTGGGGAAGGAGATGAAAGAAAAGTCTTCCATGAAACGTAAACTTCCTTTTACTATTAGTCCATCCAGAAATGAAGATCGCAATTCAGACACAGGTAGAACCTTTTTATTTCCTTAACTAATTACTTATTGGTAAAATACGTCCTAATTTAATTAATTGTATATTATGTTTTTATATTGATTATTCTTTTTGCCTGTAAAAAAGGATACTAAGTATAAAAGTTGCTTGCTTCTGATTGCTGCATCTCAGTCCAATGAGCTTTCATCCTATCATTAGCAAGAGCTAGCATACCAGCATAGTTTATTTACATTTTCCAGTTATTTCCTAACCTCATTCTTTTGCTTCTATTTTGGTAATAAATCTTTCTTTTGTTGTCATCTCTAGAGGTTCATTTGCCTTAAACAAGTAAACTGATGAAAAAACGTGTAAGTGCTTTGACTTGAGACACAGCTGTCAGCCTTTCATAGCCTTTTTTGGGGGAGGGAGAGTGGGAAAGATTGGTCAATGTACTGTCCTTCGTATAAGAGAAAAGGTTGCTAAGGTCATGGAACTAACTAAATTAGCCATGGAGAGCGAACTCTTCTTTCAGTTTAAGATCCTATGATCTGTTCAGGATACCTTTTCTGCACAGGCTGGTAGTTATTCTCAACTTAAGCATATTCTACTAGAACTGATTTCGAGACTTCTTGACATGGCTCTTTTCAAATCAAGATGGAGGAATCTGGATGTGTTCCGAGAGTACAGTTATCTCTGAGTTTTGGTAATTAGTTATCTATGTTATAGTTCAGTAATAGTTCTGTTGGTAGCAAGACAGTATCTGTGCCCTTGGGAGCATGCCTTCCAGTGGCCTTCCACAAATTTGTCAGATTCTCAGTACTACAGTCTCTTACACAGTGCTCGTTGTACCTTTGAATATTTTCATAAACAGGTAATTCCCTTAAGATGCTTAGATTTAAATGCAAGATAGAAGTATGTACAATAGTACATGTATAATTTTTGTCTGGGATTGATTTAATGCAGAAGGTTTGGCTCTTGGATATTGTATACATATTTTTGTTACTCTAAAGAGAATATGATGTGAAATCCAAATTTGAAAGTCACATTACAAAACAGTAATCTTGGCTTTAGGTTTCTGTTTTCAGTGGCTTTACAAAATTCTAGTGTCTTACACTATTTATGATACCACTTGATTCTGAAAAGACCATGTATAAATTAGAAGTATGCTCCCAACATCTGCTATGTTAAATTTATTGCTTGGTATTAGACACTAACTGTTTTTCATAATGGAAATAAATATATTTTAGAAGTAGTATTTAGCACTTGTCTAATGTTTTCTCTGTTGGAAATCTTTTGTCCTCTTTCCCCACCCCCATTGACTTTAAATAATTCATTGTCACAGCATCTTGTAAGGTCACATAATTTTTTTGTGTTTCTCTTGCTATAGCATCTATTGTCACAGTTGCCATAATCAAGATGGATTACTCTAGACACTTAGACATGCACAAAAAGACAATACGCATACTACAAAATCTTTTTCTTACAAGTTACAGCAGGGAGATGAAATAAACAGTTCAAGTAGGGGCAAGAAATAATTAATATAACAATAGAAGGCACATAGCTTTTAACTACTGTGTAGTAAACATCACAGCTTGTTGTCCATTTTGTTACTGCTGAGGTAAGTAGGTAACAGCAACTACGCCATTTCACAGATGAGGAACTCTGTACTTAAGCTTTCCAGAAACTTTAGAGGCAGGAGCATTACTAGGATGAAAAAACACTTCTTCTAATACTGATTCTTTACCTAACCAATTAGATTAGACCAGTGGGAATTAACCACTTACGTTGGTGCCAAGTTTGGCACTGACAGGGATTAGGGCTGACATCAGTGATTGTGAAATGCAGTGCTGCTTCTGATACGAACTTGTCATTAGACGTTGAAAAGGTTTGCCATCACTGGACTGAACTGTCACCTCTGACAGAAGCGTCTCCCTGCTAACTATGTACAGAGAATGGCAATTGTTATTTGGGAAGGAAGAAAGTAAGGTTTTGGAGATGAGAGTGTGAGAAGAGGGGATGAAAAGCTTCTTATCAGCTAGTAGTGCTAGTGTTTAAAAATAAAATAAATAAATAAATAAATCCCAGTTTTCTTTTGATACTCTGTGACAATCTGTAGTGGTATTCTAGGGAAACGGTCGAAGGTTGTGTATGCGATTCATAGTTAGAAAGATTCTGAAAAAATATGTGGTACTACTCCATTCTTCCCACTGTCCATTACAGTTCCAGGATGTATTTTGTCCTTTCCCTTTACTTTTATTTTTAATAGCTTTCCAATATGTTTTTTGTGGAGTTCACAATATGTTCCTACTGCTTTGCTGAATAGTTTCTCTGTAACAGATGATATGACGATTGACTTTGATTTTTCAAATGTTTTTAAAGAATTAGGGTCTTCTAAACCTGTATTTGGATAAATAAAAAGTCAAGAAATGCCATAAAAAATTGGTCTAGGATAAAAAGGTTAATTTAATAAATCTTTTCCCTCCAAGATGCGTGATAGGGTTGCTAGCTAATTGTAGAAACCTCATGATAATTGGGTTTCTTCCTGTTTAGGCAGGTAAGTCGGTCAAAGAATGGGGATACCGAATTGTCAGAGCTTGACATCATTAGAGCTGTCTTGGTTCTATCTCCAGAGTATCCATTCATGAACTAAGATTTTTGTCTTTTTTGCTTTATTTTTGTAAAAATTGCCCCCTGCAATTCCACCTCATGCTTCTTTTTGTGGTGGGGTGCTTTGGTTCAGGTATTGTGTAGAAACTATATGTGATAATGAACATGGACTGCCAAACTGAATGTTAACTTAGTTTCGGATTAACTTTTTTAATTTGATTCCTACAAAACTATACATACAGTAAATTTTACACCTAGTCAGTTGTGGCAAGACTGAAATCAAACAACACTTGTAGTGTTTTGTAAGAGTCTAGAACAATTCTAGTCCTCCTGTTTGTCTAAATCTAGATTTAAATCAGTGTTTTTGCCTAAGAAAGTGCTGCAATAAGTTAGAATAGGATCATTTAGCTTGGAAAAGACCCTTAAAATCATCGAGCTAACACTGCCAAGGCCACCACTTAACCATGTCCCTAAGTGCCACATCTACATGTCTTTTAAATACCTCCAGGGACAATGGCTCAACCACTTCCCTGGGCAATGTGTTCAGGTGCTTGATAACCCAACTACTTGATTAGTATTAAATATTTTCAGATTTTGCCTTTAGGTTACTCTCTTACTAATTTCATAATGGTTAGGACTGAGTCCAGTTGCCTAAATGTAGTCATGGAATGCCAGTTGAGATGCCTGGAGTAGCTGAGATGTCTGCACAGGGCTGAAGGATAACATGAGTCACAGGAGATCTGTGGCCTTCTGAAGAGGCCTGTGGGAAAACGACAGCACCTGAAATGGCAATACATGCCTGTCTTTAAGCAACAGCATCCTATTCTCAGTTTCTTTTGTTGTGCAGGGCTGTTCTGTTACACTGTCCTGGTTTGGATGGCTATTCTAAACTGAGGGCTTTGTTATCACATCCTCTTTCATTGATTAGAGCAACCACAAAAAGCTAATACAGCATACAAATACTGCAGTCAAATTTATTTATACTGAAAATTTTGAAGTATAGCTTTAACCCATATTCGAGTTAATATCACAAAGGATTCTACATGAAAGCTTTAAGACTGATAGAATGGTTGGTAGAAGGAGAAGCATTTTTCATACCTTTTTTAATAAGTTCTCTGATTTTGAAGTCTCCTAATCCAAAAACGTAATTTGATTGAAAAGCCATCACTTACCATCGCTGATTTAGACTACTTAAATAGCATTATTTAAGTTTTGTTAATTTATTTAATTAATCTGGTTATTTTAAAATAACCTCTGATGTGGCTATCGGAATAAGAACAACAGGCAAGTGCTGCTTTTGCAAAGGACAGGTTTGTTTGCTTTCTCCACCTTATCAGTCTGAAGAGAGAAATTTGATTTTTTCGTAATAATTAAACATAACTGCAGATTGGTAAAGTCTTTTCATTGTGAAGATAAGTGTGGGCTCTTTTTTTTGGTGTGTGTATTCTTGTTGCATAGCTGATTATTCAGAAAGAACAAGAAGAGTTACAGTTACACTGAATGTGCTAATTTGTTGATCTTTCCTTGGAAATTATTGTCTCCAGATTTTCTGTTTATAGTAGCATCTTGGTTTTGTTTTCTGACCTCTTCAATTTCTGTCTTTAAAGTAGTCCAAACATGGCACGGTCATATTTCTTTTAGCATTTAATTGACATCCAGAAAAGCAAAGCAACTTACCTCTTTATGTTCCATGTGTACGTCATAGTAACACAATGTCTATACTTGTGCTTCCCATAGTTACAGATGTTAGTGGGGCTGTTTACACACTGTGTTACTGCTTGCTGCACTTGGACTTATTGTTCAACTATTACAAGTTTCTTGAACTGTTGTTTGGGCTAGAGGCAGGAAAGTGGAGGTAGTTTTTTGGGTGTGTGTATGTGTGTACAGGTTTGGTTAAATAAATATGCCATAAACTTGATTAATTAGGTATCACAATAGTATCTTTATATCTCTACAGTGTACAGTATTCTGTGAGGTCTCTTCGTCGTGTTCTAATCTTTCCCTCTCACCAAGGATAGGAAGCAGCAGTCAATCATGATGTGTTTCTTTTTAAAATAACTTCAGTCAGATTACCACAATCACACAGATCTCAGTAACTGTCTCTCAACTTTGTCATCTGCAGAGTTGATCATCTTGATCTGTCTTCTACAGTTGTTGGTAATAAGCATGTTAATCTTCTGTATATCACTCAATCTTACAACTTCCTTAGAAGTGTTTATTTCAAGCAGTTCATTTTTTAGTTTTGCATGGTCCTATTTCTTAATCCTGTTATTCCTTACAATTTGCACTATGACAGGAGTTTTACATGAAACCAGACTATCATGAGCACTAAAATTTGAATTTGGTCTCTTTGCTTTATTTCCTTTATCCACTAAAGTGGTTATTTTACCAAATGGAGTATTCTGTTAGTTTGGCATGATTTGTTTTGAGAAATCTACATGTTATGTTATTTAATTATTTATTTTCCTAAAACATTTAGAATCTAGTTGACCGGGAATTTGCAATTTCTCCAAAAAAAAAAACCCAAAACCAACCCAAACCAAACCCAAAACACTTGAGACATAACCTGTCATGTGTAAGTTCTCCAAAAATAATTCCGTGTGATTCTGATGTTTCTTGTGCCAGTACATTTAAGTACTGTGAGTGAATTTCATGAAGCTCTTCTAAAAATTAGTACTCAAATGCACCTAAATCACTGTTTCCCGTAACATGGCTATTTTGAAATCCTTTTTTTATAGTGTTAGGTGAAAAGCTTACATTGTAAAAGGAAAATCTTGAAAAGAATGTTGTCCAGATAGATTTGGCTGCTTATTATGAAGGTTATTAAATAAAGGTAGTTGAACATGAAGCCACGTGAAGATTTTTGATTTTTTTTTTAATAACAAGTAAAAAATTCTCTGATTTTTTTGTTAAATTGCTGAAGAAAACCAAAAAGTGACAAGACAGTGAATATAAAAGAAGATATTTGTATTCTATAGACTTTAAAAACAAAATGCTCCAAATCTTAAAAAAAAAAAACCAACCCAAACAAACCACCAAACAACATAATTTACTTTAACAGTCAATTGTATTAATTAAATTTAACCTAAACTTAATTTCTTAAACCAATGTTATTCCGCTGTTAGGGAAGTTATTACTGTTCAAATTGTATAAACATCAACTGTGCAGCTATGAAAAGTTTTTTCTGTCACCGTAAGATAAAGAATAGCTAAAAAGTCAAAGTTCCTGAACGTTAAGTTGGTCTTCTCCTGCTAAATAAAGTACAGTGTACTGCATGATGGTATTCTTGGAGAAGTGAAAACAAATCTTAGAATATTTCACAATAATCATAATGGGGGTTCCCAGTAATCTGTAAGAATTTTTCTATGGATTTGTGTAGCTTCTTTATCAACAGTTGCATTGTTGTTTTCCTTGGCTTTAAAATAAGAAAAGGTAGGTTTTTTTGCTATCTTATTTGTTTATTTATTGGTGTATAAAAATTTCTTTTATATGCCCTACTCCCTTCCTTTTGCTTCCTTCCACCCCTTTTGTCCTGTGTTGTTTTATCTTGTATATTCAGAAGCAGGGCATACGCATGAGATCTTGGGGGGAAGAAAGCAATAGCTGCTTACAGGGGACGTACTCCAGTAAATGGATTATCAGGTGCACCTGCTGTAGTCATGAGACCTTTTCTTTAGGTTTGTTGTTGGTCGTATTAATTTTATGTATTGAACTGTTTAGATTTGCTGAAAATACACATGAAGTCTCACATAAATTTTAATAAAATTTTGTCTTTTTTTGAGTGTGAGGGCATAATTACCATATAAGCTCGGTGAGAGCAATTGTACTCTTATTTGGTAGTTTTAATTGGTAAGCTGTAGAAATGCTTTGCCAACACTGTGTTAATGAAGAGTAATAGAAGAATAATTTGCCCCACCACTGAAATCCATTGGAATATGTAGGGGAGGATCTTCATGTTGTTTGATAACACTAAACATGAGATGTGGGAGTAAATTGCACTCATTTACTTAGTAGGCTTTTCTAACAAAATGATTAAAAAAAACCCAACCAAACAAAAAACAACAGATAAAAATACCTGGGAAAGTACACTGTATAGTAAAAAAGTAAAAGATAGATCATCCAAAGGTTTATTTCACTTATTGTGATGTATTATTTTCTTAAGCTGAGTATAGCTATAAAATTATAAGGAATAATTCAGAATGAAAATGAATGTTTTTCAAGAAAAGAATCATGAGCAGTAAATAGCATAAGCTAAGAAACAGCAGATCATGCCAGACAAACTGAAATGTGTTATTTTGATGGAAGTACTAAATTAGTCAATGAAGGGTGTGCTGTATTATACTTGTAGAGAGAGCAGCATATTCACAGTGAAAAGATGAAAGTACAGTTTCATTGTAGGTTTTCTTTAAATTTTCCTATGCTGATGTTCTGCCAATAGGGTAGTAGTGTTGATTTGGATATTGAATTAATTTTTAGATATTCGGGGATATGAGATGCATGCAATTTAGAAAAATCTCATCAATTACTTCTGTAAAAGGGATCTTGTTTCTTTTTCAAACATGATGGTTAGATATGTAGGGGTTTTTTAATATGTACGTAGGTCTGTTGCTTGTAATTGTTTAGTCTGTAAAATCATGTATTTCTCATTTGGTCACTATGGAATTCAAGATCTGCGCTATTTACGTGCCTTCCTGTGCCTCGAGAGCATTGCATTACTAGAGCCTGTGTCTGTAATCAAGCCGAGGAGATGAAATATAGAGAAGGCTAGGAAGGCAGAAAATGAGTTGAGAGGAAACAAATGAATCAAGGAGCACCACAGAGAGGGCCTAAGGCAGAAGTGGAGAAAATCAGAAGATAAAAAAGAGTCAGTTTGGGGCTTAATGACACACGGAATGGCGTGGTTAGGAACCTCAAAAGGACTTAACCTTCTAATTTATAATTTTCTATTAATTTTTGTCTCTGCAGAAAGTCAGTGAATTTTGCCTCAGTGGAGTCTTCTGTTTTAAGACTTTCTGCTTTTGCAGAGGACAGATTTTTTTTTTGATGATGTTTTTCTCATACAGTTGTTTGAGGGTGATATTTAAGAAAGGAAACTGGGAGACCAATATAATCATGAGGACAGTCATAAACCCAAAATCTCTACCCCCTGCTTTGACTTAGCTTAATTGCATTTCCACAGTTTTTTTAGTGTGGCCCAAAATACTACGATTAACTGAAATTGGATGAACAGTGTCTCATCAGATGGTAATTGGTCACAGTAAGAATAAGATGAGATAACTTATTCCACAAAGAGGTAAAAAGATCAGTGTGGCAACCAGGCTTATTTAACTAATAGTAACAAACCCCAACCAAGCCTCAACTGATTCCCAGCAAAATTCTAGCATTTTAGCGTGGCCAAGTCCGGTTAATCATTCCAACTTCTTTTCCCCCAGCCCCCCTTTCATTTATTACGTATTCCCCATTGTAGTTTTTAGGTCTCGGGTTCGTTTCATGCTCTTGCTTGCTTTATGGGAATTAGCACGTCAGCCAGCCACAGAGGAGAAAAAGCAGGCAATGGACATCCTTACTGGATTCTGTCCCTGTCTTTGGTCAGTAGTCCAGCCTGGAGGGTGAACTGGGATTACCTGTGACTATAGGTGGTCGGTTGAGAGGCTTCCAAAAGGAGAAGGTGTGGTAGAGAGAGCAGGGTCTCTGGAAAAGCTAATACTGAACCTGGACTTTTAGGAAAGGAAACCAAGGGAATTATTTGCTCAGAGTTTGGAGATCTTGAGTCTGTTAGAATATTCTTCAGACCATTCCTTCTTGGCAGTGGTGGTTAGAATTTTATTTTTTTAACTCTTTCAAAAACTTTAATTCCACATCACCTAATTTGTGACTAAGGTTCCTTGAGCCATCTTTCACATCCGGTGCGTTTATATTCAAGTAGTAATCGTAGGGGCTCTGAAGAAAAAGGTAGACATTATAGATCTAGCATGTAAGTGATATAAGACACTTACGAGATATAAAATGTTGAATATGATAAGAACTTGTTAAGATAGAAAGAGCAGTGGCCTGGAAAGACAACATAATTAAAGAAAATGAATGGTCTTCACTACACATAAATGCAAACTAATATGTCTCTAGAAGATACAGTTAAACAATAATGACCAGGTAGGGATATCTTTATACAGAAAAATGAAGGAAGAACTTTCAAAAAGGATGGAAGACATAGACCAAAGGTTCCAAATTACACTAGTAAAATTGTAGTTTTCAAATTTGTTATGTATTAAAAAGTTGTCTGATTTCAGAGCACATTTAACCGATGTGAAGATCTGTGAGAGTTTGTAGGTACTGAATAGCCTCAGAAATGATCTGTTTATTCAGATGTGTAATTTTAGCTCCTGATTTAAAACTTGGACATGAAATATTAAACAACTTCCGTAAATATTGATAAAAGGAAAGAAGTTATGTATATAAAATAGCTGTATGTTTTTGCAGGATATGAATTTTGGAGAAGAAATTGCTCTAAGGTGAGGTAACAGGATGAGTTTGAGAGAAATGGTCTTTTATGCAATTACCTAACAAATACTAGTATTAAAAAGTCTTTTCCTAATTTTTAACATGGTGTTTTGGGACAAGTAGAATACAGTACAATGTCAGATCTGTATTCAAGGCTGAAAGTTGACTAGCTGATCTTACAGATTTTTTTTAAGTGCCTGACTTGATTCTCTGATATTAAAAGTTGTGACATATACAGTCTTCCTGCTGTGAAACAGGGTTTTCATCTCTTAGAATTTTTTAGTAGCCCTCCTTACAGCTATAAATGTTTTAACTAATTAGCCTATTGTCCGGATATGACTAGAACAGGTAACCAAAACTAATGCAAATGCAGTAAATTAGAGATGCAATTTTTGTTTTTCATCACCTGCCACCAATCACCAGTTCACATACTTTAAAAGGATGCTTTTATTTCTAGAAAAATGTTGTAATAGAACAGCAGTTTGAGTTTTTAAATGTTAATATTTCCAGAGAAGGAAGGTCCGGAGAAAAAGAAAATGAAGAAGGATGCTGGAAATAAGAAATCAACACCAGTTAGTATTCTTTTTGGTTATCCTCTGTCAGAGCGCAAACAGATGGCACTTCTTATGCAGATGACAGCACGAGACAACAGTCCAGGTGATCTTACAAAGTTAACAGTTTTCTTCCTTCTGCCTGTTTAATTCTGTCCCCATCAGAATATTCTGAACCCTGATGTTTTTCAACAATCCTTGATTTTTATTGATTTTTTAAATTATTTATTATTCTGTTAAGACTCTATTTAGCATTGATGAGTAACTTGATGAAAAATTCTTGATCTTCTGTATTTATGTGCTAAGCTTTGCATTATGATAGCTGTAAAACCTGAAAATGTCTTCTCTTCCCATGATTATTTTTGTCTCTCAAACACTGTTCCATATGCATTATTTAAAAACTGAAATGTTACCTGTTTGGCGTTTTTTTATGAAGTCTAACTACTGTCTCATTGTCTCAATTTGGAGCAGGATTTTAATTTAGAAGGAAACTGGATCGTTTCCTTAGGATTTAATAGGAGAGGGGAGTCACCTTGTTTTTAATTCAGAACTTCAAACTGTCCTTGGTCCAATTGTATTTTTAAAAAAAACTTTATGTATGTATGTATTTTACAGGTGTAATGTTTTTACAAAATTGGCATTTAAAAGGGAATGGCTGCATTTTCTTAAGAAACTATCCAGTTCACCCGAAAACATTTGTGTTGGTACAGCTGAGAAAGTGTATGGAGCACAATACACAGACAGTAATTCCTTAAACTGGCATCCCACTATGTAAAAATATAGTGGAATTGTGCTGGAGGAAGGGGAATAGCCTTCATCTATCCTTGAAACCTACTTTAAAAATAGTGAGATTTTTGCAAAACACCCTTTTGCACATTGCAAATAGGCATTGTGTAGATACATGTGAAGTTTCAAATACATCATTTATTTAAATATAGTTGTTCACTGATTATTGTCATCTTTGTAAGTTATTTAGTACTATGTCATGCATTCAGTGACCATTTAAAAACTTGTTTTGTAGATTCCACCTTAAATCATTCCTTACAAACAACACCAACACAAAAGAAAACTCCAAGCTCCTCTTCAAGACAAAAGGACAAAGTTAACAAGAGAAATGAACGAGGGGAAACTCCTCTACATATGGCAGCAATTCGAGGGGATGTTAAACAGGTTAAGGAGCTAATCAGTTTAGGTGCAAATGTGAATGTAAAAGATTTTGCAGGTAAGTTGATACACGTTCTCTTAACTGTACAAATTAAAAATTAATGCTGAAGTTGTTATCAGATGTTTAATTTCAGTCCATGCTATATGCAATTAATAAGATATAACAAAAATTCTCAAATCACATTTTTTATTTCTGATGGCAGTGGTCATACTGGGACATTATAGTACATAGTATATTATTAGAACACTGTATTAATACCTTTGCGTACTAGGTATTTACAAAAATATGTGTGCACGCTTGCTGAACTTCGTGGAATTATACTAGGCAAAGTCAGTAATTGATAATGGAACCTGCTGGCAAACTTTTGCCTATTTTGCTTGTGGTACTCTCACAGTAGTTAAGTTTCTACATGTTTTAGTAAAAAATTTCCAGCAGAGTAAATATGAGATCCCCAAAGTAATGCTTTCACAGAAGATAGAACCTGCAGTTTTGAGTTCAGTAGCTGCCAGCTGTTGATTGGCCAGGCATCAAATTAAATGCATTTACATACTGAGATTAAACCAGAGTACTTGCTGCTTTTTCCTCAAGCAGTGTAAAAGGGCATAAGACTTAGGAGCTGGAATATTGGATATAGATTTAGGCCACAGAAGGAGGTTGGGGTAACGAGGAGGGATGGAACAGATTGAAAGGAAGGCTAAATCAGAGGATAAAGGGCTGGGTGAGGTGCAGAGGCTGTCGGGTTGGGGTCTAAGAGGCATCTATAAAAATACAAGATTCAGTAGATGTTTCTCTCTTAAATGCAACGACAACTCTGAAAAATAATACAACTATCAAGTGCACATTATAAACAGCATAACAAACTGTTCCTAATAGTCTGCCTCTCAATACTGGCTCTGGCTTTTTTGCATCTGCAGTAAAAGTGTATCTTGGGAAAATGAGAAAGTAAATATAAGAAAGGGCCATGCTGCTTTTGGTTCTGTTCAAAAAGACTGTGCTCCCAATGTGAAGGGTAATGCTGAAGAATAGGTAACAAAATTTGCAGGGAGCTGCTGGCATCCCACGGGAATAAAGATAATATTGAGAATTCTCAGTAGTGTAATTAGGTGGCAGCAGTAGCAGTTTAAAGTTTTTAGAACCGTTGTTTAATAGAAGCAAAAACATAATGAAGGTCTGAATGAGAATTTTCACTAGAGCTACAGCAAGGCCTGCTGAAGATGCTTGGTTTATGTGTCTGAATGGTTATAGTGAGAATTATATTCTCAATGGGAATAGGTGAGATGAACTGAGGTAGCAGGCCGCAGTGGGAGAAATTGAGAACTACGTGGTACAATTAGTTGTCAGCTCAAATTTGGCATCAAGCGAAGATATTAATGAGATGGACTAAAATCTTGGGTAGGGTCTTTTAGGTAAGAATCAGATCAGTAATTTCTTTGTTTACAGAGGAGTAGCGGAATTTGTGTTTGAAGATGAGGCTGCCCAGGACTAGCATGTAGGGGAAGAAAAGAAAGGAAGCAGAAGTAGAACCCTGTGAGATCTTCAGAGAAGAACTTGTTGACAAGAGCCATTTTAGAAAAAGAGGGGGAGGTTCAGGGGAAAACAGATCTGTAGAATTCACAGGGAGAACAGAAACACTTTGGGAAAAGGTGTGGTGGTGGGTTAACCTTGGCTGGCTGCCAGATGCCCACCCAGCTGCTCTCTTGCTTCCCCTCCTCAACAGGGCAGGGGGAGAAAGTAAGATAGAAGAAAAGCCCGCATGGGTTGAGGTAAAGACCGTTTAATAAGAAAGGCAAAAGCTGCATGTGCAAGCAAAGGAAAAGGAGCAATTTATTGACTGCTTCCCACTGGCAGGCCAATGTCCAGCCACTTCCTAGAAAGCAGGGCCTCAGCAGATATAACAGTTTCTTGGGAAGACAAACACCAGAACTATGAACATCCCTTCTTCCTTCTCCTTTCCCTGAGCTTTTATTGCTGACCATGACATCATATGGAATAGAATATACCTTTGGTCAGTTTGGGTCAGCTGTCCTGTCTATGTCCCCTCCCAACCTCACCTCTTGCCTGGAGGGAGGGAGAAAGCCATGACACTGTACAAGCACTGTTCAGCAGTAGCCAAAACACTGGTGTGTTGTGAACACTGTTTTATCCCCAAATGCAATGCACAGCACTATATGGGCTGCTATGAAGGAATTTAACTTCGTAGCGTCGTTCCAGCCTGACCTAGTACAAATACTTAATTAATTTTAAAGGCAGATGAAAGGATGAGGGGAACAGATGAGAGCTGATTCTGAGAATCAGTTGGGAGCAAGTGGTTAGAGACTTCGTTCAGAACTCTGGAGGAAGTGTTTGGGATCAAGTGAGATACTTTTCCGCTGGTAATCCAAAATGAGAAGCAGAGGTGGCTGAGCCTCACAATCCTGTACAGAGGAAGAAGTCAAGAAGAGGGGGGAATTTGAGCAGTGAGTAATGAGTGGAGAAAAATAAGAATTTAGGATGCAATGAAGTTTAGAGAATTTAGAGTGTTTTAGCTAAGAATTTGGCAGAACTAAAGGAGCAGAAAATGAATTAGTAATGGAGGAAGTAAGCCTTTATATGGGATATCTGCCAGAATGATACTGCCATGTGAGAACAAGAGTAAAGGAAACAGATGTTGAGAGCAAGCCAGGACAGTTGGCAGGCCGGACATTATAATAGGATAGAAAGGCAAAGCAGCAAAACATGGAGAAGAATGAATTATGGAGAGAATTAATAAGGGGAAAGAAGTCAGGGATCAGAGGGCTGAGAGCAGAAGAGTGTCAGCATTGTGGGTGAGTGGGAAAAGGACAAATGACAAGAACATGGAAAGGAGAAGGTGGTAGCCAGGCAGTGTTGAATGTGAGTGACCCAAGTGATGACTGGAGAGGAAATTTAGTATATAAAGGTCAGGAAGAAGTGTTTTGCTGTAGAATACGGTAGAAGCCTCTTTCTTTTTCTTTCTTTCCTTTCCTTTTTTTTTTTAGCTTTTTTTTTTAAATGAGTGGCAAGTGAGAAGTTGAGTGAGAGAGGAAGGTAAGAAATTACCTTACTGAGGCATTAGATAAGTTAGGGGTTTCTTGTATGTCTTCTTCATGGATGTGCAAGGCAATTAGTGATTAGATGCAGCGTTCCAGTGAATAAACTCTTCCAGACTTGCACTGGTTATGTTGGAAACAGAAGTTGAGTGCCTTCCCAAGACTGGGCTTTGAGAAGGCATCAACAGAGGCTAGAATTTCAGGGCAGCTACGAAGTGGAAGGCATCAAGTTGGGGAGAGGAAATTGAGGTAAGGAACATACCGTGTATGGGCTGATCGTCGTCTTCAGTTGAGGCTCTGGCTACAAAAAATGAGCACTGAACTTCAGATTATCAACGTGGAAATAAAAATAGCTAAAAATTACTAATATTCTAGGAAATATCAGGAATAAGTTCTCTGCTGATATTTATTAATAGCTTGCTATCTGGACTAATAGCTGCTGAATGTTATTAGTGATTCCTAGTACATGTTCAGTGGCTGTAAAGGAACACTGGTTATTTAAATTTGCCGTACTTATTCTTTCCAATAGTGTGGTTTCAACACTTTCAACAGTTTCAAACTGTTTCCATATAGAACGTTATTTATGTATACCTAATGCTGTTCACATGCTCACTAGTCAAAGAATTTCTAACATGTTTAGCCGGAGGTTTTGTGTCAGATTCTGTCTTCTACTGGTTGATTAGTGATTTCTGTGGTAATTTAATCACAGTAAAATTTGGAATTTGGCATGAAGTTTAAAGTTGATAAAGCATGTGTTGTTCATCAGATGGATGGCATTAATTTCCTGCCAGCTACTGGGTATGAGTGTATTTTGAAGTGTTTCAAGGCAATAGAGATCTATAGCACAAGAGAAAAAAACCAAGTCTCTGACCTTTCAAACTTAAACTTACCGCTCTTCACTATAGGCTGGACACCACTGCATGAAGCTTGTAATGTTGGTTACTACGATGTTGCTAAAGTCCTGATAGCAGCGGGAGCCGACGTGAACACACAGGGCTTGGATGATGATACGCCACTTCATGATTCTGCTAGTAGTGGGCATAGAAATGTGAGTGTGCTGGGAGAGTGTGAGGGGAATAAATAAGTGGTTTGAAATGCTAAGTCATTAGAACAAATCCGAACTGGCCTGATTGCTCTCATATGGTTTTATAATTCTGCTTCTGCTGTTTTGGGGGCATCTTAAAGTTATTTTGGTTTTCTTTGTTTCATTTTGCTTTTCATCCTACTTCTATCGCCGGATATTTTCTACCAGTGTCTGTTTTCTTAAATGTTTCAAAGTTTCGCTTTTACATTTTTAATAAATAAACATTTTAATGACCTTTTTTTAAGAAAGACTTCTACTGTATAGGATTCTCAAAAGAAAGATATCTCCAAACAGTATATGGTGGGTTTAGGGAACTATTTTTTATTTCTGTGCATATATCAATGTTAAATATGCTCTATATATTATATATATGAATACTTAAAGATATATATCCTGCATTCATTTTTATATATTTGCATATGGACTTTGAAATAGAGCACAGATATTTTTTTTAAAAAATTACCAATAATGACTTAGCGGAGAAGATAAATTGAACACTAGGTATTTTACATTATTTTCTGAATTTTTTCTTGTTTTCCACAAACTAGATGCGGCAATGACTCCACTCTCCCTTTATGTGTTTCTTTTTCATTACTATTTGTATGATCTGTTGTATAAAGCAAAAAATAGAAAATATCCTCAATTCAAGCATACCTTCCAAACAAGATGTTCAGTTTGAAAGGATCTTATGGAAAGGCTAGAGAAACTAATTAATGATAATCTGATTGTGAAATTTTTAACTGTTTAGTAACTGTTTCTTATGAGTATCTAAACAAAAGTGTGTCTTTAGATCAAACTTGCATGAAACCCTAGTAGAGTTTTGGCGAACAGGATCTCTTGCTTGTCTGGTCTCAGTATAGGTATCTGTGACCATCTCACTGACATTATGTATTGGAAGAATTCTGCTGTCTGCTAAATTTCCCCATTTTTAGCATGCAGGACAAAAAAAAAGAAAGTAACTGATACTGGATACTGTCCTGAAAATGCCTTGGTATCATTGTAGCTTTAACAATTTTTTGCCCTTGATGCTAGAGAAATTGACAATTTTGCCATATTGTATTCAGTTGGGGATGGGAGTAGTTTGTTCATCCAATAAGATACTTGGGTCTCTGTCAGGGCTTTTCTGGAATGTTGTGGAATCCAGTAGTACTGCTATTTAAAAAACCTCTGCTGTTCCTGAGAATTAAATGCTGTAAAATTTGGAGTAAGGTGAATTGAATGCAGAGGAGTAGAGAGCTTGGTAGGTGAGGAACCAGATGAATTGTCATGAGGAAATGCTAGAATAGCAAGAACAAAAGGCTGTTGCTTTTCTTTATGATGATGCTACACCTGTGTAACAGAGGACAACTTTCTTTAGTCTTCCCTTTTACCTCTTTTAATGATTATGAATACCTGGACTTTGCATTGTAGTTGCTGAAGTCTTGCTTTGCAAATCTCAGTTTTGTAGGTTAGAAGTTTAGGATTGCATATCACATTATCCACATTCCATGTGCAATGGAAGACTTTTATGCTGGTCAAGTAACATGTTGTGGAAAACCTAAAAGTTTGCTTATTTAATGCTGCAGATTGTGAAGCTCTTGCTTCGACATGGTGGAAATCCGTTTCAAGCCAATAAGCATGGGGAGAGACCTGTTGATGTTGCTGAAACTGAAGAGCTGGAAATGCTATTGAAAAGGGAGGTGCCCATCTCTGATGATGAGGACAGTTGCTCAGGTAAAAGTAGCCATTTAATTGGTGCATCAATTCAGCTGAAGTTAAGCGTTTTTAATCTTTTGTATAGTGTTAGCTATTAAGAGTTGCTGCAGGTAGCAATTGCTATTGCTAAGGTTGTTTTCCGCTTTTAGTTTTAGAAGTAGTTTTAAAATCTTTCAGCTGAATTATCTGAAATGTTTAATCTGATTTCTTTTTTTTTTCCTCTCCCTCTTCCTCTCTCCTTAATGAGCTCTTCCCACTCTCCAAATCATCCCTACTTCAGAGTGGTGATTTTACCAGAGAAAGATACAGAGAAAAATATCTTATTATAATACAGAGTGGTTTCTGAGAGGTCATTTTGGGGGAAAATGTCACCAAAGTAATTTATTTCACATTCTTAGTAGATCAATGGGGAGCTAGTGTCTCACGTGGGCATAAATTGGTTACACCTACTCAGTAAAGAAAAGCCCCTGCCAGTGGGGGAATCACTGGTTTGTGAAGGTGACCAGACAGTAGCTTGCTTATGTGGAGGCAGTAATTCTTGGCCCCTACTGTATTTTTGTAGATTAAGGAGTAGGTATCACCTCCTGGGGCACAGAAAGAACTATTGTCTCCTTGGAAGCAAAAGATTCTTAACTGTGAGTAACTTTCTTGAGTGCCAGGCAGGAACTTTTTATTCTGCTTTCACAGAATCTTCAGAATTCGGATTCTTTTGAGTAAAAGAAATGCGGTGGATTGAAAACTGGCTGAATGGCCAGGCCCAGAGGGTGGTGATCTATAGCGCAAAGTTTAATTGGAGGCCAGTAACCAGCAGTGTGCTGCAGAGGTCAATACTGGGTTCAGTCCTGTTTAACATCTTCATTAATGATTGGGGTAGAGTCTACCATCAGGAAGCTTGATGATGACACAAAACCAGGAGGGGTAGCTGATGCACCAGAGAGTCGTGCTGACATCCAGAAGGACCTTGACATGTTGGAGAAATGTTCTGACAGGAACTTCCATGTAGTTCAACAAGGGGAACTGTGAAATCCTGCGCCTGGGTAGAAACAACCCCAGGCACCAGTGCGGGCTGGGGTCTGACCAGCTGGAGAGCCGCTTTGCAGAAAAGGCCTGGGGGTCCTGGTGGACACCAGGTTGAAGATGAGCCAGCAGTGTGCACTTACAGCAAAGAAGGCCAGTAGTATCCTGAGTTGCAATAGGAGGAGTATTGCCGGCAGGTCAAGGGATCCTTCCCTGCTCAGCACTGGTGAGGCCACAGCTGGAGGGCTGCGTCCAGTTCTGGGCTCCCCACTGCAAGAGAGACATGGACGTGCTGGAGAGAGTCCAATGGAGGGCCAGGAAGATGATGAAGGGAGTGGACCATCTCTCCTATGAGGAAAGGCTGAGAGAGCTGGGACTGCTGAGCCTGGAGAAGAGAAGGCTCAGGGAGCCTCGTTACTCTTCAGCAATTGATTCTTCAACAGTTGTCTGTCTGTGCAGGGTATTGCTTAGTTTCCATGGGCTGGTTTCCAAGAGGAGCGGAATGTTCTCTGCGGTTTCTCAAGGAGTCAGGCTTAGGGAATAGGTGATCCATCTCCTGTACTTCCGTTGCTTTACCTTTGGTCATTCAGGATTAAGGTGTCTGATGTGATTGAAATGGGGAAAGACTGTTAAGGGCAAAGCAAATAGAGACACAGAAGAGAGAAGCAGCAACTACCTTGTAGGAAAAGGGTGAAAGGAAGGCACAGATGAGCTACAAGGAGTGGTTAGAGTTAAGGCAGGAAGATGATGGTATGTACATATGGGGGCGGGGTGGGTGGGGTGGAATATATAAAAAGCTGATAGTGCAGAACTAGTAGTATGTTCTGGGTGCTACAGATGATATAGAAGATAATAGAGACTTCTGGGATCTATTTCATTGATACTGTGTTGTTGAACACAAAGTAGCTGAGAAGCCGGCTGGCAAGGTATGTGTCTTAACCATTGTGTACTGGCAGTTCGTCCACAAAGGATCCTACTGGAAATGAGGAGGAATCTTGCAGGAGAACATTGGTGTTGTGGTTTGGCCTCAGCCGGCAACAAAGAACCATGCGGCCACTCGCTCAACCCCTGCAGCCGTAGGGGAAAATCAGAAGAAAAAGGCAAAACTTGTGGGTTGAGATAAAGGCAGTTTAACAGAACAGCAAAGGAAAGAGGAAAAAACAATAATAATAACACTGATAAAGGAATATACAAATGCAATTACAGTACCACCGCTCACCAACTGGACCCGGACCACCCCAGCCCGCTCTGAGTAGTGACTGCCTGCCCCCTTCCCAGCCAGCTCCCCCTATAGCCTGGGTATGGCTCACATGGTATGGAATAACTGTGTCCCCTGCCGCATCCTTGGGGAAATTAACCCATCCCTGCTGGAACCAGGACAATTGGGGTGTTTTTTTTTTCTCATTTAAACTTTTAATGCATTGAAACTGCTTCATCACTTTCCTTCACGCTATTATTTCGAACCCTTCTGTTACTTTTTAGTCGGTACGTCAAATCTCTAGTCCATGGTACTGAATATGACAATACTCAGGTTTTTTTTAAAAAGCAAACTGATAGATTCAGCTGAAGAGGCTTGACTTGGAGCATTATTTGGATGAAATAATACATTCAGAAGGACTTTCTAAAGATTTTTGAGTTCTAGATTTTCATTTGATCAGGTGGTGATAATACCCCATATGTTTCCTAAAATTTAATTTTAGGAACAGTTGAGGCATTTACATTTTGAAAGTCTAACACATCCAGTACAATCCATGTTATGCACTCGTGTAGCAGAGACCAGTTGTAGTGAATCATAGCGTAGTCTACTTTAGGCTGTCCATATCAGGTGCATAAAGATTCATGAGGGAGTTTCTTTACACGAGCAGCTCTTTGTCTTGTAAGAATAAAAGCTTATCTGATGTTGAAACATGACTAAATAGTTCAGGTTGAACATATTTTAGTTGTTGAAGAGCGTAAGAGTTGATGAATTCTTAGAGGAATGAGTCATCATAGCAAGATGTCCTTGAGAAAGATTCAGGTTATGCAGGAATTATGCACAATAGATGAGGTTTGCAAAATTCAATGTGCATTGCTTTTATTAGATTGGGATATAAATGCTAATTAATATTTTTACATACCTGAGTGACATCTGTAAAATGTGAGGAGCACTTTGGCTTCATGACCTTTTGTTTTCTCTTAAAAAGCTTAATTCTAGTGAGAAGGTTTATTGTGTGTTTTGAATATTTATTTTATTTTTCATTTGTATAGCAGTATGACCACTGAACTGAACTATTTTGTCCTGAACTAGAGTGTGTAGAATGTCCCATCAGTGTTCAACTAATTTTTGGTTTTCTTACTCTACAGATTCTGAAGAAGCGCCATCTGTAAATCCTTCCAGTGTAGAGGGGAATGTTGATTCCGAAGCAGAAAAGGACTCTGTAGCCAATGACAGTAAACAAATGGTCCCTAGTAAGGCACCGCTTCCATCTGCTCTTGATGAGTATGAGTTTAAAGATGATGATGAAGATGAAATGAAAAAAATGATCGATGACAGACATATTCTTAGAAAAGACCTAAAGAAAGAGGATGAGACTGAAGTTGAAAAGAACAGCTTATTTGTGAAACAAGAAAAAGTCGTCTTTTCAAAATCATTTAAAAGCAAAAAGCAGAAACCATCTAGAGTTCTGTATTCAAGTTCTGAAAGCTCAGATGAAGAAATACTTCAGGACAAGAAGATAGTTTCTCCTTGCTCTATTTCAGAGGCACCAAATTCTGATGTAAGAGTGAAGAAAGAATATATGGCTACAAATGAACACAAGCAAAAGGGCAAAGTTAAAAGGAAAGTAAAAAATCAGAGCAAAAACAAAGAAAATCAAGAACTAAAGCAAGAAAAAGAAAATGCTAGAGTAACAAATATAGCTACTTCTGGGTTAGATTCTTTAGATAAAACTAGAGAGGAAGAAACCTTTAAGAAGTCTTTCACCCCAAAAGAAGATTCTTCTTTACATCTATTTCATATCACTGCTGGCAAATCTCCGAAGCATCCCTGTGGATTAAGCGAAAAGCAGTCAACACCATTAAAGCAAGAAAACACCAAAACTTGCTTATCACCAGGAGGTTCTGAAGTAACGTTGCAATCTGAATTAATTCGGTATGATCACAACACTGATTCTGAATATCTAGTTGAAAGTTCTAGTGGCAAATCTTGCAAGCACAAAGAAAAAAGCAAGCATAATCAGAAAGATTTTCACTTAGAATTTGGTGAAAAATCTAGTCCTAAAATTAAAGAGGAAGATAATAGCTCAACATTTGAGAATTCAGAGTATACTCTGAGAAAGATTGACAAGGAAGGTAAAACACTTAAAAAGCATAAATTAAAGCACAAAGAGAGAGAAAAGGACAAGCACAAAAAGGAACAGGATGGGGAAAAGGAAAAACATAGACATAAAGATAATGTTAAAGAGGTTCAAAGAAGTATTGAGTTTGACAGAGAATTTTGGAAAGAGAACTTTTTCAAAAGTGATGAAAATGAAGATACGTTGTTAAATATAGAACATGAATCTCTTTCTTCAGACAGAAAATCAAAGCTCGAAAAGGTGGTGGCAAAGGAAGATAAGTTAGTTAAGGAGAGACAGTTCCAGAAAGACAGAAATGCTAAAGAGGAGAGAGAAAAAGAGAAAAGCAAAAAGGAAAACGAGAAGTTTCTCAAAGATGAAAAAATAAAAGATACAAAAGAAGAAAAAGAAATTATGCTTGCAGATAAAGAAATTGAATTGTTCTGCTTTGGTGTTAAAGATGAGTCAGTTGGCATGCATTTAATAGACAAAGAAACAGATACTGAAAAGCAGGAAAAGAATCTAAAGGAAAATAAAGAAAAGACTGAAAGGCGAACCTCAGCCAAAGAAAAAGATGTTGAAAAGATAGAAAGAAAAAATGTAGAAAAAGAGAAAAAGACAAAACATGAATACAAGACAGAGAAAGAAAAAGCAGAAGTAAATGAAAATACAGAGAAAGTAAAGGAGAAGCCCAATTTCCAGCAAGCAGAAAGATGCCATAAGGAAAATGATAAAATAAAAAGCACGAATACTCTTAAAAAACTTGATGACAAAGAAAAAAATAAAGAAAAAACTGATAAGAAGCATGATAAAGAAAAGGCTGATAAAGAGAGACATTGGGCTGAAAGCAAAGAAAAACACTGTACTGAAAGAAAAGTCAAACAGTCTGAAAAAGAACCTGAATATATTAAATCAGAAAGAAATAGAACTAAAGACAAAGAAAAGGACCTTGAAAAAAAAGACAAATCCAAAGACAAGGAGATTTCAACAGTAGCAAGCTCAAAACATATGCAAGAGGAAAGGAGAAGTGGTATTACAGACAGTAATAAAACAGTGCATGACAAACTGTCATCTTTGAAAGAAAAACCAAAAGATGATTTGTTGAAAACTCCAGATGGTAGAGAGAAAGATAAAAAAGATAAAGATATAGACAGATACAAAGAGAGAGACAAGCACAAAGATAAACTGCATCAAAGTAGTTTACTTAAACTAAAACTTGAACATGAGAAACTTAAGCCTAAACCAGCTCCTGCAGCAAAGGATGCTCGACCTAAAGAAAAAAGATTAGTCAACGACGATTTAATGCAAACTAGTTTCGAAAGAATGCTTAGCCTTAAAGATCTGGAAATAGAGCAGTGGCATAGAAAACATAAAGAAAAAATAAAACAGAAAGAGAAGGAACGCTTAAGAAACCGCACTTGTTTAGAACTTAACAAGATGAAAGAAAAACCAAAACACTCATTAGCTGAAGTAAAAAGCAAAGAACTGATTCGTTCAAAAAGCTCAGAGTTGCCAGATGTTTGCATGAAGGAAAAACAGCAGAAAGATGCTACAAGTAATAGGTCGCAATCAGTAGATACAAGAAGTGTCAATGTTGTAAAGCCCTCCTTGGTTTTAGATAATTTAAATAGATCCCCCAAATCAGAAAGTGAAAAGACAGGTCTGAACTCCAGATCAGTGTCCATGGTTTCAGTTGCAAGCTCTGAGGATTCTTGCCATACCACAGTGACTACTCCAAGGCCTGTAATTGAATATGATTCAGACTTTATGCTAGAAGGTTCTGATTCCCAAATGTCTTTTTCACAATCACCCTTTTTGGCAAGTGCCAAATCACCAGCCCTTCTTGAAAAAGAAAACGATGGTCTTACTGAGTTGCCAGATCGCATTAAGCCACCCTTCACAAACAGGCTTCCACCAGCATACATTAGATCAGCGTCTGTTGAAGACGTTAAACTGGTTTTAAATGAGTGCAAACCTGTTGTAGAGGTCCGAAGATGCAGCATGCCTGCTGCTGTTTCTGAACACAGCAAACAGCCTCGAATATCAGAAGAAAATAATCAGAGTGCTCTGCCATCCGTTCAGACTTACGCTAGCACTTCTCCTAAACCAGAACTACCATGTAGCATGCTTGAAAGAGATCTTCAAAGTAGTATGTCTGGTTTGCAGTCAAACTTTACACCATCTCTGATTGGAGCTGCTAACAACAAGCAAGCAACAATGGGTACAAGTACCATTAAAAATACTCCTCAGATGAGCCCCTCAGAAGGCTATAACATGCATTTAGAGCCAAGTAGTCAAAGTGGTGTGACTCAGCAAACCAAACCGTGGGATGTGCCTTTTGACAGACTTAATTCATTAAACAGTGAATTTAACAGCTCAGGCTATGGTGTATCAGAGCAAGATACTAACAGTGTTATAGCAATGCATAATTCTGAGAACAGGACATTAAGAGAGCAACAAGTATCTGAATTTTTGCCTCAGCATGCTGAAATCAAGGGAAATTCCACCCCACAAGAATCTGTATCTGTTTTGCCTTCACAGTCGCCTTGTTCTTTACCAATTCAGCCACTCCCAGATGTAACTAAACACATTTCTTTACCAGGCATTAGCAGTCAAGATTCATCATTTGTACAACAACAAAATCTTGTTCAAACTGCAACTTCTACTTTGGATACAGATGCTACTAGCACCAGAGAGATGGAAAATGCTTTCTTTCCTTCAAACATTAAGAAGGCGGATGCACCCATTGCTGTATGTTCTGAGAGCTCTGCAAAGGATATTTCACAGAGCTCTGAACGGGTGCATGATTTACCTGTGGTACCGTTAGAAAAAGATATTCCTGAAAGTGATAGCAGTTCACAGTTAAATGTAAATTCATACGCATTCAATAAACTTGTTTGTAAGAATGTTCAGAGTGAAGTGGATAGCAACACAGCAGATGCTTCAGACATTAGAAATGAAAAAGGCCAACAAGAAAAGTTGGTTTCAGTGCATGTTGATAGTAAAGCTGATGCTGATCTCTGTGAACTGAGTTCAGGAATGTCAAAGGGAATTACGAACGAATCAGCTAACAAAAAACTCTGTGCTGCAGACAGAGAAAATGTGTTGACAGATGATCCACCACAGTACTCCTCTTTATCTAATTTGGAAAATAGTTCACAACAAATTACACAGGAAGAGGTGCATAAATACAGCCAAATAGTTAAACTAGAAGAAGAAGTTGCTGAGGATCAAAAGGTAGAACAGCAAGAAGTACCTCAAAGAATCACGAGGAATAGAGCAAATATACTTGCTAACCAGGGTAAGCAGAATCCTATTGGCTGCATGCAGACGGCAGAAAAAGAGTCTGAATCGTCAGTGTCTATGAAAGCAAGGATTAGATTAACTGAAGAGGATGATGCTCAGGTACATCATCCACGTAAAAGAAAGGTATCACGTGTGCCTCAGCCTGTGCAAGTGAACCCTTCTTTACTGCAAGCTAAGGAGAAGACCCAGCAGTCGCTGGCAGCTATTGTCGATTCTTTGAAACTTGAAGAGATTCAGCCATACAGTTCTGAGAGAGCAAACCCATATTTTGAATACTTGCACATAAGAAAAAAAATAGAAGAGAAGCGTAAATTACTGTGCAGTGTTATTCCTCAGGCACCTCAATATTATGATGAATATGTGACTTTCAACGGCTCATACCTACTGGATGGCAATCCCTTGAGCAAGATATGCATCCCAACTGTAAGTAATGTGGTTTTTAAATATACAGTACAATGAAAGGCATGTTTTGGTTTTATTTTTGTAACGTTCATATTCTTCCTAACTTGCTTCTGAATACTTGTGCTGAAAATAGTAAGTTGACCTATGTCAAATTAATATTGACCAGTAATTTCATATTTAAAAGCAACATTCAGTGGAAATGTAAATAGTGGTTTCACAGTTGTTACAACACAAACCATCATGTATGACACCTGTAAAAGGCACCCAAATACTGTATTTCAAAGTAGTTACTACTGTAAAGCCTGCCCTTTCAAAAGTGAAGTCGGTTGTTGACAGCTTCTCTGAATTTCTGCTGGGAATAATTTGGTTAAAAGTAATTATTCAAAGCTGTTACATTTGGAGGGGGAGTGGATGTGCAGTGGTTCAAAATATTAAGTCTGTCACCAAAAGTTTTAAGTAGGAGAGTGCCTGCTAGCTATCTCAGTTTCTCTTTAATACTTTCAAGAGCAGCAGATGTAATCTGCTGTGTTCCAGCTTTTGTAATCCGTCAATTCAAAGGTTTCTGGATTTTATTTAATGATGTGAAGTTCTTTTCATTTTCACTGAAGAACATCCATAGTTCAGGGACATCTGTTTAGCTCTAAGTTCTCAAGAGTTCTGACATGGGCATATTCCTGATGACGGCTGTGAAGGAGGTCTGTGCAATGCAGACTGTAATTGGCTCAAGTGCAGTTAATATTGCTGTTTGCTGTGGCGGTGCCCCTCCAGGTGTCTCACAATAACACGGTCACTGCTGATCTCTGCTTTGATGTCAGTGTAATCACAGTAGCACCTGAATTGTAATTCCTTTCTCTGCTCCTCAGCACACCTGATTTTGTGCTTATTGTGTTCTATGAGGGAGACCCAAAACATTGTGCATTGAGGGCTTTCTGCTAGCCACCTTGAAGTACTGTTACTCCTGGGAGTAGAAGGTGGTTTTATATTTTCCAGCTATTATCTGATCCACTTAATTAAATTAAATCCGGTCTTCAGCCTCCCTATTTCTGAATGAACTAGTTACGTTGACTCATTTAAGATAACTTGCCCCTACTTGAGAGGCTGCCTTAATTCTTTCCAATAGAGTTTGAAGATTCTTTTGATTAAGAAATGAACACAAATTTAATATATAAAAGTAAATTTTTAAATTTAAAAATTTGTGTTTAATTTATAATGACCATATAAGCTGTTTCTTCTCACTTTTCCACTATGCCCCCTGTGTCTCTCCAAGAGAATTAATACATGTATCCTCTCATATTAAGTGAGTTCTCTCTTGTTTGTTGGTGACCATAGTTCTTTGAAATTAATCAATTGTAGTCTTAGGAATGATGTGGGTAAGATGACTCACTTGGTCTGCAAGTGAACTAGGATGTATAGTAAGCTTTGCTACAATGTACCAGCCTTACCCATCTAGAAATCTTTCTCAGTAGCTGTTGCAGCTTCTGTAATATATATTTGTCACCAGAAGCAGAGAGATTTTTATTTTTTATAGCAGCTGCTAGTCAAGTACACACTGTTTCCAAGCTACTACTTACTTTGGCATCACACTTCAGTGCTTAATTTGGGATAAGCAGAAAGTGGAGAAGCACAGCATGTATTTTTCTCGAGCCTATCTTCTACCTGGGCAGTAGAATTCTTTTCGCTGTCAGAAATGGCAATGTGTGTAGGCACTATAAGAAAGGGTTATTGACTTGGTACTAAAGCATTGCCTCGTACTTCCTTCCTGTCTCTTTTCCTGTGTATAATAGGGACGCTGCAGTTCATGAGAATATAGATAGTTGGATAGTGCAAATTCTTGGGTAACTTACATTCAGTAAATATCAGAGATGAATGCATACTCCCCATTCTCATGGCTTTTAATTACTTGTTGGGAAAAAAAAAAACAAACCCAAACCTCTCAAAATGTGAATACGTGCTTGAAGGATTGCAGTTACTGATTTTCACCTCATTTGGATTTCTGAGTTGCTTCCCTACACATGCATGTTCTGGTGATAACGATTTTTTTAAACTGTTACTTGTTTTGTATATGCTTTCATGGTACTGTTCATCTTCTACAGTTGTAGAATGAACAGGTGAAGCTTTTTATTCCATGCTGGTAGGTGCAAAAGGGAAGGAAAAAAAATGCTGAGAAGATAAAATAAATTATTAGGAAATTGGTGTTTATCTCCATTAGGAGTAAAAGTGTAAGAAAGCAGCATGAGTTGTTATCTAAAGAGGGAGATATTCTAAGCATTTTAGTTTTGTTTGCCTGAAAAAAATAATCTACAGTGCAACTAAATGCTTTGTTTAGTTACTGTCACTTGTGTAAATACAAATTTTGATAAAATTTTTCATGTTTCTTTCTATTTAAAAAATAACTAGTAGTTCAGATTTAACTTCTTTGCAGAGCTTGCTTGTATATACAATTTAATAATTTCAGTTTATGACTTGTGACCGTTGAAAGTCCCATTCATAATAGTGCCTATTGCAAATACCATGAAAAGGAGTATTGCTAAACCAGAAATCATTTCAGGCTCAGAAATAAATGTTTGTTTATACATTGCACATGTTGTCCAACCATGTGAAATTAAGGCCTATACCTATAGGGTCTCCCTACAATTGTGGAATATTAATAGCATGTACATGTTTTTTTGCATATAACGTGTAAGTTAATAAGCAACTGTAAAATGACCCTCTCTGGATTTTTTTTTATTATTTATTTTTCCTTAGGTGGTTCTTTAATGATTCTCTGTTAACCTGACTTTTGCCTCGTTAATTTACACAGGCTATGTGAAAGTAGATACTCTTTCTTGAATTGTTCTTGTATTTTAGATATCATGTGTGAAGGGCTACGTGAAGACAATATATTTAGCTCTGACACTCTGGGAATCAGAATAGTTTGTGTAACATACTGTTCTCTGCATTGGAATTTTAACGATGCACTATAGTTTATCTGATGAACTTCAAACATCCTGTAGGTGCGAACCAGGAGATGGTGTGCTTGAGTTTGATTTCCACAGCCTTGTTTATATACTGTAATTTATGACCCATATCACCTAAGGCTGTAAGGATAGTCACGTGTGAATTGTGGCTTCCCTCTCACCAATGCAAATACAAAACATAAGATACGAGACATCAGGTCAGTTCAAAACAGGAGGAAACAAATCTGAATCTTCTAACAGAGTAAATCTAAATTGTACTTGGCTACGTTGCCTTTCAGATTGCTACATCAGTATGTTCTGTGGGGTTCAGTCATCTTTATCTGTACTCCTTTCTGAGACGAGATAGCAAGATGATTCATTTCCAGCTTGCGATGGCTATCTAGCAGACATGATTCTAATAAAAAGGATTCTGTCCAGTCTCTCTGGCATTGCTGTAGAAACTGAAGCGGCAAAAGCTTATGTTAGTGGTGCTACCAGAAACTTGCTTCCTAAATGCATGAAATATTATAGCAACAGAGCAGGCCAGTCAATATGGGTGGCATGGGTGAGGGGAGATGGATAGTTGAATATAATTGCAGAAATTTTGTATATGTATGAATCTGAGTTAGCTTAGGCGTTCTCTTTTGTAATGGGCACAAATGAGGATTGAAGGTTTATCGAGTGAAGAGTTGGTATTCTTCTTGTAGTTGTTATGAAGGATGCAAGGCATGGAAGAAACTTCCTTAATTGATTTTTCTTGTGTTGGAGATGGTGAGGGTATGTCTGTTCAGATGGCTGCCTTCTGGCAAAGTGGAGCAAAGAGGTGAAGGGCTGAGTTCTGCTTGGCTTTTCTGGGCCGTTTGCCAGACTGGGATGAGAGGAATGCTTGAGAAGGCAGGGCTCCATAGTTTCCCTCTTTTTTGTATGGAGTCTGGGCACTTAAGAAACTAGTTTGCTAACTTATTTTGGTTATACAAGAAACTGAGGTCACCTTTTCCCCATGGCATTCGGTTTCATGCTCTGTCCTTGCAAGTCTAACATATGTGTTCATATTTTCCCTCCACGCATTTTGTGGTCTCTTTAGTAACCGTCTCTGACTAGAAGATCCGAGAGGCTCCTCTGGCTGTTCTGGCCTTGAAACCTTTAACTTCGGTTTCATTTGAGACCAGAAAGTTTATTTCCTTTGCCCCAGTCCAGTGCTGGTTCACAAGGTGGGGTTTCCAGCAGGTGCTGTGAGATGACTCCAGTCCTGTTTGCAGACTTTCAGGATCTTTCGTCCCCTGTTTCTAAGGAGAGAGGGGGGGGGAAATAGTAATTTCATTAATTAATGTAAACAAAGTCAGTTCTGTATTTAGTTTTATGTTTCGGAAGACGGTATAGGGCTGACGGGAGTGAGGTGTTACATAGATTTCCCCAGAGGCAGTAGCGGTCCCCGGGCTCGCAGAAGCCCGTAGCTGCCGCGCGGGGAGCCCTTCCCGCTGCCGCCGCTCGGCGCTGGCGCACAACGGCTCTGCGCGCGTTCGGGGGAAGGCCACCGGCACTGCCGCGGAGAGGTCCTCGTCCCGCCTCGGGGGGGCCCCCGGCCCGGCTGCGCCCCCGGCCCGCACCCCTCTCTCGCTCTGCCCCCTCCCCTGCGCAGCGCTGCGGCGCCGCCTGCTGGCCGGGAGGCGCCCGTCCCGCCCGCGCCGCGGCGGGTGGCACTCTCGGTTCGGCTGTTGGTTACAAAACGTGTTGGGTGGCTGGTCGGCAAAAGCGGTAACCTCATAAAGCAGTTGTGGGATCTGAACAAGACTGTTAACAAAAGCTGCGGTGCGATAGCAGCTGCACAGAGGCAGAGTTCTCTCATACATTCGAATAAAAGTCCTCGCAAGTTCGCTGTCGAGATAATTAAGTCTTTTCCAGTTATTTCCTATGGTGTTGATTCTTGTTTCTGTCACGAAATTAAGTCGTCTATAAATTTAAAGGAATAACATTTTATAATAACATTTGAAATTGTTCAGGTAATACAGATGCTCACCAGCTCTGAAATTTTTATTTCCAGATAATTTAGCTGCACAAACTCAAAGAGTATCTATAGACAAATTGTTTATCTTGCTTATTATGCTGTGTGCTTCTCTAGTAACAAAAGCACTGAGACTTTTTTTTTGAGAGATCTTTTTGAGTTTAGTAAAACTAATTAAATAAAAGCTTGGTGTTTCTGCAAGCATCTTGTCTTATTTTATGGAAAGACTATGACAGCACTGTTGTACTGTGCCCTGAATGCAAAGTTTCTAGGCCAAAACTAAACTGCAGTATATCTCAGGCTGAACTTAAACATGCTGAAATCCATTATGATTGAGACAGATTATGCCAGTAGGTGTTTGGGTTTTTTTTTGTTGTGTTTGTTTGTTTTTAATACTGATGACTTATACAAAGTGGTATATGCCATAAACATCACTCACTGGTTTGGGAGCCAAACCATTTTCATTGACAGAAGTGAAGTGGATCTTGTTTAGTAGTTTGAAAAGTGAAGGAGTTAAATGTCATTTTATACCAAATAATAACTTAAGGAATGCACTGCAATTAGTTATTCAACATGTTCTTTAATTCCAGAGATATTCGCTAACTTCCAGTTGGGGGAAAAAAATGTCCTGAAATAATTTTCCAAGATAACAATAATTGAATAACTTTTTGGTAGATAAATCACTTTGTTACTGGAGTGTATAGGTGCATGATTGATACTAGTACGCAATGTGTCCATGTTTTCATAATAGACTTATTTCTTGACAGTTGCGTGACCCATATTATTGAATAGAATTATTTATGTCCAATGTGTTTGTGTTAGGTACAAGGTGGAGTATAATACCTGTAGGTATGTATTTCAGCAGTGCTTTCTGAGTATCAGTGGTAGTAAGAAGTATTTCATTTTGTTTTGATGAGTCTTTCCAAAGCAGTATCTTACATCTAGTAGTTGTTAAAAACTGTGCTGAACTGCCAGACAGAACTTGCATAGAGAAAAGTAAACTTTGGGTGGAGCCTTAAAACTCCCAAGATGTTTATTAATTACTTGTCAAGAAACATCTGATTTCTCCAGTTGCCATGAGGGCTCCAGATACCTTTTCAGTGTTTGTCACATAGCTCAGTCAGGACAGTTATACTGGTGGTTTATTATAATTGACAAAAAATGCAAAGTGCTTAAGAGTACAGCCAATCAATAAGTGATGATAGCTCACTCAAGTCTATTTGACCTTTTTTTTAATTATTATTAATTTTTTTTAGGTATAAGCATTTAAAAAAACTTACTTGAATAACTCATAGGAAGAAACACTTTTTCCAAGCCACTGCCTGGGGCTCTAGTGTACTTGTGCTTTCCTGTGTTCTGCATGATTGTA
This sequence comes from Pluvialis apricaria, assembly GCA_017639485.1. Lineage (NCBI taxonomy): Eukaryota > Metazoa > Chordata > Aves > Charadriiformes > Charadriidae > Pluvialis > Pluvialis apricaria. The sequence continues at coordinate 113,514,321 of CM030008.1, read as the reverse complement.
AAATTAGGAACATGGCTGGTTATCTTTTATGCCATATAAAATGCCAGTGATGCTGTATAGATATATCGAGTGACTTTTTTTTCTTTTTCTTACTTTTGTATTTGGCTGGGTGGTTTTTAACTTCTCAGAATGAAGAAGCTTTAAGGAGTCCTTAAAATTGAAAGCAAGCTTTATTTTTACTATCTTCTAATGTATAGCCCTTTTAAAGAACAGCTATGGCATGCTGACAATGCCTGGTTAAAAGCACTAAACAATCTAAAATATGATTTCAGCTGCGTTTATTAACTTTATGGTAAAGACTCCTTAAAACCTTTTATTGCAAATGGATTGGTCGCATAATTAATGGAATGTACAGAACTGTTGTATTTTCCCTAAAAAATACCTTGCTTATGTTTTGTTTGTTTTTTTTTTTAAATAAATGCTCAACTCATACAGGCAATGTTAAATGTATGTTAAATATGTATTCACTATACTATTTATAAAACTCTTTCCACAGATTACACCACCTCCCTCACTGTCAGACCCACTTAAGGAACTATTTAAACAACAGGAGGTTGTAAGGATGAAATTACGTTTACAGCACAGTATTGAAAGGGTAAGACTAAAGTAATTCATTTTTTTATTTCCCAACTTTAAGTTTTAGGGATTTTTTTTTTTCAGTGGATAGACTATATATTGCTGAATTTAACAGTGCTTTAGAAGAATCTGCCTTCTACCCAAATTCGTGAATTGAAGAAACTTGTAAATACAAAAAAAGAGGTTTGGACAACTGTTAGCAGAATACTTAAGTCAGTATGATAACAGCATTTTCCTGTTAATTGCTCTAAGATGTGGCCCACATTTTTCCCAGAAGCAGTGGGGAGTGGGAAGAAAGCTGCAGACTCTAGTTTTGAAAGCTAATAATGGTTGTAGACTTCAGAACCAAATAGACTGAGTTTAAAGAATTGAATCAAGAGTAGATTCTGTAGTGGTAGAAGACACATGTGGCTTTAAGATGAAAACATTATTTGCGATATTCTGCTTGCAACAACTGCCCAAAATTATGCTAGAACTACATCTGTAGGCTTCACTGAATTTGAACATAGAAATTAAGAAAATATTCCTGGTTTAAGAGTATTCTTTCTTTTTATGTTGGCCAAAAGTTTTTCCTTGGCAGCCTAGATTTAGATGTCTGTCAGCATTGTGAGCCAGATTGCTTGTGGACACAGGCAGGACCCTTTCTCACGTAGAATGTATCTTAAGGTTTTCCACACAGTTATACAAGCAACTGGCTCATTAAAACCTGATATGGTAGTTTTTTGATTAGGTTGATTTCAATGTGGCTTAACAAACCAGTTGAGGGAGGGGTTTTACTTGAATTTGGTATTTCAGTGTAAAGCTAGGTATAAAAGAACAGGCACAGAGAATGTAAATATGGTTCAAGTTTTGACTGAAAAGAAATTAGTTGTAACCAAAGGAAAGATGCTGCCTTTTCTCTTTTCCAAGATTTTTATAATCCACCTTCTTTTCTTTTGATAAAATTAGAGCCATTATGTTGCAGAGCAGTAAACATACACATACGTTCTTTTATGTCTTATAAAATTCTGCAGACTGTTCTTCGAATCAAATTCACTTTATACAACTGTAAGTCAAGTTTGGCCAAGGGAGCTACATGTTCTTGTCTCAGTTCAGGAAAGAATCTTTGTCCAGCTATGGTTCTATGGAGTTTCTGTGTGTTGTTTAAAGAAAAAAATGAATTAAAAATTATTTAAATTATCCTGCAAATGATACTTGTGCTTCAGTTTGCTTGGCCATTGTGCTTGGCATGACAAGCATGTGACAAAAATCTTAGTACAGTTGAGACTCACAAACCTATATCCCAATCATATGCTCTTCATACCTTTCATCTTTCACCTTCTTTATTAACTAGAACTTGCCTCAGTAGCACTAAGTGGAAAATCTGGGCATGATACTTGGCCAACAGTGGCGGTGGGGGAGAAGGTGTTTTCAGCTCTGACGTTCAGGGAACACCCTTTGCATCATTAAATTGAAATTTTGAATTTGATTAGATGAACAACCGCTCCTCCCTGCACCAGCCCATTTCTCACACTGTTCAAATGTGTAAGCCCTAAAAAGAAACGTTTAAATGAATGGACATTTTTTATGAATCAAACTGAAATGCTTACTTTACCAAATGTATACTTATATGTTGATATCTTCTTCAATTAGGAAAAGCTTATTGTTTCTAATGAACAAGAAGTTCTACGTGTTCATTATCGAGCAGCAAGAACGCTAGCTAATCAAACACTACCATTCAGTGCCTGCACTGTTCTGCTGGATGCCGAGGTTTATAATGTGCCTCTGGATGCTCAGGTAAAGAGATATATTTGAGAATTTCAGTAAAAAGGTCTTTCTAGTCTGACTCAAAAGGAGCATTTGGAGAGAATTCTATTCCCATACTGAAATTATCATTGATTTGTCTGGAATTAAGATTTTGCACATTATAGATTGCTGCTTTGATTTGGCCTCATTTGGGTGTACAATAACAAGAGGATATGGGTATATGTGTGCTGTTTTTCTGTTTTGTACCATGTCTGGTTTTCTTTCACCTCCAAAAACAATGAGGAAGATAAAATGAGAACATTACCCTACTGGTTTTTATGAAAACAAATTTCAATCAGAACCTATTTTGGAAGCTTACAAATACAGCTTAAACAACAACAATAAAATCAGACTATAGGATCATTTTTTGTCGCTAGTCCAGAGAATCAGAATGCAGTAGTGTGTGAAGTGATGGATTGGTTTGTGAAACTTGGAAATGTTTTGTGGAGATAGTCACATGATACTTTTCTCTTCTCTGTAAGGTAGTCATTAGAACTGTTCCATAAAAAACAAATGACCAACAGTGAAATGTTGAACACTACCAGATGAAATTATTGTTTTCAAAATCACCTCATGCTCCATATTATTTACATGCGCCATGTTATTTACGTGTTCAGTGTTGGTATTTAGTTCCCAATTAAAATCTAAAGTGAGCAGTATACTTTATAATCTGCATATCTGTTATAGACTACCTCTCAGGGGTTTGCTGCAGCCATACCTCTACGAGAATATAATTTCATGGTGTCAGTATTTTGTGAACAGGTCTGCTAACTAGCAAAAATGGAAACAGCGTTCAGAACCTGTTTCAGTAACTGTGAGGAGCACGTGGTGCAAGGAAGAAATTTGATGTTACAGATGTAATAAAAGCGCGGATGCATTGGATGTTGGGCATTTTAAAATGAAACACCTACATTTCCGACATATGGGGAATTCTACTTTAGTCCTGGAGCCCCCTATAGAATTATTACAGATTCCAGTGTTTACTCAGTCTGTTACTACTATTTTTCCCCCCCCCCATCTTTAAAGACCTAGAGCTATGCACAACGAGGTGATTCAGCAGGAGACAGCAGTTTTATGGAGACCATATTGTTCTCCCATTTTAAGCTTTGCACGGGCAAATTTTTAAATCATCATTTCCTTAGTAACCTAACTGTTAGGGCAAAATGAGATTTATTTTTTTTCCCCTCTTCTGTTAACAGTCAGATATTGTCATTGTTAGTTCTGAAGTTTAGTGTCGGTTGCTTTTTTTCTGCCTCAATTAAGAGGCCCTGAGCTTTTTAGAAATCTGAGATACATCCAAATTATGCATATAACTGCATTTTTTTAGTTAACATTTTACAATTGATTTTAAATAAGCCGATTCTATATTTGAATTCTGTGAAACAAAAGGAATCTTTATTGGGGGATAAGTTGTTGTTGTTTCCCCCTGTCAAAGTATTGCAGCTTTTTTAACCACCTATATAATAACAATAGCAGTAGTAAAATGCCTCTCCTTCCCCCTCACTACTACCTCAACAGCTTTGTGTTTCAGTCTGTGGTAATTTTTCTTAGGAAATTATAATACTGCACATAACATTCAGCAAAGTTTTAAATATATTTTTAATTATAATTGAGACCAATGTTTTAAACTACCAACTTGATGCTTTGATTTAAATTTGCTTCATGGGAAGAATGTAGATGCATAAGAAACTGTGCTCCAGTAGTACATTCTGCCACTTCCCTGTTACCCTACTAGCAACTCTTAATTTTGTTCTACAATGAAGAAACATTTTTGATTTAAGTTTTTCTTGTATTTGAGCTGGGAACAATTTGTAAGCAAAGATCTGGTTTATTTTGCAGGAAAATGACCAGCTCAGAACTGGTTTTATGGGATTTCTGAGTCTTTGGAGGCTTGCCTTTATGGCTGCACATGTTGGGCAGACCTTGAGAACACTACTTCGCAGTCATGTGGGCCAAACCAAAGATGGGGGAAGAAAAAGACCCAATTTCTGCTGAGCAGACTGTTAGCTGGTCACAGCTCACCTAAATGCCTACAGTTCAGGGTTACAAGATCAGTGTTGTTGAGGGCTCTTTCTAGAACCAACCTGTTTAGCTGTCTTCTAGAGATTTCAGTCTTTGCAGGTTTTATTCCTGTTCTTGCCCATTGCTACAGCGTACAAATTCCTACAGTGTCTTTTTTTTTTTCCTCTAAAAAAGTAACAACAGCTTGTTCTATTTAGTGATTATTATTTAAATGTTAAATTGGCATAGTTTAGGACTATCTGTAGAGTATCTGGTTTCTCACAATGGGCAGATATGACATTCCAGATTCTTATTAAATACTTTAAAAAAAAAAATTAAAAAAAAAATTCATTGAGCAGGACATTAAGACATGTCTTCTCCCTTCTTTTAATCTCCCTTTGGGGATTTTGATGGCAAAAATGTTTTTTATTATTGCTTTTGAATACTTGTGTAGCTGGTTAAGTCAGGCTGCTGAAGTTTTCCTTTATTAATGTTTTTGCTTTTCCCGAGGGAATGTTAATTTAATTTGTTACTGAATTTTAAAGACAACAAAGAGATAGCAATTTTGTGAAAGGATCTGCCTTGTACGGGTTAAGACTTTAAGGCATAAATCTTTAAGCCTCCTACTCTAAATTTCAAAAATAGAGTACAGTAAATAGCTTGAGGGAATCTGAAAATACCCATTTTTAGTGAGCACCTGGCTCACAGTGAAAGTGGTGGTCAACATACATGCTCATATATACCTTGGTACTTTGACTCAGAATTTATTTTTCCATCTGAAGCATTGTTTATGGAGGTCCCACAAAGTAGGTTTTATGTTTTAAAGTATGTTTAAGACTGAATCATCAAATAACTTAGTTTGAATAAATTTTTTTTTTTTGCAGGCTGATGACAGCAAAACATCAGTGAGGGATCGATTTAATGCAAGACAGTTTATGTCATGGTTACAGGATGTTGATGATAAGTTTGACAAATTAAAGGTACACTTCCTTGTCTTTCCACTTTAAAAAAACCAAAACTCTAATGTCACTAAGAAGATGAGATGAATAGATTTGTATGTAATATCATAGGCTGTTGTAGAGGTTTTAAGGGGAACACAAAGGAGGGTCTAACAGTATAAAAACTAACCTTTGTTGCTATATAGCTTAGTGGAATAATCTGCAAACTTCTTAATGCATAGTGGGGAAAGCACTTATTACCAGAGAGGCTCCTAGATATTTTTCCTATTTTCAGACTTTCTGCAATAGTTTTTCAAATATTGAAATAACTTCTTTCTCAATTTTGAAACAGACGTGCCTTTTGATGAGGCAGCAGCATGAAGCAGCGGCTTTAAATGCGGTACAGAGACTGGAGTGGCAGCTTAAACTACAAGAACTTGATCCTGCTACCTACAAATCTATCAGCATTTATGAAATTCAGGAGTTTTATGTTCCTCTTGTTGATGTTAATGATGACTTTGAATTGACACCAATATGACAACTAGCATCTTCTGGCTCACCTTTTCCCTTGGACCAACTAGAAATTGAGATGCAGTGATCCACAAAGGTATTTTTCTTTTAAGACAGAGCACTTAATTCTGTGGAATACTACCTTTCTCAATAATTCAGGTGTTCCTTCAGAGAAGCGTGGCATGGGGTCTTGTTCAAACTCAGAAGATGAATGCTAATTTTGAAGTTGGTTTCCCAGTAGATACCATTATCTGTATTTTAGAATTGCCTATACCTTTAGAGCTTATTGCTGAAAAAGATGACGAAACACGGTGAGTTGACAGCGCTGGAAGCTGTTAATAACTAAAACAGCCACCAAAAAACAAATGATACTTAAAATCTGCTATAAAGCTTTGTATTATTAAACTTCAGTAACAGTTGAACTCCCACAGAAAAATGATAAAAATGCCTGTGGAAGAAAATGTAAGACTTGGAGGAAAATAGTCTATTAATCTTATTATATTTTGTAAATTAGTGTACAGTTTTCTTTTTGGAAAAGAAAGATGTAATATTGTCTTCATTTTTAAATAATTTATTTTATACATATTGTGCAAATGTAAATAGTCTTGTAATTAATGTTCAAACCTGTATAAAATAGATATTTTAACTGTAAAACTGTTTTTGTCTAATGTTTTATTGGACCAAAGTTGTCGTTTTTATTAAGTGTAGTGTGTTCCTGGTTGGCAGTTCTTTTTTGTATGGCATGTGTTTGATTTAGCTGCTTGTTCCATCACCATAACTGTAAAAGAATTGAAACTGAACTGTATTGCATGCTTCACAGAACTCTTAACTCCTTTACTTCAATAACTGATACCTAAACAATTGTAATATTTACAAAACCATATTTCATATTAGTCTGTTGTTGTAATGCCATACCTATGACTTACTATACTGAAAATATTTTTGTGTAAAACAAAAAAACCCTTTTGCTCTTATATGGTGGTCTCGTAATAGAGCCTATTTTTTCCAACAAAATGCCTTTGAATGAAAATTCTTAAATTGTATATTGTCTATTTTAATATTAATCTATGGAACAATATGTAAATAGTTGTAAATACAATGTTTAATAAATTTTATTGGTCATGTTATTAGTTGGAATTTCTTAATATTGTAACACTTGCTATATCAAATCTTAGCATTCCTGAAAATATATAAGGAGACTCAATGAAACTAAAAAAGAATTCACACGTTGCGAAATTTAACACTTTTTTATTCTTGGTACTGTTGATGAACAGACAGTTAATTATTTATTAGTAGGAGGTTACAGATATTCATGAAAAAGATTTGTTACCCTCTAGTCCATAAATCATTCAAGAATTCTTGGGATCTGATGTCTGGGAAGTTGCTTCTGAGAGAAATGGGGCTTAGGCAAGAGTCCTGCTTACCCGGAAAAGAGATTTTAAGGTACTTGATTTGAACTGATTTTTAATTACTAGGTGAACTACTACAGAGTACTTATTCCTTCTGCTTGTGTGAACACTAAGGGTGCATTCCTTGTGATGGACAGGCTGTATGGACAGCAGGCCCCCTCCTGCATGCACGTCACTGCTAGTTCCAATCAAGAAGAAAGTTATAGTAACTCAAGCATAGTAAGACCAATTAATATGTAGTTCCTGCCCTGTAACTTTTTTTTCCCCACTTTTAATTTGTTAGGTACCTGTGGAAGGAGAAGTTGTTCCTGCTTTTACATAGGAGTATTTTCCTGACATCACTCAGAATTGAAGATGTACTGATACTCTTCTGAAAGTAAAATATTCTTCTGAAAGTAGCTGTTAAATTTTAAAATAATACAGAAACCTGAGTTATCTGCTTAAAAAGACCAAAAAAAATGGATAAAGCTGCAAGGTGTTTACAACTAGTAAGTGGGTGTGAGTTCATTTCCATCAGATACTTAGAGTAACAAGTAACATACCTATCTGGAAGTGGGAGAACCTAATATAGACTTTTTGAAGTATGGAGTATGAATAATTAAGGAGCAGAAAAGGTAAACTGGGTTGCAGGAGTGTTGGCAGTGTTAGGCAAGAAGTGGGTGACAGAAATACTTGGGGTGGAGGAGACAACAGGGTGGGTTTATAGCTGGAAGTTGGTGCGGTGGTTCAGTGGTGCCTGGGTGGGTGCTCGGAGAGAGCGAGGGCGTCGGAGTCTACCGGGGACACCGCTGTCCCACAGCGCGGGGAGCGGGAGCAGCCCCACGGGCTGGCAGGGCTGGGAGGAGGGTGGTGGGTCCAAGGGTGTTTTCCGTAAAACAAACGGGAAGTTCATCCTCTGAAGTAGCAGCAGAAACATTTTTGTGATTAATTTAATAATATTTTGGCAGTATCCTATCATAAGGAGATGTGAAGACAGATGTTTCTTAAGTTTAGCTTGTGTTATCTTTACAAGGAGAGATGATTTTCTATTATCAGGGCCTGTGAAACAGATTTTTGTTTTTTCAATTGCAACTGCTTAGGACAAATCTAGTTGCTCAAAGAAAGAGGACTGTCCAAATGTTTCAGTCCCTCAGACAATGATCTCCTGGCTTCTCCCATTTGAATCCAGGGTTTGTTCCAATCGTGGTTTTTTTTAATTTTTTTTTTCCCAAGTTTACTCCGTGGGATGATACCTAGTGTGTTAAAGACACCCTGCTGTGGGGAGGAGGGATGAGAGTAAGCACAGCAATGACATGCTGGGACGATGGCCGTATTTCGCTGGCGAGGGTGTAGCTGTCTCCTGGGGAGCCCGAGGTCCGCTCTGGGTACTACCCACGTTCCTCCTGGGCTTTTCTTCCGGCGACCAAACTTGTTACCTTGATCCTCTGCCGCTTGGCACGCAGGAGGACAAACCACCCCCGCGGCCGTGTCTGCCAGACCCCGAGCGAGGCTTTCCCAACGCCCGGGGGCCCCCCTGGCCGGAGGCCGTCCCTGCCCTCTCCCGAAGCCGGTTGCGGGGCTTCCCGCGCCACCTGCCCGGCCCGGGGGCAGGGGCTGGTTCCTCCCTCCCCGTGTTTTCCCCTGCTCGCACTCGGGTGGGCAGGGGGACGCTCAGCCCCTCACCCCCGGCAGAAGCGCCCTCTCGGCAGGGTCCGGCACGACCCTTCCCAAACCCGCCCCGCCCCGCGCAGCCGCCGCCCGCCCGGGGCGGAGGGTCCCGGGTCGAGCTGCCGCCGCCGCCGCCGGCGGGGGGAGGGTCCTGGCGCCTGACGGTGCCCCGAGGCGGGGCGATGCGAGGCCGCGCCGCCGCCTCCGCGCTGCCTGCGGCCGAGGGGGGGGAGCAGCGGGCCCAGGCGCGCGGTTGCTGCTGCCGCCGCCGCCGCCTCCGGAGCAGCGAGAGCCGCCGGCGGAGCGGGGGGTACCCGGCCCGCGGCGCCGTCCGGTGAGCCACTCCGCCGGCGGGGTCGGGGGGAGGAATGGTGTTGGGAGGACCGCCGGCGGGATGGAGCCGGTGGCCGGGGAGGAGGAGGAGGCGGAGGCGGCGGGGCCGCGGCTGCTTCTTTGTGGAAGGAAAGTTTCGGTGCGGCTCGGCGCAGCCTGCCTGCCGGAGGAGGAGGAGGAGGAGGCCGGGCTCCCCCCCCCCCATTCCGCCGCCGGGAGGGGCGGCTTTCGGCGGCGCTCCCCGTGCGGGGCCCCGCCTGCCTCGGGCGGCTTCGGCGGGGCCGGGGCCGGGGGTGTGCGCTCCCTGTCACCGGGCCCCGGGCAGTGCCATCTTTGGGGCCCGGGCCTCCCGGGAGGCGGCGGGGAGCCGAGCGCGGGCTGATCGGCCGGAGGTGGTGGTGGTTGGGGGGGGGGGGGGGGGGTTGTGGGATGTTTTTCTTTCCGCCCCGGGTGCGAGCCCGCCGGTGTGGGAGCCGGGGGGGAGCCGGTGCCGCCGGGGCGGGCTGCGGGAGCGGGCGGGGGGGGGGGGGCAGGAGTCATGCTCGGGGGGGCAGGCATGGGGGGAGATGCCGGACAAAAGTCTGGGGAAGCAGCGGTCGGTGAAAGGAAAATAGAGAGATGGGGGCAGGGGGGGAGCCTGGGGAGAAGGGGACGCGGTCAGCCCGGGGCGGCGGCGCATCCGAGCGGGCTGCGCTGCTCGGGGAGACGGCACCGCTCCGGCTCCCGTTTGCTCGGGAGCCGTATCGATAGCACCGCCGAGCACGGCCCGGGGTCGAAACGGTGCGGTGCGGTGTTAAAACACTCCCGGATCGCCCGTGGCACCAAGCACCGTGCCTGCCTGGGCTAATGCGCCTGCCCCAGCGCAGCGCAGCGCCCGGCGGGGACGGGGACGGGTTCGGACCGCTTCTAGTCGAAGGGGAACTTTGTTCGCCGTGGGTAGCAGGGCAGTGAGCGGTGACACCCCCTCCCGCCCCCGGCCTTCTGAGGGGAAAGCTCCCGTGTTCGCCGTACGTGCCCCCCGGGGTGTCGCCGGGGGTCCCCCCAGCCCTGCTGGGGTCCGGGTGGCGGTGCGCCCAACGGGGACGGATTCAGAAGCCCTTTAATTACCGTTGTAAGAAAGATTAATCTGACACAGGCTTTAAGCGTCGCGATCGTGTCTTACTTGCGTGTTGGCTTGCTTTTCTGCTTTTTTTTATGTTTGGATGTTGCTAATTGAGGGGTGGATTTTTTATTTTTTTTTTTTTTTTTGAGTTCATAAAGCAGAAAAACATTTCTAGATACAGCAAGAAAGAAATCCAGAGCCCCATTAGCATTTTTTTCCCCTCTTATGAGAACAATACAGGCTCACTGTAAGCTTGCCCAAACATGGGCTGCCTTTTATTATATGTTGGTACGGTGCCTGGTGCAGTAGGGTCCTCTTGTGACTGGGTTCACGTGCTAAGCGCAAGTAAGGGCTCACTGGCTCACCACTGTCACCCGGTATTTGTAAGAAATACCGCCTGCCGAGGTGCTGCCTTTTCACAAAGGGGAGAAAGGTGGAATGCTTTGAACAAACCCTGTTCTTCTGCCTGTTTGAAGTAGCAGATGCTCGTTTCCTGTTGACTGCGGTCACTTGCCGTGGCTCTTGAAAGTTGCATTGTTCAAAGTCTGTGGTACTTTTTTAACGTTGGTGGCCGTCATTTAAAAAAAACCCCAAAGTTAACAACAACTTTGTTATTGAATTGAAAGCCTGTGTGACATCTATCAGTATGAAAACAACTGTCTGTCTACATCAAAGGTGACACGGCAACTTACCTTACACTTGTCTTGAAAAGGTTGCTGTATAGCTTTGGTGCTACGCACCTGTGCGTATCGTTAGCCTGGGGAGATACTACATGAAACCTGTCTGCTTTATGCATTTACAGAATTAGGTCTTCGTTGGTGGATTTTCTCTTCTGAGGCTTTTTTTTTGTTGACACTATTTATACAATATCATATTTGATACTGCAAACTCGAGATTGTTCACCTTGAGTTTATTGTGATTTTAATCCAAAGGTGCAGTAACAGAAAGCTTCAAATAAGCAAGTTAGCTGGGGGAGGAAAGGTTGGGTTTGTTGTTCAGCACCCCAATTTGACTTTTTTTTTTCCTTTTCTTTTTTTTTTTTTCCAAAAAATTTGAGTCTCTTTTGAAGGAACTGCAAGGGGGAAGGGAAGTAGGATTTAACTTTTTTCCCGATAGCCTTTTCAGTTGCTGGTTTTTATTTCAGTCCTGGTTTGCAGTACCTTTGAAGATCGCCCACCTGCAGGAAACATGAGGTCGCAGTACGTCACAGCGCCCACAGTCACTCTGCTCCTGTTCCTGCTGTGGATCCAGGCGTCAACAGGCTGCAATAAGGCTCTCTGTGCCAGCGATGTCAGTAAATGCCTGATACAGGTACGAGTCCTGTTTCTTTTATTTGCTTTTAAGCATTTAAGAAACAGTTCTGAAGCTGTGTCTTGAAAAGATCCAGTGATAAAAGTAACCAGTATTTTCTGTTAAATAGTCGGGTTTTTTTAAAAAAAGAAGTTAATCATGGTCTCCTGCACATGTAAATGCAGATTAACGACCATTTTATAGATAAGTGCATGTGTATACAGGCATGTTTCTTTTTTTAATGGAAACAATTTCAAGTCGAGGATTAGGATTGCTGGGTTATAGTTAAAGCCACTACCAGTCACGCTGTTAGTTTTCAGTCTCTTTCCTCTTTATTAGTGATATTATGAACAAGCAGCAATTTAAAACAGACATTTTATTGGAAAGGTTTCTGTGGCCAACAGTTTGGGGTTTTTTTAAAGACACCTGCAATGCCAGCAGTTCAAATGTGCTGACAGTGTTCCCATATCTGTCTGAGATGTTCCCCGTATCTGTTCCTCTTAACTTGCAGTCTGTACGCTTTCTTAAATCTCCCTGCCCGTGCAGAGGGTCAGTAGTTGATGCCTGCTGCTCCCTATAACATCAGATTTGTACAGTCAATGAAAAGATGCCTAAAAACTCACGTGATAGAACTAACATGAGTAGAGATCTAACTAACTTGTCTTAGAGTCCTGAGGTGCATTTGGAAAAGCTTTTTGATCAGGAGGGACCTATGGCTACTAACAGTAGTGAGCAAGCTCTGAAAGCATGAGGGTCTACCTTAAAAAAACCCAATGAAACAACCCAACAAAAACTTGGGTGTTGAACTGGTAGGCAATGGATGTTAAACTCAAATCCAGCCTTTGCTTTTGACTCGCTGTGTGTCTGTCCGCACAGTGAAAGAAACGTACTGAGCCCGGGTTCCTCTTCTTATAGCAGGAGTTAAGAGGCATGGAGTGCAGCAGAACAAAAGCACCTTCTGTAGCAGAATTGCAAGCAGTTCTGGTATCTACCAAGTCTTTATTTACTGCTGGTGTATTGAGCATGCTTCTTGACTTCATATTGAAAAAAGGAGCCATCACATGGTCAGTTGCAGCTTCCTTAAAAGAAACCATTTCTTTGTAGATTGGAAATGCAAAACCAGAGAGCACAAATATCATATGTGCTAGTGTGCTTACTGTAAATGTATGATCACAGTCTGAAAAGTGATGCAGAAGTGGCATGAAGCATTTCCGTGTTTACTTCATTTCATTGACTTCTGTATAAAATTTGTCTGGTTTACAAACAAAAATACTTGCCAGACTCACAAATAATCCTGTGGAATGAAGACTGACTGTAGGCTGAACTGCCGTCTTTCTGGCTTCTGCACTGCCATTGCTTTAAAAAAAAAAAAAAAAAAATGCTGCTTCTCCTATCCCCACCATGGTCTCGTGGAGCTGTTGAATACGGGAGCAAGAAAGAGGCTTTTGACTCTTACCGTTTCAAAGACAAGGCCAGTGTTCGTGCTGGCGCATTGGGCATTGTGCACTGTGACAAACAAGTTCCTTCTGTTGCATTTTTTAAATCCCGTCTAGGCTTGAAGCTCTTAAAAAGTAAGATGCTAGTTGTGGCATTGGAAGTACAAGGCAGTTAAACAGCGAGGGCAGCGGTACAGATTTGTTGCATCAGGGGAAAGCTGTTGGTCCAGATGAAGGGAAAACAGGGAAGATTTATTGTCTCCTTTTCCTGTGGTGCTGATGGAGTCCACCATCCATGAAATGACAGACATCTTCTTCCCAAGTAACCACTTAATTTTTATCGAGTCAAGCTTGAGGCACCCAGCATTTAAACTTTATTTTTATGAGCTAGTCTGAATAGACTACAGCCCAGGAGAAGTGGAGCTAATGCTACTGAAGTCTTTCCTTGGCTGGGAATAAAATGGCTGAGGTTCAGCGCTGCACGGAGGTGTCTCACACGACTGTGCTTTACTTGGATTGCGTTGGCATCTCTGTAGTGACGCGGCCCTGTGCGTGCTGAGAGACCCCGGTGCTGTTTTACTTGCTGTAGGTGTGTTCTCTCTTACTTTGTACAGGTGATGTGAAGTCCCTTTTTTAAAGCATTTCCCTGAAATCGAAATCGTATGCTATTGTCCGAGACCCTAAAGTAACTCGGGCCATGTGAATTGTGTACAATTACGGGGGAATGCCGCTGTTCATTTTCACCGTCTGGCTGCTCTCTGCCTGCAAACAGGCCTGACATACCAGTCAGTATTCATTCTTTATAGAAGAACAGATCAGGTCAGACTAGTCTGATTGTGAATACGAAGACTCCCAAAGCTTTGCCTTAAAGCAATTGTCATATTTCGTCTTGGCTTTTTTTTTTTTTTTTTTTTAAATCTTTAGTGCTGTTGTGGCAGAAGCACTGCACTGATACGTGAAGTGTGTGTTATTTCTTGGGTAGGTATACAAGTAGAGTATATCCGTGTATCGTTTTTCTCCCCTCTAAGCTTCTGGAGAAGTCTGAACTTAAAAATAAAATACTGTGTTGAGTAAGTTTGCTTGACTATCGCATGACATTTTTCCCTAGCCTATTTTTATAACTGTTCTAGTTTGGCAAAATCCATGGCTTGAAACCAAGATCATGTCACTTGGAGACAACTAGGGGAGCAAACAGAATGTGAATGTTTGTCATGTGCATCTGCGTGCAGAAAGTGAGGCTGCCTGTCTTAGACACATAATGAGACAAAAGACCCGCTCTCCCGAAAAGCATATGGCTAACATAAATATTTTTGCCAGCAGGGCTAGAAGTCAGCACAGTCATTACTGCCACTCCTTAGGAGCTGCTCTGCTTAAGGGTGGTCCCTGCGTAAATATTTATTTTGTTAGATCCAGAACAGAGCATGAGATCAACAACTCGCATGCATTCAGCTTTCCTTTTACATCTTGAGGGTCTGGCTTCATTGGTCCTCTCGTAGTCTACTTCTTGTTTTTCTGTAAGCAAAGACCTGTAAGAAAATAGCTTGAGGCATCTCTCTGCATAAGCTTAGCCTTCGCAAGAAAAACTTTGTGGCTTCCTGTAGTTGTTGAAGGAGTTGTGGATAAGAGTTGGGAGTGTAGGCGGAGTGGGACCACAAAATTAGTTCCCTTGAAGGCTTTGGCTGTAGTTCCTTCCCGTGTCTCTGGGATTGGGGCACTGAAGTCATTATTGACTGTTACCTTGCTTTTCAGGTAGGCCACCGAGCCCTGGTTGCACATGGCGTGCATGTTGCAGTATTTATTCTAGCACATCTGCTGTTGGCTTGGACGTATGGGTTGTTTTGATGTTTCCATGTGTGGAGGAGATGAGGCGGCCAGTTACGCTCACTGGGCGGAGCGGAGGCGTATATTGTATCCTTGCAACATGGAGGAAATCCTTGAAGGCAGAAACCTCTAGGATGGGACGTTCCCACAATTGTTCGTAGCAAATGGGTTTGAGGCGAGTCCCAGGCTGGCTCCTGCAGTGCAGAGCTACCTGCAGTAGTCGGGCTTGGGTGGTATGGCCGTGTTGTGCTGGAAGCCGAGCGTTGCTGTCTCATCTGCAACAGCTCTTTAAACTACTGCTGTTATGTAGGAAACAAACAGTGCTATGGTTCAGGCATGGATTTCAGATCTTTCTCAAGAGGGATTGTTTTTCGGAGAATACAGAGTTTTCTCGCCCGAACACTACATGTCTGCATGCACCTTGGCTGGTGCGGTATCGTTCCGATTGAAATCTCTCTTCATTTTTGTCTTCACCTCCTCTTAATCTTGTGTACAAACTTGTCAGCTTGAAAGGATTTCCAAGACTTTTTAGCCCTGTGGTATGAAATAAACACCACTCCTTAAATTCAGGACTTAGGAATCTAAAAATTACTTTTAGTGTGTATGTTGTAGCTGTAGTACGTAGCGCATTTGGGTTAACAAAACAGTTCTGGCTGGTTTGCTTCCAGGAGATTTTCTGTTATTAAACTGTTCTAGGAAAAAACATTAGCTCTTTTTCTTTCACTCCCCCTTCCAGTTTGCAGAGATGTTGCCAATGCCTTCAGGTCCTGTTTCTCACTGCACTGAGAAAATAGTCTCTCTCATTTCAAGGAAGCTTTGAAAAAATGCAGATGTTAAATACCTTGTAAAAAATCTTTATTTGCTCTCTGGAGCAGAAGTATCTTTACTGTACGAACATGCCTGCTTCCTATTTAACGCTGTATTTTTAGACTGAGAGGTTTATTTCTTGCCTAGCAAAATACATTCCCCGATGCACCTTCAGTAGTTGAGCTTGGGAAATTGCCAAGTTGACTTATGAGTAATATTTTCTTCCACTGACGCCTCACCACCCCCAGCTATCAACAAGGAACGTTCCTCGTTCTGCCTCGCTTCACCCACGTCTCATGTAAGCATTCTTTTAAAAAGATGTATCCTGCACAAGTATCCAATGTGGATGAGTCAGGCAGAAGGACTCAAGAGTGGTTAAGGAAACCATGTACGTGCAAACACATATATGGAAAAGCATACAGTTATTGCCCTGAAGAGACAGTCGAACTGTGGGAAGGAGGGAGCTGGAGAACTGTGCAGAAGACTAACGAGGTTGCTCTTTCTTCCCTCCTCCCTCTCCAAGATAAAAAA
The DNA here is from genome assembly GCA_017639485.1 of Pluvialis apricaria. Classification (NCBI taxonomy): domain Eukaryota; kingdom Metazoa; phylum Chordata; class Aves; order Charadriiformes; family Charadriidae; genus Pluvialis; species Pluvialis apricaria. Next base: position 113,498,135 of record CM030008.1, on the reverse strand, counting down.
AAGTTAAAAGTAAAAATGGAAATAAAATAAAAAATTACACCGTTCATAAGCCCTTCCTATAAAAATAAAGTTGTTTAAAATACTGGTATGTGTAGTGATGCTATCCCAAACTAGTCCTTGCACATATTGAAGATAAGCAGAATTTTTTTTATTACATTGCAAATGTATAATTTAAGGTTACATTTAACTCAGTGAGAATACTATTCTCTTAGATTCACACAGTGCAATCTATAAAACTGAAACAACTTAAATTTAGTGAATTTTCTGGCTTTGCTTCCTACATTACATTTAATAGTTTATGGCGAATCGCTTTCTCCCACATACTGGCTTGTTGGTGTTGCCATCTCTTTAACAAGTATGAAGTTGTTTGCCCAGTTTTACTGTTAAAGAACAAATATATAGGATATTTTTAATGTCAATATGTGTTAATGCTGTTCTCTGGGCAAGGTAACAGTACGTTACTCATGGTTGTTTTTAAAGTTGTTTTATTCAGGCTTTTTATTCTCAAGGCTGACACAATCTGTTTATCAAACGGTAAGATAAATATTTTAGAAATGCGTCATTCATTCACATAAGTCATCTTTCTAAGTTTGTGGTGTCTCCTCTTGTGGAAAAAATTGTATATTTTATTAATGAGCCTGTTTTTCATCTTTCACTTGGAAACAGCATAGTAATAGGTGACATTAATAAACTTTGAGGATGAAAAAGTAAAAAATCTTGGTAGTTTCCCACTCTGTAAATAAAAATTCAAGACTTACTAAGACTGCGTATTACAGAAATGCATGTGGAGCACAAGTTCACGCTGGATCACTCAGCAGGGCAAACAGTTCCCATTAAACTCTGCAGGCAACAGCGTTTCTCAGCATTACGTAGAAAACACAATAGTTTGTGAATTTGGTTTCTTTGCTGGCTTCAAGAAGATTTCTGATCTGGGATGAAGTGAATGGAAAAATAACGGATCAATGAATTTATACTGCATTAATACATTGTAGCATGTTTGCGGTCTGTTTGGGGATTTGTTCAGTTTCAGTCCAGAACTGGGAGCCCTGGAGCTTCATTCGCTTCAGGATCAAAGAGCGGGGATGGGCGTCATCTTCTCCCCAGTCCAGTGCGTAGCAGAGATTTGCCAATGGCTCTTCCAGTAAAGCTGGGGGTGGGAAGGATCCCATGGTCAGTGTTTCCAGTAATGGGATTTTATTTTCTCGCCAGTTATGCGTAATGTCATAGTTAGACAGACGTCATCAAAACCAAATTCTTAGGACAACCAAATGCGACTTCTTGACTTTGCACTAGAGCGTGATTCAAGCCCATATATTATTGTCATGTAGCCACAGTCCTTCAGCCAAACTGGAATTGCTAGCACAGATTTGAGCTAGAGGGAAGGAAGCCGCCTGGTTTATAGATTTCCTTCACCCGTGTAGGCTGTTTCCATGCTGCGAGGTCCACAAGTGTATGTCTTCAGCAGGATTGCTAAACCTGTGCCTTCAGGTTTAGGTATTTGGAAGTGAAAGGTTTGTCTTCTTGCTTCCATGCCTTTTCCATTTTTCTAGCTTAATAACTATTAAAGAAAAATGCATATGCCTACCGTTTCGCTTTCTAGAGGCTCCAGAAGTATTGGAAGTATCCCAAGGTGTCGGTTTGGGGGGGGAAGGAGAGGAGGGAGGGGGTTGTTTTCATAATAGCAAAAATTAATCAGCTGGACATGGGGGGTGGAAATAATCTGGTCACTAATATTGCAAATGGAGGGCAATGTGTAACACATGTTCAGAGATGCACAAAATCCTACAGTCTGATGACTTAACTCAGTAAGTTCCTTTTAGAATGCACGAATAGGTGTGATGGTAGATGTCATGTATCTTCTTGACTATGCACATACGGTTTATAGTAACTTCCTTTTTTAGCTAAATTATAACATACGCGCACTATTTATATATAAAGAAACATCCATCTTTGAATTTCCTGTTGTGATGGGAAAAACATTCAAAGAACTTGTAGGCATACACAGAAGTGCACACACCTTTCCCATGAATAGGATTCTTTTCTCTTTTAAATGCTGACTTCAGATTTGTCTTTAGAATGTCACCTTTAAAAAAAAAAAAAAAACCCAAACAAAACTTGCAAAAGATCCTTTTGTAAACTAAGATCTGTTCTTTGGCTGGAACTATTTTACCGTTTACTCACTGTATTAGTGTACTAAGCTTTTTTAATGCCTTAATTTGAGTTGTGGCTTGAGGAAGGATCGCTCTGCCGTGTTAGCATTTTACATCTGGGATTGCTGTGGTGTAATGAGTTTCTCTTGTTTTCAGGAGCTGTGTCAGTGCCGCCCTGGGGAAGGGAACTGTTCCTGCTGTAAGGAGTGCATGCTCTGCCTGGGCACACTTTGGGATGAGTGCTGTGACTGTGTTGGTAAGTTTGCATTTCTTTGGGTTTTTCTTCTTTTTTTTTAAGTTGCTTCCTCCTGCCACATGCTGAGCTCACAGTCTTATAATAGAAGTAAAACATCGGGACAGAATCTGTGCTTTAAACATCTTGCAGCTCATTCTGTGGGTACTGAATAAATTACTGTGGGGAACCAAACATTCGAAGGCTGTATCTGCCCGATGGAATGGGGGGTGGCGTTAGTCCAGATATTGCTTGGTTAATGTCATCATAACTGAATATTAATTTTGTCTCTGAAACATAAACTCCTTTTTGAATGGTCATCTTGAAGAAACTACACAGCACCTGCTTCATGGGGTTGGGTGATGTATGGAGGTTTCTAACTGTACAGTGTTTTGACAGATACCGCACAGGGACAATTTTAGGCTTGAGTTGCCTTGTGAATGCTTGGGACTAGTAGTAAATATGCGTGGCCCAATGTTTTCATCATTCTTTTATTTGCAAAAACAGCTCTTTGGAGGGTAAGAAAGAGGCATGAAAGTTCTTACTGTAGGATTGGATGATAGTCTTAACAAGGACAGCATTACTACTAACAGGTAGTGTTCATGAGGATGATTAGTGTCAAAACGCTCCTTTTCAGTGCAGTCCATTGCTTCTCCTGTTCCATCATGATGTGAATACGCTTTCTGACATCCTGCTTTTTGCTTGGTTCTGGCTAGCTTACTTTTGCTTTGTTGTCTTTCAGTAAGCAGTGAGGTGGCGTGGTCGTGCGCGTGTGTGATTCTTCCTAATGGCATAAAGTATTTTCAGCCGTGAATTTCAGCCATTTTCAGCCAAAGTACATGTGGAGGATGTACATTTAGAAAGAGGCCCTACAGTTCGTTTTTTCTGTTTGATCTTGGGCTCCTTGAAAAGTAAAAAAAAAAAACCAAAACTCTCTTTTTTTTCCCTATCCCCTTTGCCCTTCCAACGTCTTCCTGGTTTTTGTAACGTAATACTAAAGTGCACTGTTGACATACTCAATCATAGGGATGAGGAATAAGATAGTCGGTTATTTCCTTAGTTCAAAACTATTATCTGCTGTAGAAAGCAAGGCATAGTGTGCCAGTCTCCTCTAGGTAGAGGAAGAACCTACCTCTTGAGATTGTGAAGAAAGAAAGGGAAGTCCACACATAGGGTTGTTTTTTTTGTTTGGTTTTTTTTTTTCTAAATCTGCAGATTACTCGTTGTTCTGCTGCTCTTTCCCATGGTGTTATCCAGGAGAGAAGTCAAGGAGGTTTCAGGTTCAGTTTCCCAGTACTGAGAAACGAAAACATCTCCTGATAGTTCTACGGGTGCCACAGACCTTGTTGTTTCTGTGGTACGGTCCTGTTGTTCTTCTCTGAAGGGTCATCCTTGCTCTGGCCTTATTCAAATGAGGAAACAGGAGTGCGTGCCATACCCAGCTTCCTGGAGACAGCTCTTTGCTGATACTCAAGCTGATATTTAAGTCTGTTTCTAAGCTGACCATGTGTAATGTAAAAGCAGATAGGTTGTCGTGTCTGCTCTGAGGTCAGGAATTACCTCCTACCCTGCAGCACTAACTTTACTGATGCTCAGTTGATGCCCTGTGTTTTGTGTGGACGTTCACTCCCTTCTCTGACAGGGAAAAATACACTGGAGGAGGGAGAACAGCAACAGGTTCCTGTTTCCTCTATTTTTCTAAGGTTTGTGAATTAATCTCTTCTAGTCCTGCATGTAAAGGCTTATCTGCATCCATCATTTCAGTAGCCCATTTCTGCATCTTCTCATCCATTCCAAAGCAGTAATGTAGACACATTTGTTGCTTACCAGTTGCTCTTAAGTTAAGCTTTTTTATTTTTGTTTTAACCAAAGCTACTATTTTATAATAATTATTATATATAAATATAATTATTGTAATTAAAATACATTTAAAAATAATAAGAGGGAAGGATCTTCGTGGAATGAGCAGTTACCCGTTAAACTATGAGGGATGGTTTCTTGGTACCATCTTAAGATAATATTTTCATATTGCATTGATATTCACACAAACTTGTACACATTCTGCAATTATTTAATAAACAATCTTGATGTTATTTTTTTCCTGCGTGTCCCTCTTATCGGTGAAATTTATTTTCTGAATCCAGCCTGACAGAGGGAGCCTCTAGAAAGGCTCACTGGTTTCATTTCACAACATTAATACAATGGTATCGACTCAAGTATACATCTTTTGCTGTATCTGTATGAAACTCTTACTTGGTTTAATATCTTCCTAATTAATTTTCAGGTGGGCATCCTATATTACAATCATATGGTGAATATTCCAGGTGCTTACTAAAAGGTGATAATGCAGGGATAGAAATCTTTTTATTAAAGCAATGAGTCCAGGAACATCTGTGAAGAACAAACCTAGTTGAGAGGACTAGGAAAATAATTGTTTATGGTAGGAAGTTTGTTTAAGTGGAATTATTTTTTAGTATGACCTGATGTTGTTTGGAGGAGAGGTTTATTTTTTTTCCTACCCAATACTTGGCTGACCTTTTTATAGGAGCAGGCTATCTTGTGTTGTTCATATTATTAAATGGTGGTAATGCTAACCACTTGCTCAAGATTTGCCAGATCTCATGCTAATCGTCATGGATGAACTTCACTCTGTTTTGTTCATTATGGAAATCCATCTACTTAGACTGAAAAGATGGTGGGTTTGTATAAGGCTGTAGTTAAACACGATTTCTGAAGCTGGAGTCCTAATGTACCTGCAGGGCAGGAGATGCTTCTCTGGTTATGTGAGGCAGGTAGACTTTGAACATTTATGTCCCGTATCGCTTTGATACTTTAAGGATTGGTGTGCTTTGCAGCTGTAGCTGTCTAAAACTGCGTCTGTGAAACTACCCAAAACGATATCCAGATGTACAGGAGGAAAATGGATTTGTCTGTCTCTTGCCAGGTGGCTTCTAATAGTGTTTTATGGCTTCTGAGTTTAAGTACCTATGCAGATAGAACTTTTCTTTTTTTAATCTTGGTTGCTTCAATGTTTGGATTAAATCAAGGCACCCTTCAGGTTCATTGCTAGTAATAAATGTTAGTGCTTAAATGGTTAATGGAAAAAAAGGTACCTGCATTGCACATCACAAAAACATTTTGTAGGAAGAGGCAAAGAGAAAAAAGATTACAAGGTTTAAAAAAAGGTACCACAAAAGGCGTTGAAAAATAAGAAAGAGGTAACCTGGAAATAAGCATTTTGCCTGCAGTGACCCCTCCAACTAAGTAGCAAAACAAGGTTCATCTCAGCTGTGTCTAAGCAGGTAAAGTAAACTCTTTAAAGGTAAAGCAGACTCTTGCTCCCTCCTGATAGTGATCTTTGCATCTCTGGCAGGCGACTAAAAAGATCTAGTGCACTCCTGCAGCAGATGAGATCGAATACTTGAATTGTGATCACAAGTTTCATGTACCTCAGGACTTGCCAAGATACTATCTTCGTTCAGTCGTAAGCTTTCATTCCAGATTTATGCTAATATCGATTATACTGTGCTTTGTCTCTTTTCTCAGGGGAGACAAACCTTTCATTGAACTCTTCACGTTCTGAACTGTAATGCTAGCATAAAAAGGGAAGCGAAGTGCTGTTTAGATGAGGTTTTTCTTTTCACTTGGATCTCACAACTTATAGGTGTGTTTTGTGGAACTCTGCAGAGATCTGAAACCTCCCATTATGGAAAGCTTGTCCTGCTGTATTTGGTGACACTTCTGCTATTGAGCTAAGAGTGGGATATGTATGAAAGGGCTCTGTTCTGCTTGTGTAACTTACTGTTTCATTCCTCTGCAGGTATGTGCAATCCTCGCAATTACAGTGACACACCTCCAACATCCAAGAGCACTGTTGAGGAGTTGCATGAACCAATTCCTTCACTTTTCCGGGCCCTGACAGAAGGGGATACTCAGCTGAACTGGAATATCGTTTCCTTCCCTGTGGCAGAAGAGCTGTCACACCACGAGAACCTCGTTTCCTTTTTAGAAACAGTGAACCAACCACAGCATCAGAACGTATCTGTCCCAAGCAACAGTGTCCACACACCTTACTCTAGTGACAAAGGTAATGAGCGTAGTGTCTAAATTCCTAGTGCTTCCTGTCGTCTCTTCCAGGAGCCTTTTCGGTGCATATTCTGTGCTTGTCTGTGCTCGCTTCTTCTTTTCCCATAAAAAAGTGTGAAAAGTTCAGTTTAATTTTGAGCATGACGTAACAAAAGGAGTGAGGCAAAAGTATTGAGGACCGTGGAAAATGGTGTTAAAGTGTCTGTTGATCTTAGGAGATGCTGAGCCAGATGAGTTTGTTATCTCTATTATTCCTCCTGTGGCATGAGGCAGTTTGTTCACGTAATTTCATGTGCACTGGCACAGTATGTTCGTTGACTTTGAAGCAGTTACCTGTAGCTTAGGAGACAGGACAGACCAAAAACTGAATCCAGCTTGTGTCAGTGCAGAGGACGCATGGCGTCAGAGGTTTGAGAAAGCTACATGCCATAAACCATTGTATCTGCAGTAGATGTTTATTTCTTTCATCTGAGCTGTCATAACTTGAACTCTTCAGAGGGATGGTTTGTAGGAAATCCAGGATTAATAGTAAACCTGAGTAGGTTTAGCAAGTTCACTCTTTATGTTGAGGAGGGATATGTGACAGTCTTAAAAATAAGCAGTTTAGGGGTGGAGGTTCAACTCGTGGACTCATTCCTTTTTTTTTTTTAATCAAGTTTTTTATATTCTCACCTTCAGTTTAGAGGACAGACTTCAGAATATTGTTTGTTGGGAGGGGGGAAAGATGAGAAGTTTGAGGTCGTGATAATAGTGGCATAAGAAAAATACTCTCTGCTTCTTGGTTTCCATACTAAACCTGAAATACTTTTCCCTGCGAATCATTACATCAGTTTTAAAAGAATCTCATAAGAAGTTCATGGTGAAATTGCTGCTTAACAGGGAAAAAAGAGCATCTGATTTGTTTTATTAGTGTAATTAATGCTTTGCTTCCTTCCCAACGCACACTTTAAATACTCATAACCCCATATGTTGGTGTTGTGATGGCTCTTTTATCTTATCAATGAAAGATACCCTAATTGATGGACACGGTGCTTTTCCATACCATTGTGAACCTTTGACCTAGTTACATTTCTGAGTAGGACTGCTGTTGATTAAATGGGACCATAACGGCAACTTTTCTAATTTCCTTTGGTTAAGGCACGTTAGAAAAATAAATTAATTCCAGAACTGGGAAACCAGATGGTCAGAAAGCATCTCATTCATATGTCTTTGACATTATTAAAACGCCTGCTCGCCGTTATGAGAGTGATGCAGAAAGCCATTTTAAATGGCAAGCCACAAAAAGTCCTGTGTGCAAACACTACAGTATTTAAAGATGTAAATTATACTTGGGGGGAAAGAAAAATTATGCTTAGAACAATCTTGAATATATCCCACTGTACTTAGGTACTGCAGCCCAGATGGCTGTTCCCTGACAGTCCTTTACTACCATACCAACAGGATGGGCTAATGATAGTTTTGGATTAAACTTGGAATTTGAATTGCATCTCAAGGGTGTGGAGGAGTTTTGAGTTTAACAACACAGACAAATACATAACGCTACAATTTTTATTAGTCAAAAGTCTCCTTCATTTCATTTACTAAGAACATATTAGAGATTAAGTTGAGAGAGCTTTCACTGGAATGATGACAGTCCAAAAACAACAGTTATATTTGGAAATAGTTACCAAATGCCACCGGTTTTTAGGCTTCAGTAGACACTTAGAACAGAAATAAATGTCAGAGCTGTTCCTGTAATCATTGACTGTGTTTCCTCCATCTTAGTGATGAGTGAAGAACTGGAAAAGGTAGAAAATGGCTTTCAACATCCTGTACTTTAAGTATCTAAATATGTAAGCCTGTTGAGGAGTCTCTCTTTTCTTGGTCACAATGTAGGTAACTTTCTAGTGCTGTGTTTTTTCAGAAGTCACATTAAAGTTTGCTTATAAAAGCATGGATGATTTGAGCATTGAGGACAGGAGAAGGTGGAAAGAAAAGTTGGCTGCTGGCCTTGGTTGGTTTGTGTTTATTTTGATGGAAGCAAGGACAACTGGGGAATCGTACCTCTTGTAAGGTTGAATGTTTTGTGAGCCATAAGGTGGCATTGTTTTTAATACTTTTTTGATGAGTTCATTGGGGAAGCAGTAACCAAAAGGTGGCAGGGTAGTAGGTCAAGAGCTAAAAAGCCTTGTGAGCATGGGCGCAGAGGGAGCCCAGGAAGTTGCTGGAGTCTGATGGCTTCTGCCCATGCAAAGTTCAGTCACACAATCGAGTCACAGTGGTTTATCAAGGTAGCATGTGTTAGAAGAACCACTGAAAGAGAAGGTGGGTCTGTGCATGTGTCTGCGTGCATGCTCAGTTGCAGTCAATACAAGCATAGCCTGCAGTGGAAGAAACTGAAGACCATCTCTTTACCCTTTCCTTCTCCCCAAACCTGCTGCTATGCTTAAGCACAGATCTTGGAAATGGAGGCATCCTTAAGGTGACTCATTAAGCAGTTGTCTTCAACACCGTGACATTCAGGGATTTGAAAGAATATTCATGTAAGCAGGAACATGGATACTTTATATTTTCTTTAAGGGGCTGTGCCTTCTCCATTTTGTGATTCTTCAGTGGCTCCTTGCATGCTTCACTCCAACATGGTGTGCTGGCAGCAGCCTGTTGCGTTGCCTGTAAAGGGAGAGGGGCTAATGAGAGGTAGATTTTGGTAAGGCACAGTAGGCTCGGTGCTGTCTTCTGGAATACATCCCAAAATTTGGAAAGGCTCTGCCTACAAATACCCCTTGACGCGGTGTGTAACACAGTTCTGATTTTAATTTCAGCGTGCGTTCACGCAGGGATCACCATTAAGCTGGCCCAGGGTGCCAGACTTGCTCGATGCAGTTCTGGGTGAGTGCCAGGAAAAGCAGCACCAGCCACGGGAACCCACGAGCTTTGTGCCTGAGCAGCGTGAAGCCGCTGGCCCAGGGAGGGCGGCCGTAGATGCGGGAGGAGGTGGGGTGTGGTGGGATATAAAGCATTCCTTTCTTGCCCCAGCCTACTGCGAGCCCAGCCGCCAGACCTTGAACTTCCCCATTATTATCTTAATGAGTGTCTTCCCTTTCCTCCTGTGAATTGGCTTCTAACGTTTTCAGCTGCCAAAGAATGTGCGCACTGCTGGAGCTGCTGTAGTTCTTTTCTGACATCTGAGCCACTACTTCAGAGAGAACTGCGATTATTATTCATCTAGAGCTACATTTATACTTCATTCTTTTTGCTTTACTTTTAGCTGATACCCTCAGAGCTCTGAAGTGCGAGTTCAGATGTTTAAATAAGCTTAATTGTTTCAGATGATGACAGGATGTTGGCGAGAGAGAGAGGGGAAACCAGATAATCTTTTGGCAACTGATGAAACAAAATCTGTGTTGTAGTTAAGGGTTTCTGACTTTTGCTGCTTGGTGACACTGGGGATGGTGTCTGCTCTGCACTTCCGCTCCTGTCCAGTGCCAGCCAGGTAGAGGAGAGCTAGAAATCCAGTAAACTGGCATCTACTTCTGTACGTACTCTAGGAAGATTATTTTTTTTTTAACATTTCTTTTTAATACATTCTGATTGGCATAAAATGGTATGGCTGCTGGATGGACAGTTACCTTTTTAAAGTACTTTTAGAGCTGCTGATAAACAGACCAGCAGACAACTGAACTTACACAGCACCTTTAACTTCAAACGTGGCATACAAGGAATTGTCATTAACTGGGAAAGTTTTTTCATCTTGTAGATAGGCATTTTTCCTTAACTTAAAAGAACTGAATTGTTTTATCTTTTCCATGTTGCTAAATTCCTCTGTAGTGCACCAATGCAGATCTCACTTGCAGCACAGACAGTAGCACAGCAAAGCCTGATAGAAACATGAGTCTATTTCTTCTGGTCGTTTGGAATTTAGACTTTGTTGTTTCTCCTACACAACCTCCATTGAGTATGAATTAGGGAGAGGGGAGGAGAGGCGGGAGGGGAAGGTGAGAAACTTGTGTTCTGGAAAAAGAAGAATGCTGCTGCATCCTTCTCCCCCCCTGCACCTGTAGTCTGTAGTCCCTACTGTGTGAAAATTGGCAAAATGCAAATGAAAGAGCTGTTACTGCCCTAAGTAACATCCTTTTTATCTACACTGAGGGAGCCAAGTGATGACTATGTAATTAGGTTTGTGAAACAATTTAAATACTCTCCCGGATCCCAACTGAGCCTGTAGGTATGTATTTTTTTCCCCTGTGTAACTCTGTTTCTGCAGCCTATAAAGAGGGATTTAATGCTTGAGGTGAGGAACTCTCGACTTTCAGTAATTCAGCCTCTACACGGGCACACAGACATTGCTGGGGAGGAGACCAGGAGTGTCCCATGATGAGCAAAGTACACCCTGGCCAATCTGACTTGTTCAGACCTGGCAAGTCTCTGAGCGAGCAAGACTTCACAAATGGTTTGGTAGCATATACAAGGAGCATGTCCTCCAGCTGCTTGCAAGACCTACTGGGAACCAGCCAGATCTACTGCTGGCTCTGGCCTGCCCTGTACAGTCTGTCCTCTCCCCTTCACAGCAGTTTTGGACTGGTCCTCTAGGACCTAATCCTCTTGGCTTGTGTGCAGGTGGAAATAAACTTTCTTCTCCACTCTCCAGTCAGTTAAGATTAATATCTTTGGTTGCTGCTGCCACCTTAATAAGCTTGAGGTTTGGCTTTGGTTCCCATTTTGGTCCTGGGAGAGTGGTCAGGGAGACGAGTCTCTCCAGTCTTACAGGACCTGACTGCTGTCATCTTGTTTGGCCAGTATTATGGGCCTGGTCCTGCTTGTCCTCCGGCCTCCTTGCCCCCAAGAGATGTCTGCAGTCTCTCAGTTCAGTGTCATTGATCTCTACATCCTAGAAATCACAAGCTCTTCTTCCACAAGAGGTTTATTTCAAGTTTCAGCAGACATTAGCTGATGAACTGGGCTTCTCCAGGACTTCTGAACTGGTACTAACACAGGTGAGGCTGTCACAGATGAGGTTATCATGCAGGTGAACACAGATGTCTCCTAACACAGAGGGGACCGGTCATCCTCTGGTGTAAACACAGCCTGTAAGTGCTGGGAGCAACTAGCCCACCTCAGAGCGCGCACAACTTCCCTGACAAGCTTTCCTGACCTGCTGTAGGCTTTCCTTTGCATGTTGCAAGTCAGTGTGGTGATCAACATGATAGCAGTGAGCACTTCTGGCAGCCCTTTGGAGAGGACTCTGGTTTCTTGAAAGAGTTGTTCCACTACTATCTAGAGCAAGCCATGAGTCAGTTTGCCTTCTCAAGCTGATCCAGAGACTAGGTCAGTCAGGTGGAGATGGCATCTCAAAAGCTGATTTTGCAGCAAGAAATCTTTCTGGATTAGCCAGGATTGCCTGTTTCGAACCAGAAGTTTTGTGCCTCCAGCTGACACCTTCTAAGACTGACCCTACCTATGCATGCATTTAAGGTCAAACTTGAGAAGAAAACTACTAAACTACTAAAAAGTTATCAGAGGAGTGAATTGGGGTTAAGGAAGAGGGTACAAAGAGTACCCTTGGAGAGCACTCCAGGATTTTTTGGACAACTGCAGCTTTACTCGCAGCACAGCTTTTCTGGGAGCAGAAAACTGCTTCAGCTGTGGGTTTGCGCTTCCTCGCCAAGATCCTTATTGCCTGTTGCACTGTGTTTGGTGTCTGCAAGATGTGTGCATCAGTTCAGAGCCTGAATAAGGCAGTGAGTGCTCTCTTGCTTTCAGTGGGCTGGCAGCGTGTCCTGTGACCCTCTTGCAGCTGTTTAGGTAACAGTAAAATAGTTTGACAGTGGTCAGGGTTCCCTCATATGTGTTTTAATAAATGATAATTCTTGAAAGGGTAGGCAGGGTTTCCAGATGTCAAGGAGGAGGATGTGTCCACAGAAAAGCTGTTGGGTACATTGTGCTCTCCTGTATGCTGTGTCGTCCCTTGTCACGTGCCCAAAAGCGTAGGCACCACAGAGATCATCTGTTGTTGGTACTGGGGAAACCAGCCGCATAGATCTGATGACTTGTGAGGTGATGGAGACCCTTGCTGGCCTCAACTCACCTTTGGACCTCACCTTAAGAGCTTGCCATGAGATGTGCATATTACTGAGGCTCTTAATCTATGGGGCACCGGTATTTTGAAGGGGAGGTTCTGGTGCACTTCAGCCTCCCAAGACTTGCTCACAGATGAGAGACTGAATAAACCCTGTGGTTAACTACGCTACTCTGAGAGTCCTTCGGTTACTCACCCTTCTCTGTATCTCCATAATCATTCAAAAAAAAAAAACCAAAAAAACACTGTCTTGATTTACCATTTATGTTTAGATTACATTTTTCTAATCCATGTTGGAATGTAGGTCAGTATGTTTCTCCTGGATCAACGTACCGTAAGTAGTAATAGGCTACAAAGCCCCTTGACATCTCCTGCTCGTAAATCTGACATGTGCGAGTGAGACATTTGTGTTTGAAGACAGCTTTCAGTTGTGCTTTTCCCCAGAGTGTGCCAAGTTACGCTGGGGGTAAATGTGATGCAATCAAGGTCGTTTGGAGGATGAACAAAGTTACGGTGTAATCACCCGAACAGCGCAGAAGAAAGTTGGTAGAATCTGTCATCTTGGAGAACTGGAAGTAGGCTGGGGAGGGATGTTTTTGTTTTATAGTTGTGGTGAATGCCTCAGCTCTAGTTTGAGGTTGCAACACCAAACTTCATGGCATTTCAAGTAATTGCATGGATGTTAGAAGAATAAAGTCAACACTTAGGCAGAAGGGGTTTCTTAATCTTAGCAGCAAAGCTGGTGTTTTTGCTAAAGAAAAAGAAGAAAAAAGTGTGCAGTTTCAAGTTGAGGAAAATGGGATTCTCTAGCTCTGTGATTTAATGTGACTGAAGAATATTGTGGAGCTTGCCGGGGGAGGAGGAAACATTTACACTTAAATAAGTGAGTTCTCGTGTTTTTTAAATAACTTCTCTAAACCTGAAGTTTTTCATGATAGCATATAGTAATTGCTGGCAACCGTGAAAGTGATATTTTGGTATTACCTTCAGAGGACATGTGCCTGCTTGTTATTTTGGCATAGCCCATCTTTATACTTTAGAAGGTATCCCTCATAACTGGGGAACAAAACCCAGAAACATTCTTGCCTGTGAGTAAATTAATCCAGATGGAGAGCAGACAACAGGTTGAGTTGTAGACACTGAAAACTTGAAGTTGATAGATTGTACCTTGGCTCTCTGCCTCTTCGCTCTGCTTTCACTATCACCTTTTTTTTCCTTATGCCTCATAGTCATGATGATTTGCAATCCTACTTCAAAAGCTGCACATTTAATTAATTTTTAACTAAACTTTAAAAATATTTTAAGACCTTTTAAACCAAATTTTTTCCCCCCTCTTGGTTTAGAACACATGTGTACTGTGGTGTATTTTGATGACTGCATGTCAATACATCAGTGCAAGATCTCTTGCGAGTCCATGGGAGCTTCCAAATACCGATGGTTTCACAACGCCTGCTGTGAGTGTATTGGGCCAGAATGCATCGACTATGGCAGTAAAACTGTAAAATGTATGAACTGCATGTTTTGAAGCAGGAAAATTGTAATATAGCAATACTGAGGCCAAAGTAATCTCTCTCGGTTAAAGAGATGGGGATTGCAAATACTGCGTTTTGGTGGAGTGCCTACTGGTTGCAATTAAATGTACCTGGTTGAAAAAAAAGATGTATAAAATCTGAAAACTTTTTGTTTCTTTTTTTTTTTTAACTCATGTAAGCAAGTCTAACTAGTAGAAGTTTCAACACTATGTTTTAAGTTTATTTTTCTTTATTTCTGCTCAAATGGTACAGCCGTGCTCATCCTTGCTGTTCTGATTGTTTTCCTTTGATTTGAAAATATTGACTATACTGGTTTTCAGAATGTAGTACTATATCTTGTAGTTTAGAGTAGGGAAACCTTAAGAATATGGTAATGAGATTTCCATCATCTAAGTTCAACAAATAATTAAATGGCTGCTAGGTTGGAAGGGGGTAGTTGTTCTCTAGGGGCTGGGGTTTTTTTTTGGTTTAGTTTCTGGTTTTGTTTTTCAGCTTTATTACCTTGAGTTTTTGAGCTTAGCCTTCTATTGTGAAAATGGTATTTGGGGAAAAAGAAAAATTCATGCTCTGTCTTCAAGTTCAACGCATGGGCTGTCATGGATAAAATCCTAACTTCTTAGAAGGGCTGCCCAACAAAACACTATGTATGGGACACTTTTCTTCCAAGTTTCATTTGCCCCGCTCTTGTAAGTACATTGGGGCCTATGTTGCATAATTTATATATGAAGAAAAAAAAATCTTGTCGGTCTTCTCTTAGATGCCAAAATACAGCTGTTAAGTGCAGTTGCATCTCCTTCCTTTTGCACTGTTCTCTAGGGTTGCTTACTCCCGGGACGTTCAGTAAAGGAAACATAAAAGGTTATTATGTATTTAATGACTAAATGAATAAAGAAGAATGAAATGACATGAACAAGCAAGTGGTACAGGGCTACCAGTTGAGCAGCTGGCAGCAGGCATGTTCCCATTTAGTAGTTTGCTGTGCATATTTATTACAAAAAATAATTATTCCCCCCCCCCCCCCCCCCCAAATTGTTGTCACTGAAGAAGGGAAGATGTAGCTGCAAAGGCAAAATTAGGATGTTCTGCGTTTAGAACACTGTCAGTTTTTCTAAGGAAGGGTTTTGATATGTTAACGGTTACATAGCAGTTACTATGACCCAGTTAGGGCTCCACTGATAATGGTACTAAGTACAAGAATAAAGTGTATGGGTAGTTAATGATCAGCTTTTGGTATTTATAATGATGTGTGTTTTAACTCCTTGAAAAAAAATATTTTAATGCATATATGCATATGCACACACAAAAAAAGAATTTGACTATTCATGTTTCTCTCACTAACCTCAGTCTAGAGGGATTAAACTGTTTTCTAGTCACACTTGTCTATCTGTACCATGTACAAATGAAAGCAGTCATTTTAAATTTATTTTGTTGAAAAGTTTGCCTGAATGTTTTTTTCATTTTTTCTCATGATACAGTTCTTTCAATAAGATGAAATAATAATAAAAAAATCTACTCTTGTGAAATAACGTTACTTCCTTCAGTCTCTTTTTCAGTTATAAAGAAGTACTTGAAAGATTAATGTTTATTGTTTTGAATGTGGATAACGGAATTCTTTCATACTTTAAACTTGCAGTTAAGTGATAAAAAATCATAGATTTGAACAGAGAAACTTAGCTTATCATGAAGGAGTTTTCTTCCTGTATTTAACAATTCATATTATCTTTTCTTCTGCTTGAGTTTCTTAAAGTGAATGGAGAGAAAGAATATGTTACAGTAGCTGTGACTGTTTTTAGCTGGAGGGTGATGCATCATCATTCTTGACCAAGACAGGAGACCTACAGTAAGCATTGCTACAGGTCATTAGCATGCTTCGGATTCTTGCAATGTTAAATTACTGGAAACATTATGGCAGTTCAGAATCTTCTTGGGGGGAAAAACAGGGCTGATGTTTCTGGTCAGGCACCTGCTGCCCCCTGGACCTGTGAAAAAGTCTCCATTTACATCAGCAGAATTTCACTGTGAGGTCAAGTCAAGGGAACAGCATGGGTGGGGAGCGGGAGGGAAGGGGGGACTGGCGAAAGAGCCGTCCAGGAAACACTGCGGGGAATGGCATGAACATGTGAACACAGTCGTCTGTGTAGTGGCCTGAGAGTAGGTAGCGAGGATGCACGCTTTCCGGGGCTTGCCTTATTTTTTGTAATTCCTGATGCTGCCTAGATGCTGCTGTAAGCATCGTGCGTATGCAAATGTCATACAGCAACATCCAGTGTATTTTATTATGATGAGTGTTTTAAGAGGTATTTTAATAAAGAGACGTTACTGGTTTGTGTGTTTTCTCTCTCAAGATTTTCTCAGGGCAAATGTTACCAGGAAGCATATTATAAAAGTTACTGATCTAGATGGACGGAATAATACAGAGAATTAAGACTTCAGCTGGTTTGGGTTTTTTTTCCAAAACTAAAATTGTAGTTTTGAGGGTTTCTTCTCTACATAAATGAATAAAACAGAATTTTATTAATAGTCAAAATGTTATTTCTGACAAATCTAACTGTTTTGGAAAGTTGTTTATTTAGTCTTACTCATTTTGCAAAAGAAATCATAATTTATTTTGGGCACACTTACTTCACCTGTGTCTGGATACCAGCAAACCGTTGCGTACACAAGTGCTTTAGAATACTTAAGAATACATTTTAAAAAATTTTCCAGCTAGAAGTCTTCTCCAGGTAAAGCATCAACCAGTTTTATCACTGTCCTTTGGGACAGAATTGTAAATCACTGAACTTAAACGGAAACAACAAAGGGAATTCATATACTAAGAAATTACACAAATCCCTAGTCTCTTGGGGTTCTGACTGAGATGGGGTTGAAGGCCTTTTGGTATTCCTTCTCTAAAAGCAGAGAAAAATTTTGTTTAGTTGCTTTGATTTTTGGTTCGTTTTTGTTTGTTTGTTTGTTTGTTTTTCCCCACAGGTGCTTGTTGCTCCTAAATTTCAGAAGCATTGACACCGTGCAGAGAGTGAGTATAATTGCCATAGTGTGGCATTGCTTTCGTCATCTCTTAGGGTTCCTGGCTTGCTTTTAGTACATTTAATGGATTTCACATCTAGTACTTAAAAAATAAATATAAGAACACTTGCTTCTATCTCTAATAACATATCTATGGTCTCTCCAGTATCCATCCCAAGATTATGGCTACTTCTGTACCTGGCTCCCACGCCTCCCATCCTCCTGGCTGGCTGGTCTGGCTTGGTGTTTGCTGACGATCACACACTGACCCACACAACATGCACGCACTCCAGTCTCTCCAGCCGCAGGCATCCAAGACGCGCAGGCCCCTGTGACGCGTGGTCCCCTCCCCAGTGGCTGGCACTTACACCTCCATGCACATAGCACAGGGACCCCCTCACCCAGGGGAAGAGTTTAATGAGGAGACAGCACAGACCGTGATGGTGAGGTACCTGCAGGGCATGGCCAGACAGGTGTACTGACTGGCAACTTGTTTGCAGCTGACCAGCCCCTTTTAGCTTCTTATCCCTCTTTCTCTCCATATTTGTTCCACCCCAAAAAACCTCGATCCTTTCCCTGCCTTTGGTCCTTCTGCTACAAATCCTCTGGTAGGTCTTGTGCCATCCCAAAATGCTCTTTCCCTACATCCCAGGAGTCCCACACTCCTATAGGCAGTAACCCCCATAACTCACAGTGATGGCTGTCGTGGGACAGCCCCAGGAGGGACTCGTTTCTCTGGGTAACCTATTGGGGTTCCTCCATCTGCCGTTGTGCCACTGCACTCTTTCATGCTCACGGAGAAGAGCATAGATTGCATAATGTAACATTTTGCTGATAATAATGACTGTTGGGTTTTGCAAAAGAAACACCTGTACCAAGATTTGCCACGTGCTCTTGGCGTGACATCTTTCATCAAGCAGTACATCATTAAAATTTGTGCTACTCACATAAGAAAATATACTTAGATACAAAACAAATCCCTTTCAGACAAATCTATCTAAGATGTAAGGCTATCAAGACCCAAGTTTTCTTATATCCATTGCTTAAGAATTTTTAAATTTTCACCTTACTGCAAAGATCTTGGAATGGTGTGACTCCATAGCAGTGCTTGTGGGAGTTGTACAGGCAGAGTTCAGTGTCATACACCTCTTTTGCCTCTGTTCTCCTGCTGTGGGGTACTTCTTACAAATAATGTACATTTTGCCTCAAAGGCATTAACTAATCTACTACTTCTAGGCTTTCCTTTGTATATCCAGGCTCTCATTGTTTCACGTGTATGTTTCAGTGTGCGGCCAACAAATTTCTTTCATACACCTCTTTATGACTGCTGTACATTTCTTTATTGCTAATGAGAATTATGCGGTGTGTCTAAAGCTATCCCAGAATAGTACAGCCCATGTAGACTCCCATCTCTCCAAGACAAACTCAACTCCAGAACTGGCTTTCTGGGAAGTAGTAGTATAACTGAGAGGGAATGGGAAAAAATTATTCATTCATTCATTAACACAGCTCTGCATTTTCCCTGTTTTTTTTCTGACAAACTGCTTTCTAAAGCTCCCCTCCGTTATTATTTTATTACATTTATGAGGCTCAGGTACGTCAGCAAGACTGAATTTCAAAGGAGAGACCTGGCCATCTAGAATCCTTGCTTGACTTTGTCCATAAAGCAGTAAGACTTTACAGAGTGAACATGGGGCGTGGAGGGTGTAAGAAAGTGCTTTGGTCTGTGTAAGTAGGCCTCAGACCGCAATGAGTTTTGTAAGTCAGAAGTCATTCAAATGTGTTTCACATGGCAGTAAATTGGTGTAGTCAGTCAGCACTGCACACAATCACTTGTTTGTCTTCAAAAAATGAGAGAAGATTCATTCTGGGTTCGTTAGCTGATGGGCCCATTGTGCGTGAACTTGTGTTGCAACAGCCTCTGATAATACTTATTCTTCAGAGTTGGGAGCCTCTGGCAACTGTCACTTCAAGTGGAGATCCTCACAGGCAATCATCTCAAATTACTACGGGATGTGACTAAAGTAACCTTCCTCTCCTCTTTTGCCAGAAGTAACCTTTGTATAACAAAAACCCCACATTAGCCACGATCTTAAGTTAAATAAACCAATAAGCGCTTGCTGTTAAGCTGTTTTTTTCTGGAGGGGAGGAAGTAAATTGGAAGTTGTGTGGTTATGTAATATGTTGTGGAGACAATATCTCTGTGCTCCAACACTAATCGGAGTGTTTACAACCCTCCCTTTTGTATTTTCTACTGAATAGCACAAATTCCTGTGGGGGACCTTTTACATTACTGCGGGAGGTTGCACAAAGAGCCCATTTGACAGGGACTAAGCAGCATTGAATCTCAAATGAATAAATGAAGCAGGTGGCACGCTGCCACAGTATTAATGTGTCCAATAGCCCAGGGATTATGTTTGAGGCTGTGGGAATGAATCGGCCTGCTTCTTACTGAAACAAATTCCCTTGTTGATGAGGAATCCTGAAAAGGATTCAAATTATGCAGGTGCTTAACATAACAGAAACTTGCCTTGTAAGAGACAGAGAATACAAAATTCCTTTTAACATCACTGTAAACAGGATGCACGTTGAGATGGAGCTGTGTTTCTTGGCGCAGGTTCCCCCCAAGTCGCATCCCGAGCGATTCTCCGTTTTCTTGTATTCCAGAGAGTGGCAGAGATGAGCGGGTAACGATAGAAGGTCCGAGTCGTTACGCAAGATGAAGCCGAAGTCGATGGCTGCTCCTGCGTGAGCTGCAGACGTAGAAGCCGGTAGCAACGCTATCTGGAAGGCAGGCCAGCTGCAAACGCCGACAGAGCCATGTCAGCCCTTGTGCTGCTACTAATGGTTTTTGACATTTGCCGACTTCCCACCGTTACAAACCTTACCTCACAGCAGGCTTAGCCATAGGCTGCTATAACCACTGCTAACGCTTACGCCTCCTTGTAAACCTGCCCAGAAGAGCAGCCGGGTCACTGCCCGCCTGCCCTCAGCGGAAAGCAGGAGACTTTCCAGAGCTACGCTATCGGTGTTTCCCCGCTGGCAGGTCTCTCGCTGAAGCAGGAGTGACCACTGAAGCCAGCTCTCCTCAGGCCCGGCCTCCCACACTGACCTCCCTCCGCCTGGCAGAACCCACCGCCCCCCTGGGCCTGGGGACTTCAAAAATAATAGGGGCGAGGAAAGAGGCGAGCAACGGCTCCAACCGTCCCCCTGCCGGCGCGCCCGTCGCTGGGAGTTGTAGTCCGGCGGCCGGAAGCCGACCAGCCACCCCTTCCGGTCGGCTTCCCCGCGGGAACTACACTACCCGTCATGCACTGCGCGCGGGAGCCCGCCCCGCCCTCACGGCATTGCGCATGCGCGTAGCCCCTCAGGCCTCTCCCCCCCCTCCCCTCCCCTTCGCGGAGTCCGCCGGCGGCGGCGCCTGCGCCTGCGCGCTGGGCAGCTCGCGCCGCTCCCCGGCCCGTCCTTTGCCAGCCAGGGCGGCGTGAGGCGGGATGGGGCGCGAGGCGGCGCCCCGCGCCTGAGGCCGAGGCGGAGCCGTTGCCGTTGCGCCGGCCGAGCGGGACCCCGACGGTTAGTGCCGGCCGGCGGGGGCTGGGCGGGAGAGCGGGGGGGGGGACGTTCTGCGGCCCGGGCACCCATCGGTCCCGGTGAGGGGGAAGCCGCTTCCGGGCTGGCGGGGGCGGAGGGTGGTGGGGGAAGGTGGGCAGCCGCGCTGGGGGCAGGCCGCGCGTCCCAGCGGTGACCAAGTCACCGCTGGTACGCGCGGCCTGTCCCCAGCGCGGGTTACTGCCTGGCCTGGCTGTCCCTCGCTTGCCTTCACCTGGAGGTCACGTCTTAAAAAACAGAAAACTCTTCGCGTTATTGTCATTTTTTATTCCCCCCCTCCCCCGCATGTAGTGCGTTTTAACAAGTTGTGAGGGTGCTGTGTTTCCTGCCTGGTGGCGTTGTTTAGAAAAGCGTCTGTTCGCCTGCCTCGTGTGTCAGCGTGTGGGTGTACGAGTTCCGTAAGCAGGTCTTACTTTTAGGTGCTTAGGTGTGTTAAAAGAAACGACAAAGGAGACGCCAGCCATCCGCGTTGATGATTGGAAAGTGTCCGTTCGTGGGAATGGTGTGGTTTGGATTTCAGCCCCCTGCCCCGGTGTCCCTGAGGTTAATGGTCATGCTTAATGAGGAATAATACTAAAAAATAATAGGCTAAGGCCTTTATATCAGTTGCATAAACCAGATGGGTTTGTGTAAGTCTTTTGTTCCGGCACAGCAAAACAGCCATAATTGCATTCTTATACCTATTTCTCATCTGGAAAGCGCTTGAAGCGCTTACCCTGCATGTTCAGCATTGCTATAATGCACCCATTCAAGGGTGATGTTAAGGCTCTGTTCGATGTGATGTAGAATTGTAATGGATGTGAATTTATTAGCAAGCTTAATCCCTTAGATTTGGGTTTTGATGTCATTTGAGGTGTTGCATGCAGCTTCAGATGAATGATGCCATACAGCTGCTTCAGTTCATTTTAGTACAGTCCATATATAGTATCATTATGAAGTCAGTGTGACACATACTCTTGAGGGCCTCTTTTCTACACAGAAGTAAAATAGAAATTAAAAAAGCTGCCAAACTGTTGTGGTTTTGAATGTTTACTGTTTCTAAATGCTTGAAATTTACTAAACCCACTGCTGTAATGTTCTAGGTAGCTAGGTCAAAAATAGGGTGTTTATTACAGAAAAGAAGGGAACTTTACGTTCCCTGTTCTAGGGGTTTTATTTCTATGAGAAAATAAGTTGTGTTCTTTAGTCTTCCCACGTCTGAAATAGAAGATAGGAATAGCTGCCTTAAAATTTTAATACTCCAGGTGCAACTCTGGCGTTATTCTGTCTTAGTTAAGGTGTATTCAGGGGTGGGAGGGCATGTTTCATGTTTTGGTTTGGGTTGTTTTTTTGTTTGTTTGTTTTTTCCCCAAAAGAAAGGATTTCACTGTAAAACCCCTGATGTTATTGTAGTTATACAAGGGGGGAAAAAAGGTTTTATATATGTCTATACTGAAATATGTTGTCTTGGCATTGCAATAACTGAGTTCTTGCTTCAGAGCTGCATGGCTTAATTCTGTATATGTAGTTAAACCAAAACTGATGTGCATATGCGCTGTATCTAATGCTTTGGGGTTCTGATCTCAGTTGTACCCTTTAGGCACTTCCCTAATATGTTTTAGCTGTATTTTCTTACAGAAAAGGTTTGAATATTTTCTGAGTAAACACTGCTGTTTCTTACAAGCTGTTTTTAGACTAATATGGAAGATACTGCTGTTTAACAATAAATACCAATAAATGCAAATCTGCTTTCCTTCTGTGAAGCTTGGTGTCATGTAGTTGGCCTCAAAATGCCAAAATAAAGTATAGTATGACATTTATCTCCAGTTTATTGTATGCCTCGTATAATCTACTAAGCTTTTCTCTGAACTAATGCATCTGATTATTTTGAATCAGTGAATGATTCACCACCCTTAAAACTAGTCATGGTTTGCCATGTGCCTGGTTCAGATTTTCACTGAAAGAATTCAGCAGCTCATTCTGCTGTTCACCTGAGCCTCATGGACCATAGTTTTCAAATTGTTGCTCAAAAAAACCACGAAAATATATCAAACGAGCCCATAGTTGGGCTCTAAGTAGCCTGTGGGAGGCTTGCACTTAGGCTGCATCCCCAGACATGGTGGTGTTGAGAGGTGATTGCTGTCCAAATAACAATTACGTCTTCTGCCTGCTGTGGCTGAAACCAGGAAGGTAAGGATGCACGTTGATATTAGAAAAAGGAAAGGTATGACTTCTTTCCTGTCCATACTTATCCTTCCCATCCCAGCCATCCTTCACCTTTTGGGCTTGACATCAGTGAATACAAACTTGGTTGAAGCTGTGAAGGTCTAGTAGAGTGAAAGAGCCTTTGATGTTGGCAGCAGCAATGGGAAGCCTTCATCTCTGAAGCTGAGTAACAGCAGGGATGCCACACTCCCTGCTTCCAGTTTTTCTTCAGGCTGCAGTAGAAAACGGGGGATGACTGCTTACTTGGGGCAGCTGCTGGGAAGTGGGATGGGGAGGGATATATATAATTGCCTGAGTAGGGCGTGGTGATCCAGTAAGTAGGCTCAAGCAGCACTTGGCTCAAATATTTCCAAAGAGATTATAGTTTATTCTGCCCTGTTACTAGAAGATAGCGTACTAGGAATATAGTGCTTAGGGACATGGTTTAGTGGTGTGCTTGTCGGTGTTAGGTTAATGATTGGACTAGATGATCTTACAGGTCTTTCCCAATCTGGCAGATTCTGTGATCAATAAAGTGCTGTGATAATTTTGAACTAGTAGGGAAGAATTTGTGAAAAAGATAAAGTACAGTGGCTCCAGTGGATAAAGTAATTTATTGAGAAGGTAAAAAACAAAGTTAATGCCTAAATAAAATATGCCAGATGAAATATAACTGGGGTTCTTAGTGTCCGTTATTATTAGTTGTGCATTGAAAAAGCAGAAGGCGTCTTTTTTTCTTGTCTAATCTATGAATTCCAAGTATGTGTGGGAGACTGAGATCTACCAATTCGAAAACATGAGATCACAATGTTTAGGAGCAATCAGTTCACTACCTACAAGTAATATTTCCTTTGGTAAGTAAATAAGGTGTATTTAAATAGAGAACATGGTTTGGTATTTTTTCCTTATGTAGCTTTTGTAATACTAAGTAAACAAAAGTACAGATAATCAACATGTCCCAGTTTCTTCCAGAAGCAGCTTGGCATACCATCCTGACAAAAAATAGCAACTAATAACTTAATAAACACAGAATTTTATTATAATAAAGAAATAAAGAAAAAGTGCTCACCAGTTGCTATAAGAATAATAATGTAAATCTGAATAAGAACAGTGAACTGTTTAATGGCATGAATTAATGTGGTATGTAGCCCAGCTTAAAAAAAACACGAGTAGGGAAAATACTATGTTTAGTTTTAAATAATCAAATCTAGCATTGTCTTCTATATGCAGAATTAAATCATGCGATTGTTCAGATATAATAATAATCGAAGAGCGTGATGTAAGTCAAATCATCCTCATTGGTGTGCCCTTTATTGTTAATATTGTCATCTTTCCATTTGTTTTAAGTGCTGGGAAAGTATGTAGAAACATAAACCTTAAGCAATCAATGCAACTATAAAATTTCTTTAAAAGCAGGTTTACGATCCTTTGTGTTACAGATTAATCTACGGTATGCCCCTGTAGGCAATCCCTGGCTTGCTTCCATCCAGGCTACTGTCTTTCCTGGAGGAAGCGGGGAATGGCTTAATGATTCTTGCCAGCTACAGCCCAACGCAAAGCGCAGCGCTGGGGAATACCTTGCGTAAGTGTGCAGAGATGCACTATTTTAGTTTCTTGGATATACACTTTTTCATAGGAGTAGGTGATGCCCTCTGCTTCAGAGCAGTGGAAGGGGCAGCTTTGCAACTAGTAGGAACAGATTTCTCATTTGCACAGTGCCGCCTTTATTCTCCTTCTTGCTCACAAGGAACTGAGCTTTTTTAGGCTGGCTATTTTGGTCTCCGGAGGCACACAAGGAAAGAAAGGGATGAGTGATGGCTGCTTGCGTCAGGTGGGAAGGGGCCAGATGGCTTCTGTAGAGGAAGAGTGAGGAGCAAGTGCTTGGTCGTAAGGTTTGACATTCTGAATCAGAATGAAGGTTTGGACCAAACTGAAAATTAATTCAGGGAAAATAAATTTAGTTTCAGGTTAGTTGTTTTGCTAGCAGTGAATAACTCTTTGCTCGAGTCAATTCATATAGCTATATATAGATAAAATGGAGTTTTTTTCATTTTTGTCCTGTGTAGCATGAAAATTTCATGTTTCTATGATCTAGCTTAAGTCAACATGTGAAGTTTACTTACTGTTTTACAGTTTGAGTAGGATCCCTGGGCTTGTGTATTACGAGTAACTGAGCTTCGTGCTAGAAGGCAGACATCTGGCAGAAAGGAACTCTTGAGACTGAACATAGATCTCTGGTACTACCAGAGCTTGAGCTGGATGCAAGGTTTTCAAAAACATAATGTATGATGATAATACTGTTAACTTGACACTTGTGAAAAAAGAGCTATCACTAACAAAAATTGCTGCTTCTCTTTTTCACAAAAAAATTTAGTAAGAATTCTGCAAGAACACCACTTCTCTTTAAAACCATACCTAACTTTTTTAAATGGGAGTTACACCTAAGACTTAAAAGCTATAATTTGAAGGTTTTTTTCTGTAATAACTTTTGTGAAATTTAACATTTAACTTACCCTGGTAATTAGGCTTATTGCTACTTTAACATTTCTGGCTTGTCCAGGTGTGGTTTTTAAATATGAGCATCACCAGTCAAGGTGCAGAAATTTTTTTTGATGTTGCAATGAAAATAAATTTTCACTGATTTTTTATTAGCATGAATTACATTGAATGCTAAATGTAAATTCTAATGCTAAACATGCCAGCAATGAAACTCTCATTTCATGGTATTCGTAGTGTTTTTCTCTCGTTACTATGGAAGTCCATAATTCCTGGTTATTGTTTTCCTTTGTCCAATACACTGCTTTCACATACTTAATATTGAGTGTATTAATTTAATATTGCTTGATGTAAGATAATTACATTGCAGATGTTTTACTATATTTGTAATAATCTAACTGCAGTGGATTTCAATATTGTGAACCAAATGCTATATAAAAGCATAATGCTAATCTGTACAAAAGCTAAAACACCTTTTTTTTTTTTTTTTTTTAATTGGATTTGAAGAAAAGTATCATCTCTCGCCCTCCTCTTTTAATTTTCAATTGTGGTGGCTTCAAAGGAGATTATGTTCTTTTAAGATAGCCTAAAGAACTTTTCGTATTTGATGGGGGTTTTTTTAGTTGATTGAATGGACTAAAAATGTAAGAGCTTGTGGGGGGAGAAAACCAACTGACTGAATAGATTTACCCAGAAACTCCTTGGATTATTTCAGTCTAGTGGTTTTAGCTTTTCTTGTTCTTTAGATGTTTTAATCTTTACAAATTCTGTAAGTTTTTCCTCTGTGCTGGCCACTTGCAAGCTAATCTTAGATGCAGAGATCTTTCACAGGTCGTGCTTCTGAAGTTTTAATCCTGAAATTTGGGGTTGCAGTTCTCCAAAATTTATACAACTCATACCACTGGTGAGCAGGTGTGTTTTTATCAGTCATGTTTTGAAAAGGATTTTAAAAGTTGTTGGAGGAAATGAAATGCAACTTTCTAGCTGAAAGAGGAAGTGATGAATATGTGGAGTTCTTTCTTTGTTGTCTAGATGGTTCAGTAAATTAATGTGACTGACATACCAAGGTGTAGATTCAAATCCAAGTTCCTTGAGAAAGATAATTAAGAAGAACTAACTTTCTGGCAATGACTGTCACAAATGTGTCTTGGAGTATGCCAAAATCTGTATACCCTACCAAGAAACAGTGGAGAAGTTACATCGGTTGTTACCTGCAGCACTCTTTGTGTGCGCTACAATTTTATATTTCATTGTGTGATAAAACTGGCTTAAAGTTTTCTGTTGTGGTTTGTCTTCTTTGGTTGCTAGTTCTTTATAAGTCCTTCTTTTGTAAGTCAGTTTTTAATATCTTATTTCAGTCAGACTTTGAAGACATTAAAAGATACACAAATGTATGTCACAGAAGTTTGCAGTTAGTTTGTATTATTAGAAAAGTCAGTTACAGATGCATATTTTTGACAGTTAATTACATATGGTGGTTTTTAGTACTTAAGAGCAAGGATTTCACCACTCTTAAAAATGCCTTATACCAACGGAGGCAGTTTATTTTCTTTTAGGGGTGGCGGGGAGGACAATGGCACTATTTTGTCATATGTATACTAGGGCTACCATTAGACTACCTACACTGATTTTATTTAAAGCAACATGATTTTTGTTGTTTAGACAAGGCTACACAATAGATTTGGGAATGGCAGTCAGAACTTGTTTGGTCCTGTGCTATCAGATACTGAACTTTTTTGCCAGCTGTGAAGCATATGTATTTTTTAGTGTCTATCTATATTTTCTAGAAAGCTGGTGTTTCATGTAAGTTTTCTTGTAAGACTGTTTGGCTGTGTAAATTGGCATAGAAGATAAATACTGTGAACTTGTGGGTCCTGCTGCTGTTTCAGTAATCAGTAATCTAACTGATCAGTCTTCCCCATCACTGCCTCTGAAGTAGCCTTTGCTGGCTGTGGAGGCAGATTCCTGTTTCCCAGCCGTTCGCTGCAGAGAGGAACCGTGGAGGCCAGCTGCTGTCCCAAGCTGGGTGATGCCACGCCTTGCCTTGAATGTATTTATGAATGTGTTCAGTGTTCACATGCATGACATTTTGCAACATCTCAGCCCTGGAGGTGGTGATGTTAATCATAATTAATCTACTGAGCTTATAAATATTTAAATTGACTTTCCCCTTGGGTATTGAGTGAATCTGGGGCAGAGGTGGCAAACAGAATTTGTTAATCCCAACTCTGCATATGGTACTGAAAAAAAATAATTAAAAATGTAGAAATTTACAGAAAAGCTAAATACTTCATGTGGTATTGTTGAGGAGTTCTCATTGGCATTAATGGGAATATGTCTGGAAAGAGGAGATGATATAGTCCTCTTCTTGTGTGGAAGCTTATATATCATGGTAAAAAAAAAAAAGGATTATTTTCTTTTACTTATAGCATGAGTTTGACAGACGTCGGCATCTATTCCAACAGGTTGCACTGCTATAGACATAACATGGATCGATAAAATTATTATTTTGTTGGCATAGCTCAACACAGATCTCCAAATGAAATAAGCTACATCAGAAAAACTTTTGGTGGGTAAAGCTGCATCTACAATAAGGCTTTGCTAAAG
The DNA here is from genome assembly GCA_017639485.1 of Pluvialis apricaria. Lineage (NCBI taxonomy): Eukaryota > Metazoa > Chordata > Aves > Charadriiformes > Charadriidae > Pluvialis > Pluvialis apricaria. The sequence goes on along the minus strand of CM030008.1, from coordinate 113,470,178 downwards.
ACTGCTGTGCATGGAGCATGGAAACATTATACTTGTATCCATTATAGTTAAGCTGGGAAAATGTTTGCATGCAACCCAATCTGCAGTTGATTTTACTCAGTATGGGCCTAATAAAACAACCAGTGAAGGCAGAAGGGGAGGCTTTCCTTTTTCTTTGATTTCTAGGTCAATAGACACTGATACTAGCTTGATAATGAACAGGACTGTGTAAGCCGAAAACAAAGGTGCTACAGATAGACTTAGTTATCAATCACTAAAAATAATCAGTAGATAGACATAGTTATTAAATAGTCACTAAAAATAATCACAGAAGCTGTTGTATAAAGTTTTTCTCCATCAAAGTCTTTCTTTACTTTTTCTTTCTGCTGTTACAGTAGAGTGGATTTTATCTCGACCACCATAGTTCTGTTTTAATTTAATATTCACTAAAAGTTGCATATGATTTGTCTGTGTTACATTGGAATATGCAGGGTTTTAAACATGGAAAAAAATCATACATGGAAATTGATCATCTGTGTCATGTATCACACTATGAAGGGATCCAAGCAAAACTGTTCTTAGTTTCTCCTTATGTTATAGAGTTGTCAGTTCAAGTGACAGCCTGTAATTTATAGATCTCTTCATCTGCGTTCAGTACATGGTGGCAAAAATTCAATATAAAGCTTAAGAAACTTAATTTTCACAGTTTTAACCCTAAAGGTTTATGTTAATATACTTTCAGAAAACACCTATTTCTGGGAATGAGAAGGGATTTAATATTCTTTGCCTTTGGTAAGGCAAACTAGACTGTTCATGCTGACCTCCCAGTTAAAGGATTATGAATGACTTCTATAAAATGAACTTAATGCTGTTTGAAAATTCTGTGAATAAAATAATGATCACAATTCAGCCAATTCAGTGAAGCATGGTACTTCTAAGTGATTTTTTTACATCCAGTCTAAAAGATAATATCTCAGTAATGGATTAAAAAGCCACACTGTCTGGATTCAGCATGCAGTGTTCCGTGCAGCATGTGCGCTCGTTGTCATTTCCTCTATGTATTAAGCAGCTTTATGCAGTTGACAAAGTGTATCTAGGCTTCCTCTGTGCTGAACTCGGTGTGCTAGTAGGTGGTAGCAAGTGGCTTTTAAAGGACAAGCCAGCAGACACAAATTAAGTGATGTTTGTAGGGGGGCATACCCATTCTGGTTTTGTTGTAATTGGCATGGGTAAGAAAGATGATGGTAATGCAGGAGCATTGGCATCTGCCTGTACATGTCAACTGAGTATCTTCCCAAAATTTCCATAGAGCTTGAACTCTACCTGCTGGCAGGAGCCTCACGATGTGTTACAGCATCTGTACTGCTGCTGTTGCTTTTGCCAGGTGAATTATTGTTGTTACAGAAATGCCAGTATGTTATATTACATGTTTGTGGTGTGTAGACATGTCCCAAATTTGTTATCAGTCTTAAATGCAAAGCAAAGTATCTTTAATATTTGCTGGTTAGCCTTGTCATTTCTATTATTTTAGCATGCATTAGCTAATGCTCTCTTAAGAAAAAAAAAAAAAAGAAAAAGAAAGCCCCACAAACCAAAACTAGGCTATATATAGCCTTAGAATTTTTTAATCGGGCAATAGAACAGAGTGTGCAGACCTCTGGCCTCTCTGGAAAACTAGATTTTGTTCTCTGCTGTGTGATCCATCATGGTTAGTCTGTAGATGCTCTTGAAAGAATACCAGAAATGCTTAAAACTCCAGTGAAATATTTGATGCCAAATCCATTGGCTTCTCTTCTGCTTCATTTTGTGTTTTTTTTTCACTCTGATGATTAGCACTTGCTTTTTTAACAGCATTTGTAGTACATTCAGCTCAAGTGGTGAGGGTTTTGTGGTGTTTGTTTTTATCTGACTCCACTAAATGGACAGCTGTTCTCAAGTTGGCTGAGTTGCAGTACTGGAATGTGACTGAACGATGCTGTATTTGAAATCTCTGCTAAGGGGCATTTGTCATTCAATAAACCCAGCCCAGGAACTGATAAAAGTGTAAAAAATGGTCTTATTTTGCTAGATCATCAATTGCTGTACGACTTGCTGCAGACCTTTGGTGACAACTCTTCTACAACTCTTTGAAAGACTTGTCAGAAAACGTGAATTGTATAAAACTTCTATATTATCCTGAGGGCAAACAATACCTCAGGTGATACTATGTTTATAGCAATTGTTAAAAAATAAACTGCACGCCTTTTATAACATTTTCCTCCCTTCCTCTGTTAAGTGCTAAAAGTAAAATTTTTCTGTTCTGTTTCACAAGCATTAGTGCTGGCACAAGGGGGAGTTTGGAGAGGTGGACAGGAGAAAAGGGACAGGGTTGTCACACCAAGAATAATTCTAAAGGCTGATCTAAGCAATATTGGATATTATATATGTTGTACAATGTGGCATTTTTCAGAAGTATAGGAGGGTTTGATACATTTGCAGGACAGTTCATATTATTGAATTCAGCTCTCAATAGTTCAGCCCTTATCAAAAGTTACCATATTTTCATTTGGGCTGAAAAGTTGGGTTTCTTAGGCTGGTATTTAAAAAATGAAACAAAAAGCACTAATCAAATCCTTCAAACTGTTTCTGAGAATTGAGCTAGCAGGGAAGAATATCTCTTTTCTGTATAAAAAATGTTTTGGTAATCAGGTAAACCTTTTTAACACTATTTGTAATTTAGGGGGAAAACCTAAATTTGGCTGGAGAAGATCTCCCAGATTTCTTTGCTTATGTGTGGATGGTAGTTTTCAGAAGCTTTAATTAGAACCGAGTGTGGGAGAAATAGAAGGTAGCAAGGGAAGCCTGGGAAACAGTGAGTAGCCAAAAGGTGAGGTTAGATGTGGCACTGGGTGTGGAGAAGAGGAATGGTGAAGCTGAAGTTGCACAGGTCTGGGTGCTGAACACCTGCATGGTAAGGAGGTGTTTGTGAGAGAGAAGAGGTCCTGTCCTGATGGTGGAAGAACTGGACTGCAGGAAAAGGGAATGAAGAAGCTGATGGAGAGGGGCTGAGCCTGGGAAGCAGTGGAACTAGACCACGGAATGGGAAACCAGTGTACTGGGCTTGAGTATGATTACTGGAGGAACTGGTATTGGGTTACTTTGTGTTGGGTGATAAGACAATGGGAACCAGGAGCAGGATTCACAGGGGGAAAGACTAGAGAATCCCCAACAGCGGACCAGCACTTTCCCAAGCAGTTTGAAGAATGAGAAATTATTCTTTGGGTGGGCAGTAGCAGTTGCCATGCAGGTAGCTCATTAGTCAAGGTACTCCTGCAAAAGTCTGGCCTGGTTACAGTGCCCATCTGCCTCATGATGCGGAGTCCAGGCCTTCCGCTTGTTACTTCAGAAACATGCAACGTGAAGCAACTAAACAGCAGTCTTTCCAGTTGTTAGCTGGTCAGTTATTTCCAAGAATGCCTCTTATATCTGTGGTTGTGATCATGATATAATGGACTGCTTTGAAACTGCTTCTGTGGGAGTTGATTCAGCTGGGGAAAGGCACATAGCAAGGCTTGTTGAGATATCCCTGCAGGATGGGTATGAGCATGGGAAGCATAGTGTGTGGCATAGTTTGTGTAACCTCTGTGTACCACTTCAGTCGTTACCCTGCAACAAAGATTTGTGCCTAGGTTTTTCTCCTAGACTAGCTGCTGTAGCTTGTTATGGAACAGACAGCAGGATGTAAACTGTCACAGCGTGCCTCACCAGGGAAGGAGGATGTTTTGGCAAAACAGGCAGTGTGACAGCATCACCAGTGCGGGAGGCAGAGTCATGGGACAGGGCTTTTCCCATGCGGTTATGGTCGGTCTCTTTTCAGGTGCGCTCTCTGGAGCAGAGCACTTACCTCTCCCCAGGGGATCCAAGATGTATATTGGAAACGGCCTGTGAATTGCATCCTAATGGAGCTCTACAGAATTTGTAGACTAGAGGCTGTGATACTGTTTTCCCTGAAGTGAACCAAACTGGAAAGCATAGGCTACCGCATATCTGGAGATTTTATCTTCATGTGATTATGAGATTTTATTGTAATATGATCAGCTATCTTGTTTCTGATATTTCTAAAATGTCTGGGATATTATTTAATTATTTATTTTAAGGTTGGCTCTCTACTGAATGAATTAATGAAGAGCTAGAATACCCTCAGTAAGAGGGAATAACCTTGATACTGCTACATATTCTGAATGTCAGCTGGCTCCTCTAACAGCCCACTCAAATATGGATGTGGTCTATAGCTCTCTGATTGTTGAGAGCTGAGTAGCTTTGTGTATTTGTATATCGCTACTTCTGAGCTGGTATGGACTCTCAGGGCAGAACTTGAAATACTTTGGATGGTACTGTAATTGTAGCAGACTTTATCCACCTACAGGTAAATGAGAGAACACACAAACCTGCTTATGTTACTTTTAGAGCTGGTCTGATGCTGGCATTGTTTTTGAAAAATGTACAGCCTGCTCCTATGTGACTTGAGTTGTGTGATTATACACTCTCCTTTCTCATAACATCACATATACTGTAGAGCAATCTTAGGTTTAGGAGCTGAATGCTGCTAAGCAATTTGTATTTTATTCTCTTTATCCAAAAAATTTTGTGGAGGCCTTTCTTGAGACTTTAATTCTTACCAGTTACAAAGAGTGCATGACTCACAAGGGAGTTACTTAATGCTGCATTTATGTGATTACTTGTGACTTGTGAAATTTTAAACTTGCTTTACCTGTCTACCTGAAGCACTTCCCTTTTCTTTCTCTGTTCACAGCCATGTTGCCTTATTAAAGAAAGGAAAGGGCACACTTTATGTACCTGGGTATTGCTTGTTAAATAAAGTAGATGGCCTCTGATGTCACTTTGCTGTTTGACTGCATGGCAGCATTTTAATCTAAGAAGTGTTTGAGTGGAAACAGTGTTTTGCATTAAGGTTTTCAGTATGTTGTAAAAAATGCATCTTTTTATTTCAAAACACAGCTTAAACTGTTGTGTTTTATTGCAGTAATAAAACCTCAGAATAATTTGAATAAAATGTAAATGGTGTATTAGCTTCAAGCTAGTAAAAACTTTGTTCTTTGCCCAAGCTGTTGCTGTAGCTGACAGCCATCAGTAGTTACAAGGTTATTAATTTGAGGCTTAGTTAACAATATCCTCTACTCTTGGAAGGACCATGGTTTTAATGGCCTCCCACACTTTGCGATAGTCTGTTCAAGATATAGAACTTACATGTGTCTCAGACATGTATAGTCTTGGTAAATAATTTACTTCTAACTCTGCCTTCTCATCTCCAAGTCATCTTCTTCAACCATCTCAGCAGTTGTATGAGTACCACTCATAGATCCTGAAATGCTTTGACATGCTTAGATCACAAGTGATAGTTTTTATTCTTTCCTGTTATGATTGACGACTTTCCAAATGGAGCTATACTTATTCTTAGGATATTTGTTATCCAAAAGCAGCGTGCCTCATTTCTTTGAGTAACGTCAGTTTCTTCACATATGTCCAGATCTTTTGGACCAAAGGGCTATGATGATGAGGCACTGCTGTGTTCGGGGTCTTGCTTTTGGGAAGTTATGATAGAGCAAGTTCTGGTAGCTGAGTGAGTGTTCCCACTTTGCCTCCATCCTTTGATTATTGACTTGTTGGGACGCTTTTCAATGTAACACACAGATTTTCAGATTGTGTCTGTTTGTGGCAAAATGGGATGACCTGGGGACACCCACCCTGCTTCAGATGTGGTCTTGCATAACGCTTGTTGCAGAAAATTTTCCCATGTCCTTCATTCCGCCCAGCAGCTTTACAAAATAACATCTGTGCATGCAATCACCTGCTCTAATTTGCTTCTGCTGTTGCAATTAGTTACAAGACACAGTCACAATACAGACTCAGTGCAAAGCAGAAATTGTGGAGCCTTCTGCACTGAATGAGAGCGCCGTGAGTTTTGTCTTTTCAGACTGTGCCTCTCTTTAACGTGTTCGTGCCGACTTACGTGCCACACTGTAGTAAGTGAGATCTATTGGTGTTGGCTGTCATGACTCTGTCTTCACTTTTCTATGGTTTTTCCAAACCTCAGCTGTTTTATATTAATTTTACTTACTAGAGATGTAGCTGAGGCTGAATTTTTTAGGAAGGAGTTCAGTTATTTTCAAAAATTAGTCTAGGAAAACCACATTATTTTGCCCATTCAGGCATCTTCTTTCCTCTTCCCAACCTACATTCCTGTGCTTGGTGTTTGGTCTTGAAAGATGGTGGTGACGTGACAGCTAGGAGTTTTCGTGTTAAGGACATACCTTCTGCTTTCTGTGTTTAAAATATCTTTTAATTTAGTCTTTTCTTGGGGGATAGAGGAAAGGTCACAATTCCACACATATTCAGTCTAGGCTGTCTATTTTTGACACTAGGTTATTCTGAAGGTTTGACTCCATGTTGAGCAGGAAGATGGTTCAAGATACTGCATTTTGGGAGTGCTGAAATGAGTAGCTACGTCTAAGCAGGTGCTTGAACTGCGAGAAGCTCTCTGACATGTCATGTAACAGCATTCATGGCTCCTGTGGAAGAGGAATCAAATGTGAAGTGAAAGAGAACTGTTGGGAGTCGAGGAGGCTGCTCTTGGTAGGGAGGTAAGGAAAAAGATGACTTCTTGTGATACTAGGGAGAGACTGAAAATCAGTGGTAGAAATGGGGACGAGGTGAGAAGACGAGGTTGATAATCATGAGGAAACAAAAGATTGCAGCAGAGAAGAACATCCAGGAAGAAACAGGAACTGGTAACTAATTAGATAGAAGAAACAGATGAAGAGGGAGAACTTCATCCGCAAGGAAGCGGTGTGCAGCAGTAGAGTAGGAACCGGATCAATGAAGAATAAGGGGAGTGGAAAATGGGAGGCTGAGCTTGGGTCACAGAGACCAAAGTAGATGAAGAACATGTGTGATATACTGGGGGTGAAAAAGAGAAATCAATCAAGACAGGAACCGTGGGAGTACTGGCAGTGGGTGGTAAAGGAATTGAAATTTAAAGTTACGGGGAAAATACTAAGAGTGAAGTGAAATCTGGGGAGATGGAACTGTGCATGCAGTATGTAAAACCAGAACTGCCCAAAGAGGGAGGCTGCACTCCTGTCGTCGCGGTTCTGCCCCTCCTCTGCTTTCCATCTTTAGTGCTTGTTGAGCTCCTCCATGAGCCAGCTCAGCAGCAGAAGCCTGTTGGAGCAGCTAGCAAATTGAATCGTCTCACAAAGGGCTCTTGGGAGAGAAAACTACTGGAATTGGGAGGGGGGTGGTGTTAATGGGAGGAGTAGCATCACCTTCCCCACGTGGCAGCAGTGAGGTGTTAAATCTCCTGACAGATGAGAACTGCATAGGTGAAAAGAAGAGATTCGAAGCAAGGAGCCTGCCGCAGAGGAGAGGCAGGACTGAAGCGGTAACAGATTGGGAAGAAAGGGTCAAGTTTGAGAGGGAGAAGTTGGCAGAAGAATCAGCCTGTTAGAAATGTTCCTTCTCAAAATACTGAGAGGATCCATGATTTTTTTCAGTCTCACCAATTATTGCTGTCAGCAAAAATTTGTAAAAGCCAGAAGAAAGGTGCAGATTTGAATGGCAATAGTACATTAACATCCATTAGTAAAAGTGGAAGAGGTTTTTGCGGTAGGCCTAAAGGCTCTGGTTCTGCTGATCGGTCGTGATATAATTTGAGCATTGTGGAATTTCTCCCTTATTTAAAGGCTCAGGAAATTATGCGTATACGAAAGTAATGCTTTCTTAAAGATGTAAAATAAAGTATATGAAACATAAGTGCAGCCTTAATTTGTCGCATTTAGAAATATGCACCATTAACTTTATTTTTAGTCAGTGTCTCTGCCTTAGCCAGAATAAAGAATAAACAGTATTGAAAGACCTCATGAATATTTTGTTTCTCATCATAATTCTGTGTCTTACTGTGCCCTATTCAAATTCTGATCTGAGTAACTGTTAACTTCCATAAGCGCTCTGTGAGTGATCTCCTGTAGTGAGATACTGTTTCATACGTACATTAAATTTTCACTGTGTTCTGCATACAGAGAACTGAAGGATGAGAGTTTTATAAAAAAAAAAAAAACAAAACCAAAACCAAAAAAAAACCCCAAAGCACCAACAACCCTCCCCAAAACCCACTTAGCTGGACACATTTATAGCTATTAACTGGGCAAAGCACTATTGCATATTATGTTTTTCTGTATTCCACCAGTCTGTAAATAAGACCCCAGGAACTGAAGAGTGGTGTGGAACGTATGGGCCAAGCCTGGCTTCATCCCAGGAGCTCTGCCGCGGTCCGGAGGCAAAGCATGTGAATCCTCATTTTCCAGGGTGGTGTTTATGTGCCTTCGCAATGATATTGTCCTTTCTCTCTGTGCACTTGTCCATCTTGCCCCCTCTAGAGGTGGACTGATTTGTAGGTGTGGTCCGTCCTGTTCACTTAAAAAAAAAAAACAAAAAAGTAATATTTCTTCATTTCATTCTGTGAGTTACTGTGGAAATACTGTCTGTTGTTTAGCAGCTTTTGGTGGGGTGTGTTGGGTTCTGCTTTTTGAGGTGGGGAGGGGTTGGTGAAGGAAATGCAAACAGGTGCTGTGCAGGAATTTTGCAGATCATTCTGATACTCAGATGAGATGCAATAGTATTGCCAGTCTGTGTCATTAGTAATATTGAAAATGCTTATATAATTGAAAGTTTTTACCTTTTTTGGTATCTGGAAGTCTGAAGCTTTAGATACCTGGACGTTTCTCCTAAAATGTCTTATTTGAGCATACCATTTACTTCATTAAACAGAATATCAAATTAGCGTAGGAGTGGAGTATTTGGTATCAATTAAAAATATAACAAAGACCAACAAGCATGATTTTAAAAAAAAAAGAAAATGACTGTACGTCATTTTAATACTCTTCTCTGTTGAAGAGGCTTTCTGCTTTTGCATAAGAAGTTATTGTGTGGTTTGTATGATATATCAGGAGTTCCTGCTTAGCCAGTATGTATTGGTTATTTCCCTGAATGAGATTTTGTAAAATACTAGGTATCCGTGATTGTTTGCCTATCATCTTAGCAAAGGGTTGACTAGTTTCTTCTTAACTGTAATCTGTATGTCAGCATTAAATAGCAGGAGTACCAGAGGTGACTGCAGAGTCCAAAGGCTAATGCAGAAGCCGCAGCTATTGTATCTGGATATACTCTTGTCATAACTAAAATACTCATGGAAATAGGTTTAATGTGGCTTTTGTATGTAATCTTATAACATTTTTTAATTCTGTTTTTTTTGAGGCCATGGCTACACAGCCACCTTGATTACTTTAAATTTGCAATGCAGGGCACCTTCCCCAGCTCTCAGCCTTCCTTGTGCTTGCCCTGACACTTGTATGGCTGCATAGAGAGCCAGGCTGTGGATCTGATGTAGCTTTAAGAAAAAAAAAATAATCTTTTTTCTTCTGTTTGTCTTCCAATAGGTCAGTTTCAGCAGCAATGCATCAGCAGAGGTTTAAATTGGATTAAAGTTAGCATGTAACCATGACTTGACCTGTCATCAAGTATACCAGTGGGTGTGGGAAACAGATTTTATTTTTTTTTCTTTTTTGGGGGTTTGCTCTATTTCTGTTTTCCTTTCATCCCTTGAAAGAGGGCTCATATCTGAGCCCTTGGATATCTGACCCCATTTAGACACGAAGGGCCAAATTCAGCAAAGTGGACTCCAGAGGTATGATGTCCCATACAGCATATCTGTTCTGTGAAATTTCTGAAATTTATCTGTGCTGGGAAGGGTTTTTTTTTGTTTACAAGTTCCATTGCTGAGAATTTATGTATTGGCTTCCTTCAGCAGTGTTCATATTGGCTTTTATTTGGCCATAACTCTCAAGCAAACACGGTACCAGCATCTGGGTGTGGATGACCTGATATAGCCTCTTCAAATATGAACTTCTTGTTGTATACCAGAAAAACATAATCATTATTCTTCTACCTTCGTTAATTTGCATTAGCATAATTAGAAGATGGATTTGCTTTAACACTTTTTTTCTCCCCCTTATTGCAACAGGCTAGGCAAGTTCTTATTTGCATCTATAAAATATGCTTGGGAAAGATGAAAATTATCTTTGCCTTAAGTGCAGTGTGCACAAACACTCTGAGCTTCCAGGCAAATCTATTTTATGTCAAAAATTTAAAGTTAGCTAACTATTTTAGAGTAAATATTACCAATCAGTATGCAAGCTGTCTATGAATTTTGTACGATTTATTTCAAATCTTAAAATATTCTGATACTTAATATATAATGTTTTATACATTATAAAGTAGAAATGGCTAGAATAGCAGCTCTCTTATTATGTTAATATGGCTCAGGAGTTAATGGACAGATTTTGCAAACGCTGAGCTTAGGACCTGATGTTATATTACTGTGTCTTGACATAAGTTGGAACATTCATTGTAGAAGGTATTGCTGCTTGTGTTTTCAGGATAGAGCTCTAAACACGGTGTTCTGAAACCCATTGCTTAAAATTGTGTGGGGTTTCTTTTTGTTTTCCCCTGCTGCAGGTGTGATGGACAGGTAGCAGAAGATTACACTTTGATATCAGGGAATCAGAATGACCGAGTGCTTCCTGCCTCCCACTAGCAGCCCCAGTGAACACCGTCGGGTAGAACACAGTGGGGGTCTTGCTCGTACTCCCAGCTCTGAAGAAATCAGTCCTACAAAATTCCCTGGATTGTACCGCACTGGTGAGCCTTCACCGCCTCATGACAGCTTGCATGAGCCTCCAGATATAGTATCTGATGATGAAAAGGAGCATGGGAAGAAGAAAGGAAAATTTAAGAAGAAAGAAAAAAGAAGTGAGTAGGGAACTTCTCTTATTTCATGCTTATAATTTCTCTTTCTCTCTTTCTTTCTGTCTCTCTCAAAATTGCTTAATATTCCCAGTAGAACTTGTTTAGGTGTGAAGGAAGGTAACTCGTACAAACAGGCTTTGTGCAATACCTGTTTCTCTTCCAAAAAAACCCACACCTTAACCAAAAAATCGATTTGTTTTCTGTTGCGCAGATACAGGTGCCAAACCCGTGCCCAGAATTATTAATAAACATGTTTATCCCAAACCTTTAACGATGCATTGGTAATTGCCTAGCACAGGGTTCTTCTGATCTCATTATCCATTCACGTTCTAAGTGAAGGTTTCCAAGTGTATTTCCAAATAGATGCTTTTTGAAATTGTAACTGAGGTGGTAGCTAAAATAAAACTGTAAGTTTGACCTGAATGTTGTACTTTTAAATTTGGAAGAGTCAGTTTCAACAACTTTGACCCTTTCCCCTTAGGTCTCCCATATTCGGAGTTGTACCATCTCAAGTTTTTCTGTGCACACTGCACCATTATCTGAGGAGGAATAAAATCTGTGTCCTTTTTTTCTCTAGCTTCTCCGTTTAGTCTGATTGTGCAGTTTCCTCCATTAGTGTCTAAGTACCATTGCAGAGTTCAAAAATGTGCAAGACAACATCAGGATCTGAATTTACTACAACTGACAGAGTAACAGTTACAAGAAAGTAAAGCTTTGACTATAGAATCCATTCTGTGTCAGTGTATCAATGTCCAGAACAGAAGTTCTCATTTAAAAAGCATAGCCCTCCTGCAAAACAACAGAAGAGAAATCTTACTTCCCACTTTTAGATTTGTGCAGAAAACTTTGGAAACATGAAATAGTTTTTATTTAATAGAGTTTTTCTACACATTCTGAAATAACAAAGCACTTGGAAATACCGAGCTGATACTCAGCACTCTCGGTACCAGAAAGATCCTTTACTGTCCAAGTCTCTGAAACCTAAATATTACAGCCCCAATGTTATACTTTTTTTAACTGACATTTGTTTTAGCAAAATATTGAAATAATGTTCATCTTCTACAATGTCTGTATCTCTGATGCCTGGAAGTTCTGGATGCCAGCGTACATTGCCACTTCTTATACGTGAAATTTAGAAGGTTAAAAACAACGAGATAGCACACAATATTCTGGCATGTTAGGATGAATATGGTGACTATTTGTAATATACATGCACATATTTAAATAATTACTCTTTAAGAATTTGCTGCCACTGCACTGCTTTTAATCAAACCTGTGTCCTGGAATGCAGAATTTGTTTCTACCACATTTTAGAAGGACTATTGTTACTAACTAAAGACTGTGTGCATAAAGGGTACTGTAATTCAAAATATATATCATCCTCTAGTTAAAACCAATAGTTTAAATTCCTGCAGGTTTTAAGAAAACTGATTCTTTAGGTTTTTTCCTGATGTAAACATTAACCTAATAAAGAATATTGCATTGGTGATGAAAATTCAAGCTATTAGTAGCTGGTTTTTTCTTCTTTGCAAATCAGCTTTCTGTTGTAACTCTGGATTAGACACCTCTAAATTTGGAATTGTTAGAGGTCAGCATTATACATAGTGTGGGTTTCTTTGTGGTGTAATTCTGCATGTCTCATGGTGATGCTCTAACTGAAGGTTGAAGAGGAAAAATGCTTCTTCAGCAAACACGTGCAGGTCTGTGCACATTAGCACTGTAACAGCTTTCTTCCACAAGTGGTTACAGCACGTTTTATAGCTGATGTAAAGCAATTTTTGTTACTTAAAAGAAGCTTTAAAGGTATGAAAAATCCTCAAAAACGCAAAAGGTAGGAAGAATCAAATTACCTCTTACAGCTGTAATATAAAAAGCATTGAGCATTTCTTAGCTCTAATATAAGTATGTCATATAATTACCAGTCAGGTATAAGGACAAGTTACATACAAAGCTTTCAGTAGCTCTCCTACAGTCCAAAAATGGTCATTATTGTAAATATACCCTGAACAGATGTTTTACGTAAATTACAAGGGCTCTTTACAGTTGCTTAACGTGGTTGATTTTAAGAGTTCCCCTTCCAGCTTTGCCTTTTTTTATTCCTTCTGTACTTTTTATTCTTCAGTTTGTTGCATCTTTTAAATTCTATTACATGTGTTCAAATTGGGGTGGGGTTTTTTTTCCCCTTTTCTGACCGGCTGCTTTGATTTTGGACAACACAACCTACTATGGTCATGTAATTTGGGGGTTAAACGCATATAATTGAACATTTCAATGAGAAAAAGACAAGTGTTGATATTAAATTATAACAGAGTGAATGTTTGTTGAACTTACAATATTAGTGAATTAATGACAAGGTCATCCAAACCCCTGAACCTGTATGTAACTTTAATCCTACAAAGACTTTGGGGTATTTTAATAATACTCTAAATGTAAACGTCAGAAATGCTTGAAGAATGTGTATGTGGAGAGGGAAGGGTAAATATCCCAAGGTTACTCATTTTAGTTTTCCAGGTAAATCTTTTTTGCTGAAGTAACATACTCTTAGCTTCAGCATTATTACCTATTTCAAAAAAGCATTTTTGAGTCCTAGAAAGGGATCTTTTTTCCTATGTGAATAATGTAATAATTTGATATTTTTTATGTCAGTGGCAGTAACTTAATACACAGCAATTATCCTGGGGGAAAAGTTCTAAGTATTTTTGGAGGTGATAGAAAATTAAATGGAGTATTGGTTTTTTTTATGTGGAATGACAACTATTGGAAAGAAGTTTCAGCCACTGATTTCTATTCTCCATTCCCTTGTGACAGCGTGGGTGCTGGTTAGCTGCAGAATGAGTTAGATTAGGGGATTTCTTAGGGGTTAAAATTAATTTTCTTTTTACTGGGATAGTTTTAACTCAGATTTTTTTCCTGACTCAAAGCAACCTTTGTCCATGCAAGAACTTTTGCTATGGCAGCATGCGAGCAAAAACAGATTTTTTTTTTTTGAAGCAGCAATATTTTATGTAAGACAGTGACCAGAGTAATTGATTACTTTTTTTTTTTAAATAGTTACCCTTCTGTCAGTAATCACATGTTGATAAAATCATAAAATATGCAGTTCCTTGCAAAAGACACTGGTTATAAGTAATACTTAAAAAGAAAAAGCTATTCTACCTGTTAGAATTTCTGTAGATAGAGAGTCTGTATGTAGTAGACCTTACTCTGCTTATATGTGTTACTTCTGAGATTGATACCACTGGACAGGATGGGTGCAATATGCAGCTAGGATTTTTTTGTTTAGAATAATTTTCATTTTTTTATATATAATTCTTGGGAAAATGGAGAATTGGTTGAATTGTGAACTAAGCTGTCTTGTGAAAGGACAGTAGTATCATTGGTATGAACTCTCCTGAAATTTCAGGAAATGTTTTTGAAGACCAAATCCCTAATGTGTTGGGCAGGGGCCTCCCATATGTTCTTTTGGGATGTAGATGAGGGCTGAAATATTCCTACTGTTAACTTGGGGACCTGCTGTGAACAACCTTTGGTCCAAATTGGGTGTTAACCTTTATCTTCTTCCTTTGAGTTGAGGTTCTAGTGATCTGCAACTCTCTGCTAGGTACCACCACGTGGAAGATACCAGCTTATTCTCTCTTCCGCCATCTTAAGCGATTTTTCTCCAAAATAATTTCTGCTCAGGAATGTGAACATCCAGCAACCATACAAAAGCTCTAATAGTATTCGCAGCTGTTCCAGGTAGAGCAATGACACAATAAGTTGTTTCTGTGCTTATGATCCTTCATTTCTGTGCAGAGTGCTAATGGAGATGGATTCCACAGCAGTGGTGGATACTACGTGTTTATTAGGGGGAGGTCTGTGAGAAATTGAGGAGGCCATTGTCATCCTACAAAATAACCGAGTAGCCCCTATTGCAAACAAAACATTACTTTTACTGATCTGGTGCGTGGAGAAGCTCTGAATACAGTTTCCAGATCTACAGAATAAGTTGTTACTGGAATTTTCTACCCATGGTAAACATTAGAGGCTCTTCATATCAAGGTTTATCTTTCTGTGTTGCTACATCCTATTCTACTGACAAATTACTAAGTCTATCTGTATACCACTGTGTATTTATTTAGCAAAGTACCATTTGCAAACAGTTTAAAAGTCTGTGTTTCAATGCCAGTAATTATTTTAAATCAAAATAAAGGAAGGCAAATTTCCTATTTCAACTTCATTTGCTCTCCTTGCACTGTGCACTAATCTGAATGCAGAATTTGTTTGGGAGCACTGTGCTCACATCAGTGAGCTGAACATATACTAAAAGCAAACAGATCTAATTGAAAGTTGGATAGTAAGTGTTGGTAGTGTCTGTAAGTTTGACATTTCTATTAATAATAATACGTCTTGTGGGTGAGGACAGGAAAGAGACTCCATGTACCCAAGTTCATTACGCGTCCATGTGTGTCTTCAAATTTTATTTAGAAATGGTATACAAGTTGATGGCAATCCCTCTGACAAATTGAAATTAGATTACTAATGCTAGCATTGCATATCAGTCCGTATAGTCATATTTGACCTACTAATTCTTCCATATGTAAAAGCGATCTATGTTTTCTTTCAGTGAATTAATTACAGATGAATGCAAATTTCCTCAGGGAACCAAAATCAGATGTAGAGGTAAAAATTACTTAAAAACTCATCAGAGACCTGATGCGTAGAATGTATCTTGTGGTGGGTTTGATAAGTGGCAGTTCTACATAATGCAACCCTTTGTGTTAACAGTAAGTACTATAGCATGAATTTATAGCTTCATTGTGAGAGTGCAGGAGAAGTATTCCCAAGTATGCAGATTGATAGAAACAGTGGCCTCACTGCATGACAAAGCTTTTAAGCTTGTAAGTTAGATTTTTCCAGAGTAACACTGGAAATATTTTTTTTATTATTTTTAAAAGAGGTTTTCATAATTTTCAGTAAGATAAGGGCTACACTTGCAGCATCACATTTAAAATAACTGCAGTGAAGGCATACTTGTGGAAGGTCTAACAAAGCCCGAGCAAGGAACTGGCAGATAGTCCAGTCATTATGCCGGTGGAATTGAAATATTTATCACGTTAGTACTTTTCTCATATAGGTGCAGGAAAATGTCATTGACATGCACTAGAGTGATGGGAAAATGCACACTATTAGTACTAGAAGTCTTGTGGAAACAGTGAACAGAAATACCGATTTACTAACAGTAGGTAATACTTATTTCTGCATTTAAAATGACCTGATTTGTCAAGTGCTTTTGGTAATTTTTCTTCTATATAAATTTAGGTTGTTTATATTTCAGCATACTGTATCACGGGTGAGAGATACAGTAATTTTGTTACCAGAAGTATGGCTAAGAAAATTGGGCTACTCTGAGAAATATACAAAGCCCCTCTTGGTAAGGGTGGGAGATTCTCTGTGAATCTGTAATTAGTATATGTTTCTTAACTTTGTTGACTTACGTTACTGAGATAAATTAAAATAAGCTGGTTTTGCATTTAACTTGCTCCTTCATGTCTTCTCATGAAGTCAAGAAATACCAGTTTCAGTAATGTGCTATTGCTGGTGTTACATTACCACAGATCTAGAAAAGCACTAAGGTTTGTGTTGCAACATGGAGTGTTGAGACATGTAAGGCAGGTGCTCTGTTGGTGACACCGACCTCCGAGCTTGGGTCCCCTGTGCGGACCCAGAGGACGCGCTGATGCTGTTCCTTGGGCGGGGGGGGGGAACCCTGCACTGTTAAACTGGGAGCCCTTACAGCTCCCCAGCAGGAAAGATGGAGGGCAGATTGTTCTGGGCTCCCTCTGGTGAAGGTTTGGCTTTCTCTTTGGAAATTACATCTGCAAACCGCATCTTGAAACTCAGTGCCAGCCCCATCTCATTCTCACAAAACACAATGGTGATGTGTGCCCCTCCTTTGTCCTGCAGCTGCTGCATCAGCAGTTCTTTCTGTAGCAGAGTGAGATTTGAATCCTTAGTTCGTGTGCTGCAGATTTCCTTACCCATGTCTCATTTTAGTTTACAAAAAGAGGGAATGATGATACAGCCAGTAAACTGGGAGGATGAGACCTGGTTGCTGGTTGTCCTCCAGTTAACATTTGCATTTTTCTATTAAAATTCACTTGGACAGGCACAGTGCTACGGTCTTGCTCTGTCTTCTATGAAAGCGCATGTTTGGTAGTCCTAGCGAAGAGTCTAGGAAGGGAAGGGGGAGCTGGTCAAACAATTGTAATTATTTTATGGCAGTTCCGTGCTTTAATACATTTCTTGTATTATTTGACTATTAAAAGCTACCTTCTACGGAGCAGCCAAGGAGGCTTCAAAATACAGACAGCTCCTTGGGTGTGCTGAAATAATGCTGAAAAACTCTGCAGCTTAATATAGTGTCGAATTGGAAGAATAAAAGACTGAATGTCCCCTGGTTCTTTTGCACAAGATCTTTCACCTGTAAAAATTACAGCCTGTAATCTCACCCATGATGTGCTCTGTTATAATCTAAGGGCGTAATCTTTCACCACCCAAAAATATTCACGCAGGAAGAGCACTTGGCTGCGGGTGTGCTTCCTCACTCGGGCAGAGGCACTGCCTGTAGGCAGTGGAAGAGCCTCAAAGGATCTGTGTGCTGGGGGCTTCACGCTGAAGCAAGAGCTTGCTGCCCACTGCCTTGAGGCACCTGGCTGGTGCAAACGTCATCTTGGTTGACCAGGTTTCAGGCCTGCTTTTCTTGTACGGGGTACTGCGTATGTAAAGTCACAATTCATTGACTTGGAAGTTGTGTTGGGTTTGGTTGTGGGTTGGTTTTTTGTTGGTGGGGTGGTTTTTTTTTTTGTAATCCACCTTTAAAGATTTCCTTGTTCTTGCCTGAAGGATAGGCAGGGCTAGCTGCAGAGGCGTAGTTAGTAAAAGCACTGGTGCGCGTTTTAGGCGGCACTTGGTGTTTTGCTGCTGAAACAGCGTACTCCGCCCATGGACTTGTTTGAAGCTCTCGCATATGCTTTTAAAGACAAATAGGTAACTTCACTGACAGGTATTGTGCTAGTGTTACTGGAATTGTTTTATTCATCTAGTGGAAAAGTAAGTGTGCTTGGGCTATTTTATTTTATTTTATTTTAGGCTGAAACTTTATTAACTTCATACTTATCTTAAAATTCATAATATTCTGGAAAGGGATTGGGAAGTTAAGTGGCTGAAGTTTAGTTTATTCTTAATAGAAGTTTGTTAGACTTACGTGTGTGCAGTAGATGATCCTTAACAGCGACTCTTATACTGTTGATTACAGGAACATAGAGAAGTTGCCAGACAGTTGTTTTTATTTTGCATTTCCTTGACTATTAGATGGGAAGCTAGCCCATAAGATGGACATTGCCATTATGAGTAAGTATATAAAGTATTAATTGTTTAGATCGTTCAGGAGCTGTGTGGCTTATCTTTGATGTGATTATGCAATCTTGTTTTAATCCTTGTCCACTTAATTGTGTAACAACTGAAGAAAACCTTCTGAAGAGTCAGGCAGGCAGTATTTTTTAATTCATGTTGCTTTTTCTCTTTCCTCTTTACATACTACTTCTTGTTCTCTCCCTGTTATAATATGTTATCTAGAAACTAAACAGACTCACAGCTGTCCTCTTGCCTTCTCCTCCTCTGCCTAATAGCGGAAGGTTATGCTGCATTTCAAGAGGACAGTTCCGGTGATGAAGCTGAAAGTCCTTCAAAGTTGAAGCGGTCCAAGGGAATACACGTCTTCAAGAAACCCAGCTTTTCCAAAAAAAAGGAAAAGGATTTTAAAATAAAAGAGAAACCCAAAGATGAAAAACACAAGGAAGACAAACATAAGGAAGACAAACATAAAGAGAAGAAGTCAAAGGACTTAACTGCAGCAGATGTTGTAAAACAGTGGAAAGAGAAGAAGAAAAAGAAAAAGCCAATTCAGGAGACAGAGATACCTCAAGTGGATGTTCCAAGTCACAGACCCGTGTTTGGCATTCCGTTGTCTGATGCGGTAGACAGGACCATGATGTACGATGGCATCCGCCTGCCAGCAGTTTTCCGTGAATGTATAGATTATGTAGAGAAGTATGGCATGAAATGTGAAGGCATCTACAGAGTTTCAGGTACTCTGGGCACACTGACATGCAGGTTCCTAAGGTCTTTACTTGCAATTTTCATATTATTTTACCGTTTTCAATACCTAGAGACTCTGTTTAGAGCTGCATTAATTTCAGATATCCGGAAGATAATCAGGTAGCTAAAGTTAAGCAAACCCATAGGTCTGAAGTATGAGAAAAGTTGCTAGTATGGTGGTACTGCTTAATGGCAGTAAAAATACACTTGTTTTGGCCTTTTGTGATAGGATGGTAACGATGAATAAAATGTATGAGTATGGCCAGCTTGTATTTTTTTACTTCTGCATTAGAAATACAACATTAGTTGATTGCAAAAGCAAAGATGAGATACAACCATTTTATTACTTAAGCTTCCCACTCAGTTGCTTTTTCCAGTTACTTCCGTTGTATGATTTTTTTTCTTAAAGACTTCTTTTCTTTGAGCAAAATACCCTAATAAGCAGAAAATACAAGTTTCGGTATTTAAGCCTAGCAACAGCAGGCTAATTAACCATGCTAGTTGTGTAACACCAGCTTACATAAATGAAAGATCAGTTTTAGTCACATTAAACAAAACAGTTCCTTTATTTGTGAACTGCATCTGCGATATAACTCGTGTAAGTACTTCTTTGGGGATGTTTAAGGGAGCAAGAACAAGTGAGAAAAGGAATTTGAGGAAAAGCATTTGAAACAAGTTGCCTCGCACTGTAAAACAGTAATCAAATGATTTTAAAGGCTTCATTAAGCTGTCTTCATGCTGTTAGGCATTTGATAGGCGTGCATAAACACCGCAGCAGCTTAAGCAGTTTCTTCATCTTTGCCTATTGGAACATTCTGGTTGCGTGTTTTTTCAAGACACGATGTGTTGGGAATTTTCACAGAAGGAGGTGTGTTTTCCAGAAATCATTTTTGGTGTTTGTACTTTTTAGGTGTTCTCCAGTGCAATAGCACCCTCTTGTGTGTGACAGATTGTTTAAATTGAGAGCTTAGGGAGACAATTGCAGCGCCTTAAGGACCTACCAGCCCTTGTGATGACTACACACACGCTGGATATGAAACTGGGCATATTTTACCTGGCATTTACCGTGGGCTGAGTGCACCCAGTTTTGCTTATTGTGTATGAGCCAAGGCGTGGTAGTGCATTAAGTCGGTGTAACTCAAGTGGGTGTTTTGAGCTTTAAGAATGAAATATCCCCAGGTTTGGGAAGATTGGAATGTCACTGAGTTATAAAAACACCTTACAGAAAATCTTGGCTGGCTTGAATAATTATGTGAACGCACTTTTATTCCTGCAGTGCCTCAAATCAAGAATCCGTGTGAGATTCCTCCACTGAGGAGGGCCAGCTGGAAATCTGGAAACTAAAAAGTGTGGGCTTTGTTTTGACAGAGGAAAGCTGTTATAGGTAGAACTTGTTGCACAATATTTGAGTTGATAACATATTTGCTACTTGGCTTAGGGCTGTGTAACTGAACAGCCAGAAAGATGCTGAATGCAAATACACAATTGATCTTATGTTCCCCTACCCTTCCTCATCCTATTTTATGTTCCTTGATGCAAGGGAATGCTGGCGCCAGGTCTGATTCAGAGCTTTGGCAGTGCTGTCTTTTTGCTTCATAGTAGTAGTCAGTGCTTTTAGAAGCAGTGATCAATGATCGCGTAATTTTGACTCATGATTTTAACTTCGTTACATGTGGATAACTTTCAAAAGGTATTCCTCAATTAGCTTAAATTGTAAGGAGAGGTGAAATACATGCATCTGAAAAAAACAAAGTTTAAATATAACTATTATACATTTACAGTTGAAGATTTCTCTTAATTCTTGATCTAAATATTTTAAGGCATAAAATCAAAAGTTGATGAGCTAAAAGCAGCCTATGATCGAGAAGAATCTCCCAACCTGGAAGAATACGAGCCCAATACAGTAGCCAGCTTGCTGAAACAGTACCTACGAGAACTGCCTGAAAATTTGCTTACCAAAGAGCTAATGCCCCGCTTTGAAGATGCTTGTGGAAAAAGCACAGAAGCTGAGAAAGTTCAGGAGTGCCAGAGGTTGCTGAAAGAGTTGCCAGAGTGTAACCATCTCCTGATTTCTTGGCTGATTGTGCATATGGACCATGTTATTGCAAAGGAACTGGAAACAAAAATGAACATCCAGAATATTTCTATAGTGCTCAGCCCTACTGTCCAGGTACGTGCACCGCACAGCAAGCCTTAGAGCAGAACTTCAGCCCAAGAAAGACTTCTTTGTAGGAATTCTCTTGCAGGTGGGAATTGAGTATTGTCTGATAGTGAAGCTAAATTACATCTTCTCTTTGTACCTCGGGAACCTAAAATGCTGGGAAAGGGGGAACAAAAGACTTTCTGAACGTGAGCTTGCGTACTGTGGGTCTGGTATTTGGGTTATGACAAGAGCATTACAAAGGCTGCTGTCAGGGTTTTAATTCTGTTGTGGACAAAGTAATTTGATGTTGAATTCGTCCAATAATTCATACAGATACACAATTTCTGTGGGCTTGTGATTCAGTGATAGTTCAGTGAAGACTGTATTGTTGCCTAATTTTAATCCCAAGGCAATGAACCCCGTGTCCTGCAAATAGACCTTCCTGGTGCAGTAACGCCTTGGGTATAATGCCTTTGGTGTCTGCAGTCACATGGCTGGGGAAGAGAACTGACTTAGTTTTCCAGTAAGATTTTGTGGTTTCTGGATTGATTAATTCCTTAATAAACATCTTGGAAATATTTAATTTAAATACAGCTCAGAATTAATGCTGTGCATAATGGGAACATGGCATTATTGGGTGTGCGTCTTCTAGAAGAAAACCCACACTTAAGAAAAGCTTGGCTTTATAATTAAGAGTCTAGGTGGAGGCCCAGTAGCAAAAGGGCTGGGTATTATTCTTGGCTATTTTGCTGTGCCAGACACTTTCTAGCTAACAAAAGTAACAATTAATGTAAAACAAAACAGGCCCGATCATGTTTTGCTGTTAAGTAGATTTTAGCAAGTAAAATGCAGGTGGTGACTGAACTCTAAACTCTTTCAGGACAATTTTTTTCATTTTAATGGGAGATATAGTATCAAATTAAATACTTGCTTCTGTCTCATGTTGAAACAAGGAATAATACAGTAGCATCTCCTTTCAAATTACTTTTTCTACTATATTAAATCATCTGAGAGAGACGTTGTAGTAAATATTTACAGCTTAAGGGAGGAGAGAGAAGGTTGCCAGCAACCAGACATAGTGCAGGATGGTTCGTGTTCCCTCTTGCCTATTGCTATCACTAACTACCTTTACATGAGTAAAAGAAAGATTTAATACATTTCTGTATCTACCAGCGATGGAAATAATTGTGGTAGGTTAAGGCATGTGAAAGTTCTGAGTTTAGCATGAAAATGCCTCAGATAGATACACAGGTAAGAGAAACAGTAAAGTAATTGCTTGAGGCCAGCACTGGGTCATTTAAAGTATAATTTTTAATCCAGATTTTAATCTCTTTGGACAAACTAATGTGACTACGACTTACAGAAAGGCATCCTAAAGGCTCTTCTGTTTCTGGAGAAAGAGTCTGTGCTTCACAGATAAAGATAACGTGAATAAATCAGCTTACCCAGTATTTTGTCTGTCTTTTCTTTGCAGATCAGCAACCGTGTCCTGTATGTATTTTTTACACATGTCCAAGAGTTCTTTGGGAATGTGACCCTAAAGCAGGCAACAAAACCTCTTCGCTGGTCAAATATGGCAACAATGCCAGCACTTCCAGAAACACAAGAAAGCATCAAAGAAGAAATCAGGCGACAGGTTGGCAATTAGTTTAGTGTTTTTCTGTTTATCTTTTCCCTGGCTTTTATACATTCAGTAGTAAATTCTTAGAAGCTTGTAACGTACTCTTTAATTCTATCACAATTGTCCTGTCAGCAGAGACCACTGGAAAGAGATCGGTGATATTCTTGCCCATTTCATGTGTGGAAAGTTGTTACTAGTTGTTCTTGTGAGCATTACAGCCACATCTTTCGTGGATTGCTTTGCTGTGTAGTTCAATACTACTTTGGTGGGAGCAAGGTTAGGAGAACATGGTAAAGAGTGTGGCTTCCTTAATACCGCTCTTCAGCTACTTCTAGATCGTGTGCTGAATGTCTGTTAACGCTTGTTGGTGGTCTGCATCAAGCATTGAAAACCAGAACTCCAAGCCTGTTGCCACAAAGCCAAAAAAAGATATTTTTTTTTTTTCAGTCTGCCCTGCTATGATATATTAAAGACATGAATTTCTTTGGCAATATTTCTAGGAGTTTCTACTGAACTGTTTACACAGAGACTTGCAGGCAGGGATAAAAGACTTGTCCAAAGAAGAGAGACTCTGGGAGGTGCAAAGAATTTTAACAGCTCTTAAGAGGAAACTACGAGAAGCTAAGAGACAGGTGGGTAACTTTTCTGTTTATTGGCCAAACATCTAAATCGTGGATCCCTAATTTGTGACAAGGCAGAGGCATGCTTTTTACTGATTTTTTTTTTTTTTTTTTTTTTTTTTTTACTGCACCATCTCTTTACTGCAGATTCTTTTATCTTAACTTTACATGGCTGAGGAGCAATTTCATTTTCTGGTTAGCTGGCTCTCCCTAGGGACAGCGAGATCTTCATGCTCCTTCACAGCTGTTTAAAAAAAAAAAGTATGATTAAAAACTTAGTGTTTAACAGAGCATGTATTCATTACAAAACAGTGTGTCCTGGAGTACCAAGAGGAATTACTGGGAGCTTAGCAAACTTCAGAAGGTTTTTTGGTGGGTTTTTTGTTTGTTTTTTTTTGAACTGTCATATCTCCCAGAGAAGGGACAGACCTTGCAGAAAACCTTCAAGACAACTGGGATGGTGATTGTAAATTTGGAAGAGTACCTTCAAAGAAGTCTTTACAGTAAATGGAGTGAGTGGGGAAGCTGTCCTTTTAAAAGTTGTTCTCTTTCTCTGGCAGGAGTGTGAAACAAAGATTGCACAAGAAATCGCTAGCCTTTCAAAGGAGGATGTCTCCAAAGAAGAAATGAATGAGAACGAAGAAGTTATAAATATTCTGCTTGCACAGGTAGATGGCAGGCACTGCCCTCTTTGTCTGCTGGTATCTTCTTGCTCCGTATCTTTCAGAAATATTAAACGCTCTTTTGTTCCTTCTCATGCAATGGGAAAGTGAAGGCTGGAAGGGGTCTCTGTCCATTCGAATACAAGGTCTCGTTTTAATGGTAAATAAAGTAGGGGAGGAATGCTGACTGCAGGAGTGAACCCAGAGCTGAGCAGACTCTTGTTAACAGCAGAAAGGAGGGAGATACCCTGCAACAACAACAAAAAAGTAGCCTTTGTTGTTAACGTACTTAGAAAGCACTTCCAAATCTAACCAGTTTTAATACCGTTAACTACTTTCCTGCTGATCAAAGGAAGCGAGGCAACTATTTTGGCTTTTTTGCCTTCCTTTGCTTCCCTCAGTAGCTTTCATCTTCTCTCCACTGTACTTTCCTCCTTGTATTCATCTTCAAAGACTTATTCTGTAATTCTGCTTTTCTAGTTATTTTTCTGGTTAGCCAGAGCTTTCCCCTGTGATTTAAGGAAATAGGCAGCCAAGCATGCCAGAATTTGGTGCGTCATCTCCACAACTATTCAGTACAGCGATCGTCGTGAGGATTCAGAACAGACGTTGTTGGTTTTGAACGTACATTTGCTTTGAGGTCTTGATGAATCAGAGTTCAAAGCAGGCATGCTAACCGCTTCTACCGAAAGTATTTCAGAGGACAGCATCATCTCGTACTTATCATGTGTTCCTGAAGGCTTTAAGTGAACTAATTGATCATTGCAGGAGAACGAGATTTTAACAGAACAAGAAGAACTGCTGGCCATGGAACAGTTTCTGCGGAGACAGATTGCCTCGGAGAAGGAAGAAATAGATCGTCTTCGAGCAGAAATAGCTGAAATACAAAGGTAAAAGGGAGATTGCTTCCATCAGAGCCCCCGCCAGGCGAGCACTCTTTGATTAAAAGTACATATATGCTCTTCTAAAATAATACTCTAAACTGCACTTAAAAGCTCACCCTATGAACATCACATTTGAAAGCCGCCTCTTTTTATTGACATCTCAGTGACTTTGGACCTTTCAGGATATTATCTGTTGGTATAACAATGGAATTGTGATCCAAAGGAAACTGGACCCTGTCCACTAAAAAAATCCCCCTTGGAGATCACTGATTTATTAAATTAAGCTTTGAGAGGAAATTCTGATTTTTGTTTTTAAAACAATTGCGGATTATTCAGTGGATGTAAGTTAACTCTCTTACGCTACTATAGTTCTGGCAGACTTGAGGAAGTGTTTAAATCGGAGTTTGTCATTGGTCTTTCAGTCGCCAGCAGCATGGCCGAAGCGAAACCGAGGAGTATTCTTCTGAGAGCGAAAGTGAGAGTGAAGATGAGGAGGAACTGCAGGTCATCCTGGAAGATTTGCAGAGGCAGAATGAGGAACTGGAGGTAAGATTTGAGTCTCGGTATTAATTGGTACTCTTCTCCTTCGCGGTTACTTGATTTAGTCTCTGCGGAGATGTTTGCCCGTGCACAAACTGGTAGTTTTGCATGTGTTTCACCTGGGCATGTAACCCACGTGCTCTGTTTTTAAATCCCTGTTGGGCACAAGTCCATGTTGCTGTCTGCGTTAACGGCGAAGCTTCATCGTGTGATGCTAAACGGCCCCCCTGGCTACGGCAGTTCTTTGTCAGGAGCCCTGACGTTTATTTTCCTTCCTTAAAAGATAAAGAACAACCACCTGAACCAAGCGATTCACGAGGAGCGAGAGGCCATCATAGAACTGCGAGTGCAGCTTCGACTACTGCAGCGAGCTAAATCGGAGCAGCAGGTGCAGGAAGAAGAGGAGCCAGAAAAACGCGGGGGTGTTCCTCAGCAGCAAAGAGACAGTGTCCTGGAGACAAAAGCAGCCAAAGAGCAGCCAAAAGCAAGCAAGGAGCAGCAAGTCAAGCCATCGCCGAGTAAAGACAGGAAAGAAACTCCAATTTGATCCGGCTCCTTGGATATGCATAAAATCAACTGAACTGTGCAAATTACTGTAATTTGAATCAAACTGCACAAATTATTGCTGGCTGTGTACATTCTGTAAAGAAACTGTTAAGCCCTGGAGACTTTTGTCTCTGGTACTTGTGGCTTCTACTCATCAGACTCAGGTGAGTTTGGAGAGGCCCGAAGAGTTTTCCAGTTAGTATCAGATTATTTCAAGACCGGTTTCCTTCAGGTGATTTAAAATAATTCAGTAACAGTTTTATTTTAAGCCAAAATCATTATTTACATTCATTGGAGCAAAATTGGAAGATCTCATTTTCAGTAAATAAACAAAAACCCACCCACACTTACTAATTATTTGCCTTGTGAATCTATTCATCCTCATTCACCATTATTTCTGCTTATTAACCTAGTCACTTCTTGCTTGTGCCTTTGATACCTTTCTGATGCAGATTATATACAAGGGAGCTTTAAATTTATTCTGGGTTGGCTGAAAAGGTGGGAGACTGCGGGGTATCGTGTTTACCTAACATGCCCTTAAGCTTCATTTTTGTTCTGAGATGTACTGAATAAATGTAAAAACTTGAGAGATGTTATTTATGTCCCTGTATGATGGAAACATTCATGTCTCTTAGCGATGTAGGTAACCCATTTGCTCATTTATAAACCACCATCATCATTCCTGTTTAAGACAGGCCCTGTTCACACTGCTGCCGTACAGCCAAGAGCTTTTTTTTATTTGCCCATTTAAAATGTGTGGGTCCCTGGGAGAAAGCCACTGAGGGCTGCTTTAGGGGGGGGATGGGTTATGTCACCTAAGGTAGACCTGCCTGCCCAAGCAATACAGCAGCATTTCCCTCTGCAGGAATGCAACTCACTTGTGCGTTCAAGAACCACGCCAAGGGGAGGCACTGGGGGTTCAGCGACAGCCTTTTTTTTGGCTGTTTAAAACAAAAAACAACCACCAACAACCACCCGGGACTTGCTTTTGGCTTGGCTGTTTTACTGCTTCTGCCTGTCAAAAGCCTCCAGCCACGCTGGCAGTTAAGGGCCATGTAATGTTCCAGGTACACTCATGAGACTCATCCATCAATTCATGCATAGACAGCGGGCTCCACAGAGTGCATATAGGCTATCTTATTTTTTAATCTGTATATTTATTTTCAGCACCTGTTGGATGTGGTTGTATTCTTTCTCTATTGCACTGTTGTGAATCATTGGCCATGATTTGATTTTGTACAAATAATGCTTTGATATGTTATAGAAAACAGCATAGTATTTTTTTAAAATTTGGAAAAAAGTTTATAAACACAGAAAATGTGGTCAGATGACAAATGTAAACTAAAGCATTCTCCCTTGCCTTCGTTACATACATTTTATATTTGCTGGCAATATTTAAACCTTTTTTTTTTGTTTAATTCACACTAATTCCTATTGAATTGTCGTGGATTTTTCTAATGTTCTTCAGACAAATCTCTTAATATTGGTTAACTTTTATTTTGTTAGGATTGTATTTATCAAGCAAATAAATTCAACAGCCATTTGAAAGTAAGTTTCTAATTTATCTACTTCATAACATATATCTATTTCACACTTACTTCAGGGGTGTTGGTGGACAGCCGGCTGAACATGAGCCAGCAGTGAGCCCCGGTGGCCAAGGAGGCCACTGGCATCCTGGCCTGCATCGGGAATAGTGTGGCGAGCCGGACTGGGGAAGTGATCATCCCTCTGTACTCGGCACTGGTGAGGCCCCACCTCGAGTACTGTGTCCAGTTTTGGGCCCCTCACTACAAAACAGACATTAAGGCCCTGGAACGTGTCCAGAGAAGGGCTACAAAGCTGGTGAGGGGTCTGGAGCACAAGTCCTGTAAGGAGCAGCTGAGGGAACTGGGGTTGTTTACTGTGGAGAAAAGGAGGCTGAGGGGAGACCTTATTGCTCTCTGCAACCACCTGAAAGGAGGTTGTAGCCACGTGGGGGTCAGTTTCTTCTCCCAAGTGACAGAACAAGAAGAAACAGCCTCAAGTTGCACCAGGGGAGGTTTAGGATGGATATTAAAAAAAATTTCTTCACAGGAAGGATTGTCAAACATTGGCACAGGCTGCCCAGGGAAGGGGCTGGGTCACCACCCCTGGAGGTATTTAAAAGACGGGTAGACGTGGTGCTGAGGGACGTGGTTTAGTGGTGGATGTGGCAGTTTTAGGTTAACAGTTGGACTTGATGATCTTAAAGGTCTCTTCCAACTGAGACGATTCTATGATAATGTGTAATATCTATCTTTTTCTAATGCAAATAACAGTTATTGTTCTTGGATAGCTAGCAGCAGTTGAGAAGTTTAAAAGGCCTGAATTCCTTTTTCATATAACTAGCTCTCCTCTGAAAGACCATTGTCTGCAACTGAATGGCAGAGAAAGCCTCCATAACTCAGCTGAAGATCAAGTTTAATTTGATCAAATTAAAGATTTTGAGCCTTTGCTTCTCTATTACTACTAGAGATTTCAGCTGTGAAGGTAAAAACCATCTTACATATTCCCATCATTACTTCCAACCCATGCACACTGTTCTTTCTCCTGCAGCCTTACAAGGCACTTGAAGTGTGTCACCGCTGAAGTCTTAAATGGAGGTGGAAGTGCTGCTCCTGCAGTAGTATGTTACTATTAGTCTCCCACACTGGAGACGTTCCAGACACACCTGGACACCGTCCTGTGCAACCTGCCGTAGGTGACCCTGCTGTGGCGGGGGGGTTGGACGAGATGATCTCCAGAGGTCCTGTCCAGCCCTGACCGCTCTGTGATGCTGTGAATATAGCAGCTGTAACCAGAAATTTAGTTTCGAAACACCTGAAAGACATTTCTTCAAAACTTTCTTTCAAATGGTATTTCCAATGACAAACACAGTTATTGATAAAACTCCTGTAGTTAAAATCGTGAGTCAGTGCTGGCCACTCAAACACACGCTGGTAGCCCTGAGGCTCGACAGCCCCAGGGGAGTCCCAGGGCGGGCGGCTGAGGCTGTGGCACCAGGGGAGGCCGTGCCTCGGCCCCCTCCTCTGCCTCTGCCCGGCCTGGGGCAGGTGGGGCCCGGGCAAGGCCAACGCTCCTCCGGCCCCAATAATCCTCCGGTAGCCACAGCCCAACCCCAACGCCAGTGCTTGCCCTGCTGGTGGTGAAAAAAGCCACCCTAGCAGCAGTGGTTCCAAAGACTGCATGCAGCAGTTGCAAAGAATTAGCTGAAAAAGCCAAAGCTAATTTGAAATAGAGTAATTACAATATAATAATGTGAGTGCATTGTTCAGCTCACTTCATGCCTTATCGATCCCAAGTGCCTGACAGTGAAACCTGGGAGCTGCGGCACTCGGGCAATCCCCTCTGTGAACTCCATACATGTCTTGAATAACCAGTTTATCTAAATTCAAGTATTTTAAATGCATTTAAATCAACTTAAAAATCAGACTTTTTCCAAGTGTACAGCTTGTATGTGCTTGAGTGCAGCAACAGAACTTCTGCCGGACCCTTTGGACAAAATACCAGGCTGACTGACCGGCACGGAAATGCAGAGCGAGCAGACCTGCACGGTTAATTGCAGTGTCCTGGACTTCACAGAACTTCTGCTTCCCTCGTGAAAAATCTAAGTGTTCCCACCACAGAGCATTACTTCCAAGAAGGCAGGGGATGACAGGACAGGGGACAACTACATTCCTTACTTGTATTTCCTTTTCGACACAAGCCTGCAACAGATTTGTGTCAGATGGGTCAGTCAGAAACCCGAAGGAGCAAGAAGCACCGTATAAACAAGGCCCTGGGACTACACCACCAGCATGAATCAGGACACAAACCTGGGTTTTGCCCCCAGCGGGTTACTTGCATCTAACTGGGGCACGGGACAGCTTTTATACTCATTGAAATACTCCAACTGTACAATGAACCACCTTCAGACATCCGGCATACCAAGCGGGTTTTCTTCCTCCCAATAAAAGTCTTTTTACTCTGAAGAATAGCAGCCTGAAGTGAACTGTTACTGCCTGAACAGTTGAAGGAGGTGGGGTTTTTTTAATTTATTGAAAGATAAGAAGAAAAAAACAAACCCAAACCAATGAGCAGTACTCCTCTCACATCCCTACCACAAATCTAAAACCGCCAGCTTGTGTCCAACCCCTTGCAGGATTCCAGCCGGCTTTCCAGGTTTCCTGGGCTCTGCGTTGCCCACACCAGGTTTCCAGCGCTGCTGGCTCAGCTTCATTCTCCCAGAAGCAGAAGCCACCGGTTCTGGTGCGATTCTGAAAGGTTCCCTCTCCCATGCAGGGGGGTAGGTTGAAAGCACTGCTGGGTAAGCACTGCTGTGTAACACTGCCCTGCAGGGAACCATAAGGGGTTCCACAAGTTCATCGCCCTTTATGAAGAAGACAGATAACAGATAAGGGATGGCTGTACAGGACGCTTCCACCTCCATTCACCCATTCCAATACTGGCACTGGGGGATTTGTTTTTACCTCTCTGTCCCATCAGATTAATGAGCTCACTCTAATTTTTAAAGCCTATGAACTGAAGCCAAGAATTTTACACCTGACCATGTATGACTATTCTCTTTCAATTAAAAAAAAATAAAAAATTAAAGCATCAACCTGAATCTCTGCCAAAAAAAAAAGTTTGACCAAGCTTAATCTGTCACGGTTTCCATTTTTCAGCATGCACCTCTGACTCACAGTGCTTCAACTGCAGAGGGAAAAATGCCTCATCCACACCAAACATGGCTTATATCGAACAGCACAAGTTCCCTACAGTGCTCTTTAAAACATGCTGCGACAGCAGAAGCTGCCGGTGGCACCGTGCTCCATAGCAGGGAACGGCTGTCAGTCCTTCCCGTCCCAGGGAGAGGGGGCGCAGCCTCAGTAGCACAGCCTGGGGCCGAGCCCCGGCTGCTCCTCCATCCGTCAGGGACGCGGTGCCTGCCAGAAGGGACCCCTGGGGCACTCTCTGCCTCCGGGTCAGCGCGGCACTTTCGCTGCTGACCCGCTCAGACATGATGGACTGCTACCAAGTTTCATCTGGAGTTTCTTGTGTTGCTGACTATCTCAACAACGCCAGCAAGAAGGTCTGCCAAAGGATTGTGTTGCAAAGCATATGATTTTAACCAGACAGACAACCCCACTCCCATGCAGCAGCAGAATTCCCCATGTGACCTGCAAAACACAGGGGCTCTCGATAGGGTGACGTTACTGCTGCTCAGGGCAGTGGGAGCAGCCCTTGCTGCCTGCTGGCACGCCCCACGACCTGCCCAGGCCCTACCCTCGCACCACACGAGAGCCGTAACAGCAGCTGACAGCCCTTCTGCAACTTCTGCTAACGGTATCCAAAAGGGGGCCTGTGGGGAATAGAGGAGGGCAGACATCAGGAAAAAGGCCAAGACTAAAGGTTGCTGCACGCTAAAACTTCTAATGCTGTTCCTCAAGTTGTTTTGACTTGTCAGCCAGCTCCTCCCTAGATACTCCTAGATGTGCCTCCACATCCTCCCATCAGGGCTGCTCCATCCTCCAAAGCAGGAACGCACCCAGGCCACTGGAGAGAGACCAACCCGCTGTGAACTGGGGCTCGTCAGTGCCTTCCCCTTCCCAAATCCCTCCTGGTCCAGGAGAGGAACCGCGGGGCCACCCCCTTTGCCCACAGCCCAAAGCTCCCCCTCGGAGGGGGCAGGCAGCCGGCAGCACAGCCTGGCTTAGCCAAAGCTCAGCAGACGACGGGGGAAAGCGGCAGTCGAAACATTTTGATTTGACAGATGGGGATACCGCAGCCACGATTCCTGCACCAAGGAACGCCCTTTGCTGAAGCAGAAGGTGTGCCTGGGGGTCCCGATCAGCTCCTCACCCCGGTACTGTGAGCCACTGCCTGTTTTATCATGGTGCGGGGTCTGAGATGGATCGAGGCAGGACACCGCTGCTGACAGTACTGCTTACGGGAAACGGTGTTGTCAGGCACAAAAATCCAAGAAGGTGGCCAAAAGGAAAAAAAAAAAAAGGAAAAACAAAACACAAAACCAGTCAAGAGCCCAGAAAAAACAAGGGTGAGATAAATGACCAATACAAGAGAAATGTCCCCATCCCCATCTGAACCTTACTCAAACCAAGTTTATCTGTGTTCTTTTTTACACAGGAAATCTGGATTGACTGAAAAATAACTAAAGTTTCTTTTGATGTTCAAACAGTGCATCTCTCCTCTGGGCAGCCTCGTTAAAAAAACATGCAGAGAAGCGTGCTCAGGACCTTCACTTTTCACAGTCATGATCCAAAACCACCTGCAGGTAATCCTTTCAAAACATTTCCCACACAGAAACATTACCACACCCCTGCAGAAAGGGGTCCCGGTGTTCCAAGCAGACGGTGCCGGGAGGGCTGTAAGGCGTTTAAACATCGGTTTACTGGCCTCTGTTAAGTCACAGCGTATTTCAATCAGCTCGATGTAGCCCGGCCTCAACAGTAACTGAACCCTAAAACAATCCCATGACCTTAGGCTCTTTATTTACTTTTTACTTAGATCAGAAAAATAAAGTAAAAGTTAAGAAGGCCGAGTCTGAAAGCACTTGGGGGTGGGGAGGGAGGAGGAGATGACACACATTTTATATGAGCTTTCCTGTCATAGTCTCGTATTTTTAAGGCAGTCTATCAGTATGTCCTAACTCTGCATATAAAGAAAAGATTAATTGCTTTAAATGTACTTTCCATGTTGTCTGAACGCCAGAACAGATAGGAAGACGCGTCTTTCCCATCAGTAGCAGAGAGGGGAGAACTGCCATGAGAGAACAAGCGGAATGTAGGACCAGCTTTTGTCCATCTGCCAGTCTCTGACTCCTCCCCATCCTACCAAGACAGAAGTCCCCAGGCTGAAATCAGGCCAGAAAGCATCAGTGCTGCACAGAAGCTTCCACACCCAAGGACAAGGGAACAAAAGAGGACCTTGCCAAAGGGAAGGAACCCAAGCAAAGTGTAAGAGTGCGCCTGAGCCGCAGGACAGGCTTTGCTGTTCTCCCCTCTCTGCCCGTCCACTGCCACTTCAGATCAGCCATCTCTGAACCCCGACCTCTGACAGGGCAGAGAAAAGGGGGCACGCACTAACAGCTATGTAACAAGTGACCGAGGGGGCATGATCCGCTGACTGACCATGAAAGCCATCACGGTCAGACCTACACCTGCACAGGAGGGCTGCCAAGCCCACACAAACATCTATTTCAGTTGGGCTGAAATTAGCCTGCTCTTCTGCAAGTCCTAATGAACGGAGGATCTTGTCCACAGGGCCACGAATTTGTGCAACAGCCATCTGGGACATTCGAAACAGCAACAACTGATTTCCAAGCAGCAGTCGTGTTCTTGGTTAAAAACAAACTGCCCTTTAGAGGGTTCCACACATTTGCCAGTTTTATTGGCATGAAATCTGCATGAAAGCATGGTGAAGAAACAGCCCTACCAAATCCTGACAGGTCTCTGGGGAGGAACAACCAAAGGCAGAGAGCCTGCTGTGAAAAACAGCAAACGGGACAGCGCTGTCACCAGGACATGGGAAAGGAGGGGTTTCCCATGAAGAAACTCTAAGATGAGTGAGCCAAGAGATTAAATGGAAACCAACAAAAATTTCTTGTGAAGGACTAATTTGGTATTCTACCAAGAAGGCGGAGGTAGAGCTGTGATACTGCTTTTGGGAAACCATGGACCAACAGGTGATGATTTGGGAGCCACCTCACTTTCTGCTCAAGAAATCCTGACCAAAAGAGAAACGAATTGAGATACAAAGCTTGAATCTTTCTTCAGGGGAGACACACATAAGGGAATTCACCAGGATCTTTGGCAGCATTCCCAGACACTGCCCCACAGAAAAAGCAGCTCTTTTTTCCACCACTCAGAACCGAGATGCGCATTTTCCCAAACCCCATATCCTTAGGGATGAGTTGAAGCTTGAATTACTGACATGGTTAGCACTGCTGGCATGAGAAAATTCCCTATCAGAGTTAAGCAATAGAGACAACATCCCGCAGGCTGTAGATCAAATGCTCTTGGGCAACACTGAGAATAAAGCAAGTCTTTCCTTCCCTTTCACTTCTTGGGAATCATCAAATGAAGCAGAAAAGAGGCAGGCAGATCCATGACATGTTGGGTGAAGAAAAAACAAGACAGACAGCTATTTCTCCTCTTCCCTGAAGATGATCTTCAACGTTACATGCCAGGGGAATTCAGGCACTGCACAACTGAAAACACTCAGTCTTTCTTAGGAAAAGCCTCAAACTCTCCCTCAGATTCACAGCTCTGCACCAGCATTGAAGAAATACAGAACAGAGAGTAACAAAGCATCCAGAAGATCTGTCTCATTTTTCAACCTAAAGGTGTCTTACCCTTAAATAAACGGAAAATACCTAAAGGGATAGAATGCTTCATTGTACTGGACTGGTGAAACATTAGTACAGTAACGGAATTAGGTTGGGACATGTTCATTCTGGACTCCAAATGCTAGGATTTCTTTTAAGTCCTAATACTCCTCCAGTGAATACTGTGCTCCATTCACAGTTAGAAGATGACCTGAAGCGTGGTCTGGTCTGAACAAAGAACTGATCCCATTCACCTCAGAAACCACGCACGTGACCTAACAACAACTCAACTGTTATTACACTGAGGCAAAAACAGATAAAGGGAATTATGTACCCTGAACAACATGCAGAAAATCAACTGGATTTCAGTGCGTATTTGTGAAGTGGGAATCACCTGGCCTGTAAGAGGACCTGCTGCTTCTAGTTGTTCTCTGTACGGCAGCAGGGAGAGCTCAGAAATCCTCCTGCCTCAACAGCTCACTGCTTTCTGACAATCTGCTGTCACCCAGATACAGCACTGTCACACGGCCTCGTTCTCTAGGGATTTGTGCATAATTTCTGAACAATTACAGAGAACATGAGGAACATAAAACCTGATGAGACTATTACCTATACTATAGGAACTTCTGACCTGGCCATACAGTTGCCTTTTCAAATATTAAACCTATTTTGAGAAGGGACAAGCAAAGGAAAAACCTAAAAAAAAAATCCAACAAACCAACCCAAAACAGTAAAAAAGACCCCCCAAACCAAGCCTAAGAAATAATAAAAATTAAGCAAACCCCCCAAAAAACCCCAAACCCACAAGCTTCAAGGCAGACAGAGATGACTCTGGATCTTAACCACCTCCATCTTGACCATGCTCAGGAGTAGAAAAGCAACACTTTGGGGAGTAAATAGCAACTTTCTGTTCAGCAGAGAAGAAACTGCAGAAGAATCTGTTTTCCCAAGAAAATGGGGGGTGGGGAAGAGACACCTGCCTGAGGCTGAACGGCAGTCAGGCTGTCAGGCACCTGACTGATAAATGAAAATGTTGTGCTAAAAGACATCAAAGATAAGCTGCCATAGCCATTTCTACCTCCTCAAGGAAAATAAGCTTCACACACGTCAGGTCTGGCAGGCGGGAGGAAAGGTGATTTAAGCAAGTTGCTCCTGGAAGACACAGAAGGAGATACCGTATCAGTCATTTTAAATGAGAGGAAATGAAAGCAGTCAACAGACTGAAGGTACATAAAGGGCAGTTTGAGCTCACAGTTCCCTGTAAACCTGGACTGAGGTGGATATTCAGACTCACTTCAGCGAAGATGCCGTTTCACGCTGGAGTGACAGGTTCCCAAGCACAACAGGGATGCTTGAAAGAGAATCTAGCAAAACCTCAATTACACAGCCAAAGTACATCTGTGCTGTAGTACATTCCATCTCGAAACGCAAAATTCTTCATAATCATTAAGCAAACCCCTTCCCCCTGCAATAACTGTCAAAAGTGTAAAGAACCAGGAATAAAAGGCCACTTAAATTTCAAACTTATTCTTTTAATGTCTTAAAAAGGTCACAAGATTGTTTTCAATCTTATTAATAAATTTTTATTTGGACAAGTAGAGAACAACTTGTATCACAACAGCTTTAAACAACATGATTAAAGACTGCAGCACTCCAAGGAGGCTCACAGATATGTACAGTATACGAAGAAAAAAGTTGCACCTCAGAGCCGATCATGATCAAGTTAAAAATACCTGACTTAAAGTACATGTGCTAATAAATTTCCTTTAGGTCATGACCAGCATGAAAATAATTAGGACACAGGTACTCAGCAAAGTTTTCTGCTAATGGGTACAGCAATATGCTGCATTTAAGGATTAAAATCAAATTCTAGTTTAGTGTTAGCACTGAGCCCTTAAGAGAAATTCCAATTTCTACTTTTCCCCATTTACAAACATCAAAGCTATACCCACTTAAGGGTGTGCCCAGCTGCACACAAATCAAGTCCTTGAACGATAAAACCTTTTAGCGCTAATACTGGAGGTCTCACATCCTGGTATAAATTTGTCTTTCTGGCCATTTAATCTATCAGTTGCTACAGAAAATACTTGCTAAGTTAACTCCTCAGGAGAAACAATGCAGGTCTCTGGTAATCACATCCTTTCTACAATGAAAATGATCTGCCAATTCAAGTTTCATTTGTTCAGGAAGACAGAAGATTTAAGGCTTCGGTGGCAAAAATAATCCTCTGAGCAGTGTTTTTCTAAAGTCAAGCTGACACAGGTATGTTTATTTTTTCTTGACTTAAAATCCCTGGTATTAGGTTTAGATAATATCCACCTGTTAAGTCTGGCAAGAAATCTCTCCTTCCAAACAGGTTGTCCTAGATCAACCATTTTAGAAGCATTTGAGGATAGTTTGTTTAAATGTTTTAATTATAGCAACATTCAGAACTTTTTAATAAGTTGATGAAGCAGTGCTCATGGCGTCATCTGCAATTTTGGTACTGGCAGGGTGTATGCTTGCAAAATATTTGACATCACTGTCATCATCCATTTGAAGCGCCATAATTGTTTGCTCCACAGCTTCTTGATGAGAGTTGGCAGAATTTAGAAAGTATTCTGTAAGAGAAAATGCACAAGACTTTATAGAAGGAAAAGACAGCAGATACTTCAACACAAACCTCAGCATACTATCACGAGGTTCAAAATCTCAGGAGACAGTGCACGCGTATAGTCAAACTGGAATATCTGAGCAGACACACAATATACACTGCTGAACAAACACGAGTTCACCTTTAAAAAAAAAATCATTCCATATTTTGGTGCACAGTTGCTTTAACAGTGCTGTTAGAGTACAGGATTTCTATGATCCTTAAATATAAATGTAAGCATGACAAACTCCATGACCAAAGAGGGAAAAAAAACCTGCAAGAGACTCAGAAAAAGCGTGCTTATATTTGTGATGGAAGGAAGGTATCACAAACCCATGGCCATACCACTCCATTTCCCTGGAAGGCTTGCCAAATAATTATCAAACAAACCCTAAGATAACATGAAGTAAGAGTGGAAAAAGTTCCAACACCTGACAATTTTCATGAACTGCACAACACAAGCTGCATAAAAGCAGCATAACTACAAACAGCTCACAGGAAGGGCAATTTAGATCTGAGGTTTAAAAACTCCTGAACTTATTTTTCAAATCTGCCTTTCATAATCTATCCACCATCCCTAATCATACACAACACCTTTGAGGCAAGGACTACCTGTATTATAAGCTTACATAGTGGCACTGCAGAACGGAAGGGGAACACAAAAATAACGAGTACAACAACAAAAATACCAATACTACATGGTAACAGGAAGAATAGTGACGGCCTTGGCACAGTTAACAGAGAATAAATTACTGCACATCTGCTGATCCATCTTAACTGTCTACATATGCTTACTCAGAGTCTCCAGCATGCACGAGACAGCTAGCAACAGCCTAGTTCTCACTGAGTTGACACCCTTTGTGTTGTCCACTGTTTTGAACATTTTGCGTTTTTCTTCACACTCTCTACACTAGAAAAAGCAGTCCTCAAGCCAGTGTATGGTTTTGAGAAAAAAGTGACGATAACTGGATGAAGTATTCCAAGTGTGGACACTCTGCTGGTTTACAAAATAGCGTAGTATTTCTAATGTTATTTTCCTTTACAGTGCTTTGGAATCTGCGCACTGATGACTCTTCTGGCATCTGTGGTGCATTGGGGATGCTTTCCTAAGCAAAGTCTGCAATTTGAAAGTTGCATGTCTAATTTCCCTGAAGAGACTCCAGAGAAACTTTCTTCCCATTCCTTCCATAAAACATAAAAAACAAACAGCAGCCATCTCTTCTCCCCCAGTGAGAAAACAGATGGTGAATTTGTATGGAAGGATTTTTCTTTTTTATCCTTATTACACAGATTTTGCTTTTTAACCAAATGAAAGGCACTGCTCAACAACCTCACAGTTGCTAGTTGTTCATTCATGGTTTCTGTGCCCTGATGACACTTCTACAAAGTAGCTCATTCAGGGAAAATGGCACAAAAAGAACAGGCTGGCATATGAGCAAGAACTCTTATTTCCCCAGTGTTACACAACAGTGGCTCTGACACAACAAGGTTCATGGTTTTATCTCAGCCAAAGTAACATTCTACACCAAGATGACTGTAAAAGCAAGAGCAACCCACATCTGATGTTGTTTCTTCTTTCCCAGTTGAGTATAGGAAAGTGGAGGGACAAAAAGATAAGCAGTCAGCCCACTGCAACTCTTTCTGAGCACTAACCTTTCTCTAAAAGAGTTTGCTTTAACGTTTTTGCAAGCAGGACTCGAACATTTGGAACCCTGTCAGATGCCAAGTGTAATAAGTGTGGCAACAGATGCACAGCAAACTGGTCCATGGGCAGGCAGTCATCTTCACTGATAGTCTGGCAAGACGACAGAAGCAATTTCATTAGATTTCAGCACAGCGAGGACAAAATCCCAACACATAATCAGAGCTGACAGATCTTATTACCTTCATAGCACAAATACAGTGGGTAGTATCCACAAAGTTTTAAACCACGGTACAATTCTTTCTAGCTCAAAGTTGTACACAAGTTAGTGAATAAAGTAACAGGCTGTCCCAACTGTTTTTAAGATTGATTTAGTCTTGGTTTTAACTAGGTACTATACTAAGAACAAGAACGGTCCATCTCAACAACATCCGTTGTACCCAAACATGTTTCTCTAAATAAGCTCAAAGCTCACATTTCTCCAAATGCTTCAAAGAATTGTCCCACTTGGGCAGCAGTCGTGTTGGTTCCCAGTCTGCACCTCTGCTATAGCCTCCAAATTTGACCATTTCCTTGGGACCCCGGCTAATTGCAACTCTTCTGCTTTTTTTGCTGAGAATGGGTTGGTTTTGACCAAGCTGCACTAGCTGGCTAAGAAGGTATAGGCTACTCCTAGCACTTGGTTTCTAAAGGGTAACCCAAAAAAGCAGCAGACTGCTGCAGCATATTATAAAAAATCTCACTTCATAACGAGTAACAAAGCAGCTTCCCAACTCCGGGATTATTTTGCTATGTATTTGTTTCATATTCAATATCAGATTTGACAACCTGATGTTAATATGCTAAGCTAAAGATGCATTCAAGCTCACTATGGAGCAACACTGAAGAAAGCAACCATGAAATCCATTCCCTTGGAAACAAAGTTCTCAAATACTCATTAAAATAGTGTCAATAGACAGCTAAAGAGTTCCAGCTGCTAATCCCCCCTTCATTCTTACCACCACCCCCCAAAACCAAAACAATGAACAAAAAGACATTTTACCTGGCAAATAAAGACAAAAGTTTGCCGGCCAGACCATTTGTGACACCTACAGAACTTTTCAACAAGTTCATTCATGAGGTCTATCACGAAGGTTGATGTTGAAGCCATGTACAGCTTTCTCACCATTTCACTAACCTTGAAGAAATGAGAAGAAAAAAAAAAACAACAAAAATTACTTCTGACCACCAACCCTCAGAAGTCTGAAATCCTGAATTTACTTAAACTGCTTTACCAGCTTGTAAGAAATCCAACGGACAGAAGACACTTTGTCTGCACAGAGGCTGAAAGCAATAGGTCGCAAGTAGTCGTAAATGTCTCTGGCACTGTACAGATCTAGAAGCAAGATCAGTTGCCTACAGGATGGAAAAAAACCAAACAGAGTACATGATAATAAGAAGAAAGGTAGCTTTAACTGTGAATATGATCAGCTATATGACAACACTTGCCAAATATGCAATATGGCCATAATAAAGTTACTGAAAAGTAAAATCTTCTATTTTTCAATGCCATCATGATTCAGTGCCGATCATGGGTCACTTGCAAATTTAAAATTGCCACTTATTCACAATAACGGCAAAATGCTGCATGAGCTCAAAGAATGAAAAACTAGGGGAAGGGCAAGGGAACCAAGGTGTCATTTACAAGGCAGGGATCCTGATAACTGCTACAATGTACATGCAGCACAGCGATCCAGATGTGAATGACACTGCGGTGTGCTCGTACATGTGAATACCTGGTAAAGACATCTCACATATGTAACATGTACAGCTACAAAGCAACTACTCTGACTTGATTTGATAAGTATCCTTGGTCACTTAAGTACACTGCTTTATCAAATCAATAAACTTGTACTTCAGAGTATACTTGACAACCAGAGAAATTATCAGTCGTCTTCAATTTGTAATGAGTTAAGATTTCAGCAGGCTGTAGGCACAAGTATGTGTCACAAATGGTAGAAAGCACGTGAAAAGAAGTGGCATGACATGTTACAAGCAGCCGATTGCATATCTCCATACCAGCAATAACAGGTAAGTGATTTGTAGTTACTAAATCTAAACAATGCTTAAATGTAGCAAAAAAACATGACATCATGATCAGCTGTTAAACTAGGTCTCTTAAAATTTAATTCAAAAGATACACCGTAATTAGTCATTCCAATATGCTCATGTCATCATTCCTGCTAGAAGAGCCCTGGTCCCACAGTCT
The DNA here is from genome assembly GCA_017639485.1 of Pluvialis apricaria. Lineage (NCBI taxonomy): Eukaryota > Metazoa > Chordata > Aves > Charadriiformes > Charadriidae > Pluvialis > Pluvialis apricaria. The sequence continues at coordinate 113,429,315 of CM030008.1, read as the reverse complement.
CTCTTCACAGGGCACGCGCTACAGCCTTGATCATCGGCCCTCTGCTGATTTTGTTCCAGTTTATCAGCATTTTTCCTACATTGGTACAGATGCATTACTCCAGATGAGATCCAATGAGTGTGGACCAGAGCGGGCTAATCTATTCCCTCGATATACTGACTTTGCCCCTGCTGGCAGAGCCCTGGATTATGCTGCCAGGACGTGCTGCTGGCTCATGTCCAGCTCACTGTCCTCCATGATATCCTGGGCCTTTTCAGCAGAGCTGCTCCCAGGGCAGCCAGTCCTCAGTCTGTCTCACTGTCAGAGGCTCCTTCTTCCCATGCACAGGACTTGGTGTCTGTCCCTTGTTGAATTTCATAAGGCTCCTGTCAGCCCCTTCCTCCAGCATGCCTAGGCCCCTCTGGATGGCAGCCCTCCCTTCAAGCACATTGACCAGGTCATCCCATTCTGGTGTCACCAGCAACCCTGATGAGACTGCACTGTCACCCCCTTCAGGTCACAGATAAAGATGTTAAAGAGGAAAGGTCCCAGAATGCACTCCTGCAGCACCTACAGCTATACTCCAGGTAGAGTACAACCTATTACCCACAACCTCCTGAACCCAACCATCCAAGGACTTCTACTCATCTAGCCTCCACCCATCCAGATCATTATGTCCTAACCTGGCTACAAGAATATTGAGACATGGCATTAAAAGCCTGGCTACAGCGGAGATAAATGACATTCACCACCCTCTCCTCATCCACAGATTCAGTCATTTAATCACAGAAGGCAGGTTACTCAGATGTGATTACTCTTGGAAATTCATGCTGCCTGTTTTCATGAAGGAGTTCTCCTTCACATGCCTATAAATGGTTTCCAAGAGGACCTCCTCCATCATTCCCAGGGTCTGATGCAAAGCCAACAAAATTAACTCCCCTGATAGTACCTATCTTCTAAAAGGCCAAAGGCACATCATTCCTTTCTGTAGTTCCTGGTGACCTGCCTTCATCTTCACAGCCTTTCAAAGATAATGGCTAATGGCCTCACTAGGACATGGGCCAGCTCTGTCAGCATCCTCAGTTGCAGCCTGTCTGGTCTGATGGATATACGCAGGTTGAGTTCTCAAAGAATCCCTTGGTTGATCCTCAGGCACCACTGAAACCTACTCTAAGCACAGAGGCCTGGGAAATCTTGTTGGTGAGTACTCTGTCGGTACCTCAGCCTTCTTTGTGCCCACCATGACTAAATCATCCACACCATTCAGCAATGGTCCCCTACTTTCCCTATGTATTCTTTCTGTGCTAACATAACAGTACTTGACACCCCTTGCAAGTCTCAGCTCTAGCTGAGCTTTGATTTTCCTAATATAACCCTACATGCCTGGGCAATGTTTCTAAACTGTTTCTGTGCACCCTGTTCCTGCTTTCACCTCCTGTATAATCCCTTTTTGCATTCAAGCTCAGTCATGAGCTCCCTTCTTAGCCAAACCATGCTCTTGATACATCTCCTTGTTTTTCTGAGTATCAAGATGGAGTACCCTTTCACTTGGAGGATGCTGGCCTTAAAAATCTGCTGGCTTTTCTGAGCAACTTGACCCTTCAGAGCTACTGCCCATAGGAGCCCACGCCTACCCGTGACAAAGCCAAAGTCTGTGCACATGAAGTCCAAGGTCACTACTCTGCTATTCGCTTTCTTTACTCCCTTCAAGATCTTGATCTCCTCCGTTTCATGGTCATGAATTCAGCCTACTCATCAGACACAGCAACTTGAAGTCAAATGGCTAGACCACTTCTATTGACTTCAAGAGCAAACAGATGTGGTGTTCTCTTTTGGCAGTTTCTTTTTATAGAAGGGTAATGTTTTCAATATATGGTGATGGAAAAGACATTCAAATTCCAACTCGAGCACTTATAAATGATATACAGCTACTGGGAAATTTTAAGCAAGAGGGATAAGTGGAAGAGGATAAAGACTACCCCCTAATTAAAAAAATGAAATTAAGAATGTCACTGTATGACGTTCATTCTATGATTTTAACATTTTAAAATATCCACAACAATAAAAACAAGCACCCAGAAAACTACGTACTCAGCCAGCTCTGCACGGAAACGCCAGTTCCTGCTGTTATCAGTCACTAGGAATTCCTGGAGCTGATAAAGATACTCTCGTCTTTTGTCAAGATGAAGAAGCTGTAATAGTAAAAATAAGCTTACATAAAGAAATGTAGGCTACCATCAGCAGACAGAACAAGAGCTTTAAAATAAAACTAATGAAACACTTGCTTTTATTTTAAAAAAAGTAATCTTTAGCAGTAGTGTTGCTTTTCTGGGCTAAACCCTATCATGCTTAAGTCTATAGAATCACATGGGGCACTACTGAAAGCAAAATCTGATCTAGTCTCTGCTTTTACTCTAGGAAACAAGAAGGGTAAGCAGTAAAGATAGCATTGATTTTAAAGGTTTTATGATTTGTGTCTTTCAGCTCCAAAAGTAAGGCAGTTAGAGGAAAAACTCCTAAAGAAATTTGAGAAGTTGTGCAGAGGTTAAAGCCATCAAAAAATCTTAATACCATCCACTGGCACCTATATATTGAATAAATATGCACAAACCAGGCTCTTCAAAGAAAAGAAAGTATCAGCAACACAGATGTCCTGCAAAATATACCACACTACCCAACAGACATCTGGATTCCATCCAGATTTGTGTGGATTACCACAAAGAGTTATACCAGTGCTATGTCAAAAAGCAAATGCATACAAAGAAATGAAGCAAAATACATAATTTCACTTGACCAGAGTTGAACACAGACATACCTTCAGAAAGTCATGTAAGTGTTTAAGCACACCTATCCTAACTTCATCTAGATCTTTTAAAAAGCCATTGAAGACTGGAACTAAATCTCCAGCTGTAAGCTGGTCTCCAAGGATGACAGCAAGTTCATGTATAGAAAATGCTAGTGTCCGCCGAACCTTCCACTGTGAAATAAATAAATAAATAAATTATATTGATGTATTGTCTGAAGTGTTCTATTTTAACTTGAGGGTCATTATCCAAGCCAGGCTCCCAGAGAGCTCCAGTACTTAGAAATACATTCAGTGTCTCGTGTAACAATTGAAAATAAAAGTAGAAATTTAAAAAATAAAGGAAAAGGAAAGAGAGGAAAAATGATGAGGTATTTCTTCCACCTGAATATCAAGGAACTAGGCAAATGAAAGTAATGAAAATATTTTCATTTTCCTGGTGTCAGGAAGGAAAATAGTATTCCTGACATCAGTACTCTTCCACACATTACTCTTTACTTTAAATTCTTTTGGATAAATTAGTTCCATACTACTACTTTCTCACTCATTTAATTTGTAAAACAGAACAAGATATATATCCTACAGTATTTCAGCTGGCATATTTTAGCTTCCATAATAGGTAAAGTTTCACCCACACTGACTGCCCAGCAGTACAAGGACCAGTAGAGCTTCTACTCACCCTAAATTGAGGGGGCACTGTTTTAATGGATTAATTATTTCAAGTAACTCTTTTTAAAAATAAAATAGCATTTACTTGTTAGCCAGCACTTTCTAATTAGCATGAGTACTCTTCTTTTGCCCTGATTTGGCAATTCAGTCTTAATTCAGATTAGACTGGTGATAAACTCTGGACAGTTTCGAACACAGGGTAATTTGGTTTTACTTATGTTTAAATTTATTAGCTGGTTGTTTTTAATGGCTGCAAAAGAGTTCGGAAAGTATGAGCAACAGCCATGTATAAAATTACTCACTACATTATCACTGAGAACTGCTGCTCTGACATAGCAAGCAGCAAGTTCAAGAGAGGTGAAGTAGTCAGAGAATGTTTAAAAAAAATAAAAAGCACATCTCCAAAAAAGGAAACAAGGGAGGACTGGGAAACAACTGTAAACCAACAGCAAAATGCACAAAGCCACCTCCTTACCACCTGACAACAAGGCAAATATTTCCAGTATTTGTTTTTAAAACAACAGTGCTGCATGGTGATAGTGATATTATTCCCTTATGACTAACTGGATGCAGCACCAAAAAGGCCACCAAAAGGCCTGGTGTGAGGGTGACTCCAGACATAGCTGCACGGGCACGTGCCTGCTCACGCACAGCAGCACAGCCCAAATTTTCATACCTATGAGAATCCCAAGCACTGCCATAAGATCTCAAGCAAGCAGAGGAAATCAGAGACCTCTCCTCACATTCCCACCAGAAATCCACCTCCCACTCAAACTGCACCATTTCCTTACTACCCGAGCACCACACACACAGAGCCTTCTCTGAGACAATAGTTACACTTTCATTCATCATATGAGTAACTATTATCAGCAACTGAAAGCTCCACATGAAAAGCAGAGCAGGCCAACACCCAGTAAACAACAGAAATCATCACAGAAGTCCAGATTATTCATTGTCCCATCATAAAAGTTCAGATCATTCACTGTCAGAGCTTCTTGAGCTTACCTGCATGTCAGACGCCAGTGTCTCATAGGTATCTTTCAAACAGTGCCAATTCTGTCTGCCTAACGTAAGTGCCACACCTGGCAGGCTGTAGGCACAGTGTTTGGCAATCTCGGTATCAACTGTTTGTGCGCGTGATGGATCAGTCATTGATAAATACTGATCCAGCAAGGCTTGAGGTACAACATCCTACAACAAGAAAAGGGTAGAGTGTTTACACTATTTTCAATAAATCTTCATAAGGCTTACTAAAATTCCAAGGCACACTGTCAGAACATTTTTTTTCCCACAACTATAGAAGACTATCTAACCACAATCTCTTAAGAAATGCAAAATCTTTGTGTTCTTATAAGTTCCACCAAAAAGTTCCAAAGAAATGACGACACAACTACGGGCTATTTGAAAAATATACAGACCAATGTAACAGATGAGTGAGTAGATCACTGTCTATTCAGGCAGACCAAGAAATTAAGATACTACATTCTACCCTTCTACAAACTTTCAGGCTTGCAGGCTGTGCAGATTGGCCATTTTAACTCATCCATAAAAACAGGCAGAACAGAAAATGACAAGACTTGCTCAAAAATAATTTTCCTATTCCTCTCAAAATCTTGGGGAGGTGGGGAGAGGAAAACTGAATTAAAATACCTTGAGGGGGAGTGGGGGGAAGGGGAGGAGACAGAGTATCGTGCGTTCAATATTGCTTCTGAACTCCCTAAAGGGTCAGCAGGAAGGAAAAGACTTCTTCAGAGAGATCTCTGGTGAAGACCAATCCTTCTCTCCACTGAGAAACTAAAGCATCTGAACTAAGATTTTGTGAAAACCTCTTTGTGTTGACTTCAACACTGGCTTTGCTTCAGCTGTTGTCAGTTTATCTCAGGCACTGACTCTACCCACGGGGGTGCAAAAGAGCATTTCCGTACCACAGCTGCCGAATAGCTCAGCTCACATAAGCAACAAGACGGACTGAGGTTCTCACTCAAGGAATTACAGTGGTGCAGGGTGGCACACTTAATACTTAACTATGCAAAAAAGCCATTTGATTCCTTTTGGGAAAAAAATAACAAAGAGACAGTTCAAGCTTAGTGAAATACTATCACAACTTTTCTGCAAAAAGCTGTCATTCCTCAATAACCCAATTTCCATTACAGGACAGTTTCCAGAGAAAATGAAACCAAATGAAACCAAAGCCTGGAAGTCTATGATAACTGTTCTCATGTCAAAAAATACCATCATCTCTTACACGCAATTAAAACAGAAGCAACTGCTGAATTAAACCATTATCTCTGGAAACACAAAACAAATAATTTTAAATTATTCTTAGAGGTTTGCCCTATTTTACAGAAACTACATTACATCAGAAATGACTGAATGAAATGCATAAAAGAAATAATTATGTATCAGATACGTGGATTTTTTAAATGTATATGTAGGAAAAACAGAAGCCACTGCCACTTACCTGTACTTTGGATTTTCTTTCTTCTTCAGGGCTGAAACTACTGTTTGTGCTCAAATCTGAATCATTATGAATATAGTGAAGTGTAGAATCCATATTCTATTGAAAGAGAAAAAAAAAGGTCACACAAAATACAGCAAGGATTAAACACAAAGCAAATGTCAACATCAAGAACTGCTGTCCTCGCCTCAGGGTCTTTTTCTCAGATTAAAGGAATAGATGTTTTAATATCAAATACAATTTTGTTACAGCCTGAAATCAAAAGGCATGCAAGATAAATCTTTCTGCTTTCAATTTCAAACTTCCTCTTATCCTGCTCCATTTAGGTTCTTATGGAATGAAAATCACAGGAGAGTAGTACCTTTGAGACTGCATTAAGGAAAATGTAACTAACATATGGGTCACATTGCTTCTCCCCTGAAGGGAAAATGAGAAAACATCTGTAGTGGATTTTGTTGGATTTGTTGCTTTGGATTTGTACTAGCAAAGGTCAAAACAAAGCCACCCTCACACTTAAGAGTTGAAACTGATGAGACTTATGCTGTTGCTCTTTTCCTAGAGGTGATTATTCTATAATCTTCTCCACAGATGAGCTTCACCTTATAATACAGAGTCCTAGTGGACCATAGCTGCTGACACTAGTCATCACCCCTCTCAGCAGTTCTATTAAAATAGTTTTTAGCAATCATTCAAGCATACTGGCTACATATCTGGGCCTTGAAGATAAGGACTGAGACTGTTTCAGAACACTACCGAGTAGCAGAGGTTTGATACCCTATGATAAACTGTGCTGCTGAGGAGATGTGCTGTCACTTTCTATACCAGTGGAGTTCCCCAAATGCAATGGACTTTGCATAATCAACCGTGAATTTCAAGAAGTATGTGATGAATATTTGGAAAGTAGATCAGGCTGCTGTCTGGTAGAACAGGACAACAGCATTTTTGCTAGATAGGAGTTAAGGTATCTATCTATTCACAGATGCTGCAGGGTAAGCTCTCAGGGTCAACACAAGCACTGAGAATATGCCTACTCTACCAGCTGTTCAGATCAGTTTGACAATGAGAATTTTCAAGCAAACTACAAACTTCCTGAAAAAAGCCTCCAGGATACCATCTGTCTTCCTTGGTTTGACTTCAGACAGTTGCTTTTTCCTCTTCCACGATCTGCTTTCATCTAAGCATTGGGATGTAATTTTAGTTGCTGAGGTGTAATTACAGGTGATAGAGAACAGGCAGAGCTGCAAGGCAATTGCATATCGCTGGCACAGCAGCCTAAGTCACCTGTCAGGGGTATCAAGCAGCAGCAAGAAGATGTCAAAGAGCCAAGAAAAAACAAACAGATCTGCAAGTAACTCCATAACTAAACGTGTCCAGCAGCATACAACTCCAACTATAAAGCCTCCAGAGGCTCCAAAAACCATCTCTGCAGGATTTTAGTTTGCCAGTCAATTCTTCGCTCCATTTTTTTTTTTTTTCCTCAGAAAAAGAGATAATTTTCAGCATTCCCAGAAAGTCACCAACTTTGACCTCTTTCAAATCAAGAAACTATGAGGCAGCCAGAACAACCTGGCCATAGTGCTTTTCCATGAGTTGCCCAGGTGCATGGGACCGGAGGTTAGTCATCCATTCTGCTACAATAAAAATGAAAAGACTCATCTCACAATCACTGCTACCCCAGCTCTAAAAAGCTAATTTTAATTTAAAAAAAAGGAGATAAAAATAATATTTTATTGATTAAACTAAGTTGAACAACTAAATATACTGAAGGGTGTCACAGATGGGAACATTTTTACCCAGCCACTTTTAAAGTCAAATACGCATTCCAGAAAGAAAGAGCTTCAGTACAGAACCACCACAGTATCAGTTGGTATTTAAGTCAATGCAGTGCAGTATCTCTATTCCTGCAGATAGATACAGTTCCATCTGTACTTTCTCCATGTAACATGCACACACTGAACTGAGTATTGCGGAGAGCCAGGACATAAAAATTCAGCAGGGTTTAGCCTGAGAGCTTCCTGTGAACCACCACCTCTGAGATGCAAAGTCTTTGTCATGACCTTACAAATCTCTTACATGAGGTTTCCTTTAGCTGGGGCGTAACGAGCTCCATGGTTGCACTCCATAGACCCGTGCTCTGCAGCATGGCTTCCACACAAAGCCCACAGCACCAGGAGAAGTGGTGCTGGTGTTTCCTAACAGGGCAGCTGGCCCAAACACAGAGAAGAGGCCAGTCTCAGGGTTCCTGTCTCCTCCTGGCATCCACCCTCTTCTTAAAGAGAGGTACTTGTGCCAGAAAGCGATGGGCTGATTTTAGTCCAGTTTTCTTTCTTTTTCTCTTCCTTCCCTTCTCCCTCTACCTCCAACAAAAAGACGACTCCCACACCCATCCACTGGGAATACGACTTCGGGAATTTCTTGAGGCTTACATCCATTTATCAAACCTTACAGAGATCACACAATCTAAAGAAAATAAGAATGGTGGCCCCTGAGGAAAAACAAAACAGCTACCCTTATTCTCAACAAATAAGCATCATCTATGTCCCAATCCATTTTTATTCAAATAGAGAATCTCTCTTTAAGATATAGCATTAACTCCTTCAGGAGCCAATACAGCTGCAGAAGGACAAGCAAAGTGTGATTTTGCTTTGTGATATGTGTGCAGAACTGTGAAGGCTGCTTTCAAATATGAAATGCTGTAGCTCGATTTTTCTGAAATGTCCAGTACCCTATTGACATGCTATGCCGAGACTTAAAAAAAACCCACCACCACAACAAAAAAAACACCACCACAAAAAAAAACACCTGTGAAAATCAGAGCTCTCTTCACTGCTGGGGCAACAGTCCACTTGCTCAACAGATCACAGCTTGATTCCCAAATTCTAGGTCACCTCTGTAATATCCTTTCACTTGTAAAATGAGGACTTGATTCAGTGCCAGTAACAAACAAGGAACTGACAGATTAAGAGCATACTTTTAAAGAGTAAAACTGAAACATGCAAAACCAACATATACCAGCAATGTGACAGGTTCTTAAACCTTCTGTCAGCATCATTCTCTGTAAAGAAATAAAATGCAGAACAAGTCCCTCTGAACAAACACCACCATCATAACCCCCAAAAATTAGAAGGCCAGAAGATAAATTTACACCATCATTTTACAGGTTAGTATTAGAAAAAAGCAACTACAACAGATCCTACGATAAAGAAACATATCAAGCCTGACATCAGGAGTTGGGGGGCAGGTTGTTTTTTGAAACCAACTAACCACATTTGTAGTGTTAAATTATGATTGTGTATGAACAGCGGTATCAAAGTAAACGTCACATTCCTCCACTCCCCAGATGGTTTTTGGGCTACACGGTAGTCCAACAGCTTAGGTGAAAAGTTAATTAAATGCCATCTAGAAACACTGCTCTAATTAAATAAGGTTGGAAATGTTTGCACCGGACTGATGTCAACCCCTAGACTTTTCAGAGACATTTATCAAAGTTTCATATGAAAATACTACTTAGGCAATATGATTCAACAAATCACTTGCTGTGGTTTTATGAAGCACATTTTGGAACCATTGCTATCTACACAGCTATAGCTTTTAATACCAGCAGAGCTTGTGACACTATATGCAGTGTGTTTGGCCTAATACACAGTACAGAACAGAAAACAGTATCAAATGCCACAGACTTCAGTCAGACAGGGAGCAGTGGTGGGGTGCTGAAGAAGTTAAGTGCTAAAAACTAAAGTGTTACTGATTGCTGGAATCCACTTTCTCTTTCAGCAGTCCACACAACATCCTAGATTGCAGGTCCTGAACTTCTCTTATGCAGGCCAGTAAACTCATATAAGACACTTCGACAGGGAGCACAGGGAACTAAGTACCTCCTTCTCCAGACTGGGGGGCTGTGGGGGAAGTGAGGTGGGGGGCAGGACTGGAGAAAGGGATTCACTTATTATCAGTAGGGCTCTGTTTTATGGAAGGCAATTTCACAGTAATAAACTGCAGTAGCATTAAAACATCTTAAAATGTGATAGTCACAACAGAGATTTTAATGCAAGTAATTTCAAGAATTTACATGGACAAGCACAGAACTGGCAAAAACAAAGGCACCCAACACAACTCATTTTATTTTAGTAGCTAGCGCTTCAATACCAGCCAACAAAACCAAATGCCACACTAGCCAAAAGCAGGAAGCATTTGGCTGCAATTACCGCTTGAATGCAAAATACAGCTCTATTACTGGAGCCCTGGAAATCCCAATGGGGAAAAAAAACAAACACAATAGAGTACAAAACTCGCTTCTTACCTCAACAGTGTCACCAATTAAAGGCACAATATCACCCAGTATAGGTTTAAAATTTTGTTGGTCATTGATGGTTAGTTCAGTCTGTGAGTCTATTCCCTTGCCGACGCTGGCCATTGTCTCTTCTTGAGGATCCAAACTGGATGCTCTGAGTGCAGCAGACAACACCTCTACTTGTGCTGCAGCATATAAAAGAGAAATACATGAGAGACTGAACCACAATAAACTTTTAGCAAGTTCATAAATCAACTTTAAACAGTGACTAATTAACTGAAAGATGGCGGAAGAACTACGGGGGAGGTACAAATTTAAGATTATTGACTATTAGCAAATCCCAAACTGGGGACAATTAGCATAAAATTTAAGGCAGATTAACACTCTACTCTTTTCATAGAGTGCTCAACCACTTTATAGTTCAGCGAAACTTGTCTTTAAAGCAAAAAAGCTCATGAGTAAGAGACTGCTGTTATGGCAGGATCAGTTCTTTAAGGATCTCTGTATATATTAATGGTGCAAATAGTCTTTAGGGCAGAACAGCACATGAACACTAGTTTACTGACTGGGTCTTTTGTGGGAGACGGGAATAAAAGACAGAAGGGAAAAGTAATTAAAATAAAGGTTGAGAAGTTTTATTCATAAAGAAAGAATTTCAGTTCTGAGAGCCTGTGTCTCTCTATATATGTGGTCATTAAATTCTTACGTTTTTATAGCAACTCTAAAGCAAGACCTATATAGGAAGATGCTAGACCCCACTAACTCTTTTCTGGGCAGAATACTTTAGCCTCCTTGCATCCTCCAAACAAATAATGAAGCTTGCACTGTTTGACATCCTCTTACTCATTAAAAGAAGGCATTAGCACTTCACACTATGCCATCCACTCTTTTGAAAAAGATCCAGCAGTTCTGAGACTGCTCTGCTTTTCCATCCCTCTGCTTACTGCTGATTAAAAAAAGCTTTGTTGAGCAATGTTCCTTGGATATAGTCTGACCTAAGCAGATCAGGTATCAGAGGCAATCTTAGCTGCAAGCAAAACAGAATTCAGTACAGACTTATATACCCTGCCTCTCTCCTTATCCACTTCTTTCCAAAAAGGTAAGAAGAAATAATCTCCTGACCCGTTAAATTTATCCAGCCATCCAGAAGCTTTGTTCTCCATAGACTTTGGGTTTTCTGAGGTTTCTTAAATGCTCATTGTGAAAACAAATGACAAAGCATATGCTTGTTTTTAATCCCACATTGCCAGACTAAGTTTCAGAATCGGAATTTGTTCCTCTAGCTTTTTTGATAGGGTTGTTAGCAAGAATTAAATGCAGTAAGTTGGACTCATTTGCAGACAGAAGAAACAGATATGCAATACATATGTTACAAGAAGCAAAATTATAACTTGGCACAATCCTAGCTAGCAAAAATTGGAAAACACACTACAGGTTTGCTGGTTTCTAGGCAAGTCTGACAAGCAGGAGTAAAGATAATTCTTTAGAACATGCAATGCTAGCTCTGTAACCGCATCACATTTCTGACATAACCAAAAGATATTCTTGCTGTATTACTGTAATTCGCCTCAACAGGAAAAAACAAGTTAGAAACTTAAACCCAACAGCATACTAATATTTCCACTGTAAAATACATGTTAGAAAATATAATTTCAATACATATCTATAATATATATAATACATAAATATATATAAATTAGAAATTTTACAATTTGTAAGATTAACAAAAGCTTGCTATGACTTCACTTTTCAAGTGCTAGTTCACTGACAATAAACCCCTGTACTTTAAGGCCCATGAGAATAAACAAGATCAAGGTTAGTAAATTCCTCCAAAACTTAAAAGCTAAATAAATCACCCCAAAACCATGCAAAATAAATGGTCATTTCAGAGCACTTGCTAGGGCACGAAATGCCTGTCTGATTTCCAATTTATTCTCATTTAGCGAAATCAAACGAGAAAATTAAAAATAATTATATCCTGCTGCACATCAGGGAGACATTTTTCATGAAGACTTCTTTCATGAAGGACAATTTCATAAAAAATGTACACTCCTCTCATTTTCACTTAAAAGACAAGAAAGCTTACCCTGACTAGGCAACACATACTGCTTTCAACACTGAATATGTATTTATTGAAAAATCCACACAGAGCTCCAAAGATTACTTCTAATAACAAGAGTGAAGGTATCTACAGCAGTAATTGGGAATTTTCCAAGACATTCCCTACCCGTGCCCCACTGTCAGCCTGCACGCCTGGACCACCCTTTCTTAGGGGCTTAACAGGATGGAGACCACACGTTTCCTCCACGATTTCCTCTGCCTGCCCTAGAGGAGATACAGCACAAACACGCATCTCCTCAGCTTCTTGTCAATTCTACAATCCCAAGACATGGGGATGAAGGACAGGAGAGGCCAAACTCCCAAGGATTTCATTGACTGACAAGTGCCTTCTTTCTTCTTTGAGTGCTTCTCCATAGGTCCTGTCACCAAGAGTGACTCCAGTGCTGTCATTCACTAAAAGGTGAATGACCTGAAGTCCCCAAGCATCTTAAGGTCCTAGCCAAAAAAGAGCCAAGTGCAGTCACTATGGAAGGCTCCAAAATGGTGGAGTGCTTAAAGAGAAAGAGAGTGCATGTGTGAGTATGTGCGTAAGCGTGCTCAGCTCTAGGTGGCTGCCTTGAAGACACTGAAACTTGAGAGAGCATCCTAATGAGCTGTCTTCACCACCGGGGCTTAGGTGCCAGGGCACATCCCCTTGGAATCCCATCATACACAGACATAGTCCAAGATCTGTGCTGACACCCTCTTGACTGAGATTGGCTGCTGCTCCTCCCCATCTCCAACAAAGATCTTTCCTACAGCCATAAAACAGGCAATGTTTTCCAGAAAACCATTAAAAGTGCAAGCAAAGGATACGGCTCCCCTCTCACGCATGATAGAAAAATGCATCAGAGCTCTTGGGAAGCAAGGTTTTGGGAGGAAGACTGGAAGGGAATCTGCTCACTGGCTAACTAGCTTTCACAATTACCTTCAGTAAAATCTAGAGTGTAAACGTCAGTTTTGCTCGTAACTCAGAACTCATGTATTACATTAGTAAGATAAAGTCAATGTTCACTGGATTTTAAACAATCTGCTAATTAACTCTTTCTTCCTTTGACTTGTGCTTCAGGTGAGAAGTATTTTTCAGCAAGGAATTATTTACTCTTGGCTACTGTACCCGCATCCTAAAACAAATGGCACAATCTTTAAATTCAAAACCACATTTTAGCTGGTCTTACTCAATTTCCTGGTCCTCAGGAGTTTCTGTTCTTGCAATATGCTTTATTGTTGTTTTCTGCTTCTCCCAATGTTTCACTAGAAGACATTGATATTCTTAAGTAGCACACTCCTCCTTTTTTTTTCTGAAGGAGCTACCTTTCTTACCCTCACTTCTTACTCAGAGGCAAAAGCTATGAGCTGCAAATAATTAAAACAAAAATAAGAGTAGTTTCTTCTCCACTTCCTTCTCACATACTGTTTCCACTAATAACATATTTTAGACTTTTACTGCAGGCAGTGCTCGTAGCCTAAATTATGAACATAGTTTTTATCAAGGAATGGGATTAATTGATGCCACATTTGTGCTGGTTTATCTCTGTTAGGTCTCCATTTGGCAAAGCAGACTGTAACTGGCATAAGCCACAGTTAGTCCCAGTAACCTGTGAGTCAGGCTTTCTCTCTTCCCCCAAAAAAATGTTAAGAAAAGCTGACATTACATGATTTAGCACTTTCTATGCAGAACATAAGGAGATAAACAAAGCTGAAGAAAGTGTTCCCAGAAAGAAAAATAAAGAAATAAAAACATCCAGGGAAAGAAAAGCAATCTCTGAAGTAAGTGAAGATGGCAGCAGCCTCAAGGAGCCGGAAAAAGGCAACCTGAATAAAGACCCTGTGATAATTTTAAAAGAGCTGGCATACTTCAGAGTAACGTGCAGGTTTCCGTCTCCCAGTTTGAGACCCTCAGGATGTCTGGCCCGTGGATTGGAAAGGTCCTATTAACAGGGATTATAAACCACTGCTTAACTCTACTAGCTAGCAGAGCTACACAAGCTATGCAGAGTTCGTCTGTGAGAAGGCAGGCTGTCTTTACCTTGGTTGCTGACTACCTATTACTCAGATTTATCACTTTGGCAACAAGCTAGCTCTGGAAAGAAAGCCTCAAGGTAAAGATTTTTGGGAGTGAGATTCAGTTAAAGCAGTTCCCCCCTTTCTGAGAATGACATTATGGAAAAAAGTACGTTTTATGGCAGTTGCTGGTCACTGTTAAAAAATTGGATTTGCTAGAGACCTCATCAGTCTCCATGCCTTGGAGCAAGGATTTGAAGTTTGAAATGGAAACTGCTCTGATGATAGGGAGGTGCACTACAGAAACACAGAAAACACAGCCAAATTACAAACCTAAAACAAACCAACAAAAACCCAAAAAACCCCACACAAACAGTTAGTTCTATGTATCTAACAGTAACCCATTAGTGCTTGGCAGCCAAGACATCTGGAAGGTTGCAGTATGCACTGAACGTACTGTACTCTGGGCTGCACGAGCTGGCAATGCCCTTCCTTTCAACTCATCTTTCCCCTTTGCACAGTATGCTGAAGTACCCCTTGGATAAGAACTGAGTTATTCTGTTCTCAGTACTTCTGCTATGATGATGCAAGGAGCTGAGGAAAGAAGCACCTCGCACAACACAGAAGGGTGAAGTGAGACATGTGAAGCAGAGGAACGCAGAATCTGGAAGGAAGAGAAATGAAAACAAAAAAGGAAATAGGAGGGGAAATACACACAAAGGGAGGTGATAGGGGTGCAAAGGCATAGTATTTGCTATGGATGCACATACAGTGCAAAGCACAGGAAAAAAAAAAGAAAAAACTGTACTCGTCTGACTCAAAGAATCATTGCCAGTTGAACTCTGGCACCAAATCTCCACATCTGCCTCAGCTGTCAGGGACTGGCTCTGAAACCAACTAGCAAAATGGAAGTCCTCAGCCTCCGTTGATTGTACCATTAAAGACATCACCTTATCACCATCACCAGTTATTCTGCAATCAAATAATAAAAATTCGGTGTGACCTTAAGAACTTTCAAAAACCCTGTGCCAATGACCTCGGCCAATATGGCTCCACACAGCAGGTATTAATTTTGCTCTTTTTTAAGTTTAGAAAATATTCTCCAAAACAAAACATATTAAGAGAAGGATGCTGAAGACGCACTGTCAAGCACTGAGAGGCTAGGTACAGCCAGAGTCAAGATCATCTGAACAACTTAACCATATACACACATGCAAAACATCCTACACTACAGTCTTATTCCCAAACTACACTTTTGCTAACTCATCCCCACTTCATCTTGTGACATCTGTAGGATGCTTGCCCCATTTGCTATAGAACCCAGAAGATGTGTACCTATGGGAGCTCTCCAGCATGGCCGGCCTCTGCTTAGCCACCGCAGAGAACACAGCATCTTCCACTCCCATCCCTTGGCTGGGAACGCAGCAATAAAGCCAGGAGCGCAGCATGGAAGCAGGAATCCAGGACTTGGATGACAGCAAACCAATGAAGAAAATAAGTGCAAGAAAAAGGTCACAGGGATTTTTAAGAGAAAGAGAGAGAGAGAAAGACAGACAGGAAAAAAAAAAATCCTGTCTTTGCTGTCAAGAACCAGGCCTTGAGTACCTGGTTAGGTAGAGTACAACCTCTTAGAGTACAAGACTCATGAAAACATAATGGCTAGTCTTGCAGAGCAGGGGGACAGGGAAAGACCCTACGCACTGCTTGGGAGCAGAGCCGTTTGGCAAACACTTGTAAGCCACATACACTGGAGACAAAATTATCTGTGAAATTAAGAAGTTTCGTCAAATTTCTATGAAAATAACAAATTAAGACAACCTTTAGACTGAATATTTATACCATCAGTTTGCAACAACAGTTTTAGATGGTAAAGATGGAAGCGTTATTCCTGGTATTGCCATAAGCAAAGAAGCAGTCAGGGCTCGGATCTTCTGGATCACCCCCAAAGGGAATCTACCTCCCTCTTGTCAGAATATATGGAGTGTGAGGTCCAAAACATAGGCTTTAAGTCAGCTACTTAGAGACTAAAGTCTGGATACCTACCACTTCTACACGTGCTTTAGTGATTGAGACAAGCATGCACAATGAATACTATTTTATCAGTTTTGGTCTCAATTTCCTTATGCCTCAATGCACTTTGTGTAAAATTAAAACAGCAACATTAGCAAATCAAAACAGGCATGTTGTTAGATTCCAGCTGCTGAAGTATTTAGACCTAACAATGAGAGTACAGGCAAGACCAAAAAAAAAAAACAACCAAAAAAACCAGGAATACAAGGTTTAAAAGATGTGTTTCATGGAACTTCACTACACAGCCTTGACCAAGTCAGAGGTACTGTACAGAATACAAAGGTGACTGTAATTAAGACCACCCGCCCCCACCCCAAATTAGAATAAATAGCACTGGTAACCCTAATTCAATCTTTCCTACCTTGTGGGTACTGGGAAACCATGGTGTTGACAACTAGTAACAGTTTTATTCTACTGAAATGCAGAAGTGCTAGTCAACAACTGCACAGAAAACCTCTTGACACCCAGTCAAGAGAGCTACAAAAAACCCCACTCTGAAACAAGACATGAACACACACACCAGAAACAAGCCCGTAACACCGGACGATTCTGGATGTACAAATACATGCCTACGTAAATCTTTGTTAAAAGTGTTTAAGATATTTTGTAACTGGACAGAACAAGCTTTTATAAAACAAACCTGAAGAGCAGCGCAAGTTTTAACAGTGGGCTTCAGAGATGGGTTATGTGAAGACTGAGATCATTAGCAAGGCTGAAATTTTTTTCTTATCTCTTTCCTTAGAGAGAGTGACCAAAGCACTAAAAGCAACAGTTTCATCTGTTGACTTCACAACAGATCAAATAGAAGCAGCCCAAAATGGATTTAAGAAAAGTTATTAGCATATCAACCTACTAATAACAAAAAGAAGTTGAAAGCAGTATCAGTTTATTCTAAAACACTTTTCCCACTCCCAACTTGCCCTTCTTTTTCCTTCCTACTTTTTCTGGTATAGAGTCGTGCTTCCCCTAGGGATTCTTCAGCTCCATAATAACATGGTTTCTTTCTTAATTGTACCTCTGGACTTTCCGACTGTGACACTCAAGCTTGATGTGCCTTAGAATCTATTCAGCATACGAATACCAAGAGAAATGTATCTCCAGTAAGTATGTGTGAAAAAGCCAAGTCATTTTGGCCCAGGAGGTATCTCTGAGGTGCTGCTCCATCAGCTGGTCATACTTACGAAACCTTTCCCCACCCTTCAAGAGTTTCTAAAATGGAGGATGTGCATTCACTTCAAGAATTCAGTTTGGATCAATTCTCAGTTTGACCCAACAAACTTGGCACACTTAAGCTGACAACATGAAACTGCAATAATAAATACCTTGCAGAAAAATGGAGAAGACTAATTCATTAAAAAGAAAAGGGATAAATGGTTTTCATTTTATGCATTATCACACATCAATTTTTTTAAAAATAAATCTTAATCTGCCTTCTTATTTTGCATGTATGTTAATTACAAATTAATTTCCTGATCAACAGCTTATGCCATTGAACCATCTATTTGATCATACTATCAACACAGGCAGCCAGAAGTTTATACTGCTAAACTGTTATGTCTATTCAGTTTCTAGAAGGAATCATACTACCTTTAAACAACTTTAGACAAATGCAAGTTCCCTTTTAGTTCATTATCAGTTTTCACAATTAAATTAAAATAGATACAATCTCTTTGAGGACCAGGAGAAAGCAGTAATTCTGACTTCTAAAACAACTGAAAGGTTAAAGCCCAAACTGCTAAAGCAACATGTGAATATTGCCAAACACTAAAAATGCTTCAGTATCTTTACTATACCTTTAACATCTGGATCATCTATATGGGGTTCCAAATTTTCTATCATTTCTTCCAATTCTTTCCTTGTTGCCATAGGAATGTTTGGAGACACTGGCATAGTGAGTTCCTGAATTTCTCTATCGAGTATTATGTCAGAAGTTTGCTGAAGCTCGAAGTCAATATCTATTTCAGGAAGTGGAGTCCTCCAGAAATGGAAAGAGTTATACAATTCCTGCTCTGAAAGAGAGGTTTCCTGTGAATTCAGCCCAGCCTCCCGCAGACCTGCTGTACAGCAATGAGAACTTCGGTTGTCCTCGTCAGCCATTTCCCTACAAGATTCTGAAGACAAAGTGCAATGGAACGATGACTCAGTCTGGAAATCACTTTCCCTCTGGGAGTTATTTGACACTATAATTTGATCTTCCATGGCATTTTCAAGTTTTGCTGCAAATTCATCATTATCAACATGTGAAGACAGATCCTCTGTCCTGTTGTGCTCGTCTTCTGTTGTGACATCTTCTGCAGTCCTGACTTGTTCACTGTTGAGTGCCAAAGCAAATGAACATTTAAAAACCAAAATATACTCATTGAAGACAGATGCTCTTGAAAATTCACACATGTGCTATCAGCTTGCTATTTATCAAACTAGATTTACTTACAGCATAGCAAAATAAATCACAGGATTACAGAATGGTTGAGGTTGGAAGGGACCTCTGGAGGTCATCTGGGCCAGAGTCCCTGCTCAAGCAAGGCCACCCAGAACCAGCTGCTCAGGACTGCGTCTAGATGGCTTTTGAATATTTTGGAGGACAGAGACTCCACAGTCTCCCTGGACAACCTGTGCCAGTGCTCAATCACCCTCACAGGGTAAAACTGTTTCCTGATGTTCAGAGGGAACCTCCTGTGTTTCAGGTTGTGCTCATTGCCTCTGGTCCTGTCACTGGGTACCACCGGAAAGAGTCTGGCTCTGTCCTCTTTCCACCCTCCCTTCAGGTATTTGCATACATCGATAAGATACCCCCTGAGCCTTCGCTTCTCCAGACTGAGCAGTCCCAGCTCTCTCAGCCTTTCCTCATAGGAGAGATGCTCCAGTCCCTTCATCATCTTTGTGGCCCTTCACTGCACTCTCTCCAGTATGTCCATGTGTCTTTTATAATGGGGAACCCAGAACTGGACCCAGCACTCCAGCTGTGGCCTCACCAGTGCTGAGCAGAGGGGGAGGATCACCTCCCTCGACCTGCTGGCAACACTACTCCAAATGCAGCCCAGGGTACCATTGGCCTTTGCTGCAAGGGCACATTGCTACCTCATGGTCGACCCGGTGTTCACCATGACCCTTAGGGCCTCCTCTGCAAAGCCGCTCTCCATCCGGTCAGACCCCAGCATGTATTGGTGCCTGGGGTTGTTCCTCCTACAGAGGGGCAAGACTTTGCACTCCTCCATGTTGTGAACTACATGAGGTTCCTGCCAGCCCATTTCTCCAGTCTATTGAGGCCCCTCTGGATGGCAGCATGACCCTCTGGCACATCAGCCACTCCTCCCAGTTTTGTGTCATCAACAAACTTGCTAAGGGTACACCCTGCTCCACCATCCAGATCATTAATGAATATGTTAAACAGGACTGGACCCAATATTGACCCCTAAGGTACACACCCAGTTAATTGGCCTCCAACTATGTGTCACTGATCAGCACCCTCTGGGCCTGACCATTCAACCGGCTGTCAATCCACCTCGCTGTCTGCCTCTTCAGTCCATACTTCATCAGCTTCTCTATGGGGATCTCATGAGAGACCATGTCAAAAGCCTTACTGAAATATAGGTAAACTACATCCACTGCTCTCCCTTGTCTATCAGGTCAGTCATTTCATCACATAATATCCTAACATATCCTAAGTTACTGAATAATCATGTATTTTTGGTGAATTACTGAAAATTCTGGTAGTCTATTAAGTAAGATGAGAAGTTCCAGATCTTTCCATTTACCAAGATAAATACTCAATTTATACAGGAAAGTTAAGAAAATTAACTTGCAGCTCGTACACAAGAAAAATAAGGAGGAAAAAAATAATTTGTAGATTTAGCAAATTCTTTACCTGTTTTCCTGTGCAGAACCACAATCTTCTGTGTTTTTACCGTCTTCTTCTTTAAAGTACTGGCCACTGCTGGATGGATTAGCAAAGGTTGATATGAAAGGCCCCAGAGACTGAAAAGCTGCTTGGCGGACCTAGTGAAAGGGTCCAAGGTGAAAAAAAAATTATTTACATATCTAAAGCTTGCTGTCCTATAAAACATAAGTGTCTGCTACTAGGAATCAGAAGGGTCAGTGAAAAAAAGGTTAAAAAAAGGCAGGGTAAAAGCAGTTAAGTCACGGGTAACTACATTGATGGGCCTATTCCCCACGACCAAAAAAATCACAATTATTTAGACAGTAGAAGCAGATAAATTTGAAAGCTCAGTTGAGAATTTAAACAACTTGAAAGGAAAAAATGACATGCGGTGAACACACTTTTCACTACCGTAAGTCTAACTGAAGATAAGCTCTGCATTTCTTTCCTTTTCCTATTTGGTTGGGTTGTTCATTTGTTCCTCCTTTCTCCTAGTATTTATTCTCCCCTTCTCAACAACTATCCACCACCATTTTTATTATTTGGTTAATTCTGCTGGGCTACAACTTGCACGGCTTTCCAGGATCCAAGAGCTCATGCTCCTGTGCAAAAGATCTACTTCTGGCTCTCAGAAGTAGTCTGCTCAATAACAAACTTAACAAGGTTTGAAGAGTAGATCTTCAAGACAAAAAAAAAAAAAAGAAAAAACAAAAAAAAACCCAAACAGCCACCCACAACCTCAAAAGACCAAAAAACCCACAAAAAAACACCCGAACCAAAACCAAACAAACCCCAAAACAACAAACACTACCACCCCACTCCACTGCATGGTAGGAAACCTGAAGAAATACAAATAAATTGCATCTAATTTTCCAGGTTTTTTAATGATTTTCAGCAATGTTAAGTCACAGGCAGTTCTTCTGTAGCTAAGAAAAGCTATCCCATTGACACCATTTTTCTTATATGTGGCAGTGAAAACATAAGAGACTATCTACACCCATTGACAAACTAAGCAGTCTAAGAATTTGCTTGAGGTGTGTGAAACAAGTTATGTTATCCACACCTATGGGGAGACGTTCTATACGGAGTATTGCAGTAAAAGACTTTAAATATGACAACCATTCAAGAAATAAAAAGCAATTCTTACCCATCGTGAAGGATCACTAATCAAATTAATAAAAAGGGTTGACAATTTTGTCCTCCGGACTTCCTGTGATGTTGCACAAGAAACTGCCATGAAGCATTCAGCACAGGCTTTCCTAACTCCCCACACATTATCAGAGCAGAGCTGGAAAAACCTCGGCAGCTGTTAAGAACATAGTAAGTTTGCAAGTCTTAACACGTAGTACTTGTTTCAAAGCAAGTTCTTTTTTCACATTCATTTCCTTCACCTCATTCTCTACCCTCATACTCAGATGCATTCGTTTAACATTTGCATGACAAAGAACACACATTCAGTAGCACCACCCTTCTAATCAGTTGCTCTCATGTTACTTATGGGTACAGATAAGGACAATTCACCTGTCTGAAGAATAGCAAGAAAGTACTAACTTTCTAACCTGATTTATATCAAACTCACACCCCCCTCCCCCAAAAAAAAACAAAAACCAAAAAACAAACCCCAAAACATACAAACAAACAAAAAAACTCCACTTAACCCCAAAAAACCCAACTCAAAAAATATCCCCAAGCCCAAGCCTATCATAAACAAAACCTCATCCCTACACCACTCTTTTAAAGCAGACAACATTGCAAGGAACAAAACCCATAAAGAACACTGGTGCATTAATGTTATCAGAGACCACTTCAGATTTTTGTAAGATTCTCGGTGAAATGCAAAGGAAGAGCATCTTCAGAAAGAAAGAAAACCTTTCTTTTCCACCTAAACGTCTCATCATTAGATTTACCAATCTCTGTCACCACCTACCCTACAAAGCAGGACCTGAACTGCATAAAGGAATAGGGGAATGACAGAAACTGCATTTGGTGCAAAAGAAAACAAGTTTGAACAGAGCAGTGGTTTCACTAATAAAACTAAAGCATTTTGAAGTTGCTCTGGTGCTCGGGGTTTTTGGAAACAGTAATGGTAAGGATGAAACAGTGGAAACAGTGCAAGTGAGGCAGTCAAAGACATGCAGGTCACCACACAGCTGCCTTCATTTGCAACAGGCAGAGTGGTAAGATGCAAGTAATATGACTGCTGCTACAGTTCTGTTCTCAGATGTTCAACCGTTCCAACTTTCTGCAGCAAAGTTTTCTGGACTTTGCTTCTGATTAGATAAAATTTCATTTTGTAACACAAATGAGTTGGTTTTTTTTAAGCCATTCAGCTTTTTGCCCCTTTTTTGTTTTCCTTTTAAAATAATCCCAAAAGAGCAGAAAATGGTATTTTCTGTTACGGAAAGAGATCCCCAATTGTCCAGCCACATATTATTGCACCCTCCATGAAGTCTTAATCCAAATTCATTACATGTATTACTAAGAGGGCATTTGTGTGAGAAATCAATTTACATTCCCAATCAAGAAACATACAGGATGTAAATCTGTGCAATGATACTTCATTATCAAATGGCTTGAATCACACAGTACCTTCGGAAAAATGCAGCAAATGCTGTAACAACATAAGAAATGCCGAGGGTCACACTAGGCATACCTGTCCCAATATCACATCTGCAAAAGGCTGGAGAGCCTCTTTGTTGAAGTCATGCCTGCATTTACACACTCTCCATAAGTCCCTCACTAACTCATGGCACTGACTCATCAACCTCCCTCTGGCCCTCAATAAGCTCACTGTCCACATCCCGAAAACCAGAAAGCCTGAAGAAGAATCCTAGCGACTGTCAGGTTGATTTCTGCTCCCTAGCCCTGTCGTGTCTCCAAGCCTAGCAACATCCACCAGCTCCTCGGACCTGCCAGGGGAATGGTGGGCACTGTTAAGGATCCACTGCTCACTGCTCCATCCAGCTCCCTACTTTTCCATTTTGAATTTGTATCTCTTCCCCCTTACTTCATTTGTTATTGCCCAAATTAATTTATTTTCTTTGCCTTTCTTTCTCTTTCACTCCTTCCCAGGAGGGTTGGGAGGCTTTGTTAGAGTCAGGAAAACTGACTTTAAAACATTAAATCAATGAACAGCAACACTAAATGGTGTCATTAAAGAGACCACATAAGCCTCTCCACTGCTAGCAGTCTATAACCCCCATGCTCCTCTTGTATCTGTTAATCTCTCATTGCATTTACAGACATAAAATGACATATTCCTGCCTACTTCTTGCCTAATGTATTTCCGTCTCCACAGCCTGAGGCATTTTGTTCAGTCTGGTTTAAACCCTTGTCCCAGCTCCAGAACTGAGTACCCCTTAGCTCTGGACTGTGTGATTTGGCAAGTAAGAGTTCTGTATTCATAGTAACTGTCTTCAACATTTTGCAAACATCAATCATAACCTCACATCAGCAAAACTGAAGAGTCACAGCTTTTTCAGTCTCTCCTTGCTAAGGGAATGTGGCAGTTGTGTAATCGTTTTAGCTGCCCTTCTCTGTACCTTGTTTAACTCCACTACTGACTTGTATTAAAAAGAAAAATCCTTTAAGAAACAGCTTACCAACATTTCTTCAGTGGCTTGCTGCCCAACGACACTGCAGATATCTCCAAAATTGGCTGCACATACCTTGCAGACAAAATGCAGGAAATAACCACTAAGATCATAGCTTTAATACAGCAAACAAAATCAAAGTAAAACGTAAACAGCTTTTAAAATCATAAAAACCGGTTTCAGTGCAAACTCGGTACCAGCCACTTCCCCATTCCATCAGTTCCCATGGTTTAAAAAAGAAAATATTTAAAATTGTTTTCTTAATTTCAAGCTTAATCAGCCTTTTTTAATCACGAAAGAACCACCCCAGAACTTCAGAGAAAGGGAAGGAGGATAAAACGCATTCAAAGTGCTGTCAAATGAAAGAATACAAGCAGTTATGAAGGTAAATAAGCTATGCAATGTCACGGTGAAACCAAAACACAGCCTCAGCACCTAAATACCATGATGGAGTACTGGTTTATTTCATCTTAATCAGCATCTTTAATTCCATCTACACACAGAGATATGAGCTCAGGGGGCTGATGCCGTATCAGTTACGCTTGGTTCACATTTTTGTAGCTACCTACACAATCATAAGGACAAGCAGATTCTTTCTTTGTTTCTGACAATAAAGTTATGGACTCTGGAAAAAACTGAGTCTCAAACATAAAATCTGTGGAAATGCGAGCTACGAAAGAAACCCCATAGCTTTCACTTATATGTGTCACAGATAACATCTAGCAGGAAAGAGTAATATAGACAAATGCATGTTCCAAGTTGATGACACTCCTTTCACAGATAATCCAGATCAGATGCTGATAATTCATACCTTACGAACATGAAACATTCTGCAGTCACAGCACATCTCGCAAAACCTAGGAAGAACAAGTCTTTCCGTGATGTCCTTTCCCACCATGGAGGCCATTTTGCACATTATCTAATGGCAAGACAGACACTAATCAGGGATACTTACACAACACACAATTCTGTGTCAGTTAAGCACAGGCATTTTACACTTACTTTTCATTCTGATGCACATAATTTTATTGAAAATTGTGAAAAAATATTAAAAAAATCCATATTTTGAAATGAAAAGGTTTGGCCACTTCTGCAAAAAGCATTCTTTTTTCTTTTTACCCTCCCCCTGTGATGATGTAACACAGCTGTAGAAGACATTGGTCTTTCACCAAACTAAATCAAATTCCTAACTAATGGAGATAACTGAACTCTCAGAAATTACTCTTGTATCTTACCAAACAGACTTACAAAAATAAAAAAATGATCAAGTACAAGATTCTTTTACTATTCCAATACTTAATGAATACATATTTACAATGAACAGAAAATTATTAACAATATGCTTAAGTGACTTCTACAACTTCTGTATGACTTAAAAATTAATCACAACACTCCAGCTTGTGCATATGCAACTCCCTAGCATAAAATTACTGAAAAAGCATATCATACCAAAGAAAGTGACAGCTTTTCCCTTTAACTGCTCTTTGTTCTGATTTTTACTACTTTTTTTAAAAAAAAGTAATCTAAAAGAATTTTATGTTTAACTTTCCTAATCACATCAGTAGACTACATAAAGTTCATTTTCCTGTAACAACAATTTATTATTTTTCTAACCTCTAGGAGCTTGGTGAGCTACAGAAACCTTTCTCAAGTTTCAATATCTTCAAAACAATGAAGGTGGGTAAAACAATTTTGCTTTAAATTTTATCCTGTTATGTATTGGTAAGCTTTGTTAAGAAACTACTGGAAATCCAGTGCCAAATACAATAATGCCCAGCCTTATTGTTTACAAGTCTAGCCACATTATGAAAGTAAAATATTGATGAGGTCTCCCTCAACCAGAAAGAATTAAAAAAAAAGTCACCCAGCAAAAAACATCCACATAAATTGCAAAAATTCCAAAAATTCAAGGGAAACACAAGGACATACATCTTCTGCCACTTCTCCTTTCTAAATTAACTTAGTAATTTGCTTACTATTTTAATTTGATATGTAATATTTTTCAATTCTTAAGGTTGTATCTAATGCAAAAACAACCCAATAACCAACCATGACTTCATCAACTCAGAAGCTTATTATTTCATTCAATAAAAACAAACAAACAAACAAACAAAAACAACAAAAAACCCCAAACAAAACAATAAAGAGAACAGACAGACAGCAAAGACTGACAGAATTCAAGCATTAAAGATTTTCCACTGATGGACGTTTTCTACATGTGCAATTTAAGCTTCCATAAAACAAACAAAGCTGAAAAAACTAAAAAGCCAATAACAGCGGACGCTTTAGAAGTCAATAAAATTAATCCCCTCCTCTGTCTTGTCCCGCTGGGTTTTTTTCTTTACAGCATATATAAGCTATTGAATTTAAATCTAACTTTGACTTGAGTGTAACACAGCATGGAAAAAGTTGCAGATCAGTTATGGATAGAAATATAATTTTTCCTCTTTAATAACACATGGACATGCATCTTGGAAACATACTACCATCACTGCAACATCAAGCATTCAAGCAAACTTTATCTGTGTGATTTGGTATTGCTGTTACTTACAGCCACGGCTTCCGTCTTCACATCATCATTGCTGTCTGGAGCTGTCAGATCTATCAGAACAGGGCATACTTTGGTCTCCACATCGTATCTCTCTATAAGTTCTTGCTCCAACAGAACTAACAATGCTGCCTGGCTTGTTTTTCTTACCTATCATAAAGACAAAAAGTGAACCAAGGAATTCGAAGACAGTTTTTGGGGGGTTTTTTGTCTAGATGTGTGTCCTGTATTTTGGAAGCTGTACCCATATACTGCCACACACCTACAACAATTGCACTTGGCAAAAGGACAAGTGCTCCAAAACCACTTTTGCAAACACTTCATGTTTGAACCCAAGAACACCTGCATATTGTAAACTAAGGCAATGCTATTATAAAAGTGTCCCCCCACATACTTCCCCAAACACAGAACAGCAATGTTAAAAAAAGTAGTCATGGGAAACCACATTTAAGAAAAACAGCACAACTAATTGGGAGTAACAAAGTTTAAGGAATGTGAATTTTATTAAACAAATCCTCTTTTTCTGAGATTAACGAGTTTGGCTGACAATGAATAACTGCATTTATTTTGAACGTATTTTAAATTCTGAGAGACAATTTTGCTTAGTCCCATCTAACAAAAAAAAAGACTGTACAAAAATAAGATAACCATTAATAATTGACTTCAGATGTGGCTAACTCCTGCCTCTCAAAAAGTAAGTTCATCAGAAGAGAAAACATTACATAAAACAAAAGACTACATACTGCAGTGCAGCAATTTTGAAAACAGCTTTGAGATCTTTGTTTCAGAGCAAACCAGCCAAATGAACTGTGGAGTATCAACAGAGGTTAGGGCGATGAACAGAACTGCTGATCTGCTAGCAAGAGAATATCAAGCAGAAATATGGTTGTTGTATTACACGTGAATTAGCAAACCAACGATTAAGAAAAATAGGTTTTGGTACCTATTTTTAATTATGGAAAATCTGGAAAGGGCAAGAAGAAGAAGTGACAAACTCATAGGCCTAAAATACTTAAAATAACGTATCACCTAGGATTACTCTAGTCTGAAATGATGTGAAGAAGCCTAGAGAAAGCCCTAGACAAGCTAACTTGTACGTGCAGAGAAACAAACCACACAAGTTCAATCCAAAAGCTTTATTGGATGGATACACAAATCACTGGTTATGAAGATACATAATTGCATTAAAAAATTGAATTATACCAAGAAGTCAGTTTTTCATAACTGCTCTTCCTTGTTGCCAGAATGTAAATTATGTAAGCTTATCAAAGTGACTGTTTGATTTTGTCCATAAGAATACAGTATCAGATAAAAGGCCCCAAATCAGAACGGATCAAGCCAGATGAAAAAAAATGTTGGAAGTTCTCTTTAATTAAACTTCAGAGTGCCATGTACTTCACGGCATTCAAAACCTTTTTTACCCCCAAAATATTACACGCTTGTATGATGCTAAATTACGTAAATTGAAAAATCTCACACCAGATATATTCAACTGGCTAATAAACTATTTGTAAAAGACACTTACCTGGTTGTTCTGGTCTGCGAGGTATCGTACCACAATAGGCAGTAAGTATTTGGAAAAAGCATACGGGATTGAAGGTCTGTTTTCTTGACAGAACATAGCAATATGAGGCACCTGTTCCATCAGTTCTGCCCGCACTGTTGGCTCTGTCAGGATCAAAATAAAACCAAACAAGGCACAATAAATGTTTACAAGTATACTGCCAGAATAAGCTTTTTACAGTCCTGTACCTACAAACTATATTCTCAAGTGTTCATGTCAAGCTTCATTTGACAAACACAAACACAATCTTTTTGCAAAACCAGATACAACTACACTCTGTACTACTAAACTACTAAAAAGATGGGTCCCACATTCAGTTAAAAAACAGGAAGTAGTACAAGACAGCAATTCACCAAACATTAGGTGTATCAGAATCTGTCTGAATTCCCTACGAGCATCACCTACTTTCAAGGAACCTGCTATGCAGAAAGTCAACCTAACACTGGTACCACTATGAGAAGAAACAAACCGAGGGGTGCTCCTGGTCACAGCCTGTCATGCAGCAAAGATCCCACTGAGCAGGAGCCAGCCGCAACCACCGATACTCTTTTTCATTCTTTGCTTTTTAAGGCTACTGATATTTTCATCAGATGGAATGGGTCCTGCATTTTTTAACAGTTGCTTCTGTTAAAATTTTCAGGTATGTTTTTCATCAAAGTTGGTGACTATTAAAAAAATATTTAATTCACTGTTTTAATTCAGAAAACAGTGCAGTGCTTGAATGAATCCTAATCCCCACAGAACATGCACACCTATTTGGGGGATGAGAGGAGAAACAAGAAAAAAAATACAAATGTGTGTTAAATTCTAACTATTAAAAAAACCAGCTTCAATTTAAGAAGTAGGTCATTATCACATGCCTGATAGTCCACATGTCCACAGAAAAAAAATAAATATATAATTTCAGACCCAAGTACTAAGTATTTCCATCCTTTCAGAATTTACTGACATCTGTAGTTACTATTAGAGAACTGCTTATCTGTAGAAACACATAATGAAAACTCATCAATTACTCTCAAGTTACAGTAATTTTATTTACAATATTTTAAATAATAAGATTTATACTGTTCATAGGACACTCGTGCCTTACTAAATTTTTTACTTATGAATTGTTCAGGTAAATCTTAAAGGTACAACCAGAACCATCTTCCTTGGAATTAACACGATACATTAAAAATACAACCTTTTGCTGGATAGAAGCACGTAACTTGCATTTATATTTAACATGGCCAATGCATGCAGCACTTGGCTTTCTTGAACACTGGTTATAAGAGACAACTTAGGCCTGAATAAAACAAAACAAAGACAAAGCAAGTACCATGCTGTGTGCAGTCTCTTCTTCGCTGAGGACAATAGGAACAGAACAGATCACAGCACACAAAGTAATCAAATGCCTACAGGCTCCATTTCTTTGGCTACAGATTTAAATTAGTTTTCCTATAGAAAAACATACCAAAGTTCTCTGTAAAGTTTATGAATTGCTGACAAAGTTTCAAAATACAAAATGAAATCCTAGATAAATCAATACTGAATAGGTTTGCTGTTTGTGACAATAAAGAAGATCTGCTGTTTCTCTTCCCAAAATACTAACAGGAGCACACAGGACAAAAGCGTTTTTATTTAAACTTCAGATGTTCTGAAACATGCACAACTTGAACTCCATAAGCAATACACACATCCTGAAACTAGTATTGAAGAAGTCAGATCCTGAAGAAGACTACTCAAAACCACGCGCAAGTTTTAGCAGACTTGAATTAATGAAAGCGAACAGATAACAAAAGGCTAAGTTATAATTTGGTGAACACTATGTCTACAGCACTAAACACGACAGTTGACCAAAATAAGCACTTGCAAATAAGACAAATGTAATAGTTAATGAGATCGTTAATTCTGAAAGATAAATTCCACATATAATATTAATGCGAGGAAAGGAAATACTACTACTTGCTGTTTTTTCTAAAAAAAAAAAAACCCCAAAACCCACAGTCCGAGAATAAAATGTTACCATCCTCCATCTAAGTTTCTAATTTCTGTCTAACTTCCCACTGGGAGCTTGTAGCACCTCCTACTATTAAAGGTGCCTCGTATTTCCTATCATAGTAACTCATCTTTCACTTCTGTATAAAAATTTGCCAGAGAACTCCTTAGAACACAAGATAACATAAGCTGCAATTCTTCGTTAGGATAAATTTTTCTCAGGGGAAAAAAAAAAAAAACCAAAACCAAAAAAAAACCATGAAAAAAACCCCACCAACCCGAAGCAGATCAGCTGTTTTCAAGACTAAAGTTGGCAAAACCATCTATTTTCTTCCTATGTTGAATTCTGTCCTCTTATCTGACAAGGCCTAGCTTCTTCATTTCTGGAAGAAGGGCTTGAAACTTGCCACAGAAAGGAGTTCTTTTACATTTCAACATGTTTTTTCCATCTGTGTGAAAACCTACCCAAAGGTGGCTGAGCTAAGAGGCCTTGAAAACACCCTCCATTTGCACCTGCCCAGTAGCTGACAGAGAGCACAGCAACTACAGATCAGAGAGTCCTTCCTTGCCAAATACGTTTTGAGATGGAGAAAGCCATCACCACTGCAGACAGAATGTACACAGCCCCTCTGCCAAGAGCAACTCTTTTGAAAAGGCTACAGATGGAAAACAGCAGAATGAGGAACCACCAGGCTGGGTAAGGAGGGATGAAGGGCTGAGGGGTGAGTGACAAGGAGATAAAACTAGCAACTACAGGGAAGGGAGACTAAAACTTGCTGGACAAGAAACTGGAACCAGGGCCCAATGCCAGCACTGAAGGGACTCGCTCCCACCTTTTCCATAAGGCTGTTATTTCAAAACATGCCCAGGACATGATCTAAGGGTACAAGAGGCTTATGTCACAACGTTTATCACTAGGAGCTCATTCTCACGTCTTAGGACCTCTGCCTCATTCCTTGCAGCAGACAGAAGGTGACTGATGTGGGGAAGGCAGAGGGGAGGGGGAAACAGGAACAGAAATTTGGCTGAGGCTGCATGTTTAGCAGTAGTGCTTCTTAAACTGTTTCCAAATTTGCTTCAGGCAGTTCCCACCCTCCCAAACCTAAAACTTGCTGCTGGCCTTTCCATTATGACAATGCAACTGTTCCTGCAGCCAGACTACAAACTCTATCAAACAGCTGATCTGGCTGACGCAGCTTTTGCCCCACCACAGCAGCATGATTAAACAGCAATAACTGGCACTTAGATTAATCTCCCTGTGCAATCACACATTTCCCTCAAGTAGCAGAACTATCTGATGATGGAAGCAAGCAAGTAGATGGTAAGAGGGTGCAGAAACTGCTTACTGTGATACCACCCTCAAAACAGAGTGAAAGAAGTAAAATGCCAAGAAACATGATTTGTTCCTTTGCCTTGCGGGAAGCTGTGCAAAATGCTCAAGTCAAAACTCTTCACAGAGTAATTTCACACTACTCATTTGATTGCAGTCCAAACTCTGCTGCTTCACTGCTGAAGAAATACCACCACTGCAATCAAAGCCAACAAGAGCTCTGTATTAAGCATATCAAGAGCTATGTATAAAGCTTCAGACATTATGCACTCAAAACGAGCAAACCATTTTCATTTTGATACCTCTACAGTTTGCCCACCCACTGGTAAAGTAATGGCAACACTCCCTTTCCCCAAATTGACAAGGCTTGCCATGAAATTGAGTTCATACATTTCTTTATTAAGTGCTCCAGTAAGAGAGCAATGAGTACCAAAAACATAATACCCTTTTTTCTTCAGAACAGGGTTCATCTATTATGCAGCACTTAAAGACAGTGGCCACACCACCTGACAATATTGAAGAGCTGCTCACGTAAAGTGACTCCCCTTCTTTCTAGGCTAAGTAAGCTCTGGCTTTGTGGGGATCACAGACAGATGAGATGATGCAATTAAAGATTTGAAAAATTCATGCCCAGGAACGAATTAGAAGTCTGAAGTCACATTAGTTCTTACATTCCTTAACTTTTAAGTACGTGGCTCTGCAATCTTAGTAAGGTCAATTCAAACCAAGAAACAAACCAGCACTGTGTATGTAACTGGCAATGTAACGCAACACCGTAATTCACTATCAAAAAGGCATTTGTGCTCTTCTGGGGAATTACTGCTGCTATGCGAGAAACTGAACCTTAAGCTTACCAATTTAGATAAGAGCTCAATTCTTCCAAATGCTGAAGCATATGTTCCAGTGTGTACTGAATAGAGCCTAATCG
This sequence comes from Pluvialis apricaria, assembly GCA_017639485.1. NCBI lineage: Eukaryota > Metazoa > Chordata > Aves > Charadriiformes > Charadriidae > Pluvialis > Pluvialis apricaria. The sequence goes on along the minus strand of CM030008.1, from coordinate 113,397,124 downwards.
TGCAGTCTGATGGGGTTACAGTAGAGGTTTTTTTGCATTATGTTTCCTAAAGACCCAAGCAACAACACCAAAAATTTCCACTAAAGATTTCTCATTCCCTTCATCCATTCCTCACCTTTGCCTTTAGCTTAGATGGGTGGCATCTCCAAATACAGTATTTGTCTGCCATTTCAGTTTAAAACTTTTCTGTTGTTTATAACCAAATTTATGGTTTGATCATCACCCCAGTGAACAGAGCATGGCAGTATCAGTTAAAAATAATTATTACACGCAGCTTCTTAAAGCATAAGCTCATCTGGTTGATGAATATATCTGTATTATATATTTTTTGCACTGTACAATACAGTCAGGACCAGGCTTTCACACAGTATAAACAAAATCTGGGTGGAGAATTTTTCTTCACATCAAGACTGAAAGTTTCTATTTTAGGCACTCTGGAAAATCACTCTGTACAATTACGTTCTCCATAACATTTGCTTGGAACAGTATTTTCCGTTTGGCAGAGGAAGTATTTTTAAATGCTCTATCCTATCTCCTGAAGGTAGAAGTCTATGCCTTGAAGTAGCAGGCTACCAGAAAAAAAAGTTGCAACTTGTCAAAACAAAAAAATTTAAAAAGAAATGTGAATATAAAAAATTAGATCTCAGAAACAAACTTGTACTTTTTTTTTTTTATAATTCATTGGCACTTTATTTCATTCTATCAGGTCTTGTGTATCTTCTAGATACAGAGTTATACTGAACTGAGTTTTAGAAATCAAGCAAAACTAAAAGAATGACAGAAGAAAGTGAAAATAATTTCCATGTCTTCTGTTTGTGAAATAACTTTGAAAAGAAGTTGCCAGAATAAAAAACCATTCTACCTCTCTCGATTTCCAGACTACACAAAACCAGCAATTGTCACGGTTTAGGCTGAACCAGCCACTGGGTGAGTGACAGATGCTCCCCCTACCTCTCTTCAGAGACAGAGGCAGAAGAGGGAAAGAGAGGCTTATGAGTTTAGAAGAAACTAAACTACTTTAATGAAATATTAATAATAAAGTAAAAAGGAAATAATGAAATGCATACAAAACCTAATCAAGCTCTCAGGATGACAATCACGTCACCAGCTGGCACTGCGGAAGTCCCAGACTGGACTCAGTGATGGAAGGGAACTAGATTCTGGATACGCATTCAGGATCGGGATCAAAGGCAGATGAACAGACACAGTCCTCCTCAGACATCGGCCATTGAAGAAAGAGGGCTGACCCTTTGATCCCTCAGCTTTTATACTGAGCATGAGGCAGATGGGATGGAATACCCTGCTGGTCAGGTTTGGGTCACCTGTCCTCTCCTCTCCTCCCTGCAGGTGGGACCCCTCAACGCTTTTCTGCTTCCAACCCTCCAACGGGGCAAATAACAAAGTTAACTGGCCTTGGCTGTCACAGCAGTAAGTATGAGCAAGAGTATCTCTGCATACCATTCCTTAGTATAAACATAGGTCTTGCCACACTGAGAGTGAACAGTGTCTGCACAATACACTGTTAATGCCAGTACTTAGAACAGGCTCAGCTAAAAAGTAAAGTTACTGAACAAAACTGGTCTTGTTTTACCTTAAACCAGGACAGCAATATATTCCAACCAACATCCCCAGAACCTGGACAGACTTTAATCTGCACACATCAACCTTCAGTTTTAGCTATTTCACAAATCACCATTTAAATCAACATCCCAAACTGATTCCAAAATCATAGAAGTACTTAACTGCTCCCTCCCCACTCATTAAAAAAAAAAAAAAATTAAATTTCCCCTAGAATTTGACACCATCTCTCATGTAAGCAAAGTGCCAACATACTTATCTAGCTACTCCTTGCACATACACTTAGCTTTCCTACATGTGTATGTTTATTTCATTCCTGCTGATGCTTCAGTTCACTCTGTATTCCACTTCAGCTATGAGAAGGCAAAGCACCACAGTTAGCTGTATACTGGAAATTAGAAGGGGATTATTGCAGAGCTGCACAGTATAATACGAACTAATTGCTCCAGAACAGTTACTTGTAAATGAAGTAATTATTCCAGGGCCAGCTCACAACTAGATTTATTTCACAATACCTTGTTCTGCAACAACATACAGTATTCAGAAGAAATTCTGCAAAGCTTTTATTATCCCAAAATGACCATTCTGGAATACAAGCAGCGGCCAATTTCCCCTGCATTTTGAGGGGCGGTAAGGTTTTTGCATTGTAAAAGCATATATGAAGAACAACTACTGGCGATGTTACACTGCTTTAACTCAATATTTTGATGAATGTTTTAAGTACACCTGAATATAAATAATATTAATATTTGTTCTTATTAAGGGTTGTGAGTGAGAAGTAAAAGGTATAAGTGCATAGCTTTGCATTTACACTTTCATTCTTAAAAAAAAAATGGTGAAAGGCAAATGAAAAATATTTATTTACATGTGCTAGAGAGAAACAAGCAGCACCGAAAACACCTTCATGCCCTTGCCCCTGTACGGATCCCCATTTCTGTATTCAGCCTGAATATAAGTTCCACAGCATGCTAAGATGCCAATCTGCCAACGGCACGGCAATAGTACTGGATTTGTATACATTTCTCAAACTGAACGTCATCTGCAGGATCAAAGACAAAGTTTAAATAAATTTTACAGTTCATCAACTCAAACTTCATCTATCCCCATCTTTCCCAAATAGAACTTTTCCTTCCTCTCTTTTTTCCCTTCTGGTGTCATCCATATTCTCCCTTTCGCTTTCTCTCATTTCCCATTTCATCTGTCCCTCCAAATTTCCTACCTTTTTTGAAGACAAAAGAAAATCTAGACAAGTGAAAATACACTGTAACCAGAGCCCATCCCTTTTAGCTTAGGAGTCCATCAGAAAGACTGATGTGTTTGACATGTGTGCTGCTACAGTAGTCAGGTTCTTTTCTCTTACTAACCAGAAATGGACTTCATTACTGACTGGTAGAGCGAGGAGTGAAATACAGACTAATGAGAGAGGGTAAAGTCACCGTTAGTCATCCATCAGATGTGTGAAGAGACAAAAGAGAACCACATCAAGCAAGGAAAAAAGTTTTAGTGCAGCTGGACACGGGAGAAGAGGTATGGAAAATCCAGAAACATGAAGACGAGTGAGGGAAGAAAAAAAACACAGGTGGAGCTATTGACCAGCTGGAAAAGGCAAATATCAGCATTCCCATTAATATTGCTTACATATGAAGATTTTGTTAAATGAAATGCTGTAATATGTGTATTCGACAGGTATTGTTGGCATCTCTCACTATACCAACAGCAGTAATTGAAATGGTCTTACTAACACAGGTTAAGTACACTATTAAGCAATTAAGGTTGTGAGGCCATGCACATTAACCCTGATTATAGAGCTTCAAAACTTAACAACCAATTAGTCTAATAATTGTTTTTTAAAATCAGTTTGTTTTTCAAACTGCATTCACAACTGATTCTATACAGTAAAGGGACTACTTTTCATTCAGGAGAAAAAAAATTCTAGCTGGTTATATACTAGCAAATGAGCACCAGTCCTACAGGAAATCCCTTTCTTTTTCCCCCCCCATCATTTCTTTAGAAAGATACCTATATGCATCTATTTCATAGTACACTAAAATACCACATACACTTTAGAAATGAAGATACAGGCTCTCCCTTTAAAAGAACTGTCAGAAAATTAAGTTTAAAGTTTTCAGTGCCCAGTTTTGTAAGGACATTTGAGAAAAACGTCAATAATGCAATAATTCTGGCTGAGGCTAACTTTCGAGGCCAGTTAATTGTACTTGTGTGCACAGTGATGAAGCCTTATATCATCAGATACACCATTCGCAAGCTGGTACCAAAAAAAAAGTTTGAATACTAATTTATTCAAGTGAAAAAGACAGACATAAGGGTCTTGTTCAAGTTCACATAAGTCTGTGGCTAGTCTATGTTTGAGAATAAAGAAGGCCCAGCTGTTTTAACACAAAGATAAGCACTTTATCACTAACAAGAGTTTATGGGGAATAAGTTAACATTTGCCAAGCACTGAGCTTCTATGCCAAGCTGCTTCTTGGCTTCTATAGGTCCAAGGACACTACAAAAACATCTAAGTGGGAAGCCATAACCGATATCTCTAAAGAAACAGAGAAATTACAAAGTGATTGAACAGCAGATTCAAAAGCAATACAAGGTAGCACCTTTCTTACCACAGCTGTAACTATTCTAGGGAACTCGCTACCAAAGACAGCAGGGAAGTCCAGAGTTCAGAAGGACTGAAAAATACCCAAACCCCACAGCAAAATCACAGACTTAGCAGTAGCACCCAACTACAGCTATGAAGAAAAACACTGAAGAAAATAAGCCTCCCAAACAAGTGAGATTTGGAGAAAGTTTCTGTGGCAAGTAAGGGGGTTGGAGGCAGCAGATTATTCCCCAACTGCCACTGATGGGTTTCGTCTACTGGAACAGCTATTTTGTGCTGCCATTTACATACAGCAGGACATGATACCAGGGCACAGCAATTCCTGTGTTCCATCAGCACTGGGAGCAGCTCATTTCCAGTATCACCTGAAGTGGGTATTTTTTCCCAGTAGAAACATACTTGTGATCTTAAGGCTGCAGAGCCACATGTAATGTGGAACGAATTCATTAGAGTCCAAACTGCTCTGTCAGGAGAAGACACACTTTATATCATTGCTATGTGCAGTTACACAACGGTAATCAGAACTCTCCTTCACAAAATACATTTCACTACAACTCACTGTCTGTCCACCTGCAACCTGGCTGCTGACAGAGAGATATTAAAACACCACTTAGCATTCTTTAGGTATAAGCAATACTTAATTCTTCCTCCCCAAAGAAACTTTCATAAATTGGTGATATTAGTAGTATATTACTCAGAGTCCAAATGAATTCTCACCAAAAGCTATTGCTTTGAGAATTTTTTGTCAACAGTTTTAGAGCTGATATTTGCCTTTGCCATGATGCCTCAAAAAATTTACATCATGGCTAGCCAGTTTGTATGTCAAGATCTGTGTCAACCATACCAAACCACAGCCTCATGATTTTTTTTGTGCCTTCCACACTACAATCACATATTTGGACCCAGATCTTTTTCTAGTAAAGATTAATTTTTATTTCACATTAATGCAGTGTTTAGCGTAAGAAAGAGGACATTTAGCTTCTTAAAGTGTTATCACAGTACATGAATAATAATTCACATCCCCCTCCCCCTAAAAAAAAAAACCCAAACAAACAAAAAAGACCCAAAACAAATGAAACCCCCCTAAAAAAAAACTTAAACTTGTTTCTTTTTTGGACATGGTCTTTGCTTGAAAAACATAAGCCCACCTACACAGCTTGTGAAATTGCAAGATATTAACAGGACAAATGACTGCTTAGGCAACTTTAGGACAGTTGGTATTTCTGGTTCACTGCTGTACCCGTACTTTAGATAACAGCAGCAGTAGCACAAAGAGAACATGGATATTGTGTACCCCAGGTACATTCTTCAATTCAAACCTCATTATACCAACTACTGCCAAAAAAAGAAAAGTACCTTGTTTTCTGTGATGCGATGTGACAAGAGAAGACAAATACCTCCAAATGTTAAAAAATAGGCATAAGACTAATGAGTATCACCCATTAGAAACAAGACGACCTGTACATAGTTTAGTTTGACTTCAACTGTTTGTTTTTATTTTTCTTTATTTATGTGTTTAAATGTGAAGGCTTGAGTCCAGGATGGCTCTAACTATACAGATATCTGGCTCTAACCAAGCTAGTCAAAAAGCACAGATACTTTTATGTTTTCTTACTCCAACCCCAGGGTTTTTTTGTTTTACAGAACAGGTTGGAAAAATATCATAAATGGGAAAAAGTATCAGATGAGAGAAAAATGAAAAACAAGTCTAGTAATAGCAACCTTAACAAAAAAAAAACCAAAACAACCCCCCTCCAAAAACAAAACCCCCAAACAAAAAATGAACAAAACCCACTGTGTTGCAGTTTGAATAGTAGTCAAGCACATATATTAAGAAGCTACAAAGTAGATCTAGTCCTCTAACGAATTTTCACATGGTTTAAGACACAAGGATATTCTAATAACCTGTCTTACAGAAACAGGCTAAGTCCAATACTGTAAATGCTTGAGGCACAAAAATCAGTTAAGTTTGCAGAAACATAATTTGTGGGGCAGCTGTAGAATCCAGTGCTACTAGTTTGGCAGATCTGAGACAACTTCTACAGTGCAGGAAAAGCCTGAAATGCTGCTTTTACTGACGCTGAGAAAATATCAACCCTGACTAAAAATGTACTCCACCCTTGCTAAAGGAAACAGATTGATTTGAGCTCAACTCTTGGCTTTCATTACATTTCTACCTAAACAAACTTCAATTTCACACACTGACTGTCCCCAATGAAAAGCCTAAGGCTACAAAGTTGCTGCACAAGGCCATTTTTCCCAGGACACATCTGTCCTATTTTCGAAACTTGAAGTGAAGCTTCAGAGAGTTTCTGATGCTCAAAACTGCTAACATGATCACACAAACAAGAACCTTATATCCAGATTTCAGAAGCAGAGCTTTGCTAGGAAAGCACTCTCGAAACAGTAGCACACCACTGTTCTCAAAGACAGATTTAATCTTAAACAAATAGTGACTTTTTTTTCCCCTCTTTAAGAATCCTTGGAGAGGCACTCAGTACAATTATGTAATGCTTACAACAGGCTATTTTCCTGGCTAAACAAGGACATTCCCTCAGAAAAATAAAAACATGCATTTTAAATGAAGACAGTAATGACAGAACAACAGAAATGAGCAGAACGCCTTTTTACCCTTGGGAAGTGTTATGTTCTGCAATTCTGGAAAAGGGTGAAAAACTAACAGACATTAAACAGAAGAAATATTTTCTTCTCATACAAGACTTAATACAAGTTTCTCTCCATAGCACTCCTACAGTGACAAAAGAACAAACTTCAGATCTCTGATGTTTTGCCGCTAAAGCCTTCCTTCTTCCTTCTCGTGCTCCAACTGTATCAGCTATGTTAAAATCAAGCCCTTAAAATTCTAGGTTGAAGATGCTCTAGAAAGAATTGTTGCAGCTCTGTCCACACCATTTTCCCTTCATCCACTCCCCCACCGCTTTTTAAGCGCCCCTTTTCTTTCATACTTGTTTTTCATTATTCTCCTGCTTTTGCCTTTTATTCCAAACACCCAGTAGTCTCAAAATATTCACAAGCAAAAGCCCCTCTATATCTACAGAGCTCTCCTACTCATTACTTGTATCTGCATCTTGCTTACCAATTTCTGCTGCCTCTCAACTTCACAACTGGTTGCCCAAAAGGGACCAAGAGAACAACTTCAGCATTTAAATTCTATCAAAACTAATGAGAGTTTTGCACAGTTGTTTTACAAGATTCTTTTCAAGGCAAGAAATTAATCTTTATCTACAAATCTAAAATAATCATGGAGATCTGCTGAGTAGCCAAAATACATAATAAGAGTTACTCGAAAATGTACTGATGGAAAGTGGCAATCCTACATTTTGAAGGGGCTTACTTCTGTTGAGGAAAATAGTAAAGGAAAAAAAGTCATCTTTGTGGGGATGATTTAGCAAAATTAAATTTTACAGTACTTCATTGCATTTCCAGAAGCCTAGTTTGAATATTGAAGACAAGAAAGAACATATTGGTCCTGTGCTGAACACAGGTTCAGCAATTCTGACTTTCCCTCATTAACCCAGTAAAATGTTTAATGCTACCTACCTGAATCATCAGCTAATCTGCTGATCCTCTCCAACACAGCAATACAATCTCTCTCATCATCACTGACTTCCTTCAAAGTGTCCAGCAAACTTCGAGCCACCATTTGCCTAGTTTACAAGAAAGATTAAAAATTAGCATTATTCGTGTCCAGAAATACAGCCAAATCAAAGAGTTATGCAATCATACAAGTTTCTTAAACCAAACAGTAAAATTTTACATGGATTCACTTTTAACTCAGCAATTTAGTTAGTCCTGCTTTGGGAATTCTTAATTCTGATACCTGGCATAATCCTAACGAACTGTTAACTTTTAATGTTACATTAAAAGTATCCCTTTGGTTTACAAGGATAAGAGAAAACAGCCACAAATATAAAAAACAGTAATCATCCGCCAAGTGTACAAACAGAAGCTGAATGTTAGGAAGTCAGTGTCAGCCTTCATCCTCACGTCTGAATTCCCTAACTCATTCCATATAAAGCAAGACAACACTGTTATTTGCAGAACAGTTTTAAACAGAATTATGCACTTATTTCACAAAAAAAAGCATGAACACTCAAGCTGAAGATTTCCATACCAATGGTGATGTTTAGAAGCTAAACTTCATTCAAATGCTATATAGAGCAACAGGTATATACTCTGAAAATAAAGTGTACTAACCCATGTGTGCCTGGGACATACATTAAGCAAAGCAGAAAATTAAACATTAAGAAAATATGAAACAAGTCAGAATCAACTCAGTTACTACTTCTAATGCATGAGAAATTTTTCTAAGGATTAGCTTGTCAGTGACAAGACATAGTCAAATTTGGGGGTTTGTCCTCTAAGGTTCTGTTGCAGCGTGTGTTACAAAGTCATATCCATCAACTACCCAGACAGCCCTAAGCATTAAGCTTTTAAACAATGCAGCTGGCAATGTGTGGCAATCAACCTTTCTCCTCAACAACAGCCTGCAATGGCATAACTCTTGGTTTTTTCATCTTTTTGGACAATGTCTGTTGAACATCAGTTCAGAGAGTTAGCAGGATTATCCCAACAGTTGAATGGGATAAGAAACAGTGTCCAACATGCTGCTAGCTCTTGTACTGCCCAGGAGCAATTTATCACAATGCTGAAGCAGCAAGGGTCAAGTGCCAGATATTTCCAGAACTGACTGATGGAAACACTCTTAGGATGTAGCCTAGATATAAGCACTGCTGACAAACAGCAGTGCTGTAGACAAGAGCAGAAGCATAGCCAAACTTGATCGTGTTCACTACAAACAGTGAATGTAAGCAATGGTCACAAACTGGTAAGAAACAGCGGGTTACATTCCTGATGTACAGGGGAAGCTTGAGAACTTTACAATTCCATGCAATCAGAGAAATGTAGTAGGTTTTCATGAATTCCCGAAGCTAAGCTGACATTTCCGTTTTCTCAAACTGAAGATCGGCAATTTAAACATTTCACATCGGTCACTTGCAAAACTATCTTAAACTAAACTGTTTTGACATACAGATAAACAAAGTCCTCTAAACAGCAAACTGCAAAAAATGTTTGCCTTTAACAAACTTCTCCCTCACTCTTTTCAACTTTGTAAAAGTGCAACAATCTTGACAGGCAGTTGGAAGTTCAGCTATCAAAATCCTAACGGAGGGAAATGGACTATGTGACACACTAACCTAGAAGCAGAGTTGACTTGGTCTTTTAAAGGGCTGGACACCTCTGAAAAGAGAAGAGCAACAGATGAAGCATAATTCACAAACCAGCCTGCCTGGATGCATGTGTCTCCTACATATTAAACGTAATCTTGGAAAGCGAGAGACTAGTCAACTGACCCACTAAGTTGGCCTCAGCAAGTAAGGAACCACAATAAAGAGCACTACATCCCATCTGGCTCCTGGGAACTATGGAATGGCTCCCTACTATGCCAGGAGTTTTAAGAAGACTCTCATCTCCCCATAGAGCTTTATTAGTAGTATCCTGAACTGTGGTGGCTGGATCCCACAGTAAGTCTTTGCTAGTTCCTGTGAGCTGGACAGATGGCTATGCAGAAGTAACCACCCTGTAAGCTGAAGGCCAGAAACCTTATATTCAAGAGGAGGAGATGAAAACGCAAATCCTAACCTAAACTACATATGACTTATTTATTAAATCCACTCAAAGCTAAGAAGGAACATTCAACTTTTTCCCTGGACAAAAGGTAGAAGACACCCCCCACCTGCATCCAGGTGGTATTTCCCTCCTTGGCTTGTAAGGGAATCCATGGATCTACTTTTACATTTAGCAGATTCTGGTAGAAAGCATTACACCAGAAAACAACAGGGCAAGCTAAGCTCACTTTCGAATACCTAACTGGGTAGGCAGCCGGTAACAACAGGGTAATCTCTTAACTCCATCCACCCAGTGTTCTGGGAGACTACGTTCACTCATGTCCTCCAAATACTATGAGCTCTGACCTAGTTCTGCCCCTATTCCCAACAATCTGTCAAAATTCTTTTTGTGCCTCCAAGGCACAAACATAGGACACAGAGCTAAACCCACCTTGCATTTGCCACAGGTTGAGAGCCTGCACATAGGCAACTAATGTAGAATGAGCCCTGCAAGCTTACACTTCAACACGCTCCGCTTACTGTAGAGTACAGAGTAAGCAAGGGTCCTGGGTGCCCTGTCTAGCAGTCTCATCTTTTTCTCATGTAGGCATCGGCAGTTGAGCTACAAAAAGCCTTCAACAGAGGACTGGCATGAACTATCAATGCATAGTAGTACAACATAAGGCAAGCAGTAGCTTGCCCAGCAACTTGCCAGGTGAGTACCAGGTGAGCATTTGTGAAACTGTAACAGAGCTCTGAAGGATGAGCTGTCTGGTCTAGACACAAACAAAACAACAAAAATAGGCAGACAGGCTTCATGCTCAAGAGGCAAGAAGACACCTCCTGTGACAGGGAAAGAGAGGAGCAGGTTTCCTCTAGGGATAATGACATCATGTCCCCACACGCTGCATTCTAACAGGGAATCAGATTCCTCCAAGTACGTATGTGACAGAAATGACTCCACCAACATTAACAGTGACAATATAAGTGATTTTAATGGCATACATTCTGTTACTATACATTACTCCTGGTTATCAGGGCATGATGTGGGACTACAATTAATGGTTTCTTGCCATTTCCTACCTGCCACTGGCTTGGGTTTGTGCAGTGCTTGCCTCTAATGAGGTACCAAGCTCCACTAAGAACTTCTACCTTTACACATCCTCAGTGCCAGCAGAGCTGTCTTCATTGCAACAACTAACAGAATTGCACCTTTTTGCTCATTCAGTCAGATCTCCCACCAGATTCCTCCAGGTCCAAAGAGACTTTTGCTAGTTGCTCTGGCAAGTGAAGCTTCAAATCAATAACCCTACAGCTGTGAACTCGCATAGAAAACCATTTATTCACCATACATGTCTTTGGAATACCACTTCCACCTATGCAATACATCTACTTATCCATTAAATAGCTTACAGGGCAAAGAAAGGGCAGAGGTCAAAGGCTGGAATGCAGCATACAGTACAAGCGCTTCAGCTATTATGTGCAGAAGTGGCGGATAATTATCAAAGTTCGCGTTTTCATAAGCATGCATGGGGAGAGCTTGTCCAATAGTAGAAAAACTGATAGTTAGGGTATCTTGTAGGCACACTTCACTGCAATTAACAGCCGGATAAAATGGGCATAGATTACAAACACCCTGCCTTTATGTCCATGTGTTGGGGAAAGATATTTTGAAGACTCTGCACGCAGAGACATAATTAGGGTTTGTGACAGTATACTCTGAGAAGACCTATACAAATCTTTGCTCGGCTCAAACTCCTTTTATACACTCCTTTGACCTTATTTGGAATCAATACTGGGAGTTTAAGTGGTACAATTACTGTGTACCAATCACCATCATTAGTCCTTCAATAAATTTGTACTGTAGAATTTAAATGAGTTCATCTGCACAAAGAGTGCATTTAACTAGTAAGCATATGTTGAAAGAAGAAAAAGAAAATTATTTTTTTCTTCACCCATTTTTGCAGAACTTCTAAATCAAGGTTAGATGACATTTCATGTTTAAGTGAATATTGGTGGTAGTAACTTAGCTTGGCACTGTTTTCCCCAAACAATCTCAGAAGATATTCTGAATAAAATCCCAATTTTGAAATTAACATCTTTGTACCCTTCTTAAGAAGAAAGGCTAAACACGCAGAGGTGCATTCAGTGTTGCTGAAGCAATTAAGACTTCTCTTAGTGCTTTGGGAAAATCCTGTCCTTTGATAGTTCAGCTTCTATCATTTTAACATACAAGGTAAACTGTCTCAATCTATATTGTGAAAGCGAAACTTAAGTAATTTATTTGGTATGCACAAATCTGCAAATTTGTGTGAAAAAAATGCACTCTGAGGTTAGTTTCATTTTTACTAAATTTTATTCTTTGACATACAGTAGGCTCAAAGACTGAAACATGAAAACAGAAGAACGGAGAGTTAGAAATTAGGAGAAATAACCTAATTTATCCTAAAATGATGAGAAGTGTCCTAGTCAGAACGAATGCCACTGTAGTTTCACCTGCATGACTGTGGTACGAGTTTGGCATTTCCTTATTGTCAACACTCAACTGTCAACTCTCAAAAACAGAAAGTTTACACTGGGCTACACTGCACAGACAGAAGTAAAGTGAGTGGGAAGAAAAAACCCTGCAGCTGTAGATAACCAAATTCTCAATTAACTTGTTGGTTATAATCTAATCATACCTAAATGAAAATAAGACAAGGTTATTTTTTACACTTAAGGAAGGTCTTGATAAGATTCTCAACTTACCACTAAACATACTGTCTTACAGAGGTTTTTGATATGCATTATAGCACAGAGATATGAAATGAAAACAGCATTCTTTTGTTTTACTGAAGGTACTTTCTGCATACAAGTCCTATTTTTTAAATATACAGTAAAATAACATTCTTGACCCCATAAAAGGGAGTGGAGAACTGGAAAGGCTTATGATATAGCCCTGAAACATCTAAAAAACTATTATCCTTAATTCCTCGGAAAGAAATTGATTTCTCAGTTCCTGAAACAGAGCATATGTTCTAAAAGCTTCTAGACTATTTTCCATAGTCACAGACATGTAAACCCAAGGTTTATATTGTGACTGTTGGAGTCAGGAACCAGATAACCACATTAAAATAATTCATTGCCACAGATGGTACAGCCCCCTTTCTAATGCTAATCTCTTCTATCTGGACTCTAGAAAGCAAGAAGGCTACCTTTTACTGACCATATCAGAAACCACGTCTGTGCCGTGAAGTCAGAGGAGCATATCTTCTAGTCAAAAAAGACAAGTTACCCAGAATGCTTTAGGCCAAATTGTCACCTACACTATAAACAGCAAAAGTGCTACTGACAAGCTTGTACGTGAGTACACACATCTAAGCTTAATCCCTCTTTGAGATCCAATATATCCTCAGTTACTGCTGAGTGTTGCTCTACGCATATTTGGAAGTTGAACTATTTTTTTAAAAAAACTACTTCAAAAGACATCAGGTATTCTCCCAAGAGAAAAGCAAAGAAGTACTTCAGAATGCAAGGAAGCATGGCAAGAGGATAGCTTAAAAATATCTACATTGATAGCCAAGACTGATCATACTGATGAATGAGTCTGCTGCCAAGAACTGCTTTGGTTTGAAGAGAAAGGGCAACAACAATTCCTCAAAAAGTAGGTTGATCAGAAGGAAGTCTCTGTTGTTCAGGAACTGCCTCACTATTCAAACAGATCTATTGGCAGTGTTGTATACTTCTGAGCCTTCTTAATGAGGAATTGAAGAAAGTTAACAGCAATAAGCTTAGGAAAACCCACAAGTGATTCTTAAAATGAGAAGAGACAAAAGCTATGCTCCAATCTACATCAGCAATTGTTTTTTAAAGCAAATGGCAAAAAAGAATCTTCATCTATGCATGCATGCACACATATTAGTGCTACCAGACACAAGTAGACATTGTGTTTCAGGGTAATGGCCTTGGCTTTCTGCTCGGCATCTACTCTTGCTGAAATGTGATACTGGATTATTAAGGCATATGCTAGAGATGCTTCTCAAATCTGGTCTGGAGGCTGCCTCTTCATTAATAGAACTATAACCAGAGTCCCACTTGCCTTGGTTTCCAGATACCAGAGAGGTCATTTATTGTAATATATGTCAGGTTCCCCTCCATTCTCATAGACTAAGACAACATCTGTGGTGCTGATCAGCAACACTTAAAACAGTGAGGATGTAGACCATAACGTGCCAAAAATTGTCACACAGCAACTCCTTCCACGATTTCAGAAGTTGTTAAAGGATTCCCTACCTCACTCTTTTATTCAGCTTATCCTGTCAAAAATCGTACATATTTAAATGAAGAAGCCAATTCCTACTTGCAAGTTGAAGTCCAATCTGCTTAAATTTCTTAGGATGCAGACATAGATCCATTTCTATCTCAGAGCAACTGGCTTTGGCCTTTGTACACCAGCTGAGAAATCATGACTGCTCAAGGAATCCACTCAAAGGAGAGTAGGCTTTTGTAGCAATTGTTAAAAAAATCACTTCACTTTATTCATTCAATATAATCACACACTGCAAATATGTGTGATTACATATGATACATATGTAGATTACTAACCAGATAGAAAATGGTAATAAAAACAAATGCAAAGAGAAATAATACTTAAAATGAAATGTAAAGATTTTTTTTTCAAAAAACCCACATTAAAAGCAAATTCATCCATTTAAACAAAAAAAATGCAGGTTCAAGGTCACAGAAACAACCAAAACATTAACTCAATCATAATATAAGATAATGTTAAACTACATACAAGTAATTGGATGTGATTATACCATACTAAAAGATATAAATTAAATTACATTAAATTCGTTTATTCTTATCTTTTCCCTATTAAATGCTCCAGTTCACCTGTCTAGCAAAAATCTCTCCAATTATTCCTGACACTGACTAATGCTGAATCATTGTAAACTGCCTGCAATAGTTACTTACTATCACTTATAGTGATATAACTGCTACTCACAGTTATACCACTAATGGCTATTGTATGCTATTTCCTATGTTTTCTTATGCTACATAACACAGTAGGTCTACAAAGAGAGGTAGGATTAAACAACATGTTTATACCAGGAAAGGAAAAAAGAAAACAAAAACAACAACAAAAAAAACAAGCCCAAACAAGCAAACACAAAAAAAAGCCACCAGGGAAAACTATAGTTAATCCACCCATATTCCCCTGGAAAAAAGCGCAGGCAAGCACAGGATGCATGAAGCTGTACAGCATCATCAAAAAGATCTCAAGCTTATGCATGCCCTACACCCCATGCAATCCATACTGAGAGACTCAGACTTTTTCTTAAACAGGCAAGTAAAATACTAGGACCACTATTCTTGTTTAAAATTCAAGTCACACAACTCGAGTTTCTGAGTTCGTTCTATACCCTACTGGCTTTTATTACATAATTGTCAGTTATAGCCCTAAAGGCTCCTCTTTCCTCCTCCCATGAAAAGCCAAACACACAAAAACTTTCTCCTGGTTGGCAAATTGCTGATTTCATCTCAAATCGTAAAATACCATAAACTTTTGATTTCAGGAAAACAAAAATTTTTAAAATCAGGCGTTTCAGAACTAATTTACGCATACGGATTTATGCAGCTTATAATAAGAGAAAACATTCTGTAATTGTTAACTTCTGTTCACTTAGAATGAAAACCTTCTAAATGAGGGATGCTTATACACATAGTATGGAATTTAAAGTATACTTCACATGACTAAAGCTAAATCATTACAGAACTCAGGCCATGAGCAACAAAATAGAGGCTAACCTACAGGGTGGTTGATCATCGACTTATCTTCCGCATACTACTGAATTAAGAATTCAACATAAAAGCAAACATGCTTTATTAAAGATTTACTTGGAGCCCAAACTAAACTATGTTAAAATAAAACATCAGAAAAACTCAACCTTAACGTATTTTATACATTTCTGTGATCTTGTAACTGTTTACAGTTACAGTTAAAATAAGTGTTGGTTCTGAATTTCTCCATTCCATTACAGAGTGTCTCTGTGCAGGGTATGGGGTGGGGGGCATGTCTGTCTGAAGTATGCTACAATACCTGTGTTTTTAAATGAAAAAACTAGCTTAGTGGCATCACAGAAATAAAAAGGGGAAAATAAAGACCACAGCATTAACTGGATAAGATATGACTTTCTTTTCAGCAGTTTTTCATTTTCAATAACCAGAAGCAGCAATACTCAAACTGCAAACTATGGATGAGGATGATCCTGCAGAACACTTCTTGGATTCCTCTGGCAATCTACAGTGCTGTTCTTTATCCTCTCCTGACCCTCCACGAAGCATTTTCTTAAAGTCACTTTCCACACAGAGCTATGGATACAGTTTACTATTATCTTCTAGTCCTGCATCAACAGGAATGTTCGCATCCACAAAAAACCCAGAAGAATGATCCAGTTGATGAAAAAGTTCAAGAAGTCCTGAACTACAGTGCTTAAAAGTGACTGTTTTTCTGTTATCATTAATATTTTGCTCTCTGTAAGTAGAAGGAGTATCAGCAAACAGAAGGAGGAGTGGAAACTGAAGAATTTTGTAAAGTTGTTGGTTTTTTTTAAAATTATTTGTATTTCATGCAAATTAACTTCAGTCAGATTTGAATCAGGTGAATAGTTTGCATACCATTAGCCAGACAGGACATTTAAAAAGCATACCTGTTAAATATGTTCTCACTTGCAGCGTACTTGTCCAGTCTTCCCAAAGGCGTCAACATTTCATCTTGTGAGACAAAGTCCAGGGCTGAAGGTATAATAATCACATCAGACTCTGAGCTGTAGTCATCCACACCAACTATCAGAGACATCAGAAATATTCCTTATAATCAAAGTAGTTTAACACTAAAATGATGTCTGTTGTTGGTCTGAAATACAGAAGTCTAGGCAAGGTCCCATTGACAACACATTTACTAACTGCACTACATCATTCCCCCTGTCTTTCCCCAACCCCCATAAAGCCTTTTTTATGCAAGAGTGATTGATTACATATAAATTGGACTAAATGGATTTTGAGTAATTTTCTCTAAATTCCCAAATATGATGCTTCACTAAACATCCAAGGTTCATGATACCTTCAGCTGACAAAAAGTATTTTTATACCTTGTATTTTTATTAAGCAAATAACTTTTAGCTAATTCTGAAGTCAGCTTTTTGAAGATGCATAGACTAAAGTCATAGGGGCAGTTAACCAGAGGTAAAGAGTTAATACATCATCGAACAGAACAAAGAGAAGTTCTTTTTTAAAAAGGAAACTCTAAATTAAGCATGTTAAAAAGTTCAGATGTGTGCTGCTATATCCGACTACCAATTAAAAGAGGCACAATTCACCTACTGCATTAACTATTAACCAGCATGTCAATAGGGAACTTCATATAAACAGACACCTTTATTAACATGAAACCACAATGAAATGGAAAAGGGGTCCATCCCTGCTCTGCAGAGCTGCTTGAAGAATTAGGATTCGAACTACCACCTTTTCCATCTTCAATATGCCCTCTAAACTACTCGAAAACTCAGTCCCATAACAAACACCTTAGCCCGCAAATGCAATCACTTATTTACCAGTATTGCAAATGCATTCACTTACTTGCAAGAACCTCCCCAGGTCACCTGCTTTACTCCTGAAAATACAACACTACAGTAGCCTACAACTATTCCTCAGCCTAGCCAAATTTCTCTGAAAGCCTTTTCAAAACTGGCTAATAGGAATGGATAGAAGACAGATCTAGAACTCCAACAACGATATTTTTAAAAAGCAAACTCTATAGAGGAAAGAAAATAACATTATTGTCCTCTTACCTTCCATTCAATTATAATGTTGTGTAAATTGTTTATCAGACATTGTATCATTATCTTCAACATTCAGAATACACAAGCAACTACAGTTTTCTGACAGTCTTCCTAAACATAGTTCAAATGTCAAAAGATTTAACACCAAACTCTCCACAAGAGTAGTATTTTTAGATCTAAGCTGAGTTAATAGCATCCCTTTACCAACAAACTAATTATCCTGTTTTCTAGGTAGAGAATCAATACATATTTTTTAATTGGTCATAAATAAATCCCATCCCCGGAGGAGGGGCCAAATTCTGCAGTTGCTCATAGGACACGAAATCGTTGCCAGAAATCAAGTGAAGAAGTGATGGGAAAACAGCAAAGGCATAAGAAGAATCTGGAAGATAGGGGCAAGGAAGAAAGTGTGCTAGGAACTGAGAGACAAAGCAGATGGAAGAGCAATTTCGGGAAAGGCACTAGTGCTCTTGGATATGTCTAAGGCAGGGGACAACAAACTGCAGGGGGAGGAAGGGAAGGCTCAGAAAAGGTCAGCTGCAGAAAGCCACTGCAGCACAAAGGGAAAGCACTTAGTAACCCCAGGTTCACACAACTGTTTGAACCTGTGTTTGGTTTGAGTTTGTGGGTTTGGTTGCTGGTTTTGGGGATTTATTTGGTTGGTTCGTTGTTTTTTTTGCAAGAATGTTTTATTTTCACAGGAAAGGTCGGGGAATGTAAAAAAGCACTCATGATGCAAGTTTTTATGCCAGGTTAAGTTAACAAGGAACAAGCTACATCCTTTGACAGACTCATAAACCTTTAATCAAACCCATTGATCCAACTAAAACCAGAGGTTTTCATGTTTATAGTTACGCCATGCACCTTTCTCACACAGACTAGTCTTTTTAGAACTGACTATTTCAGTTGAAGGGACCTACAATGATCACCTAAGTCCAACTGCCTGACCAATTCAGGGCTGACCAAAAGCTAACGCATTTTAAGGGCATTGTCTAAACGTCTCAAACACTGACAGGCTTGGGGCATCAACCACCTCTCTAGGAAGCCTGTTCCGGCATTTGACCACCCTCTCGGGAAAGAAATGCTTCCTAATGTCCAGTCTAAACCTCCCCTGGCACAGCTTTGAACCATTCCCACACGTCCCATCACTGGACCCAGGGAGAAGAGATCAGCACCTCCCTCTCCTCTTCCCCTCCTCGGGAAGCTGTAGAGAGCAATGAGGTCACCCCTCAGCCCCCTTTTCCTCAGCCGCTCCTCATAGAACATTTTATTGTCTGTGAGCTCCTACTGTCAGAGGTTTGACTCAAAACATACTATGAAGCATCAAACACATTCTGCAGCACCCACACATGAAATAAGTTACACAGATACTCCTCATTCCAGGAAATTAATTGCAATAATTTTGGGGGTTTTTGTATCATTATAATTGTGCCCTTCACTAGGGAGGGAGCTAAACCACCATCAGACCAATTTCTAAACTACAAAACTTAAATTAATTAAGTTGTGACATAACCAACTGGAGAGAAAAAAAAAAAAATCACTAACATTTAGTGAAATTAATTCTATGACAGGGCCATATTTTCAAGTTTGTTAATCATACTATAAATTTAAAAGCATAAATTGATGGAACTATGTCAAAATCTCAACATAATTATGTCACCAGTTATTTTTACTTAGCCATCAACTGCATGAATAATAATAAAAAAAGAATGCTGACCATTATATCAACCACCACTAGTTTTACTTCCTCCATTTCTCTGCTCTCAACCTTATGTTTTGCGTTCCTCACTT
Organism: Pluvialis apricaria; assembly: GCA_017639485.1. Classification (NCBI taxonomy): domain Eukaryota; kingdom Metazoa; phylum Chordata; class Aves; order Charadriiformes; family Charadriidae; genus Pluvialis; species Pluvialis apricaria. Next base: position 113,377,685 of record CM030008.1, on the reverse strand, counting down.
TCCCCTCTACATTTATTCTCACCTAATACTCTACAGTGAGCAGTCCAACGTAGATTCATCTTAGACAGTGCAGAACATGGAAACTGCTCAGTCTGTCTTAACATGTAAACATGCAAAGTTGACTAGATGTCTAATGCCTTTGATTTAGTGAGCTGAACGTTCTGATAAATTTGCCTCATGAAACTAGTTAAGTCAAACAAACTCCTAAATCCATTCTATATCAGATGTAAATGTCAATGATAGATTGTAAGCAGCTGCTCGTATTTCTGTTTGATGTCTCCTACTAATTCGAACAGGAAGTGAGGTGTGTGGATTCGACTCTGCTGTGTTTGTGCACTGTGAAATTAAGTTTAGCACTACGTGGGGCTTGAACTGCATCTCAGCTCATCGTCACAAAAAAAGAGATCATTAAAATGGCAGCATCCTGATAAACACAACACTAATACCGACAGGGAAGAGAGGTGATAAATATAAATCAGTGAGTATGTGAACAGTATATAGTTCTTTTAAAGTACCGTTACAGGTATCTTACATATTCATTTTCAACATCAAGACACCAATCAAGTGAAAAGAGGCATGAGCCTAATAGAATTCGCATTCTAACAAAGCCCCTCAAGTGGATATTCATCTTTAACTTGCCCCAAATATGATTCACCAACAATCTAACCACTCCTCATCTAAAAATGTATAAAAAGCATACTTTATTATTCAATAAACCAAGTCACTTCAATATTACCTACACTTGGAAGGTTATTCCAAAAGAGCTATCCAAAAGGCTGTTAACTGAATTATTTCCTCTTCAGCCCTCCTCTGCTTTCCATCCAACTTTGAGCACTTGCCCAAGTACCACAGGACCTTTTGTAAATTTTACAAATGCAAAACACACCCTTGAACACAAGTACACTGGTTTTGGCTGGGACAGAATTAAAATTCTTCACTTTTTCAAACCAGTACAAATAAGTCTGGGCCAAATGCTCAGAAGGCATCTAAGCTACAAGACAATGCTCAAAACTAATGCCAGTTCAGAGCCTAAGCACCTTTTAATCTGGTCTTACACGTTCACACCAACATGCAAAAGAAGTAGAGCTAAGAAATTAGAAGTTTCTATAAAAATGCCCTATCCCAGCAGTTTAAAGTCACTAGCGGTGATGGGAGGAGGAACAATAACTGGACAACAGTGTGAAAAGCAATCACAGTGCCCCTATTTTCTGTCCACATAAGCACCAAAGCAGAGCAAAATGAATAAATGCATTAATTTACCTAGAGTAAGTAGTTTGCAAACTTTTCTTCAAAATTCTACACCACTACCACCAAAAACAAGGCAGCATCGCATAACAAGATAAGCACTGGATTTTGTTTCAATATCTATCACTGACATGTTATAAGATACAAGCCAAGTAATTCCTCCTCTCTGTACCTTCATTTTCCTGTCCAATCATTTGTTTGACTGTTTTTTGTAGAAGTTGTTCAGGCTTGTCTATCTATCTTGCATCTGGTCCATACTGTACCAAGAATATATTAACACCACCCTGCTTTAAGTTCTTCTCTGTTTTACAGCAAGGACACAACAATTACTTGCCACAATTATTAACTAACATGGACCATACAGCAATCTTGCTGAGACAGACTATGTTTACAGGTGCTTAGTCAACCATTGACAAGCTTGGTTGACCATACAACAACAAAACAGTAGTCCATTTAAAACTCAATCCCCTATAAAACTGTAGTCTATAGGCCAATTTTCAAATTTTCAAGTGAGCTGATTTTTCTACTACATAGCTCATCTTCATAGTATCTTTCACAAAGATCTTGATCATGTTGCATCTTATACAGACAGGTGCACAAGAACATATTTGAAAAAAATAATTACTATTTTTTCTTTTCTTTCATAATGCATGAACTCTGCCATAGACTATTCAGTAGCAAGGTCTACATGTATTCTTTTTGTTCTTCTGAATCTGCTATGGGCTCCATAGCAGAAACATATCTTCCCTTATTTTGACATGGAAACTCAGTAACAAGATGACAGGTACTCTAAAGATGAGCATTTTTCATTTCTCAAATTTGAGCCATGAATAATTTTGAAGATTCAAGATTTCCAACTAGTATTACAGTTCCCTCATTTTATCTTCTGCATTCCCAAAGCATCCTCAAGATCTATCCAGAAGTCTCTATGGCAGTTGCTACAAATACATCTAGTAAAATGGACTAATTTTTATTCAACTGTAGTACAGACTATTTACTACAGTCTACATCAATTGTTACCGTAAGCATGTCCAGGTTAATATACCACTTATACGCAGGAAGGACTCAGTTCTGTTCTGCTGTTCAAGCAAGCAATTTTTCTGTTTAACTGTAAAGTAAAAATAGTAGTCCTACAAGCCCAAACATTTAGTATCATTATCACAAAATAATAGCAGCAAGTTTTGTTCTAAGTCACCATCCTCTATGCTAGGAAAGAATAAATTCACCTTACATTCAGATTTCTGCAGAACACAAGTAGTGTTCTCAGCCCTTCAATATTGTAAATACATTCCTTTCCATCTCATTTTCCAAGAGAAGTATCATTTTGCATCTTAATGTTCTGCAAAGAGAAATCCACCTCAGCATGAGCATGAAAGCTAAACATCTACATTTTATTTGTCCACGGTTAGGAACTTACTACTCTTACCCTTTCATAGTGCACTATATTCCAGGTCCAGTTCCGCAGTGACATCACAGACCAAAGCCTCAGTTGTGCTTCATTTGCTACCACAAATGTACTGCACCACTTCAGCAACATTAACCAAGAGCTATTGCAATGACAGTTACACAAATATTACAAAATGCATTTGTAATGCGGAGTTCCACCATCTTGCCTGCCACATCCAGGTATCACTCACTGGTGATCATAGATCCCACTGTCAGAAAGTGGGAGCTGATTTTTCCAAAAGACACTTAAAATACATCAACTCTATTCTCCTGCTGTAGTCTGAGACTGAAAATACAAATGAGATGCCACACATTTACCCTGATATTGCAAATGTTTTCACAGAAAAATGCAAGTTTGGCCAGCATGTTATTTTACTCAGCAACATTACAAAGCAGGTGAAAAAATTATAAAAGGCATCTGCAAGTGATAATATTAGATTTCAGTCCGTCCACCATACTAGCAAAAATATGAACCACACTTCCCTCTCTCTGTCTCTCCCTCAAATTTCCCATTCAAACATGGAGCACTGTCCATCTTAAGCCTCTTACGAATGTGGTGAAGTCATCACCTCTGAATGCATAGACTTTGTTGTCTGCGCTCCAAGCTTGGTGGGATTGGGTTTGGGGAGAAGGAGGAGAGAGATAGAAGCAAGGAAGAAGATAAGAAGGGGGAAATGCAAAGCAGCTCTGATGCAAAGCTGCTGTGTTAACAGCAAGGCTTACTGCATTAGCCCCTACGTAGCACTTTGATAGCAGAGCTTGCTAACAGCTTGAAGCACACAGAGCAAACCCTTTAAAATACAGCTTTGGTACAGGCTTGGGGGGGGATCATTTAGCAGATGAAAGAAAGATGCAGGAATCAAAATCAGCAGCTATTTACACAGAGAACTTATGCAAGTATGGTACAGCAAATTTAAAAGACCCACTAGACTAAACGTAACAGACTAAAAGAATATTTTAACTTAGCAAAGGCCTTCAAAAAAAGATACAGTTATCAAGCATGCCAAAGGAGTTGCATTTCTCAAACGTCAGAGGAAATAAGGAGTCATAAAAAATTCTTTAAGCAACAAGGATAGGTGCAGCTACAGACAAATTTGTGTCTTCAAGGCATACACAAGCAGCACTGAAAACCCTGATTTGCTCTGAAACAAAGGAATAGTTCTGCCTCATATTGCTCACTAGTAATTTGTTTGCACAATAGCAGAATGCATCTTCTACCAGTTAACGGTTTGACCTGCAACGAAAGCTGATCCAGAGGAAACTGAAACAAAGAGAAGGACATCCAAGCTACCAGTTAAAACAATCAACAGTTTACATTTTGTCCACCAATTTCCTGTTGGGAGCATGTCACGCCCATCACCATGGTGCTCAAGTCCCCTGCTGCTTAAGTCCCTACCTTTTACTGTTTCCAAACAACTGCATACAATTAAGAATTGAGGAATGAGGCTGGAGTGAAGGAAAAGTCAGCTAGTGCAAGCAGGAAGTTCCTCTAAGGCACTTTTCTCCTCTACAAGTTCCTTACAGTCAAAGTCCTCTCTCTGCAGAGCACTGCTGCTTGTGGGGTTTTTGATTGAGACTGAGATTTGACTGAGAATTTTGTAGCACTGCAAAGAGAATTCCACTTCACCTTCAACCAAGATGTTCCCCCTGGCCCTACCATGACAGGACAAATTCACTGCTCTTGGGGCCCTGAATGGGTAACGGGTAAACACAAAAACATCAAGTTCAAACTACATATGCTTTAACCTTGGACTAAGTGGAAGGGAGAGCATTAGAAAGCAAGCAGTTGAAGCTCAAATGCTGCAAAGGCTTGTGCTAGCTTTGCAGTGCTGATGTGCCACCAGGAGTGATAACACATCAGCTACTAACTTGAATCAAGTGTTGCTCCACTGTGCAGTTACTTCAACTGTTTCAGTCACAGTAACTGATACACACTTACTGGGGCTAAACGCTGCAGAGAAGGCAAGTTCTAACTAGTACATCCATAATCTATAAAACATGGCTTTGCAACATAAATCACTTTGAACTTCCTAACTGTAATTCTCCTCTCTCCACTTAAACCCCAGACAACGCTCTTGAGACTTTGACAGCATTCAAAACTCTTGGTGGGATAAGCCTTAGTGTTTCCTGAGCTTTCAGAGCTGGAAATTCTTTCTGCAATTCTTCACACTTTTCCTGTCTATGCTCAATATAAAGTATAAAACCAGCCTATGGGAAAAGATTAAGCAGTACAGAATGCAGTGGATTCACTCTTGGAAAAAGTAAGAACAGGCATGGGTGTTAATTTCAAGGTTATTTAAAATAGTTTCCTCTAATAAAATATACATACAAGCAAAACTGCACAAGCACGTGTCCCTACAGACTAATCAAGCTATTCCTCCTGCAGGCTAGAGAGGAAGGAAAAGGTGGTCTCTCTTCCATTCAAATATTTGGGAACTGTTCAGGCACTATGGCAACAAGACAAAAAAATACCTACGCAGACTTGTTTATCAGAGAAAAACACTCCAACAGTCTGCATTAGCGCTTATATAATGTCACTTTCATACATTAATATTTTTAGGTTTTATGGAAATTTTATCTCAGAATAATGTGTATTTATTGTACTATTTGCCTTTCATTTTTCTTTACCATTAAAATAGTAAACCCTCCACACCAAACCTGCATGCAACTCAATGCAGTTGTTCTGCTGTTGCGAATGAACACCCTTCGCAAACATATTTTGACAGTTCATTTAACCTATACATTGGACAGGATTTTAAAACCCTATTGCAGAAACAACCAGTGTCCCACCCAAACCAAGAAAAAGCCACATTAATTTTTATTATGCTATACCTTCTAAAGCAGACAGAGATGCCCTGATGTTCTGTGTTCCTTTAGAGACAGCTATCCCTGCCTTGCTCTTCCAAAGACGCAATTGTTACTCCAGGTCTCAAAGCAGAGGCTATCCTTTCATCCAGTTCTGCTACTGTTACAAGTCATCTCTTGCAGCTACTACTCTTACAATAAAAACTTCCTGCCCACACAGAGAGAAAGTCTCAGCAGCAAAAGACACACAGGAAAGAGGCATTTTATCTTCAACACGCTGCGGTCTGCCACCTCCACAATAGGTCAGCAGTCAGAAACAACTGCATGAACACCAAGGTTTCACTCTATCTTAAGCTTAAGACTTTGAAAATTTCCACCTTTCCTGACTCATTCACGCCTTCCCCTTTTTGTTGGTTTTTTTTTTTTTTTTTTTTTTTCCCTCCAAGTGGAAGAGAAAGGGAGAAGAATACCTGAAGCCCTAGGAGATAAATCAGGAGACAAAGACAAAATTTAAAATAAATAAATAAATAAGATAAAAGAGGACCTGGCAACCTTAATTGACAATTCCTACCAGAGACAGGAACATAAAAGGTGGCTGGTGAAAAGCACATTTCCACATCAGAAGTGATGCTACCGGCCTTGGGAAGCTGAAAGCCTACAAAATTAGCTCGTCTTCAATCTTCTGCTAGGTGTAATGGAGAAAACATGCAGCTGCATGAGGAAGGTTCATTAGCCCATACCAAACCCAGCAAATCCCCTTCCTCACATCATCTCCTCTCTAGGATCCTAAAAGGTTGCTTGAAAAAAAGATACTAACCATTACCCACCTGAGACCACTAAAATCAGAGTTCCATAGGGACACAGCCATCCACCCGAGTCTCCCAGTTTCTGTGAGGGTCACTCACCACATTAAAAGACAAAGAAATAGACTGAAGAGTCAGGAGAATTAAAACCTGATCTCCAGGGAAAACAACAGACTTAACAAGTATGCTTCATTAGCGTTAAAAACTGGTTATTAGATTCCCAATGGAACAGAATCTCAGTCACACCAGAGAACTGAAACAGAAAGTCTGACATTAATTTCTGTTATTATTTATTGCAACACAGACATTAAAGAGTGCAGACTCCTGAAATGCCATCCCAGTAACTCAAACTGCCTCAGCACTCTTTCATCAGAGCTAAGTCTCTGATGGGACCAAAAGGTCAGTACTGCAACAATGCATTTAAACATTATGTTGGAAATTTAGCTATACTAGTGACCGGACTTGCAGTCTATAGGTAACAACTAACAGCATAGCAAAATTTGCTAATTCTTGCTCTCTGGTAAAGGAACAAAGGAACCACACCACAAAAGCTTCTGATACCACTATGTACAGCTGCAGGAAAGGTAAGGTGAATTTTAACATACTGAATGCCATGTTATTCCAGCATAAGGCACTGCAAGGGAATAAGAACTACAACACCACATCAAGCTGTGATTGCGATTTGACACCACAGGGAAATACAGACTGATTTTATTTACTAAAAAAACAAACAAACAAAAACCACCAAAACCAAACCAAACCCCTTTTGACTGTAAGTATTATGAAAAAAAGGAAAAAAAAAACCTTAAAAGAAAAATTAAATTGCAATTAGCTTCTATTTGGGAAGAGACTTGTGTGCTACAAAAGTTGTGTGTGTAGAATAATTTAATTAAAAGCATTCAACCAACACGAGCTGACTGTTAATGCCAAATGATTTGCTGATCACCTGGAACAAGAACATATGATCAAAGATAAACCAGCTTTTGACACCTGCAGATGCACAAAGAGTATTTTCTTCAGCTCAGCTAAATAACTGTCTCACAGTTGAGAAGCCCACTAGGAGGAGACTAGAAAGACCTGTCCTCCCTTTCCAATCAAGGAAAAAGAACTCAATACTAAAACCAGAGGTATATTAGATTATAGCTACCACATCTTTTTAATCTTTAACTGTTTAATCCACTAGTAAAATCCAACCAGTAACACTAGATTTGCTAATTGTGAAAACTGTCTTAATGTTAAATCTATCTTACTGCTGATGAAAACAAGTTTACACACAAGTATCTATAAAAACTCATTAAACAGTTCAAACTAGAACTGTCTAAACTATGCTTAGATATTAAAATACCATTTTCTACATTTTTAGTTAAAACATCTGAACACTAAGTGTACAGAAAAAGGTAACTGTCACTCACCATTTTTTAACATGATAAAAGGTAAAGCTTCAGAATCTGAATGTTAAGCTACACAACCACCAAAGCACATATATAGTACCTGCAACTATCAAAAGTCCAGAAGTTGTATGTAAATGTAGCTGCCAGTTAACAATAATAAACATTTTTTTAAAAAAAACCACAAATGCAGAACAGTATTAAAACCACTTATTAGATCAAAGTTTGTTTTCTCTCCTGATTTAAATCACAATTAAACAATCCCAAGTTATATAAAGCTATCTTCTTTAACAACCTGAATTCTAATTAGATGGCTCTATTTTTCAGAATACACATCCTGCACACATCAGTGGACAGACTGAAAGAAGTCAGCATCATGGTATGTTTGCATCTATCTGTACTGATCAGTTCAGTCTTCAGAAAGATCCAGGGGGGAGAAGGGGGTGTGGAGCACAAACTATCTAGGAAGAGTCATAAAACCCATTTTATTTATCATCAGAAATATATAATCCTACAACCCCCTGTGTTTGCTTCGGAAACATTTTTGTTGCTTACTTTCTTTTATGTTCTGTACTTAGCTTATACAGTTACATTATTCTATTTTGATTTTGTAGGCACAAAACAAACATTTGAACAAAAGCCAAATTCTCCCTGACTTCTTTTCATATACTGTGCAAGATTTTAGACAAAAGATCAAGGAAGCCAATAGTCCAAGTAGCGTTATGGGTAACTGTCCAGCTGACACTGAACTGCTACCTTAATTTTACTACCTTATAGCAGGCAGATGCGAAAGGAGTCTTCTGCAGGCTTCCACTTTGAATTTTCACCATATTGCCTTTAGGGTGAGGATTTTTTGCCTTAATGGATATCATGCAAGGATTCTTGTTTTGTTCACCTTCACACAGATGACATGAAAGGATATGTTCCTTATTCAGGGGGGTTAGAGTCAATAACAAAGTTGTCTTTCACAATAAGAACTTACATTTAGGAATTAAATTTCTTTTGTATCCTTCTGTATGTTCAGCCAGGATACATTCACTGATTTATTTAGTTATTTATTTTTACTTCAAACTACCAAACAAGGAAAAGGCCACTGGCTGAATATGGGAGAGCCAGAATTTAATTATTATCATAGCTTCTGACATCAGGAACTACCTCTACAGAAGCAAAATATTAGTTAAAATTAAAGTACTGAAATACCACGTGCAAGCTACGTAAGTACTTAAAGCAATCATCTGTGTAATGTACCATCAGGTGTAAAGTATGCATTCACCTGGAAAGAAAAAAAATAAAAATCAGAGCTTTCCAGTGGTTACCAAGCAACCAAGGGCAGAAAATAATATGAAGCTTTCAAAATAGAAATGCAAACCAAAGCTGAAATTAATTATTTAAAAGTCAATCCAGCTGGTTTATCAACCACTCTCTAAAAGCCTTTCTTATAAAAGCTCCTGTTTAATCTCTGACCTCTTAAACAAATAAACAAAAGGCAATTTTTAAATAGATGCCTTCCACAGCATTTATTCTGAAGGTCGCCCACTATTCCAAAAGCAGACTTTACTATTCTCTGTTGAAATCTAGAAATGCTTCATTTAACCTCAATATTTATCAGAAGTTCTCTTTGGGAAAAGGTAAAGTTTCTTTTACAAGCAGGTATTAAAACAGTACTCTGAAGACATAATTATTTACTGTTTTATATTTCAGGTTAATTAGCATCCAATGAGTTGGCACAATAAATGAGGGGAGTCACAAATTGTACAGTTGTACAAGTTGTTGATTAAACTCCAACTTTCCAGTAAAATACTCAATTCCAGAGACTTTAAAGACAACAATCATAAAACAGCTCTATGCATCTAAAAAGATATAGATGCTTGGTTCATTACTTATAGCAGCAACTGTGCATTGTTGTTCGCTTGACTCCACGACTTTCTCCTACTGCTTTAGAGCATGACCAATAAAAGGTATCTATTAGTCACCTTAACGAGTCCTTCATTTTCTTTTGTACTTTTATTGTATTAGAAAATGGTGAATCACATTGTAAATTATCATTATAAAAAAACCCACAATTTTGTGATTCAGAATCAAATCTAGACTCGCTGAGGAGCTACAAAGGAACACCTAATCTAGTAAAACGTCCTAAACCATATGCCTAATCAGAGACCAAGTTTCAGATGTCCAATCCAGATTTGTACACATGCATCTAGTCTTAATCACTCCCAGTTTCTCCAGCGTACCTCATAGTTGTTTTGCTATTGCTTGATACCAGATCAATTAAAAGCCCAAAGGTTTATTGAAAGCTACATAGTTCACTTTTCAAAATAGTCAAACAATTGATCCCATTTCAGTCTTTTCTTATAATTCATATTACTTTACATTTACCCAGTTTTTCCTCCTAAAGTACAACACCAGGTCTAGAGGTATGCCCGCACATCTTTTTCCTTGTTTGTCTTTAACTATAGCTTAGCATTTAATAGCAAGACCGCAGCTGGCAGAATCACACATAAAAGCTGCCAGCACTTCCAGTTTCCTCAGAATTGCATTACTACTTCAGGAATACACCTCTAAACCAGTGTCCAACTCTACTTCTCAGAAGAGCTGTAAATATTTGTAATATATACAATAGAGAAATACTGTAGGGTGCGGTTCAGGCTTGGAAAAATTGCAGCTTTTTGTCTTTTTTTGACATTGCCTGTTTCACATGTGCAGCCATGAAATGTAATCCCAAACAATACATCAATTGGGAACATTTTCATAAATTGCATAAGACCTGTTGTACATAGGTACAAAACACGGTTATTTCAAAGAAATACCACTGCACAAGAAACAGTGGTTTTTACTACACACATACAGTCTCCCTGGTCTGTATTACTTTTCTTTAGCTCAAACCCACCTCACAAGAACAAAACCACATAAAATTTAGAACCATAAAAGACATCATGTGACTGAACTATGTCCAGACAGCAAACACTGATTCATACAGATTCCTGTTTTTTCCTCTTAAAATAACATGCATAAGTATTGAGCTATTCACTTTTATCTACTTCCATCAAAACCTCAGTAATTTTTAATGAGGTTTCAAATTTTTAGTATGGCTCCTGCCTTCAGGATGCTCTCATCTGGACTGAGTCATATCTCCACACATGTACTATGCTTTAAAGACAAGACCATAACATTCAAACCATCACCAGAAACCCACGGGTTCAGAATCATCTCTCCAATGACTACGCTCCTATCTTACTTCAACTCCTGTCACGAAAAATCATAGTCTAAGTGGAAATTTAAGACCACACTTTTTTTGAGAAAAGTGTGTTACTTCTGAGAAAGTCCTCTTGTAATCACACAAAGTTTGCAAACAGCTAGGCTATGAATCTAAATTCCAAGCAAGCAGAATTGAAAAAAACATAAAGCCTTAGAGAAAGGCTCCCTCTTTGTGCAAGGCAACGCACGAGAAAAGCCTTTTAAACGCCAGACCACAAAACTGAAAAAGATGTAAAAGCTCACAATAAATTCTGAAAGGTTAAAATAACACTCCACTAAAAACGTAAGACATAAAATGAAAGCTTTTTCTCCTGCAATCTAGTCCTGGTGAGCGGATCACTGTGCAGACTGCACGTCAGACAAAATACCTTCAGACAGCGACAAGGGTCCGCACGCCCACGGCAGACTGCGAGGCAGACGCCTGCTTTACCAGCTGCCTCCATTTTCACTTTCCGCCCAAAATTCATCCTCCTCTGCTTCCAAGAAGCTCCCTCGGTATTGACATCACCAACAGACGCCTGCTCACCTGAGTAACATTTTACAGTCTGCCCAGCCAGCCTTCATACCCCTGAGTTAGTAATTTTGCACCAGAGCCACATTCTGCAATTTGCACCCTGACATTAACTCTTTTCCACACATCTCTCCAGCGGGGTCAGGAAGAGGGGGCCTGAGGGGGGGAGGAGGGAGTGGGACAAAAAAAAAAAAAAAAGATATATATATCTATAAAAAATATATATAGCTATAAAAGGAACGAGCAACCCACACGCTGCAGCCTCCCAGCCGGCAGGTTTCTCCTCCCCGGAGGCGGCCCCCGCCCCGCTGCCGAAGCCGTGAGGGGACGACTCCCCCGGGGCGGCCACCACACCTCACGGCGGGGCGGCCGTTAACGGAACCCCCGCGCGCGCACACACACACACCCCGCCCGCCCGCCCCGCGCGCGCTTCCCTCCGGCCAACGCACCCCGCTGCGCGCCGCCGTTCCCTCGCGGGAAAGCCCGGCGGAGCCCGGCCTGCCCCACGCGTGCCCGGCTGCGTGTCATGTACACAGGGAAGCGCGGAGCATGGCCTCCCTCCTCCTCCTCCTCCTCCCCTCCCCCGCCTCCCACAATGCACCGTGGGCGCTCCCCACTGAAGCCACTTCCTCGCCCGAAAGCCGCCCCCCACGCCGCCGCCGCCGCCCCCCGGCCCCACTCACATCCGTCGATCTCCTCCTGCAGGTCCTCCTGGAGCAGCGACAGATCTGCGGGAGACACACCATGTACCAACGCGTCCGGCCCGCCGTCCCCCCGCCCACCGCCGCCTCCACCACCACCACCACTACCTCCACCACCACGCGTGACCCGACCCACCCGCGGGGCCGTCCCCCGCCGCCGCTAGCGGGCTGCGCCCCGGTGCCTCCCCCCTCCCTCCCTCCCTGACCCCGCAGCCCACCGCGCTCCGAGCCGGTCAGCGGCGGGAAGCGCTTCCGAAGCCGGGGCGGGGGAGAGAAGAAGGGGGGGGGGGGGGGGTAAGAGGAGGGCTGGCGCCTCACCGGGGAGGCGGCGTGTGCGGAAAAGGGGGAGGGGGCGCTACCTACCCGCCATCTTGCTGCAACCCCCGCGGGGCGCCGGGCTACATTTAACCCGCGGCCAAGCGACGAAGTGGGCGGCGGTGGTGCTGGGCGGCGGGAGGGGGCAGGCCTTATGCGGTCCAGGCCCCGGGCCCGGCGGCGTCTCCCCTCGTCCCCGGGAGAGTCGCGCAGGGAGGGAGGGAGGGAGGGAGGAACAGGCGGGCGGAGGAAGGCGGGAGGAGGGGTCTGAGCCGGACACGCTGCCCCCGCCTCCGCCCGGCGGAGCCGCGCTCGCTCGCTCGTACAGGCGGCCGCGCCTCCCCGCCCCTCGCTCTGACTCACGCCCGGAGCCGGCCGGCCCTGCCCGTGGGCGGCGAGGCCGGTGACCGCCAGGGCACGGTCCGCTCACCTGGCCCCGCCGCTTCCCTCTCCTTCTCCCTTCCCCCGCCCCGCCGTCTCGGGGCTCCTCCTGCCGCCCGCCGAGGGGCGGGGAGGGCAGCGGGGCTGAGGCGAGGCCCGTTTTGGGTGTCGTGGGGTCACCCGCAGAGAAGGGCCACCCGCAAGGTGGCCGCGCCACGAAGGTTCCCCCTCACCTTTGGGCGGCGATGGGGTGGCTTCCAGAGGTAAAGGGGTCTCGGCGAAGGCAGCGGGGCGGCAGAAATCCCCGCTTAGGGGCGCCCGGGGGTCAGCGGGGGAGAAGGGTCCCCCTCCGAGGGGGCCGCGCCGCCCCCGAGCACCCACCCCCCGCCGTGGCCGGCCGCGTTTGGCTGCTGGGAGCCCGTGGGTCAAAACCACGGCGGGTTCCTCGCTTTTGTGGTGAAAATAGGCGATTTGGCTGTACCGACGTGTACCCGTCGTTTTCTGCTTTTGTTGGCCGTGCCGTGGTGGTCGGTGCCCGTGGTTGGTGTCGTTTTAACTGTTTTGATAGATTTATTTATTTCCCCACACACACACTGTAAATTGGAAGGTTAAAAGTGTTGGATAGAGCAAATGCTCTTAATTAGTCGATACCCGGAGCACTTGATAAAGGAAAGGACCGTCACTGGTAGTGGTACTACCCAGGAGACTTACCTGAGTCTTCCACAGTCTTTATTTTTATCTCGCCAGTAATTGGTAAAAGTTACTAATGCACAGAAAAGCCAAATAAGTTATTTTTGCTCAGGTTTGCAAAGAAGTATCCCATTTCGGTAGCTCTGTCTTTAACTGTTTGCCATCATGTCTTGCAAGCTGCTTTTTTGACATCACATGGTTGGTTTTTATTTTGTAAATTGGACAAGGATTAAATCTCTATAGTCATTCATTCTCTTTGCCATAGTGGCTGAAAACGTGTAATCTTCTTTTAAAATGCGTACATCCCTCTTTTTACAATCCCATAGAACAAGCTCTGCCCTGTTTCATACCCGTTCAATCTTTAGATGAGTCACTAGGGCCTACTGGATACTGATTATCCAGCACTTGCTTTTATTCAGATATATAACCTCAAAATCTGAGTAAATCAAGTAAATTCACCATGACTAAGTTATATGAACCATGCTATTCTCTGCCAGTATAATTTAAGAGGAGATTCAGGGGAAATATTTGACATCGCAAATCGCTGGCAGTGCTGGATGTAATAGCAATAGACCTAGAACAGAAAAATGCAGTGTACTTGAAGATCCCATTTTTATTATCTCTGTTACCACAAGTTATTTCCAGGAAGTTTTCTCCCATTTCCTCTCTGCATCTTTCACCACAATCAAGGCCCGGTTTTGCTTCCTCTGAAATCAATAGCAACAGCCTAAAATGTGACGTGCTTCGTTTTACTCAACGAATCGAGGGGTTTGGTCCTGTTTTCCAACCCTTTATGAAGAGGCACTAACACACACTAACCATAGATTACTGTGGTCTGAGAGCATCAAAGCTACCTTGACTATTACTATTATTATCATCAGAATGACAAATGTAACTTAATGAAATACATCTAAAACAACTGGGTTTATAATTTGGAATGCACCAGAATTACTGCTCTTAAAAGTGTATTAATGGTGTTAATTTTTGTCCATTAATTATTGCCCTGTATGTAATGGTCTCTAGAGTATTTAGGATGTTTTTATTTCTATGTACAAATTGGTTTAAAGAGAGAAAGTAGAATTTATGCAATAAAGCAAGGTAAAATGATGATTGCAAGAGATCATACTTAACATAAATTCATATAAATTAATTTTTGATCTTCCTATGTGCATGTGATCTTCTTAAGTGGTGGTTAGTTCTTTCTCTGTAGGCAGGATTGTGTGGTATTTAAATAGCACAGATAACAAGGATCGGTGTGATTTATCCTTGCAAGACAAATTGTAATTGTTCAGGAATTGCAATTCTTTTTGCTATGTTACCTGTAGAACATCAGACTGTTCCTCGGCACAGTTGGTCTCAGCACCATTGCTAGCAGCCATCAGGAAAGGTCTCTTCCTCTTTGAGCAGAAACTCTGTGGCAAAACCTTTGGCTTATACAGTGATGCACACATGGAAGGGAAAAAATAACTGAAAAAAAATAATTATTTGGCTTCATGCCAACATACAACACAAAATCCCACTTAATGAATAAATAACCAGATATTTCTAAACTTCTCAGCCTCAGTGAATCCCCAGATAGTCCGTAAGGGCCTGATACAAAGTTCAAGTTGATGCTAAGATTCCCTGCCACTGGTCACAAGCAAGGCAGAGAGAGACCCTGTAAGTGTAGGACAGACGCTGACTCTTTCAGACAGCGTGATGAACTGCCATTCTAAAATAACATACCTAATTAAGAAAGAAAATTTTCATAACAGATTTGTTTTATTAGACAAGACGTGTTATAGAGCAAGCAATATAGCACCTGCCAAAATGTTCCAGCAGATTTTGTGGTGGAGCTCTCACAGTCAGTTTGAGTACCCTTACAGACACTGGGAAGTTAAAAACTGAAGAAATAGATAAACTCATGTTCGCATACTCTATCTCATGGAAAAACACACTACAAAGGGTGGAAGCCAAGGCTACAGATGGAAGGATTCAAATAGAAGACTCCTTGGCAAGATCCTTTGCATGTGATAGAAGATATCTGGGTGGCTATCTACATGATGTATATCAAAAAAGTCCGTAGCAAACAGCAGGGCATTATAGTATTTACATAAAGTACTACATATATCCTTTCAAACCTACACAAGTGACCAAGTTAGACACAAGATACCCAACATCCATCCAGGCATATTTGCAGCGTGTTATTCTGTAGTTGGATTAGTGACATTTCTTCAGTCAAAACCGCTCCAGGTATAAGGACCTCAGGCTCAAAAACTCGGCAGCCCCAAGAACTCACCCGTATTATCTTATTATATTATTATCTAGCATATTATTATCTATTTTCTCTCATTTGCTGTGAAGAAGCAAGCCTGATCAGACAACAATGACAGCTTTCAATGTCCACATATTAACTATCTTTGCGTTTCCCCCAGGCTACCCTCTATGTGTGGGAAGAGCTTCCCAGAAATATCTGCGCAGCCATCTCGCTATCCTCCTTCGGATTCCTCTGCTAACTCTCTTTTCCTGTAAAGCCTACCAAAAAATGTATCAGGGTTAGACTGCTGGTGCACCAAGGCAACTGCTTATCCTCTTGAGTAATACTGACTCATAGTTTTCATGTCCACCCCCAGGATTCTGTCTGCACGCATATGTTGTGCTTTATGGTTGAACTACACACTCTTTACTTTTTAGACGATCTTTTTGTTCTTCGTAGAGTGCTTAGCCAAAATTGGCCCATGACTAAATACACGGATTAAGATACATATACGCACGTAAGCACGGGGGTACCTATAATACATATGGATACACATGAAAACCTGTTGGCTGGGGCTTGGGATGCAGTCAATTTGCATTTGAAAATATAGTAAAGCATTTCTACTAAAAAGCTGTTAATCATAAAACCTTTATTTTCTTCTCCTTTCCCTTTCCCTTGCTTCTCTCCTTCTCTTCTCCTTCCCTATTCCTCCTCTTTTTTTCCCCTCCAATAAAAATACTGGAGGGGTTTATTTGATACATCCCATGTAGTTGTGAAAGTTTTTGACTGTGCACCCCTCAGTTTTACTTAATTTTCCCTGTTCCCTGTGTAAGAGCTTGAGCTGGTGACTACCTGCGAACCTTAACATCAGAGTCCAGTTGCTACTGCTCCCAGTGAAGGCCTCGCAGAAGGATTATAAACCCATTAGTATGCCAACCATGAATAAATTGACACCTAAATTTGCTGACAAAGAGCTTGGTTAATGCAAAGTTAAGTTTGCCTTGTGTGTTCCTTATGTCATTCCAGGACAGCAACAAGTTCCGTGGCAAGTTCAAGTGATGCTCAATCCTCTGAAAACTGGGAAATACCCACCTGAGGTTCATCCTGGTGCAACATTACAGCTGTACCTGGGGCTCGCAATGGCTCTTGGCGTTAATTTGCAAGCAAATCCATTGCACCAGTGGCATGAAGAGTGTAGGAAAAGAGGCATGTAAATCAGGAGACAACTCTTGATGCCTCATTTTGCGATTAAAAGCACTACCAGCGTTGATATCCCCTACTCCTTTGGCTGTAGAGGCTTCGTGAAGGTGGTCTGTGATCTTTATAGCAACCAAGTGAAAGTCTGTGTCTGGATCTGACCCTATAGGTGCTCAAGCTCACTGTGAAAGAGGACAAAGAATTAATTCCTCTATCAGAGGCTGTTTCAGGGAGCTGGTTCTCAGTGTTTGAATGTCACGTACGTACAGGATTCCTCCTTTAGTAGCACTCGCCTGGATACAGGTTTTCCTTTAGGAGAGCAGTGCTACAGCTCTGAGATGCTCTGCTTCAGGAATCGTGTGTCATGCATATGTATGCTCCGGGAAGACTGAATCACTGCTCAAACAAGGCAGAGTTCAGGTTGTACTGACGTAGCATAGCTCTGGATTTCCTGGTTCTCAGAGGTTTGTGTCTCATTGACATACTGGAAGGAAACAAGACTGGGCAACAAGAAACTGAATCTTTTCCTCACTGAATTGCCTGTTAATTTTTTTTTTTTTCTTTTTTGAGCAGAGAAAAAAATTCCAAATTTTGGCTATTTCAAGAAGGTACAGCAACCACATATATGTGCAGCTGGGATACTATTTTAGTAGATACTGTTACCCCCCAACCCTTCATCTCCAAATCTCCAAATCATTTTGAAAGGAAGTAAAGGTCATTATTCTCATCTTACAGGTAAAGAAACAGAGAACAAAAGAAGCAAAGTGATGTGCCTGGTAGTTTTGGAGGCCTGAGATGGAAAATAGTGAATAAAATAGAACAAAACACACCCAAAAAAATCTTTGGTGCTATTTTTCGCTCTCTGGTGCCACTACATGTATGACAGGTGGCAATCTAATGCATAGTTCCCAATGTGCCAGCTCTAAGTTGTATGCCAGGCCAGACCCTGCCTCCCTGGTGGACTTGCCCTTGAGTAAGCCGGGCTTTCCAGCCTCTGCGCAGCCCACGCAGTCTCCCCACCCAACCAGTCCCTACCTGGCAATACTTAACCTGATTTTCAGATTAATATATTTGCATTTATTCACTCCTTCATTTCCTGGTCTACTGAGTTTAAATTTGCATCTCTCTAGGTCTGCTTAGATATTGGCACATACAATCAGCTCACACTCTTCTTCTGAATCAGAGTTGAGTTGTTCAGATCCCAGAACACATCTCAGAGGGACAAATGGGACTGAATTAGCACTACCACCAAACCTGCTTTTCCATTTTGCGGTTGTCCTCCAACATCAGCTTCACATCCTTCCAATTTGTCCCTTCCTATGATCCTTTCTCTTCTTACTCCAGCACCAGCTCTCCCCGCCCTCTCGCTCCTCCATCCCGAACTCCTCTCAGCAAGCTGCTGCGTACAGCACTTTTAATTCTGTATTCATTGACAGTTTTTCTTATTGTTTTCTTATACTCACATTGCATTTTTTCCCAAGTAAAATAGAAACAAACCCAGATCCTGGCAGAAGTGGAGTCTGGCAACCTGTCTGCAGACCTTTTTCAGATTTGAACTGGGCTTAGGTCAGATTCAAGAGCAACACTGGTTCACAACCCATGTGAATACTGGCTGGCTAGAAGTCTTCTTGGCCGCCCTATTCAGGCGACAACAGCATAATCCATTTAGTCGGGGAGAACTGGGTACATGCCTATGCAGGCAGCTAAGCTCTGTTTTTGCTGATCTGAAGGGTGGTAGGTGCCAGGGGGATGCATATCAGAGAATGATTGCTTTGGGACATGGCTCGTTATCCTGCTCTGTGCGATTCCTAGGACCTGTCAATCCTAAAAAATGTGAGGGGAGGAGAAGTCAAGGGGTTACATCCTAAGAACTCTTTGTTTAGATAACCCTGGCTCTTGTAGGAAGCACACTGAATTTCAGGGTCAGCTACACACGTGTATTTCAGACCTTTGGAGGAGTCAGTCTTTTGATGTGTGTGTTTGTACAGTCTTTTGAGGGCAGATGGGAACTCATTCTGCTTGTGCTCCAACTCAATCAGCAACAGTGTAATTACAGTTCATGTAGCACTGAGCCCAGACAGACGTATGGACAGACAGTGGCACGACATTCGGAAACCAGTCAAATACATGCAAAATATAGCAGAGGTCTATTCACCGAAGAAATAATTGAAATCAAAATTGCTGTTCCTCTAAAAGTGGAGGCTGAAAATATTCTAAAAGAGTCGACGTCTCTCTTCTTTACAGTGTTAGAAAACAATATACAGACTATGAGCAAGGATTGTATAACAGGAGACAACCAACAAAAGGCTACCCAAAATAAGGAGGACAACTGAATGATGGTTCTTGACGTGTGTCAGTTCCTACACAGAACTTTTCAGCTATTGAACTGGGAGGGAGTCCAAAGAACAAAGTGTTTTATCTGAAATAAATGCACACAAAACTAGAGGGGATTCAAATAAACATAAAACCCCATGTATAATCTCTGAGGAAGATGGTGATACAGTGTGAGTTATGAAATATAACAATATACAGGGCCAGATGGTTTGTAATAGCAAGTATCAAAAGTTTAAAGAGCTGTCTGGTCCAAAAATAGTTCCTTTGTTTAATTAAATTACCTAAGATGTGAAAGGGCAATTACAGTCCTAAAGTAACTCCTGGCTAGGCTCATTGTCTCAATAATTTCCAAATCAACTTTGCTCATATGATATATAAATGACCATTTATTTTTTTTTTTCTGTTTACCATCATACAGGGCTTGAACCACTGGGTGCCTGGTTGTGGCACAAATGTAAGCTGTAATATTTTTTAACTGTGGGAACAGTTAAAGGGTGTCAGGTATATTAAGAAGCTTTACATTACTGCATTTCTTGGACGACTTCTTGGATTCGAGCACTGGCAACATTTCAGGTTCAAAGGTTTTTGTTTAAAATGAGATTTAATGTACGTAGACTGTAGCATTGCCAATAATATCTTGAACTGGGTGTGTTTTATTGGGTGATTCATAAAGAAAGTCAGACAAAGTATGCACAGTGGTATTGGAATGTGGGTGGGATCAAAGTAATGATTTAGTGGAATATGTCAAGCACAGCATCCAGGGAATCTTCTTTCTGAATAAAGATGGATTTAGCCCATGAGAACCTCAGTATATTTCCAAGTGTCATTTATTCCAGTGAACCACAGTGAAAATATCAAAGTAGTAAAATGAGAAAGCTGCATCGTTCACCCTCAGATATTCCATTGGCAATGAGACTACAGTCAGACTTGTTGGGAGTAAAGGGCAAGAAAACAAATAACATTAATAAAAATAGCATTGATTTAAAGGGACACTGTCTGCAGTTCCAACCCAGAAGAAAATTCTATCTGTTCTCTGACAGGATGGCTACAACATATTTATTTAAATACAATTTTGCTATTAATTGAGCATCCATAAGCCTGCTGAGTTGGGTTTGTTGTGATTGTACATTTGCATGCATATACCTCACTCTCTGCACTCTTCCTGTTCACATGCATTTCCAGGCAACATTTTGAAAACCACAGCGTTGATTTTGTTTCTGAGACTAAGGAGTCACTCGTACTGAAAACAACGAGCTCTAACACTGGGAAACTGAGTCCTACTTAAGAGGGTTTCATACTGGTAGGAGTGATAATGTCCTGAGTCCAATCACTAAAAAGCAAGCTGTTATGTTTATAAATCATCTGTTTAAATATGTTATGTTTAATTTCTCTTTGGCTCCTGATCAAGAATTATGCCTCTCTTTTCTAATACTGCTCGCTGAACAGTAGGAACAGAGTAGTCTGCCCTTATCCCTGCTTTCTCCACTTTGATGCACTCGGAGGACATAACCACCTTGGAAGCCAGGCCATGCTCCCCCACAGCCCCGCAGGGCTGAGGGATGTCGTGGTCCGATCATCAGAACACCTCTGCTTCTGTGCATACCCAGAGGATGGCACGGCACGTGCCGTACCTCGCAGTGTACATGCGCTGTACGTCACGGAGCCAGAGCAGACAGGCTTTCTCGTTGCTTTAACAGTACCAGTGCCATTTTATAATGCCTCAGTACAGTTCAGTGGCTAAATGATGTTATTACAGTGATCCTAACTGCTTCTTTGGCAAAGTCCATGCATTTGTGAGGTAGGACAGCTTACTGGGATGAAAGGAAAACTAGCAAAAGGAAGGCTGTGGATACCCTGTTTCACAAGGAAAGAGTTTTATGGAGGAGAGGGAGCTTGCAAGGCTCACGTTCCCACAAACAGGGGCAGAAAGGGACAAGGTGAACTCTCTTGCTAACAGGAGCTAAAAGGGAGACTGTAGCTCCGACCCTAGTGCTGGAAAGGATTCGGTATAGGAAACAGTGCAGATATAATGTTTTCAGAGGGCTTTCTACCTTCAGCTTTGAAAGGCAGTCTGCTGTTTTTCAAGACCTGCGTATAGAGAATTAATATTCCACAGATGCTATTTAGTCCTCCAAATTTCCTATATCAACTGTGTTTTTTTTAAGAGTATGAATGCTATTAACCCATAGGTTAATGGATCAGCTTTAAATAGTATATTACATCCTTTCACTCAAATGTACTTTAAGATTTAAATTAGATTAAATATACAGGGAAGATTTTAATTTGTAATTTGCCCCAGCAAGAAACAGATGAAATAGAAGGCTGTGCTTGCTGTGGTGTCCTTCAGCTACTCATTAAAAGTTAATCGATACATATAGAGGAAAGGTTCTTTCTCTTGGAAAGCTCTAGTTTATATGCATTTATATGCACCTCGTGATACCTTTTGGTAAGCAAACAGAAAAGCATGCAGTGTACAGCATGCCAGCACAAGTTAGAGGAGAGGCAGTGAAAATTTGGCTTATCTTGAAAAAACAAGCTGTTAGAGCAATTTTGTTGCTTTGACCCAGCGTTAGAGCTTTCGTGAAGATAGAGCTGAGAGCAGCATATCTTGCTTTAAGATAGGCTTTGTGTGTTCTTATCCATCAAAATCTCTGCATCCTTTTTTTCTTCCACATTTAGCTCTTTAGATGCCACTAACACAGTGTATGTACATTGAGCCTGATTACCTTCCCATTTTACTTCTTCCCTTGGGCTAGATAAACAAACCAACCAGCCCTCAGTTTGAGCTTGGTTTTTGGGTGACCAGTCCAAGAATAGCTGTAGAATAGGTGTCCCTGCGAAGGGATGCTTATGTCCTCACTTCTGCGTTGGAATAAAGAAGATGTTATGAACTTGCTGTTGCTGAAAGATAACACACGCAGGCAGCTCTGCATTTGGATCGAAGTCTTTCAGCTCACACAGTGTCGTTTGCCTCCCCTTCCTGCAGGATTAAGCCAGCCGGGTGTTCCATTTTCCCCCATCCTCTGTGCAAATCATTTGGGATTCAGCTCCCCAAATCCTCCGCTATTTCCAGAGGTCTGATTTCCTTACTTTCCAGGTTGTTGTTTGTTCTGCAGCCACAAGCAAGCGCTACGACCTAGGTCACTCAGATGCCCAAGTGCCTCCATTCTCTTCGTAGGAGCCAAAGGGGATATTCCCACCGAGGTGCAGTTCATCTGAGCTTTTTTGGAAGGGGCATTACAGTCAAGACACATGCCCAAAAGTCCAGTGAATGACAGTAGCTCGAATAAAGTCCAAATTGTTCATGGGCTAAGCCTCTCCCTTGCTAACACCTGCATGAACACCTGGACCAGCGGGCTGGGGACCACATCTCCATTCCAACCACCTGTCTTACGGAAATGTTTTATTTGGCTTCAACAGGACTATCTCCAACTCAGACTTCAACCAAGAGCTGAACAGTTCAACCAAGAGATTTTTTTTTAATATATCCTAATACCAAAATGAGACTTTTGACTCTTTCTGGGTTTTAAGTGAATGATATTTTGTCTCTGTCAGAGTGCCAGATTTAATTATTTTCTAATCCATCTGATCACCCTCCAGATATCACTAGAAAGATTATGACTGTGGTAGCTTCTCTCTAAGGTCGTCCTGCAGATATATCTTCACTTTGCTGACTCCATTACTGCAGATAACTAGTACCAGTTCTCTTTAAACTATACCTTCACAACTGACCTTTCCAATTATTGATCAACTATCTTTATTCTCATCAGTTCTGAAAACTTTTCTAACTGTGAAGGTGAGAGATGTGATACCTGCTACTTGGTGAAGGTATGTCTGCATACCCATAGAAAGCAGGCTTAGTATAGAACTTTGCTTGGCATTTAACTGCCCTAAAAAATAACACTTAGAGCCTCCTAGTGTACTGCAGGATCTTTGGACCTGATGCACCCGTCACCGTTCAATCATCTTTAAAGAAACCACAAAAAATGATTGAAGGGGAGGGTAAAAAATCTGGACTGATAAAATACGCTGCATCATGCAGATTTCCAATTTCTCCTCTTCAAAATAGTCCCTTAGCTATTAGTTATGTCAGGGTAATCAGCATCTATTGGTGCACCCAAGGCCCTGACAAGTTATTGTTTATTTGAAGAGATTGCTATATTATTACTCCTCATTGGAAACATAAAGCTGTTGATCAAGTAGTACATTCTTTTCCCCCTTGTAAATTATTTTATTACTAAATATTCAAAAACCTACAACACAAAACATACAGACTTCTCATTTATTTTTAGGTTTGAACAGACTCAGATTATCTGTGTTGGAGGAAAATTCTGAAGTCCATAAACAGGCAGTACTACCACTGGTGTACATGGAAATGGGAATAAATATTAAACAAGGACTTGTCCTGAAAAGAAAAATACAGACATCGTAACAGCAATAATTATAATTTGTGTGGTCAAAACTTTGCAAAACTGCAGGTTTCTTGAAGGGTTAATTTGTCCTCATAAAGGACATAAACTCAAAAGAGGATTTGAAGTTTACATCAAACATCCTCCGCATTTCAGAACTGTTTAGAAACTGGGAAGAGGAGAGGTCACGCTCCCAAACTCAGACTTCAACTCATTCAAACACACAAATATTTACACGCAGCAGAAGAAAAAATAGGAACTCTATCCTTCATGCTGCAGGAGATTTTTTTGATTGATGAGAATTTATCAGATTTTTCTCCCTCTGAGATTTCTTTCTCAGTTTTCCTGTTTGCTGTTTGGACTGCAAAGAACCCTCTCTCTGTTAAATCTAGACAAACGAATCAACTCTAGTCTGTAAGATAAGTCTCCTCAGTCACCACCTGGCTTACAACTGAATTTTAATTTCTCCTTTTCAGTTGCCTCATGATTGTTTGTGATGAACACCCCGTTCCACTGATGCAGACAAAAAGATAGGAGTGACACCACAAGCTGGCTACAGACACCCTACTCACCGCCTAAACGACTGTAAGGCCAGGGTGCGTAGATGCATTTTCATTTGGAAATTTTCATTTGAGGCTTGTTTGGAAGATCCCTGTTTGGGTCTTCTGTAACCAGAGGAAGCACCTATCAACGTGCGTACGCTGCCTGAGGATTTAATGAGAAAAATCAATGTGAAGTTCAAACCTTCTCTGGTTGGCAGCACACACACACTGGGCATGTTTGAGACAAACCTGACGTCCTTGGCAGGACAAATTTCTGACAGTATAAGAGCCCTGTTATCTCTCCTTGGCAATATGCACAATAGGAGCCCACTTGCTTGACAATAAAACGCTGGCCTTAATATAATACCCTTTTCATAGTTTACAAGGCGAAGCTTAATTAGAAGGAGAATTGTGGATGCCTTCCTTTCATTTGGTAGTAAACACAGGCTCCTTTACCCCACACAAAGCTAATGGTGGTAAACTGGGCAAAGTTAGCCACTAGATACTATGCTATTCTGTATGAGAATAATGTACTGTGGAATATACTGCTAGGAGGAAACAGCATTGCTATTCAGTAAATCCGGCTGTAATTTATAATGAGACCCTCACTGGGCTGCTCCCGCAGTGAGCTGGAAGGCAAGGAGGTATCGCTGTCCTGCTGCAAAGT